>OU342949.1:80943-5080943 GCA_910592335.1 Adalia bipunctata | reverse complement strand
AGATGCTTTATTATAGCTGGGTAGGATACTTTGAAGTCTTGTCTTTCAATCCATATAAAACTGTTATTGGTATATGCAAGGGTTCGTGAAATATAATTGGATAACATAGCCTCTACAAGTATCATTTTTTGTCAAAATGACCAATATTTCGAAAACTATCGAATAAAAATATGTGAAAAGTATACGAAAGCATGCAGGAAGTTTCAGAGAATTGAAAAACACTATTGAATATAGGGTGTCCCATTTGAAAAAACAAAGTCACCCGCTATTCCTCTTTTGTGGGCCACCCGATATATTCGAAAATATTTTTAGGATGTGCTCTTCTTGGAGTATAGCAAGTCTGCATCAAAAAATTTTGACAAACTCAGTCCGTTACGCGTATATCGTCCATTGCGGCACTAGTGGGACACCCTGTATATCTGCCGACCCAAGATAAAAGTTTACGAGCCGCCACTGCTAATAACAGGCGTTTGGTCTATTATATTAGATAAACTGCTCCACAAGAGTTAGGGATATCGTATTCAATCGTTTTTAAAAGTATGTTATCTTCGAGAAAATCGATGTAAAATCATCTAAAACTCAATAACAACTTGAATTGATCCAATAAAAAGCAGTATGAGACATTTTGACAATCTGGTCGCCTTTTTTCTGAAGTTTGGTTCTTTGCATATGCTTCATGAATGTTCTTATTTCGAAATGAAGTCAGTTTATCAACGGCTTCGATTTGAAACGAGTTTTCTGAAAAACCCAAGACGTAAATTAAGAAACGCTGGGGCTTATAGGGCTATTGGAATGCTACAGGTGGCCTAACTCAGGTTGTTGTAGCGGAAAGGCTCCAAGTCAGCGAAAGTGTGATATCTCGACTTTGGAATAGGTTCAGGGAGACAGGTTCCGTGTTGGAAAGACCAAGGCTTGGTGGGCGACGAAAAACAACACCTGCTCAGGATCGTTTCATCTCCGTTTCGGCGAGAAGAAACCCTACATCTACGTGTAGAATGCTACGGAATACTCTTCCAAATGCAGATGAGATCCACGTTTCCATCGAAACCATCATTGAGAGAGGTGAATCTAGGTTCTAGACGTCCATTAAGAGGAGTTCCATTAACACGTGACCATAAGCGTGGAAGACTGGAATGGGCAAGGCAACATATCAATTGGAACGATCAATGGCGTAGTGTCCTTTTCACCGATGAATCCAGATATGGACGATTTTCAGATTCTCGAAGAATAAGGGTATGGACAATCCCACGCATACCCCGTAATCGTCGCTATGTCCAAGAAGTCCATCCATTCCGAGGGGTAGTGTTATGGTATGGGCCGGGATATGTTTCAACGGGCGCACAGATCTACACATTTGTCCTGGGAATATGACCGCCTTACACTATAGGGAGCATGTCATTGACAATGTTGTGCCAAATTTTCACGCTGCTGTCGGTGAAACTTTTCAATTTCTAGACGATAACGCTAGACCGCACCGTGCAGTCATAGTTGAGAATGCGCGCGAAGAGCTTGGTATTCCACATTTACCAATACCTCCGCACTCACCATGTTTGAATTGCATAGAACATGCATGGGATATGCTCCAAAGAAGATTAGATAATCATCAACCTACCCCAGAATCCTTAAATGATCTTAGAGAGCTTCTGTCCCGTTTATGGTACCAAATTTCTCAAGAAATGTTCAACAACCTCGTGTGTAGTATGCAAAGAAGATTTCAAGCTGTTATTGATGCCCGTGGAGGCTATACATTGTATTGATAGTCTTAAAATGCTCGAATTCTCTGGGAATAAAATTTCGTTATTTCACTCGATTTTTCTGAACCACCCTATAGGTAGGTATACGCTGCAGACCTACAGGCTAAAATTAATTTGCAACTCGAAATCATATTAATATGAATTTTCATCACAAAAATCTTATTTTAACTATATTTTTTTGCAATTTAAGTCAATATCCCTAACTCATGTGGAGCAGTTTATTTTAAGGTCTGTAGAGAATTTCGAATATCATAATCCCAATTTTCAGATTTTAAATGGTATATTGTTTATCCTGATTACTCCTGGGCATCCCTAACTCATGTGGAGCAGTTTATATGCATATGAGTGGCGGCTTGTCCTATGAGGCAGATGGGGCAGTGCCTTACCAATAAATTTCGAAAATTACACTTATAAATATCATAGGTTATTGATTATTTATTTCATCATTCCACATTTTTTCTATTATCTGCATCCATACGCATTCATATCGTAATTTCTCGTCATTATACAATATCAATGAAATGAGGCTCTGGGTCTACATTTCCATATCTCACTATTTCTGTATATCCATCTCGCTTACTCACCTCCCACGCCGTAAAGCCACACGTTACGTTGAGTTTGAGGCTAGCCTCTCGAATCTAGATTCCGTTTCCCTGGTGAATGGCGAACTGCAATTATTCTGCACTATTAAGATTAATCGGGAACTCGGGTCAGTATTCAAATCTGGTTGGATTTGTAAGAATTGTTTTAACTGTTTCTCGTGAAGGCTTAGGTTTGTCTCAATGTTCGTATGATATCATTCGAAGTCTTTTAATTTTTAATTTAGAAAGAGGAGTTGATCCATAAACGAACCGTATACCTAAAGTAAGACTTTCAGAATTATTACGGAAAAATCAGACATAAGCGAAAACAGCTTTCTCAGACTGAGTTATTACTTTGTGAACTCCGGAAATCACAGCAAAAATAGTACATTGTTTACCGGGTAGGAAAAGCCTTACATTCCTGGACGATTGTGAAGATTGCTAGAGTCCAGGAATGTGGCTTTCCCTTCGAGGTAAACATACTATTTTTCCGCAAATCGTTTGAAATTAGACAGATTTTAATCAATTTTGGAAAAAATCGCGAATTATTGCATTCATAAATAAATGGAGCTTTGAAATTCGGAATAGAATTGGGTACGTTACTATGGACACGTATCAATGCTGAATTGTCAAACTTGACGAATATTAATTTAATTGCTGGTCTTTTCGAAGACAACACAGTGTAAAATGATAAGTTAGATGAATTTTCCATTTCTGGAACTTCGCCAGAGCTGGATGAGGCAGTGACATAGAACTTACAGTAACATGGAATGCTATTACCTAGGAGCATAGAATGAATGGAGGGAAGGCTCCGCTACAAAAATGAACTGCCAAAAACGTCCGCACTTGTCAGTTCGCCGCAAGGTAACGAGATGACGCCAACGTCGTTAGTGGCTCCAGCATGGCTATAACGATACATATTTAAAATAAAATTCGTTTTGACAAATTTATTTCCGATCATAGACTTTCCATATAATTGCGCATAAATACATAGTTGATTAGAATGCGGTGATATGTCAACAATATTGTTACGAGTTATTTTGAAGGGTGAGACTTAAGAAATTTTTTTATTTAAGTAACGTACTGGTCTTCTTCTAGAAGCTGAAAAAAAAACGGAGATGGAATTGTCGAATTTTAATGTAGTAGGAATTTGTTTCGATTTCTTCATATGGAACAACCGGACGTCATTTTAAGTCAATCAGAAGGCGTGATTATTCCCTTCTTCAGAAATTTTGAATGCGTCATGATCCCACCGAGGCCTTTTTGGCTAAAATAGGTAATATTAAAATTGTTTAATCTGTTTTGATACTCGTCAATAAAAATTCAAACTGTTTACCCTGTTTTTTCATTCAAAATTATATAGTACATAGCATAATAAATTACACTATATCAATTAAAAATATTATACTTAGCATCACACGTTGAAATGAACAAAACCGTCAGGTAAATTAGATAGTTAAAGCAGCATAAAACTTTTTTTTATCGAAGCCGATTTAATTTGTATAATACAGTAACTCACTTCAAACAATATTCGAATTCAATACAATTTGTTTCGACCTCCTTTAGTCCTTTCAGTCAACAACAAAAAGTTTCATTATTTAATCACTTTGGTGTTGGTCGTGAAAATGTATCAATAAAAATGACAACCACATAATATTCTTTGCAACTGTAGCGCCACAGAACAAGACATAGGTGACATATAGCCCTATTAGCGATCACAGCGTCATCTATCGGGCGTCACACGAAACTCTAACCTCCGCCGAAATTGGAAGTTCAAAATGATCTGTCGACCGTATAAAGCCTTCCCTCCATTCATTCTATACTCCTAGCTATTACTATGGCTCTATAAAGGGGAGTATACCAGAACCGCCATTCTGGGTCCAACCATAGACTCGAAAATTACAGATCCCTTCGAATGAAATGAAATTTGTAATCGACAGAAATCGAATGAGCATATTTTCGGAATGAGAGATCTTGTGGTGACTTTTTTCGGCATGCTCACATGAAAAACATTGGAAATAGGTTAGGTTCGTGGTGTTAGAATAATGCCGCGGCATCTATTAGTCAAATTAATAATAATTTATTGTTTATGTTGGTGTATCACCCCTGTAGATGGCGTGAAAATGTTGCGAGTCCTGTAATTTTCGAGTCTATGGTTGAACCCAATAACCATAGAGCCAGGTTTATCCAGCATACCTATGTTTATAGTGCTCTACTATTACCAGATCAAAAAGTGGATAAACATCTTAAGTTGGAGGAAAAGCGAAATTTCCATGTTACCATGGTCCATGGATATGAGGTGTCAAAAAGAACAGAAACACAGAAATCTTTGCTGAAATGCCAAGTGAATCGGATTTTGACGATTAGTTTCATAGTATTTCTGTGTTTTTTTTCGTGACACTTCATATCCATGGTTACATGGAAATTTCGCTATTCCTCCAACTGAGATGTTTAGCCATTATTTTAAGCTGAGCAACAAGGCTAATAGCATTCCATGTACTATAATTTCTATGGGCAGTGAATACTGCTGTGATACTGCTTCATTAGAATTATTGTCAAAGAAATCAAGAAAAAAAGTACGAATATGCTTATGTAGAACACTGACAACTGCAAGGAAATCTTGACTTTTTCTATGACAAATTTTGTTAGGAATGTCAAAATTTCCTAGCGATTTGTGGAAAAATAAAAAACGATATTTCGATGAATAATTAATACAGTAGGAATGAGTATAATAAATCCTTCTCATTTCTCGGAAATAGCTGAATTACAAAATTCAAGTATATTATTTTTGAATTATTACTCCTAAAAAAGTGACTGTAGAATGTAAAAACAGATTTCAGATACTAGTTCAACCAAGGGAGTTATTGAAAATGACAATTTCTCTTCAGGGCCCCGGGCCCCTTCTGTTGAAAGGAAATGCAATATCAGATTTAACAGTTTTTGCCATTTCGTGGAAAAGAATGAATAGAACATTTGTCTATATGTTTCTTTGTAGCTTTTCATCCCTAGGTGGTCTCGGGATAATTTATGATACACTCGGCACTTGCTTATTTGATTGGTTCAAGTCGTACGAGAGGTAAAACCCCTTTTCTCAAATGCAAGTTGGGGGCGGAACCGGGAATTAACGTTAAGGGCATAATTGGGGCAGTGAAGTCCGTTAATGATGGGTCGGGAAGTTGATAGTTAGCGGGGGAGTTGATTGTTAGTCGGGAAGACGTTATAAGATCAATTCATTTGTTTCGGCGTAAAGACGTTTTTATTTATCTCGCGAAGTGCAGTAAATTCGGGTAAATCGTAACTCAACGTGTAGTTGTCTAGTAGAATAATTAAGAGTGAGATGTATAACCTACAAGTGTAGATTATTGTGTGAACTCTGTAAATAAGTAACTGTATATAGACATAAGAAGAAAGTAGTCCATACTCAAAGTGAAAGACCAAGTTTATTAAATAAGATACACAAAGTCGTCTCCACAATATTTTCTTAATCAAACATCTATTCAGCAAGACATGTTTCGAACATATATATATGTTCATCTTCAGTTGAGGTACAAAGATGGTAAAATAGTAAAATTAAGTTAACATAAATAAAATTGTTGATCCGAGAACAAAAAATATTCACGGATTCTCAATCAAAGTTATACAAAACCATGTTTTGTATGACTTTTTTTTTTCAATGACACCACTGTGCATTTCAAAACAGATACCGCTAGTCTGAGTGCGATCTATTGGAATTTGATAAAGAGATGATATCGTAAAACACTTAAATTATTATTTTTATTACAGTTCTATTGTTTGATTGTTGTTTTATCATTTTCATGTGAATCTTTGGATTTGTACACCTGTCAATGTTTAGGTCAAATTCATATTAATTGTCTTTCATAAGTAGCTGTTTCCATGATATATTTTTGCAATTGCCAAAGATTATATTGAGAAATCCTGAAATGCTTTACTCATGCCTTTATTGGCCAACTAATAATTCAAGTAAGAGGTAATTTTTGTGTTTTCTCTTTTTCTGATGTTTTGATTGTTTCTTAGACCTGCAGATGCCTCAAACATCAAATGCCAAACGTCGGCGTAGTATTTATTCGGCCTTTGTTTTAATGTCCTTATCTGACTATTTCCTTCCATATGTAATGATTAAGATTATACATACTGATAACTCCTAGGTCTTCCGAGGAGAGTCCTCATAACTTGCTATCTTGACCGAGTTTGAAGAGTCAGTTGTGTTCTGTGTAGGCTTTGTTACGGTTCCCTTACACCACCTTAGAAACAGCAATGTTAATTTTTGACCCAACAGTGAATGGCGGCCACTACCGTCTGACCAGAAAATTTCTCTCCTTGCCTCGGGATTGAACTCGGAACCTCCGGTCCTAGATCAATACTCTAACCACTGAGCTAGGGAATGTAGTGCCCTATTGAGCCTTTTATTCGAAGGGTGGTTTATAAACCCTCGATTGTGATATGATCCGCGACAACAATTCGATTGGGAGTTTTTTCCCTGTCTTTGCAATGGCCGGTGTGACAGTACTGATAATAAATTCTTATAGTTTCTTCGTGGATTTTTGAACTTAGTCGACGGAGTGTTTTTCTTGTTGGTTTATCTTATCCATATGCGGTTTTTTCAAATATGGCTTCTTTCATATTCTGCGCCCATAATTTCGGGAGTTGAACTCAATCTCTTTGGAAAGAATACCTATTTATCAAAACTAGAATGTGAGTAAATTGCCTAAAAGACTATGTTAAACCCCATCTCAAGCTGATAAATGGTCTGCCATCCCTACTATAGGGGATAGAATTCTTCTCCAAGGTAAAATTGTTCTTCCGTACTCGGGTATTTGTTAATTTCATTTTCTATTAATTTCCAACAAAGCGAAATTAAATGACAACCTCAATATTCTTGAGTTTCACACAAATCAACAAAATCACATTTCAAAGATTCTCATTGCTGATTTCTTGCAAGGGTAAAATAGTAAGTGGTTGTGGTTGGGATCAGAGTACAGCATGTGCAACACTGGGTGTCTAGTTCTATAAACATCGTTGGATATATGATCAACAACATAATCTTTTCAGGTGATAAAATAAAACTTGTATCATTTGGTGAGGAAATTGAAGGAAAAACAGCTAAATTACCGAACAGTGTAGCTGTAAGCTGCAATGGAGATGTTTATTGGACCGATTCTAGTACAAACTTCTTACTTCAAGATGGATTATATGCATTCCTGGATGATCCATCTGGAAGGTAATATTTCACAAAATGATACACCGACTTTTTCAAATGCATCTTTAGGTCTTCGATCAAACAAAAGAGCTAAGTTTATGATAAAGGAGGGAATGTTCAGTCGAGATTGGGAAGGGAGTTGATATTTGGTTCACTCTTGCATTTATAGTGATATTTTTAAAGAGTCAGCGTTCATGCAGGCCCTCATCGACAACATATTTTGATTTAATCAATTTCACGTTGAGTGGGCGGTTGTAAACCCCCCTGAAAATACAAAAATATCATATTGAATTATGTATTGTTAAATACATCGTCTTTACATAAAAATCAACAGGGGATGTACGGGAAAGTAGTGCCCGTAGCCCTGTGGTTAGGGTGATATACTCTGGCGCCGAAAGTCGCGAGTTCAATCCCGAGGCTAGCAAAGAAATTTTCTAGTCTTGGTGAGGGCCACTATTTCACCGTTGGTTCGAAAATTAACAGTGCTGTGACTAAGGTGGCGTATGGACACAGTAACAAAGCCCACACAGAACACAACAACTTCTCCGAACGCGTACAAGTTACAAGCTTGAAGTTTTAGAGGGGTCTCCTCGGAAGATCTAGGAGTAATCAGTATAAACAATATCACAATCACAATGACCTGATCGATAATAAAAGTTGGTTCAATAAATTTATAGAATATTGATGTTGGGGTTATTTTGCCACCCTCCTTATCTAGAAAAATTGATTAAATCAAAATATATTGTAAGGTTTTCGTGATTATTGAAACGTCCGGGATAAATAAACTATTTATTTACACTAATTATAACATTACTAATCAACAACTACTGAAGAACTAATTCTAGCAAAAGTCTGTACAATTTATTTCCACTGATTCATTCGCACTAATATTTATCTCCACTCGTTGCTTGGCTCTGAATGAATGAATCCCCTCTGCTAATGCGCTCCGTATACAGTGTCTTGGCATGACTTAGCGATAATTCAAGGGCATAGAATATACCTAATTTTATCGACAAAAACACCCACATTGGGGCGTTTACCCCCCTTTTTTCAGAATAGCCGCCATTTCAAATTAAATTTTTTATTTTAGTTGACGCTTTCAAATGATATCGATTTCTTTGGACATAAGGTCCTACAGATGTGCAAAAAATGTTTTTTGCAAGATAATACTACCACCTTTTATTAAAGTAGAACAATATAAAAACATTAAACTCAAAAATGTCATACAAAAATTCTCGAAAAAAATTTCAGTCATGAAATTTACGGAAATTTCAATAAATCCTCAATAGTACAAAAACTAGCACATTGAAGTATAATTTTTTCTTAAATGAACTAACACGCTAGGATAACATCTACAAAACGACACCCACATAATTTCTGTAAGTTACATAATTTGAGAGTTATTGTTGTTCGAATATGACCGTTACATCATGTTTTTGAAAATGCAGATTATTTCGAATTTTACTGAAGTCAATAAGTCCTCTCTAAGAATTCTGCAGCGTCATAAATAGTTTCGAACAGTTAAATCAATTTCCTTTTCAACCGAGGACTTTGAAATTGTGTTACACAATTCGGCTATTCATTGAACAGCTTCACAAATATGTGATTGGTTCCCAGCTGGGTTCTCTTCAGTCTGAAATGTTCAAGTGTAAGAGCGTCCTTGTTTCAAGTGATAGTCCTAGAGTCCCTCAGCTAACCTGATGATTAGTGTAAGCGGCATCTACGGCCTGTATGGGTGGAACAGTCTCGTCTCCTGGGTTTGTCTCCTTCATATCGACATTCTTTGATGAATTTCTTTGGGAATGAGTTATCAAAATATATATCTTGTTTTTGTTGCTTTTCCTCATATCTCATATTTTTAGATTGTCAATTAATAGTGCACAATTCACGTCCTTAGCTATGAATAATCTAATGGATAACGGGATTAGGACAGCTTCAGTAATGCAACTACTTAGTTAAGCGACTTCTTCACAGGCAAAAAAACAATTAACCAAAGTAGTAAACAATACAAAAATAGCTAGATACTCATACCCAATACCCAAAACTAATTGTTGTAGGCTTATAGGTGTAATACAAATCATCGAACACACAGAGTCTAGGTCATCTAGGTCAACTTGTAATCGAAAATAAATAAATCGTAGAGAACATCACAATTTGTCAGAGTCATATAATAAAGATATAAAATAATAGAAGATCAGAATGTGTTTCAGACGCAGGGATAACATATGATAATGACATACGCAATTAAAACCACAAAAATACACATGTTTATGTTATTCTATCTTTCAGATGGTTTTGAAGAATTTTGTACATATTCAGAAGGTTGCTATAAGTATAATACAGAGTGTCCCAGAAGTCACGCACCCCATTGAGGGGATCGAAAGTGAAAATTATTCTTTGGTGCGGCTTTAAGCCGTAGTGGATTCAGTGTCGATTAATTCTTCCAAGAATACAACTACCTTCGCGGTGGCGAAACGAGATAAGATGGTTAATAAATTGAAATTTTAGTATATTCCCGCTTTTCGAGCATTTTTTATTTTTGTTGATTGCATTTTTGATGATTTTATAGACCCTTTTCAAACCCAGATTGTAATAACATAACATATGCTTTATTTCTAAGTAACCATTCTATAAGGCCAGCATCAATTATCAAATTATCAACTGATATTTATAAGCATTAGATCTTCAACCCCTTTGGAAGCGCGATTGAATCATATATACCTAGTTCATCCAAGAATTATTGACATCGGAGCATGCCCTGGAAGTCCAGTCGCAGCTTTATTTCTAGTTACAAAAAAGTTACTAAAAATTTTCTGTGGTTAAATCATAGCAATAAAATATATAAATATAACCTAGAAATCAAATGGAATTTTTTGAATGCTAAACCAGTTTAAACAAACAGAAAAATCTAGTTGATAATTAGAAGCATGTTGCTGCAAAGTGAATGATTTGGGAAAATTGTAAAAGATATCAAGACAGAAACAAACCTCAACGAATGGAATATTTAATATATTATGAAGAATTTTGTCATGACATTGTAACTTTCAATAGGTATTTGTATAGATGCATAGTAAATCTGGTGTAACAACTCCTTACTAAAAATCGTGACCAAAATTTGTACATCAAAACGGCACTTTAGATTTGAGTTCTCGTTTTACTTCCGGAATAATCCGCAATATTTTATCGGTCGTGGCGCTACTGCGGTAATGGAAAATAGCTCGACCCCTTTCGGGAGAAATGAAAAGTAGATCAAAAACTCAGGTTTTCGATCGACAAGAAAGTCAACACCCACCACTGTTAATATCTAGGCAGACTTCGTCATGTTCATAATGAAAGGTTTCATCTCAGCAATTTCATTTCATCCCATATATTTCGACTAATATTCTCTTATTTCTTTTTCTACATGCTCTGTGCAGGCTTTCCATTTATGAGCTGTACTTGCTCAATTTTTTGCCAATTTTGTTCGAATATTAACGACAGAACAAAATGTCAGTGTTATTTCCAACACCAATCTGAATTCTGCGACTCAAAATATTAGGTACTGAATCGGCTATTACCAAGCGTCCCGAGATGTCAATAATTCTTGGATGGACTATAATAGATTCTTGTGAAAATCCTCTCAACTTCAAAAGCTGAATCTCAGAAAAAGGGTGCTTAGATTGAAGTTTTTTCGTACTTGACTGAAGAATAATCAATTCATTAGAAAAAGGAGATATCCCAATTATACGTGAAATGTAGGATCCCCAACGGCTGCGTGAAGTTGGCGAAAAAATGACTGCACAAATTCTGAAATAATCCCCAATATTTAGTGCCCAATTTGTGCCCATTTGTGCCGTATGAATCAATTTCAGCACCATTATGGTTTTCGTGTTATTCGAGTTTGAAGTTTTTGGTGCTATCTTCACACTTGGCACCAACATTTTCTGATTTCGAAAAAATTTTATGGCCAATATTTAGTGCCCAATTTGTGCCCATTTGTGCCGTTTGAATGATCACCTGTAGTTTTTAAGTTATTTCAGTTTGAATATCTTGGTGCCAGCTTCACACTTAGCACCAACATAATCCAACTTCGAAAAAAAATTTATGCCAATATTTTGTGCCCAATTTGTGCCCATTTGTGCCGTATAAATGACATTTCTACCATTTGTAGTTTTTGAGATATTGACTGTTGTTTTTTAGCCGGCGTGAAGTTGGCACCAACATATTCCAACTTTAAACAAATTTTGATGCCAATATTTTGTGCCCAATTTGTGCCCATTTGTGCCGTATAAATGACATTTCTACCATTTGTAGTTTTTGAGATATTGACTGTTGTTTTTCAGCCGGCGTGAAGTTGGCACCAACATATTCCAACTTTGAAAAAATTTTTGCGCCACTATTTAGTGCTGAATTTGTGCCAATTTGTGCCGTTGAAATGACTTCGATATCTTGGATAGTTTTCGAGTTATGAACAATATTGTGTTTTATTAACGGCGCCATCTATGAGAAAAAGCAAGTATTGTTTCGCTTCATTATAGGTCAAATATGTCGGCCTCACATATGTGATTTCTGTTACATAATAACTTCCCATGAACTTATAAATAGACCTCTGATTATTTAGCAAACAATTCCTTGCGTTAATCGAACAATCTATCGTTTTTAATGGTGAAAATATGTTGAATCAGGAAAATTGTTGAGTAATATTATTTCTAAATACAGTAGAACTCCAATTATCCGAATTAATGGGGACCGGGACCCATTCGGATAATCAAATATTCGGATAATCGGAGTTTTTCAAAAAAATTGCCATTGGAGAGGAAAAAAGCTACGTTTTGATATTGCACTATTTTTTTATTGAATTAAATGAAAGAAACATGATATTTTCACATGTTTTAAATATGTATAAATAAAATGTACTTATGTACAAGTTTAGAAATAAAAATCATCTCATCATCTCCGTCAATGTAAGCTGTTTTGCGGTCTTCATCCGTCGCGGGGGGAAGAATAATAGCGCTCTTAGACTTTTTTTGGACAAATTTTTTTCTGAAAGTGATTCGGATAGTCGGAGTTCGGATAGTTGGAGTTCTACTGTAATATAATTTATCGATATGGAATTCCAGATTAAATAATACTATATTGATTTATGGTCTATGAGCGCACGAGCGGTAATGTAAGTCATAACACTCATAACACGCAGATGAATGTCCTGGGGTGCTTCGGGACTTTTAACTAAAATTTGTGTCACAGTTTTAGAAAAACTGATTTTCAACCCGGTTCAATATTCGATCTTTAAACTGGCTAAATTCGATTTCAATTGATTCAGAAGGTCCGTAAAATGTAAATTACCAAAGTGAATTAAATTCACCAGTAAATGTCAAATCATAGTAATCGCCGAATGTGCCGTATCGGAACGTCCTTTTAATAAAAAACTGACGCTCACGAAGCAGCCGTTTCAACTAGCCAAGCACGTGTTAGATCGTCCCGTTTGATGTTTGCCGCCACACGCTATCTGCTATTATGCAGGAAAGTGAATCTGTGAAGGAATATATTTCTAATCGTATTTATTAAATTTGGAATTCCATATCGAAATATAATATTATTTAGAAATAATATTACTCAAAAATTTTCCTGATTCAACATATTTTCACCATCGAAAACGATAGATTGTTCGATTAACGCAAGGAATTGTTTGCTGAATAATCAGAGGTCCATTTATAAGTTCATGCGAAGTTATTACGTAACAGAAATCACATATGTGAGGCCGACACAAGGGCGTAGCCAGGAATTAATTTCGGGGGGGGGTTTTGAAATTTTGGCAATTGACTTTGTAAGTGCCGGGAATTGTGAGGGTCGCTTTCTGTAGCAAGTATTGAACACTGAAAACATTTCGGGGGGGGTTTGAACCCCCAAACCCCCCCCCCCCCCTGGCTACGCCCATGGGCCGACATATTTGACCTATTATGAAGCGAAACAATACTAGCTTTTTCCCATAGATGGCGCCGTTAATAAAACACAATATTGTTCATAACTCGAAAACTATCCATGATATCGAGGCCATTTCAACGGCACAAATTGGCACAAATTCAGCACTAAATAGTGGCGTAAAAATTTTTTCAAAGTTGGAATATGTTGGTGCCAACTTCACGCCTGCTGAAAATCAACAGTTAATATCTCAAAAACTACAAATAGTAGAAATGTCATTTATACGGCACAAATGGGCACAAATTGGGCACAAAATATTGGCATTAAAGGTTTTTCGAAACCGAAAAATGTTGGTGCCAAGTGTGAAGCTAGCACCAAAAGCTTCAAACTCGAATAACTCAAAAACCATAATGGTGCTGAAATTGATTCATACGGCACAAATGGGCACAAATTGGGCACTAAATATTGGGGATTATTTCAGTATTTGTGCCGACTTTTTTTCGCCAACTTCACGCGGCCATCCCCAACTGGAATTCTTGAATGATTCGAAATATTTCACTAAAAAAACCTTAGTGAGATAAAATTAATAAGAATAAACACCTACATTCTTTGGTCAAATTTAATTATCTCCGACCGTCCGTAAACATGATAACTCTCGAACCGAAAAATCTAGAAACGTTTTCCTTAAATATCGCTATTCGAAATTTCGTTTTCCCGATGTTTTCAGTCAATCAATCAAATCAATCAAATCTTTATTGTACTTCTGGCTAATTACAATAGCGTGTACTCGTCAATTCTCATTATAAATATAAATAACATACATTATTGAAATATACATAAAAAATAAAATAAATCAACAGTCAATGACAAACTACACTTATATCACGTCAAATTTGTGTCGTTGAAAAACTCTGAGAGCGAATAGTACGCCTTATTTACCAGAAGCGCCCTCAATTCTCTTTTGAATTTAGTGAGACCGGACAGTTTCAAATGATTCGGCAGTTTATTGAAAACTGCAACTGAAGTAAAATTATTATAAAAAAAATATATATCCAAATATTTTTTTCAACTGGTTTCTTGAACTGGAAAATGCGAATATACCTACAAGCACAGAATAGAAGTTGTTCTTCTGTTCTACTATGTAGATGAATGGGCGCTCAAAAGTTCCTGAATCAACATGTAACATTTACTTAATAAACGAAATGAGTTCTTTGTTGAATTTGTATAATAATAAATTAGGCATAAGATTTAAATACACAGAATTTTTTTAATGGATTAATGATTCGAAAATTTCACTTAACCATTTAATTATTTTTCAGATTAATTCATTATAATGCGAAAAACGGCAAGAATAAGGTTCTATTGGACGGCCTCCTCTTCTCAAATGGCGTAGCATTATCCAAAAATGAAGATTTTGTGATAGTTTCCGATAGCAGGAATCAAATCCTTCGTCATTATCTCCATGGTGAGAAGGCTGGTACTACAGATATTTTTGTCAGATTGCCTGGTGTACCTGATAATATACAAACTGATGGAAGATCTGGATTTCTTGTATCTGTTGTGATGGAATCTAATGTGGAAAATCCCAGTATCGCTGGCATATTATCACAATTTCCAAATGTCAGAAGGTTTATTGCTAGATCTCTTAGCTTGGCTGAACTGGGTTTCCGATTTGTTGATAAGCTGTACCCTAATGTGATTTGCCAGAAGACAGTACACTTTGTGAGTAAAATTGAAAATGAAAACCTGAAATACATTTTATTCACAGTGAAGTGGCACACAATAGGAGTGTCAATAGAAAAATTTTTCCGGAATTCGAAAGGTCCCCGCGCTTCTCTTATGTAAAGTGGCGACCGGTCAAATTTTCTGAAAGTAACCAGAACTGTCAATATGCCCAACCCAATCCTAAGGCTAGTTTAAAGTTGAAAATTGCCCAGATTTTTGGATTTATTTTTCATTTATTAAAAGTTAGATTGGATTTCTGTTCCATGCAGACGTTTACTACATGTTATAGTAATGAAATGAGTGGATACGTATGATTAAAAATATTTATATTTACAAGGTGATTCACGAATGTATGACGTTCGTTTTCTGCCAAAATTCACTTTTTCTACTGTGACGCCAGGGAGGCATATTTTTCGAACGTTCTCTTCGATATAGTATTTTGAACAGAAAATATTGCACAGTACACTTTTTTTATACAGGGTGTTTCGTAGAGAGAACCACTTGACATAATCATTTTTTTTAGGATTAATTCGAAACCCTGTACACACATGTGTGTCGCTAATCTCCAAAATAGTCAAGGTGATTCATTCAGTCTATTTTCGGAGAAGTACAAAAAACATGAACAACCTGTATTGTATAGGTCGTTAAATCGGAGAATTACTGATTTTATCAGTTTTTTCTTCAAATTGAAAAGCCGAATTGATTTTATGTTGCTCCTATGAGTTTAATATGAGTTCTGGTCATATGTACACGGAAAATTCAGCTAAAAATATTTACTATTACAGGGTTATTACGAATAAATCACAGTAGCTTTTGCAAACACTCAATATTTCTCCAGTTCCGTCAGAGAGGAATTATTCCATGAAGTTAATACTTAGTCGTTTACAATTTTGAGTCAGAAATACTTCAAAATGATTACTTTTCATACAGGGTGAGTCATACAGCCAACCATACCAAAAATAATTATGATTTGAAATAATTGAAACGAGAACTTTTTTAGCGAATTTTGAGTAACTTTATGAACGCGCTTACCCACTGCGCTATCACCACCAAGAAAATGATAATTATCCATCTTCTTGTGTAGGAGTGTAGGTATTATTCGAACCTTTTTTATGGCTAGGTACTTCACAAATCACAATATACGTGTAGGTAGCAGTGGCGGCGCGTGGATTTTTATTTTGGGAGTGCACATGTGGGAGTTCGGGGAGGAACAAAATTTGAAAACTAACCTTCAAAACTTGCATTTCAGAGCACTTTGTGACGTTCTTTCGCCTTATCTCGGGATAATAAATAAATAAATAAATGATATTCAGAAAAGGGTTTAGCGCAAAAATCTGAAATTGTAAGTACAAGGAGTACGGTCTGTTAAAGTATAACTGAAAACTATAACCATTTGGAAAATGGTTGAAATGTCACTTGTTTCATCATCTTTATATTTAAATACCGTGGATTCATTCAAATGATTCCTGAGTGCTAAATCTAATTCTGCCGAAAAATTGATATGTTCTTAATATACAGGATTCATCGAATCATTTCCTTCATAATGGCCACGTAATGCTAATTCGAAAGCACCTCAAAATTTAATACAATTTATGATTTTCGATAAAATGTATTTGTTCTTTTTTACTTGCTCATAATGTTTCTCGATATTCAGTCGGTAAGCACTGTTTAATTGTTGTCGAATATCTTGTTTACCTAATAAATTAAAACCTAATTTTCATGCAAGAGAGGTGTCTTGGAACTTTGATATTTTTTATTTTTTTCTTTAAATGGATTAAATCCTTGACACCGGATCTGGTCCATTCTGTTTGATCATCACCAGCAAATAAAAAACAAGGAAAACAATGAAGACTGTTACTTATTTCACAACCACATAACGATTCGGCTTTTTCATAAGTGTCTATATTAAAGGTTTTTTTATAATAGCGTGTTTTACATTTTGTTACATGCGTGATCGATAAATTTATTTTTGGACGACCGGCACTTTTGTTTTTTTATTTTTCTTCTGATGTCAGCAAAGAAAAACGAATTGTTTTTAAATATTGTACGCTAATGCAAATCAGATTCTCCAAATTTTCGGTCATAATTGCGCGAATACAACAAACACGGTAGACAGCATCTCACCCATAAATAAAGAATTATCTCACACACACGACGTACATCGGTACATCGTAGCACCGTAGTTCTTTATCCATGCCTACGCGTACACATTCTGCATGTATACCTGTGTCTGCTAAATCTTGTGGACTGTAGCGGGACGTTAGGGGCGCGCGGGGTCGCTGGTGCTCCAATCAAGGCTCACTTCGGATGTGCAGTGTACCGACTGCCGTCTAGCGTCTACGACTCTACGCGTATTATTTGCATTGGCGTTCGAAGTTCACTTGCCGTCTGGAGTCAGAAATACAGAACCGGAACATCGGAAATGAAAAATTAAATTGAATACCCAAATATAAAACGTTACGTTTACGTCAAACACAAAAGTAAATTCCTTCAGATGAAGATATTGATTGGGGGTATACGTGCACATGTGCACCTATTGAGCAGCCGCCACTGGTAGGTAGAGCGAGTTATATACTAGGTATATTGAAAAGTATAAATATACTATTATAATCATTACCTCGGTTATTACTTAATAAATATACTTTTTTTCAGCAACCGAAATGTCTATTTGGGATGATCTACGCATGCAAGAATTCAACCAAAAGTACAAACATAAATCACAAAAATTATCAGAAAAATAAAGTAGACCGTTTACTTCACTGAAAAAGTTCTCGTTGCAATTAGTTCAAAGCATAATTATTTTTGGTATGGTTGGCTGTATGGCTCACCCTGTATGTAAAGTAATCATGATGAAGTTTTTTCTGACTCCAAATTGTAAACAACTTGGTATTAACTTCATTTCTCTGTGACGGAACTGAAGAATTGTTGAGTGTTTGCGAAAGCTATTGTGATTTATTCGTAAATATTTTTTTCGGCAACCCGTCTGGGATGTACCCCCTTCCCGTGCTCTTTTTCTTTGAGAAAGTAGCATTTTCCGGCCTAGTCCGAAAAGTACATACTTGCCGGACTAGGCCGAAAAAAATCACGTCGTTATTGTCATTGTTATGATCATCACAATAGCAACGAAATAACGGATGACAGTTCTGTTTTGATTAATTCAAATATACTCCATTCAATTTTATAAAGTATCGCGGTTGGCCAAGTTTTAGGTTTATCAAGTTTTTTTTACCTGAAAAAATCGCAGGTTGGCACTTGTGAATGACATGACGTCAATAATTAAATCTGGGAGACGTTGCCGACGTTTATTTTTCATTATTAATTATTAATTATCAAGCCCGGAAACTAAGAATGCCGAAGGTAGTTTCGAAAAAGCAGAGGCGAAGTATCAGGAAGTGCTATTTAGAATTGAAATCTGCGCATTCTAAAAGTAACCCTGATAATTTTCTTAAATTCATTATTTTCCCGAAGTAAATGAATACTTTGTTAAATACCTAATTAATACGACATATATGTAGAAACGGCAACGTTGCTTGTTCAACTGACAGAAGAATCACTATATCCTAACATTTTCAAAATATACACGGTGAGATGTGTCAGAATTCCATGGCCAACCGGTATACTTTATAAAAGTGAATGGAGTATAGGAATCAAATTGTATAATAAAGAAATATGTCGTCTCATTGATTGGTAATTCTACACGGTTGCCGAAAAAATATTGTACGCAACACGTCCGAAAATAGTTTTTTTGGACTCACAGACTTCCACAGAATTCTGTCTATTCGTCCAAAAAAAAACCTATTTTCCGGACTTGTTACGTAAATTACTATTAGCCATTGACCTAGAATATATAGACTGGGTATCCGATTATCTCAGCATTGAGCGTTCGGTCCCCAGATATGGAAAGAGAGGGGCATAGATTAAAGCGAGAGGAGAATATGCTTTGGTAGGCTTTGGTAGGCAAGGTCATTATTGGAAGACATCAGTGTTGCCGTTGCAATGGAAATATCCGCAAATCTGCCGATTTCGACTGGTAGGCGGTATGCTGGTCGACTGGTAGGCGTCGTAGGCGGTTAATTTAATGGAAAAGGCGGCAACATTGATGTCAATCATATGATAATCATGACGTCACAATCGTTTCATCTCTTTCTATATCTGAGGACCGATGATTTTTCACTATTAGCCCGGGAGCCAGTGACATTTTTTAGTCAGTCATTTTAACCCTGGCCATAATTTGTATATAGCTTGATTTGGTTGTTTTCTTAGCCAAAGTGGCCGTCAGCTGGCTCAACAGTGGTGGGTCTGCCAACTGGAGCAACGAAAACATGTAAAAAAAATATTGAGTTTCAGTCATTTTAACCCTGCTGAAATTTACAGATATGGTAGTTTGTATAATTATTCGAATAAAAAAAATCGTCCGCTGGCTGTACGCTGGTGGAAAACCCGTCCGCTGGACATGGAAACTTGTAAAAAAAAATTTGAGTTTCAGTCATTTTAACCCTGCTGAAATTTACAGATTTGGTAGTTTGTATAATTATTCGAATAAAAAAAATCGTCCGCTGGCTGTACGCTGGTGGAAACCCCGTCCGCTGGACATGAAAACGTCCGCTGGACTTGGGAACTTCTGAAAAAAATTTGAGTTTCAATCATTTTAACCCTGCTTAAATTTACAGAGATGGTAGTTTGTATAATTATTCCAATAAAAAAAATCGTCCGCTGGCAGTACGTTGGTGGAAAACCCGTCCGCTGAACATGAAAACTTGTAAAAAAAATTTTGAGTTTCAGTCATTTTAACCCTGCTGAAATTTACAGAGATGGTAGTTTATATAATTATTCGAATAAAAAAAATCGTCCGCTGGTTGTACGTTGGTGGAAAACCCGTCCGCTGGACATGAAAACTTGTAAAAAAAATATTGAGTTTCAGTCATTTTAACCCTGCTGAAATTTACAGAGATGGTAGTTTATATAATTATTCGAATAAAAAAAATCGTCCGCTGGTTGTACGTTGGTGGAAAACCCGTCCGCTGGACATGAAAACTTGTGAAAAAAAATTTGAGTTTCAGTCATTTTAACCCTGATAAAATTTACAAAGATGGTAGTTTATATAATTATTCGAACAAAAAAATGGTCCGCTGGCTGTACGTTGGTGGAAAACAAATTTTCATGTCCAGCGGACGGGTTTTCCACCAGCGTACAGCCAGCGGACGATTTTTTTTATTCGAATAATTATATAAACAACCATTTCTGTGAATTTCAGCAGGGTTAAAATGACTGAAACTCAATATTTTTTTTACGTGTTTTTGTTGTTCCCGTTGGCAAACCCACCACTGGTGCGCCAGCTGACGGTCACTATGCTATAAGACAAATACAAATTAAGCTATATACAAATTATGGCCAGGGTTAAAATTGGTCACCAAAAACTATCACTGGCTCCCGGGCTATATCCTCCATCTACGGATTCTACATAAATGCTATTAGCTGAACCTCTCCATGTACATCTGACCTACACTCATAGGCGCAACATAAAATAAATCCGGTTTTTCACTCTGAAGAAAAAACTGATAAAATCAGTAATTCTCTTTAACGCCCTGTATCTCGAAAACTGGTCATAGTATCGGATTTTGAATTCATACCTCTGAAGATGTTATGAAAATAGTTACATTTGACAGGTTGTTCATGTTTTTTGTACTTTTCAGAAAATAGAATACTTTCCTGTGAATGAACCACTTTGTGAATATTTTGGAGATTAGCAACACACATATGTTTGTGGTATTAATTTTCCCAAAAATAAATCCATGAATACACAGGGTTTCTAATTGATCCAAAAAAAAAAAATAATTATGTCTAGTGGTTCTCTCTGTGAAACACCCTGTATAAAAAATGTGTACTGTGAAATGTTTTCTCCTCAAAATGCTATATCGAAGAGAACCTTTCAAAAATATGCCTTCCTGACGTCACAGCGAGCGTCACAGTAGAAAAACTGAATTTTGGCAGAAAAAAACTACCGTCATACATTCGTGAATCACCTTGTAAATATAAATATTTTTAATCAGACCATCAGACGTATCCACTAATTTCATCACTAGAACATGTAGTAAACATCTGCATGCAACAGAAATCCAATCTAGCTTTTAAGAATTATAGTATATTGTTCTATGAGCGGTAATGTAAGTCATAACACATGCAGATGAATTTTGCAGCCCGAGCCGTCAGGCGCCGCGAGGGGTGTAATTCATCAAGTGTGTTATGATGACCATTACCGCGAATTGAATACTACTTTATTTTCGACTTCTTCAGTAAAATTCGAATTAATCTGCATTTTCAAAATTGACAACAGTTGTCAAAAGCGATTTCTGTGGTCGAAAATCGAATCGATATCGAATCCCGTAGAAAACGTCGAAAATTCACGTTTTCCAAATGCAACTTTTGGATATTCAGACCTAAGAAAATGTAGAAATGGATGGCGAGAACGTTACCTTGATGTCTGAAATAGAGTTCCCCATTGACCCAACTTTTTTATTCACTTCGTAAGCTACATTTTTCCTATTTGTATAAGAGTGAGTTTTAGGCGTGAGTTATTATTAGATACATCACACTATTGGTTTATAGAGACTATTACAGATCAAATTCAGTTGAATAATGGATATATTATTCTATGGGAGTAGATAAAATAATAAATCCGAAAATCTGGGCAATTTTCAACTTTAACACCGCGTATTTAGAAAACTAGCCATAGAATTGGGTTGGGCCAATTGACACTTTTGGTTACTGAGTAGGGTACAACAACATACCAAACTTTCAGGAGATTTGACCGGTCGCCACTTCTCATAAGAAAAGTGCGGGGTCCTTTGTCTGTATACCAATAAAATGATTTTCACTTGTTTATTTCTCACACATTTGATATTAAGAATGTAACAGAAAACTTAATTTTTATCATATACAGGGTGTTTCACCATAAACTGGACAAACATATATAGCCGTGTAGATGACACCGAGAAAGTCATTTTTTCCTTATGACATTTACCTCGTTTTCGACGCATAAGCGAGATACAGGGTGTTCAATGTCAACTTCGAGCAATATTCTGATAACTGTTGAGAGTTACGCGTGATATTTGAAATAACGGTTTCTGATCACATCTAAGTATTTTTGAGGGCTCAATTGAATTGTGGTGCAGAATTTTGCAAAAAAAATTCAAAATGGCGGAAAACCTGCAAAGTCGGAAATTTTTTTTCTCGGTTGCCAATTTGGAAAGCATAATCTCAACGTACTCGATTTTCTAAGATTTTCCGTGAAAAAGTTTTTTCAAATTTCGAACTCAACTTTTTTTTTACATGTCTTCAGTAAAAAAAAAATTTCGGCCAAAATTTTTGAAATTTTCCATGGTTGAACTATCTTTCATTCTGAATACTTGGGTGAAAACAGAATGAAAAAATATCAATTGGTTTTCTTTTTGTAGCCTTCCGAAGATTACGCTCGGTGTATTTTCTTAATTTTTATTTGAGAAACTGGAGGCCGTACGGAGGTCAAAATTGTGCTGATGAGCTGCCAGAATGATCCGGATAAAAATATGAAATTATAAACCAAAAAAAATTTTTTTCAAAAAATTTTGGTAGGAATCGAACTCTACGAGTATGAATTGGATTAATTATAATCCTATAAATCTCCGTTACCAAGGCAACTCTTGTTAATCGAGAGTGTAAAGTTCGAACCTTACCAAAGTTTTTTGGAAAAAATAAAAAATAATTTTTTTTTTTCAATTTTTTTTAATTTTTTCGAAAAAATTTTTTTTTGCTTTTAAATTCATATTTCTTTCTGAGTCATTCTGGCAGCCCACCAGCACAATTTTGACCTTCGTACGGCCTCCAGTTTCTCAAATAAAAATTAAGAAAGTACACCTAGCGTAATCTTCGGAAGGCTACAAAAAGAAAACCAATTGATATTTTTTCATTCTGTTCACACCCAAGTATTCAGAATTAAAGATAGTTCAACCATGAAAAATTCCAAAAATTTTGGGCGAAATTTTTTTTTCACTGAAGACATGAAAAAAAAAAGTTGAGTTCGAAATTTGAAAAAAATTTTTCACGGAAAATCTTAGAAATTCGAGTACGTTGAGATTATGCTTTCCAAATTGGCAACCGAGAAAAAAAATTTCCGACTTTGCAGGTTTTCCGCCATTTTGAATTTTTTTTTGCAAAATTCTACACCACAATTCAATTAACCCCTCAAAAATACTGCGATGTGACCTGAAACCGTTATTTCAAATATCACGCGTAACTCACAACAGTTATCAGAATATTGCTCGAAGTTGACATTGAACACCCTGTATCTCGCTTATGCGTCGAAAACGAGGTATATGTCATAAGACAAAAATGACTTTCTCGGTGTCATCTACACGGCTATATATGTTTGTCCAGTTTATGGTGAAACACCCTGTATAATACCACAAAAAATGAAATTTTGCCGGCATTTTGTAACATGAAAGTTTATGTTGTTGAGGCAATTTCGTGAAAAGTATTTGTATCAAAATCACGAGCCGTTAGGCGAGTGATTGTGGAAAAATGTCATGAGCGAAATTGCCAGAAAGCAACAAACTTCAATATTACAAGAGAGAAATTTTACCTGCTTAAATTTCATCTCGAGTGGTATTCGACATGAGACATGACTATTTCACTCATTTCGAAAACTGACCAATCACATTCCAAAGACAGCTCGTATTATCGCGATAATACCGACTGTCTGAATTATGATTGGTCTGACAACGGTATTTTCAGCGATTGAACCACAGACCAATCTGTTATTGAACTATGGATACGAACGTTTTTATATTTAAACTCAATGGTTTTGATAATAAATATTAATTGCCCGAATGGTATTTGACAAGACTATTTCATGAGTAACAGAATATTCTGGATGCATTATGTCCATCCAAGAATTATTAACATCTCGGGCGGCTTTGGAAAATCGAAATTATGTTGGTATTAGCCCAGTCAGTAATATTTTGAGTTGGAGAATTCAGATTGGTGTTGGAAATAACACTGACTTTTGGTTCTGTCATTAATATTCAGGCGGACTCCCACTACTCGTATATTTGGCAAGTACGCAATTATTTGCGTACTTGGCAAGTAGACCAAGTTTCGAACTTGAATGACAAGTACGGCGCTCCCACTACTCCTGTATTTGGCAAATATGCCAATAGTTGTGTACTTGGCAAGTACTGCAGTTTCGTCGTCTCTTCCCCTTTTTTCTCTTCTCTCGAGTCTCGATCAGTTTTTATTTTGTTTCGACCATGGATAGTCGCGTTGCGCTGCAGCAGCTTTTATGGTAGTGAGTGACTGCTATAGAAGAAATAAAGCTCAGCAAGCTCAGAAGGCGAAAAGAAAAATGAGATGGTGGATTCTTTTTTCTTTTTCAAATCCGCAACCGTACATTGGATTGATATTTTATTTTGGATGCGAACCCAGGCATCGTTAATTAAGTTCCTGTTCTTATGATGTGGATTCCTAGGTTGCCATATAACTGGCTCATTTTCGTAAAAATCCAGAAATTCGAAAACGACTTCTTGAGTCCACTCCATTTCGGAAAAACTTTATATAAACCCAAGCACCACAAACACTCAACGGAAGCTGACAACAGAATAACTGCCAAATTGATTGCGGCAAGTAATGGGAGAGCATCGACATGTATATACTTGACAAATACGCAAATAATCGTAATCCCTTTGACTCGTCGCATTTTTACAGACAACCGACGGGACTTCGCCAGTGACAAATAATTGTGCAAGTATTGGCCGAGTGAACCACTCCCACTACATGCCAAATATAGGCAAGTGGCAAATATTTGCCAAATACACGAGTAGTGGGAGTCCGGCTTTCGAAATTCGAACGTCAAATGAAAGAGAAAAATCTTTGGAATGAGGCTCTTGAAGAATGTACAGCTAATAAATGGAAAGCCTGCACAGAGCACGTACAAATTAAAATAAGAGGAGATTAGTCAAAATATTATGGGATGTTATGATATTGTTGAAAACCTTTATTTATGAACATGACGAGTTCTGCCCATATGAGGAAATAATAACAGTTGTTAATTTCATGAAGAAGTCCATAACACATAATGGAGTGTAAATATAAATATTGAAAATTACACAAAATCTTACTCCTCACTTTATTGTTAAAAATCGGCGACAGCCGATTTGTTATTATTACTTTTTTGAGTGTAGTTTATTTCCGTATGTACAAAAAATTTTTATTCATTGACGGTTTTCACCTCCTCTTTTTATTACAAGCTTTTATTTAGTTTCACCTGTCCCGGTGTCTGTCTGTAATCAAATCTTGCAAGTTGAATATGACACACTTCTAATCGTCCGATTGATTTGAAATTTGGCAGGTGTACATAGTTCTGGTGACAATGCATCATGAAATATTTTTTATAGAAAAAAACAAAATGGCGGCTTCAAAATGGCGGATGAGTTTTGTAATTATCATCCGATTCCATTCAAAATTAGTATCTGGGGGTTTTTGGGTTCGACAATGATGATTCTTCCGTCAAAATTGAAAAATTCAAGATGGCGGCTACAATATGGCAGATTCTGTTCAAAATTGGTATCTGGGGGTTTTCTGGGTAGGAAATTACGATTTTTCAAAATTGAGGAATTCAAGATGGCGGCTTCAAAATGGCGAATGAGTGTTGTTATTATAAAAGCTTGTTTAAAAAAATGATTTTTTTATTATAGCTTGTTTTAAGTATACTTCTTATATTATGTAAGTATATGTTTGTTTTCTGTCATTCCCTCTGTTGAACAATTTCCTTTATACTTACAGTTTTGCTGAAGATGGATCTATATAGGTCCGAAACATGTCCTTAGATTTTTAAAAATAAAGTGTGGAGTAAGATTTTGTGTAATTTTTAATATTTATTAACAGTTGTGGTTGTTGAAGGAGAATAATAGGAATATTCACATTTTTAATATTACATATTCTACACCTTCATTGTTCACAAATATTGAAAGTTACAATGTCATGACGAAATCATCGCCAAAAACTTCAACGATAAATAACGTGGATCCATTTGCTCTTGACGATTAAAGTCTTTCAGGGAAACCATGTGATTTTCCTCCTGTAACTAGTGTAGACATAGTCAGTTACTTAGTGTGCACTACAAGTCTTTACCTGCGATGAATTGTTTGGAACATATACAGCAGCATTTTTAATTTCATTTTCGGTTAGATCAGACCTTTTAATTGCTGCTAACCATTTTCCTCTCCTCAACTCGGAGAGCTCATTCAGTCGTTTTTTATGGGCGAAATTCAGCTGGAATTCTATATGATTTTACATTGTCGCGAATTCCTCTATTTCCATATTTAATCACAATGCAAGATGATGGCATGGTTGAAATTGAAAATTCCGAAAGCAAAAGAAACTACCCTGAAACACGTAACTGACATAACCTCATCAGTTTGCTCCCAGCAGTCATTAATACAGCTGATCGTGACAGATCGTTGGACTGGTCTATTATATATGGTTTAAATATTTAAACTCAATGGTTCTATTTATACATTTTATTGCTATGGGTACACCACAGAAAATTTTTAGTAATTTTTTTGTAACTAGAAATAAAGCTGCGACTGGACTTCCAAGGCCTACTCTGATGTCAATAATTCTTGGATGGACTATATTATTAATTTTCGTTGACAACAACTGTCAAGTTTTGCCGCGGGTAAACCCGAAAAAACTGCTGAGAGCTCTGTTGCCATACAGTTTTTCCATCTCGAAACCATTTGTGATTCAAAATTGCGCGTTTCTGATTGGTGGAAATTAAGACGAGGGAACTAATCGCTGAAAAGCCAACTTGTTAGTTTTACCCGTTTCCATGTTTTATCGATGAGAAACGAGTTTTGCTAAGGAAAATTCCTCACTAAAAATGGAATGCGTGAAATAGTCATTGCAATTTCTATTATTTTCAAATCATTTTCAGATGATTAGAGAGATTTTCTCATATTTATAATATTTTTTTCAGATTGGGCATTTTACATCAGTTACGAATATAATTTCAAGCAGATCAGTCGTTATGCATGTATCTGAGAAAGGAGAAATTCTGGATACCCTATGGACTAACAACTCAACGTTTCATTCTTTCAGCGAAGCCCATATTGTAATGAATCAATTATACCTTGGATCACCTTTCAATGATTATATAGGACGCATTCCTCTTTCTGAAATAGGGTGGAAGCACTTGAGCAAAAAGACTGACTCTTTAACAGCGAAAAAACAATTGTGTTCTGCTCTGAATGGTGAAGTTAAACCTAAAATAGCCCAAGTTACAACTGCAATCCCAAAAGCAACTCCAAAGCCGACTACCACCAGCACAACTCAAAAACCAACAACAACCCAAACTCCGAAACCTACCACCACAACACAAAAACCACCAACTATAACTCAAAAAGCAAGAAACACAGATCAAAAACCATCTACTACAGCTGACAAAACAGCAGCTACAGCTCAAAAATCAACATCAACTGCTCAAAAATCAACATCGACTGCACAAAAATCAACAACCCCAACTCCAAAACCAACAACTACAACTCCAAAACCAACAACTACAACTCCAAAACCAACAACTACAACTCAAATACCAACAAAGACTCAAAAGCCATCAGGCGCAGCTCAAAAACCAAGTTCAATCTCCACTCCAAAAGGAGCATCTGCAAAATCAGATACAAGTGCCACTCAGAAGCCTGCTCCACTAAAAAAAGAAGACACTAGCAGGAAAGAAAAAAAAACATCACACCCTCAGATTAATAATTCAGAGATAAAGAAATCAGCCAACTTGCCAAAAAATGAGCTGTAAAATATCAATTTCAAATCATTTGCTAGCGCGCATTCCACTATTTCCAACAAAAATTACAATGATTAGAGTATTCTACTAGAAAGATAGTAAACTGAATTTTCTAGGTTCTGTAAAATTGTTTTCAATGAGGCAAATAATATTCCAGAAATAATTTGTATACTATGAAAATTTACATTTTCACAGTTTCAGTCTTTCAATGTTAATTTCATTGGAAATTTTATCTCACTTTGTTACTCATTACAGAATATTTTGTTTCGAATTGATTAATTCATCTGACTTGTCAAGATCTGAGAAAGTTTAGGATTAGAAATGTATCGAAGGAGCAAGCAGGCGAGCGAACGCGCGATACTGAGCAACATAAACAAAACTATAGGAAAGTCATCAACACTTTCGCATTGTTTGAACTACAGTGACTATATTACCAATATAGTCACTGTAGTTTGAATGCGTTAATCGCGCGCCCACTTGCAGTTGAGGCACCCCCTTAGGAGTTGTGAGTTTATATGCATTTAAAATTGTATTTAATGTAGTATAATATTGAAATGATCCATCCAAATGTTTTCGAGTTTTTCGACATCAATACATTCCTCTTTAGGGCTGCAATTTAGGGTAAGAAATTTTTTTGTTCACTTTTTATTTTGTCCATTCTGTAATTGTACAGTTGAATGAACAATGAGAAAAATAAATATGGCTTGAATGAATATGATGCCATTGTGTGGAAAGAAAATACCCTGATATGGAAGAATAAGGTTAATATCATTTAAATGCAGTGGCGGTTTGTCCTATGAGGCAGGTGAGGCAGTGCCTCATTAATGAACGTCGAAAATTACACGTTTGAATATAATTTTTCATTAATTATTTATAATTTGGATTTTTTTATTATCTTCATCCAAACGCATTCATATCGTAATTTCCCCTCATTATATAGCAATAAAATGCTTCTCCGGGTCTACGTTTCAATATCTCACGATTTCTGTGTATCCATCTCACTTTCTCAACTTCAAAGTCCCTGTGAACGACAGAGTCTGGCCTCGCACTTTATTGTATAGCGCGTTATTCTTCATCATAGTGAACGGACGGAAGGCGAGAAGCCCGCAAGCCTACACGCCACATGTTACGTTGAGTCTGAGGCTAGCCTCACGATGAATCTAGGAAGTCCCTCGCGAAGGGCAAACTGCAATTATTCTGCACTATTCTGATTAATCGGAACTCAGGTTAGTTTTCAAATTGGGTTGGATTTGTAAGAATAGTTTTTACTGTTTTTCGTGTAGGTTTAGATTTGTCACAGACCCAAAGGCGAAATGGATTTAGCGGTACTGAGTGGTACGTCACAATGGCATGGGGGCCGTGATATAAACTTCAATATTCTCGAATTTCTGGTTAATTCAAATCTGATGAAAAGCAAATTTCCTTGTAGAGGATGTTCTTATTGACAATGTCTAAAAATTTAAGAATTTCAACAAGGATGATTATTTTTTTCAAAATGGCTTCAAATTACTTTTTATACACACACTTCGAAATGTTTAGTTTTCGAGTTCCTCGAAATAGATGGCTTTGAGTATGCTAGCGATGAAGAATTATTCTAATCATCAGTTTTGCAACAGCCTTCCTCTCGACAATGCCACGCCAAGGAATCTTTTTTTTTTCTGATGTGCCTCACCACCTAAAACTGACACGAGCCGCCACTGTTTAAATGTGGTAATTTTCTTTATGATTTCGGTTCACTGATTGATTCAACTTTTTCTTTGGGTATGGAATAATAACGAGTGTTCGTAAGATTTCGGGGTCTAGTGAGTTGAAGTTTTGAGTGGGAAAGTTGTGCACAGTAACACTTCACAGTCCACTAAACCACAAGTTTTCGAACGTTTTTTATGAATATAAAAATATTCAGTGAGTTACATATCGGAGAAATTTATTTAATCTGTTGTAACTGTATCTTTTTATGTAATTTTCAAAAGCAATAATGAGATATATAACTAGCCACTACCTAAACTGAGAACAAGAATCATTTAGAGAAGAAAAGATTTTTCTTAAAATTGTGAATTTTTTGGTAAACTCAAAGTTGAATGTTTGGATAGGATATTTTAATTTTCGATAAATTAATTAAAGATGAGATCTTATTCATCTGTGAATGTATATTTGTTGAAAGTTCAGTTGGTTTTTATAATGGTTGTTATAGTTACATTAAACTTTATTATTCAAATAATAGAAATTATTTCCATCTTATTGTTGAAGAAAATGTAGGTAAAATCACCCTCTCATGAATATTTCGAAATATTCCTACAGATTCCTACAAGAATATACCTAATAAACATTTTGTTTATCACATAAATTTGTGACCCCCAGGAAATTTTTCCAACTGTTCTCGATCCTTTTTCATTTTGAATAATTGATTCCTATTATGATATACAGGGTGTCGCGCACCCCATTGAGGGGATCGAATTTGAAAAATATTCTAAGCCCAAAAATCCATGTTTGACATTTTTCGTTAACGTAGTTAATAAGTAATTAATTTATGGAAGTGACCAATCAGGAGTGCCCTACAGAAGAATAAGTAGGCAGTGGAGACGCCAGTCTCGATTTACTGCGTGAAAAGCCCTGCAGCAGCTCTGGCGTCTCACTCTCGCGTCCCCACTGCCTACTTATTCTTCTTAGGCGAAGTCGGGTGATTTCTCAGCGGAAATCTTGTTCTATACAACTTATGCACTGAACTGGCATTTTGTTTTGATTCACCATAAATTAAATGCATATCAAGAAGTTCATTATTTGAAAAGACGTGCGGCATTTTTCAAACATAGAATACAATCTACACCGTAGCCTCGCCGTAACACGACTGATCACAATCGATATTCTGAGTCATGCTAGATAAGACAAAAAAACAAGAGATAACTACGGGAAGCAGGTGAGGGAGCAGGTTCGGACTGAGGAATTTTCAGATGCACTTAGAAACTAGAAAATATTCTAGTTTCATTTTCTCGAAACAGGGCCATAATTCATAAAAAAAAATTTTTGGTAAAATGACTTATTTTGATGAGTTCTACCATCTGTCAAAAGAAAAGCTTCACCTTCAAATACACCCTGTATGTTTTGACTGTATAGATTCTTGAGGCTTTTTTTAATTTTCCATTTTTCCGAATTCGGCTCTGTTGAAAAGATTTAGCCATTTGAAAAAAAATGGGCCTTATACGAGCCTAATACGATTCTCTGGAATTGATGCAAAGTTCGCATTTCTTGATTGGAATTGAGTTGATAGATTTAGGAAACACTCAAGCACCAACCTTATTTGAATGAGAATGTTACAAACACGATATTTGCTAACAAAAACACTTAGTTTTGTCCGATTATTTCTGCAATTGAAAAGCCATATTTCTCCCACCAAAATAATAAGTTCCTTCTTCGATCTTCCTGAAGATTAGTTTGTGAGCACTATAATAACTAGTTCATATTTTCCTCGATGTTCCAAAACTATCTCATAAAGAATTGTTTTGCACTAACCTAACTCCATTAACCTAGGTCATCGGATTCGAGGTCAATGACCTAAACCTAATATTTCACAGATTGTGTTGATTTTCTCTTTAAACAATGGTATAGGCGAAACCAAGGAAGCAGTAGGTACGTTCCCTATCGTTAACGGATGAACTAACGCAAGGGCACTGGTTTTGGTTACTTTTCGCTTATGGCGCGTCTAGATGATCCTCGTTGGGCATTTCCACGGAAATGCCCAACGAGCAGTTCGGATTCTGTGAGTTCAACATCTATGTATGTTCAACGTCAGTCCCGGAGTCCCATGAACGATGCGTCCCATGCGTTGCGTATACTCGTATAGCATGCGTTAGATGTTCTGTGGCATGCGTATAGCGATAACCGGCGTGATGGACTCTACGATTTATTTATGTATTTATTTACAGAGAAGAATGCAAACAGGTGATTATTATGTGAAGACTCAGTGAATTAATGTAATAATAAGCATGTATTGTCGAGTTTAAATTCCAAGAGATATTGTTCAGATAGAAACATCGCCACAGATTATTTCAAAAGAATATATATATATATATATATTTAGTGCAGTGGCGGCTCGTGACAGTTTAACGTGCAGGTGACTGGTGAGGCACATCAGAAAAAAAATTTCTAGTGGCGTTGCCTTCACAGCTGTATGCATGGAATGTTCTATGCAAGATCTAAAATTTTCAGAATTTCAGGAGGCAAAATTTTAAAGTTTCAAATGGTTCGCCTAATACAGGTGTTTCTAAACTCATGCGAAAAAATTCAGGTGATTGCTCGTATGAAATTAAGATGGGTCTTTTCTATAACAAAATTTCCTCATCCCACACCCCTTTCTGAGATATTACCCTTAAATGTGGTGAAAATTTTTTTCAAAAAACTTTTGTGGGAATCGAACTCTCCACTTTCGATTAATTAGCGTCACTTTGGTAACGGACATTCATAAGATTAAAATAAACCAAATTCTGCTCTTAGAGAGTTCGAATCCTACCAAAGTTTTTTGAAAAAATTTTTTTTGGTTTTTAAATTCATATTTCTGTCTGGGTAATTCCGGCAGCCCATAAGCAAAATTTTGGCCTTCCTACGGCCTCCAGTTTTTTGAATAAAAATTATGAAAGTTCTCCGAGCGTAATCTTTGGAAGGCTACAAAAAGAAAACCAATGAATATTATTTCATTCTGTTTTCACCTCAGTATTCTGAATGAAAGACAGTTCAACCATGAAAAATTCCAACAATTTCGGCCGAATTTTTTTTTCACTGAAGACATGTAAAAAAAAGTAGATTTCGAAATTTGCAAAAGTTCGTTGAAATAGTGTTTTCCAAATTGGCAACCGAGAAAAAAAATTGCAACTTTGAAGGCTTACCGCCATTTTGAAATTGTGTTTTTTTTTTCAGAATTCTACACAACACAACTGAATTGAGCCCTAAAAAATACTAAGATATGACCAGTAACCGTCATTTCAAATGTCATAATTTTTGAAGAATGTCAAGTTCTCTTTGAAAATGAAATAAGTTTAAAACGGAAATCTGCATTAATAATTAGTTTGACATGGATGAAACTGCATTATTTGAAATATTAAACTAAATATATAAGTAAGTAGATTAAGAGATTTCATGTTAAAGGTATTATTATACCCAAATTCAACACATATTTACTTTCCCGCACTAGTGCGGGAAAGTGACACATTCCGAATCGAAAACAGTGCGGGAAAGTAGTTAGTTAAGCCCGGTTGTAGAAAAAAGTATTTTTCACGCTCTTTCATCAGTATGTTGACAGAACCGCAAGAAATCGAATTGAGGTGCTGAAACGAATAATATATGGTTCGGGAGAATAAATAAACAGCTTCAGTAATTCGCATATGCTTGGAAACAAGCAATAAGTTCGAAATCCAGGTACCAAAAAGACAGATAATTATACTGCTAAAAGATGGCCTATTTCAGTGGTTGAAGAACTTGCCGTCAAACTTTCATTGTCGCTTATAGGTCAACTCTGCGATTCCATGATGGTACTACATTCCCACAATTCGACCAAGGGTTCCATAAATATGGCCGTTCCCAATTTTATTCTTTTGATAATTTCAAAACTATACAGGGTCTTTCACGAGGAACCTCACCCATATTTATACGGGAAACTACTGAACGTATTTTCATGAAATTCAGCACTTATAAGTATTTCACGATGCTGATGAAATATAAAATATTTTCAAGGCATGAGCACCTCCGGTTTTTCCGGAAATGACGTCAACTTCCGTTTTTCAAATTAGAACACCATTTTTTTATTGCAGAAATAGATTCCTTAGAAAATTTCAAGTTATTTTGATGTAACATTTTTCAGTTTTGGTTGGAAAATTCTCTCTGAGCAGGAAAATTCGAAAAAAAAATCGAAAATAGAGCTCCGCTGAAACAAGAATAACTTCGAGGTTTTTGGATGAAAAATTTTCATTTTTGGGATTTTTCAAGATGTAAGTTTGATGTATCCACTTTAAAAAACGAAATCGCGATTCATGATACAGGGGGTGAAAAAATCGCTTTCAAAGTTAGGGATGACAAAATCGTGAAAAATCAATTTTTTCAAATTATAACCCCATTTTTTTATGGCAGATATTGAATCTACGTTAAAAAATAATGTGAGTGTATGCATCACACCCTTGCCCTAAAATGGATATTTTCTTTTGAAAAAATTGATTTTTCACGATTTTGTCATCCCTAACTTTGAAAGCGATTTTTTCACCCCCTGTATCATGAATCGCGATTTCGATTTTTAAAGTGCTGAATTTCATGAAAATACGTTCAGTAGTTTCCCGTATAAATATGGGTGAGGTTCCTCGTGAAAGACCCTGTAGATTCCACCGAAATGAAATTTTGCTTTCAAACTAAATGCAAAATTTTGTCCAGTTCGCATAACCAGAACCGTATGAAATAATTCTAGCGAACTATAAAAAAAATATTTCTTTAACAGATCCGGGATAATTGCTGCCAATTTTTTGACAGCTGTCTGAAAATTTCTTCAATCGGTTCCTCAAACTGACAAATGCGAATCTACTTACTATTTGGATCTAATTATAAGGGGAATGAACAAGAGCTCCCCACATGACGCATTTTTGCCCCTAGACAGGCATTGCCTAGAGACCTAGACATGGTTAATGCGGCCCTGCTTCTGAAGATGATTAGAAAGGAACTATGTTCCAACCTGTTCCTGTCAGTTAGTTATGTTGCTCTGATGAAGGTCATAACAAAACCCAAACCATGATCCGAATGTCTTTTGTTATTTCCCTGAACAATGTTTTTTTTCAGACATGGCATTTCTTGATATTTATGAGAACGAATGCGATTCATCTGATTACATTCTATGCAAAAATCCTACAGAAATAAATAAAAGTGTGCCACAATTCTGAAGATTAGTATAATATCAATTCACATACAAAAATAGCATATTAAACTTGCATTCTACAATTATTAAAGATCTAATTTAATGCATTTAAGGACCGGAACATATTATTATATTCAATTTATTGCAGCTTTTATCACCTAAATATTTTATGTAGTGAACATAGATGCATAAAAACCCTGATGTAACGATTCCTAACTAAAAATCGTGACTGAAAAATGTAAATCTAATGGTCGATTCACGATGGACGTAATACGTAACTTTAGACAAAGGATTCCTTTGTCTCGACCATAATCGGCGACCCCTTTCAAGAGAATTTTCTGATAACAAGAAAGTCTTGAAAAAATCTGATCAGTGTCCACACCAGTATTTCTATGCATCTATTAGTGAACAAATATTAATAATAACCAATAGAATTTTCTTTGAGTTTTCCATATAAGCAAATCTTTACAACTAAGTCTTTTTCTAGAAGTTTCTTCAGCAACTTATTATAAGCGTCTTGAACATCTTCCTTGTGGTTTCCACTAGGTATAAGGTCAATAACCAAGGCACAGTGTTCTGGAGAACACTGATAATCTAGAAAAGTATCCAAAAATTTTATTATTTGTAAATCATGGTCATCACCTTCATAGATCAATCTGAGGAAAAATGTCAAGAAATATTTGAAATTAGCAATTATCAAGTTTCCATATTTCTCCAGAGTAGAAGAAAAGTATTCACTCATTTCCTTAGCAAGTGAATCTGAACTGTCAGATGAGGTATGAATGATAATAAAGTCAAGAAAAATATGCTCTTCAAAGGTTTCTTCTATGACAAATACACTTTTCCAAGCATCAGCAAACAATTTAGGAAGATTTTTATCATATTCCAAGTTACTGCTTTTCTTGAGTATTTTTTTGAAAATGTTGAAGCAGAATTTGCTGATTATTTTCAGAACATCAATTTTTTTTTCATCATCATTCCAAAATGTTTCTTTCAGCGTCTGAATGCAATTAAATATGAAACCAACTTTTTTCTCTGTATTTCCGCACAGAACGAGAAAGGAATTGGTTAAATTGAAGACAGTTTCGTTCATAGAACATTCACCTAAATCAAATAGATACTTTTGAATGATATTCATAGCAAACTCTTCCCGCAGAAGTTTAATGTCACTCGGGTTCAAACTCGACAATAAAGATGCCATATTATCATCCATTTTATCATTATCGTCTTTTTTAACTTTGCATAAAACCTCCCAAACACATTCGGTAAAAATTGCACGGTGATCAATTGGAACTTTATGTACATCTGTTATCAGCTTCAGTATGTCCTTTTGTTCTCTTCTGAGTTGAGCAATATATTCTTTCAATAACGGCCAGCACTCATCTACGTTATTCCTCAAATAATATTTATAGCAGCTCAGGAACATGTGTTGTCTCACAGATACATGTTTTTCTGATTGTTTCACAAGGTTCCATTTCATCAAAACTTTCTGTACTGGTGAAATGAGCAATGTGAGAAATATTGCATGTTTTCTTGTAGATACAGCCTTAGCACTCAATTCTTCCAATGCTGGATATAATTTATTTTCTGGAATTCTGCAAAAACTACTGTAAACAGAGGGTAGAGCTGATGATAAAACGTCTCCACGACAATACTGAAGTAAAACTTGAAGGTATTGATTGGGGTTTAGTCGGTTCTTCACATATTTAGCTAGTGCACATTGAATTTCATAACACTTTCTCACATCATCATTTCCACCAGCTGTGTCCACTTTATCAGATTTAGGAATGTATTCTTGGAAAAACTCCAGAAACTCTAGGGATGGCATGAAGTAGACTAAGATTTTAACCACACGATCTCTTTTTGATGGCTCTGCAGTTTCTAGCTCTTTCAAACATAATTCAGTTATACCATTTGGCAGATTAATATGCTCATATTTTCGCATAATGCGTACTAAATTAATATCCTTATTTTCAAGCATGATCCCTACTTTGTTCAAATTATTCTTCAGAATTTCTGGTTTATACTTGAGATACCATCTGGTTATGGAACGATCCCTCAAGTTCTTGAAATTATCCCAGTACATTTCATCTAAATTTGAAATTTCCTTACTTTCTTTCTGTCTGCAAACCAAGTATTTGAATGCTTTAGACATAGAATTATCTAATTTTTCTTTGTCCTTTAATGCTAAGAAATCGTTCAGTATACATTGTTGTTCATGAAGATTAATAGGTTTAGTTGAATGTTTCTTATTCCATTTGATCACACTCAGTATAATTTGTACTGCCAAGTTGAGTTTTCTATCGTCAACCACTTGCGGATAATATCTAATGTACAATTCGAGCATTGATTTCTCAAATTCTTCATCTTCATATTTGAAATCAATCAGTTTTTGAGGGATTTCTTTCAGCAGAGTTAAAACCAAATCATCTATTGGTTGATTTTGTGACCTAATAAATCTCATGTACTCTATAAAAATTGGGTGGAACAATTTTTGTTTTTTGAATAACTGCACAGTTATTATTTCATTTATGTATCTCCAGTGTTCTGCAGTTAACTTTTTCAAGTCTAACTCTTCATATAGACAGCGCAGAAAATTATAAAGTATACTTACGTCACTGTTTCTATGCCGTTGACAAAAAGATTGCAAAACATTTAGTAGAGCTTCATAGTCTCTGTTCAGTTTGCAAGTGCTAATCAAGGTGTTGAACACTGTCTTTCGTTCTACAATAGCAGCTTCATCTGAAAGCATATAATCTTCATCAAATTCCATAGCAGAACATTTCATTGCACATCTAAGCATCTTGTCTGAATTACGATATTTCTCATAGTTTGACCTCTTTTCAAACTTTTTGATCCAATTTTCTCTTTCTTCTTTGTCAGGAATAAGCTCAATCAGTCTTTCATCCATGTAGTCTGAATTGTCCCAGAGACTTTTTTTGTATGTTTCTTGAAAAGCATTCAAGTACAGATCGTATTGTCTGCTTTTACGATAATATTTCATCAATGACTTCGCATGACAGTACTGAAATTCGTATAGATCCTTTGGCAATGCCTTTTTATAAAATTCTGGGAAATCATTGTCCAATTTTCTAACTAATGCGTCATTTCTCAAAAATGAGATATATTTGTTGGGATACTTCATGATATCTTCTTTTTTGATCTTTAGAAATTTTTTGGTAGTTTGTCTTCCAAAATTTCTTTTATAGATGTCAAATCTTCTGGAGAATTCTTCAAAAAAAATTGGATCTTTAACCACCATGTAGTCAAAAAATGAGCGCCACTTGTAATTGTCCAAATATGTTTCTTCTTGTTTCATCATTTCAAAATAGAATGTAATCAATGATGGGTTTCTATCTAACAGCAACTTCAATTGTGGAGTTGAAAGCCAGCAAAGATTCTTCTTCAACATTTCTTTGATTTTTTCATCTGGGCAACCACTTAGTAGAACAGAAGCAACTTGCCAACCATATGTCTTGTATAAATTTTCAAACATTTCGCTGATAAATTCTTCGTTCTTGATGTAAACCAGAATTTTTTTAAGGATCTTTGTTCTCACAGATAGTGATAAGTGAGGAAATATTTCTTGAACAAATTCATCAGCAGTGTAAATTTTGGTAAGTTCTTTTATAAACCAACTCTGTTTAATTATTTTACTGGCTTCCACCTCATTGCCATCCTTCAATATACTCAAAAGATAATCAGTTTTCCTGAATGCTAAGAGGATTTCAATTCTGAATGCTTCTTCGAGATATGACTTAGGTTTCAAATTCAATAAGATCTGATCAACGGTATTGGTTGGTGCATTCTTTAAATCTTTCAGTAAATTGTGCAGGGATTTTTTTTTGTCCTTCAAAGTGATTCCCTCAAGATTATGAAAGTTTGTTAAGAAATCGTCTGAAGACATGTTTTCACCTACAAAAAATTAAAAAAACTTATTGCTATGAAACTGTTATTGTACGATATTTTTGATAAACTGTATTGTTGAAGTTAAAAAGCTAAAGCTTGCGGTCGACGAATACACAATGCCTGGATTGGAGAACCGAACTAAGAATTGTTTTCATATGGTAACCTGATTCCCGACTCTCTGTATTTGTGTTGTGTATCCGAAATTTCTTAGCATCGTAAGTAAATATCAATCTTCAATGCTTTATTTGGGACAAATGCCAATCCAGAACACACTAAAAATCATGGTGTAATTAGGAAATTGATAGAGCTGAAGGAAGTGAAGTTTCAAAGCAATTTTTTTCCAAAAACTAAAAGCGAGAGAAATTTTAGCTCGGAATTGTTAATTTCGACCTAGAATTAATAAGTATAGTAATAAGTACTGAATTTTTTTATAAGAAACGAATTGTGGCATCTTATAGACAATTACCAAATTTTCTTTGAAATCCAAAATACTATTAAACATCAATAATAAATTTTCTTCATTCAAATATTGGTAATTGAAATTATGCAATTGTAACATTTTTTAAGCATGATGTATCGAAGATTGATACATTAATCAACTCTTTGTGAAATGTTTTAACACAATTAAGAGAGGAAACTCACCTCACATAAAATGAAGGTGGTATAAATAAAATTGAATACTAATTGAATTGATTAAACACGACCACTGCCCAAAAACGAAGTACACTGTTGCCAAGCGTATCAGAGTATCCGTAGTCTACGTCAGGGTCGTCAGGAGACTCTGCCATCTCATCAGCTTTGAAAAAAAAAATTCATTGACTATTTAGAGTCGAGTCGTTTTTACAAAATCAATTATTTTCGATAACGAAGCAGAAAAATCGCCATATCTTCGTAACCATAAGTCGATTTCAAGCGGATTACCTGGTCCTAAGTGGTAAATACCGTTGATAACCAACTTCATTCAAGCGCTTTTGGTCCTTGTTGGTTATAATCATTTGACGTCATGAATTAGCCCTTCAACGTCATCGTTTGGACCGCAGATAACCGTACTTGGGAGCTGGGTTGAGATATGTGGTTATAAGAAGTGAGGTTAAATAGTCTTAATTTTCGCGCGGTTCAGATAAGGGCTATAACCAAGGGTAGGACCAGAGATAACCGCGGTTATTACTGGTCCACCGCTTGAAATCGATTATAGATTTTCTCGACGCAATTCACTGCAAATGACGTCTAGTATATCCCTTTTCAAGGTTCACGTCGAATTACCAAACACCCTGTATAGACCTTAAATGTTGCCTATCTACCCGTCGGGATAACACCCTTATCATATAAAGAGAGATTGAGATTTTTTGCTCAGCTGATGAACATGTTCACACCGCAACTCAACTCACTGTCAACATAAACTCCTAGAATTTAGTGGTCTGCGACAACCAGCGGCGGCTCGTGAGGACTGAGGTTTGAAAGCGGGTAGGCGACAAACAGATTTTGAATTACGTATTTATGAAATGATCAAGAAATAGCCTCTCACGGTCGGACGGCCAATAATTGAAAGAATTTCTTTTCGAATATCATATCGTTCAAACGCGAAAAAGGAGTTTCCAGTAAGGAACAGGTAAGGACATCATGAATGGGATTCATTTCTCGTAAATTTGGAAGTACGAGTTACGACCTAATGTTAGCAATAAACAAAAACAATTATGTATGTAAATATAGGTATGTATAGGAAAATACTTATCGGGTTCTGCTGCTTTCAGATAATCTTCAAATCGAAGGAGGATTATAAAACACAAAAGCGAATGCGCAAACACAGAAATCTAATCACAAATATTTTCGATATTAATTAATGATCACTGAACTCGAATGGGAAAGTTGCAAGCCTACGGCTGCGCGGAATCGCTCAGCGATCTTTTCCGAAAGTACCCGAAGGCGGACGATTTCATCGCCTATCTTATCCTCAATTTCGTATGTTTCACGCTATAGACCGGTGTATCCCGTGTATCCATCCTCTACTGATTTATCGGAAGATTCGGCCGCACTCGCTAGGGCTGACGTGAAGTGATGAAATCGTAGGCGCTGGGATAGATCGCCTTCCGTTTCGTTGGAATGTTTAGAATTAGATGAAGGCGAAACATGCTGATCGCAGGGCTGCAGCCCGCAGCGCCAACGAGAGGGTGAAATATCACATATCGCGTGCGAGATTTTTCAATAAAAAAATCTTTGTTAACATATAATAATTGAAAAGAGGGATCTGATACGTAAAAAAATATGAATCATTTTATAATTCCGATAAGTAGATTTTCCAAGGTAGGCGCTGCCTACCTTGCCTACCCCGACGAGCCGCCACTGGCGACAACACAACTCTGTGGTACCATTGTTCAAACAATGGTTGTACTGTTGAGAGCTATTGTCCCCGGGAAATATTCTCTAGACCCTATATGCATAAAATGAAAAAACAATTACTGTGCTGAAATCAGTATAAAAATACCTTTCAAATGAGGTATCACTCACCCCATCTTCCCTGTTCAAAAATTGGGGGTGAGGGTTGTAGTAGCAAGGGTTGAAGCGCTATGCGTCCGTAACCTACATCTTAAGTTGTCCCCCTCGAAACAGAAATCGACCTGTCCGAGCATTTCTATCGAAAAAAATTATTTCGTCTGTAATCTCGTCTGTTTCGTTTTCAAATGGCCACCCTGTATATTAACGTTATCATGTACGCAGGTAAAATGTGAAATGGTATTTTCTGAATTAAAATTAATAAAATCCAGAATCATTGCTCAGGAAACCCTTGGAGCACTAGTGTTAATGAATGTGGAAAGTGATATTACTGATAATATCGACAACGATACAGTGAGAAATAAATATTTCAAGCATGAACAATGTTTTTAAAAACATGCTTCAGCCAAAGAATGTGTCCCGACTGATTTTTTGAGAGTGACTAAGTTTTTCTCTTGTTTTTTTAGAGTGCTTGTATTAAATTATATAATTCAAATTTGTTGTATTTTTGTACTTTTGATGAACGTTATAGGGTTGCCAACCTTCCGGTATTGGCCGGGATTTTTCCAGAATTTAATTTTGCATTTGGGGTTGGGGATTATTCTGAAATTGGCGAAAACCAATTCCTAGTGTCCAATGTTCGAACTCGACACTGGTGCACAAGCTCTGAGGCCCCCTTAAATTTTTTCCTGGTGGGCCCCCACCATACCAGTCCGGCCATGACAGTCGTTGGTGATCTACGCAATCAAAAGCCTTAGATAGATCTAGAAAAAGGCCGATGGGCACCTCACCTTGTTCAAGCGCCTCAACAATACCCGTTGTTATATATAAGGAGCCGTCGTGTTTTTACCGCGCAAATAACCATGTTGATTTTTCGAAAATACCCCGAATTTATGAAAGAAATTCAACAACCGGTTCACTAAAATTTTCGAAAATGTCAGCAAGCTGATATGACGATAATTGCGGACATCATTTGAATCTCCCCTTTTATGGAGGGGTTTGATCATAAGTAATTTGAGGACCGATGGGAATAAACCCTCCACAAAAGCGCGATTGATAATATGTCATAAAGGTTTAGCAATTATATGAATCGAGTTTTTGATAACTGATGTTATATCATCATAACGACAAGCGGCTTTACTCTTCATCAACTCATTTCCATCCACGGGAAAATAATAAAAGGATTTATTATTGCGAAAACTACCATATATACCATTAGAGATATCTGAAGCAAGTGAATATTCTGAGTGCACGCTGGCGAAATAGATATTAAAGTTATTCGCAAGGACTTCTGGGTTGTCAACATGATTCAGGACATCCCTCTTAGTCACATCTTACCAGTTAGCCTACGTAGTATACTCCAAGATGTTTTACCCTTATTTTTACTCTCCGAAATCAGTTTTCTCAAATAGTCCTGATTCATTTTCTTTAACTACCTATCATACAGAAATTTCACCTTTCTATAATGACTAGCATAATTCGAATTTTGTTTAGAAATAACAAATAAGGTATTTAAATAATTACGGAGCTCTTGAACCTTGGGTGTAATAGGAATCTTAATATTGTTGTTATTTTTTATTGAAATATGTGGAAATGAATCATCAAAAATTTGTTTGAAGGTTGAGTGAAACATACTCCATCCTTGCGTTCATAAACTTACTCTAGTGAGTAGAGAAGACTCGAGAAGAGTATGATCACGTGATTTCTGAACGTAAAAGCACTGGTAGAGTAAATTTATGAACGCTTCGGAGTAAACTATCCTTACTCTGAGTAAGTTTATGAACGTAACCCATAAGGTTGAAAGTATGCTCCAGTCCACTTGGGACAAGGATGTCAAAAATATCTCAGTAGTAGACTGATTCATTAAGCGAATTTTTTTCTCGTGATGTATAGCTTTTACAGCCGAAAAAGTAAATATTTGTCCCTCGTGATCATAAATGTTCTTCAAAAACACTGGCTAATGTGTCATATTCGATATTGGTTATAATATTATCGATACATGTAGAATGTAGATGATGTTGGTGTTATTCTCGTAGGTTCCCTTATCATAAATTTTGCCTTGAAACCCTCAACAAGTGAGATGAACTCCTCTGCTACTTTGTTATTTAAAAGAATGTCAATGTTAAAATCTCCGGATATCACAAAGGAACAGGATTCCTCTGTTATTTTCATGAGGTCAATTTATGACTGTGAGTGTTTTAAATGTAAGAGTTTTTTGTATAATGTTTGTAATACCATGTTTTCTTTTAGTTTCCCTGAAGAAGGCTCAAACCAATAGCCGAAAGCTTGGAATGATAATAAAGAGTAACACTGAGAGATATTTTCTGAACTCCAAACCCGATAAACCTTTTTATTATACATTGCCGAGTTCGATAAAAAATTTTAATAATAATATTAGATTTTGGATTGATCTAACAATTTCAATGGCACTTACCTTGGGCTATATGGGCTGTTTTACAATAGAAAACACTTTTCACACTCAAATTTCTGTGTTATTATGTAACAGGAGGATTATTACTAATTTTCACACGGAAGAGACCGTAACCCAGAACGGTGGCAACGAGAGCTGAGGTTTCGCTTTTGCGCTGCACGTATACAGAAAGCTTCATTACGAACCATCGTAATTGCACCCTAGCCGTTTCTGTTTTAACGACGACGCGATTATATCTCAACATCTGGTAATTTTTACCAATCCAAGACATTTCTATTTTGAGCCCTCATCGATAACGATAATTGCCCTCAGATGGTAGTTTGTTCGATCTTTGCATCACTTTGGATTGAAAAATTCAGTTTCATTTAATTTTTTTTGTCGTGACATTACCTTACGCTAATATTGTCCGAAGAAGAATGGACCTTTCATTCAATATGTTAAGGCAATGTTGATTTAACTGCTACTCGGCAACATAATACATTTGATCATACTGTCCAATATTCTCATCTCTTCATGAGATCAGATTGGTTTGGTTGTTTTCAATTAAAAGGCGTTGTCTCAAAGAAACAAGGATGTGTTACACATTTTTTTTTCGAATTACATATTGGTTCCAAACAATAATAGTCGACTGTACAAAAGCAAATTTCATAAATGAAACAAAAAGAGCTCTCACAGGAAGATGTTTATGACAAAAATAGAATAAATACCTATCAATATTCTCATCAATCCATCAAAATTACATTTCATTATGACTAGAAAACATCATAATTGTATAAAATTTGTTAAATTATCCTAAGTGTTTATTTACATTTCAGGCCTACCAATACTTTCATAGAAAAATAATATCTTGAAAAATTTACAATATTCATCATGATCTCTTGATATGAAATGAATTGTTTTTTCAAATAATCAAAATTCGATTTGGAGCACCACAAAAGTTTCACTACAAATAATTTACTGAGTAATTATAGTTTTATAATTTTCAATGTGACAATTGTCTAAGTGCATCGTCACCTGTGTCTGATAACTAGAGTCAAGACAGCTTTCGACTTTTGGAAGTAGGGCAATGTTTGTACCATAAAAGATTATCACTGGCATTAGTATTCACTAATTTAATACATGTTAAATGCCCTACTTTCGAAAGTCTGCCTAATTTTACTTGATTTTTGTTAACTCTCAATATATCAAGAGGTTCGGTTACTCCATTCTTTAGATATCACGTTGGTAAAATTGGGGAATCACGTTTTGTTGTCACTTGTTGAAGCATCACTGAGGGTGCCGTTTTCCTCTAGTCATTCATCCCCAGTTTCCAATTGTTTCAACAGCCTGAAAAGCGCTGCGGCTTCCCTAATTCTACTGAATTCTATACAGAATGACTGAACTTCTATAATCAATTCCTGAAACATGCAGTATATATCAAAAGGGGTTACAATACACTGGTGAAACAGAGCTTGGTAATGAAAGAATATTGTATCAAATGTATATTAAACTAAGCAACTCCTCCTTGAAGTATCCTTAAACTATAACCCCCTATACACAAAGCCTGGAACATGATAAATGGCAACACCGCGCGGGGTCCAGAGGATTTCTAACCCAGGTATGCCCCCCCTCAAGTCGCCTCACACACTTGTTGCGAATTTAGTTCCATTTTATTTCATCGTAGTGCTCCTGTGTTAATAGTAAAAAAAAAAAGGGGTTACAGTTCACTGCGACCTTAAGGTCTATTGTGCCCCCTGACAGAGCTGTTATCATCGCGCCTCCTACAGCTCGCCCTCCAGTTCCAGAGATTTGATGAAATCCAGAATCTGGGACGGCTTCAAGGAGGATAACTCCCCACTTCTACAAGTTTCTTGTCCAAAGCACTCTTTCCTTTGGCTTGCAATGGCATAGCATTCCGTAACCAGGTGAATAGGAGTTTCTTCCTCCTCCCCACAGAATCTACACTCGTCAGTGTCTGATAAACCCATTCTCATGCTCCTGTGTTAGTGCAGGTGCATTAATTTAAGGGGGAAACGTGGAAAACCGGCGAAAAGTGTGTTTTTCGATTTGTGATATTGTGTTGTGATAGTGTCTAAATTATTGTTTTGTTCTTTGGATTACTTTGCAATCTGGTGAGTTGAGTAGATACATCGAGATCATAAGTATTGAAGAATTCATTTTCAATCATGGTTAGGAAATGTTGTGTACGTTCCTGTAATAGTAATTATTCTCCTACATTCGATGGCTATTTCAGTTGTTTTAGATTCCCCAAAAATGAAGAACGGAAGCTTTTATGGCTGAAATCCATACCGCGCAAAAATTTCATTCCCATCGCGAGATTTAGTTTGCCAAAAACATTTTGAAGTAAGGATTATTTTGGATACCGATTACCTTCAAAATTGCGACATAGATAATTCCGCGAAAATTTATGTCAGGATATTTATTTATCAGGATATGCTGCTCATTCAATTTCAAAAAAATTTTGTTGCAATGATTGTATATCGTTAATAAGAGCCGAAAAGGGTACTAAAGTGGACAATGTATATTTTGATAATCTTCAGAGAAATGTTTTATCAATAGCCACCGATTCTGTAAATTTCATTTTCGTACATATTTATGTGAACTGACGGTTCAAAGCATTGAATTGGATTTATATTATTGGGAATTTTTAGAAACATGCACATGTGTACTAAATTCAAAAGTTATACTCAATTCACTCTGCTTGATTTTCGCGCATTTATTGCTGAACAATTTTGTAAAGAAAGGAAACAACAAAATTATAACTGAACAACGCGAAAGAAGCGAAAAAATCGTGGAGATAATCGTAGCATACCATTAATAAAAAATAGATATTTTGAAGTTGAAGATGAATATTTCAAAAATTTGTTTGATTATATTTTTTATTTGAGTTTATTTTATGAAGTGTATGAATGAACTTGGGCTACCAACTATCCAGGAATTGATTTCTATCTCAATTCTATCATTCTCGCTCAATAATTTCAAATTATTCAAACCTTTTTATGGCAAGAGACGGCCCTACACGTTCTCGTGGTTCTTGCTGAACGATAAATCGAATAACAAATATAAAAGCAAGCTTCCATTCAAACACTATCGCATGAATATTGAGATAATTGGAACTTTTCCAAACATTATTCATTTGATTTATTGACTAAGTAGGGCATTATGTGGTCTTTTTATACTTAGCCCATCAAAGAAAATTCGTTTAATGATTTTGCAAACGTATAAAACAGTGTTATAGGGGAAGTACGTACAAAATGACATAGGGTTTTATTTCAGAGGCATAACTTGTCAGTAGTGAATTACAGTAATATATTCTACACCTATGATCTTTGTTCTTTTCTTTAAAAAATCTAATCAACCTTTATGAAATAAAAGTACCAAAAAATTAAATATTCTTAGATGAATTGGCATAAACGAAATTAATTTTGTCCGCATGCAATGGAAAATGTGGCAACTGTAGTTTTCTACCTATAGTTCCAAAACTACCGACAAAGTTCACCAATGAAACGCTTGGTTCTTCTAGGAACATCAGCACAAGATGCGTGAGCCCAAGGCAACCAATGCATGCATCGTAACCAGTCTTTTCCAGAGCTAATCCTGGAGAAGATTGGTTTTTCCCGATCTGTTTTGTCCATAAAGCGTTATTAAACTAGAAATATATCGAATTAATACAAAATAGTACATTGTTTACCCAGGGACGGGCCGAAGCCAAATTTTTGGGGGGGGATAGCTTCGAAAATTTTCCAACTGTGCATTAAAGGATTAGAAAACCAACGGTTGAAGGGGGGAGTGGTATTTTGGATTGCGTGTCAATGTTTTTTTTTCCCGAGAGCATTAAAAATATTTAGAAAATTTTTTAGTGTAGTTTTAAATTCTGCATTACTAGATTAACACACTCCACACTCTACAGGACTATACAGCATCTGTTATCATTATTTTGTATGTTTCGATTTTTAAGTTCAATTCCGAAGAAAAATAAATGATTTATTCCAGTGAACTGAAAAAAATCCACATACTACACACTTCACTTTGAATCTTTTTCGGTCCATTTTTGCATAGGGGCCGTTATACTTCGGCCGACGGCTATACGGCACCGATTCTCCATTCAAAAAGTGCCTTTCATTTTTCCAAGTTCACGCCCTCAATTTTTCACCAAAAAGCTTGATTTTTTTTAAATTGAAGATGAAGGATGTCTTGAGGGCACTCCAATTTCTTCTCTTCGATAAAATTATTTTTTCGCATGAAGAAATCGGCTACGGCACCGATTCTCAATTCAAAAAGTGCCTTTCATTCTTCCAAGTTCACGCCCTCAATTTTTCACCTAAAGCTTGATTTTTTTTTTAAATTGAAGTTGAAGGATGTATGAGGGCACTCCAATTTCTTCTTTTTGATAAAATTATTTTTTCGCATGAAAAAATCGGCTACGGCACCGATTCTCCATTCAAAAAGTGCCTTTCATTTTTCCAAGTTTACGTCCTAAATTTTTAAGCTAAAAGCTTGATTTTTTTTTTCAAATTAAAGTTAAAGGATGTCTTTTTTGTTATTTGTTATTTTTCGGTGTGTATTCAGCTTTTTTAATAACACTTTTTGGATAAAAGAATTTGACACTTTACTTATTTGATCAGTTCGTACAAACTGTCTATCATTTATTTTTATTTTCATATATCTCTCGATTATAAAAGTACATGGTTACCAAAATATACATAGAATTATGTCGAAAGTTATACAATGTTATCAACATTTCAACACACTCCCTTAACAGAGACATAATTGTGACTAAAAAAAATTATAACATTGCAAGTAAAATTATTCTTCATATGTATTAGTCAAGAAAGATATATGCTGTAAATATAATATTAGCAGATATTATTTTAACTAATTCAAAACACTCCCTGAAACATCTAATATGCATACAAAATATTTGAAATTATTCAAGTTGAAATACAGAATGCAGAAATATTTACACATACGCTTGGATACATATTTGATTAAATTCAGAAATATGGGATCACATACGCATGAGCTTTGATTTTAATTTATCAAAAACTGGTCGATGTAAAGGCTTTGTAAGTATATCAGCCAGTTGATCTTGAGAAGGACAATATTCAAGTTTATACCATCCTTGGCTAAATTCATCACTAACAAAATGAAATTTCACATCAATATGTTTATTGCGTCTGGAAATTTGTCCTGACTTTATCATTTGGATTGCACTTTGATTGTCGACGTGCAAAGTCATTTTTACTTGCATGCCAAGCAGTTCCTTCAGGAAAGTCTTGATGTACTTCATCTCTTGACAACAATGTGCAGCAGCTGTGTATTCTGCTTCAGTAGTGGACTGTGCCACTACACTTTGTTTTCTTGAGCACCAACTTATTGGTCCACCTCCATATAGGATTATGTAACCAGTAGTACTCTTGGCTTTCTCCAGATCTCCTGCAAAATCGGCATCACTGTATGCTATCAGTTCACATTCATCATTTGATGAATAGAAAATTCCATCCTTCTGGTGACCATTCAAATATCTCAGTGTTCTCTTCACGTTGCTGATGTCTTGGGTTGATGGCTTCTCCATTGACCTGCTCTCAAAATTGACGGCATAGGCCAGGTCTGGCCTGGTTTTACATGATAAATATAGCAGACTTCCAATGATCTCTCGATATGGAAAATCAGTATCAGTAGAACACTCACCTGCTTGAGCGCTTCTCTCAGATGGAGTAATTGGAGTTGACATTGGTTTTGAAAAATCCATTTGATATTTTTTAAGAAGTTGTTTACTGTACTTGGCTTGGTTGATGAATATTCCATTTTCATCCCTGTTGATTTCCAGTCCAAGATATTGAGTAGGGTTTGCTTGAACAGTTATCTCAAAATTTTTCTTCAGTCCCTCAAGTAGCATCTTCATATGATTTTCATTTTCTCCAAATAAAATTCCATCATCCACATGGACAGCAAGGAACATCTTATCTGTATTCTTGGTTTTGAAAACACACTGATCTGACTTCAATTGCTTGAGATTTTCACCTTTCAGAAATTCAGTGAGTCGCTTGTTCCATTGTAATGGTGCCTGTTTGAGGCCGTAAAGAGCCTTTTTGAGAAGACATATCTTCCCTGGGGCATTATATCCTTCTGGAATTCTCATATATACCTCTTCTTCCAGGTTTCCATTCAGGAAAGCGGTTTTCACGTCAAATGTAAACATTTTCATTTTTCTTTGAGCAGCTATTGCAAAAAGGAGTCTCAGATTTCCTGTTTGGACCACTGTACTGAAGATGTCTTTGAAATCCAGATTTTCAGATTTTTGTTGACATCCCCTGGCTACCAATCGCGCTTTATATTTACCATTATCCTTTATCTTGAAAATCCATCTTCCTGTTACAATTTCTTTTCCTTTTGCACAGTTCTCATCCACAAGTTGCCATGTACCATTTTTCTCCAATGACTGCTTTTCTTCTTCTATGGCTTTTTCCCATTCTTGCTTTTCAGGACTTGTCAAGCATTCTGTGTATGACAGAAAAGCTTCATTATCATCATGAATGACATGATCTTGGAGTCTCAATGGCAGCTTTCTTTGTCTTCTTGGTCGTACCATGACATTATCTTCTTGGGCTTCTTGTTCTAGCTCGTGATTCTCATTTTCGGATTCTTCATCTGTTTCGCTTTCACTGTCCTCTGAGTCTGTGAACGGGAGTTCTCTATCTTCATAGTTCTCAATTTGAACATCTCTTTGTTCATCTTCGACTTTTCCTACTGATATGCTTGGATTTTCAGCACTCTCCATTACATCCAGAAAAACTATATCTTTTGACACATAAATTTTCTGGGTATTGGGATCAAAAATGCGATATCCATTTTCGGAATATCCTACAAATATTCCTCTCCTACTTCTTGGATCAAGTTTCTTCTGATTTCCAAGAATTCTGGTATACACAACAGAACCAAACATTTGTAGATTAGATAGGTTAGGTTTCTGTCCATACCACAGTTCCGCAGGCGTCTTGTCTTTCACTCTTGTAGGGCTTCTGTTTATTAAATATGCTGCAGTGTACAGAGCTTCACCCCACATAAAATTTTCTAGGTTGGAGTCAAACAGCAGAGCTCTCACTTTATCAACAAGTGTCCTGTTCATTCTTTCTGAGGTACCATTGTGTTGAGGAGTGTACGGAATTGTGTAGTTTAACACTATTCCTTTATTCTTGCACCAGGCTTTAAAATTGTTGCTGCTATACTCGCCTCCATTATCACATCTTAATTTGGATGTTTTCAGGTTGAAATGAGCTTCAGATTCATTTATGTATTCCTTCAAACATTCTTCAACTTCACTTTTTTGTTGCATTAAATATACTTTCACAAAATGTGTGTAATCATCGATGCAAGTCAGGAAGTAATTTTTGTTATCGTATGTGGGTGGATCTATTTTCCCACAAACGTCAGAATGAATGATCTGCAGAGGTCTTGTTGCTCTTTTTCTTTTATTATTGAAAGGAGTTCTCACAAGTTTTGCTTTGAGACATGTTTCACAACGTGTATCACTTTTGCATTCCTTCAAAGTTTCTGGTACACCAAAACACATTTCAGGAATTTTCTTCAAGTTGTTGTAGCTGATATGTGCAAGCAACTTGTGCCAGTCTTGTATTGTTCTTGTAGTAGCGAAAGCTTCTTTTTCATTTCTTGAAGTTTCCATTTCCACCACATAGAGACCATTATTATTTTTGTAACCTTGAAGCAAGACTTTATTGTTCTTGAACACTTGCACTTGGTTTTTGGTAAACAAAACCTCTCCATCATGCTCGGTAATAGCACTCACCGAAAGCAGATTCTTGCTCAGCTCTGGCACATATGTCACATCGTTGAATATGACATTGTCGGTTTCTATAGTTCCAACGAGTGCACCTGTCATGCTATTGCCACGCTTGGCCACATTTATTTTCACTGGTTCTTGAGGAATTTCGGCATCATAAAGAATGTTTTCTTGATTTGTGAGATGTGCATTGCATGCACTATCAACAACAAACTTGTTATCATAAATGTTGGTTGTTGTCTTCTTTTCACTTATGAGGACTTCAGTCATAAAACTGACCTTTTCACATTTCTTTTCTTTGTTCTTGAAGAAACAGTTTTCCTCAGAGTGATTCGTTTTCTTACAGATTGGGCATGGTGGATACTGATTCTTGTTCTTTACTTTATCCTTTAGGAAACATTTTTCTTCTGGATGATTTCTTTTCTTGCAGATTCCACACGGAGGGTAAATATTCTTGAATTTCCTTTTGTTTTTGTCCTTGTTTGCTTGGAATGCCACATTTTCTTTCTTAGTGTCTCCTTTGAGCATATCTTCTTCCTTTGACAATCTCCACTTCAGATTATCGAGATTTCTGTCGCATCTCGCAGCAGAATCCCAGGCACTTCTGAAATGTTTGTACTTGTCCGGAAGAATAGTCATGATTTTAGTTATCATCATGTCATCACTAATCTCTTCTCCAGCAGTCTTCAGTCTGAAAACAATGTTTTGAACAAGACTTATGTTAGTCATAACATCTGTTGATTTATTCCAGGTGTAGTTGAAAAAATCAGTTTGTAGCTGCTGTTTCTGTTGCTCAGATTGTTTGTCATATATGCTCTTCAAAGTATCATACATTTCTTTTGCTGTTTCACATCCTAAAATATGTGACTTAACATGTTGATCAATGGTTTTTAGGATAAAATATTGTGCTTTAGCGTCCTTTGTATTCCATTTGTCGATGTTTGCTTCATCGTTTCCTGTGGGCTTTGCTTCTTCACCACTGACTAATTTATACAGTTGTTTTGCACGAAGCGTTATTTTCATTTCGAAATTCCACAGTGGGTATGTCTCAGCATTTTTTAGTTTTGGGATGCTGGACAAATCGTTTTCTTCGGTCGACATATTGAGCGTTTTTTCTTTTTAACCTCTGTGCTTTGATTTTCGTGTACAGTCGTTATACTCTTCACGTTTATTGCTATACACACTCGAGGGCACTCCGAATTCTTCTCTTTGAGAAAATCATTTTTTCGCATGAAAAAATCGGGTTGAATTTGAGAGTCTATGAAAATTGACTTCATAATCGTTTTTCGGCGGTTGTTCATCCATTTTTTTTAGAAAATTCATTGGAGTGCCCTCGACAAATCAATTTTCTATATTTAAAAAAAATCCATTTGGATATACGCTTAATTAATGCAAAAAATTATGGAAATACTGAAAAGACTTCCAGAAAAGTGAAATCGCAGAGAACTGTCTGAAGTTCTAGGAGAATTAAAAAAAAAATCAAGCTTTCAGGTGGAGATTTTAGGACGTGAAAAATGAAAATGGAAAAATGAAAGGCACTTTTTGAATGGAGAATCGGTGCCGTCGGTCAAAGTATAACGGCCCCTTAACAGATTTACGTGTTGAACGGAGATTTGATAGAATAATTAAGAATGAGAAAAAAATACTGCCTACTGCCCTACCGAGAGAAATAGCTCAAATTGGTACCAGATGGACACAGTCGATGCGGCCAAACTGAGAAATTCACAACTACCTGCTGAGGGATAACGTAAAAGATGAAAAATTGTTCATCTTTTCAAACACTTGGTAGCAATTCGGAATGAATACCATTTATTGCTGGTTATACACATTGCACATTGGGCCAAATCTGCCAAATACTCTAAATTTACTCTAACAAGAATTTGTACAATTGTCGCTATTCTCTGCATGCTTTTGTCCGGCTAAACGTGGGCTTAGTTCTACCGGTTTAATAAACATTAATTTAAAACTTCATTTAAAAAAAGTCAAATTCATTCACATTTTAAGAAAACTTTTGTAGAAATATGTATTCCAACTCCATTGAAATCTCTCCAACACTCCAACTGCTTCAAAATTTTCCCAACTGCTTCGGAATTTTCCCAACTTCTTCGAAACTCTTCCAACTGCTTCGAAAATTTTTCAACAGCTTCGAAAATATTCCAACTGCTTTTAAAATTTGCCAACTCTGTTCAACATTGGGGACTCTTGTAGAAATATGTATTCCAACTCAATTGAAATCTTTCCAACTGCTTCAAAATTTTCCCAACTGCTTCGGAATTTTCCCAACTTCTTCGAAACTTTTCCAACTGCTTCGAAAATTTTTCAACAGCTTCGAAAATACTCCAAGTGCTTTTAAAATTTGCCAACTCTGTTCAACATTGGGGACTTTTGTAGAGATATGTATTTCAACTCAATTGAAATCTTTCCAACTGCTTCAAAATTTTCCCAACTGCTTCCTAATTTTCCCAACTTCTTCGAAAATTTTTCAACAGCTACGAAAATATTCCAACTGCTTTTAAAATTTGCCAACTCTGTTCAACATTGGGGACTTTTGTAGAAATATGTATTCCAACTCAATTGAAATCTTTCCAACTGCTTCAAAATTCTCCCAACTGCTTCGAAATTTTCCCAACTTCTTCGAAACTTTTCCAACTGCTTCGAAATTTTTCCAACCGCTTCGAAAATATTCCAACTGCTTTTAAAATTTGCCAACTTTGTTCAACATTGGGGGGGGATCGTCCCCCCCATCCCCCCCTTAGGCCCGTCCCTGTGTTTACCGTGTAGAAAAAGCGTAACATTCCTGGACGATTGTGAAAATTGCTAAATCGAGGCGCAAGCCGAGACTTGGCAACACAGAGTCCAGAAATGTGTCTTTTCCTACGAGGTGAACATACTATTTTTCCGCAAATCGTTTAAAATTCGACAGATTCCAATTAATTTTGATGAAATCGCGAGTTATTTAATTCATAAATAAATGATGCTTCGAAATTCGTATTGAAATTGGTTACGTTACTATGGAAACGTACTCATGTTGAATTGTCAAATTTGACGCATATAATTAATTTAATTGCTAGTGTTTTCGAATTTAAAACAGTGTAAAATGATGATGAATTTGCTATTTCTGGGACTCCTCCAGAGCTGGTTGATGCAGTGAAAATACTGCTTCTTTAGAATAAGAGCCGAAGGAATCATGAGAAAAGTTCGTATATGCATATGTCGATTGTCGAACCATCAACTGTAAGGAAATATCATTTCCTTACAGTAAGGAAATGAATATTTCCTAACAGTTAGGAAATCTTGACTTTTTCTATGACCAAATGTCAAAATTTCCTAGCGGGAAAGTATATTTAACATGAAAAAAGCCAAGTAGATACAAAGACAAATACTTAAGTAAAGTTTGAAATGAATGCAATATAAATGAAAAAAATGATGAAAACTGGCCATTTTTTCTAAAAATTTGGCGCAATGAAAAAAAAAACTCGTGACCTACTGATTTCTGTTATCACTCATAACGACCGAATGAAATAAAGTAGCGCTTGCAAGTTTTCAGACGTAAATGGAAGCCACTCAGGTCGTGTGATTTGGTAGGCAGTTCCGCCTTTGATACCTCCAAACTCAAGTTATGATGCCTCATTTTGTACGTATTTCCCCTACATTTAAAAATTATATATCCCGCGCTACGTATTCGAATACGAGTAGGCCTCCGGTCGCGGAATCTGAGCGCAGTTGTCAGATTGTGTTCCGGGCTTTCTCTATAGAAGGCTGTGCTTGTATTAAGGTTGACGCAGATTCGTTCATAGGCTACCTTGTTGTTATGTGAGACGAAGCGTTCATCTTTGAAAATATTTAAGACTTCATGCGCTGCACCACAGTGTCACTAGCGTCCGCCACAAGCTGCGGACGAAATATTTTCAAACATTATACATACTATAATATGTTATCAGCGTTCACGGCCGCTTTCGGCCAACAAGGTGCTTGTCTGGAAGCCAGAGACCATTGGGAGCTCAGAATAAAAACTGAGCATAGAGGGAGTTATTGCAATATGCTCACCACCTTTCCAATGTACCTTCAAAACGGTGGCCCCCGAATGAAAGTCATGCCATAGATGTAGAATCTCAATCTATGCCATAGAAATTCTATCCAATGAAGAAATTTATTCCAGATGAGGCACACCAATATTGAATTATGATGGCTATCGATGAAATTCTAAGTACATATTTTCACTGACATAATATGGATAAAAAATTCGGAAATGTTTCATATTTACCTGCACATTGATGATTTTATTTCTTATCAATGACTGCAGAAACACACACACGAGTCGAACTAATCTGTTTTGCATGTATCTGTCCTTTATCGTTTCACATGTAGATATGCAATTCGAAATGTAGAGATGTATGAATTCAGTCGGCAAGTCTACTGTGGTTGTCAACCTATTGACTACTTCCATCGAATGAAGAGACATTTCCATGTTGACCAGTACACTGAAGTATTCTGTTATTTGTTTCGATTGCATGAGTTTGAGAAGTACCTCAATTGCTATAAGAGGATTGTTTTCGACCAAATCTGGTAGCTGTAACAGACATAAAATTCAAATAAAAACCATTATTATAGATTCATTCTGAATCTAAGCAAAAATAGTGTCTATACTGGCGATTGCTCTCAATTGAATTTTTGAAGATATGATTTTACACGACTATTCACATAACTGCATCAAGGGTGATATCTAAGGAGTAGCCCTGCCAAAAATACCGCATGTAATAATCTCATAAAATTTTTTGACAATTTATGAGATTTCATAAAGATCTATGAGGAGAAGCTGTATCATATACGTACGTTATCCATGACATGTAAACTTTTTGGAATATTTTATGAGGGTTTATAATACAATTTCTGTATAAAACACGTCAGCAAAAAACCAAGCAGGGCTTCCTAAACTTTTTTCATTCACGACCCCATTTATGGTTGCTAGTTCCCTGGCGACCCCATATGAATATAATAGTTTTTCATGATTCATTTATAAGGTTACAATATACATATAAATATGACAATATATGGTTTAATAATTCGTTTAGAAACATACAAAAAATTGACATTAAAATCTCCGACCTCAGTTTTTTGTTACGCGATCCATAGTTTTGAAGGCCTGGTTTAGAGCATACAAAATATTTGAAAACAAACACAAAATTTATTTTTAGTTGAAAATCTCATCAACTGAATAAAATGCCTCATTAGAAATAAAATGACGTGATTCATTTATGAATATTTTCAAGTTCTTTTGTTTAAAATCATAAGGTCTCTAAGCACAGTCCAAAAATTCGGCTTAATGTTCAATATCGATTCTCATCTGGTGTAGTCGATCGATCTTATGCTCCTGAATAAATTCGGGTAGCTTGAGAACAACCGAAACAGAAATTTCAAAAAAGTACACCCCCTAAAATATACGGGTCTTTCACGAGGAACCTCACCCATATTTATTATACGGGAAACTACTGAACGTACTTTCATGAAATTCAGCACTTATAAGTATTTCACGATGCTGATGAAATCTAAAATATTTTCAAGGCATGAGCACCTCCGGTTTTTCCGGAAATGACGTCAACTTCCGTTTTTCAAATTAGAACACCATTTTTTATTGGAGAAATAGATTCCTTAGAAAATTTCAAGTTATTTTGATGTAACATTTTTCAGTTTTGGTTGGAAAATTCTCTCTGAGCGGGAAAATTCGAAAAAAAATCGAAAATAGAGCTCCGCTGAAACAAGAATAACTTCGAGGTTTTTGGATGGAAAATTTTCATTTTTGGGATTTTTCAAGATGTAAGATTGATGTATCCACTTTGAAAATCGAAATCGCGATTCATGATACAGGGGGTGAAAAAATCGCTTTCAAAGTTAGGGATGACAAAATCGTGAAAAATCAATTTTTTCAAATTAGAACCCCATTTTTGTATGGCAGATATTGAATCTACGTTAAAAAATAATGTGTGTATGCATCACACCCTTGCCCTAAAATGGATATTTTCTGAGTTAATATCCACTTTAGGACAAGGGTGTGATGCATACACTCACATTATTTTTTAACGTAGATTCAATATCTGCCATAAAAAAATGGGGTTCTAATTTGAAAAAATAGATTTTTCACGATTTTGTCATCCCTAACTTTGAAAGCGATTTTTTCACCCCCTGTATCATGAATCGCGATTTCGATTTTCAAAGTGGATACATCAATCTTACATCTTGAAAAATCCCAAAAATGAAAATTTTTCATCCAAAAACCTCGAAGTTATTCTTGTTTCAGCGGAGCTCTATTTTCGATTTTTTTTTCGAATTTTCCCGCTCAGAGAGAATTTTCCAACCAAAACTGAAAAATGTTACATCAAAATAACTTGAAATTTTCTAAGGAATCTATTTCTGCAATAAAAAAATGGTGTTCTAATTCGAAAAACGGAAGTTGACGTCATTTCCGGAAAAACTGGAGGTGCTCATGCCTTGAAAATATTTTAGATTTCATCAGCATCGTGAGATACTTACAAGTGCTGAATTTCATGAAAATACGTTCAGTAGTTTCCCGTATAAATATGGGTGAGGTTCCTCGTGAAAGACCCTGTATAAATCGATTTCAAGCGAATAACCAGTCGTTTATATACAGGGTGTCTCAAGTTCGAGTGCCTATTAGACGTTTCTGGAGAACTAGACATATTTGAAATCTGAAAATTGGGATTATGATATTGTTCGAAATTCTCTACAGAGCTAAAATATTTTCAAAGCCCAGAAACTTCCGGTTATACAGGGAGTGTAAATAAATTCGACGAAAAAAATTTTTTTCAAGTTTTCCATTCCTGGTAGGTATGATCGAGTATTCAATAGTGAATACATTCCTGTTAAAACCATTGTATTAAATCGAATAGTTTTCAAAATATCCAAAAAAAACTGGAAAAAATGTCAAATATTCACAGTCAGTATTATGTTCATTATTCTCATTTTGAATATCCTGAGCGTAAACCGTTTTTACAACATCGAAGAGGAAGGATTTGAAAAGGTCATGCATCTTTTGGATTTCAAAAATATCATCACAGGGTGTTTCAAATTTTGTGTTGAAAATTGTGATCTTAAATTGGCCATAACTTCTGTTTTTCAAATTAGAACCCTATTTTTTTATAATTGTGTTGGATTCTGCGGTCAAAAATAATGATAGTTGTCTCACATGATTATGCTCCTAAATTCAATAATTTCTGAGTTATTTGAGATTTTCTGGATTTATGGTGTACGTAGAGTCAAATTGATTGCAACTAAAAAAATTCAATGAATATTCTTTCGAAACCATGGGAACACTCTTTACCCATAGAAGATAAATTATCTGTTAATAATTCACAAGTGTCAGGTGTTATTGTTATTCGTTATCTTCATTTCTCGATTTAACAAAATGAACCGTTATTTTAATTACGAAATTCTGGATCTATTTTATATACATGGTGAATGTGACAGAATTATTAGTAGAACCTGCCGGGCCTTCAACGAGAAGTATCCCCATTTACCTACCTTCCATAACGGAGAAGATCTTTAGAAAATATGTTTCAAACTTTCAAAGTTTTGGATGTGTAAGAGCCCCTAAAGAATACAAAAGAAGGGTAGTTGATGATGAGGAAAATGAAATTAGTGTTTTGACTTATTTCGAAGCGAATGAAAATGCATCTATTCGAAGTGCAGCTCATGAAATCGATTTAGACAGAAATTCAGTGCACCGAATTTTGAAAAAACACAACATGCATGACTACAAATATGAGAAAGTTCATACATTTAGAACCAGGTGACTACATAAAAAGGTTAAATTTTTGTAGAGGAATATCAGAAAAACTTGTCAATGATGAAAATTTTTTGGAAAGATCATTTGGACAGACGAAGCAAAATTCAATAATGAAGGACTATTTAATAGAAAGAATTGCCACATTTGGAGAAGTGAAAATCCTCATAGAAAAAGACAAAGAAACCCCCAGAACAAATTTAGTTTTAATGTGTTTGCTCTTTTGATGAACAATAAAGTGCGGTACTACATTTATGAAGAAAATTTAAATACAGAAAAATTTTTGGAAATCCTCAGAAATTTCGTTTCTAAGTTTTTGGATGAACTGCCGTTGAGTATGTCGACTACCGCATATTATCAATTGGATGGGGCTCCGGCACATAGTTCGCACGAGGTGTCTGAAGAACTGAATGCAATGTTTGGTAATCGGTGGATCGGACGCCGTTCTTCACTGTTTTGGCCCCCACGATCTCCCGATCTTACTCCCTTAGATTTTTATTTATGGGGTAGAATAAAAAACATAGTCTATGAATCTCCTATTGAAAGCAAAGAAGATTTGAAACGGCGTGTGGAGGATGCTTTCCACTCATAAAGGGGGAGGAAATTGAGCGAGCGACTAACCGAGGTGTTTCAAGACGTATTCGAAAGTGTCTGGAACAAAATGGTTACCATATTGAAGCTCTTACCTGATCATTCATTTTGTTAATTTGAGTTTTGAAACGTATTTTTATTATCATAATTTATTTATAATCATAATTCGGTGTACTGAGAGAGCGAATCTATTTAATGTGTTTCCTATTGAAGAGATGAATTCTCATTCGCTTCGAAATAAGTCGAAATACTAATTTCATCAACTGCCCTTTTTTTGTATTCTTTAGGAGCTCTTACATTCCAAAATTTGGAGAGTTTGAAACATCTTTTCAAAAATTGGAAAAAAAAATGGGGATACTTCTCATTGGATACTCAACATTTTGTGTCATCCACCATGGATTTGAAATAAACAATATCATAAAGTGCATTTGAATGTGTATTGCGTATACAATTCAGAAAATACAATATAAGAAATAAATCCAAAATCTCATTATTAGAATAGCAACGATTCATTTTGTGAAATCAAAAAATTTCATAACGACTAACAATAAGACCTGTCTGACACTTGTGAATTATGAATGGGATGATTTATCTTCTATGCTCACAGAATATCCTTATGAATCAGATTCGAAGAATTTGACTCTACGTACTACATAAATCCAGAAAATCTCAAATAACTCAGAAATTATTGAATTTAGGAGCATAATCATGTGAGAAAACTATCATTATTTTTGACCGCAGAATCCAACACAATTATAAAAAAATAGGGTTCTAATTTGAAAAACAGAAGTTATGGCCAATTTAAGATCACAATTTTCAACACAAAATTTGAAACACCCTGTGATGATATTTTTGAAATCCAAAAGATGCATGACCTTTTCACATCCTTCCTCTTCGATGTTGTAAAAACGGTTTACGTTCAGGATATTTAAAATGAGAATAATGAACATAATACTGACTGTGAATATTTGACTTTTTTCCCAGTTTTTTTTGGATATTTTGAAAACTATTCGATTTAATACAATGGTTTTAACAGAAATGTATTCACTATTGAATACTCGAACATACCAGGAATGGAAAACTTGAAAAAAAATTTTTTCGCCGAATTTATTTTCACTCCCTGTATAACCGGAAGTTTTTGGGCTTCGAAAATATTTTAGCTCTGTAGAGAATTTCGAACAATATCATAATCCCAATTTTCAGATTTCAAATATGTCTAGTTCTCCAGAAACGTCTAATAGGCACTCGAACTTGAGACACCCTGTATAGTTTATACTGAAAAGGAGTTACAGTCCAATGCGACCTCAAGGTCTATTGTTTTCATCGCGCCTCCTACAGCTCGCCTTCCAGTTCTAGAATAGGAGTTTCTTCCTCCTCCCCACAGAATCTGCATTCGTCAGTGTCCGATAAAGTCCTGTGAGAAAGCCAGTGAGTAGATGTAGTTGGTTCTTACTGAGATCCAGATATTTTCTGGATCCAGCAGTTTCAAAGTTCCGGAGGAACTTTTTGGAGTGATCCATGCCTGGGAGATTCCGCCAGAGTTTTTTCCTTTCGGTTTTCTCTTTCACCATAAATTCCTTCTTATAGGTACATTTTCCTATACCACAGAAGGGTTATGCGCCAGTGAGTTCCCGAATGACTTGGAACCCAGATTAAAAAGACCTTATTTTTCTTGCCTATCTTATTGAGTTTGTTCCGGCACTCCCAAATAGCATTCTGATAGTTTCTTTCTAGATTTATGTCTAGACATCTTTCGACTTCATAATCGTTTTTCGGCGGTTGTTCATGGAGTTTTGGTGACTGGTGGTCATTGTGGTGCCCTCGAAAAATCAATTTTCTAAATTTAAAACAAATTCCCATTTGGATAGGGGCCTGGATAATGCAAAAAATGAAGGAAATACTGAAAAGACTTCCAGAAAGTGTGAAATCGCAGAGAACTGTCTGAAATTCCAGGAGAATAGTGTGCCCTTTTAATATAGATGTCGCTTTTTCCATTTATGAGTATTAATTTACAGTTTTCATCTAATGTTATGAAAGCTCGCCTCTACGTCTCACTCAGATCCTCGTAATCCTAAACATCTGGTCTGGTTTGCGAAAAAAATGAGCGATGCTTGTTTGGCTGGGTGCGAATTTATTGGTATTTGTGACAATAAATGAAATATTTTTGATGTTCAATTTCACATAATGGAGCAAGATATTTCATTTATCTATTTCTGATTCATTTCAATAATTTCAGCAAATATTCGTTTATACAGGGTGACCACGGGAAGTATTTACATTTTGAAAACAGCAAAACGGTTTTAATTTTTCAAACAAAAAATTTATTTACTTTTCTGACATGTTCGTTAGGATATGCCATTTAATTTAACTGGCAAAAATAATGTCAGGAAGGTGACGGCCGTCTTTTCTGATGCAGTTTTCAATTCTGTTGAGGGAGCTCTGCCATAATAGCTGTAGTTTCTCCTCGTTGGGGGTAGTCAGTTTCTTTTAACTCCTGGACACACACAATCTTGTAAGGATGAAACTTGAGGTTTAGTTTCAAAGTTTTTCGGACCGACTCACGTCCCATGTGTAATGAAGGTGCGTGCCGTCGAGCTAAACGACCAGGACTTGTAATCATTGCTGTTCTCACTCTTTCAATGTTCAATGTCCAGAGTCCTCACTGTTCGTGTAGCGCCTGGTGGTTTTTTCGCCATAATGTTGCCTGTGGTCCGAAAACTTGTAACCCATTTCATAATCGTTGGTCGGGTAGGTACAGCTCCATGCCGTCCTACGTTAAAATGAATGCGAAAATCACGCTGAGTCGCTACCACTGAATCATTGTTTCTTACATAAGAATCGTACGTCCACGGCTCCATTGCGACTGGAATACCTAAATGGCCACTGCTAAGGAGGTGAATGAACGCCCGCCCGACCCCCCCTAATTTGCCAAGGCCGAGTACAGTCGCATCAAAAATGTAAATACTTCCCGTGGTCACCCTGTACATCGTTCATTTTCGAACTTAGTTTGATGAAAAAATATGCAGCTATGACTGAGTACGAGAAAATTCAGATTTATTATCCAACGGTGGTTTTCAAATTGAGATACTTTTTCTTCAAGTACCTTATATTGAAATTTTCACCAAGAATAATCGTGTTAATTGATAAGGGCGTATCTGCAAGAAAGCACTTTTGAGATATTCAATTTTGTTGGACGCGCCGTTTTTATTTTTGATTATACAGCCCTTTAAATGATGTAATACTCCTCTAAGATTTAAAAGATGATAAGAACTCATTGCGAAGATTTTCTAGAGGTAAATAACTCAAATTGGCTGTTTTTGTAGATACGCCTCTTTCAATTAACACGGCAGAATTATTATTTTTATTATCCCCAATTTTTCTAAATAATTTGATGATTAATGATTATAATATCTTCCAGAATTCAATGAACAGTAAATATTATGTAAATATTGGAAATTTTTGTGTGTAATTTCCCTTTTTTGGATTAGCAAGACGGATTGCCATTTTAACATAACTAGTTGCTTGAATAAATCTATCACCATAATAATGTTCGAACACGCCTTTGAAAAAACCTTTGCCTTTCAGATGGTATTGTCGAGCTGTCTCTATAGACGTTGTTCTATCCGAACAGTGGCATAGTAATAGGGGGACAAAAATGTTTAATTTATTTTTTTTTTCAGAGATCATAATATTTCGTGGGGTGAGAACTGATAAAAAATCTCCTGGAAAAAACGGCTAATAATGGATGTTTGAAAATAATGATCGTAAACAATTCACAGATACAATCTACCTAAAATAAAGAGAGTGTTTATAAAAAAATAATTAATAATGATATAGAACTTGGACAAATCAAATTTAACGAAATTCAAGATTTTCAAACTACAGCCCAGGTTTTTTATTCTTTCATTCGAATGTACGCATGAAAAGAGGAGGTGTTACATAGGCAAACCCTGTAGCTTCAGAAACATTCAGAGTTATCCAGGAACAACTCGAAATAAACAAAAACAATATTCTCAAGCAGAGTTAGTTAATCTATGACTCCCGGAAACCATAGAAAGAATTGGTACAGGGTGGACAAAAATACAATAGTTTTGTGTGTGCTCATAAAGTAACATGTTTGGAAACAGCTGATTTTTATTACTTTAAACATGTAGCAAACTACGGGGTGTTACATTCGAACCAATTGCCGCTAGACAATAAGTATTTTTGATAGTATTGTTAATTTACCTAATGAAGAATGTTACGCAATACTTTATGAGCACACACAAAACTGTTGTATTTTTGTCCACCCTGTTCCAATTGGAATCAACATGTGATACATTTTTGGAATCAGCTCAGCTAGAGTAATCCGAAAATTGAGACAAAGTTCCATTTAAAAAAATGACGGTGACGTCATAACTCGAACGTAATTCACCCTGTATATTAGATTATATTTTTAAAATACGGTAAATTAACATAAAAAATCGACCTGTTTCAGGATTATTTCTTAAAATGACCTGTTTAGCTGAAAATGAATTTGTTCCATACTTTACGGACACAGTGTATACATTCAATAGCTAAATTCTTTTGCCAGCACTTCAGTTGCTGAAACTCTACCGAACAGTGGATGCCAAAAAAATGAGTGGACTCTGATGTCGGGATGGTGTTATCACCAAACTTCATGTTGAATGCTCCAATTTTATCATTTATCAAACAAAACTGAACGCAAACAGTCATTTGTAACTTATGTAACCATAAGATGGTTCATACGACGCCATTTAATAAATTCGTAAGGCCAATGTGGTGTCTATCAGAATAAGTGTCGCCTATTTTAACTGATATCTTTCTTTTGTTGGAAACTGCGCAACCATTCCAGGAATACGATCCTGAAACCCAAGTTATAGCACATTTCAAGGATAAACTAGAATGAGAGTGAATCGAAAGCCGAGGTCAATTAAGATTATACCTGCCACCAATAATTTTTTGTCCAGACATTCGTTTACTGATTCAAAAAAATTAACTGAATGGCCGCGTCTAATAGTATTATATTATTCAACCGGTAATGTAAGTCATAAGACACGCGAGTTGTGTAATTCATCAAGTGTTATGACCATTACTGCGAATTGAATACTATACTTTAAATGGGTTTCACGTCTGTGAAATTATTAGACAGAAAGCGTTAACGGCATACAGACAAGTTTTGAAATTCCGGAAAAAGTTACACGCCGAGCTTTCCAGGCGGGTACTCTACCTCTAAGCTACCAGTGTGTATGATACTTTTCCCGGAAGCATATTTCCGTTCCCTATACAGTCAGCGCGACAGGTCGCTCTCACCGTATAGGAAACGGAATGCAAAATGGAACACTCCGTTTCCTAGCAGATATGCGCGATGTGCTCACTGTCCTGTTAGTCTTCTGGGTGCCGATGGGACAAAGTGCAAATTATTAATAAAGTTTTCATACTTTCTGTATAGCTTAATTAGATAGAGTCTACCACATTTTTCCTCTGTGAACATTTTTGTAGCCGCGGATTTTTTTCAGCAAACCTCTCGAAAGTCGATCATATTTTCATTTTTCTTGAATCAAACATACTCTTTTATGTAAAATGCAATCATGAGAACAATCTTGGAGAAATGACAAAACATGATTGTCTACCAACATAAACATAATCGTATTTTTTTAAGTTATACCCTTCTTTTCAGAATCGGTTGATACGACCATATGAAGTATGAAAATGCAATTGTGCGACAAAAAAATGTGGCGATTTCCTTGTCCGACAAATGAAAATAGAAGATTTTTCAGAATGAAAAATTATGAATAATGTCGTTTTTTTCTTATTCTCCCTCCACCTCGATAATACGGTCGCGTTGATTCAAAAATTAGAGAATTCACTGCTCTAATTTGGTTATGAATAGACTATATGCATTTATCATAAGTTATATCATAAGTGCATCCAATTTTTCCGAAAAAAATCGAAAAAAAACGTTGCTAAGTAATATTTTAACAAGAAGCATGAGTGCAGGTGGCAACAATGCACCTGCACGAATGCTTTTTGTTAAAAAAATATTAACTCGCACTGTGTTTTTTCGATTTTTTTCACAGGAAAAATTAGATGCACGAATGCTATTCGACAAGACTATTTCATGAGTAACAGATTATTCTGGATGCATCCATGTATGTATTATTAATTTTCGTTGACAACAACTGTCAAGTTTTGCCGCGGGTAAACCCGAAAAAACTGCTGACAGCTGCTGCCATACAGTTTTTCCATCTAGAAACCATTTGTGATTCAAAATTGCGCGTTTCTGATTGGTGGAAATTAAGACGAGGGAAATAGTCGGATATAACTTTGCTCATGTTACAAATGAACATTTTGATTTTTTGAGGACCATTTAAATGCTGAATACTATCATCCAGCTGTCCGACGAATAAAGCAATTTTAGTTGTTGCCGATATAATATTCTCAGTAGTGATGGAGTTTTTTCGAGCAAACATTTGAAAAATATCCGGGGCTTCAAAACGAAAAAGGAGGAAGTGACATCCTTAAACTGTGCAAAATATTCTTGGCATCAAGAGAACATCATAATCACAAATATAGAGATGTCATTCTACCTGACGATTGGTGTGATACTTTTACTGCATACCATTCGTCTTGTTACAATCAATTCAATGTGAGGAAGAAGTATTTTCATTGTTTTTTTTATTAGATTTGAATGAAAATGTCAGTAAACAATTTGAATTATACACTTTCAATCAAAATCAATAGTTCAATTTCAATAATAATCGGAAAAAGTTTCTGAAACAAAACCATTATATTCAACTAGACTAAGGATTTGCCGCGGACAGTTGTTTTTTCTATAAAACAAATCTCTCTAAATATATATTCATTCTTGTCCGATAAATATTAGTGAATTTAAAAACTCAAAAAAATCGTCGATTTTCATCTGTCGGACAAGGAAATCGCCACATTTTTTTGTCGCACAATTGCATTTTCATACTTCATATGGTCGTATCAACCGATTCTGAAAAATTCGGAAGGGTATTACTTTGACTATTCCACTCATTCCATTTTTAGTGAGGAAGTTTCCTTAGCAACACTCGTTTCTCATCGATAAAACATTCACATCGGCAAAATCAACAACATGGTTTTTCAGCGATAATTTTTTGACGTTTCTCAAATTCATAGATAGCTTCGGGAATGAATAACATAGAGAAAACAAACAACGTTTAGTTGATATATGAATACTTATTTGTCAAAGAGCGCAATACAAGCCCAATGTGACCATCTTCAGACACATTTTCTCGTGAAATAGTCATGTCGAATACCACTCTAGATGAAATTTAAGCAGGTAAAATTTCTCTCTTGTAATATTCAAGTTTGTTGCTTCTCGACAATTTCGCTCATGACATTTTTTCCAAAATCACTCGTGTGGTATTATATATGAAAAAATGCGATTATCAGTCATGTTTATGTTGGTAGACAATCATGTTTTCTCATTTCTCCAAGATTGTTCTTATGATTGCATTTTAGAAAAAAGAGTATGTTTGATTCAAGAAAAATGAAAATATGGTCGACTTTCGAGAGGTTTGCTGAAAAAAATCCGCGGCTACAAAAATGTTCACAGAGGAAAAATGTGGCAGACTCTACCTAATTAAGCTATACAGAAAGTATGAAAACTTTATTAATAATTTGCAATTGTCCCATCGGCACCCAGAAGACTAACAGGGCAGTGAGCACATCGCGCATATCTGCTAGGAAACGGAGTGTTCCATTGTGCATTCCGTTTCCTATACGGTGAGAGCGACCTGTCGCGCTGACTGTATAGGGAACGGAAATATGCTTCCCGGAATTCAATATGTTGATGTTTACCTCCGCCTCTGATGGACGCTTGGTGGATTGAGATTGAATATTGGAGCCGGTCCCAAGCCCGGATAAATGAGGAGGGTTCAAAGGTGAGGCCAGCAACCTGCCTGCGGTAAAACCCAAACAAAGCTCAAAGTACCAATTGTATAGCCTCGGAAAGGATTTATCACACTCATGACGACACGGCAAGGAAAAGGAAAAAACGAATTTGGAAGGCCAACACGCATCGCGTCGCCACGTGGAATGTGACTTCATTTCACAACAAAGACCAAGAGATCCTTGTGGAGCTCAGAAAGCACAAAATCGATGTATGGGCCCTTTCGGAGACAAAAGAAGGGGAAGGGCAACACGAGGTACGAAGACTATATACTGATCTATAGTGGTAAAGAAAAGAACCAAAGGGCGACATCTGGAGTGGGCCTTTTAATGCGTGAGGAATATGGAAGAAATATGAGGCATGCCGAAAATGTTAATGATAGAATCCTTCAGGTATCGTTTCAACTATCCACGACACAACCGTGACACATGTCGTGAGCGTCTATGCCGCAGATATCGGAAAATCGCGGTAAGAGAAAGACCAATTCTATGACCAACTGCTGGGCGTGCTAGATTGGATTCCAAGAATGGATGAAATAATTATAGCCGGTGACTTGAATGCAAGAGTGGGCAACGAGGCTGTAAAATAAATGGAATAAAAAATAGATTCAACGAAGAGCATATTAATGAGAACGCAGAACTGCTTGTCCAGATGTGTGCTCAGAACGAATTGCGTATAAAATAGCCGATCTGAATACAAAGCCTAGAACATGAATTTTGGCAACCATGCCGGGGGTCCGAACTTGAAACGCTTCCCTTGTTGTTACGAATTTCAGTTCATCGTAGTGCTTCCGTGTACGTGTAATAATATAAGGGTGTCATATCGTGATAAACTCGCGAAAAGTGTGTTTTTCGATTTGTGATTTTGTGCTGTGATAGTGTCTGAATTATTGTTTTGTTTTGGATTACTTTGCAATCTGGTGAGTTGAGTAGATAAAGTAACATCGAGACCATATAATATTGAAGAATTCATTTTCAATCATCGTTAGGAAATGTTGTGTGCCTTCATGTGATAGTAATTATTCTTCGGCAATCGATGGCTATGTGAGTTGTTTTAGATTTCCCAAAAATGAAGAACGGAAGCTTGTATGGCTGAAATCCAACCCGCGCAAAAATTTCATTCCCACCGCGAATAATGTAGTTTGCCAAAAACATTTTGAAGATAGCGATATAGTTGAATTTGATAGACATTTACAACCGGATGGAACAATTAAACTTTTGCTTTTAAAAAACCCCAAACTAACAGAAACCGCTGTTCCGAAAATTTTTTCAAATTTACCGAATTACCTATCTTTCAACGTCAACTCCCAATAAGAGGAACGATCCTCAAGCAAGAAGATATGCAATTTTCAATAGGAATAACGATGAAATTTAACACTCTTTGAGTTCCGACATTATAAAGGATTTCGACGACTTGATGTATATTTTGATAATCTTCAGAGAAATGGTTTATCAATAGCCACCGATTGTGTTAATTTCATTTTCATACATATGTGTTCATGTAGGTACATTCTTAACGATCAACAAACTTTTTCAAAATTTTCACAAAACGTTAATCAAAAATCTATTATATGTGAACTGAATAAAATTTTTATTTGAGTTCATTTAAAGAAATGGATGAATGAACTTGGGCTAAACTATCCATTCTATGATTTCTATCTCAATTCTATCATTCCCCCTCAATAATTTTAAATTATTTAAATAATTTCATTCAAACATTTTTATGGCAAGAGATGGCCCTACACCTTCTCGTGGTTCTTGCTGAACGATAAATCGAATAGCAAACATAAAAACAAGCTTCCATTCAAACACTATTGCATGGTAATAAGATAATTGGAACTTTTCAAAACATTATTTATTCGATTTATTGACTAGAAGGGCACTATGTGGTCTTTTCGTAGGTATCCCATCAAAGGAAATTCGTTTAATGATTTTGAAAACGTATGAAACAGTGTTATACATTTGAAAATCATATATCCTGCGCTACGTATTCGAATACTAGTAGGCCTCCGGTCGCGGAATCTGAGCGCAGTTGTCAGATTGTGTTCCGGGCTTTCTCTATAGAAGGATGTGGTATAAATAACACCTTCTTTTCACATAAAACTCAACACAAATACACCTTCGAGAATAGCGAGGTCAAAAGTCAACAATAGAATACTTTATAACGAAAAGAAACGTTCATCCCTCAAAAATAATCGACGTAAGAACCTTAACATCTGCTAACACACCACAACCTGCTGCTTGCAAAATTGAGAAGTGCCACACAGAAGAAGGTATATTGTTTATCCTTATCTTTACCAGGAACGAGAACAGAGAATTGAAAAGAGCCCAATATTAGAGGAGGACGATGTCGAAATCGCATGGAAGAAACTGACAATCAACTTAATGAAAGCAATCAATGAAGCTGTCGGGAAAAGAAAGGTCAGAACCTATGGCAAACGGAACACTAAACCATGGTTCACCCCGGAGATCAAAATCATTGGAAAGAAAAAGGAAATCCTACCTGCAATACAGAAGCAAGACAATCACATTTGAAGAATATATAAAACTGTCAGAAACCATTCCAACGAGGAGATTAGAGCGATAGAGCGTAGATACTGGGAGAGATTTTCGAGCGAAATGGAGCACGACCTGTACGGAGGATAGAGAAAAATATGGAATCTGCTCAAGAACCGCAAGAAACCAGAAAATGAACTCGTCCAGACAAACATCATAGCAACTGTTGAGTGGGGAAACGTACTTCCACAAACTATTTAAATGCTGCAGCAATGAAATGAGGGAGGTGGAAAATTTCATGAAAGATCCTGGACAACAGTGGCTCATAACCTCGGAAAAACTCAAAGACGTCATTCACAAACTGAAGAACAGAAAAGCCCCAGGGCTAGACGGTATTACTTATGAAATGATCAAATACGGAGGAGAAGCTTTCACGCAGGAACTCAAAGCTCTCTATAACAGGATATTAAAGCTAAAAAGGGTGCCAGAAAAATGGAAGGAGAGTATAACAATACCAGTATTCAAGAAAGGGCTCCAATCTAACACCAAGAATTACCGCGAAATAAGCCTGCTGAGTTCAACCTCAAACCTTCTAACTAAAATAATTTCTGAAGAAGTAGCAAAAACAGGAATCAGCAAGGAACAGGGCTTTAGGAAAAACCGATTTACCGTTGACACGATCTTCATACTCCGACAGATAGTAGAAAAAGCCATTGTCAAATACCCTGGAGTATACATCACTAGCGACAGGGATCTAAGAAAGAAAACAGAGGCACAAACTAACAGAGCTGCTGCCATATCAGGAATGCTGCGGGATCTCATATGGAATAAGTATATGAGCACTGAGAGCAAGGTCAGAATATACAAGACATGTGTGAGACCCATAATGACGTATGGTATAGAAACACGAGCCGAAACCGAAGTCAGGGGGGTGTAACTCTCTAAGTACGGCCGAATTCACGCATCACTACCGCCACCTAGCGGTTGTCTCACAACTAAATTTCATGATTTTTTGGTTCACGCTTGACGCATGCGCCTAGACTCTTTATTCATTGATGACATGAAAAATGTAAACAATAACAATGTTAGAAACGACAATTTCATAAATATTTTAATCAATGCTAAATTTATCAATTTATTTCATATATATTTAGTATCTACGATTCTGAATTGGAATACACAGGCCATAGCTGTCGTATTATAGAAATATGCAAAGAAGAGGAGTGAGGTTATATTACTTGGAGTCTTGAAAATGAATACCCATGCTGTTGAAAATGAAAATATTCTTTTCAAATTCTGCTTTGTGCATATTGCTAGTGTTGAAAATATTCACTGTGACTCCTTCAACAATGGCTCCCAGAATGTGTTGTGTTACTACTTGTTTCGCTGAAAGTGATAAAAGGTATGATACTAGTTTTTGCTGTATTTATTTTGATGGTCACCCCAGATTCCTGTGATTTTAAATTTGTTTTTATTTTTAGATATCACATTCCCTCGAATGAGGAAGTAAAACAGGTCTGGCTTCAAAGAATCGGTAATGCTGAATTGTTCAATGTGAAATCAAAAAACGTAAAGAATTATGTGGTTTGTGGCATTCACTTCAGCCCAGAATGCATACTTCAGGATGGAAAATTGAGGAAATATTCATTGCCAACTCTCAATTTACCAGGTAATTTAAAACATTTGGATTTGCCAATTAATGCTTTAATAAGGGCCAAAACTTTCGAACGCAGAAAAATGATCCAACCGTCTCGAACATTTAATAATATTTTTCATAATTTCACACGTTCAGTTTGGAAAACCATTCCTTTATTGATCAATAGCTTGAGTTTAAAAAAAGAAATTATCAAATCCATTAATAAAGAAGACATTAAGATGTTGTTCTGTTCTGAACATCAAGAAGCACAAAAAAATTTCATTAGTTTTGGTGTGAAATTTATCATCTTGCACTACATCAGAACGGTAAATAAGATTTTGTGTGGAAAAAAATCTTGCGGGATACAGTTGATCCGATAAAGAGGATGGCTGCAGAAAAATATTCGAAGAGAAGAAAATAATATTTATTTGATCATTAAAGTTATATATTTTGGTTTAGATTCGATTTTCTTTTCATATAACCGATTCTCTATTTATTTTAGACAACTTGCTGCTTTGGTACTACCGACTGGGATCATCACTTTCTCTATAAGGATGGTACTGGAAGGTGGAATGTAGCAGGATAGTGATAATCACCCTTCTTATAATAATAATACTATGATTAGGCATTGTTGATTTAACTATTAATCTGTGATTGTATTTAAATATTCATGGAGTTATTTATTCATTATACTCATTTTCATATAGATCCAAACAACGTTTATGTAATCATCGTTGGTTTTTTATTTATTTTCATTGTATATTTGACAATCAAGTCATTATTTGCTATAGGTCATAAGATATACATATCTATCATATAATTTATATGGATTGCGGTCCTCTTCTTTGAGGCCATACCTATACTAAGGCTATCTTCTTAATGCTCTACCTATACTATTAATTGCCATATTTATTGTATTGTTTGACAAATGTACTCGATAGTGTTCCAGTTTGAAAAAGATTCAAATTTGATGTGTGTATTGGACGCAATGATTTGTTACTGGTATTTCTTTGAAATAAACATTTTATTTTTAATATTCGATCTTTTCTTTAGGTTTTCATTGAATTTGGTGACAATTTCTTTCAAGTTGTCACCGAATTTGATGAAACCTCACCTATAATTAATTTATTCTCAACCTTTTGAATACTGGTACTTGATATGCGAACCGCTAGATGGCGTTTGTGGAGGGGTTAGGGATCTGTAATTTTGTCCAATGTTTTCCAATAATAGTGTGCAGACAAATCATAGATGGCGCTTTTTAATGAACCAGAAATCGAAGGAGAGTTGCCTATCTATAGGTAGTCTATGACCGAAGTGACCAAACGCCTTATGAGAACAACAGAGATGAAAACTTCGGTCGCGGTTCGGAGAGACTTGCGCCTAAGGTCCATTGCGGTCTATCCCCTCTACGATCGAATACCGAATGAAACAATACGAAATCCAGTGCAACGTACAAGACGTGGTAAGATGGACTCGTCAAAGAAGACGTGCTTGGAGGAACCACGTGGATAGGATGGGCGAGGAGCGGTTGGCAAAGATAGCTGAGAAGAAGAGGTATTAGTTCAAGGCTCTTCGGAAGACTACCCAAGCGGTGGTGGGATAGCTGGACATCATTATCTCAAGAGCAGCAGAGAGAGGACTAATTATTGGAAAACACAGAACTCAGTCCTAACTTAGGGAGAAGAAGAAGAAGAGGTTCACCTCATATGTAGCGGGAGAGGGGGGGTTCCTAGGTGGGGAACAATGAAAGTGGCGATCTGCGAATGATGTTAACGAAAAGAAAACTCGACATCACCAAAATGTCGAACACCACCAGCCTCAACAATCTCTTTAATCAAAATAGGAAATTCACGTCCGTTATGACCGTCCACTAGGGACGTAATGTGAGAAATGGACTAGCAAAGATCTAACTTCCAAAGTAAATCGCCGGAGCGTGCAGATGGCAGCATCTCATTAATTTCTGCTCATTCATGATCGATATTTTGTTTTATGATATGTGACACTGATGACGGCTAACTAGCCAGAAACCGGTCTGACATTTTCCTTCTGCGGTAGCAGCACGTTCCGGCGATTCACTTCTTGAATTAGATCTTTGCTAGTCCATTTCTCTCCCTTCTCATTTATTTTCTGTTTATATTTCGAAATTTTAATGAACTAGTTTATCAATAATGTTTGAGTCATTTTTACTTGACGATTTTCAATGAATAAATGAACAGATGAAGATATACAAAACATCAAACAATATTTCATACGAAAATGTTCATGGACTTGGTACACTGGAGGCTATTTTTCTTCTAAAGAGATACAGTACAACTTCAGTTGTTCGGACACTCGCTAGCCCGGGCACTCCAGTAATTCGGGCACTGCTTTGATTCGGGCAGTTTGAAATTTTCACCTCTGAAATCCGGGCGCGAGATCATTCATATGCAAAACAATATATACTCCATTCACAATTATAAAATCACAACTCTGGCCATGGTTTCGTTTTCAGGAATTGGTGCACCTGATGAAAAATCTGTGCGCGTACAGAGAATATGGTTAATGACAAAACGTTGCCAGTTGCTTTGTTTACATCAAAGTAAAAGTATCAAAGATATTCCACATTTTGTTAGTTCGAATCGATCGGCGATTTTGGGGCGAAATATCGATGAGGAATCGCCTATTTTTCCGTTCTTCGTCGTCCAGAAGAAGTTTTCCGTCGATTTCGTGCAAGTGTCATTTTTTCCTTTCACGACTTTTGGCGTGAGTACGAACGGCAAATTTGAATTGGACCAAAAATCGATTAATAAGCATAAAAAAAGCAAAAGTAAGTACTAATCGCCTTTTTTACACTTGATAACGAAGTTTTTTTAGGTATCTGGCCATTTGGAAAGATTTCAAACGAAATTCCGGTCCCCCAGAAGTTTGATTAGTTTTGGTATCGTTTTTGGTGCTCAAAATTTATTTGGGATGTGAAAATGGACAAAAAAGGCTTCCTTATACGATCTTCTAACGAAAGCGACCGGAAAATATGGTTCAGGTAGGATTTTCGAGGAATTATGAGGAAAGAACTTGCAGAATGAAATTGCACGATTTTCGTAAGTAAACGGGTTGTGGATGACCATCATTGGTTTCTAAATGATTATTGTTGATCGTTTTCACGTTTCAGAAAAAAACACGTAGAAGAAGCTAAAAAAAAGAAGAAATATGACTATATTGCACTCAACGATTCAGATTCCGATGAATTGAAATATGTGTCACTGGAGCTTTCATTCCTATCAATCCTTTGCCGAAAGTAGAAATAGGCTATATTGAACCAGAATACATCGGTTTTTTCCATATTCCAGGAGATTGCGTCTTATTTTAGAACAGGTGGATGATAAATGTGAAGCATATGTTTGACCTATTCCATCTCATTCGTACAAACCTACTGTGGTAGTAATGCATGAATCTTCTTTAAACTAACAAATTACTATACAGCCAGAATATTTTACTCCTTGTTCATAAGATCAAATAAATGAAATGTATATCTATAAAGCTTTCAGGCTTATTAATTTATATTGCATTGAAATTATTAGTTTCTCTGTAAACAAATTCGTTAATTTAGTTATTATGTTTATTTTCTTTGTGATGAATGAATAAAACTGTTATTTATTTGAAATAAAGAAATATTAGAAATAGAAATGTTATGCACCCTCACAATCATATCACATATTCGGATTCCAGTAGAGGGATATGATGTTCCATTATTTAGGTAATTGATATCGGGAAAGAAGTCAAATTACTGGGTCTTAAGTATTGAGAATTCTTTATTGAAGTTATCCTAGCTTTCGTTCAGTTTCTGAACTTCCTCAGGGACTATAATAAATAAAACGTATACTCCAATGTGTTGTTAATTAGATACATGGTTGCAATGATACTCACTTTCAATTCGAAATTTATATAGGACGGTACCATTTTAAGAATGTTACTGACCATAATACTATGGCGTGTCACTCGTGTCAGTGTCATCTCTAAACATGATCTTTTTTATGTGTTTCTGGCAAACGATAATCAGTCACAATTTTCAGACAACTCTCAAGAAAAACAAAAATAAAAATGTTTCCCCTTCTCGGTGAATTCACCGAGAAGGGGAAACATTTTTATTTTTGTTACCGAGACTAGAAAATTTCTTTCCTAGCTCGGGATTGAACTTCGGACCTTTGGGTCCGAATTCCAACGCTCTACCACTGAGCCAGGGGCACTCATATATATATTTATTATTCACATTCATATTGCAAAGTAGGCAGTACATACATATATTATATGTAGTCGTATACATATAACTTATTTTCATTATTAGAAATTTGTAAACTTTGGTTTTATTTTATAAGAATCATTTTTTTTTAGTTTTGATTGATAAACTTTAATTTTGATCATTTTTTAGTTGTTTTATATGATAAATTCAAATCACTCCAGTAATCCGGGCACCTCGATGGTTCGGGCACGTCCCGATCCGATATCTGCCCGAACCACTCAAGTTGTACTCTACTGTCGAATAAGGTTGAGAACCACTGCACTAGCACTACGTCCTAGACGCAGAAATATTAACACAAGGTAGTAAATAATAAATTAATAAATTGCTCTTCAAGTCAACTTTTCAGATCTGCTGTATCTAAGGTTCGAATAGCCCTGATGATTGCCAACCTTCGGAACGAAGACGGCACTTGAAGAAGAAGTAAATAATACATCAATGGAATATGATAATTCATTCAATGAAATATCGTTATTATTACGACGTATGCAGTTCATTTCAACCAGCGCAAATTGTAATATGAAAAAAAATTCAATTTTTATTTATAAAAAAAGTGCAACTCACCTTTTTTGGTGTCAATCCAATATGATAAACCAGTTTGGCATCATTTTTCAGCTCATTCCCTAGTTGCTGTTGATGAGGAATTGTAAGAGCGCCCTCATAGGCCTTATTCATTAATTTTCTAGTCTCATATATTTTTTTGGATGTCATACACATCGATGAATCATAGGCCACACCATGCTCACTAGGTGTAATCGGATTCAGCCATACAGGCTGTAAAATATTGTGATGAATTTCCACAAAAACCAGTAACCATGCAATATTATTCCGTCACAAGAAAGATGTAGTAACAAGCATTTCATGGTTATTCGTTATTTATTATTTTCAATTGTGAAGAACTGTATCAGTTGAATTATTTCATTCCTCACCTCATCATGGCAGTTCAATAGCGGAGGAGCTAACGTTACAAATTCTGGCCTATATACTTTGTGTATCGGTGCATCATCCCCAACCACTAGCTTTTTTATAAGATTCTTATCAAAAAAAGCATTACAACTGAAATAATACAATTCAAATTCAACAATATTTTCTTATAAGAATTTCATTAGGTAATATAATTTCAAATCAAATTTTTCAATGTTTCGATTGTTGTGAAAAGACTAGCGAATAAATGTGAATGCCATTAACAGTGGAGTTTGGCGCTAAGTCCAACTTCCAAAAATGGCCAGCCTGCTTTTATGCCGGCCATCCACGAAGCGACCGATCCGGGCGTTTTATGACATTTAATGAGACCACGAGCGAAAAGAGTCTCTGTGATTGGTCGGGAGCTCATTAAATGTCATAAAAGGCCATAAAACGCTCGGATCGGTCGCTTCGTGGATGGCCGGCATAAGCCCGCTCCACACTCATGGCAAGAACTTCGGCCAATACCGCGAACGCGAGTGTGGATAACTTTCTTGTGTCACGTTCGCGCTTCGCGGCCTTCTCCGTTTCGTTGCGGTCTCCTGTCCCGCGACAATGGCTTCGCGCCTAAGCACAAATGTTCCATCCACATTCCACACTCACAGGAGTCACAGGCGTTCGCGGTACCAGCGCAGTAATGATTTAATGCTTGTTCACTGACTTTATTCGCTTTTGAAATGAATGGTTTTCTTGTAGCAATGAAGTGAAATTAGCTCAGATTTAGAGGAAATAAGTGAATTAAGAATTTCTTGATTATTATCAGAATGGACCCTTTTTATAGGGCGGAAAGTCTTCGCAGACAGCGAGGATGCCGTGAACCAAGGTGCGAATATTTGTGTGAGTGTGGATGACTTATTTGGCCGCGAATTCTTGGCCAGGTTCACGGCAAGAATTCTTGGCGCGATTCGCGCCATTAGTGTGTAGCGGGCTTAAGAGATACGTTTAGGCTTGGAAAGTATTTGAATTAGCGCCAAGAATCGGCCACCGACCAACGGTAGTATATGGTCAGTTAGACTGAACCTTCCAGTAAATTTAATGGATACAACAAAGAATTTATTGAAAGTTCCAAAAAAAGATCTGATTGAAATTGTGAACAGGTACGATATAACCTATCCTGAAATAAATTGAAAATAAGACATATTACATATGTCGACAAGTACCTAGTACAGTCGAGGAAGATCTAGAATTAGCAAACAAATGCAAAAAATCAATGTACATAAAGTTAGCAAAACAACTCTCGCGAATCAAACTCGGAATAAGTCAAAATTTTGCCGTTTTTACTCCAAAATTTATCCGTGAAAAAATAAATTTTGCTCTATTATAATAAAAAAAATGAGATTTGTCGCTAAGTTTATACCAACTCAGCGAAACAACTATCCCAAAAATGTTATGAGCAAAAAAACTAGCTCGTCTTTTTCAATGATTTATCCGTGAAGAAAGAAACATCGCCACTCTTGTATTTAAAAAAATATTGGAGGTTTCGCTAACTTGATATCAACTTGGCGAAACAACTATTCCAAAAATGTTTTAAGCAAGAAACAAAGTAGCTCATCTTTTTCAGTGATTTATCCGTAAATTATCCTTGAAGAAAAGAATTTGTATCATTCAAGGTTTTGTAGAAAAATGACAAAATCTGATAAATCGATCAGCGGCCGACGGAACATACGAGAAATCATGCATTTTTCCCGAAAACTATGAATGCAGTATTGTTGAAATTCGAAAGAAAGACGTAGCTTTTCATCTTTGATTGATCCGTGAAGAGGCAAATCTTGCCGCTTGTTATGAAAAAAATATCACTCCAGGTACTTTACTTTTCTTGCGACTGGTGGCCTGGTTATGACAGCAATTACTTGTTTACCATTTTATTACAGACAGTTATGGTTGTTTTTACGATATGTTCAAACAATACCGAAGAAGCCTCTACTGACAGATGGGTTTTCCAACAATATGCAACAAGTAAAGACAGATTGTGTGGTAGTTAAAATTTTATTTGGACCATAAAACTCAGATGAGATTTCTAAAAGGGTGTATTTTGTCAATTTCACAAAAAAAATGCTTGTGCAATCGTTCTCACAAATAATTAGGTTCCAATAATTTTGGGAAGGATCTGATTTTTCACATGCAAATAAGCTGTTTATAGCTCAAATAATTTTGGATATGTGACTTTCCCATTTGATATCAATTCGGCAAAAAAAAATTTGAGCATGATAAAGACAATCCATATTGCCCGAAACGTCGCTAATAGAATAAATAAATTATTAGTTCCTGTGACCGTTATTGAAGTTGAAACAACGGCATTTTGTAGGAGTGTTTTACCAATTGAAGGGCTACCTTTGAATATTCTTTCAATTTTATTGTGTCACTGAAAAAAATAAAATTATTATTATTTTTTCAATGTTTAACCTAGTATTAATTGATATACACTAACCAGTGCGCGTGATATTTTTTTTTTAAATAGAACCAGCAAAATTTTTCTCTTCACGGATAAATCAAAGATGAAAAGCTACATCATCTCTCCAAATTTCAACAATATTGCATTCATGGTTTTCGAGAACAACGCATGACAAACGTTCCGTCGGCCGCTGATAGATCATGCAGATTTTGTAATTTTTCTACACGGATAATTTGAGGATTAGGTAATCACTGAAAAAGATGACCTACTTTGTTTCTTGCTGAAAACATTTTTTGAATAGTTGTTTCGCCAAGTTAGTATCTAGTAAGCGAAACAGCCAATATTTTTCAAAATACAAGAGTGACGTTGTTTTTCTCTTCGCGGATAAGTCACTGAAAAAAATAAAATTATCTGTTGATTGCTGAAATCATTTTTTCAATACGTGACCTGGTAATTTAATGTACAGTCACCAGTGCACGTGATATTTTTTTAAAAACAGTAGCGACAAAATTTATCTCATCACGGATAACGGGATAAATCAAAGATAGAAAGCTACATCTTTCTTACTAATTTCAAAAATATTGCATTCATAGTTTTCGATAAAAATGCATGACAAATATTTCGACGGCCGCTGATCGATCAATCAGATTTTGTCATTTTTCTGCAAAACCTTGCATAATACAAATTTTCTTTCTTCACGGATAAATATTTTTTTAGTGAAAACATTCTTTCAATAGTTGTTTCGCCAAGTTGATATAAAGTTAGCAATATTTTTCAAAATACAAGAGTTGCGATGTTTTTTCTTCACGGATAGTTTACGGATAAATCATTGTAAAAGATGAGCTAGTTTTTTTTTCCTGAAAACATTTTTCGGATAGTTGTTTCGCTGAGTTGATATCAACTTAGCGACACACCTCATATTTTTATAAATATAAGAACGGCAAAATTTATCTTTTCACGAATAAAAAAAATTTTGAGCTATTCCGAGTTTGATTCGCGAGAGTTGTTTTGCTAACCTTATGTACATAAAAATTGTGGTCTAGGTTGTTGTTACCAGCGAGTAGTGATAGTGGTGAACTCCAGGTATAATATGCCGAAAGTCTTCACATGATGTGGGCAGGATGTTCTATTTTTCTGCTTGAATTTTGTGAATATTTTGAAAACTAAGCGCCTCAGCGGAAAATTGTTTTATACAAAATTAATGCAAATCCGAATTTTTAGTGTTTTGACGGGGAGTTGTTTTGTGAGTTGGATTTAAAATGTGATTCACCTACTTTGCAGGTAACGAGCCACCACTGGTATAATGTTTAGCAGATATTTGAATGCAAAAATATTTTTCTTGGATGAAGAAAAATTTCATATAAAAAATCAATAAATAATGTGATCAATTGCATTGCATTCAATTGACATCGAATGCTGGACCAGCTTTACCATAGAATCGAAGAAAAGATACAGAATTGAACGCTGGAATATTTGAATAAGAAATGTTAAAATTTTCCGACTCAGGTCTGACCATCTTTATTTCCGCGATACAGGATATAGTAACAAGGGATGCTATTACCAAATCAAATAGAGGTGTAAACATCTCAAGTTGAAGGAACAGAGGGGTTTTTATTTTTCCATAGATATGACCTGTCACACAGAATAGAAACACAGAATTTTTTGCCGAAATGCCAAGTGAATTGGATGTTGACGATTAGTTTCATAATATTTCTGTTTTTCTGTTCTCTGTTACAGGTCATATCTATGGAAATATAGAAATCTCGTTGTTCCCCAACCCAACTGAGATGTTTACCCCTTGAATTTACATTATAATGGAATGATATTAGCCTTACTGCTCAGCTTGAAATAATGGGTAAACATCTCACACCGAGATTTCCATGGATATGACCTGTCAGCCTGTCACACAGAACAGAAACACTATGGAAGTAATCGTCAAAATCCGATTCACTTGGCATTTCGGCAAAAATTTCTGTGTGACAGGTCATATCCATGGAAACATGAAAATCTTGCTGATCCCATAGAACTTACTGTTGATTCCGATGGCTCAGTTTTAATTTGGGAGAAAAGCGAACTATATTTCCTCCAACTTGACTCTGTTTACCCATTTTTTGATCTGGTAATAGCATTCCATGCAACTAGTAGAGCCCCTAGATCTACCTATCAAGTAGTTTATAGGCGAAATGTCAAAGTTTGATCAATCTTCCTGAAGAAATAAAAAATCATGGAAAATATGATTACCAAGCTATTTAGCACGTTTTCATTCTCGATATCTATTTTCTTGTTAACACTCGAAATATACATAACCTCTACGTTTCAATTGACGCATGCGTGCAATTCAATTCTCACCAACGATTTGGCTTCACTCTGTGATTGTGAATAGTAGGGGTATACGTCATATCGACGTTATTAGATATTATGCTAATATCATTCGATTATAATGTAAGTTCTATGATTACTATGCAAAAGATGAATTATGCAAGACAACCGAAACTAGGCAAATGTTCCATTGGGAAAAGTAGAATTCGATAGGTGGCGCTCTGAAATGTCAATGTCATCTTAGCAACGAGTAAAACAAATCAGATGTCGTATGAGCCCTTTGATATTGAAGTGGTTTTATTTTGCTGTTTAAGTTATTTTCAGGGGGTGTTTTGTGAAACTTTTGGTTTTTCTTTGATTGTGCTTTAGTGCTTTGTGTTGTTAATCTAAATTTTGACTCCCAATATTTTTATTTTTGGAGTAATAGGTATGGTTGATGTTTGTGAAAAGTACAACAAGCGTTCAAATAACTGTTTAGTTTTAGGTCTGATTTCGTGTTTTTATTTCATTTTTGATATAGTCATATCTACAAAAGTTGCAGGGAAGGTACGTTTGTATTGAGTATCATTTGAAATTTTTAATACCGACTTATTTTCTTTTCGTTTTCTGGAACATACTTCGTGGCTTGACTGTGGTAGTTTTAAGGAAGGTACTGCATTTAAAAGAAGATACTTTTTTTTACTAAGACCTGAAGAATATGTTACTCATTTATATATTGTTCACCTTCAGAAATATAACCTACACCATCCACTATTAACTTATAACTATGTATTACACACTTGGTACTAACCTTGACTAGTCTTCCCTTTTAAAATGTAAGGAACACACGAACATACTATCTATAACTGGTTTCCCCATTTTTAGTTTCATTGTCTAAGCCTTTTGAGATATATTTTCCAGAACTCCAAACGCATTTTCAATATTTACCATTCTTCCCATGGGAGGAAATTTATGGAAATATAAATCGGGATTTTTCCCTTCACGGCTAGTGCAACCAAATACAGAACAGTTTCGATTATGCAGCGACATAATTCAAAGTATAAAACTTTAAAAAAGGTACAAAAAAAATCAAACTTGATCTGCAATGAAGACAAAAAACAGAATAAAAACAATGCAATACGAATTGTTTTACTCGTTGCTTCAATTACAATTTTTTTCCGCCAGAGGTCTCATTGAATTCTACTCCGCCCAATTGTTCACTAAAGCCATTTTTCTTCGATCTTAACCACGCAAACCGGGTAAACTAGTATACTATGACGTCATAGTTAACTTCGGTTTTCTTGGGAAGGTTGTCAGATTGGTTTCTTGTTCGTTGATGTATTTGACAATTTGAATATTAAGCTTTGTCTTTGATTATATACAGGGTCTTTCACGAGGAACCTCACCCATATTTATACGGAAAACTACTGAACGTATTTTCATGAAATTCAGCACTTATAAGTATTTCACGATGCTGATGAAATCTAAAATATTTTCAAGGCATGAGCACCTCCGGTTTTTCCGGAAATGACGTCAACTTCCGTTTTTCAAATTAGAACACCATCTTTTTATTGCAGAAATAGATTCCTTAGAAAATTTCAAGTTATTTTGATGTAACATTTTTCAGTTTTGGTTGGAAAATTCTCTCTGAGCGGGAAAATTCGAAAAAAAATCGAAAATAGAGCTCCGCTGAAACAAGAATAACTTCGAGGTTTTTGGATGGAAAATTTTCATTTTTGGGATTTTTCAAGATGTAAGATTGATGTATCCACTTTAAGAATAGAAATCCCGATTCATTATGCAGGGGGTGAAAAAATCGCTTTCAAAGTTAGGGATGACAAAATCGTGAAAAATCAATTTTTTCAAATTAGAACCCCATTTTTTTATGGCAGATATTGAATCTACGTTAAAAAATAATGTGAGTGTATGCATCACACCCTTGCCCTAAAGTGGATATTAACTCAGAAAATATCCATTTTAGGGCAAGGGTGTGATGCATACACTCACATTATTTTTTAACGTAGATTCAATATCTGCCATAAAAAAATGGGGTTCTAATTTGAAAAAAAGAAAATTTTCCATCCAAAAACCTCGAAGTTATTCTTGTTTCAGCGGAGCTCTATTTTCGATTTTTTTTCGAATTATCCCGCTCAGAGAGAATTTTCCAACCAAAACTGAAAAATGTTGCATCAAAATAACTTGAAATTTTCTAAGGAATCTATTTCTGCAACAAAAAAATGGTGTTCTAATTTGAAAAACGGAAGTTGACGTCATTTCCGGAAAAACCGGAGGTGCTCATGCCTTGAAAATATTTTAGATTTCATCAGCATCGTGAAATACTTATAAGTGCTGAATTTCATGAAAATACGTTCAGTAGTTTCCCGTATAAATATGGGTGAGGTTCCTCGTGAAAGACCCTGTATAACGACTTTAACTACATGTTCGTGAAAATACAGTGACAATGAGTGTGGCAAATTTATTAGTATTAGAATTTATGGAGGATATTCAGATTTCACCACATTCACCTTCTTTTAAAAATACTTCTACTTCGCCTAGAGAATCGAAATTTTACCCACGTATGAATCGATTATTCCTCTTTTCGACAGTATAGAAATTTCCTCACCGTATCGCAGCTTCGCTGCGAATTTGAAATCCTACTTCAGATCCAGGAAAATAAGCAGAATTATTTACTTAGGGTAAACAGGGGGAATGGCGTTCACTTAAGGGAAACGCAATATATTTTTTAAATTAATGGTTTTATTCTGAAATTCAGAACATTAACTTCAACTTTAACTATTAAATGATCAAACTTTTAAAAGGAATCGTGTACATCCTAGAATTATGAGCAGTAGTAAAGGTTCAAAAAAAAATAGCTTTGAGCGTCATTGCCCCTGTCATTGGGTAATACCGCTCAGGCAAAGGTGAAATGACGCCCATACCTGTTTCTTTGCAATAGAACAAGTGAGATCCATTATGATCATATGATATATAGCTATAATCATAAAATTGCATATATTTTGGCTTTTTAGTCGATCCCTTAAAGTAGTGAATGGGAATAATGGCATGTCATATTGTTTTGCGGATTGTCTTTTGGACATCCAATTTTCAACCGCAATTTTTAGCGGATTTGAGGATTTCTTCATTCCAAGCCGCTTTGGCGGTTGTTCTTTGGCGATTTCTGGGAATATCCATAAAAATAAAAGAAGAAGTCACTAAGGCGTAATGGCGCTCATGTGAGCGGGATAACCCCGAACGGTCGTTTTGAATTTAAAATTAAATTAAACAAACATTGAAAAGCAATTCTTGAAAATTGATTGATTCATCATGAAATAGAATGATTTAGAACCTAGGAAAACTATATTGAAAATTTAATGAATATCAAAATTCTGAACTTACCGAAAAAAAGATCGCGACGAAAATTAGTTCAGCACAGCCTCATACAAGTAAACGCATTTTCCCGTCGCTTTTCACCAGCTGACTACTCTTGCGCGTTGCTACGTGTTAGAGGCCCTTCCACTTCCCCGTTATAAGTTTATTGCATATTGTTTTGCACCATTTTCAAAAACTTATAGAGGTGCGCGCTATTACCCGGTGAGCGCCATTACCCCTGCTTACCCTACCTATTTTCAACATGTCGATTATTTTTGTTTCATCAATAATTTGGTATTTTCTTTCGTTCACATATACTTCGTAATAATCCATTCTCAACTTCGACATACTTTTTTATCAACTACTAACATGTAAATCCCAGAACACTTCAAACACTTGCATATGCATGGAAATTGTCATTGATAAACATAAACATCAAAAACCTAACCTGCAACCAGATAACTCACCGTCAAACTACCTCCGTAAGTTGGTTTGTGCGGTCGGTTAACAATTACGTCATAGTTTGGACTACACTTCGAGAAATATTGACTGGTAGTCTTTTTGTTAACCTGGTCTGTATGGTTAAGTTCGAAGAAAAATGGCTTAGATTGTAACGATAGCAAATGTCAATCCAAAAGAGTATATTCAGATTTTAATGAACTTCAAAACGTTTGAAAATAAAATAACATATTTCATTTGGAGAAGAATGACTTCTCATGGCTCGTTTTCAATCACCCGCCTCATTGCGTTCTGCGGATGAACTCCAGCTTGCCATGAAAAGTAACACTTCTTCTCATGAAATAATATACTATTATAGTAAGCCATCTAGTGAGGAAAAATCAGAGAAAGGATTCAATTTCGAAAACTTTTGACAATTTTTTTCTGCATTGTTTACATGCAGAAACATGCTAACACATATTAGCAAAATATCGAAACAGTTTGGAATGTTAATCAGGTGCATTTTGTTCCATTGCGCTTTCCTCCAAATTTTCATAAATATCGTTTTTTTCATAATGATATTTACTTGGTTTCATACTTTATCCCAATCCTGTATATATGTATTCTTTTGAAAGAGATCATTACATACTTTTTCTTACATCAAATAATATTCCACGTGTGAATCAATGGCGACAAGGGACAGATTGTATAAAAGAAATCTGTTTCCCGCTCCAATCAGAGTGTTAGCAGAAGGAATGTAAACGGGGTACCATACAATCCTGCGTATAATACACGAGAACAGATAAAAACCTATGAAACAACTCTGTGTCCCCGTAAATGTGTAGTGAATTTGTTCGAAAAATATGCATGATCATAACATTTAAAAGGACGACGACCCTCAAACTGTATACAGGGTTGGGATAAAGTATGGAACCAAGTAAATAATCATTACATAGTATAAAGCAAAGTCGCTTTTGCTGTCTGTCCCTATGTATGCTTAAATCTTCAAAACTACGCAACGAATTTTGAAACTTTTTTTTTAATGGATGAAGTGATTCAAGGGGAAGGTTTATTGTATGATACTTGCATAATATTGTAGAGAAACACTGATGAATTTACAGGTTCCTGATGTGATGTCGTGAATAAACACATTTTTTTTTGCATTTACATTGCAAACGCTGACCAAACCGCACGAGATAAATCGAAAAAATGTACTCAGTATTGTACTCCTAGAAAAGGCCAACAAAAAAGTCCGCGATGGTATATGTCTATCTCTCAAGGATAACCCACAATAACCATTTTTTATCCTATACATTTCACGGGAAAAAATGACTTATTTATTTAGGAAGTTATTTAAAGCAATGCAGGATTAATCCTTATTCACATCCACTACAAATTGACCCCCCTCTAACTCTGTTAAAAAAACAGTTACATAAAATATTTCAAAATACATAAGGCCGTATTTATAAAAAGAAGCCGTACCTTTTACTTTCAAAAAATGAAGCAATTCCTTCAAGGTATATGCATAAAGAGAATTGAAGGAAAAGGTTTTGCTTCGAAGTAAAAGGTTATAAGTTCGCCGTATTTATAAAAAGAAGCATTTGCTCAAAAACTAAAGGATTTGCTTCCAAAAATAGGAATCTAGGTTCACGTTCACAGTAACTTTTCTCACTTCTTATGGATTGTACTGGGTTTTTCACCATAATTTGACCCCCCCTTCAACTTTGTTACTGAAAGAGGTACAGAAAAATGTTCAATACAAAGTTTCACGGAATCGACTAATGTTTTTTAAAATGATTTCACAATATGAAATATATACAGAGTGGGCAACATATTGATTTCAACTTCATTTTTTCGAATGGAACACCCTGTATACTTCTCTATATTTGGCAAGTTCTTTTTCCCCTTATTTCGAATATATAACATATGTTTGATCTTTCTTTTTTATTCTGAGTACCACAGAGTTTTAAATTTTAAGAACCAATATCTTTAGTTGATAATATTTATTCTATACCACCATAGTTTATTATTTTTTAATTTTTTATTGGATACTGTTAGGTATTCCTTGGAAAAATATTGCTTGTAAGTAAATTGTTTGAATATAAAGAATTTCTCATATGTATTTTTTCATTCCGTAGTTTCATTTCAAAACTTTGAAACTCTGAAAAAAAAAGAGACAGACCCACACAGTTAGTGTTTACAAACTTATCTTCAGGAAAATTGAAGAAGGAATTTATTTTTCTGGGAGAAATATGGTTTTTCAATTGCAGTTATAATCGGACAAAACTATGTAAGTGTTTTTGTTTAGAAATATCGTGTTCGTAACATTTTTATTTCAATAGGGTTAGTATTTGAGTATTCCCTAAATGTATTAATTCATTCTCAATCAAGAAATATGAACTTTGAGGTGTTTGCAGAGAATCGTATCAGGCACGTATTTGGCCACAATTTCATTTTCAAATGGCTATCTTTATAACAGAGCCGAATTCGGAAAAATAGAAAATGAAAGAAAGGATTCTTTTTGTCTCGAGAATCTTCAGACAAAATATATAGAAGTCAAAGACTCACCCAGTATGGCTCCAAAAATCTCAAGATATCATTTACTTTATCTTCTGAAATTTTACAAACAGTTCATGCAAAACAGATATGATATACAGGGTGTCCCAGGGTCGACTGCCTATTAGACGTTTCTGGAGAACTGGACATATTTGAAATCCAAAAATTGGTATTATGATATTGCTGGAAATTCTCTAGAGACTTAAAATATTTTTGGAGCTTGAGCACTTCCGGTTATACCGGGAGTTGAAATAAATTTGTTCAAAAAATATTTTTTTCAATATTTTCGTTGCTGATATGATTGAGTATTCAATGCTGAATACATTTTCGCTGAAATCATTGTATTCATTCGAATAGTTTTCAAAATATCGCAAAAAAAAACTGAAAAAATGTCAAATATTCATAGTCATTTTTCATCATTCTTATTCTGAACATCCCGAGTGAAAACCGTTCTCACAACATCCAAGTAGATGAGTGTGGAGAGGTCATGCATATTTTGAATTTCATAAATATCATCACAGAGTGTTTCAAATTTAGTATCGAAAACTGTGATCGAGAATTGGCCATAACGTCTTTTTTTCGAATATTCATCGAATCTGAAGAGATTCGATGATCATTCTCATAAAACTATAGTAACAACTAATAATTAGACCTGTCACCTGTGAATTATTGATGGGATCGTTTATCTTCTATAGTCACAGAATATTCTCATGCCAACAGATTCGATGACTATTCTTATGAAACCATAGTAACCATTGAAGTAAAATCAAGAAGTGAGGTTAAGGCCTAAAATCAGACCTGTCACTTGTGAATAATTAATGGGATAATTAATCATAATTTATCTATGGGCACAGATTATTCTCATGCGAAAGATAAGATACGTACAACATGAATCCAGAAAAGCTCAAATATCTCGGGAATTACTGAATTTAGGAGCAAAAACATCTGAGAGTGCTATCACTATTTTTCTTCGCAGAATCCAACGTAATCATGAAAAAATAGGGTTCTAATTTGAAAAACAGAAGTTATGACCAATTTTCGTCACAAAATTTGAAACACCCTTTGATGATATTAATGAAATTCAAAAGATGCATGACCTTTCCACATTCTTCTACTTTGACGCTGTGAAAACGGTTTACACTCGGGATGTTCAGAATAAGAAGAATGAGCATAATACTGACTATGAATATTTGACTTTTTTTTCATATTTTTTTTCGATATTTTGGAAACTATTCGAATGAATACAATGATTTCAAGAGAAATGTATTCAGCATTACTCAATATAATCTGAAACGAAATATTGAAAAAAATATTTTTTGAACAAATTTATTTCCACTCCTGGTATAACCGGAAGTGCTCAAGCTCCAAAAATATTTTAGTTCTGTAGAGAATTTCCAACAATATCATAATACCAAGTTTTGGATTTCAAATATGTCCAGTTCTCCAGAAACGTCTAATAGGCACTCGACCGTGGTACACCCTGTATGAGTTGGTTGACATACCATAAAGTATCAACATATCATATCTGATCCTTATCCCAATTATTGACAGTAAACTTACTCTTTTTCAGAATCTTCATATCCTGGTAAAATAACTGATATTGCTGCCTTACTACTGAGAGGTAGCTCCGAAGTCTTTTCTACCAGCGATAACTGCAACTTCGATAGATCAACTTGTGTATGTACTGCATAATCTGAGTTTATTATCTGAGTAGCAGTTTTCTTCAAAAGCTTGAATAAAAATCTCATCAATTCATGAAACATATAGTCATAGTTTAAAATACTTACTATATCTTTAGACACATCAGATATAAGTTGTGATATGAATGATTTTTCTGCTTCCGTAATTCTTGGTAACTGTCCAGCTGCATTGAAATTGTTTTGATCCTGTGGAAGCTATTAAATATTGTAAATAACAAATAAATAATATGAAAATTATGATCGTGTTGATCCAATCTCATTTCATTATGTTCGGTATAATACTAATGATATAAATAGTAAATCTATTGAAAGTGCAATACCTATACTTTTCTATTGACTATTTCCCTCGTCTTAATATCCACCAATCAGAAACGCGCAATTTTGAATTACAAATGGTTTCTAGATGGAAAAACTGAGTTTACCCGCGGCAAAACTTGACAGTTGTTGTCACCGAAAATTACAATAATTAAGTGTGTAGTATTTTGTGATTAAATAAATTACCTGGTTTTCAGTTTTTAAATTAATATCTAGGTATACAAAATGCATCCAGAATAATCTATTACTCATGAAATATGCTTGTCAAATACCACTCGGGCATCTAATCTTTCCTGTGAAAAAATTCGAAAAAACACAATGCAAAGTAATATTTTTTAACAAAAAGCATTCTTGCAGGTGCAAAAATCCTAGTCTTTGACTCGGATTTTTTTTGCCACCAGCACTCATGCTTCTTGTTAAAATATTACTAAGCAACGTGTTTCTTCGAATTTTTTCGGAAAAATTGGATGTCTTTATGATATTACTTACGACTATTTCACTTATTCCATTTTTGACCTTTGACCTTTCTCAAATTCATAGATAGCTTCGGGAATGAATACCATAGAGAAAACAAACAACGTTTAGTTGATCTATGATGAATACTTATACTGCGTTCGTTATTACCAATCCGGGAGTGGAACGAGGGAAAACGAACACAGAACATCTAATAAATACGGATCTCTCTCTCTCCTCTCTTTCAGCCAGAGAGAGGGAGAGAGAGATCCCAATTATTGGATGTTCTGTGTCCGATCCACCTCCGAAAGGGAATACCAAATGCGCCTTTATTTGTCAAATATCGCAATACAAGACCAATGTGACCATATTACTGTTAGACACATTTTCTCGTTAAATAGTCATGTCGAATACCACTCGAGATGAAATTTAAGCAGGTAAAATTTCTCTCTTGTAATATTCAAGTTTGTTGCTTTTCGGCAATTTCGCGAATGACATTTGTATCAAAATCACGAGCCGTCAGGCAAACTTTCAATCGAGAAATTTTGAGGGCGAAATTTCATCTCTACTGGTATTATGATTAAGTATCTATCGAATCGATAATTATTTACTTAGCGAAAGAATTTTTCGTATCAAATTTATACAAGGTGGCCAAGAGATTGACGTCAAAAAGAAAAAAACAGGTCCCTCGTGTCATGGGCAATTCGAATTTCCCCCATGTATGTTATGCGATTTTTCACGGTTTTCGAGTTATGAAATTTTTTTATGAACTTTGAGAATTTTCGACTTGACCATCTTAAAAAAGATTAATAAAAAAAAAGTACAAGACTTCTCTGTGAAATTCTTCTGTAACTTAATCTCCATGAATTGTAGAACAATTTTTGATTAACCACCTCAATGAACGATACCCGAACAGATGGATCGGACGCAGTCGACCAATCAAAGGGCCCCCACGCTCACCTGACCTTAATCCCATCGATTTTTTAGTTTGGTTAATTCAAGAGAAGCCGAACGTGTCCTAAGAAAGAACAGGGCAGGTTTTATGCGATTAAAAGAAAATTTTCTAAGAAGGTGTAGAATGTGTATTGATGCTGGAGGTGGCCACTTTGAAAACCTACTGTAAATTTTATAAATAAATATCTTTTTATTTACATTATGATGTGTGATTTATTGCCATACCTACTTCTTTTTTTATCTAGAACTTTTCTTGACCAACATCTAAAGCTAGTTTTTATTAATTTTCAACATTTTCTATCATAACTTTATCAGAAAAATCTTGAAATGGCAAAAAATAATTTTGTAGTAAATGTCTAGTTCTTTGATGTTCTCCACCTCGATGACTTTGAAGGCTAATTCTAGCAAAAGTAGAGTGTTAAGTACCATTTTTTATCAATGATTCTAAAAGCTGACTGTTGAGCGCAGTTTTTAAGCATACTAAGAAACCGTGAATTAGCCTTTTCACATTTTTAATTTTGATTCGAAAATTCAGATCATAATCCAATTCAAGTACCTTTTTCACTTGAGACCAAAATTTCCATAATTTTTATCAAAGTTACGAATCTAGTTATTTTATTTATGAAAGTACAATTCATGGAGATTAAGTTACAAAAGAATTTCACAGAGAAGTCTTGTACTTTTTTTTAATATCTTTTTTAAGATGGTCAAGTCGAAAAAAAAACACCAGGTGTTGTGAAAAATCCCAAAAACCAGCACTGTATGGTATGGTATAGTGCTCACCTCAAAAATTTAGTATCCCAAGGTAACCAGGGCCAAAGATATTATGGTCAGTAAGGTTTCCACATCGGAGTTCGAAAATTTTTTGGATGGCCCCCACAGTTCGGAAACTTTTTCGAAGCACATCGTATGAAGGAATTGTTATTTTATTTCATTCACTCCAGCGGTTGGAAAAAAAGTGTGGTATGATGTTTATACGGAGTTTTTCATCTCGCGATATCGATGTGATAGGCTTACATGAGGTGTTATATTTGCATTTGGCGGGTGAATTTAACTCGTATTTTCGTTCATATTTTCTCTTCTACCCGACCGATTTGCACAAAAGTTGCACCATTGGAAAGGAAATTCTTCTGCGCTCACGATGCACTGAACCGCACCGCTCACAACGCGCCACAACCCGGTCTATTTAACTACAGACATCCTTGCATCGCAGACACGTCTGTCTCTCACGACGGCTCTTATTGACAATTTTGTGTAAGGAGTAGTTTCAGGATTCGATGTCCTGTATCAGGGATTCTCTACCTAATTATATGCATATCTCATGAGTTTTAAGTCATATTTTCGAGTAGCAACAAAGGGTTATCATAATAATCCGTGCATTAGACGTTTCTCTTATATGAGGAAAATATTTCTGAAATTTGGCACACGGCCGTTTTTCAAAGGGGGAAAACATCATCGAAATCTCACTTCCGTCAGCTTTGGTATTTCAAATGGAACTACCAATTTTTCTAACCAGAAATGGATTCCTTTTTGAATTTTACAAATTTTTTATCCGAAAGATTTTCACGTAGTTGTCATGGTTATGAAGATATAAGGACTTCTATGAGAAAATGGCCAGTTGCAGAGGTCCGCGAAACGTATGATAGCATGCATGCTATTCATAATAAAGAAACTATCCATAAGAACGAAAATTCAACAGTTTTGCTTCGTATTGCGTGGCTATCGAATCATGTTGTTCCATTGGAACAATAAATTCATATTTCTGAGAAATTTCAAACTGCAATAACTTCATTGTTTCGAATGGCAGGCCCATATTTTTTGTACAGAAACCGACAGAAAATTTAATTCCAATATAATGAATAATGATATAAAATCACTTAAGCGGTAAGGCGCTACCTATTCAATCGAAAGAAATAAGACACAAATCATTTGCAACTATAAATAATAACAAATGAAATGTGAATGCGAACTAGGTCTCGAATACCGTTCACCCTATCAGACCGAATGGTCCAACGTCAACTGAGAATCGCACCGACTGCCGTTTCGTCCTATTAGGACTCATCAGGGTGGAATATCCCAAAGTTGACGATGGATGGAAAATCTTTTCGTCAAGATATGGATATCTGTCGCGTTATTTCGAAATGAATATTAATGAGCGACATCTATCCACCTTCAGACTTCCCTCTCGGTGATTGAGTGAACAATAAAGGACACTTTCTTCAAAATTGCAACACCAGATTGTGAATTTCAACGTTGATAACGTGATAAATCAATTCACCTGGGAAGCGCGGAGACGTTCGCAGTTTTATTTCTACTTTTTTGGGTTTTGGAAAACCTACAAACCTTACAAAAAAGGGAGGAAGTAGCAAGTAACGTATTGGATTTTAATAGGGCTATGGGCGAGTAGTCCCAATTAAAAAAAAACCGGGGAAATCTATTTGTAAATGTACACACACAGGGTCTTACTAAATTGGGAGTACAAACGAAAGGCGAGATTCCCTGCGTAATTCTAAGAAAAAAATATTACCATAAGAATGGGACTGCAAAGTTTCGTTGTCGAGATGCAAGTCGAGTTTTTTCTCATAGTTTCTGAACTATGATTCAATTGAAATTAGGCATAGATATAACAAATTAGAGTTTACATCATATGACATGCCAATTTCGATTGTGAACCTATAGGGTGATTTTTTTCTGGAACACTGTCCCCTTGTTTACTCCAGAACTTTTTTTGATGGGTTTGAAAAAGAAGCTTTGTCATTATACTAAACTTTATGGATTCTTGTAGTTTTGTCGTATCTGCTACATATTTCAAGAAAAATTTTTTAACGATTCTCTCCAAATCCTTAGAAAAATAAAAATTGTCATGAAAATTCAGTTAATATATTGATTTCTATCCGTGGTCCAGTTGAAATTCCTATTGGAACAGCCAAGAGTGTAAAAATAAAATCCGGTTAGTGAGCTGTGGTGAATAAATTCATTGTTAGTTTTGACACATCAAATTGAACTCATGATCTGTTTTGTGTATGTTGTGTTGCCTATTGGGTGACATTATTTAATTCATTTTTACTCTTATGGCCATATGGAAAGAAATCGTTCTTGAAAAGAACATATGTTCAAACCATAGAAGATCGAAAAAACAATCGATTTTAGACCGCTGTAAAGTGTTCCTCGCCATTTTTACTCTTTGATATTCTCGATATTTTTGGGATATTTTCCGCTCTTAAGATAGATTTCCATCTTATAAACCGCCGTTTATATATTTGCGAATATATATTTCGCAAAGTGATTGCGAAGATCATTCGCCTTCGTCGCCTCCAGGAGCAGCTTAGAGGGCCCTCTACGACACCAGGAAACACGAGCAGGGTAAGGACGTTTTCTTTTTGGCCATACATTTTTCCTTCAATTTATTATATTTACTTGTCATCGTCTACAACATCGCTTATAACTCGCCTATGTTTAGTATTTAAAGTCAAAAGCCCGCAACGGACGACGAGCGATAATATAATATATATTATATCTTTGCATTGACATATGACAAATTAGTATGGAAAAATATCGTAATATATCGCTTGGATGAAAATATAGATAAATATATTTTTCCATACTAAAATGACATATGTCAATGCAAAGATATAATATATATTATATTATCGCTCGCCGTCCGTTGCGGGCTTAATTCTCTCTCCACTTGCTATCGAAGGAGGGTAGAGTGAGTATCGCTATTTTCACTTTTTTTATTATTTTCTTTACCCTCAAACGCCACACATGATCAGTTAAATATGTTGTGAAGTGCAGATACTATGAGAAAAAACAAAATTGAAACTTCTTCTTCTACTTTCTATTTCAAAAACGAAACGTTCCCCTTTTCATTTGTATCTCCAATTTAGGATCAGGGTGATATTTATTGGCTCTTGCCGACCCACACCTAAAGGGCACCAGCCGTCACTGAGTTCGAACTTCTGGAATCAGATGATTGAAGAATATTGATTATATTTGTTGGATTTATTTTGTTTTCGCCGTTTTTATTTTGAATATTTTTTAGTTTTAAGAATGTATGTTCAAATTATTGGAATTGATATTAATGGTTCTTCCCATATATCTACTAATACCAATATGGATTATACCCCTGCTTTTCACAGTCACAAAGTGAAGCCAAATCTTTGGTAAGGCTTGAGTTGTACGCTTGCGTCAACTGGAAATTCAAAAATTGCGAGAAATTTAGAGGTTACGTTTATTCTGAAAGACAACAAGAAAAAAGATATATCCAAAATGAAAATATGTCACTGAAATAATTTCAGTTCAATTTTTGAATATGAATAGGAGTTAACAATGATATCAAGGACTTGAAGAAAACGGAATAAAGCGATTGAAACATTTCATATCAAATTGTGAGGTTACGATCGAAACTATTCACATGTCAAGAATGACATACGTTTCACGACATAATGCGATGTGTCAGAGTGAGATAGATTTAAAAAAATATTTTCATTCTCCCAAAGCCCAGCTTCAGTTTTGATTGGCTCATTCCCCATATAGGAATTATTAGATATATGGTTCTTCCCCTTGAATCAAACAATAAGAATATGTATATATTTTTTTTCAATTTGAAGTTTATTGTGCTTCGATTTCACAGATCATTAGCACTTCGGGGCGGTTACATCTCATTTACATTTACAGTTTAGTATGTCAAAAAATTATATCAAACTAAATATAGAATATTTCGACTTGGTGTACACACAACCAAACTTATATGGAATCACCCTGTTATTTGGAAAAAACGAATTTTAATTAAAAAAAAGTCGCTGAAAGTGAAGAGCAGTTTTCCCAAAACAAGTTTATTACAAAAATAATATAAATTATTAAAAGATTATTTTTATAATAGAACAGAAAATTAAAAGTGTAAATTTCTCTAAAAATAATTTTTATGTACCTAACTGAGAATTGAACAACAAATAAAACGATTTTAACAAATCAATAATCAGTATTACCACCCCTGGCATTGATACAAGCTTGAATTCGACGAGGCATGCTTTCTATTAAGTTGTTAATTTCTTCTTCTGTAACATTTGCCCATTCCTCTAAAGCCGCTTGTATAAGTTGCTCTGCGTTACCAGGATTATTTTGACGAGCTCTAATTTTTCTTTTGATCCTATCCCACAAGTGCTCGATAGGATTAAGGTCCTGTGAACAAGAAGGCCACTCTAAAACAGTCACACCTTCTGTTTCGAAAAATTTTTTTGCAACTCTGCTGGTATGTGGAGGTGCATTATCCTGCATAAATAGGAAATAATCTCCAAAAGCACCTCGCCAGAGCCTCACTACAGGTTGTAGCACTAGATCAACATACCTAGGCCCTGTCAGAGATTGTCTAATGGGAATTAAAGGAGTTTTCTCACAAAACATAATTCCGCCCCGAAACATTACAGTACCTCCTTTGTATTTAGGGATCGGTCTTGCAGCATGGAGCCTAGCTTGCCTCCCTCTACCTCTTAAAATGCGAACACGCCGGTCGTCTGACCGTAGGCGAGTTCTGGTCTCATCCGAAAATAAGACATTTTTCCAATCATCAATAGTCCAATTTTCATGCTCTAAACACCAATTAAAACGGTCAACTTTTATTGCCTTGATAGTTCTGGAACTCTTAACGCTCTTCTCTTGAATAATTCCCGAGCGCGAAGTCTTTTTCTGATAGTTTCGACAGAAACACTAACACCTGTAGCTTGCAAAAATTGCCTTTGAAGCTCTGAATGAGATACTGCGGGATTTCTTCTTGCTGTTTGGGCTAAAAAGCGATCCTGCCTTTCTGTAGTTACTCTTCCACGACTTCTTCTCGGCCTATTCTTTAGGGTTCCTAACTCCAGAAACCTTGCATAGGTTTTTGAAACAACCCCTTGTGTAACCCCCACCGTTCTTGCAATCTGTCTTTGTGACATACCTTGTTCTGCCATAGTAATAATTCTTCCTCTCTGGACTTCCGATAACCCCACATAAGGCATTTTTTTTTAAACTTCGCAAAAAAAACAAAATATAAATTCACTGCGACGTTCGAACGAAATGGTAAAATCGACACTGCAAAGCCAAATCTTATCAAGTGCTTATGAACCTAACTGTTTTTGTGAGTAAACACATGCACTTTTTATTTGCTTCTAACGAAAAAGATATCAAAATAATATTTCATCTTAATACTGGGTGATTCCATATAAGTTTGGTTGTGTGTATGTATTGCACGCGTAATTAGTTCGGTCATATTTAGGAATGTACGCTCAGATTGAATTTGCGCATATATGAATGGGCCTGTGGCAGTTGACGATTAATTGAGATAAACCAAATTCGAGAATGATAATAATCTGAAAATAAACCTTGTGAATAATAACATTGAATGTTGTTTCTTTGTTATTTACAGAGAAATAATCCGTTTATTATTCTAACTTACAAAAGAAAATATATGAAGTCAAGATCAACTAAATAAAACATTATCATTACAAAGTATAAAGGAAAGTCGCTTTCGCAGTCTGCTTGCCCTATGTATGCTTAAATCTTCAAAACTACGCAACGGATTTCGAAACCTGTTTATTTATAGATAAAGTGATTCAAGAGGAAGGTTTATATGGATGATACTTGCATAATATTGTAGAGAAACACTGATGAATTTACAGTTTTCTAATGTGATGTAAATAAACACTTTTTTTGCGCTTACATTGCAAACGCTGGCTGAAGCCCACGAGATGAATCAAAATAATGTATTCGTTATATTGTACACCTAAAAAAAGCTCAACAAAAAAGTTCGTCTATCTCTTGAGGATAACCCACAATAACCATTTTTTATCCTACATTTCACGGGGAAAAATGGCTTATTCAGGAAGTTGTTTTGAGCAATACAGCATCAATCCTTACCCAATTGAGTACCTTAAATACATTGTCCATTCAATATAGATCAATATGGCCCTTCACAGCATGCAATTTGAATGAATATTTCCGAAGATATTAGAGATTTAAAATGCAGGGACATAGCGCTGCGGCGCCGGCACTTCCGATCCGGATGGCGGCGTGTGACCATACATAGCGCGTCGTTTTCCTCAGATTTGAGCGTTGATTTTTTTCTCATAGTCAATTATATTTCGCCTTTCCATAAGTAACTTCTCAACAAAATATGTTTGTATTGTCTAATGACAAAAAAGCTGTAAACGTTGTTTATAAGGGCATTCTGTAGTAGGTGTGGTATATTATTTAGTATCAGCATTGCATCCATGCGAAGCCGGGGCGGGTCGCTGGTATATTCTTCAAATAGCGACCCTTAATCAGTGTTCAAGCTAAAGTGAACGGTTAGAATAAAATATTTTGAATTTTCAAAATTCGAATAATTAAATTAATTTCTCCACATTGGGGAATTCCCATGTGGATCATCCTTTGTGTACAAGAGTAACTTGTCAGCTGTGTAGCGCAGCATTAGTCGCATATTTGTTTCGTTTCCGTATAATCAATTCAGTTCATTGATTGACTTAATCGTGAATAATTCTGCTTCCAATAAGTTATAATTCTCTGTCCCCTTTCGCGAATTCGGAAAACTTCAATTTTTCCTGTGATTCGTAGTTTTAGTGATTTTGATTTAATCGAATTACACTCATTTAAGAACATTTGTGCAAATTATTTCGAACAAAAAACTGTTACCAGTGGCGTGGTTATTTTATAATACCACAAGGATAGGTTAGGTTAGCACGGTGGTTCGGGATGGAACCCACATAGACCAGGGGCCCGTTGTGATGCCGTATAGGGTGGTTACCACCCCCACCACTACTGTGAGAACCAGTAGCTGCTGTTAATGAACAGCATAAGGCTTTTGACACCAACCGACTGAAGATCGGATAGGTTGTCAAAATAGGCCTGTCCCAGAGCCGAGAATCTTTTCCTGGATAGGGCAGGACAGTGGCAGAGTAAGTGGACCATCGTCTCTTCCTCCTCCTCGTTTCGACAGCTTCTACAGAAGTCGTTGCGTTGAAGGATTCCCATACGTGCAGCATGGCATCCTCCAAGCCAGTGTCCAGTGATAAAATATCTTTGGTGCGTCGCAGGTTAAGCTCCGGCCATACCTGTCTTGACGAAGTGCAAGAAAGCTCCTCCCGCCACCTAAGGTTGGTTAGGCGGAGTACTTCCTTCCAGAGGAGCAACCTCCGTTCAGCGATAGGTACCCCTGGTCTAGTATTAGCGGATATAGTTGTGAGCGTTGTACCAGCTCTAGCTAACTCATCCGCCCTACAATTTCCTGCTATGTCCCTGTGGCCGGGTACCCAGACAACATTGACTCTTACTTTAGTCGCCAGCTCATCTAAGGCTCTACGGCATTGTATAGCCGCTTTTGAGGTCAGGTAGACTGAGTTTAGAGATTTGATGGCAGCCTGGCTGTCACTTAGAATAGATATTTCATTGGATTCAAGTCCTGTTTGAAGTACCCATTTGGCTGTTTCATTTATAGCTACCATTTCTGCCTGGAAAACACTACAGTAGTCCGGCAAACGAAATGATAAGTTGAGGGATGGGGACTCTGAGAAGACTCCACTTCCTACTCTTCCCTCTAGTTTTGAGCCATCTGCATAAAAGAGCGTCCCATTTGGCTTAACCACAAGGATAAGTGTACACAATTTGACATTTTTGGCAACGGATTTTCACGTCAGCTTCATTCCATATTCGTTTGTCGAGCTCGAGCAATCTTTATATGGGAATAGGAGTCATCGACAGGAACCTGTTTGCTGATATATAGGTAACTATATTTCATTTGTGTTGGGTTCAATTAATTTCATATTTACATACAGTCCACTAGCTCTATTTTTTTTCTCACTCAGAAAATTATATTTCGAAAATTAAACTTAAAAAATTGAACCACACTTCAGTTGGTTAACTGAAACTCGCCCCAACAATCAGGGCGAAAACATTCGAATCATAGATAAAAGGATTGGAATCCAATTTAGAGATACACGAGCTCATGACTTTCACTTCAAAATGTTTTAGAAATAGTTTTGAACCGTGATTCACGCGGAAAAAAAGCTTCAATGTGGCTCAAATTACCTGAGAATTCACAAGTTGCCATGAGGAAGCTCGACTGTCAAGTATCGGGTGTTCTTTTTAGAGTGATAGAACCTTACATTGAAATAAAACACATTTAGATTGAGTGAGGGAAATGGACTAGCAGAGATCTAATTTCCGAAGTACACCATTGGTGCCGCCACCGCAGGAGGACAATGACAGACTAGTTTCTGGATTGTTAGCCGTCATCAGTACCACATAGCCCCTTCCTGCGGCAGCAAACAAATGAAACGGCAGAACTTATTTTACACCCTAGCAGGAACACTTGAGTACAGGGACACTGTACATTAAAACTGTACTCAAGTGTTCCTGCTAGGGAGTAATATGAGTTCTACCGTTTCAGCTGGTTGCTACCGCAGGAAGGGGCTATGTGGCACTTCAGGGACACTTGAGTACAGGAACACTGTACATCAAAACTGTACTCAAGTGTTCCTGCTAGGGAGTAATATGAGTTCTGCCGTTTCAGTTGGTTGTTACCGCAGGAAGGGGCTATGTGGCACTAGCAGGAACACTTGAGTACAGGAACACTGTACATTAAAATTGTACTCAAGTGTTCCTGCTAGGGAGTAATATGAGTTCTGCCGTTTCAGTTGGTTGCTACCGCAGGAAGGGGCTATGTGGCACTAGCAGGGACACTTGAGTACAGGAACACTGTACATCAAAACTGTACTCAAGTGTTCCTGCTAGGGAGTAATATGAGTTCTGCCGTTTCAGTTGGTTGTTACCGCAAGAAGGGACTATGTGGCACTGATGACGACTAACAAGCCAGAAACTGGCCTGTCATTGTCCTCCTATGGTGGCGACACCAGTGGTGTAATTCGGAGATTAGATCTCTTCTAGCCAATTTGCCTCATTTATTATTCTATGTTCTAGGGACGTTTTCCCCTATTTGGATTTAAATTAAGATTGCCAATTTCCAGCATATTATGTCCTCCACCACTAGCTCTCTCTGAGGAACCGCATTCGACCAGACCAATTTTGGACCACTTTTTCGAGTGATTCAGGCCTTATTTCAGTTATAACACGAGTTATGTTGGCTTCCAATGCGTCTATTGTTTCTGGTTTATCAGCATGAACCAATGACTTGACATTGAAGAATATAAGTGGAGTTATGTCGCATGATCTTGGAGGCCAAATAATTGGACCATTTCTCGCAATAATGTTCTAGGGCCCAATCAGCAAACAAACAATGCTTATTATGGTCGAGTAGCTTTAGTTCTTGAACCAGTTGGATCTTGTATGGGTGTAGACCAAGATCTTTACACTATCAGTAGCGATTTTTTCTTCTGAACGTAGGTAGAGTTCTTTGTCTTGTTGTTGTTGCTTCGAGTAGAGAAAATGTTGTCCGAATGAATTACACGAAGTGCTCTAAAAGTTTGATTTTGAAAATAAATATCAACAATTTGTAAACGTTGTTGCGGCATGATAACTTGTCAATGCTTACTGAACAGAAATGTCAAAACAACATGGCTTCTACCTCCTGTCAAATCACAGTTATCCCTATCGAAAGTTCTATCACTCTAAAAAAAACCCGATATGAGAGTGCGTAACAATATCTTCTGAAGAAACAGAGGTGGAAATTATAGAGATCGCCAAGAAGATGAAATCCAAGGATTCCAAAGTCGTTTATGGTATGTTCTCAAACCTTCTGAAAACGATCATTATGAGTATTTCGGAGCCACTTAGTGTGATGTTCACAAGATGTCTCAACGAAGGATATTTCCTTGAACAGTTGATAGTATCTGAAATAATACCTTTGTTCAAAGGTGGAAAAGGGAATGAACCGGAAAACTATAGGCCTGTTTCCATACTCCCGGCTCTTTCCAAAATATTCGAAACATTGATTAAGAATAAACTAACTGGGTTCCTTGAAAAACATGAGGTTATATGCAAAAATCAACATGGTTATCAAAAAAATAAATCCACGAATTCTGCGGTAGTAGCGGAGGGATTTCATAATAAAAGAACAAGTCAGTTCGTGACATGTGATCTATGCAAAGCTTTCGACACTATCGACCACAGGGTTCTTGTTGAAAAACTGGAATACTATGGGATTAAGGGAGTTGCGCTTAAACTAATAGAGAATTACCTGAAAGCAAGGCTGCACAGAGTTTCTATGGATGGACAGAATTCGGTTTGGAAGAAGGCAACATTTGGAGTACCTCAGGGATCTATTTTGGGTCTGTTATTGTTCTTATTGTAATAATTTGCCATCAAATTTTCAGGCGGACCTCATCTCGCAGTATGTAGATGACGTCTTCTACCTCAACAAGGATAAAAATGGAGAGAGACTAGAGGAGAGATTGCAGAATACTCTGAAACAAGCAGAAGCATGTTTTCAAGCAAATAACATAAAAATGAATAAAGATGAGACGCGCCCAACATCAGATTCATCCCTGAAATTTCTGGGTATCCATCTGGAGCCATATATCAAGTTCGGAGAACAAATTGAAAACATGACAAAAAAATTGTCTGCTGCAATTTATGCAGTGAGGAAGTCCAAGTAACTTGCAGGTAAGATGGCGGCTAAACATGCTTTCTTTGGCTACTTCCATAGTCTGCCTGATTATGGAGTTCTCTTATGGGGAGGAAGCCCTGAGAGTAAAAACATTTTCACAAAACTGAAGTATGCCATACGCGTTTTATGTGATCTGAAAACGACTGAGACCTGCAGAAACCACTTCCGGTGTGAAAATATCATCACACTAAGTTCCCTGTATATTTTAAATTGTATTCTGAATATACATGATAATATAGATAATAAAAATAGTATATTGTTCAATGAGCGGTATACAGGGTCTTTCACGAGGAACCTCACCCATATTTATACGGGAAACTACTGAACGTGTTTTCATGAAATTCAGCACTTATAAGTATTTCACGATGCTGATGAAATCTAAAATATTTTCAAGGCATGAGCACCTCCGGTTTTTCCGGAAATGACGTCAACTTCCGTTTTTCAAATTAGAACACCATTTTTTTATTGCAGAAATAGATTCCTTAGAAAATTTCAAGTTATTTTGATGTAACATTTTTCAGTTTTGGTTGGAAAATTCTCTCTGAGCGGGAAAATTCGAAAAAAAAATCGAAAATAGAGCTCCGCTGAAACAAGAATAACTTCGAGGTTTTTGGATGGAAAATTTTCATTTTTGGGATTTTTCAAGATGTAAGATTGATGTATCCACTTTAAGAATCGAAATCGCGATTCATGATACAGGGGGTGAAAAAATCGCTTTCAAAGTTAGGGATGACAAAATCGTGAAAAATCAATTTTTTCAAATTAGAACCCCATTTTTTTATGGCAGATATTGAAACTACGTTAAAAAATAATGTGAGTGTATGCATCACACCCTTGCCCTAAAGTGGATATTAACTCAGAAAATATCCATTTTAGGGCAAGGGTGTGATGCATGTGGGATTCGTACTTATATTTCGAATTGAATTATAATATTCTATGTTGTTTGAATGACGTTATAAATAACTTAGATATAGGAGGCGAAAAATAAAAGAGCAGAAGATAGACGTCAATCAGATTTGGGACGAGTTTGTTCAGAGGCTGTATTTCCTCCGAATTTTGTTGCTATTTGTTTTCGTGAATAAACTTTTATTCCAACCTCGTGATAATTACCCTAGACAACGTAAAAAATCCTACATTTTGGGGGCTCGTCCGGGATAACGAAACAAATCATAGACGAACACGAAGATTTGGATGAACAGAAGATCTGAACGAACTATTGACTGAGTTTGGATCATTGACGAAGATCTGAACGAAGAAGAAGACGAAGTAGACGAAGATCTGAAGAAAGAAAGAAGAAGACGAAGTAGTGCTGCAAAACAAGGTGTACCCTTTCCACTGAAAGACGGAGACGAAGTGAGGAAACCCACAGCGAGAACTTTCAGACGGGAAGCTGGGGCTTGGGTTCCGAACGACAGGTGGAATTGGTATTGGTAGAGTTTTGTAGTATCAAGGTAGGAGATATCCTTTTTAGACGTACTGACTGAGGGAGGCTGTTCGGATGGAATTCATCTTAATAGAGATTATAGAAGATGAAACGAGAAAACAATTTGATGAGGCAAGAGAAATCGTCAGAAAGGAAAGCAAGAAGAATTTGATTAATTATCAGGAGGAACTTAGAAAAAATTTCAATAGAGAAAGAAAAGAAGTAAAAAAGTACAAAGAGAAAGACTTAGTTACTATCAAACGAACCCAGTTTGGCTCCGGATTGAAAGTGACAAGAAAATTTCTTGGTCCTTATGAGATCTCCAAGGAGAAACGGAATGATAGATATGATGTAATAAAAGTAGGAAACCACGAAGGACCCATCAGGACATCAACGTGTTCAGAGTACTTGAAGCCTTGGGTGCAATTCGGAACTGAATCCGAGTCGGATTCTACGTAGGATGGCCGAGTGTGGGATTCGTACTTATATTTCGAATTGAATTATAATATTCTATGTTGTTTGAATGACGTTATAAATAACTTAGATATAGGAGGCGAAAAATAAAAGAGCAGAAGATAGACGTCAATCAGATTTGGGACGAGTTTGTTCAGAGGCTGTATTTCCTCCGAATTTTGTTGCTATTTGTTTTCGTGAATAAACTTTTATTCCAACCTCGTGATAATTACCCTAGACAACGTAAAAAATCCTACATGCATACACTCACATTATTTTTTAACGTAGATTCAATATCTGCCATAAAAAAATGGGGTTCTAATTTGAAAAAATTGATTTTTCACGATTTTGTCATCCCTTATTTTGAAAGCGATTTTTTCACCCCCTGTATCATGAATCGCGATTTCGATTTTTGAAGTGGATACATCAATCTTACATCTAGAAAAATCCCAAAAATGAAAATTTTCCATCCGAAAACCTCGAAGTTATTCTTGTTTCAGCGGAGCTCTATTTTCGATTTTTTTTTCGAATTTTCCCGCTCAGAGAGAATTTTCCAACCAAAACTGAAAAATGTTACATCAAAATAACTTGAAATTTTCTAAGGAATCTATTTCTGCAATAAAAAAATGGTGTTCTAATTTGAAAAACGGAAGTTGACGTCATTTCCGGAAAAACCGGAGGTGCTCATGCCTTGAAAATATTTTAGATTTCATCAGCATCGTGAAATACTTATAAGTGCTGAATTTCATGAAAATACGTTCAGTAGTTTCCCGTATAAATATGGGTGAGGTTCCTCGTGAAAGACCCTGTAGAATAGAATAGAATAGAAATATATTATCACCATCAAATAATGCATGGCATGTCAAATCTGAATCATGATTTTATGTATATTTTTTATGTACACTTCAAAACTTTTTTGGTTCTTTTTTTCTCAGTTCATTCGGGATACTGTTATATAACCAGTATATGCCTGCATTCAGATGACTGAGATTATACACATCTCTAATTGTTAGGGAGGTAGACCAGGGTCGATAATTTTTGAAACAAAAAAAAATTACAGTAGGATGAAACCCATTAAAAAAGGAGGGGAATATGATCAAAATGAAAGGAAAAATAAATTACGGTCGATCCGAGTCCGGGAAGTGGGAGGGGTGAGTTTTTAAGGGTGAAAAATGGTTTTCCTTGATTTCCGGTAAAACTACAAGTCCTATGGAAAAAAGTTAAATGGCAAAGTTGTAGGTATTGAAAAGATCTACAACTTTTGTATTCACAATGTTTTCACATAACCTCAAAATTTAGGTGAAAATTTCAAAAAACCCAGTTTTTGGTTTTTTATTTATATCTTTTTCAAAAAAAAATTTTTTTCTACGAAATTTTGTGAAAACTTACCTTATTATATCCCGAATACACTGTAATTTATTTGATATAAAATATTCATGTTTTCGTCTTATTTTAACTTAATATCAAAAAAGCACCCTAATTTTCAATCGAAAATTCTGACGTCAAAATATCAGCTTTTTTCAAAAAGTTTGGAGGCTTTTTGTTCGTTGAAATATCTACTCTGTGATGGTGTGAAAATAAATACACTACTATAAGGAGTGTTCTCAGAAAATGCAAAAAATTGAAAAAACTCAAATTCGAAAAATTTTTTTAATCACTATGTACAATTTCATCAAAAAAATGTTATTGCTGCATTTTTTTTTAGGACGAAGAGTTTATTTATTTAATTCGAATTACATTCATGTCATAGAAAATCTTATACAATATAAATATACAGGTAAATCGTACTATTGAATTTAGATACTTAATTCTGATTACGCATTTTATTTTTTTTTCAAAAACGTTAATCTTGTTATTCATAAATACCTTATCTGAAATTCTGATCAGTTATTCATTAGTTTTTGTCTCTTCGAAGGCATTTCTTCATCGTCAGATTCGAAGTAAATGATTCATCTGAATCATTTACTTCCTCATAGATTTTTTCTTCTATATTGGAGCAATTTTCAGAACCATGACAATTAGTGCATAAATTTGTCCATTTTAAACCATGTTTTCGGCAGCTACATTTTAAACTGTTACATCCAGTTTCACAGCTGCAGCAAATAGTTTTGAGCAATACTTCCGGAATTAAATCCTTTTCTGTGAATTTGGGCATAATGCCACGCTGATGTTGCTTCCAGCCCCAATCTGTTGCTGTCAATTCGTTACCCAACCAAGTTTGAAGTTGATAATATGCTCTGTAACAATGTTGTTCCGCTGCTCCTTCTGTGGGTGGGAGGTTTGCCAAAGTGAAAGATGAGTTTATTTTTGCCAATTGATATTTTTGAAACCTCCATTGATTTAGTGTTATTTTTTCTTTTTTACATTTATAAATAGATTTTATTAATTGTAATCCACTTTTTTTATATTTTCTTTACTTTCATCTTTAATATAAAAAACATTGGCCAAATTTGACAAATTTTTCGCATCTAATAACGAATTAACGATACTTTTCTTTCCTTTTCCGGCAAATCCAGATGTTGTATCGCAACCATAAAAACAATGCAGAAATGCAACAATATTTTTGAAGGATTCATGTTTGAAACTGTTAGACGTGAAAAATAGATCCCAGAGCCAGAGCCTGGTTTGAGAAAATAAATATCATGATTATTTGAATTTAATTGATTTAAAAGGACCAAAATATCAATATCTTGACTCACAACTATGACAGTTTTATTAGTATCTCTGGCAACTTCTATCGAGGTCTTAATTATGTCAGCATCAGCATCTTCTTCAACTTGTTTACAGGAAAATCCTTGTGACTGTAATCTTGTCATATGAAAGAAAATATTTCTATTTTTATTGGAAGTTGATTAATATAGATTAAAATACAAATAGTATTTACCTTGCTATGTAGATTCCAAACAATTCTTTGAATAAAGTAAATTTATCACAACTCACTCAATCAAGCAATTGTATGCTAAAAATTTCGAAAATTAGAAATCCTATTGGTTGATTTGACAATTTCGTCGAATAATTCTGTGATTTGTTCAATCAACGATTTATCAAACCCACCATTAGAGTAACTCAGTCCCCACTTCTCTATGAAAAAACTTACAATTACTGGGTTCGTTATTTCGTTCCCGGAGTGGAGCGAGAGAACACGGATACAAACGGATATACAATCACGTGACTTCGGAGCGCAGAACAGAGAGGAAAGTGTCAACTTGGTGTCAACAGACTGAACTATCGAACGCCAACGGAGCAAGCGAATAGAAAAGAGCTGAAGGATATGTATATACCGAACGCGCCTAATGGGTTAAAAATTAACCAAAGTTCACTCAGGTATATGAATTATCTTAAAACAGCAATAAATAGTCATCTAAAAATATTATTTAAACAAGATTCTACAACTTTTTCAAAATATTGTAGATGTCTTATTAAATATTAACTTTATTAACTTATTTTTTTGTTAATTATAGAAGTACATATATTTCAATTTGCAATTTTTTCGTTTATAAATGAAACAGGAAATCTTACGTTTTTTGAGTAATTAAAGAGTAAATTTTAATAAAGACCTTAAAATTGTACATAATGATTAAAAAAAAATTCGAATTTGAGTTTTTTCAATTTTTTGCATTTTCTGAGAATATTTCCTATATTAATGTATATTTTTTTTACACCATCAGAAAGTAGATATTTCAATGAAGAAAAAGCCCCTAAACTTTTTGAAAAAAGCTGATATTTTGACGTCAGAATTTTCGATTGAAAATTAGGGTGCTTTTTTGATATTAAGTTAAAATAAGGCGAAAACATAAATATTTTGAATCTAATAAATTACAGTGTATTTGGGACATAATAAGGTAAGTTTTCACAAAATTTCGTAGAAAAGAAATTTTTTTTGAAAAAGATATAAATAAAAAACCAAAAACTTGGTTTTTTGAATTTTTCACCTAAATTTTGAGGTTATGTGGAAAAATTGCAAATACAAAAGTTGTAGATCTTTTCATTACCTAAAACTTTGCCATTCAACTTTTTTCCATAGGACTTGTAGTTTTGCCGGAAATCAAGGAAAACCATTTTTCACCCTTAAAAACTCACCCCTCCCACTTCCCGAACTCGGATCGACCGTAATTTATTTTTCCTTTAATTTTGATCATATTCCCCTCCTTTTCTAATGGGTTTCATCCTGCTGTAATTTTTTTTCATTTTTTACCATTTTTGAAGGTTTCGGCCCTGGTCTAAGGTGAGAAATAGATAGTAGAAAGAAATGAGACACAAATAATTTGCCATTATGAATAATGACAAATGAAATGTGAATACGAACTAGGCCTCCGATACTGTTCACCCTACCAGACCGAATGGTCCAACGTCAACTGAGAATCGCACCGACTGCAGTTTTGTCCAATTAGGACTCATCAGGGTGGAATATCCCAAAGTTGACGATGGATGGAAAATCTTTTCGTCAAGATATGGATATCTGTCGCGCACCTCATCTGTATGAGTGAAAATGAGCGACATCTATCCACCTTCAGAAAAGACTCTCCTCGGTGATTGAATGACCCTGATGAGTCCTAATAGGACGAGACTGCAGTCGGTGCGATTCTCAGTTGACGTTGGACCATTCGGTCTGGTAGCGCGAACAGTATCGCAGACCTAGTTTGTATTCACATTTCATTTGTCATTATTTATAATGACGAATGATTTGTCTTATTTCTTTCAATTGTATAGGTAGCTGCCTTTTCAGCTTGATGATTTTATATCATTTTCTTTGTTAAATAGATAGTAGTTTTATACAATGGTACAGTGAAACCTCTTGTAGTTAAATTCGATGCAATGATAATGCATTTTCCGTATTTTTTAAATATTATATTAACCAATATCTGGACAGTATGTATGTCATATTATTATTTGGTGATACTCATTACCCCTAATCAAATTGTGCTATGTGATGAGAAAATTAATGAAATGGAATATTATCATAACGTAAAATCATGTATAAAATATGTAACATACCAGTAAATGAACAAATACAGGGGCAAAAGGAGTTGTGGCTAATGGTTCTCCTCTGTACATTTCATATAGTAAAGTAACAGCAGCTAATCGCTGCTCTGGCTCTGGCAGCATATCTTGTTGAAGAAGCATAATGATTACATTCCCAACTGAAATAATCTTATGAAATAACAGAAATATTTTATATCTGACATTCCTTACCTTTAAAAAAGTCCATTTTCTCAAATTTCTTATGGATATCATTAGAAAGAGCTTCTAATGTATGAGACATAACATACTCTTTATCGAGAACGCTAGAAAAGTGAAACTAAAAGTAATGACATTTCATGAGGAATGATCCGAAGAATTCACCTTAGTAGAAAATCGCACTGTGATTCTGTTAAAGCCATAATGAATTTATTCATGGTTATTAACATGAAAAACTATTTCGCTCCACAGTGGAAACTGAACTTTTCACAACAAAAAGTAATCCTCGATATAAGAGAAATAGCAGAGGTAAAAAGCAGAGAATACTCTTTGTAAATAGTAAATAAAAAACAAAGGTACGTAAACGTAACCTCAACTGCACAAAACATCAAATCATAGAACATTAGAACATAGGATCGCGTCTCTAGGACAAAGAAAAACAATTGAGGGAAATGGACTATCATCTCTGCTAGTCCATTTCCCTCAAAGATATTAGATGTAGAATATCTTTGATTTCCCTCAATTAGAACAAAGAATCTAACTATCTAACCAGAGATTGTGATAAAATATCAACGATTCAAGATAAGCGTTGCGCCATCTGGTGTTCAAGTCCCGCAAGAATTTCTCGTACATTTTTACTTTGTTTACTTCAACGGAATTGTCATGGCCTCTTTTTCTCGAAAAATCTGTCAAATATCCGTTCAATATACAGGATTCAATCGATTTATTGAAGATTAACAAGTGACGAATGAGTTTGAATAAAAATCATCATTATTATTGTTTACCTCAATCAATGTAGTAACTCATGGCCTAAAAGAATTGATGTGATTTTTAATTTCTTTCCAAAACAATTGAACAGAAGGATTTACTGCAGATTAATATTTTTCTGAAAGAGACGACATGAACTAAATTTGTGAAATATTTTCAAACAGAATCTAGATCCGGTTCTACTGGAAACGAATGTAAACCTCGTTATTTCAAATGTAACACCCTGTATATTTATACATATGAATTCTTCATTCAATTCTGCACTGATTTGATGCACGTCAAGCGATTGTTGAGTTATAGCCTGATTGACCTGATTCTCAAATTTTTTGACAGAAAGATTGTCATAAATTATTGTTTATATCTTCAAAATCCCTCATTGTAAGAATTTGTTTTGACAACAGTGGAACAAAAGAAAATACACTGATACTGCTTCTTGTATAAATTTATGAGGAAATATTATACAGGGTGCCTGAAACAGGGCTTCAAAATGAGCCTCAATAAAACCATGAAATCTCATTATTTTCAAATGGTAACCATATAATTTTGTGATTCCGATCGATTGCTCGTCAAAAACTAGTTAGAGTTTACCAAACATTCATGTCTTTAAAATGAGTAGTTTTGCCGTTATCGAAGAAAATTCGAATTTCACGACTAAAGCCAGGTCAGGTATCTACTCTTTGGCCCAGCTTGTTGTAGTTAAATTCAAGGTCGACGAACCAATGTTTCGCGCCAAGCCGAAGTGATCTCTCTTAGGGCCCCCGCAGACTGCAGACTTTTTATCGGCCGATAGTTTGGTCGGCTTCTTAATCAGTATGGAGAGGAATCGCTGTAGTGTGCGCACATGCATTCCTCTCCATACTGATTAAGAAGCAGTCTGCAGTCTGCGGGGGCCCTTAGCCTAGCCGCACATTGAGCGTAGCCGAGCACAGCACAGCCGAGCCTAGCCTAGCAGAGGATTTTGTAACACACGCAATTGAATAGAACGCCGCATATTGGACTGCTACGTCCAATATGCGGCGTTCTATTCAATTGCGTGTGTTACAAAATCCTCTGCTAGGCTAGGCTCGGCTGTGCTGTGCTCGGCTGCGCTCAATGTGCGGCTAGGCTTAGTCTTGTATCTACTCTTTGGCCAGGTTTCGCTCAGTCGAATTCACGGGTATGCGGGGTATGCACCATCACCATAAGGCCTACCTATGGTACACTATGGTATGCACGTCTTTTTTAAACTGGCTATGCTAGGAATTGTCATTCTTGCTCATTTTTATTGATCACTAGCGACCCGCCCCGGCTTCGCACGGATGCAATGCAATGCAATCCTTATAAACGCAACTTACGCAACGGTAGTGCCGACCAGCACCGCTAAGTCCCTGCATTTTGAATCTGTAATATCTTCGGAAATATTCATTCAAATTACATGCTGTAAAGGACCACATTAATGTATATTGAATGGACAATGTATTTAAGGTACTTAATTGCATAAGGATTGATGCTGTATTGCTTATAATAACTTCCTAAATAAGCCATTTTTTTCCGTAAAATGTGAAGGATAAAAAATGGTTATTGTGGGTTATCCTTGAGACTTGAGAGATACACATACCTTTTTCAGGGCCACTTGCACCGTATTGGTTATAAGCGTTAGTTTGTTAAGCGTCGATTAATTTATTAAATCCAGGATTAAATATTTGGCTTGCACCGAGGCTGAATGTAACTAGATTAAAGTTAATCCACAAATCTGGTTATTTTTACGTAAATTGGTACTTGTGCCTATTATTTTCACGTTGTTTATTCTATCCCTTTCTATGCTTTGACAGTTTCGATGTTTAGACATTTTTTGATATCGAGCGTTTCGCAAATTGAAAGAGTTTGTAATAACGAATTTCTTTGGTAAAAACCGATGCAACATTCATTGCACAAGTTGACATCTTTCTTTGGAATATTCTACGTCCTTCACAAATGAAAATATACCTGGTTCTAAACTCTAATTGTCGAAGCACTTACCACTTCAGATTTGGATGTAAAATATGATAAACTCATGGATTCTCTGTCGTATAAAAGAGGAAAATAAAAAAGAAATGATCGAAAAGCTTGAACAAACCTGATTTTCGATAATAGGCAAACATCTATAAGAAAAAATGTGATTTTTTTCAATAAACATGCATCTTGGAAAATTGTTAATATTTATTCACTTTCATTTCAACACATTGGTAATAATATTGGTTCCGATTGAATGATACCATGTGTCACAGTGAATTAAAGAATAATTCTACATATCAAAAGAACTGTACGTCCAACTTTATTAGGCATGTATGGATTTGTTCAGTTCAAAATATACCTCGACCGTTAATATTTAGTTCAGTTATTCGTTCTTGTGTGTGCTTTTCCTTTCACACCAATTCGATTTTTCATATCTACGCCTAGGAAAACCAAAATTTATCATTTCTACTTCAGTCATTATTCTTTTCAATTTGATTTATAATCAAACATCATTTTTGAAACAATCCTGACTTGTGTCATCCATGAATTTAGGGTTAGAATTCAAAGTTTATCGTTAAACTTCCATTTAATCCTCCCAATTCGGAGGATTATCTTTAAGCGTTAGTTAGGGTTGTTAAACTAGGATTACGACACGGTGCAAGAGAATCATAGACACTAATCGAGGTTTTGCATTTAATCTGAAGTTTTGTCATACGGTGCAAGCGGCCCTTAGAAGTACAATACCGAGTACATTATTTCGATCTATCTCGTGGGGTTCAGTCAGCGTTCGCAATGTAAGCGCAAAAAAATGTACCTGTGAATTCAATTCATAGGTGTTTCTCTACAATATTATGCATGTATCATACATATAAACCTTCCTCTTGAATCACTTTATCTATTATAAAAAAGCGTTTCAAAATCCGTTGCGTATTTTTGGAGATTTAAGCATACATAGGGACAGACAGCGAAAGCGACTTTGCTTTATACTATGTAATGATGATTTACTTGGTATATCGTCGCCTTCAGGGGAAAATTGCGTAACTCCATTGTTTAAAGAGTTTAAACAATGGTATCTCCATTCAATTAACGAGGAGTTACGTAGTTTTCTCCGGAACACGACGATAAATTAAAGAAAAATAAAGATAAATTAAGAAAGCTGTACCCACAGAACACATATTATGTATTCTGTGGGTACAGCTTTCTTAATTTCTTATCCTAACCTCATTGTCCTGTAGTCTCTATGGTTTAGACAATTGCATAACCTATGATCTTATTTTGAAATATATGTATACATGATAAAACAATTCAAACTAAGTTATAACATGACATATTCAAATAAAGTTATATAATTGATCTTATAAAAATCAAAACACACTCAAAAGCGGTATAAACATAATATCATATATGAAATATTGCATGTATGAGATGTCGTACGTACTTCGTTTCAGATCATTTATTGCTGCACGTTTTGCAATAGGTCCTAATCATAACTGTAGTACTATAAGACATTTTTCTAAAGGAGATGAAGAAAATAATTTTGTTAATTCGGAAGAGTATGAAAACAACATTAAATCGAAGATATTAAGAGAATCACTGAAATTCGTTTCAGAAAAGGGTTGGTCTAGAGAAGCTGTTTCTGCTGGGGCAGATGTTGCAGGTTATCCAGGAGTAGTTCACGGTTTATTCCCTGGAGCAGGGGCAGATCTCGTTAACTTTTTCCAGTCGGATTCCAACAAACAATTGGTTGAGATTTTGAAGAAGTATCAAGAAGATCCTCAACTGCTATCAATTACACCTGTACAATTTGTAGAGAAAGCTATACAACAAAAGCTACTCATGATAGTACCATATAAAAAAAAATGGCCTCAAGCTATTGCAATAATGTCATTACCTCCTAATGTACCAACTGCACTTGCTTCTCTATTAACACTTGTTGATGATATTTGTTATTATGCAGGGGACCGATCTGTTGATTTCAATTGGTATGCTAGAAGAATTGGTATAGCAGGAATATATAAAGCCACTGAATTATATCTGATTCAAGATTCATCTCCAGATCAAGTAAAAACATTTGAATTTTTGAATAAAAGATTGTCTGAAGCTGTAATACTCCATGATTTAATTTGTAAGAATAATTCAACCAACCCTGGAGCTAAAGATTCAATAGTATCTGCTTTCGTAACAGCCAGAAATATTTTGGGAATGAACTGGAATAGATAGAAATAACATGGATTGAGCTTATTGCTGGGTGTACACTTTTGGGAATGAGTAAAAACATGTTATTTACCTTTTACATAAGCAAAATATAAATTAATTTATTACAAGTATTTTATGACAAAGTCTATTGTGTATCCATCGAATGAAATATAGGATAAAACTGAAATCTAGAATTTTTTCACTTCCTTAAAACATTAAACCAGAGACAACCTGATCGAACTGTGGTACAGGCGAGTCGAGACCTACTGAGTGGGCAAATTACTTTTTTTCAAATCTTTATACCGAATCGGAATGGCATCACATCCATACTTTATAGTTATGTAGATAGGTACCTTTAATAGGGTGTGTTTTTATTTCAATCGAAATTACTAACAGTAGAGGAACCAGTGTGTTTTGTAGTAGGTAAATGACGATGAACTTTAATCAGAATAAAAATAATGAACTGATTTTCGTATATTGTGCTATTATTTCATGAGTTTTTAAAAGATTTTCAAGCTCTACGGGGGCACCACCCTGGGGACGCCCACAGTAGCGGATTAACCGGTACGCTTCAGCGTAGGGCCCCGAGGTCCATAGGGGCCCCGGCGACCGAATTGAATTTTTTTTCTAGAATGGAAATTCAGTATGTAAGTGTAAAAAAAATAGTCAGACTGTACTATATTTCATAAGAAGGTCAGAGGCAACTTGTGAATTATGAATTATTACATTCACATGAGACGCAATTGAATAACAAGAGCCTCAGAGCAAAACTCGGATGTTGGAAAAAACACACCATCCGAGATTCAGCGTACTGTCCCTAATTATCTTGTCTGCCTGCAATAAATTCAGTCAAGGGTGGCGGCCGAATTATTTACAATTACATCATAATTCAATAAATTTGTCGGTATTTCCTCTAAAATCTAGGAATGTGCTACAGAACGGCCGACCAGCTGTTGATTCGTTTAGGGTTGTAAAGTGAAAAATACTTGTGCAGGAGTTCTTAGGTCTGCATATTTTTTTCTCACATTCATTTCACAAGATTCGAAAAGTGTTGACAGTGACCGGCGAGTTTAGTGTAACGTGTAAGATTTAAATATTGTGAAAAACTGAGAAGTGTTGGTGAATTGAACTATGTATTTCTGTTTGTGTTTGGACTTTTAAATCCTTGTACTCTCATTGAACGATATAATTGATTTAGAAGGTAAGCTTTACAGTGCATTTTCATATGCTAGAAATAACATTCTTCTAATTTTTCGTCAATTCGGCATAATCATAATTCGAGCGATGATGAGGCAGACACGTCAAATTCATTTTCGATATAAGGCATACGACATAATAGTGGTTCAATACCGGGAAAAGGAAATACAAAATACGATTTACAGAAATTATTTGATTCAACCTGTACCTACGTATTTGATTGATTCGGTCTTCACTTGATGGAAATTCATTTTAAATAAATAATAATAAACTGCTAATTTCCACAAAATTTTGTGGAAATTAGCAATTCTGTACCTACGTGTTTGTACGACGAAATGACAAACAAAACAAATAATTTCGTTTCAAAAATATGGATGTATATTTAGATGTTTATTAATTTAATTGTTGCAATTTTTTCTTGACTTCCGATCATCTCCGATAGACTCATTCACTATGTTCAATAATATGTTCATATTTTACCATTCTTTTGTTGTATCAATTAGATAATAATTTTTCATATAATAGCTCATCAGTTCGGATTTCATACCTCAATAGAGCGAAAAATCAATGAATTTCTGTGTTATTCGTTACAGAATATAAAATAAAATTTAACATTTTCTTATCATTACAGTTGCTAGTTTCATATGTAATATTGACGTGACACCATGTCTGACAGACGTTATATGAGCGGCTACCAAAAACGAAAGCTCAAGGAAAGTAAAGAGCAGAGTAAAGCTAAGCATCCAAAATTGACAGAATTTTTTGCTCGTTTCCAAAACATTTCCCAGTCATTGATAAAAAATAAATATAGAACTGTTATGACAGAGAATAGACTACAGTAAGTTTTGAGGAATACTTTCTATCGAAAGTGATATAACCAGGGGCGGCTCCAGGATTTTCGTTTTGGGTAGGCCCAGTTTTTTTTTTTGGTAGGCCCAGTTCAGGAATTACGTCAGTTACACCACCCCGTGCAAAGCTGAGGAGGTCCACTAGAATAAATATGAAATTTTTGGGTAGGCCCGGGCCTACCCGGCCTACCCGCTAGAACCGCCACTGGATATAACGAGTAGTCTCGATTATGATTCTGCAATAAAAGAATTTGCTGATATTAAAATAAGAAATAATCAATTTTTTAAGTGGAATTTTATGTTGTAGGTAACTGATTTACAACTTTACGATACTTGTATATTTTGTGATGATTTTATTTATTCCTTAATCTCGATGCCGCAATTAAAAATTTGCAGATATGATATTCTAGAGATATTTTGTATTTGAATTTCGGTGATATTTTTCCCTTTTTTGAGATTTCTATTCATCTTTTATATTTTGTTTTGATATACATACCTTGTATTTTATTAATTAACTTTATGTTTTGTTTTGAAGGAAGTGAGTTTTAATTAAAAAATTCTTTTGAAAAAAATCGAAAATGTTTCAGAGGAGGCCCCAAAAGTTTTGAAGCGTAGGGCCCCTGAAGTCGTAAATCCGCCACTGGACGCCCATGAATACGCTTATCTTGAAAAACAACCGGGAGGAATCGACTTCTCGGAAGTCGAACTGTAAACCTCAAGTGGATGGAATTATGCCCCTTTTCTCGAAACGAAAGTGTAGAGACAATCAATAATCATTGTATAATAATTCCAATACACAAGAGCCAATTTTTGATAAGGTATATTACCGTCTGAGAAGTGGGAACTTATTTAATGGTTAAACCCTGTATAAGACGCCTGCAGTCAGCGCAGGACATCGACATAGCCCGGCTAGAGACAACTCTGGCCCGGCCTGGAACTTTTTTATCTTATCGTTGAAGCTTTCTTTTATTGAATAGGCTTTCAAAATGCCAAAAAGCAGAGCGCACGGCTGTCGATCAGGTGGAATTTCAAACGCATGAAATAAGATTTTCCGTCGACCAAAGAATAAAGGCTCATTTTAACGCACTCGAAATCAGGCGCGGATCCAGGGGGGGAACTGGGGGAACGTTCCACCCCCAAATGGCCCCTGACCACCTAATGATTCGCCATTGCCTAAAATACCAGTACCTTTTGGCATTTGAATATCTAAAAGTTCCCCCCCCCAAAATTCGGGCCTGGATCCGCGCCTGCTCGAAATTATCCATTAAGGCCGCAACGGACGGCAAGCGATAATATAATATATATTTCCGTCGACCATAGAATACAAGCTCATTTTAACGCACTCGAAATCATCCATATAATGACCTATTTTAATGCATGATTTCTTATTAATGCATGGCAACCGAACATAAAATATTCAGTCAGAGCACTATCGAGCTTGGTTGGAAATCAACTTCTGTCACAGAAGGTTATATTGACTACTCCATTCAAAATAAAATAGACTGCAGAAGAAATTTCAGGTGATACGAGTTGCAAAGTAATAATACTTCGACCTCCACTTTCTCCACACGTTCCTTATGGGATATCAAAGGTAATGATATAAATGGAAACTAAATGTAAACTATTCAGAATGTCACAACATGTCCAATATTCCCCCTATGAATTTTTCGTATTGTTCCATAGGGAGCATAAACTTAATATGTATACTCCATTCACTTTTATAAAGTATCGCGGTTGGCCATGATTTAGGTTTATCAAGTTTTTTCCCCTAGAACAGACGCAGGTTGGCACTTGTGAAAATTAAGCGACATTGCCAGGTCTACTTTCTATTTACTCTTTTTCAACTTTGTAAATGGAGTTAGTTCTTCGAAGATTTAACTGTGGCGCAGGTTTCGTAGAACTACTACATTTTCATGCTGGAGTATTTCAGGTTGTGCAAAAATGTATTTAAATGTCTTCTGAATTAACATAATATTTTCTCAAATTCATTAATTTCCCCAAGTAAATGAACATTTTGATAAATACGTAATTACTTACTTTTAGCAGAAACGACAACGTTGTGGGCGTATCTGACAGTGCAATGACCATAACCTAACATTTTCAAAATATACGCGGTGAAATGTGTCAAAATTTCGTGGCAAACCGCGATACTTTATAAAAGTGAATGGAGTATATATATCGAAATAAACATAGAAATTTACATTCTGTCAAATTTGTCTATTATGCAAAATAAGAATTTATTTCAATCAATTCAATCCATAATTCTTATTCAATTCGTGATGAGGTCGACGGAAAAATCTTGTAATCAACTCGTTTATTAATTCTGCGATTAATATGGTCTCAAACATTAACGCGCTCGCTCCGCTCATCGCTGTCATCAATAAACTAGTTGATTAAATAACTATTAACTACCTTTACGATCAGGGAACCACAAGGAATGTTGAAGTAGACCGACAATTATTGAGAAAATACTTAATTAAAAATAGAATTCTGAGATTCCTTCTTGTTCGCGATCTGAACAAAATTTTGAATGTATATGTGTCGAAAAATGCACTGACCCGAAATCCAGCTGGTAGGCAGATACCACAGCAGATACTGAGATACATCTGCCTTGTAGACAGATTCTATATAAGGTAAAGTGGAGCAAGTATGCAATCACAAAAAAGCAAAGTGATTCTTATACCTTGAAATTCATAAAAACTCGTTATAACTTTAACTTTAATTCATGGTTGTATACAAACTACGATATTACAGTAAACCCAAAACAATTATATTTTATTTCACTTAAACTGCATTAAAAATCAATTTTCATTTTTATAGTTTAGTGATTGCAATTTCCCAAAAAAAACGGAAAAGTGCAATCAGGCAACATTATTTCACGTTAAACTCTATTGATAAGATCTTGGGTTAAGTGCAATCGATTAAGAGGTGATGAAAAACCATATAAGTTTTATATTTTCTTTATTAATCGTCCAAAGAAATAATATAATAACAAATCAAATATTTCTCTAATAGCATTCTTCTTGCATTTAGTTCAATATTATTCTTTAAAATAATATCGGCCTTTTTTTTCAACTACAGGTAACCGAAATACCTTCATTATTTGATCCTGGTGCACATGTGCACAACTACAGGTCGTCTTCATCAGGGAATACATAATAATTTGATTTTAATGAGTTTACTTCTCTTTCCCATCAAGTTATGATTGCACTTTCCCTACTAACAATTTTCGTGGGGTAAGTGTAATCATACTTTTAATACCTGAAATACAAAGTAAAACTGAATTGTCCCATTACATTTATTAACAATGCATCATACATAACCGGCCAAAATAGCAAAACAGATACTTACCGTGAAAAATTGTGAATTTACACACAAGTTGAAAAATTACGTCCCACACTTGACTTCGGACCGGTACGTACAGCGCGAAAATCGTTTCGGTGCTGAACTTTACAGATGCTGCGCAGGGTTGTTAACTATTAACTTTAGGTAGAATCATTGTTTAAGGATCAAACAATGGTATAATATATCATTTCTTGCAAGCATATATAGTCAATAAAGGTACCGTATTTTCTCATAATTTATTAATGATGGTTCCTGACTGCAGTTACCCCATAATTGCACTTACCCCACTTTACCTTATATCTAATAATAGTTATTTAATCAACTAGTTTATTAATGACAGCGATTAATGGCCGAAATATTTTAACACGTGAGCGGAGCGAGCGCGTTAATGTTTGAGACCATTAATCGCTGAATTAATAAACGAGTTGATTACAAGATTTTTCCGTCGACCTCATCACGAATTATGAATATGAAATCTCGATAGAAATGAATTTTTATTTTGCATAATAGACAAATCTGACATAATGTGAATTTCTATGTTCATTTCGATGTATTAATATTTATGCTCCCTCTATGGAACAATTCGAAAAATTCATAGAGGGAATATTGGACATGTTGTGACATTCTGAATAGTTTACATTTAGTTTGCCAAATGCCTTCATATCATTACCTATGATATCCCATAAGGAACGTGTGGAGAAAGTGGAGGCTGAAGTATTTATCTACTTTGCAACTTGTATCACCTGAAATTTCTTCTGCAGTCTATTTTATTTTGAATGGAGTTGTCAATTTACCCTTCTGCGACAGAAGTTGATTTCCAACCAAGCTCGTAAGTGCTCTGACTGAATATTTTATGTTCGGTTGCCATGACAATCATGCATTAATAAGACATCATGCATTAAAATAGGTCATTAATGGATGATTTCGAGTTCGTTAAAATGAGCTATTATTCTATGGTAGACGGAAATAATATATTATTGTTTGCCAGCTCAAAACTTCAAAAAATTACGTGCGGCATCATTTACGGAACCCAATATCGAATTTGCGTGTCGTTAAGGGGACCTTATATACTCCGGCTGACGGCACACATTTTCCATTCAAAAAGTCGTTTCGTTCTCCAAGTTCACGCTTAAATTTTCCACCTATAAAGACTTATTTTTTTTTAATTGAAGTTGAAGGATGTCTTGAGGGCTCCAATTCATTCTCTTCGAAAAAAATCGTTCTTCCACATGAAAATTGACTTCAAATCGTTTTTCGGCGGTTGTTTATCATGTTTTGATAGAAAACTATTGGAATGCCCTAAGACTACTTTGTAACGGGGTTTTCTCGACGAAACTTACCTCGAGCGCCAGCTATTCTTTTTTTCTTATAAGGGAGAAAATAGCAAACCTACCAGGATAGCTGCTAATCAGAGACAGAGTTCTTTGTTATCTGAGCTGTTAGCGATAACTGAGAAATCAGAAATAGAGTAATTCACACGGTTTATTCAGCTAGTGAAAATAGTGGTACAAACATGCAGTAATATCAAGCAAAATATGAAATGTATACAAATCAGAAGGTTGTTCAGTTTTGTCTGACCGCGAGCACTTACGTAAGAAAATGTTTCCCAGTACGAGACAGCCAGAATAGAAGGGGGGGGGGGGGGGTTAGAGTCAAACGGCGAATTCAAAGTCGATTTCAAATATACGGTCACAAACTGACAAACCGTTTAACGGAGATGAAAAGGTCGCTATAAAAGTGCACAACAGTTATTTTTGTCCGATATTCAGTCCCAAAACTCAAAAGAGTTGCCTTGTCTACCACTTTGCTTGTTTCACGTCTGAATGGGGTGGGTTTGGCCGGGTTAAAGTAGCTGGTTAAACGGGATGAGTCGAACTTGCTACAGCATTTGGTTCGGTTGGGCCCTCGAGTCTGACCATGAGTACCTATGCACACCATGAAAGACATACTAACTACGGATCGAGACAGAGCAGGATTATTATTCGGTTGAACGAACTATAGTATTGGTTTGCATCAGCCCTCCGGTCTGCCCATGATTATTCACACCATAAAGAACAGATTAACTAAGGACACCGATCATTCGGATAAACGCATTGGTTCGGTTGGGCCCTCGGGTCTGACCATGGGTATTCACACTATGAAAGACAGACTGCCTCCGAACACGTTGACAAGCTAGGAAAGGTATTATACGGATTTCGACGGAACAGCTATTTTCAGTAGATTCAACGAGGATTAAAATGGGACTGCCATAAATCGGCTCGGTATTTACGATTCTGCTACACTAGCACTCACAGTAAAACACAATAATCCTAGAAACTTTTCAAATCGGATGCGGAATGAACAACGAATCAATACTGTATTAACAATGAATCATCAATAATAATGCCTGAATACTGAATCAATAATGAATGCCAGATGAGGGGAAAAGCGCCTTTTATAATCTCCCTGCGGTAGGCGCAAGAAATGCAAAAATTCCAGAAAAGTACCTCGGTAAAACATTCTCAAAGCTGGCTTATCCTACGTATGAGCAAGAAAAAACGGGGATATCTGCGTTGTTCTTGTGGACGTTTTTACTGTGTTTTCTGCATGAAAAACAGAGTCGATCGTACAATGTTCGATTTCCTCCCATTATCGCGATTTAATTCTGCAACGGAAATAAAATTCAGGAATTTGAAATGAAATCTCGGAAACAGTTATTTAATCAACCAGTTACTTAATGACAGCGATTAATGGTCGAAATATTTAAACGCGTGAGCGGAGCGAGCGCGTTAATGTTTGAGACCATTAATCGCTGAATTAATAAAAAGTTGATTACAAGATTTTTACGTCGACCTCACCACGAATTGAATAGGAATTCTCGATAGAAATGAATTTTTATTTTGCATAATCGACAAATTTGACATAATGTAAATTTCTAGGTTCATTTCGATATACTTATTAATTTATCTACTCCCATAGAATAATATATCCATTATTCAACTGATTTTGATCTGTAATAGTCTCTATAAACCAATAGTGTGAGGCACAGGTGTGAGGTAATAATAACTCACGCCTATAACAAATAGGAAAAATGTAGCTTACAAAATGAATAAAAAAAGTCGGGTCAATGGGGAACTCTATTTCAGACATCAAGGTAACGTTCTCGCCATCCATTTCTACATTTTCTTAGGTCTGAATATCCAAAAATTGCAATTGGAAAACGTGAATTTTTGACGTTTTTTACAAAATCCGATATCGATTCGATTTTCGATCACAGAAATCGCTTCTGACAACTGTTGTCAATTTTGAAAATGCAGATTAATTCAAATTTTACTGAAGAAGTCGAAGATAAAGTATAGTGTTGAATTCGCGGTAATGGTCATAACACACTTGATGAATTACACCCCTCGCCTGACGGCTCGGGCTGCAAAATTCATCTGCGTGTGTTATGACTTACATTACCGCTCATTGAACAATATACTATTATGCTCCCTATGGAACAATTAGAAAAATTCATAGAGGGAATATTGGACATGTGTGACATTCTGAATAGTTTACATTCAGTTTGCATTTATCTACTCTGCAACTTGTATCGAAATTTCTTCTGCAGTCTATTTTATTTTGAATGGAGTTGTCAATATACACTCTGTGACAGATGTAGATTTCCAACCAAGCTCGATAGTGCTCTGACTTAATATTTTATGATCGGTTGCCATGACAATCATGCATTAATAAGAAATCATGTATTAAAATAGGTCATTAATGGATGATTTCGAGTGCGTTAAAATGAGCTTTTATTCTATGGTCGACGGAAAAAATTATTTCAATATGAAGTCCGATTTCTAGATTGGGAAATTGAACTTCATTGCAACTTCTAATTCAAGCTGAATCCGCTCGAAGTTATCGCGAGTGGTATCTATTTCGCTAAAATATTTTTCTCTATTTCAGTATCGTAATGAGGTCATTACAGTACAAAAAACAGTGCTGTAATAAACTCATTACAGTGCTGTAATAAACTCATTAGAGCACTGTTTTTTCGTTTCGTGGTTGCCAACAATGACTGTCGATCCTATCAATTTTCACCAACTACCAAGATACAAAAGTCACTAGGATGTATATTCTGAATTTTTCATTGAATTTCAGCGAAATGTGACTGAAATAGAGAAAATATCGTCTAACACTCGTTGCTGAATGCAATTCCAACACTCATGCGTCCGAAAACTCACATTCGTATTGGAATAGGAGACCATTCTGCAACTAGTTTCAGAATATACTATTCCAAAAGCGGATATTGACAAGGAGCATCGAATTGGTTCAGGAAAATTTCGAGCCTTCTTTTGGCAATTCCACAGAATAGGTACCTAACTACACAGAAGCGTCACTCTATGGGATGACGCTTCTGCCATGCTAGGTAGTACATTACATATGTCAAAATTAAATTTAAACTTCCCGATGGACCGCTGAAGGTTGGTTTTTTTTGGTATGATTCTGATTGTTGATAAATCAAAAACTAAAAATCCTTTGTTATGTGAACCATTGACCATTCAAATCAAATTTGTCGCTCAAAAGTGACATATGTACTACCTAACAGAGAATGAAGGTCACGAAAATTTGCCCCTTGAAGATCAAAGTGCCGACGCTTACTGACGCTTCTGTGTAGTTAGGTATTCTGTGGCAATTCCACGTTTAAGCTTCAAAGCTTCAATTTCTTTGGACGACATTTTCAAATTTGCAATTAATTATAGAAGCAATACAAAAATAGGGAATTCGAAAAGATGGAATTTATTTGGTGGTTCAATGACCTACGGCTTCATGAAACTGATTTTTCCTTTCAGAATATGTTGTGACGAAACACAATTATTTCGACGCACTTGACACTAATTTTCGCGCCTGCCCGTCGAATTCGCGACACTCAACACTTTTTCAGCGAACTATCACGTTGTTATCAATTAGCACTTGATGAACATCAAAGGTTGTTTCCTGGATCCGTTGTACCTGAATTGATCTGGATCTGCTGATTAAGTGGTTCACGAAGAAGTACCAAAAATGTATTTTCGATGGTGGACTGTATTTTTTTAGGCTTTGCAGGATAATATCCGGCTCGAAGGACCCATGTTTCGTACCTTGATTAGTTTATCAAGGTGTTGTTTTCATTTTTGTACCCTGATTGTTTTACCAGGATAATGGTCTTTTTGAACTACTTCTATTTGGTAGGATGCTGGTGAACCTCATTAATCTCGATGATCGAGACTGCTGTGACTACACAACTGTAAGCACCCTATGGTGATGATCACTGCGTTAAGTTGTTATCTGTACTAAGATAACATCTACGAAGAGAAAGTGGTGAGATTTGAACGCACTCTCAACAAACGATAAACTGTAATTTTCTTGTAACCTCAACTTAGATAACAAGCACACAACGATTATACAAGTCATATTTATAGAATTATAAACTCTACCTTCCATATGAAAATGTATAGCAAGGGAGCGAAGTGATCAGTTGTATTCTATGAATATGCCAACCCATTTCTTGAATCTGATGAGAGAAGCTTCAGACTTGGGGTATTTCGATGTCTTGCATGTGCTCCATAATGCAACTTGTTCTGCAATAAATGTGTCACCATATATTTAGTTTTATGAGCTTATACTGAGAAGCTGAATGAAGGCTCACAGGACATGGATATTGTCTCAAAAAACCAGATGAATCTCCCAAACTTGACCTAAATTCTTGGGTTGGGAACTTTTGCAATAGATTTCCCATAAATCATTCCAAAGGGTGTTTTTCAACAAAGAACGAGAATTGTAAAACAAGGCATATAGAACAAATATTGCAGTACAAGTGATCGATCCCATATGGTTAAAATCGATTCATCTATAGGTACAACCTTTTTAAGGGACCGGGTCATTTTTGTAGACAAATTTTGATGTTAATGATTTTGAGTAGGGTAATAATAAATATAAATTTTTACAACTCCACAAATTTATTATAGTACATATATTAATACATGAATACAAAGTTAAGCCTTGATTGCTTGAACCATCCAGTACTAAATTCTATATTAAGTAATTTCATATCACTTCAAAAAATGAAACTGAGAACTACAATGAACCTTAAATACGTTCATAAGGATAAAAGAATGATAATAAAATATTTGAGTTATATACAAGATAACATACAGACTTCCATTAAATTGAATTTCAGTTAGGTACAAGAACATTTCCCATTAGGTGAAATGTATACAGACTCTTCATTAAAATGTTAATATACTTTAAAAAAACAACTAGGTATACAGAGGAAGAGATTAATAATTTAATAACAATAATTATTGATATGATAGCATGTCCAATATAATGGAAGATTTTCAGTCTATTATAGGTCTGAAATTATATCAATCAATATTTGAATATATTTCACTTCATGCCAAGGGGAAAACAAATATCCTGTCACGAAATAGCGAAATCAAATTAATAAATGTTTCAAGCCTCTAGTCAAGTAGATTCAACGTGGTTTAATAAAGTTGCTCAAATGTATTCCCTCAATTTGTGACACTGTGAATATTGATTATAGTTCTGTGAATATCAATACATATAAATGATTGTGAGCCATAATGACTAAAAATAAAATATTTATCCTGACAAAAATTACTGGTGAAATAATATGGAGAAGTTGAATAAAATTGAAAATGGATATCCTTGATTACATTTCTTTTCCCTCTCGAATCTTACCATCATTAAACTATGGCTATTTTTATGGTGATGCATTCTACCATGAAACAGACAGACAAAAAACATTTTGTGCCTTACATTTATATATTTCAACATTCAACATCTTGTCATTTGCTACATAGCTTCTGTCCCATCAAGAAGTATACAAAAATATTTCAGTCCCTTTCAATTTTTTATAGATATCTGGACGCAACAAGAATTCTGTGTCTATAACAACTTGAGATGTAATTGAACAATTTGAAAACTGTTCTTTTGTTAAAGTATACAGTATAAGTTCTTCATTGAATTGACAGTTGATCAGTGGAATTTCATTAATAAAATCTGTCGACACTCTATAGCAATCTACCTCAAATAAGTTGTTTAGTATATTTTGGGTGCTGATCTATCGTTAATCAATTTAGCTCGTTTCAATGGTGCTCCTTGTTTAATCTGATCCATCAAGGATTCGTGGCAGGTTCGAGGGTCAGGCTGGAAATAAATAAAAATTTTATTAATTATTCATTTATTTTGATGAAAGCATAAGCTAGGTTTAGGAGCCTTTGCGCACTTGTTCAAATTCGTTGCTGGCGCTAAATGCCCGTTAGTTTCTATGAATAATAAAAGCGTTATTTTCTTAGACTTAGACTATAGAAAAGGTCTAAGGTTATTTTGCTCAAATGTCTTCAATCGTCGATTTTCGAGGAAAACTCGGTCTCCCCTATGATATTATTTTTGAAAAGAATCTCATATCTCAGAACATTCATACACATAATATCAAGAAATTCCAAAAAATGTTCCATATATACATATAAGTTTTTGTTGTTTCAAAGAACAATCAATCGACGGTCAGAGCATTTTGGGAGAAGATACCTAATACATCACGAAATTGCACCGAGAAAAATTGCGTGTAGAATGAATTATATGTATGAGCGGAATGAATTGAATAATAAACTTTTCTTTATTTTAGTTCATGTTTATGGAGCAGTCCGGAGCGGTCATTCGTCGGGGTACAATCTACGACCGAGAAACCTCTGAAGATGTCTGAAGACGTTAGATTCAATTCTATTAGTCCACGGCTAGAAAACCCGGAGTACTCTAGATTTGAAGTTGAATCCGATCATGAAAGACTTCATCAATAAATTGTAACAAAGTTAGTAAAAATAACACAAAAATCAATAAAAGTTAGTAGAAAACTTTGACACTCAAACTATTCATTAGTAAAAAACTCAAATTATGAAAATATCGCTATAATAATATGAATATATTTTAACTAAATGGCTATATGCATAATGAATAATGTTATAAGATTATTAGTATTTTTAAACTTTTAAATTCAAGTAGGTACCTATGAAGATGAAGTAAACAAGATTTCCTCTTTTAAGAATAATACATGTCTGAGCACTGAAAAATTAAAATGATGATGAAAAGAAAAGTAAATAAATTAATGATATATTATGCAAGTTTTTTCAAACAAAATGCTGTTTTTGAAGGAACTAAAAAAAGTTTGAGAAAATTTCATGATACATCACCTGTTGTAACTGATAAACTTACCTGTGCTTTACTGTTGAAAAACTGTCTTATCTTGTTAGCTTTCATCTGAGGAGAACCACTGATATGCTGGTGGGCTAATTTGGCATTTAATGAATCTAAAAAACTTCGTCCAGGACCCCTTTCATATATTTTATTCGACGTGTTTGTTCTCATAACTACATCCTCTGAATTCCTCCTAGAGCTTCTGGGACTCAGAGTTGGTGCTAATTTAGCACTTAGAGAAGCAATGAAATTAGAACCAACACCACCTGGTCCTTGAAAAAATTAATATAAAACATAGATTAGTAGAAATTACATAAATTGAAGACGTACCTTCTGACTTCCTATCGGCACTTTGGGATCTCATATTATTGTATCTTCGAATAGTGGTAGGACTGCCAACAAGAATCTGCGACGGTTGCGCATAGACAACACCTCCTGATTGAGATAAGTAAGAAACTTTATTCTGAAAAGTGCTCAGCATCGGGCTCTGTGGCTGGTTGGAATTCTGATTCTGAAATATATTCTGAGTGGATGTAGAAATCCTTCGGATGGCGTTTGGGCTGGCAGGTGTATGCTTCAACTCTGTTAGAGCTTTCACAGTTTCCGCAACATTGACACCTAAGAATAGATATATCATTATATTCCAAACTGCGACTTCAAATTCAATAACTACAATTTGTTGTCAATACCCAATACGGACATACGAGGTGAAGTAAATAATACGCAAGACCTGACTAACCCAACGTTCATTATGAAAAACAGCACTACGGACCTGATTTTATATACCACTAATCTGATGATGAGGTCTATTATGAAATCCTACAAAAGAGTAAGAAGAGTGCTCCAGGAGTCGACACTATACCATGGACAAGTACAAAATTACAGACCAATAACTTTACTACCAGTACTGGGAAAATTATTTGAGAAGATCATTAAAAACAGTCTTGAAATTCGAATTTTATTCAATAACGGCAAAACTACTGATTTTAAAGACATGTAATGTTTGGCACACCCTAACCAGTTTTTGCCGAGCAACCGATTGGAATTACACAATTATATGGTTACCATTTGAAAAAAATTAGATCTCATAGTTTTATTGAGGCTCACTTTGAAACCCTGTTTCAGGCACCCTGTATAATATTTCCTCATAATTTGTACAGAAGCAGTATCAGCGTACTTTTTTTTGTTCCACTGTTGCAAAAAAAATTCTCACAATGAGGGATTTTGAAGACATGAACACTAATTTGTGACAATCTTTCTGCCAACAAAGGACCCCGCACTTTTTGTATGTAAAGTGGCGACCGGTCAAATTTTCTGAAAGTTTGTTATGTTGTTGTACCCGACTCAGAGACCAAAAAAGTCAATGGGTCTAACCCAATCCTATGGCTAGTTTTCTGAATACGGGGTGTTAAAGTTGAAAATTGCTCGAATTTTCGGATTTATTTTTTAATTATTAAGAGTTAGATTGGATTTCTGTTGCATACACACGTTTACTACATGTTCTAGTAATGAAATTAGTGGATACGTATCATCAAAAATATTTATATTTACAGGGTGATTCATGAATATATGACGATAGTTTTTTGCCAAAATTCACTTTTTCTACTGTGACGTCAGGAAGGCATATTTTTTAAATGTTTTTTTCGATTTAGTATTATGACGACAAAATATTGCACAGTGCATTTTTTCTATACAGGATGTTTCACAGAGAGAACCACTAGACCTAATCATTTTTTTAGGATTAATTCGAAACCCTGTCTTTTTGACTGAAATTGTGAACGACTAGGTATTAACTTCATAGAATAATTTCTCTGTGACGAAACTGTAGAATTATCGAGTGTTTGCAAAAGCTATTCTCATTTATTCTTGAATCACCCTGTAACAGTTAATATTTTAACTGAACCTTTCTTTGCGCATCTGATCTGTACTCATACTGAATTCATGGGCGCAATATAAAATCAATCCGGCTTTTCAATAAAAATAAAAAAATTTACGAGATAAGTTATTCTCCACATCTCCCTGTATCTCGAAAACTGGTCATAGTATAGGATTTAGAATTCATACCTCTGGAGATCTTGTGGGAATCAAAATATAGTGAAAAATAGTTGCATTTGACCGAGGAAATTTTCGAATACAGGGTTCATGTTTTTTGAACTGTTCCCAAAATAGAATATCTTCCTATGAATAAACCACCATGAATATTCCGTAGATTATGTTTGTGGTATTACTTTTCCCAAAAATCAATTCAAAAAGACAGGGTTTCGAATTAATCCTAAAAAAAAATGATTAGGTCTAGTGGTTCTCTCTGTGAAACACCCTGTATAGAAAAAATGCACTGTGCAATATTTTGGCGTCATAATACCAAATCGAAAATAACATTTCAAAAATATGCCTTCCTGACGCCACAGTAGAAAAAGTGAATTTTGGCAAAAAAACTACCGTCATATATTCGTGAATCGCCCTGTGAATATAAATATTTTTGATTATACGTATCCACTAATTTCATTACTAGAACATGTAGTAAACGTGTGTATGCAACAGAAATCCAATCTAACTCTTAATAATTAAAAAATAAATCCGAAAATTCGAGAAATTTTCTACTTTAACACCCCGTATTCAGAAAACTAGCCATAGGATTGGGTTGGACCTATTGACTTTTTTGATCACTGAGTCGGGTACAACAACATAACAAACTTCCAGAAAATTTGACCGGTCGCCACTTTACATACAAAAAGTGCGGGGTCCTTTGAGAATCAGGCAATAACTCAACAATCGCTTTATGTGGTTGCGCATATACATATAATCTTTGCAGAATTAGGGCCGGTATTATAAAAGGCGAATCGAGGATTCAACCGTGCGCCAACTACCAGATAGTGAGGAAGTTGATTGTTGGCGCAACGGTTGAATCCTCGGTTGGCCTTTATAATACCGGCCCTTAAACGAAGAATTCAAATATGTATAAATATACGGGATGTCACATTTGAAACAAAGAAGTTTACATTCTTTTCCGGTAGAATCGAAAGTAGATTGCGCTTAAAGATATCTAACAATTTAAGTGCATCTACTCCGAAACGAAAATACTGAATCTTGAATTTGTATCAAAATTCCTTCCTCGAATACGTCTAATAAAACACTTAAAAAAAATCACCCTGTATGGACGATAAAAAAAATCTTACCTATATTCTGTTTAACTTGGTGAGAGTTTGGACAAGTATTGGGTTCCAATAAGAAAGCGGGCGGAGGTGGCAAATTTTCCAAACTGCCCATATTACTTTGTCCTAATCCAGACGAGTTGGTTATTGACGATGTGCGTCTGATGGGTGGAGGTGGTTTATTGGCTTGTATAGATCCCCTTCTCAGAAGGTTATTTTTCATTGTACCCGTCGAGTATACTGCTGAACATAAATGAGAACATTTAAATTAGTGCAATTTCAACAAATTTTGTAACCAGTAAGCCTATTCACGCACGAACCTGACTTTATACAAAGGAGCTAGAACCAGCCCAAGACCAATAATTTTGAATCCCAATACAAATCTTGTGAACGTCCAATGAGGACTGCATTGGAGATAGTAAAATAACTAAAAATATGTGAATCTAAGCTGAAAACATAAATATACTGCAGAAATTACTATACAGGGTGTTTCTTTCAAAAGTGTCCAACCTCAATAACTCAAACACGAATCAGAATTTGTGAAAACAGTCAGACAGGTCGATTTTTAATGACAGGGGAACATGATCTGGGATGCAAAGCTTGTTCCTACTAGCAACACTCTGGAGAGGGTTGCAACCCCATCAGGAATTTGAATAAGGAAAGTGGGTAGTTTTGTAGCACAGATGCATGCATGTATGAACCAGCAGTTTGTGTTATTATAAGTTACAGGGTGTTTTTTATGGAATTATGGTACCGATAAATCGAAATGAAACAGAGATGTTCTAATTGATCGTATAATTTCTATTGAAAGAAAGATATTTTTATTAGTAAAAATTTACCGCAGATTTTCATGTGGAAAGTGCATGCAGCGATACAATCGTTCTTCAAAAGCATAGTGATGTTACGACATTCTGCCACAACTCGTGCTCGTCTAAATATGCCACTCTGTTGAGAAACAGAGAAACAAATCAAGCAGTGTTAGATCCGACGATCGCGCAGGCCACTCCACAATAATTTCTTGCGGAATTATTTGGCAAAAATCCATTCTCCGATCACCATCATCTTCGTTCAGTTCATGAACAAGTGCCACTTTATAAGGATGGAACTTAGCCAGCTCCAATATTCTTGCCCTCGAATATCCAGTTTCCTGAGACAACTTTCTAACACTTCAACATTGTTTCCGTTCAGCCATTAGTTGACCAATTACAGCGACTTGATCATTTTTACCCGTAACCGTACGAGTGCGATTATGTTTTTTGTTCGAAACTGATCCTGTTACCCCAAATTTATGTACCAACTGAATGATGAACATTTTTAACAGGATGTGTTCATTAAAAATCCTCGTAGTAACCCTAGCACAGTCATTGTATCGAAAAAAAATTTTCAACATTTCCTTTTTCTCCTCCAACGTGTAAACCATTTTGTAATTTTCATTGAGAACTGGTAAAACGCTCCTTCACAAGGTTGCAATACAGAATACTGAAACGAAATTACCTGAAAGCAATAATCTCTTTGCGTAAGGCCTGGCAGTGCAGATTCTGATAAGCATGAAGAGAAAAAAAGCATTTAACACTTTTCAATCACCTTATTGTTTGTCTCGTTTTTTTCTTTCAATTAGAACATCTCTGTTTCATTTAGTTTTATCGGTACCATAATTCCATACAGAACAACCTGTATCTTTGTGAATATTCACTTATAAGAACACAAACTGCAGGTTTATACAAATTTGAATCCATGCATACATTTGTGCTACAAAACTACCCACTTCCCCAATTCGAATTCCTGATGGGGTTGCAACCCTCTCCAGGGGGTCGCTAGTAGAAACAAGATTTGTATCCCAGATCATGTCCCCCTGACATCAAAAATCGACCGGTCTGAGTGATTTCACAAATTCTGATTCGTTGTTGAGTAATTGAGGGTAGACACTTTTAAATGAGACACCCTGTATATTGAAACAAGAACAATAAACATCCTCAAAAAATTATTGTTAAAACCATATCACCTGACTTTCACAGTCATTAAAATACCGACACCAATCAGAAAGTATTTCAATGTTTACCTGTCATAGAGACTGGCCTCCTTCGCACACCATTATGCAGTTCAGAGTTTCGTGGTAGAGTGCAATACTTGCTAGCGGTATCACTAACATCTAACAACACACACAGATAATTGTCAAACTCATGCATGCTTCAAAACTATCAAGAACCACATATTCATCTTCATCAAGGCCGCATTTTCTAAATAAACTTAGACATTGAATACACAAAATGAATATGTGGTTGAGTTATCTTTGCGCACCACCATAAGCTTCCCAAACTAAACAACGTAAAATCCGTGCCAAAAATATACACAGTTTAAATCAAAACTAAGGGAGGTGTGCACCCTATATTCACGTTACAAATATTTACATTAATTCAGAAAAATTTGGGAAAAGCATAGAGCACAGGAGCTTTTGAGCTCACGTTCATCTGTAGTTCAGCCTATTCCAAAGATTAGAAAGAACTCCCAGCCAAATTTTGCCTATTCTCAAACTTGATCACGGCTTTCAAAATCCTAGATTTTTCCATTCAAGTGTTTACGGACGGACAGAATTGAATTTGACCACAGATTCGTCATAGGTGAATCGAAGCTTATCGTTCGAGATCATTCCCGGCTTATAGTTTCAAGAATACACAAATCTTGACGAAATGATATACTCTCGTGTATTTCTCTGTTTGCATTAGTTAACTGAGAGAGAACTATAGAGATACAAAATATGCAAGTCACTTTTTTTGGTTCAAATTCCCTGGCAAATATAAAAATTTGCTAACTGTCTTCTTTTCGAGTAATCTGAACCATTAATGCTCAGATTTATTTTCTGGTGACCATCATATATGTATACATGTACAGGGTGACCAATAAGAGTGAGGAGGATGATAAAATGTTTCAGATAAAATTTAAATAGTTCGCTTTGTTGCTTATTTTGAAAATATTTTGGAATATACAGATTTTTTTTAATGGACCCCCCACTAAATTTCATCACCGTTGAATTGAGAAAATTGGTGTCGAAAACTGTGATTTATGATTGCGTTGGATTATGTGAGGAAAAATAATGATAGCACCCTTAGATGCTCTTGTTACTGAATTCAGTAGTTTCTGAGTTATTTGCGGTCTTCTCATAAAGGACCCCGCACACTTACTTAGGAAAAGCGGGTCCAGTGAATTTTCCCCATTTTTACATATTATATTTATATCAACCTTAAGAACAATATATCAGATTTTCACGAAGGTCTTACATCCGGTTTTTTCTATAGGGCGTTCCAAAATTGCAGCTACGGAAAAATGAATCTTTAAATTTTGATGATAATTCTTCTAATTTTCAGAATTTCATCATGATGCCTTGGGTTCTGAATAACAAGAAATCACAGATATCCAAACACCGCCCACCACCTTAAGTTTCGTTATACAGGCTGTTCCATGAAGCTATATAAGTAACTGAATGTAACTTTGTTAGTGACTTTGAGACCACCCTGAGTTTTTCAAAATATGATACCATGATATATGTGCACCTCGGTAGGAAGTTTCATTAATGTACAAAGAACAGTTGCAAAATTATTCAGGTTTAAATTCGTATTTCATACAATTTTTCTTTAAAACTTATCTGCAGTTGAGATTGCTGTCAAGGAATATAGGTTTTCATTCAGTATAATTATTATGATAGGTATTGACGGTCGGTCCAAAGGTGTTTTTATTCAGGAATGTACAGGATGGACATAATCCGGTGTCACTAATCTCCTCATTTCGCTATCTCAAAATCTGTTTATATAGAAAAACAGTATTATCATTCCAGGTTGTTGTATCTTTGAGCACTCTAAGGATGCATATTTTTTTAAATATTATACCATAAAAGTATGTCGACCTTTGTGAAAAATTTCACTCGTGTATAAATAATTAAAAGATTGTTGCCAAATCATTCAGGTTTTAGTTCAATAAAAACCATTACTGGAGCCAGAACCCTGGAGACATGTTCTCACATAACAAGCGTACTCTGGTTTCTTGGATACGACATATGCGAAATATTAAGTACCCCTCTACTCAACTCTTGAATTCTATCTTGAATGAAGGAGTGATTATTCCATGATTTTTTTTAGTAACTGTCCTAGATTATATAGTGGTGTAACAAATATAAAGCCAAAATCTTCAGTCTTTCAACTGTTAAATCTTTCAATTGTTTAATCAGTCGTGTTAATAGCCCTATTTTAAGATTGGAATTAATAGATTTCATATTTTATGCTAATACATTTTTATGTAAATTGTTGATAATTATTATTTCAATATACACCATTGTATATTGAACTAAAACCTGAATGATTTGGCAAAAATCTTTTAATTATTTATACACGAGTGAAATTTTTCACAAAGGTCGACATACTTTTATGGTATAATATTTAAAAAAATATGCATCCTTAGAGTGCTCAAAGATAAAACAACCTGGAATGATAATAACTGTTTTTCTATATAAAAAGATTTTGAGATAGCGAAATGAGGAGATTAGTGACACCGAATTATGTCCATCCTGTACATTCCTGAAAAAAAAAACACCTTTGGACCGACCGTCAATACCTATCATAATAATTATACTGGATGAAAACCTATATTCCTTGACAGCAATTTCAACTACAGATAAGTTTTAAATAAAAATTGTATAAAATCCGAATTTAAACCTGAATAATTTTGCAACTGTTCTTTGTACATTAATGAAACTTCCTACAGAGGTGGACATACAGCATGGTATCATACAGGGTGGGGCAGAAAAACCTATCCGATTTCAAAACGTTATAAAATTAAAACCACTCAGCTTGTCAAAAAATTTTTTTTATTAACATATCGCAAATTTTATGCCATTTTTAAATTTAAGTTTTGAAAAGCACATCACTCAAATGTCGTCCTTGGGAGCGGATACACTTATTTAGGCGCTCGCGGTAGCTTTCCATGACTTTCACCGTCATTTCCACAGGAATTTCTTCAATTGCCCGAGCAATTTCCCTTCGTAAAGCAAGAAGGGTCCTTGGTCGATGCTGGTAAACCTTCGATTTGAGGTAACCCCAAAGGAAGAAGTCACATGGAGTGAGATCCGTGAAGAGCACAACATCGTCGTTTGGCAGTTCTCGGAGATCGCGACACAGGTTCGTACGGGTTTCAAAATCCCTTTCACTTAATTTTTGTGCAACAACCATTTTGTAGGGATGCATTTTGAGGTCCCGGTGCAAAATTCGCCGAATACTGCGGTTGGAAATCCCCAAAGCGAGCGAATGTTTTCGCGCCGAACGACGCGGGGAACGTTCAATCGCGGCTCTCACATTGGCCACATTTTCAGGTCCTGTTGCTGTCCTGGGACGTCCAGGCGACTTCTTTTTCAATGCTGAACTCGTCTGTCTAAAATTTGACACCCACACTTTAATCGTAGCGTGATGTGGAACAGGATCATGACGCCCGAGTCCGAAATGAATTCGAAAAGCACGTTGTGTAGCAATTATCGAACCGCCGCATTCGATAAACCGCTCAATAACAAAAGCACGATGTTCACCAGACCAAGGCATGTTGACTACTGACAAATGGCATAAAACCAGCTTTCTAACGGTTTTTACCCCACTACTCTACCTGCTCTCTCTTCTGAGAAAAAGGGATTTGAAATCGGATAGGTTCTTCTGCCCCACCCTGTATTTTGAAAAACTCAGGGTGGTCCCAAAGTCATTAACAAAGTTACATTCAGTTACTTATACAGCTTCATGGAACAGCCTGTATAATGAAACTTAACGTGTTGGGCGGTGTTCGGATATATGTGATTTCTTGTTATTCAGAACCCAAGGCATCATGATGAAATTCTGAAAATTGGAAGAATTATCATCAAAATTTAAAGATTCATTTTTCCGTAGCTGCAATTTTGGAACGCCCTATAGAACAAACCGGATGTAAGACCTTCGTGAAAATCTGATATATTGTTCTTAAGGTTGATATAAATATAATATGTAAAAATGGGGAAAATTCACTGGACCCGCTTTTCCTAAGTAAGTGTGCGGGGTCCTTTCCAGATTTCAAATATGTCCAGTTCTCCAGAAACGTCTTATGGACACTCGAACTTGGGACATCCTGTATTTATTACTCAAATGAGGTTCTTGATTCAAAACCAAACTATCCAGGCTATCGTCGGCTTCGATGAAATATTCCATTCAATATGGCGAAGTGAAATTACAATAAAAAAATCATTTGATGAACTCTGTTAAGAACATGCAAAAAAATTTAATAATGGTAACATACCTTCTGCAGTTTGCACTACATCGTCCACATTAAAAGTGGTTTGACTACCATAACCACTAGATGATTCCAAAGAACTCTCACTCGTACTGCTCTCCTTTTCACCTTCATTGGGCATCTAGAAAAGAACAGTTGATTACACTGCCGGACTCTGTGCAAAATCTGGCTCGAGATGCAACTCTCGGGAGATTTTCAAATAATTAGGGCTCTATGGTCTCTTCGAATTGTACAGGGCGTATCATTGAGAAACGGCGCAAACGAGGTCATTGAAGAGATTTTATTAGATACTACTTTTATCTACCAGGCGTTCTTTTTTCCGAGATACAGGGTTCAATCGATTTTATTATTTTCTTTTTGAAGCCATAACTTCTGAACCACCCATAGATCTTTATGAAATTAACTTAGTACACATAGTTCCCATGCAGAGTCCAATACAGAAAAAATATTGAACAGAACAAAAATTCACGCTCAATGAAAAAATTTGAAGAAATAGGGACTGCTGAAACAAGACCCTGTATATCGAAATTCTAGAAATCAGTATCCCATATATCTAATACGAGTAATTCCAGTATAGATAATCAGCTAATGAAAATTGAAGCTGGGTTTTGATAAGAATCCAGATCTGCGCATGTGCGGTAATATTGAGGATAAACAGAAAGTTTAGTTCCATGGGGAAAATATAATAGAAAAATCGATTAATCAGATACACCGGGTTCATTGATATTAAATATCAACAACCACCGTGGATCCGACTCGAACTTGCCATAAATAAACCAAAAACCATCATCCAGGGAACCAGCGAAAGTTCCAACCTCATCGAAGCGGGTAGAAGACGACCTAGGTTTCGATCTTGTTCTGATCTCTTCAGGACAACATAACCCTGCTACGATGAAAATTGGAGTGGAACGAAGGCCCTCTTAAAGCTTAAACAAAACTAGACAAAGTTTCAAGGTACAGTGTACGTCAAAGAGACATCTAGTCAAGAATCAGACCAACAATTCCCTCTCGTAGTCCTGGGCGACGATAGATGGCATACCTCTCATTTACCCCTTCAGCGAGCAGGAATGTGATTTTCACATAATTATCAACCTGCGAGCTGGGAGCGCGAGAATCGTTCGTGTTTCGCGGCGTTTCAAGCCCGTATCAACATATAAACAGAAAGTTTAGTTCCATAAGGAAAATATAATAGAAAAATCGGATCCACGGCGGTTGTTGATATTTAATATCAATGAACGCGGTGTATCTGATTAATCGATTGAGGATAAACTTGATAACTTCTGAACCACCTATAGATCTTTATGAAATTAACTTAGTACACATAGTTCCCATTCAGAGTCCAATACAGAAGGAATATTAAACAGAACAAAAATTCACGCTCAATAAAAAATATGAAGAAATAGGGACTGCTGAAACAAGACCCTGTATATTGAAATTTTAGAAATCTGTATCCCATATATCTAATAATTCCAATATAGATAATCAGCCAATGAAAATTGGAGCTGGGCTTTGGTAATTTGCTGTTTGTGTAATAAATATATTTGCGGAAATTATTGAAGCCAAAATTGCCGATAGATAGTAATTGACATATGATTGTGTTTCTGTTCAGTGTGACAGCTCATATCTATGGAAATCTCGATGTTCCTCCAACTGAGATGTTCACCCATTATTTTAAGCAATTCCATGTTACTGTAAGTTCTACGGTATTACCCCAAACTGAACCTTTTGGATATGTGTGAAGTTTTCAAACTAAATAGTTTTTATTCATATACAGGGTGTTTCACCATAAACTGGACAAACATATATAGCCGTGTAGACAACACCGGGGAAGTCATTTTTGCCTTATGACATATACCCCGTTTTCGACTCATAAGCGAGATACAGGGTGTTTAATGTCAACTTTCAGCAATATTCTGATAACTGTTGTGAGTTACGCGTGATAATTGAAATAACGGTTTCTAGTCACATCTCAGTATTTTTGAGGGCTCAATTGAATTGTGGTGTAGAATTTTGCGAAAAAAAATTCAATATGGCGGAAAACCTGCAAAGTTGGAATTTTTTCTTCTCGGTTGCTAATTTAGAAAGCATAATCTCAACGTACTCAATTTTCTAAGATTTTCCGTAAAAAAAATTTTTCAAAATTCGAACTCAACTTTTTTTTTACATGTCTTCAGTGAAAAAAAAAATTTGGCCAAAATTTTTGGAATTTTTCATGGTTGAACTATCTTAAATTCTGAATACCTGGGTGAAAAGAGAATGCAAAAATATCAATTGGTTTTCTTTTTGTAGCCTTCCGAAGATTACGCTCGGTGTACTTTCTTAATTTTTATTTGAAAAACTGGAGGCCGTACGGAGGTCAAAATTGTGCTGATGGGCTGCCAGAATGATCCGGATGAAAATATGAAATTATAAACCAAAAAAATTTTTTTCAAAAAATTTTGGTTGGAATCGAACTCTACGAGTATGAATTGGATGAATTCTAATCCTATAAATCTCCGTTACCAAAGCAACATTAGTTAATCGAGAGTGTAGAGTTCGAACCTTACCAAAGTTTTTTGGAAAAAATAAAAAAAAAAAATTTTTATTTGTCAATTTTTTTAAAATTTTTTCGAAAAAAATTTTTTTTGATTATAATTTCATATTTCTATCGGGGTCATACTGGCAGCCCAGCAGCACAATTTTGACCTTCGTCCGGCCTCCAGTTTCTCAAATAAAAATTAAGAAAGTACACCTAGCGTAATCTTCGGAAGTCTACAAAAAGAAAACCAATTGATATTTTTTCATTCTGTTTCCACCCAAGTATTTAGAATTAAGGATAGTTCAATCATGTAAAATTCCAAAAATTTTGGGCGAAATTTTTTTTTCACTGAAGACATGTAAAAAAAAAGTTCGAAATTTGAAAAAAATTTTTCACGGAGAATCTTAGAGAATTGAGTACGTTGAGATTATGCTTTCCAAATTGGCAACCGAGAAAAAAAAATTCCAACTTTACAGGTTTTCCGCCATTTTGAATTTTTTTTTGAGAAATTCTACACCACAATTCAATTGAGCCCTCAAAAATACTAAGATGTGACCAGGAACCGTTATTTCAAATATCACGCATAACTTACCACAGTTCACAGAATATTGCTCAAAGTTGACATTAAGCACCCTGTATCTCGATTATGCGTCGAAAAGGGGGTATATGTCATGAGGCAAAAATGACTTTCTCGATGCCAACTACACGGCTATATATGTTTGTCCAGTTTATGGTGAAACACCCTGTATGTATTCAGATATTTGGCATATAAGTCACAAAAGTCATGGGCCCAAAAATTCACCCCATAAAATATTGTCATTGAATTAGAAAACATCCCGTATGGCCGTATATACTCCCCACTCTCGAAATTATGAAATGATTATTCATTGGTGAATGGTTCAACTAGTGATAAACATAATTAGGAAAATTCGCGTCCGTTAGGACCGTCCACTAGGGACATATAATCACATAATCAATCATTGATAAACATAATATTATTATAATCATAATATTTATATATTATCATCTCACCTTCTGATTTTCGGCGTTAGGCGTAGTGAATTCTGCAGGGGGTGGTGGTAAATTCAACTCCTGGGATTTATTAGCTGCCATATTCGCTAAATCGTGCATATTCACGTACGTAGGTTGAGGGCAATCTGAGCAAAAAAATATTTAATTTGATCAGTTATCTTTTACCAATCTGTTTCAATCACTACGTTGATCATACTAATTTTGACAAAATGCCCACTCGGGAAATTTGAAACGAGAAGTTCAGGTCACAATTTTTTCTTTCTTTGCAAGACTAAATGATTATGTTTCTTGAAACACCCACAGTTACTTCACTATAATATCGCAGGAAATTTGATTACCGCTAATGATAAATAATGTAATGACAGTTTCATGTTATACAGGGTGACCTGCCGGGAACTTTGAGATTTTGTAGGGAGAGGAAGCGTCGAAGAAGTGCTCTGAAACATTTACATCGTCAACATATATCTGCTTGCTTCTTTTCATGATTAATATTTGAACTGGGGTCGTTATGGCTCAGTTAGCCGTCACCTAGAGGGTATCCAAGACCGGTTTCGCCATATTAATGGTTCTTAGACCAGCCAGCTCTGGACACCTGCATACCATGTGTTCAGCTGTTTCTGCGTCTGATCCACAGATATTTGTACCGACAGTGCCCTGTCAGCAGACCTACCATCACCCGAAGCTCAGCTCGTGACAGCTTTAGAAGCTTACTGGTATAGATCGGTGAAATCATCACGAATTTCTTGGATTGAGTAAGTCCAGGAGTGTTTCTCCAGAGGGTTATTCTGTTGTTCAACTCCCATTGTTGAACTGCTGCCTTATATTGGTCTTTTCCAAGCCCACAGGAAGGCTAAGGTTAACCTTGATGCACTTTTCGCAAGCCCATCGGCTTTTTCCTTCAGCACCACAATGCTCTGGCACTCATAGTAGAGTCACTTTTTTGCCTCTAGCCAGTTGCTTTATGGTGTTACGGCACTCCTAGGCCAGCAGTAATGTAATGTGATTCCAGCGACCTCAGCGCAGCCTAGCTGTCCATGGTGATGAAGGTTCATTTTAAGACACTCCTGAGCGCATACGTACACAGCCAGTATCTCGGTTTGTGAAATAGAGGGTTCACTTCCCAGGGCTTTAGAGATCCTCAGTTTAGGTCCGTATATCCCAATGCCAGTGCCGCTTTCAGATTTTGATCCATCGGTAAACCATATGGATGACTTTTTGTCCAAGCGATTTACGAAACTTATAGCACTATGACGGTCAGCTATGACCGTTTCAAAGGGCGTTTCGAAATCGAAGATTGTTGCCATAACATCCGATGGTTTTGCCAAGAGGTTTGAATCCAGTTGATTCAATATCCTCATGTACCCAACCCAGTTTCCAGGTAGGAGTTTCCCGTTGAGGGATATTCTTATTTCATCCAGCAGGCTGCATTTCCTCACATGTAGATGCAAGGAAGGCAAATCGAGTATGACCTCAAGTGCTGCTGTAGGAGCTGTGCGCATATCTCCCGTGACACCAATACAGGCCAGTCTTTGTAGTTTCTGCAACCGGATGCGTATGGTGACCTCTTCGGTTTTTGTCCACCATGCTAGAGAAGCATAGGTGACAATAGGGCGTACCACCGCTGTATATAGCCACAGTACCAATTTTGGTGTCACGCCCCATATGTCTTTCCAAAGAGTCTCTTGCCCACATGGCCGCAGAGGCTCTGGAAAGAATCTTGTCTTTGTTTTTCCTCCAGTTGAGTTTACTGTCCAGGATGACACCTAGATATTTGCACTCATTAGAGAAGTTCAGAGTCCGGCCATTTGGGACCGGAGCTCTGAGATCGAGATTCCATCTTCTAGTGGACCTTCTACGAAACTACAAACACACGCTTCACACATTAATCACGGGTGGAACTTGAATCACGTGACACATGTCAGATCCGCTACCGTGATGGCCATGCGTGACTAGGGCAAGATATAACGTGAGGGGGCATGATTGGGCTGTAGGCATAGGGTTTCACTCACTTGTCTACCTCTATAATAACAGGGGGTAATTGAGAATTCACAGTGAGGGAGTTGCTTTTCACTCCAGCTGCCCACTGGCCAAAGCTCGATCAAGTAAAGAAGCTCCTTGGTGGAATGACAACCTGTCAAACCTCCGAAAGGAAGTCCGTAGGCTCTTTAATAAAGCCAAACGAGACAGTAACTGGCAAGGGTACACTGAGAAACTTACTCAGTACAACAAGGAAATCAGGAAGGCCAAAAGACTTAATTTTCAAGCCTTTTGTGAAAGCATCACTTCCACTCCCACAGCAGCCAGACTTCAGAAAGTCATGGCAAAAGGGGGAACTAACCCCACTATGTCGCTTAAAAGGCCAGACGGTTCGTACACTGAAGGAGAGAAGGAACGATCCATTCTTCTTCTCGAAACACACTTCCCGGGTAGTGAACCAATAAGTAATACTGTAATAGCAATGAAGCACACCAAGAACTCCCGCAAGGATGACTGGGACATTGCTAAGAGTATATTCACAAGGCAACGGCTCGAATGGGCAATAAGCACCTTTCAGCCGTATAAATCCCCAGGAGTAGATGGGGTGTTTCCGATACTCCTGCAGAAAGGAGTGGAGGAGATCCTCCCTCATCTACTGAAGATCACAAGAAGCAGCTTAGCATTGGGTCAAATACCTGAAAAGTGGAGAAGGGCAAAAGTAACCTTCATTCCCAAAGCAGGGAAAAAGGACGGGACTGACCCTCGTTCCTTCAGACCCATTTGCCTGACATCGTTTCTTCTTAAAACGATGGAGAAAGTCGTAGATAACTACATAAGAACGGAGCATCTGGAAAAAACACCACTTCACAATTCTCAGCATGCTTACAGAGCGGGACGTTCAACGGAGACGGCTCTGTATCAGCTGACTGAAGTCATCCAGAGAACTCTGAATAACAAAGAAATCGCCATGTGTGCCTTCCTGGATGTATCTGGGGCCTTTGACAACACAACACACGTGTCTGTCAGAGATACACTTGAGAGGCGAGGAGTGAATAATACCATCTTAAAATGGATGTATGAGGTGTTAACGACGAGAATAGCTGAGACATCGATGGGTGAGGAATCCGTCTTCGTCAAAGCTACTCGTGGAACACCTCAGGGTGGGGTGTTATCCCCCCTCCTATGGAGCCTGGTAGTGGATGAACTTCTACACAGGCTAACGGAGCTTGGCTTCGAATGTGTAGGCTATGCTGACGACATAGTACTAATAATTAGAGGCAAATTCGAAGGTACTCTCTGCGACCTATTGCAGAAGGGCCTTAGAATCATTGAGCAGTGGTGCTTGTCAGTGGGGCTTAACATCAACCCAACCAAGACCACATTGATTCCGTTCACTCGGAAGAGGAAACTTCCAGCCATGAAAACGTTAGTATTAAACGGAAATATCTTGGAGTGGGGGTCTGAAGTCAAATACCTAGGAATAACACTAGATAGCAAACTTCTGTGGAATAAGCATGTTGATAATGCTACTGGCAGAGCTACGAGAGCTCTGATGGCATGCAGGCGTCTATGCAGCAGGAACTGGGGCTGTAACCCAAAAATACTGCGATGGATGTACGCCATGATTGTAAGACCTATAGTCACATATGGGGCAGTAGCCTGGTTTGCTAAGGCAAGTCAGGCAAGTACGAGGAAAATGCTCGACAAAGTACAAAGGCTTGCCTGTGTGTGCATCACGGGAGCTATGAGAACGTGCCCAACCAGGGCGCTTGAGATCATCACAGACCTCACACCTCTACATCTAGTGATTGATAGGGTAGCCCATGAGGCCATCCTCAGAGTATCTAAAGAAGGAGCAGGCAATGAGAGAGTCAGGTTTCAGAGAGCTTGGTCCTCACTGAATGACTACACCTCATCTGCAAACCTTCCTAGTGATGTAATGATCAAGAAAGTAAGCACTGAGAAGAACTTCAGTACACTGCTGAGTAAAAGAGAGGATTGGGAAAGGGAATACACCAACTACAATCTCAAAGAAAATACAATGAAATGGTATACAGATGGTTCTAAAACCGCTACAGGAGCTGGCGCTGGGATATACGGGAAAAGTACCAAGTGTGCACTATCGTTAGGCTCCTGTACAAGCGTCCTTCAAACGGAAATACTTGCAATCGCAAGATGTCTAGATATAAATCTAGAAAGAAACTATCAGAAGTGCGATATAGCTATTCATACAGATAGTCAAGCTGCTATTAAAGCACTGAGCTCCTACGTCATTGACTCAAAGCTGATTTGGGAGTGCCGAAACAAACTCAATGAGGTAGGCAAGAAGAATAAGGTCTCTTTAATCTGGGTTCCCGGTCATTCGGGAATCGTAGGAAACGAAGAGGCCAATACACTGGCCAGAAAGGGCGCACAAATACCCCTCACTGGCCCAGAACCCTTCTGTGGTATAGGAAAATGCACCTATAAGAAGGAGTTTATGCTGAAGGAGAAAACCGAAAGAGAAAAACTCTGGCGGAATCTCCCAGGGATGGATCACTCCAAAAAGTTCCTCCGGAACTTTGAAACTGCTAGATCCAAAAAATATCTGGATCTCAGTAAAAACCAACTTCACCTACTCACTGGCTTTCTCACAGGACATTGTTGCCTAAAAAAGCATCTGTTGAGAATGGGTTTATCAGACACTGATGAGTGTAGATTCTGTGGGGAGGAGGAAGAAACTCCTATTCACCTGATTACGGAATGCTATGCCATTGCAAGCCAAAGGAAAGAGTGCTTTGGACAAGAAACTTGTAGAAGTGGGGAGTTATCCTCCTTGAAGCCGTCCCAGATTCTGGATTTCATCAAATCTCTGGAACTGGAGGGCGAGCTGTAGGAGGCACGATGATAACAGCTCTGTCAGGGGGCACAATAGACCTTAAGGTCGCAGTGAACTGTAACCCCTTTTTACTATAAACTATATAGGGAGTTGTGGACTCGGATTGAGCTTCTTTTCGACTCGATCGAATCGAGTTGGTTTCTCAATTGGACCATCATCAAATCTCGTTTATGAACTACCCATACACTTCTTTACTTCTTCGATTTTTTTGATTGGATTTCTGTTTTTGAAATTGAATATTGTACTGAAAAAAAGTATGTATACGTATTGCGCTCTAAATATTTTGTAGGGGTATACGCCGTCATCTCTTGTCCACCTGTCAAATTTCAAATAAGTTTTTCGAATCACCGTGTGTACACAGTGGCTTGTCGTATGGCTATGAACTCGACTCTGCTCACTAACATGGGCGTAATACAAATAAAAAATGATTAAAATATTCTGTAGTAACATACTTTTAGCTAAGTGAGCGGGAAGAGCCGAAGGTTTCTTAATTGAAGCCTGATCCACTGTTGTTGGAGGAAGAACACGAATACCATGCATTCCAACTATGTTCCTAGCAGGTACATTGGGTCCATTCCTTTCAAGGGAAGAGCAACGCTGAAAAATCAAAGCAATGACTAATAATCCTTCATTCCTATATAAATCTATCACTCACCGTTGGTAAGGGTGGTCTGCCGAGTAGCGATTTTGTTGATGGAGCCGGACTCTTTGGTGGAGCCATCTTTGTTGCACTATCTGTAGGAGCAGTTGCGGTTATTGGACTAGCAGGCTGTGATAAACTTTGCTCGGGAGCTTGAAATGTGTAAACTGTCAACGGACTTCTTTGGTGACCTTTTTCATAGGCTGTAAAGAAATTATTTAGAAAATATTTTTCATTGAATGAAGTTTTGAATGTCAAAATTGAAGGGGTGATTCTTTGCAGAAAATTAAAGTGGGTATTTGGTTTAAAATTCTTTGAGAAACTTCCCCCGGAAAAGTTACACCCCTTCCAAGATCAAAACAAAATTGTTTTTCTTTTTTATTTTCCCTGTATATTAAGGATACGAAACTTGGTAATTATCATTTGTCAATGAAATTACACAGGTCGGAATTCTTTCAACCCTGAAGTATGCTCAGAAAGGGTTGAAATAGTAGCACTCTAAGATATTTTTTATCACACTTTTTTTTGTTGAAAATTTTCCTTTTATGAAATCATGGGTGAAAAGCCCAGTTCATATACTTACTTTTTTATTTTTACAATTCTTTTCGAAAACTCAAGGATTTACGCGATGGTATTTTGCCTTAATCGGGGCTATTCACTAAGCAAAGTTGTTATGGATAGCCCCGATTATCTAGTAGTTTGTGCGTTGCAATGACGATTATGGAAATATTACCGTCCTTATTGTTTCACAAGTTTTGTGATTGTGTATTGTAGAAAATTCAAAATAGTATTATTTGAATGAAAATATGAAAACATATTCGAATTTAGAAAAAGCAGATATGCCTTTTACATACGGTCGTGCCAATGGTAATGCATTGGAAGAATGGAAGCACAACTATTCACCGATGCCGTGGTCATTTTGAGAGAAGAAGTTATGATTCTGGTCTTACTCGGGAAATTAGAAGTGCAGCTGTAGAAGAAGCCGATGAGGTGTATGCTAACCAATGGATAGGCCGAGGAGGACCTGTTAACTGGCCCGACCGGCTCTTCTGACCTTAATCCTTTGAATTTTTGCATATGGAGATATCTGAAATCTTTAGTTTACACGAACCCAGTTGAAAATATACAGGGTGTCCCACGGTCGAGTGCCTATTAGACGTTTCTGGAGAATTGGACATATTTGAAATCCGAAAATTAGTATTATTATATCCCATTTCAACCGATGAACCTGCCAATTCCAATACGTCAAGTAATAAGGCCCCGAGATATGGAGACGATTTTGAGACAAACATCCACGATTTTGAATCAATATTCAAATGAATTATTATATTAATGTTGTTCATAAGGTGAGCTGGTGCAATTTAACTCATTTTTATGATTGTCTTTGTTTGAGTAATATGGTGGAGGCGCATACAATTTCACATTATTCATGTTTAATTTTTGAATATTATTTTATATTCTGTTTAATTTTTTTACTACGTGTTGTCCTCATTGTTTTTATTGAATACTTTTGCCTGCTTCAGTAACTTAATGTAATTTTTTTAGCCTGAAGAAGAGAATATAATTCTCGAAACGTTGCTGTTTGAATAAACTGTGTATATATAGTAGTGTTCCTTGTGACTGAAAAACCTCCTCCAGTGTTAATAATAGGAACGATATAAGCCATACTGATTAGTATTATGATATTGTTCGAAATTCTCTACAGACCGAAAATATTTTTGGAGCCTGAGCACCGGTTATACCAGGAGTGGAAATGAATTTGTTCAAAAAATATTTTTTTCAAAATTTTCGTTTCTGATATGACTGGGTATTCAATGCTGAATACATTTCTGTTGAAACCATTGTATTAATTCGAATAGTTCATTATTCTTATTCTGAACATTCCGAGTGTAAACCGTTCTTACAACGTCAAAGTAGAAGAATGTGGAAAGATTATGCCTCTTTTGAATTTCATAAATATCATCACAGGGTGTTTCAAATTTTGTGTCGAAAACTGTGATCGAAAATTGGCCATAACTTCTGTTTTTCAAATTAGAACCCTATTTTTTAATGATTGCGTTGGATTCTGCGAAGAAAAATAGTGATAGCATTCTTGCTCCTAAATTTAGTAATTCCCGAGATATTCGAGGTTTTCTGGATTCATATTATACGTAGAGTTAGTGTGCACTACAAGTCTTTACCTGCGATGAAATGTTTGGAACATACAGCAGCATTTTTAATTTCATTTTCGGTTAGATCAGACTTTTTGATTGCTGCTAACCATTTTCCTCTCCTCAACTTGGAGACCTCATTCAGTCGTTTTTTATGGGCGAAATTCAGCTGGAATTCTACAGGGTGTCCTACGGTCGAGTGCCTATTAGACGTTTCTGGAGAACTGGACATATTTGAAATCCGAAAATTGGGATTATGCTATTGTTGGAAATTCTCTACAGACCTAAAATATTTTTGGAGCCTGAGCACTTCCGGTTATACCTGGAGTGGAAATAAATTTGTTCAAAAAATATTTTTCTCAATATTTTCGTTTCTGATATGATTGAGTATTCAATGCTGAATACATTTCTGGTGAAACCATTGTATTCATTCGAATAGTTTTCAAAATATCGAAAAGAAACCTGAAAAAATGTCAAATATTCATAGTCAGTATTATGTTCATTATTCTTATTCTGAACATCCCGAGTGTAAACCGTTCTCACAACGTCAAAGTAGAAGAATGTGGAGAGGTCATGCATCTTTTGAATTTCATAAATATTATCACAGGGTGTTTCAAATTTAGTATCGAAAACTGTGATCGAAAATTGGCCATAACTTCTGTTTTTCAAATTAGAACCCCATTTTTTTATGATTGCGTTGGATTCTGCAAAGAAAAATAGTGATAGCACTCTCAGATGTTCTTGCTGCTAAATTCAGTAATTCCCGAGATATTTAAGCTTTTCTGGATTCATGTTGTACGTAGAGTCAAATTCATCTTATCTTTCGCATGAGAATATTCTGTGGCTATAGAAGATTAATTATCCCATTAATAATTCTCAAGTGACAGATCTAATTTTAGGCCTTAACCTTACTTCTCAATTTTACTTCAATGGTTACTGTGGTTTCATCAGAATAGTCATCGAATCTGTTGGTATGAGAATATTCTGTGACCATAGAAGATGAATGATCCCATTCATAATTCACATGTGACAGGTCTAATTAATAGTTGTAACTATGGTTTCATGAGAACATTCATCGAATTTCTTCAGATTCGATGAATTCGACTCTACGTACAACAGGAATCCAGAAAAGCTCAAATAACTCGGGAATTACTGAATTTAGGAGTAAAAGCATCTGAGAGTGCTATCAATATTTTTTTTTGCAGAATCCAACGCAATCATAAAAAAATAGGGTTCTAATTTGAAAAATAGGAGTTATGGCCTATTTTTGATCACAGTTTTCGATACTAAATTTGAAACACCCTGTGATGATATTTATGAAATTCAAAAGATGCATGACCTCTCCACATTCTTCTACTTTGACGTTGTGAGAACGGTTTACACTCGGGATGTTCAGAATGAGAATAATGAACATAATACTGACTTTGAATATTCGACATTTTTTCAGGTTTTTTCTCGATAATTGGAAAACTATTCGAATGAATACAATGGTTTCAGCAGAAATGTATTCAGCATTGAATACTCAATCATAACAGAAATGAAAAAATTGAAAAAAATATTTTTTGAACAAATTTATTTCCACTCCTGGTATAACTGGAATTGCTCAATCTCCAAAAATATTTTAGGTCTGTAGAGAATTTCCAACAATAGCATAATCCCAATTTTCGGATTTCAAATATGTCCAGTTCTCCAGAAACGTCTAATAGGCACTCGACCGTGGGACACCCTGTATATGATTTTACATTGTCGCGAATTCCTCTTTTTCCACAATTTATCACAATGCAAGATGATGGCATGGTTGAAATTGAAAATTTCGAAAGCAAAAGAAACTACCCTGAAACACGTAACTGATATAACCTCAGTTTGCTCCCAGCAGTCATTAAAACAGCTGATCGTGACAGATCGTTGGACTGGTCTATTAATTATTCACAGGTGACAGGTCTAATTATTAGTTGTTACTATCGTTTCATAAGAATATACATAGGATCTCTTCAGATTCGATGAATTTGACTCTATGTGCAACATGAATCCAGAAAAGCTCAGATAACTCCTGGGAATTACTGAATTTAGGAGCAAGAACATCTGAAAATGTTATCACTATTTTTCTTCGCAGAATCTAACGCAATCATAAAAAATGGGGTTCTAATTTGAAAAACATAAGTTATGGCAAATTTTCGATCACAGTTTTCAGCACAAAATTTGAAACACCCTGCGATGATATTTATGAAATTCAAAAGATGCATGACCTTCCCACATTCTTCTAGTTTGACGTGAGAACGGTTTACACTCAGAATGTTCAGAATAAGAATAATGAACATAACACTGACTATGAATATTCGACATTTTTTCGGGTTTTTTTTTCGATATTTTGTAAACTATTCGAATGAATACAATGGTCTCAGCAGAAATGTATTCGGCATTGAATACCTAATCATATCAGAAACGGAAATATTAAAAAAAATATTTTTTGAACAAATTTATTTCCACTCCTGGTATAACCGGAAGTGCTCAAGCTCCAAAAATATTTTCGGTCTGTAGAGAATTTCGAACAATATCATAATACCAATTTTCGGATTTAAGGTGGGCGTTCAATGTAGTGTGTTTTTATTTCAAGTTGCATTTGAAAATGGTTTCACTTTGAGAACTGAAATTTTGTGGGTGAATTCAGAAAGGATTGGAGTTTTTAATGAGATAATTGAGATTAATTGCATTTCAACAGTTCATTTTTTTTCTTTGAAAAATAGAAGAAAATGAGCCAACTCATGCTTCTGTTTTATTTCAAACGAAAGACCCAGTAAAATAGTTCGACTTCCGATTAAAAGTGAATCTACAGATAATTTCATTCAAAAAAACAACTTGAAATACGGAATTGGCAGAGAATGGCCAAATTCAAATTTTCGCGGGAAAAAGTTCCTGCTTTACCCACATTTTCACTAATTTTATAGTTCAGCGAGTTTCGTATAGAAAGCGCCATTGTACATTTCATTCATAATTAGAGAGATATTCATAGAACTCATAGAGATAATGTAAGTTCTATGGAGATATTCCGTAAAATGCACGGTGGCGCCTCTATCGGTCGACTTGTCCTACGCGCATCAAACGGCGACCTTAAAATATGTCCAGTTCTCCAGAAACGTCTAATAGGCACTCGACCGTGGGACACCCTGTAGATGATCTGCGAAACCGCATTGTAGCAGGGTGTGAAACGATACGAAATTCACCAGGAATATTTCATCGCATAGGCACTTCTATGAGGAGAAGAGTAAATGCTTGTATTGAAGCTGAAGGCGGGCATTTCCAACATTCATTATAATTGTATTGTAGATATTGTTTTTTTAGAAGGAAAATTTTCACAAGAAAAAAATTTGAGAGAAAAAATATCCTAGAGGGTTACTATTTCAACCCTTTCTGAGCATACTTCAGGGTTGAAAAAATTCCGACATGTGTAATTTCATTGACAAATAATGATTACAAAGATTCGTGTCATTAGCTTAATATACTGGGAAAATAAGAAAGGAAAACATTTTTCTTGTAGATCTTCGGAGGGGTGTGACTTGAATGGGGGCAGATTTTTTCAAAAAATTCTATACCAAATACCCACTTTAATTTTTCTAAAGAATCACCCCTTTCATTTTTTCGGTGTTATTCAGATTACACCCTGTATATGTCTTACCTGAAGATATAGTATGTGGCCTATCGTTAATTATAGCCGATGCTGCTCTTTCAAACTGAATACTCTCTTGAAGATTTGGCCATGTATTATTAGGGATACTTGAAGCGGGAAACGGAGTACAGGGTGTACTGGAACTACTGCTATTTCCACTGTGTTCACACATATTCGATACCTGTTGATATGAATGCTATTAAATGCAAAGCTAGTTACCCTAATGGATTCTGATATGCTTTACCTGCGCCACACTAAACGAGGAGGGTGGTCTTGGATAAAGTGTATCTTGAGAAGTGAATCCAGAATCTTGACTTGACACAGACATATATCTAATAGTACCACTACGTCCTACAGGCTATTGAAAAAAACAACAAAACAAAATAAAAACTAAAATAAATAAAGTAAAAATATACTCTACAAAATTGATGGACAATATGGATAATTTCATGCTTCTAAGAATCCAATTTTATCTCCCACATTCGTGGGATTTTATTTTTCAATATTTCTGCATCAAACGTTTTTCCATCATAGAGATTTTAGTCTTGACAAAGTTGATAAACATTCTAACAACATTTTTAACTTCTATAGAGATCGTAGAGATCTATAGAGTTTATAATTTATAAATTTCAGTGTGATATTAGAAATCCAGGTAAGCATCCAGATTATTCTTATGATTTTTTATTTTTCGTCAAATTTTATCTGGTATAATTGGGAATACATAACTCGAAAACGACGCGTTTTATAGAAAAACATAGAAGTACTTTTATTTTTTTAAATGATTGATTCTAACGGAAAAATAAACTGTTCACCTTTTTCAAGTGGTTTTATAGTATTTTTGCGTGGATTTATGAGTCGGCTACGCTGTAACTTTTATACCAGGAGAAATATTGAATAACTTTTGATTGAGGAATATGCACCATGAATAGAGTGCACAATCAACCAAAATTCAGTTTATTTGAAATAGCGGTTACGAAGATTTGAACAGAAAAGTTTTTTTTTCGTAGATTTTCGACACCCTGTATCTTTCAAACGAAACCGATTTTGAAAAATGGTATAAGATAAAAGTGTTTTGTTCGATGAGAGGAATCTGCAGTTGAAATATAGTAATAGTAATAGTTCCATTTGTTCTGTTTCATCATTTTTTGGAATATTCGAAAATGTTGAGAGAATTTTTGTATAGCAAAACCAAATTTGGGCATCAAACATACACTGAAAATTTCGAGACACTTTTTTACGTAATCGTAGGTAGAAATATTCTCAATAATGCATGCAGAATGGACCACTTTCAATTAATATTGTCTCTATTTTAAAAAAAATATGAAAAGCTTAGCTTTCTTCCTCTCAAAATTCTTATAATTCAGCAGTTTCATCATGTCGCATCCTACAGAATAAATAAGGTAACAAAAAAAATTCAAATTTACATAAGAAGCTCAAGTTCACATGGAAATTGCAAATAATTACCTGAGACAGAGACCTTGACCAATGTGGATGACTTGGCGAATGGTGGCTCTTTGAACTGCCTGAGGAGGAACTATTCAGAGAACTTATAGAGCACATGGAGGATTTTCTGGAACCCAAGCTGGACGGCGAAGAAGGAGGAGTCTGAAATGACCAGCCGCTATCAGAACTCTTCAAGTCGGCGATGACTTGTTCGGATGCTGGGGGCAGAGTTTGAGGGTCCGTAGTGTGTTTTTCCAGTTGTTGGACAGCTTCTTGTAGATGAGACATCTCAGTTAGCATGGCTACTTCTTCATCCTATATGAGAAATAATAATTGATTCATTTTATGTAGGAACAATTTGAATGAGTAGAAAGATCATGAATTCAGTCAGAATATCAAGCATTGTCAGAATCGATTGGTATAGAAGAAGCAAAAGCCCGATTGTCAACAGATCGACCGGAGAAAATAGCCTTGACGAAGGGCAAACCATGCAAATTTTCAGACCTAGTAATCAATCTAGTGCTATTCATCAAATTTGAAAACTTCTGAAAATTTGCATTTCCAGTGTTCGTTGGCGAATTAACATGAGGTAGAGGCACCCTTGATCTCCATATCCGAGATACAGGGTGCTTTATGTATTTGATAATACATATTTTCAATGTCTTATCGAAAATTTCAATAGTGAAATAACACCAACTTCTCCGAAAAAACGTACATTTCAAATGAACTGGAAAAATTTCTTGTCCCACTGATGGAGCTTTCTCTATTATTGTTCTGAAGAAAAACAGTCATAACCGTTTTCAGCTCAAGTTACCACGAATGCAGAAATTGGTACAACTAACTTTACCCGAGGGATTTTACGAAATGAAAGAAAGGCCAACAAAATTTTATTTAGCGATTGAAACACATAAAAGAGGAATAATTCGAATGCAGTCAGACATACCAGGGCAAGAAAATCCGTATATGCCCTGATAGTCAGGCGGCTCTAAGAACACCTGCAAGCCTTGGAAGCAGAAGTTGACAAATCTGAGAATGTCGAGAGGTCCTTTCTATCTTGGCAGGCCGCAATAAGGTAATAGGTACTTGTGTGGTTGCCAGGGCACGATGGAACCCTTGGCAATGAGAGAGCAGACGCTCTTGCAAAGCAAGGTTCTCGGACCTCTTTTGTCCACCAAAACCTGAAAACATGTGACTGAATGGATGGAAAAACTACTCTGGACACGGTTCTGGATTTTTTTTTCAGGTCCGAGACATAATTAGGCGTTAATGAGAAAATACCATTCCTCACACACTAGAGATCTACTCAGATTGAGTGAATAATGATATCACACATTCTCTGTATGTTGAGAAATGTGGAATTCTGCATGTCGGTAAGGGTAATCCTAGATTCAACCAGAACCATCTAAGAGGACTTTATTTCAAGCAACTCTTCAGAACAATAGTTAGACAACATTCCTCCTCTATTGACAGTTCGACATATGAAAAAAACTGCCAGCCATCTATAAACGATAGTCATAAGAAGACGACGTTAATAATCAACCCTGGCAATTTCTATACTGATGAGTTCTTAAAAGTTAGACAACATTGTCAATATAATTTCGTTCTAGAATAGGTTCCTATGCTCCAGGTGTAGAGTTGAGCTGAAATTAATGATTAAATGGATGGGGGAGGCAATAATTGATCATATTATGTTTTCTTTAAAGACCCACCACAACAGGTTTCAGGAATCCCACGAAAGTGCAGAAACGACTTCTTTCTTCCAAAAGGGCCGCCCTAACGGCGTGCTTTTCAGTTTCCTCCAGCATTTGCCTTCTTTCCGTTACGTCCTGTAGTCCGCATTCTAGTCTCTTCTGTAGATCACCTCCTGCACCTTTTCTCATCTTCTTCTGTAATCTGAGAGTGTCCGTGGATCGTTTCTTAAGCTCGTTTCTGGCTCTTTTATAATCTGAAAATGAGACGTTGATGAACTGAATAATTGACAAATAGACCTTTGCAAAAAAAATAGAAGTTAAAAAAATTGAGACAAGTTGATATTCGAATGCATTGAAATGAAATAGTAGGTATACATTATGAAAAGTTGGAAACTAGCCTTGCTAGTAAATAAGCTGGTCAACGTAGTGCTGATTACTTGGGTCTCATACTTTTTAATAGATTGCCACCAGATCTGAGAAGCGAGGCCAAATGAGGAAATTTTAAATCAAAGCTAAGGTCATGAATTTTTGAATGAGGCAGGAACTTTGTTCATGGAATACTGAATTTAGGATGAAACTTCTGAATTGATAGATAAATTTGGCAAGATAAATGAAATTGGACATGGATGATAGCACTGAAGATGACAGAAGAGACAATGTTTTACTTGATTATGGAGAATGCACAGAATGGGACATACCTACTCACCTAACGACACTCACGGACTTGACATATTTTGGATATTTTTTTGGGAACTACTCGGATTGAATTTATTTTATACGTATGGGCTCAGCAAATACAGGAACTTTATTTTATAATATATGTACCTCATTGCTTAACTTTATTTGTTTGATGAAATACCTTAATGAAATGTTATGTGAATTCTTTATCAGATAAATATTATTATTATGTACCCTGGTTGAGAAGTTAGCAATTATATACTTAGCACGTTTATAAAATGGATATTATGTGTGAGGTTATAATGGCATTTTCAGCCGAGATATTCATTCAAAGTGATTCATAAATAGGAAAGGGGATCTTGGTTCTCTTTAAACTTTTTCGATCTTTTTGGGATCTTCTTCAGGACTGTGAGAAAATTGATTTCAATTTTAGATAAATAAACAATCGGACATACAAAGGAACAATACAACAACACATAATTTCTTTTTCTGAGGAACTTTCAGACAGAATAAATTTAACTATAGGCATGATAAAACGACAGAAATATTTAAAAATTAAATAAATGACTCACATTCAGGTGGAATTAAATGATGTGTTGTTGTATTGTTCCTTTGTATGTCCTGAAGATAATACCAAAAAGGATCGAAACGTCTACAGTTTAAAGAGAGTGTGTTATTCACCCTAACAGCAGTCCTGAAGCCAAGATCCCCTTTCCTTAAATAGAACAGCAAGTACGAAACTTGTTGAATATGGGTGATTCATAACTTTTGGGACTTTGGCTGTGGACACGTTATTTAGACTAAAATATGGCGATAGGACCCAAATATGCATCAATAAAATATTGTTGTGGGCATGATTTTTTTTCAAACCATTTCACCGTATATTTCTCAAATGTTATGAAAAAATATACTCAAATCTCACATCTTAATAGACGATGTCTATGCTAACATAAGAGAGATTGGCCTCAAACAGGTAGTCTCACGTACGTCTAAATGAGAGGGCTGTACGATGTGTAAGAAGTACTAGGCACTTGGGTGCAAGCTGGAGGAAATGTTCAGATTCTCTGGTCACTATTCTAATGCAAGAGCAAGGTTAGCCAGACTGAAGAAAAAAAATTAGGTAAGCGACGGAAGGGTATGGAAATAATAATAATATATGGTGTCATGTTTTGAGCATGCGCCACGCCACGTATGTGGTGGAAATATGGTGTAAAAGAAGAACAGGTATGCAAATGAGGAACTGAATAGGTGTCAGACGGTGGTACTGAGTGCATGCTTGAGATATAGGACAGTGTCTACGGAAGCCTCTGTGTGATACCTTGTGATCGAGTGATGTGATGTGATATTGTTTATACTGATTACTGCTAGGTATCCTGAGGAGACCAAATTAATTCTCTCAAAAATCGAGGCATAAAATGTGCCATTCATTTTTTTCTAGCTCAAAGAGATCCTGATATCCCCTCACTAAACGACGCTTTTGGGACACTTGATTGATTGATTAATATTGATTATACTGATTACTCCTAGGTCTCCCAAGGAGATCCCTCTGAAACTACAAACTTCGGAGCTTGTAACTTGTACGAGTTCGGAGAAGCATTTGTGTTCTGTATATGCTTTGTTACTGTGTCCTTACGCCACCTTAGGCACAGCACTGTTAATTTTCGACCCAACGGTGACATGGTGGCCCTCACCGTGACTACAAAATTTCTTTCCTAGCCTCGGGATTGAACTCGCGATTTTTTTGGCACCAGTATCAATCACCTTAACCACTGGGCTACGAGCAATACTATCTATAGGGATGTGTTTTAAAGGAACGCTTCAGATGAATTTGATAGCAGACGATGGCGATCTCCTGGGACAGTCTGAACAATGAGAAGAGAGAGAACCTCAAGCCACACATGGTCACTTTCAGTTATTATGCGAGCTGATTATTATATCGAGAACAACAGCAACCTGTGTACTCGCCGGTAAAGGACAACTATTTTGGGACGAATTAACGATTAACCACTGAATGGACAACTGATATGAATTCTGCAAAGCTTAACACGCTCAACTTATTCCTTCTGTAGCACTCCTAATGTCACTAAGTATAATTTAAATTCCTTATATGGAAGTAGAGAGAGAACGATTTTTTTTAATTTCATCCTGATCATCAAAATTCCCTGATCCTCTCATATATATTGGATGAGTGCATTTTTCAATTCCTGAGTTTAAATTAATAAAGAAAAATTGAAGCATGAACCTACTCAGCATTACACATACATATAATTCAGTGAGATATTCACGATAACATGATATTGAAAATCAATACAATGAATTGAAAATTTACCTTTGGCATGATCTCGATCAAGGTTCATTACAGTCTTCTTCCATTCTTCCAGTTTTTCTTGAAGGGGAAACACCAAACATTCCATGATTGTGCTGTGAAAATACATAGTTGCATGAACTTTCCACAGGTTGAGAATGTGGCATAAATTATTATTAATCGATCATGTGTATACAGGGTGAGTCTTCGAGTTGTACCTACATAAATTTTAACTGTAGATTCCTGAGGTCAAAAGAAACCGTTTAAAAGATATGGCCATTTGAAAAAAATTTGCACTAAGCACTGACCTTATTGAAATAAAAATACATTACAAACACGATATTTCCTAACAAAAACACTTGGTTTTGTCCGATCATTTCTGCAATTGAAAAGCCATATTTCTCCGACCAAAAAAAGTTCCACACTGTTTATCTCTTTCAATTGGTTTTATAGTATTTTTTCGAAGAAGAGATTTTGGTCCAATAAAAAAACTCTTTTATCGGGTGGATGAAATTATTCTGTATAAGCTGAATCTTTTCAGAATTGGTGACATATTCGAAGATTTTTGAGGTATACATAAATCAACATCAGAAAAAAGTCAGTTGTGAAATGTCTCGAACTCTTGACATTATCAAAAAGTATTCTAGTACTTATTTGATCATTCTATCAAAATGCCAAGCAATCAACAGGAATAGCAACTAACAAGGGAAGGTTGTATTGACTGACCAAATTTCGGTGTATTAGAAACGTATTGCTGGAGCTCACCCATCGTTCTAGAAGGATTTCTTATTACATAGGACAGGTGCATGCTTATTTTGATGTTGTGAAAATGCTGAATGCTTCAGATGTGAAAAGGATTACTTCTCTTCAAATTTCCAAGATGCTCAGCTTATAAATTTGGTAATTCTCATCATAGAAAATTTTTAATGTATAATAATATCTAAATAGTACAAACTTAGATCATTCGAGTCAAATAAGTTGATAGAACTGATGAAGACTAGAGCGTATTTGCTAATAGCTTCGAGTGGAAAAAATTCGTACGAAGTCTGTCCTCATTTCATGAATTACAAATTTTATTATTACATAATTTGTTTTTTGGGGCGATAATTTATCGACCTCCTACCTATTCAAGCGTTCAGTTTTTTGTTTTTGTTTTTACCTAAATTTCACGCATCAATTATTTTTTGAATTGTTTATTGAACATTTTGTTTTTCGATCTGATTATTTATGTAATTTGTCCAATTTAGGCAGCCTACTCAGTTTTATTTAATTTTGTAAAATTCCAGATTTTATGGTTTGAAAATGACTTTTTAGTCGAAACATGTCACCGAGAATAATCAATTAATGGTTCCAATATAACTGAAGAAGCTAAGACGTTTTATTTTTATTCCTTCATATTCACGATTCTTCTCATGGGTTTTTTAGAATTAATTGTCTTTATTAGACTACTAGTATGGGCCAGCAGATCTACCTTTTAAGTAGTTATCCTTATCGGTAGAACTCGGGTGATTTTATAGGCGAAATGTCAAAGTTTGATCAAGTTTCCTGAAGAAATGGGGGAATTTTGGAAAAAATGAATACCAAGCTATTTTGCATTCACTTTTCCTCTTTCGATCCGTATATTTACATCACGGTCAGGATGTCTGTGAAAAAAGTTTTATCGAGTCCAAAATGGCCCTTTTCGTCGGATTTTTTCGCGATTTTCGCGAATTTTTTTAAAATACTTCTACTTCGCCTAGAGAATCAAAGTTTCACCCACGTATAAATCGATTATTCCTCTTTTCGACCGTATAAAAATTTCTTCACGATATCGAAGCTTCGCTGCGATTTTAAGACTCTTCTGGACCCACTTTTGGACAGATTCTCACGGGCCGGCCCACCCAGTTACCATTTTAGTATAGTATAGAACGATTATTGAATTTATCCAAACATGTTATACAAAAAAACGTGCCAAAATACATCGAGAAATAAGATTCAGGTTAGCCAACCCAAAAAAAGCGATCTCAGTCCGATGTTGTTCAACCGAGACGCAAAGACGTTTATAATACCGAACTTTTTTCAACTGAGGGTTGACTTCAAATCCTCGTTTGAGTAACCTCGGATTGAACGTGCCCTTTATAAGACCGACCCTTAATTAGTTTATATGTGAAGATAAATTTCGTTTTTGTAGCCACTTCTTGCACCACTGTTTACGCTTTCTCTTTTTTATTCTTATCAGAAAATGAATGGGCACGTTATGGCAGCACCGTTTTCTGAATCTGTGGCCGGTCCATTCATAATTGTCATACCGCTCTTTTGAATTTGTGTTAATTAGGATGTTTCGAACATTATTGTCATCACGATATCGCGTATGAAAAGCATAATTAGGATTTATTTCTGAATATTATTAGCATTATTGCATACAAACGCAACCATGTGATGAGCAGATAAAGAACAGCATTAGGAGCCAGGCAATTAATCTAATTACAAATTATTGCAATAGACCTTCTAGAAAACTATACAACCCGATTAAAAAAGACTACCACCAAACCAAATTATTTTTGAGAAACAACCCAGAAATGATTATTTCAAGGTCAGATAAGGGAGGTTCAACGGTAATCATGTATAAAGAAGAGTATATGGACCTAATGCACGAAATGTTGAAGGACACATCCACCTACAGTAAACTTGGCAGAGACCCAACCGATAGATTCCAACGGAAAGGCAATGATATAGTCAAAGAAATGGCTCTATGTAATATTATTGACGATGAGTCAGCCAAGAGGCTGAAATCCCACAATGCCGTCCCTCCTAAATTATATGGGTTAAGAAAGACCCATAAACTAACACCAACTTTGAGACCGGTAGTTAGCTGTATAAATTCACCAACATACAACTTATCAAAGTTCATCCAGAACATTTTAACACAGGTGTCAACAACTTCAGATTATAACGTGAAAAGTTCTTTCGAGTTCGTGGAGTCCATAGCAGGTTCGATCCTACCTGAGGATTACATCCTTGTTTCTTTGGATGTGGTTTCCTTATTTACGAACGTACCAAAAGATTTAGTTGAACAGCTTACAAAGTCAAGATGGGGTTATATATCGGCCTACACTGACATGACCAAAGAAATGTTCATTAAAGTCATTGAATTTATATTCCAGAGCAGCTACTTCTCGTTTAATGACGAAATTTACTCCCAAAATGAGGGTACTGCCATGGGAAATCCTGCTTCGGGCGGCTTCGCGGACTTGGTCATGAATGACTTGATTGAGAAGTCTCTGAAGAAACTTTCTTTCCACATACCCACAATCAAACTTTACGTGGATGACACGTTGATGGCTGTCCCTAAACACGGCATTGACGAACTCCTCACAGTCTTTAACAGTTACCATGACAGGTTAAAATTCACAATAGAAGTGGAGACGGACAGACAAATTCCATTTTTGGATGTCATGGTTCACCACCAAGATGACGGAACACTGAAAACCTGCTGGTATAGAAAACCTAGTAGCTCTAATCGAATTTTAAATTTTTTGTCCAACCAACAGTTTTCACAGAAGATCGCAACTGTGAAAAACTTAATCTTTAGAGCTAACCAATTAAGCCACGGTGACTTCCACGACGCTAACAAAAGAAAAATAGAAAATATGTTAGTCGCTAACAACTATCCTAGAGGACTTATCAGAGGTATTTTTAGTAGATGTGTCACCCCCGAGAATCGAGTTAACAGGACAGCTGAAAGATTTTTCAGTTTCCCATATATACCCGACCTATCAGAGAAAATGATCAGATTGTTTAAATCAAAGCTATCAGTAAAACTCGCCTGCTATAACTTGAAGACTGTTAATTCCGTATTCACCAAACTAAAGGATAAGACTAACAAATTAAAATGTTCCTGTATAGTTTATAAGATCAATTGTAAAGATTGTGAAAAGTGTTATGTAGGCCAAACTAAACAATATATCAGCAACCGATTGAAACAACACGAATATGATTGTCGTAATATTAACATGAACAAGAGGGAAAAAACGGCTTTAGCGGACCACCACTTCGAGAATGGCCACAGTTTTGATTTTGTTGATTTTGAGATTGTGGATGTGGAGAGGAACTACTTGATGAGGAACATAAGTGAGATGATCTATATAAATTTAAATGAAACTGTTAATTTCAGGACGGACACTATATCTCTGAGTCCACAATATTCGAACCTGTTTAATATACACAAAAGATTTAGAAATCCCAGATGATTAACACTTCGGGTTAACATATAGATTTGAGATGAGAATTTCTACGCCGCTGCATCGTTTCGGTCTGATTTTTGGCGAATGCACTGATGGCTTCGATCTTGACGTTATAACATATGATTGATCCATATAATAACTGTTTCTCTGCGCGGTGTAATATTTGTTGTTGAAGTGAAGGAACTTTTTGTAGACTCTGTTTTTAGTTGCCTGTGGACCTTTTAATCCTTCAATTTTAGCTATTTTAGTATTCGAACTATAGTTTTAAACCGCAAAGTCTCCATGCAGACTTCACCTGTATGTACCAATGCGCCTAATATTTATTTAACCTAACAGCTATTCGATGTGGTAAGTTGTCGTCTTTCTGTGTATCCTTGACTTCGTTGAAAATGTTTTTATATTTGTATGTTTTTAGCCTTGAGGAAGCATAAATATATATGCGAAACGTCGGCTATTGAAGAAGTTGTTTCACTGGTTCTGTCCTTATCCCTGTGATCCCACTTTCAAATTCATTCAGAGGACGTGATATCACTCAATATTATTAGCAGAATAAGTTGAAAAAATGGTATGTGCCTTGTTTGTGATTAATTTGAATCCTGATTTGAGGTTACACAGGTATGTTCCACTCTTATCATTCTGAGTAACAGTGGCCTAGATGCTTCGATTTTTAGAATTTCACTTTTCAGGGTCCCTTCTGACATTGAGAGGAGGAGGAGCATTTGGTTATCAATTCTGAATTTAGCTGACTCAGTTTACCTAACTCAAAATCTGCTCCAATGTTCGGAACATTGTATGAATTCTTCAAAAAGAGTTAATTCACCTGTAATTTTATTCCCATTCCTCAATACCGTTAACACCACGCCACTGGACCTTTCAAAGTTAGAATCCGCAATGTTGACACGGCCTTATCTAACGATATTGCTATCTTTTATGCTATCTTCGTTCCACTCATTGAATACTGACTAAATTTTGGCTTCACCAAATCTCGAATTTATGAAGGAGCTGCTGTGTCTCCTCTTTATATGGTCTGAGAGGAATTCAAAATAATTATCGAAACCATGGAACCCGCTTTTGCTCGGATATTTCGCGATATTCTCTGATGTAGCATCCTGAAGTTTTTATGGTTATCGAAATGCTCAAATAGATAGTTTTAGAAATAATTCGAATGATTTTTTCCCCCGTGTCATAAATCCTCAGTACTGCGTCTGGTATCCAAATTTAAGTTCAAGTTGACAAAATTTTCAAACGGGCATTTCGTTTCGATTCTCAAATGGACACATTTTTTGCCAGCCAAAAAACCGACAGCAGCGTGAAAGAAATCGTTCATGGTCCCGGACTTTTTAGAGAAAAAATAAAGAAATAGATATCATGGGATTTTTTTTCAATAATTATCTAGAATTGGTGGTCAGTGGCAAGTGGCGCGAGGTGACTAATCTACTCTAAATTGTTGGACATGTCACGTTACTAAATTACAATCCATTCGATTAAACAACTGGCCTAATGTGAAGCTGTTTATGCTATGATTTTTTGAATTTTATATTTCTCAGCAATTCTACTTCTAGCCACAAGCTTAAGAGTCTTTCGCCCTTAATGTAAGAAACGTATACCGCCAGATGGCAGTGCATTGCATTAATTTTTATTTATTGGATTATTCAGCTTAATAGAACAAATGTTGGGGAGCAGGGAATATAACTAGAAATGCTACCCTGAACTAGATATCATACTGCCTGTATAATTTGGTATAATGCTCTCTTTTTCCTTTATCAGTCATCTGGGAGGAGATACCCATTAAAGCCCATAATTCCCCCATGGAGATTTTCATGTGAAATTTGATATAATGGATCTCTAGGACTCAAAAAATGATATTTTTTCATAAAAATGATGATCAAACAATCAGGAAGGTTTCTATAGAGCGGCAACTTTAGTTGCCACTGGGATGATTCATATAGACATCATTCCAAGTCAAATAAAACTAGAACATCATACATATTTTTTCAATTTTATTCAACACTATAGTATTCATCATTTACCATATTAGTTTTTTTTTATTTTACATTGTGAAAAACCTTGAAACACTCATCAGGGTGGATGGGAACCTCGCACTTTTTGCATATAAAAGTCGTACGCCTACCACATATTTTGCAACGACGGTACTTGGATTCACCTTTCTCGATGAAATGATCTATTCGATCTTTTCTAATTTCTTCGAGAGCTGGTGTGAACTCTAGAGATGATCGAACTCCTGGTAACATTGAACGACTGCCGTAGGACTTCAGAATAAAAATTGCACACTGACGTCTGAAATCCAACAAAGGAATATCGTGACCAAGGCGTCGATACAATAACCAGCCTTGTGTGCTGCATACATCCACAGTCCACGAGAAATAAGGCCACCACCATTTTTTTGACCTGATTCTGTTTCGATAACAAGCCAAAAACTGGTCAGAAATATCTACCCCACCCATGTTACTATTATAGCGAGCAATAGGACCTGGTACTTTGAGAGGAATAAGCTTCTTTTCGGTTCTGGAGTATCGATTAGATTTGGACATGGGGTATACATTATCACAATTAGTGAGCACAGTAACAACATTGTTGTCGTTCCAACGGACTGCCAAGATATCTCCAGAAGAACTAGTTGCTGTTTCACCTCTTGGTTTTTTCTTCCACGTTTTTTTATCAGGTAGCTTCATTGCAGCACTACATCGATTCTCACGCAGAGTACCAGTTCCACCAAGTCCTCTGGAATTTAGTTCTTCCAACAAACCGACGGATGTGAATAGATTGTCAAAGTACAATCGAAAACCCTTTGATAATTTCATGTGGTCAACAACTCCAATTACTACATCACCTCCTTGACCAAGACCAGTTTCTGGAAGACGAGTTGAATTACCACAATAGGGTTCAACATGATGAATGTACCCAGAAGGATCTGCGGCAACCCATAACTTGAAGCCAAATCTGATCGGTTTGCCGCGAATATACTGTTTGCACCCATGCCTTCCGTAATAAGGAATCATGCTCTCGTCGACACTTATAGTGGGTCCAGGACATATTTGTTTGAAGCAACTGTTGAGGTGATCAAAAAGAGGCCGGAACTTATACATTCTATCAGTTCCATCATTATTTTCATTGTCAGCTAAGTGAATGAAACTCATGAGCTCATCGAATCGATTTCGGCGGATTGCATCAGAAATTAATTTTGAATGGACATCTGGATCTTGTTTCCAGTAAAGTCTTCTGTATGGAAGAGGGTGGTAACCTGACAGCAGCATGACTCCGACGAAGGTAATGATTTCTTCAGAAGTGGCATTGAGGTTGTGAACTAGTTTTTGCATAGCATAACGATTTGTTTCTGTTACAATCTGACTCAACAAATCTTCAGAAAGATAAGCCCTAAAAGCGTCAATAGGACTTTTGACAGTTTCTTTCAGGAAATCCTCTGCCAAGGGTCGATACTCGGAATCTAATTCAGGAATAGTTGAAGATAACTCATTTATCATCGGATTCCAAGTACGTTCTGTGGGCCGCTTGCGCTTGGTGCTTCGAACTCTCTTCTGGGAAGAAGCCCTGTGTTTAGGTTCTTGTGTATGGTCCTCATCTTCGATGGTCGGAATTACGTTATCATCATTGGATCCTGAATGCCTCATATCCACCTGAGAGCGCAATATACGGGCAGGAAGGTGATCAATATTTCCAACTACCTCTTCATCCGATAAATCAGAGTCCTTATCTGTATCTGCACCAGGAGGTTCATCAGGAGGGCATACGGCTATAGAGGTAGGTGATATGTCCTCATCGTTCTCGATAAGCTCAAGTAATTCATGAAGAAGTAACCCAGTGCCGGAACTTCCACGAGTATATCTGTCGAAATCATTGAGTGAGTAATGCAAATAATGCCTAAATTCATGTCATATATTCCCATTGGCAACTTTAGTTGCCATCGAAGTTTACACGAATACCAGAGGAGAATCACCGCATGAAATTATTGATGTGACATAGGAATATATTGCTGTATTAATAATGAATAAAATTGTGAAAAAAAATATGAAAATAAAATCATTCATCAATTAGAATACTTACAGTCTTTCATCGACTGCCATTATGTTGAACGAAATGGGTCAATATCTCCAAACAAAACCTTATATACACACTCTCTGTAAGACAATATCTGATTGACCGCTGTGCTATATAATAAGACAGGAGATGTCACACTAGCAGAACTGACCAATTGAAAAGGTACAACTATGCGCATGCTTTTAGGATGGAATGGAATAAGGGGTGGCCACTTAAGTTGCCACAGGGCTGTAATGGGAAAAGAAATTCAATTCCATGTTAAAATCCATAATTGTTATTAACAATTGATTTTCACTAATCGACGGCTAAAACAAACATTAATGACTTGTCTTTGAGAAAAATGAATATTTATCATTTCGAATAGAAAAATTCAAGGAAATAAATTTCGCGAAAACAACACATTCTTGTAATATCATTTACAAAAAAACGGTAAATTCTAAAAGAAAAAGGAAATAGACATTGCATTAACTAAATGAAAGACTTCAATACTGAAATGAGAAAACACAAAAATATTGGTTAGTTTTGATGGTGGAAATGTTGAAAAATAACCAAAAATGATGAGGAATATCCTTTTCATGCATTTAATACTTATAAAATTTTTTTTTATTATTTTTATCTTTATACACTCATACATCCCTTCATCAATCGGAAAAAATAAATCGTTTCTGACTCCCCTTTTTTTCAGGAATGTAGACCCTCAATAGGTAATCGAATTTCTTTTCATTTGATGTATCACAATATTCCCATTTGTTGAGGGGTGCGGGGCGTAGAGACTAGGGGGTGAGAAATATTAAATTCAAAAAAGCATACGATGAATTGCTTTTGAAATTAAAAATCAAAGGCTGCTAGGATAATAATTATTAATTCTCCTTACAATAATTATTGACGAGTTACGTTACTTTTTTGGCACGCTGTATATACTACTCACCTTGTGAAGGTTTTCATTTTTGCTTCCACAGCTTTATGTCTGAGGCAAATCCTGGTTAAAGCTGTTCCTATTTCTCTAGTGGCACCTGGAATGAAATTAAGAATATGAGAAATGTATCACCTAAAACACTGACGTGAAGTCAGAAGCTTGTAAGAGGATGTAATTGCCGCTCTTGTTTTGGAAAAATATTACATGCTGAGCTAAATGTCATTTTTCATAACAGATGAATCACTGAAAAAGATGATATGAGCTGTTTATTGGTATGATTATTTTTTGAATATGTGACATGCTTATTTGATATCATGTGTTAGGTATACATATTTATTTTCTGAAGCGGCAAAATTTTCCTTATAACAGATATTTAAAGCATAAAAAAAACTACATCTTCCTTCGAATTTCAATAATATTGTATGCATAGTATTTGAGTCTGATTCATATATCGAAAAGATTGGTTTACTTACGGGTCCAATGAATGTTACTGTCCCCAAATAAAGTACGAAATTGGATAATTCAAGATGGCGGCTACAATATGGCGAAAGAGTTTCGTAATTATGATCCGATTCTATTCAAAATTGGTGTCTGGGGTTTTCTGGGTCGGAAATTACGATTCTTCAAAATTGAGAAATTCAAGGTGGCGGATGTGTGTTGTTATTATGGTTCGATTATATTCAAAATTAGTTTGTGAGGGCTTTTGTTTGAATAGGAAATTGAAGAAAAGCTTTCATAAAAATCGAAAATGAAAAGGAAATAAAATGAAATGAAAAAAAAAAATGCACTTGAAAGGAAAAAAATTATTTCTTTCATGTTTGATCTAGGATATTTTTTGCATGAGTAAGAAATTCAAAAGCTTGTCGCAGAAAATATAATAATAATGATAATAAAGCTCCTTTATTTTAGATCTCACAAAGTTGTTGAACATAAAGAAATAATAATATACTCTACAATTACAGACTTTTGGAATCAAAATATTCATCTAGCTAGATTATACGGTTCCAATTGAACCAGCATTCTCCTTATCAGGTTCCCAAAAGTTCCTACATAATTAAATCTTCAATATTGTCCGGCAGTTTATTGAACAGTTTAATACACATTTAGTACGGACCTTTCTCTGTCATGGTTAATCTATGTTATGGAGGAAGAGCATCTAAATTTTTTGTATTATAACCACGCTCTCTATTGAATTCAAAAATGTGTTCATTATTTTATTGACCAACTCCCAATTCCACATTTCGAATATCTGATTTTACATCAGCACTCAAACCATTGAGAATAACCTGCTGCTTCCTATTTGATAAGAAAGATCTTATCCAATCATTTGCTTTTCCCCTTATACCACATTTATCCAACTTCCGAAGAAGAAGCTTATGATCAATACATCAGTCAAAAGCTTTGCTTAAATCAAGAAAAATACCCAATGCAAAATTCTTATACTCCAAACGATGCAAGACAGTATTGACAAATTGAAAAATGGCAGTGTTGGTTCATCTGCCCTTTAAAAATCCTTTTTTTTTAAATGAACATCCATTTTTTCTCAAAGAGACTTTCCAATTTTCAACAAGAATAAATCGGGAAAACACAAAGTCCAAGCCTCATATGATATTAAAATTTATTGGTTGTGGTTACACGTGTTTCGCCCTTACGACCATCATCAGACCTAAAAAATTTACAACAATGTTCTATCCAAACAACAAGAAAAACAACACAGGAACATTATAGAATTTTTTACTCGAAGAACTACAATCAGTCCCACACAAGGGCATAAAATACGGCAGGAAAAGTCGATCGTCAACAACTCATGATAAACAAATGATGAAGGTTAGAACCGCCGATGCGAACAAACACCAAAAAGGGGTGAATGGAAAACCCAAATATTGTAAAAATTATAGCGGATGAATTCGAACACCGGTTTTTTACCATAGGTATAGAAAAGTCAACCTCCGAGCTGCAACGGCTGTACTGCTGTACATTCACCGCAGTTCAAAGCGTAGACCCCCGATTTCAAAAGCTTCTGAGTCCTATCCTCCTTAGTATTAACTAAGTGTTTTCTTAAGGAGTTTTCCGTTTTGAAAGCTATTTTTGAATCAAGATCTTTAAAGAAATCAGCGATTTGGAGAGATATTGATCCGAAAACAGTCAAACATCTGAATTTTGTCGTTTCTGTTGGTGCCGCGTGTGAAATATTATAAGATAACTTGCACTTGTTCATTAACTTGAAATATATTTTTTCGGCAACCGTCCGGGATGTACCCACTTCCTGGTCGCTTTTTCTTTGAGAAAGTATCATTTTCCGGCCTAGTCCGGAAAGTACCTACTTCCCGGACTAGGCCGGAAAAAATTACTTCGTTGTTGTCGTTGTTATGATCATCACAATAGCAACGAAATAACGGATGACAGTTCTGTTTTGATTAATTCAAATAAAAATCAAAATGTATAATAAAGAAATGTGTCGTCTCATGGGTTTGTAATTCTACACGGTTGCCGAAAAAATATTGTACGCAACACGCCCGAAAATAGTTTTTTTGGACTCACAGACTTCCAGGACTCGCCTCCGGCTCGTCCTAGAATTTTGTCTATTCGTCCAAAAAAACCTATATTCCGGACTTGTTACGTAAATTACTATTATCAATTGTACTCAATGAAAAACCATTGTTTAGTGCCAACTGCTTGATCACCTGAAATTCACTATAAAAAGATTTTTCGGACAGGGGAAGCTTAAACATTCTCTAAAACAGAGAATTGAAAGAAGCGAACTTGTGGTAGTATGGTGAGTTGGAAGCAACAGATAATATTATCCAGTTGGCAGTAAACAATGGTTTCTCATTGAGTACAATCACTGACTTTGCAGGATTTTCCGCCATTTTATATCTTTTTCGCAAATTTCTACACTATATCAATTGAGCTCCAAAAAAATATTAAGATGTGCCTAGAAACCGTTATTTTGGAGGTCACTAGGTGTTTGGGTACTCCCAGACTCGAAACGCTTTATGCGTACAATTTCACACATAATAAGGAGAAAATAGGCAAGCAATGCAAGCATAAAGCGTGGAAAGTGAAATAGATGCCCGAGGCCAAGAACCACACTGCGTGAACATCCTTGAAAGTTATTCGGTAATTAGAAACCGGGAATGCGGTTTTATTCACGAAGAATAATGTGAAACTTGAAATTTGAATCTGGAGGTTCCGGTGTGTTCGTTAACGATATTCTGATTCCACGGCACATTACTCCGATACTTATTGCTCCATTTGATGAATCTGTGCATCGCCGTTCCGCTGCGATTAATACTTTTATAGGGTTTCCGCTGTTGCTTTCGTTTATGGATCTGAAATATTCACATTGAAGCAGAGGAACTCAAAATCAATGATGAAAAGACATAATGAAGACTCCAGGGGAAATAACTCCATTATTTCATCGAAAACAATGCTTGAGTATCACAAACGAGACTCTCAACTAGCTACTGAAACTAATTTGGTACATTTTTAGGAAATCGAGCCATCTCTGCCTGTTCAATGAGATTGCTATAAGTTCATTCTTGTTTAATCTGAGGCACTCCTTAGATGGCGTTAATTTTCACGCCAAAAGGGTAGGAAACCACTCTTTGTAAATGCATATGGCATCTGTTGTCATCATCACAACATCGTAATTATTTCTCTGAGTTTTTAAATTCTCAACGTGATATGGAGGTGAGGAAAATGTATTGTTTTCCCAGGAGTATTTGACAGGTTAGATATTTGAAATATGTAAATATGTATTATCATGAGAATTTTTTCAAAATTTTAGATCGAAGAAGTAACAAGAAATGAGGAATGTTTTTTGGGAGCTCGTTCTTCTTATTATAGTTACCGTTAACTTTAAACCGATGACTGGTTTTTCCTCGGTGAGAGACGTTACAAAAAATGGAACGATATTAATACAAGTCTACTGCCAATTTTTTCCAAGACTGAAGGTGGATTTATACAGCAACTAAAATAAAATAAGAACTAAAATAAAATAAAATAAGAATGTTCACTTCATGCATTTCAATGACAGCGTTTATACAGGAAATAAGCTAAAATAAGGAATAAGAATTAGAATAAGAGATGGTCAACTTTTATCTTCTTCGCTTATTTTATTTGGAAAATGATAGTGCGCATGACCCAAATCCACTCCCCAATCTTTTCCGTATTGAAACTTTTGACAAGTTCTAGTTTTCTAACCTAAAATTCAATGAATATTTTTTTAAATCATTGTTGATAATATAAAGGCGGAATAGGCGATTTTCTGAACTTGCACAAAAGTCATTGTCAAAAAATCTGCGATTTGATTGGTTCATTCTTATTTTATTCTAGTGATCTCTATAAACCTATGTTGTCTGCTCTTATTTCTTATTTTATTTTATTTTAGTTCTTATTTTATTTTAGTTGCTGTATAAATCCACCTTTATTTGACAGATTTTTCTGCCGAATAATAATGCCCCGTCATGATATTTTGATTGTACCTATAATATAAACTGTTCAAGAAAATAATAATAATAATAATAATAATAATTTATTGCATCCTTTAAGACATTCTACATGTATAGGAAAAGTCAAACATCCAATTATTTCCTAAAGATAACCATGAAATTAGAAAAACAAAAAAGAACACAAAATGACAATGGAAACATTGACAATGAAACATCAGTGAAAAAAAAAAGTAAAATGTATTCATATATAATACCACAAGAGATGAAATTTTTCGTAACATGAAAGTTTGTTGCTGTGGCAACAAACAAGAGAGAAATTTTACCTGCTTAAATTTCACCTCGAGTGGTATTCGACATGACTATTTCACGAGAAGTGGTCACATTGGGCACGTATGGCGCTATTTGACAAAAAAGTATTCATCATAGATCAACCAAACGTTGTTTGTTTTCTCTATGTTATTCATTCCCGAAACTATTTATGAATTTGAGAAAGGTCAAAAATTTTATCGCTTGAAAACCAACTTGTTAGTTTTGCCGGCTTGAATGATTTATCGATGAGAAACGAGTGTTGGTGAGGAAACTTACTCATCAAAAAATGGAAAGAGTGAAAAAGTCGTAAGTTATATCATGAGGGCATCCGATTTTTTCCACAGTGAAAATTAGATGCCCGAATGGTATTTGACAAGACTATTCCATCTAGAAACCAATTGTGATGAAAAATTGCGCGTTTCTGATTGGTAGAAATTAAGACGAGGGAAATAGCCACAATAAAATCTTTTGAGGTTTATCGTTGAAAACATTTCTGCAATCTATTTCACAGTCGTTTTTCAAACCTATAATAAGTTGAACAAAAATACATATAAATAACCATAATAAATCTCCGATGTTTATAAAGACGCCGAAGTCAATCCTTTTATGCACATTGATACACGCTTTTTCTTCGATTTGTTCTTTAGTATTTTTCAACATGAAAAGTGAATTTTTGACATTAGAATATTGGAACTTAATTCAAGTGTTTTGTTTAATAAATTTTCGGACCTTCTGTGAGCCCGGGCCCCAGGCACTGGCTGATACAGGGCGGGCCATAGCCCCCTTCCATTGGACCTCGAAATTGACAATAATCCTTTTACACTATAAAAAGTAGTGCAGCCGATCTCAATATTGAAAAAATTTTTTTTTCCTTAACTCTTATAATGTTGGTAGAATTCATCGCTAATTTATTATTATACACAAAACTACACGATTCTACTCGAATAATATTATCAAATAAGTACTATTAGACTCAGCCACTTATAACCCTACATGAACCTCGCAGATGCATCTACCCTTCCTTCCACTAATGGCGTAGTTTATGGAGTACATTCTTGAAAAGTTGCACTTCACGTGACGCTGAAGTTCTTTCGTGGCTTATCTCGTATATAATTAAACTTTGTTACAAGTGCAACCTTCGTGGAATGCAAAGGTTTGACCTCGTTTCTTACTTTGAAAAGGTTCTTGACTCATCCAGTATGAGTATGTGTTCCCAACAATTCAGGAGGTTTCCGCCAATGTACACATTTTTCTTCAGCAATCGCAGTGAACCTTATCATTAATTCAGGAAATTTCATAAATCCATAACATTTTATGATCACCATCCTATTGCCTATAAAATGGTTTTCTTGATTGCCAATGTTTGAAGGCAGGCAAACACAGACTAAAATATCATTTAGATGAGCATTTCTTGTAATCTGAAGTTGCTTCGAGAATGCAAGTATACAACAATTTCTGCTTCATTCTACAGAAAGGCCTAATTGGGTGATTTTCACGTGTGAAAAAATCCAAAATGAAAAGCTGAATCCAATGTGATTTTTGAAAATTTGATGAACTTTCATGGATAATTTATATTTTTCATGTAATTCTCAGGAAATGAAGAGATCAATCGGAGATCTGTAACCAATGAAAATTGTGAGCTTTTTGATTGTTCAAAAATCGACGAGCCGATAGGGTAGACGGTGTAGTCACCCCTTTTATCAATAAAAATAAGTTTTTTTTTATACGCGACCATCATTGAGTCACGAAACTGCATATTCAGGATTCTAGTGAAAACTTTAGTGGGTGGTCAGAATACGTATTCCTATTCTTAGTCATACTTGATACTACAAAGTTGATGCGAATGGACTTCGTCGGCCACAAATAAGATGATCCGGACCAACTCTCTTCGACTCTGTGGCCTGCACAGTTTTCAAGAATCGAGGTGGCCAGTACCAAACCAGGATCCCATTTCCTTCATTTTCGCACGCTCGAACCAGTAAGCCATAAAAATCGCAACTAAATTTCGCCCGCACAACTTTAGTTGAAAAAATGCATTAAAAAATTAGTTTGCCGCAAAATTTCTTGGTGTGAGATGTCTAGTTGATAAGTTGTGGTCAGCGAGAATAATGTAATTAAAAAAATTATTGAATATTTGAGGCTTTGGAAAAATGTTAATCTTTCCTCACAAACGAAATTTTCCCCATCTGAGAGTGACCCATATCTCACAAATCCACCGTATTTCAGTTGATCAGGTCATTCCCCTCTTCCAGATCGATGGTCAGTGGTGCCACGTCAGCAATAAATAAGCCGCAATCGACCAAATCCTACGGTGGGTTTTCGCGACGTAGCGAAATCTTTTACGAATGGATCACGAAAAAGCAAGACGTCAATTATTTTCCAAGAAGCCGATTCGCAATTCGGGATATCATAGGACAAAGAGATTATTGGTAGATCTCAATGATATGGTCTTACAGGAAACATCATTTCCAACATTCGAACCTTGAAAATTGGACGGAATATTTTGAAAATAAAAATTTCAAGGGTGAATATTACAAAAAGGCACTAGATACAAATTTTTTTTTAAATATTTTTATTTTCGATTAAATTTTTAAAGCTTACACTGAGAAGTTGACAGGTAACGGAAAATAACTAACAAATATTTCTAAAAACATAACCTATTTCACAAAAAAAAATAGTGCCAAAACCGTAAAATATTGCAGATTTCTCCGGAACTAGACCTAAAACTACAAGTTTAGAGCTCTGCATAGATCTATAATAGGGGAAATACGTACAAAATGACATATATGGACAAAATGACATAGGCATCATAACTTGAGTTCGGAGGTATGAAATGCGGAACTGCCTAACACATTACACGACCCGAGTGGCATCAATTAACCTCTGAAAATTAGCAAGAGCTACTCTGGTTCATTCGATCGTTATGAGTGATAACAGATATCAATAGGTCACGAGTTTTTTTTCATTGCGCCAAATTTTAAGAAGAAATGGCCAGTTTTCACCATTTTTTTTCATTCGAATTGCATTCAATTCAAACTTTAATTATTTGTCATTGTATTCACAAAGCTTTTTGTATGTTGAATATACTTTTTGCATTAATTCGATACAATTTTAGTTTTATAACGCTATATGAACAAAATGACATATAGAGTGAACGGACAAAATGACATAGGTATTTCAGCTGAATTAACCGTATCTACCGGACAAAACCAAGACAATCCATCTCAGGCTCCATCAGCAAACAAAGAATCAGGACTTGTCTCAACATATTCATAACAAAATCTTCATCTGCGGCTAATAAAAGCAATGCTTCTTAACCTACTCTTGCTGATCCTATGAGGAGGTTTCTCCAATCCCTAAAGGACGATTTATAAGTGAACAAGGCAAACGGGAGCCGAGGACTCGACAAACGTACTTAGTTTCAACTTCTGCACCTAATAAGATGGCAATCAAATCAAAAAAGAGCCTATACCTCCTCCAAAAAAAGGAGACAATTCCCTGGGGCATTATTTAAAGACGACAATGAAGTAGAAAATGTTCCTAGCAACTTTCGAGATTATGGAGACGACTGTCCAGTGTCCATCTATTGTTATGAGACCTTTTTTCCCGATTTAGATCTTCTCCAAGATTAGCCCTGAAGAAGACTGGTTACGGTGCATGCATTGCTTGCATTGGACTCACGCATCTTATGCTGATGTTCCTAGAAGAACCAAGCGTTTCATTTGTGAACTTTGTCAGTAGTTTTGTAACTATAAGTAGAAAAATACAGTTGCCTATTGCCGGTATGTCATTTTGTCCATAGCATGCGAACAAAATGAATTTCGTTTATCCCAATTTATCTAAGAATATTTTATTTCTTGGTACTTTTATTTCAAAAAGGTTGATTAGATTTTATAAAGAAAGGACCAAAGATCAGAGGTGTCGAATATGACATTACTGTGATTCACTACTAACAAGTTATGCCTCTGAAATAAAACCCTATGTCATTTTGTACGTACTTCCCCTACATCTATTGTTCAGATTATTCCTAATCATAAAATATCCACAACATGAATATAAATTTTGGACGACTGCCGAAGAAATTGATCCATGATAACAGATGTTGTTACAAAAATATAGGGATTCTTTTCAATAATTCGCTCGTCGTAGTTGGGGAGTATAAACAATTGGATATATATTATGTTATTCGCAATAGCCGAAATCGGCCACTGTTATGGGTATCCAATTTTACCCACGATGCGAATAGATGTTCTTTTTTCGAGCACTGAGTAAAGCAGAATACCCAGAACGCGTTGTGGGTAAATTAGATAATCCACAATGCGAATCCAATTTTAGCGCGCTTTCATTCTGAGTTGTGGACAACTCATTTTACCCACGTCGCGTTCTGGGCATTGCACTTTTCCCAGAAAGCGATGAACCAGAATTTGTCGTCGAAGTCAGCCTGCTGTAGGTTGTGTACTGACAGGTACGAGTAGCGAGTATTACGAGTAGCATGAATAGATAGTAATCTATTCATGCACAAGGTATCCAGGCACTGTGGTATACTTACCTTGTGATTTCTTGAAATTGGCTTGACTGTGTTTTGGTTTTAGTGCGTGTTTTCGAAAATATTTCAATATGAAAGCTCAATTCGAACAAAAATTAAGTGAACAGGGAACAGGTCGTTATTATTACCAGACGAAGGTCATTTAGAGATTATTATTATTATTATTCAATATAACAAGAGTTGAGGAATAATTCCTATAAACTCACACAGTTGAGAAATTACATACAAAAAATGACAAAAAAAGTTGAAGAAAAAATATCAGCTATTGGGAAGACATCCAGGCGTCGTAGTGGTTCTTGAAGCTATTTACGGAAGATGCATTGACGACGTCAGGGGGTAGTTGGTTCCAGCTTTCAAATATTCTATTAGGCAGAAAATTCTGTCGAACAGCCGTCTTGAAGTTTCCTTTAGCGAGCTTGAATTGATGACCCCTAAGGTGATTTCGGTTGGTTGCGAAAAGGTTCTAAGCACGTTTGCATCAATGAAACCGTGAAGGGCTCGAAATGTTATGATGAGGTCACCTCGTTCACGTCGTTTCTGGAAACTGGGGATGTCCAAGAGTTGCAGCCGAGTACCATAGTCTGGGCGTTGACGGCCGTAGGAAAGCCTAGTGCAACGACGTTGGACCTGTTCCAATCTATAGGTGTCACCTTTCAGGGAAGGCCACCAAACCGGTCCAGAGAACTCCAATATGGGACGAATGTAGGACTGATACAGGATCTTGGATGTTCGGAGACTACAACCCTTGAAGGAGCGGTAGAGCATAAAGTAAATTTGGTTGGCTTTTTTGCAGATGTTCGCAATGTGATTTGACCAGGACAAATTGGACGTCACAGTTACTCCCAGATCACAGTGGAGATCGACAGTTTTTAACAGGTTATTCTGGATGAAATAATCTATTTTGGGGTTTCTTTTGCCTACGTGAAGAACACAACATTTTTCTATGTTGAGAGGCAGCATCCATCGATCACACCAACAACTCAGAGTGTCCAAGTCACTCTGAAGGACTCCTGCAGAAGTGAGCTTCGTGTCGTCGGCAAACAGAGCGCAACTGGAATTGAGGGAAGGTGGGAGATCAGAAGTAAACAACAGAAAGAGAATAGGACCGAGAACAGTGCCCTGAGGAACACCACTGGTTACGCGGGCATCTGGTGTGGAATATCCATCCCCCACTCCAACTCGAAATGATCTCCCGCTCAAAAAAGACCCAATCCAAGAAAGACACTTTCCCCGAATACCAAGGTGGGAAAGCTTGGCTATTAGACGACGATGGGGTACGGAGTCAAACGCTTTGGCGAAGTCAAGATATATGACATCAACCGGCAGATCCGCATCCCAGGCTTTTGTCCATTCATTCATGCAAGACATCAGATTGGTAAGGACTGATCTTCCCGGTAGAAAGCCGTGTTGCTGGTTGGGGATGATGTTATTGGTTGTTGAAAAAGTCAAAATTGCATCGCATATTATTCTCTCCATTATTTTACTAGTAGATGAGGTGAGGCTGTTTGGTCTATAGTTGTTAGGGTTGAGCTTATCGCCTTTCTTGAAAATAGGTGTAATGGATGCCGATAACCAAGCTGATGGAACTTTAGAGGAGGCGAAGGATTGGCGGAAAATAATTGATAATGGTAGAACAATTCCTTCAGCACACAGCTTCAGTTGGGATGCGGAAATACCGTCAGGTCCTGGAGCGGACGATGATTTGAGATTGGATAGTTGTTTTCTAATCAGCTCATCGCTGAATATAACATCGCCTAGATCTGCAGTTACAAGAGGGATGGATGGAATTGGTACTGGGCCCGAGGGTTCTGTGGTGAACGCAGAAGAAAATGTATCGGAGAGAACATTGGCAGTTTCAGTATCATCCTGGCATAGCAAATCCAAGCTGTTTTTGACCCTCGGTACTGCGACTTAACTATTGCATGATGATCTCAAATATTTGAAAAGCTTCTTTTTGTCTTTGTCGCAGGCTAAAGCATGTTCATAAGAAGATTTCGAACACTGCAATTCTGAGGAAACGTAGTTGGAAAAGTTTCTGTGGATTTCGTAGTCAGCCTGAGATCGAGACCGAAGGTATCTCTGCCACAATGCCTTCTTCCTGCGAAGTAACTCAAGAGAGCGTCCATCAATCCATGGTTTGGAGGGATTAAACTTGAAAGTTTTAATTTCCGTGCAAGATTCAATGGGCCTATGGGGGCGGCTCTAGAATAACCACAGGGTAAATCCTGCCTGTCGTAAAAGGCGACTAAAAGGATAACCATAGGTGGTAGATGGTCTCATAGCCCGGTGAAATACCACCATATCGACTTTGTGTGCTGTGAAATGGATCACTCCATGTTTCAGTGATCGGTCGATACTTTCCGGTCTCCCCTTTTCCCCTCTTCCCACTTCTCCACCACATTTCATGCATTTGCTAGCCAATACCAAACTGACCAAGTTCCTCTGCTGCCTTTACCTGTCGCCAAATGAACCGTCATATGTGAGCCTTTTCGAGTTTTTATCACTCAAACTGGATTTTATCCAGGAGAACCACCCAGCAGCTGAAGTCATAATCATGGGAGACTTCAATGTTCACAACGCAGCCTGGCTCAAATTCTCCAACAAAACAGATGATCCAGGTCGTCAAGCTGAGGCCTTCGCCATCACTCATGGCCTAGAACAACTGGTCGAGCTACCAACTCGCATCCCAGATGTCAACAACCACTCTGCCAATATACTGGATCTCTTTCTCACCACCAATCCTGATCCATATAGAATAGAAGTTCGCGCCCCACTTGGAAACTCCGACCACACCCTAATCTCCACAACTTGCTCTTTTCATGTACCATCAAGCCGCACAATACCACTCCGTCTCATGTGGCATTACAAATCGGCCGACTGGGAAGGGCTTCGTATGTTTTTCTCAGCGTTCCCATGGAAGAGAGCTTGTTTCTCCTCAGTAGATCCAACAGAATGTGCCGAGACAATTTCTGAAATAATTATGTTGGGGATGCAAACTTACATACCGAACACAGCAAGAAGAACATTATCCGATAAGACCTGGTTTAACAAGAACTGCTCTAAAGCTGTCGCTTCCAAACAGGCAGCATTCCATCGATGGCAAAAAAATCCAGGCCCTGAGACTAGAGCAGAATATGTGGAGGCTAGAGGCATATGCAATGAGACAATCAAATCTTCAAAAGATGCTCACAATGCCAAAATAAGATCTAGACTTGTTGAATGCCCTAACGGATCCCGTTTATTTTGGTCCTTCGCCAAAGCTGTAGGAAGAAACTTCACTTCCAGCTCGTTTCCCCCTCTAACCAAGGAAGATGGAACACTAGCAACGACTGCCCTGGAAAAAGCCAACATCTTCGCGCATTTGTTCGCTGAAAATTCCACTATAGATTCATCGGGAAAACAACCCCCGAATATTACATCTGTTGACAGCCATATGCCCGAGATAACCTTTCGCCCACGTACTATCAGAAAGATTCTGTTGGGTCTCAACACCAACAAAGCCAGTGGATCCGACGGAATCCCACCGATTGTTCTCAAAAAAAGTGCCCCCGAACTAACACCTGTTCTCTGCAGATTGTTCAACTACTCTTACAAATTGGGTGTTTTTCCATCCAACTGGAAAACCGCAAGAGTACAACCAGTACCTAAAAAAGGCAAAAAGACCCTACCTAGCAACTACAGACCTATCGCTCTGTTATCTATTATTTCAAAGGTCATGGAAAAAGCCATCAACATTGAGCTCATGAAACATCTGGAACACTCAGGAATTATCAACGATAGACAATATGGTTTCCGTCATCAGAGATCCACTGGTGACTTGCTCGCTTACGTCTCACATATATGGCAGCTATCTACCGAGAAATATGGTGAAACCCTAGCCGTAGCACTGGATATCTCCAAGGCATTCGATCGAGTCTGGCATCAGGGACTCCTCGCCAAGCTTCCATCTTATGGCGTGCCCCCAAAGCTATGTTCTCTTCTAGCTAGTTTTCTCTCAAACAGATCTCTCCATGTAGTGGTCGATGGAGTTTCGTCTGACTCTCTACCCATAAATGCTGGTGTTCCGCAGGGATCAGTTCTGGCTCCAACGCTGTTTCTGCTTCACATCAACGATTTGCTGGAAGCAACTTCGTGTCCAGTGCACAGCTTCGCGGATGATAGTACCCTCCATACCGCCTTTTCTTCTAGGGCTCCAATACCAGCCCGGCAAATCAAAAACGAACGAGGAAGAAATGTTAACAACATAAATATGGACTTGGCAACAATTTTTGAATGGGGATCTGATAACTTGGTAGAATTCAACGCAAACAAAACGCAAGCATGTCTTTTCTCTAGAAAAGCCGATCTTACTGTGCCCAGCATAAAATTGTCGGGAGTGACCATACCATTGAAGTCATCCATTTCGATGCTTGGCATTACTGTCGGCAGTAACCTTTCCTGGGAGAATCACGTGAGATCCATTGCTAAAAGTGCATCCCAAAAACTTGGTTTTCTGTTTCGTGCCAGGAGCTATTTCACCTCGAGTCAGCTGCTTATGATCTATAAGGCACAGATTCGACCTGTCCTGGAATACTGTTCCCATGTTTGGAGTGCTGCACCTAAACACACCCTAAAACTCTTGGATTCCGTACAAAAAAGGGCAATTCGTCTCGTCGGTGATGCATCGCTTACAAGCTCGCTCACTTCTCTGGAACACCGTAGAAAAGTGGGCGATCTGTCTCTATTTTATAGATATTTCCATGGGCGATGCTCTTCTGAATTATCAGCAATCGTTCCCCCTCTGGCAGTCTCTTCCAGACTAACCCGTCAAGTTAAGTCTTCACATCCCTTCGTGGAGACCTGCAGAACATCTCTCTTCAAAGACTCGTTCATCCAACGAACAGCGAGGCTTTGGAACACATTGCCTAGGGAGGTGTTCCCCGAGGCATATAACCTCCAGAAATTCAAGAAGAACACCAATTCCTACCTGCACACAAAAAAGACTGTGCTAACGGCAATAGTAGATATTTTATTGACATCGTTTCAGTTGGCCCAATAAAACTTCTTCTTATATCAATAAATTATTTTTGGAGTAATTAAATTCAGATAATTCATTGAATAATACGGCTGTCATTCAATTATAGTCAGAATAATATTGAAATAAGGAAGAACTGCATATTCGTTAAATAAGACTTCTATTTGAATGAATCGATCAGAATAATATTGAAAGAAAAAAGAACTATATTTGCTTTGAATACAACCTATATTTGAATGAATTGATTAATTTAATTCAATAGCTAAAAATAGTAACGGAACAATAACTAGATTTATTCCAATGAAGCCTATGATTGATTCAAAAATAGTAAATAAAGCTACGAAGACGACTGCATCAAGACAAGACGCGACAGGATTTTGATTTAGTATTTAGTTGCGTGTTGCGTGTGTGTGTTACTGCGAAGAAAGAGTTTGAAAATGGAAGAGCTATTGAATAAGTGGGGAATGGAATCTCTAGTTCCACATTTTCAGGGTAAGTAACTTCATATTCATATAAAAATGTCTCAAAGCCTTCCGTTTTATTGTGAATGTGTGCCATAAACGAAAGACAATCTAATAATGGTACTTATTTTACCGATAGTTGCTAGGATGTTAGCTATTTCAACCCCTTAAGTTCACATTTGGTGCACCATCGCTTTCGAATGAGGGACATCCAATTTCAAGATTAAATTGAACCAAATCTTAGTGGTTGCTTTTGATATACCTGGGCCTGTTTCATAAAACAAGTTATAAGTTAACAGGCAAATATTCTACGAGTTGTAAGTTTTTTGTCCAATATCCGCTCCATAAAAATAACTAACTATGAACTAAGGTAACAATACCGATTGAATTAATTCGTAAAATTGTAATCCAACTAAAAGTGGGAGCAGTAGGTATTTGGTGAAATTCACTTGTTTTCAATGTGCATTACAAGTACTTTTACTTGTAAAATTGTAACTTGTTATTTTTACTGGGTATTGATCATAATTAGTTCATGTCCCACAGTTATCCACTTCTTACAGAGTTTGATGTTAGTAAAAATTTTATCAAGTCTCTAACATTCATTCTATTTTCAAACAAGGTTTTGCTTATGTAGTTTTTTGAGGTTTAGAAAATCGAAAAGAAAAATATCCCTTAAGATCCCTATTTAATATTGTCGCTTATTATCACAGTACCATAACTATGTTCAAATTAGAGGAAATAAGTTATTGTTTTGTTATGAATATGTTACTGTTTACTTATTGTTATTGTGTTCTTGAGATAACATTTATGATTTTGTTGATAAAATAATAAACGAATGTGAAACATTCAAAATAGTTTTATTTGATACATCTTATCATTCAATCAATAAATTAAAGAGTTAAATTAACAATAATAAACTTTCAATTCAAATATAGTAAACGACTGCATCATATTGATTCAATTGATGTAGTTTCTTTTCCCAATATGAAGTTTATTTAAATCGAAATCAAGCATTCATTCTTTTTATAGTAAACTACCTTTCAAGAAATAACATCTTGTTTCAGTTTTAATATATCCTACATTTAAAACAATCCAAATGTATACTTATTCAATAATATATTTATTTTCCTGAAATATTATAGTTAATTGATAGAAAAAAAGTTGGGTTTGTTTTAATTGTATTCTTTCATTGAAACTAACTAACGCTTTTCTTGTCTCAATTATAGCATTTCATTGAATACTTTCACTGCTTAGATAAAATCAATGAGACCTATAATTGAATCAAAAATAGGCAGCATTGGCATAGGAAGAACAAGATAAGCATTGAATTAAATATAGTAATCATTCAGGAATAGGGAATACAGTATATCATTGATTCAATGGTTATGCCATTGTTTCTACTAACAGTGTTTTTTGTGTGTGCTTGCCCTTGGTTCTCACGATGTTCTCTGAACATTACAGGATATTCCTTTTCGTGAAAACCACAACATAAAAAAAAAAAATCAATCCAGTGAGAGCATCAGCAAATGTAGACCAGAGGATGTCAACATCCGAATCAGACAGAAGGCCATGCCAATCCTTGTCGAGCAACAACCTATTAACAGTGTCGTAGTCAGTTTTGTGAAATATTCTGCGACAGGATGTAGTGGAGATAGCAGAGATAAATTGTAGTGCAGAAACCAGCACAACAGGGTCGGACTTCCCAAGAGGTGGCAGATATTCTATAGGAGTCAAGAGGTCGGCATCGCTCGTAATGAGTAGGTCGAGAGTAGAAGGTGTTTGACCGTCCCTGATTCTGGTAGGATCAGAAACTACCTGGTGTAAACTTGTTTCCGAGAACAGTTTGGCGTAAGGATAGGATGGTGAGTTGATAGAGCATTGTGCCTGTGGCCATTTGATATCTGGACAGTTGAAATCACCACAGATGATAATGTTTTTTATGTCGAGGGATATTTCAGACAAATATTCGCACAATTTGATATCAGAATTGCAAGGACGGGGGCGGTAAATACATCCAACCAATAGTGTGAGATCAGACGATGACAGAGTGAGAAATATGTTATCAACTCCAGGCTACAGTGACTCTAACAAGACAGTGGCGACAATTGTGCCTCTAAGCCCCGCCCACCCGCCATTAAATTGCTAAATCAGAATCAGCTGATTTTTGTTTTGTTTTGATTTTCCATTTTATTCGGAATATATTTTGATTATATTCATTATTTGAGTGCGGAAAAATGAAATTCTATTCTTTTTCTACACGTATATGCATGGGAATTTGGAAAAAGACAACTTTCGAAACGTGAATGCACGTGGAAAGTAATAGTTTCGAAAGTTTGAAACGATAATAGAAAAAATGAAATAATCATTTTTCATTCAGAGGTATAAGAAATATAACATCCCCTAAAATTCATTTATTTTAACTTTCTATATAAACAACAGATTTGCAGCATTCCCCCATCAACGAAGGTTTCATTTGAAGGAAAAATCAGAAGTGTGAAAACTGGAGAATATCATAGCAATATTAAAGCACAGTTTTCAATATGACAAATTTATTTTATCAATTTAATGATTCACCAAGTCCATCATTATAGATATGTACATACATACATATACATTATGAATTAGATGTTTCAAGGTTGTAATATTAGAAGTAGTTACTTCACAGGCTTTCGACCAGGGGCAAGGTATTCAAAACAAAGTCAAATTGTTATTTCCTCTATATAATTCGTTACAAATTGTACTCCTGTAGAAGTTACAATTTGTAACGAAATATATAGAGCCAATAACAACTTGACTTTGTTTTGAATATCTTGCCCCTGGTCGAAAACCCGTGAACTAACTACTTCATACATTATCATAATATACCTATCAATGATATATGATGATATGATATCGATTCATTGTAAAATAAAGAGATACACCCAAATTTCAAACTTATATTGTAAGATTTACATATAGAATACATATATATTGTTATATAATTAGACAATATAAATGTTGTTTCAGTAGTTACATACTTGATTGAAATTCAGCCCACTTCAAAGTAAATTACCAGCTACTGACTTGCTGCTATGTTTTTTCGATTGTGATTTTTTCCTCTTTGAATTTATTTTCAATCGAAAGGAAATAAATCTTTTAATCATTTTATCTTTTAAATTATGGCAATTTGGAATATCAAATTTCAAATTCGCCATCTCTTTGAAATAAAATTCTTTCAGATTCACGTTCTGTTTGGACATATCATCGAAATACTTCCTAAATATGTTTTTCATATCAACAAAGAAACAGAATGCCACTTTCGATACAAAAAATAAGGAAGATTCTTTGAAGCGCTTAAGCAGGCTGAACTTTGTAAACCTTTTATAGGTATATCGGTGTTTGTGAACCTACAGTATTCAAACATGTGGCACATGTCTTTGATGTATTTTTTATACTTTTTAGTATATATCCACAAATACAAGGAATTCAGTTAACTTACAGACAGATTAAATATCTTCTTATCTTATTTGACTGACAATTTCACATCCTCATATTGATGTGGTTCTTTCACATCCAATACATCTATAAAGTCACTCAAAAATTCCCTGTCATCGTCGTTATAACTACTAGAGGATGCAGGTTTTAAATATTGCGATACACAAATTATTTTTAAATTGTTTTTCACCGGCACTGCATTGGGCACTATTTCTTTCCTCCTCAACACACAGAAGAGATTTTCAAGACAATCTTGTGAAAATCTATAGTTAAGAGGAATTCCAACCCTTTTTCATTTAGAAATACCGGTTGTATATTCAGCATTGACTCTGTTGAAATAAGTACTCCTGACTGGCAGGGTTTCCAAATCTGTTTTACTCCAACTTTTATAGTGTAGAAAAGCTGCATGATTTCTTTAAGATATGAAACAGTTTCTTGATAATAATAAAAACAGAATGAGTTTCTTGATATTTATTGATATCACTGAGTGCCGAAGATGGATGCCTGGAGGTCATCAGATAAAACCATTTCTCCTCTTGATCCAAAAAGAATGCTGTTGTTATATACTCTGGCTTACCCAATTCCTCTGCCAAAAATTTGAGTGCACTACTAACTGAGTGACTTATTACATTGGTAGATGTGCTAACCTTCATTTTCGCAAAATGAGTAGGGAGGAGATCTTCTGTTAGTTTCGGGGCCAATTTGAAAAGATTATTTTCTTCGTGTTTTACCAGTTCATGTATAGGACTGGATAACACAGTATTTGTTGGCAAATTATTATTTCTCTTATAGGTTATGTATCCACGATGTAAACAAAGAAATTTAGCAATTTAATGGCGGATTTCGTCTCGTGAACCAATCAAAAACGAGTCACTCCATTGTCGCCACTGTCTTGTTAGAGTCACTGTACTCCAGGCCAGTCAAATGTTGCCGGTTTTACCGTGAAAGAACTGGAAACGTTATCATTTACATATATACAAACGCCTCGGTGGCCGACAGTCTCCTTACTATCACAACGATATATGTATGAAACCAAAGTGACACTATAAAGAAAACGGGATGGACTTGAATTATCATTCGAAAAATATCGTAGATTAAAACGGTTTGATCCATTAATTGGTGGAGAGAAGGATAAACTTGTTAACATAGGACGTTAAGCAAACCAATCTGGCCTAGATTTTTATGTGCAGCAAATGAAATGTATGATGTAGTACTGATAACTCATTGAAAAATTGGACACAAAAGAGAAAAAGCTATCTGTCCATTTCGCTTTACCCAAAATACGTTTCAAGTAAAACAATGATTACAAAAAAATATAAGAAGGAATCGAAAGCTGCAATTGAGAAAAGAGTAATATTCTCAGAAAAGAATAATTAATTATATTCTACTAAATCCTATACAACCGTTTTGAGCGTAAAAACTAAAGTATGAAATATCTACAAGCGCAACCTGGGTGTAGAACGATAACAAGATAGATATATGGCAAAGCCGGTTGCTGAAGACCATTTGTATTGAACCCGATTGTGAAATTTTTTTACATCAAATGAATAACCAAATGTTACAATTTGAATACGAATAAAGAAAATTGTCCAAATTACTTTACTCACACAAGTATTCTTTTGATTTTGTGATCAATGCAAAAACGAATGGAAGTATGTCTGATACCGATTTTTTTGAGTGGTTTACCAATTTGACGTTAACAGAGCATTTGAAAATATTTCACCAAATTATTCCTTGGCTGGATTAAGGTGGATAAAATTAACATATTTTTCCTTGCAAAAATTGACACGAAGAAATATGGAATTCCCTTGTGACAAAATGTAAATGTGCCATGAGAAAGTGGCAACCTTGAATCTTTTTTTCATCCGATATCCAACTTCCGAATATGTTTCAGAATCATTTCCTCCATAATCTTTAGTGATTTCGAATTCCACAGATAATAGTAACGTTCACAAGCCTAGCGATAGCGCTCCAGGGCGATGACAACGTGAATAAAATATCGAAAAAAATGGATACGAGCCTAATTTATCTACCTGACCGCTTATTAGTTTTATCGTTGATACAATATAGATATAGCGTACAATATGTGTACACGTATTATGCAGTTAACGTATTGAATAAACAAACCAATAGATAATACATTTAAAGTTGTACGATCGCTTCGGATCTAGGTCCGTTGTTCACCAAATTTTGTCGTCTGTAGGGAGAACAGGCATGCAGTAAGTCAAATCACTGCGTGACAGCAACCAGGTTCAGATTTTTGTACCGGCGTTGACGCCGCCAGAGGCGTTTTCTGGCGTTTTGAAGCTTATTCAATATTGTATTTTAATGCGATTCCTATGAGTATGAGACGTCATCAATATCATGAACCTCGAGAATGCTTAGTTTCAAATACGATTCAATAATCAAACATAACCTATTTGGACTTGGAGTATAGGTACTGGATAATCCCGATATTAAATTTTTTCCAACCTCCATTATTTGTCAACCTCCATCAATTTGAAATTCAACGCACCAACAATCAAACAATGACCATGGTAAACGATCATTTATTTTTAATTTAAGGTTATGATAGCACAAAACAACGAATCATGTTTTGAAAGTGCATCCTACTTAGTTTCAAAACTCCATGAATACGTTTCGAATCGTTTTTCTTGTGACGTCATCGTTTCAACGCCAGAATGAATGTATGTATTTGAATGGTAGGAAGAATACGTTTCAAATACATGGACGCCAGAAAACGCCTCAGGTAGAGCAATTTTAGTTAATAAGTTTTCACTCGGATGTGTGGTCACCGTTATACTGTTTCTCTGTAACCGACTGTGACTACTCTTTCCTTTTTTATTACTTCGTTTTCTTTTATTTTATTGGTTGAAAATTCCGGGGTGTAGGTGAGAGGAGTTTCCTTGAAGCCTTTTCTTTTGTACCGATCCAATTCCAGATTTTTCGGCCGTATAATTTGTACAATTATATCCATTTTCGTTACGTTCTTAAGTACAAAATATGTGTTTGCTCACATACGTCGTATATACAGGGTGAATCTTTGACTTGTACAGGGTGATTGTTTATATTTAACTCGATAGCTATCTCAGTTAATCTTGGTCGTACAAAAACGTTCAAATGGGCAAATTTGTAGTATTTTTATGGGCATTCAGAATTCAGTACTAAGAAATGCATAAAAGCTTCGTGAACCTAAAAATTTTATGAAAACTGTTATTTTTTGAATGGTACACCCTGTATTTTATTTTTCTAATGGGTAGAGCTCTTTCTTCTGATTTAAAAAATATATACTTTATGCAGGTTATTTTCGACAGTTTTCTGAAAATATAGGTTTTTTCGTCTGAATCTACGGCAGCTGTAGAACGCCACACGCCAACGATGCAATTTCTCCATTTCAAAGGAACCGTGGATAATGAAACAACTGATATTAATTTGATTTATTTCTTCACTGAAAGTTAAATTAAGTGTTCAAAATTACTCCCATTTACTTCTACATATTACATACAGTCGATATCTTGTTTCTTATTTCTGGATTATTATTGAGGTTGTCAATTTCTTTCTCTATTCAGAATTCAATGTCTTCATTTTTTTGCGGACCAAAAAATGCAAACCATGGTCATGGTCTATGGTCGTTCAAAATGTAAAATTTTAGGATAAAAAGAAAAAGCAAATTTAATTTATTTTTTCTTTCAGGGAACAAGGGAGTTATTGGAAATGACTATTTCCCTCGTCTTAATTTCCACCAATCAGAAACGCGCAATTTTGAATCACAAATGGTTTCTAGATGGAAAAATTGTTTGGCAGCAGCTGTCAGCAGTTTTTTCGGGTTTACCCGCGGCAAAACTTGACAGTTGTTGTCAACGAAAATTAATAAAACATACATAGATGCATCCAGAATAATCTGTTACTCAAGAAATAGTCTTGTCAAATACCATTCGTGCATCTAATTTTTCCTGTGAAAAAAATCGAAAAAACACAGTGCGAAGTAATATTTTTTTAACAAAAAGCATTCGTGCAGGTGCAAAAATCCTCGTCTTCGACTCGGATTTTTGTTGCCACCTGCACTCATGCTTCTTGTTAAAATATTACTTAGCAACGTGTTTTTTCGATTTTTTTCGGAAAAATTGGATGCACTTATGATATTACTTATGACAATTCATCTTCCGATCAGACCATACCAATAAAATCGCACCAAACCCGACCAGATTTTTAGGATTACGGGGGACCTGAATGTTAAGGCTGTAAAAGCAAAAAAGCGTTTATCTTCCGTAACAAAATGAAAAGTGATAAATGGGACATCTACAGGGTGTTTCACCATAAACTGGACAAACATATATAGCCGTGTAGACGACATCGGGGAACTGGGGAAGTCGTTTTTGCCTTATGACATATACCCCGTTTTCGACGCATAAGCGAGATACAGGGTGTTCAATGTCAACTTCGAGAAATATTCTGATAACGGTTGTGAGTTACGCGAGATATTTGAAATAACAGTTTCTAGTCAAATCTTAGTATTTTTGAAGGCTCAATTGAATTGTGGTGTGGAATTTTGCGAAAAAAAATTCAATATGGCGGAAAACCTGCAAAGTTGGATTTTTTTTTTCTCGGTTGCTAATTTGGAAAGCATAATCTCAACGTACTCGATTTTCTAAGATTTTCCGTAAAAAAATTTTTTCAAAATTCGAACTCAACTTTTTTTTTACATGTCTTCAGTGAAAAAAAAATTTCGGCCAAAATTTTTGGAGTTTTTCATGGTTGAACTATCTTCAATTCTGAATACTTGGGTGAAAACAGAATGAAAAAATATCAATTGGTTTTCTTTTTGTAGCCTTCCGAAGATTACGCTTGGTGTACTTTCTTAATTTTTATTTGAGAAACTGGAGGCCGTACGGAGGTCAAAATTGTGCTGATGGGCTGCCAGTATGATCTGGATAAAAATATGAAATTATAAACCAAAAAAATTTTTTTTCAAAAATTTTTGGTAGGAATCGAACTCTACGAGTATGAATTGGATTAATTCTAATCCTATAAATCTCCGTTACCAAACCAACACTAGTTAATCGAGAGTGACGAGTTCGAACCTTACCAAAGTTTTTTGGAAAAAATAAAAAAAAAATTATTTTTTTTTCAATTTTTTTAAATTTTTTCGAAAAAATTTTTTTTTGGTTATAATTTCAAATTTTTATCTGAGTCATTCTGGCAGCCCAGCAGCACAATTTTTACCCACGTACGGCCTCCAGTTTCCCAAATAAAAATTAAGAAAGTACACCTAGCGTAATCTTCGGAAGGCTGCAAAAAGAAAACCAATTGATATTTTTTCATTCTGTTTCCACCCAAGTATTCAGAATTAAAGAAAGTTCAACCATGAAAAATTCCAAAAATTTTGGGCGAAATTTTTTTTTCACTGAAGACATGTAAAAAAAAAAGTTGAGTTCGAAATTTGAAAAAATTTTTTTACGGAAAATCTTAGAAAATCGAGTACGTTGAGATTATGCTTTCCAAATTGGCAACCGAGAAGAAAAAATTCCGACTTTGCAGGTTTTCCGCCATTTTGAATTTCTTTTTGCAAAATTCTACACCACAATTCAATTGAGCTCTAAAAAATACTAAGATGTGATCAGGAACCGTTATTTCAAATATCACGCATAACTTACCACAGTTCACAGAATATTGCTCAAAGTTGACATCAAGCACCCTGTATCTCGATTATGCGTTGAAAACGGGGTATATGTCATAAGGCAAAAATGACTTTCTCGGTGTCAACTACACGGCTATATATGTTTGTCCAGTTTATGGTGAAACACCCTGTATATCACAAGAGGCACACTATTCTCCTGGAATAAGAGACAGTTCTTTGCGAATTCACACTTTCTGGAAGTCTTTTAAGTCTTTCTTTAATTTTTTGTATTCATTGGGCACCTATCCAGATGGAAATTTTTTTGAAATATAGAAAATGGATTTGCCGAAGGCACTCCAATGAGTTTTCTACCAAAACACGATGAACAACCGCCGAAACTCTCGAATTTAACCCGTTTTTTTTTTTCATGTGAAAAAAAGATTTTTTCAAAGAGAATAAATTGGTGTGCCCTTCAACTTTAATTTAAAAAGAAAATTAAGTCTTTAGGTAGAAAATTTAATGCGTGGACTTGGAAAAACGAAACGCATTTTTTGAATGGAGTACAAGGTGCGGCACGGAGGGCGGACGTTTTTCAGATGGGCATAACTTTCCCCCACTGAGGTCGAGAGAAGTGGGGAAGGTGCCGTTAGACTCGTGTGTTCCTAGCATTTATTTACCAGTTGTCGTCATGGAGCCTTGGACGGTGGAGCATCGTGTTTTCGCCTATGATAGTTTCGTCCGAAATAATGAGTCAGTCACGGTCGTGCAGCGTGAGTTTCGTCGCCATTTCCACATTCATCGGAATAGAGCTATTCCCTCTCGAAACACCATCCTTCGTTGGGTTGAATCACTTCGCAGACGTGGTGAACTGATCAACAGAAGACCAAGAGGACCTGTGCGAAAATGTTGAACGCGTTCGACAAGCCATTCTTCGCGGTCCCCAGATTTATCCATATGCGATTTTTTCTTATGGGGACACCTCAAGGCTAGAGTATACGAGACCAAGCCCCGAACTCTGGACGAATTGAAAAGGGCTATTCGCGTGGAAGTTGCCCAAGTTGAGAGAGCGATGTTGGAGAGAGTCTACGCGAACTTCCAAGAGCGCCTCCAGCACTGCATCACCGATTTCGGCCACCACATGCCTGATGTGATTTTCCACACTTGACTGTCTCAAATGCTATTTCCTTGAGAATCTGATTCCGTCAATAAATGTGTTTTTGAGTAAAAATTAACGCTTTTATTATTTTTTTTAAAACCATCCATCCTCCGTGCCGCACCCTGTATAAGGTCCCCTTAATAGAACAATTCCAAAATTTTGATGAACATTCAAAAACAATTGAGTTTATGGAAAATTTCAATTGAATACTTCACTCACTAGGTAATTGAGTATTCTGTTTGTCATATTCGGCTCCAAAATGCTATTTCATTCTCATCGGTATTTCACCAAGAACAAATCCAAGTTCAATGAGAGGCTTGTGAATTTTCAACAACCCATGGTTTTTTTACGGCAAGTCGAACTTTGTCTTGCAAGTCGTTCAACTACACAGAGATCCGTGTCGTTCAAGTGGTCATAATCGTTTATCCGTAAGTTTCCTGTTTTTATATTTCCTGGAGATCCTGTGCCTCGTCGCGGCTTTGAACTCGAAGAATCGTTTTTGCCAAGACGAAACACATCAGTATCGGATCGATCATCACGACGTTGCACAATATAGAAACGGATGTTTTTCATAAAGCAACACTCTTTAAGTATGCGGATAGTTGAACGAAAAACCTAGGCTTATCAATATTAAATTATCATGATGCCTACATAATTTAATTTTCTTACACCGCTCTGAAAACCCTATCATAACATATCGATTCAGAACATCGAAAATGACCCTTTTTCCGTGAGGCCGCAACGTTGGTATTACAGCGACAATTTTTTGACGTTTCTCAAATTCATAGATAGCTTCGGGAATGAATACCATAGAGAAAACAAACAACGTTTAGTTGATCTATGATGAATACTTATTTGTCAAATAGCGCAATACAAGCCCAATGTGACCATCTTTAGACACATTTTCTCGTGAAATAGTCATGACGAATACCACTCGAGATGAAATTTAAGCAGGTAAAATTTCTCTCTTGTAATATTCAAGTTTGTTGTTGAAAGCAACAAACTTTCATTTTACAATCGAGAAATTTTGCCGGTAAAGTTTCATCTCTAGTGGTATTATATATGAAAATTTTTTTCCGTGTTATTGTTTTCAGAGAGGTGAATTGAAAAATATCGTTCATTACACGTCCGGAAAGGCTTTTTCCGTGCTTACACGAATTAACTTACTTACTCATCGCGCTCACGGAGAAAGCTTACTTTCTGGACCAGTAATGAAATAGTAATTTACGCAACAAGTCCGGATAATAGAGTTTTTTTGGACGAATAGTTTGTGAGTACAAAAAAACTATTTTCATTACACCGCTCTGAAAACCCTATCATAACATGTAGATTCAGAACATCGAAATCGAACCCTTTTCCGTGCGGCCGCACCGTAATAGTTATTTAATCAACCAGTTACTTAATGACAGCGATTAATGGTCGAAATATTTAAACGCGGAGCGGAGCGAACGCGTTAATGTTTGAGACCATTAATCGCTGAATTAATAAACGAGTTGATTACAAAATTTTTCCGTCGACCTCATCACGAATTAAAAATAAATTCTGGATTGAAATAAATTTTTAGTTTGCATAATGGACAAATTTGACAAAATTTAAATTTCTATGTTCATTTCGATAATATATTAATAGATAAGGCACCCTATGGAACAATTCGAAAAATTCATAGAGGGAATATTGAACATATCATTACCTATGATATCCGAAAAGGAACGTGTGGAGAAAGTGGAGGTTGAAGTATTATTTACTTTGCAAATTTTATCATCTAAAATTTCTCCTGCAGTCTCTATTTTATTTTAAATGGAGTTTTCGATATACCTGTAGCTAGTCGATGTAAAACATTCCTACATAAATAAGGACTGTAATCAGGTGTTGGGTTTTATATTTTTATTTCGAAGGACCAGTTTATTTTTCAGAAGTTTTTATTGAAGAAAGTCTCAATACACAGTTTATACACTTTTCACACAAGTTCAATTACACAGTTGATCGAAAACTACGAATCAGTAGGTACACGCACTTTACTATAAATATCGACGAGGGTAGTTTCGATGTTTAACTACGAACGATAACTACAACCGACTAGGGTTGATTGGTGACTTTAGAAAAATGGCCGACTATAGGACCTCTACAACAAGTGACGACTAGGTCAATGTGCAACTAATACAAGTACTCGGTACGACGACAAAACAGCAAAAGGAATGAGTTTTAGAATAGCGTTGTCCTGTGTCCAATTCATACCCCTTCCACCTCTATCCGAACCACAGAAAATGCGTAAAGATTAAAGAAGAACATCCGCCACATTTTGATCACAGCCACCGTTCGGGACGGCTATACGAATGAATGCAATGCGCAGTGGGCGGAATTATCTGAAACTAACTTTAGGGGTAAACATTTAGGCGCTCTCATATAAAGGGCGTTACTGAACAATACCTTTTTTTGACAGAAGTTGATATCCAACCAAGCTCGATAGTGCTTTGACTGAATATTTTTTGTTCGGTTGCCATGACAATCATGCATTAAAATAAGAAATCATGCATTAAAATAGGTCATTAATGGATGATTTCGAGAGCGTTAAAATGAGCTTTTATTTTATTTATTTACAATATCGAAATGCTTTCTGCTGAAAATTTTTCCCGTGTTATTTATTGTTTTCAGAGAGGTGTAATGAAAAATGTCGTTCATTACACGCCCAGAAAGGCTTTTTCCGTGCTTGCACGAGTTCCCGTGTGAGGCGGTCGTGTTGCGTACAATATTTTTCGGCAACCGTGTAGAATTACCAATCAATGAGACGACACATTTCTTTATAATAAATTTTGATTCTTATTTGAATTGAACAAATCCGTTGCTATTGTGATGCACCTAAATATGACAACAACGACGTGATTTTTTCCGGCCTATTCCGGAAATTGCTACTTTCTCAAAGAAAAAGCGTCCGGGATGTACCCACTTCCCGAAAATATACTATTTCAAGCCGATGGAACCGATAATGATATAGATTTTCATACTCAATTTTCGGTTTTTTTTTGCTGAGGACAATAAATTAATGAAGAAATGCATGTTTGGAATAGGACGGGATTTCATGGAGAAAATAGGAGCATTTACAATATCTTCCATATTTAACTGCATAAAATACTTGTATAGGTTTTCGTTCATAATCTGTGAAGAATGAGTTAAAATTCCGACAGACTCCATTTTGATATCGCAATGACCTTCCACATAAGAGTCGTTTCCGGAAAAGCTCATAAGGGGAAACATATTGAAAGTGATGGAGTACGGATTTCTGTCCCCAACTGAACCCGTCAACTTACCAGAATTCAATAGCGATGAACGGGGAGAGGGAAAACGGAGGGCCCCTTGATTTTTAGAGAATCTGTGAGAAGTGAGAACGAATCTGGACGTACCGGGAGATGACATGAAAGGGACTTAATCCAACATATCATGTATATTCGGTGGTGGGATGGTTGCATCCTTTTATAAGCTACTAGCTACCCGCTCCGGCTTCGCACGGATGCAATGCTGATACTGAATAATATACCTACCTACTACAAAATGTCCTTATAAACAACGTTTTCAGCTTTCTTGTCATTAGACAATACAAACATATTTTGTTTAGAAGTTACTCTTGAAGGAGCGACAAATAATTGACCATGAGAAAAACACTCAACGCTCAAATCTAAGCAGAAACACGCCATCGCTATTTATAGGCGCACACGCCGCCATCCGGGTCGGTAGTGCCGGCGCCGCACCGCTAAGTCCCTGCATTTCAAATCTATAATATATCCATTCAAATTACATGCTGTAAAGGGCCATATTGATCTATAGTGAATTGACAATGTATTTAAGGTACTTAATTGGATAAGGATTGATGCCGTATTGCTCAAAATAACTTCCTAAATAAGCCTTTTTTTTCCGTAGAATGTAAAGGATAAAAAATGGTTATTGTGGGTAATCCTTAAGAGATAGACATATACCATCGCGGACTTTTTTGTTGACCTTTTTTAGGTGTACAATACTGAGTACATTATTTTGATTTATCTCGTGGGGTTCAGTCAGCGTTTGCGATGTAAAAAACCTGTGAATTCATCAGTGTTTCTATACAATATTATGCATGTATCATACATATAAACCTTCCTCTTGAATCACTTTATCTATAAAAAAAGCGTTTCAAAATCCGTTGCGTAGTTTTGAAGATTTAAGCATACATACTATGTATACTATGTAAGTATGTAATGATATTTCGGGGCTGTTTAGACATAGGGTTTTTCAATGAGACGTGTTTTTTTGACATTCAGAGAAAAATGCCATTTTTTCAGACCACGACTACAGGACCATATCCATTTCATGAAATTTTTCATAACCAAATTGCGAAGTGGCTGCCCTATGTCCATCTTTGAGGTCTTGAATCAACTCTAGGCTCTTGGCCTTCTATTTCACATTGCCCCAAACGAAGAAGTCGCAAGAGAACCAATTGAGATCACCTCTTCGAGAGATAACACGGTCCGGGAACTTTTCCCGTGAAAGATCAATGGTTTCGTTGCTTGTGTGGCACGTAGCGCCGTCTTGTTGAAAGTAGACGTTCGCCAGATCAATACCATCCAATTATGGCCATAAAAATCATATCTTATTCCAAGGAACGACGAAGAAAGGACAAACTAGAGTATTCTTCAACACTTTCGTCTACAGCAGCAATATTATCGGCTGTTCTTGAGCCACGTGCACGGGTTTTATTCTTCACATCACCAACTTGTCCCAACAGCTCAAATTTTACCACCAATTTCTGTATTGCGGTTCGACAAGGTGCTACACGACGAACCGTCTCTGCCAAAATTTTCACCATTTGTATGGTGAATTTTAATAATTTCAATGCGGTGTTGAAGCGTGAATCGTTCCATTTTCATTAATATCTTAGTTTCTACTTGCCAAATGTAAATGAATGAAAGCTTCAAAAGTAACATCTACCGGAATAGCGGGCTATTCAAAATAACACCTCTTATTGGAAAACCTTTTCTCCACGACTGCCACAGAATACAGCTCTTCCAACATCGAATTTGACCATAGAATGTCAGTATTCTATCACTTGATATGTAATATTCATTCTACAACAATTATCGATTTCAAGTAAATAACCAGTTATGACCGCGGTTGTTGTTCAGTTTGGTCCTTGGTTTTCGCCCTTTATAGATTACCACCAATAACCAACTCGAGCTTGAGTATAATCCTTGTTTTTTAAGCATTTCGACTGAATTTCATTCTCGCACAGTGTGTGAGAATATTCATTCCGTAACACTTTTGAAAACATAGAGAATAAATCTATGTGTCTGCCGCTCTGATTGTCATATTTATTGCGGTTTTCGAAACGTCATAATTCATTTTAGTATTAAAAGATTAATTATCTAGCTTCGTCGTGGAGAAAGTATAGTCTGTTACTCGGTTAGAATGAAAATCCGATACTCGTGATTCCTCAGGCTCGCCTCCGGCTCGCCCTCGGAATGATTCACTCGTATCGGATTTTCATTCTGCCCTTGTTACAGAATATACTATTCTTGCACACTTATAATGAACACGAAACGAACATGCTAACACGAATGTAGAAAAAAATGACTCATTATACTAGAGAACAACAAAACGTGGAAGGAACATACAGAGTGACCACTGAAATTAAAGGTGATAATAATTGAGGAATCAGATCTCTATTCATAATTATTGCAATTTTTTTACGCTTGAAAAATGGCACTCCCCGAAACTTTACCGACCGTTTTATCAGTTTTATCTTCAATATTTTGTCACGTAAAATTTTGAAGATAAAAAAAGTTTCAGTGATGCCAAATCATCAATTAGACGATCTTGAAATTTTCATATAGGTAGATTCAGAATGAATATTTTGCATAAGCACACTATACAAGGTGTAGCTGAATAACATCGACAAATGAAAATTATAGTGGGTATTTGGAAAAAGTTACACCCCTCTGAAGATCAACAAAAAAATGTTTCTCTTGTTTTTTACCTGTATATCAAGCTGAGGACACGAAACTTGGTGATTATCGTTTGTCGATGAAATTACACATGTTGGAATTTTTTCAACCCTGAAGTATGCTCAGAAAGGTTAAAATAGTAGACCTCTAAAATATTTTTTCTCACAACGTTTTTTCTGGTGAAAATTTTCCTTTCAAAAAATCATGGCTGAAAAGCTCTACACTAAGTTTTTTATTTCTACAGAAAAAAATTCGTTGATCTGCGAAACCGCATTGTAGCAGGGTGTGAAACGATACGAAGTTCACCAGGAATATTTCATCGCATACGCACTTCTATGAGGAGAAGAGTAAATGCTTGTATTGAAGCTAAAGTCGGTCATTTCCAATATTTATTATGATTGTACATATTATTATAGATATTTGATAGATTTTTTTTTCATTCTAATTCATTCATTTCATATAAAAGTAGAATTATTATAATTTGGTAGGCTGTTGTTAAATAAAATACTATTCAACATGAGCTTGCAATATATTTATGTTTCTCTCGCAAATCCTTGAGTTTTCGAAAAATCATGTAAAAATAAAAAAGTTAGTGTGAGAAATGGGCTTTTCAGCCATGTTTTTTGAAAGGAAAATTTTCACCAGAAAAAAAATTGTGAGATAAAATATCTTAGAGGGTTACTATTTCAACCCTTTCTGAGCATACTTCGGGGTTGAAAGACATGAGTAATTTCATTGACAAATGATAATTACCAAGTTTCGTGTCCTAAGCTTAATGTACAGGGAAAATAAAAAAGAAGAATATTTTTTTTATCTTCGTTGGGGTGAAACTTTAACGGGGTGGGGTTTCTCAAAAATTTTTATACTAAATACTCACTTTAATTTTCCTCAAAGATTCAACGCTTTCATTTTTTCGGTGTTATTCAGATTATCAGATAAACCCTGTATGTATGGAGATGACTTCTACAAGAACCGTGGAAACTGAAAACAATCAGCCTAGCGCCGCATAAATCAATTTGACAATTAATCGTCGCTCGATTTTATGAATAAAGCACGACATCAGGCCATAATGTCGATTCGACGTCCTGTGTCGGCAGTTCTAAATTCGAAGGCCATTTTCGTCGGCAGAATTTCAGATTGGCTTCATCATCGAAGTGCGATTTTTAAATAGGTTCGATGAATGGCCCGCGCGTGTGTTTGTGACAGGAAAAGCACTATCAAAACGACAATATTGCCATTGGCAAGGTCCGTGGGTTCAATGCCAATGTTACGTTTTTGACTGACGGCCAACCGAAGTGTGAAATGATTAATGAAATTTGTAGTAAACATTAGATTTGATGCGATGAAAAAATTGCTGTGTTATGTGTCGAATGTTTCAACACAGTTTTTTCATTCTTCGAAATACTGTTTGACGAACCATTTTTCCACAATTAGGATTAAAGTGTGGAGTAAGCCTTACACATTGCGTAAAAATCTAATCCAAACTACTGTATACAGGGTCTTTCACGAGGAACCTCACCCATATTTATACGGGAAACTACTGAACGTACTTTCATGAAATTCAGCACTTATAAGTATTTCACGATGCTGATGAAATCTAAAATATTTTCAAGGCATGAGCACCTCCGGTTTTTCCGGAAATGACGTCAACTTCCGTTTTTCAAATTAGAACACCATTTTTTTATTGCAGACAGGGCCGTATCTAGGTACTACTGCGCCTGTGGCAAGATTTTCTTCAGCGCCCCCAAATTGGCGTAGATTTTTTTCATCATGTTTCAAATTTTTTTTTAGTTTTGAATAAACTAAATATATATATACATATACAGGGTGATTTTTTTAAGTGTTTCATTAGAAGTTTTCGAGGAAGGAATTGCGATACAAATTCAAAATTTTGTATTTTTGTTTTAGAGTTTTCAAGCGGAATCTACTTCCGGTTCTACCGGAAACGGATGTGAACTTCGTTATTTCAAATGGAACACCCTATATATCAATACATATTTCAATTCTTCGTTTAATTCTGCAATGATTTGATGTATGATATGCGCAACCACATCAAGCGATTGTTAAGATTTTTTATTTTATCGGGTAAAATTGTACGCTGATACTGCTTCTTGTATAAATTATGAGGAAATATTATACAGGGTGCCTGAAACAGGGCTTCAAAGTGAGCCTCATTAAAACTACGAAATCTCATTTTTTTCAAATGGGAACCATATAATTTTATAATTCCGATCGATTGCTCGTCAAAAACTAGTTAGAGTGTGCCAAACATTTCATGTCTTTAAAATGAGTAGTTTCGCCGTAATCGAATAAAATTCGAATTTCACGACTAAAGCCAGGTGTCTTCGTCTGAACATCAGGTTTATCAAGGTAATTTTCAAGTAAGCTTTGTCAATAGTAATAATATGTCAGTTTTAAACTAAAATTTCTTTATTTAGTCATCATTCATTATCTGCTATGTTTATTTGTCACATTCGCCGCAAATAAAGAACAGACTTTTGTTATATCATTCTAGTGTACCTTTTTATTAGTGCTTGTTCTGCATAATATAGTGCTTGATCAATAAAAATAAGTAAGAATAACAATTCCTAACATAGCCTACTTTGATATAGACGAGCATACCACTGAATTTGACTGATGGGAAAAACCTGGCTTTATTCATGAAATTCTGTCGAATTGAGTGGTATGCTCGTCTATTTCAAAGTAGGCTATGTTAGGAATTGTCATTCCTACTTATTTTTATTGATCAAGCATTATGCAAAACAAGCAATAATAATAATAAGGTACAATGGGCGCCCGCAGAAATTTTTCTCAGGGGGGGGGCCAAAATTTTTCTCAGGGGGAGCAAAATGAAAATTATTGAAATATTGAGGGTGTTAAGCTGAAAAACGATAAGGCCATACAAATCTCAGGGGGGGCATGGCCCCCCCTGCGGGCGCCCATGTAAAGGTACACCAGAATGATATATCAAAAGTCTGTTCTTTATTTACGGCAAATGTGACAAATAAACAGAGCAGATACTGAATGATGACTAAATAATGAAATTTTAGTTTAAAACTGACATATTATTACTATTGACATAGCTTACTTGAAAATTACCTTGATAAACCTGATGTTCAGACGAAGAAACCTGACTTTAGTCTTGAATTACGAATTTTATTCGATAACGGCGAAACTACTCATTTTAAAGACATGAAATGTTTGGCACACTCTAACTAGTTTTTGACGAGCAATCGATCGGAATTATAAAATTATATGGTTCCCATTTGAAAAAAATGAGATTTCGTAATTTTAATGAGGCTCACTTTGAAGCCCTGTTCTGTTTCAGGCACCCTGTATAATATTTCCTCATAATTTATACAAGAAGCAGTATCAGCGTACTTTCTTTTGTCTCACTGTTTCAAAAAAAATTTCTTACAATGAGGGATTTTGAAGATATAAACACTAATTTGTGACAATCTTTCTGTAAAAAAATTCGAAAATCAGGAAATAACTCAACAATCGCTTGATGTGGTTGCGCATATCATACATCAAATCATTGCAGAATTAAACGAAGAATTGAAATATGTATTAATATACAGGGTGTTCCATTTGAAATAACGAAGTTCACATCCGTTTCCGGTAGAACCGGAAGTAGATTCCGCTTGAAAATATTTTACAAATTGACTTCATGTACTCTAAAACAAAAATACAAAATTTTGAATTTGTATCGTAATTCCTTCCTCGAAAACTTCTAATGAAACACTTGAAAAAATCACCCTGTATATATTATAATATTTTTTTATAATATTATTCAGATATTTTCGTCACAAATTCGAAATAATACACAATAATATGGATATTTACCTATTTTTATTTTCACATCCTACCTGGCGGAGTCGCGACATCGCTCCTTACGCAAAAAAATATTTTTGGCGTATACATGAAAACCGTGACATGTTATTTTGAATATTTTGTTGGCGCTTCTATTTTTTATTCTTTGAATTTTTTTGGCGCTCAAATTTTTTTTTTCATTTGATATTTTTTGGCGCCCCTTGCGCCTGTGGCGGGGGCCACTTGGCCACACCCTAGATACGGCCCTGATTGCAGAAATAGATTCCTTAGAAAATTTCAAGTTATTTTGATGTAACATTTTTCAGTTTTGGTTGGGAAATTCTCTCTGAGCGGGAAAATTCGAAAAAAAAATCGAAAATAGAGCTCCGCTGAAACAAGAATAACTTCGAGGTTTTTGGATGGAAAATTTTCATTTTTGGGATTTTTCAAGATGTAATATTGATGTATCCACTTTGAAAATCGAAATCGCGATTCATGATACAGGGGGTGAAAAAATCGCTTTCAAAGTTAGGGATGACAAAATCGTGAAAAATCAATTTTTTCAAATCAGAACCCCATTTTTTTATGGCAGATATTGAATCTACGCTAAAAAATAATGTGAGTGTATGCATCACACCCTTGCCCTAAAATGGATATTTTCTGAGTTAATATCCACTTTAGGGCAAGGGTGTGATGCATACGCTCACATTATTTTTTAACGTAGATTCAATATCTGCCATAAAAAAATGGGGTTCTGATTTGAAAAAATTGATTTTTCACGATTTTGTCATCCCTAACTTTGAAAGCGATTTTTTCACCCCCTGTATCATGAATCGCGATTTCGATTTTTAAAGTAGATACATCAATCTTACTTACATCTTGAAAAATCCCAAAAATGAAAATTTTCCATCCAAAAACCTCGAAGTTATTCTTGTTTCAGCGGAGCTCTATTTTCGATTTTTTTTTCGAATTTTCCCGCTCAGAGAGAATTTTCCAACCCAAACTGAAAAATGTTACATCAAAATAACTTGAAATTTTCTAAGGAATCTATTTCTGCAATAAAAAAATGGTGTTCTAATCTGAAAAACGGAAGTTGACGTCATTTCCGGAAAAACCGGAGGTGCTCATGCCTTGAAAATATTTTAGATTTCATCAGCATCGTGAAATACTTATAAGTGCTGAATTTCATGAAAATACGTTCAGTAGTTTCCCGTATAAATATGGGTGAGGTTCCTCGTGAAAGACCCTGTATTGGCGACCGTTTCACCTTGACAAAGAAAAATCATTATTTCAGGTCGAATGACTTTCGTGAAACCTACTAAAAAAACAAAGAAAACCGCACGATCGGTCTATCACCTCAGGCACATCATAAATCCAAATTCCAGTTCCGTAAACATACATACAGGATGCGTCTTTGACTTGTACATATATTTTAACTGTGGATCCTTGAGGTCGAAAGAAACCTTTTTTCTGTTTCCATTTTTCCGAATTCGGCTCTGTTTGAGAGATTAACGGTGGGTTTCACAAAGCGTGATCACCAATGATTCGAGATCAACAGCTTGATTCTCTGATTTTTGAACTGACAAAACGAGTTGATTCTAGATCAAGCTCGGATCACCGGTGATTACGCTTTGTGAAACCCACCGTAGGCCATTTGAAAAATAAAATTGGGACAAATATGTGCCTGATATGATTCTCTGGATTCAATGCAAAGTTCATATTTCTCGATTGAAAATGAGTTAACACAGAGTTTTTGCTGAGGTTTTTATCTGTGATTAGGAGCGGAGAATAAATCAATCTGTTTGTTGAATAATCTATTCCTTGTTGCCTTTTCATTACAAAACAAATATGTACCCACTGCTCTTTTTCACCTTGTAAAGAGATCATAAATTTCAGCCATTCTGTGATATTGGAAACCCAGGGAAGCATACAGATTATTATTATAATTTATTATTTTTTCGTCAAATTTTATCGGGAAGAATTGAGAATAACTCGAAAACGACGTGTTTTATTATGAACCGTTTATCTTTTTCAAGGGGTTTTATAGTTTTTTGTGTGGATTTATGAGTCGGTTTTGCTGTAATTTTTTACCAGTAGAAATATTGAATGAGTTTTGATTCAGGAATATGCACCATGAATAAAGTAAAGTAAAGTATTTGAAATAGCGGTTAAGAAGATATGGACAGAAAAGTGTTTTTTTCGTGGATTTTCGACACCCTGTATCTTTCAAACGGAACCGAATTTTGAAAAATGGTACGGAAAAAAATTGTTTCGTTTGATGAGAGGAATCTACAATTGAAATACCTACATACAGAGTGTAACAGCCAAATGGAATAAATTCGATAATGAATAAATGAGGGGGTTGAAAAATATGCTCATTTAAAATTACAAATCGACGTGTCCGAGCGTTTTTCCCAACACGCCCTCATTTATTCGTTATCGAATTTATTCCATCTGGCTGTTACACTCTGTATATGTACAAGTCAAAGTACATATGGATGAAAAGAAATTTTGGAAATGTGTCGACCTGTTATGAAATAATGAATTGTCGCCAGGTCAAACACACTGTTTCAGTTTAGGAGGAAAATGACTTATAACGGAAATATACGCGAGTGCTCCTACACTGCTTCAATTCTATCTGATGTACGTAAACCTAATAAAAACAGAACAAATGGGACATGAGCCGAATTCCGAGAGGAACATGACTCGAAGGCAGAAGTAATTACTATCCTCTGGCTAGTAACCACCGCCTAACAGTTGGATCAATCATGATAATTCGAATCGGAGTTCCGTTGTTACGGACTCTATGAAGTGTGCCCGGAGTCAAGAAAAACTGTCTCCCGCTTTTCAGAACTACTGTGGGTTTTGCACTTTGGTTCGGGAAACAATAGATTGAATTCTATTGTGTCGAGGAGATAATGGATTGAATAACGCTTTGTATAAAAGTTGAATGGATAATTGGTTCAGGAAAGAATAGCGATATCGAAGTTCAGAAGAGATATGCCTCTCAGTTAGAATTCATTATCATTAGTTGTTAAACCAAAGCATCTTGAATCAGAATTACATAAGTGCATCTAGTTATTCTGGCGGAATTATAATGAATGTGAACTAACCATAATGAGTAGATTGAAAATTCAAGAAAAGGATCATCGTGTCCATATTATACTCATACAGAGACGGACAGAGCAATGTATTTATAAGTACTTCACAATGAGTAGCTTGAAAATAAGCACTGAAAGTATTTGGGTAGCCCAGTGGTTATGGCGATTGACTCTGACGCGGAAAGTCGCCAGTTCAAGCCCGAGGCTAAGTGTACAAACACAGTGGAAGCAGGTTTCTGCTTGCCGATAGCCAGCGCCGACTCGCGCTTATAAGCTGTAAAAATTAATACATGTTTTCATATTGAGCAGTACACAGTCAAAACAGGTCGCGACGGTTACCAGCGTTCTCGCTTTGATCGGAATTAAAATTTAGTTGTTTTCCTGCTTTTATACGCTCGGGTCGGTCCTGTGATGGTCGATGGATAATGGATAAAGGAAACACTCATAGCAGCAGTTTTTCAAAAAACAAGCCTTTCTTCCGGCAAAATAGGCTGCTTATGTAGATTGCACCAATTTTTGACTAACCGATATTTCACTTTCTCCAAAATGTAATTAAAAGTCTCTGGAGTCATTCTAGCATATTGAAAGAATCTTTCATTATCATTTTTTAAACTTTGAAATGAATGAATTTTAAGAACATGGACGAGAACACAGCAGAATTCTCCATATAACTTTCTTTCGCGATTAAGAGTATGTATACCAATTTTTTTTTTAATTTGGTAAACACAGAATCTAAGGCAATGAATTCATCATCCGAAGAAGACGTCATATTTGGTGGAAGTTAGACACCACACTGGCGGGTTTTAAACTATTTTTCTCGCTTTTATCGTATTCACTGTGTGATACATCTGCGCGAGAAAATAGCGCAGATCGGCGCTGGCTACCGGTAAGCGAGAAACCTGCTTTCACTGTGTCCGTAGACTGAAAGAAAGAAAGAAATTTTCTCGTCTCGGTAGTGGGCCACCATTTCACTATTGGGTCGAAAATTAAGATGACGTAAGGACACAGTAACAAAGCCTACACAGAACACAACTTCTTTTCCTAACTCGTATACGTTATAAGCTTCGAAGCTTGTAGTTTCTGAGGGGTCTCCTTGGGAGACCTAGGAGTAATCAGTATAATCAGTATCAATCAATCAAGTGTCCCAAAAGCGTCGTTTACTGAGGGGATCTCAGGATCCCTTTGAGCTAGAAAAAAATGAATAGCACATTTTCTGCCTCGATTTTGGGAGAATTAATTTGGTAGAAACCGCAACCTCATAAGTTCAACTGTTTCGAGTTAATCGGAAAATAGCGTGAAATGAATAACTCCATTAATCAAATTGTTGATATTTATATTCATATCAATGAACGCGGTGTATATGATTAATCGATGTTATGAACTTCCTTAATACTGAAGCTATCCACTTCAAACAAAAATCTCCCACTCTTTCTTGTAGAATCCACTGGTGATACAAGTCCATTTTGATTGCGGTTACTTTTCTAGTTATAATACAAACCTTTGTTCTTCAAAATGTGAACCATACGAATTCTTCAAACGAATGAAATCGCTTTTTTTCTTTTTTCGAAAATATGTATACTCCATTCACTTTTATAAAGTATACCGGTTGGCCATGGAATTCTGACATATTTTACCGTGTGAATTTTGAGAATGTTAGGTTATAGTCATTCTTCTGTCAGTTGAACAAGGAATGTTGCCATTTCTACATACAGGGTGTTTCACCATAAACTGGACAAACATATATAGCCGTGTAGTTGATACAGAGAAAGTCATTTTTGCCTTATGACATATACCCCGTTTTCGACGCATAATCGAGATACAGGGTGCTTAATGTCAACTTTGAGCAATATTCTGTGAACTGTGGTAAGTTATGCGTGATATTTGAAATAACGGTTCCTGGTCACATCTTAGTATTTTTGAGGGCTCAACTGAATTGTGGTGTGGAATTTTGCAAACAGAAATTCAAAATGGCGGAAAACCTGCAAAGTCGGAATTTTTTTTCTCGATTGCCAATTTGGAAAGTATAATCTCAACGTACGCGATTTTCTAAGATTTTCCGTGAAAAAATTTTTTCAAATTTCGAACTCAACTTTTTTTTTACATGTCCTCAGTGAAAAAAAAATTTCGCCCAAAATTTTTGGAATTTTCCATGGTTGAAATATCCTCAATTCTGAATACTTGGGTAGAAACAGAATGAAAAAATTTCAATTGGTTTTCTTTTTGTAGCCTTCCGAATATTACGCTAGGTGTACTTTCCTAATTTTTATTTGAGAAACTGGAGCCCGTACGAGGGTCAAAATTGTGCTGCTGGGCTCCCAGAATGACCCAGATATAAATATGAAATTATAACGAATAAAAAAAATTGAAAAAAAAAATTATTTTTTTTTTCCAGAAAACTTCGATAAGGTTCGAACTCTACACTCTCGATTAACTAGTGTTGCTTTGGTAACGGAGATTTATAGGATTAGAATTAATCCAATTCATACTCGTAGAGTTCGATTCCTACCAAAATTTTTTGAAAAAAGCGTAATCTTCGGAAGGCTACAAAAAGAAAACCAATTGATATTTTTTCAATCTGTTTCTACCCAAGTATTCAGAATTAAGGATAGTTCGACCATGAAGAATTCCAAGAATTTTGGCCGAAATTTTTTTCCACAGAAGACATGTAAAAAAAAAGTTGAGTTCGAATTTTGAAAAATTTTTTTTACGGAAAATCTTAGAAAATCGAGTACGTTGAGATTATGCTTTCCAAATTAGCAACCGAGAAAAAAAAATTTCAACGGGGTATATGTCATAAGGCAAAAATGACTTTCTCGGTGTCATCTACACGGCTATATATGTTTGTCCAGTTTATGGTGAAACACCCTGTATATGTCGGAGTAATTAGGTATTCAACAAAATGTTTATTTACTTCGGGAAAATAATGAATTTAAGGAAATTATCAGGGTTACTTTTAGAATGCGCAGATTTCAATTCTGAATAGCACCTGATACTTTGCCCCTGCTTTTTCGAAACTACCTTCGGCATTCTTAGTTTCCAGGCTTGATAATTAATGATGAATAATGAAAAATAAACGTCGGCAACGTCTCCGAAATTTATTCATTGGCGTAATGTCGTTCACAAGTACCAACCTGCGATTTTTTCAGGTAAAAAAACTTGATAAACCTTAAACTTGGCCAACCGCGATACTTTATAAAAGTGAATGTATGAGTCTATGTATTATACATATACAAATTATGATTGAAAATTAAACTCAGAAAATATCGAAATGGGTCGTCAATATTTAGAAGAATAACTTATTTCAATGGTTCTGAATGAATCGAGTCGACTCTGTTCTTAACACGATTAATTCAACTTCCACGTCCTGGATGTCTGTGATGAATGCCTGACTCGAAGAATTTAAAATTAACTAACTAAAAACGTAACAGCAAGGAATGAGCAGGAGATTAGTTTAATGCGACGTAATTAGGAGTGAGATGACTAGCTAGACAGATTCGCTATTTTTTCTCAGACAGAAGTACTATCGAAGGATAATGACGAGTGGACTTTTGATTGATGAAGATCTTAAGTCCGAATATTTTCTAGAAATTTGAGGACTGAATACTACCATGGCAAGCGGCACATGACAGGAAAAGATTCTCATAATAACCAAAAATAAATTATAAAAACATAAGTAATGAAAAGCAAAATAAATAAACATAAGGAAGTATCATCTAAATATTCTCCTATAAAGGGTGTTTCGGTATGAGCGCAAGATCTGAATCCTTCAAGGTATACGAGTAACTTTCTTTCTTTTATGAATGTCATTCTTAAAATGACAGTATCCATATACCGGATGAGTCCGAAAGATGGGGCACCCCTATTTTTGAGAGAAATAATCGGATTCAAAGCACGAAAACTGAGGGCACTATTGAACAACTAAAATGTGATTTTTTGATAGATATTCATTGGGATCTAGTTTTTCAAATGTGTCTTTCAAAGAACTTGAAATGACAACTGCAAAAATATATTGAACTCATTTTGTTGAAATCATATTTGATTCACATTTTAAGATTTCACGCGATTATATGTCAAATTCTCATTTACACAGTGGAAACCCAGCTCAAACCAGCTGAACGCAAAATATCAAGTGTAAATTTTTTAAATTATTGATTCTTTCGAAAATATAAACAGTTTTTTTTTCAAGTGGTTTTGAAGTATTTTTGCGTGGGTTTATGAGTCGGCTACGCTGTAACTTTTATACCATGAGAAAGTTCGAAAGAGTTTGGATTGAGGAATACGCACCAAGAATAGAGTGAACAATCAAACGTAATCGAATTTTGGAAAATGGTATAGGAAAAAAGTGTTTCCTTTGATGAGAGGAATCTACAATCAAAATATATGTAAAAGTCAAAGACTCACCCTGAATAGCCCTGTAGATGACATCGAGAAAGTCATTCTTGCCTTTTTCGAAGCATAAGAGAGGTACCTACGGGGTTTTATTTATTTATTTATTTATTTACCGAAATACACACAAGTTACAAATGATATAATATGTGCGGCTCACAGAGGTAATCGAGTTACCTGTATGTGAGCTCGGTGCCGAAAATCAATCATACAGAAACAAGAAACCAATAAAATTTGAAAGAAGCGAAAACCCCAAAAACGTCAGAACATGACAAATCCAAACCCTACCCCCACAATCTACCACCATGATTATAATAAAAACAATAAGAAATAAATTACAACTATAAAATATGATATGATGTAATAATAATACAAACAATATGAAAAGAATCACAACAATATGACTCCAACAATAGTATAAACAATAATAATAACACCAATCACAAATTTGATGAAACCCATCTCTTCAATTTACTCTTCCTGGTATATCGACCGTTCAAAATCTTCAATTCATTAGGAAGTAAGTTAAATACACCAATCGCCCTCACAATACTACTCTTACCACTGACTGACTTGAATCTTACAGGCAATTGGATGCTCTTGTTTCTCGTGATGCTCTTTGATTCCATAAATTCCTTTTTAAGTACGTCATAATGATATTTTAGAGACTCAAGGGAAAAATTGAGTTTCGAATTTTGGAGAAAAATTTGTACGGAAAATCTTAGAGAATCGAATACGTCGAAATAATGCTTTCCAAATAGGCAATCGAGAACGAAAAAAAATCCAACTTCGCAGTTTTTCTGCCATTTTGATTTTCTCTAGAATTCTACAGGGTGTCCCACGGTCGAGTGTCTATTAGACGTTTCTGGAGAACTGGACATATTTGAAATCCGAAAATTGGGATTATGATATTGTTGGAAATTCTCTACAGACCTAAAATATTTTCGGAGCCTGAGCACTTCCGGTTATACCAGGAGTGGAAATAAATTTGTTCAAAAAATTTTTTTTTCAATATTTTCATTTCTGATATGATTGAGTATTCAATGCTGAATACATTTCTGTTGAAACTATTGTATTCATTCGAATAGTTTTCAAAATATCGAAAAAAAACCTGAAAAAATGTCAAATATTCATAGTCAGTGTTATGTCCATTATTCCTATTCTGAACATTCCGAGTTTAAACCGTTATCACAACGTCAAAGTAGAAGAATGTGAAAAGGTCATGCATCTTTTGAATTTCATAAATATCATCACAGGGTGTTTCAAATTTTGTGTCGAAAACTGTGATCGAAAATTGGCTATAACTTCTGTTTTTCAAATTAGAACCCTATTTTTTTATGATTGCGTTGGATTCTGCGGAGAAAAATATTAATAGCACCCTCAGATGTTCTTGATCCTAAATTCAGTAATTGCCGAGATATTTGAGCTTTTCTGGATTTATGTTGTACGTAGAGTCAAATTCATCGAACCTGAAGAGATTCGATGAATATTCTTGTAAAACCATAGTAACAACTATGTCACCTGTGAATTATTAATGGGATCATTAATTTTCTATGGTCACAGAATATTCTCATGCCAACAGATTCGATGACTATTCTTATGAAACCATAGTAAAATCGAGAAGTAAGGTTTGTGAAGATCCCTTAATTGGGGGGAGTACTTCAAGGGCGCAGTCACCTTTACGGGAAATAAATGCTCGAGCGCCAGCCACAATAGGTTTAACAAGGTTGTGGCGCCTTGAACTCTCCACTTCTACCAAGGTAGCTTTTATACAGTGGAGAAGGGTTCGGTTTAATCTAGGAAATTAGCGATTAAAAGTTATGTTTCTTTCCTGAATGCTGCTAAAATTAAAGGTTCACTTAAAACACAAAATGGATTTTACAAAGTTTACTGACTTCAAGCAGAAATGACAATAAGGAAAAATGTATCAATACTAAGAATCAAAAATTAAAACTGATTTCATTTGAGAGTAAACATGAAATTAAAAGAAATGACTTAAATATCGGTATTTATTTATTTCAAGATGAATGAATTCAAGAATAAACGGTGATCGGGTGAGCAAGACGGTCGGGCGAGGTGAGAGAATGCGAGAATTGAACGGTAAATAGGGGAGTACGGGAGTAACAAAGCAAAACTTCAAAATTCGGCAGGCCACGGAAAATATCATATAATCTAACCACTTGCAACGATGTATTCCACACTCAGATGTAGAAAAAAGGAAAGGGAACAGGATAGCTGTGTCAGCACAACGTCTGGACAAGTGACTCCAAAGAATGGAACCCCTCGGCCCGACGAAGTGATTCTAGTAATCCGCAAACGTCTAGTGAGTTAACAAGGGGTGAAGCGCGGTCGTAACCCCGTTGTGATCTCGCCGATGTCAACTCACAAGGACGTCGCCGAAAATACGAATCGTCGATCACAGTTGAACGAAATAGAAATCGGGTACGGCTGAGAACCAACAACGTCCAGACAAGTAGCTCCAGGAAAATGGAGCTTCTCGACCTGACGAAGTCTCTCGTGTTTTCGTCAACCCTAAGCGAACTGAGAAGGGGTGAAGCGCGGTCGTAACCCCGTTGTGATCTCGCCGATCTCAGTCCTCAAAAGGTCGCTGATAAACACGGAGATTAAGGCCCCCACAAAGGAATCGGAACACAAGATGAAATCTTGAAAGTAAAATGGGGTCGAAAACAAGTCAGGTACGGCAGTGAACCAACAACGTCCGGACGAGTGGTCTCAGAAACTGGAACCTCTCGGCCTGACGAAGTCTCCTGGATTCCCGTCAAATTTCCGTGGATTAAGCAAGGGTGAAGCGCGGTCGTAACCCCGTTGTGATCTCGCCGAGCTCAATCCCCAAAAAGTCGCTGATAAATCCAGAGGTTAAGGAATCACAAAGAAGTAATGATACAAGATATTATCTCGGAATGAAAGGGATATGAGATACTAATCGGGTACGGTTGTGAACCAACAACGCCTCGACAAGTAGTTCCAGAGAAATGGAACCCCTTGACTTGACGAAGTCTCTCGTGTTTTCGTCAACCCTAAGCGAATTGAGAAGGGGTGAAGCGCGGTCGTAACCCCGTTGTGATCTCGCCGATCTCAATTCTCAAAAAGGTCGCTGATAAACACAGAGATTAAGGAAACACAAAGGACTTGTAACGCAAGATATAATCTTGAAATGAAAAAGGATGCAAAATATCAATCGGGGACGGTTGTGAGCCAACAACGCCTCGACAAGTAGTTCCAGAAAAATGGAACCCCTTGACTTGACGAAGTCTCTCGTGTTTTCGTCAACCTTGAGCGAATTGAGAAGGGGTGAAGCGCGGTCGTAACCCCGTTGTGATCTCGCCGATCTCAATTCTCAAAAAGGTCGCTGATAAACACAGAGATTAAGGACACAAAGAAATGTCAGACAGTATGAAATCGAGGAAATAATGTGGATAAAATACAGGTAGGTTACGGCGGTGGACCAACAACGTTCAGGCGAGTAACCCCAGCGAAAGGGAATCACTTGACTTAACGAAGTCTCTTGTATATCCGTCAACCCTTAGCGAATTAAGAAGGGGTGAAGCGCGGTCGTAACCCCGTTGTGATCTCGCCGATCTCAATTCTCAAAAGGGTTGCTGATAATTACAGAGATTAAGGTGCCACCAAGGAAATAAAATCGTAAATCAGGGAAGAAATAATAAAAAAAATGGTTTAAAAGTAGTGGAACACACGATGATTCAATTGTTAGGATGATATTTAACGGATAATGCCATGTAAGAAATATGAACGGGGCCTTACCGGTTCGCTGAAGTATGCACTACACAAACTGAAAAGGAGTCCTGTCTCAAATTTCACTAGCACTGATTTTATTTTCTACGGAAAATTAAATCGGAGAAATCAATGCTGAATTTACTAACCGTTCAAATCAAACTGGAAATTATATTACTATTCAAAATGAATAAAAGCGAAAAATAATTCAAACTGGTTAAAACGAGCGTAGAACAGCAAAAGAGCGCAAAAGAGAGTAAAAGAGCGTAAAAGAGGCCTTCCGCAGGTCGTGTCGCCCTTATAAAACCTTCGGAAATGGTGGGGGCATGACGCGCTGAAAACTCGAAAATTTTGAAAGAGGGGAACAATCTCGTCCCCTGATTGGTTTAGATTGACGTCAGATTGTTCCAGAAATAAATCGAAAGAATTCATACTATGTTGAAATTCGACAATTCCATCTCCGTTTTTTCAAATCCCCGGCCGTTGAAAAACGTGAAATCAACCAAGATACGAGCCCCTTATCGCAGCGCTCAGCATGTGCCCGAGCGTTTTTATACTTGCGGCGATGTTTATATCGTTGCATTTATCGAATTAAATTTTCCTTTCTTTGGAATTGCGGATATTTTATTGGGAAAATGATAAATGAGAACAGGACTTTTATGAATGAAAATTAATTACGGACTTCATTATAACTTGCAGTTCTGTTCACAATATTGAACTTATTGAATCAAACCTTCCCTCCATTGAAATCGTGAATAATTATGGAAGGAATAATATATGAAAATAGGCCCTGAATGAATAAAAATGACGAAGTTCATTACACCCCCTTTTCCTCCTCAAAAAAAAAATTCGGAGAATTTATTTTTCTTCTTAAGATCTCACCTCACCTACACCGTACTTACTCATCCCTCACTCTAATTGTACACGTCTCAGAGAATGCCTGAAACCCATCAAGAGGAATCCGGTGTTGTCCGGCTTCTTGGAGTCGGCGTCTTGATGTCGGCGTCTTGGTATCGGCGTCTTGGTGTCGGCGTCTTGGTGTCTTCGTCTTGGTGTCGGCGGCTGGTCACTTTGAACTCCTGCTGATCTGCGATCGATTCCCGGGCCTTTGAATGGATCCGGGTCAGTTATTCGTCGATGAAATAACCTTTTCCTCACTGGATAGTTACTTGGATCGTTGAAAAGGTTCGTTGTGGTAGCTCGTCGGTTCAATCGTGTCGATTACCATGTCCTTACCGGAGTCGAAGATCGTGATTATGACCACCTCAACGATCTGTTACCGAAGGAGAATAACAGACGGACGGACAGAAACTGGCTAACGGCGATGACGGGCGGTCTTCTCAACTCCTTCTCTTCTGGATTCGGGGTTCAAGACAGACGGACTTTCCTCTTCATCTCCGTGCCACGGTTTCAAGTCCTTGATGTGAATGTGACGGATACGTTTACCAAACTGATCTTTCAGATCGTAAACTACGGGAGAGATGATTTTCGTCAAGGTATACGGACCGGAATACTTCGGGGCGAGCTTGGACGCAAAATTATCTACCGCCGATGACAGAGGGCGTTCTCTACGCCAAACCTTGTCCCCCAACCTACAAGACCATTCTCTACGGCGTAAGTTGTAGTAATGGCGCTGCTGGGAAAAGGCTCGGGACAGCTGCAACCGGACGAATTCATAGGTTTCCTGGAGGCGGCGTAAACGGTTTGCATACTGGGCTATATCTTCCGGGCGTTCCACGGCGGCTTCTTGCTGATTTGCGTCATCGGAATTTCCTCGAAATTCGGCTGTTGGAGGGTGAATTTCTCTGCCGAAGTTGAGAAATGCTGGCGAGAACCCCGTAGAATCATGCTTCGCCGAGTTGAGAGCGAACGCCAATTCTCCGATCTTTTCATCCCAGTTACGGTGGTCAGCCTCGCAGAACTGAGCTATCATTGTTTTGATCGTCCTATTAGCTCTTTCCACCGGGTTGCACTGCGGAGAATAAACGGGTGCAAACTTATGTTTGATTCCTAACTCCTGGAGGTTGCCTTTGAATAGCCGACAGTCAAACTGGGAACCGTTGTCGCTGATCACGACTGATGGGCTACCAAATTTCAGGACTACTTGCTCATAAAAGGCTTGGAAGACTCCTCTGCCTGTGGCTGTCCTGAGAGGTTTGCACTCTATCCATTTAGAAAACCTATCCTGGAACATCACAAGGAAAACGTTTCCCTTCCTAGATCTGGGCAACGGGCCGATAAGATCGGTGCTGACGGTATTCCACGGCTCGGTAATCGTATACGGCTGCATCTTGCCTGCAGGTTTCTGTTGGCTAACCTTGTAGCGTTGACACCTCGTACACCCCCGGACGTACTGCGCAACTTCTCTGAACATCCCTGGCCAATAATACTTCCGAGCTACCCGGGATATCGTTTTAGCAATACCTAGGTGACCGGCGGTTGGTTCATCATGATTTTCTACCAATATGGCCGGACGGTTCTCCTTAGGGACACATAGTTTCCAAGGACTTCCCATATCCGACTCGGTAAAATCACCAGGATCCCAGAAATGGCGATATAATTTGCCCTCTTGAATTTGGTAGTCAGGGTGTCCGGTTGGGTCTTTATCGACTTCTTGAAATTTCCTCTTATACCAGGAGCACGATGAAGTGCTTCCTACCAAACAAGACTGCGGTTCCTCGGGCAGCGGGTCTCGTGACAGGGCGTCAGCTACCCGGTTCAAAGCACCCTTCCGGTACTTTATCTCAAAATCGAATTGTTGTAGGAAAACACTCCAACGGGCGATCCTGCCGGCTGGTGACTTGATGGATTGTAGCCAACGGAGGCTCATGTGGTCCGTAATCACAGTAAAGTGGTAGCCTTCCAAATACGGTCGCATCTTCTCGATTGCCCAAACTATGGCCAGACACTCTTTTTCGGTGACAGAGTAATTCCTTTCGGCATCATTGAGCGATCGGCTAGCGTATGCAATAACCCTCTCGTGCCCATCCAACACTTGTGTCAAGGCTGCACCCAATCCGGTTTCGGATGCGTCGGTCTGTAACACAAACGGCTGGTTGAAGTCAGGGCAGGCTAGAACCGGTGACTTGGTCAATTTCTCCTTTAATGTCTCGAAGGCTTGCTGCTGCTCGTTATCCCATTTCCACTTCTGCTTCTTTCGCAGAAGTGCAGTGAGTGGGGAAACGATGCGGGTGAATTCTTCCACAAATCGGCGATACCATCCAGCTATTCCCAAAAATCTTCGGAGTTCTCGGACGGTTTTGGGTGGTGACATCGAATTTATGGCAGTGATTTTGTCGGGGTCCGTTGCAATACCATTTTCGGTCACTATGTGACCCAGATATTTGAGTGATTTCCTCACGAAAGCACATTTGTCCGGGTTAATTTTCAGGTTGGCTGCTCTGAGACGGCGGAATACGGCTCTCAGGTTCGTCAAATGCTCCTCGAATGTTTCTCCCAGGACGACAATGTCGTCCAAATAAGCGAAGGCGACAGGATCCATTTCCGGACCGATGACACGGTCTAGAAGTCGTTGGAAAGTCGCTCCGGCGGAATGCAGACCGAAAGGCATCACTTTGAACTGGAACAGTCCTCTTCCAGGAACGGTGAATGCTGTGACAGGTTTGCTTCTTTCGGTCAGAGGAACCTGCCAGTATCCATGTTTCAAATCCAACGTGGATATAAATTTGGCCCTCCGAAGCTTATCCAATATCCCAGCAATATGCGGCAACGGGTATGCGTCCTTGATTGAAACCTCGTTGACCGGTCTGAAGTCAATGCAGAACCTTGGTTCGCCATTGGATTTCTTCACAATGACGACGCTTGAGCTCCATGGTGAACTTGACGGTTCCACGATACCTTCTTCCAACATTTTGTCCACCTCCTGGTTTATAACTTCTTGCATCTTCGGGTTGTAGGGACGGTATCGCTGCTTCAGAGGTTGAGTTTCGGGTTTGATCTTGATGTCATGATCGATGAGTGTGGTTGTGCCCCGAACTTCAGAAAATTTCTGAAGTTCTGGTCTCAAGAACTCTTCCAAAATTTGTTCTTGTCCTGAAGCCACGGAGTTCACCATGGGTCTCTCGGGAGGTTTCAACACGAAATCCGGTGGGTCCAGTAGTCGGCCGTCCAAGAAGCATTGTGCAGTCCTTAGATTAATATGGAAGTCATGCCTCGCCAATACATCCATGCCGAGTATGATGTCTATCGGTAATTGGGGTACCAGGAGTAGGTGAACATCGATCTCCATATCGCCCAAGGAAAGTGACGTACGGCAAATCCCCTGCACTGCCACGCAGCTTCCATTTGCAACGGTTGCCAACACGTTGTTTACCGGTGCTGTGAGGATTCCCAAACCTTGGCACCTTTCGGCCGCTGATGAGCTAAGAAATGACCTTGAAGCTCCGGTGTCCAACAGGGCTCTGAATTTGAGATGTTCAATACGGACGGCGATCATGGGGCGATTCTCCTTTGATGGGTACTTCGATGTATTTGGGGAAGTAGGCGTTGGAAACTGTCGAGTCTTCCCATCCCGACAGTTTCGCTCTAGTTTTCCGAACATCTGCAATCCCGGGACAGTACACCCTGTCTCCCACACCGGGAGCAGAATATAACAGGCTTGGCTCTGCATTCTCGCCTCATATGTCCCATCGTACCACATCGCCAGCATTGTGGTTGCCTTTCGGCAAATCTCACTTGCTTCTCCCTTGCTGGTTCTCGGATGATTCCTGATTTATCGTTCGAAGGTCTTTCCGGTGCGGTGGTAGAAGTCATCTGTACGGAGGACGGCGGAGGCTCCTTGGTAGATGGTACACGTGATGGTTCGACGGGAGTCCTATGGCTTGAGTCTATCATCAAGTTCCCAGTAGACTTCTGATTCACATTTTCATAAATCAGTTGTCGTTCATCCATAAATCCTGGCCGGTCAGGAGGTGGTACATAATGGTCTGCCTGCCACTGAACTAACTCGAACACCTTTCCCTTGTTCAACAGCTCCGAATATGTTCTCGTTTCCTGGAAGGCGAGGGCCTTCTGAAGTGACGGGATTAATCGCCTTTTAATGATGTTGACTTGTTCCTCTTCCGAAGGTCGCTTCGTGTTCAACTTCAAGAACAAGTTCTGCATTCGTGTTGTAAACAGGACTAATTTTTCTCCATCACCTTGAGTACGCTTCCTTATTTCTTCGAGTAGGTTCTCCTCATATTCTGGAGGCAGGAATGCTTCACGGAGTTGTTCCTTAAAATCTGGCCAATCCTGAAAACAACCTCGGCGGGGGATGTACCAGTCCTTTGCATCCTTACGCAATAACTCGAAGATAGACTCGAATAATTGTTGGTGGGTAACTTTTCGGGTCTCAGCTAACTGTTCCACTTCTTCCAGGAAAGAATTCACACCACTCGAACCGTCGAAATATACGTTCCATTTGTAAATTGGGACCGAGTGATAATTCCAGTGAGAATTAATGGATGTTCCTCCAGCAGTTCCGTTCTCAGCTTCCTTATGGTTCGGTAAAAATGGCCCATATTTATTTCGCTCGACCCAGTTCTGCTCCTCTACTTTATGTCCAGGTCCGTTTCGACAGTTCTCATCCAATTCCGGTAAATTGTTGTAATGACTGCCACGGAAAATAGGGTCGCCTTTCGTTGTTGTTCCGATGTTACCACAGTTCTGGCATGGTATGAACTGATCGGTTTGATTTGGCCTCGTTGCCGGATTCGACCTGTTCGGTCCTCCACCATCTTGTTCCTGTACACTGAGTCCAGTTCTGGAACTGCTTCTGTTCAGCTGATCTGTTTCCGAATGAACATGTTCTCCGGTAGTTCTGGAACTGCTTATGGTGGCTCGCCTTGATTCCTGTCGAGTATGTTCTCCATTGGTTCCAGAACTTGACGTCCGATTCGGTAATGGCAATCCCAGTCCAGAACTCATCGGCTGTCGTCGGATTTGTTCCACCACCCTTGGTATCTCAGGTGCCTCCACGCCTAGTTCTGAACTACTTCTTGATGTTGTAGTTGTTCGTTCACTTTCCAAAAAGGGGAATGAAATTCGTCGCGTCGACTCCGCTACAACCGGTCTCGTTTGTATGGGCAACGGCTCTGCAGAACTAATTCCGTTTCCATAAGTTCTTGAGTTCAATAGGGGGCTGGTAAAATTTAGTCGGCGACGAACTGCGTCACAGGCTCTTTCACGCATTCGCTGCAGGAAGTCAGTTGGTAAACTTGTTCTCCGATAGGTCCCATCCAGTTGTGGACCTGAACAGTTCATTCCTTCAGTTCCATTCCGAATTGCACTCGGGGACTCCTGACGCCCTCCACGGACGGCAGCCGGTGTATCGTGAAATGAAATGAGTTCAATTTCCTGTTCCAGCAAGGTAGTTCCGGGAAACCTATTTGTTTCTGTGATCCTGGGCGGTGGGACGCCCTCTACCAGCGGCGCCTGCGCCACCTGTCGGACTCCGGCCATCAACTGGATGCCCTCTAACACTTCATGTGCATTGGCCAGACCTTCCAGCAAATTCTCCAACCTCTCTCGCTCTTCCACTGTCTCTGGCTCAATCAGCCCCAACCTGTTGCGGACATGTTCCAGACGGCTTCCTATCCGGGCTCCCTCATTATTGGCGTTCTCCTCATCGAATTCTCGAAGACTTTCAATCAAATCACACAAGATTCGACTCGCTGCGTCCATCTCCTCGTTTGTACTCCTTAGGGTTCGTCTGAGCGGCACTCCCTGGTTGAGCACCCTCCGTAGCAGGATCCTGTTCTCATGGACAGTTCTACAGGCCTGTGTCCCACGGGCTTCCAACTCCCAAACCAGTTCCTCAGCTCGCAACCTATTCACGTTCATCACTGAAAATCTTCTACACGAAATCGTCCAAAAAAAAATGTCAATAATTAAAAGTTCACAAGAGTCACACTGTCAAAGCTGTGATCGAAAAATGTCAAAAATATATATCCAAAAAAACAGTTCAGAAATCAGCAACACTTCACTTATGAAAATGTTCGGACACAAAAAAATGCAGTATCAATTATTTTCTCACGAAAGAAACGGTCCCTGCTCGGGCGCCACTGTGAAGATCCCTTAATTGGGGGGAGTACTTCAAGGGCGCAGTCACCTTTACGGGAAATAAATGCTCGAGCGCCAGCCACAATAGGTTTAACAAGGTTGTGGCGCCTTGAACTCTCCACTTCTACCAAGGTAGCTTTTATACAGTGGAGAAGGGTTCGGTTTAATCTAGGAAATTAGCGATTAAAAGTTATGTTTCTTTCCTGAATGCTGCTAAAATTAAAGGTTCACTTAAAACACAAAATGGATTTTACAAAGTTTACTGACTTCAAGCAGAAATGACAATAAGGAAAAATGTATCAATACTAAGAATCAAAAATTAAAACTGATTTCATTTGAGAGTAAACATGAAATTAAAAGAAATGACTTAAATATCGGTATTTATTTATTTCAAGATGAATGAATTCAAGAATAAACGGTGATCGGGTGAGCAAGACGGTCGGGCGAGGTGAGAGAATGCGAGAATTGAACGGTAAATAGGGGAGTACGGGAGTAACAAAGCAAAACTTCAAAATTCGGCAGGCCACGGAAAATATCATATAATCTAACCACTTGCAACGATGTATTCCACACTCAGATGTAGAAAAAAGGAAAGGGAACAGGATAGCTGTGTCAGCACAACGTCTGGACAAGTGACTCCAAAGAATGGAACCCCTCGGCCCGACGAAGTGATTCTAGTAATCCGCAAACGTCTAGTGAGTTAACAAGGGGTGAAGCGCGGTCGTAACCCCGTTGTGATCTCGCCGATGTCAACTCACAAGGACGTCGCCGAAAATACGAATCGTCGATCACAGTTGAACGAAATAGAAATCGGGTACGGCTGAGAACCAACAACGTCCAGACAAGTAGCTCCAGGAAAATGGAGCTTCTCGACCTGACGAAGTCTCTCGTGTTTTCGTCAACCCTAAGCGAACTGAGAAGGGGTGAAGCGCGGTCGTAACCCCGTTGTGATCTCGCCGATCTCAGTCCTCAAAAGGTCGCTGATAAACACGGAGATTAAGGCCCCCACAAAGGAATCGGAACACAAGATGAAATCTTGAAAGTAAAATGGGGTCGAAAACAAGTCAGGTACGGCAGTGAACCAACAACGTCCGGACGAGTGGTCTCAGAAACTGGAACCTCTCGGCCTGACGAAGTCTCCTGGATTCCCGTCAACTTTCCGTGGATTAAGCAAGGGTGAAGCGCGGTCGTAACCCCGTTGTGATCTCGCCGAGCTCAATCCCCAAAAAGTCGCTGATAAATCCAGAGGTTAAGGAATCACAAAGAAGTAATGATACAAGATATTATCTCGGAATGAAAGGGATATGAGATACTAATCGGGTACGGTTGTGAACCAACAACGCCTCGACAAGTAGTTCCAGAGAAATGGAACCCCTTGACTTGACGAAGTCTCTCGTGTTTTCGTCAACCCTAAGCGAATTGAGAAGGGGTGAAGCGCGGTCGTAACCCCGTTGTGATCTCGCCGATCTCAATTCTCAAAAAGGTCGCTGATAAACACAGAGATTAAGGAAACACAAAGGACTTGTAACGCAAGATATAATCTTGAAATGAAAAAGGATGCAAAATATCAATCGGGGACGGTTGTGAGCCAACAACGCCTCGACAAGTAGTTCCAGAAAAATGGAACCCCTTGACTTGACGAAGTCTCTCGTGTTTTCGTCAACCTTGAGCGAATTGAGAAGGGGTGAAGCGCGGTCGTAACCCCGTTGTGATCTCGCCGATCTCAATTCTCAAAAAGGTCGCTGATAAACACAGAGATTAAGGACACAAAGAAATGTCAGACAGTATGAAATCGAGGAAATAATGTGGATAAAATACAGGTAGGTTACGGCGGTGGACCAACAACGTTCAGGCGAGTAACCCCAGCGAAAGGGAATCACTTGACTTAACGAAGTCTCTTGTATATCCGTCAACCCTTAGCGAATTAAGAAGGGGTGAAGCGCGGTCGTAACCCCGTTGTGATCTCGCCGATCTCAATTCTCAAAAGGGTTGCTGATAATTACAGAGATTAAGGTGCCACCAAGGAAATAAAATCGTAAATCAGGGAAGAAATAATAAAAAAAATGGTTTAAAAGTAGTGGAACACACGATGATTCAATTGTTAGGATGATATTTAACGGATAATGCCATGTAAGAAATATGAACGGGGCCTTACCGGTTCGCTGAAGTATGCACTACACAAACTGAAAAGGAGTCCTGTCTCAAATTTCACTAGCACTGATTTTATTTTCTACGGAAAATTAAATCGGAGAAATCAATGCTGAATTTACTAACCGTTCAAATCAAACTGGAAATTATATTACTATTCAAAATGAATAAAAGCGAAAAATAATTCAAACTGGTTAAAACGAGCGTAGAACAGCAAAAGAGCGCAAAAGAGAGTAAAAGAGCGTAAAAGAGGCCTTCCGCAGGTCGTGTCGCCCTTATAAAACCTTCGGAAATGGTGGGGGCATGACGCGCTGAAAACTCGAAAATTTTGAAAGAGGGGAACAATCTCGTCCCCTGATTGGTTTAGATTGACGTCAGATTGTTCCAGAAATAAATCGAAAGAATTCATACTATGTTGAAATTCGACAATTCCATCTCCGTTTTTTCAAATCCCCGGCCGTTGAAAAACGTGAAATCAACCAAGATACGAGCCCCTTATCGCAGCGCTCAGCATGTGCCCGAGCGTTTTTATACTTGCGGCGATGTTTATATCGTTGCATTTATCGAATTAAATTTTCCTTTCTTTGGAATTGCGGATATTTTATTGGGAAAATGATAAATGAGAACAGGACTTTTATGAATGAAAATTAATTACGGACTTCATTATAACTTGCAGTTCTGTTCACAATATTGAACTTATTGAATCAAACCTTCCCTCCATTGAAATCGTGAATAATTATGGAAGGAATAATATATGAAAATAGGCCCTGAATGAATAAAAATGACGAAGTTCATTACAGGTTAAGGCCTAAAATGAGAGCTGTCACTTGTGAATTATTAATGGGATAATTTATCTTCTTTGGCCACAGAATATTCTCATGCGAAAGATAAGATGAATTTGACTCTACGTATAACATGAATTCAGAAAAGCTTAAATATCTCGGGAATTACTGAATTTAGGAGCAAGAGCATCTGAAAATGCTATCATTATTTTTCTTCGCAGAATCTAACACAATCATAAAAAAATAGGGTTCTAATTTGAAAAACAGAAGTTATGGCCAATTTTCGATCACTGTTTTCGACACACAATTTGAAACACCCTATGATGATATTTATGAAATTCAAAAGATGCATGATATTTCCACATTCTTCTACTTTGACGTTGTGAGAACGGTTTACACTCGGGATTTTCAGAATAAGAATAATGATCATAACACTGACGATGAATATTTCACATTTTTTCAGGTTTTTTCTCGATATTTTGAAAACTGTTCGGATGAATACAATGGTTTCAACAGAAATGTATTCAGAATTGAATACTCAATCATATCAGAAACGAAAATATTGAAAAAAATATTTTTTGAACAAATTTATTTCCACTTCCGGTATAACCGGAAGCGCTCAAGCTCCAAAAATATTTTAGGTCTATAGAGAATTTCCAACAATATCATAATACCAATTTTCGGATTTCAAATATGTTCAGTTCTCCAGAAACGTCTAATAGGCACTCGACCGTGGGACACCCTGTATACTAGATTTGAATTGAGCACTAAAAAATACTCAGATGTGACCGGAAACCGTAATTTAAAATCACACGCATAACTTACCACAGTTATGAGAATATTGCTTATGCTTCCAAAACGAGTTATACGTCATAAGGCAAAAATAAATTTCTCGGTGTCATTTACACGGCTATACAGGGTCTTTCACGAGGAACCTCACCCATATTTATACGGGAAACTACTGAACGTATTTTCATGAAATTCAGCACTCATAAGTATTTCACGATGCTGATGAAATCTAAAATATTTTCAAGGCATGAGCACCTCCGGTTTTTCCGGAAATGACGTCAACTTCCGTTTTTCAAATTAGAACACCATTTTTTTATTTCAGAAATAGATTCCTTAGAAAATTTCAAGTTATTTTAATGTAACATTTTTCAGTTTTGGTTGGAAAATTCTCTCTGAGCGAGAAAATTCGAAAAAAAATCGAAAATAGAGCTCCGCTGAAACAAGAATAACTTCGAGGTTTTTGGATGGAAAATTTTCATTTTTGGGATTTTTCAAGATGTAAGATTGATGTATCCACTTTAAAAATCGAAATCGCGATTCATGATACAGGGGGTGAAAAAATCGCTTTCAAAGTTAGGGATGACAAAATCGTGAAAAATCAATTTTTTCAAATTAAAACCCCATTTTTTTATGGCAGATATTGAATCTACGTTAAAAAATAATGTGAGTGTATGCATCACACCCTTGCCCTAAAATGGATATTTTCTGAGTTAATATCCACTTTAGGTCAAGGGTGTGATGCATACACTCACATTATTTTTTAACGTAGATTCAATATCTGCCATAAAAAAATGGGGTTCTAATTTGAAAAAATTGATTTTTCACGATTTTGTCATCCCTAACTTTGAAAGCGATTCACCCCCTGTATCATGAATCGCGATTTCGATTTTTAAAGTGGATACATCAATCTTACATCTTGAAAAATCCCAAAAATGAAAATTTTCCATCCAAAAACCTCGAAGTTATTCTTGTTTCAGCGGAGCTCTATTTTCGATTTTTTTTTCGAATTTTCCCGCTCAGAGAGAATTTTCCAACCAAAACTGAAAAATGTTACATCAAAATAACTTGAAATTTTCTAAGGAATCTATTTCTGCAATAAAAAAATGTGTGTTCTAATTTGAAAAACGGAAGTTGACGTCATTTCCGGAAAAACCGGAGGTGCTCATGCCTTGAAAATATTTTAGATTTCATCAGCATCGTGAAATACTTATAAGTGCTGGATTTCATGAAAATACGTTCAGTAGTTTCCCGTATAAATATGGGTGAGGTTCCTCGTGAAAGACCCTGTATACGTTTGTCCAGTTCATGGTGAAACGACCTGTAGATAGGAATGTCAATCCTTGTAAGTTTTGAAACAGCTTCTTACGCAATGACAAAAATATTTACTGAAACAATCTGAACTGAAATCAAACAACAGCTGATATACATGCTGTTTCCAAATAAATATGTAGGAAAGTATTAGGGAGGTGATCATTTTCAATCGAAAAAACGCGAAATTTCAAGCTCAGATCATATGACGTTAACGACCTTGGAGCTCACTTGAAGATCATTTAAATTTTCATTTCGACCTTGAGGATCACCTTCCTTCTTTCAATGAACATTTTTTTATCAAATGGAAACTCTCCTTATTGACGACAACAATGATTAGATCGAATTTCTAAAGGAATAACCTTTACCTACAGACCATGCTTAGTTCGAAAATTTATGGATTGTTTTTAACCAAGTAAATAGAGACGATACGGATATGTCGCACTATATTTTGTAAGCCCAGTCACGATAATCGATATGAACTGCTGATTAAATGAACAAATAGAGATTCTAATATTGACCTATTCGTAATTCGTCGAATTACATGAATTGAATTACGGTTCAACGGCTCCAGCCAATTACTCATTAAATCAAATTGTCGCCATGATATTGGAAATGATAAAGCAGTACACATAATGAATACGAATTGAAATGGCGAAAATTTCTCTTTTATCTATCTTCAAGAATATAATTTTTTTAATAAGATTATCTTGATAGAACTAGAAAAGGTTTATACTGAAGGGCGATACCTGAACTACAACCTTTTCAACCATATGAGATAATAATGCCAACAATTGCATTCCTCCTCCTCATTTGTTTTCGGGTTTAGCCAGAATTGACAACTATAAACGGGTCACATTTTTCGAAGAATCGATTATTTTGGGAAACAAACTCATTCCTTTGTTTGTAACATATAACTCAGCGTTTTCTCGTTGTTCGTAATTTTATCGCAACAGAATATACAGAGTGTAACAGCCGAATGGAATGAATTCGATAACGAATAAATGAAGAAAATAAAATTATATAGGGTTATATAGATTCCATGCGACCGTGGCCAATACCAACTTTCCTATTTCAAATGCAACCCCCTTTATATTATTTATTTTTTGGATTCTTCAGAAAATTCTAGACATAATTCATGTACAATGTCCTATACCTATCTCCAACTTTTTCGGAAATATTAAGTGTTTTCAGATTTAAAAAAAAAATTAACATTTTGAATGAAAATTATTTTATTTCACAAATTCGATACATAACACTCAATACTTATTTCCCATTTACCTCTTGATATGAAGAAAGTAAGCAAAAACCTTTACTAAGAAGAAATTAAACAAAACAAAAACAGATTTGTTTATTCTCATAGCCTTATAGTAACACATTGTCTGTTTGCATGACAATAAGTGATCAGTGTAAGTGCTATTGTCTTTTGAATTTCGATAACTGTACGTAATAATATTAGAGAAATGGTTCATTTAACAGAAATGTACAAAATAACCATTCTTCAAATGATTGGTTATGGAGATTACACACGGACACAAATGGAAGTTTCTTGCTTATTTCACGAAAAATTTCCAAATTTGCCACCTATATCCCAAGGAACAATTAGCAAAATAGAAAAGCAGTTTCGTGAGCTTTATCATGTAAGACAAATAAAAAAAATTGCTGCCAATGCAGTAAGTGATGATAAGAAATTGGATATAATGCTTGAGTTTCAAGAGAGCCCACATAATTCTGTTCGAAAAGTAGCCCCGCTGTTCACCGTCAGCCACACGTCAATTTTTCGAATATTTAAGGAAAGTAAGATGCATCCCTATAGAATGATGGCGATTCAGGAGCTCATAAAAGAAGATTTCGATAGGAGAACGCATTTTTGTGAGCAAATGATGGCAATGTTAGAAAACAATGTGATCCAATGAGAAAATGTTTTGTTTTCTGATGAGAGTACATTTACACTACACGGTCATGTTAATCGTCAAAATTGCCGCTACTGGTCTGATGAGAATCCTCACTGGATGAGAGAAGAACGTACGCAATGTCCTGAAAATGTTAATGTTTTGGCAGGAATTGTTGGAAATCATATAGTAGGTCCCTTTTTCATTGACGGCAACTTGAATGGAGAAAAATATTTAGAACAACTCCAAAATAATGTCGTACCAACTTTGATAAACTTATATCCTGATCCAGCAAATCCACAAGTTCCTGCGAATAAAATATGGTTTCAGCAAGATGGAGCACCGCCCCATTACCAAATCAATGTCCGGCAGTACTTGAACCAAATTTTCCCAAAACGGTGAATAGGGAGGCGCGTATCGATAGAATGGCCAGCACGACCTCCTGATCTGACACCATAGGACTTCTTTTTGTGGGGATATGTCGAAAGTGTTGTATACGAAACGAAACCCTTAAACTTAGACGACCTAAAAAACCGAATCACGCTTGAGATTAGATCAGTCACGCCTGAAATGTTGAGTAACTTTAGAAGACAATTCTACACCAGATTAGCATGTTGCCAAGACGTTCGCGGCGAGCATTTGGAACATTTCCTACATTGACATTAATGTTTTTTTGTTTTTTTTTTATAATTAAGAAATAATCAGTTTTACTTATTAGGTTTTAAGTATAATGTACCGAAATTGTGAAATAAAATATTTTTTATTTAAAATGTTGATTTTTGCAATAAATCTGAAAACACTTAATACTTCCGAAATAGTTAAAGATAGGTGTAGGACATTGTGCATAAATTGTTTCTAGAATTCTCTGAAGAATCCAAAAAATAAATAAAATACAGGGGGTTGCATTCGAAATAAGAAAGTTGGTATTGGCCAAGGTCACATGGAACACCCTATATAATCTTATTTTCTTGGAAAATTTGCGCATTCAAAATTACAAATCGACGTGTCCGAGCGTTTTTCCCAACACGCCCTCATTTATTCGTTATCGAATTTATTCCATTTGGCTGTTACACTCTGCATATGCGAAGAATTCGAAAATTCCAACCACAAATTTTGGATCGAAAGAATTTAAAAAAAAACTTGATGTAAAAATTTCAACATTCGCCTGCTATCCCTCAGATGAATTAATGAAGAATTCCCTGAACCATTAATAATCATTTGTTTCGAAAGTTATATGCACTTCACTTACTTATATAGAAACATGCGGTAAATTTCAATACGATGGTTGCTCGACAGGCATTGCGAATTGGTACCTTTTAAGGGAGATCTGAATTCAGAACAAAATACCTCTTCGTCGAGGACCCGTTGTCCACCATGCAAAATAAAGTATGCGGGGTATCGATCTGCATTTCACGCGAATTATATAATAAAAGTCCCGTTTGATTACACAACTGCCTCCGTATTCTCGACAAGTGAACTTTTGAAACGTATAATACGCAAGATACATCTAAAACAAAATGCGTTATGTTTCGAAAGTTCACTTGTCGAGAATACGGGGTTCGAAATTTTTGCTGAAGGGACTTGATAGGAATGTCGATCAGTAATTACTATCAGAAAAATACGCCCATTTCACAAATAGTGTTGAGCTCCAACAGGGTGATTTTTTTAAGTGTTTTATTAGACTTATTCAAGAAAGGAATTTTGATGCAAATTCAGTATTTTTGTTTTGAAGTACATGAACTTAAATTGTAAATATGTATTTTCAAGCGGAATCTACCTCCGGTTCTACCGGAAACGAATGTAAACTTCGTTTTTTCAAATGTAACTCCCTGTATATTTATGTACAGGGTGGTCAGATTTCGATGATTTAGTACTACAACTCCTTAACTATAAGAGATAGAGAAAAAGTAATATACATGTCATGTTCTCTTTTTTCGAGAAACCGAAATGGCTGAAAACCCGAAGTTGCTACGGCCTCCAGTTTCCGAGCTACAGGGCGATTCTGGTATATGGCCAATTATTATAATTGTCTATAACTTCTGTGTTACAGAATCTACGCTCTCGAAATTAACACATCTTTAGGGCACTTTTTTAACTGCTATCCAGCGGTGCTATTGGATTTTTTGTATCTGCTCAAATTTCGGAGCTATAACAAAAAAATTTTTTTTTCAAATGGAAACCATAATGGGAAGTGATATTTCCGAATAGATCTTTCTTCAACGATTTCAAAAATATATATCATGTTATACTTCCGAGTTCACTATATATCGAAAATTTCGAAAAACCACTTCTCGTTCAACAAAATCCAAGCAGGCTTTGATTCACTTCCTTCAAAACTGGGACGGTCATAGAATTCCATGTCTTATTTATTTTCACCTGTCAAATTCAATTCAGTTTCATCATTGCATCGTCTGGCGCTTCTAAAGTTCTTATTTATATCACATCATGCAATTTATATATTTCCTCCAATGACTCGCTCCAATGGAAAACGATTTGAACATTTGTTGTGAATATACTTTTTTTCAAATAAATCTATATTTTTTCTTGAAGGAGCTTTTTTTTGCCCCTCATGGAAACATTAATTATTGCTATCAACGGGTTACATAAGTATTCTTTTCATTTTTCAATTTAGCAGAGAAATCCTACTAGAATCAACAAGTTTCGCGAAGCCCCTCTATTGGTCTGAGTATTAATAAAGCTAATATTTCCTGAATCAATTTGGCAGCTTACAGTAAATGTGAGATATCGAATTCTATGACCTTATAAGAATTTTAGAAGCGCCAGACGATACAACAATGATAAAACTGAATTGAATTTGACAGGTGAAAATAAATAAGACAGGAAATTCTATGACCGTCCCAGTTTTGATGGAAGTGAATCAAAGCCTGCTTGGATTTTGTTGAACGAAAAGTGTTTTTTCGAAATTTTCGATATATAGTGAACTCGGAAGTATAACATGATATATATTTTTGAAATCGTTGAAGAAAGATCTATTCGGAAATATCACTTCCCATTATGGTTTCCATTTGAAAAAAAAAAATTTTTGTTATAGCTCCGAAATTTGAGCAGATACAAAAAATCCAATAGCACCGCTGGAAAGCAGTAAAAAAAGTGCCCTAAAGATGTGTTAATTTCGAGAGCCTAGATTCTGTAATACGGAAGTTATAGACAATTTTAATAATTGGCCAAATACCAGAATCGCCCTGTAGCTCGGAAACTAGATGCCGTAGCAACTTCGGGTTTTCAGCAATTTCGGTTTCTCGAAAAAAGAGAACATGACATGTATATTACTTTTTCTCTATCTCTTATAGTTAAGGAGTTGTAGTACTAAATCGTCGAAATCTGGCCACCCTGTACATTTCATAGAATTCTGCACTGATTTGATGTATGATATGAGCAACCACATAAAGCGATTGTTGAGTTATAGCCTGATTTTTAGGACTCATCAAGGTGAAATATTCGAAAGTTGACGATGTATGGAAAATCTTTTCGTCAAGATATGGATATCTGTCACGCACCTCATCGGTATGAGTGAAAATGAGCGACATCTATCCACCTTCAGAAAAGACCACCCCTCGGTGATTGAATGAATAATAAAGGAAACTTCCTTCCAAATTTTCACTCATACCGACGAGGTGCGCGACAGATATCCATATCTTGACGAAAAGATTTTACATCCATCGTCAACTTTCGAATATTTCACACTGATGAGTCCTAATAGGGTGCGATTCTCAGTTGACGTTGGACCATTCGGTCAGGAAGGGTGAACATTTAATTTGTCATTATCTATAATGGCAAATGATTTGTGTCTTATTTCTTTCAATTGTAGGTAGCTGCCTTCTCAGCTTGATGATTTTATATCATTTTTTTATTGAATATAGTATATTTCACTTCTGACATACACATGTGCAGTTTGATTGATTGATAGATGCATAGAAACCCTGGTGCAGCGCCTGCTGACTAAAAATCGTGACCAAAAAGTGTAGATCAAAAACGGCACTCTAGAATGTGGATCGGACCCTAGTTCCAAAATTATCCGCAATATTTTGCGGTCGTAGCGCTATTTAAATGAAAACTAAGTTCCCATCACAGATTTTCGATCGACAAGAAAGTCTCGAACAAAATCTTATCAGTGCCAACACCAGATATTCTATGTATCTACACACAACCAAACTTATATGGAATCACCCAGTATTAAGATGAAATATTATTTTGATATCTTTTTCGTTAGAAGCAAATAAAAAGTGCATGTGTTTACTCACAAAAACAGTTAGGTTCATAAGCACTTGATAAGATTTGGCTTTGCAGTGTCGATTTTACCATTTCGTTCGAACGTCGCAGTTAATTTATATTTTGTTTTTTTGCGAAGTTTAAAAAAAGAAATGCCTTATGTGGGGTTATCGGAAGTCCAGAGAGGAAGAATTATTACTATGGCAGAACAAGGTATGTCACAAAGACAGATTGCAAGAACGGTGGGGGTTGTTTCAAAAACCTATGCAAGGTTTCTGGAGTTAGGAACCCTAAAGAATAGGCCGAGAAGAAGTCGTAGGAGAGTAACTACAGAAAGGCAGGATCGCTTTTGAGCCCAAACAGCAAGAAGAAATCCCGCAGTATCTCATTCAGAGCTTCAAAGGCAATTTTTGCGAGCTACAGGTGTTAGTGTTTCTGTCGAAACTATCAGAAAAAGACTTCGCGCTCGGGAATTATTCAAGAGAAGAGCGTTAAGAGTTCCAGAACTATCATGGCAAAATAAAGTTGACCGTTTTAATTGGTGTTTAGAGCATGAAAATTGGACTATTGAAGATTGGAGAAATGTCTTATTTTTCGGATGAGACCAGAATTGGCCTACGATCAGACGACCGGCGTGTTCGCATTTTAAGAGGTAGAGGGAGGCAAGCTAGGCTCCAAGCTGCAAGACCGATCCCTAAATACAAAGGAGGTACTTTAATGTTTTGGGGCGGAATTATGTTTGGTGAGAAAACTCCTTTAATTCCCATTAGACAATCTCTGACAGGGCCTAGGTATGTTGATCTAGTGCTACAACCTGTAGTGAGGCTCTGGCGAGGTGCTTTTGGAAATTATTTCCTATTTATGCAGGATAATGCACCTCCACATACCAGCAGAGATGCAAAAAAAAATTTCGAAACAGAAGGTGTGACTGTTTTAGAGTGGCCTTCTTGTTCACCGGACCTTAATCCTATCGAGCACTTGTGGGATAGGATCAAAAGAAAAATTAGAGCTCGTCAAAATAATCCTGGTAACGCAGAGCAACTTATACAAGCGGCTTTAGAGGAATGGGCAAATGTTACAGAAGAAAAAATTACCAATTTAATAGAAAGCATACCTCGTCGAATTCAAGCTTGTATCAATGCCAGGAGTGGTAATACTGATTATTGATTTGTTACAATCGTTTTATTTGTTGTTCAATTCTCAGTTACATAAAAATTATTTTTAGAGAAATTTACACTTTTAATTTTCTGTTCTATTATAAAAATAATCTTTTAATAATTTATATTATTTTTGAAATAAACTTGTTTTGGGAAAACTGCTCTTCACTTTTCAGCGACTTTTTTTTAATTAAAATTCGTTTTTTCCAAATAACAGGGTGATTCCATATAAGTTTGGTTGTGTATATATTGAATGTTCGCATTTTTCATCAATTTCTTTCGAGAGATGATGCATTACAAATTCCGCCCTTTTACATCATGAATAGCAAAACATCATTCGACTTGGACGGTCACATGTTATAAATAGTAATAAAACATGAGAACTCAGAGTAATTCTCATATAGCTGAGCTCGATGAAAACAGGTTCAGAGCAATTGATTAATCAAGATGGAAATTATTCATTACTGAATTTTCGTGCCGAAAGCTGTCTTCGATATCAACATTATTGAGTAATTAAGATTAAATGAACCTGTCACTTCAAAAATTATATTTCCTCTTCAAATGCCCGCTTCTGTATGGGGATAATGTTGAAATCAATGCACCACCTATATTAATAGCACCTGAGAGATAATGTTCATCATAACTCATACTTTCCTTATCGAATTCGTTACTATTCATCAAGAAGCTGATATAAATTGGTTAGAAACATTACGTAATGTTCTACATACATTCAAAATAATTCAGAGATCAAGTTCATACGTATCGTAAGTAGTAAACAAACTATCACTGAATTTCATCATAGTTATTTCGAGGCGACAGATTCAAGTGGAAATATCAATGACTAATTGAAATTAAGACCAGATCAATTCAATTCCTCAGTGAGATACTCTTATTTTATTGAATTTTGATTTCGGACTATCCTGATTTTTAGTATAATTTTTCCAGGATGAAAATAAACAACGACGTCCCAATCAACAACTTTTATAAATTCCATGAAATGAAATAACATATGAAATATTTTCAAATCAAATATCAATTTATTCAGGAAAGACATACACAAACATTTTTTGAGACGGGACACCTAAGCCAGGCTTGTTATGTGGAACTTCGTCCAAGTTGATTTTTAATATCGAAAATGGAAAAATTGCTACGAGAATGAATCAGAAACATGACTTTCTACTCAAAATTATATTTATCTCCAAACTGACATAAATCAAAAATAGTGCAACAACTATTTTCCCTTAATTTTATTCAATATTGAAATTTTTAAGCCAAAAACACTCATTAATATCCATAACGCTTAGGTGCTACGACTAGACGTCCTGATGCTCTTGTAACTCTTTGAACATCTTCTTCATTTTTGTATGCAGTCGTCTTTTCTTTATGCCTATTGCAAATTTCTTTCATTCCATTTTGCTCCCTTGTGAAATCTGATTGAGACCATCAAGAACATATATGCAGAAAATAGCGTACAAATCCGAATAAATGGTAAATTGTCAGTATAAATAACTATCAACAGCGGAATCCGCCAGGGCGACTCTTTAGGCCCACTCCTTTTTAATGTTAAAATGGATGAGATCTTAAAAAGGGTGAGAACTGGAAGAGGTTACAGAATGGGTGACCAGGAGTTTACGATCCTCTGTTATGCCGATGATGCATTACTCTTCGCGGAAAATGAGGACGACCTTCAGAGAACCCTCCAACTCTTCTTCAATATCGCGAAGCAATTAAATATGGACATAGCCAGTATAGCCACTGAAAAAACTAAATGCATGAGAACAGCAAAAAAACCTCTCCGATGTAAACTGGCCCGGGTCGGGAACAGAGAGTTTCAGTTATTCTGATGACTTTCGACGTAACATTTAGGTTAGGGTTCTTGACAACGGCATTCAAAGTTTTTTAAATTTATGTCACCCATGAAATATTAAAATTAAGGTGGGCGTTCAATGTAGTGCGTTTTTATTTCAAGTTGCATTTGAAAATGGTTTCATTTTGAGAACTTTTGTGGGTAAACTCACAAAGGATTGGAGTTCTTAATGAGATAATTGAGATTAATTGCGTTTCAACAGTTCATTTTTTTTCTTTCAAAAATAGAAGAAAATAAGCCAACTCATGCTTCTGTTTTATTTCAAACGAAAGACCCATGAAAATAATTCAACTTTCGTTTAAAAATTAATCTACAGATAATATCATTCAGAAAAACATCTTGAAATATGGAATTGGCAGAGAATGGCCAAATTCACATTTTAGCGGGAAAAAGTTCCTGCTTTACCCACATTTTCACTAAGTTCATAGTTCAGCGATTTTCGGATAGAGAGCGCCATTTTACATTTCATTCATAATCAGAGAGATAAACATAGAACTTATAGAGATAATGTATGTTCTATGGAGATATTTCATAAAATGCACGGTGGCGCCTCTATCGGCTGAGTTTTCCTATTCGCTCTGAACGGCGACTGGCTTACCTTGTGAATAGATCCCCTCTTATAGGTAGATTCGCACTTAAGAAAACAACGAAAAAAATAACGACGCAGCTGTCGAATGATTCGTGCATGATCCAAGATCTGTCTCAGAAATATTGTGTTTTTTCAGATAATTCTCTAGAATTTTATGTGCTTCTGGTCACGCAACCATAACAAAATTTCGCATTAAATTTGACCAATGTATAAGTCAAAATGACTCTTTGTTCCCTTCCTTTCCGAAAATTACGAAAAAGAACCAGCAGTTTTCCCTTATACCGTAAGAATTTTACTTAAACAGCAGTGTCAAAAGTCAAGAAAAATTTCGGCAGTCCAGGTGAATAGTATTGCAGTTTCAACGATCTTGCCATCAAAATAACCATTCAGATGTTTTCGATTTTAAACCTCTGAAAAATGTGGCCAAATCCATTTCAAAATGCCCACGTTGAAGTAGAACGAGTGATCAAAAACTTCCAATTCATTCGTGGAATCCTAAAAGAAGTTCATGTGTACATCTGAATATGTCTGTCACTCTGAAATTGGATAACTTATATGGTGCAAGATCGAAGTAAATAAACAAGAAATCATTCCCATAATCTCGAATCAAAAACAACATCGCCAAGTCAAGAGGACATCACCTTATTTGTCGCATTGCCATCAGTCCATCAACATCAGTGTTTTTCTTCGAATGACTCACGTCCCAGAAAAGACGATCTGATGAGGAAATCAACTCTAGCTAGACAAACAAAATTTCAGGCGTCTTCCAACGGTCAGGAAGTTTCTTGACCACCGTTGATCCGTGGTGATCTCTATACAACACGAGGTTCGACTGAATTTTGACTATTGATCAATATCGCTGAAGACCGCGATCGTGGACAGTTTTGACATGGAGGGTTTTCCAATAGAGGTGTTTTTTGACTTTCAAGGACAATTGCCATTTTTGTATATGAATTCATCGGATGTTTATTTAATTTTAAAGAGGAAGGTATGCCGTTAATAATGGAGAAAAACATCAGCATTTTTCTTTGAATGTCAAAATATCACCCTTTTTTTGCTGCGGAGATATCTTTCTATGGGGGATCTGGAAATGGCAAAAATGTATTAGTCTCCTAAACATAAAATATATGGTTTTTATTCTAACTGTAGATTCCTCTCATCAAACGAAGAACTTTCTTTCTAAACCATTTTTCAAAATTCGGTTTGGTTTGAAAGATCAAAAATCCGCGAAAAAAGCATTTTGCTGTTCATATCTTCGGAACCGTTAATTCAAATGAACTGAATTTTGGTTCCTTGGTTACTCTATTCATGGTGCATATTCCTCAATCGGAACCTATTCAATATCTCTCCTAGTATAAAAGTTACAGGGTAGTCGACTCATCAATACACACTAAAACACCATAAAACCACTTTAAAAAGATAAACGGTTCGCATTTAGACATTCCGTACTCACGTACGGCACCAAGCGCGAATAGCGCTCTGCTATTGACCTGACCAATCTCACTTCGAATGCGAAACGGCGTATAATAATAATACCTAAACGTAATTCAATTGAAGTTCGGTATTTATTTATCATTTTATTCATCTGATTGAAAGTGAATTATTCCAAGTGATGAATGAATCTTTACTGGTAATATAGGTAATTTATATTCTGCAGCATCCAAATAGAATACTTTTGAGATGAAGAGTTATAAAGGAAGAACTTTTCAATTTTGAAGCAATGAAATGGAAACATCTGATTTGAATGGAGTACAATCATTTCGTAATTTTCTAAACATGAAAATTCGATGAATTCAATCACTTTCCAACTTTCCATAAAAATCCGAGATACAATCATTGAGTTCAAATATATTTAAACTCAATGGTAGTAGATATAGTGGGTTGGGTTACAGTTCAGACTAAAAACATTTCTACCTACCTAATTGAAAAATTAAATGGAGATGAGAATAGGTTATCAAAATCTGTAAAGTAATTGAAAATTTAATCAACTGATATATCACGCGCGAGCGGAGCGAGGGCATTAATACCTACCTATAGTTCGATTTATTTTTATTCTTTTTTCATTGAACCTCTATATTATATGTGTAGGAAATCGTTGATACCGAAAGAAGTTATAAGCGATTTGTCTAGGGCTTGTTGAAAGAAACACAACATAGCGCTATTCGCGTTTGGTGCCGTACGTGAGTACGGAATGTCTAAATGCAAACGGTTCATATTTTCGAAAGAATCAATCAGTGAGGAAACTAAAAGTATTTCTTTTTTTTCAATAAAACTCGTCGTTTTCGAGTTATTTCCAATTTTACCCGGAAAAATTTGACGAAAAAATCATTAATTTCAAGAATAATCGAATATTATTCCTTCACTGGTCTTTAAAAGAGTTTACAATGTTGTCACAATATTTATCAACTTTGTCGAGACTCAAATTCAAACGATGGAAAACGTTGATGTAGAGATATTTTAATATATATATTCTTTTGAAAGAGAGTAATACATACTTTTTTCTCCAATCAAACAATATATGGCATAAGGCACGTGTGAAGAAATGGCGACAAGGAACAGATTGTATAAAAAAAACAATCTGTTTCCCGATCCAAATCTTAGTGTTAGCAGAGGGAATGTGAACGGGGTACCATACAATTTTGCGTATGACACACGAGAACAGATGAAAACCTCTGAAAAAACTCTGTCTCCCCGTATATGTGTAGTGATGCTGAATTTGTTCAAAAGATATCCATGTTACAGAGCTTCTTGTACTTGATGAAAACAAGCTTTTTCATCGATCTGGATGGAAGTATCTTGAAAATATATCTGTAACAAGAACAAAGAAGAAAACCCGAGAAAGAAGAAAAAAAATACTTCACCTGATAAAAAACCCCTTTTCACGAAGTCCTAACTCTCTCTTGGATCGGGAGGATCTTTCGATCAGGTCCCATCTTCCAAGTGATGATTCTTCTGTTCTTCAGGTGTTCGAGGAACGCTACAGGCCCCTTTTATTGAGGGATCATCTCCCATAGATTTAAAGTGGTTATTTTATCGAAAAATTAGCAAAAAAGCAGGAGCAAATTCAAAAAACTTCTGACGCTTCATTTTAATAATAAAATCCTACAAATGTGGGAGATAAAATTGAACACCAAAAAGCATTCAATACTCACAGTTTCTATTGAAAATTCATAGTTACCGGTCCATATTGAAGTTAAATGTCGATGAAATACAAAATTCGGATATGAATGATGAATCTCGATACAAACTACTTATTGAATTGAAATTAATGAAAAATAAGATGATACCTGATAATATATATCGATGTTTCTATCTAAACAATATCCTCTTGGAATTTTATAAACTCGACCCGGTTTATATTATATTAATTCATTTCACATAATAATCACATCATAACAATAATTCACTGAATGTATTCAGAACTTCACATAATGTTTACAGTTCGTTATTGTTTATAGTTGGCACTGTTGGTAGCGCCTCCAAGGGTAATTGAGATAACCAATCCGTCGGTTTTCGTCGGTCGATTCATGATGGAAACGGCAGAATTCATAGATATTTATGTTTCGTAAAAAATCCTCAACCAACCTCAATGAAAATATTAGCCAGCTGACAACATCTTCTTGAAATTTATGTGCAAACATTCGCAGAATGTATACAAAATAAATTAGGTTAGGTTGTTTAATAATTGATCATTTTGAGGTGACGTCACGACAGATCCGCCATTTTGCGTGTGGGGCAAACAAACCGTTCCTCTCATTGTAAACAATAGAAAAGAACGATTTTTAAAGTGTGAATTATTTAAAATGCCGGCGTTTTGTTGTATTGTGGGGTGGTCTAAAAGGGCAGAAAGGGATCAAATTCGTTTTTTTAGAATCCCAAAGCCTTACAAAACCGAGAAGAAATGCTGGACGCCTTATCAAAAGAACGTCGAGAATGTTGGGTTAGGGCTTTAAGACGGGGCAATTTGAGCGATACATTCCTTAAAAATGCACGAATTTGTGCAGGTCATTTTGTATCAGGTAGGTAAATATTATCAATACATAAGAAATACAAAAATTATGATCCAAAATGTTTGAATTTATAGTTAAATATGGTGTTGAAGTAAACGTTTTTTGTTCAACTTTTTAGGAGAACCAGCCAAACTGGAAGATAGAGATAGCCCCGATTGGGCCCCTTCTGTAAATATGGGATACATTAGCATCAAAACGCAGGATGGGCAAAGTTTAAAAAGGCATGTTAGATTGGTTAAACGTCAAACGAAACATCTAAAAATGGTCAGTACTACTGTTATAAAGTTGTAATCCCCAATCAATTCTTCATTTCCTTCAGGATGAAGCTAGGAATACTGCATTGAATATAGAACCCACAGCAGGTCCATCTACAAAAACCGAAGGAACTCCTGAACTGTGCAATGAACACGAAAGTCACAGGACTGCTAACATTCAAACAGATTTGACTATGGACCACTTAAACAAGCTCTTTGGAGATCTCAATTTTGCTAATCAGAAAATATATGCTTTCGAAGAAAAATTGAATGCATCAGATTTAAGAGAGGAGTCATTTAAGAACGATTCTAAAACATTGTACTTCACTGGTTTCCCAAAAGCTGAGCTGATGCTTCAAGTATTTAACAGTGTAGCTCCCTACTTATCAAATAAAAGTGTTCTGTCTCTGTTTAATCAATTTATTTTGACATTAATGTAACATATAGAAAAAGTTAATAAAATACGCAATACACACACTTGAAACTCGATAATACTTGTAAGCCTGTAGGGACTTGTAGGCCTTCATCTGTTGTTCAGTATAGAAACTGTGAGTTAGAATTAGGTAATCCACCATGTCCATAATGCTCACAGATGACAAAAAACTCAAATTGCTGGTCAGTTCACTCGCACCAAGAGAATAGGGATCAACATTGTCTATAATTTCAATTTTAGAGTCGTAACGCGATTTTATATCTCCTTTAAAACATAGGTAGTATTCACTCCAAGCCATATTGTAGAAAAAGTTAATGAATTATGCAATAAACACACTGAAAACTCGAACTAAACAACTCAAAACTGCAGATCACAATGAAATTCTTAAGCCGGGTCCAGACTATGTAACAAAACATGTTATTAACAAAGTTATACAACAAATGTGTTATACAACTTTGTTATATAACTTGTTATAAAATAGCAGAGACATCCAGACTATGTGACAAAATAAAACTAAACAACAGTGCTCAACTGGAAGCAGTGGCATCTGTAGTATTGAAAATGACCTCAAACGTAGAGGATGTCATTTTGGCAGCAGCAGCTTGCGTGATTTTATGTAGGCGACGAGTGAAATCTAAACGGAGATTTTGGGTACGGCCCTCGTTGATAGCTAGAGGAAAATATAGTGGAACAACTCTTTTGAAGGATCTAGCAATGGATGACATAGACCCATTGACAGGGGACATTAAATGTGATGGTAGTTTTAAAAATTTCCTAAGGATGACAAGTTCTGATTTCGAATACCTCATAAATCAAATCGGCCATAAAATTTGCAAAAAAGACACGACATTTCGAGATGTAGTATGTAGTAACTACAGATTCGTGGTTTATCCCCGTTATCACAACTTAAATAATTGAAAATATGCATTATATAAAACTAATCAATTAATAAACATATTTAAGGTCGCCGTTTGATGCGCGTAGGACAAGTCGACCGATAGAGGCGCCACCGTGCATTTTATGGAATATCTCCATAGAACTTACATTATCTCTATAAGTTCTATGAATATCTCTCTAATTATGAATGAAATGTACTATGGCGCTCTCTATCCGACAATAGCTGAATTATGAAATTAGTGAATATGTGGGTAAAACAGGAACTTTTTCCCGCCATATTTTGAATTTGGCCATTCTCGGCCAATTCCGCATTTCAAGTTGTTTTTCTGAACGAAATTATCTGTAGATTCACTTTTAATCGAAAGTTGAACTATTTCCATGGGTCTTTCGTTTGAAATAAAACAGAAGCATGAGTTGACTTATTTTCTTCTATTTTTGAAAGAAAAAAAAAGAACTGTTGAAATGAAATAAATCTCAATCATCTCATTAAGAACTCCAATCCTTTCTGAGTTCACCCACAAAATTTCAGTTCTCAAAGTGAAACCATTCTCAAATGCAACTTGAAATAAAAACACACTACATTGAACGCCCACCTTAATAACTCATAACACTGCAAGAGTCATTATTTTGCATATACGTAATGTGAAGATTATTATTAATTGAGTTCATCTGGCAGAATGGGACTTGATAAATTGGTAATTGAACAGAAAATTGTGAATATTTCAATATTTCATGAACTTTAGGTATCAACCTCCATTCAATTTACGAGTTAGTTGAGGTAAAATTATTTCTACCAGGTTATCGCAGTATCAGTACCAAAGTTCTTCTCTTCTTTCTACCCTGGATTTGTATCTCTTTGTCTGACTGGACAAACCGGCTTCAGGATGAATCTTAGAAGACTGAAGACTTTTCTGAACGTTTTCCTGAGAAGAGAGATATGAAGCTAGAAAACCACGAACTTCTGAAATGCTCTATGAGTTCTTTAAATGAACTCAATTTTAACCTTAAAAGATTAATAAACTAAAGTATGCAGTTTATAGGTTATTATATAAATTCACCTTGTTGAACGAAACCATCACAGATAAATTTTTAAAATGTTGTATTTGGATATAACCCGAAGACAAAGACCTAATAATCACAGATAACAATGATGATAATAATTGTCAATGATATTTCTATATGAAACAAACCGGAGTGACCAAAAGAAATCCACGGTCGTTCTGGTTCAGAAATTCTTACCGGTTTTTCAGGAACCGTGTTCCGTAAATAACCTTTCTTTCAGGAACCAACCGAGAATATCATATTTACGGAACGGAAAGTTACCAACCAGACCAACCAAGTTGATTTACGGAACATATGCAGTATGTGCAAAAATGTGCAATACCATTGAGTTTAAATATACCTAGAGGAACAACGCAGTTCAACGAATTGAAGCCAAAATTATTCGCCGTAAAGTGGCGGTACATAGTAGCCAAAAAGGGAACTACCATCTTCCGAGACGGTCAGTTACAACTGCGCCTCTACGAACCGGAGAAGGAACTACAACTGAAAGCGGCTTCAATTCGTTGAACTGCGTTGTTCCTCTAGGTATATTTAAACTCAATGGCAATACTAAATTCAATCGCCGATGCGCTGTCTCGCTGGCGCTGCAGTAAACTTTTGATAACACAAGTGTTGACAAGTTGCGGCGTGCTATAACAAAGTTATATAACTTTCTTTGATCTACCGACACCCAACGGATAACATAAAATTTGCTATATAGCAAGAAAAATGTTGTATAACATCGTGTTTTATATCTTTTTCACTTGAATGTCTCTAACAAGTTATATAACTTTGCTATATAATATATATATAGTCTGCACCCGGCTTACCGACATCCAACGGATAACATAAAATTTGCTATATAGCAAGAAAAATGTTGTATAGCATTGTGTTATATAACTTTTTCACTTGAATGTCTCTAACAAGTTATATAACTTTGCTATATAACATGTTTTGTTACATAGTCTGGACCCGGCTTTATGGCAGACACGATCTTGTGTGCCCCACACGCAAAATGGCCGCTCTGTCAAAGTCACGTGACTCAAAATGATCAATAAATTCTGATGATCTGAATGAAAAGTCTTTCTTCATGAGATTGTTTGGGAATTTCGAGGAAAATATGAACAAGATATTATTGTTTACGAACTAATCTGCAGAAAAATCGAAGAAGGAACTTATTTTGGTGCGAGAAATGTGGCTTTTTAGTTGAAAAGCCACATGAAACCGGATGCCGGATGAAACTAACTGTTTTTGTTGAAATTATCGTGTTTGCAACATTTTTATTCCAAAAAGGTTAGTACTTGAGTGTTCCCTAAATGTATAAAGTCAATTTCAGTCGAGAAATATGAACTTTGCATCAATTCTCGAGAATCATATCAGAGACGTAATTAGCCCAATTTTTTTTTCAAATGGCTATTTCTTTTTAACAGAACCGAATTCGAAAAAATGTAAAATGAAAAAAGGTTTCTTTCGGCCTCACGAATCTACAGTTGAAATATATGTACAAGTCAAAAACTCACCCTTTATAGAAAAAGGTCCCAATCATGAACGAAATCTCGATGTTTTTACTTTAAAATAGCGCTTTTTCCGATGTCTTAATCTTATATGAATGAATTTTTCAATATCAGCAATTTTTTGTGGGTTTGTTCACCAATGTTCACCTTACTTAATCGTTACATAGTTTTTGCCAGAAATAGATGCTAATAATTTTTTTCGAAGTAATATTTTTCGTTAACAAATGAAAGCAATAATTGAATTTCATGATTTTGACTGCCGACACGAATCTGGGAGTGATAGGTGAGATTTAAAACGCATATTCGAACAATCAGAACGAATCGGAAGAAGGAAAGAATACATGTCTGCGATATATGAACATGTAAAGGATTAACTCTATTTCATAAAATGCAGAGTTCATTTCTAGAATATTCTCTCAGAGGTGATGAAGAGCAACGTCAGTATGACCTTGGACAAAGATTAATTAGTCTGTATGAATTTTCATTTTCATTTCATTTACATCCATATGAGCAACAATCTTTCACAAATTTCATTTCTTATGATTACAACATAATAGAATTTCAAAAGTTCTCATATTACACGATATTTGGACAATACGTATTTTCAACGGACCCACCAGATATAGATCAATCTGAAGGCAGTTGATAGAATAATTCTCAAACGGAATACAACATCATTTTAATAACTTTCTCCCATAGGGCATTTGCAGCTCCACAAAGCGCGATTATGCTTTTGACACGATTACCTTGAATGGTAACGAATTTTGATTTGATGCGCGTGTTGATATCGGGGATATGGGATATGAATCTGGCTTGGTTCACGGCTAGACGAACACGAAATTAATTGAGCGGGTCGCCGTCTCTGAACAATCTAGTTCTTTCAAATGCGTTTGTTAATTTAATAAGTAGAGATCTCACTTCAATAAATTTCCCCTAGAATTAATTGAAACTATATCCATGTATAATTTGATAATATAGACCAGGGTAATTATACAGGGTAAGTCTTTGACATGTATACATAGTTCAACCTAGATTTTTGGGGCCAGAAGAAACGTTTTTTTCATTTTCTATTTTTCCGAATTCGGCTTTGCTTAAAAGATATGGCCATTTAAAAAAAAAATAGGCCAAATACGTGCCTGATACGATTCTATGCAAACGCCTGAATGTTCATATTTCTCGATTAAAATTGAGTTGATACATTTAGGAAATACTCAAATACTAACCTTATTGGAATAAAAATATTAAAAATACGAAATTCCTTTAACAAAATATTTTTTCCACCAAAATAAGTTCCTTCTTCGATTTTCCTGGAGATTATTTTGTAAATACTCAAATTGTTCATATTTTCCTGGATATTCCAAAAATATCTTATAAAGAATTGTCTTCTCACTAAACTAACATAACTATATGTCATATAGGTCACAGGATTGTAGGTGAATGACCTAACTTAACCCATCTCTATGATATTTCACAGAGCTTTTGGGAAGACGATGCCAGATTGTTGATTTTCTCTTCAAACAATGGTATAACGCCATAACGGTAACCAACCTCGCAATGCGAGGCAATCGTCTCAAACGCCAGTTCCATGAACGACGCATGCCTATAGCGATAACCGGCGCGATATACTACAAATCATTTATTTATTTACAGATAATAATGCAAACAAGTGTACAAACACTCAAAACAATGGCGTAAATTGGTCCAATCAAGTCGTGATGATTATCTGAAGACGTTCGGTGAATTAATGTAATAATAACCGTGCAGTGTCGAGTTTATAAAATTCCGAGAGGATATTGTTCACATAGAAACATCGCTACAGATTATCTAGTGTTAAGTATCATTTTTTTTTCATTGATTTCATATTTGATACGTGGTTTGTATCGACATTCATCATTAATATCCGAATTTTGTAATTCATCATCATTTATTTTTATTATGGACAGGTAAAAATAAATTTTTAATAGAAACTGTGCGTATAAAATGAATAATTTCATGCTACTTAGAAATCAATTTTTTTGGATTTTATTATTACATATCTCTACATCAAACGTTTATCCATCATAGAGATTTTAGTCTTGACAAAGTTGATGAACATTCTGACGACATTGTTAAATGGAATAGACATTAGAGAGTTTATAAATTTCAGTCATTCTGTGATTTTAGGAATCCAGGGAAGCATTCAGATTATTCTTATAATTTTTATTTTTTTGTCAAATTTCATAGCGTAAAATTGGGAATAACTCGAAAACGACGCGTTTCATTGAAAAAACATAGGAATACTTTTATTTTTTTAAATGATTGATTCTTTCGAAAATATAAACCGTTTATTTTTTAAGTGGTTTTATAGTATTTTTGCTTGGATTTATTAGCCGGCTACGCTGTAACTTTCATATCAGGAGAAATATTGAATAAGTTTTGATTGAGGAATATGCACGATGAATAGAGTAAACAATCAACCAAAATTCAGTTCATTTAAAATAGCGGTTCCCAAGATGCAAAGGTTTCAGTTTTATAATAAAAGTAATTGCACAGCTCAAGTTATATCTTATTATTCAATTTCTTCACCCTGGTTATAAATCTTTGGTTAGGTTCTTGGCATAGGTGACTAATAACGTCGCTTCCTTAATTGAGTAAAAATTTAAGAGTTTCATATGGGATTTTATTAGTCACCTATGCCAAGAACCTAACCAAACAAGTTATATCTTAATTCAGCGACGTCTCAATCTACGAATGATTTAAGGGTCTAAATCCCTGAAAAAAAAGGGAGTCAGAAACGATTTATTTTTTCTGATTGATGGAAGGGTGTATGAGTGTATAAAGATAAAAATAATAGAAAAAAATTTATAAGTATTAAATGAATGTAAAGGATATTCCCCATCATTTGTGGTTATTTTTTTCAACATTTCCATTTTCCACCATCAAAAGTAACGAATATTTTCATATTTCTTCATTACAGTATAGAAGTCTTTGATTTAGTTAATCAATGATCTCCTTTTTCTTTCAGAATTCACCGTTTTTTTTGTAAATGATATTACAACAATGTGTTGCTTTCGCGAAATATATTTCCCTGAATTTTTCTATTCGAAATGATAAATATCCATTTTTATCAAAGACATTCTAACATTCTATTGAGGTTTGTTTTAGCCGTCGATTAGTGAAAATTATTACAATTGTGGATTCTAACGTGGAATTGAATTTCTTTTAAATGACACGCCCCGCAGGTATCTCCTCCCAGATTACTGAGAAAGGAAAAAGAGAGTATTATACCAAATTATACAGGCTGTGTGATATCTAGTTCAGGGTAGTATTTCTTGTTATATTCCCTGTGCCCCAACATTTGTTCTATTAAGCTGAATAATCCAATAAATGGAAATTAATGCACTGCCATCTGGCGGTATACATTGTAACGATTTCTCGTTGCAACCCGGAGTTCCGATCGCCGTGCCGCCGCTGCTTCCGTAATCCACGGAATACTGAAACCGGATTTTTCCGAAGAAGGAGGGGGGTCGTTCATTTTTCATTTTCAGATCGACCTTAGAAAATTTCAAATTTTGAAGCTGACTTTGTGAAGAGGTGACTAAAAGTGAGTGCGTTATTTCTGGTGAACGATTAATTTAATTTGATTAGAATAATCTAATTTCATTGTTCGGAAATTTCATTTTCCGAATTTCTTAATTTCGGTCCTTGCTCACTATCAGTGGGTTGGGATTTCATTTGTTTATTAAATTGTACTTCGGTCATTTTTTCAGTTGCCAGAGAGTACATGCTCCCTTTTTTGTCCCCATTTTTTTTCCTGATTAATAATATAATTTTTTCGGATCACTTATTGAGGTTTCAATTGTAGATTCAATTATAATAGTTTTAATTCGGAGGATATATTATATGTTTACTTTTCTCTTTTCTCTCTTTCCGGAAAGTAGATTATGATACCTAATTATAGTATTTTTTCTCGCCTGTATAATCGCATATACCTTTCTCTCTTTTGAATTAATAATCACATATACCTGTCTCTCTTTTGAGATTATTTGGCTGAAAACTTAGAATACCTGTACTGATTTTGTTAATCATTTTGCCGGAGGAGTTAGTTGAAACAGAATTCAAATCGACCATTATTTTGACCACTACTAATTCTTCATTCTTCTTTATTCTGCACTGTATGCTGGAGTATCCGTCGACATTGGAAGAGACTAACACCGTCTGAAGCTGCTTATTCGTAGGAAGATCAGAATCTCGCCATCTGAAACCTTTTGGCTAGTAACCACCCAGCGAGTTTCCATCAAATTGAACTCACTGAAGCTGCTGATCCGTAGTAAGATTAGAATCTCGCCATCTGAAACCTTTTGGCTAGTATCCACCCAGCGAGCCTCCACCAAATTGAACTCAAAATCAAAAGCACCTGGATTGAAGAATAAAGACAAGTGAGAAATTTCTGTTTCTAACTTGAACAATTCCAAATTCTGTCTGGAGCCCATTACCCAACTGTAAAGCCAAATAAGTACCTTCTGGTTTGTATGTAATCAGCCTTCAGCAATCATAAACTGGTTATTTTGTACATTTCTGATTTTAATAAAATTGTAAAATTATTTTCTTTAAATTTTCCCCAAGCAAGATTTCTCTCGGTTTACTTGGTAAACCTGGCGCCCAACTAAAGTTAGGTTCTGTGAAGGTTATTTGTATGACTCACCCCTCACCGTAACGATCTGAGCAGCCGATAGGCATAAGTGCAACTGTAGGATACAACATTTCTTACATTGGAGGCGAAAGTCTCTTAACAATGTGTGCGAGGTCCTGACAATCAACATGGATCTGCGCCATTAATCAATTTCATTGGATAAAATATAATATATATTTATATACAGGGTAGGCACCTTACAAAGATATGAACAGAAAAGTGTTTTTTTTTCATGGATTTTCGACACCCTGTATCTTTCAAACGAAACCGAATTCTGAAAAATCGTGTAGGAAAAAAGTATTAAGTTTGATGAGAGGAATATACAGTTAAACTATATGTACAAGTCAAAGACTCACCCTAGTGGGGTGAAAGATTTGATTAGGAGAAAACTACCACGTAGTGTGAAAATAGCATGATTCCAGTTTGATGGCATTTTGCTTGATCTGATCAAAATCTAAAACTGACCAAAAATAAATGGTCAACCCACTTATCGGTTTGAAGCGGAGTAATATAAGAAGGCATTGAATTTTTAAATCATCTCTCATGTAAGTTCGGATAATTTCAGCTAGAGGCAGGTATCTAATCTATCAAATAAATAATTCTGAACCGCCCATATATTTCTAGAATTTCTAAATTAATAGCTTTTAACAAGTACAACTAGTCCGTGTCACCGCTACTGATTGCAAACATCGAAAACATTAATCACGTTGTCCAGTTGTGGAATGGACCGGTAAATATAACGCAAAATTCATTGTTACGCAACTGTTCAATAAAATGATATCTTGTTGCTAGAAAAAAAGTCGAGTGGGCGGAATGTGTACGAACGAGAAGGCCTAGATAAACGGTAGATCATTAAGAGGCATTTTTTTTATAACCAATTATGATATGATGAGGTCAGACAACGAGGAGTTGCTGATTTTAATTAATGATTGAAGGCATGCTATTAGGGTCGAAACAGAAGTCGCGATCACCACGCTTACAGATCGTGAATAGTGCAACACGTGATTCGTTTGTGAATATGAAAATCGAATTCTTTGTACGGAAGGCATGTCAGTGTCCAGGGTTGCCAGATTTCGGTGGTTTTGTACTACAACTCCTTAACTATAAAAGATCGAAAGTAATTTACATGTCATGTTCTCTTTTTTCGAGAAACAAAAAATTGCTGAAAACCCCAAGTTGCTACGGCGTCTAGTTTCCGAGCTACAGGGCGATTTTGATATTTGGTCCATAATTATAATTGACTTTTTAAGCAATAACAAAATTTACGTTATTCAGGTCAATACCATCCAATTTCGGCAATATAAAATCATCAATCATCTCTCGATAGCGGGAAATGGTCAAAACTGTGTTTTCTTCAAGACTTTCGGCTACAGCAACAATACTCTCGGCTGCTCTTTGGCGACGGCACGGGTTTTATTCTTCACATCACTAACTTGTCCCAGCAGCTAAAATTTTTCCACCTATTTCTGTATTACAGTTCGACAAGGTGCCTCACGACGACCCAAAAATGTTCGAGTTTACGAACCTTCTCTGCCATATTTTCACCATTTTCATGGTGAATTTTAATAACTTCAACTCGTTGTTGAAGCGTGCATCGTTCCAGTTTTATTAATGGCGTCGTTTCTACTTGTCAAATGTCAAAAAATGACAGCTTGAAAAGTGACGTCTTCCAAAATAGCGGGCTATTCAAAATAACACATCTTATCGGAAAACCCTTTATCATCGATTAGTGCTACGGTTTGAACGCTATACTGCGACCAATAAATAGTACTTATACTTCAATCCGGTATTACATTAATTCAAAAAGGGCATACAAAATAGGAAATCTTGAGCTACCACAGACCATCCTGATTTTTCAGCTGCTCTCACTACTTTCCATTCACTGGAAAAACGGTTGATACGACGACCTCATTTGGTAGAACCTGAGCTGTTGGCTGCAACAGGATATAAACCCAGAATCAGGATATTTTTTGCGCCACGGTGCGATCAGATACCCAACATATGGGGCCTCGGAACGACAATCGAGAACCAATTGACTTTAATTAATTACGACCCAACGACAATCATTAGCGTCAACTGAATCACTTTTACGGGGCCTGTTCAATGGGTTCGTGCATAAAAACATAGGTTTCAATTAACTTCACAAGTGGATTATTATTATTTCGAACATTCGGACGTATCTGACCCAGCGATCGATGTGATACGTGACACGAAATTTTTTTCCTATGTCGAGTTAGAGAAACTGGTTGACTTTTGTCGACGGTTCATATTCGATTTGATTTAATATGGATCTATCGCTCAATGTAATTGTTGGTTTGATACGGTGAGTTTTTTCGATGCTTTTAGATTTGATTCAGGACCAATAACTGTTCCAATTGCCACATAAAGAACAAGGTATACAGGGTATCCCAAAATTGAAAATGAAAAATGATCAGGTTCAAGTTATGTCGAAAATATTTCCAAATGAATCTTTTTCGGTGAAATGAGCATTCGGAATATTGAGAAGTGGGTCACTTATAGCACTAAGTTAAGTCAGGAGCTTTTGGCTGTTCATTCATCCAACTCGACGGTAGATTCGCATTTTACAGTTCAAAAAACCATTTGAAAAAAATATTTGACATTTGCTGAAAAAATATGACAGCAGCTGTCAAATATGTTATTTATGTTTCGGTATATTACGTTGCAGAAATATTGGAAATTTATATTTCGATAATATAGTATTTTACATGTTTTCTTAATTTTTTTTGGGAAAACCATCTTTCACAATCTGAATCAACAAATTCAGAAATTTTGAAAACGGAGATGGATTAAGTTTACGAAACTTAAACTAAGACAAGTATCATTTACTATCATTATTTCACTTTGTCTTGCATCCAATTTCTTGATAATCGAATTTAAGAAAAAATACGAAGAGTAAAGTTTGAATCTATTTTATAAACGCAGGAATTGTTCAGGGAAAACTATTTGTTTACCCTTTTTCATATGTATTCATACACAGGGTGGATCTTTGACTTATACCTATACTCCAACAGAAGATTTCTCTCATCAAACGAAACATTTCTCCCATATTTTTTCTGAAAATTCAGCTTCGTTTGAAAGTACCAGGGTGTCAAAAATCCTTGAAAAAACATTTTTCTTTCCATATCTTCAAAACCGTTATTTGAAATGAACTAAATTTTGGTTAATTGTTTACTCTATTCATGGTACTCCTCTATCAACACTCATTCAATATTTTTCGGGATATCCAAGTTACAGCGTAGTCGACTCATAAATCAACGCAAAAATACTAAGATATCATAAGAATATGAAAGTATTCCCAAGTTTTTTGAACAGAACGCATCGTTTTCGAGCTATTCGTAGTTTTATCCGATGAAATTTGAATTTGTACCGACCATCACATCAGCATTTGATCATATTTCACGAATATTCAACCATTTTAGGTATTCAATTTCCGATAATCAACATTCAACTCCAAGGCACATTGCAACGAATTTGATAATCTGTATTCCTTCGTCTTTTTATGTGTATTCGACTGCAATACAGTATGAAGACAGAATAATGAATTTGGGAATAGAAAACAACCACTCAACTATTGAATTATTCGAGGACATTTAGAGTCCAATGAAAACAGATGTGTTAAAGGTTGTCAGTTGTTACCAATTAAATTGAGATTTTAAAGTACGAGATCACTAGAAGTACCTATTTGAACTACGAAAATTTCAGTCATCTATCAGGGGCGGATGTTTGACTTTGGAGGTTCGAATACTGAATCACCGTTGCCAGAGGCATTGAGCCATTCATCTGTAGAAGAAACTGCTGAAGTCTGCATAAAATTTGTTTATCCATTAACAGAATATTGGTTATATATCTTGTGTACAGGGTGGCCAGATTTCGATGATTCAGTACTACAACTCCTAATCTATAAGAGATGGAGAAAGAGTAAGATACATGTCATGTTCTCTTTTTTCAAGAAACATAAATTGCTACGGCGCCTAGTTTTCGAGCTACAGGGCGATTCTGGAATATGTTCCTAAGACATTTTAGGGTTTTCAAGGAAAACAATTATAAGCGTTTATAAACTAAGCTTTAGGAAACTGGAGGATGAGAGTATTTTGAATGAAGGAAGGTTCCCTTTTAATTGCAGAAAATCGGACGAAACTAAGTATTTTGTAGAGAAATATCGGTCGAGTATTATCAAGCTCATCCTGTATACATTACCAGAAGCGGTAAAATGCAGTGCATACGACATTATCATCAGAAGAATATTTTCCTTGAATAAGGGCAGTGGGAGCTCGAGAACACAAAAGGATCGATCAAAAACGTGCTGAAAGTGACATGTTCTTAGTTGAAGTAGAGGTAACGAACACGGTTATCGAGTTACGAGGCGATTAACCAAATTATCTTCATTTGTGCGTGACTGAGCCGCCTTTTCAGCGACAGCGAGTGGTGCAGAACGAGAGCATTTTCACATTTCATGTAATGACATACATTATTGGCTGCCGAAAGGGCACTGAGCACGCTATATTCCTTTGAAATACTCTCCTCAGATATCAGGTCAAGCTGAAGGCATTCAAGAAGGGGAAAATTATTTGGAACATTTGTCATGGTGAACAACATGTTGAATGCAGCTAAATTTTTTCAAATGGGACACCTGTATATTTTTCCATATTTCAATTGATTATTTTCTCATGATCTCGAATATATATGCGTATGTGCGTCTGTCTCTTTTCAGAGTTTCAAAGTTTTGAAATAAAACTACGGAATAAAATATCTGAAATTATTCCGAAATTCTTTATATTCAAACAATTTACTGAAAGCGATATTTTTTCAATGAATACCTAACAATAACCAATAAAAAAATATTAAACTATGGTAGTATGGAATAAATATTATCAACTGAAGAAATTGCTCAGAATAGTCAGAATGGCCACCCTCATTCAATACACATAGTTCGTATCGCTGTCTCAAGTTGTTTAGACTATTTTTGATAGCATTATTATGGTTCTGATGATTGATGTTTCAATTTTATTTTTATCATCTCAATACTCTCATTTTTATGAAAGTCAATTTTTTCCTTCAGAAACGGCTATAAAACGCGTCTACTACTTGAAAATTGAGCCCGCCAGGTACTTCTTGAAATTTGAAACACTGCGGTACTCAGAAGAAGAGAGATAGACCAAAAATATGTCATATATTTGAAATTTGGGAGAAAAGAGCTTGCCAAATATGGAGAAATATACAGGGTATTTCTTTTGAAAAAATGTAGTTGTAATCAATATGTTGCCCACTCTTTATATATTTCATTTTGTGAAATCATTTTGAAAAACATTAGTCGATTTCGTGAAACTTTTGTGAACAACATTTTTTTGTACCTCTTTTAGTAACAAAGTTAAAGGGGGTGTCGGATTATGGTGAAAAACCCGGTACTTGAAATTAATATTTCTCGTAAGTAATCAGTCCAATATTCAAATGATATTGTCAGTTGTTTCAGTCTTGTAGGCATGAAAATACCTACAGTGAAAATGCTTGTGGCAAAATGTGAAGCATTCAATTAGGTATCTGAAAATAGACAGAGCATTTCATTTGAAAGAATCAAGAAATATCAATTTCAAGGTCATCAAATTTGGCAACTAATAACGGACATCCTGTGTATGGCAGATTAATATTTTTGTTATGAGTGTTATGACGACTTTATGAATCTTTTAGTTACAATGAATTCGTATCACATTCGTATTTCGTCTTGTTTTTGCAACCGTTTTAGCTGTGCGCTCAACTTTTTCCAGTTTTCTCTGAATGAGATCTGTACCGTTAGAAAAATATTTCTAAGATTTTGCGTTTCAATAGAGATGGTAGAGGTCAGTGGAAAATATACAAGACAATCCAATTCCAAAATAACCTGTTTGTTAAATATTGGAAACACTCTCTATATTGAAAAATAACCTTTTAAAATGCAGAAATAGAAATACAAGAAACCTGTTTTTGAACGAAGAGTTCTGGTACGGCAGCTATGGAAGAAGAACACACCATTGCAGGACCCAGTGGCGTACCCACGGGGGGGATAAGGGGGATATATCCCCCCCCAGGAAGATCCATTGTTAGGTCCAAAAGTGTGTAATTTGATAAAAGCGAATTCTCGGTAAAATCCATGAGAGTTGTAAAGTTCCTGACAATAATATATTCGCTTCGGTGACTGTATACCAAATTATTAATGAAAAATGAAAGACATAAGAAGCCTTCCGGAGTGCCGCAACTATCGCAGCGATTGGCGGCACATCAAAACAAGCGATTTGAGTGTGAATAAATCTTATCGAGACATGACGTTTTCGGCTCCAGATCCCTTTGTCGGCCGATAATACTGCGTTAAATTCGCGGATCAGTAGGGTGATATTTTGTTTACTCGTATGATTGGTATGAAGTAGATGAGTAGACATCATTCCTTGAGACGACCTGTAGGAATTTGTCCTGAGTTGACATTGCCTTCCATTCATCATAATTCGTTTAATTGTTACAGAGGTGTGTTGTATTTTTTTAATAGGTTTCTGCGCCTGTTTTACGTGTGGCTTATTTTGCACTGTGTGAATCGCATCTGAGGTATGGGCTCCTTGTATGGGGAAGCTGTAGCGAATTTGGTCGCACTTTTAGATTGCAGAGAAGAGCGTTACGTATTATTGATGGCCTGGATTATCGGGCATGTTGTAGGACATCTTTTAAGAGGTGGGACATACTAACGCTTCCGGGATTATATGTGTTTGAGTGCCTTGTTTATGCACATAAAAATGTTGATAAGTGGAAATTAAATAGAAACTTTCATACTCATGATACTAGGCGGTGTGATGATGTACGTTTACCTTTTCTGAGGCTGAGTAGATCGCAGAGAGGTCCTGATTATAGGGCTTTGAAATTCTATAACTACCTACCTGGGTAGTGGGTGCATAAAATCTCTGAATATAGATTCGTTCAGGAGGGAGTTGAGAGCGGTGTTGTCGAACAATGCCATATACTCGGTAGAAGAGTATTTTGAGTTGAATTTTGATGTACCAGTTATATTATAAGTGTATATTGTATTATTTTTGATATATTTGTTTATATGTGGATGTATATGTGTATTTGACTCAACTATTTCAAAATGTGATATTTTAAATTGACGAATGCAAGCAGAAGTGTATAAGCATGAATAAACTATCTATCTATCTATCTAATAGAGGTCCAGGAAAAAATCATCATAAGTAAACAAACTTCTTTGTCGGACTTCATCAAACGAAGGAAATTTGATGAATGCGAAACAAAATCGACAAGTTCGGATGCTCGAATCCGCTAGCCATGATGTCTATACACAGGGAATTGCCAATTTCCGAGAATGAATTTATTTATTCATTCATTATGATTTAGCAAGAAGACCAAGGCGACTTTACTTTGTTTTATGATAGCAAACCAAAATTTCTGATAATAGTATATTATTCAATGAACGGTAATGTAAGTCATAACACACGCAGATGAATTTTGCAGCACGAGCTCTCAGGCGAGGCGAGTGTGTTATGACCATTACCGCGAATCGAATACTATACTTTATCTTCGACTTCTTCAAAATTGACAACAGTTATCAAAAGCGATCTCTCTGTGGTCGAGAATAGAATCACGTAAAAAACATCAAGAATTCACGGTTTCCAATTGCAATTTTTGGATATTCAGACCGAAGGAAATGTAAAAACGAATGGCGAGAACGTTACCTTGATATCTGAAATAGTGTTCCCGATCGATCCGACTTTTTTTATTCATTTGGTAAACTGTTTTTCCTATTTGTATTAGAGTGAGTTATAGGCGTGAGTTATCATAACTATCAGGGTTGGTTTATAGATACTATTACAGCTCGAAATCAGTAGAATAATGGACACATTATTCTATGGGAGAAGATGAAAATTTATTCTTGTTTTGCAATTAAAAAAATATTATTATTATTTGTTTCATATCCCCCCCCAAGACCGATGTCTGGGTACGCCACTGGCAGGACCCTGTTTACCAATTATTCACCAGTCAACACTTACCTCATATGCAAGTCATTTATATCCAGAATATACTGAATATGTTGGTATATGTCGATTACTCACCTGGAAAAGAAAAGGAGTGATATGAAATAAACTCAATAAATGAAGCTCCAAAACAGAAACAAATGGTGTTCAAAATTCATATCTTTATTTTTAATACCCCAAAGCTCATACTGCGAATGGACTTCGTCGGTAACAAAGCTCTGTGAGTTACCCAGTTTCTTAGACTCTGTGGTCTGCAGTTCTCAAATGAGGGTACCCGGTGTCCCACCAAGGATTCTACCTGTTTATCACACTTTCAATGCTCGTCTAGTAACGATGTTCTCTTGCTTTCTTACACGCTAGAACAAGTTATCCATAATTTGAATTCGTTCCGTGAGAAAAAGGATCGAGATGAAATGCACAATTTCATCTCGATCGAATGCATATTTTTGAAATTATCAAACGGCCACGCACCTGGTAAATTTTGACCTTTAAGGAACTGTTCTGAAAGTTTCAAGTTCCAAGAGTATCCGTTTTTACGGCCGGACGGACATAATTGAATTTGAACACGGATTCTTGATAAGTGAGTCGAACTAAGTCGATTGAGACCATTCTCAGCTCAAAGTTAGGAAAATACTGAAATTGATCAGCCTTTGTGCAAGTAGAGCGAGCGCACAATAACACCTACGTAAATAATGAAAATTTGGAAACACATGGAAAATTTTTTTCGAAATTTGAGTCAGTTGTACAATGATTCCAAATTAAGTGTATGCATTTCTGCATGAGTTGATAAATTTATTTCTTCATTATTAATTTCTATCAAGATCAAGCAAGTGTTCGATGACCCAATTCATTCAGGAGTACAGAAAAAACACGATAATTCATTGCGCTCTTTCCAAAAGGTCGATCATTTTGTAACCTTCGATACAACAATGTCGGACAGTTCCAGCTTTCTTCACACACAAATAACGATAACAAAAACCCATAAACATGATTTCTTTATTATTCGATATTTTCAGCCCAGACATATAATCATTGAGGAATAAGTCTTCCGAAGCGATATTCTTCAGAACGATAAAGCGGTTAGGATCAAGTTCATCATATTGGCTAGAAAGGACACAAAATAAATAATTGGCTTTTGGGATAATATGGTTCACATTATGAAAGGTTTCAATTGATAACTTATTCTGCGAATACCTTCTTCGACGCACTGAATAACTTCCAAACTGAGCGACAGATTCGTTGAGATTTTTTCCGGTCGAGGAAAGTGAATGAAGGGTTTTCCGATAAGAGGTGTAACCATAGAACTTATGGTACATGGAATGCTAATACCAGATCAAAAAGTGGGTAAACATCTCAAGTTGGAGGAATCTCTAAATTTCCATGTTCCCATGAAACACAGAGATGTTTGCCGAAATGCCAAGTAAATCGGTTCTTGACGATCAAATTCATAGTATTTCTGTGTTTCTATTCTGTATGACAAGTCGTAACCATGGCAACATGGAAATTTCAGTATTCCTCCAACTGGAGATGTTTATCCACTTTTTTAAGCTGAGCAGCAAGGCTAATGGCATTCCATGTACTATGAGTTCTATGGGTGTTACTTTGAATAGCCCGCTATTTCTGTAGATATCAATTTTGAAGTTGTCATTTATGGACATTTCACAAGTAGAATCTACGCCATTAGTGAAAATGGAACGATACACGCTTCAGCAATGCATTGAAAATATTAAAATTCACCATGAAAATACAGGGTGGGGCAGAAGAACCTATCCGATTTCAAATCCCTTTTTCTCAGAAGAGAGATCAGGTAGAGTAGTGGGGTAAAAACCGTTAGAAAGCTGGTTTTATGCCATTTGTCAGTAGTCAACATGCCTTGGTCTGGTGAACATCGTGCTTTTGTTATTGAGCGGTTTATCGAATGCGGCGGTTCGATAATTGCTACACAACGTGCTTTTCGAATTCATTTCGGACTCGGGCGTCATGATCCTGTTCCACATCACGCTACGATTAAAGTGTGGGTGCCAAATTTTAGACAGACGAGTTCAGCATTGAAAAAGAAGTCGCCTGGACGTCCCAGGACAGCAACAGGACCTGAAAACGTGGCCAATGTGAGAGCCGCGATTGAACGTTCCCCGCGTCGTTCGGCGCGAAAACATTCGCTCGCTTTGGGGATTTCCAACCGCAGTATTCGGCGAATTTTGCACCGGGACCTCAAAATGCATCCCTACAAAATGGTTGTTGCACAGAAATTAAGTGAAAGGGATTTTGAAACCCGTACGAACCTGTGTCGCGATCTCCGAGAACTGCCAAACGACGATGTTGTGCTCTTCACGGACGAAGCCCATTTTCACCTTTGTGGCGCCGTAAACAGGCAGAATTTGGGGTTACCTCAAATCGAAGGTTTACCAGCATCGACCAAGGACCCTTCTTGCTTTACGAAGGGAAATTGCTCGGGCAATTGAAGAAATTCCTGTGGAAATGACGGTGAAAGTCATGGAAAGCTACCGCGAGCGCCTAAATAAGTGTATCCGCTCCCAAGGACGACATTTGAGTGATGTGCTTTTCAAAACTTAAATTTAAAAATGGCATAAAATTTGCGATATGTTAATAAAAAAAATTTTTTGACAAGCTGAGTGGTTTTAATTTTATAACGTTTTGAAATCGGATAGGTTTTTCTGCCCCACCCTGTAGTAAAAATTTGGCAGGGACGGCTCGTAAAACTCGAACATTTTTGGGTTGTCGTGAAACACCTTGTCGTACCGCAATACAGAAATTGGTGGAAAAATTTGAGCTGTTTGGACAAGTTAGTGATGTGAAGAATAAAACGCGTGCACTGAACATTGGGTTGTATCATTTTTTTGTATTTTTGAATAATGTTATTATCAAACTGCTCCACATAGATATTTTTTGCAATATAAGTCAATATATATATATATATATTGACTTATATTGCAAAAAATATAGTTAAAATAAGATTTTTGTGATGAAAATTCATATTAATATGATTTTAAGTTGCAAATTAATTTTAGCCCGTAGGTCTGCAGCGTATACAGGGTGGTAAAGAGAAATCGAGTAAAATAACGAAATTTTATTCCCAGAGAATTCAAGCATTTTAAGACTATCAATACAATGTATGGCCTCCACGGGCATCAATAACAGTTTGACATCTTCTTTGCATACAACACACGAGGTTGTTGAACATTTCTTGAGGAATTTGGTTCCATAAACGGGGCAGAAGCTCTTTCAGATCATTCAAGGATTCTTTGGAGCATATCCCATGCATGTTCTATGCAATTAAAATCTGGTGAGTGCCGAGGTATTGGTAAATGTGGAAAACCAAGTTTCTCGCGCGCATTCTCAACTATGGCTGCACGGTGCAGTCTAGCGTTATCGTCTAGAAATTAAAAAGATTCACTAATAGCAGCGTGAATTTGGCACAACATTGTCAATGACATGCTCCCTATAGTGTGAGGCGGTCATATTCCCAGGACAAATGTGTAGATCTGTGCGCCCGTTGAAATATATCCTGGCACATACCATAACACTACCCCCTCGGAATGGATGGACTTCTTGGACATAGCCACGATTACGGGGTATGCGTAGGATTGTCCATACCCTTATTCTTAGAGAATCTGAAAATCGTCCATATCTGGATTCATCAGTGAAAAGGACACTACGCCATTGATCGTTCCAATTGATATGTTGCCTTGCCCATTCCAGTCTTTGACGCTTATGGTCACGTGTTAACGGAACTCCTAGAACGTCTAGAACCTAGATTCACCTCTCTCGAACGTCGTCTAATGGTTTCGATGGAAACATGGACACCATCTGCATTTTGAAGAGTATTCCGTAGCGTTCTACACGTAGATGAAGGGGTTTCTTCTCGCCGAAACGGTGATGAAACGATCCTGAGCAGTTGTTTTTCGTCGCCCACCAAGCCTTGGTCTTTCCAACACGGAACCTGTCTCCCTGAACCTATTCCAAAGTCGAGATATCACACTTTGGCTGACTAGGAGCCTTTCCGCTACAACAAACTGAGTTAGGCCACCCTGTAGCATTCCGATAGCCCTCTGAGCCTCAGCGTTTGTTAATCTACGTCTTGGCATTTTCAGAAAACTCGTTTCAAATCGAAGCCGTTGATAAACTGACTTCATTTCAAAATAAGAACATTCATGAAGCATATGCAAAGAACCAAACTTCAGAAAAAAGGCGACCAGATTAACGAAATGTCGCATACTGATTTTTATTGGATCGATTTAAGTTGTTATTGAGTTTTGAATGATTTTACAGCGATTTTCTCGAAGATTACATACTTTTAAAAGCGATTGAATACGATATCCCTAACTCATGTGGAGCAGTATATTTGAGACAAACGATCCACCATATCGTTTCAGACTGCCCAAACCGTGCCTATGGCGGAAACCTAGAGGACTTCGCAGAGTGCTCTCAAGGCGCTATCGAGTGGCTGTGCAGTTTGGACATTAACATATTGTTATCTTAAGATCTACGATGCTATATTGTGATATGTCTATGTACTTTCACTTTCACCTTTACTTATAATTTCTTCATATCGTATTGTAAAGCATCCATACGCTAAATAAATAAATAATATTTGATTAGTCCATCTGTGTCACTCAATTAGTCCATGTGGATTGTCTAGGTCTTTCTGAGGTAACTTCTTCCTTCCCTTCTCCCTTTCCAATATCCCAATCAGGAGATGTTAAGAATTGGGAAATTTGAATTAAAGCTTGTTGTTTGTTTTTTTTTCTATAGCGCAAAATTTAGTTGTGTTGCCTTCCTTTTGTACCTTTCTGTAAGATCCATTAAAACATGAACGTTATACTGCAATACTGAGTTCAAATAATAATGATATTATTTTACCAAAACCAAACTTTCTTTTGATTTTTGTGTGATTAAACTGATTAAGAAGACTGACTAGAACAGATTTGTTCAATTATTGTCTACTTGTGTAACTGGAACAAAAAGTTTGAAAGGAAATTTTGACATTTGGTGATTTGTGGTCATCAGCTCGATCTACAGAACCCCAACTATCATGTAAAAGTTCTGTTTTCACAATGTTACAATACGCCTACTATACGCAAATCTAACAATGTGACTTTGGATGTGGATAGTGATGTTAGATATTTCACAACCATCAATGACAATTTTCGATGGAGAATTACGTCAAAACAGACCGATTATGTTATAAACATCTCATAATAATTATCATCATCGTAGAATGATAAATTGGTCCGAATCTAGCTCATCCTCACTTTGATTCGTCATTCTACTTCCAGCTTGCATCAGCCCAAGGAGCTAAGCATTTGTCTCCTTACGCTGAAACTAATGGGTTTTTATGCAAGAAGTGCGGATCGCACAATTATATAATGGCTTGAAATACTAAAATGTATCGCCGAATAACTTAATCGTATACGGCGAAGCCGTGAACTCCTTTTCGAAATGGACCTGGCGCGGCGCTCTGAATGTTCTAGATTCCGGACAGATGGAAGAGACAACGAATGGTATTTTGAAGGGAAACAACTTCGAAGGAGAATCGGATTTGTGGAATTTCTCGAAAAGTATATGTGTGAAAGAGATTTATGGATTCCGAAAAGGGTGAAGCAAGAAGATTGTATTCTTCGCCTTTTTTGATATTGATCCTATTTTTAGCTAAGGAAAGCGAATATAAACATCACGGGGACCAAGTGCATTTCAATTTTCAAAACTCATCAGTTTTCTCCATAAGGAGAAACAATATTTAGATGGGCAAAGCATTTCATCTTCTAAAATTTTATTGTGAATGGAAATTTTTGGTTTTAAATAATATTTCATGGAGTGTTGTGTTGTATTATATTAGTTCTGTGTGTATATTTGCATTATAAAAATTTGAATTCACAATAAATATAAACAAACTTCAGACTTCTAGTGAACGAGTGTGTTACTGTGTATATAATTCCATTTTAGGTAAAGGCGGTAGGAATCATCATTTGTTTCAGTTCAGTCTAGTGATATTGAAAGTTATGTGAGGTTAGAACACTTTAGAAAATGACGAATAAAGGTGGATCCCCATACGTCCGATCATTCGATCGTCCGAAGGTCTTGTGATTGGCAGAAATATTCAAAATGGAATATATCGGCCAATCACAACACCTTCGGAATTCAAAATTGATATTTCTGTCAATCACAACACCTTCGAACGATCGTATCATCGGATGACGGATGCATGGAAATTCAGCTTGATCTGTGCTTACCACGATGAAAATAATCATCATCGGTAAAATGCATGGAACATAATATACTCCATTCACTTTTATTTAATCACATAGGAGGTCATGGTTTCGTTTTCAGGAGTTGGTGCACCTGATGAAAAGTCTGTGCGCGTACAGAGAATATTGTTAATGACAAAACGATGTTGCCAGTTGCTTTGTTTACATCAAAGTAACAGTATCAAAGATATTCCACATTTTGTTAGTTCGAATCGATCGCCTATTTTTCCGTTCTTCGTCGTCCAGAAGAAGTTTCCCGTCGATATGAGAAATTTCGTGCAAGTATCATTTTTTCTTTTCACGACTTTTGGCGTGAGTACGAACGGCAAATTCGAATTGGACCAAAAATCGATTAATAAGCATAAATAATGCGAAAGTAAGTACTAATCGACCTTTTCACACTTGATAATGAAGTTTTTTCTAGGTATCTGGCCGTTTAGAAAGATTTCAAACGAAATTCCTGTCCCCCAGAAGATTGATTAATTTCGGTATCGTATTTGGTGCTCAAAATTTATTTGGGATGTGTAAATGGACAAAAAAGGCTTCATTATACGATCTTCTAGCGAAAGCGACCGGAAAATGTGGTTCGGGTAGGATTTTCGGGGAATAATGAGGAAAGAACTTGCAGAATGAAATTGCACGATTTTCGTAAGTACACGGGTTCTGGAAGGCCATCATCGGTCTCTAAATGATTATTGTTGATCGTTTTCACGTTTCAGAATAAAAACACGTCGAAAAACCTGAAAAAAGGAGAAATATGACTAGATTGCATTCAACGGTAGGTGAATTCAGATTCCGATGAATTGAAATGTGTCACTGGAGCTTTCATTCCTATCAATCCTTTGCCGAAAGTAGTAATAGGCTATATTGAACCAGAATACATCGGTTTTTCCATATTCCAGGAGTTTGTGTCTTATTTTACAACAGGTGAATGATAAATGTGAAGCATATGTTTGACCTATTCCATTTTATTTTTACAAACCTACTGTGGTAGTATGTATGAATATTTTTCAAACTAATGAATTACTATACAGTCAGAATATTTCACTCCTTGTTCATAAGATCAAATAAATGAAATGTATATCTAAAAAGCTTTCAGGAATTGACATTCAAGCTTATTAATTTATAATCAAAACTCAGTTCCGAGAAAAAGTTCCTCTTGCATCAGAACTCCCTTCAACTATTTGGATTCCAAAAGAGGGATATAATGTTCCATTATTCTTGATTCTTGTAATTACCCATCAATTCATCTTATATCTTTGGGTTGATTTTTTTTAATGAATTCTTGATTGTAATCAATAATTGATGTCGTCAAGTCTTGAACTTTCAGTTCAAGAGGATATAAACATCAAATCTTCACAAGCATGCATATGAAAATTATGTGAAAGCAATGCAATTTTCTTCCATGGCGAAAAATAATATATTTCAACAGTGATCTCTTTTACTTTTCATGCAAATAACTAGGAAAGGAATCCTTTCTATCAATTCATATAAACGTTAATTATTTTCGTCCATCACATCTTTTCCAATTCATTCACATTCTGAGAAATACGCTAAGAATGTAGAAAGGGCAACATAGTGTTGACTTGGAACATAAAAATATTTTGAAAAACATCATAACTTCGATACAGAGTAGAATGTGTCAAATTTCCAAGGCCAGAGTTGTGATTTTATAATTGTGAATGGAGTATACTCATATTTCTTGTCACTGATTTACTGATTTTGAGTTTCAGTTGTCATTTTGTCAAGCCTTTTGACGATCCATCAGCACTTTGCTCCCCAATTTCCCTTCCACCCAAACACAATATTTATCACCAGTTTGAAGGAAAGCATGGGAATTGATATTTGGATTTTTTTCCAAAAGCACACTGAAGAACAGAATAATAGCGATTGGAACGACTCATAACTATGAAAATGTAGTATGGTCAACAGAAAATCCTCATGGTGTCAAAAGAACAAGTTTTCAGCAAAGGTTGTGTGGTATGCTTATTGGGCCATTTTTTCTACCACCACGATTGTCAGGTGAAGACTTTCTTGATTTCCTTCAGAACAATTAACCAGAATTATTAGAAGATGTGCCTCTCGATATTCGGCAGAGAATGTGGCTTTAATAGATAGAGCACCTGCGCACATTCGACGAAATGTCCAAAATTATTTCAATAGTGTGTTGCCTCATAGGTGGATAGGTCGTGGTGGACCCATTTCTTGGCCTGCACGCTCCCTGGATCTCAACCCCTGTGATTTCTTTCTTTGGGGTTATTCGAAAACATTAGTGTATAGTGAGGGTGAAGTGAATATTGCAGAAGAACTCAAACAACGCATTGAAAATGCTTGTTGAATTATTCGTGAGCAAACGCATTTGTTAGTTGCTGCATGTAACCATTCCTTATTACGCCGTGCGAGACTTTGTGCACATCAGTAACGTATATAGAAAATATTTTCGGGGGGGGCCCGAGATGCTTACACCATCAAATGCTTCTCGAGCCTGTCTAATTTATTATAGTAGTTCAGTTTTCTTTATCCATTTCGGGGGGGGCCCGGGCCCCCTGGGCCCCCCCCTATATACGCCACTGGTGCACATCAAACGAATGATGATAATTTCGAACAATTTCTGTAAACAATTTGGATAAATGTTATGGGCGAGTTTCCTTAGGTTTTATCACACGGCCTTTCAAATCAGAAATTGGCCACTGCTTACTTCTAACTCAAGAATTCCCTCAGAAAAATTGCCTTACTTATTAGGCAATTATTATATTATTATCTTTCAACCTAAGGGTTGAAAGATAATAATACAAAGGATCCCGCACTTTTCTTATGGCAAATGGCATTCCGTCAAATGTGCTAATTTTTTGGTATAATGTAGTACTCGACCTACTGATCAAAAGTGTTCATGGCCCCAACTCAATCCTATGACTAGTTTTTGAGATACAGGGCGTTGAAGTTGAGAATTACCCACTTTTACTACGCGCGTACCTATCTCGAAACAGAATCGAATGAACTTCAATTTTTCTCAAAAAACATTTCATTCCATTCCGAGGGAGCAACTATGTAGAGAAATATGAGCGAAAATCGTTACGAATACAGGGTTATCCATAATTGAATGCATGCCCGATTTTGATAGTATAGAATATGTCAGTTCCAGAGCGAGAACTTTGGCAAAATGAACTATTACACTAGATATGTTGTTGTTACATCGAAAAAATCTGAAATACCCAGAATTTATACTGGGTGATCCATTATTGTAGAAACTATTCACAATGAAGGTTAAGTGGACACCCTGTATTTTTGGGTTGATTTAAGGTGTTTTTTTCAGAACATATCATAATGGACTTCAAAAAATACAGGGTGATTCAGTCATGAAATGAACTGGGAACCTCACGAAAATACCCAAAAACCACTTTTTCTTCATCACCCACTATTTCAAGATTAACTCCGTTCAGGTGGCAGTTTTCTTTCATCACTGTACTTGATATAAAAACATCAATACGGCTGAGAGTTTTTATCATCTTCCTATGACCAGAGTTAATCTTGAAATAGTGGGTGATGAAAAAAAAAGTGGTTTTTGGGTATTGATGTTTTTATATCAAGTACAGTGGTGAAAGAAAACTCCCACCTCAACGGAGTTAATCTCACAATAGAGGGTGATGAAAAAAAAGGTGGTTTTTGGGTATTTTCGTGAGGTTCACAGTTTATTTCATGACTGAATCACCCTGTATTCTTTGAAGTCCATGATTATATGTTCTGAAAAAATCAAACAAACACCTCAAATCAACCCAAAAATACAGGGTGTCGACTTCATTGTGAATAATTTCAGTAATAATGGACCCGGTATGAATTCTGGGTATTTCAGATTTTTTCGATGTAACAACATATCTGTGTATTAGTTCATTTTGCGAACGTTTTCGCTCTGGAACTGACATAGTTTATACTTTCAAAATCGGGCATGCATTCAGTTATGGATAACCTGTATTCGTAACGATTTTCGGTCATATTCCTCCATATGGTTGCTTCCTGGGAATGGAATGAAATGTGTTTTGAGAAAAATTGAACTTCATTCGATTCTGTTTCGAGATACGCGAGTATAGTAAAAGTGGGTAATTCTCAACTTCAACGCCCTGTATCTCAAAAACTAGCCATAGGATTAAGTTGGGGCCAGGCACACTTTTGATCAGTAGGTCGAGTACTACATTATACCAAAAAATTAGAACATTTGGTGGAACGCCATTTGCCGTAAGAAAAGTGCGGGGTCCTTTGCCAAAAATTCTAGTGCCTAGAACAGATCATTTTGCCATATGCCGCGTTACGTTCTGAATTCATAGCAGTAGAAGATGATTAATCTGATGAACAGAGAGATGCAGTCCAGAGTAGTATTCAGGTATTGATGCCCAACATTTTTGAAATTTTTTGAATTGAACATTTCATATAACGATTCTTCGGTAGAATGACTCATTTTGATTGGTCCTATCACCTGTCAAAAGAAAAGCCTCACCTTGAAATACACCCTGTATAATGGTAACAGTGGATTCTAATAGAAAAAGAGCATGTAGAAGGTTTCTGTTTCAAGTCGATAGCTTCAGTATCGAGTTCAGTATTAAATAAGTACTTTTCAAATCACTCCATTAACAAATTTTGCTCATAACTCGAAAATAACGAGGCCGAAGATGTGCCATTTATTTTTACCTAGCTCAAAGAGATCCTGAGATCCCCTCACTAAACAACTAATTTGGAACACTCGATACAAAGATCAATCATCAATTATTGTGCGTGACTGGACTGGCGAGAGTTAAGTAGATCTTGAGAATGAACTTTACTTGTAGTAATGGTTCGGGGAAAGCCAGGGAATTCTTTTCGTTAGCCTTTTTCGTATCTGTCAAGATTGTATAATTTCGAAAATTAACGTGGATCTTCTAGAATCTAGACTGACGCAAATCAACATTATCATTCTAGATCACATTCCTCAAATATTTTGATGCAAATCAGGATGGATTCGTGATTTCAACAAAATTATCACAATAAACACAACCTACCTGTTCCAATAACAAATTCATGAAACAGATTCAAACATCCCCAAAATCGTCCTTCTTACGCACAAGTAGCGTTATCGACGATAAAAAATAATGACCTTACTCCAAATCTAAGCCGTTTAATTGCGAAACCTCAATTACCGAATCAAAACAAATCAAAACTGACCGGCGGCCAAGACAAAATTAAAAAGAAGACCTTCCAACCCACCTCCGACTAACGAGCGCGTAATTGATCCGAGCAGAAGGACCAATCGAGCCAAAAATCTATGGAAATACGAAACAATGCCAGGTGCGACAGCGCCGATCGAAAAATTCGTACCCATTAGGGGGGGTTGTTTCGTACCCCCCAGGTGTGGTAGGTGTCGTAGCTGGTTTCTACCACCACCTTTGTCACATGGACAGAGGCGTGATCTCTTTTATGATATCGTTGCATAATATTTAATGCATTTGGTATATAAACCGGCCCGGTCGCTGGACCAACCATCAATTCAGTTTCAGTTTTCATTTAGACTCGTTTTATCGATTCACGCTCGCAATCATGATCGCCAAGGTATGTGTTTGTGTGTACAGAGTGAAGATATTAATTGACGAAGCTTGTTAGAGAATTTTCCGCGAAAACGAGGACATATCACAGAACGACGCGGCGTCTGTATTTAAGATCCATTTCTATGTATCTCAGATTTTTTTCAGGAAGCCCTCGAATGTTCTATACTCTTTCGATTCATTAATGCTCAAACTAGAACCATTTTCAGTCGATTATTTCTAAAAGATCTCATATTATTTTCCTTTTGAAAAAGGATCGAAACTATTTTGAAAATCTCATCCCTCAATATACAGGGTGATTTTTTTGTTTCATTAGAAGTATTCGAGGAAGGAATTTTCATACGAATTCAAGATTCTGTATTTTTGTTTTAGAGTACATGAACTCGAATTGTAAAGTGGAATCTACTTCCGGTTCTACCGGAAACGAATGTGAACTTCGTAATTTCAAATACAACACCCTGTATATTTATACATTTTTTAATTCTTCGTTTAATGCACTGATTTGATGTATGATATGCGCAACCACTTCAAGCGATTTTTGAGTTATGGCCAGATTGCCAAATTTGTTGACAGAAAGAGTCACGAATTAGTGTTCATATCTCCACAATCTCTCATTGTAAGAAATTTTTTTGCAACAATGCAACAAAAGAGAGTACGCTGATACTGCTTCTTGTATCAATTATGAGGAAATATTATACAGGGTGTCTGGAACAGCGCTTCAAAGTGAGCCTCAATAAAACTATGAAATCTAATTTTTTTCAAACAGTAACCATATAAACATAAAGTTTCGTTCCATAAGGAAAATATAATAGAATAAACGAATAATCAGATACACCGCGTTCATTGATATAATATATCAACAACCGCCATGGATCCGACTCGAACTTGCCACAAATTATCATCCAGGGAACTAGCGAAAGTTCCAACCTCATCGAAGCGGGTAGAAGTCGACCTAGGTTTCGATCTTTTTAGTGATCTCATCAGGACAACATAACCCTACTACGATGAAAATTGAAGTGGAACGGAGGTCCTCTTAACAAAACTAGATGAAGTCTTTAAGGTACAGTGTACGTCAAGGCGACATCTAGTCAAGAATTAGACCAACAATTCCCTCTCGCAGTCCTGGACGACGATAATTATATATTATATATAATTTTGTAATTCCGATCGATTGCTCGTCAAAACTAGTTAAAGTGTGCCGAACATTTCATGTCCTTAAAATCAGTAGTTTTGCCGTTATTCAATAAAATTCGAATTTCACGACCAAAGCCAGAAGGTTTATTAAGATTATTTTCAAGTAGGCTATGTCAATAGTAAGAATATGTCAGTCAAACTAATTTTTTTTTATTTAGTCATCATTCATTATCTGCTTTGTGACTGACTATTGATATATCGTTCCAGTGTCCAAAGTATTATTGCTTGTTTTGCATAGGGCTTGATCAATAAAAATTCGTAAGATTGACAATTCCTAACTTAGGTTACTCTGAAATAGAGGCGCATACCACTGACATATTGTTACTATTGACATAGCATACTTGAAAATCATCATGATAAACCTGATGTTTAGACAAAGAAACATGTCTTTAGTCGTGAAATTCGAATTTTATTCAACAACGGCAAAACTACTGATTTTGAATACATGCAATGTATGAAACACTCTAACTAGTTTTTGACGACCAATCGATCGGAATTACTAAATAATATGGTTCGCAAAAATGAGATTCCATAGTTTTATCGAGGCTCACTTTGAAGCTCTGTTTCAGGCACCCTGTATAATAATTCCTCATAATTTATACAAGAAGCAGTATCAGCGTACTTTCTTTTGTTCCACTGTTGCGAAAAAAATTTCTTACAATAAGAGATTTTGGAGATATTAACACTAATTTGTGACACTCTTTCTGTCAACAAATTTGACAATCAGGGTTTAAAGCCCGCAACGGACGACGAGCGATAATATAATATATATTATAGCTTTGCATTGACATATGTCATTTTAGTATGGAAAAATATAAATATATTTTCATTCAAGCGATATATTACGATATTTTTCCATACTAAAATGACATATGTCAATGCAAAGCTATAATATATATTATATTATCGCTCGCCGTCCGTTGCGGGCTTAACTCAACAATCGCATATCTTACATCAAATCAGTGCAGAATTAAACGAAGAATTAATAATAATAATACCCTTTATTTCAAAATCCTGAAATTTTACAAGTAAAATATCAATGAAACGAAATATCGTCAAAATACATTGAAAGTAATTAACTGTTCATGAATTCATCCACTGAATATGGTTCCAATTCAACTAGAAATTAAAAAAGATTTTTTTTGAATCTCCTGAAATTCAATATTGGAAATATTATTCTCGGGTATAAGGAGTCCTAAAAAGGGGGCCTAGATTGGTGTTATTTCTCTTTATTGAGTGCCTAAGCTTTCGCTACTATTGTGTAGCTTCATCAGAGGTTTCAATGTTAATGAAGCTCACTTAACGAACAATCCTCACATTGAAACCTCTGATGAAGCTACACAATAGTAGCGAAAGCTTAGGCACTCAATAAAGAGAAATAACACCAATCTAGGCCCCCTTTTTAGGACTCCTTATACCCGAGAATAATATTTCCAATATAGAATTTTACGAGTCGATAAAGATTAACTCCTGAAATTCAGTTCTCTCCCGAGTGTCAAGAGCACTTTATTGAAGTATTTTCTACCACAGTATTCTGTACTTATTTCTGTGAAAGTTAGATGGTGTCTAGGATAAAAAATCTCCAATGCTCTAGTATTATGGGTTGGGAACTAACAAATTGCTCTCTGTTTCTATGAGGTCTAAAAGACATTCTTGAATATGGATGGCTGGTAAAGTTAGCATTCGATTATGCTTGAACTTGCCTCTACATGATTCAGTTGTCCTCATCCTTAGCATGAGCCCTAGCACTCTATTCTGCAGTATCATGATGTCACTCTGTCTCCTTGCTGTTCCACAAAACACTATTATATTCCATATAGAATTCTCGACTCGAAAACCCCATAATATCAAGTTTTCATTGCCGGAAAATCCAAGTATCTCGACAACAACCCCAGAGAAAAGCACACCGATGTTAATGATCTGCATAACTCGTCTATATGATTGGACCAACTTAAAGTATCTTCTAAGTGAATTCCAAGAAATCTTGTAGATGTACACAATTTTATGGTAGTTGACTCTAATTTGATTGGTTCAGGTGTGATGGAACAAGAGTACTTTGATTGACTGTTTTCTCCTTGTTCAGTAATAATCCATTTGTCCTGAACCAGTGGCTTGCCTGACCCATAGCACACAACAGTAATATTTGTGTCATCTGCATATTTGACAATTTCAACATTTTCCATACCTATATGTATCTTCTTTGATGTCGTCAAAATCATTTGTGAACACAATTAAGAGTATTGATCCTACTATGCTACCTTGTGGTATTCCAAGCGTTACATCAATTATTTCAGTGTCACCATCTCTTGTTAGTGAGGTCATCTGTCTCCTGTTTACTGAGTAAGATTGAAGTCAATTTAATCCTGGTCCTCCTATTCCATAAGCTTCTAGCTTATTCAGAATGTATCCATGTGAAAGTGAGTCGAATGCCTTAGATAGATCCAGGAACAGACCAGTAGTGACATTGCCATTCTCAAGAGCTTGGTATATATTGCGAAGAAAGCGGTTTATAGCTGATTTTGTTGATCTACCCTGCTTGAAACCGTGTTGTGATACGGACAGCACCTCTCTCAGGAAGCTAGTCAGTCTTCTTGCAATCACCGCCTCCAGAATCTCAGAAAAGCTTGGCAGCAATGAGATTGGTCTGTAGTTTTCAACTTTAGCTTTATCTCCTTTCTTGAATATGAGCTTTACCAACGACAGCTTCAGACAACCTGGGGAAATACTGGATTTTATTTACTTGTTGACCATGAAGGACAGTGGAGTGATAATCTTTTCGACAGTGGATTTCATAACAGTTATAGGAATTCCATCGAATCCAGAACTAAGTTTATTTTTTGAAGATTTTATTATTTCAATGAGCTCTACTTCATTGATACGGCCAAAGGGTACTGGTCTATCCCTATACTTTATCCTGTGGTCAAGATTAAGCTTAATTCACATATTATGTATAAATATACAGTGTGTTACATTTAAAATAACGACGTTTACATTCGTTTCCGGTAGAACCGGAAGTAGATTCCGCTTGAAAATATTTTACAAATTGCGTTCATGTACTCTAAAACAAAAATACAGAATCTTGAATTCGTATCAAAATTCTCTCCTCGAAAACTTCTAATGAAACACAAAAAATCATCCTGTATATGAAAATTTTTAATAAGCTTTTATAATTTTTATTGTCGTTTTTGGTTTCGAAATCGGAGATAGATGAAGTTTTCGAGAAGTTAACAAAATTTTTATTATTATTTTGCTGTTATTCATTCAATTGCTTGATAATCTATTTTTTTTTTAAATACGAAGTATCAAGTTTGAGTCTATTCTGTAAACGCAGTTTCTTTCCGGGCTGAATGAACTCTTTGTTGGCCTTCGACAATAGGATAGATTTTCTACATTGATAATATCCATCTGTTGATTTATCAGGTTGTGGAAGGTGATTTTTCCAAGTATCAGGTTCGTTGATGGACAAAATCCGACTAAGCGTTCCGTAAATATGACCGTTATACAGGGTGTTTCACCATAAACTGGACAAACATATATAGCCGTATAGACGACATCGGGGAAGTCGTTTTTGCCTTATGACATATACCCCGTTTTCGACGCATAAGCGAGATACAGGGTGTTCAATGTCAACTTCGAGCAATATTCTGATAACTGTTGTGAGTAACGCGTGATATTTGAAATAACGCTTTCTAGTCAAATCTTAGTATTTTTGAGGGCTCAATTGAATTGTGGTGTGGAATTTTGCGAAAAAAAATTCAATATGGCGGAAAACCTGCAAAGTTGGAATTTTTTTTTCTCGGTTGCTAATTTGGAAAGCATAATCTCAACGTACTCGATTTTCTAAGATTTTCTGTAAAAAAAATTTTCAAAATTCGAACTCAACTTTTTTTTTACATGTCTTCAGTGAAAAAAAATTTCGGCAAAAATTTTTGGAATTTTTCATGGTTGAACTATCTTCAATTCTGAATACTTGGGTGAAAACAGAATGAAAAAATATCAATTGGTTTTTTTTTTGTAGCCTTCCGAAGATTACACTCGGTGTACTTTCTTAATTTTTATTTGAGAAACTGGAGGCCGTACGGAGGTCAAAATTGTGCTGATGGGCTGCCAGAATGATCTGGATAAAAATATGAAATTATAAACCAAAAACATTTTTTTCAAAAAATTTTGGTAGGAATCGAACTCTACGAGTATGAATTGGATTAATTCTAATCCTATAAATCTCCGTTACCAAAGCAACACTAGTTAATCGAGAGTGTAGAGTTCGAACCTTACCAAAGTTTTTTGGAAAAAATGAAAAAAAATTTTTTTTTTTTTCAATTTTTTTTTTATTTTTTCGAAAAAAATTTCTTTTGGTTATAATTTCATATTTTTATCTGGGTCATTCTGGCAGCCCAGCAGCATAATTTTTACCCACGTACGGCCTCCAGTTTCTCAAATAAAAAATCAAGAAAGTACACCTAGCGTAATCTTCGGAAGGCTACAAAAAGAAAACCAATTGATATTTTTTCATTCTGTTTCCACCCAAGTATTCAGAATTAAAGATAGTTCAACCATGGAAAATTCCAAAAGTTTTGGGCGAAATTTTTTTTTCACTGAAGACATGTAAAAAAAAAGTTGAGTTCGAAATTTGAAAAAAATTTTTCACGGAAAATCTTAGAAAATTGAGTACGTTGAGATTATGCTTTCCAAATTGGCAACCGAGAAAAAAAAATTTCGACTTTGCAGGTTTTCCGCCATTTTGAATTTTTTTTTGCAAAATTCTACACCACAATTCAATTGAGCTCTCAAAAATACTAAGATGTGATCAGGAACCGTTATTTCAAATATCACGCATAACTTACCACAGTTCACAGAAAATTGCTCAAAGTTGACACTAAGCACCCTGTATCTCGATTATGCGTCGAAAACGGGGTATATGTCATAAGGCAAAAATGACTTTCTCGGTGTCAACTACACGGCTATATATGTTTATCAAGTTTATGGTGAAACACCCTGTATATTTTGTTTTCCTTATCATTACATACACAAAACTATACCAATTCAATCGAGATGAAATTCCGCACATTTTGGTTTTCTAAATTATCGAAAAAAGCATTACAATATTTCTGCAACATGTGAATTAATTTCTCTTCATAGCATAAAATGGAAAATATTAAAAGTTGTTCTGCATTAATATAAGGAAATAAATTGCCCTTATTAAACCAATGATGCCAGATTGAAAATGAGAGAATAAGTACATCGAATTGACCTTTTCAAATTGAAGGAAGATATTCAGACTCATTTCGCTAAGAACGTAAATGTAGAAGTATTAACTGAGACAGATAAATTCAATTGTCAAGAGCACGATGTTTGCGATCAATAAAGTAATTTCGTTTAATCTCCCTCCATTGTAGATTCATAACGAACGACATAAAGAGGAGTTCATTTATCAATTCAGCGAGTAAGAACTACTTTATTCACGAAGGCGTCGAATCAATTGAGCAATTCAAATTAGACATTCTTTCGAGTCGCTAATAAGAAATGACATTTTGAAACCAAGTCTTATGTGTGTCCTTAGATTTGAACATCTTCATTGATGAGCCGTTGGAAAATTTTAATATATCGATCATTTCTCTATTCAGGTTGTCCTCGCTGTAGCCGCTTTGATGGTGGCAGTAGACGCCAGGCCCGGCTTGGTCCCTAGCACGATTTTGACACATGCCGCCCCTGCAGTAGCTGTTAAAGCCGAGCCTTACGACCCCCACCCACAGTACAATTTCGCATATGGCGTACAGGTAAATTTCATATGAACAGTTTCACGAATACTTATTATTCCTCTTTTTTCCTATCCTGATGTCGTATACAGGGTGAGTCTTCGACTTGTAGGTACATATATTTCAACTGTAGATTCTGGAGGACAAAAAAAAACTTTTTTCTCTATTACAGTAGGTACTAAAAACAGTGCTGTAATAAACTCATTACAGCACTCTTTTAGTGATATTTTTCGTTTCGTGGTTGGCAGCACTGGCTTCAGATCCTATTTCGCATTCGTATTGGAATAGGAGCCCATTCTGCAACTAGTTTTAGAATATACTATTACATTTTCCATTTTTCCGAATTCGGCTCTGTTTGAAAGATATAGCCATAGCTAACTGATATATTTTTTAAAATGATTTTATAGTTTTATAGTTTTTAATCAACTAGTATATTAATGAAAGCGAGGTCGAAATATTTTAACGTTTGAGACCATTAATCGCTGGATTAATAAAAAGGTTGATTACAAGATTTTTCCGTCGACCTCATCACGAATTGAATATAAAATCTGGATTGAAATAATTTTTATTTTGCCCAATAGACGAATTGGACATAATGTGAATTTCCATGTTCATTTCGATATATTAATATTTATGCTCCCTATGGAAAAATTCGAAAAATTCATAGAGCCTCATAGAGGGAATATTGGACATGTTGAGACATTCTGAATAGTTTACATTTAGTTTGCATTTATATCATTACCAATGATATCCGATAAAGAACGTGTGAAGAAAGTGGAGGTTCAAGTATTATTTACTCTGCAACATCACCTGAAATTTCTTCTGCAGCCTCTTTTTTATTTTGAATGGAGTTGTCAATATACCCTTCTGTGACAGAAGTAGATTTCCAACCAAGCCCGATAGTGCTTTGACAGAATATTTTATGTTCGGTTGCCAATGTTGCCATGACAAGCATGCATTAAAATAAGGAATCATGCATTAAAATGGGTCATTTATGGATGATTTCGAGAGCGTCAAAATGAGTTTTTATTCTATGGTCGACGGAAATTTTTTTATGATCCCCCAAGTAACTTTGAATTTCATTCGTTCAAGTTGAAAATGAGTAAAATAGAAGAAGGATTTGAAAAGGCAGGATCGGATAATTTGCCAATGGTGGACAGTGAAATGGTAAACGATTATTTTAGAAATAATGCGAATTTCGTTAGTGCTGAAGTTCGCAATGTGAAAACAAAAAGGTTAGTTCATGTTCTTCACCTAACAAAAAATATATTTTGGTGAATATTCTAGGTGAAATTGAAGGTTACCTCGAATAATGATTAATATGAAGGTTATGTTTTTATTTATAATCTGTATACATGATTGCCACATCAATATTTGTATTTTCAGAGAATGAGTATTATATCAACTTAAATGAAAATTAAGTTGTTATATGATGATGTTTCAAGAACATAATAATATATGATATACAGGGTGTCCCACTAGTGCCGCAGCGGACGATATACGCGTAACGGTCTGAGTTTGGCAAAATTTTTTGATGCAGACTTGATATACTACAAGAAGAGCACAACCTAAAAATATTTCGAATATATCGGGTGGCCCACAAAAGAAGAATAGCGGGTGACTTTGTTTTTTCAAATGGGACACCCTATATTCAATAGTGTTTTTCAATTCTCTGAAACTTCCTGCATGCTTTCGTATACTTTTTACATATTTTTATTCGACAGTTTTCGAAATATTGGCCATTTTGACAAAAAAATGATACTTGTAGAGGCTATGTCGTCCATTTATATTTCACGAACCCTTGCACATACCAATAACAGTTTTATATGGATTGAAAGACAAGACTTCAAAGTATCCTACCCAGCTATAATAAAGCATCTCCAGCATACAGAGTGTCCACAAAAAGACTATCAACATGACGAATTTCAAATCGATTTTTCTTCATTTTTTCAAATGCAATGCATATAATTTTTTTTCATCATTTTAATCACCATTCATTTTACTTCATTTTTTGTCAAATACATGATATGCATATCTCTAACGGAATAGGATTTTTAAGCGATTTTTCGAAATGTTTCCCTGAAATTCACATATACCTTCGAATTCAAAAAGCAGATTTGGCTTTTCTGTGGTTATTGAGAACTGTCAAATTATTCCACTCAGAATTATCATCATTGAGGCTTCAATTCATATTATAGCGAAATGAGAAACTAGAAAGTTTTGATGTATCTACTCAAAAATGTGATGAAATCAGTTACTGAAGACAGAAACTTGCTTTCTGTACCCATTTTTCAAAATACATTTTTGATAATTTTCTATGTTTCTACTTGGAACGTCGAATCTTCCAAAAATTTCAAACAAGCTTTGAGCTTGCGAGCTTGAAGATCTGCTTGCGTGCCTGGGAAGCTATGAATATCATTTTTTCGAAGAAAGTTGTATGAGGATAAGAGCGGGCACTTTTTTGTATACTGAAGTTTTGAAACTCGTTTTTTAAAGCATTCATAACTTGTACATTCAAACTCATTGGTATTTTTTGAATTATTACATCATTGTGTGAGTATTCAGCCAATCCGTAAAAACTATGATGATTTGAGTTGAAGCTGCAATGATGTTAATTTTGAATAGAATTATTTGACAGTTCCGAATAACCACAGAAAAGCCAAATCTGCTTTTTGAAATCGAAAGTAAATGTGAATTTGGAGGAAAAACTCTAAAAAATCCTATTCCCTTAGAGATATGCATATCATGTATTTGACAAAATATGAAGTGAAATGAATGTTGATTACAATGATGAAAAAAAATTATATGCATTGCATTTGAAAAAATGAAGAAAAATCGATTTGAAATTCGCCATGTTGATAGTCTTTTTGTGGACACTCTGTATGCTGGAGATGCTTTATTATAGCTGGGTAGGATACTTTGAAGTCTTGTCTTTCAATCTATATAAAACTTTCATTGGTATGTGCAAGAGTTCGTGAAATATAATTGGATAACATAGCCTCTACAAGTATCATTTTTTTGTCAAAATATTTCGAAAACTGTCGAATAAAAATATGTTAAAAGTATACGAAAGCATGCAGGAAGTTTCAGAGAATTGAAAAACACTATTGAATATAGGGTGTCCCATTTGAAAAAACAAGGTCACCCGCTATTCCTCTTTTGTGGGCCACCCGATATATTCGAAAATATTTTTAGGTTGTGCTCTTCTTGGAGTATATCAAGTCTGCATCAAAAAATTTTGCAAAACTCAGACCGTTACGCGTATATCGTCCGCTGCGGCACTAGTGGGACACCCTGTATAAAACGATTACTGAATATATTAATGAATAAATTCAGAGATTTTACAAAGACTTGACAACAGCGGCGTGTCTCTCAGTTACTCTGGGCTTTGTGCCTCCATCACAAACTTCAACAAGTCATATTACAAATTGAGCCACGGAAGTCACAGCAGAGGGACATTTGAATTCACAAGTGTTAAAATCACATTTCCAATATCGAATGATGATAAATCAGTTCTTCAAAATTCAGAGTGAATAAATGGTTACTAATGTGTTATAAACTGCCCTCCATAAAGTCATGTGAAGAAAAGTGCATATTTTGAGGTACTGGAAATCCCCATTGTCATTGTATTCGGGTGACAACTGAAAACCAATTGATGGAATCGTTTATAGAAAGAATAAATCGATCAATAAAGAGAATGTTAAGGGGCCGTCATACTCTGGCCGACTGGCACTTCAAAAATTGCCTTTCATTTTACAAGTTCACGCCCTCAGTTTTATACCTGAAAGCTTGATTTTTTTCAAATTCTCCTGGAATTTCGGACAGTTTTCTGCGATTTCACACTTTCTGGAAGTCTTTTCAGTATTTCCATCATTTTTCGCAATAATTAAGCGCCTATCCAATTGGAATGTTTTTTTAATGAAGAAAATTGATTTGTCGAGAGCACTCCAATGGATTTTCTGAAATAAAAATTGATGAACAACCGCCGAAAAACGATTATGAAGTCAATTTTCATAGACTCTCAAATGCAACCCGATTTTTTCATGCGAAAAAATAATTTTTTTAAAGAGAAAAAATTGGAATGCTCTCAAGACATCCCTCAACTTCAATTTGAAGAAAAAAATCGAGTTTTCAGGTGAAAAATTGAGGGCGTAAACTTGGAAAAATGAAAGGCACTTTTTGAATTGAGAATCGGTGCCGTAGCCAATTTTTTCATGCGAAAAAATAATTTTTTCAAAGGGAAGAAATTGGTGTGCCCTCATTACATCCTTCAACTTCCATTTGAGAAAATAAGCTTTTAGGTGAGAAATTGGGGGGCGTGAACTTGGAAAAATGTAAGGCACTTTTTGAATGGAGAATTTGTGCCGTAGCCGTCGGTCAGAGTGTAACGGCCCCTTAAAACATCTCTTTCCTTGTTTACCATTATCCACTACTCAACCAATCTATGAACCGAAACGAAATTCACACACTCATGTATTTTTCTTGTGAAATATCCGATTGAATGAAAAGGTTCAGTAGAATGATGTAGATTTCTCATTCTAAATCTTTTTATAGTCTCCATAAACCCAGAATTTCCAGCTTAATTGAAATAGGTAATAATTCAATATTCTCCTTCCTCGATTACTGTTCTTGTCTCGGTGTCTGAACAAATTTCTAATAATAGACAACTGAAGTACCTATCAATGGTCTCAACCGATGGCATCCGGATCGTAACAACCTTAAGGTAACATTTCGACGTCGATGTAACAGCTTAGGCGCCTTTCTGACATTTCGTCGACGTTCCAATTAAACGAAGGACCAAATAGACGCCGATGCTCTGAGGCAACTACGGTCGAGGTCATTGAAGAAAACCAACAGGCGTGAAATCTAAAAATATCTTTTCCGTGATAAAATGATGAAAACAGGAAAACGATCAGAGAAGAGATGCTTGAACACATACTTTGCATCGAGCTCCTTAGTGTAGGCATATGGTTTCAATTAATTTTAAATTCATATGGATCGAATATTCAATTAGTTCACTGAACAATATTCCCCCTTCTGCAAACTACCACCTGATATTCGATCGTTTCAAGTGGAGACCAAATTGAATATTTGATTATCTATGTATGCGTTCAACTATAATAATGATAATAAAGTTCATTTCAATTATAATAATAAACAAAATTCGTTACAGAAATTCTTAAAGAAGACCTGTGAGTTACTTAAATTGAAGAATTTTCTCAAATCTCACCCTGCAATGCAAAATATAAACCAAATTTAATCAAAACACAACATTGACATTATCGTTGACTCATCATCTCTTAATTCTAATCCACTAACCACTACAGGGTGTCCCACGGTCGAGTGCCTATTAGAATTTTTCTGGAGAACTGGACATATTTGAAATCAAAAAATTGGGATTATGATATTGTTGGAAATTCTCTACAGACCTAAAATATTTTCGGAGCCTGAGCACTTCCGGTTATACCAGGAGTGGAAATAAATTTGTTCAAAAAATATTTTTTTCAATATTTTCATTTCTGATATGATTGAGTATTCAATGCTGAATACATTTCTGTTGAAACCATTGTATTCATTCGAATAGTTTTTGAAATATCGAAAAAAAACCTGAAAAAATGTCCAATAATCATAGTCAGTGTTATGTCCATTATTCTTATTCTGAACATTCCGAGTGTAAACCGTTATCACAACGTCAAAGTAGAAGAATGTGAAAAGGTCATGCATCTTTTGAATTTCATAAATATCATCACAGGGTGTTTCAAATTTTGGGTCGAAAACTGTGATCGAAAATTGGCCATAACTTCTGTTTTTCAAATTAGAACCCTATTTTTTTATGATTGCGTTGGATTCTGCGGAGAAAAATAGTGATAGCACCCTCAGATATTCTTGCTTCTAAATTCAGTAATTGCCGAGATATTTGAGCTTTTCTGGATTTATGTTGTACGTAGTGTCAATTTCATCGAATCTCTTCAGATTCGATGAATATTCTCATAAAACCATAGTAACAACTAATAATTGGACCTGTCACCTGTGAATTATTAATGGGATCATTTATCTTCTATGGTCACAGAATATTCTCATGCCAACAGATTCGATGAATTTTCTTATGAAACCATAGTAACCATTGAAGTAAAATCGAGAAGTAAGGTTAAGGCCTGAAATGAGAGCTGTCACTTGTGAATTATTAATGGAATAATTTATCTTCTTTAGTCACAGAATATTCTCATGCAAGAGATAAGATGAATTCCGAAAAGCTCAATTATCTCGGAAATTACTAAATTTAGGAGCAAGAGCATCTGAGAATGCTATCTTTATTTTTCTTCGCAGAATCTAACGCAATCATAAAAAAATAGGGTTCTAATTTGAAAAACAGAAGTTATGGCCAATTTTCGATCACTGTTTTCGACACAGAATTTGAAACACCCTGTGATGATATTTATGAAATTCAAAAGATGCATGACCTTTACACATTCTTCTACTTTGACGTTGTGAGAACGGTTTACACTCGGGATTTTCAGAATAAGAATAATGAACATAACACTGACGATGAATATTTGACATTTTTTCAGGTTTTTTTTCGACATTTTGAAAACTATTCGAATGAATACAATGGTTTAAACAAAAATGTATTCAGAATTGAATACTCAATCATATCAGAAACGAAAATATTGAAAAAAATATTTTTTGAACAAATTTATTTCCACTTCCGGTATAACCGGAAGCGCTCAAGCTCCAAAAATATTTTTGGTCTGTAGAGAATTTTCAACAATATCATAATCCCACTTTTCGGATTTCAAATATGTCCAGTTCTCCAGAAACGTCTAATAGGCACTCGACCGTGGGACACCCTGTATACAGGGTGAGTCTTTGACTTGTTTTATATATTTAAACTGTAGATTCCTCTCATCCAACGGAACACTTTTTTCTTAAACCATTTTCAAAATTAGGTTTCGTTTGAAAGATACAGGGTGTCGAAAATCCATAAAAAAACACTTTTCTGTTTATATCGAGGTTTATATCTTCGGAACCTTTATTTCAAATGAACTGAATTTTGGTCGATTGTTTAATCTATTTATCGTGCATATTCCTCGATCGAAACTTATTCAATATTTATCCTGGTACGAAAGTTCAGCGTAGTCGACTTATAAATCCACGCAAAAATACTATAAATCCACTTGAAACAAATGAACGGTTCAATCATTGTGAAAAAGAAGAGTATTTTTGTTTTTTCAATTGAAATCGTCGTTTTCGAGTTATTACCAATTTTACCCGATAAAATTTGACGAAAAAATCATAAGAATAATCTGAATGCTTCCCTAGATATCACAGAATGGCTGAAATTTATAAACTCTCTGATACAAGTTGAGAATGTTGTCAGAATTTTTATCAACTTTGTCATGACTGAAATCTCTATGATGAAGAAACGTTTGATGTAGAGATATGTAATAATAAAATACCAAAAATGTGGGAGATAAAATTGAATTTTAAGAAGCATGAAATTATACATTTTATACGCACAGTTATCGAAAATTTTGTTACCGGTCAATATTAAAAATGAATATCAATGAAATACAAAATTCGGATATTAATGGAGAATGCCCATACAAACCCCGTATTGAATTGAAATTAATGAAAAATAAAATGATACATAAAAATCTGTGGCGATATTTCTAAACAACATCCTCTTGGATTTTATAAATTCGATACTACAGGTTATTATTACATTAATTCAGTGAAAGTCTTCACATAATCATCACCTGTTTGCATTCTTCTCTGTAAATAAATACATCGACACATCACGCCGGTTATCGCTATACGCATGCGTCGTTCATGGGACTATCGCTGGAGACACAGAACAACCACAGACCATCTGGTTGGTCTGTGGAACAACGGTTTGTCTTGCGCGTCGGTTACCTCGCATTAGCGCACCGTTATAGGCGACTGAAATTGAAATCGTAGCGCTATATCGGCCAGAATCAGAACTACTCGTTGAGCATTTCCGAAGAGGAACGCCTAGACGCCATTAGCGTAAAGTAAACAAAACTAGTGAACTACCTTCGGCATTCTTAGTTTCCAGGCTTGATAATTAATAATGAAAAATAAACGTCGGCACCATCTCTGAGATTTATTCATTGACGTAATGTCATTCACGAGTGCCAACCTGCGATTTTTTCAGGTAAAAAAAACTTGGCCAACCGCGATACTTTATAGAAGTGAATGGAGTATATTTAAAATTTTAGCAATTGTTATAATTTTTGACCAATGTGGTCAGTTTTAAATTCGCATACTCTTGGAATCGAGGTTAACCTCACATTCAGCGCGTTCGGCAATAGCATCCGAGAGCAGAAGGATTTTTTAGTCACGTGATCACAGATTGTACAGATTTCTCAGATTTTTCTGTAATAAATGAACGGTACGGAGCATTTTTTCTGTTTTCCATGTATTAAATTAGTGCTCAAAGATCTATTCGGCCGTAGAGGTAGTCTGGATTCTATTTCAATTCTTTCGTTATAGCTCTCAACACTTCTACCCCTTGGTTGAGATGATTCAATATTTTGGATCATATTTTTTTATCAAACGACATTTTTTATTTATTACTACACAACAAATAACATAAGACACGAAATTTTAACAGACTGTTCAAGAATATTCGAAGCAGGGAACTCATAAATGCAGATAAAATCCATTGACAAAGGCAGAAAAGAAATTTCTGTTTCTGTTCTGTGGAAAAAATCCGTTTGCTCCGTCGAAATACATCGAGCAAAAAGATCCACATCCGATTGATCAGATTTTCTTGCCGAACGGTGCAGATGTGTACTCCCCTAAATCTGGATGTAATGAACGAACGGTTCAGATCAATCCGACCAGTCAGATGTCATTGCATAACGCGCTTATTGACGTAAAATTTTTAGGATTTTTTCTTTATGAAAAATTAGATTTAACATAAAACATTTGCATCAATTTTAGAGAATCGTATCAGGCACGTATTTGGCCCAATTTTTTTTCAAATGGCTATATTCGCCGAATTCGGAAAAATGGAAAAAAGGAAGCTTTTGGCTCTAAGAATCTACAGTTGAAATATATGTATACTCCATTCACTTTTATAAAGTATCGCGGTTTGCCATGGAATTTTGACACATTTCACCGTATATATTTTGAAAATGTTAGGTTATGGTCATTGCACTGTCAGATACGCCCACAACGTTGCCGTTTCTGCTAAAAAATCGTAGTAATTACGTATTCATCAAAATGTTCCTTTGGGAAATTAATGAATTTGAGAAAATATTATGTTAATTCAGAAGACATTTAACTAGATTTTTGCACAACCTGAAATACTCCAGTATGAAAATGTAGTAGTTCTACGAAACCTGCGCCACAGTTAAATCTTCGAAGAACTAACTCCATTTACAAAGTTGAAAAAGAGTAAATAGAAAGTAGACCTGGCAATGTCGCTTAATTTTCACGAGTGCCAAACTGCGTCTGTTCTAGGGGAAAAAACTTGATAAACCTAAATCATGGCCAACCGCGATACTTAATAAAAGTGAATGGAGTATACAAGTCAAAGACTCAACCTGTATATGATCGGAAACATAAAGAGGCGTATTTCACATAATTAATTTTTCATCAACTAATTGTTACGTTGTGCGTATCGCCAACTCTATCGCCTACCGTAGACATCAAAGAGGTGTTTCATGTCTTGATGAATGATGGGAGTGAAATTTATACTGATTTCCGAGCGATGCCGTTTTTTCCAATTAGTGTGATACCGATATAAATGTTAAGATCCCGAATCATGCAAAAGAAAGAACTGAAATGTAATGAATGAAGTCGGGGAGAATAAACGAGAATTTCATTCATGTTTTTCAGTATTGATACTCAACTTCGCAGTGACTTGACGATATCATCACAAATTTTAATCATTTTGGACTGATATCAAATACAGACTAAAGTGAAGCATTTTGCTTTTCAATACACAAGTGAGTCTTTGACTCGTACTTCTTTGACAGTGAGGTCAAAAGAATCCTTTTTTTCAGTATTCATTTTCCACTTTTCCAAAATTGGCTTTATTCAAAACATTTGAAAATACTATTTTTCATATGGATGTAAACACTGCCAATATGTTATTTCTTGATTGACTAAAATACATTAAGGAAATTCTCTGTTACCGACCTTATTGAAACCAAAATTATGTAAAAACGTTATTTCTTCCTCCAGAATACATTTTCCTCGAGCTCAGTTTTTGAACATTGAAAATTCATTCATATTTTCCAGATATACCAAAATATCTTATGTTCAGTCATTTTTCAATGATTCAACTTTAATAATTTATCATTCAGATCGATAACAATACAGTGTTCAATTTCTTCTAATGATTATTTGATAGCGTTGCCGGTGATTCAATTGGATCCTCTGACATCGCGGCCTTAGTCGTCTTTGTAAAGACGACGCCGTATATTCATCATCTATCTCTAGGCCCTAGGGCCTCTAGGCGTAGTTCAAACTAACAAGTACTACGGTTAGAATGCTAGTAATTTCATTTTATGTTTATGTAGTCAGTTTTGAAATTTTTGTATTTACTAAATTACTTTTCTTGAATGGAGTAGAGATATAATTCAAAGAACGAGATGAAATTGTCAATTTATTGGAGGAATACTCAAAATGCGGTAGATTTGAAGAAATAATCATGTACATGAATTCATAAATCATAAACAACACCAGTCAGTGTAGATTATGATTAAAAAATCGAACTGACTACTTTGGTACATGGGCTCCGATGATATTCCAATCAATTAAAATTCCCGGGTCGTATCCTGATTTATCTTCTATTTTACATTTTTACGACATTTTTTACCAATCTTATCGTATAAAATTAAGAGTAACTTGAGAATGCTTTCATTTGCGAAATGATCGGTTCTTTCAAAAACATAAAACGTTTATCGTTTTGGAGTTGGAGTCGAGGGCTCCCCTTGTATACATTTTGCGTTGTCTTCGGCTTGGAGTATTTTAAGTTTTCCTCTTCCCTTCTTTGCATACCAAAAAGCATTTCCTACATTTTTCCGTACTACATAATGGCAGGAATTAAGGTTTTCCTCCATTTTCCGCATTCTATACTCTTGTGCTTATTTTATGAAAAATGTTTCTTACAGGATCACTCAACCGGAGATATCAAAGACCAAGAAGAATCCAGAGACGGCGACGTTGTGAAGGGAAAATACAGTTTGGTTGAACCCGACGGCAGCAAACGTACCGTCGAATACACCGCTGATTCAGTCAACGGATTCAACGCCGTCGTCCACAAGGAATCCCTCACCCACGCCGCCCCAGTCACCGTTGCCCACGCTCCAGTAGCTGTAGCCCATGCCGCTCCTATCGCCATAGCTCACGCTGCTCCGATCGCCGTAGCTCACGCACCTGTAGCATACGCTCAAGCCCCAGCTGCCATCTCTCACTCTTCCATCACCACTTCCCACAGCGCTCCTGTAGCATACGCTGCTGCACCTACTTACGCCGTAGCTCATGCCCCTACTTACGCCGTAGCTCACGCTCCCACTTACGCTGTAGCTCACGCTCCTACTTACGCTGTAGCTCACGCACCCGCCTACGCTTACTTGCATTAAGGTATGCATTTATTAAATCGTTTTTGTTTGGGTACGTGCGTTGCTTTTTCGACGAGGAAAAATATTCATATGTTTGAGAGATGGGAGGGATTGAATTTAATCTAAGATTCGTTGTGAAAGGAATGTTCGTACCTACTTTTGGTTATTTCTGTCATTCGTTTCATGCATGTATGTAAATAGTTATCGTTCTGCATTTTGCCATTTTTGTATACGACTTTGTAGATATAGGGACATTAAAGTTTTGTTCATTGAATCATAAATTCTTTCTCTTCGAAGAACCTGCTAGGAGGGTGTTTTCTAAATCTGAAAAAACTCAAGGGGGTTATATACAAAACAATAAAGACATCTTCTTTCCAAATTTCAATGGGCATAGTTTTCGCCCCATTATAACAACTGATATAAGTTCCAACGAAGGAATCCATCGAAACCAAGAGGATTAAATTTTTGCGATTTGGCTTCGAGAACAATCGACAATGTTCTGTCCGTCACTGCGAAAAATATAAGCTGCAGCACTCAGCAGAAATCTCATATTTTTAAGAAACAAATGTGGGAAATTTTCGAGATACAAGCTTTTCAAAGTTTTTTCTCATAGCACCTGCATTTTTTGAGATAATTTGCTGAAATTTCACAAGTATATTACATCCAAATGTTTACATCGTATTGCACGTCGATTGCTCGAGAAAATCTACAGGGTGATATTTTTACTGAAACAATGTCCGCCGGTAGTTCACAAAAAGTGTGGAAGAATCTTTGTTTTTTTAACTTACACCTCGTGCAATTTTTCTTCCTATCTGCTACCGTTTTCTAGAAAACACAAGATCTTCTTACAATCTCCAGGAAAATCTAGAATGCCGAAAACATCCCCAATCTTCGGGAAAGAATGAAATAGAATTGGGGAATCCACGCCCCGTGGTGCTTTTAGCTTTGGGAAGCACTCTTTTACTAGGTGTTAAGGAGTTTTTTAATCCTCCCCACAGAATCTGCACTCGTCGTTCTATTTCTTACTATGTATACTAAAACGGTAACTCTGCGGATCGATCCGAAGGAATACGTCGAAAAAGTGGGTCCAGAAGAATCTCAAAATCGCGGCGGAGCTGCGTTTAAATGAAGAAAATTTTATACGGTCGAAAAGAGAATAATCGATTCATATGTGGGTGAAATTTCGATTCTCTATGTGATGTAGAAGTATTTTAAAAAAATTCGCGAAATTAGCGAAAAAATCCGGAAAAAAAGGTGAATTTCGAACTCGATAAAAAAATTTCTACAGATATAATGACCGTCATGTAATACACGGATCGAAAGAGGAAAGGTCAACGCAAAATAGCTTGGTATTAATATTTTCGTTAATTTCTCCATTTGTTCGGAAAAATTGATCAAACTTTGTCATTTCGATCACCCGATTTGCAGAGATCTACCGATAGGGCCAACTACTTAATGGGTAGATCTAGGGGCACAACTAGTTTTGTGCTAATCTCACTGAGTTCTTTCGTAGGCGACAATACGAAACAGTGGAAAAAGAGAAAGTACGCTGATACTGCTTCTTGTATGAATTATGAGTAAATATTATACAGGGTTTCTGAAACAGGGCTTCAAAGTGAGCCTCAATAAAACTATGAAATCTCATTTTTTCAAATGGGAACCATATAATTTTGTGAATCCGATCGATAGCTCAACAAGAACTAGTTAGGGTGTGCCAAACATTTCATGTCTTTAAAATCAGTAGTTTTAGCGTAATTGAATAAAATTCGAATTCGTCTAATGAAACACTGAAAAAAATAACCGTGTATATTGCAAAACCGGCTTCTATCATTGAGGTAGATTTCCTCTACTTTCAAACCAAGTTAGTCCCCATCGTCGTGGAACGCCCTGTGAAAAATTTGAAAATATGGATCAAACGATGTTCGGAAGTGTGCACAGGATTGTTGGGTATATCGATTGACCCACATTGCGTCCGGCAGCGTCGCGACGCCCCGTGGTGGTTTCCGACGGAGGACGTTGCACTATGAGACACGCAGCGTCACGATCATGCTGGATCTGACGGTCGTCGTTTATTTTTCGTCGTCTGAATTAATTTCCTATGCCGTTGTTCTCGTCAGCTGTTTCGAGGGCGAAAATCGATATAATTTAGTTATTTAGTTTCTACTCAAATTAATTTATACTACTAATCAGATCCGACAAGGAGAAGAGGGGTGCAGATGGTTGCAGAAAAGTTGAGGGGTTTCTCCTATCCTGATTCGTGTCATTGAATTCGAGCGTTTATATTATATACAGGGTGGATCTTTACATGTACATATATTTTAACTGTAGATTCTTGAGTTCTAAAGAAACCTTTTTTTCATTTTCCATTGTTTCGAATTCGACTCTGTTTAAAAGATATAGCCATTTGAAAAAAAAAATGGGCCAAATACGTGCCTGATACGATTCTCTGGAATTGATGCAAAGTTCATATTTCTTGATTGAAATTGAGTTGATACATTTAGGAAATACTCAAGCACTAACCTTATTGGAATAAAAAATATTACAAAAACGATATTTCCTAACGAAAACACTTAGTTTCAGCCGATTATATCTGGAACTAGAAGCCATATTTCTCCCATCAAAATAAGTTCCTTCTTCGATTCTCCTGAAGATGAGATTGTGAACACTAATAACTTGTTTATATTTTCCTCTATATCCGACAAAAAATTGTTTTTTTACTAACCTAACTCCATTAACCTAGGTCATAGGATTCGAGGTCCATGACCTAACCTAACCATTTTCTATGATATTTCACAGAGTATAGGCGAAACCAATGATGCAGTACGTTCCATATCGTTAACGGATGAGCTAACGCAAGGGCACTAGTTTTGTTTACTTTTCGCTAATTGCGTCTAGGCTTTCCTCTTAAGAAATGCCCAACGATAAGTTCTGGTTCTCACCGATATAGCGTTACGATCTTAATTTCAGTCGCCTATAAAGGTGCGCTAATGCGAGGTAGCCGGCGCGCAAGACAAACCGTTGTTCCACAGACCAACCAGTTCTGTGTTTCCAACGTTAGTCCCATGAACGACGCATGTATATACCGATAACTGGCGTGATTTGTCGATTTATTTATTTACAGAGGAGAATGCAAACAGGTGATGATTATGTGAAGACTTTCAGTGAATTAATGTATAAATATCCGTGTAGTCTCGAGTTTATAAAATTCCAGGGGGATATTTTTTTAGATAGAAACATCTCCACAGATTATCTAGTGCTAAGTATCATTTTATTATTATCATCATTAATATCCGAATTTTGTATTTCATTGACATTTATTTTTAATGACTCTCAGTTTTTCGAGATATGAATTTTTTTCATCATTTTGCCTAAACAACCTCCAAATCTCCAAACCTGGTGGCCAACAAACTATGGGGTTTCTTGTGTTTCATTCTTTCTGCATTCAAGAAACACGAATCTGATCGTGGAACACTCTCAGTTTTCCGAGATATGAATTTTTTTCATCATCTCACATAAAGAACCCCAAATCTCCAAACCTGGATGCTAACAAACTATAGGGTCTTTTGTTTTTCATTCTTTCGGCATTCAAGAAACACGAATCTGATCGTGGAACACTCTCAGTTTTTCGGGATATGAATTTTTTTCATCATTTTGCATGAACAACCCCCCAAATCTCCAGAACTGGGGGCTAACAAACAATGGGGAGTATTGCATTTCATTCTTTCGGCATCGAAGAAACACATATTCTAAGCTTATTGTGGAACACCTCCATTTCGTCGAGTTATGGAAATCACCCCAACAACCCCCGCAGCTCCCTCTCTGAGGCTTAAAAGTCTCTGAACTGAAAAGGGATTCAATTTCTTATCAACCCATCAAGCCCACATCGAAAACTGCATGCTCAAAAAAAATATATATATTTGTCATAAAATTGAGTACATTACATTTATCCAACGAGCTTTCGTATATACAAGGTGCGGCACGGAGGCCGGACGTTTTTCAGATGGGCATAACTTTCCCCCACTGAGGACGAGAGAAGTGGGGAAGGTGCCGTTAGACTCGTGTGTTCCTAGCATTTATTTACCAGTTGTCGTCATGGAGCCTTGGACGGTGGAGCATCGTGTTTTCGCCTATGATAGTTTCGTCCGAAATAATGAGTCAGTCACGGTCGTGCAGCGTGAGTTTCGTCGCCATTTCCACATTCATCGGAATAGAGCTATTCCCTCTCGAAACACCATCCTTCATTGGGTTGAATCACTTCGCAGACGTGGTGAACTAATCAACAGAAGACCAAGAGGACCTGTGCGAACAGTTCGAACGCCTGAAAATGTTGAACGCGTTCGACAAGCCATTCTTCGCAGTCCGTCGCGATTTTTTCTTATGGGGACACCTCAAGGCTAGAGTATACGAGACCAAGCCCCGAACTCTGGACGAATTGAAAAGGGCTATTCGCGTGGAAGTTGCCCAAGTTGAGAGAGCGACGTTGGAGAGAGTCTACGCGAACTTCCAAGAGCGCCTCCAGCACTGCATCACCGATTTCGGCCACCACATGCCTGATGTGATTTTCCACACTTGACTGTCTCAAATGCTATTTCCTTGAGAATCTGATTCCGTCAATAAATGTGTTTTTGAGTAAAAATTAACGCTTTTATTATTTTTTTAAAACCATCCATCCTCCGTGCCGCATCCTGTACCATCAGATAGACGAAAGAAAATAACAATGATTACAATTAGTAGGGTTGCATGTACAAAGAACAATTACCAATATATGTATGATTAGGAACACTAGATGAAATAATAAATAATATAGGGAGATTCGCGAACAAATGGACCGTCGATAGAGCTACTTGCGAGAAGAAGAGGTACGATAATCTTCTGAATGATTGTCCAAAAACTCGGTCACAACTGACCTGAGAATTTGAAGGTATTCTTGAGAATGTAGCGATTCATCGTTAATATGATACGATATTTTGTCATCTTTCTTTCTGAACTTTGCCTGAAATCCCATTTCCTTCACAACGTGGAAGTGCTAAGTTCTTACTACTTTTTGAGATGATCGGCAGCACAGAAGCACTGAAAATATTTTAAATCGAAAGAGCAGTTGTTCTTGTCTAAGAAACCAAACTTTCAATGAATTCTTGGCATCGTTCTCCGTTCTGTATATGTTCGTTCAGTATATGGTGAAACACCCTGTGTAAATAGCTGATTTCCTTGAATTTATCGTTCACTCTCAATTCGATAAAGAATGTTGAACTGCTCGAAAATACCTATTCATCAATCTTTGAAGACGGCTGTGTCGAGTAAGTTTAGTGCTGCTTTTCGCTACATAGCAGGAATTCTTCCTGATTGGCAAAATTACTCACCAACAACTGGGAAGAGATAAGGAAATATCCTTATCGTTCGTTATAGCAATAAGTTAATGGCCTCTTAATTACGATCTATCAAGGCATAACTATAACAATCGTAATTACCTGAATTTCACGATAACTCTGAATAGATCGATATTCGTTGATTTTGCATAATACGATATTTACAAAATGAGGATATGTTAACCACTAAAAAATTATAATTTCAATGGACTCACAATATATGCGAAACACATAATATAGCACTAAGTTGACAAATCTCTACACTTATAAAAAATATTTGAGTACAAAAAACTTTATCTTCAGGAATTAAATTAACTTCGTTCATTGAAAAGGTTCAATGTGTTCCCCACATGAAATAATATTATATTTCGGCCTCAAAATATTTATGGCTCAATCATTTTTGTAATTAACAATAGCTGGGAATCACATTATAGCAGATTCATATTTTTCTCTTCAGTGTTATCCGATCAATCGAAACGTCTGTTTGTGAATACATATACTGTTTTTCAAAGGCCCCACACAATGGCGTTTAGGAGTGAAGTAGAACAAGACTGCTAAGGAGAGGGAAGGAGGGTTGACCTGATAAACGCCATCTAATAAATCGGCTTACCCCTTGTGTTCGTGGCGGAATCTGCAATCTTCTGGAACGCCTCCAAGTAGGCTGTTACTGCCAGGATAGTTGCCCTGAAATCATAAAACGGGTTCAGTCGGTTGAACTGAAGTGATATAGCATTATTCGAAATCCATGATTTGATTGAAGGGCGCACCCAGGATCAAATTTAGGGTGGAGATTAATCAACATTTGCAACGATCCACAATATGTTTCGAATCCTTGTTGTATAAGATATGGTATTCTCCACATTTTTCCCCGTTATTGTGTGCTTGGTCCTGATAAACTAACTACAAATTCCATAAACGTTTAATCACAACTTTGAAATTTTTTCAATTGATTTATTTTAAATCAATTTACCGTGTATAAATCAAATTTTCAACTACCGTTTCGTTACACCAAAATCTGTATGTGCTCTGGCGAATAGTGTATACTGCTCCACAAGAATTAGGGAAATCGTTTTCAAAAGTATGTAATCTTCGAGAAAATCGCTGTAATAGCTATTTATGTGACAAGTACATAAATTAGGTCTTTATGGACGAGTCCAAAGTTTATGGCAGAGCGAACAAAGCGAGCGAGGCCAATAATTTGGGCAAGTCCATAAGCCTAATTATTTACGAGTTGCATACAAAGCTTTATGGTTGACTGCAATGCAGACATTTTATTTTCTGAATGGCAATTAATATATTCGTCGCTTTATTTCGAGAAATACATTGAGTGTGCTTCTGCTTATTTTACCTCAGTAACCATCAGCGACCTTAGCAACCTAACTAAACAAAGTTGTTTACTTCGTTAATTCTGTGACAAACGTCATAAAAATCCCGAAAATGGATAGTTTGGGAAAAGAAAGCGTAAATAATTTTGCCGCAAGTGCCAAAGAATCTCTCCTACCCCACTAGAAGTGCTTATGAAAATTTGTATGCGGCCTATAACAAGTGGTGTGAAACGGAGAAAATTGCAAAATCGAGAGAAGACTGTGACAGTTGAGTCCAATAAAGTGGTGTCCAATAGAGTAGTCAATTATGGACGCTAAACAAATTCATGAATCGAGTGTTTATGAAGCAGTCGAACATAAAATCATTTGAAACTCAATAACAACTTGAATCGATCCAATAAAAATCAGTATGAGACATATCGTCAATCTGGTCGCCTTTTTTCTGAAGTTTGGTTCTTTGCATATACTTCATGAAAGTTCTTATTCTGAAAATGCCAAGACGTAAATTAACAAACGCTGAGGCTAATAGGGCTATCGGAATGCTACAGGGTGGCCTAACTCAGGTTGTTGTAGCGGAAAGGCTCCAAGTCAGCCAAAGTGTGATATCTCGACTTTGGAATAGGTTCAGGGAGACAGGTTCCGTGTTGGAAAGACCAAGGCTTGGTGGGCGACGAAAAACCTGCTCAGGATCGTTTCATCACCGTTTCGGCGAGAAGAAACCCTACATCTACGTGTAGAATGCTACGGAATACTCTTCAAAATGCAGATGGGGTCAAAGTTTTCATCGAAACCATCAGACGACGTTTGAGAGAGGTGAATCTAGGTTTTAGACGTCCATTAAGAGGAGTTCCGTGACCATAAGCGTCAAAGACTGGAATGGGCATCCTACGCGTGTAATCGTCGTTATGTCCAAGAAGTCCATCCATTCCGAGGGGTTAGTGTTATGACTGTTATGGTATGGGCCGGGATATGTTTGTCCTGGGAATATGACCGCCTTACACTATAGGAAGCATGTCATTGACAATGTTGTGCCAAATTTTCACGCTGCTATTGGTGAAACTCTTCTAGACGATAACGCTAGACCGCACCGTGCAGCCATAGTTGAGAATGCGCGCGAAGAACTTGGTATTCCACATCTACCAATACCTCCGCACTCACCAAATTTGAATTGCATAGAACATGCATGGGATATGCTCCAAAGAAGATGAGATAATCATTAACCTACCCCAGAATCCTTAAAAGATTTGAGAGAGCTTATGCCCCGTTTATGGAACCGAATTCCTCAAGAAATGTTCAACAACCTCGTGTGTAGTATGCAAAGAAGATGTCAAGGTGTTATTGATGCCCGTGGAGGCCATACATTGTATTGATAGTCGTAAAATGCTTGAATTCTCTGGGAATAAAATTTCGTTATTTTACTCGATTTTTCTCAACCACCCTGTATATGCTGCAGACCTACATGCTAAAATTAATTTGCAACTTGAAATCATATATTAATATGAATTTTCATCACAAAAATCTTATTTTAACTATATTTTTTGCAATTTAAGTCAATATCCCTAATAATATAATAATATAACTCATGTGGAGCAGTTCATTTAAGGTACGTCATTTCAATATACCATCCTCTACGACTTTAAATTCATCAAATATTTAGGTTTTTATTGAATAAAGATAGGTTTCCATTGAAACAACATTACTCTTGCAGTATTTCCTTGTTGACTCTATTTTACAGCTTGTTACAAAGGCGGCTGATGACAATAATCGCAATAAAGCTTTGACGAAAAGCCGAAGTGTCGCTGCAGGCGATTATAAGTGTTTTCTATTCTAAAAGACCTCATGCTTGCTGGCGTTTTTCCTCCGAAAATACAGGGTCTTCCTAAATTGAGCGTACAAACGAAAAGGGGAGATTCCTTAAGTTTTCGTTTTCGAGATACAGGCTGTACTAGGGTGTATTTGAACGAAAAACATGAAAACAGGTGGATTGGACGAGGATCGGTCATGGCCCGCTTGATCCCCAGACTTAAAAAGTTCAAATTTCTTTTTATACTAGCTGGATTTTCATGGCAATTTTGATTTTTTTGAGGATTTCGGAAGAATCGTTCAAATTTTTTTTTCTCGAAATCAGTGGCAGATGCGACAAAACTACAAGAGACCGAAAAGTCTAGTAAAAACACAAAGCTTCTTTTAACATTTTTTCAAACTAACAGCGCCTCATTGAGGAGATCTGGAGGAAAACAGGTGACAGTTCCAGAAAAAATATCACCCTGTAGATCTGCTATCGAAATTGCAATGGCACGTGGTGAGAACTCTCAAATGTAATATCTATGCCAAATTTCAGTTGAATATCTTGTAAAGTGTACAGGGTGATTGTTTAAATATTTTACTCAATGGCTATCTCAGTTAATATTGGTCGTACAAAAACGTTCAAATGGGCAAACTTGTAGTATTTTTATGGGCATTCAGAATTCAGTACTAAGAAAAGCATAAAAGCATCCTAAATCTAAACAAATTCTGTTATTTTTTAAATGGTACACCCTGTATTAGTGTATTTCATTCTCCTAATCCGTAGAGCTCTTTCTTCTGATTTCAAAAATATATACTTCATGCAGGTTATTTTCGGTAGTTCAAATACATTGTCCATTCAATATAGATCAATATGGCCCTTTACTTTACAGCATGTAATTCGAATGAATAACTCCGAAGATATTACAGATTTAAAATGCAGGGACATAGCGGTCAGTGCCGGCACTACCGTTGTTCGATTGCGTTGCATCCGTGCGAGGCCGGGTCGGTTCGCTAGTGTTATATATTTTTGAAAAGGGAAAAAAGCAACTTTATCTGTCGCAGAGTTTTGTAAGGTTTACATTAAAAAAAAAACAAAAGTTTGTATTATAACTTCAAAAATAATTGTAATAGAAGAAAGTTGATTACGCCAATGGATTTTACTGAAAAAAGTGCCTGTATAATGTTTTTGTTTCATGTTTATAGCACCAGTAATGAAGAAGTTATGAGAACTTTTCATTTGACGCCATTTCCCAATGTTCTCTAATAGCTCGAAAACGGTTTGACTCAGAAGGTTGAGGTTTTCACCAAATAATTCTCCCAAAAATCGAGCCCGAAAATGTGTCACTCATTTTGTACTAGCTCATCGAGTTTCTGAGATCCCCTCATTAGACAGCGAATTTGGGACACCCGGTACCTATACATCTAAAGAATACACGAAAGAAATTACAGAGCGACCTTATGAATTCGAATAACTGAGTCGATTTCGGCGGTTTTATAGATTCGTTAGGGTACTTCGAACGATTCCATTTCCTGAATGTCCCAGTTATTTGATCGTTGATCGACTGTAAGGTCGTTAAAAGTCTGTTACAATTCGCAAGAGATAACGGTACACGCGGATCAACAGCCGACATAGTAGGCTGGCTCTCAAAAGGATGCGTATACTTACTTGAGCGAAGAGTGCAATTTTGTGGCTTTGGCGATCAGGTCTTCCCATAACGGCATCCCATTCTGAAATAAATGAAAAAACTTGATTTATACAGTGATCGAATTTGATTGACAATATTTCATAATAATTCACTTCAAATTCTTTGGAGCTTCGAATGTCACATTCAATCAATAGGGTTGTGCGCGTTCACAATATCAGTTCCAAAATATTTCGAAATAATGTGTATTTAATAATCGGGTCTGTCTTTGAAATAAATATCAACACACCTCAAATGATCAATTCATTGGAGATGCAGGAATTAATTTGATTTGTGTCAATATCGAATGTGAATGAGGAAATAATTATAATATTAATTTACTGCTTACTGGATATATCAGCATCAGTATTCCTTCAAAATGGAAAATTAAAAGTGACTTGATCGTGAAATTGATTTCGATGGTAAAAAAATTTGAGAATTCTTCAACTGATTTTGTCGGTTGAAATTAGGAATATCTCGAAAAGACGCGAATACTTCTATTTTCCAAATTGCTCAATTCTTTCAAAAATATCAAATGTTTATCGATTTCAAGTTTTTAGTGGATTTAAGAGCTTTCCTCGTAAAAACTCATAAAAAAATTCAATAAGTGTTGATTGAGGAAGATGCCCCTTAAGTGGAGAATAATATCTATAATATGTGTTTTATTTTATGGGAGGAATCTGCAGTTGATAATAATGTACAAGTCGAAGATTCAGAAACCTAGAAACCGTTATTTTGGAGCGTACACATACCACATTCAACAAAACATTCGTCAAAAATGACCTCGAACACCCTGTATCTCGATTATGCTTAGACAATGGGGTGTCAAAAATATTTTCCTCGATTTTATAGAGATGACATGGGAATTTTGTAACAGCTGCATCAAAGAATGGTGTAGTCGTGTAGTTAAAAGATCCTTAAAATTTTAGAAGATTATTCCTTTTCGTTATGAATCATAATAATTTTTAGGAGCATTTAACTTTATTAGGAAATCGGTCATAAATCTAATAATTATAGCAGATACACAATACATGGTGATTTTTTCTAAGTGTTTGATTAGACGTATTCGAGGACGGAATTCTGATGCAAATTCAAGATACAGTATTTTTGTTTTGAAGTACATGAACTTAAATTGTAAAATATTTTCAAGCGGAATCTACTGCCGGTTCTACCGGAATAGCGTGTAAACTTCAGTATTTCAAATGCAACACCCTGTATATTTATACATATTTGAATTCTTCGTTTAATTCTGCAATGATTTGATGTATGATATGCGCAACCACTTCAAGCGATTCTTGAGTTATAGCCTGATTGTCAAATTTGTTGACAGAAATAGTGTCACAAATTAGTGTTAATATCTCCAAAATTCCTCATTGTAAGAATATCTTTTTACAGCAGTGGAATGAAAGAGAGAACGCTGATACTGCTTCATGCATAAATTATGGGAAAATATTATACAGGGTGCCAGAAACAGGGCTTCATAGTGGGCCTCAATAAAACTATGAGATCTCATTTTTTTCAAATGGTAAGTAACCATATAATTTTGTAATTCCGATCGATTGCTCGTCGAAAACTGGTTAAAGTGTGCCAAACATTTTATGTCTTAACAATCAGTAGTTTTGGCGTTATCGAATAAAATTTGATCAAGCACCATGCAAAACATGCAATAATAATAAGGTACACAAGAATGACATATCAAGTCAGTTCTTTATTTACGGCGAATGTGACAAATAAACAAAGCAGGTAATGAATGATGACCAAATAAAAAAAAATAAGTTTGAAACTGAGATATGTATATTCCAACTACTGACAAAGCCTACTCGATTAGACAAAGAAACCTGGCTTCAGTTGTGAAATTCGAATTTTATTCAATAACGGCAAAACTACTGATTTTAAATATTACATGAAATGTTTGGCACACTCTATCTAGTTTTCGAAGAGCAGTCGATCCTAATCACAAAATGGAACTTTGAAGCCCTGTTTCAGAAACCCTGTATATTATTTCCTCATAATTTGTACAAGACGCATGTTTCACTTTCAGACAACTCAACATTTTAGAGCTACCCATTTGAAGAACGAAAGATTGGCGTTTTCAGCAGAAGTACAACGAACATCAAAAAATGTTTAAGGAATACCTAATCTCTCTGGTTAATACTTAATACAAAAAACGAGTGTTTCGATTTCTACCCAATTTTTTTTAATGAACGGAATTCGTGTGACACTCCGTATATCCTGGGATTTATCGATCCAACAAAGCATTGCTGAACTGAATATTGATAGGTAATTGACTCCCAAACTCGCCACACGTATAGAATTTTTCACTTGAGTCCACAGAAAACATCTGCAAAGCGCTGACAGAACGACTTGCAGTCATAACCAACAACATATGCAAGACGTTCCGAAATAACGGCCGTATGTAGGTCACTCGCGAATACTTTTTACGGGACTTTCGGGCATCCATGGATGCAGAGACAAGACATCATATTCTCATCCATCATTATTCCATACGCTATGGAACGAGAGGCGAATCTGTGGCATATTGATGATCACAAAGGAAGAAACCGTTGTGAAGGCCGAGGTGAAGGCGAACAAATTGATCGAATATTGCTCCTGTCCTGTCAGGTTAATTAGTTTGGATGTATTTTTGGGAAAAGATGGATTTCGATATTGGCTTTATTCGAAAAAAATCAAATTTTATTATGAAAAGTCTTTCAGTATATTATGCTCCCTACCTTTGAATTCAAATAAAATAATGTGTGTGTGAGATATAGCACTATTTCGACGGCCAGTCCACATCATCACATCACCGATGACTTCAAATCGCTCGTGCATAATTTCCAATGTGACATGAGTTGTGTGGCAAGTAAAAACGTCCTGACAAAACCACATGCCGTTGATAATTATTTCATCCAATAGAAGAGTGCCTTCATGCTGGCTAACCAGGCTTACTGTTTAAAAATACCTTAAAATCACTTTTTTCACAATGATTCAACTCTCACCCTGAAGCTTTAATCCATGATTTACTAAATGATCCAAATGCGACCAAATGCCATATACAACATATACAGGGTGAGTCTTTGACTTGTACATATATTTTAACTGTAGATTCTCGAGGCCAAAAGAACCTTTTTTATTTTTCCGAATTCGGCTCTGTCCAAAAGATATTTGAAAAAAAAATTGAACCAAATACGTGCATCAGGCACGTATTTGGGCCAAATACGTGCCTGATACGATTCCCTGGAATTGATGCAAAGTTCATATTTCTCGATTGAAATTGAGTTGATACATTCAGAGAAGACTCAAACACTAACCTTATTTCAATAAAAATGTAAAGGTGGATTTATACAGCAACTAAAATAAAATAAGAACTAAAATAAAATAAAATAAGAAATAAGAGCAGACAACATAGGTTTATAGAGATCACTGGAATAAAATAAGAAATAAGAATGAACCAATCAAATCGCAGATTTTTTGACAATGACTTCCTCCTTTTATTCAAGGCGATAATCGCAGTAGGTACTTGTCATCAATAACAACATCGCTCCCATCATGATTTCCTGGTCATCCATATTAAATATAATTATCAACAATGATTCAAAAAAATATTCATTAAGTTTTAGGTAAGAAAACTAGAACTTGTCAATACGGAAAAGATTGGGGAGTGGATTTGGGTCATGCGCACTTTCATTTTCCAAATAAAATAAGCGAAAAAGATAAAAGTTGACCATCTCTTATTCTTATTCCTTATTTTAGCTTATTTCCTGTATAAACGCTGTCATTGAAATGCATCAAGTGAACATTCTTATTTTATTTTATTTTAGTTCTTATTTTATTTTAGTTGCTGTATAAATTCACCTTTACAAACATGATATTTCCTAACAAAAACTCTTAGTTTTGTCCGATTATTTCTGCAATTGAAAATCCATATTTCTCCCACCAAAATGAGTTCCTTTTTCGATTTTCCTGGAGATTAGTTTGTAAGCACTTATGACTTGTTAATATTTTCCTCGATATCCCAAAAATATCTCAGAAAAAAATTGATTTCTCTCTAACCTAACTCCATCAACCTAGTTAAACAACTGTTTAATTGTATAGATTTCAGAGTGTGGTATAGCTATTCCTTCAGTCCCATTCTGGTTCAGTTGACCAAATTTTCGGGTCCGTATGCAGATCTGGCTTGCAAAAAATCAAATATGACAAGTTCGGACAAATTTGACGATCCACCCTGAAATTGGTTCATCTGTAAGCTTAAGCTAGCACCAAACTTCAACGCAAACTTTGTACGATCTACGACCTACGGATTTGGATTTTCATGCAGCTGTGAGCAGTGTAATTTATTTTCATAATTATTATTCATTTTTCAGGTATGTTTCACCCTACTTCAACGCAAACTTTACGAATTTCATCCCCAACCTACGCAGCTCTGAACAGAGTACAATTTATATTTATCATAGTTCATTTAGGAGAGTGGTTCGGACAAAAATGTGTATAGCAACCACCCAACCTCAGACCTGATGAAGCGAAATTAGTCAATCTGGCACAGCCTGTGGAGGCCGTTCCAATTGCACCGGATCGGACTTGAGATCTGGGTGAAATTTAAAAGGAACTGACAGCAACAAAATGAATAATAAAAATGACGATTGACAAATGTGGGTGACTCATCATGAAAAAAGAGAAAAAAGTCCTTAGATCCCACAATCTTTATTTTTTTACGACTAGTTTCGAGACTTTAAATTAGTCCCATTCTCAAGTCTTCTGAAGCTACAAAAAATTATTTCAAATTAGGTGTAGAGGTCACAAATTATAAAATTAATGACACTTACATACATGCAACTTTTTTAAGAAAAACACAAATAAATATAATATAATAAAGAAAGGTCTTCATCACGAAACAAATGAACAAGTTGGAGTCAAATACTAATTATTATCAAAAAAACACCTTCACAACAAAATTGCGATTTTTGAAAGACGAAAAACGCGACATCTAGACTAAGGAACAAACAGGTGTTGATCAAATATGCAGAACAGGGAAAGTAAATTGTGAAAAAAGTTGAAGAAAAGTACTCTCCCACACAAGATGTTGTTCACAGCAATGAAATATAGACAGGCGCGAAGTCACAACCAACTTGTTTATATTTCATTGCTGTGAACGACATCTTGTGTGGGAGAGTACTTTTCTTCAACTTTGATCACAGTTTACTTTCCCTGTTCTTCATATTTGATCAACATCTGTTTGTTCCTTAGTCTAGATGTCGCGTTATTCGTCTTTTAAAAATCGTAACTTTGTTGTGAAGGTGTTTTTTTTTATTAGAATTGGTATTTGACTTCATCTTGTTCATTTGTTTCGTGATGGAGACCTTTCTTTATTATATTATATATTTATTTGTGTTTTTCTTAAAGTAGTAGCTTGTATATAAGTGTAATTAATTGTATAATTTGTAACCTCTACACCTAATTTGAAATAATTTTTTGTAGCTTTAGAAGACTTGAGAATGAGACTTTGAAGTCTCGAAACTAGTCGTCAAAAAATAAAGATTGTGGGATCTAAGGACTTTTTTCTCTTCTTTCAAAATGAATAATCTTACCCGTCAATTTCACTCAGCCCACTTCCACGGCAGGAAGCAGGTGAGTGAGCAGGGAAATGGGCAGGGTGAGAATGTAATCACTCAGAGTTGCCGAAGCTACTCCATTCGGAGTAGATCTACTCCCTTGGATCATTTTCTACTCCGCTACTCCAAAAGGTTGAATCATACTCCGGTTGAATATACGGACGCATCTAGTATATGTCTTATGGGACGCATGTCTCTGAACGCATATTTAATTCGAGAGACAGTTGCCTCTAAAGCGGCCCCTAGACGGTCAATCATGAATGACAGTCTGACTGAACAATAAGATTGTCAATCCTGCCTTCAACCTTGAAGCCCCTACACATATCATTCAAACTGACAGTCTGATTGAAATGACTTCAGCTCAGTTGAAATTTGAACACCAAATAGTACGCTTCTAATTATAATTAGTTTAATGTCTCCAAATAAAAAAAGTAAAGATAAGGCTTGTTTGGCCATTATCCTTGCATTGGGCACCAAGAAGACAATGAAACGTCTTTCACTATGGCATTTGGCTTTATTTCTTTATATATGTTGAGGAATTTTTCCAATGCAACATTTTTTCATATTTATTCATGTAACTGGGATGAGATTTATTGCACAGTTCGGGGAAAGATTCATAAACACTTAAGAACCTTTGAAGGCAGTTTCGATCGTCAACCCTTTGGGGCAACTCAGCGAAATCCTCGTTAAAGTTTTGCGAGCATCCGTTCTCCATGATTGCATTAAAAAGACTGAGGAAAAGAATGATAGAATCACTACACCACCATTCAGACTGTCAGTCTCCCCTCCACTCAACGTGATTGAACCTCAGATTTCAAAATATTTGGAAATCCGTCAGTCCATTCGTCATTCCATCAGTATAGACCTTACACCTTCAATCGAAATGTCAATCTTCGCTCTGATTGTCATTCCGAATGATCGTGTAGGGGCCCTATATCGGTGACAAAAAAAACTTAATTTGCTGCGCATTGGCCGTTGCTTCCACAGACTACATGGTTGCTTCCTACTCTACTCGATACATTTGGCGCAAAATCAGGAAATTATTAACATGACCTTGACCATGCAACTCGGACGGCGCATGCGCAAAAAAAGTTGACTCGCTGAATACTCCGCTTTGGTATGAATCTACTCCATTCTCAATCTCCAATCTACTATTTTTTCAGTGAAAAATGGACTAGCAGAGATCTAGCCTCCGAAGTACACCACAGCAAGATAATGACATACCGGTTTCTGGCTTGTTAGCCGTCATCAGTGCCATATAACCTTATACTACGGTAGCAACCAACTGAAACGGTAGAACTTATATTACTCCCTAGCAAGAACACGTGAGTACAGTTGATGTACAGTGTTCCACCTAGCGGGCAAAAGTCTAAACGCTTCATCCTGTGGTTTTTTCAAAAAATAGATCTCTACGTACGTTCTATTCTTCCCATCCGGAATTTCACAACAACTCACTTTGGAGTTTTATGCAGTGTACCGTAGGAAATCGAACACACCCGTTCATACGGTTCGGAGCCCGCAATAATAATAATAATAAAGATCACGTCCTTCAATGGACCAACAAAAATAAAAGTGAGAAATGGACTAGGAGAGATCTAGCCTAGTCCATTTTCCACATCCAGGTCGACATCCAGGTAATGAATAGTTTCAAATTGTTTGATGTATAAGAGGTTGTTCAAAATTCATATTTTTTGTTTACAGATACCCGAGCAGATACCACAAAGTTTCCATCTGGAATGATCGGTTACAAAGAAGAACCGGTCCATGATTTTACCCACTTTTTCTGTGGTTCACCGAGAATCCCGGAAACATCCTTTCTACCTGTTTAGTGCAAATTCACCCTGCCCAGTCGCAATCTCGATACGCCTAAGCTCGCAACCCTCAACGGAGATAATATACTCTCGTTTCTTCCCAGAGTCGGACCCCGTTATATTCGTACCTAAAAGTGTATTCGTTACGTGAGATAAGGGCTCTGCCCGGTACAACAGTACACGCAACCAGACAGCCAGCAGATACATCTCTTCCAGTCAGGCCAACCGTAAGTACCATTTCCTACAGTGTTAACTTTGTGGTATTTATTTCTCTTTGATACATCCATTTAAGTCTTCAATTCTCGTGGTAAAAGAATTGATACAGCAGTCCATTTCTTCTCTCCAAGAGAGCTCTTGTATTTTATTCAAAGGTAATCTCTTATTTGACACTGTAGTTTGGTGTTTCGTGATGAGATGATTTTCTGCTTCACATCTGTTCCGTCAAAGTCCAAAATAGGTATTTCAAAGTACTTTTAAAAGATGGCCTATTTCAGTCTTCGAAGAACTCGCCGACAAAGTTTGATTGTCGCTTCGGTCAACTTTGTGATTTGTGAAAGGTATATCTCTGGCCCTTTAGTATACAAGTCAAAAGAATGAGGATGATCCTTGTACGAAATGTATAAAAACCGTCTGATCCTCTTAAGAAAATATATGTTACCAGCGAAAAGCTGTTATAGGAAAAGTAGAGTCTCGATTATCTGAATTCTTGAACAAAAACTCGAATATTTTCAGAATCTGAATCTGAAATAGAAAATATATCTAATTCAAAATCGATCAGGTTCTAATGTTCAATAGGCTCATTAATAATTAAAAGACTCCATATTATCATTCCTTATTAATCGCATGTAAAACTGTATGTTCACATCATCTTCGTTCATTTCAATGGATGAAAACTTAATTCCAACGTGGACAGAATAACATGATGAATTACCTGGTACCAATTACAAATTCCATTTCCTGTTGTCGTCCACTGTGTTAGCACTTCTACCTTCTAGAATAACAAATGAAGTAGCAATGAAGTTCTGTTATTTTATAACATTATTATTATTGATAGGGTCACATCGTTCCAGTCGTGACGTATTATTTAGATGTCCAGTAGCCGATATTCGTGTGAATAGCTTTAACGTAATTAAGAAGCCATATTACTTATAGGATAAATTAGATATCATGTTTTACAGTTTTAAATAGAAGGTGAGAACTATTAATGGACCTCGTTGAATATGATTGCTTTGGACATTGCTTCTGATTCGACTTTAATATAAAAATCTTGTAGTAAGGAAGTGAGAATTCACTAAAATGGGGATTCCCAGTAACTCAAAATATGAACTTTTCTTCACATGACGTAATGAGGGGCAGTTTATAACACATTTGTAACCATTTATTCACTCTGAATTTTGAAGCAATGATTGATTATGCGATATTGAAAATGTGATTTCAACACGTGTTAATTCAAACGTCCCTCTGCTATGACGTCAGTGGCTCAGTTTGTTATATGATTGGTTGAAGTTTGTGATGGAGGAGACAAAGCCCAGAGTAACTGAGAGACACGCCGCTGTTTTCAAGTCTTTGTAAAATCTCTGAATTTATTCATATATATATATATTCAGTAATTTTATTATATTTGATGTGATCACTATGTTTTTGGAACATCGTCATATAACAAATTAATTTTCATTAAAATTGATATAATACTCATTCTCTGAAAATACAAATACTGATAATATGTGACAACCACGCCTACAAATTATAAATGAAAACATAACTTTCTTATTTGTCATTATTCGACATTTCAACGTCTTCTCTGCGTACTATAGAATGCCGTTTCTTACAGTTAAGTCTAGAAGTCTTTTATACACTTAGGTTAAGTCAACGACTGACGACCAAATGGTCACTATACACAGTTGTCAAATCAATAATTATTCTTTCCACTTATTCGCACTTCTCAGAATGAAAATAATTATAAATGCTTCCTGAATTAGAAGACCGGTCTATACAGGGTGATTTTTTTAAGTGTTTCATAAGAAATTTTCGAGGAAGGAATTGCGATACAAATTCAAAATTTTGTATTTTTGTTTAAGAGTACATGAAGTCAATTTGTAAAATATTTTCAAGCGGAATCTACTTCCGGTTCTACCGGAAACGGATGTGAGCTTCGTTATTTCAAATGGAACACCCTGTATAGTAATACATATTTCAATTCTTCGTTTAATTCTGCAATGAATTGATGTATGATATGCGCAACCACATCAAGCGATTGTTGAGTTATTGCCTGATTTTCGAATTTTTTGACAGAAAGATTGTCATAAATTAGTGTTCATATCTTCAAAATCCCTCATTGTAAGAATTTTTTTTTGAAACAGTGAGAAAAAAGAAAGTACGCTGATACTGCTTCTTGTATAAATTATGAGGAAATATTATACAGGGTGCCTGAAACAGGGCTTCAAAGTGAGCCTCATTAAAATTACGAAATCTCATTTTTTTCAAATGGGAACCATATAATTTTATAATTCCGATCGATTGCTAGTCAAAAACTAGTTAGAGTGTGCCGAACATTTCATGTCTTTAAAATGAGTAGTTTCGCAGTTATCGAATAAAATTCGAATTTGACGACTAAAGCCAGGTTTCCTTGTCTTCATATCAGGTTTATCCTCGGGTTTATCAAGATAATTTTCAAGTAAGCTATGTCAATAGTAATAATATGTCAGTTTTAAACCAAAATTTCTTCATTTAGTCATCATTCATTATCTGCTCTGTTTTTTTGTCACATTTGCCGCAAATAAAGAACAGACTTTTGATATATCATTCTGGTGTACCTTCACATGGGCGCCCGCCGGGGGGGCCATGGCCCCCCCTGAGATTTGTATGGCCTTATCGTTTTTCAGCCTAACACCCTCAATATTTCAATAATTTTCATTTTGCTCCCCCTGAGAAAAATTTTGGCCCACCCTGAGAAAAATTTCTGCGGGCGCCCATTGTACCTTATTATTATTATTGCTTGTTTTGCATAATGCTTGATCAATAAAAATAAGTAAGAATGACAATTCCTAACATAACCTACTTTGAAATAGACGAGCATACCACTCAATTCGATAGAATTTCATGAATAAAGCCAGGTTTGTCCCATCAGTCAAATTCAGTGGCATGCTCGTCTATATCAAAGTAGGCTATGTTAGGAATTGTTATTCTTACTGATTTTTATTGATCAAGCACTATGCAGAACAAGCAATAATGAAAAGGTACACTAGAATGATATAACAAAAGTCTGTTCTTTATTTGCGGCGAATGTGACAAATAAACATAGCAGCTAATGAATGATGACTAAATAGAGAAATTTTAGTTTGAAACTGACATTTTATTACTATTGACATAGCTTACTTGAAAATTACCTTGATAAACCTGATGTTCAGACGAAGAAACCTGGCTTTAGTCGTGAAATTCGAATTTTATTCGATAACGGCGAAACTACTAATTTTAAAGACATGAAATGTTTGGCACACTCTAACTAGTTTTTGACGAGCAATCGATCGGAATTATAAAATTATATGGTTCCCATTTGAAAAAAATTAGATTTCGTAGTTTTAATGAGGCTCACTTTGAAGCCCTGTTTCAGGCACCCTGTATAATATTTCCTCATAATTTATACAAGAAGCAGTATCAGCGTACTTTCTTTTTTCTCACTGTTTCAAAAAAAAATTCTTACAATGAGGGATTTTGAAGATATGAACACTAATTTATGACAATCTTTCTGTCAAAAAATTCGAAAATCAGGCAATAACTCAACAATCGCTTGATGTGGTTGCGCATATCATACATCAAATCATTGTAGAATTAAACGAAGAATTGAAATATGTATTAATATACAGGGTGTTCCATTTGAAATAACGAAGTTCACATCCGTTTCCGGTAGAACCGGAAGTAGATTCCGCTTGAAAATATTTTACAAATTGACTTCATGTACTCTAAAACAAAAATACAAAATTTTGAATTTGTATCGCAATTCCTTCCTCGAAAACTCCTAATGAAAATGAAACACTCAAAAAAATCACCCTGTATATACCAATTCTTACCTGTGTAGACTAGGGATAATTATTTTTAATTGAATTTCTCACCTATCTGCTTACTTGAACCCTCTTTATCTTCAATTAGGAGGTCGTAAATTGAATGATATTATGAAGCTTTATGGGGTACAAATGAAAATGTCATGATGATAAAAGAAAAACATCCAAAATCAACATTATATTATGATATAATTAGGAAAGTGGAAGCAAGGGCTTTTTCAGCCTATTTTTTTTGTGATTTGGCAATGCTGTCATTTTTATTTTAGCAGCACGTCATGACGAGTACAACCAATCAAAAATCTCTCTAGCCACCGACGTCACACGATTTCCCGCTTCTTCTGATCGTTTGAATTCGGTAGATTATTTTTGAGTTTTCAATATTTTTTTAAGGGTATAAATTGGTGAAGAAAAAATAAAAAAAAACATGAATTACGTGAGAATCCAATATGTAAAACTATATTTTTTTCTGAAAATGACTGGAAATGCCCATTCACCCCTCTGAAGTTAGCTTCATTTTTGTCGAATTTAACTCTATCGAAACTATGACGAAAACATAGCTGGGATGTCTCTATGAGGAAGACAGAGAAATATCATAATTTTTCAATGGACGTATAAAACAGCATGCGTAACATCGCTCTCAAACCAGAAAAACATTTCAACTAGTATTTTTCGAATTACTCAACCAAGCATTAATCTCATAATCACCGATTCTCCACATCATTATTCATCGTCTAGTACCTTATTGTTTCCTCACGGACGTCATCCAAGGGTTGAGACCTTTTAATGCGTCCTTAATTAATCCTACTTCCTCGTCTGTGACAGTTTACCTTCTGGCTTGTTTCTTCGACGAAAATAGATCAATGGCAACATGTGCGTTGTCTGTGAAAAGTGGAGATTATCCATCTCCAGAATGCAATGAACTTGGCTCCACTTACTATTTCTTTTTCGTTCGTGTTGTCGAAAGATGGGATATTCACTATTACTAGCTACCTACGAAGCCTCAAAGCTAGCTGGACTACTTTGTGGCTCGAGCAATTTATCCCACTTCAACTAATTTTAATCAATATACTAGATTTGAATCGAGTTCGAAGAATCTGAAATATTAATTAAAATATTTCCCAACCATTTCTCTTTGATAAGAGTCTTTACTCCACCATGAAATAGAACCCCCACAAAGTTAGCAGAGCCACTTGCGTGATAATCAATTGAATTAATTTTGAGGGATTTGTTGTGAATTTCCCGAAAATTACAAGAATTTACAAAACATAATTTTTATTTGAAAAACTGGAGGCCAAAATTGTGCTATTGGGCTGCCAGAATGACCCGGACAGAAATATGAATTTATAAAAAAAAAATTTTTCAAAGAACTTTGGTGAGAATCGAACTGCCACTCTCGATTAAAATGTTGCTTTGGTAACGAGTTTGGTAACGAACAAATAAAATTAGATACTCGTAGAGAGTCCGATTCCTACTAAAGTACAGGGTCCGGCAGAGATGTATGACGTTTTTTGGATGCGTATAACTCGGCGAAGGGGAAGCCTAACTTTTTCGCAATGGTTGATATGTGACCGCAAGGAGTTGCCATTATTTTTTGTTCAGTCGCCATGGAGCCGTGGACGCTAGAGCAACGGGTGTCGTATAGCCATTAGAAATGTTTTCTTCCAGCAAGACGGGGCAACTTGTCACACGTCAAGGGAATCTATGGCATTTTTGAGACAGCATTTTCCTGGACGTCTGATTTCGCTAAGAGGGGATATTGAGTGGCCTCCACGATCGCCTGATCTCAACCCATGTGATTTTTTTCTGTGGGGCACCTAAAAGCTCTCGTATTTATTGACAAGCCACGTACCCTTGACGAACTTTCTCTTGCAATCACCCGCGAAATTCAAGCAATTCTAAACAACATGCTGGAACGATGCATGGACAACTTCACGAATCGGCTGCAGGAGTGTGTGGATAAACAGGGCAACCACTTAGATGACATCATCTTCCGCTCATGATTATTTTTATCTTTTTTTTTATGTGGTATCAATGGCAAACTCTCACGTACATTTAAAAAAAATAAAATTTCATTTTCCTCAAAATCTCACTTAGTTATGATTTTTTCAAAAACGTCATACATCTCTGCCGGACCCTGTATTTTGAAAAAAGTTTTTTCGGCCACCCATCTGCACAATTTTGGCCTTCCTACGGCTTCCAGTTTTTCAAATAAAAATTATGAAAGTACTCCGAGCCTAATTTTTGGAAGGCTACAAAAAGGAAAACAATCGGTATTTTTTTATTCTGTTTTTTCCTCAGTTTTCAGAATGAAAGACAGTTTAACCTTGAAAGATTCCAATAATATTTGGGTGAAATTTTTTTTAGTGCAGACATGTAAAAAATGAGTTCGAATTTCGAGAAATATTTTTCACGGAAAATCTTGAAGAATTTAATTCGTTGAAATAATGCTTTCCAAATTGGCAACCGAGAAACAAATATTCCGCCATTGTGAACCTTTTTTCCAGAATTCTACACCATAATTGAATAATAGAGCCCTAAAAAATACTAAGATGTGACCAGTAACCGTTGTTTCAAATGTCACGCGTTACTTAGCACAACAGATATCAGAATATTGCCCAAAGTTGACATTTAACACCCTGTATCTCGCTTATGCTTAGACAACGGGGTATATGTCATGAAGCAAAAATGACTTTCTCGGTTGTCATCTACACGGCTGTATATGTTTGTCCACTTTATGGTGAAACACCCTGTATAATCAGCCAATGAAAATAGAAGCAAAACTTCGCTGGGATCTAGATCTGCGCATGTGCAGTAATATTAAAAATAAACAACTTATTCATTGAATAAGCAGAAATTGAAAAGAAAAACACACTATATTTCAATATTTTAATTCTTAGGCTATCGATTTCGGATATTTATTCCATCATCAGGCCAGCTGAAAACACACAAGGATGCATATTATATACATTCAGGATTTCTTTTATATTATTCTACATTTATTAGTTTTCTTTTCGAGGATGGATATTTTTATAGGTTAAGAGTATGCAACTTATAAAACTTACTGTCGTATGGAAGTCAACATGGATTGATCATTCTTTATTATTTATTATTTTCTGATATTTTTCGGCTAAATGTCTTGTCTGTTCTCTAGATGTTTCAATCAATCGGAATTATAAATGATTATTTCTATTTTTTGTTCTCAGTAGCGTGGTGTCAGTCGGACATGGACAGGAAAACGGTTATGGTCTGCTCTCAACGTCATATTCGTGTATATGCTCTGCGAGCGGGAAATTCAATTTTTGTTTTCGTTATTTAGTTATCTATAAGCTTGAATATATTTCTTCCATTGAATTCGATGTTATCATTTAATAAATATGGGTTATCTTTATTTTTTATGATTTCGTGTTGTTCTAGTAAGGTCATTTTGTAATATTTATTTTCTCTGTGTAGTATTTTCAGGTTGTCGTAGTTTATTATATGTTTTGAATCTTCAATATGTAAACCTAAGGCTGAATGAGGTCTATTTTTTCTATGTTCGTTGAATCTTTTTTCTACGCTACGTGTAGTCCTATGTAAAATAAGGGACAATTTGTGCATGTTATCTGGTATATTCCGCTCTGTTGTTCTAGTTTTGGTTTGGTTCTGTTGTTAATTAATATGTTCTCTAATGTTCTATGTCGTCTACTTGTAAGCGTATAATTGTATTTTCTTAGAGTTAAGTCTAGTCTTTCGTGTAAATTTTTGTAATAAAGTGTGGATATGAAATATTTCCTAGTTGTTATGTGGGGATATATTTTATTTATTATCTGTTTTCTTTTCATTGAAGTAAAGATCTCATTCATGAACTGTATTGAATATTGGTTATTGATTCCTATCTGTTGTATAATTTTGACCTCTTTTTCATAGTTTTCTTGTGTTAATGGTATATTCATCAATCTGTGTAATACAATCACTAAATCTTGAACCGGAGAAAACATATAGAATTTTATCATTTGACATAGTTAATCTTTACACTAATGTTCCCATCGAAGAAACTCTCACTTTACTTAGAGAGCAATTAATACAAAATTACAACACAGAAAACAACTTAAATTTAGATAAATTAGATATAGATAACATAATGAAACTATGCCAGATAATATCCGAACAAAATTTTTTCATATTTAACGACAATATTTATTACATGAGAGATGGGCTTCCAATGGGTTCACCATCTAGCGGATTAAAAGTGAACATATATGTAGACCACATAGAAAAACAAAAAATGCAATTACCACTCAATGAACACATAGTCTTTTGGAAAAGATACGTCGACGACATTTTTTGTATATGGTCAGGAACAGACATAGAATTAGAAGACTTTTTTCAAAAAATTAACACTAAATTCAAAATTAAATTCACCTTAGAACATTCCATTTCGAACACTTTAAAACCCTTTACTGCATGATATATTAAATATTGGAGAAAAAAAAATTTTTTTCAAGAAAAATGTTTCATTAATACTTCAAAATTAATTATAAATTTTTTTTTCCAACAAAAAGTACTTTTGTTTAATTTTTGTTCAGAAACCATATATGGGTTCGTATGCATCGAAGCTTCAAACACTTTGGACATATATGGTTTCGTATGCATACTAAGCACATATGATGAGTGTTATCAGAACATTATTATATTTGACGAAAATTATGTAATCAATAATGTCATACAAATTTATTGATGAAACTTAATCAAACAATTACTTTTATCTTCTCCCATAGAAGAATGTGCCCATTATTCGAATGATTTTGAGCTGTAATAGTATCTATAAACCAACCCCGATAGTTATAATAACTCACGCCTATAACTCATTCTAATACAAATTGGAAAACAGCTAACCAAATGAATAAAAAAAATCGGATCGATCGAAAACTCTATTTCAGACACCAAGGTAACGTTCTCGCCATTCATTTCTACATTTCCTTTGGTCTGAAAATCCAAAAATTGCAATTGGAAAACGTTTTCTACGCGATTCGATTCTCGACCACACACTTGACAACTGTTGTCAATTTTGAAAATGCAGATTAATTCGAATTTTACTGAAGAAGTCGAAGATAAAGCATAGTATTCGATTCGCGGTAAATGTCATAACACACGCAGATGAATTTTGCAGCACGAGCCGTTAGGGGAGTGGTGTAATTCATCAACTTACATATTGCTTGAGTGCATACGAAACCACATATGTCTAAGCGAAAAAAGCGTAGAATGCATACGAACCCAGATATGGTTCCGAAACAATTGGTATCGAAAATCGGTGGAATCGAAATGAAAGTGAAAATCTATTATAGTGCATACAAACTAGAGTTTATGTCACACAACAAAACATTTTTTGTTTCTCCAAAAACTCATCTTTTCATTCTTATTTCTTTTCTCAAAGTTGACAGTCGCACGTGCATGTAAACATTCACGGACCTTGTCTGGAAAAGGGTGGTTTTCTACAAGTGGCGTCGGACCATATACAGAGTAGATGCTGTTTGTTATTGTTAATGATATAACAAATAAACTCCGCTAGGTTCTTCATGCTAGTTTTCTATATTTTCACAATAAATGAACCGTAAAGATGTCAAACCATATATGGTTTGCTATGCGGTAAAGGGTTAAACTTCCTTGATTTAAAAATAACATTAAACAACGATAACACTTTTTTTTTTGACATATACAGAAAACCAACACAGACAGATTCCATTATTCCAAATGGCTCATATCATGCATCCCAAATGAAAAGAGCAGCATTCAGATTTCTCTTTCACAGATTAATGAATATACCATTAACACAAGAAAACTATGAAAAAGAGGTCGAAATTATACAACAGATAGGAATCAATAACCAATATTCAATACAGTTCATGAATGAGATCTTTACTTCAATAAAAAGAAAACAGATAATAAATAAAATATATCCCCACATAACAACTAGGAAATATTTCATATCCACACTTTATCACAAAAATTTACACGAAAGACTAGACTTAACTCTAAGAAAATACAACTATACGCTTAAGTAGACGACATAGAACATTAGAAAACATATTAATTAACAACAGAACAAAACCAAAACTAGAACAACAGAGCGGAATATACTAGATAACATGCACAAATTGTCCCTTATTTCACATAGGAATGACTACACGTAGCGTAGAATAAAGATTCAACGAACATAGAAAAAATAGACCTCATTCAGCCTTAGGTTTACATATTGAAGATTCAAAACATATAATAAACTACGACAACCTGAAAATACTACACAGAGAAAATAAATATTGCAAAATGACCTTACTAGAAAACCACGAAATCATAAAAAATAAAGATAACCCATATTTATTGAATGATAACATCGAATTCAATGGAAGAAATATATTCAAGCTTATAGATAACTAAATAACGAAAACAAAAATTGAATTTCCCGCTCGCAGAGCATATACACGAATATGACGTTGAGAGCAGACCATAACCGTTTTCCTGTCCATGTCCGACTGACACCACGCTACTGAGAACAAAAAATAGAAATAATCATTTATAATTCCGATTGATTGAAACATCTAGAGAACAGACAAGACATTTAGCCGAAAAATATCAGAAAATAATAAATAATAAAGAATGATCAATCCATGTTGACTTCCATACGACAGTAAGTTTTATAAGTTGCATACTCTTAACCTATAAAAATATCCATCCTCGAAAAGAAAACTAATAAATGTAGAATAATATAAAAGAAATCCTGAATGTATATAATATGCATCCTTGTGTGTTTTCAGCTGGCCTGATGATGGAATAAATATCCGAAATCGATAGCCTAAGAATTGAAATATATTGAAATATAGTGTGTTTTTCTTTTCAATTTCTGCTTATTCATTCATAGAACATACTATGGAAGAATTTATTTCTAAAACTCATTCATTCTATCCCGCTCTGAAATTGTATAATTTCATGTGAAACATTTCAACACTTTTTTCTTGTGATAGCAAGAATGAAAACCAATTGTCAATTTCGGCTGAAAAATCCCATCTACGAAATGTATAAAAAGCGTAAATCAAAAAATCGTTATCATCGTACCATAAGAAGATCGCATTTGCTTTGGGCAGGTTCAGGTAAAGCCGGACTCCCACTACTCGTGTATTTGGCAAATATTTGCCACTTGACTATATTTGGCATGTAATGGGAGTGGTTCACTCGGCCAATACTTGTCAATCTTGTCATTCAAATTCGAAACTCTATCTACTTGCCAAGTACGCAAATAATTGCGTACTTGCCAAATATACGAGTAGTGGGAGTCCGCCTTAATGGAACGGTCATGTAAGATTTCCTAACCTCAGGAATAATATTATCATAATTTTTTCATTTTTTTCTCTGCTGGGTTTTCAAAAAAACAATATGAAGGGTCCAGTCGTATAGAATTCCTAGAAATTCGCCCAATTGTGTTTCCAAATAAAAATCGAAAAGTGACAGATTTCACTGCAGAAAATTCCGAACTCGGAAACTGAGAGAGTTCCTCGGAGAGTTCTGATGTGTATTTTATGAATGGTCTTGAAAAAACGCTGCATACAGTCAGTCATTCAGCATCTCGTTCAGCATGAATGTGGGCACCTAAGTCCTAGAGACCCGTCACACAAAGACGTTTTATCTTCTATTCCAGACGCTAAAAATCTCATTCGACCCACTCCTAACGCAAACCGAGACCTACGCCAATGTCGATTTGTCATCTGAATACAGATCGGATCGGCAGTTGGCACGCAAAACGGTTTCATGTATGGTAAGGTTAGCGGTACCTTGACCTACGGAATCGCCTCACCAATATCCGAAACGGAAGAAAGTTACGTAGTAGAAGGTACCGCAGCATCGCGCGACCGTGGGTACCGCCTACCCGGATAAAGAGTAGAAACACCCAGGCTTGGAACCAGAAAGAGTTACCATACAAATCCTTGACTATCATAAATCCTTTTTGGTGGTGAAAACGGAGGAAGATATCCTCCCTCGAGAACACACCGAGGGGGTAACCACTGAAATTTTTTTGCGACAATAGATTTCCTCCCTCGTGGATCTCCTCGGATCTCCTCCGGATTTCCTTGGATCTCCCCGGATCTGCTCGGATCTCCTCCGGATTTCCTTGGATCTCCCCGGATCTGCTCCGGATTTCCTTGGATCTCCCTGGATCTCCTCTGGGTTTCCCTGGATCTCCCCGGATCTCCTCCGGATTTTCTTGGATCTCCCCGGATCTCCCCGGGTTTCCTTGGATCTCCCTGGATCTCCTCTGGATTTCCCTCGGGATTTCCCTGGATCTCCTCTGGATTTCCCTGGATCTCCCCGGATCTCCTCCGGATTTCCTTGGATCTCCCCGGATATCCTCCGAATTTCCTTAGATCTCCCCGGATTTCTTCTGAACTTCTCTTACTATTTTCAAGGGATTAATCAACGAATATATTTAAATTCACTAATAACTTTCAGAAATAATCGGGGGGGAGTAGGCTGCACATAGTATTATTTATGGATCTTTTTGAGATATATTTTATAGTTCGAGTCGAGATTATTTAGTTGAAAAATCTTAAAATATATGGAATTCTATATAATCTTTTGATGTCTATAAAGTTAGCAGTGCCACTTTCGAGAAAATCAATAAAACCTATTGCATTAATTGTCGAGAATTTGTCGTGAAAGAAAAAAATTTGTCGCGTCCTTGGTTTTTTTTCTACGGGGTGGCTTTGCTAACTTAACGTTAAGTTAGCAGAACCACTTTCTCAATATCGACCGAATATCATGAAAATGGTTATAAATAATTGTCGAGTAATTGTCGAAGTCCATATGAAGTAGAAAAAACACAAAAAATCCATTCCTTCTTGTTTATTTTACGTCTTTTTCCCGCGAGTTTGAGATATTTCTGGAATAATCCCATTTTTGGCAACAGCGCATTCCTAATTGACTCTTTTTCTATTGCATTAATTTTCGAATACCTTTCCCGAATTTGTCGTGAAAGAAAAAAATTGTCGCGTCCTTAATTTTTTTTCTACGGGGTGGCTTTGCTAACTTAACGTTAAGTTAGCAGAACCACTTTCTCAATTTCAACCAAATATCATGAAAATGGTTATAAATAATTGTCGAAGTCCATATGAAGTAAAAAACACACAAAAAATCTATTCCTTCTTGTTTATTTTACGTCTTTTTCCCGCGAGTTCGAGATATTTCTAGATTATCGCATTTTTGGCAACAGCGCATTCGTAATCGACTCTTTTTCTATTGCATTAATTGTCGAATACCTGTCCCGAATTTGTCGTGAAAGAAAAAAAATTGTCGCGTCCTTAATTTTTTTATACTATACTTTGCTTACGTTATATTAATTTAGCTAAAATTGTCGAATATCATCACGATGATCATGAAAGATTGTCGAGTAATTGTTGATGTTCGAATAAAGTAAAAAGCACACAAAAAATTTAATCTTTCTAGCAGTTTCCACTCCATCTTCTCGCGATTTCCCTATATTTCAGAGAATATCGCAATTTGTCGTGAATGTAAAAAATTTATCGCGTCCCTAATTTTTTTTCAATGGGGTGGGGTGGCTCTGCTAGAAAAGAAATTGAGGACGCGAAAATTTTTTTTCTTTCACGAAAATTCGGGACAGGTATTCGACAAATAATGCAATCGAAAAAAAGTCAATAACGAGAGCGCTGTTGTCAAAAATGGGATAATTCCAGAAATATCTCGAACTCGCGGGAAAAAGACGTAAAATAAACTGAAAGAAATGGATTTTTTGTGTTTTTTCTACTTCATATGGACTTCGACAATTACTCAACAATTATTTATAACCATTTTCATGATATTTGGTCGATATTGAGAAAGTGGTTCTGCTAACTTAACGTTAAGTTAGCAAAGCCACCCCGTAAAAAAAATTGAGGAGGCGACAAATTTTTTTCTTTCACGACAAATTCGGGACAGGTATTCGACAAATAATGCGATCGAATAAAAGTCAATAACGAATGCGCTGTTGCCAAAAATGCGATAATTCCAGAAATATCTCGAACTCGCGGTAAAAGACGTAAAATAAACAGGGAGAAATGGATTTTTTGTGTTTTTTTTAATTCATATGAACTTCGACAATTACTCGACAATTATTCATAATCATTGTGATGATTTTCGATCTAAATTGAGAAAGTGGTCCTGCTTACTTAATATAAAGTGAGCAAAGCCACCTCGTTGAAAAAAAATCAAGGAAGCTACAAATTTTTTTCTTTCGCGACCAATTCGGGACAGGTATTCGACAATTAATACTATCGAATAAAAGTCAATAACGAATGCGCTGTTGCCAAAAATGCGAAATTTTCAGAAATATAGGGAAATCGCGAAAAAATGGTGTAGAAACTGCTAGAAAGATTAAATTTTTTGTGTGCTTTTTACTTTATTTGAACATCGACAATTAGGTACTCGACAATTTTTCATGATCATCGTGATGATATTCGATCATTTTTTGCTGAATTAATATAACGTAAGCAAAGCCACCTAGTATAAAAAAACGAAGGTCGCGACAATTTTTTTCTTTCACGACAAATTCGAGGCAGGTATTCGACAATTAATGCAATAGAAAAAGAGTCAATTACGAATGCGCTTTTGCCAAAAATGCGATAATTTAGAAATATCTCGAATTCGCGGGAAAAAGACGTAAAATAAATAAGAAGGAATGGATTTTTTGTGTGTTTTTTACTTCATATGGACTTCGACAATTACTCGACAATTATTTATAACCATTTTCATGATATTTGGTTGATATTGAGAAACTGGTTCTGCTAACTTAACGTTAAGTTAGCAAAGCCACCCCGTAGAAAAAAAATTAAGGACGCGACAATTTTTTTTCTTTCACGACAAATTCGGGACAGGTATTCGGCAATTAATGCAAAAGAAAAAGAGTCAATTACGAATGCGCTTTTGCCAAAAATGCGATAATCTAGAAATATCTCGAACTCGCGGAAAAAAGACGTAAAATAAACAAGAAGGAATGGATTTTTTGTGTGTTTTTTACTTCATATCGACTTCGACAATTACTCGACAATTATTTATAACCATTTTCATGATATTTGGTTGATATTGAGAAAGTGGTTCTGCTAACTTAACGTTAAGTTAGCAAAGCCACCCCGTAGAAAAAAAAATAAGGACGCAACAATTTTTTTTTCTTTCACGACAAATTCGGGACAGGTATTCGACAATCAATGCAATAGAAAAAGAGTCAATTACGAATGCGCTGTTGCCAAAAATGCGATAATCTAGAAATATCTCGAACTCGCGGAAAAAAGACGTAAAATAAACAAGAAGGAATGGATTTTTTATGTGTTTTTTCTACTTCATATGGACTTCGACAATTACTCGACAATTATTTATAACCATTTTCATGATATTCGGTCGATATTGAGAAAGTGGCTTTGCTAACTTAACGTTAAGTTAGCATAGCCACCCCGTAGAAAAAAAAACCAAGGACGCGACAAATTTTTTTCTTTCACGACAAATTCTCGACAATTATTCGACAATTAATGCAATAGGTTTTATTGATATTCTCGAAAGTGGCACTGCTAACTTTATATTAGTTTATATACATAATCTTTTGAAATTACCTGCACCTTCTTTTTTTGATGTTTGTTGAGCACTATCGACTCGACTATCGAGCTTGGTTGGAAATCAACTTCTGTCACAGAAGGGTATATTGACAACTCCATTCAAAATAAAATAGACTGCAGAAGAAATTTCAGGTGATACAAGTTGCAAAGTATTTTTTTATAGATAATACTTCAACCTCCACTTTCTTCACACGTTACTTATCGGATATCATGGGTAATTATATAAATGTGAACTGAATGTTAATATTCAGAATGTCACAACATGTCCAATATTCCGTCTATCAATTTTTCGAATTGCTCCATAGGGAGCATAAATATTAATATATCGAAATGAACATAGAAATTTACATTATATCAAATTTGTCTATTATTCAAAATAAAAATGGTCTCAAACATTAAAAATATTTCGACCATTAATCGCTGTCATCATCATCAATAAACTAGTTGATTAAACAACTATTTCGTACGATTTTTAAGAAATATTTTTTATTCAGTTGTTTTTTTTTCAAGAATCCCTGTATAATATTTTGTGATATTTTTCATTGTATAAATGGAAGCTATCATTCAACAATATTCACGGAAAAAAACTGGATCGAAAAGTATTCAATTCCACCTATGACATGAGAGAAAGTATTTGAAGTGAAAAAATTCAATATTTTCATAAAACATCAAATATCTCTAATACTGTGAGACTTTCATATAAACGATTTTCTCATATTAGATAGAGCACATTCTGAACTACATTCCGTTTTCGTTTGACGTGTTCTTTACGGGACACCCTGTATAATTCTAATTATTTGTGGTTTACAATTTCTATTAATTAATGGTTCGAGGTTTCATTGATTTTCTCGCAAGTGGCACTGCTAACTTTATAGACATGTTGTCAGAACTCTGCTCTCTTGCTGTCCGGAGAAGGACCAAGCTGTGATATTTGTCTATTCTATAGTAATATAAATAACCTTGAGTATTGTGATTCTCATCTCATTAACTTCATTGAATTCAAAGTGCCAAAGATTAATCTTAGGGTGTTATCACATGCTGGGCATTCACAATGCGGTATTATCAGAGAGTATAGTCCATGATTTTTCTAACATTGACATGGGGAACCAGGGAACTGAGGCTCAATTTGTTGCTGCATGAAAATGAAAACCCAATTCAATTGAATAAGATATTCTACTTTATACCTTCATTTTTGTCATCTTTTATTTTATTTTTTTATATATTGTTTCCGTTGCTTTTCCTTATATATCTTATATTTTTATATTGTGAATTAAGTCGGAGTTGTAAACCTTTGCACTTGCATGTTATCACCTTTTGGTGTATGTAGAGTGAAGATGAATAAATAAAGAACAGACTCGATTCTAGTGTATCTTATTATCATCGCATGTTTTGCATAGGGCTTGATCAATAAAATTAAGTGAGAATGACAGCCTTCTCAGAAAAATACTAACATACCAATGAATTTGACTGAGCCAAACTCCGTCGTGAAATTCGAATTTTATTCGATAACGGCCAAACTACTGATTTTGAAGACATGAAATGTTTGGCATACTCTAACTGATTTTTTTGACGTCCAATCGATCGGAATTACAAAATCATATGATTTCATAGTTTTGTTGAGCCTCACCAATGAAGCTCTCTGTTTCAGGTTCAGACACCCTGCATAATATTTCCTAATAATTTGTACAAGAAGCAGTAGCAGCGTTCTTCCTTTTGTTCCACTGTGGCGAAATGAGGGATTTTGGAGATATTAACACTAATTTGTGACACTCTTTCTGTCAACAAATTCGACAATCAGGCTATAACTCAACAATCGCTTGAAATGGTTGCGCATATTATCATACATCATATAAGTGTAGAATTAAACGAAGAATCCGAATTCCGAATACATATGTATGTATAAATATACAGCGTGTTACATTTGAAATACCGATGTTTACACGCGTTCACAAGTAGATGCCGCATGAAAATACATATTTTACCATTTGAGTTCATGTACTCTAAAACAAAAATACTGAATCTTTAATTTGTATCAAAATTCCGAGCAAAATTCCTTCTTCTAAAACCTACTTCTGATGAAACATTCAAAAAATCACCCTGTATAATATATGCCCAAAATAATGCATAGAAAAAGTAAAACACATATAGATCAATAATTTTTTTGGAGAAATGAATGTTGCTTCTTATCAAGTCACCTAAGTGCCTTTTCATGAAATTATAAAAATCTGATCGCAACAAAATAGTTCCAAAAAAGGAAAATAAGCAATTATGAAATAATTAAATACATTTTCTTCTTGCTTACATTAGTAGAAGCTATGATTTAGTTGCAGATAGAGATTCATGAATTACTTTCGTTGCATATCGGAAAATAAACTGATTTTCCCTACCTTCATATCCTGTATTATTTGGTGGAAAAGGCCGCCTAGGGCTCCATTCTCCCTCTCAATATGATGAGTTTCCATAGCTTATTTTCTGATAAACCACTACACAAACACACTTCTGGTCTCTGAATGTAACATTAGCGTATCGAGAGAAGAAAATACATCACATAAACACACTCACAGTTCACACACAATTCAAAAATCCTAAACAAAATCCCTGTCCTTTAAAAGGGATTGCAATGGAAATTTGAAATAATTAAGCCCAATGTCAGTTACGGAAAACAGAAATTCATATGAATTGTACCTGAAAGCGACAACTTTTCTTCAACTTTACGATTTTTCAATTGAATAATTGCAATTCCGTTAAAAGAATATACAGATGATCAGAGGTAAACAAACGTCCACCATTACTCCAGCCGTCACTGTGTTTTCTATTATTACCAAACCTTTTCCCCCCTCAAGAATCGAGCTCAGAAATCTACGTTTGACGTTTTCTTTATTGTGGCGCCATCCATTTTGTGTATTCAAAACTACAGTGTTCCCCATTCGATGTGTACATTAGTGCTACAGCAATCTGTTAACTCTGATCAATAATCTTCCACACAGCATATCGTCGTCGACACCGCAAAACCAAAGTCTAATTTTTGCGTGTTACCGTGTTACAAACGGTTATAAACGGCTACGAGATTTTTATCTTTTTTGTATTTTTTCATGAGCGGTAATAGAGGGAAAGGTGTTATAACGTAATAAGGCTACGTCAAAATACCTTTCCCTTTATTACCGTTCACGAAAAAATACAAAAAATATCAGAAACTCGTAACCGATTTTAACACGGTAACACGCAAAAATTGGACTCAAGTATCTGCAAAAACCTCATTTTTCAGGAGAGGGGAAAAACCTCATATTTTCTGAAATAATGTATTAATGAATATTATTCGTTTGTCATTATTAGATGTTAAGTTTCTTGACACCGTACAAGCTATTGATATTTAAAAAAAATGCACTAGTAGTTTTAGAAGCTAGTTACGTGTTTTGTGTGTTTTATATTAGTTGAAACAGTTACGTGGTTTTTATTTTATTATAACCAATGAGTATTAAAACGAAGAAAGAAAATATTAAGTTCATCAGATTGAAGCCGATTTTAGCATGATCGTATTCGTTGCTTATTCATAGTTGTTCTCAGATCAGAACCATTAAAATTTGCTTGGTTTTGAAGCTTAAAGTGGCGACATCTATAAAATATTAATGAACTAAGGTTATTTTCGATTATTTTCCAAATAATAATGTGTTCAGGCAAGAAATTAATATTCATGATGTGGTTCGGTTGAACCTCCAGAAAATTATAAATGCACTTACTTGTGTCAAAATCATTCGCGGGAATGTTCAGATTCGTAGCCAGATGCCCAGATGAGTGAATTCTGGTTAAAAATCTAGCCAACGATGCTGGGCCTTCTAAATAAAGACATTTTACCTATCACGTAATGGCAGAATTCAATCTAATTTTTGGATATATATTTTATTTACAGAGTGTTCCATATAGACGAGCCATGTACCGTATATTTCTTATACCATACCCATATTGAGCATTGATCCAAAAATTTCCCGAAACACGCCCAATGATTTTGTTAGGGGAACATTTTAGGGTTGACCTCAAGGGCGGTCCTAGGCTGATTTCCTGGGGGGGGGGTAATAATTGAAAAGACTATAAAACTTTTTTTTGTTACTTTTTTCATAAATAAAATTTAAAAAATCGAATTGGTTGACCTCCTAAGAGAGGGCGCTTCAACACTTCAAAATTGAATGGGGTAGAAATATAAATTTTTTAGCTCAAATGAGCCACTTTGAATGTTTCGGTTATTTTCACAATGTACAGGGTGGACAGATTTCGATGTTTCAATACTGCAGCTCCTAAACTAGAAGAGATAGAGAAAAGTAAGATTCATGTTATGTTCTCTTTTTTAGAAAAACATATAAATTGCAGAAAATCCCAAAGTTGCTACATATTTCGGGAACTTTTTTTACTGCTTTTCAGCAGTGCTATTGGATTTTTTGTATCTGCTCAAATTTTGCATGGAGCAATACCAAAACTTTTGTTCTCAAAAGGAAACCATAATCGGAACTAATGATATTTCCAAATTGATCTTCTTTCAACGATTTCAAAAATGTATATCATGTCATGACTAGCGACCCGCCCCGGCTTCGCACGGATGCAATGCAATCCTTATAAACAACGGTAGTGCCAGCGCCGCACCGCTATGTCCCTGCATTTTAAATCTGTAATATCTTCGGAAATATTCATTTGAATTACATGCTGTACCTAAAGGGCCATATTGATCAATATTGAATGGACAATGTATTTAAGGTACTCAATTGATTAAGCAGTAATGCTGTATTGCTTAAAATAACTTCCTAAATAAGCCATTTTTCCCGTGAAATGTAAAGGATACAAAATGGTTATTGTGGGTTATCCTTAAGAGATATACATATACCTATACCATCGCGGACTTTTTTGTTGACCTTTAGGGCTACGTTCATAAACTTACTCAGAGTAAGGATAGTTTACTCCGAAGCTTTCATAAATTTACTCTACCAGTATGCTTTTATAAACGTTCAGAAATCACGTGATCATAATCTTCTCCACTACTCTACTCACTGGAGTAAGTTTATGAACGTAGCCTAGGAGTATAATACCGAGTACATTATTTCGATTTATCTCGTGGGGTTCAGTCAGCGTTTGCAATGTAAGCGCAAAAACATGTGTTTATTTACGACATCACATCAGAAACCTGTAACTTCATCAGTGTTTCTCTATAATATTATGCATGTATCATACATATAAAACCTTCCTCTCGAATCCCTTCATCTAATTAAAAAAAGTGTTTCAAAATCCGTTGCGTGTTTTCGAAGATTTAAGCATACATAGGGACAGACAGTTTCGAAATCACACTACAAAATCCAAGCAGGCCAAAGATTATGCTCGGAGTATGTACATAATTTTTATTTGAAAAACTGGAGGCTGTATGAAAGCCGAAATTGTGCTGATGGGCTGCCAGAATGACACGGATAGATATATGAATTTATAAACCAAAAATATTTTTCTTTAAACTTTGTTGGGAATCGAACTCTCCACTGTCGATTAACCAGCGTTGCTTTGGTAACAGAAATTTATAAGATTAGAATTAATCTGATTCATACTCGGAGTTCGAATCCTACCAAAGTTTTCTTCATTCATATATCTATCCGGTTCATTCTGGCAGCATCAGCACAATTTTGGCTTTCGTACGGCCTCCAGTTTTTCAAATAAAAATTATGTACATACTCCGAGCGTAATCTTTGGAAAGCTATATCCCAGTATTCAGAATATAATATAGTTCAACCATGAATAATTCCAAAAATTTTAGGCAACATTTTTTCGGTTGGGGGCCTTTATTGATAGTCTACAGGGTGATTTGTCCGATTCGACCGATTTTTCTTTTATTCATAACTTGGGTATGGCTAAGCCATAATGGCTTGATCAATATTGATGAAATTTCGAGTGTAGAACAATATGATTGTCTTCTTTCAATAATTTCAACACTTTTTTAAAAATACAGGGTGGGAATTATGATAAGTTCAGATTAAATTTTCAAGTTGAAAAAACATTCCGTTTTAAAACATTCGCTACCTGCTTCAGATTCTACCATAAGTTTACATTACTGGAGAGTTTTTATTTTTTTTTTGCACACAGTTTTCCTAGAAAATTTTTTTAAGGATGAGCAAAATCGTTATTTCGATCCAAGCCAGTGAAGATATTCTGAACTGGATAGTAAAGCAGTACCTTCTGTATTTATTTATGTATTCAGTTTTGAAAAATTTTAAACATGTATGCCAACAATTATTTTAATTAAAAGTCGTGAAACTTAGTCAAGTGTTTTTCTTTCTCTATTATCATTAAATTTGAAATATTGTTCCATAATTATTTTACCTTTACCATCGCCTCGCAGGAGGAATTGAATGGAAAAAATTCATTAAGAAACTTCTTATGTTTGATTATATTTTTATTGTTTTTCAACATCTGGGTATCAAAAACTTATAAATACAAATATATTCCGAGTTCACAAAATACAATTCAGTCATTCAAAATGTGTAGTCATCCATTATGGCAGTACATACTGTTTGATAAACTTTTTGGCGTGGTCTAAGTGTCCTGCAAAAAATATATGAATATAGTGTAAAATACAATTGATAACATACAGGGGACATGAAAGTCAGCGATAATGAGATAACAGGACAACGAGCGATTCGTGAATATAACAAAAATGCGTATAGAAGTATAGAAAACTAACAGTGGGCGAATCTCAGCACGTTACCGGTTAGATGTCAAAAAAATAATAATTTGATAACCTCACTTAAGACTCAGACATAGAATAGAACACAACTAGTTTGGTTCATTTACAATGATGAATTCGATAATTCAATCATATGTATGCTAGAAATAATAATACCTAAATCAAATAAATATTCCCTTTTATTTGGTTTCTCAGGATAATAGAAAAACTTTTCAGGCCAACTCTTCTTTTTATCTTCAAAATAAAAGTAGTCCGGGTTGTCTAGCAGTGACCCAATAGAAATTTCACCTAACATTTCGTCTACAACTGCAGTAGGCTTCTCCGAACTGGAGATGTTATTTTATTACATGGGGAATTCTATTTACATACGAACCTCTCTCCTGAGCCTCTTATTAATAAATTCGACGATGATTTCCCAACTTGAATCTTGATAGATCTATCTGTATAGATACAGGTATATTCTGACGAACCAAGGTGCGTCCATAGCGCAACATAGTAGCGTGTTCTTGGTTGCATGTATTCTTATTATACAGAGTGTCACAGCCAAATGGAATAAATTCGATAACGAATAAATGACGAGGTGTTAGGAAAAACGCTCGGACACGTCGATTTGTAATTTTAAATGCGCATATTTTTCAAGAAAATAAAATTATATAGGGTGTTCCATGCGACCGTGGCCAATACCAACTTTCTTATTTCAAATGCAACCCCATTTATATTATTTATTTTTTGGATTCTTCAGAAAATTCTAGACATAATTCATGTACAATGCCCTAGACCTATCTTCAACTTTTTCGGAAACATTAAGTGTTTTCAGATTTTCTACAAAAATTAAGATTTTAAATGAAAATTATTTTATTTCACAAATTCGGAATGATGGCAACTCAGGAGCACATAGAAGACGATTTCGCATTTTTGTGAGCAAATGAGGGCAATGTTGAATAACAATGTGATCCAATCAGAAAATGTTATGTTTTCTGATGAGAGTAGGTACATTTACATTTACACTACACGGTCATGTTAATCGTCAAAAAAGCCGCTATTGGTCTGATGAGAATCCTCACGCAATATCCTGAAAATGTTAATGTTTGGGCAGGAATTGTTGGAAATCATATTCATTGACGGCAATTTGAATGGAGAAAAATATTTTTATTTCCTGCCAATAGAATATGGTTTCAGCAAGATGGGGCACCGCCCCATTACCAAATCAATGTCCGGCAGTACTTGAACCGAATTTTTTCCAATCGGTGGATAGGGAGGCGCGGATCGATGGCCAGCACGATCTCCTGATCTGACACCATTAGACTTCTTTTTGTGGGGATATGTCAAAAGTATTGAATACGAAACGAAACCCTTGAATTAAGACGACCTAAAAAACCGAATCACGCTTGCGATTAGATCAGTCACGCCTGAAATGTTGGGTAACGTTGAAAACAATTCTACACCAGATTAGCATGTTGCCATGAGACGTTCGCGGCGAGCATTATGAACATTTCCTGCATTGACATTAATGTTTTTTCTATGATTAAGAAATAATCAGTATTACTTATTAGGTTTGAAGTGTAATTTACCGAATTTGTGAAATAAAATAATTTTCATTTAAAACGTTGATTTTTGCAATAAATCTGAAAACACTTAATACTTCCGAAATGGTTAAAGATAGGTATAGGACATTGTGCATGTATTGTGTCTTGAATTCTCTGAATAATCCAAAAAATAAATAATATACAGGGGGTTGCATTTGAAATAAGAAAGTTGGTATTGGCCACGGTCACATAGAACACCCTATATAATATTATTTTCTTGAAAAATATGCGCATTTAAAATCACAAATCGACGTGTCCGAGCGTTTTTCCCAACACGCCCTCATTTATTCGTTATCGAATTTATTCCATTTGGCTGTTACACTCTGTGGCCCTTTTCCGCCAATCCTCACGCCACTGGTCCATAGGTCAGTTGAGACCTAGCAACGGTTTTTATAATTTTCAATTTCGTTTCTTTCTACATTCGGGTGGTTCTACCTATTACTGGGTCTGTTAATCGCTGCCTTAGCTTTTAGTACGAGAGATGACGACCAAAACCATGTCTCATAGCGGCCCGGCTAAAACCGTGTAAAATCGATAGATAAGATGACCCTAGAGCCGACTGGTAAGTAGTAATACTCAGAAGTGTAGCATCTTCGCGGGGGGCCATTTCTGCTGTGCAAAAAAAAAATGGTCGACGGTCGTATAACCACAGAATACCTAACTACACAGAAGCGTCACTCCGCCTTCCCGCCAAAACTTTATTTGATGACGCTTCTGCCATGCTAGGTAGTACATATGTCAAGTTGAAATTCAAACTTCCTGCTGGATCACTCAAAAATGACGTATGTACTACCTAACAGAGAATCAAGGTCACGAAAATTTGCCCCTTGAAGATCAAAGTGCCGACGTTAAGTGACGCTTCTGTGTAGTTAAGTATTCTGTGGTATAACGGCCCGTCTGATATTGAAATTGTACATAGATTTTGTTATTTTATCACTAAAATTTGTGTTTTCAGACATTTTGTGCGTAGCGTTTGACCTGAGTGTCTCTTCAAAAATGTCAAAAATCTGACCTATGTGACTCATAGCGGCTCGGTTCATTTTTGTTTTGAATCATTCGTATGGATGCCCAAAATACAAAAATACGGTTTTCAGACATTTTGAGTGTCGCCTATAACGAAAAAATGTGCTGGAGTCGCCCGGCAAAAACTCCGGCTACACTAGTAAGAGAAAGACATATGCGATCTTATCGCAAAGAAAAGAGATGAACCAAGTGTGTGGTCAACTTTTCAAAATCATATGGAAGATGTATTGTAAACCAATATTTATGTGGCCACAGGCTTGCTTTGCCCATAAGCTCTGACCACAAGGAGTTGATGCGTTGAATATAATTCATGTAAAACTGATTTCTGAATTAAAGTCATATATTTTTTTATATATTTCATTTGGAATATATCTATTTGGTGTTAGTGACTTAATCAAAAGAATTTCTGTGAAGTATTACGGAAATTTCTCAAATTATTTTACGGACTTGGATCAGGAATATATTAGAAATGATTTGAGTTGAACGTTGAACTAATTCATAATATCTAAATAAATATGTAAAATGCATATATTTTTGCTGAATAATTAATGTTTTATTGGCCACAAACTACAAAAGTACGTATTATCATTTCATTCCTCAGAATTTTCAATTAGTAAATTTGGTAGCCCCCTCAATTTCATGTTCAGTGCTAGTATTTCTATATGATTGCGACTATTCAGCATTGATTTCTTGTGCTTGAGGAAAGAAACTTGAATTCAGAAACATTAGATAAATGTGTGATAAATATGTGTATGACAAAATTGAACGATACCCCTGAGGTAAATTTACCTCACGTTCATGCAACCGGGCTAAGTACTGCAAATTGAAAAGTTGTCTGATTAGTTAAATGCTACATTCAATTTGTCTGATATAATTTTTTTCCACATCTGGGGAACGTATTCAATCATTGACGACGAATTTCAGACAGGCCGCTATGAGTCACTTAGGTCAGATTTCTTGACATTTTCGAAATGCTATAAAAATGTACGGCGACATGATTTTGTCTGAAAATTGATCTTTCCACATCAATTGACACGGCTTAACCTATAAAAATCAATTTCAGACGGGACGCTGTAAGTTTTTTTATTTTTTTATTTTTTACTTTTTTTCATTGGTCTCCTGGGTACACGCTACAATCTTGGTGTCTGAAAACTGTGTTATTGGTATCTCAGGGCTATTATCTAACTACATTCCGGAAATCAGACGGGCCGCTATGAGTCACCCATGTCGTTTTTTTTGACATTTTTGAACATGCGCTCAGATCATACGCTACGCGCAAAATGTCTGAAAATCGCATTTCTGGGTACAGGGTCATATAATCTATCGATTCCGTGCGGTTTTAGCCGAGCCGCTATATGTCAAAAATCTTGGTCGCCATCTCTCGTACTATTTGTATATGTATGGCTTTCTTGGAGTGGTTTTCCAGGTTAGCCTTTTGTCTAGAGTAATACCTGGATATCTCGATTTTCCTTTCCACTCGATTTCCTCTTCATCGATCTCGAGATTGGTGATTGCTCTCAACTTCCTCGTCAAACGTTATATCGTTTTTTTTTTCTCAAGGTTACGAAGATGGCAGCATCAGAGTCTGTTAACTTCGACGCATTCTTTATGCATTCAGTGATTTCATTCAGAAACTCAACTTTGAAAGATGTGATGCAGATCCTTGACTATTCATAGAGAAAAATGAAGAAGACATGGTGCTACTGGCACTTTATGTATAGCTTCTACCAATGAAATCATGAAAGACAAATTCCTACTCAGTTTACAGAAAGAATTCGAGATTACCACAAAACCAGCATCTTATTTTCTTGGTATAGAAATAAAGAAGGAGGCTGGACTTGTCCAAGTAAATCAGTCAGCTTACAGTAAAGAGAAACTAGAGCCATTTGGTACCCAATATTGTAAGCCAGTGTCAACGCCTACAGTCAAATAATGCATTAAATTAGGGAAGGAAGATGAATTGAATTGCACTCTTCCTAATAAAGGAGCAGTCGGTACTTTAATGTACCTGATGACTGATACACGACCAGATATTGCTTTTGCAGTGTAGTTTCGAGAAAAATCGAAAATCCCTCCAATTCTGACTTTCTGAAGGTAAAAAGGATATTCCGCTACTTGAAAGGCACAGTTGAGCTATAAAGCAAGAACCACAGATCAGTCGGAGATCTATAGTGACGCAGATCGTGGTGGTGATAATACTACATGTAGATCAACTACAGGTGTGTTGAGTTTTGATGCAAATGGAGCTATATCCTGGTATAGCCAACGACAGTAGCAGAGGTATTAAACAGATACACCGCGTTTATTGATATAAATATCAATGACCGCATCGCATCTGAGTCGAACTTGCCATAAACCATCCCTCAGGGAAACTGCGAGAGTTCCAATCCCATCAAAGTGAGGAGATGTTGACCTAGGTTTCGATCTCGTTTGATCTCATCAGAACAACATACATCGATATATTCGAAAATATTTTTAGGTCGTCCTATTCTTGGAGTATATCAAGTTTGCATAAAAAAAATTGCCAAACTCAGACCATTACGCTTATATCGGCCGCTGCGGCACTAGTGGGACCCCCTGTATATTTCTCAGGTGTATATTTTCTAAGGACCGATTGCACCGTAGGCGTAGACAAAACTGTAGATTAAATCCAAAACCTCGATTAGTGTCTATTGATTATCATGGATAATAATCGAGGTTTAAGATTTAATCTAGAGTTTTGTCTACGGTGCAATCGGCCCTAAATCAATAAATAATTTGCAACTGAAAACCATGTATTATTGAACACTGAAATCTTGCGCTCTAAAATACCCCCTTTTATAGATATTTTGAGGCGGTGCTAGATCAGAGGCGTGAGTTTTAAGAATTTTTTTACTTTCAGGCGCCCTATAATAAATTTTATTTCCAAACGTTCGATAACAACGTCATTTCTAGACTGACAGGATCACAGAGAAGTTCTATTTTTCCGCCTAGGCGGAAAAATAGAAATAGAAGAAAAGAAGAAGGGAAACAATTCCAGCGGAAGTTTTGGATCTGCTACTGCCCGAGCTGCTGCCTTCTCCAGAAAAAATAGCAAGCTCCATGGGAGCCCGCAGAAATTTTTCTCAGGGGGGGGGGGGCAACATTTTCTCATGGCCATGGTAGGTAATACTGAAATAACGCCTACAATAAGCCATGATATGTTAGGTTTGATAAATTTTGTTTGTTTCTGTTCATCCTGTTTTTCATATTTGCTCGTTTCGGTTTTACCTGTGTTGTTTGGATTATTTGTGTTTCTTTGTTCTTGTGCATTTGATTTTTTCTTTTCATTTATGCTGGTTTGTGGTCATTCATTTCTCATAGTTTCTTCTCTTTTCTGTTAATTGTTTTTATTTGTGTTGGTTTTCGTTAGTTTTGCTGGTGTCCTCAGATTTACTTGCTTTATACAGGGTGAGTCAAATGGTAAATTTTTTCGGTAAACGGACTGGAGGAAGTATATGTATGTCGATTTGGACTACAATTTGGAAATAATGACTTTCATACAAGGTGTTTGAAAAGAGCGTGACATATCATATGTTTTTCCAAATGGAACACCCTGCATTTTCTTGCGCCTTTGAATTCTTCGAGGAAATATAAGTGGACTAAGCAAAAGTATCCATATACCTAACTCTCTCTGAGAGATATTCAATTATTTCTCAAAAAGTAATATTCTCAAAGAAATTCAGTATCATTGGAATCAGCAACGGCAGGTGTACTAAATTTTGTCCGGTCCCTCAAATCCCTTTCAGCTAGTTACTGTGCCTTGAGTAGACGATCAATAGTATACACTTGAACTCCAATAACTTTGTTATTTCAAATGGAACAACCTATATTTTTTCACATGACAAGATTCGCCTTTCCATTTCCTTTCGAACCCTATATCATTTCCCTATACTTAAATGTGCTGCTACAGGAGTTATCGAAGCCTGAAGGCGACGTAATGCAACAGGTATAGGTCAGCAGAATTATTAGAAGACACAAATAATATCATTCATACCACATTCAGCTGCATCAACATCTGTATGGAAATGAATTTGAACGCAGGCTAGATTTCTGTTTATGGTATTTTGAAAGATTTGGCGAAGATACTAGCTTTTATGACCATAATCTATTAACAAACGAATCAACCTTCCATAACAATGGTCTGATAAATCGACATAACTATCATTATTATGACACCGAAAACAGACATTTGTTTCGAACCGTCGAGCGCCAGAACCGGTGGAACATAGGAGACACCATAATTGGTCTTATTTCTTTGACGGGCATCTGAATTTTGTACCCGGTTTCTCACTATATGCTCAGTGTTCCTCGTCATAAAACCAAGAAATTTGAAACATCACCTCTGTACCAAGGCCTGATTTTATATAATCATCTCCCGTCATCGTATAAGTGTTTAAATGAAAAAAAATTTAAAAATCAAATCAAATCAATGCTATTAAGGAAGGCATTTTACAGTGTTCGGGAATATCTGAGTGATGGACATTTAGATTAATTTTAATTCTTTATTACAGTGAAATGTGGATAAGTACCTAACTTATTTTTTTTATTTATATCATACTCTCTATGGATTGTATTGAATATTTGTGAATTACTTGTATATGTATGTATATTTACAATGACGTGTCCTATGCATTATTGTATGTCTTGGAGGACGAATAAAAATTATTATTATTATTATATTATAAATTGACCCCCACTCTAATTCTGTTACGAAAACAGATACATAGAAATATTTCATACAAAGTTGTACGAAATCAAATAAATTTTTCGAAAATGATTACGTCACTTATTTTACCCCAGAGAATTCAAAAACGCAAGAAAATACAGGGTGTATCTTTAAAAAAAACATAACTTTGATATGTCACGCGCATAAACTGGACAAATATATACAGGGTCTTTCACGAGGAACCTCACTCATATTTATACGGGAAACCACTGAACGTATTTTCATGAAATTCAGCACTTATAAGTATTTCACGATGCTGATGAAATCTAAAATATTTTCAAGGCATGAGCACCTCCGGTTTTTCCGGAAATGACGTCAACTCCCGTTTTTCAAATTAGAACACCATTTTTTTATTGCAGAAATAGATTCCTTAGAAAATTTCAAGTTATTTTGATGTAACATTTTTCAGTTTTGGTTGGAAAATTCTCTCTGAGCGGGAAAATTCGAAAAAAAATTGAAAATAGAGCTCCGCTGAAACAAGAATAACTTCGAGGTTTTTGGATGGAAAATTTTCATTTTTGGGATTTTTCAAGATGAAAGATTGATGTATCCACTTTAAGAATCGAAATCGCGATTCATGATACAGGGGGTGAAAAAATCGCTTTGAAAGTTAGGGATGACAAAATCGTGAAAAATCAATTTTTTCAAATCAGAACCCCATTTTTTTATGGCAGATATTGAATCTACGTTAAAAAATAATGTGAGTGTATGCATCACACCCTTGCCCTAAAGTGGATATTAACTCAGAAAATATCCATTTTAGGGCAAGGGTGCGAAGCATACACTCACATTATTTTTTAACGTAGATTCAATATCTGCCATAAAAAAATGGGGTTCTAATTTGAAAAAATTGATTTTCAGGATTTTGTCATCTCTAACTTCGAAAGCGATTTTTTCACCCCCTGTATCATGAATTGCGATTTAGATTTTCAAAGTGGATACATCAATCTTCTTCTTCTTCTTCTTTATCAGCCTGTAGTCATCCAATGTTGGATATAGGCCTCCCCTGTTCGTCTCCATAATTCTCTATCTCGCGCCATTCCTGCCCAGTTAAACCCTGCTGTTCGTTTCAAGTCATCCCTCCATCTTGTTTGGGGGCGACCTCTGTTTCTTTTTCCCAGATAAGGTCTCCAAATCTGAATTTCTCTGCTCCATCGATTGTCCGTCTGTCTCAATGTATGTCCCGCCCATCGCCATTTTAGTGATGCTATATGTTGTTTCACATCGATAAGTTTGGTTCTCTTGCGAATGTCTTCGTTTTTCACTCGATCTTTTAGCCTTATGTCCAGCATTTGTCTTTCCATTGCTCTTTGAGTTTTAGCTAGTTTATCCATCAAACCTTTGGTGAATGACCAGGTTTGTGAAGCATATGAAAGAACGGGGAGCACACATTGATTAAAGACGGAGCTCCTTGATTTGAGTGGGATTCTCTGATCCTTTAAAATTTTAGATTGTCTTCCAAATGCACACCATGCTGATCTTATGCGCCTCGTAATCTCTGCTGCTTGGTTTGCCTTTCTGCATGTTATAAATTGACCGAGGTAGATATATTCCTCTGTGCGTTCTATAACAGTATTTTCCACTATGATGTCCCTATCTTCCCTCTGATTGGTCATAATCTTGGTTTTTTCTCGGTTTAATCTCAGACCTATCTTTTTTGATTCCTCATATAGTTCTACTAGCATTTGCTGCAATTCCTCGAAGCTATTTGCAATGAGGACCACATCGTCTGCGTATTTTAAGTTGTTTAATCTTCTTCCATTTATAATTATCCCTTTTTCATCCCAGTCCAAGTTGGGGAACAAATCTTGCATTACAGTTATAAACAATTTAGGGCTCATTGAGTCTCCTTGTCTTAATCCGCGTCTAATAGGGATTGGTTCAGTTTCTTCGTGTAATCTTATTATTGTTGTGGTCCCCTCATAGATTGATTGTAACAGTTCGGCGTATCTGTAATCTGCCCTACATTTCTGAAGTGCTCTTTGTACTGCCCACCATTCCACACTGTCAAATGCCTTCTCATAATCGACATAGGCTAGGTATAGTGGTAGGTTATATTCGGTGGTTTTTTCTATCAGCGTTTTTAATGTCAGTATATGGTCTGAGGTACTGTAGTTCTTTCTAGAGCCCGCTTGCTCGCAATTCTGGAAGTTTTCTATTTTGTTTTCTAATCTGTTAATTATTATTTTAGTAAAAAGTTTATATGTCTTATATCTTGAAAAATCCCAAAAATGAAAATTTTCCATCCAAAAACCTCGAAGTTATTCTTGTTTCAGCGGAGCTCTATTTTCGATTTTTTTTTCGAATTTTCCCGCTCAGAGAGAATTTTCCAACCAAAACTGAAAAATGTTACATCAAAATAACTTGAAATTTTCTAAGGAATCTATTTCTGAAAAAAAAATGGTGTTCTAATTTGAAAAACGGAAGTTGACGTCATTTCTGGAAAAACCGGAGGTGCTCATGCCTTGAAAATATTTTAGATTTCATCAGCATCGTGAAATACTTATAAGTGCTGAATTTCATGAAAATACGTTCAGTAGTTTCCCGTATAAATATGGGTGAGGTTCCTCGTGAAAGACCCTGTATAGGCGTGTAGATGACACAGAGGGAGTCATTTTTGCCTTATGATATACAGGGTGAGTCTTTGACTTGTACATATATTTTAACTGCAGATTCCTATCATCAAACGAAACACTTTTTTCCCATACCATTTTTCAAAATTCGGTTTGGTTTCGAAGTCTCAATATCTCTACTAGTATAAAAGTTACAGGATAGTCGACTCATCAATACACGCTAAAATACCATGAAACCACTTTAAAAAGATGAACGGTTCATATTTTCGAAAGAATCAATCATTTAAGAAACTAAAAGTATTGTTTTTTTTTTCAATAAAACGGGTCGTTTTCGAGTTATTTCCAATTTTACCCGGAGAAATTTGACGAAAAAATCATTAATTTCAAGAATAATCTGAATGCGTCTCTGAATTAAATATCATCGAATATTATTCCTTCTCTGATGGTCTTCAAACGAGTTTACAATGTTGTCACAATATTTATCAACTTTGTCGAGATATTTTAATAATGAAATCCTACAAATGTGGGATATAAAATTGATCACCAAGGAGGATTTAACACGCACAGTTTCTATTGAAAATTCATAGTAACCGGTCCATATTGAAGTTAAATGTCGATGAGATACAAAATTCGTATATGAATGATGAATCTCGATACAAACTACTTATTGAATTGAAATTAATGAAAAATAAAATGATACCTTATAATCTGTGTCGATGTTTCTATCTAAACAATATCCTCTTGAACTTTTATAAACACGACACGGTTAAGATTATATTAATTCACTCCACATAATAATCACATTAGAACAATAATTCTCTGAATGTATTCAGAACTTCACATAATGTTTACAGTTTGTTCAGAGACTCTGGTTTGTTATTGTTTATAGTTGGCCACCACATAACCAATCTCCGGTTTTCGCTCTACGCATGCGTGGTAAAATTTGGCGTCGAATTATGATGGAAACGGCAGAATTCATAGATATTTATATCACGGTACACAAGTGTATCGTGATTTATACTATGTTTCGTAACAAATCCTTAACCTCAATGAAAATATCAGCAAGCTGACAACATCTTCTTGAAATTTCTGTGCAAAAATTCGCAGAATCGATACAAAATTGATTAGGTTAGGTTGTTTAATAATAAATTCCGATGATCTGAATGAAAAGTCGTTTTTCATGATATAGTTTGGGAATTTCGAGGAAAATATGAACAAGTTATTAGTGTTTACAAACTGATATGCAGAAAAATCGAAGAAGGAACTTATTTTGGTGTGGGAAATGTGGCTTTTTAGTTGCAGATAGATGAAACTAACTGTTTTTGTTAGATATATAGATAAGTTTATTCCAGTGAATAAACCAAAATACATCACAGAGGTACAATACTATTTTACCTGTATGTGACTTCAAATTAAAATTAATTCCTAAAATTGTTTCATGAATACAAAATAAAAACTAAAATTAACTCAATTATGTCCATCCACAAACAAAAGAGCTGAGTGTAAAGTTTATCCACTCGCGAAAAATTATTCAGTGTATTTGGGGTAAGTATGACGGATGTCAACATCAGGTGAGCTTCTCAAAATCGGTTTGGTTGTCTCTATCGGAAATCGTCTGAAAACATCGTAATATTTTTTTTTATTCCACACAAGAAAGAAAAATTTGGTATTTGCATTATTTTTTCTCTTTTTAAGTATTATTTATTAAATTCCTAATAATTTTCCTCTTTTCATAATTCATCCAATCCTTTATGCATTTCTTGAATCCATTGATGTTTTTCATATTTTTTATGTGATCTGGAACTATATTCAAAATCCTTGCTCATCAGCAAAACAAATCGCTTCTTTAGATTCCTTCATGCTTAGTAGGCTGTTTATGTATGAGAAAACAATATACGACCTAATACGGTTCCTTGTGGGACTCCGTAGGACACTGTTCCTTCTGGCTACTGGACTGTCCAATTTCTACAATCTGTTTTCTGTCTGACAGATAGCTCTTGATTAATTTATATGTAGGTCCTCTAAATCCGTATTTTTCCAACTTCTCGAGCAATCGAATATAGCATACCGTATCGAATGCCTTACACAAGTCGATAAATATAGACAGGGTAGGAATATTTTCATCCAGACATCCGTAGAGTCTCCCTGTTAGCTTCCTTATCGCATCCTCTGTAGATCTTCCTCCCATGAATCCATGTTTTTCATCAGTGATATTGTAACGTTTTCTTCGTTATAAAAACGTCCGGGTTCAATAAACTATTTATTCACACTACTTATAACGCTAATAATTAACAACTAATGAACTATTCTAACAAAAGTCTGTACAATTTATTTCCACTGATTTATCTGCACTATTTATTTTTTCTCGGCGCTTGTCTCTGACTGACTGAATGCATCATCCGTCGATGTGCTCCTTATATGTATAACGCCGATTGTTTCTCGCTAAGTCCGGGCCCGTTTAGAAATTTCGCGAATCATTCTCGTCCACGCGTTTCCAGAAACTTCTCGATCGGACCGTAGCGCACAGGGCCGTACTTGTCACACTATTATACTTTTCCAGATATTCCACAATACGCTTTTTTACTGTTTTTCCGACTATTTTCGCCAAATTGGTTATCAGGGTGACAGGCCTATAATTTGTGATCTGTGTTCGGTCACCTTTCTTGTAAATTGGCTTCATTATACCCAATTTAAAGGCATTTAGAAAGCACCCGCTCTTAAAACAGGTATTTATTAAAAATGTCAAAGGTGTCGATATTTATAGTTTGATTTCTTTCAGAGTTTCAGATCTTATTGAATCGTTTTCTGCTGCCTTCCCAGATTTCAGATGACCTATGATGTTCTGTATTTCCAGAGGTTCAACCGGACCCAAGAAAAAGGGTTACACTGAGGAACATCAGCCTCACAGAACTCAACTGGAGAATCGATTTTACTAGCACAAAATTCTCCCACAACACAAAAATGCTTATTAAATATATTAGCCATAACCTTTTCCTCCTTAATATGTATTCCCTCAAATTTTATACATTTGATTTCTGTTTTGGGTTCGTTGGCGGAAAGCCTGCAAAGTTGTAATTTTTTGTCTCGGTTGCCAATTTGGAAAGCACTATTTCAACGTACTAGATTTTCTAAGATTTTTCGGTAAAAAAAATTTTTTAAACATGTCTTCAATGGAAAAAAAAATTTCGGCCGAAATTGTTGAAATGTTTTATGGTTGAACTATCTTCCATTCTGGATATGGAGGTGAAAACAGAATGAAATAATATCCATTGGTTTTCTTTTTGTAGCCTTCCAAGAATTACGCTCGGAGAACTTCATTAATTTTTATTCAAAAAAGTGGAAGCCGTACGAAGGCCAAAATAGTGCTAATGGGCTGCCAGAATGACCCGGACAGAAATATGAATTTATAAACCAAAAAAATTTTTTTCAAAAAACTTTGGTTAATCTCATAAACTTCCGTTACCGAAGCGACGCTAGTTAATCGAAAGTGGAGAGTTCGAGTCCCACCAAAGTTTTTTGAAAAAAAAATGGCAGTCAATTTGCCCGGCGCGTTGAAATTGACGAAGCAAAATTCTATGTTTGGTGTATTATACACAAATAATGAGCGTTTAGGGGGCCCGAGCCTTGGTGTATTACACACAAAACAATGAGCGGGGCCCCGCCATTTCAAATTGGAGATAAAAAAATTTAGCCCAACAAGAATTGGAGGGAAGTAAGCTTAACTCTTGCCAAGTGTTTCAACAAAAAAGGGGCGCGAAATGAAAACATACGTCATTATCTCGAACTCAACGTAAATTTAACTACGAGTTTGAAACATTGGCAACGTTGCAGAATTCGCGTCGATTGACAGTTTCAAGGTCGAAACATGGCGCCCACAAACGAATGTAAACAACGAACAAAATCGTCGATTTCGACGAAATTAAAGCTTTATTTTGCTGGAAACTCTCAGAGATTGTTAAATAAACCATTTCCAATGAGTATTCATTGAGAAATTACAATAAAACTGGCTAGAACTATATACAGCGTCTTTCACGAGGAACCTCACCCATATTTATACGGGTAACTACTGAACGTATTTTCATGAAATTCAGCACTTATAAGTATTTCACGATTCTGATGACATCTAAAATATTTTCAAGGCATGAGCATGGATATTTTCTGAGTTAATATCCACTTTAGGGCAAGGGTGTGATGCATACACTCACATTATTTTTTAACGTAGATTCAATATCTGCCATAAAAAAATGGGGTTCTAATTTGAAAAAATTGATTTCTCACGATTTTGTCATCCCTAACTTTGAAAGCGATTTTTTCACCCCCTGTATCATGAATCGCGATTTCGATTTTTAAAGTGGATACATCAATCTTTCATCTTGAAAAATCCCAAAAATGAAAATTTTCCATCCAAAAACCTCGAAGTTATTCTTGTTTCAGCGGAGCTCTATTTTCGATTTTTTTTTCGAATTTTCCCGCTCAGAGAGAATTTTCCAACCGAAACTGAAAAATGTTACATCAAAATAACTTGAAATTTTCTAAGGAATCTATTTCTGTAATAAAAAAATGGTGTTCTAATTTGAAAAACGGAAGTTGACGTCATTTCCGGAAAAACCGGAGGTGCTCATGCCTTGAAAATATTTTAGATTTCATCAGCATCGTGAAATACTTATAAGTGCTGAATTCCATGAAAATACGTTCAGTAGTTTCCCGTATAAATATGGGTGAGGTTCCTCGTGAAAGACCCTGTATAACCTCACCTTCCAAACGGAAACTTTGGGATTTTTTTTTGGAAAAACTAAGAGGATTGCAGACTTCTCGTTTCCATTTTCGTATTCTGGGACCCAAAATTAGTGAGTACTGATTTTTTCACGTCTCAAAAACGGTTCTTTTAGTTCTGCATAATTACCAAATTGAGCATATCTACAGAGTTTCATACACCCAAACAACCTACATATCACATTATGTATTGGCAATTATCGTAGAATATAGTTAGATCAATCGTTAGGTAGGAATAAATATAGGTGAAATAAGATTACATATCAAAGATTCACGTGGTTCTACACAACACTCATAAATAAACAGACACACCTGTCAGAACTTGTGGAAATACTAGCGTAGATAAGATATATCAACGTATGCTACGTGAATAAAATTCAACCGGCGCAAAGGGGGTAGATTGGCGGTAACCGATTATACCCCTATACCCAGTTTCGCCCCCTTCTCCCCTATATCTTTGTCCAGTTTATGGTGAAACACCCTGTACACTTCACCAGGCCGTTTACCGAAAAAATGTACCATTTGGTCACGAGAGTCCGAGGCGTTCAGCTGGACTCACCCTGTATGTACATCGTACAGGGTGAGTCTTTGACTTGTACATATATTTTAACTGAAGATTCTTGAGGTCGAAAGAAACATTTTTTTCATTTTCCATTTTTCCGAATTCGGCTGTTGAAAAGATAAAGCTATTTGAAAGAAAAATTGTGCTAAATACGTGTCTGATACAATTCTGGAATTGATGCAAAGTTCATATTTCTTGATTGAAATTGAGTTGATACATTTGAGAAATACTAACCTAAAGGCGGATTCCCACTACTCGTATATTTGGCAAGTACGCAATCATTTGCGTACTTGGCAAGTAGATGAAGTTTCGAATTTGAATGACAAGATTGACAAGTATTGGCCGAGTGAACCACTCCCACTACATGCCAAATATAGGCAAGTGGCAAATATTTGCCAAATACACGAGTAGTGGGAGTCCGGCTTTATTCGAATAAGAATGTTAAAAACACGATATTTTTCATAAAGAATTGTTTTCTACACTAATCGAACATAACCTAGGTCATAGAATTCGAGATCGATGACCTTACCTAACCCATCTTCTATGACAGAGCCATTATAGAGCTTTTGAGAAGACGATGCGATTTAAACAAGGAAGCAGTACGTCCCCCATTGTTAACGGATGAACTAACGCAAAGGCACTAGTTTTGTTTACTTTTGGCTGATGGCATCTAGTCGTGCCTCTTTGGAAATGCCTAAGATGCCTTGAACCAAATCGAGAATATCGGCAATGTTTCGTGGCGGCGCCGCAATGTCATACAACGTCAATAAGGTCTTTTTTCCCTTGATCGATTTGATTGATCAATCAACAGCTGATCTGCCAAAGTCAATCATGACATGACCACAGAATGACATTTTTATATTGTGAAAGTCTTATACTTTTCCTCCATACTAATATGAATTATAATGTCAAGAATATTTTCCCAAATTATTGCTTGACAAAATTATCGGCTATTGACACAGCACGTTCACCAGAATGAATTCAAATATTTGAAATATCTAATAACAATCTGTCATAAATTGTAAATAGCGCCACCTGAAGTGGAAAAAACGAAATTTTGCCGATATTCTCAATTTGGTGGAAACAAAATCTAATCAGTGCAAACACCATGTGTTCAGTCATCGAAGAAATGCCGAAAGAGAAGTTCTGATTCTCTCCCATATAGCGCTACGATCTTAATTTCAGTCACCGATAACGGTGCGCGACTTCGCAATGCGAGACAAACCGTTGTTCTACAGACAGTTGGTCTCAGGTTGTTGAACGAAGCATGCGTATAGCAACGTGATGGACTAAGATTTGTAGATTTCTTAGACTATAGTCAATGGTCGATCCGTTTATTTACAGAGAAGAATGCAAACAGGTGATGTGACGACTTTCAGTGAAAGTGAATTAATGTGATAATAACCGTGTAGTGTCGAGTTTATGAAATTCCAAGAGGATATTGTTTAGATAGAAACATCGCCAAAGATCATGTAGTGTTAAGTACCATTTCATTCTGCATTAATTTCAATTCAATACGTGGTTTGTATGGGACATTCATCATCAATATCCGAAATTCTGTATCCCATTGACATTTTAGTCTTGACAAAGTTAATAAACATTCTGACAACATTGTTAATTTGTATAGATAATCTGATAGTTTATAAAGTGCACCCAATCTGTGGTATTATAAATCCAGGGAAGCATCCAGATGTTTTTTATGATTTTTGATTTTTTCGTCAAATTTTATCGGAAAAATTGGGAATAACTCGAAAACGCGCGTTTAGTAATACTTTTTTTCTAAAATGATTGATCCTTTCGAAAATATGAACCTTTCATCTTTTTCAAGTGGTTTTATAGTATTTTTCGTGGATTTATGAGTGGTCTACGCTGTAACTTCTATACAAGGAGAAATATTGAATAAGTTTTGATTGAGGAATATGCTCCATGAATAGAGTGAACAATCAACCAGAATTCGTTTCTTCTGAAATAACGGTTCCGAAGATATGAATAGGAAAGTGTTCTTTTCGTGGATTTTCGACACCCTGTATCTTTCAAACAAAATCTAATTTCGAAAAATGGTATAGAAAAAAAGTGTTTTGTTCGATGAGAGGGATCTACAGTTGAAATATATGTACAAGTCGAAGACTCACCCTGTATAATGAAAATATAAGTGTTCGTGAGGAATAATGGTATGAAATTTCGCTCAATATTCACCACAAATATCCATCCTATCACATGAGGAAAAAATAGATTTTCGACTGGAAGCCAAGCAGATGTGGGCGAGTTCAGTACATGGAAGCCCGACCGCTCCGATTACGAATTTGGCGAGCACATATTATAAGTTTACTGATTTCAAGTTAGTGCTTTTCATATTCTGTTGACTATGGTATTTATCCCATTCTTATCTCTTGACCATTTGGGGTCAACAAAACTTATGATAAATTCAAATTTTTACGACACCTAATAAGAGATTTACTAACCCGATATAGTCAAGTGAACAATCTTCATAGAATCAAGTTTCAAACTCATCAAGGGCATGAATGTTGAATATTCGATCTAAGAATAATTCTAAAAAATAGACTTCTCTTTTTCATTTATCGTATGGGAGTCATAAGCAGGCATTTAAGTTGAACTACTGGATCTTCTCTTCCCAGATTATCGCTGACTTCCGCAACACATGTATAAAACAATAAATCATACCTAATTTCAATTGGATGTAAATAATCAACATGAGCATATGAACTGGATATTTGCCCTCTGGGAGTTCACTGTTGTTGCCACATATTTGCTTCATTAGTGAATTCGCATGGTCAAATTGGCCTCTAATTGCCTTTGCAGCTGCTAAATTATAAATCAATATCACTCGTGCAGTTTCAATGTCTCTGGGAAACCATTCTGAAACATGAAATTCAAATGAACAAACATTAATTTGCAAGGATTATTGAATTGATTAAAAATGCAAAAAATTCATTTACATCAATGTCGACTCATTTATCTCGGAGTAGGAAATTTTAGAAAAGAGCCTGATCGTACTGTTCTCGACTGAGTAACAGAAAAAAGACCAGGAAACACAAGCGGGTCAAACATGTGAATTTTCCAAACGAAGTCAACAATCTAGTCTTTTGCAATATGTGCATACAGTGGCGGCTGCTCAATAAGTGCACATGTGCATGTGTACCCCCAATTAATATCTTCATCTAACGGAATTTACTTTTGTGTTTGACGTAAACGTAACGTTTTATATTTGGGTATTCAATTTAATTCTTCATTTCCGATGTTCCGGTTCTGTATTTCTGACTCTAGACAGCGGGCGAACTTCGAACGCCAATGCAAACAATACGCTTAGAGTCGTAGACGCTAGACGGCAGTCGGTACACTGCACATCCGAAGTGAGCCTTGATTGGAGCACCAGCGACCCCTCGCGCCCCAGACGTCCCGTAACATTCCACAATATTTAGCAGACACAGGTACACATCCAGAATGTGTACGCGTCGGCTACGTCATAGATAAAGAACTACGGTGCTACGATGTACCGTATACGTCGTGTGTAGGTGAGATAATTCTTTATTCATGGGCTGTCTACCATGTTTGTTGTATTCGCGCAATTATGGCCGAAAATTTGGAGAATCTGATTTGCATTAGCGTACAATATTGAAAAACAATTCGTTTTTCTTTGCTGACATCTGAAGAAAAATAAAAAATTAAAAGTGCCGGTCGTCCAAATGTGAATTCATCGATCACGCATGTACCAAAATGTAAATGCGCGATGTCGAATGAAAGTGACACGGATACGAACTCCCAAAAAGACGGGGAAATTAATGATGTAAAATGTACATACTGTAATAAAAAAGTGAAGGATTATGTGAAGTGTGGAAAGTGTTATAATAATTTCCACAAATCATGTCTTGCACGAGCTAGCAATTTGGAAAATGCACCATGTAAACATGAGAGGTTAGAAACTCATGAAAATTCAACAGAACTGAAAGATGTTATTGTTCAGAATAAAATGCTGGAGTTGGAAAACAATTATCTCAAACAATTAATCACGGAAATGACCGAAAAGAACCAAATCCTGATGCAAAACAGTATCCTTTTATCAGAAAAAATTGAGTTTCTAGAAGATAAAAAAAAACAAGAAATGAAAACATATTCGCAAGCAACGCAAAAAACTAAATCGTCAAATGAAAACAAAGAACAACAAGTCACAAAGAGGTTGAATAATAATGGTACAAAACGAACTACTGCAGAAACATCCAAAGAAGACAATGAGACATCTGATCTACCACCTATGAACATAGACGACAGAAACAAGGATAACCTACAAACTGCTACAAAGAATGTCAGAAATCCAATTATGTTGATTCCAGAAACAAATATGGAAAAACATGAAATAAAACTCTCTACTAAACCCACATCGGAAGAATTCAGTACGTTCAGGTCAAGAAGAAATAAGAAACAAAATGTTGGTACTGGACCATTGGAAGACACAACATTTAAATCTATAAAAGCAGACAAGCAAGAAAAAAATTATGGCTGTTTATATCCCAAATAAAAGCAAATGTAGAAGATGAAGCAATAAAAGAATATATAAGAAGACACGGTAATTTAGAAGAAGATGAAGTAAATGTAAAACAATTAAACACTAAAAACCAAGAAAATTTGACCTATAAATGTGTATTGGTCAGTGTTCCTTTAAAAATGAAGGAGGATATTTACAAAAATGATTTTTGGCCAACAGGAATCAAATATTCAAGATTTGATTTCAAAAGAGGAGAACATTTTTTAGAGAAGAAAAAATCCTCAACAAACTAAAAAATAGAAAAGAACTTCAAAATGGAAAAATAGGAAAGAACTATGAACAATTTAGCATACTACATCAAAACATACGCTCGTTAGGAAATGCTAGGGAACTTTTAGAAGAAACATTAAGTAAACATGATGATGTCAAAATTCTATGCTTAACAGAGCACTGGAAAACAGAGAAACAGTTGGAAGCCAATGCAATCAAGAATTTCTCATTAAAAACCTTTTTCTGTAGAGATTTAAAAGAGCATGGGGGAGTAGCCATCTATACTAAAAATGAGATGCAAGTCAAAGAAAGGAAGGATATCAAGAAAATGTCAAAGAAAAGAAAATGTGAATGTATTGGAGTAGAGTATAACCTAGATGGTAGTACACATGTCTGTATTGCAATATATAATGATGGCAATGTGGATATATTGATGGAGGTTTTAGAACCAATATTACAAAAATTGTTAAGTGAAAATGTTAAAATCACTCTAGCTGGAGATTTCAATATTAATTTTATTGAAAATTCGAAAAAAAAATTGGAACTGGTGAACCTGTTAAGAACTTACAATATACATCAAACTATATACGAACCTACAAGAATAACATCCACCACAGCAACATGCATTGACAACATTTTCACGAATATTGAGGAACATTATGAAGGTAGCACTATACAAACCCACATTTCGGATCATTTAGCGCAGAAGATGAGTTTTATAATAAAGAAAAAAGAAGAAAAGAAGACCTATAAACGTATATTCTCACAGAAAAACATACAATATTTCAAAGAATTATTGAAAGTGCAAAATTGGACAGAATTTTATGATATACCTAATGACGATGTAAATTCCCAGTTTGATATGTTTCATAGCATATACTCACAACAATTCAACAAAGCCTTTCCACTGAAGAGAGTGTCAATAAACAAAAAACAGAGACCAGATAACACTGATCCTACAATTAGAGAGATCAAAAGCTCATTAGACATACTGTTCGTCCTGAGTACTTATGATGAAAAATATAAGGGGATATACCGTGAAACAAAAATGGAGTATGATCAGTTACTTTTGAAAAAGAAAAAGGAAAAATATGACACTTTGATTCAGAATTCTGACAACAAGAATAAAACAGTATGGAACATGATAAATTCACTGAAAAATAAGAACACAAGGAAAATTGAATTAACTGGAGATCCGTTGACAATAGCAAATGAGATGAACAACTTCTTTATAACAGCGGGAACTAACCTTACGAAGAATATTCAAGAAGTAGGAAGAGTAAACAATGTCCAAGAAGTTGATAAATCAATTCGCTTAAAAAAAATCACTCAATCTGAAACAGAAGAAATCATAAAATTTTTAAAAAATAAACATTCAAGTGGATATGATGAAGTCTCTAATCATATTATAAAACAAACATCTGAAGAAATAACGCCACAAATGACATACATCACTAACAACTCCCTAAAATATGGAATCTTCCCAGACAAACTCAAGGTAGCCATCGTAAAACCAATTCACAAAAAAGGGGATATCTTTGACCATAACAACTATAGACCAATAAGTATTCTACCAAGCTTTTCTAAGATTATAGAGATGGCCTACTGCCGACAAATAATGGAATATTTACTGATGAATAAAATATTAAGAGAGAACCAACATGGATACATTAAAGGAAAATCAATTAAAACAGCAATTTATGAATTCGTCAATAAAGTAGTAGAATCTTTTGAAAACAAAGAGTTATCCATGGGAATTTTTCTTGACTTAACCAAGGCATATGACTGTTTGGATAGAAATAAGTTACTTCGAAAATTAGAACGTTATGGAATTCGAGGACCAGCACTGGAATGGGTTAAGTCATATTTTATGCAAAGAAAACAAATGGTAGAAATCGAAATCAATGAGGAAACTGTAAGATCAAATTTAAAAGAATTACTTTTAGGCATACCACAGGGAAGTATAGCTGGACCCTTACTATTCCTAATATATATCAATGACTACAAACCAGATATGGAAATATGTCCCAAAAAAGTAAATACAGTTAATTATTGTGATGACACAAATTTACTTCTAGTTGAAAAACTATTCTCAACGTTAGAGAGACTATCTGAAATCACACTAGATAAAACCGATGAATGGTTCAAAAATAATAATTTGCTTCTCAACAAAGAAAAAACAAAGTTCATACTTTTCACACCAACACAAACAAACTTTGAAGGAAAGGTAGCAATTCATTTGAATCAAGAAAGATATCAAATACAAGAAACAACAAAATTCTTGGGAATCCATATAGACAAAAACCTCAATTGGAAAGAACATATAAACTGTCTATGTGAGAAAATTACATCATCGATTTATGGGCTAAGAATAATAAGTAGATATATCCATAGTAATTACCTAAAAATGGTTTATCATGGAATAATAGAAGCAAAACTGAGATTTGGCATAGTATTTTATGGATCGGGAAATATAAAATCATTGTTCATTCTACAGAAAAAAGCAATTAGAATACTAAACAACATGAAGTATAATGAATCCTGCAGAAATATATTCAAGAAAAATGAATTATTGACAATATATGCACTTTACATTCAGGAATGTGTCCTCTTCATCAGAAATAATGAACAACTATTTGAAAAATATGAAAATAAAAGAACCTTTCACGAAACCAGGAATGAAGACTATATTTATCCCAGACATAATTTAACAATTTCTCAAAAGCAGACGGAATATAGATGCCTCAAAATATATAATTTTCTTCCCAAAAATATAAAAACAATAAAAAATATGAAATGTTTCAAAAAAAAATTATTTAAATATCTAATTGAGCTAGAACCATACTGTTTAGAGGACTATATGTCCCCCATGTAATATGTATCTTGACACTATTCCATTTCGTTGTTCATATTATTATATGTAACTGTATATGTATGAATGTGATTGGGAATAAAGAACTATTATTATTATTATTATTATTATTATTATTATTATTAAAACACGCGATTATAAAAGAACCTTTAAGATAGACACTTATGAAAAAGCCGAATCATTATGTGGCTGTGGAATTAGTAACGGACTTTTCTTGTTTGTTATTTGCTGGTGATGATCAAACAGAATGGACCAGATCCGGTGTCAAGGATTTAATCCATTTGAAAGAAAAAAATAAAAAATATCAAAGTTCCAAGACACCACCTCTCAGGCTCTCTGCCATGCAAATTAGGTTTTAATATTTTATTAGGTAAACAAGATGTTCGACAACAATTAAATAGTGCTTACCGACTGAATATCGAGATATATTATGAGCAAGTAAAAAAGAACAGATACATTTTATCGAAAATCATAAATTGTATTAAATTTTGTGGTGCTTTAGAATTAGCATTACGTGACCATTATGAAGGAAATGATTCGATAAATCCTGTATATTTAGGTCATATAAATTTTTCGGCCGAATTAGTTTTAGCACTCAGGGATCATTTGAATGAATCCACGGTATTTAAATATGAAGATGATGAAACAAGTGACATTTCAAACATTTTCCAAAAGGTTATAGTTTTCGGTTATACTTTAACAGACCGTACCCCTTGTACTTACAATTTCAGATTTTTGCGCTAACCACTTTTCTGAAAATTATCCCAAGATAAGGCGAAAGAACGTCACAAAGTGCTCTAAAATGCGAGTACAAAGTGCTCTAAAATGCGAGTTTTGAAGGTTAGTATTCAAACTCACTATGAATATTTGACTTTATTTCGTATACGGTATAACAGGATTAAATTTCAACACATTAGCCATAAATAAGATGAGATTGATTGGTTGAATATGAGGCAGAGGCGTGATCTCCATTCTGCATACCATTTTTTTTGTATTTTTAGCAGTAAGACGCCGCCATATCTGTACAATAAGATGAGAATTCGATGTGACGTGCACACCATCAATGTTCGCTTCGAGGGGAGACTCAGGATACCATCACATTCGTTACAGCTCTTAAAGCGGTCATTCTCCCATAAGCACGCGAGGTGTTGAACAAATTCCCCGATCAAACGTCTACAAGGCAAAAAATTAGGAGATTTACGTTAAGTTGGGTCTCGGCTTCATGAGGATGAGGTGTATGTCTCTATTACTTACGTTCAGCTCTTCGATTTACATTCTTGATTTTCATTAATTTGTTAATTTCATTGTTTTTTTTTCAGTATTTACTTCGTATAGGGACAGACGTGGGTTAGTTGAATATTAAAATGTTAGTGTAGAAATATTCTTTTCAATAAAAGAAAGAAATCTTTGTTGATTCAACTTACTTATAGGTGGATTAGTTTTCACTTCTTCCTCTGTTTTGCTGTTTGCCTCTTTTTTTTCTTGAGGCAATTCGAATCGCAAATCTTTCAAATTTTCAGGATTGAGGAGGTCCATAGCTTCTGTAATTTTATCCAATAGAATCAAAGATTCGGAAGCATAAAGGTGACCCAGTAATCTGAAAAGAAGCGATGTAACTCTTGAGTTACTATCCAGATTTTGCCTTACTCTTACTTGTGAACAGAGGATATTCTAGGTTGAGCCAGTAACGTTTCCGCATATTCCAGAGCAAGGATGTAGTTCCCCAAGCACAAAGCCACATAAGCGCTCGCTACCAAAATTGCATTTTTCAGCTCTACGATACCGTCCGCATCTATTGGAGAGGAGGGTGCTGGTCCAAGAGTCGGTGTCGGTGCTGGGTGCGGCACTCCGGGCTTAACATACACCGGTTTCGGCGATTTATCTGATTCTGAAGGGAGTAATATCAAGGCATTCCTTAGACAAATCGAAGCAAATTCTAACGAAGCCGAAGGTAGTGCGTATGTTAGACCAACAGGGCTAAAGCTAAAAATATATAGGAACAAAAATAAACCAAAAAGCCACATATCATATCATAGGTACCCGTATTTATGATCGTGAGCTACGTTTGTCGTTAGTATATATTTAGCATTTTTCTTGTTTTCTCTGATTATGTTGACGCAGTTTTCCCTCTTTGCTTCGTCGATATCGAAGTCAGATTCGTTAGTCTGAAAATAAAATGATATAAATATGCACGTATCAACTATACTGTAGGTATTTGGTTTTCTCATGTGCAACAATTTTTTCAATTCAAACAAATATTTCCGAAAATAATATTTATCATTCACCCATAAAATTGAAAATTCCCGAAGTCCCACGTCAAATTGGGTTGTAAGACTTGTAGTGAGGAGGTAAAAAGGAAATGCTGGCCTGTTTTACCAAAGCTATTCACCACTATAGTTCGTATGAATCTCTACAATTTCGAAGCTTATACGTTATACTGTGGCCGACGGCTACGGCACCTTAGACTATAGAGGCTGATTCACGGTGGATGGCACATTAGACGTTTCTGGAGAACCAAACTTCGGATCGGTTTGAAAATTAAATGGAATGCATTATCGGACCTGCTCTACCCAACTGAAATATTTTCGCCAATGCGGTGTTGCCACTTCTGTTAGAAAGTGGTAGCAACTTTGCTTCTTCAAATGGAACACCCGGTATATTATATTATTTTTGGAATCTCCAAGAACTTCTCGACAACTTCTATTGACATTTCCCTATACCTATCTGTTGCCGTTTTCGAAATATAAATTAATTTCAATTTTTTCACCGAGAATCATGACCTCTGAAAATGCTGATAACTTCGGGTAGAGAAACACTATTACATTGAAATTCGGTTTGGAGTTAGGTGATACATGAATGCTTCCAATACATCAGCCTGATTTACGTTAATTCAATACAGGGTGGTGAAAAATACAGTCTTTTTGGTTGCTTGAAAAAGTGACTGAAAGTTGTTTATTTCAAATGGAATTCCCTGTATATTATTGGAAATTCGGAAAGCTGAAGAAATTTGCTTTCATTCTATGTATATCATGGCTATACCTTACCAGTCAAATTTCGGACTTATGAGCATTTATTTGTCAAAATGATATGATATATTGTTTATCCTGTACACTCCTAGGTCTGCTGTGGAGACTCCTCTGAAATTACAAGCTTTGAAGCACGGCCTTGTCTAGAGAAGGCCGTGTTTGAAGCTTGTAACTTGTGCCGAGTTCGGAGTAAGCAGTTGTGTTCTGTGTAGGTTTGTTACTGTGTCCTTACGCCACCTTAGGCACAGCACTGTTAATTTTTGACCCAACAGTGATAATGGTGGCCCCTACCGAGACTAGAAAATTTCTTTCCTAGCTCGGGATCGAACTTCGGACCTTTGGGTCCGAATTCCACCGCTCTACCACTGAGCCAGGGGCACTAATGTCCCTTCAGAATGGTATTCCCAATTGGTTTTTGGTAAGCAGGCCATGATTACTATTTTACAGTACCTTGTGAAATTTTCCTAATATTCAAGTCACCAAGAAACTTGAATATCGACATTTTCGTCATTTCGGAAGTTGCAAATACCCTCGAAACGATGGAAGAAAACTATTCAAACGAAGTGCTCATGAATTTGTTCATTGTTTTTGGACAGTGTGATGAAATTATCTGCAGGACATGTGGAAAACTCAATGAATTGGCCGCAACTGAACCTCAAGAAATTTATACGAATTCAGAACAGTTTTAGGGCATTTGGATCCACTTTGAAAGCACCAAGAAACTTGCCTAAACCCGTAAGTTCAGAAAACAACCAGATTATGGTCTTAGTATATTTTCAAGAAGTGCTGTAGCAGATTTAGGTATAAGATATTCATCGCCTCATCGGTTCAAAGAATCTTGCGAAGACATGAAATGCATGATTATAAATTCACTGAAGTTCAAGCAATAAAGCTCCAAGACCCTCAACAGAAAGTTGAATTTTGTGAGATGTTATTGATACACATTCAAGAGGATCCATTTAAAAAAAAAAATTATTTGGACTGATGAATCAAAATTTTCTAGAGAAGGAATATTCAATAGTAAAAATTTCTATTATTGGTCAAGTGAAAATCCTCATGTAACAAAAGAAGACGGATTTCAAGAAAAATTCAGTTTCAATGTATTCTGTATGTAAATGGACAACAAATTGAGGTACGCTATTTACGAGGAGTCATTTACACCCGGGAGCTACCTGAATATTATAGAGAATACTGTAGAGAGCTTCTCGAATAATCTCCCACTCGAAGAATATCGAAACTGTTGGTACCAACTGGACGGAGCTCCCGCATATTGCACAAGTGAAGTGAGTGCAGAACTGGAGAGACTTTTTGACGATCGGTGGATAAGGCATTTGGGACCATGGAATTGGCCAGCAAGATCACCCGATCTTAGTTCATTAGACTTTTATCTGCGAGGAAAGGTGAAAGACCAAGTTTACAAAATACCCGTGCGTACGAGAGATGAATTATTGGAAAGGATTTCCCGAGCCTTTGAAATCCGATGTGCCACGAAGAAAGTAGTCAACACCCGCATTTTGAAGTGCTTGGAAGTGAACGGCCAGCGATTCGAACAAATTTCGAAATATTCGACATGATTGTTTTACTTTTCCATAATAATTCATATTAATAGTTCGACTTTCAAGTTTTTTGATGCCTTTATCATTAGGAGAATGTGAAGAAGGAATGTCAAATAGTAATAATGGCCGGCCAACCAAATACCGAAAGGGAATACCATTCTGAAGGGACATTTTGGCAAATAAATGCTTATAAGTCAGAAAATTGACTAGTTAGGTATAGTCATGATATACATGGAATGAAAGCAAATTTTATCAGCTTTCTGAATTTATAATAATATTCCATTCAAACTTTCAGTCACTTTTCCAAGCAACCGAAAAGACTGTATTTTTCACCACCCTGTATTGAAGTAACGTAGATCAGGCTGATGTGTTGAAAGCATTCATGTATCACCTAACTCCAAATCAAATTTCAATGCCATAGTGTTTCTCAACACGAAGTTATCAGCATTTTTAGAGGTCATGATTTTCGGTGAAAAAAATTGAAATTAATTTATATTTCGAAAACGGGAACAGATAGGTATAGGGAAATGTCAATAAAAGTTGTCGAGAAGTTGTTGGAGATTCCAAAAATAATATAATATACTGGCTGTTCCATTTGAAAAAAGCAAAGTTGTTACTACTTTCTTATATAAGTGGCAACACCGCATTGACGAAAATATTTTATTCGGGTAGAGCAGAGCAGATCCGATAATGCATTCCATTAAAATTTCAAACAGATCAGATGTCTGGTTCACCAGAAACCTCTGATGTGCCATCCACCGTGAATCACCCTGTATAGAAACCCCTTTATTTACATTAAAATGTGTCGCATCTGAAACTAAGAGCTGGTCGATTGTACCTTATACTGGTCCACTAGAATCGTTTGCAATATGTTAATGTTGCCAAACTGAGCACATTGTAGGTTTCTCTGATGACGTATTATTATATGTACACATAAACTATTTCTCTTATTTACAATGCTAAATTGATATAACATCTCGTAATTTTTAGTTGAGACAGTCTTTTCGGATATATTATTAATGAGTAAATCAAAGAATACAGTTGATTATACTATTTTATGCTATACAGGGTGTCCCACGGTCGAGTGCCTATTAGACGTTTCTGGAGAACTGGACATATTTGAAATCCGAAAATTGGGATTATGATATTGTTGGAAATTCTCTACAGACTTAAAATATTTTCGGAGCCTGAGCACTTCCGGTTATACCAGGAGTGGAAATAAATTTGTTCAAAAAATATTTTTTTCTAAATATTCATTTCTGATATGATTAAGTATTCAATTCTGAATACATTTCTGTTGACACCATTGTATTCATTTGAATAGTTTTCAAAATATCGAAAAAAAACCTGAAAAAATGTCAAATATTCATAGTCAGTGTTATGTTCAATATTCTTATTCTGAACATCCCGAGTGTAAACCGTTCTCACAACGTCAAAGTAGAAGAATGTTGAAAGGTCATGCATCTCTTGAATTTCATAAATATCATCACAGGGTGTTTCAAATTTAGTGTCGAAAACTGTGATCGAAAATTGGCCATAACTTCTGTTTCTCAAATCAGAACCCTATTTTTTTATGATTGCGTTAGATTCTGCGAAAAAAAATAATGATAGCACTCTCAGATGCTTTTGCTCCTAAATTCAGTAATTCCCGAGATATTTTAGCTTTTCTGGATTCATTTTGTACGTAGAGTCAAATTAATCTTATCCTTCGCATGAGAATATTCTGTGCCCATAGAAGTTAAATTATCCCATTGATAATTCACAAGTTACAGATCTGATTTTAGGCCTTAACCTTACTTCTCGATTTTACTTCAATGGTTACTATGGTTACTATGGTTTCATAAGAATAGTCATCGAATCTGTTGGCATGAGAATATTCTGTGACCATAGAAGATAAATGATTCCATTAATATTTCACAGGTGACAGGTCTAATTATTAGTTGTTACTATGGTTTTATAAGAATATTCATCGAATCTCTTCAGGTTCAATGAAATTGACTCTACGTACAACATGAATCCAGAAAAGCTCAAATATCTCGGGAATTACTAAATTTAGGAGCAAGGACATCTGAGAGTGCTAACACTATTTTTCTTCGCAGAATCCAACGCAATCATAAAAAAATAGGGTTCTAATTTGAAAAACAGAAGTTATGGCCAATTTTCAATCACAGTTTTCGACACAAAATTTGAAACACCCTGTGATGATATTTATGAAATTCAAAAGATGCATGACCTTTCCACATTCTTCTACTTTGACGTTGTGGGAACGGTTCACACTCGGGATGTCAGAATAAGAATAATGAACATAACACTGACTACGAATATTTGACATTTTTTCAGGTTTTTTTTCGATATTTTGAGAACTATTCGAATGAATACAATGGTTTTAACAGAAATGTATTCAGCATTGAATACTCAATCATATCAGGAACGAAAATTTAGAAAAAAATATTTTTTGAACAAATTTATTTCCACTCCTGGTACAACCGGAAGTGCTCAGGCTCCAAAAATATTTTAGGTCTGTAGGGAATTTCCAACAATATCATAATCCCAATTTTCAGATTTCAAATATGTCCAGTTCTCCAGAAACGTCTAAAAGGCACTCGACCGTGGGACACCCTGTATAGGGATATTGTACCAATTCAGGTTAGATTTATGACAACACCGCCCTTATCTCTACTTCAGTTTGAAAAGAGATATATATATATTTTTATTTATTTATTTATGAGGCCTCACCTGCCTCATAGGACAAGCCGCCACTGATTGTTTGCTGTTTTGTAACAATGTAGACAGTCTTTGCTACATTTATTGATTTATTGTCAGTTTGTTGCTACATAACCACTCGTTGTGAAGAATAAGGTCTTGATTGGCCAAAGATTCTAGTTTGTTGGGATAACTATCAGACAATTATTTTTAATTTTTTTTTGAGTTTATAGAATCTTTTCTTAACTCTTGTCCAATATATAATAATAATAATAATAATGCTAGAGTATAATTATTTTTGAACATTCATATTCTGTAAATTAACTTAGAATTGGTGTTATTCTTTTTCAAATAATGAGAATCACAATATTCTCAATAATTCAATAGCAAAAATACAACTGGATTTGGAATATTGGATTGACTCGATCTTCACTTGATGAAAATTCATTTTAATAGGAATCAAATGATAAGTTATTCATTATTTTCAAGTTATTAAACATTTAAAATCTGAAGAAGCTACTGAGTGGAAATAGAATAACTGTCATTTAATTCCTATCAAAATAGATGCATAGAATTCCTGGTGTAAAAACGCATTGAGTTTAAATATACAGTCGACTCTCGTTAATTCGAAACTCAAGGGACTCTCGAAATAATACGAATTATCGAGTGTTTGAATTATCGAATGGTTCGAAATTTGTGAGAGAAAATAAATCAAACCACAGCATGAATTTCACGGAAGCTTATGTCATCAGGTGTGAAAACAATTTACATAAGAGAACTTTTTTGGAAACCGCTGAGATTATGAGCCATAGCAATAATATAAATATAATGACAGTTTCAAGAGATATCAACACGATTTACGCATATCTAATAAAACTGTCGAATGACCGTACCAACCACGGTGTCAATGTGTAGCGTCACTGTAATCTGCCTTTTTCCTGCGTGCCTGACTGTCATTTGTTAACTGTCACTTTTGAACTGTGATTTTTTTATGCGTTGTTGGTTTTTGGAACGAGAGAAGGAATTGCTATTTTTGGCCCTATTGAAACTAAATTTTCAGCGTTTTTTATGCTAGAATTTAATGCCGACTGCTGGCTTTGTGTTGGTTGTATGATTCCGGACCGAAAACCTGTATTTCGTCTGTTGTTGTATGAATTTTTGCACGTGGTTATTTCGAGATTGTTGTAAGTTTTCTTTGTGTGTAAGCTAGCTTTTAGTTATTTTGTCACTGTTTGTAGCACCCTGAAGAAGGTAATGAAGATTTCCGAAAGCTTAGTCAAGATACAATAAAGAAATTCTAACCGAAACTTTGACATTTACCCGATACCAATTTGAACAAAATAAATTAAACTTCGAATTATTAAGTGTTCATCAATTATAATGTTTCAACTTATTTTCATTCATTTTCAGCATTTTCTATTATAACTTGATCAGAAAAATCTTGAAATGGCAAAAAATAATTTTGTAGTAAATGTCTTGTTCTTTGATTTTTTCCACCTCGATGACTTTGAAGGCTAATTTTAGCAAAAGTAGAGTGTTAAGTACCATTTTTCATCAATGATTCTAAAAGCTGACTGTTGAGCGCAGTTTTAAAGCATACTAAGAAACCGTGAATTAGCCTTTTTACATTTTTAATTTTGATTCGAAAATTCAGATCATAATCCAATTCACGTAACTTTTTCACTTGAGACAAACATTTCCATAATTCTTATCAAAGTTACGAATCTGGTTATTTTATGTATAAAAGTACAATTCATGGAGATCGAGTTACAGAAAAATTTTACAGAGAAGTCTTGTACTTTTTTTTAATATCTTTTTTAAGATTGTCAAGTCGAAAATTCTCAAAGTTCATAAAAAAATTCATAACTCGAAAACCGTGAAAAATCGCATAAACATACATGGGGGTGATTCGAATAGCCCATGACACGAGGGACCTGTTTTTTTTTCTTTTCGACGTCAATCTCTTGGCCATCCTGTATAGGCAGGTAGAGAGTGTTGAAGGCAGCTTTTCAAGGCTTAATCTGTTTTATATTCCAATGGATGAACCTTCAAACTGATACGTCAGCGTGTTTGTTTGGGGTCCCCGAGATGAAAGTAATTCAATTTAGGACCACGATTTTGAATTATTCGAAAAACATCATATTTTTGCATTGTTCGCGAGCCTGAAGAAGGGAATAGAATATCCGAGACGTTGCGCTGCTGAATGAGTTGTAAGTGACTGTGTTCCTTGTGACTGTTAAGCCTCCACCTTTATCTTAAAGAATTTTGAAGACCATCCAAATTGAAAAAGGGCTATTAGGTCAGTATCAATAAAATTAATTTAACATTTTCCCAACAGGGATACTCCACCGTCTGCTTCATAATTGGAGGATGCTTGATGCTAACTGGAAAAGAACCAATAGCCACGAACACAATTTCCAGTAATAAAGGGTTACAGATACAATCACACAATATTCCGTTTATTTTCACAAATAATATTGTATTTCTAATCAATCGTTACTGAATGGTAAATGCGAAACATCTTCTTCCCCTTTTTTTCGCAAAAAGTTTCTTTTCAATACATAAAGTGGTTTGGATCATAGGAAATAGGGGTCACGAAATTTCCAGTAGATGCTTTATATTTTTCACACAATCACAAATGATAGTGACTTGTAGTTTTGAGCCTTTATCAAAATTTCCACAATTAGGCTCTTCGTTTTTTTCTTCAATTATCATCTGTTTAAATGAAAAAATACTTTTCTACAAAAACCAATATAACGAATTGATTAAATGAAATTAGTCGTCCTTACAGGTTTATGCAAATTTATGCAGCACTCTGCTATCCTCAGCCAAAGTCTTGAGTTCCTATGGTATCTTCTCACTGCAATAATCAGGGCATCGAAAGCGTCACCATGACGTTGAGCATGTAGAAGTGATATGCCTAGGTTATAAATTATTTCGTGATATCTCGAACTACCCATACAGAATAATTCTCTTTCTGAAAAGAATGTGAATAATAATGTCATGAATTCCTTTTTTGTTTCTGTTATAAGTGGAGCAGAATAGAAGAGAGAGAAGAGCATGTAAGAACACTTTTTTCGGGGTCCTTTCGCATACACTTTTTTTCGGTAATTTTTTGTAGTATAGGTTGCACGACAAATGAAGGAAAAAACATCATAATATTCATAAAGTATCCGGTTGGCCATGACAGTCTGAAATATTTGACCATGTAGATTTTGAAAATTTAAGATTATAGTCATTTTCCTGTCAGATAAGCAACGTTTTACTCTCTTCATAGAGGTCGTAGTAGTTACTTATTCATCGAAATGTTCATTAACTTTGGGAAAAAGAATGAATTTGGGAAAATATTATGTGAATTCATTAGATTTCAAAAGCCTGACGAATGGCGAAGAAACTTTTTTCTCTGTTGATACTGGAAATATTTCTCGTATGTAAACATGATTTGAAGATTCACTTATGCTATTTTCATGTACGGAAATCAAGAATCGAGTGTGCAAATTTTGCTGAAAAATAATGGACAGAATAGTCCGTTACTTTGTGAAAGTTCATTCGAAAAAAGAATAGAAGTACCCGAATAACCCGACAGAGAACCTTGTAAACGACCAGACGGACCTATGGAATTCGCCACTTACTCAAGAAATAAGCCTACAGAAGACATTCAATTACCTTTTTGCACAACTTGAAATACTCCAGTATGAAAATGTATTAAGTAGTACTTCGAATCCTGTGTCGCAATGAAACCTAAAAAGAACTAACTCCATTTCGTCGTTGCGTCTTCAAAGTGTGAAATTGGATGAATTTTTCAGGAGGGGACAAAAACTGTATATTTTCTTAAGGAGTTATGAAATACATATCGGTTTTTGATTGAGCCCGGCTAGAAATGGAACTAGGATGATTCTCACATAGGAGTCTTTGAAGATATACGCAGTTTGCAGTTCTTAATCGAAATTTACACTTAACGCATTTTGCGCCAAGTATGCACATGTCGCGTTTTGAAGGCGCAACGACGATTTACAAAGTTGAAAATTATTTCGACATCGCCGATATTTTACGAGTGCCAACCTGCGTCAGTTTTAAGTAAAAGAACTTTATGAACCTGAATCTTGGCCAACCGGGATACTTTATAAGAATGAATGGAGTATACACGGTGAGTGTTTGATTATTTTTTCAAATATGGATTCTTGAGTTTAAAAGAATTTTTTGAGCAAGAATTTCGAAAAAACGATATTTTTTCCTCGCACATACATATCACCTTAGATTTTCTTAAAGATAAGTTTGTGAAAATTTATCATTACAAGCATATATTGGAGTTTTATTTCAATCGAGCTAATTATATCATATTATGCTTCTTATTAATTACGGGAGACCTAGCAGTAATCAGTATAAACAATATCAATTCAATTCAATTAAGAGTTGAGGTTGAAACCTATAAACTCACAAGAATGTAAGGAAAAATAAAATTTACAGAATAAATAGAAAGTAAGTGCACTGAGGACTGGCTGCTGGCTCTCACTTTCTCAAAATGCCGAGTACTGCATTTAGGTGGCAACAACCCGAAAAGGATCTATTACTTGAACGGAAGTCGAATAGAATCGTGCAAATCTCCCGTTGACTTGGGAGTTTCAGTCTATGCTGATTCGCTGTGGAGATCACATATTTTGCAGGCAATCAACAAGGCCAAGGAGTCCCTTTACCTTTTTCAGAAATGTTTCAGCCGTTGCCATCACCATACGTTGGCATTGCTTTACAAAACATATACAGGGTGTCCCAGAAGTCGCACACCCCATTGGGGGAATCGAAAGTAAAAATTATTCTTAGCCCAGAAATCCATGTTTGAAATTTTTTGATAACGTAGTTAATTAGTATTTAATCAATGGAAGTGATCAATCAGCAGCGCGCTACAGAGCTGTAGGCAGTAGGGGACGCGAGTCAGTCCCCAGTCTCGGTTTACTGCGTGAAAAGCCGGCAGCACCTCTGGCGTCTCACTCTCGCGTCCCCAACTGCCAACTTATTCTTCTACAGGGTCTTTCACGAGGAACCTCACCCATATTTGTACGGGAAACTACTGAACGTATTTTCATGAAATTCAGCACTTATAAGTATTTCACGATGCTGATGAAATCTAAAATATTTTCAAGGCATGAGCACCTCCGGTTTTTCCGGAAATGACGTCAACTTCCGTTTTTCAAATTAGAACACCATTTTTTTATTGCAGAAATAGATTCCTTAGAAAATTTCAAGTTATTTTGATGTAACATTTTTCAGTTTTGGTTGGAAAATTCTCTCTGAGCGGGAAAATAAGAAAAAAAAATCGAAAATAGAGCTCCGCTGAAACAAGAATAACTTCGAGGTTTTTGGATGGGAAATTTTCATTTTTGGGATTTTTCAAGATGTAAGATTGATGTATCCACTTTAAAAATCGAAATCGCGATTTATGATACAGGGGGTGAAAAAATCGCTTTCAAAGTTAGGGATGACAAAATCGTGAAAAATCAATTTTTTCAAATTAGAACCCCATTTTTTTATGGCAGATATTGAATCTACGTTGAAAAATAATGTGAGTGTATGCATCACACCCTTGCCCTAAAATGGATATTTTCTGAGTTAATATCCACTTTAGGGCAAGGGTGCAGTCTTGAACTTGAAAACAACTAAATGAAAAAATCATGTCCATTGTCCAGCATCAAAGAAAATATGTTTCAGGAAAGGAAAAATTACAAATGACAGAATCACTGCAGAGGAGTTTATTGAAAAGGAAAACAGACGAATACAACGAGAAGAATGGAAAAGTAAAAAGAAAAATTCGTAGGGACTTGAGAACGCATAAAACTGAAACTATACTAGAAAAGAATGCAAACATGAAAGTGCGGAGATCTAAACTATTCAATGGAAAACAAAGGTTGACAAAATTGAAAAACAGGAACACTATAGAAGTTACAAGTGCAGAGGAAATGACAAAAGTTATCGCAGATTTTTACACTGAGTTGTACACATCAGACGAATTAGTACACAGTTGGCACCAAGGACGCAGGCGACTCTAATCAACGTTGGATCAGAGGAGATTCCTGAAATATCCACTGAAGAAATCAGAGCGGATCTAAGGAAGATGAAGAGCGAAAAGTGTCCCGGTGAAGACTGCGTTACTTCGGAAATGTTGAAGCATGAGGCATTTTGGAGAAAGCCTTGCAGGTGCTTTTAAACAGGTGTCTATACGAAGGCAAAATTCCCAATAAATGGCACAACTCCGAGGTAGTGATCCTGTTCAAAAAAGGTGATATAAGTACTATCGCCCTATAAGTCTGCTCTGTGTATTATACAAACTTTTCACCAAAATTCTTACCAACCGCCTAAACAACAAATTTGATTTTTATCAGCCAGTAGAACAGGCAGGCTTTCGGGCAGGCTACAGTACTGTTGATCTTCTTCAAACCCGTCGTACAATAATTGAAAAATTAACAGAATATAATGTAGGTACCTAGCTTCCATCGATTTCCACAAAGCTTTCGACTCCGTAGCAACCCGTTACATCCTGGACTCAATCGACAGTGCCAGAATTGACATAAACACAAATTATCAAGCATATACATATATGAAAATACCAAAATGCAGGTTGAATTCAACGAGAACATGAAAACCGACAACATAAAAATAAAAATAGGAGTGAGGCAGGGCGACACCATCTCGCCAAAACTGTTCACATTGGTACTTGAAGATGTATTTGAAAAACTAAATTGGCAAACGAAAGGCATCAAAGTTGACGGCTCATTTCTCAACCACCTGCGATTAGCTGATGACATTGTCCTGTTTTCCAGTGATAATCATGAATTGGCGGACATGATAAATGAATTATATCATGCATCCAAACAAGTTGGTCTGAAGATGAACATCCAGAAGACCAAAATTGGGGGCGGGGAAAGCATTGTCATCACGGTAGATCAGCAACAAATGGAAAACGTTTCTCATTATATACAGGGTGAGTCTTTGACTTGTACATATATTTTAACTGTAGATTCTTGAGGCCTAAAGAAGCCTTTTTTTCATTTTCCATTTTTCCGAATTCGGCTCTGTTAAAGAGATATAGCCATTTGAAAAAAAAAGTTGGGCTGAATACGCTCCTGAAACAATTCTCTGCAAACACCTCAAAGTTCATATTTTTCAATTGAAATTGATGTGATTATCAGATATTCTGGGTGATACATTTAGAAAATACTCAAGCACTAACCTTATTTGAATAAGAATGTTACAAACACGATATTTCCTAGCAAAAACGCTAAGTTTTGTTCCATAATTTCTGCAATTGAAATGCCATATTTCTCACACCAAAATAAGTTCCTTCTTCGATTTTCCTGAAGATTAGTTTGTAAATACTAATAATTTGTTCATATTTGCCTCGATACCCTGAAACTATCTTATAAAAATTAGTTTCTCACTAACCTATCCTAACTCCATTAATCAAAGTCATATTATTCGAGGTCAATGACCTAACCTAATCCATTCCTCTGTGATATATCATAGAATTCTAGAGAAGACGATGCCAGATTGACGATTTACTCTTCAACAATGGTATAGGCGAACTCAAGAAAGCAGAACGTCCCCTATCGTTAACGGAAGAACTATCACAGAGGCTTCTACGCATTGCTCTTTGGAAATGCCAAACGAGTAGTTCTGATTCTCGCCGATACAGCGCTACGATCTAAATTTAAGTGCGCTGCCGGCTGCGAGTGCGATGTAGCCGCCACGCAAGACAAGACAAGACGTTCTTCTGTGTCTCCAGAGTACAGTCTATACAGTCTGTGATTACAATGAATGATGCCGCGATAACCTTTCTACATGGATTCGTTTTATTATTTATTTATTTACTTGAAGTTTGCAGAGAATAAAGCAAACAGGTGATGAATGTGATGTGAAAACAGTGTAGGGTCGATTAAAAATTCCAAGAGGATATTGTTAAGAAGATAGATTTTCCTGAAGGACGGGTATCAATAAATTTTCAATAGAAACTTCTTATAAACTTTGTAATTTCATGCTTCTCGGAATTCAGTTGATAAACATTGACAACATTGTTAATTTGTTAAGAGACCAGAGAAGAAACAATATTCGATGATATTTAATTCAGGGAAGCATTCAGATTTTTTATGAAATTCATGATTTTTTCCTCAAATTTCTTCGTATACATTTAGGAATAACTCGAAAACGACGCGTTTTATTGAAAAAATATAGGAATACTTTTATTCTCTAAAATGGTTGATTCTTTCGAAAATATGAACCGTTTATCCTTTTCAAGTGATTTGATAGTGTTTTTGCATGAATTTATGAGTCGACCACCCTGTAACTTTTAAACTAGGAGAGATATTGAATAAGTTCCGATTGAGGAATATGCACCATGAATAGAGTAACCAATGGACCAAAATTCAGTTCATTTGAAATAACGGTTCCGGAGATATGAACAGGAAAGTGTTTTTTTCGTGGATTTTCGACACCCTGTATCTTCCAAACGAAACCGAATTTTGAAAAATGGTATGGGAAAAAAGTTTTTCGTTTGATGAGGGGAATCTACAGTTAAAATATATGTACAAGTCAAAGACTCACCCTGTATACAGGGTTGGGATGAAGTATGGAACCAAGTAAATATCTTTTTAACGAAAAGAACGATATTTATAAAAATTTGCAGGATAGTGCAATGGAACAAAATGCATCTGATTTTTTTCGTTAATAATATACTTCCGGTTTAACCGGAAATGCCATCAACTTCTTTAATTTAAATGGGATACCCTATATATTATATATGTTATTTTTAATTCATACATACTGACTTAAGTGTTGAAAAATTTGTAAAAACGAGGTATTGGTAAAATGAGAATCCTCATTCGATCCATGAAGCACATACCCAGCATCCACAGAAGTGAAATGTTTGGATGGGAATTGTCGAAAATAGGCTTGCAGGCCTATTTATTTGGATCTACTAAATAATAACGAAATTATTCCTGCACTTGAACATAATGGATAATTACCACAAAATGTTTGATATCAACTAGATGGGGCACCTCCCCACTATGATTTTTTTAAAGTAAACTCAGTATGAATGAATTAAAAATCTGAAAAAATATAAAGGGTGTCCCATTTAAATTAAAGAAGTTGAATGCGCAAGCGATACCCCTTCGCCGATTCCAATAGGTGGACATTTTCGTTTTGAACGAAGTTCGACGTCCTGCATTCAAAGGTTCTTACTGTGAGCATTCACATTTCTTTGATGAATGTTTTGTCGTATTCCCCATTAGTTGCTATGTGAATACTTTTCTTTCAGGAATCCCAAATGGAATTTCATTTTCTTATGTAGGGAGAGCATATCCAAAGTTGGAATAGGAATATTTACTTTTCACTTCTCCTAATTCTCCTTGGATCTTCTTTTCCTCCTTCAGTGCAATTTGGTAAGAACGACATGCCATTTGGTATCTTCCTAAAGCATGATTAATTATACCCATATTATTGTTGTACAGAACAACTGCAGATTCTCCATGTTTGCTGTGAAATAAGATATAATATGGTTAAGTAATAGATCTGCAAGCCATCCGCAGCTTCATTACATAATTTAAAACAATGTCACTTTCGCTGTCTGTTCCTATGTATGCTTAAATCTTCAAAACTGAGCAACCGATTTTGAAACGCTTTTTTAAATAGATAAAATGATTCAAGAGGAAGGTTTATATGTATGATACATGCATAATATTGTAAGAAACACTGATGAATTTACAGGTTTCTGATGTGATGTCGTAAATAAACACATTACTCGGTATTGTCGCAATAGTCAAAATTCCAAGTCAAAATAGAGGAGATCACAAAATTTGCTGTCAAAGTTGGAAATCTCGAAGGGGTGAAAACTCAAACAAGAATTTGGATAACCTACGACAGGCTAAACACTTATATACTGAAGTAGACAGGCTATTTACACATATTTTTGAAGAAAAATTGCAAAAATGACCTCTTAGTATTTCGTAGCTCATGTGGCCATTCAAAAGTACAGCCTGTTGCAAAATATGTAGTTCAATGTTGCGATTAATCTTTCTTTTGGAGAAATGAATTCCCACATAATTGTGTAACGTTTGGTTAAACTTGGTCGTACCAACTGCAATAACCATTTCACCTTCCAATAATGCCTCCGTTTCACCCCATGCGATCAATCACAATTGGGAAAAGTAGAATTCGATAGGTGGCGCTCTGAAATGTCAATGTCATCTTAGCAACGAGTAAAACAAATCAGATGTCGTATATGAGCCCTTTGATATTTAAGTGGTTTTATTTTGCTGTTTTAGTTATTTTCAGTGTGTGTTTTGTAAAACTTTTGGTATTTCATTTGATTATGCTTTAGTGCTTTGTGTTGTTAATCTAAATTTCGACTCCCAATATTTTTATTTTTGGAGTAATAGGCATGGTTGATGTTTGTGAAAAGTACAACAAGCGTTCAATTAACTGTTTAGTTTTAGGTCTGATTTCGTGTTTTTATTTCATTTTTGATATAGTCATATCTACAAAAGTTGCAGGGAAGGTACGTTTGTATTGAGTATTATTTGAAATACACCGACTTATTTTCTCTTCGTTTTCTGGAACATACTTCGTGGCTTGACTGTGGTAGTTTTGAGGAAGGTACTGCATTAAAAGAAGATACTTTTTTTTACTAAGACCTGAAGAATATGTTACCCATTTATATATTGTTCACCTTCAGAAATATAAACTATACCATCTACTATTAACTTATAACTATGTATTACACACTTGGTACTAACCTTGACTAGTCTTTTAAAATGTTAGGAACACACAAACATACTATCTATAACTGGTATCCCCATTTTAAGTTTCATTGCCCAAGCCTTTCTTCAAGATATATTTTCCATAACTCCAAACGCATTTTCAATATTTACCATTCTTCCCTTGGGTGGAAATTTATGGAAAGATGATTCGGGATTTTTCCCTTTACGGCTAGTGCAATCAAATTCAGAACAGTTTCGATTATGCAACGACATAATTCAAAGAATAAAACTTTAAAAAAGGTACACAAAAAATCAAACTTTATCTGCAATGAAGACAAAAAACAGAATAAAAACAATGCAATATGAATTATTTTACTCGTTGCTTCAATTACATTTTTTTCCGCCAGAGGTCTCATTGAATTCTACTCCGCCCAATAACAGCACTGACCACAATATTTATTTATTTATTTCAATCGAATACATGACAAGACGGACCCAGATTATGCAATCACTAATGAACTATTAATACAATTATACTTAATATTAACAAATATATACCCGACTTACAACCCAAAATGCGGAAAAAGAAATCACTCAATTAATGTGAATTTTTTTAACTATGGCCTCTAAAGAACCGTCTCAAAATACCAGACAAAGTAAGCAAGAAAGTCGAAAAATGGTCAAGCACAACAGGGTTAGGGAGCGAGTTGAACGATTTACAACATCTAAATAAAGGATAATTGAGAAGATAATTCGTTGGACACTGATTTATTTTATATGAAATAATAATTCATTTCTTGTCCGGTATGATGGCACATTGAAGGTGAGCATATTCACAAGTTCACAGCAATCAAATGTATTTTGTTACGGGAGGAATATGCATAGAATAAGTGGTATTAGCACTGGTTGAGATTTTGTTTAAGACTTTCTTGGCGATCGAAAATCTGAGATTTTCTGCTGCTTTTCATTTCTCCCGAAAGGGGTCGCGCTATTTCCCATTGCCGCAGTAGCGACACGATCGATAAAATATTGCGGACTATTCCGGAAGTAGCACAAAAACTCAAATCTAGAGTGCCATTTTGATCTACAAATTTTGGTCACAATTTTTGGTAAAGCCCGACTCCCACTACTCGTGTATTTGACAAATATTTGCCACTTGCCTATATTCGGCATGTAGTGGGAGTGGTTCACTCGGCCAATACTTGTACAATTATTTGTAGTGGGAGCGCCGGACTTGTCATTCAAGTTCGAAACTTGGTCTATAGTCAGAGCAGGCCTTGAAAGTCCAATCGCAGCTTTATTTCTAGTTACAAAAAAGTAACTAAAAATTTTCTGTGCTTTCTTCATAGATATATAGAAATAACCTAAAAATTGAACGATATTTTTTCAAAGTAAGGAACTTTGAACATGAAAATGTTCCCAATTTTCACATACCAGCGTGTGAATCTGTATACCAGTATATTATTTTCATCTTGTATTGATACATTTTCGATCTTACGATCAATTATAGGAGCATACAGCCTGGAAATTCTGGTTTGATAACGAAAAATATCGTGGGTGATTAAATAGCACGGTCCTTTTCAATGTTCAATATGAATATTTGCTAAACCGAAAAAATCTAGTTGATAATTTGAAGCGTGTTACTGCAATGTGAATGAATTGGGAAATTTGTAATAGATATCAAGACAGAAACAAAACTTAACCAATGGATCTATTTAATATACAGGGTGTCCCAGAAGTACCGCACTTCCTTCAGGGGATCGAAAGTGAAAAATATTCTAAGCCCAAATATCCATGTTTGAAATTTTTTGATAACGTAGTTAATTAGTTATTAATTAATAAAAGTGACCAATGAGGAGCGCCCAACAGTAGAATAAGTAGGCAGTGGGGACGCGAGAGAGAGACGCTAGAGCTGCGGCCACAGAAATATAATAAATGAATAAATAAATAAAGAAATATAATAAATAAATAAATATTTATTATATTTCTGTGGCTGCGGCCGGCTTTTTACGCAGTAAACAGAGACTAGCGTTTTACTCTCGCGTCCTCACTGCCTACTTATTCTTATGTAGGGCGCTCCTGATTGGTCACTTTCATTAATTAATAACTAATTAACTACGTTATCAAAAAATTTCAAACATGGATATTTGGGCTTAGAATATTTTTCACTTTCGATCCCCTGAAGGAAGTGCGGTACTTCTGAAACACCCTGTATAAAGAATTTTGTCATGACATTGTAACTTTCAATATTTGTGAACAATGAAGGTGTAAAATATGAGTTAAAAAATGTAAATATTCCTATTATATTCTGTTTCAACACTTTCAACAACCACAACTGTTATTATTCCTCATCTGGGCAGATCTCGTCATGTTCATAATGAAAGGTTTTGTCAACTATATCATATCATCCTATACAGGGTCTTTCACGAGGAACCTCACCCATATTTATACGGGAAACAACTGAACGTATTTTCATGACATTCAGCACTTATAAGTATTTCACGATGCTGATGAAATCTAAAATATTTTCAAGGCATGAGCACCTCCGGTTTTTCCGGAAATGACGTCAACTTCCGTTTTTCAAATTAGAACACCATTTTTTTATTGCAGAAATAGATTCCTTAGAAAATTTCAAGTTATTTTGATGTAACATTTTTCAGTTTTGGTTGAAAAATTCTCTCTGAGCGGGAAAATTCGAAAAAAAAATCGAAAATAGAGCTCCGCTGAAACAAGAATAACTTCGAGGTTTTTGGATGGAAAATTTTCATTTTTGGGATTTTTCAAGATGTAAAATTGATGTATCCACTGTAAAAATCGAAATCGCGATTCATGATACAGGGGGTGAAAAAATCGCTTTCAAAGTTAGGGATGACAAAATCGTGAAAAATCAATTTTTTCAAATTAGAACCCCATTTTTTTATGGCAGATATTGAATCTACGTTAAAAAATAATGTGAGTGTATGCATCACACCCTTGCCCTAAAGTGGATATTAACTTAGAAAATATCCAAATGGAAGTTTAACGATAAACTTTGAATTCTAACCCTACATTCACGGGGATGACACAAGTCAGGCTTGTTTCAAAAATGATGTTTGATTAGAAATCAAATTGAAAAGAATAATGACTGAAGTAGAAATTATAGATTTTGGTTTTCCTAGGCGTAGATATGAAAGATCAAATTGGTGTGAAAGGAAAAGCACACGCAAGAATGAATAACTGAACTAAATATTAACGGTCGAGGTATATTTTGAACTGAACAAATCCATACATGCCTAATAAAATTGGAGGTACAGTTCTTCTGATATGTAGAATTATTCTTTAATTCACTGTGACACATGGTATCATTCAATCGGAACCAATATTATTACCTATGTGTTGAAATGAAAGTGAATAAATATCAACAATTTTCCAAGATGCATGTTTATTGAAAAAATCACATATTTTCTTATAGATGTTTGCCTATTATCGAAAATCAGGTTTGTTCATGCTTTTGGATCATTTCTTTTTTATTTGCCTCTGTTTTTCCATACGAGAATCCATGAGTTCATCATATTTTACATCCAAATCTGAAGTGGTGAAGTGCTTTGACAATTATAGTTTCGAATCAGGTATATTTTCATTTGTGAAGGACGTAGAATATTCCAAAGAAAGATGTCAACTTGTGCAATGAATGTTGCATGGGTTTTTACCAAAGATATTCGTTATTACAAACTCTTTCAATTTGCGAAACGCTCGATTTCAAAAGAATAATGTCTGAATATAGAAACTGTCGAAGCATAGAAAGGAATAAAATAAACAACGTGAAAGTAGGCACAAGTACCAATTTACGTGAAAATAACCAGATTTGTGGATACACTTTAATCTAGTTACATTCAGCCTCTGTGCAAGCCAAATATTTAATCCTGGATTAAATAAATTAATCGACGCTTAACTAACTAACGCTTAGAACCAATACGGTGCAAGTGGCCCTTAGAACCCAAAGCATCATGATGAAATTCTGAAAATTAGAAGAATTATCATCAAAATTTAAAGATTCATTTTTCCGTAGCTGCAATTTTGGAACGCCCTATAGACCAAACCGGATGTAAGACCTTCGTGAAAATCTGATATATTGTTCTTAAAGTTGATATAAATAAAATATGTAAAAAAGAGGAAAATTCACTGGACCCGCTTTTCCTAAGTAAGTGTGCGGAGTCCTTCGAATAAGCTCTTTTAGTTTACCAGGGGCGGACTAGGTTGTACATTTCAATGCTTACATTTTCGAAACCCTGTATGATAAGGAGTAGAAGAAAAAACAAATTTGGATAGCTTGAATATTAAGCTAGAAAAAGGTATTCTTGTTCAATGTCGATAAAAAGAAAATAAAAAAAAACAAGATTAAAAAGGAATTTCCGATCATAATCTGACAATTTAATGACTGATATTTTTCAATCACTCGGAATGTTACATTTCGCGCAATTCATGAATATCTATTCGGCGCATGCGTACAAATCGAGTACGAAGATCTCCAAGTAGAAGTGTAGAGAATGTGGGCGATGAAATGTGAAGAAAAATCATCATAGGAGCAACAGTAGCAATAAGGGAGAAGTTCATGATCTATTTGTAAAAGAAATTCAAATATTGGTCGTACAAAAACTAAATTGCAAAAATCAACACCACTAGTAACAGTCACATCATTCATATTACAGTGACTTTATACAAGACAGTGGTGACACGCTCATGTCTCAATTTCTATTGGTAGTTGGATGTCACGTGGTGAATTCCGCCATTAAGAGGCTAATTGTGTTTGTTTTCTTTTTTTTTTTTTTTTTTATTTATCGTATGGCATTATAGCAACAGCAGTTCACAAGTATTAATGTCAGTGACCATGAATATATAACAAAGTACAAAATAACATAAAATGAAGGTTAGACAGAACAGAAGAATTAGTGTTCTGTGCATAGAACTGTAGAAATTATAAGTTTTTAGGTTAGTATCATATATATTTATCTATATTAAACTTTTAATCCTGCATTGTTACAAGGAACAAATGGGAGATTAAGAGTTTAATGGACCATTAAATTTCAAAGAACTTTCCTGCAACTTTGAATTTCAACCTCCAATAATCTGACATTAGCCTCTTAATGGCGGATTTCAGCTCCTTGTCGTCACTGTCTTGTATAAAGTCACTGTAATTCATATCAATCAGCAAGTGAAATATATTTTCAATTCTTTATTCCTTTTTTCTGTTTCATATATAATTTCGCGGAAGGAACGAAGAAGCAAAATGGATGTCAACTGTAAACAAATTCAATACCACTGCATTTATACGGGGAGCAAAAAATTTTAATCTGTTTCCGTGAATCATACCCAGAATTGTGTGGTTTCCCGTTTACATTTTTATTCAAAAAATATAATATGTGTTCAAAAGAACACCATAAGATGCGCATTCCCTGAGCGATTCGAATGAGCAAATATCTACCTTACCAGTTTATTTATGCATTTTAAATGTGGAGTAAAGGAATAATAATAATATAATGGTATCAGTAATAAAATTATTTTGTGATAAATATTGTCGAAGTGAATAAAAAAAGATATTGATCTAGTAACTATGGTTCTTTAAAGTTTATTTGATTCTTCCTTACCTAAAATTCATTATCGATTGTGGTATCGAAAACAGTGCTTCTATGGCCTTCTCAAATTGTCCAGCAAGATATAGCTGATTAGCATTCATAAATTGCGCATCCACTTTCTGCAAAAAAATGTCAGTATTCAAGATTTGTTGATGAACTCAAAGTGAAACCTTAATACTTATTAACTAATGTTACTAATGTTATCAGTTGTGTGAGTGTTTGAGTCTCTGAGAGAACAACTCATTTAGTTATCTCGTAAGGAATTTATTAATAAAAAAGAATGAGTAGTCTATTATGGGGAACCCTGTACATATGTTCAATAGTTTCAATTTGAAGATTACGTCTGAAAAAGCATTGCGGGTGTATTTCGACTGTGATGAGGTCAAAATAGAACAAAAAAAGATTCCATGGTGACTGACGCTCCTTTTGGTGAAGCATGATTCAACCGAACTTCGTCACTGTATGGTGTGCATCATGGTCTGGAGACATAATTGGACCGTTCTTCTTCAAAAAACAAAGAAGGTGATTCAGTAACGGTGAATGGCGAACGTGTTCGTGCTATAACACTAATGCCTCATTTCGAAGCTATTGATCATGACGATATTTGGTTTCAGCAGGACGGTGCCACATGTCATATACCGCCTGTGAAACATTGACGATCTTGCACGAGTTTGCTTCTTGCACGAGTTTGCTCCTGGTCGTGCCATTTCCCGATTTGGTGAGCACAATTGGACTCCACGCTCTTGTGATTAAACGCCTTCGGACTTCTGGCGGTGGGGTTGTGCCAATAAGCCTGCAACCATTGAAGTATCGAAAGTATTAGTGGCATCTTCTCATTTAGCACCAACAATTTTTTATATCGAAAAACAATGCGAGTGGTGCCCAATTTTTGACAATCTAATTGAACTATTAGTTTCAGTTTTCAAATCATTCGCGATTGAATATTTTCGTATCTGCTTGACGCTTATCTTCGTGTCAAGAAATTTGATCTTTTATTCACGATTTATTCTAGGGCACTCTGTATAGTGTAATTGGCAGCGTTTCACTATCGGTTTCCAACTCCTTTTAACCCCGTAAAATGACACATGGTTATTGAAAACAAACAAAGAAGCTCCCACATTATTATCATTAAGTATAATCATAATGCATTTGTTGATTATAATATCGATTCATTCCTCCAAATAAACGGTTCATCATGTACCTATTAAATATTATAATCATTGAAGAGTAAGAACATACCTTCATCGAAAGAAAACGTATTTATTTCCGAACATGAAACCTAAGAGAATACTTTGCAAGAACAGACATATTAGAATCGCTGAAAGCTTCTACAAATCTATTGAAATTCCTATAAGAGTATGGCAAATTTCAAGTTTTGGGTCTTTCCAATACTCTCGGAACGGCATAAGGAGATCGATTTTGGGCTACACTGCATTCGTTCTCCAAATATCTCTCTACATCATCATATCAACATTTCTGATCATCTTTATGAGGGAGGACGAAGGAACTCACATGATCATCTTAACCTACGTTTCTATCATCGTGGTACTAATCATATGGATATTGGGGATCTTCAAGATCGGGCATTGGTCTAATTTGCTGAAAAATATAGTAGCGATTGATCAGGGCTTGGCTAAATTTAACGTATGGGTAGACTATAGAAAATGTATCAAACAAAACTTATGGATGTTGGCAGGTGGGTGAAAATTGTACATTCAAATCAACCTAATGGACATGGATTTCAATTAGAGTATGGATTATTATTGCACTGGTTTCAAAAATGTTGCCTTATATTGCAATACTGCGGTCAAAATATAGTACGATATTTCAACAGAATGATGAGTGTGCAATTCGAAACAAAGTAATCAAGAGAAGACAAAAATTTGGGGAATTAAAAATATGATGAATATTCCTATTCTTCAGTAAAAGAAATCTACTATTCCTTTTCGAATGTAAATTGAATTATTTATCTCACTAAAGTCAATATTTTCCTGTACCGAATCTTCAAAACGAATCATTAATTTTCAAGTTATCCAAGATAACAATATACCTAAAAATAATACTAGTTATTCATTGCAATCGCAAAAGTTAATTTTGAGCAATATCCCGATTACTGTGATAAGTTATGCGTAACCTTTGAAATAACGGTTTCTGGCCACATTTCAGTATTTTTCAGTGCTCAATTCCATTGAGGTGTAGAATTCTGAAAATAATTCGAAATGGCGGAAAACCTGCAGAGTTGGAATTTTTTATTTTCGTTCGACAAAGTTGTTGAAATCTGTCAAGGTTGAATTATATTTCATTCTAAACACTGATGCGAAACCAGAATAAAAAACCATTCGTTATCTTTTTGTCCCGTTCCAAAGATTCCGCTCGGAGTACTTTCATAATTTTCATTTAAAGAACTGGTGAACTTTCGAAGGCCAGAATTGTGCCGATGGGCTGCCAGAATGACCCAGATAGCAATATGAATTTATGAACAAAACGAATTATTTTCAAGAAATTCGCCGAACTCTCTTCATTTTCGAGTAACTAGTGTTGCTTGGTATCGTAATTAATAAGATAAGAATTAATTCAATTCATACTTGATAGGTATGGCCACCGTTGTGTGGAGAGTTCGATTCCCACCAAAGTTAAAAAAAATTTTGTTTGTTTATAAATCCATTCTGGCAACCCATTAGCACAATTCTGGGCTAGCTTCGAGAGGTCACCAGTTTTTTAAATAAAAATTATGAAAGTACACTGTGTCCCATTTTTGTTGAGACTGCACTGTATCTCAGCTGTTATGAAAGATAGAGACATGCGGTTTTCGCGACCCTGTATCACTTTTTTGTAAAACTTTCAAAGCCAAAAACAGAAATATTCCAACTACTTTTTGTCCTGAAATACTGCGTGGAAACGAAAATGTTCACTTTTTGAGATGTTATTATTTCTCAGGTCCTGTAATGGATAGGAAAAAATGAAAACTGCTTATAATAGTTTTTTTTTACATAAAAGTCAGAGGTGTATTTGAAAATTTTTTTAGAGCACTGTTTTTGAGATTGGGCACAAACTTGTTATTTTTTGAATGGAACACGCTGTATTTTTTTGAGTCAAATTTTTTCTCTGAATACTTTGATGCATCACAACCTAATTTTTAACGAATTTCAGCTTCGAAAATCTGAAAAATCCATATTCATGTTTGTTTTTTCAATAGTTCGCCATGAATTTTCTCGCAGATGTATTTAATTATCACTTTTTTAAAACGTTATGTTGATAATATCATACTTTCCAAAATTTTGTTATTCCATGTTTTCACAGTCAGCCATCATTATTGATTTGTATTGACTCTGTTTGTGACTTAATTTCTATGAATGCAATAAACGGAACATTTTTCTATAAATGTTCAACTTTTATGCATTTAGATAAACTTGTATGGGCCAGCAGATCTACCTTTTAATTAGTTATCCTCATCGTAGAACTCGGGTGATTTTATAGGCGAAATATCAAAGTTTGATCAAATTTCCTGAAGAAATGGGAGAATAATGGGAAATATGAATACCAAGCTATTCTGCATTGACTTTTCCTCTTTCGATCCGTATATTTACATCACGGCCAGGATATCTGTGAAAAAAGTTTCATCGAGTTTAAAATGGCCCTTTTGTCGAATTTTTCGCGATTTTCTCGAATTTTTCAAAAATACTTTCACATCGCCTAGAAAATCGAAATTTCAGCCAAGTATAAATAGATTATTTCTCTTTTCGATCGTATAAAAATCTACTCACCGTATCGCAGCTTCGCTGCGATTTCAAGATTCTTCTGGACCCACTTTTCGACAGATTCCCTCGGGCGGTTCTATCGAGTTACCATTTTTGTATAGTATAGAACAAACGTAAATATGGATTTTTCTGATCATTGAATCTAAAATTTATTAAACATTACGTAATGATACATTAGTGCAGCGGTTCTCAAACTTTTTTGGGGACGGAACCCTTTTGACAAGCAAAATACTTGACGGAACCCTACAATAAAGGTGTAATAATACAGGGTCTTTCACGAGGAACCTCACCCATATTTATACGGGAAACTACTGAACGTATTTTCATGAAATTCAGCACTTATAAGTATTTCACGATGCTGATGAAATCTAAAATATTTTCAAGGCATGAGCACCTCCGGTTTTCCCGGAAATGACGTCAACTTCCGTTTTTCAAATTAGAACACCATTTTTTTATTGCAGAAATAGATTCCTTAGAAAATTTCAAGTTATTTTGATGTAACATTTTTCAGTTTTGGTTGGAAAATTCTCTCTGAGCGGGAAAATTCGAAAAAAAAATCGAAAATAGAGCTCCGCTGAAACAAGAATAACTTCGAGGTTTTTGGATGGAAAATTTTCATTTTTGGGATTTTTCAAGATGTAAGATTGATGTATCCACTTTGAAAATCGAAATCGCGATTCATGATACAGGGGGTGAAAAAATCGCTTTCAAAGTTAGGGATGACAAAATCGTGAAAAATCAATTTTTTCAAATTAGAACCCCATTTTTTTATGGCAGATATTGAATCTACGTTAAAAAATAATGTGAGTGTATGCATCACACCCTTGCCCTAAAATGGATATTTTCTGAGTTAATATCCACTTTAGGGCAAGGGTGTGATGCATACACTCACATTATTTTTTAACGTAGATTCAATATCTGCCATGAAAAAATGGGGTTCTAATTTGAAAAAATTGATTTTTCACGATTTTGTCATCCCTAACTTTGAAAGCGATTTTTTTCACCCCCTGTATCATGAATCGCGATTTCGATTTTTAAAGTTGATACATCAATCTTACATCTTGAAAAATCCCAAAAATGAAAATTTTCCATCCAAAAACCTCGAAGTTATTCTTGTTTCAGCGGAGCTCTATTTTCGATTTTTTTTTCGAATTTTCCTGCTCAGAGAGAATTTTCCAACCAAAACTGAAAAATGTTACATCAAAATAACTTGAAATTTTCTAAGGAATCTATTTCTGCAATAAAAAAATGGTGTTCTGATTTGAAAAACGGAAGTTGACGTCATTTCCGGAAAAACCGGAGGTGCTCATGCCTTGAAAATATTTTAGATTTCAGCAGCATCGTGAAATACTTATAAGTGCTGAATTTCATGAAAATACTTTCAGTAGTTTCCCGTATAAATATGGGTGAGGTTCCTCGTGAAAGACCCTGTATAAGTAATACGCTTATTAATAAGCGTATTGAAGGTACAATGTAACAGTTATTAATTATTACCTACTTTACGTATTACCACTCGTTAGTCGAAATGCTAATTCTCTCGTGTATCAGTTGAAGTTCTCACAATAATATTTTGTAACAATTAAATCATCCAAAAAAAAATTATGAAAATTGATTTTAGAGTCGAAACATATTCTCGTTTATTTGATTACTCATATATTTGTCATGAGTTAATATTTTGCTCGAATCTCCAAGTGTTATTTTATAATCAACAACTATTTTGTCTCCTTTTAGATCGAATACGGTATTTTTGCAAATACTCCGAAGAAGAAAATTATATTCACGCAAGAATTAAGCGAATCCAAGAAAATTACTCTGAAAATAAGCGCCATTTGTGACGTAGAGACGTCATGCGCCAACCTATTCAAAATTCGTACATCAAGTGGTCTTTTCTTGTGGGTTTTAGTATCATGGTCCTAGGGTCCTTGACTCGATCTCGAACATTCTCAAAAATACTCGAGTCGACGTTTTTGATAAACAAAAAGCACTCACAAGTATACGAGCAGTGGGCGGAGTCAAAACGTTTGACCAGAAGGTGGTGTTTTGATTTTTTTTTCTATAAATAAGGAGAAAAAGTCCTTTTTATCCCACAATCTTTATTAGTTGACGACTAGTTTCGAGAATTTCAAAATGGTCTCATTTTCAAGTCAAAGCTACAAGATTTAAAATAAAACACAAATGATAATAAATTAAGGTATAAAACACTTACATACAAGCTACAAAAGTCAAAAAATTAAAAACAAATCTTGCGTCATACAATCAAGTGTCGAAATTCCCAAATGTAGAGCAACAAGGCAGATTAAACAATATGAACCAACAATATGTTATATTCAAAATAACGATCTCCAATTCAAACAATGAAGCGACATCTTACTGAAAAACAAAACAAAATGAAAATGAGACCATTTTGAAGGTCTCAAAACTAGTCCTCAACTAATATAAAGATTGTGGGATAAAAAGGACTTTTTCTCCGTATTCATGATGAATCACCCACATGTATCTGTTCTTCAATTTATTTTAATTTTCTGTTTCTAAATTCTTGCGGAACCCCTACAGGGGATATCGCGGAACCCTAGGGTTCCGCGGAACACACTTTGAGTATCACTGCATTAGTGTATTCAGAAAAAAATGAAAAAATTTTAAGTTAAAATATACAGGGTTTTCCATTTAAAAATACCAAGTTTGTGTCCAATCTCATAAACAGTGCTCTGAAAAAAATTTTAAATACGCCACTGACTTTTACGTAAAAGTATCCATTATAAGTTTTCTATCCTATACAGGGGAATAAAAACATCTCAAAGTGTGAACATTTCCGTTTTCACCCTGTAGTTCAGGAACAAAAGTAGTTGGAATATTTTTCTGTTTGTGCCTTTGAAAGTTCTCAAAAAACTGTTACAGGGCCGCGAGAATACAGATACAGTGCAGTCTCAACCAAAATGGGACACAGTGGTACTCTTTGGAAGGCTACAATGAATATTTTTTATTCTGTATCAACATCACTGTTTAGAAGGACAGAAATTTCAACCTTGACAGATGGTGAAGGAATAATTCGCAAAATTGGGCAACGTTTCGATGAGATCGGAGTTTCACACATAATCTGTACTAAACTTAAATGATAACTTGTATCTACATATACACACGAAAAAGATGAAAGCTTGAATAGGGATGTTGACACATGTTACAAATTCATATAAATTGAGGTTTTCCACATTGAAGGTAGTTTTTGAAATACTGAAACAATATTTTAGTGATCTAATTACTCTCATTAAATTAAATAAAATCGATTTAAAATGTGTAATCTATTACAGTTTATCACGTGACTGCAAACACGAATGAGAATACGTGACGTCACTTTTCGGTAAACAAGCTAACCTACAACCTTACTGTCATCACGAGTATGAACTTAGGAAGAACAGAAGAGAGAAAAACGTATCACCAGCGAACTATTTCACAATTATTTGTTATTACGCAAACGATTTGTTCGCGGGAAATCACGCAAGATCAGCCCTCTTTGACAGACGGCGAAGTCTGTTTACCGTATGGTGACGTCATCATAATCACTTCGTTTCAGCGGCAATTTTGAAAACTATTTTTATTTACGCATTTTTTCTTGGTATTTGCTATATTTTTTCCATGAAAATATTTTTTTCGTGTTTGTATGGGGCTTATCTACAAATTAAAATCATTTCCAAAAAATAGTCAACATCCCTATTAAAAATTTTAATTACTTGTTGATATTTATATTAGTGCTTCTTAGGAAAATAATTATTGCCTTTTCACTTGTATTAACGTTTCAATTATTTTCAGTCCTGACGGTTCAATTTGGGCCCTTCATATTCTGCACTTTGATCTATTATCGTACGGCTTATTCACGTCTCATATTAATAATCTTACCCACCTGGAACACCATCTTTTTAACCCACTGCGTCTGCTCGATGGTACATCTCATAAACGAGAGACTTAAACTGATCAACTCATTAATTCAGAAAATAATGGGCCAGCATAATACCATCAGTTTGATCGATAACAAGAAACAGGAGAAGAATCTGAAAATTTTGTGTCACATCTGCTCCTGGCATCACAACATAGTGAAACTCATGGCACAGACTACCGAAATATTCGGCTTGAAGATGACTGTATTCTTCGGATACGCTTTCATGGTGATAGTGATGAACGTTTTTCTTATAAGTCAACACCTCAAGAGTGAGATCAAATGGATGTTTTTGATAGAATATCTTCATGCAACTACGAGTTATTCCTACACTGTTTACAAAATTTGCAACATCTGTGAATACACCGTGAGAGAGGTAAGCGAAGAATATTTGGTTGAAAAATCCTACTAATATGCAGGGTGGTCCAGAAATTTAATAATCGACAGGAAAACCCATCTCAAGAAGATAATATGAACACATAAACACTTCGTTGAATCAACCAAATATCTGACGTGAAGTCAGAACCTTGTGAAGGTAGGTTCGGATTCAAGAAATCAACGGTTGAAAATTATTATGTCCAAACCTATAACAACTTCATTTTTCAACTGACAGGATCATCAAAAAGTTCCATTTCTCCGCCTAGCAGGAGAAATAGTTACTTTTTCGTCCGGCTATGCAAAAGATGAATTTTGCAAATGTTCCATTGTTCACTGATTTATAACGATCGTAAATGTCAATCCAAAAGTGGATATTCAGGCTTTCATGAATTTCAAAACGTTTGAACATAATAAAACATATTTCATTCGAAGGAGAAGACTTTTCATGGCGAGCTTGAGTTTACCCGAACGCAGTGAGGCGGGTAATTGAAACGTGGCACTTCTCCTTTTGAAATTATTTTACTTTTACTGCAGCTGTCAAAGAAATCGTGCATGAAGCAAGATCTGTTGTAACGAAATATTTCAGGCAATAAGCTAGAATTTTATATGGATATCGAATTTTATGGCCTCTTCATTTGGGCGGAAGTGAACGGGACAGTTTCCCTTCTCTATGGAAGTGGGTTTTGTTGAACGAAAAGTGTTTTTTCGAAATTTTCGATATTTATTGAACTCGGAAGTATATCATGATATGTATTTTTGAAATCGCATAAAGATCAATTTGGAAATACTAATGTATGGATAATCCGAACTCCGGATAATCCGAAGTACCCTATAATCCGAACGGCCCCACTTGGTAAAATGATATGTGTACTCCGAACAGCCTGAACTCTGCAATCCGAACGCCGGCCATCTTGTTTTTTTTGCGAGATGTAGGTATACGCTATACATATTTGCGTACATATTCAGTTCATATAATGGCAAGTCACTAACAAAATTTCCAGAGAACTCAAACATCATTTAATTTCATAGCAAAAAGATATAGGGTGAACTGTACAGTCATTGGACAGTGACAGTTATTGGACAGCGCTCAAAGATTTCTAAAAAATAAGGAAGACAAATAATTTTACAGTGCAGAATATTAACAGATTTCATCATTAGTTATGCTAGATCAAGAATTGATGACGAAAAATTCTCCAGAAGTCGCTAATATCAGTTGAATTGTGAGGTGACGCGCATAACAATACACAGATACGAGTTTCTTAAAAAATTGTTAAGCGAACGTTAGAGACGGTGATAATAAATTTATGGTAATAATGCATAATTTTGATTGTCTAAATTGAGCATGTAAGTATCATGATTTCAATCTACATTATTTATTTTTGTTGAGCATGAAATCCCCTATTTTCTTATGGTTAAATACATGTCCAATGACTGCTCGGTAAAAGGGAAGATATTTAGTTATTGGACAGGGTGTCCAATAACTGTAATTTGGAATACATAGTGAATATAGTGTTTCAGTTGTAATTAGCTGAAGACTACAATACAAGCTATCAGTCTATATATTTTTCATGAGAAATGAGTCATGTATACAGTCATTGTCCACATGTCCAATAACTACGCAAGGAATGTCCCATGACTGTATCAAACCAAATATTTGGTTTGGCCAAAAACTCCAGAACGTTAAGGAAAACGCGCCTTTCATTTGCGATAACTTGAAACAGTATAAGAAAATGTTTAAAGAAAAAAAGATAGAAGAAGAAAATGCTGAAAGAAAGGCAATAAGGAAGGAAAACAAGAAAGGTGGAAAACAAAAAACGAACTAAAAGCGTAAGAATATACAAGAAGCATCAACTTCAAATTGTACTCCGAATATTTCTGAAAATGACTCGGATAAATTCAAACGGCAGCTCGCTCTTTATTTGCAGATTCAAATTGATGTGGCATTTGCCAAAAGCACGTTCATGTAAAAAAGGGTTTGGTGTGCGACGAATGTTCGAAAATATTTCTTGAGAAATGTGTACCAAAAAGGCAACAGATAAATATACCGGATGACATGGATAATGACTTTTATATATTTGTGTCACGTGTGCTTTCGGGAATACACTATAGTTCGGAAGACTAGAAAGTTGAAAATCCCCATGAAGATTCTGAAGATGTCAATATATTATTAGATGAGAATTTTAGTTAGTTATCATTTATAGTTGTATTACATTAATGAAATAAATAAAATACATATTGTCCAATGACTGTAAAACACCCGTCCCATATCTGTATAATATGTCCAATAACTATATGTTTCGCCCATTTTTTCATTGGAATGTGATGAAAATTAAACACACAATTCACAATTACAAAAGTGACCTTTGAATCACATATTCTGCTATCATTTTAAACCATTATATCATGGATTTTCTCCAAATTTGGACAGTTTACATAACTTCACTTATAAAATTTTCTTAAGTGTCCAATAACTATGCCGTTCACCCTACTCCCGATTCTTTGTACCGTTTTCGGAGTATTTTGGTTTTAATAACCTCATAGCTAATTCCAACCGTTTAGAAGCAATGGATTATTTAGAAAAAAGTATATTTCTTTGTATTCGGAGGACATCTACTCTAATTGAATTCTGTTTTATGTTATTACCATTTTTCTAAATTATCATTTTTAATTGAGTAATACATTTTTCATTACTGTATACCAGCATCGGTTATTGCTTCATAATTTATAAATTAAAATACTCCGAAAACGGTACACTGTATCGAGTTTTACCAGAAGTACCTTTTTGTGTAAGATTGAAGGATGTTTATTTGAAATTTTGCTCAGTAAATCTAACATTGAAAAAGTTATGTTCAATACTACTTGCTACGAACCGTGTAACAAGCGCCCTCTATGAGAGTCATAAAAACAAATTCATTTATTTTACAAGCTTTTATTTAGTTTCACCTGTCCCGGTGTCTGTCTGTAATCAAATCTTGCAAGTTGAATATGACACACTTCTAATCGTCCGATTGATTTGAAATTTGGCAGGTGTACATAGTTCTGGTGACAATGCATCATGAAATATTTTTTATAGAAAAAAACAAAATGGCGGCTTCAAAATGGCGGATGAGTTTTGTAATTATCATCCGATTCCATTCAAAATTAGTATCTGGGGGTTTTTGGGTTCGACAATGATGATTCTTCCGTCAAAATTGAAAAATTCAAGATGGCGGCTACAATATGGCGGACGAGTTTTGTAATTATGATCAGATTCTGTTCAAAATTGGTATCTGGGGGTTTTCTGGGTAGGAAATTACGATTTTTCAAAATTGAGGAATTCAAGATGGCGGCTTCAAAATGGCGAATGAGTGTTGTTATTATAAAAGCTTGTTTAAAAAAATGATTTTTTTATTATAGCTTGTTCGTTTAAAATTTCGGCAAAATCGTAAAAATGTGTATTATTTTTTTCTTCTTCAACACCCTTTATCTTGAACGAATGGCGTTAAGGAAGTTCTTCACAAAGCAGACCCCAATTATTTTTCAGTTTTCTACTTATCCTAGAGACAGGGTCACTTTTTTTTGAAACACCCTCTATAATCCGAACGTATTCGGATTATAGATATCATTCAGTATGATTTTTATAATCCGAATGATTTGATAAACCGAACGGGTCCTGACAACTTTCTGTTCGGATTATTCATACATTAATGTATTATTTCCGATTATGGTTTCCATTTGAAAGATATTTTGTTATTGCTCCAAAATTTGAGCAGATCCAATAGCATCACTGAAAAGCAGAAAAAAATTCCCGAAAGATGTGTTCATTTCGAGAGCGTAGATCCTATAATACGGTAGTTAAAGTCAAAACGCCAAACTTATAGAGCACTTAGTAAAATTTATGGTTTACATAAGGCGCGTTCGGTATATACATATCCGTCAGCTCCTTTCTATTCTTTTGCTCCGTTGGCGTTCGATAATTCAGTCTGTTGACACTTTCCTCTCTGTTCTGCGCTCCGAAGTCACGTGATTGTATATCCGTTTGTATCGCTCCACTCCGGGAACGAAATAACGAACCCAGTAATAATCGTCCATCAGAGCAGCTTATTCTTCGAACTATCGATAGATGTCGGACAACATTTTCTCTACTCGATGCAACAACAACAAGACAAAGAACTGTACGTACAGAAGGAAATATCGCTGCTGTGAGTGTAAGGGCCAGTATTATAAAGGGGAAACCGACGGTTGAACCGTGCGCCAACTACCAGATTCCGTATTTTTGGTGAGGAATTTGTTTATTGACGAACGGTTGAACCGTCGGTTACCCTTTATAATACCGGCCCTTAGTGTTAATGAAGATCCAGATTTGTTTATTCGTCGACGTTCTCGACAAGTTGAACTCTGTGCATCCATCACATGGCAAATTTTGCGTAAAGATCTTGGTCTACACCCATAAAATATCCAACTGGTTCAAGAACCAAAGCCACTTGACCATAATAAGCGTCGTCTGTTTGTTGATTGGGCCCTAGAACAGCTTGAAGTTGATCCACTTTTTCATCGAAAAATTAAGTTTAGTGGTGAAGCCCATTTCTGGTTGAACGGATACGTTAACAAGCGATATTGCGTTATATGGATTGAAAACAATCCTCAAGAAGTACTGCAAGTTCCATTGCATCCTGAATGGTGTGCTTCACACGCTGGAGGCACCATTGGTCATTATTTCTTTAAAAACGATGCTGGAGCTAATCCTACAGTGAATGGTGCTCGTTACAGATCTATGATCAATGATTATTTGTTTCGAAATTTGAATGGTATCGACCCAGAAATGTTTTGCTTTCAACAAGATGGTGCTACACCTCATGCTGCTACCGTAACAATTGATTTATTGAAAGAAAGATTTGGCGATAACATTATTTCGAGAAATGGTCCAATATATTGGCCTGCAAGATAATGCGACATAACTCCAATAGATTATTTTCTTTGAGGTTATGTCAAGTCATTGGTTTATGCTGGTAAACCAGAAACAATAGACGCTTTGGAAGCCAACATAACTCGTTTTGTTGCTGAAATAAGGCCTGAATTACTCGAAATAGTGGTCCAAAATTGGTCTGGTCGAATGCGCTTCCTCAGAGCTAGTCGTGGCAGACTTATTCCAGAAATTATTTTTGGCATTCAAAGAGAAAAAGTCTACAACTCACCCATTAACAATACTAGTTTCTAATACACAAAATGCCTTGATGAATAACTGTAAAACAGCTGCAATCAGTCTGGATATTAACAAAGCTTTCGATAGTATGGCACAAGCTATCCTTAATGAAAACACTGAGATTTTTAATTAACATCATCAAATAATTCCTAGAGAACAGAAAACTATTCACAAGAATAAACAACTCAACTTCAAACACTTTCTCCCCAAAGCAGGGTTCACCACAAGGATCACCCCTGTCTCCATTACTATACAGGGTGAGTCTTTGACTTGTACATATATTTTAACTGTAGATTCCTCTCATCAAACGAAACACTTTTTTCCTATACTATTTTTCAAAATTCGGTTTGGTTTCGAAGATACAGGGTGTCGAAAATCCATGAAAAAAACACTTTTCTGTTTATATCTTCGGAACCGTTATTTCGAATGAACTGAATTTTGGTTGAGTTTTTACTCCATTCATGGTGCATATTCCTCAATCAAAACCTACTTAATATCTCTCCTAGTATGAAAGTTACAGGGTAGTCGACTCATCAATACACGCTAAAACACCATAAAATCACTTTGAAAAGATAAACGGTTCATATTTTCGAAAGAATCAATCATTTAAGAAACTAAAAGTATTCTTATTTTTTTTCAATAAAACGCGTCGTTTCCGAGTTATTTCCAATTTTACCCGGAGAAATTTGACGAAAAAATCATTATTTCAAGAATAATCTGAATGCATCTCTGAATTAAATATCCTCGAATATTATTCCTTCTCTGGTCTTTCAACGAGTTTGCAATGTTGTCACAATATTTATCAACTTTGTCGAGATATTTAAATAATAAAATCCCGAAAATGTGGGAGATAAAATTGAAATTAATGAAAACTGAAATGATACCTTATAATCTGAGTCGATGTTTTCATCTAAACAATATCCTCCTGGAATTTTATAAACTCGACACGGTTAAGATTATAATATTTCACATCACATAATAAAACACATTAGAACAATAATTCACTGAATGTATTCAGAACTTCACATGTTTACAGTTTGTTCAGAGACTCTGGTTTGTTATTGTTAATAGTGGACCTGCAGATACCTAACCAATCTTTCGGTTTTCGCTCGACGCATGCGTGGTTAAATTGGCGGCAAACTCGATTTATGATGGAAACGGCAAAATTCATAGATATTTATACCACGGTACACAAGTGTATCGTGATTTATTCTATGGTTCGTAATAAATCCTTAACCTCAATGGAAATATCAGAAAGCTGACAACATTTCCTTGAAATTTCTGTGCGAACATTCACAGAATGGATACAAAATAGATTAGGTTAGGTTGTTTAATAATGAATTCTGATGATCTGAATTAAAAGTCTTTTTTCATGATATTGTTCGGGAATTTCGTGGAAGATATGAACAAGTTAATAGTGTTCACAAACTAATCTGCAGAAAAATCGAAGAAGGAACTTATTTTGGTGTGAGAAATGTGGGTTTTCAGTTGCAGATATAATTCGATGAAACTAACTGTTTTTGTTGAAATTATCGTGTTTGCAACATTTTTATTTCAGTAAGGTTAGTACTTGAGTATTCCCTAAATGTATAAACTCAATTCCTATCGAGAAATATGAACTTTGCAACAATTCTAGAAGATCATTTCAGGAACGTATTGAGCCCAATTTTTTTTTTCAAATTATTATTATTATTATTATTATAAAAAATACAGAGTTGAGTACAAACGTAACTATAAAACTCTTGAAAAAAAAAACAATAGAAATCCTAATGAGAAAAAAGTAGTATTGAAGCCAATTTGAGAATTACAACCGAGAATGAAGAAAAGGAAAAAAAATCTATAAAATGCAATAGGTACTGAAAAGAAAAAAAAAATAAACCATCACTGCACACAAGTCCTCCAGATGTCAAATCTATTCTTGAAAGCATTGACCGACAAAGCTCCAACAACATGGGGTGTTAGCCGATTCCAACAAGCGAACACTCGATTTCCCAGAAAATGCTGACGGGTTCTTGTATGGAATCTCTCTCGCGCCAGCTTCAATTCATGCCCTCTGAGATGATTGGTGTTCAACTGGAAGAGATGAGACAGGTCCAAGCCGAAGAATCCCTTCAACGCTCGAAAGGCCACAATCATATCCCCACGAAGCTTTCTATCAGCGAATGTGTCAAGGCACATGATATCTAGGCGATCTTGGTAGGTAGGTCTTTGCACTCCATATGGTAAACGTGTGACACGTCGCTGCAGAGACTCAAGCATCTGAGCATCCCGTTGGAGCCATGGATGCCAGACAGGACCAGCAAACTCTAGAATTGGGCGGATGTAAATTTTGTAAAGAGCAGCAACGGTGTCTGGATGGCTTCCCCTGAAACACTGCTGGATCATATAAAGCCGCTGTTTAGCCTTATTACACGTATGTAGGATGTGAGGACTCCAAGTAAGTTCGCTGTTCACAACGACGCCCAGATCGACTTGGCTCAAACAACCATCCAACGCAACACCTTCAATGAAGTATGATCGTCTCGGATTATTGTTGCCCAGATATAAAACACAACACTTGGATGTATTAAGAGGAAGCAGCCAGTCAGAGCTGGCTGTTATATCTTTTTAACAGAGCCGAATTCGGAAAAATGGAAAATGAAAAAAAGGTTTCTTTTGACCTCAAGAATCTTCAGTTAAAATATATGTACAAGTCAAAGACTCACCCTGTATAATATTTATTGCAGCGACTTATTCACACCAAAAAATTTGAGACAATATATGCTACAATACGCCGATGACACCCTTTTAATATCTCAAGAGAAAAACCTAAAGAAATGTATAGAAAAACTTCAAATATTAATGGAAGAGACAGAATGATAATTCAGAACCTGGCGCCTGAGGCCCAATCCAGACAAATCACAATACATAATTTTCAACCACAGGCAAACAAACATCTCTCCAATAATCTCTATATGTGGTACACAAATACAACCCCTGCGGGCTATAAAATACTTGGGAATAATTATAGATAACAAACTGAACTTTAACCAACATACTAAGACAATGAAAAAGAAGACAATATCTCGAGCTAATCATTTCTCCAAACTTATAATAAGAAACCAAGGCCTATCCATCAAAAGTGCTACCAAAATATATAAGACAATCTGCAGACCACTACTAGAATACGCACACCCAATTTTAATTAACTGCAGGAAACCAGCTATCAAAAACTTGGAAGTAGCAGAAACAACATCACTCAGAAAAATAACTAGATTAAGACACCCTGCTAACAAACTACACAACCCACCAAACGACCTACTTTACATGAAGACAAATATTGAACCAATAGGATGAAGACACATTCAACTGAACCACAAATTTTATAAAAGATTGCAAGAAATGCCTGATATTATGGAACTCTTTCATGAAGACCCACACACAAATACCAAAAGAAAATTCCCACAAGCAACAACCATCGAGAAGCTGATGGAAAATTTTAGAAATATACCAGTTTTATAAATATTATTAATGTTTTCTGTTTTTTTTTTCAATAATACATAATGTAATATTAAATTGAAAGAGCTGAAGGACCTAAGGTCAATGGCTCATTGTCTGTTTTCAGTCAATAAAGAACAATCTCTCTCTCTCTATTTTTGGCTTCAATCTTAATTTAAATGTGTTTTATTTCAATTTAGTGTTCTATCACCCTATAAAAAAGACCCGATACTTCTAATTAAAAATTTCTAGTGTATTTTTGGCCCAAACATATCTTTTCTATGGGCATATTTTTTACCGTTTTATTTTCAAATCTACCGATTTTGTTGGCCATGTCTACCGCTTTTCTCATTTTCAACCTAGCAACACTGAGCACCTGTATCATTTCTAAAACTTCTTGAACTCTTGACCTTATATGTTTTAGAAATTATTGAAATGGAATATTGGTCCATAATTTTCTTGTTTATAATCAAAATGTTCAAACATATGCTTGAACACTCACAGAATAAAATGGCTTTTGCAAGACATTCCATATTCAATAACTCATTATAAGAAAGACATAAAACTCAGAGGTATAAAAATGTTTCAGGCTAAAAGATCTGGTTTACTAATCCACCAGATTGAAACAGAAGATTTCGATATGAGAGACGAAATCGAGATGTTTTCTTTGCAAATAGCTAACGAAGATATCGAATTCAGCGCTGCTGGATTTTTTCCAATCGATTACAGCCTGCTGTTCTCGGTAGGTAATTTCAACACTTTAGTTGAATTCAAGATAAATAAATCATCATGTGTTCTTACAGATTATTGGAGGCGTTACCACATATATTATAATTTTGATCCAACTAAATGGTTCTGGTCCAGAAAATAATGTTGACGGAAATTTAACAACCGCTTCTTCAATGTCAAGCTTCGCATTTCCTTATGAAAACACAATACCTGTCAACTAAACATGTAAAAGTTTCAAGCAACATGTATTAGAATATCTATTTGTAAACCATAGTTTGAATATTAGAAAATCTTAAGATATAAAAATTCTCATTATGTTAGCTCGTATAAAATATGTAACAGTAATAATAGCATAAATAACCAAATATCATTTCTCAGTCTAATTTTTCTTGAAAATATCAAAATTTCTGTAATTCCACGGTCTGATATAAAACAGACACGCAGCACTGGCATTGTATGAGGAGGAAACAATAATATCCATTTATTTGGACCAACTACACCGCTTCATTTTCATGTTGGGCTTGGTCGAGCCCCACTCAACTTTTAAGGTGTAGTTTAACTGCACTGCCAATATTTGAGTGGAGCTTAGTCACGGTATGAAATTTCGAATTTCATGTTAAAATTGGCAATCTTGCATTTTTGAATAGGCCTAAGAATGAAATGAAGCTGAGGATTAACTTTGAATGAAAACGAACAATCATGTACCTATAAACGGTGAAAAAAAAAACTTTTTCATTTTAAATACGAATGGAATCTTTTTTTCCACCATAAAAGAAACTGGATACGTGGATGGATACTTGGAATTTGTGGTTCATATAGAGTTAAAATAACCTTGTTTCTTCGCCATGTTCATTTTCGGAAACACTGTACTGTTTGAAATTTTAACTTGGTTTCAATTTCTTCGTGCGAAATTTTGAAAAAATGAAAATTCCATGCATTCTCAACAATGGATTCACACATCCCAACAGTACAAGACTAGAAATCTCCTATGCTTGTTTGCTATCCCTAATTTTTACTGTATAAAGGGTGGCCCACCCCAGACGCGGTTCTCATTTTGAGGCAGTAAATGAAGACATTTTGAAATTTTTTTTTGTGAAATGTGAAGGACAATCAGATGCACAATTTAAAATTGTTTTTACATATACAGGGTGTTCGATAACGAAGATATAGACCATAGTTACACTTTTTCAAATGGAAAACCCTATATATGAATTCAAAAATTGAACGGCAAGCTCAAATAATGATGAGTTTATGGAGACCATTTTATGCCTTAGAAGAACCATTGTAGAGAAAATGGCGAAAAATCGTAAAAAAGGAGTATTTTTAATTTGCAATTAATGAATAAACCCTCCAAGCCAACGAGACCGACAATGTTTTTTCGTGTAGATATATTGGCTACCCTTATGCAGAAGAAGAAAATTTAACTCTGGAATATACTGAGTGATCATAATTAATGTTCAAACATTAACTACAAATAATGGTCAAAAACTTTCTTATTTCAAATGGCACACCCAGTATTTCTGTACCTTGTTGAACGTAAAAATTAATATCGAAACTTCATTGGGTTTCCTTATACCTAAACCTAATAGTTTTCAATTAATTTTCGATTTTTAATTCAACTGGTCAACCTACTATCATGATTAGCGATATTCATAGAAACACTTGGAAATATTTGTGGGGAAATGCTTACAATATTATTTGAAATCTTAAAAACTCATATGAAGATCTCAATAATGATGTTGAAGTTACGCAAGATTTATTATTCCTTTATAAATGATTATCTACTGTTTTTCTGAATATCAATTCTTTTTTCAATTATTTTCGAATTAATTTCGCCTAGAAGGTATTGAGTGTCATTATCATCCAATCTTTTCCGGTACATGCCCTTAAATTTTTCTTTATTCCGATCGTTTTGATTTGAAGTTAAGCCATACGTTCAAAGAATCATGTAACAAACGATTCATTCAAAAAAATATTTGCTCAGGCCTATACTTACTGTGGATTTCACAAATCGTAATCACCAGTGATCGGAAATCAACGGCTTGGTTAGATTTCTGAACTGTCAAATCGAGTTGATTCTAGATCAAGCTCCGATCACCAGTGATATGCTTTGTGAAATCCCCGTTTGAGTTGTATAAACTTACCATTGCTATTTTTTCAAGCAGGAAATAAATAAGGCATAATAAAAGTTCTGTCAAATGTCATCTGTCAAACGTCATCTGTCAAATGTCATCTGTCAAATGTCATCTGTTAAATGTCATCTGTCAAACGTCATCTGTCAAACGTCATCTGTCAACTATCATATGTCAACCGTCAACTGTCATCTTTTCCACGAATATGAGCTGTCACACAAAACAGAAATACAAAAATAATATGTCAATTACTAATTATGGGCAATTTTGGATTCAGTCATTTCCGCAAATATATTTATTACCCAAACATAAATCAGAAAGATTTCAGAAATATAGAGAAAAGATGAAAATGGACAACTCACGATTGATGCTGATCGTCACATTTACTTTACATTCCGGTGAAAATTCACTGTTCCACCAACTTGAGATCTTTACCCGCTTTGGATCTGATAATAGCCTTCCATGTTATTATAAGTTCTATGCAAGTTACACAATAATTGTATACATCGCCATTCGTACTCTAGTCTATACCATTTCTGAATTTCCTACCCTTCAAGAAAATGAAATGCACCGTTGCCAGACTACTTCATGGCTTATATCTTCACAACGTTCTATTTTATTATTGCATTTCTATTGAATACCGTGGAACTTCGTTCTACTACTATTAATCCCCATGGAATATTCTTATACCGTTGGTAAGACCTACTGCACTTTTAACTATTCACTTGACATGCGATTCTGTGGAAGAAAAACTAACCTTCTTTGTCCAAATGTCAAAACCTATATAAGTACTCTATGATTGCTCGATTGGTGGTAACACATAATTCTATGGGTGGTAAGAAAAAGTAAGGCTTTTTTTTCTTTTCTGTAGGATTTTTTTGGGAATATTTTGTTATATAAACCTTGCCCCAACGATAATAAACACAACAAAAAAAGAATTGTCCAATTTGGTGCGATCGTTTGAACAATATGGCATTTCGAAGTTTTGAACCAACCATAGATCGCCTTTTATTAATATAGATAGATTATATAAGGATGAAATTCGAATAATTCGATCATGATATGGATTTGATATAGCGCCTTTTGGCTTAGCACGGCAGTATATATGTACAAGTCAGAGACTCATAATATATACCAGATGGTCCATTTGAAAAGATCCACTGAAATAACTGCCTGGGAAGAGCCTGTATCAAAAAATGTATCAAATTAAAGTTTTTTAGTTTTAAGAGGGGCATCAAGTGCGGATACTCAACCTGACCTTGGAGTTTGATTTCACGGTCATGTAGATTCTTCGAATAGGGAATATGCATATTAATCTCCGTGAAAAACTAAAACTACTCTACTCATTTTATGTTTCTGCCATAATATGGATCGTTGTGGAAATATGAAGTGTTTTATGCTCAGAATGGTTATGATGAAAACTTTCTACACACAAACTACTGAGCAAATTTGAAAAAGTGAGTATTCATGTAGACATATCAAAATCTATCCTCTGTTCGAAGCTTCGGATGGTTCATGAAAGCACATGCTGCGATATGCGCCTGCGTGAATTCATGTTTCGTCCCATCATATCCTTCGACTATACCCAATATACAGGGTCTTTCACGAGGAACCTCACCCATATTTATACGGGAAACTACTGAACGTATTATGGCTTAGCCCATACCCAACTTATGAATAAAAGAAAAATCGGTCGAATCGGACAAATCACCCTGTAGACTCTCAATAAAGGCCCATCATCATTTACCTTCGAATAATCATTTCATTTGTCTTTCATCAAATGATATTTTCGTTTAATTATTATGAATTAGGTTTTTCACCTCTTGAAATTTGTAAATAAATAATACGTAACAGAATCAAAGCAAGAAACAAGTAATAATTATTCACTTATTTCAAGAGGTGAAGAACCTAATTCATAATAATTAAACGAAAATATCATTCAATGAAAGACGTACAAATTGAATGATTATCCGAAGGTAAATGATGAACATTAATGACGTAAGTGTTCGAAATTTCCTCCATTTTGTAAAATCAACTTTGAATGACATTGTATGATATATCGTTGAATTCAGCGTTAAAAGTTATTTCGAAAAGTGTCATAAAATATGCAGGTCCGTATTGAAAAAAATAAGGTTGAAGGTGGCCCAGGAAGAACGAAACGTTGGATACGAAATCTGATTATGTAATTTTGAAGATAATTTACTGTCGAATAAAGAATTCCCGTAACATTTTTTGATAATATTCGAAATAAACTGAGAAAAAAATAAAAATCAAAATGACAGAATTTACTTTTCTTATATCTCAAAAACCGGCCCTGATAATCTCGATTTGTTTGAACTGCTTGACAATGCTTCTATGAATACAACTTTTTCTCCATTTGACATTGAAAAAGTGGCCACCCTGTATACCAGATGGTCCATTTGAAAAGATCCACTGAAATAACTGCTTGGGAAGAGCCTGTATCAAAAAATGTATAAAATTGAAGTTTTTTAGTTTTAAGAGGGGCATCAAGTGCGGATACTTAACCTGACCTTGGAGTTTGATTTCACGGTCATGTAGATTCTTCGAATAGGGAATATGCATATTAATCTCCGTGAAAAACTAAAAATACTCTACTCATTTTATGTTTCTGCCATAATATGGATCGTTGTGGAAATATGAAGTGTTTTATGCTCAGAATGGTTATGATGAAAACTTTCTACACACAAACTACTGAGCAAATTTGAAAAAGTGAGTATTCATGTAGACATATCAAAATCTATCCTCTGTTCGGAGCTTCGGATGGTTCATGAAAGCACATGCTGCGATATGCGCCTGCGTGAATTCATGTTTCGTCCCATCATATCCTTCGACTATACCCAATATACAGGGTCTTTCACGAGGAACCTCACCCATATTTATACGGGAAACTACTGAACGTATTATGGCTTAGCCCATACCCAACTTATGAATAAAAGAAAAATCGGTCGAATCGGACAAATCACCCTGTAGACTCTCAATAAAGGCCCCCAACCGAAAAAATGTTGCCCAAAATTTTTGGAATTATATATGGTTGAACTATACAGGGTCTTTCACGAGGAACCTCACCCATATTTATACGGGAAACTACTGAACGTATTTTCATGAAATTCAGCACTTATAAGTATTTCACGTTGCTGATGAAATCTAAAATATTTTCAAGGCATGAGCACCTCCGGTTTTTCCGGAAATGACGTCAACTTCCGTTTTTCAAATTAGAACAACATTTTTTTATTGCAGAAATAGATTCCTTAGAAAATTTCAAGTTATTTTGATGTAACATTTTTCAGTTTTGGTTGGAAAATTCTCTCTGAGCGGGAAAATTCGGAAAAAAAATCGAAAATAGCTGAAACAAGAATAACTTCGAGGTTTTTGGATGGAGAATTTTCATTTTTGGGATTTTTCAAGATGTAAGATTGATGTATCCACTTTAAAATCGCGATTCATGATACAGGGGGTGAAAAAATCGCTTTCAAAGTTAGGGATGACAAAATCGTGAAAAATCGATTTTTTCAAATTAGAACCCCATTTTTTTATGGCAGATATTGAATCTACGTTAAAAAAGAATGTGAGTGTATGCATCACACCCTTGCCCTAAAGTGGATATTAACTCAGAAAATATCATTCGATCTAATCGTGCTGCAGCACAATAATTTCTTCTCCGCTGTCCTAAGACCAATAAAATATCTACTATTTCACTTTGCGTGTTATCCGGCATTTTTTACGATCAATAAACGAGACAAGATAATGAGGAGGAATATTGTGGCGCATCATTTATGAAACGGTCTTCACGAATCAATTAATTGAACAAATATTAGCTATGGAATCAATTGGACAAATATTTGATGTGAAAATACACTTCTGCTGTTTGTGTAGTGGCGAAAGCTAAATTTCCCATTCAAATTGACTGATCCAGAATGAATAGAACATATGAAAAAAATGAAGAAAATCGAATGTTTCACAATGCGCTACCACCACAAAAATTGTATTCCTATATATCCTTTTCAATAAGATTAAATCAGTTTTTTGGATGCGCCCCATTTTCCTTCTCTGGGAAAGGAATTGAGAAATCGGTATTCAGATTTTTCGTCAGTCTAGTCCAGAACGTTATATGTTTTACCACTTTTATAGTGGTCAGTTTTTGGAGGAACTTTGAGAGAGATGAAAGTGACCTTAAGCTTCATGCTTCTTTTGATATAATAATTACATCATTGTGTATTATAGCCGTTTGGATTGAAGCAGTTAAGACAGTGCAGAAATGGTCAAATTTATTAAAGAAACTGGTGAAGATTGATCAAGATTTGGCAAAATACAGTTTTGCATTGAATGGTTACAGAAATGATCACATGAAGACATCAATGGTTTTGACTGGTATGTTTGAGTTCACAAAAATACATCGACGGTCGAACATGTTGAGATTGAGCGACTTGCCCAACATGTTCGATAGTGAATGTGCTCGCTTTCACTATAAACGGATTTGTTGGGTTGAATGCCCAGTTCGATAGCCGCTTCAAACTTCAATCGCTCGCCCCACATGTTGGACCGTGGATGGTTACCGAGATGGTTACCGTCGAGCAGCTCGCCTGGCTCGCCTCGGTTCTCAGCATACCTTTGGTAATTTCGGATGTTCAGGGCCTAAGCGAATTTCGAATCCCACGCAGATCGAGACCGATTTTATTGCATAATTGCTATTTTGAAAATCCACCGCATCTCCAGTAGCGGAGCGGCTATCGTCAATACAAGAGTTCGCAGGCAGAAAGGAACAATAATACCTTTTATGATCTACGTTTACCTTAAGACTTTTAGTGCGTTCCACTTGGCGTTCACAACGATCAAAATGCTCCCTTAGCCGTTCCACATGGCGACTACGGTCGTTGTGAACGCGGCGAATACGTCACTGATGACGTCATTGTTTTCGCTCACGCCAAGCTCACAACGACCCATCCGAAGACGTGGGACTCTTTGCGGTCGTTCGAGGAGTGGGGATGATAATTTGGCATTCGAGATCCAGACTAAGAGGTTGGGTTATTTATTTTATTTTATTTTCAGAGAAGTTAGAGAAATACTAAATTTTCTGAAATTGCTTTATACTCTTCATCCGAACTTGACGAAGTACTGTCTGAATCGTTGCAACTCATCAAATATGCCACAACGGCATCGTAAGACATTTCAGGTTGCATTCGATTTTGAGTTTATCAGAAAATTCACCAAAAGATTTTATAACTGAGTTTTTAATGAATGAAAAACTTTAATATCAGAATCCCTAAATTTATTTCCATTGACAATGTCATCAATTTGTCTGGATTGCGCTTGTGCAAAGCTTGTCCACAATCAAGCCTGTTCCACTTGTATGTCCAATTGCAACGATCGCAAGCAGGAGGAATGGGAAAAACAGTGGTCGTGAGCGTGAGCATTGTGAGCGCCAAGTGGAACGTACTATTTATGTTCCCCATGTAGGCATGCGAAACAACTCTTAAGGGCCCGATATACCTTTCACAAATCCCAAAGTTGACCGAAGCGACAATCAAAGTTTGACGGCGAGTTCTTCAAACATTGAAATAGGCCATCTTTTAGCAGTTACTCGAAATACCTATTATGGACTTCGACGAAGCAGATGGTTGTAGAGTAGGAAATCATCTCATCGCGAAACACCAAACTATTTGAAACTATTTATTACCTGGAGGTCAGACCTTATTCCTTGTTTCCCAACATATGCGAATTACTGTTTACTTCTCCCGAACCGTTTACCATTTTTTTAACACCTCGATTCGAGTATTCTTTCTTGCGTTTCTGTCAATATCGTTTAGGTAAAAGAGGGTGAAGAATAATTACTTCTAACTCGACATAAGCGAATACCGCTTTCTCAAACTGGGTTAATTACTCTGTGGCTTCCGTAAAATACGATATTTCGATGAATAATTAATACAGTTGGAATGAGTATCATAAATCCTTCTCATTTCTAGAAAATAGCTGGATCACAAAATACAATCATATTCTATTTGAATTACTCCTAAAACAGTGCCTGTAGAATGTAAAAACAGATTTCAAATACTAGTTCAAACAAGGTAGTTATTGAAAATGACAATTTCTCTTCCGATCAGACCATATTCCGAAAAAAAATGAATAAAAGAAAGCTGACGAAAACAATCAGATAGAAACAAATATTATAAAATCGAGGTATTGTTTTCATGAAATTTTGGAATATTCTCAATATATTTAGATGTATCAACAAACTATGAAGTTCTCAATAGATATGAGAAACACCGCTTTCGGACTCGTTTATTGAAAAAAATTTATCATCTATTATTCTATTTCATAACAGGCATCATTCAAAATGAAAAATTTTCAGCGATAATTGCGTAGTTGGAATAATTTTCTGGGACTCACCTCACACATTCATATGATGAACATTTGAAAAATTAATATTTCGAAATATTCTATAAACTCTACAAAAAGTAATAGATTAAAAATGTTTGTCCCCCTCCGTTACTACGCCACTGTTCGGATAGAACAACGTCTATAGAGACAGGTCGGCAACACCATATGAAAGGCAAATATTTCTTCAAAGGCGTGTTCAAACATCATTTATTTATAGCATAGTATACTATGTTTATAGTAATAGATTTAATCATAGATGCATCTATATTTAATCAAATCATGTTATGTCAAAATGGCAATCCATCTTGCTAATAAAAAAAAGGACAAATTACCTAAATCTTTTTTTCCCATATTTATATTATCTACAGATAGATAAATGTAATATCTTGCTCCATTATGTGAAATTCAACATAAAAAATATTTCGCACTGATGGGGCGAGTTTCAGTTAACCAACTGAGGTGTGGTTCAATTTTTTAAGTTGTATTTGTCGAAGTATAATTTTCTGAGTGAGAAAAAAGGAAAGAGCTAGTGGACTGTATAATATATATGAAATTAATTGAAACCCAACACAAATGAAAGGATAAATGCACTCAAAAATAACAGATGAAATATAGTTACCTATATATCAGCAAACAGGATCCTGTCGATGACTCCTATTCCTACATAAAGATTGCTCGAGCTCGACAACCGAATATGGAATGAAGCTGACGTGAAAATCCGTTGCTAAAAATGTCAAATTGTGTACACTCATCCTTGTGGTATTATAAAATAACCACGACACTGGTAACAGTTTTTTGTTCGAAATAATTCGCACAAGTGAAAGTTTAAAAGGAATGTAAGTCGATTGAATCGAAATCACTACAAACAGCGAATCACAGAAAAAACTGAAGTTTTCCGGAACTCACGAAAAGGAAGCAGAAAATTAGCATTACGTCAATCAATGAACTGAATTAAATATATGGAAACGAAACAAATATACGACATATGCTGCACTCCACAGCTGACGAATTGTCCTTATACATAAAGGATGATCCACATGGGAATTCCTTAGTTTGGAGAAATTAATTTAATTATTCGAATTTTGAAAATTCAAAATATTTTATTCTAACCGTTCACTTTAGCGTGAACACGCACCATCACACAATTCGCACCCAACCAAACCAAGACCAGATGTTTATGATTACGGGGACCTGAGTGTGAAGACACTATGAAAGCAAAAAGCGTTCATCTCCCGTAAAAAAATAAAAACTGATAAATAGGACATCTATATCACATGGGGCACACAATTCAACTGGAATTTCAGACAGTGCTCTGCGAATTCACACTTTTCAGTTTTTCCTTCATTTTTTGCATCATTTGGGTACTTATCGAGTTGGAATTTTTTTTTAGATATAGAAAATCGATTTGCCGAGGGCACTCCAATGAGTTTTTTACCAAAACATGATCAACAATTGCCGAAAAACGATTATGAAATTTCCATAGACTTTGAAATTCAACGCAATTTTTTCAAGTGAAAAACCGATTTTTTCATAGAGAATAAATTGGTGTGTCCTAAAGACATCCTTCAACTTCAATTAAAAAAAAATTAGTTCTTTAGGTGGAAAGAAACGCTCTTTTTGAATGGAAAATGTGTGCCGTCGGCGTCGGCAGGAGTATAAGGCCCCTTTAATAAACTTATTCGCTCCACTAAGTTTTCCATTCTTTTCATTCAATAAAATATTGAAATTGCTGAGCCTGTGCCCGTACAGTTTACTTTGTGATTTTTCGTAGCTTGTTTTACGTAGGGTGTACGTAGTCGATGTATACATTACTAGTTGTTATTTGCTTGGTCAGGAGCAACACGCTCTTGTCCAACTGCTGCCATGCAAGTCATCTTGGACCTGCCTCCCCTAGATATCTTTCTGGATTTATAGAGTTTTAACTTGACCTCATATTCCAACATATTCTGTCCTGTAGCAAAGATGGGTACAATCCGTTCAATTCTCAGCATTGCAGCTAGTGAGAAGATGCATTTGAAAGAATTTGATGTATCAACATGAGACAACCACAAGGGTAAGAGGATGGAACCAGCAGAGTATGCAAATTGAAGAAAATAACATTTTAGAACGTTTCAATTTTTCAGGGTGTAAGCCAGGTACAACTCCAATACTCAAGAACACAGAATTTTTCGTTTCAGGGAAAGCTGAGAAAGAAATAGAAATTCTCTACCGACAAGCGGTTGGAGCCCTGATGTATCTGATGTTAGGAACAAGACCAGATTTGGCGTACAGTGTCGGGTTTATTTCGAGAATACTTGAAAATCCAACTCAAGAAGATGTAACCCGAGTCAAGAGAGTTTTTCGATACATCGCAGGGACATTAGATCTGGGAATAGTCTACCAGAGCAATCCAGAAAAACGTTCTTTAGACGTTTACAGCTATGCAGATTTCGGAGGGTGCAGAACAACGGGTCGCTCAACCTCCGGAGTCCTCGTTAGGTACTCTGGTGGAGCCATTTCCTGGATGAGTCAACGACAAGCAGTGGTCGCCACCTCAACAACTGAAGCAGAGATCATAGCAGCCAACGAGGGAGCAAAAGAGGCGATCTGGCTGAGTCGACTCTTCAGGGGGATCACGAAACTGGAAGAAGTTCCGATCATTCAAGTGGACAATTCGGCAGCAGTGAGACTCGCTCAGAATCCAGAGTTTCACCGTAGAACCAAACATATTTATTTCCATTAAACACTTTTTTATCAGAGAAAAAGTGACAGAGGGAAAATTGGTTATCCAACAGATCTCTACAGAACATCAAGTAGCAGACATCATGACGAAGCCGTTGCAAAAGGCACTTTTGAAGCTTCTATGTGAGACAGGACATTATTAAGGATGTCACATTATTTACCCCTTTATCTCACAGTTTTTGCTGACGTTTTTATCTGTGCTCTTGCATCGTACGCAGAAATGTATGGTGCCCCGTTTGACATTCCTCTGCTAATACTGAGATTAGGAGCGGGTTCGATGACTGAACACATGGTGATTGCACTGATTAGATTTTGTTTCGACCAAATTGAGAATATCGGCAAGGTTTCGTTTTTTCCACTTCAAGTGGCGCTTTTCACTAATTATGACTGATTTTTATTAGTTATTTCAAATATTCGAATTTATTCTGGTGAACATGTTGTGTCAATAGCCGATAATTTTGTCAAGCAATAATTTGGGAATATATTCTTGACATTTTAATTCATATCAGTATGGAGGAAAAGTATAAGACTTTCACCATATAAAAATGTCATTCACTTTGGCAGATCAGCTGACAGCTGTTGATTAATCAATCAAATCGATCAAGGGAAAAAGGACCGTAATGACGTTGTATGACATAATTAGTGAAGAGCGCCACCTGAAGTGGAAAAAACGAAATCTTGCTGATATTCTCAATTTGGTCGAACGTCATTCCATTCAAAATTTGACGAGTGCTTACACCATTATTCTAGGCATCTTAGGAGCGGGGAATGGATCAATATGTTTGTTTGAATGATTTGTTCCTTGTTGCCTTTTCGAGACACATACCAAAATAGGAAAGAAATCTGTAACAGCTCCATTTCATAAGAATATATATATCTCTTTTATTCAACTTCATTTAAAAGGGAAAGTGTTAAAATTGTAAATTTGAGTTGAAGATACTTCTCTATGTTCTATAAGTAGAATTTATTTCAGATTTTGAAGAGTGCATGTGTCAAAGTTAGTCAAATAAAAGAGGAATTTCAATAAAGTGACATTTCAGAACAGGAGCTTTATTTTACCAAATTTAGAAGAATTCAATAGTCTTGACTACAGATACGTAACTTCTTGTGTTTACTTCCTGTTTTTTTTTGTTCTGCTCCACTAACCTGGTCTTCAAGTAGGGCAATATTTTCTCGCAAAATTTCATTTTTCTTCTGAACCTCTCTAAGAATTTCCTTAAAGTACTTGTTTTCGATACTTAAAATTTTTACCTGCGTTTCGAAATCGTTATTCAAAGAGTTATCATCAGATATTTCTTCCTTTGTTTCTTATTGTTTGCAAGAGTTGGATTTCAGGTTCGCGGCCTGTATTATGCACGATTTGTGAAAGCACTTGAGGCACTGCACCGCGTTTACAACCCTTTTGTTGCAATGAAAGCATAAATTTCCATCACTTTTACTAATCTTCTTAGGACCATTTAACGGATCCTCTGTATCCGGCGCCATCTTGACATACAATGGAAAATATAGGTTTGATGATTGTGGCACTATAGAAAATGAAAAAGAATTTTTGAAAGAAACTTCTTTTGGGAAAATATTCGAAAGCCTGAGAGTCCTGCCATTTTTTCCATCTTTTTAACCGTTGAGTTTTTACCGAAGATAAGGCATATTGGTACATAATTGCCATCGAAAAAGCTATCTGATGATGCAATAATATACCCGATGTGCCTGTTGAAATTGGTTCCAGTATAACCGCAAGTTGCAGAGGTCCAAAAATTTCCCCTCTCCGATTTCCAAAATGATTCTTCTCGTGCAAAATTATGAATATTTTTCCTGGAACGTCTAATAGGCCATAGCGGCAAAGACGTACGTCACTCCACCTATTGTGTTTCATCTTCCCACTTATATTTTTCACCTCTATCTTGTGTTTCTACAATTAATAAGTTATAGAGGAAATTCGCCTGGAATATTAATTAATGAATTTTTCCCTTAAATCTAAGGGATTATCCAACAGAATTGAATAAAATACAGGAGCTCTCTTGGAGAGAAGAAATGGACTGCTGTACCAATTCTTGTCGCCACGAGAATAGGGATGTTGACACATGTTACAAATTCATAAAAATTGAAGGTAGTTTTTGAAATAGTGAAACAATATTTTAGTGATCTAATTACTCTCATTAAATTAAATAAAATCGATTTAAAATGTGTAATCTATTACAGTTTATCACGTGACTGCAAACACGAATGAGAATACGTGACGTCACTTTTCGGTAAACAAGCTAACCTATAACCTTACTGTCATCACGAGTACGAACTTAGGAAGAACAGAAGAGAGTGGAATGTATCACCAGCGAACTATTTCACAATTATTTGTTATTACGCAAACGATTTGTTCGCGAGAAATCACGCAAGATCAGTTCGCTTTGACAGACGGCGAAGTCTGTTAACCGTATGGTGACGTCATCATAATCACTTCGTTTCAGCGGCAATTTTGAAAACTATTTTTATTTACGCATTTTTTCTTAGTATTTGCTATATTTTTTCCATAAAAATATTTTTTTCGTGTTTGTATAGGGCATATCTACAAATTAAAATTATTTCCAAAAAATAGTCAACATCCCTATTGATGAATAAAATGGATGTATGAAATGGAAATAAATACCACAAAGTGAACACTGAAGGAATGGTACTTGCGTTTGTTCAGATTAAAAGTTACGTATCTGCTTCTGTCTGGTTTCGTAGGTGTTGTACTGGATAGAAGTCTTTATCACACGAATTCACTTTGTAAGGGTGGCGAACTAAAGGCCGACGACGTGGAAACTATTTGTTGAGGGCTTCGAGCTAAGATGTATGAAAACGATGCGACTGATGGCAGAGATCTTGTCGAACTGCGCAGGTATATGCTGCTTGTGGGATTTTTGTAACAGCCATAGAATCGCACAGAGAATCTCGGTCTTATTCTTAACCAAATGAGCCCATCCTATGTATAAACTTTGTGGTAAAATTTTGAACAGAATAATTCATTAAAAAAACTTCAAATCAATTAGAATAGCTCATAAAAATTGATAGTAAAACGTCTGCAGAGCAAATGTAATAAATTCAGCTCGAGAAGTAATTATTCTTCACCCTTTCTTACCTAAACGATGTTGACAGAAACGCAAGAAAGAACACTCGAATCGAGATGCTGGAAAAAATAATAAACTTTTCGGGAGAAATAAACAGTTTTTCGTAAATGTTTGGTCGTTTGGAAACAAGGAAGGAGGAAGGTCGTCATCCAGGTAATGAATAATTTTAAATAGTTTGGTGTTTCGTTATGAGATGATTTTCTACTTTACAACCATCTGCTCTGTCCAAGTCCATAATATTTCAAGTTACTGCTGAAAGATGGCCTACTTCAGTGTTTGAGGAACTCACCGTCAAACTATGATTGTCGCTCCGGTCAACTCAGCGATTCGTGAAAGGGGAAACGGGCCCTTAAGGAGGTTCATAAACTTTCAATGAAGTTGGGAAAGTGAAATAATCATTGAAAAATATCCCCCTAAAAAATGTTCTACAATTTTGGATCAAATCTGGGAGTTCAGACAAGAAATACAGGAGTGAAAATAGTCTTCTGATCCCAAAGGAAATTTCAAACTTCACATCCAATTATTTCTCTTGTTACAAATTTAGAATTTTTGCTAGTGTCTATCTGTTCATTTTGAACACACAAAAGAAAAAAAATGTTCAATTGTCTCACGAACGCTCTGCCACTCACCATGAAGATGGCTTTCAATACACTATATCAGACATACAGATGTCTGAATTACCTGTGCAATGTTTCAGTTACTTTTTGTATGAAAATGGACGTTATACCAAAGCAAGTATCATTTTTCTGAATGAATTGTGGAAAATGTATAAACAGTGTGCTCTTGGAACGCTCGTCCTACTTGAAATTGTCAAATTCATTTCTATCCGTCCGTCTGAAAACACGATAACTCTCGAAAGAATAAATATAGACTTGAAATTTTCAGTGTAGGTTCGGATCACGAATGTTGCGGTAAAGATAGTTAATGGGCAAAATTCAATCAGGGGTTCCGTAACTGACTGTAAGAAATTTCAAAACTATAGATTCGATCAACATGACATTTTGCATTTAGATAGAGACTGACATAGATGCATAGAAATACCTGCTGTAACGACTCCTTACTAAAAATCGTGACCAAAATTTGTAGATCAAAACGGCACTCTAGATTTGAGTTCTCGTTTTACTTCCGGAATAATCCGCAATATTTTATCGATCGTGTCGCTACTGCGGCAATGGAAAATAGCGCGACCCCTTTCGGGAGAAATGAAAAGAAGTTCAAAATCTCAGATTTTCGATTGACAAGAAAGTCTTAAACAAAATCTAATCAGTGCCAACACCAGGTATTCTATGCATCTATAGACTGACCTATTGAAATTACATGCAAAATGTTGTCCAGATGCTAGCAAATTATTGACCAAAAATTCCCAATATTTCTTAAAAACACATTTGGGATCGTAAACGATTTCTACGACAGCCGCTGACAATAAATTCTTTTCTGATTGGATTCATGAATGCGAATCCTCTTGTTTTTAATACAATTTTCTTTATTATTCACTCACAGCCAAACGCAATCTCCATTCACTTTATTAGGGTTGAAAAAATTCGTATGTCAGATACCCCATAATTTTCAGAAAAATATTTTTGCGTTCAGGTTTGAATATATTCAGAGAGAACTCTGAATCTTTAGATGAATCATCGACTGCAAGTAATACATTTTTTTTTATACTGTATATTATAATATATTATAATGTATTAATGCACTTATTTTTTAGGGCAATTGATACTTCCATGTATTGTTTACATTTTGTTGGAAGATAATGTGAATTATATGGTGTTACTAGCTGTTTATTTAGCTCCGCGATGTATCATTCATGTATCTGAAGAAATCTACTGTAAAATGGTAAATTTAACCAAAGAAAGATTCGAAATACTGAATAACATTCTTCGAACAATGACAGATTGCAAATACAATAATATATGCATGATAGATGTAAATGAAAAAGAAAGAACATTTGATATTTTATGCCATGTATGTAACTGGCATCACAATCTAGTCAAATCAATGTTGCTCACAAATGACATTTTTGGCTTTCGCATGGTTAGTCATTTCTCTTTTGCATTCGTCATGTTATCCATGCATGTATTCTTTGTGGTCCGATATGTCAGAATGGAAATAAATTTTGTTCATTTAACGGAGTACTTCACCATAATATTATGTTACACTAGTAGTGTTTACAGAATCTGCAGAACTTGTGAATACTGTGTGCAGGAGGTGAGTTACACTTTGCAAAAGGTATTTTTTGTGATAATCATTCATCCATATCAACTAGTGTCAAGTAAAAAAAAATTCTGGCAAAATTTGTTATTTCCATATACATAATTCATAGTAGGTACAATATCACAGATCAAAAATAGAAACAAACAGTTTGGCTTTCACTGAAATGTGAAAATTCACAATCTGTAAATTTAGCCCGGGAGCCAGTGATAGTTTTTGGTGACCAATTTTAACCCTGGCCATAATTTGTATACAGGGTGTTTCACCATAAACTGGACAAACATATATAGCCGTGTAGTTGACATCAAGAAAGTCATTTTTGCCTTATGACATATACCCCGTTTTCGACGCATAATCGAGATACAGGGTGCTTAATGTCAACTTTGAGCAAAAAGAAAACCAATTGATATTTTTTCATTCTGTTTCCACCCAAGTATTCAGAACTAAAGATAGTTCAACCATGAAAAATTCCAAAAATTTTGGGCGAAATTTTTTTTTTTACTGAAGACATGTAGAAAAAAAGTTGAGTTCGAAATTTGAAAAAATTTTTTCACGGAAAATCTTAGAAAATCGAGTTCGTTGAGATTATGCTTTCCAAATTGGCAACCGAGAAAAAAAAATTCCGACTTTGCAGGTTTTCCGCCATTTTGAAATTTTTTTTGCAAAATTCTACACCACAATTCAATTGAGCTCTAAAAAATACTATGATGTGATCAGGAACCGTTATTTCAAATATCACGCATAACTTACCACAGTTCACAGAATATTGCTCAAAGTTGACATTAAGCACCCTGTATCTCGATTATGCGTCGAAAACGGGGTATATGTCATAAGGCAAAAATGACTTTCTCGGTGTCAACTACACGGCTATATATGTTTGTCCAGTTTATGGTGAAACACCCTGTATAATTATTCGAATAAAAAAAATCGTCCGCTGGCTGTACGTTGGTGGAAAACCCGTCCGCTGGACATGAAAACTTGTTTTCCACCAACGTACAGCCAGCGGACCATTTTTTTGTTCGAATAATTATATGAACTACCATCTTTGTGAATTTGAGAAGGGTTAAAATAACAGAAACTCAAATTTTTTTTTACAAGTTTTCATGTCCAGCGGACGGGTTTTCCACCAACGTACAACCAGCGGACGATTTTTTTTATTCGAATAATTATATAAACTACCATCTCTGTAAATTTCAGCAGGGTTAAAAACTCAAAATTTTTTTTACAAGTTTTCATGTCCAGCGGACGGGTTTTCCACCAACGTACTGCCAGCGGACGATTTTTTTTATTGGAGTAATTATACAAAACTACCATCTCTGTGAATTTCAGCAGGGTTAAAATGACTGAAACTCAAATTTTTTTCAGAAGTTCCCATGTCCAGCGGACGTATGAATATAATCTTTTCGTCACGATGTCTGTATTTTTCTAATTTTGAAACGAGAATGTTCTCAATTGATCAGGTTCGACTCACTGATTAAGAATCCGTGGTTGAATTCAATGGATAGTAATTAACTGATTTTGACAGCTTACGCACGTTTCGTATTCGGTGTGACTGTCGAACATCTTCAGTTTGGTCTATAATTTAACCATGAATCGTCTCAGAAACAAAAAACGCTTGTGAATCATTGATTTTTATTATCAAAATGCCTTCTCTATTAAAGTTAAGATAGTTCATCACGTGCTTCTTCCATTTTGTTGTTAGTTAAATCGACCCACTGAAGCGGCTATTCAGGCTGTTGAGACAAAATTTCGCACCGAATTTACATTGGACATAAAGCCACCAACAGGCTTACGTACAGTGCGAACTGAAGGAAATATCGCAGCTGTATCGGCCAGTGTTAAGGTAGCATTCGGATGTAGGCAGTCGCGACCCGGAAGCCACGACCGTGGTCGCCTTGCACCGCTCAAACGGAATCACATGCAACGCTTTCCGATACAAGCGACCGTGCAGCGCGGCCGGGAGGCATGGCCACAGCGCGACTTTGGCAGCGTCGCCGAGCCGCTCTGGAAGCAGTATGTTAGCGCTGCCCACTCATCTTGATTGTTCTTGTGTAGTATAGAATGGCAGCGTTTACCGATGAAAATGACGAGTTCCTAGTAGAACTAATAGCCCAAAATCCATCGCTATAAGATTCTCGACTCAAAACTTATAAAGATAATGTTATTCGAGATAATATATGGGAGGATATCGGAAAAAAAAACTCGATAGAACGCTTTCGTTTGTTTAAATTGTCAGACATAGTTAAAATTAATTAATTGAAGTTGATTCATGAAAATTTTGCTATTCAAAACAGGACCGAAATGCGCAATTGTTCGCACTGGTTTCTTGCTGACACTGTGGCAGTCGCCGCCGGGTCGCTGGTATCCGTAAGCTTGTGGCAACGCCGCCCAGCAGTGGCAATCGGTCGCGGCAGTCGGCCGCGGCTGCCGGGTCGCGACTGCCTAGATCCGAATGCTACCTTTAGTGATGACCATCGATGACATCGATTCGGCGACGTTCGAAGCAATCGGGCATCTGTTACTCAACAACGTGGAAAATTTTGAAATTTAACACGTTGAGTGTTCCATGCATCACATATGATGCATAAAAATTTTCGCCAGGAGTCCATGGGTCGTATGCGATTCATTTAACGGTCAAGATGAATATGGCTACCATTAATGAACGCTGCATTTTGGTTAGTTCATATGAGCTGAACGTCTGGTAGAAGGATATGCATTGTTAACCGCAGTCATTTGATAAGAAATCTCAATGCCTTGTTTCCCTTTTTTATATTCCACAATAATTTTTCTCTTACTACCATTCCTTGTCTATTTCGCACATCAATCATTTCACTACCTTGATATGTACTCAACATTATCACATCTCTTTAATCTTGCCACTTTGAGAATGTAATGCCATCAGCCTTAAATTCATGTTACATATTATACAAAGAGGTCCAGTATTGAAAAATGAGCCTAAGTCGCTGGTCTCCCCGAACCGCGACCGACGACGGACGCGGATCTGCCGCCGTCAACTTCCGACTGATACATTTGGAAAACCATGGATACGGTCTCTCTCAACCGTCGCCTCCGACGTCGGTCGCGGTTCGGGGAGACCAGCGCCTAATGGTCGATTCACAATGGACGTAAAACGTAACAACTCTAACGTACTTTGCACGTCATTTGTTACGTTTTACGTCCATTGTGAATCGACCATTAGACATTCATGAATCACACATGAACAGGTTGAAAACAATGACAAAATGGCTGCAAAATTAATTTTTTATAGAATATAAATATCTTATCACTCAAAACTAACCCTAATTTTTGGATAAATGTGTTGGACGTGGGGGGTGAAGAAGAAATTATAATTGGGACAGTCAACGAGTTAAACTCGTCCAGTTGCAAGTCTCATATTGAACAATTATCAATTTTCAGGCGAAAAGAACTGGTACACTTATTCATCATATTGATACATCTGACAAGGAGACGATTGATGAAATTGAAATGTTTTCTCTTCAAATTATCAATGAAGACATAGAATTTAATGCAGCTGGATTTTTCCCAATTGATTATAGTTTGCTATTTTCAGTATGTATTCGAATAATATTCAATATTCTTGTTATTAACATATTATTATTACTATTTCGCTACTTCTGCCTTTCCAATATGTTTCAGACGTTTGAAAATTACTCTATAGCTGAGTTGAATGCTCCTTCATGATAGCTTTTCATCCGTTGAGGGTATTCGGTACTTCCTTCAATAAGCATCAGACTGATGCCGATCTGGCAGAAGTGCGCCACCTATCTGCTTGGAATATTTTATAGCTCATGATTCATTTGTAACGTGAAATCATCCAAGTTACATTACCTAATATTCCTCATACTAGACTCAGTTGAATATACAGGTTTATTCAAGTTATACGACGAGGAAGATTATGACTACATCCCTTGATTTTAAGAAAATGCTGCCTTTGGAGAGGATGGGATACCATCAGAGGAGTATTTTAATTTTATATTCTTAATATACAGGATGTCGCAAAAGCCCTGACAGTATCGAAGCTGTGTTTTTTCGAACGGGACACCCCATATATTGTTGCATTCTCGGATTCTATGATAAAAATTAAAATGGGTTTGATTAAGGTCTACCCCACCTACACCTAAGACCTTTTCAAATATTTCGTATCATGTGAAAATGTAGTACCAATTTTGACACTATGACTTCTTAATTTTTATATTTGTTTTTGGACCAAATTAGACGAGTCCTTGTGGCTTTCGTGTCACATGGACTAACATGTACGGCGAGGCCCAAAAATTATGACTAAATAATTACAAGTTTCGAACGTTAATAACTTGTTCATTTCAAAACGAAAACCCTGTATTTTATATCAACAGCAGGTGTATGATTATGTTCTCTACCAAATACTATCACACTTCCATAGCTATCTTTTCATGGAAAACGAAAAACATCGAAGAAAAAAAAACTAAGAAACTTTCAATTGATACATTCTTTGATACAGGATCTTCCCAAGGAGTTATTTCAGTGAATCTTTTAAAATGGGTATATTATTATTTCTTATAGTACGGTGTTATTAACCTAAAAAAAGGCCTAACCTTGACATCCAAAGTAAAAGTTTTATTCCAACTCCAAATTGTTCTATATAACCCTCTTATTGTTTGGTAAAAAGTTACACCATTTTGAGCGTCGGGTTTGGGGGGGAGGGGGAGAAAAAGTAGGAAATTTAGTAGTTTTTTTAGTTGTTTGGAAATTGGTTGAAAACTAAGCTGTTTAGCACAAAGATTGTTATATACAAAAATATTCTACATGAAATTTTAAACTAAAAATGTCCTATGCATATTCCCTGTAAAATTTACGGTTCATGAGTTGCAGACGGTTCTTCAAGCATCGGGTGATGCTGACCTATTAGTAGTCTTAACAGCTATTGATGAAGCAAAGAAAGATGTTCAAACGTGTGTTATTGGTGATGACACGGACTTATTAGTACTGTTGACTGTCCACGCACCTTCAGGGAATAAACTGAAAATGGTCGTACCTAAAAAAGGAAATCACCAGGAAAAAGTGTACATTATTTCTGACATTCAGCAAGGCATTGGAGATATGAAAGATGTACTTCTGGTTACATACGCCTTCACAGGATGTGACACTGTGTCTGCTGTCTATAAGAAGGGAAAAATTGCACCTTATAGGAAAGTTCAAGCCAACACCGTTCTTCGTGAAAAACTTCTGGTCGTCAACAACCCCAAAGCCGACCCCAGTGCAGTGGCTGATGCAGGAAATTACTTCCTACTTGCAATGTTTGGAGCCAAGAACACTGAAGATCTAGATTGTCTCCGCTACCAGTCCTACTTGAAAACGATTGCAAAGCAGCCTATACATGCATTACTGAAGTTGGATGCACTACCCCCCACTTCAGGAGAGTCAAGACAGCATTCATTTAGGACCTACCACCAGGTACAACAGTGGCTGAATGAAGATAAGGATCCACTCAAGTGGGGTTGGAAGAAGATTGGCGACCACCTGACACCAATTACAACAGCACGTCCTGCAGCCCCCCAGGAATTACTGTCCCTTATAATGTGCACTTGCAAAGATGAATGCGTTCGTAATTGTGAATGCAGAAGGAGTGGTCTAAACTGCACTAGCATATGCAGCAATTGCTCAGGCCAAGCATGTGATAACATGGACAATAATAACATCTTAGACGACGAGCTAGAGGAGGAGGATAATGTGCTGGAGGATGAGTGAAGTTAAAAAGGCAATGAACATTCCAAATTTGAAAGATATTTATGCTTAAGAAGTGAATTTATGTTGCAATGTTCGTAGAAAGTTCAGGGTAGGTTTCTCCGTACCACAGGTTTAGGTATATGGCATAGGCCTGTGGAAGCCTCTTTTCCCTTAAAAAAGAGTGCCCCTTGATAAGGTGGTGAGGTTGTCGTTCCTTCAAGGGCTTATCACTAACATACCACCGGCCACTGAAATAGCAACATTCTTTTACGAAGCTTATTTTTTTTTAAATTATCAAAATTACGAAAAAGTTAACATTTACACCGTCTGTAACTCTTGAACCGTACAATTTAGAGTGATTATGAAAAGGCCATTCTTATTTAAAATTTAACGTAGAACATTTTTGTATATAACAATGTTTAGGATAAACCGCTTAGTTTTTGAAATATTTACGAAAAACTAAGAAAACTAGTGATTTTTCAAATTCCGGTCACTCCCTAAATCAGCGGTTTTTCGTGCGGCAGTCAAAGGACCGGCAGCGCAAGTGGCAGGGAGTGATCACATTCTGCCCAGTTACTGTCGTGCGAACGTTGCGTACGTTCTTAATTGTCCGAAAAATGTCGACGGAGTGGAGCAACGAAAAATAATTTCATTTCTAGAACACCTTGAGATCGAAAGAGTGATATGGGATTCTTCCGATAAAAACCATAAACTTAAGCACAAAGTGCACGATGTATTGATATCATCCACCATCTTCTACGACGACGAACTTTCTTTTGGAGTTTATATGTTTTCAAGACACTCACATATTTATTTAAATGAAGCAGACAGATCGCTGAAACTGCAATTTCGTCGTCCGCCATTGCCAAAACTTGATCGCGAGAGAAAAATTTGAGCTGAGTGTAAATACTCACTGCCTTTCCATACTGCCGCAGAAGTATTCCGGGAAATATTTCTGGCAGCGCGAGTAGCAGGGGAAGTGGCTGAGTGTAATTGAGGCATTACATGTGATGTGAATAGCCTTAACAAGCAGTAATACGTTTGAAACAGCTATCATTGCCGAGCATGTGTCGATGGTGAACGTTCATTATCGTGCTCCTCAAAAGTCGATCTAATTCAACTATTGTCGAAGTCTAAATTTGTTAATCTTGTCACTGGTTTACTATAAGATTAAGAAGAAACGAAGGAAGTGAATAACTAATAATTAGTCATAAAATGGGGACCCGCAACAAAACAATATCCGACATTGAAAGGAATTTTCAAAGTCAAATGAAGGAGTTCGAAATGAAGTTAAAAAACATCCAGGAGCCTTCTACAACTGGATTATCCTTAAGTGCAATTCCAATTGAATCGCTGAAACTGGAATTTGAAACCTTTAAACAGGAAATAAACATCAAGTTAGATAGAATTATAGAGGGGTTGGAGCAAAAAAATATGTCGAAAAACATCCTAATATATGGAATCAAAGAGGATGAAGATGGAGATATTTCCCCCATTGTGAGGGATTTGGTCAAGGATAAAATGAATGTAGATATAAATAAGACCGATCTAAACAATTACTATCGCCTTGTTAAAAAACCCACCGTGTCGAAACAAAATATAACAAAACATCGTCTGATTGTTGTTGAATTCGCGTGCCAGTGGATGCGGGATGCTGTGTTTTCGAAGAAGGCAAATCTAAAGGGAAGTGGTGTTGTTTTTGTGGAAATGTTAGTGAAAAAAAGACTACTTCTTTTCAAAAAAGTCAGGGAAAAATATGGACGCAACTGCTGGACTGTCAAAGGTAACATTAAAGTGCTTATAAACAGTGAAACTGTACGAATTGATAGTAGTGAAGACTTTGATAAGTATGAGAATTGATTGATTAATTCGAATCTTCGAAAATGATTTTCGGAGATGGCTGTTTATAAATTGTATTTAATTTTTTTGTGTTATAAATTTTGGCTTCAAATTGGTATATTATTTGGGGAGTCACGGAATTGAAAATCTTCGGTTGTTATTGTTTACTTGTATTAATTTGGGAAGTGCTGATTCCGAGATTATTGCTTGTCGGAATTTTCTACGATTTCATTTTTATTGAATGGGAATTATATTTCTCGAGTACCTATAGCATTATACATCAAGTTCTCGTGATTGCTTTCTGTTTACAGTTGGTATTGGTATGCGTGGGGGGGTGTTTCAGTTCGTAATCCCAAAAGTGCTCCCGAGCACTTTTGCGGATTACTAAGCACTAAGCCCTGAGCCAATGTTTTACGAATTCATTTTTACATTAATTGAATTATGAATCAACATTTCCTTACATGACAGTAACATCCCAAAACTGTTTGGACTGCAATTGCAGAGAGATGATAATGAGGAAACTTGATCATTATGAAAGGAAAATTGAAGGGCCCATGTGTATTTTGTTAAATGGTAATTTGTGCGTTGACAACTTAATATCAATAGAAAAAGGAAAAGCCACGATTCTGATTTTTTTACGTTTTCATCTGACCAAAGGGTCTATATAATAGACAACATCAAAACGTTACACAGTTCATTGAGTTCTAATTTTGATACTTCTTCGTTATTAGTCACGCAACAATGTTTGATGTTTTGCAACTGGTTTGCTCCTGAAAAATTAGTGCAAGAATTGACAGAGGAACATTTCCATTTTTCCTTCAATTTTTTATTTAATTTTGTTTCAAGGACTGGAAGTTTTCAGAAGAAAAAGTAAACTCGAAAAATTCAGTATATTTATGAATATTATCAAACAGAGAGATCCAGGAGCGAATAGCATTTTTCTCTTTCATTACCAATAAGAATGTATCATATATTATATTACATAAATCGAATTCAAAATTTTTAATATCACATACCTATGCCAACTTACAATTTCTTTTTCGATTAAAATAACCTCACTTTCAATATTTCCTGAAAAAAGTGCTTAGGGCTTAGTGCTCGAAACGTTGAATTACTTTCACAAAGTGCTTAGTATTCGCGAGCCTCTTGTGAAAATAAGTGCTTTGTTCTCGAGACTCGGGAGCCTTTTTTTTTCAAGTGCTTAGTGCTCGAAGCACTCTTCTTCAGTGCTCGTCACAGCTCTGGTATCATTCCTTCTGCACAGTCTGGGTTCAGAAGTGGACACAGTTGTTGTACTGCTATGCTTTGTGTGACAGACGAAATTTTTACTTCCATCGATCGTGGCGACCTCACCATCTTAACTTCGCTCGACTACACAAAGGCTTTCGACTCCATAGATCAAGATATTTTGATTGCTATGTTCAACTACATTGGCCTTTCCCGGCAGGTTGTAGATTTGCTGGCAAACTATGTTAAATCTAGATGCCAGGCAGTGGTTGTTGGGGGAGAATCGTCTGAGTTTTTGAACTTGTGTTGCGGAGTACCACAGGGGTCGATTCTAGTTCCCCTTTTGTTTATAATTTATATATCAAGTTTCGCTGATATTTGTGTATCCGCAACCTCCTTCTTTTACGCGGAAGACAGACAACTCAAGCTCTCCTTCAAACCTGATGATAGTCAGCAAGCTGTGGCGGCTCCGAATTATGATTTGAGCCTCATCTAGGATATATCGAAAAAACACCGTCTTCGCCTGAATGCTAGCAAATCTATATGCCAGATTTTTGGACGGAAGAATCAGAGGATGATGTTTTTGGAGAATTATGGGCGGAGTGTGGTGATGAATGGAGATGTTATTGAGCTTCGGGACAGTGCTAGGAGCTTGGGCTTGAAAGTTGACACTGACTTACGAGTCACTGGGCATATAACTGATTGCTTGAGCAGAACTTACATGAATTTGGGGCAACTGTATCAGTTTAGGAAATATCTCAATAAGTCTAATAAAAAAGTGCTTTGTGAATCTTTGGTTCTTTCACATATGAATTTCTGCGATGTCGTCTATGGTCCTTGCCTGACCATTTCTGATATGAATCGAGTCCAGTTGCTTCAGAATAGATGTTTGAGATTTATTCATGTTATCAGAAGACATGAGCCGATGATGAGACTGGCTGGCTTAATATGGAATATAGAAGATGCTACCATTCTTACCTACTGCTCTTTAAAATTATCTGTTCAGGATCTCCAACAAGGCTTTTCAATAAGATTATGTTTCGTTCTGCAGTGCATTCAGTAAATGTGCGCTCCAGGTGCAATATATCCAATCCAATACCTACTACTCTGTTTACCAGATCGTTTTCGTATCCGGTGGCTAAACTATTGAACCAGCTGAATTGTCAATATGTAAATATTTCTCTTGACAAATTCAAATTGTTCGTTCTCAATAATTTTCGTAATGATCCATTGTACACTTGATCTGTCCGTCTCAATGAAATTATAACTATCTGCTAATGTTTGTGAATTGAGTATCCCTATGAAATTGTTGATTCATGTTTATAATAATTATACCGTTGTTGATGTACTTGACAGTTTGTGAACGCCTATCTGAAAGTGCTTTTGTCCCTTGTTGCACATCTGTTCGAGGTGGAGCATTCGTACCTATACCTATCCGGATCACCACGCATCTTTGGTACTCAGATGACATTTTGCTCGTAACATTTTAGATTCATTTTTCTTTTTTCTCATTTGTAGAGGGTTAGATGGAAAAACAGACGCATGCTTTTGGGTAGTTTTTATCAAATAACTGTACAACTTCTTTGACTTGAAATCATGTGAACTAAATCTCGCCTTCACATACACAATTTTGTTTATTGTATTTTGTATTCCTTCAATAAAGTCCTTTATTATTATCATTATTATTATTCATGGAAAATTATTTTCAGATAATTGGAGGTGTAACAACATATACAATAATTCTCATCCAGCTGCAAGTTGATAATTCTAAGGATGATTATATTTTTCTAAAAAATTCCACTGAGGCTATAATAATTTCTGATATATCTGCTTTCCCATACTAGTATGTTGAATTAATAAATAAAAAATTGTGAAGATTTGTTTGAAAGCTTTTTCATAGAAGTTATGCAATAAAACTATGTTTATTGTGAACTTGAACACCTTGATTCATTCTTAGGAATTGAAAATTTCTCAACTGTAGATTGTGCCATTGTGGAACATGATTTTTCCAAAGAAAGATCAAGAAAACACACTATTTCCTTCACAAACAAGGTATATAAAAAACACATTATAGACAAGCTTCTATAAAAACAACACTCATCCGCCATTTTGAAGCCGCAATCTTGAATTCCTCAATTTTCAAGAATAGTAATTTCCGACCCAGAAATCCCCCAGATACCAATTTTGAATAGAATCGGATCATAATTCGTCCGACATATTATAGCCGCCATTTTGAATTTTCCAATTTGTCCAATTATTGTCGAACCCAAAAACCCCCAGATACCAATTTTGAATGGAATCGGATCATAATAACAAAACTCATCTGCAATTTTTGAGCAGTCATTTTTTTTTTTTCATAACATATATTTCATGATGCATTGTCGCTAGAATTATGTACAACTGCCAAATTTCAAATCAATCGGACGATTAGAAATGTGTCATATTCAACTTGCAAGATTTGATTACAGACAGACAGACACCGGGACAGGTGGAACTAAATAAAAGCTTGTAATAACAAGGTATATAAAAAAAACATTTTTAAACACAAGCTTTTATAATATCAACACTCATCCGCCATTTTGAAGCCGTCATCTTGAATTCCTCAATTTTGGAGAATCCTAATTTCCGACCCAGAAAACCCCCAGATACCAATTTTGAATAGAATCGGATCATAATTACAAAACTTGTCCGCCATATTGTAGCCGCCATCTTGAATTTTCCAATTTTCACAGAAGAACCATCATTGTCGATCCCAAAAACTCCCAGGTACTAATTTTGAATGGAATCGGATCATAATTGATTACAAAACTCATCCGCCATTTAGTTTTTTTTTCTATAACAGTATCTCATGGTGCATTGTCACCAGAATTATGTACCGGGTGTCCCGAATTCGTTGTCTAGTGAGGAGATCTCCGAAACCCGATGACCTAGAACAAAATGAGTGGCACATTTTCGGCAGTGGCGGTTCTACTATACCCCGAAACCCCGCGGCGCGGGGGGCCCAGACGTTACGGGGGCCCAGAGGGCCCACGCGGATGTGGTAACAATATGTTTGAAATTCTTATTCTATTCTAAAAGGCGAAAAAGTTTTCAGAATGTATTCAATTTCATCTGTTTCTGACGTTGCCTATAACTGTGGCCTCTGCTGAGAGGTCATTTTCCAAATTAAAAATCATTAAAAATTATTTACGGAATAAAATGTCCCAAGAGAGACTGAGTGGTCTTGCAATATTATCCATAGAAGCAGAAGAAGCAGGTGCAATGGATAAATCAATTTTTATAAACGAATTTGCAGATAGGAAGGCAAGAAAAAAAGATTTCCACTGAGTTTATATTATACAGGATGTTTCACCATAAACTGGAGAAACATATACAGGGTGAGTCTTTGACTTGTACATATATTTTAACTGTGGATTCTTTAGGCCAAAATAAACCTTTTTTTCATTTTCCATTTTTCCGAATTCGGCTCTGATAAAAAGATATAGCCATTTGAAAAAAAAAATTGTGCTAAATGCGTGCCTGATATTATTCTCTACAAACACCTCAAAGTTCATATTTTTCAATTGAAATTGATGTGATTATTAGATATTCTGGGTGATACATTTAGAAAATACTCAAGCACTAACCTTATTTGAATAAGAATATTACAAACACGATATTTCCTAACAAAAACGCTAAGTTTTGTCCATCATTTCTGCAATTGAAATGCCATATTTCTCACACCAAAATAAGTTCCTTCTTCGATTTTCCTGAAGATTAGTTTGTAAACACTAATAATTTGTTCATATTTTCCCCGATATTCTGGAACGATCTAATCAAAAGTGGTTTCAACTAACCTATCCTAACTCCATCAACGTAAGTCATATGATTCGAGGTCAATGACCTAACCTAACTCATCTTCTGTGATATTATATTCCACAGAACTCTACAGAAGACGATGCCAGATGGCCTATTTTCTCTTCAAACAATAGTATAGTCGAAACCAAGGGAGCGGTACGTACCCCAGAAGAACTATCGCATTTATTTTTGTTTTGTTTACTTTTCGCTAAAGGCGTCTAGGCGTTGCTCTTCGGAAACGCTACAGTGACTTTATCACTGATAGAGTTTGATATTAGAGTCACTGTAGGAAACGCCAAACGAGTAGTTCTGATTCTCGCCGATATAGCGCTACGTTCTTTGCCGGCTGCGATGTAGCACGGGCCACGGCCTACTCTTCCCATCTGATTTCTGTTGCTTCTGAAGGCTGTGGAGTGGATGTAGCCGCCACGCAAGACATACAGAGTTTCTGTGTCTCTAATAACCTCCAACGTTAGTCAGTGACTTCGATTTATTTATTTATTATTTATTAATTTACAGAGAATAAAGCAAAAAGGTGATGATTCTGTAAATGACTTAGTGAATTGATGTAATAGTAGTGTCGTCTGGTGTCGAGTTATTATTGTTTTGAAATTTTTTTTGCTGAAGGACCGGTAACAATGAATTTTCAATAGAAACTGCCTATAAAATGTATGTGGGATTTTATTATTACATATCTCTACATCAAACTTTTTTCATCATAGAGATTTTCGTCTTGACAAAGTTGATAAACTGATAATAATTCTGACAACATTGTTAACTTTTGAGAGACCAGAGACGAAATAATATTCGATGAAATTTAACTCAGGACAGCATTCAGATTATTCTTGAAATTCATGATTTTTTCCTCAAATTTAATCTTAGACAATGAAGAATAACTTGAGAACGACGCGTTTTATTGAAAAAACATAAGAATACTTTTATTTTCTAAACCGATTGGTTCTTTCGAAAATATGAACCGTTTATCCTTTTCAAGTGATTTGATAGTGTTTTTGCATGAATTTATGAGTCGACCACCCTGTAACTTTCAAACTAGGAGATATTGAATAAGTTTCGATTGAGTAATATGCACCATGAATAGAGTAAAAATTCAACCAAAATTCAGTTCATTTGAAATAACCGTTCCGGAGATATGAACAGAAAAGTGTTTTTTACGTGGATTTTCGACACCCTGTATCTTCCAAACGAAACCGAATTTTGAAAAATGGTATGGGAAAAAAGTGTTTCGTTTGATGAGAGGAATCTACAGTTGAAATATATGTACAAGTCAAAGACTCACCCTGTATAGCTGTGTAGATGACACCGAGGAAGTCATTTTTGCCTTATGACATATACCCCGTTTTCGACGCATAAGCGAGATACAGGGTGTTTAATGTCAACTTTGAGCAATATTCTGATAACTGTGGAAAGTTATGCGTGACATTTGAAATAACGGTTACTGGTCACATCTTAGTATTTTTTAGGGCTCAATTCAATTGTGGTGTAGAATTCTGAAAAAAAATTTCAAAATGGCGGAAAGCTTGCAAAGTTGTAAATTTTTTTTCTCGGTTGCCAATTTGGAAAGCACTATTTCAACGTACTAGATTTTCCAAGATTTTCCGTGAAAAATTTTTTTCAAGATTCGAACTCATGTCTTCAGTCAGATGCTTGAACTATCTTTCATTCTGAATACTGAGGTGAAAACAGAATGAAATAATATCCATTGGTTTTTTTTTGTAGCCTTCCGAAGATTACGCTCGGAGAACTTTCATAATTTTTATTCAAAAATATGGAGGCCGTACGAAGGCCAAATTTAGGCTAATGAGCTGTCAGAGTGAACCGGACGGAAATATGAATTTATAAACCAAAAAATATTTTTTCAAAAAACTTTGGTGGGAATCGAACTCCACTTTCGATTCACTAGCGTCGCTTTGGTAACGGAAATTTACAAGATTAAAATAAACCCAATTCATACTCGTAGAGAGTTTTGGTCTAAAAATTCATATTTCGGTCCGGGTCCATTAGAACAATTTTGGCCTTCGTACGGCTTCCAGTTTCTGAAATAAAAATTATGAAAGTTCCCCGAGCGTAATTTTTGGGAACCAATGAATATTATTTCATTCTGAATTCTACACCACATTTGAATTGATCCCTGAAAAATACTAAGACGTGACCAGTAATCGTTATTTCAAATGTCACGCATAAATCATCAGAGTTATCAGAATATTGCTCAAAGTTGACTTTAAACACCCTGTATCTCGCTTATGCGTTGAAAACGGGGTATATGTCATGAGGCAAAAATGACTTCCTCGTTGTTATCTACACGGCTATATATGTTTGTCCAGGTTATGGTGAAACACCCTGTATCAGGGCAGGACTGGGCAGGCAGGGTACCGGGGAATTCCCCGGTGGGCCCCCTTATGTGGGTTTAGGGGGGCCCTCGTCTAAAACGGTGCTACTTATTAGTGAAACATATTATGCCCACATTTTGAACTTGGTAGTCACAGATGCTGTTCAGGTAAATTCTGTAATTGAAACCTACTTTGGGACACTCCAATCGGCAGGGGCGGAGTAACCATTAGGCAGCGTAGGCGACTGCCTAGGGGCCCCACGTGACCAATTGACTGTTTTATACAGGAAAGATTGCACTTCCTAGGACCCCCCCCCCCACATGGTTGATCAGGCCCTGCCTAGGGGCCCCACATGGTTAATCCGGCCCTGCCAATCGGGTTAGTGTTTTTTTTGTCGGAATCTTACAAAAGAATGGCGGTGTGGGATGAGAATTCTGAATGTAATAGAAGATTAACATAAATATGTGACACCCGATGGTGGAGCTAAGGGCCTGGCTGTCCAAAAATTGCTCGGAATTGAACGAGGTGAACATTATGATGACGAACTATATTCAACTTTGCTGACTGTTCTGGAAAAAATTCTGGTAAATTTGATTCCAAGACTATATCAGAAGCTTCAGCTTTTCAGAATTACTTTTGCAAGTATGATGCTGTTTTATTGTCCTTTACAATGCATTCAATCTTGTGGGTGTCTATTCGTCTTTATCATGTTCAGAAACAGTAAATTTATTTGGTGTTGTACAAAAACTGTATTGTTTTTTTGTTAGTTCAATCACACGATGGACAATTATGAATAAGTGGACGAAAACAAATTTTAAAGGAAGTAGCCAACCTAGATGGACCAAACATCAGGCTGTTAATGCCTTGCTCAATAATTTACCGGGAGTTGTGAAGGCTGTGGAAGAAATCAAAGAATCCTCACTAGTTGCAGAATACAAGTATGAATTCTGGTAAATTTGATTCCAAGACTATATCAGAAGCTTCAGCTTTTCAGAATTACTTTTGCAAGTATGATGCTGTTTTATTGTCCTTTACAATGAGCCAGTGTTTTTCATACCTTACACCAGCATCCAAATACCTTCAAACCTATGGAATTGATCTAGTTCAATCATACAATATGGTTATGCATGCCAAGAGTGGTATTGAAAGTTTATTTGAAAACTTTGGCTAAATAAAAAGCCAAACAGACAAATTCATATATTTTATTAGATAACAAAAATTTGGAAGAAGAAGGACATGACATTGATATTGAGAAAAATTTTAGTTCAAAAAGGCAATAAAAAAAATAGAATGTCAGGGGCATTGATGGATGACCCCATTTTTGATAATGCTTGTAAAAGGTTTGAAGTGGAAACTATTATAAATCAAATTGCTCGAAGTATCTCATCAGATAGGTTTGCTAATAATGAAACACATTATAAAATCTTTCAATTGTTCGATCCGAAATATTTTCCTCGAAAGCGGGAAGATTTGTTAACATTTACGGAGGCTTTCACCACTATTTCTGAATTTTTAAATGTTGATAAACAAGACCTGATCTCAGAATTGAGCTCATTTTCTGCAATATTTTCAGAAATGATAAGAGACTCAAATACAAATTGCCAAAATATGTATATCTGTTAATTCTCGATGTCTAGGTCTAGGGTAACTAAGCTGCTGTTATTTAGTATTGAAAAAAATGAAATCGTCGGCATATTTTAATATATATGTTGTTTATAAGTACATATATATTAACGTCATGTACGCAGGTAAAATGTGAAATGGTATTTTCTGAATTAAAATCAATAAAATCCATAATTCGTAAAATTCGTTCCATCATTGCTCAGGAAACCCTTGGAGCACTAGTGTTAATGAATGTGGAAAGTGATATCACTGATAATATCGACAACGATACAGTGATAAACAAATATTTCAAGCATGAACAATGTTTTTAAAAACATGCTTTAGCCAAAGAATGTGTTCCGACTGATTTTTTGAGAGTGACTATGTTTTTGTCTTGTTTTTTTTTTAAAGTGCCTGTATTAAATTATATAATTCAAATGTGTTGTATTTTTGTACTTTTGACAAACGTTAGGGTTGCCAACCTTTCGGGATTGGCCGGGATTTCTCCAGAATTTAATTTCGGGTTGGGGATCATTCTGAAATTGGCGAAAACCAATTCCTAGTGTCCAATGTGCACAAGCTCTGAGGCCCCCACCATACCAGTCCGGCCCTGCCCTGTATACATGTTTTGGGTATATTCAATGATCATTTCCGTGGGAACTTGATACTTTATTAATTTTTTGATCATATTTTATGTACTTTTCTAGTGATCTCAATTTGTTCCTTTGTTTTTTTATATTTCATATTATTTCGAAGAATTATACGTTTGTTTTGAGGTTTCAATAAAATTTTTGCCAGTTTTCTGAGAAGTTGTAATTTATTCACAGTGCTCGTACGTGATTCTGCCATATGCAGAAGCAGAACGCATATTTTCACAACAAAGTTGTTAGAGATTCACCTGAAAACAAGGGGCCTTGGTAAAATTTTCGCGGGGGGGGCATAAATCCTAGACACGCCACTGATTTTCGGGCTCGATTTTTGCGAGAATTATTTTGGGGAAAACTGCGACCTTCTAAGTCAAACCGTTTCCGAGCTATTAGAGAAAATTGGAAAATGGCGTCAAATGCAAAGTTCTCATAACTTCTTTAATACTGAAGCTACCGACTTGAAACAAGAACCTTCTACAGGCACTTTTATCAGTTGAATTCATTGGCGTAATCCTTTTTCCTATTACAATTATTTTCGAAGTTATAACACAAACTTGTGTTTTTTTGAATGTAAATCATACAAATCTCTGTGACACATAAAATGAAAGCTTGTGAGACGGACCTTCAAACAATACCTCAAAGTAGTTTTTTCTTGATTCAAACTGAATAAATACATACATAATACTTAATACTGTAATACTACTCTTATTGATGCCAAAGTTTCGAAAGAACCATATTTCGTTACCGGTTACAGTAAAGTTTATACATACATTTTTACAAGCTTTCATTTAGTTTCACCTGTACCGGTGTCTGTCTGTCTGTCTGTCTGTACCTAATCAAATCTTGCAAGTTAAATATGACACACTTCTAGTCTTCTAATGGTCCGATTGATTTGAAATTTGGCAGGTGTACATAATTCTGTTATAGAAAAAAAAAACAAAAGGGCGGCTCCAAAATGGCGGATGAGTTTTGTTATTATCTAGGAGCATAGAATAAATGGAGGGAAGGCTTCATACGCTCGACACATCATTTTGAACTTCCAATTACGGCGGAGGTTAGAGTTTCGTGAGACGCCCGATAGATGAGCGCTGTGATCGCTTATAGGGCTATATGTCACATATCTTGTTCTGTGGCACTACAGTTGCAGAGAATATTATTTACATGTCACCGCATTCTAATCAACTATTTATGATTTATGCGCAATTATATGGGAAGTCTATGATCGAAAATAAATTTGTCAAAACGATGCCCTTATCGAAAAAACGAACATTCAGGTAAGTATTATTATTATTATACAGGAAGACTGAGGTTTTATCTGTTCTCGTGAATCATACGCAGAATTGTATGGTATCTCGTTTACATTCCCTCTGCTAACACTTAGATTCGGAGCGGGAAACAGATTTTTTTTTTCTATATTCAATTTATTCCTTGTAGCCATTTCTTTACATGTGCTATCTGCATTATATTGTCGGATTTACGAAAACAAGTATTTAGTGCTTTCTTTCAAAAGAATATATATTATGATATAGTAACAAATCGTATCTTATAAGTAATAACAACTAATAATCATTAAAGATAATTTTATAGGATAGCCATGCAGGAGCCACTAACGACGTTGGCGCCATCTCGTGACCTTGCGGCGAACTGACAAGTTCGGACGTTTTTGGCAGTTCATTTTTGTAGCGGAACCTTCTCTCCAGTTATTCTATGCTCCCAGTTATTATGATCCGATTTCATTCAAATTAGTATATAGGAATTATTAGATATATGGGATGCACGGTATGAAATTCCCGCTGAATCTGCTATAAAAAAGATGGGTTTGCATTTGAAATTTCAAGGTTGGGCCTCTCATCTCGTTATAAGGCCCTTTTGGACCTGAAATCAGATGGGCTCAATCGATTTACCGGGAAAAATTATTAAGGACCTCAGTAAAAGAATATGAATTTTTGCATCCTGACCTGAATGAACGCCCCCGGTTTTTTTTAACAAAAAACGCCTCATAGGGCCCAAAAATGAAAAAATTTCCCGCTAAATCCGAATCTACAATAAAAAGATGGGTTAGCATTTGAAATTTCAAAGTTGGGTCTCTTATTTCGTTTCAGGCCTTTTTGGGTCCAAAATCTGATGGACCCATTTTATTTCTCCGACGAAATTACTGAAGACCCCAGTATCAGAATTCCGATTTTCCACCTGTGTGCGGAATAAATTCACCATTTCCAGACTTTTGAACAACCCGGTATGAAATATATGAAGGAGTTTAACGTCTGTGATAATAGTTAGAGAAAGATTCGTTCAAAAATATGAACCACTATAGTGTCTTATAGTATTTTTGTGTGTATTTATGAGTCGGCTTGGTTGTGACTTTGATTCCAGAAAGAATATCGAATAAGTGTTGATTGAGGAATATGCACCATGAATAATATTATTGTTGATAGTTCACCAAAGTTCTTTTCATTCGAAAGAACGGTTCCGAAGATAATGAAAGAAAAGGATTTTGCATGCCCTGTATCTTTCAGGCGAAGCAGAATGATGAAAAATGGTGTAAAAAGGTATTTCGTTGAATGAGAGGAATCCCTAGTTAAAAAATAAAAAAATGTGCAAGTCAAAGACTCCCCTTGTATAATATATATTTTTCGCAATCAGGACAAAGTGATTAAAACTACTACACTCTTCATCTATACAAAATAGTTTTAAATTGTCAGACTGATCCATAAATTTAACAAACAATAAGTCAAAAGACATACTATAGAGAATTTTGATAAACTGTTCTGTGATCGTGAACATTGATGTACTTATTTGAGATCACTTACAATCTTTACCTAAAATTAAAACATAAATATACTCAAACTCTTGCGTTTTTGAGATTGGGAAGACAAAGGGGGCAATCCTCCTCGTCGTCGATAATAAACCCTTGAGGGTTGTTCAACTAATTTCTAATATTCGAATTTCAGACAAATCATTCAAATAATTTTTTTATTCTCCGCATATCACCGAATTGAATTGAACGACTTTTTGAAACTGCAAGACTCAGCAGCATCATGAATACAGCCAAAGATGGTCCGAATTCATCTTATGAAAAGACAATGAATATTAAATATAGCAATAATAGAAAATCTTGTCCGTTAGGACCTTCCACTAGGGACTCAATAAATGAGAGAAATAACAGAAGTAACACGTCGGGACGTGCTGCTACCGCAGGAGGACAATGACAGACCGGTTTCTGGCTTCTTAGCCTTCATCAGTGCCACATAGTCCAACCTACGGTAGCATGAGACTCCAATGTGAGTACTTGCGAAACACCGTAAGGAAAAAATGAATGCACGTCTGGGATGAAACGTAGACATTTACCCGCTAGGTGGGACACTGTACAATTACATTGTACTCAAGTATTCCTGCTAGAGTTTAATACAGGCTCTGCCGTTTCATTGGTTGCTACCGTAGGTTGGACTATGTGGTACTGATGAAGGCTTACAAGCCAGAAACAGGTCTGTCATTGTCCTCCTGCGGTAGCAGCACGTCCCGATGTGTTACTTCTGAATTAGATCTCTGCTAGTCCATTTCTCCCATTGAATAAATCGATAAAAAATAAGCAGCAGATACGCGCCGCCAGATAACTGACTTCGGTATCTGGAGGCTGCAAGATCATTTTCATTTTTTATGTAGAATTCAATGGTGTCAGTAGTTTTCCCAAAAACCTTACATTCAATTAGTTATTTATGAAAAAATATTTTGCTGCGGGGCAAGTGTCGAAAGGGGTGTAAACATTTAGTTATCGCTATACGCATGCATCGATCATGGAGACACAGAACAATCACAGTTCAACTGGTTGGTCTGTGGAACAACGGTCTGTCTTGCTCGCTGGCTACCTCCCATTGCGTTATAGGCGACTGAAATAAAGATCGTAGCGCTATATTGGCGGGAATCAGAACTACTCGTTGGGGATTTCCAAAGAGGAACGACTAGCGAAAAGTAAAGAAAACTAGTGCCATTGCGTTAGTTCATCCCAATAAGGGACGTACTGGTTACTTGGTTACGCTTATACCATTTTAGAGAAAATCAACACAATCTGGCATCGTCTTCTCAAAAGCTCTGTGAAATATGTATGATGTATCATAAAGATGGGTTAGGATAGGTCATTGACCTCGAATCCTATGACCTGGTGAATGGAGTTAGGTTAGTGTAAAAACAATTTTTTATGGGATATTTTTGGGATATGGAGGAAAACATGAACAAGTTATTAGTGTTTACAAACATATCTTCAGGGAAATCGACGAAGGAACTTATTTTGGTGGGAGAAATATGGCTTTTTCAATTGCAGAAATATTCGGACAAAACCAAATGTTTTTGATAGGAAATATCGTGTTTGTAACATTCTCATTCAAATGAGGTTAGTGCTTGAGTATTTCCTTAATGTATCAACTCAATTCTAATCGAGAAATATGAACTTAGCAGCAATTCCAAAGAATCGTATCAGGCACGTATTTGGCCCAATTTTTTCCAAATGGCTATATCTTTCAAACAGAGCCGGATTCTGAAAAATGGAAAAAGGTTTCTTTTGGCCTCAAGAATCTACAGTTGAAATATATGTACAAGTAAAAGACTCACCCTGTGTCCCTATATTTCAGTACAACTTGAAATTCCAATTTAAAAAATATGCGATAATTTGTATTATACTGAAATATTCTTCGAAAATCAGAGATTACAAGTTTCCACGTATATTATTATAGAAGTGGTGAAAACAGATTTGGAATGTTTTTTTTAAGTTGGTGGCAACTGTGAAATTCTGATTCAGATAGAGAAAATTTCAGGCAGAATATCAAGTTTTGCATATTGCATACTGAAATATACAAAAATCCCGGAATCCCATTCGAAAAAAATTTTGATCTATGAATAAATATTGATAAGCATATTTATAGGAAAACATACCGACACCATTGAATGGCATATAAAAAAGTCACAGAAATGTTAACACAGAAACGCAGAATTTTTAACAAGAAAAAAGTTAGAGCAATTTTTCAATAATGCACACTCACAAATAACACACTCTAACATTTAAACGATGAGAAACCGACATCCGTTTATCGTTTATCTCGTTCATAAGTAGGACATTGCATTCAAATGTGTCCAATTTGGCTCACCCTATGCTCTTGGTAAAAAATTTTCATTTTCATGTACCCCCCCCCCCCTCCCGAAAAACTCCCTAGATCCGCTAGTGTTCTCAATGTGAAACTGACAACAACTTTCTAATTATTCCTCCCCTGCTAAAGGAAAAATCGAATATAAGTAAACACAAAACACCCAAAATGTCAGTGAAGTTCTCAATATGAATTGATTTGTATAGAAAATTGTTTAGTGATTTATCACTCACCCACTGGTCCCCATCAAAAAGTTGTAAGAGATCTCTTGTTATGGTGAGGTTTCTCTTCATAAGGTAACAGCGAGCTTTGTATTTAGATAGTTTCATATCTAGTTTCTCCAAGGGTGGATCACTAGCCTGAAAGAAAAAAAAAATCATATACAGTGGATTCACAAAATTAAATCTTCAGAAAAAAATTATTCAGCCAATACTATATGTTTATTGGTGATATGTATGTAAGCTTGTGTACGTGATATCACTGAATAGCCATGAGAAATTATTCAATTTTGACATACATACTTTCAATTCGGAGTTTGTGAATTTTCGAATTTTTAAAATTTCAATTGATTGAGAAGCTTATTGAAGAAGATACTGAAGCATAATAGGCATTCAATTGTCGATTCACTGTTTTCAGGTTTGTTAATTTCACTGAATTTGCTGGAACTTGTAAATAATAAAAGACCACTCTTTTCAGGTGAATCAATTTTTGTTTTTGCTTCAAGAAACTCAATTCTTGATCTTATATGTAGATTCAACTTTTAGGTAGATTTGCCATCTAAATTTTTTAATTCCCTCATATTATTTTTGTTTCTATGCAACCATCCACACATTTAACAAATATTAAACCACAAATAATAACAATCTTCATTGATCCTTGCCTGACACATCTTCAACTGAACGGTGACAAGCTGACAGGGGCCTGTAAATTCAAGTAGCAATTTCGGTGTAATAGTACGGGTCTAGTGAGTAGAATCTTTTCGTTAGAGACACTTTCAGGCTCAAAATACGACAAAAATATAGATATCGTTTCGAACTTATCGGGAAAACACCCAACGACCATATTTACGAAACCTTTGGTCGAATTTCGCCCATTAGCGAACATAACCGAGGTAGTCGAGTTTCCGAAAATCTTAATTTTCAGGGTCCGTTCGAGAGTTCTCTTGTTTAAGGCAGGACGGACAGAATTGAATTTGTCCATGGATTCGTGATCAGGCAGGAGAACCTAATCGATTGAGACCAATCCCGACTCAAAATTAGAAGAAAACAACAGAGACTGTCCAAGGGCCCGGGCACACAGGGGCCCAAGTCCACGAAAATTGATGAATAAAAAAACTAAACTTCATAAACAGGGTGAATCTTTGACTTGTACATATATTTTAACTGAAGATTCTTGAGGTCGAAAGAAACCTTTTTTACATTTTCCATTTTTCCGAATTCGGCTCTGTTTGAAAAAAAAAAGGCCGAATACGTTCCTGATACGATTCTCTGGAATTGATGCAAAGTTCATATTTCTTGATTGAAATTGAGTTGATACATTTAGGAAATACTCAAGCACTAACCTTATTGGAATAAAAAATATTACAAAAACGATATTTCCGAATTATTTCTACAATTGAAAAGCCATATTCCTCCCACCAAAATAAGTTCCTTCTTCGATTTCCCTGAAGATTAGTTTGTAAACACTAGGTAATAACTTGTTCATATTATCCTCGATATCCCAACAATATCTTGGAAAAAATTGTTCTATACTATACTTACATAGTAACTCTGTGAACCGGCCCGGCCAGAGGGAATCTGTCGAAAAAGTGGGTCCAGAAGAATCTTCAAAATCGCAGAACAGAAGAGTGTTTTTTCAAGGGTTTTCGACACTCTGTATCTTTCAAACGAAGCCGAATTTTGAAAAAATGTTATAGGAAAAAAGTGTTTAATCTGATTAGAGGAATCTACAGTTGAAATATATGTACAAAACAAAGACTCACCTGTTATATTCTAATGAGAAAAATCCACTTTCTATGTTGAAAAAAAAAAGAAAAATCAAGAAAAAATAGCGGATCAATGTGCAAGAAAGAATTATGACTAACATAGTTATGCTAGGATGTTGAAATAAAAACATTATGCAGGCACTTTTCTGATAGCAATCCAGTGGCGTACTCTGATTTTTCTAAGAGCTTTATTTGCTGAGTTATAACATCAAGTTGTGTTTTTTCTTATGGAAACAGTAGTTTGAAATGACTTTGAAAGAATCGCCATTTTTTTTCCGTTTCAGAAATGTATCATATGTCATACATCGCCCTCAGATTCGTTGAGATATTATGAAAAATATGGTTTGTATATGGACTTCAAATTATTGAGTATTAAAAGAATTATGTGTGATCTCTGTTCTGTCAGTTATAAGAGAAAAAAAATGGCGATTCTTTCAAAGTCATTTCAAACTACTGTTTCCATAAGAAAAAACACAACTTGATGTTATAACTCAGCAAATAAACCTCTCAGAAAAAATCAGAGTACGTCACTGGATTGCTATCAGAAAAGTGCCTGCATAATGTTTTTATTTCAACATCCTAGCATAAACAGAAACGGAGATAATGATCCAAGTTGAAATCGCCAAATTTCAATTTTGGCCTATGGCATTATCAGTTTCTCGAAAAGAGAGGACTATAAGGTGCCATTCATTTTCCTCTATCTCCTCGGGTTAAAAAGTTTTAGTTATGTAGCACCAATTTTGCCCACCCTGTACAGTGGCGGCGCGAGACTTTTTTTTGGGAATGCACATGTGGGAATTCTGGGGAGGAAAAAAACATTGAAAACTAACCTTCAAAACTCCCATTTTAGAGCAGTTTGTGACGTTCTTTCGCCTTATCTTGGGATAATATTCAGAAAAGGAGCGCAAAAATCTGCAATTGTAAGTACAAGGGGTACGGTCTGTTGAAGTATAACGGAAAACTATAACCATTCAGAAAATGTTTGAAATCTTTTTTTCATCATCTTTATATTCAAACAGTGTGGATTCAACCAAATGATCCCTGAGTGCTAAATCTAATTCGGCCGAAAAATTGATATGACCTAAATATCCAGGATTTACGTTGGCGGTACGCTATGTCGCTCGTACGCGGACTTATGTGATCTCGTTGTTCGAGTAAAATTAATAGATACGAGGATACTATTAGATGTTTAAGATGCGAAGGTACATTTCATATCAAGTGTCTTAACATCACTATTGATGATTTCAATGAATTACGTGAAAGTGAAGACATTAACCAGTGGATTTGTGAGAACTGTAATGGCTCAAACAATCCGATTATCGAACCGAGTAGCGTGGATTCCATGAAAAAGGGTGAGGAGTCACTTTTAAATTCCATCCAGGAGATTATCAATAAATTTGTTTCTCCATTACGTTCCGAAGTTTCTGAATTAGAGAACATTATAAAACACCAAAATAAACAGATATTGGCATCAATTGATGAAATACATACGTTAAAACAACCCATAAAACGTGATAAAATCATTGAATCAGCTGTACGGAATCCCCCAGATGCGGTCATTCCACCCAGCAATCCCGTCATAAGATCATATGCGGATGTTTCACGTACTACTGATATGATATCTACAGTTGTTCCTAATGTTTCTGTACCGCTAACTGCTTCATCTGAAACTGTTACTGTTCCTCAGATGGTTTCAGATTCGGAGGAGTGGAAAAATATAGAAAATAAAAATAAATTCAAAATTAAAGAAAAGGGAAGAGAAAGACTACAACCTGACAACAACGAAGAAACTGCGAGTGGCAGAAAGTCTCTAGAAATAAAACTAAAGGAAAAAAACAGAAAACTCTTGTGGTTGGAAGTTTTTCTGGACCAACGAATGTTGAGGGAATAAAGAAATATAAGGCTTTACATGTTTCTAATCTTAAGCCAGATACTAAAGTCGATGATCTTCAATATTTCCTGTTGGAAAACTTATCAGATGTGAAATGTGAAGCAATAATCGGGGCTATTCACTAAGCAAAGTTGTTATGGATAGCAACTGTAAATCGTCGTTATCCCATGCTTATTACATGGGATAACGACGATTAACAGTTGCTATCCATAACAACTTTGCTTAGTGAATAGCCCCGAATATCTCGCTATCCAGACAGTTATTCTTCTTTTAAGGTACTCATTCCTTTAGATGAAATTGAGAAAGTCGGTGTGCAGACTCATTCTCCAAACAGGGCAACTGTACATTATTTTTACCAGCGCAAACCGAAGGATCAAAACCGATGAATGATATTATAAAGCTGAGAATATTGCATTTGAATGTCCAATCCATAATGAATAAAATTGATAACGTGAACCTTTTACTGGCGGAAAAGAATCCGGATATAATAAGTGTTGTAGAACATTGGTGCAAAGAAGAATGTCTACAGGTTGTACAGTTTCCCGGGTATAGGAGAATTGCCGATTTCTGTCGTTCCAGTCGTCATGGGGGCCCACATGGGGGTACAGCTATTTTCGCCCGGAATGAAATGGATGTGAAAAGTGTAAAAGTATCCAAATTTTCGGAGGAAATGGTGTGCGAGTATTGTGCAGTAAGTTGAGGATAGGACAGCACAGTGTTGGAATTGTTAGTGTATACAGGCCTCCAATGGAAGATTTTGAAAGATTCTTAACTGAAATGTCTCACATTATTCAATGTTGTGTTGATCAAGTTATATAATTTTTCTTATGTGGTGACTTGAATGTAAATTATTTTCAGGTAAATTCAAAACGTAAACAGCTTCTGGACGATTTATTCAGGTGCTTTCAGTTAAAACCAACTTCATTGTGTCCTACCAGAATATTTACTAATATATCAGGTCAGACATCATGTACTAAGGTTGATTATATTGTTTTGTTACTAATACTGATCTGAATGCCTGTAAAACTGATGCTTTCCCACCACATTTTGGGGATCATTGTGCTTTTTTATTGGACTATTTTGTTGAAAACTTGGAGAATACGTTTAAAAAAAAATCATAAAAAATTATGCAGAAATATGACACCTGAAAATTTAGATAGATTAGCCAACGATATTTCAGAAACACCGTTCGACATTATTTATGAAAATAGCGACGTGAATTTGATCTTTGATGAGTTTGTTAGCATTATAAAAGCGTCTATACACTTTTGCTGCCCACTGCGATATATAACACCTAGGAAAAACATACGAAAAAGTTGGATAACGCCCGAAATGAAATATGCTAAAGAGGAGTTGAAAAATTTGTATTGGATTCAGGCAAATCTGAAAACAGATCGGAGTTGTATAAAAGAGCAAAGAGTCATTTCAATGATCTTGTGAAGTCATCCAAATTAAACTTCCACGAAAATCTCATCAGAACATCTGATAATAAGAATAGAATAGTTTGGAACATTGTTAATCAGGAAACAGCTAGAAAAATGAAACACGATACTAAAATAATCCTGAAATTAGGCGGGGTAGTTTATTCTGAACCAAGTGAAGTGGCTGATGCCTTTGCAAGTTACTTCTCGAATATTGCTAAATTAAGTTTGGAATTACAATATGGAAAATCCATGAATCAATCATGCACTACATCGTTTATTTCAAACAATAGTTTCTATTTCCATCCTGTAGACAGAAGCGAAATGATGAGTGCTATTGAAAAATAAAAAGTCAACCGGTGCTGATTTTGTTTCAGTTGAACTCATAGCGGAACTCATAGCGGATTACATAATTGACCATCTTGTTCACCTTGTAAATGAATCTATCTGTGCAGGAGTTTTTCCTGAGTGTTTAAAACTTTCTACGGTTTTTCCAATTCACAAGAGAAATGATACAGACGATATAGCGAATTATCGTCCAATCTCAATACTAAGCGTTTTTAAGTTATAGGACGAATAATTTTCAACCGAATGATGATTTATCTGGAAAGATTCAATATCCTAACTGAAAGCCAGCATGGATTTAGGGTTGGACGCTCAACAAGGTCAGCTGTTACCGAGTTTTTCCAATTCATCCAATGTTCTTTGGACGGTGGTTTTCTTGTTGCCGGTTTGTTTTTCGACATGTCACGTGCGTTTGACTTTTGACAGCATCGCTCTGAATTTTCTTGAGAGCAAACTTTACAATCTGGGATTTAGGGGGGTCTTTCTGAAATGGATATGCAGCTTCTTATCCAACCGAAGAATTTCAGTGAGAGTTGGAAACTCATGTTCTATTGAACATGAGGTGGACCTCGGTGTCCCACAAGGATCTGTTTTGGGACCGCTCCTCTCCATCTTGTTTGTCAATAATCTGCCAAAGCATATAAAAACTGACAAAATCATTATGTTTGCAGATGACACGTCATTTATTGTCACTGCGAGAAGTTTAAGCGAGCTGAAAGATCGATGCGAGCTACTCATTGCAGAATTTAAATTATGGTGCAAAGCAAATGCACTCATACTTAATGTGGATAAGACGGAATGTATTAAATTCGAGATGAGAAAAAGTGGTCCGTTAACATTAAAACATGATGACGATATCCTACTTTCTACGCACACTACTAAATTTTTGGGTGTCATAGTTGATAGCAATTTGAGATGGTGCGAGCATATCGCTTATTTAAGTAAAAAACTTGCTTCTTCCTTTTATGCAATCAGCAGGTTGAAATGTTTGCTTCCACCTAAAGCATTGTTCAATGTTTACTAAAGTTTGGTATACAGGGTCTTTCACGAGGAACCTCACTCATATTTATACGGGAAACTACTGAACGTATTTTCATGAAATTCAGCACTTTATAAGTGTTTCACGATGCTGATGAAATCTAAAATATTTTCAAGGCATGAGCACCTCCGGTTTTTCCGGAAATGACGTCAACTTCCGTTTTTCAAATTAGAACACCATTTTTTTATTGCAGAAATAGATTCCTTAGAAAATTTCAAGTTATTTTGATGTAACATTTTTCAGTTTTGGTTGGAAAATTCTCTCTGAGCGGGAAAATTCGAAAAAAAAAATCGAAAATAGAGCTCCGCTGAAACAAGAATAACTTCGAGGTTTTTGGATGGAAAATTTTCATTTTTGGGATTTTTCAAGATGTAAGATTGATGTATCCACTTTAAAAATCGAAATCGCGATTCATGATACAGGGGGTGAAAAAATCGCTTTCAAAGTTAGGGATGACAAAATCGTGAAAAATCAATTTTTTCAAATTAGAACCCCATTTTTTTATGGCAGATATTGAATCTACGTTAAAAAATAATGTGAGTGTATGCATCACACCCTTACCCTAAAATGGATATTTTCTGAGTTAAAATCCACTTTAGGGCAAGGGTGTGATGCATACACTCACATTATTTTTTAACGTAGATTCAATATCTGCCATAAAAAAATGGGGTTCTAATTTGAAAAAATTGATTTTTCACGATTTTGTTATCCCTAACTTTGAAAGCGATTTTTTCACCCCCTGTATCATGAATCGCGATTTCGATTTTTAAAGTGGATACATCAATCTTACATCTTGAAAAATCCCAAAAATGAAAATTTTCCATCCAAAAACCTCGAAGTTATTCTTGTTTCAGCGGAGCTCTATTTTCGATTTTTTTTTCGAATTTTCCCGCTCAGAGAGAATTTTCCAACCAAAACTGAAAAATGTTACATCAAAATAACTTGAAATTTTCTAAGGAATCTATTTCTGCAATAAAAAAATGGTGTTCTAATTTGAAAAACGGAAGTTGACGTCATTTCCGGAAAAACCGGAGGTGCTCATGCCTTGAAGATATTTTAGATTTCATCAGCATCGTGAAATACTTATAAGTGCTGAATTTCATGAAAATACGTTCAGTAGTTTCCCGTATAAATATGGGTGAGGTTCCTCGTGAAAGACCCTGTATAGTCACATATCTTATAATTTTGAGGTGTGAGGACGCTCTATTGACTTCAATAGAATATTTATATCACAGAAACGTATTCTGCGCTTGATTTTAGGGCTCAATCCTCTAACCTCTTGTAAGCCATATTTTGTTGAACACAAAATATTGACCGCACTATGTATACATATATATTTACAAATGTCTTTTATATACCAAGGAAAATGAGGCGACTTATGTCAAACTTTCTAGTTTTCATAATTATTATACAAGACATAATGAAGTTTTTTCTGTTCCACGGCATACTACTAGCAAATTCGAGACATCAACCTTATTTCAATGCATTGCTTTATTTAGGGCCGCTTGCACCGTATGACAAAACTTCAGATTAAATGCAAAACCTCGATTAGTGTCTATGATTCTCTTGCACCGTGTCGTAATCCTAGTTTAACAACCCTAACTAACGCTTAAAGATAATCCTCCGAATTGGGAGGATTAAATGGAAGTTTAACGATAAACTTTGAATTCTAACCCTACATTCATGGATGACACAAGTCAGGCTTCTTTCAAAAATGATGTTTGATTATAAATCAAATTGAAAAGAATAATGACTGAAGTAGAAATTATAGATTTTGGTTTTCCTAGGCGTAGATATGAAAGATCAAATTGGTGTGAAATGAAAAGCATACACAAGAATGAATAACTGAACTAAATATTAACGGTCAAGGTATATTTTGAACTGAACAAATCCATACATGCCTAATAAAGTTGGAGGCACAGTTCTTCTGATATGTAGAATTATTCTTTAATTCACTGTGACACATGGTATCATTCAATCGGAACCGATATTATTACCAAAGTGTTGAAATGAAGTAAATAAATATCAACAATTTTCCAAGATGCGAGTTTATTGAAAAAATCACATATTTTCTTATAGATATTTGCCTATTATCGAAAATCAGGTTTGTTCATGCTTTTCGATCATTTCTTTTTTATTTTCCTCTGTTATACGACAGAGAATCCATGAGTTCATCATATTTTACATCCAAATCTGAAGTGGTAAGTGCTTCGACAATTAGAGTTTCGAACCAGGTATATTTTCATTTGTGAAGGACGTAGAATATTCCAAAAAAAGATGTCAACTTGTGCAATGAATGTTGCATCGGTTTTTAGCAAAGAAATTCGTTATTAATACAAACTCTTTCAATTTGCGAAACGCTCGATATCAAAAAATGTCTAAACATCGAAACTGTCAAAGCATAGAAAGGGATAAAATAAACAACGTGAAAATAGGCACAAGTACCAATTTACGTAAAAATAACCAGATTTGTGGATTAACTTTAATCTAGTTACATTCAGCCTCGGTGCAAGCAAAATATTTAATCCTGGATTAAATAAATTAATCGACGCTTAACTAACTAACGCTTAGAACCAATACGGTGCAAGTGGCCCTTAATAAATTACCACTTTCAATTAAAACCTTGAATAAGTTGAATTTTCGCAGAGAGATTAAGGCATTGATGTTGAGAAAATGTTATAGTGTGGGGGAATACTTGGGTGATGAAGTTTAGGAATATATTTTTGTTTAAAGCGTTTTTGGGTATGTTAATTAGATATAATACAATTCGACTTGTCCTATGCATTGTAGAATGTTTTTCAGGATCAATAAATATTATTGTTATTATTATTATTATTATCGAATCATTTCCTTCATAATGGCCACGTAATGCTAATTCGAAAGCACCACAAAATTTAATACAGTTTATTATTTCCGATAAAATGTATCTGTTCTTTTTTACTTGCTCATAATGTTTCTCGATATTCAGTCGGTAAGCACTGTTTAACTGTTGTCGAATATCTTGTTTACCTAATAAATTGAAACCTAATTTGCATGGCAGAAAGGTGTCTTGAAACTTTGATGTTTAATTTTTCTTTTAAATGGATTAAATCCTTGACACCGGATCCGGTCCATTCTGTTTGATCATCACCAGCAAATAACAAACAAGGAAAACAATAAAGACTGTTACTAATTTCACAACCCCATAACGATTCGGCTTTTTCATAAGTGTCTACCTTAAAGTCGTGATCGATAAATTCAGATTTGGACGACCGGCACTTTTGATTTTTAATTCTCCTGATGTCAGCAAAGAAAAACGAATTGTTTTTAAATATTGTACGCTAATGCAAATCAGATTCTCCAAATTTTCGGCCATAATTGCGCGAATACAACAAACACGGTAGACAGCATCTCACCCATGAATAAAGAATTATCTCACCTACACACGACGTATACGGTACATCGTAGCACAGTAGTTCTTTATGTATGACGTAGCCTACGCGTACACATTCTGGATGTGTACCTGTGCCTGCTAAATATTATGAACTGTTACGGGAAGTTTGGGGCGCGAGGGGTCGCTGTTGCTCCAACCAAGGCTCACTTCGGTTGTGCAGTTTACCGACTGCGCCGTCTAGCGTCTACGACTCTACGCGTATATTTGCATTGGCGTTCGAAGTTCGGCCGCCGTCTGGAGTCTGAAAAACAGAACCGTGAACCGGACAATCGGAAATGAAAAATTGAATACCCAAATATAAAACGTTGCGTTAACGTCAAGCACAAAAGTAAATTCCTTTAGATGAAGATATTAATTGGGGGTACACGTGCACATGTGCACTTATTGAGCAGCCGCCACTGCTTTACTACGACATATATGTAGAAATGACAACGTTGCTTGTTCAACTGCCAGAAGAATGACTATAACCTAACATTTTCCAAATATACACGGTGAAATGTGTCAGAATTCCATGGCCAACCGGTATACTTTATAAAAGTGAATGGAGTTTATTAACCTAGGGGCCCTGTCCTCGTTTAAGTAGAAATAATACGCTGCCGCTAGGAGTTACTAATTCTTTAACTATATAGAAAGAAACGGAGGTAAATTTATATATTTTCACTCGAAAGAACATTTCCAATTTCGTATCATAAAGTGGGATCCTTAGTCAGTTGCCTATACTGCCTTAAGCTGAATTTCCATGCATCGATGCATCCGTCATCTGATGATACGACCGTCCGATATTCAAAATTGAAAATTTCTGCCAATCACAACGACGATCGTATCATCGGAAGACGGATGCATGGAAATCCAGCATTAGGGATAATCCGACCCTGACCAAACTGCTTTACTAGCATGAGTAACTGTTATTTGTGTCAAGGACCAACTATGAAAACTGATGGGAAAATAATCGACATTTTTAGTAGTCATCAGTCGGTTGTCAAAATTGGTATTGCCAGGAACTCTGTTATTTCAATATCAGTAGGGTAGTATTGGTTTTGAAGGGAGCTATATGATTATAATGATTCATTTATGTGGCAAGGAGAATTTTGTTTTTCTTCCAAGTTGGTATTTCAATTGGGATGTGTGACTCATTTGTTTTGAACTTGAAAATAGCAGAGTAATGATTATATCCATTAGTCCATATAATATGACCAATCTTTCCTAAATATTATCTTAAAAAAATTATGATTGAGGATGGTATGAAACTAGCAAAACTGGAGGTGACAGGAATGACAGAACAGTTGATGGTCATTAACCTCATTTTTCGAAGAAGCGGTATTAGGCAATCCAACGACCTATCAAATATTTTTTGAGTTTAGTGCTGGTGGTCAAACAATGAGAATTTAGCTTTGTTTATGTAGACATTAAAACCTCGAAAAATTATTTCATATGGAGTCTACAAATCCCCAGCAGCTCATGATGACATATTTTTAAACAAACTCGAAAACTTCTTGAACAAAATAACCAGAAAGGCAAAGGCCCCAAACAGGGACATAGACAGGGTCTTTCACGAGGAACCTCACCCATATTTATACGGGAAACTACTGAACGTATTTTCATGAAATTCAGCACTTATAAGTATTTCACGATGCTGATGAAATCTAAAATATTTTCAAGGCATGAGCACCTACGGTTTTTCCGGAAATGACGTCAACTTCCGTTTTTCAAATTAGAACACCATTTTTTTATTGCAGAAATAGATTCCTTAGAAAATTTCAAGTTATTTTGATGTAACATTTTTCAGTTTTGGTTGGAAAAATTCTCTCTGAGCGGGAAAATTCGAAAAAAAAATCGAAAATAGAGCTCCGCTGAAACAAGAATAACTTCGAGGTTTTTGGATGGAAAATTTTCATTTTTGGGATTTTTCAAGATGTAAGATTGATGTATCCACTTTAAAAATCGAAATCGCGATTCATGATACAGGGGGTGAAAAAATCGCTTTCAAAGTTAGGGATGACAAAATCGTGAAAAAGCAATTTTTTCAAATTAGAACCCCTTTTTTTATGGCAGATATTGAATCTACGTTAAAAAATAATGTGAGTGTATGCATCACACCCTTGCCCTAAAATGGATATTTTCTGAGTTAATATCCACTTTAGGGCAAGGGTGTGATGCATACACTCATACGAAACTAATATTGTGAAGGGAAAAAAATATAAAGAAAAACTATTGAATGACATGTAATATATGTAAAGAAACTGTATTTCTTTATTCAATTGATTTAGAGATTAGGATTATAAGAGGCTTAGGATATGACAGCTATAGAATAATAAATGATTTGACGTTCAATCGGAAAATCTAATTTTCGAAATAATATTATATTGTAGAATTGTTTGATAGAGATTTAGGATTTGAAGAATCGACTTCAATTGTCGTTTCTTTATATTCATAGGTAAGATTGTAAATAGTTTCAATCAATATTTTGTAATAACAATAAACTTTATATTCATAGAGCAACACATTTGAAGTTATTCTAATTCCGAAGGAGTTATTGGAGAATCAGTCTTATATATATAAAAAACAAATCCAAATTCCACCTGAATGTGAGTCATTTTAATTTTTAAATGTTCTTATCGTTTTATCATGTTTTGTTGTATTGTTCCTTTGTATGTTACTCATCTAAAATCGAAATTTTCACAGTCCTGAAGAAGATCCCAAAAAGGATCGAAACGTCGACAATTTGAAGAGAGTGTGTTATTCACCCTAAAGCAGTCCTGAAGCCAAGATCCCCATTCTAGTATCGATCAGCAAGGACGAAACTTGTTAAATATGATATGAATATTAGAAAAGCGAAAAGAAACCTGGTAAGGTACATCAAAGAACTTGAGAACATCAAATTAAAACTGGACATGTATAAGACAATAATATTTACAGGTAGGCATGAGGAAATAAGAAATGACTACCATATACTTAGAAAGGAATATAGGTCGAACATTAAAATGGCAAAGAAGCAGGCAAACAGCAAATATATCAAAAACTCAAGCAACAAAATAAAAGCTATGTGTAATGTTATTAAAGAGGAAATAAAGGAGAAGAAACAATCAAACACAACGTTGACTGAACAACTCAGCAAACACTTTGCTGAAGCATGCGAGGAATGCCAAAAACAAATAAAAAAATTGAGACTCCATTGAAAATTACCTGAGTAACTTAAACGTCAGAAGAAGAAGTTGCGAAAACCATTAAACATCTAAAACTCAAAAAAACAATGGACATGTACGAACATAATTCAATAATAATACGGCACATAGCATAAAGTATTACAAAACCTTCAACAAGACTAATCAATAGAAGCTTTACTGAAGGGATATATCCACCATGCTTGGAATTGACCAAAATTATACTACCATCATCATATTAAAATGTGGGATTGTAACATATTTTAAAAAGTTTAAAATATTCAGTGGTAGTCAGCATGCTTATAGGAAGAATATTATATCTACTAAGACGGCAATGGTGGGGCTTGTAGATAAAGTACTTCAAGCAATGGACGCCAAAAATATCAGTCAGTTAGTCTGCTGTGACTTAAGCAAAGCTTTTTACACATTGGACTATAAGCTCCTCATCAGTAAGTTACAGATATACGGAATAAGAGATAATGTATTAGGCAAGGGCGTCGCCAGCCAGAGGGGAGCAGGAATGAGGCATAAAACTGGTTTTCAGCCAATAAGTTACAATGGAATGAAGAAAAAACTCAAATAATTACTTTTGCAGCACTAGAGCTCCGAAAGCAACTTTCAAATTTTTGGGTATAGTTTTTCAACAGAACATGAAATGGACAGGACATGTTGAGTACATACTAAGCAAGGTACAAAAATCGATTTACGTCATAAGAAGAATAAAAGAGGTGGCTACACATGAAGCAGCATTATCAGCATACTACTTTCAGAGCCAAATTAAGTATGGCTGTATGGAATTATATTATGGGGACACTGTTCAAATATTACGACAACAGAAACAATGCCTGAGAATTCTAGCAAATATCAGTTTTGAGAGCAGTTGCAAAGGAATATTCAAAAGATTCTGCATACTGTTGATGCATTGTATATACTGGATTGTGTGATGTGTGTACATGATAATAAAGACAAGTTTAAAATAAATAGGGATCATCACGAATATGATACAAGAGGTAAGGATGAATACATAATACCATATTTAAGACTGAAGGGCAGCCAACAAGGAATAAATTATCATTGCAAAAAATTATACAATAAGCTACCAATACACCTGAAGCTAATGAAGAAAATAATATTCAACTTATTGCTAGAGAACACTTCATACAGCATTGAAGAATTTTAAGGGTAGATACAGGATCTGTACTACAGTATGATGACGAGTTGTAATACTTTTGTGTTTTTCAAATGAAAAAAGGTTATTATTATTATGTGGATAATACACAAACAAAGTTTCACACACTGGCTGTTCCAAAATATTTAAGCAAAATTCTCTTAATTTTAACGACTTGCACATCCAACTTTGGAGCACATTAACGGTTTTAATGTCTACTTGAACAAAACTAAATTCCCATTATTTGATCGCCAGCACTAACCTCAAAAAATATTTTACAGGTCGTTGGATTGCCTAATAAGATTTCCAAAGTAAATGTGTTAACATGTTTCAGCTTTGTTCCGACAATGATCATAAGTAGATGAAAACCACAGAATATAAAACACAAATATTACATTCAGAGCTCTAACAACATACAATAGCTTCAAACATAAAGTGAAGAAGTTTCTCATAGACTTGGAACCTAATACTTCAGATGACTATCTCAATAGGAGATAGATATGTATATTTTCTTTGACGTTGTTTCATTACATTTTGTCGATTATGATTGTAATTTGATACATTGTTTTGAAATAAAGAAGCATTATTATTATTACATATTTTCTCTATTTCAGTATCGTAATGAGTTCATTACAGTACTAAAAACAGTGCTGTAATGAACTCATTACAGCACTGTTTTTAGTGATATTTTTCGTTTCGTGGTTGTCAACAATGACTGCCAATCCTGCAACACATGTCAAGTTGGAAATGTCAATTTTCGTCAGTACACCAACTGCCAAGATACAATACAAAAGTCACTAGGATGTATAATCTGAATTTTTCATTGAATTTCAACAGTATTTCACAAAATTCGACTGAATAATATCGTCTAATACTCCTTGCAGAATGCAATTCCAACACTCATGCGTTCAAAATTTCGCATTCGTATTGGAATAGGAGCCCATTCTGCAACTAGTTTTAGAATATACCATTTTTCAATATTGAACACAGAAATCGATTTAATGAAAATAGTAATTTTTTTTCCAACTATTAAGGAGAGATCCTTGTTCCTTGATAATAACTGATCAAATTTTATCTCATCTTTGAAAATGCCTAGCCCCGCTGTGTAATCTTAATTTACCCTCCTAACCCACAAAAGAATGATTACCTTATTAGTTGAATCTTTAGGATCATCTTGTTTCTTAAAATTAGTGAGATGATCTTCTATATATGCAAGTCTGTTCAATGCTTCATCTGGCATTTTAATGATCAGTTGTAGATCTGCTGCTAAAAAGCATACTTTTCTGGCAAGCACATCATCTAGAATAGAAAAGAATATGAATTCATGATTGGAATACATATAACTTTATATACCCATTGGCTCAATAAATTTATACAATTTTTCAATTATTTTGATAGCTGCAGTAAATTTCCTTTTGTGATATAGTAAAACAACTTTATTATAAAGTACTATGCAATGTCCAACATCATCCAGTTTGTCCAAATGTATATTAAACTGAAATCACAATGAAATTTGTAAATAGGAAGTAGAAAAACGAGAATGGAACCCACTTGTTTACAAAGAGATGTCAATGCATCCTCAAATTCCTCTGCCTGCATGAAGTTTCTTTTATAATACTCAACTACTGCTTTATTTAGAAAAACCTTATGGTCATAGGAGCGATATTCTAGTTTATGTATATGTTGAAGAACTGCATTGTAATTTTTCCTGAAAAAATTCGGGAATGAACAAAATAATTATAAGAACCATGAAACGATTACTTCTTGAATTCATTGTAAGCACTGATTGCTAAATTTTTTTCCTGGTCATTAGCATTCAAATATTCATCTTCATCTTTCTCAGTCATTTTCTCTCGGTTATTTTGATATATTCAGGAATGAAATAAGTTTATAATTATTTATATTCTAAACAGGCCTTATAAATGAAAGATTGAAATGTTAGGCTAGGCCAGAGACAACCGCTAGGCCATAGATCTCACATGGATCTCAGATTCGATGACTGAACACATGAAGCGCGTTCGGCAATGACATCTGAGTCGGATTGATCTGAACCGTTCGTTTATTACATCCAGATTGAGGGGAGTAAAAGGGGAGTACACATCTGGACCGTTCGGCAAGAAAATCTGATCAATCGGATGTAGATCTTTTTGCTCGATGTATTTCGACGGATCAAACGGATTTTTTCCACAGAACAGAAACAGAAATGACTTTTCTGCCTTTGTCAATGGATTTTATCTGCATTTATGAGTTTCCTGCTTCGAATATTCTTGAACAGTCTGTTTAAATTTCGTGTCTTATGTTATTTGTTGTGTAGTAATAAATAAAAAATGTCGTTTGATGAAAAAATAATTATTCAAAATATTGAATCATCTCAACCAAGGGGTAGAAGTGTTGAGAGCTATAACAAAAGAATAAAAATAGAACCCAGACTACCTCTACGGCTGAATAGACCTTTGAGCACTAATTTAATATCTGGCAAACAGAAAAAACGCTCTGAAAGCTCCGTACCGTTCGTTTATTACAGAAAAATCTGACAAATCTGTACAATTTGTGATCACGTGACTAAAGCCGCGTGCCCGCGTTCTCAGAGCTCCGTATTGTAGCCAGCGACACCCGTTTCAGCCAATCAGAGGATTCAAATTTTAATTTGAATCCTCTGATTGGCTGAAATGGGTGTCGCTGGCTACACTACGGAGCTCTGAGAACGCAGCTTAAAAAATCCGTCCGCTCTCGGATGCTAATGCCGAACGCGCTTACTGCCACTGGGCGCATTCAGCAGAGGGAACAGTTGCGGAACAGTTCCCAAATTTCGATGATCTTTCTGCTGAACGCTTGCGCTACCTGTCAAAGTGATCGGGAGCGGTCGCCATTTTAATAGTACAGTCAATCTGTCGAAAAAAATATAAAAATGGGCTAATAATTTCCCAGTGAATGAAACTTGGTGAGTCGTTAGAGACTAATGAAAGGAAGCTTACCTGTGAATGGCCAGGGCCACGGCCACCTATTGGGGGATTCAAAAAAAACTCAAAAATATTTTGAAATGCATTTTTCTCGAAAACTATGCATTTCACAGAAAAATTTATTGAACAAAAAATGTAGAGGACATCTTTATCTACAATTAATGTCATTGGTGCTATGTTGTAAAACAAAAAATGTGCGCAGTAGGTGGCGCTAAAGTTTCCAAAAAAGTGTTTTTTCAATTTTTCGTCCAGAAATTTTCATTTTTCAGTTACGATTCAAATAGAAAAATTGTTCCTTTCAATTTTTTAAACAACTTTTATTTTAAAACTTTTTTCGTACGACTTATCGTTTCAAAGTTATAGTGGCATAGTATTAACAAAAGGGCCGAATCATAGAGCTGCCCAATTCTTCTAGGAAGGTACATTTTTCAGTTGCTATGTAAGTTTCGGAGAGTAGTGACTTTGCTCTGTGAAAGCGTAATAGTCAAATTTTCACTTCAACAAGCTGCAGCTCTGAAACGGTAAGTCGTACGAAAAAAGTTTTAAAATAAAAGTTGTTCAAAAAATTGAAAGGAACAATTTTTCCATTTGAATCGTAACTGAAAAATGAAAATTTCTGGACGAAAAATTGAAAAAACACTTTTTTGGAAACTTTAGCGCCACCTACTGCGCACATTTTTTGTTCAATAAATTTTTCTGTGAAATGCATAGTTTTCGAGAAAAATGCATTTCAAAATATTTTTGAGTTTTTTTTGAATCCCCTAATAGGTGGCCCTGGCCATTCACAGGTAAGCTTCCTTTCATTAGTCTCTAACGACTTACCAAGTTTCATCCACTTGGAAATTATTAGCCCATTTTTAGCCAGATTGACTGTACTATAAGTATCGGAACTTATTTGTGCTCACTGTCGGTAACTCAGACCAAGGAAAGAGGAGACCTGGGATGTCATTCATAAATTCAGGAACTTTTGAAGCCAACATCCCGACCAATTTCCCATGAGTGGAACAAGGACAGACGTAGCTGTCCTTGTTCCACGGATATCGCGCTGGCAACAATGCAGAAACTAGATTCGCGTGAATTCGTTTGCCGCCAGTGGCGTGGATCTGCCGTGTTGTTTAGGGGGTTCCGTAGTTATTCACATTTGAAAATGATTGCTTCGGAGCTCAATATCTTTGGAACTACAGTCGAACTTCGATAAATCGAATTCTTGATAACTCGAATCAAATTGGTTGGCAACAGCATTTGAAGATTATTGTTTTTCAATAACTCGAAGTCTTGATAACAATTAGCTGAAATTTGGTTCCAATTTGATATGCGCACGTTAGGTAAATAACTTTTTATTGATGAAATCAGAATTCAATTAATTTCGACGGAAAAAAATGTATATACTCACATTGTCCGATTATGGGCCAATTTTTTCGCGTGGTTCCGGAGTTATTCACATTTGAAAATTATTGCTTCGGAGCTCAATATCTTCGGAACTATCAATCACAATTAGCTGAAATTTCGTTCCAATTTGACATGTATATTAACTGAATGAACTTGCCGAAGAATTCGCCTCAAAGATGAACCGGTTGAAGAAAAAAATTAGCTCACCTGAATTTACTCAATAAAATTCACGAAAATATGTTGATTCAGAAGATTTAATCATGTTACAGAAAATGAATTACCCAATAAAATATCAAAATAATAATCCAAAGGTGTTTTATTGAAACAATAATTATAGTTAAATCACAATCCACAATAGCACATTAATTCAAATTTATTTCACAAATAGTTACAAAACGAATGGTAACAATTAATAGTTACATTGAAATAGTAAAATTATTCATTCCTAAACAATATAAGTTTTGTGTTCATAGATCTTGATCTATTTTCTTTGGACTCATCTAAGAGTTTAGTTGTTTCATGATGGATCCTTATTCTAAAATGAATTTTATCAACTGATAATCTGTCTTTCTGAGACAAAAATTCATTTTGAGGGTCATGTTAAAGTTGGGCTTCAGAGAATCTTGTAGAGATCACTTCAAGGAAAATAACATTTTAACTACATATGATGATATGGCTTATATTTCTACAGAGTACTTGTTTTCATGGCTCATCATTCTGATTACTTTAAGAACTACAAGGCACATTGAGCCTTACTTGTATCCGTGTCACACTTTGTCTCTTACAGAAAAGTCTTCCTTATACATGGGTCTTAAGTTGTTCAATGCTCTGCCTCACAAATTGAAGACCTCGAATAAAAAAATTTTAAAGACTAATTTATTAAAAATGCTTGTTCAATGTGAGCAATATTCTTTAAAGGAATTTTTTGAATGAAAGAAATAATCAATAGTTCAATGTTCTCGTATATTTGTACTGCATACAATATTCGACCCATCAATCATACATGGGGAGTCAATATACTGATAAAAATAAGAACATAGCATTTATTAGACATACAGAATGTAAGATCTAAATATGAGTCATAAAATATTCATAGCCAAATAATCTTCAATACCATACTTTGATTGTGTCAAGAAAAAATAAATTTGACGAATTCAACCTTTATTGTACAATTTTTTATAGCAATGAGCTCTTGAATTAGTAAACATTATGAATTATGATCAGCATGTCCATCAATGAAATTTCCATCAAAAAGATGATTTTCAAAATGGTGTAAAATGGATGAATTAACATTAAACATAGTTTTGCTGATCAGAACTGGTAACAAATGTTCTATTGAAAATATTTGAAGTTTTATGGGAGAATTTGAACAATTTTTCGCCCTCTTTACAAACATCAATTACAAATTGGCTAGCCCTAATTAATCTTCCATGTTTTTCTTCTTTGGAGAAGTGAAACATCTACTTCATTTCTCAAAAGATCGAGGTACTTTCGACATGAAATAAATTTGTCAAGTATCCGAGCAACATATCCTACAATATCTTCTGAATATGTAGTGAGATTCCATGCTGTTGAAGTTGCATACTCAAATTTATCCATATCTGTAAAAACACTTTCCACGACTGAAGCAAACTGTTCTTTTTTTTCAATATTGGTTGCATGCTAACTGCAGATTCGAATGTCAGGATATTGATGGATACCTGATTGATGGCATTTCCGGTATCAGAAGCGGATATTTGTGAGTGAACAATCAACCTTTTGTATGCTGCATCGAACTGTCTTGCAGTGGGGTTATAGTTATGTCCAGTTTTACTTCTAACCCTGTCCTGCGACAGTTTATAAGTGAGAAGATATTTAAGGAATTTTTGCTTCAATGACATATTTCTTATACATTTGTTCCAAACTTTCAATGCAGATCAAGAAACCTAAAAATCCTGTTTTTCTTCCACTTCTTGTAATAGGTATCCCTTTCAATGTCAGTCCAAGAATAGATCTTTTCATCGTATGCATATAATCTGGTAAATTTCTACATCGAGGAATGAAACTTGATCTCTGCAAATATATTTCATTGAATATTCATTGTCAAACGGCAAATTATAACTTTTATCATCTTGGGGAGTGACAGTTGAGCTTGAGCTGCAAAAAAGTTCTCAATTAATGTATTGAATTATACTTTGTAAAAAATAATATAATATTATTATATAACAATATTTACTGACACATATTCTGACTCTATTTAATGAAGTTATATTCAAACAGGTTGAATTAAAATATGAATCTCTAGAACTTCCCACAGAAACTTACCTTGAAGACGTAAGTTCCCAGAGTTGGAACAGGATTGACATCATTTTTAAGATATTTTGTACCATTCACTTGAAAACCAAAATCTTTGGATTCGAAGTGCTCCGAACATAAGAACAGATTTTGAGGCATGTTTTCAGCATCAACCAAGTGCGAAATTGAAAGCCATATATTTCTTCTCTCAATATTAGAAGGAAATCTGAAAGTAAAATTATAAACATTGGACAATCTACGCCACTGATCTGCAAACATGAAACTAACCTGTGAAAACTCAAACTACGGTTGCGAGAGTCCAATTTGCCAAACATTTGACACTTACGAACCATTATTTTAACGTATTTTCGAAAAACTCTTTGATATTTTGCTCAAGATATTCAGAAATGTCTCAGAAATTCAATTATTTGACACAACTGAACTAGATAGCGGCATGGCAACGTGTATCAAACATGAAATGTCAAATCGTAGGCCAATTTCGCTGATTGGTCGAGAACAATATTATGAATGAAACTGAAACAACCGGTGTTGTCAAGTTGGGAACCAGGTAATCACGTGAATGGCCATTCTGGAAGGATTCGACGTTAATGAATCGAAAATCTCAGACAACGTGACAACGTCGTTCAGATCTTAGCGTAATTCTCGTTTTGTAGTAATAGAGTCGTCCAGTTCGTTCTTCATTATGTGGCATCTTGGCTTCAAGATTTATCATCCTATACCACGTCTCCTCTTTCTTTTGTCTAAGGTCGGTAACATATTTTGTTTTGACAGGTGCTGTCAGTTGTGATTTGAATTCAAAACGATCAAAATGTGAAAAGAAAGCAGGTAGTAACTACGACTTTTGAATTTGATAGACAACAATAAACTATAGCTGATTTTTATACGGAATACATTTAAAAGTACAAAATGAAGTTATTTCCTGAAATACCTGGAGTGGATTAATACTTTTGTTGATTGTTTTGAACATATCTTTTGAGATCGTAAGAACATTTTCACGCTGTAACGCTACCTCAAGAATCTTTTATTGTTATATACATTCAGAAACAGAAAACTCATCAAGATTATACGTGTGTAATATATTCTATTAATTTTATTTCGCCAAGTCTTGTTCTATTACCATTAGTGATTAGTCAAGCCTCCTATAATAGATTATAGTGTACAAAATTCTGTAGGATCTTAGACTATGAGGGTAGGATTATTATCCATATTGAATTAACATAATTCTTATGAAAGAACGTACCAAATTTTAAGATTCAGCTTCAAGATTTTTCCCCAAGTTCAAATGTTTATTTGACAAATATCTGACAGATGTCAAAGAAGGTGCGCCGACGCACTGCATCCAGCAGATTTGCGCTACTGATACCTATCGGTAGCTCAAACCGATGGTAGCGGGTTTTTCTGCTGAATGCGCCCATAAAGCGCGTTCGGCATTAGCATCCGAGAGCGGACGGATTTTTTAGTCACGTGATCACAAATTGTACAGATTTGTCAGATTTTTCTGTAATAAACGAACGGTACAGAGCTTTCAGAGCGTTTTTCTGTTTGCCAGATATTAAATTAGTGCTCAAAGGTCTATTCGGCCGTAGAGAGGTAGTTTGGGTTCTATTTTAATTCTTTTGTTATAGCTCTCAACACTTCTACCCCTTGGTTGAGATGATTCAATATTTTGAATAATTATTTTTTTATCAAACGGCATTTTTTATTTATTACTACACAACAAATAACATAAGACACAAAATTTCAACAGACTGTTCAAGAATATTCGAAGCAGGAAACTCATAAATGCAGATAAAATCCATTAAGGGCGTTCGGCATTAGCATCCGAGAGCGGACGGATTTTTTAGTCACGTGATCACAAATTGTACAGATTTGTGAGATTTTTCTGTAATAAACGAACGGTACGGAGCTTCCAGAGAGTTTTTTCTGTTTGCCAGGAATTAAATTAGTGCTCAAAGGTCTATTCGGCCGTAGTGAGGTAGTTTGGGCTCTATTTTAATTCTTTTGTTATAGCTCTCAACACTTCTACCCCTTGGTTGAGATGATTCAATATTTTGAATAATTATATTTTTATCAAACGACATTTTTTATTTATTACTACACAACAAATAACATAAGACACGAAATTTCAACAGACTGTTCAAGAATATTCGAAGCAGGAAACTCATAAATGCAGATAAAATCCATTGACAAAGGCAGAAAAGTAATTTCTGTTTCTGTTGTATGGAAAAAATCCGTTTGATCCGTCGAAATACATCGAGCAAAAAGATCTACATCCGATTGATCAGATTTTCTTGCCGAACGGTCCAGATGTGTACTCCCCTCAATCTGGATGTAATAAACGAACGGTTCAGATCAATCCGACCAGTCAGATGTCATTGCCGAACGCGCTTATGTAGATCTCAGTCATTAAGCGCGTTCGGCAATGACATCTGACTGGTCGGATTGATCTGAACCGTTCGTTTATTACATCCAGATTGAGGGAAGTACACATCTGGACCGTTCGGCAAGAAAATCTGATCAATCGGATCTAGATTTTTTTGCTCGATGTATTTCGACGGATCAAACGGATTTTTTCCACAGAACAGAAACAGAAATTACTTTTCTGCCTTTGTCAATGGATTTTATCTGCATTTATGAGTTTCCTGCTTCGAATATTCTTGAACAGTCTGTTTAAATTTCGTGTCTTATGTTATTTGTTGTGTAGTAATAAATAAAAAATGTCGTTTGATAAAAAATAATTATTCAAAATATTGAATCATCTCAACCAAGGGGTAGAAGTGTTGAGAGCTATAACAAAAGAATTAAAATAGAACCCAGACTACCTCTACGGCTGAATAGACCTTTGAGCACTAATTTAATATCTGGCAAACAGAAAAAACGCTCTGAAAGCTCCGTACCGTTCGTTTATTACAGAAAAATCTGAAAAATCTGTACAATTTGTGATCACGTGACTAAAAAATCCGTCCGCTCTCGGATGCTTATGCCGAACGCGCTTTTTGAGATAACTTACATGTTGGTCTGTGCCTACATGTAGACATCGTTAGGACCATAGAATAAAAATTCGAGATTAAAAAAAAGTGAAAATGTTGATAATAGCTATTCTATGTCTATGATTCTAACCTATCTAGATTTGCAGAGACAAGACAAGTGACAACCATAGAAATAGACCAATCCAACAAAACAGCTGATCCCCTTTTTTCAAGATGGCTGCTGGAACAAACAAATAACAAACATTTCTGTTTAGTGTTTCTCTATTATAACCACAATTATAACTATCATTTTACATGGCATAATTGAAGACATTGAAGTTGAAAATTGAGAAACCAACAGAAACTACCCTGAAAAACGTACCTCGTAACTGAATATCCTCGGTTTGATATTTGTTTATTTCAGCAGCCATTTTGAAAAAGATGATCGTGACAGATCGTTGGATTGGTCTATACCATAGAATATAAAATAACTTCTATTCTATATTCTAAGGTCTGTGCCAATACCAACGAACGAGACAACCTTGCATTTGTTGACAAAAATTGCATTTATTAGTTTGTTGAACTCTTGAACAATTATCACAAATATTCAAAGGTTCCTAATGATTAATTTTCTAAGATGATGTATATGCACAATTCAGTATGTGACAAATGATCCAATCGTCTTGGTTAAAGTTGAAGCTTAGATGAAGAATATCTTCATCAAACGAAGAATATCTTCTTCAAACGAAGAATAATTTTCTTCGTCATTTAGTTGAAGGCAAATAATTTTGCTTGTGGAACCAATTGAGCCATGGCTTCTATGGTCAACATAGCACGAAAAATTCGTAACAACTGGAAAAAGTCCACTTTTGCAGCTCTTATCTTAATGTATGGATATAATTGGAGTAAAGATTACATCCAGTATGTAAATACTTTTCTATAATGCATATTATACTGATATTGAATTTTCTAGAACTCAAGAATTAATGAGAGTGTATTGTGAGAAGGCCTCACATTTTGGTAGACAAACAATTGCAGCTAATAGAACACCTAAAACTATCACAGTAATTCTAAATCCAAATGCTAATAAAAAAAGTGCTGTTGATGATTTCGATAAGTACTGTGCACCAATTTTTTACTTAGCAGGCTTTTTAGTAAATATTGTGAAGACAGAATCTGAAGGCCATGCAAGAAAATTAATACAAGATTTGAATAACACTGATGCCATTATTGTAGCAGGGGGAGATGGTACCCTGTGTGAAGTTGTAACTGGCGTTCTCAGAAGAACTGGTGAAAATAATAGTGGTCTTGTTCCTATAGGTTAGGAAGAACATCATTATAATTCATTGTGAATGATAACATTTTGAATTATAGGTATATTACCCCTAGGTAGGAATAATACTCTTGCAACATCTTTATTTCCTGGGGGTCATTATTCGCAGAAAGTTAGATCACTGGTTGATGCAACTATGGCAGTTGTTGAAGAATCCACCAAATTAGTAGATGTAATGAAAGTAGAAATTAGTGAAAATGACATTGAAGTTGATCCAAAGCCTGTATATGCTTTATCAAATCTGAAATGGGGCGCATATAAAGATGCAGAAATTTTGAAGGACAAATATTGGTATTATGGATCCTTAAGGAAATATGCAACTTACATATTTAATGGGTAAATTTTTGTGACATACCAATGTAAATAATTATTCATTTTACTTTTCAACAGCTACTAAAGCCATTCAGACATTCTTGCGAAGCGACAGAATTAAACTCTAACTTGGCATGTCTTGAATTATTCCAATTTAATTGTATTATACCTTTGTGTTGAAAACTTTAATTTTTTTATTCATAGAAACTATATAGAAGTATCAATAGAGGTAAATGGGGTGGCCACATTTTTAATGGGATTGTATTGGTAACTTGGTAACAGTGGCTTGGATTATGGCAACACTGAACAGCCAGATAATCAATTTAAACTCAGCATCAACATCCCTAACTGCGACACCAGGAGATGGGTGTCCACAAGGAGGTTGCTTATCGCCACTTTTGTGGTCATTAGTGGTCGACGACCTCCTTAAAACGCTGTCAGAAGCGGGTTTTGAGATCTGCGGATATGATGACGACCTTGTGATAATGGTTTGGGGCAAGCATGACGTTACAGTATGTGATCGCATGGAAAAAGCTCTGATCCTAACGCACGAGTGGTGTGTCCAAGGAAAACTCCGAGTGAACCCTAAAAAAACGATTCTGGTACAGTTTACTAGGAGAAGGAAACTATCTCTTAAAGTAATTACGATGGAAGGAATTGCTTAAGTCTCCACTGATCATACTAAATATCTAGGTGTAATTTTCGACCAAAAGCTCTCTTGGAGCCTGCACCCCAAGGCAGTGATCAGTAAGGGCCAGAGAGCTCTCTTCGCATGCCAGAGGATGGTCGGAAGTACGTGGGGACTCAAACCTGAAATTACCAATTGGATTTATAAATCCATTGTGCTCCATCAAGCTTTCATCTGGTGGCCGAAGTCGAAAACACTTACGGGGCAAAAAACCCTAGATAAACTGCAAAGAACAGCATTTTTGTCCATAACGGGTGCCTCTCGCTCTTGTCCGACCGCTGCTATGCAAGTCATCCTAGACCTGCCTCCACTAGGATTATTCTTAGAAAGTGAGGCAGCCAGGTGGGCCCTTAGGGTAGCGAGGGAGCGGGAACCCAAAACTGGCGACTACACAGACCATCTTTGCATTCTGAATGAGTGTGAGCAGCTTTTAGACGTGGTCACACACAACATCACCCTTAAACATGAGTTTCAGAAAAACTTCAGCGTGACAACGCCAAGTCGCGAACAATGGATTAACGACGAAATGTTTTTTTCCTGCAGGGTCTCTCACTGATGGCTCGAAGACCGAAGACGGTTGAGTCGGAGCCGGAGTATACGGTCCCTCGATACAACTAGCCCTATCAATGGGCTTTTGTCCATCGGTGTTTCAAGCCGAAACCTTTGCCATAAGGGAGTGCATTGCACATTGTATGGGGTGTAACTACCGGAAAAAAGGATTTATATATTATCTGACAGCAGAGCAGCTTGACTCACCACTAGTTCGGTCAAAGTTAGTCTGGGAATGCAAAATGTCACTCAACGCACTCGGGCTCAACAATCAGGTCAACCTCGTTTGGGTACCTGGCCACTCGGGAGTGCATGGTAATGAAATGGCTGATCAGCTAGCGAGGAAGGGTGGACTCGTCCCCTTCATTGGACCGGAGCCTTTCTGCGTCTTCCCAGCCAGCCATCAAGCAATGGCTGTTAGAGAATGGGAACAGAAAAGGAAGACTAGGTCCTGGCGACTGGTCCAGGCACAAAGACAGGCTAAGTCTTTACTCTCATCTCAACGAGCTGGACCAAAAAAGTTCTGGCACTAAGCAAATTAGAACTGAGGAAAATGACGGGCATACTCACGGGACACTGCCCTGTGAATTATCATCTTCGGAACATGGGAAAGGTTTCGATGATACCTGTCGCTTCTGTCAAGAAGCCACCGAAACAGCTGAACACCTGCTTTGCAGTTGTGGAGCTGTCTTCAGGAAAAGGCTGCAACATCTTGACATCTGTTTGTTAAAACCGGAACAATTAATGGGCGTGGCACCGAGAAGAGTAGTGAAGTTCATAGAGGCTTTGCTACCTGGTAAACAGCGCGGGGTTGCACAATAGATCTTCAGGTCAAGGTGTTTGCGAGGCTTAGTTAAGTCTAAACGCCCCTCCTTAAATCTAATCTAATCTAAATTGGTAACTTTTAAACCATAAGAGTTAGAAGGTCGGTCAAATGGAGGAAAAGTCGAATTCATAGAAGCATTGTCAAGCAGTTCAAACAAATTGAGATTATCAGGGCCGGTTATTGAGATATCATAAAAAAAGTAAATTCTGTCATTTTGATTTTTCTTTTTTTCCCACTTTATTTCAAAGATTATCAAAAAATGTTACAGGAATTTTTCATTCGTAAGTGATATCATAAGGGCATCCAATTTCGAAAGAAAAAGCTCTGCCGTTTTATTTGGTTGCTATCGTATGGCACTGATGAAGGCTAACAAGCCAGAAACCGGTCTGTCATTGTCCTCCTGTGGTAGCGGCACCTTCCGACAATTTACTTCTGAATTAGATCTCTGCTAGTCCATTTCTCTCATTGTGTGAAATAGGAAATAGTGAAATATTCGAGTAATTGGTATGCTAGAGGGATATAATTACTCAATATTATTTGACTATATTGCTTCAACTTGATAATTAGAAGATCTTCTGGATATATTGAGTATATTTTCAGCTTGAAGGATAATTTGACGTGGAATATCAATGCAGATTTAACATATTCTCCGCCTTGTGAAGGATGTATGAATTGTTTAGCAAGAAAAGAACATATTAACAACCAAAAGTGGTTTCAAAGGTGAATAGAGACTATTTAATTTCTAAATATGATTAATTTAATATGTCTTTTAGATTTTCAAAGGACAAAATTCAGGATAATTATCCAAGAACTCTGAATCCTGAATGTTCAACATGGCATGAGAAAAAAGTTCAAACTTCTGATTTTGTTATTTCTACATCCAACATCTCCTCTGATGAAAATGATGTTCCCAAATTACATTTAAGCATTGGTCCTAAGACTTTGAATTATATAGATTTTGTGAAGCAAGGTTGGAATTCTGAAAATGGGAGGCAAAGAAAGTTTGAAGAACATTTGCATGCTAGGGTGATGAATATCAAGCCTCAAGATGTATGGAGTGAAGAAAAAGGACTGTGGTTTTCTATTGATAATGATGAGTTTGAAGTGAAGCCTGTGAAGATAACTCTTGTTCCTAGACTTATTAAAATGTTCTGTAAAAATGAGAGAAATAGTCAATAAAATGACTTCTGTGAAGTGTACACTCCATTTTTAGGAAATGTGAGAATTTTTCTTATTGGACTTTGAGGATAGATACCCTGTGAAGATCCCTTAATTAGGGGGAGTACTTCAAGGGCGCAGTCACCTATACGAGAAATAAATGCTCGAGCGCCAGCCACAATAGGTTTAACAAGGTTGTGGCGCCTTGAACTCTCCACTTCTGCCAAGGTAGCTTTTATACAGTGGAGAAGGGTTCGGTTTAATCTAGGAAGTTAGCGATTAAAAGTTCTGTTTCTATCGTAAATGTTGCCAAAGTTAAAGGTTCACTTAAAACACCAAATTGGATTTTACAAAGTTTACTGACTTCGAGCAGAAATGACAATGAGGAAAAATATATTAATACTAAGAATCAAAAACTAAAACTGATTTCATTTGAGAGTAAACATGAAATTAAAAGAAATGACTTAAATATCGGTATTTTACAATGATTAATAAATTCAAGAATAAACGGTGATCGGGTGAACAAGACGGTCGGGCGAAGTGAGCGAATGCGAGAATTGGACGGTAAATAGGGGAGTACGGGAGTAACAAAGTAAAACTTCAAAATTCGGCAGGCCACGGAAAATATCATATAATCTAACCACTTGCAACGATGTATTCCACACTCAGATGTAAAAAAAAGGATAGGGAACAGGACAGCTGTGTCAGCACAACGTCTGGACAGGTGACTCCAGAGAATGGAATCCCTCGACCTGACGAAGTGATTCTAATAATCCGCAAACGTCTAGTGAGTTAACAAGGGGTGAAGCGCGGTCGTAACCCCGTTGTGATCTCGCCGATGTCAACCCACAAGGACGTCGCCGTGAAATACGAATCGTCGAGCACAGCTGAGTGGAATCGGGTACGGTTGGGAACCAACAACGTCCAGACAAGTAGCTCCAGGAAAATGGAGCTCCTCGACCTGACGAAGTCTCTCGTGTTTTCGTCAACCCTAAGCGAACTGAGAAGGGGTGAAGCGCGGCAGGGACGGGCCGAAGCCAAATTTTTGGGGGGGGATAGCTTCGAAAATTTTCCAACTGTGCATTAAAGGATTAGAAAACCAACGGTTGAAGGGGGGAGTGGTATTTTGGATTGCGTGTCAATGTTTTTTTCCCGAGAGCATTAAAAATATTTAGAAAATTTTGTAGTGTAGTTTTTTAATTCTGTATTACTAGATTAACACACTCCACACTCTACAGGATTATACAGCATCTGTTATCATTATTTTGTATGTTTCGATTTTTAAGTTCAATTCCGAAGAAAAATAAATGATTTATTCAAGTGTACTGAAAAAAGTCCACATACCACACACTTCACTTTGAATCTTTTTCGGTCCATTTTTGCATAGGAGCCGTAATACCTCGGCCGACGGCTACGGCACCGATTCTCCATTCAAAAAGTGCCTTTCATTTTTCCAAGTTCACGCCCTCAATTTTTCACCAAAAAGCTTGATTTTTTTTAAATTGAAGATGAAGGATGTCTTGAGGGCACTCCAATTTCTTCTCTTTGATAAAATTATTTTTTCGCATGAAGAAATCGGCTACGGCACCGATTCTCAATTCAAAAAGTGCCTTTCATTCTTCCAAGTTCACGCCCTCAATTTTTCACCTAAAAGCTTGATTTTTTTTTAAATTGAAGTTGAAGGATGTCTTGAGGGCACTCCAATTTCTTCTCTTTGATAAAATTATTTTTTCGCATGAAAAAATCGGCTACGGCACCGATTCCCATTCAAAAAGTGCCTTTCATTTTTCCAAGTTTACGTCCTAAATTTTCAAGCTAAAAGCTTGATTTTTTTCTTTAAATTGAAGTTGAAGGATGTCTTGAGGGCACTCCGATTTCTTCTCTTCGAGAAAATCATTTTTTCGCATGAAAAAATCGGGTTGAATTTGAGAGTCTATGAAAATTGACTTCATAATCGTTTTTCGGCGGTTGTTCATCCATTTTTTTTAGAAAATTCATTGGAGTGCCCTCGACAAATCAATTTTCTATATTTAAAAAAAAATCCATTTGGATATACGCTTAATTTATGCAAAAAATTATGGAAATACTGAAAAGACTTCCAGAAACTGTGAAATCGCAGAGAACTGTCAACTGTCTGAAGTTCCAGGAGAATTAAAAAAAAATCAAGCTTTCAGGTGGAGATTTTAGGACGTGAAAAATGAAAATGGAAAAATGAAAGGCACTTTTTGAATGGAGAATCGGTGCCGTCGCGTCGGCCAAAGTTAAACGGCCTCTTAACAGATTTACGTGTTGAACGGAGATTTGATAGAATAATTAAGAATGAGAAAAAAATATTGCCTACTGCCCTACCGAGAGAAATAGCGCAAATTGGTACCAGATAGTTTTTTATGACACAGTCGATGCGGCCAAACTGAGAAATTCACAACTACCTGCTGAGGGATAACGTAAAAGATGAAAAATTGTTCATCTTTTCAAACACTTGGTAGCAATTCGGAATAAATACCATTTATTGCTGGTTATACACATTGCACATTGGGCCAAATCTGCCAAATATTCTAAATATACTCTGACAAGAATTTGTACAATTGTCGCTATTCTCTGCATGCTTTTGTCCGGCTAAACGTGGGCTTAGTTCTACCGGTTTAATAAACATAAGAAAACTTTTGTAGAAATATGTATTCCAACTCCATTGAAATCTCTCCAACTGCTTCAAAATTTTCCCAACTGCTTCGGAATTTTCCCAACTTCTTCGAAACTTTTCCAACTGCTTCGAAAATTTTTCAACAGCTTCGAAAATATTCCAACTGCTTTTAAAATTTGCCAACTCTGTTCAACATTGGGTCCCCCCCCATCCCCCCCTTAGGCCCGTCCCTGAAGCGCGGTCGTAACCCCGTTGTGATCTCGCCGATCTCAATTCTCAAAAAGGTCGCTGATAAATACAGAGATTGAGGAAACACAAAGGACTTGTAACGCAAGATATAATCTTGAAATGAAAAAGGATACAAAATATCAATCGGGGACGGTTGTGAACCAACAACGCCTCGACAAGTAGTTCCAGAGAAATGGAACCCCTTGACTTGACGAAGTCTCTCGTGTTTTCGTCAACCTTGAGCGAATTGAGAAGGGGTGAAGCGCGGTCGTAACCCCGTTGTGATCTCGCCGATCTCAATTCTCAAAAAGGTCGCTGATAAACACAGAGATTAAGGAAACACAAAGGAATTTTAACGCAAGATATAACCTTGAAATGAAAAAGAAAGCAAAATATCAATCGGGGACGGTTGTGAACCAACAACACCTCGACAAGTAGTTCCAGAAAAATGGAACCCCTTGACTTGACGAAGTCTCTCGTGTTTTCGCCAACCTTGTGCGAATTGAGAAGAGGTGAAGCGCGGTCGTAACCCCGTTGTGATCTCGCCGATCTCAATTCTCAAAAAGGTGGCTGATAAACACAGAGATTAAGGAAACACAAAGAAATGTGAGACAGTATGAAATCGAAGAAATAATGTGGGTAAAATACAGGTAGGTTACGGCAGTGGACCAACAACGTTCAGACGAGTAACCCCAGTGAAAGGGAATCACTCGACTTAACGAAGTCTCTTGTATATCCGTCAACCCTTAGCGAATTAAGAAGGGGTGAAGCGCGGTCGTAACCCCGTTGTGATCTCGCCAATCTCAATTCTCAAAAAGGTTGCTGATAATTACAAAGATTAAGGTATCAACAAGGAAATGAAATTATAAATCAGATAAGAAAAAAAATGGTTCAAAAGTCGTGGAACACACAATGATTCAATTGTTAGAATGATATTTAACGGATGGTGCCATGTGAGAAATATAAACGGGGCCTTACCGGTTTTCTGAAGTGTACACTACACAAACTAATTAGGAGTCCTGTATCGAATTTCACTCGCACTGATTTTATTTTCTACGGAAAATTAATTCGGATAAATCAATGCTAAATCTCCACAATTGTCAAATAAAACTGGAAAACTATGCTGGTATTCAAAATGAAGAAAAGCGAAAAATAATTCAAAGAGCGTAAAACAGCAAAAGAGCGCAAAAGAGGAGCAAAAGAGTAAAAGAGTAAAAGAGGCCTTCCGCAGGTCGTTTCGCCCTTATAAAACCTTCGGAAAATGGTAGGGTCATGACGCGTTGAAAACTCGAAAATTGGTTTAGATTGACGCCAGATTGTTCCAGAAATAAATCGAAAGAATTCATACTACTATGTTAAAATTCGACAATTCCATCTCCGTTTTTTCAAATCCCCGGCCGTTGAAAAACGCGAAATCAACCAAGATACGAGTCCCTTATCGCAGCGCTCAGCATGTGCCCGAGCGTTTTTATACTTGCGGCGATGTTTATATTGTTACATTTATCGAATTAAATTTTCTTTTCTTTGGAATCACGGATAATTTATTGGGAAAATGATAAATGAGAACAGGACTTTTATGAATGAAAATTATTTACGGACTTCATTTCAACTTGCAGTTTTGTTCACAATATTGCACTTATTGAATTAAACCTTCCTTTCATTGAAATCGTGAATAATCATGGAAGGAATAATATATGAAAATAGGCCTTGAATGAATGAAAATGACGAAGTTCATTACAACCCTCAGATCCTCAGAGGTTTCCTTTCTGGTCCCTGTTAAGAGCTGAGAAATACATTACACAATAATTAAAATATTGCCAGTATTCTCAGTAAGTATTCGGTAAGTATATGGAAAGGTCCAAAATGAAAACAAAAAGTGGGGAAGGTGAGGTAATACGATCCCTGGAGGTCAAATGATCCCCCGCTGTAAATCAGAGACAACTAGTTCCATATATCCAAATGCGCATGAAACATGTTCCCCACACCCCCGCCGGTTGCCTCACCAAGTGTTCTGGCAGTGCGAGTGCTTGGTGTGATTTTATTAAAAAATAATCAAAAAGTGTGGATCTGATCTAAAGTGATTCTGTTTTTGGACTTTCATTACTTTTTACATCCTCGTATTTATTGAAATGCTGTTATTCGCGTGTATTTAGCAGTTTGTTAGCTAATATTTGAGCAATGTTCGATCATCTTACACGGTATTTGAAGGTTGTGTTTTGATCGATATCTTGAAATTTGGTGTTTGGGGCGAAATGATCCCTTCCAGTGTGTTTAAAATGATCCCTGGAATCATTTTACCTCAGACGTGTTTGTTGTTGTTACTGATCATGCCCAGAACATATACAGGGTGTCTACTTTTAAAACGTCAAAACTTCAAAGGGAGATTATGCAAGTGATTTGCAACAAAAAATGTCATATAACACATGGTCGAAATCTTGACGGTTATTCTTCAATTTAACAATTCTCGTTTTCACGAAATATTTCAATTTTTTCCATCAAATCTTCAATATATCAGTTATGCTTGTGACTTCATCGAATTCGATCACATATTTGAAAATGGTAATAAATTTTCTACAAGAAAAGAATTTCAGTGTGCCAAAAATATTTCTATTGCGGGTTTGGTGAGGAGATGAATATCACGATACTGAAGTGAACAAAATCAGTCATATTTTTCCAATGGGGTTTTTGTTGAAAAATTATTTATTATGGACATGTTTTCTTTTCAGCAAAAAATACCTCATTTAGAGTACTTTCGAATGACATATCAACTTTTTTGCTAACTGCTTGTTTTCTGCCATAATATCATGGCTAACAAGATAAAAACGAAAAAGTCGAAAAATTTCAAACCTGAATTTGCTCCATTTTGAAACTCATTATGATTGAATATCGAAGTAATTCTTATGGAAATAATGAATTTATCAATGAAATAAGAATAATTCAGAAGAATGAAATAATTTTTAATAATAAATACAGATTTTATGAAAAAATTTAGAAAACAGACTATTACTATTTATAACAATTGTTCGAAATGTCCACCTCCTTGTTCAATACATTTAACACATCTTTTTCGAACAAGTTATACTTCCCGATGAATTCATAAGATTAATCCAAAGCAGCTTAACAGACATTTTGGATGAAATAGCTACTGACTGACTGACTGGCTACCAGACAAAATGTCTGGTTTCGAATGGATGGCTGTCCATCTCATAATAGCCAAAACGGACGACAGTTGAGAAATGGATTGGAAGGTACGGTCCGATAAGATGGCCACCAAGGAGCCCAGACCTGACGCCTTTGGATTTTTATGTCTGGAGCACCTTAAAAGAAAATGTGTACCGAATTCGCGTTCAGACTCGAGAGGCTCTGATCGAAAGGATTAAATTGTGTTGTGCAGAAATGCGTCAGAAACTTTGCAAACTTCGCAGGGTTGTTGATTCAGTACGAAAAAGATGTGTTGAATGTATTGAACAAGGAGGTGGACATTTCGAACAATTGTTATAAATAGTAATAGTCTGTTTTCATATTTTTTCATAAAATCTTTTTTATTAAAAATTATTTCATTCTTCTGAATTATTCTTATTTAATTGATAAATTCATGATTTCCATAAGAATTACTTCGATATTCAATCATAAGGAGTTTCAAAATGGAGCAAATTTAGGTTTGAAATTTTTCGACTTTTTCGTTTTTATCTTGTTAGCCATGATATTATGGCAGAAAACAAGCTGTTAACAAAAAAGTTGATATGTCATTCGAAAGTACACTAAATGAGGTATTTTTTGCTGAAAAGAAAACATGTCCATAATAAATAATTTTTCAACGAAAAACCCATTGGAAAAATATGACTGATTTTGTTCACTTCAGTATCGTGATATTCATCTCCTCACCAAACCCGCAATAGAAATATTTTTGGCACACTGAAATTCTTTTCTTGTAGAAAATTTATTACCATTTTCAAATATGTGATCGAATTCGATGAAGTCACAAGCATAACTGATATATTGAAGATTTGATGGAAAAAATTGAAATATTTCGTGAAAACGAGAATTGTTAAATTGAAGAATAACCGTCAAGATTTCGACCATGTGTTATATGACATTTTTTGTTGCAAATCACTTGAATAATCTCCCTTTGAAGTTTTGCCGTTTTAAAAGTAGACACCCTGTATACTCAAAACTAACCGCCTATGTTGGCCTGAAGAACTAATACAAAAGGCATTAGATGCCGTCAGAGATGGTATGCCTCACAAAACCGAAATTAGAGAGTTTATGGTCCATGTGATGGCATCAAAAAGAATTAAGAGCCAGAGGTAAAAATAAAGTAGACACATCAGTAGTGACCAGCACACCCTACAAAAAATACTAGATATAGAACAAAGGAAAGCTATCAAGGAAGCGAATTAAATAAAAAAAACAGTGACCGACAAAAAGAACGATAAAGAAAAAGGTGGTAAGAAAGGAAAAGGAGTCGAGGAAGGAGAGGGAGGCGGAAAGAGAAAAGGCAAAGAAAATCAAAACAGGTCAGATTCTTCTGGAGAGGAAAGTGATACCGAATGTCTTTGTTCTGAAAGCTACCACAAAGACAATAAGGGCGAAGGGAGGATTCGGTGCGTTGCCAGTCTTAAATGGGAACATGAGGCTCGTGCGGGAGTAGAGAAAATTGAGTCTATAGGTCGATTTTTAAATTATGAGTTATGAACAAAACATATCATTTAAATAAACAGCTGACTGTTTTATTTCACTGATATTCATTATGGTATAAAATGATCCCTGGGATTATTTTACCCCAACCCTAGGGATCATTTTGGACATAGGTGTGTATAAAATGATCCTTTACAAAACTTCAAGAAAAACCTCTTATACAAAAAAACTACATACATATAATAAAAAATAAGTATGCAGTTACAAAGTTAAGTAAATTCACTACCCCCAACAATAGAAATCTTGCGATTTTGCCTTCAACTTTAGCCACAGTTATGTTTTTCCCTTAAGGGGATCATTATACCTCACCTTCCCCTAGGTAATGCTTTTATTTCTGCATCTTTTATAATTGTCCTAACACAGCTCCTACAGCAGCACTGGAGGTCATTCTCGATTTGCCTCCCTTACATTTACATGTGAGGCAATGCAGCCTGCTGGATGAAATAAGAATATCCCTCAACGGGAAACTCCTACCTGGAAACTGGGTGGGGCACATATGGGGATATTGAATCAACTGGATTCAAAGATCTTGGCAAAACTATCGGATGTTATGGCAACAATCTTCGATTTCGAAACGCCCTTTGAAAAGGTCATAGCTAACCGTCATAGTACAATAAAATTCTTAAATCGCTTGGACAAAAAGTCATTCATATGGTTCACCGATGGATCCAAATCTGAAAGGGACACTGACATTAGGATATACGGACCTAAACTGAGGATCTCTAAAGCCCTGGGAAGTGAACCCTTCATTTCACAGACCGAGATACGGGCTGTGAACGTATGCGCTCAGGAGTGTCTTAAAATGAACCTCAGAGGGGCGCATATCTTCATCACCACAGACAGCCAGGCTGCATTGAGGTCCCTGGGATCACAGTGCCAGGGATCTCTGCAGACCTGGGAGTGCCGATAGACCATAAAGCAACTGGCCAGAGGCAATAAAGTGACTCTACTATGGGTGCCAGGGCATTTTAGTGTTGAAGGAAATGGAAAAGCCGATGGGCTTGCGAAAAGTGCATCAAGGTTAACCTGAGCCTTTCTGTTTGCTTGGAAAAGACCAATATAAGGCAGCGGTTCAACAATGGGAGTTGGACAACAGAATATTCCTCTGGAGAAACACTCCTGGACTTACTCAGTCCAAGAAATTCGTGATGATATCACCGACCTATAACAGTAAGCTTCTAAAGCTGTCACAAGGTGAGCTTCAGGTGATGGTAGGTCTGCTGACAGGGCACTGTCGGTACGAACATCATTAGTACCGTATGGGAAAGTCAGCAGATCAGATTTGTAGGCTCTTCGGATCAAAAGCAGAAGCAGCTGAACACATGGTAGGGGTGAGTGGGTAAGATGGGGTACTTAACATTTAAAGCTGAATAAAATAATAAAAAACTCAGATTCGTGAAATCAACTTTGAAAGCTGTAATTGTACATAACAAATGAATGAATTTCAACATGAAAAAATAAACTTCTTCAAAGGTATGTATTATTAATGATAATTTTCCGTTTACCGAACGCAAATTCATCTTACCTCACCTGGTGGGGTAGGATGGGGTAAGTACGGAGCATGATGGGGTTAGTCACTGGCAATGTCCACAAACATGAACTGTTTCGTCATCTTCATCTTCCTCTACTGCACAAGAGCAGTGAGCCCACTGTTGACACATGGAACACTGCATCCAGCCCTCAGTACAGACATTCTGCTTCTGCTGAGAAATAATTGCTCCATTTCCATCTAGTTTTTGTCACTCTTGCTTGCTCTTATCATGTTTTGATGTGTCTTGCAAGGTTTAACACTGTTTGTTATAAGATTTATTCGTTTGAACAAATCTTTTAGCCAAATTTTGCTTTTTCTTAATTTCTTTTTATGACTTTAAATTAAGTTCTACTTGAAGCTCATTCTGAGGGAACAAAATACCATATTAGGAAAACATTGATGGAATAAGATGGGATACACCCCATCATGTCCCATTAATATATTCCCATCTTGCCCCACTCATACTTTTTTGGCATTAAGTGGTTCGTTTCAGGTTTAAATTAAGAGATTTGAGAAGGTATGAAAATGAATGGTTTATAAATACACTTTCCAATGATATATTATTTAGTTTGACCAGTTGTTGTGGCTTAACAATAATCTGGCACATGAATAAAACTACTTTATGATGAAATAGGAAACATTTGGCATAAAAACATGCGTAAATGATAAACTGTTCAGTCAAACTGGCCCCCAGCTCCTATACTTATTGGAAGTTTTCTTTACTATTCCCTACTATTATTACTGGCACTCTACGCTAGGTTGCAGCTAATGAAAGGTCAGGAGCTTATCTACCCCGTCTTGCCCCACTCTCCCTATATGTAAGTGTTCAGAGCTGGCTGGTCTAAGAACCTCTCATATGGGGAAACCGGTCCTGGATACCCACGAGGTAATGGCCAATGCCCCTAAGGTTGTTCTTGGTCTTATTAACACCATCGACGACCTCCTTGCGTTTCAATGAATGAGTAGGGTAGAGAACAAGAGATCCATGTGGTCGCAGTTCCCGGAAGGCCAACTAAGCCATAACGACCCTAGTTCAAATAATAATAATAAGTGTCCTTAACCCTGTCTCACATAGGACCACTTCAGAACTAGCTTCGAACGATATTTTTCATACATTTTGCATTCTACCGTCTAGTGGTCGCGATCGGTCACTGCCACTAGTCCATCTGAAGAAGTACTGTGAGAGGAAAAGCTAAAGAAAACTATCACTGAACCGCTTATGGTAGTATTACCGCTACCCGCTACTGTTTTGCCACTTCGGAATCTCTAGTGGCCACCCACTTCAGAGCTACTAGTGACCACCGCAAGATACGAAGACGGGACCAACTCAACTTCAGGTCTCAAGACCTGTAGACAAGCTTACCTATCCCAGTATGCGGGCTCTCAATTTCTGCCACCACGAAACCAAACCCAATAGGGAGAACCGAATCGCTCCTGCGGGAACACTCTCCTGTAGTTCCCCATCATGGTTGGACATACTGCGGTAACGCGTTTCCTTGCAATTGAGGATCTTTAAGAATCCATATCTTGCTGAGGCCGATTCAGAATACATGTGCGGGGCCACCACTTTCCGTCGATCCCATTGGAGTCGCTTTACTCAGTAGGTACCAAAGCGAAGCTCCGGCCCACCACTCATTAGCGAACAGAGGTGAACCAGTGTTATCTGTTATCCCCCTCGTACATCTTCCCTCAAAAACCAGTTATCTAGTTTCAAGATTTCCGGCTAACCAATACCTAGTTAGTTACTCCGGTTTGATTTTTGTTGAAGGAAGATGGGCATTATCAATGGATGACGTTAGCCTGAGGCGCCAAAACGTTTTTGAGTTATTGAGCAAACATATGTTTTTTTAAATGGGACACCCTGTATTTTATTTTTTATTCTTATCAAGCACAATCTCAGCTTTTCAAAAACATATTATTTAATGCATTTATTTTTAAATTATTTAAATTTTCAAAAAATTGCAAATTAAATTAAGTTTAATATTAGATCATGTGATATAGATATTATACTAACATTATTTTCGATTTCTAACGAAATCTGACATTTATTTTTTGTTTTTGATAAATAGTCATCGCCTACTAGGTACTTAGTTATCGACAATTGAATTACAAAATCTTGAATTCTCAGCTTGGTTTTAAAAATAAATGCATATAATAATATGTTTTTGAAAAGCTGAGATTGTGCTTAATAAGAATAAAAAATAATATACCTACAGGGTGTCCCATTTAAAAAAAACATATGTTTGCTCAATAACTCAAAAATGGAAAGTGTAATTGAAAAACTGACTACGCCACTGCATTCTACGGAAAAAAATCTATAGGAATGCGTTTCAACCATTTCTCCAAGTTTAAGCACAACTGAGATACGGGAGGTGATTAAAAAGTGATACTTTTCATTTCCAGCCTGTATAGCAAAAATCAGGAGGGCTATGCAAAAACTGATTGCGCCATCTTTAGTTTCACAAAAAAGTAGCACACTGTCGCGAAAACCGCATCCCGCTAACGTTAAAAATAACGGAGATATCCCGTAAAAGTGCCCAAAATGGGATACCCTGTACATATAGTATGCAAAAATAATAGACCTTTCCAGAATTACCTGTGCAGGTGAAAGTTGCGCGCGTCACTTGTGGGCTAAGAATAAATATTAGTGGTCGTCAAAATTTCCCTCCTCAAATCGTTGACATTTGACAATTGATATTATTTTACGCAGTCGATGTTTTGGATGTGGATGTTATTTGTTTGATTGTTTATCGAAAATAAAATAGTATATTATATTATAAGGATTAAAAGTGCATATTTTTTTTACGAGCAATGTTTGCAGTTGCGAGGCGGAGCGCAGCGCAGCCGAGCGAATGCAAAATTGCGAGTAAAAATAGGCACTTTTAGTCCGTATGATATATACTATTTTTTCTCCAACCCAGTCAAATATCTGGTATTGTTGGTAAATATTGATTGTCAAGTAGACGTCAGTAGACTTCAAATTTCAATTAGAGAGCTCAAATGCAATTACTTTTAGTCCTAGGATTAAAAGTAGCGTTTTTAATCCTAGGATTAAAAGTGTTGCTATGCAACGAGCAAATTTTTGTACGGTAAGGGAATCGATGGCTTTTGCACCAGAAAATAGTACAAAAATGTCAACATTTTTCGATGGTTGGAGAAAAATATTTTTGTATGCCTCAACAATGTTCTGTTACTAAGTGACGGTCGTCGGTCACGGTACGATAAAACCAGTAGGATCTCATTTCATTGCTTCCCTCTCTCTCGCACTAAGTTTTGCGCATCTTTTAAAGCTGCCCACAAGTTGCGCATGAAATATACCTGTTTCTCTCTCATTCTGGTTTAGTTTACATCTTTCATCTTTGTTCTACGTATTCTGGAAAGGTTATTTTATTAACTCGGTCGTGAAGGAATCTGCAACAATACTTCGAAGAAAAATTTAAGCTTACACGCTCAACCGCTAGATGCTGTACACCCTTGTTCATGTTTTGTTCGATGAACGCTATGAAATTAACCTAACAAAAACGATTGTGTAGTGAAATCACGTTTTCATTTCGGAGCCGGTGCACCCTGTGATTGCTTCACTAACAAGTATAGAATTAAACAGGGATGAGAAATTGGTTCCATTTTGCTTCTTTTTGATGTTGAAGTAATTAATGTGCGAGGGTGCTAGGTTCTCAATAAGGCCACGTGATAATTTTGTGGGTGGCCTTATTAGGAGCATAATTTTTGCGGCTTTTTTTAAAAGAGTTATTTTTGAAATGATTCATGTATTTACAAGAATTCATTTTATGTTAACTGATTTTGAAGAATAAATATTTGTTCGCTTCTATTCATAAGCCCGCTCCACACTCATGGCGCGAATCTTGCCAAGAATTCTTGCCGTGAACCTGGCCAAGAATTCGCGGCCAAATAAGTCATCCACACTCACACAAATATTCGCACTTTGGTTCACGGCATTCTCGCTGTCTGCGAAGACTTTCCGCCCTATAAAAAAGGTTCATTCTGATAATAATCAAGAAATTCTCATTTCACTTATCTCCCCTAAATCTAATCTAATTTCACTTTATTGCTACAAGAAAACCATTCATTTCAAAAGCGAATAAAGTCACTAGTCAGTGAACAAGCATTAAATCATTACTGCGCTGGTACCGCGAACGCCTGTGAGTGTGGATGGAACATTTGTGCTTAGGCGCGAAGCCTTTGACGCGGGACGGGAGACTGCAACGAAACGGAGAAGGCCGCGAAGCGCGAACGTGACACAAGAAAGTTATCCACACTCGCGTTCGCGGTATTGGCCGACGTTCTTGCCATGAGTGTGGAGCGGGCTATACAACAATTTTAAACTTTTACAGCTGTGGCTTTATTATGAACACCCTGTGCCTATTAAGGCCACTGAACACCATACTAGTTTTTCTTTCCTAGAATAGTTTTATATGAGGGTAGGGCTAAGATAAAAAATAACACATTTACTGAATGATATAGCTGTACGGTAAACCAAGTTTCGATTCTCTATTTTGAAAATTGACTGATAAAAAAATTATTGAACCCTTAAGGTGGCCTTATTTGGTACAATACATGTACCTTATATTCTTTGTAGTGCAACGTGCAACCCATCCTCAATGTAATTCACAACTGAGTGAAGAGCGGTGTCTAGCCGTGCGTTTGTTGCTTGTTGAAAGTCTCGTTGAAAGTAAACGTTGTCCAAATCAATGCCATCCAATTCCGGCCATAAAAATCATTAAACATCTCTCGATAGCGCAATCAATTCACCGTAACTGTTGCTGCAGCCTTATTCGCGAAAAAGTAAGGTCCAATGCTTAGATATAAATTTTTTTCATCATTCTTCATAAACAACCCCCCAAATATCTCCAAACATGGGGGCTAACAACCTATGGGGTCTTTTGTATTTTATTCCTTCGGCATTCAAGAAATACATATTTGAATCTGATCGTGGAACGTGGAACACTCTCATTTCGTCGAGATATAAATTTTTTTCATCATTTTTCGTGGACAACCCCCCAATTCTCCAAACATGGTGGCTCACAAACGATGGGGTTTATTGTATTTCATTCTTTCGACATTCAAGAAGAACATTCGAATATGATTGTGGAACACTTCCATTTCGTCGAGATATGAATTTTTTCATCATTTTGCATAAAAACCCCCCAAATCTCCAAATCTGGGAGCTTACAAACTATGGTCTATGGGGTTTATTGTATTTCATTCCTTTGGCATTCAAAAAACACATATTCGAATATGATCGTGGAACCCCCTCATGTCGTCGAGATATGAATTTTTTTCATAATTTTTCATTTAGTTAACAAACAATTTAGGCCACGCCCCCGGACCGAAAAGTGTAAAATACTATAGGGTGGCTCACAAACGATGGGCTTTATTGTATTTCATTTTTTCGGCCTTCAAGAAACGCATATTCGAATCTGAACGTGGAACACTTCCATTCATCCGAGATATGATTTTTTTTCATAATTTCTCACAGAGCTGTGACGAGCACTGAAGAAAAGTGCTTCGAGCACTAAGCACTTGAATAAAAAGGCTCCCGAGTCTCGAGCACAAAGCACTTATTTTCACAAAAGGCTCGCGAATACTAAGCACTTTGTGAAAGTAATTCGACATTTCGAGCATTAAACCCTAAGCACTTTTTTTAGGAAATATTGAAAGTGGGGTTATTTTAATCGGAAAAGAAATTGTAAGTTGGCATAAGTATGTGATATTGAAAATTTTGAATTCGATTCAATAAAATATACAGAGTGTAACAGCCAAATGGAATAAATTCGATAACGAAGGGGGTGTTAGGAAAAACGCTCGGACATGTCGATTTGTAATTTTAAATGCGCATATTCTTCAAGGAAATAAAATTATATGGGGTGTTCCATGCGACCGTGGCCAATACCAAATTTCTTATTTCAAATGCAACCCCTGTATATTATTTATTTTTTGGATTCTTAACAAATTCTATAGACATAATTCATGTACGATATCCTATACCTATCTTCAAATTTTTCGGAAATATTAAGTTAATAATAATAATAAGACGTTCGCGGCGAGCAACTTGAACATTTCACACATTGACATTAATGTTTTTTTTCGTTTTTTTTTATAATTAAGAAATAATCAGTATTAGGTTTTGAGTGTAATATACCGAATTTGTGAAATGAAATAATTTTTATTTAAAACGTGATTTTTGCAGTAAATCTGAAAACACTTAATATTTCCGAAAAAGTTGAAGATAGGACATAGTGCATGAATAATTGTGCACTTTTGTGCACTTTTTTTAGGAAATATTGAAAGTGGGGTTATTTTAATCGGAAAAGAAATTGTAAGTTGGCATAAGTATGTGATATTGAAAATTTTGAATTCGATTCAATAAAATATACAGAGTGTAACAGCCAAATGGAATAAATTCGATAACGAGGGGGTGTTAGGAAAAACGCTCGGACATGTCGATTTGTAATTTTAAATGCGCATATTCTTAAAGGAAATAAAATTATATGGGGTGTTCCATGCGACAGTGGCCAATACCAAATTTCTTATTTCAAATGCAACCCCTGTATATTATTTATTTTTTGGATTCTTAACAAATTCTATAGACATAATTCATGTACGATATCCTATACCTATCTTCAAATTTTTCGGAAATATTAAGTTAATAATAATAATAAGACGTTCGCGGCGAGCAACTTGAACATTTCACACATTGACATTAATGTTTTTTTTTTCGTTTTTTTTTTATAATTAAGAAATAATCAGTATTAGGTTTTGAGTGTAATATACCGAATTTGTGAAATGAAATAATTTTTATTTAAAACGTGATTTTCGCAGTAAATCTGAAAACACTTAATATTTCCGAAAAAGTTGAAGATAGGACATAGTATAGGACATAGTGCATGAATAATTGTGTCTCGAATAAATTCTCGGAAGAATCCAAAAAATAAATAATATACAGGGGGTTGCATTTGAAATAAGAAAGTTGGTATTGGCCACGGTCACATGGAACTCCCTATATAATATTATTTTCTTGAAAAATATGCGCATTTAAAATTACAAATCGACATGTCCGAGTGTTTTTCCCAACACGCCCTCATTTATTCTTTATCGAATTTATTCCATTGGCTGTTACACTATATAGGTATTGGTAATGAAAGAGAATAATGCTTTTCGCTCATGGATCTCTCTGTTTGATAATATTCATGAGTATACTGAATTTTTCGAGTTCACTTTTTTTCACGTAAGAAAATCAGAATCGTGGCTTTTGCTTTTTCTATTGATATTAAGTTGTCAACGCACAAATTACCATTTGACAAAATACACATGGTCCCTTCAATTTTCCTTTCATAATGATCAAGTTTCCTCATTATCATCTCTCTGTAATTGCAATCCAAACAGTTTTGGGATGTTACTGTCATGTAAGAAAATGCTGATTTAAGATTTCATTAAGAGGGGTTTATAGTGCCCAGCTTTCTTAGCGTCCGTCAAAGTCTGCCTACTTCCCACCCCTCACCTCCCCTAAGAAATCGTCGTTTTTCAGTACGTCCGAAGATATCTCAGACATTCCTCGTATTTACCGCCCTTTTCTTCCACATGCGAGATTTCTGTTACGTACAGCCTTTACCAAGGGGAGGGCGGAAGTTGTCGAATGCCCTCGTATATTCACGAATGAAGTGGAATTATTTACGAAACTGCTGACAACACTGTAAATTCATAGGAGGTAGGTTTTACCAGATGGAAATAAATAGTTGGGCATTCCCTACAACCTACAACAGAGGGAATTCCCACTTTCAGGGTTGCGGTCTATAATATTGATTTTAGCTGAAGGAAGGACGACAGACAGGATGTTACCCGTGTTGGCAGATGTGAGGGAACAAAATAAGAATATATCATCTTCTTGGTTCTACGAATTTATTGCGAATTTCTGTTTTGGTTGTGAGTTAGATTCGGAAAAAATCATCCACATCTACAGTAAAAAAAAATGTGATTGAGACTCAAAACCTAAACTAATTTTTTTTATGAATGTAAATTTGTTTTTTGTATGAGATGCTGTATCAGAAGAATTGTATATACATACCCTATTTTTTATGATTGCGTTTAATCGTGCGAAAAAAATGATAGTTCTCTAAGTTTTTTTAATTTTTTTTATTGGAGTAAAATCATAATTTTTCTTTGCAGAATCCAACGCAATCATAAAGAATATGGTTCTTATTTGAAAAATATAAGTTATGGCCAATTTTCGATCATAGTTTTCGACACAAAATTTGAAACACCCTGTGATGATTATTCTGAACTTCACAAGATGCATGGCCTTTCCACATTCTCTACTCTGATGTTATGAGGACTGTTTACGTTGAGGATATTGAGAATAAGAAAAATGAACATTATACTGACTACGAGTATTTGAGTATTTAACTTTTATTCCGGTTTTTTCTCGATATTTTGAAAACTATGGTTTTAACAGAAATGTACTTCAGAATTGAATACTTAACAAAGGAAAAAATTGAAAAAAAATCTTTTCAACAAATCTATTTTTTTCACTTGTTGTATAACCAAGAGCGCTCAGGCTCCAAAAATATTTTAGCTCAGTAGAAAATTTCGAACAATATGATCTCAATTCTCAGATTTCTAATATGTCCAGTTCTCCAGGAAGGTCTAAAAGGCACTCGAACTGGATTATAGTCATATATTTTTTTGATATATGTAATTCATTTGAAATAGCTTTTTTTGATGTTAGTGACTATAACATCAAGAATTTCGGAAAGTTTTTGAAATTGAATGAGTTTTTTCATGAACTCAGATCATGGATCAGAAAATATCATTATATAAAATTGAAACGATAAGGTACCTAATTCAAGAAGGAGGAAGGATTGTATGAAATTCTAGAAGATCTCGAGAATTTTCTGATCCCATCATAGCTTGTCATGTAAAAAATTTTTATGTAGGATCAACATCACATAACAAATGTGCGCAAAGATTTTTGCGTTTATCACGAAATTTCCTCTCTCTCTCTCTCTAGCCGTTTTATATCCTTTGGATATAGGCCTCTCTCATACTTTTCCAATTTTCCCTGTTTTGTGCCACCTGGTACCAGTTAAGTCCGGCTCTTCTTTTGACGTCATCATACCATCGTTGCTGTGCTCTGCCGATGCTTCTTTTCTCCCCCCAAGGTCTCCATCTTGTTGTTTTCCCGCTCCAATTTTTTGTATTTCGGGCAACATGACCGGCCCAGTTCCACTTAAGGCTACCTATTCGCCTCGCAATATCCTCGACCTTGGTTCTATCCCTTATCCACTCATTTGTTTTATGATCTTTAAGCGTTATTCCTAACATTTTTCGTTCTATTGATCTTTGGTGAACCTTTAATTTATTTAGGATTTTCTTTGTTAGGACCCATGTTTCACATCCGTAGGTTGTCACTGGGAGGATGCATTCCATGTAAATCTTGGTTTTTAGTCTAAGGGGTAGGTTGGAGTTGAAGACATGTCGCAGCTTCCCGTAAGCCGCCCATCCCAGGTGTATTCTATGATCAACTTCTAGTTCCTGATTAGTTTTTCCCAGTGTTATTTTTTGACCCAGGTAGACATAAGATTTCACCTTCTCTACTTGTTGTCCTAGCACATTTATACTCTCTATGTTTGTTTGTTGGTTTGTCATGAACTTGGTTTTGGAAATGTTCATTTCTAGGCCTACTTTTCTTGCTTCTTGTTGTAGTTCTATGAGCATGCGTTCTAGTTCTTCACTGTTTGGGGCAAAAATGGCAATGTCATCAGCAAATCTTAGGTTACTGAGTTTTTCTCCCGATATATTAATTCCTCTGTCTTCCCAGTGTAGGCTCTTGAAAACGTCCTCTAGCACCAGTGTGAACAATTTGGGTGACACAATGTCTCCCTGTCTAACGCCTCTCTTAATCAGGATCTCGTCAGTGTCTTCATGCAGCCTTACTTTCATTTTTGAGCGGTCATTTAGTGTCTGTATGATGTCAATATATCGTTGATCTATTCTTGCATTTTTCATTGACCTGATAATTGCCCAAAATTCAACTGTGTCGAAGGCTTTTCTAAAATCTATGTAGGCGACCCAAATTGGGATGTTATATTCCGTTGCTTTTTCGTTTAGTATTCTTACGGTGTGGAGATGCTCTGTTGTACTCATGCCCTTTCTGAAGCCAGCCTGCTCGCTGGGTTGGTAAGCGTCGAGTTTGCATTCAAGTCGGTTAGTTATTATTCTCATAAATAACTTGTAGATCTGTGATAGCAGGCTGATTGGTCTATAGTTTTCTAGGTTGCTTGAATCACCTTTCTTATATATCAGTATGAGCGTCGCTGTGTTCCAATCCTGTGGTATTTTTCCCTCGATCACGATCAGGCATGCATTATATAGTGATTTGAGCTCCCTCACCAGTAAGCTTCCACCCTCTTTTAGCATTTCTGGTATGATGTTATCGTCACCTGCTGCCTTTCCATTTTTGAGTTGTTTTAAAGCTTTCCGAATTTCTTCCTCATCAATCTCTGGAAGATCTTCAGAGCCAACGTTACATATCATGTTTTTCTGGTCATTGTTGGCTCTTCTGGCATCCTCGTTGTCTATCTTGGACTCGTACAACCCTGTGTAGAACGCCTCTGTCACCTTGAGCATCTCTCTTCGATCCACCGTTATGTTACCCTGTCCGTCTCTCAGCTTGATCATTTCCTTTCTATGTGCGTTTTCTTTTTTAAAGATGTTTAAGCCTCTATTTTGCTGTATCAACTCTTCTATTCGATTTTCTTGCTGCCTTCTTATGTCATGCTTGGCCATTTTCCTTGCTGTTTTGTTAAGTTCAGCATACTCTACTGTATTCCTTTTGTTGTCTTTAATAAGCTCTCTCCTTTTTTCCAGTAGCTGTGTAGTCTGTGTTGTAAGCTTTTCTATTCTTTTAGTTTTTGATGTTACTAAACTTGCGGTTGTTTCTCTCAATGTTTTTATCAGTCTACTGTTTGTTTCGTCCAAGCTCTCACGTGGTGATGTTGTTTCCTTTGTTAGACGTTCTGATAATCTGTTGCTATATATCAACTTATTGTTTCTTATTGTGTCAGGATCCACGCGGTATTTGGTGCTGTTGAACTTCTTTGCTCTTTCCAATTTTGTGTTGATAACGATCTTGCACCGAACCAATCTGTGGTCACTGCCCGTAGTAAAGGAGTTCAGAACGTCGACATCTTGAACAATATGTTTATTTGGTGTTAGCACGTAGTCTATTTCATTTCTTGTATTTCCATCCGGACTGACCCAGGTCCATTTTTTGTGAGGTCTTTTTTTGAAAAATGTATTCATTATGTATAGTTGTTCTCTTTCCAGGTAATTTGCAAGCATTGTACCTCTTTCATTTCTTTTCCCCAGACCGAATTGTCCAACATACTGCGAGCTGTTACACTGCTCTCCTATTTTCGCGTTAAAGTCTCCTATTATCAGCGTGTATTTTGTTTTATTTTCTGTTAGGCTTTGTGTGATTTCATCATACAGTACCTCGACTTCTTCATCCTCATGGCTACTTGTTGGTGAATAGACTTGAATGACTTTAATTGTTATATTGCAGTCAATCTTAAGTGTTATGTAAATTACTCTACTTGATATGGCTTTGAGTATTTGAAGATTTCCTACTCATCTTAAAAGTAATTGAAACAAATAACACAACACTTCCAATCACAAGAAAAAAAAATCAAGTGAAAATTCACGAACCTCGTCTCTCGTCACAAGATCTAAAAACGTAGGGACCGAACGAATTTGCTTTCGGTTTGCCTGTCCAACAGAAGTAATAAAGAACATGTTTTTACACTTTTACTTTTCACTGATAACAGACGCCTTACAATAAAACAATAAATATTTGCCACTGGGATTTACCGAAAACCCCAAAGTGCAACCTAAAATGTGCAGTATTGCCAGATAGATGGAACGATCAGTAGTAGATGGAAATAGCCAAGTTCGTCGATTAGGTGGCAGCACTTTGCGATCGTTTGATTTTAATTTTACTGAAATCGGTTTTTGAGCGATTGGAGAAAACTTTTTGTGTTAAATTGTTCGTGGGAATTCATAAAAAAAATAGTCTAGGTTGGAAAGTTAGAATTATACATATAAAGTCACTAAGAAGGGAAAAAAAATTTTATTTTTTTTTCACTCGACGAAAAAAAAAATTATGAACTTTCCAACTTGAAGAACTCTTCAAATTGAATAACAGTGAAAATCCCATATAAATCGGTGGTCTCTATCGTGAGTAATCCCGAATCGCGTTTTGAACTGAACGTCAGAACGGTATAGGCCCCTCTTAATGTAAAAATGAATTCGTACAACATTGGCTCCGGGCTTAGTGCTTAGTAATCCGCAAAAGTGCTCCGGAGCACTTTCGGGATTACTAAGCACTAAGCCTTTGGCCGAAGCACTCCTATTACTAAGCACTAAGCACTGCTTTTGAAAAGTGCTCGGGAGCACAAAAGGGCTCCGAGTACTTTCACGAGCACAAAGCACAATGCTTCGGCACAGCTCTGAGTTCTCATAAACAACCCCTCTAATCTCCAAACCTGGGGACTAGCAGACTATGAGGGGTATTGCATTTCATTCTTTCGACATTCAAGAAACATATATTCGAAACTAATCGAGAAACACTCCCATTTCGTCGAGTTATGATTTTAGTCAGAAATCACCCCCAACAACCCCCACAACTCCCTCCCTGAGGCTTCAAAGTCTCCAAAAGGGGGATTCAATTTCTCATCGACCCATCAAGCCCACATCAAAATCTGAATGCGATACGATCCCATTTCACTGAGTTATGAATTTTTTTCCATCAGCCATTTTTTGTCTTTGAGTGTATGTGTGGATGTGCCTAAATCTTCATCGATGAATGAATATTTGTAACACTATAACATACACAACCATACATGATAAAAAAGCGAAGGGTCGGGGGTCGCGAATTATTTTTTCATACCATCAGGGGGGTCGCATTATGAAAAACACTGGCCTAGAAAATAGAAATTTCATCCACGTATAAATCGATTATTCCTCTCAGGGCCGATCCTAGCAGATTTCCTCTTTTCGACCGTATAAAAATTTCTTCACTGTATCGCAGCTTGGCTGCGATTTCAAGATTCTTCTGGGCCCACTTTTCGACAGATTCCTTCGGGCCGGTCCATCGAGTTACCATTTTAGTAGGTATAGTATAGAAACAATATATATATATAGTACAAGTTGGTGACACACCCCTCGAATTTTGGTATCAAATTGTTTTGGAAATTTTTCCTTTTTTGAGATATTTCATGTTTTTTTTTTCATGAGTTTCACCAACTTGAAGATAATGCCGCTTATATAGAAAAGGCTATCACTGACGAGTGTTGTTAGAAATTTTCCGGTTGCTCTGCCCGTTCCCTAAAACTTTCTCCAAGAGGCTCTGGATTTCGTTCAACTCATCATTAACAAAATAAAAACAACCGTTTCCCACTTCAGTCATAGCAGTCTGTCCAATTCAAAATTGATGAAATTTCAAACACATTCTGATGTGAAAATTCCGTAGAAGTTGATCAAAGATATCTCAACAAGGTGGTATTCGACCTTCCATATGATTGAACGTTTCATAGAATTAGAAAATTCTTTACGATCAACAATTGGTATGTTGGTTGAACGCTTATATCAATAAAATGAACAACTCATTAAACACAATGATTCCTTGGTACCTTTTTGGTCTCCTCGAAATTTTGTAAAATTTCGGAGAAGTTCTTTAATAATTCCGATGACAGTTGCGGTAAGCGTTCATCCAAAATACCAATTGTTGATCGTAAAGAATTTTCTAATTCTATGAAACGTTCAATCATATAGATAGAAGGTCGAAATCCACCTTGTTGAGATATCTTTGATCAACTTCTACCGAATTTCCACATCAGAATGTGTTTGAAATTACATCGCTTTTGAATTGGACAGACTGCTATGACTGAAGTGGGAAACGATTGGTTTTATTTTGTTAATGATGGGTTGAACCAAATCCAGAGCGTCTTGAAGTAAGTTTTAGGGAATGGGCAAAGCAACCGGAAAATTTCCAACAACACTCGTCAGTGATAGCCTTTTCAATATTAGTGGCATTATATCCTCAAGTTGGTGACACTCATGAAAAAAAAAACATGAAATATCTCAAAAAAGGAGAAATTTCCAAAACAATTTGATACTAAAATTCGAGGGGGTGTGTCACCAACTTGACGCTCCCCACAAACAAAACTCAAAATTTGTCGAGAACTGAACGGGCACAAAATTCGAAACATACGGCACAAATTGGCATAAAATGGGCACAATCACCCCCAATGTTGAACAGAGTAGGCAAATTTTAAAAGCAGTTGGAATATTTTCGAAGCTGCTGAAAAATTTTCGAAGCAGTTGGAAAAATTTCGAAGCAGTTGGAAAAGTTTCGAAGAAGTTCGGAAAATTTCGAAGCAGTTGAAACATAACAGTTGGGAAAATTTAGAAGCAATGGAAAGATTTCAATTGCGTTGGAATACATATTTCTGAGAAAGTTTTCTTAAAATGTGAATGAATTTGACTTTTTCAAAATTAAGTTTGAAATTAATGCTTATTAAACTGGTAGAACTAAGCCCACGTGTAGCCGGACAAAAGCATGCAAAGAATAGCGACAATTGTACAAATTCCTGTTAGAGTATATTTAGGGTATTTGGCAGATTTGGCCCAATGTGCAATGTGTACCTATAACCAGCAATAAATGGTGTCTATTTATTCCGATATTGCTACCAAGTGTTTGAAAAGATGAACAATTTTTACATCTTTTACGTTATCCCTCAGCAGGTAGTTGTGAATTTCTTAGTTTGGCCGCATCGACTGTGCCATAAAAAACCATCTGGTACAAATTTGCGCTTTTTCTCTCGGTCGGGCAGTAGGCATTATTTTTTCTCATTCTTAATTATTCTATCGAATCTGCGTTCAACACGTAAATCTGTTAAGGGGCTGTTATACTTCGGCCGACAGCACCGATTCTCCATTCAAAAAGTGCCTTTCATTTTTCCAAGTTCACGCCCTCAATTCTCCTGGAATTTCAGACAGTTCTCTGCGATTTCACACTTTATGGAAGTCTTTTCAGTATTTTCATAATTTTTTGCATTAATTAAGCGCCTATCCAAATGGAATATTTTTCTTAATATAGAAAATTGATTTGTCGAGGGCACTCCGATGAATTTTCTAAAAAAAATTGATGAACAACTGCCGAAAAACGATTATAAAGTCAATTTTCATAGACTCTCAAATTCAACCCGACTTTTTCAGGCGAACAAATAATTTTTTCAAAGAGAAGAAATCGGAGTGCCCTCAAGACATCCTTTCACTTCAATTGAAAGAAAAAATCAAGCTTTTAGGTTAAAAATTCAGGGCGTAAACTTGGAAAAACGAAAGGCACTTTTTGAATGGAGAAAGTACATGTATAATGGCCCCTTAAGTAGGTACGCAAAAATGGACCGAAAAAGATTCAAAGTGAAGTGTGTGGTATTTGGACTTATTTCAGTACACTTGAATAAATCTTTCATTTTTCTTCATTATGGAACTTAAAAATCGAAACATACAAAAAAATGATAACAGATGCTGTGTAATCCTGTGTGGAGTGTGTTGACATTGACTCGCAATCCAAAATACCACCCCTCCTTCAACCATTGGTTTTCTAATCCTTTAATGCACAGTTGGAAAATTTTTGAAGCTACCCCCCCAAAAAAAATTCGGCCCTTCCCTGTATAAAAGGATAAAGAAGTTACAGGTTCCAGTGCTATGATAATTTTTCTCCTACACTTCCTCTACAATCTCTGAGAGGTTCCAATACCAAGTATAAAGTTGTGATCATATTCTTGAGTGAAATTTTCTTCTTTTATGTATTTTCAGGATATTTTTCGATATTATAAATCATAAAAACTCACTCGTTCACTCATAAAATGGATAGAATTCCTCAGATTTATCGCAAACCAGCGTCAGATACGTTTTGAGGTTGACAATGGTGGAATAATCACGTTGTTTGGATTGCCTAATTATAATACATAATATTTTAGATTGAAATTCTGCGTTTGCGCATTCGCATTTATGTTTTATAATCCCTACTCCCTAGGTATTTGATTTGAAGATTATCCGAAAGCAGCAGAACCCAATAAGTAACTCCCTATCTATTTGATTGTTTTAGTTCAGTTGGAACATTAGGTCGTATTTCCAAATTCTTGAGAAATGAACCCCATTCATGATATTATTTGTTCCTTGCTGGAAATTCCTTTTACGCGGTTGAACGATAATATTCGAAAATAAATTGTTACGATTGGTCGTCCGACATTATTTCTTAATCTTATAAAACGCCCGGAATACTCTATATTTGAAATTTTCACGTTCTTTCGAAACCCATTGTTATGAAAGTCACCAGTCAGTGGTTGTGCGGCAGCTAGTTCAAACAGGGTTTATTTCAATTAAACAATAAACACACAAAAAATTATAAATATTATTATAATTATGTGCGTGTATCGTGTTTCTAACTTATAAATTTATAAATTGAATTGACATTTCTACGATGAAGTCACCGTTTTGGAAATTGTGGTATTTCAGCGATGCAGGAACTGGTGACGTACACTTCGAAATGTTTTCGAAATAGTTTTGAACCGTGATTCACTCGAAGAAATGGCTATAATTCCAGCCACTATGACACATGCGTATTATCTGTTGATGAATTAGTTTTTTCATCAAGAAATAACAAATAACAAGAGAGCCCATTTGTTTTTTCGAACAAATACATGGAGTGGAAAAAAATAAACAGTCTCTATGGTATAAAATTTATTCCTACATTATATGAATGCACAACATTAAATAAAATTTTAGTTTCAATTCTATAAAAAGTAATTGCTATAAAACTACATCTCTAGGAAATGATATAAATAGTCTTAAAATGGGGTAAAATGATATCTATTAATAAAGAAAACTATAATCAAATTATCAAAATGGATAATAGAAGGTTAGGCACTTCAAGGGACAGAACGTACTTCAAAAGCACTACGATAAATATTTTCTTCGAAATTTTGTAATATTTAATAGTGCTTTCCGTTGGATGAAATTTTCACTTGTAATATATAATGTATTCTATATATTGAAGTTCTTCACGTGGTTACGATGACTATAATAATATGATAAACATGATAATGATATTATGAAGTTTTTTTTTTAAATAATATGGGTGGAAGGTGCAATAGGAGCAGATTCTAGTTCGAATAACTACAAAATACCTATCATAGGCAAATCGAACTTCGTTGATGTTGAATCAATCATATGAAATGAAAATTAGGAACCAGCTCCTTTTAATACTGCTGAATGCAAGGATGACCTATTAATTATAACTGGGTGATTACAGGAAGGGTAGTTTTTCTTGTTTAGGCTTCTCCATTCGTATGATTTCCATTTGTGTAGCCGTTAGAATTACCATTTGTGTAGGCGAAGCCATTTTGTGGGGATTTGGTAGGTGTTACGGCTGGACTGATGACTGTGTATTCTTCTCCTGTTACCGGGTTTCTCTCTGTGGAAGAAATAGATGTTAGAGGAAACAAAAAGTTTTGTTTATTTTAACGTATGCAGAATAAGTAAGCATGCGCAGTCGTTCGTTACTCAGGTTTCTTAGTAGGTAGTAAGTACTACATTTTCTACTGGAGTATTTGATGGATTAAATGATTTAACACGAGTTTCTTGAAGAATGTGAAATTTATTTTCGACAACTAACAATTGCTCAATGACATGAACATCCGTGATAAAAACGGTGACATACAAGTGAAGTCACAGATTATCATAATATAAAGTAATCATCAAATATAAACATATTCCTTCATCCTCCCTATTTGATGATTTTCTTTAGTCCCTGTAGACTTATGCAGCGATGAAATTTTTCGCGGTCCAAAGCCTTTGTCAGAGAGTCGGCAACCATGTCTTTGGTTGGAACATATTTAAAAATCAATTTTTTCAGTTCGACTTTCTCACGCAAAAAGTGGTGGCGAATATCGATGTGCTTAGTTCGGGCTTGATAAGCACCATTCAATGCTAGATGTAAAGCTCCTTGGTTGTCCATATAGATCGTCGTTGGACCATTGGTATCTGATGGCTGCATTTCTTCAGCGAGTCCCCTGAGCCATAATGCCTCTTGAGTGGCTGCTGATGCAGACATGTATTCTGCTTCTGTGGTCGACAAAGCAACAGTTGGTTGTTTCTTTGTTGCCCAAGATATTGGTCCACATTTCATGAAGATATATCCAGTAGTGGACCTTCTGTCTTCCAGGTCATTTGCCCAGTCAGCATCACAGTAACCCAGAATTGGAGAAGGTTTTTTCCCATCATATTCCAATTTGGCAGATGTGGTTCCTTTTATATAACGGAGAATTCTCTTGACCGCCGTCCAATGTTCAGCGGCTGGGTTCGAATTGAATCGGCTCACACTGCTGACAGCATAAGCAATATCCGGACGAGAAACTTGAGAAGCAAACAGCAGGCTTCCTACAGCTTCTTGATAAGGCCAATTTGTTGCTGTTTCTTCATTTCCTGGTGGCGATTTCTTCAATCTTTCTCCTGGAGTCGACGGAGTCGCAGCTGGGCAGCAGGTTGTCATATTGAATTTTTCCAAAATTTGGTTCAGATATGATTCCTGAGAAATCCACAATTTTTTATCCTCCCTGTTCCTGGTGATTTGGAAGCCAAGTACATTTTTTGCTTCACCTAAATCGACCATTTTGAATTTCTTGGACAGCTGACTCTTAAGATGGCATTTATCTCTGTTTTTATCAGAAAATATCAGAATGTCATCCACCCATATGGCCACAATCAATCGACTGCTTTTAGTTATTTTGTGGTAAACACAAGGGTCAAAACTAGATTGCTTCAATCCAAAGCTCTTCAGACTTTCATCCAATTTTTGATTCCAGATTCTACTGGCCTGTTTCAAACCATAAAGGCTTTTAATCAATTTGCAAACTTTATTGCCAGAATTGTATCCTTCAGGTTGAAGCATATACACCTCTTCTTTCAAATCTCCTTGCAGGAATGCACTAACTGCATCCATTTGATCTATTTCAAGATCAAGCTCAGCTGCTAGGGATAAAAGATACCTAATAGAACTGTAGCGGACGACAGGTGAGAAGGTTTCATCATAATTCACACCTTTTCTTTGACCGCAACCTTTGACAACAAGGCGTGCCTTCTGTTTCACTATTTCCCCTGAAGCATTTCTTTTAGTTCGAAAAACCCATTTGCAGTTCAATGCCTTCTTTCCAGGGGGTAAGTCGGTCAGAATCCAAGTGTGATTGTCCATTTGGCTCTGATACTCCTGGTCCATGGCTTTCTTCCACTGAGTCCAGTCTGCACGTTCCATTGCTTCATGAACAGTGGTTGGGTCACCAGGTTCTCCACTGATACAGCTGTAGGTTTCAAAGTCCTTCAGATATGTTGGGGGATTTCGATTCCGTTGCGGTCGAGAAGAATCATCTGAAGCTGGATTTCCTAAGTGGGTTGACGGCACAGAATTTACGTCATCCACTAGCTCTCTGCTTAGTGAGTCATTCACGATGGAATCACAATTGTCTGGATCAGACGGTATATCAACAGGTGGCGGCACAGGATCATCATGAACTGGGTCTTCAATTTCTGCCAGTTCATCGCAGTGATAAAAGGATCCTTCTTGCGGTTCACGACGTTCTTTCAACAATGAGCATCCCTTTTCATCCTCTGCAAAAGTGACATCTCTTGAAACTAAAATAGTTTTCTTACATGGGTCATAAAGTCTGTATGCCTTAGATTCAAGGCTATACCCCATAAAGATACATGGATAGGCTCGACGGTCAAGCTTTTTGCGCTTTTCAGCAGGAACATGGACAAACGCCTTACATCCAAAAATTCGTAAATGCGCAACAGTAGGCTTGATTCCACTCCATACTTCTTCAGGTGTCTTTTCCTGTGATTTCACCGGAGAACGATTCATAATATATCTGTCGGGTTATTCGAATACTCTTTTTCCGAATGAACTATCACAAAGTAGGTAACGGACCATTCTGTCCATTATTTTTTTTTTAATTCAACACTTGATTCATGATTTCCGTATAAGAAAATAGCATGAGCATAACTGAATCTTAAAACCATGTTTATATACAGGGTCTTTCACGAGGAACCTCAACCATATTTATACGGGAAACTACTGAACGTATTTTCATGAAATTCAGCACTTATGAGTATTTCACGATGCTGATTAAATCTAAAATATTTTCAAGGCATGAGCACCTCCGGTTTTTCCGGAAATGACGTCAACTTCCGTTTTTCAAATTAGAACACCATTTTTTTATTGCAGAAATAGATTCCTTAGAAAATTTCAAGTTATTTTGATGTAACATTTTTCAGTTTTGGTTGGAAAATTCTCTCTGAGCGGGAAAATTCGATAAAAAAATCGAAAATAGAGCTCCGCTGAAACAAGAATAACTTCGAGGTTTTTGGATGAAAAATTTTCATTTTTGGGATTTTTCAAGATGTAAGATTGATGTATCCACTTTAAAAATCGAAATCGCGATTCATGATACAGGGGGTGAAAAAATCGCTTTCGAAGTTAGGGATGACAAAATCGTGAAAAATCAATTTTTTCAAATTAGAACCCCATCTTTTTATGGCAGATATTGAATCTACGTTAAAAAATAATGTGAGTGTATGCATCACACCCTTGCCCTAAAATGGATATTTTCTGAGTTAATATCCACTTTAGGGCAAGGGTGTGATGCATGCACTCACATTATTTTTCAACGTAGATTCAATATCTGCCATAAAAAATGGGGTTCTAATTTGAAAAAATTGATTTTTCACGATTTTGTCATCCCTAACTTTGAAAGCGATTTTGTCACCCCCTGTATCATGAATCGCGATTTCGATTTTTAAAGTGGATACATCAATCTTACATCTTGAAAAATCCCAAAAATGAAAATTTTTCATCCAAAAACCTCGAAGTTATTCTTGTTTCAGCGGAGCTCTATTTTCGATTTTTTTATCGAATTTTCCCGCTCAGAGAGAATTTTCCAACCAAAACTGAAAAATGTTACATCAAAATAACTTGAAATTTTCTAAGGAATCTATTTCTGCAATAAAAAAATGGTGTTCTAATTTGAAAAACGGAAGTTGACGTCATTTCCGGGAAAACCGGAGGTGCTCATGCCTTGAAAATATTTTAGATTTCATCAGCATCGTGAAATACTCATAAGTGCTGAATTTCATGAAAATACGTTCAGTAGTTTCCCGTATAAATATGGGTGAGGTTCCTCGTGAAAGACCCTGTATAGTGTATACGTACTCCATTCACTTTTATGAAGTATACCGGTTGGCCATGGAATTCTGACACATTCCACCGTGTATATTTCGAAAATGTTGGGTTAAAGTCATTCTTCCGTCAGTTGAACAAGCAACGTTGCCATTTCTACATATATGTCGTAGTAATTAGGTATTTATCGAAATGTTTATTTACTTTGGGAAAATAACTGTCGATGCCAAATTATCAGGGTACTTTTAGAATGCGCAGATTTCAATTCTGAACAGCACTTCCTGATACTTTGCCTCTGCTTTTTCGAAACTACCTTCGGCATTCTTAGTTTCCAGGCTGGATAATTGATGATTAATAATGAAAAATAAACTTCGACAACGTTCCGAGATTCATTCATTGACGTAATGTCATTCACAAGTGCCAACCTGCGATTTTTTCAGGAAAAAAACTTGATGAACCTAAAACTTGGCCAACCGCGATACTTTATAAAAGTGAATGGAGTATACGTGAAATATTTCCAGTACCTATTAGGTAACAGAGAAAAAAGTTTCTTCAACATTCGCCAGGTCTTTGGAATTATTGAATTCACATTATATTTTCTCAAATTCATTATTTTCCCAAAGTTAATGAACATTTTGATAAAAACGTAATTACTACGACCTCTATGTAAGTAGAGAGGACAACGTTGCGTAGTTATCTAACAGAATGATGACTATAACCTAACATTTCCAAAATGTACATGGTGAAATGTGTCAGAATTTCATGGCAAACCGGGATACTTTATAAACGAGAATGGAGTAGGAATTCCCATTCCGAAGACTGTGCATGTGTGTTTTGCTCCAAATCAAAGGGTAGGTAAACTGAAAAATATAACGAGAAGATAGTTCATGTTCTCGAGGTTTCAGATTATGGCTAATTCTGATGTACTTCATGAATGTAGGAAATTAAACATGTCAAACGAATAATTTTTTCAATACCATAAGTTATAAAATGACCTCTTGCGAATGATAGATGCATAGAATACCTGGTGTAACAACTCTTTACTAAAAATCGTGACCAAAATTTGTAGATCAAAACGGCACCCTAGATTTCAGTACTGGTGCTACTTCCGGAATAATCCACAATATATCGCTGTCGTGGCGCTACTGCCGTAATGCAAAATAGCGCGACCCCTTTCGAGAGAAATGAAACAATTTAGTTTACACTTCTCACCTTTGCGTACTCGTGGTGTGTTATTTCTTCTGTTTGGGGTAGAGTCCCATGTGTCTACACCGTCTCCAGTTACAGGGTTGCGGTTCTTAATATCTGGAAAAAAGCATGAAATATATTGATGAAGGCTTTCACGGCCGGAATTAACTTCAATAAAAAATTTTGAAATGCACAAAAATTAAAATTTTCATGTAGAAATCCCAACATTGGTTTATCTTTGACTTATAATCTGACTATTCAGGGTGCTTCACCATAAAATCGAAAAAACATATACAGTATGTCTAGGCATGACCTAGCGATAATTGAATGGCTTCAAATATACCTAATTTTATCGACAAAAAACCCACATTGGGAGGTTTACCCCCCCTATTTTTAGGATAGCCGATTAGCCGCCATTTTAAATTATTTTATTTATTTTAGTTGACCCTTTCGAAAGATATCAATTTCTTCGAACATAAAGGTCCTACAGATGTAAAAAAAAAATTTTTTTGAACGATAATACTAGTTACTACCACCCTTTATCAAAGTATATGAAAACATTCAACTCAAAAAGTCATAAAAAAATTCTCAAAAAAAATTTTAATCGAACAATTTACTGAATTTTTAGTTAATACTCAATAGTACAAAAACTAGCACATTGAAGTATAATTTTTTTTCAATAAACTAACACGCAAGGATATTAGCTATAGAAGGACACCCACATCATTTCTGTAGGTCACATAATTTGAGAGTTATTGCTGTGTGAACATGACCCTCATGAAAATTGATAAAATGAAATAAATGCTCAGTACTATACTTTTGATCAATTTTGATGATTAAACTAACAAATTTATCATAAAAAACGCTCGAAATGGTCGCCTTGTGGACTTTTCTTGTGTCCCTGGAATTCCTGGAAATCAATGCAGTCTGCTCTCTAGTAACGGTCATATTCGAACAACAACAACTCTCGAATTATGAAACTACAGAAATGCTGTGGAAGTCGTTTTGTAGCTGATATCCTTGCGTGTAAGTTCATTGAATAAAAAATAAACTTCAATGTGCTAGTTTTTGTACTAATGAGGATTTACTAAAGAATTCAGTGAATTTTCCATCTGAACTTTTCTTTAAGAATGTTTTTATGACATTTTTGAGTTAAATCTTTTCATATTGTTCTACTTAAATAAAAGGTGGTAGTATTATCTTTCAAAAAACATTTTTTTCACACCTGTAGGACCTTTATGTCCAAAGAAATCGACATCATTTGAAAGGTTCAACAAAAATGAAAAAATTATTTCAAAATGGCGGCTGATAACTGTAGTAAGTTATGAAATAACGGATTATAGTCATATCTTGGTATTTTTCAGTGTCCAATTCAATTGTGTTGTAGAATTCTGAATAAAAATTCAAAATGGTGGAAAACCTGGAATTTTTTTCTCGGTTGCCAATTTGGAAAGCATTATTTCAACGTATTGGCTATTTAAGATTTTCCGTGATTTTTTTTTCAAATTTGAACTTTTTTGTTGAAACAAACAAATGGCAAAACAATATACGGACCTTGTTTTGTGAGGGAAGCTCTGCGTGGTGGAGTTTTGGAATTTTCTTGTCCAAACAGCCTGGTGAAGGAATCTGAACCTCGTGAACCACGTCTTGGCGACGAGGTACCGTTAATGGAACCATTTTGTTTAGGTGTTGGTGGAGTACACATGACTTGGAAGATTTCACTGGATGGGTTGCGGACTCTGTAAAAGAACAAAGAGAAGTCAGCCAAAAAATCCTTGATCGATAAATTTATACTAAGTATACCCAAGAGATTAGCGGCCCACACACGAACACTTCGGAGCGCGCATCAAGCATTTGGCGTTCCGGAGCGTCACTCCTGAACGATACACGCTGGAGTGTCGCTTGCCCACTAACGTACACAAAATATCTTGATTCTGATGTGACAGTATTGAATGTCACGTTCAAAAGTGATGGTTAGTGGGGTAGAAGTTTCCAAAATTGAAAGGTTTGGAGTGGCTCGTTGAGTTTTAGAAATTTTAAAACTTTGGAGCGTCACGCCAGAGCGCCACGTCAGAGCGACACGCCAGAGCGCCACGCCAAAGTGAAACGCCTAACCTTGGAGCGTTCATCGAACTAACCAAAACTTTTGCACGGGAGTTTGGAACGGCGCGCATCAAACCTTCGCTCCGAAGTGGTCGTGTGTGGGCCGCTAATAACGTGGAGGGTAACGGCCAAAAAGTAGGCAAGGCAAGGCATGGTGAATTGACGAATGGTCCAAATTTTGTATATGTATTTAAAAATCCTAGCAGCCAGCATGAGAGCCTCTCGTGGCTTACAATATTCGCCATTGCGAAATAATTCTCAGAGACTTTGCCAATGCTTTTTCCAAATATAAAATATAAATATAAATATAAAATAAACATTTTGATAAATACGTTATTACTATACGACCTCTATGTAGAGAAGGACAAGTTATCTGATAGGAAAATGACTATAACTTAACAAAATCTACACAGTGCAATGGGTCAGAATGTCAAGGCCAACCGGGATACTTTATAAAAGTACACACCTGTTTGCGTCAGTTCAGACGAAAACTTCTATAACTAATTTTTTAGTTTCAAAACTTCCGAAATCATGATTCTGATTTGATTTTATCAGCTCAATTTTAAAATAACAATGTGATACTAATGGAAAATCAAAGCACTCTTAGTTTTTTCGAATAATTATTGTAACTAGGTAATTATTTTCGTTAAATATTTTCATAAAAAAAACTAGAAGCCGTAGGAAGGCCAAAATTGGGCTAATGGACTGCCAGAATGACCCGGATAGAAATATCAATTTAAAAACCAAAAATTTTTTTTTTCACAAAACTTTGAAAGGAATCGAACTCTCCACTCTCCATTAACTAGCGTTGCTGTGGTATCTAACGGGAATTTATGGGATTAAAATGAATCCAATTCATACTCGTAAAGAGTTCGAATCTTACCGAAGTTTTCTTGAAAACTTTTTTTTGCTTTTTGAACTTATATTTCTATCCGGGTCATTCAGGCAGTCCATTAGCCTAATTTTGGCCTTCCTACGGCTTTCAGTTTTTTAAATAAAAATTATGAAAGTACCCCGAGCGTAATCTTTGGAAGGCTACAAAAAGAAAACCAATGAATATTTTTTGATTCTGTTTTCACCTCAGTATTCAGAATGAAAGATAGTTCAACCATGAAAAATTCCAACAATTTTTGCCGAAAATTTTTTTCACTGAAGACATGTAAAAAAAAAGTTGTGTTCGAATTTAGAAATTTTTTTTTTACGGAAAATCTTAGAAAATTGAGTACATTGAGATTATGCTTTCCAAATTGGCAACCGAGAAAAAAAATTCCAACTTTGCAGGTATTCCGCCATTTTGATTTTTTTTTCAGGATTCTACATCACATTTGAATCGAGCCCTGCAAAATACATACTAAGATATGACTAGAAACCGTTATTTCAAATGTCACGCGTAACTCGCCACAGTTATCAGAATATTACTCAAAATTGACATTAAACAACACTATTTCTCGCTTATGCGTCGAAAACGGGGTATATATGTCATAAGGCAAAAATGACTTCCTCGATGTCATCTACACGGCTATATATGTTCCTCCGGTTTATGGTGAAACACCCTGTACATTTTGAATTTTTTTTCAGTAGCAGCTATGGAATGCTTCGGAAAGTGGTATACCTACAATCATGCGTCTTGTGTTGTTTTTACAAGCTTTTATTTAGTTTCACCTGTCCCGGTGTCTGTCTATTACTATTACTATTATTACTATTATTTATTAGATAAGAGTTTAGAAAATTGTCTGTCTGTCTGTCACGAAATCTTGCAAGTTAGATTGGACACACTTCTAATCGTCGGATTGATTTGAAATTTGGCAGGTGTACATAATTCTGGTGAAAATGCATCATGAGATATTTGTTATAGAAAAAAACAAAATGGCGGATGATCCGATTCCATTCAAAATCCGTATCTGGGGGATTTTGGGTTCGGCAATTGTGATTCTATTGTCAAAATTGTGAAATTCAAGATGGCGGCTAGAATATGGCGGACGAATTTTGTTATTATGATCCGATTCTATTCAAAATTGGTATCTGGGGGTTTTCTGGGTCGATTCTTCAAAATTGAGGAATTCAAGATGGAGGCTTCAAAATGGCAGATGAGTTGTTATTATAAGAGCTTGTCTTAAAAAATTTCTTCAATAAAAGCTTGTTATTCAACATATCTTCAAAATATTCAGGATGTTTTCTCACAAATACCTAATATACACTCCAGCACATACAGTCCTCCCAAGTAGCATTTTTTGTTTTATAAAAGTGCGAATACACTCTTCGACACTGCCTTATAAAATTCAGAGTTATATAATGTAGATACAAAAAATTTTCCCTGTCCCCTATATATCCTTTATTGGCCTTAAATGATATAATTTATAACTTCCCTATAAGTGTCGACAAAGACTTATGGTTTTTCCGATAACCATCTGAACACTTTTATAACCCTATCTATACGACTGTTATAGAACTCCCATATGTAGACGATACTTTTTCCGTTACTGAAAAAGGCGGATGGTCTCAAGATTTATAAGTGGTGATACTGGGGATGATACGTAGTTGGTTTTATTGAATGCTTACAAGTTACATTTCTTATAAGCGCGGAGAAAATCTTGAAGGTAAGTGAACAAACACTTGCAATTTTTTCTACACTGTATAAAATCGAATTTTATCTCCGAATAACACGTGCGCCCTCGATATACGAAAGTTTTCAATTTTTTATAGAAAAATATCCACATCATTTTCAATTATTTTTTTCTAAATGTAACAATTTTTCAATACAAACACTAAGTTTTGAATAATAGTATCTTAAAATTAACAAAAAATTCATTTTCAATCCAAATTCAACTTTTTTTCCTTGTTCTAAATTTTTCACAAAGCTGAAAAAACACGACATTTTCAATAACAATATGGCCGTGTCGGATATTTAGTCATGCTCAACACTTGGACTCATATAAATTATTTCACATCCCTTATGTAAATACACTGCCTTTTTGTTCTATAATAATTTTTGACATATTCATAATCACCAATTTAAGTGATAAAAATTACTGAATAAAATATACGTAGGAGCTTTATAAACTTTAAGTGATTTACACCACCACCATCCCTGTATTATAACTGATGGTAACTCAAAACACCTTCGAATGACCAGTAGTTCTCACGCATGCCAATTGATTGCTCTCTGAATGAAAACATAACCTAATATTCTTGACGCTCAAGATATTGTGTACTATTTTCATTAATTGTGTTTAGGTGTGGACATGTCTTTCAGAATACTTCAAACCGAAGAACCAGGAAGAGATATTCCTTCTCTTACAATTGTTCCTGAAGCTTGGGAACAAAACGGCATCCTTTATTGGCCCAAATCAAGGAATGCAGCGAGTGCAGTACGAAATCCTTCTTCAAAGCCTGATAAAGACTGGAAACAGTAGATGTTCTTGTATTAAATATAATAATAAATAATTTCAAAAAGGACCTAAAGAAATTTCTTTCCCGATTGTTGGGTGTAAATTTAATAATTTTTATAGGTTATCCTGCAAACTATGGAAATGCAGTGATGTCAAACACTTTCAAGTAGTTATGAAATTCTATTTAAAAACACCTTTTTATTACTTATTCTCATCTTGATTTATAAGGGTACTCAGTTGGACATACATGATTTTTATGTATATAAAAGATTTGATATAAACTTGAAAACACTGAACACTATCGGTTACATTACGAAGTTGCAAACACTTCTATAGAACGCCCTATAATTACTGTTGTATCACCTTGCTCCTGATGTTTCATAGGCGGGTTCCTGTCACCTTTATAAACCCATATTATGAACCTTTTGGTACTATAACCTGAAGTTTTTATGAACAGTTGAAAATCTATAGTTTATAGAAACTTTTGAGAATCAATAATTTTTGCAACTCCTATATGAACTAAAACACTCCAGGTATTAAGCTCCCCTATTATGAATCACTAATAACACCAATTTCAAATTTATAAATCTTCCGGTTACCAAAAATGTTACTTGGGCTGGAAGGATGAGCATGGAATTATTCTGAAATGACCTCTTCAAGCTTCTCTATAGCCTAATTCTATAATAAATTGCCCTCAAGGTCAAATTCTGCAGAATAAATAATTTATTCATATCTATTGTATTCCGAGTAGAAGATATGTTGAATTAGGAAAAATGTTAAGGAATATTATCGAATATATCGATATGGAATTAAACATGTTTTCAAATTCAATAAAAACAATCAGGAATATGTTCATTATTACAATAACTTGTCTGAATTCACTTTCCGGCATATTGCCATATTGGTGAGGGCGGCGGCAAATTTGAACAAATTTTCCTGATGATGATTTCGAAAGAAGGTACCTTAATTTTAAGATCAAGGCAATTTCCCCATTTCGTGGATTCAATTGAATCGAATATTTAATTGAGTGTAGGAGAGCAGTTGAAAACGAATTAACTTCATTCGATTGCAGGACTAATAAAAAAGAGAGGTGTGTTTCGAAATTTATTGGCAATTATTGGATGTCGGAATCATTATTAAGATCATCCAAAGGCAAAATAAATTCAGGAACAGATTTTTTAATTGATTCTTAATGAAGATACATTGGGATTATGAATTTCCATATTGATTGCAGGAAAAATTGGGAAGAGCTTGAAGAATCAAGCTGATTCAAGGTAGTAACCTTGAATCATTCCATCAGACTCTCTGTCAATATCTGAAACACACTCAATAAAAAATTGTTTCTTGTAGATATCGCACATGAGTTTTAAGCTATAGATACCTACACTATTTGTCATACTGTTGAATGAAAAATACGTATTATCAGAATTACCCCCAGTCCCCAGTAAACCCCCCGCAAATCCGCGACTTATGCTAAGCTGATATACATACTCCATTTACTTTCATAAAGTATCCCGGTTGGACATGATTCAGGTTTATCAAGTTCTTTCATTTAAAACTGACGCAGGTTGGCACTCGTGAAAATCCAATGAGAGACGTTGCCCATGCTATTCTATTTGCTCTTTTTCAACTGTAAATGTGACATCGAATTCGTCCTACTATACATTTTCATATACAGGAGTATTTCAAAATGTGCAAAAAAGTATCTGAATGTCTTCTGTAGGCTTATTTCTTGAGAATTTTGAAAAGTGGGGAATTCAATAGGTCCGTCTGTGCGTTTCGAAGTTTTTCTGTCGGGTTATTCGACTACTCTTTTTCCGAATGGAACTATCACGAAGTAACGGACTATTCTGTCTATTATGAATAATATACAATATGCGGTTTTGCGAATCTATCATATTGTTATCATAGCCTGCTTTCAATACAGGGTGAGTCTTTGACTTGTACATACAGGGTTGGGATAAAGTATGGAACCAAGTAAATATACTTTGAACGAAAAGGACAATATTTAAAAAATTTGCAGGTAATGGAACAAAATGCATCTGGTATACATTTTTTTGTTGATAATATACTTCCGATTTATCCGGAAATGCCATCAACTTCTTCAATTTGAAAAGGACACTATATATTTTTACAGATTTCGAAAGAACTAGATATTTTGAATTCATGAATACTGAGTTTAGTATGAAAAATATTGTAAAATCGTGGATTACAGGTTTGGGATAAAGTATGGAACCAAGTAAATATCTTTCAAACGAAATGAACGATATTTATGAAAATTTGAAGGTAGGCGCAATGGAACAAAATGCCTGAGGTACATTAATATGTTGAAAATATAGTTCCGATTTAAGATTTAACCGGAAATGCCATCAACTTCTTTAATTCAAACGAGACACCCTATATATTTTTACAGATTTTGTATTTTAATTTTCTAAGTTAATATCCACTTTAGGGCAAGGGTGTGATGCATACACTCACATTATATTTTAACGTAGATTCAATATCTGCCATAAAAAAATGGGGTTCTGATTTGAAAAAATTGATTATTCACGATTTTGTCATCCCCAACTTCGAAAGCGATTTTTTCACCCCCTGTATCATGAATCGCGATTTCGATTTTTAAAGTGGATACATCAATCTTACATCTTGAAAAATCCCAAAAATGAAAATTTTCCATCCAAAAACCTCGAAGTTATTCTTGTTTCAGCGGAGCTTTATTTTCGAATTTTTCCGCTCAGAGAGAATTTTCCAACTAAAACTGAAAAATGTTACATCAAAATAACTTGAAATTTTCTAAGGTATCTATTTCTGCAATAAAAAAATGGTGTTCCAATTTGAAAAACGGAAGTCATTTCCGTCATTTCCGGAAAAACCGGAGGTGCTCATGCCTTGAAAATATTTTAGATTTCATCAGCATCGTGAAATATTTATAAGTGCTGAATTTCATGAAAATACGTTCAGTAGTTTCCCGTATAAATATGGGTGAGGTTCCTCGTGAAAGACCCTGTATATCTTTCAAATGGAAAGAACGATATTTATGAAAATATTGCAATAAAACAAAATGCATCTGATGTACTTTTTTTGTTCATAATATACTTTCGGTTCAACCGAAAATGCCATCAACTTCTTTAATTTAAATGAGACACCCTATATATTTTCACAGATTTCGAAAGAACTTGTTATTTTGAATTCATACATACTGAGTTTATAACTAACTAGTTTGGGCCCAGCGATCTACCTTTCAAGTAGATTCACCTTGTTAGTAGATCTCCCTTTGAAGACAGATTCGCATTTTGAAAAATCAAAAGCAAAAACGCAACCTCCAAACGGTCATCTATGCGTCGCGTCAAACTTTGACTGCCGTTGTCAAGAACCCTAACCTCTATGTAACTTCGCCCTTGACGTCTCGAAATGTCGAAAAAATCCAACCTTCAAACGGTCATCTGTGCTTCGCTCAAACTTTGACTGCCGTTGTCAAGAACCCTAACCTATATGTAATGTGACGTCTCGAAATGTCGAAAAAATCCAACCTCCAAACGGTCATCTATGCGTCGCGTCAAACTTTGACTGCCGTTGTCAAGAACCCTAACCTCTATGTAACTTCACCCTTGACGTCTCGAAATGTCGAAAAAATCCAACCTTCAAACGGTCATCTGTGCTTCGCTCAAACTTTGACTGCCGTTGTCAAGAACCCTAACCTATATGTAATGTGACGTCTCGAAATGTCGAAAAAATCCAACCTCCAAACGGTCATCTATCCGTCGCGTCAAACTTTGACTGCCGTTGTCAAGAACCCTAACCTCTATGTAACTTCACCCTTGACGTCTCGAAATGTCGAAAAAATCCAACCTTCAAACGGTCATCTGTGCTTCGCTCAAACTTTGACTGCCGTTGTCAAGAACCCTAACCTATATGTAATGTGACGTCTCGAAATGTCGAAAAAATCCAACCTCGAAACGGTAATCTGTGCGTCGCGTCAAACTTTGAATGCCGTTGTCAAGAACCCTAACCTAATTCTAACGTCGAAAGTCATCGCAATAACTGAAACTCTCTGGTTTTATCGATATTATTTCTGGTCGAGTCGGAAATTTTTACCATTTTCACGAAATGTCGAAACTTTTCGAATTTATTTCGGAGACCCGGAAGAACGTGTCGAAAAACCCTTTGCGTACCTGTGGTAACGGGGATATGGCCGATATGGGTCTTTGTTTAAAAAAATCTCCGAACGTCCAGGTGCCTCCGGAAAAAAGCCTTATTTGCATGAAATTCGCTATTTAAGGGCGAATTTTACCGTTTTTCGCGAATTTTTTTAAAATACTTCCCGGGGTCCTAGAAAAAATCCGAAAACACCCACGCGTGCTCCCGTTCTTCAACTTTCCGACGCCCTCCTCCCCTCGCCCGTAGGCCGTCGCACGCGACGGCCCTCGCGCCTTCGGCGCTCGCCTTTCGACAAAAAAAACCTCTTAAATTCTCTGGTCCTTATTATCTTAATATATAGGACTATACTCCATTCACTTTCATAAAGTAATCCGGTTGGCTATGGAATTCTGAATTCTGACACATTTCACCTTGTATATTTTGAAAATGTTGGGTTATAGTCATTCTTCTGTCAGTTGAACAAGCAACGTTGGTATTTCTACATATTGGTCGTAGTCATTACGAAGGTATTTAACAAAATGTTCATTTACTTCGAGAAAATAATGAATTTAAAAAAATTATCAGGGTTACTTTTAGAATGAGCAGATTTCAATTCTAAATAGCACTTCCTAACAAAGCCTTTGCTTTTTCGAAACTACCTTCGGCATTCTTAGTTTTCAGGCTTGATAATTAATAATTTATAATGAAAAATAAACGTCGGCAACGTCTCCAAGATTTATTTATAGTCATTCACAAGTGCCATCCTGCGATTTTTTCAGATGAAAAAACTTGATAAATCTAAAACTTGGCCAACCGCGATACTTTATAAAAGTGAATGGAGTATAGTTAAAAACTTCTGCACAAAAAAATATTTCAATTTATACACGTATATTTAATGAAATCGACACCACACATATCACATCAAGTCATTGAATATCATCACATTATCATCATGAGATCGAAAAAAACACATAGCTCTAGAAACGATTTCCTTGATTGATTGTTCACAGTTGGCAGCGCCTTCAACGGTTATTGAGATTTCCAATGTCCTCCGCCGGTTTTCGCTTTACGCATGCGTCTTGAAATTCTGCAGCGAAGTCAATTTTTGATGGAAATAGAATTCATAGATCTTTATACTATGTTACCTAAAAAATCCTTTACCTCAATGAAAAAATCGACAAGCTGGCAACATCTTCTTGAAAATTCTGTGAAATATTCACAGAAGATCATCGATCTCTAATCATTTTTTCCAATACGAAATAATTTTATATGGCTTGATTTTTCACAAATTGAGGAAACCCTCCTTTTCATAAGATATTTTTGGGATATCGAGGAAAATATGAACAAGTTTACAAACTAATCTTAAGGAAAATCGAAGAAGGACCTCATTTTGATGAGAGAAATATGGATTTTCAGTTGCAGATATAATCGGACGAAAATAGGTGTTTTTGTTAAGAAATATCGTGTTTGTAACATTCTAATTCAAATAAGGTTAGTACTCGAATATTCCCTAAATTTATTGACCCAGTTTCAATCGAGAAAAATCAACTTTGCATCAATTCCAGAGAATCGTAACAGACACGTATTTGGCCCGATTTTTTTTCAAATGGCTATATCTTTTTAACAGAGTCGAATTCGGAAAAATGGAAAATGTGGAAACGGTTTCTTTTGGCCTCAATAATCTACAGTTAAAATTCATGTCCAAGTCATAGTTTCACCCTGTTGCCAAGAAAATTACGCCAAAGTGAACGCTTAGAATAAAATATTCAGAATTTTCAAAATTCGAATATTTAAATTAATTTCTCCACAAAGGAATTCCCATGTGGATCCTCCTTTATGTATAAGAACAATTCGTCAGCTGTGGAGTGCCGCATATGTCGTATATTTGTTTCCTTCTCATTTTTAATTCAGTTCATTGATTGACTTCATGAATACTTCTGCATCCGTTAATTCCAAATTTTCTGCTTCCAATAAGTTTTAATTCTCTGTTTCCTTTCGTGAATTCGGAAAAGTTTAGTTTTCCTGTGATTCGCAAGTTTTAGTGATTTCGATTCAATCGAATTACATTCTTTTAAAACTTTCATTTGTGCGAATTATTTCGAACAAAAAAACTGTTACCAGTGGCGTGGTTATTTTATAATACCGCAAGGATAAGTGTGCCCAATTTGACATTTTTAGCAGCGGATTTTCACGTCAGCTTCATTCCGTATTCGTTTGACGAGCTCGTGCAATCTTTATATGGGATAGGAGTCATCGACAGGATCCTGTTTGCTGATATAATATAGGTAACTATATTTCATCTGTTATTTTTGAGTGCATTTATCCTTTCATTTGTGTTGGGTTTCAATTAATTACATATATATTATACAGTCCACAGCTCTATCTCTTTCTCACTCAAAAAATTATATTTCGAAAAATAAAACTTAATAATTGAACCACACTTTCAGTTGGTTAACTGAAACTCGCCCCAACACGTATTGGTCCTTCGGGCCGGATATTAAGCTCAATTTCAAGCTCATTTCCTTAAAATTTGAAAGTTCTAGTCAAAAATTCAAAAATCTTCGTTTTTTTGCGGCCATTTAATATTCAAATATACGACGATCATCACAATCTGGCAACATAGTGCCACAGCTGACGGTTCGCATACATCTGTTTCCATCGAAATGTTCAATTTCATCACTTTTTAATCTGCTTTTTACTGTTTGTATCTGTTTCTTATTCAATTTCTTCGTAACAATGCCACCGAAAACAGATACAGGCATTAAAGCATTAGATAAGTTGGTCGAAAAAAGGGCCAACATATTTTCTACTATCACCGGAATTTGGCACAGAGTAAAAGACTACGATGTGACAAAATTGTTTGAATTACAAGCATACCGAGAGAAAATTTCTGGGTATGAGGCTAAATTTGAAGCAATACAGGAGGAAATAGTTGAGTTCAATTGCGAATTATCGACCGAAGATCGTATAGATACGACGAAGTCGGAGTTGGCGTTTGCCGAAGTAACAGCTCGAATAACGGGACTGTTTTTGTCTTTAAAACGACAAGAATTATTGTCAACGCCTACGTCTAATCCAAGTACTTCGAATTCCAACTTAGAATCCTTTTTGCTTCCAAAAATAAATATTCGCCCATTTTCTGGCGAAAGCGCTGAATGGCCTGAATTCTTTCAGTTATTTAATTCTTTGGTCCATGAAAATAACAGTTCAGCTCCCATACAAAAATTTCAACTTTTAAAATCATATCTAAGAAATGATGCTCTCTCGGTCGTATCAGGGTTACAATTGTCAAATGACAACTATGATTTGGCATATCAGGCTTTGAAATCTCGTTTTCAGAATCCTCGCATGTTAACAACAATGTACCTGAACGAAATTCTGAATTTCAAAGCTGCAAGTAATAATTCTGTTTCGCATCTCAAAGAATTCTTGAACTGCCACCAAAACTCTGTAAATGCAATAAAAGCGCTGAATATAAAGGATTTGTCAGATTTTCTTTTATTTTCTATAACTTTGCGTAATATTGACCCTTATACAAGAAAAGCCTTTGAAGGTCAATTAAATTCATCCGAGATTCCCGAATACAGTGCCTTGATTCAGTTCGTAACACAGCAGTTAAAGGCTCAGGAATTTTGCGAACAAAGTTCGCCCAAATCTGCATCGAAATCAACACCATTCAATTCATCACATTCAAATTTAAATAAATCAAAAAATGTTTTGCTCACAAATTCTGCATCCACCTCTCAAAGCTATAATGATTCACGTAGATTCCCGAATTCCAGAACGTTTCGTTGTCCGAAATGCTCTGATTCACATCCATTATTCGCCTGTGCCTCCTATATAAATTTGTCAAGACAAGACAAATTCGAATTTTTGAAAAATTCCAAGCGCTGTTTCAATTGCCTTGGTCTACACAATTTCAAAGATTGCGCTTCCAAAAATTCCTGTAGATTGTGTAAGTCAAATCGTCATCACACCAGCCTCCATCCCGATAACGAATCTTCTTCCAATAACGGATCTGCCAATCAATCAAATGTATCATCTCGTACAGCAGGTGAAACAGATCATTTTGAAAATCAGCCTTCAGCATCCCCTTCCACTCCTTCAAATGATGTAATCAATTCTTATCACATCAATAGGAAATCGGTCTCCGTAAACCAAGTACTTCTTGGCACTGTTCAGGCAAGAGTGGAATCCGCTGACGGTTCGATGATATCTGTAAGAGCTGTTTTAGACCCTGGATCTCAGATTTCGGCCATAAGTCAACCCCTAGTCGAAAGATTAGGTTTGAATATTGATCCTGCCAGTATGTCTATTTCTGGTATTGGTCAATCAAATGCAAGACCGTTAGGTTTAGTGAAATGCAGGTTGTATCCTAGAGTAGGATCAAAGTTCTTACCGGTGGATGCCATTGTATTGCCGGAAATCACAAATAATATTCCTTCTGTTCCCTTGTCACAAGAAGTGTTGACGCACTTTCAACATTTAAATTTGGCTGATGAAACTTTTCATCTTTCACAATCAATAGATGTTCTGTTGGGCGCTGATATGTATTCGCTGATTTTCGATCGCGACGGCCGAATCTCTTCTTCTGGATACCCTACAGCCGTCAACACATTTTTCGGTTGGACTATCATAGGTCCTATAAAGGAATCCTATTCGTCATACAAATCGGTTCTTTTCATCCAATCTGCTCCACATGATCAGTTACCGAAATTTTGGTCATTGGAAGAGGCTCCAGATACCTCTGTTAGAGATCGTATAGATGACCATGCACAAAACCTATTCCTATCCACTCACTCTCGTGATGGAAATGGTGAATATACTGTTTCACTACCTTTGAAGTCGGAGGATACGCCTCCAGATCTTTCTCATAATTCCAATTGGCCACCACCTTTCACCGATCATGATCTTAATTCAGATCCGTCAACAGTTTTAAAAACTAATTTCAGTGTTGCAGTTGCAAACGAGCTTCCAGTAAATTCATGTTTAATGTTTATAGAAAAATTTTCAAATTTTAATACATTAAAAAGAGTTTTCGCCTTTCTCAAAAGGATTATTTTCAACTGCCACCGCGAAAGTAATTCAACGACAAAATTGTCTGGCCCAATTTCTCGGGATGAGTTGGAGAAAGCTCTCCAATCCGTAGTGTTGATCACACAACATTATCATTTTAATCAAGTGCGCCAGAATTCATTCCAAAAAAAATCATTTTCAGCATCAAATCTTTATAGCGATTCTGCATTGTTGATCAGGTTGGAAGGTGGACAACAATTCTCCTCTTTACCACAGGATGCTAAGCATCCAATTTTGCTTCCGAAAAAATGTGCGTTGTCACGTTCAAAATGCCTCCATTTTCATTTGATCTCGCTTCATTCCGGTCTTAACACGACAAAGTCCTCAATTAGGCAGAATTATTTGATTTTGTCTTTACAAAAGCTTTTTCGGCAGTACATTAGAAAATGTATCGCATTCACGAGATTTCAAGGTATAACCTATAAACCCTTCAGGGCTCCTTTACCTGCACCCAGAGTCAATATTTCACGTCCGTTTAGTAAAGTGGGTGTGGACTTTGCTGGCCACTTTACCTATCGGTCAAGTCGTTCGCGAAAATCAACGAGAATTAAAGCATTTCTTGTTCTCCTCATTTCTTTCCTCAATAAGTCAGTTCATTCGGAACTCGTCTTTTTCCTTACCGTGAAGGTATTCTTATCGACTTTGGAGCGTTTTATCGTTGGACGAGGCCTACCTCAAGAAATTTGGTCCGATAATGAAAGCAATTTCATCGGATCTTCGCGCTATTTTGATAGGGATTCTGAGTTCTTGAAATCGAATAATATCGATATATACAATAATTTGTCGAAGAGATCCATCAAATGGAAGTTCATTGCTCCATATGCGTCCCATTTCGGAGGTTCAGCAAAGCGTCTACTCCTCAAATCTCTAAATTCTACTGCTTCCACATTTGAAGACCTCGCCACGATATTCACTCGTATTGAAGAGTCCTCTGATCCCTCCAAATCCGCGGACTTTTTGAAACCATGGTCACACGAGTATCTCTACACATTGATTCAGCGTGATAAATGGGAAACACAGAACGCTTGTCCATTTGTTGGAGATTTAGTTTTCATAAAGAGCATAGATTCCAAACCCGCCACTTGGCCTATCGGACGTATAGTTCGAGTTGCATCCGGGACCCGATGGTACGAATCGAGTGGCGTCTATAAAGACCGCAGCCAGTCAATATAATTATACAAAAGCAGTGAGCACTAACAAGATTGGTGCCTCTCAATATTTAATTCTTTTTTTTTTCTGTACGATCTTTTCAAATTTTCTCGGTTTCAATTCGTTAGATTGAACTCTACTGTTTCCAAAGTTCTGTAAAATTCACGCAATTTTACGGCGGCCTGTTTTGTTCACGCCAAAGTGAACGCTTAGAATAAAATATTTAGAATTTTCAAAATTCGAATATTTAAATTAATTTCTCTACAAAGGAATTCCCATGTGGATCCTCCTTTATGTATAAGAACAATTCGTCAGCTGTGGAGTGCCGCATATGTCGTATATTTGTTTCCTTCTCATTTTTAATTCAGTTCATTGATTGACTTCATGAATACTTCTGCATCCGTTAATTCCAAATTTTCTGCTTCCAATAAGTTTTAATTCTCTGTTTCCTTTCGTGAATTCGGAAAAGTTTAGTTTTCCTGTGATTCGCAAGTTTTAGTGATTTCGATTCAATCGAATTACATTCTTTTAAAACTTTCATTTGTGCGAATTATTTCGAACAAAAAAACTGTTACCAGTGGCGTGGTTATTTTATAATACCGCAAGGATAAGTGTGCCCAATTTGACATTTTTAGCAGCGGATTTTCACGTCAGCTTCATTCCGTATTCGTTTGACGAGCTCGTGCAATCTTTATATGGGATAGGAGTCATCGACAGGATCCTGTTTGCTGATATAATATAGGTAACTATATTTCATCTGTTATTTTTGAGTGCATTTATCCTTTCATTTGTGTTGGGTTTCAATTAATTACATATATATTATACAGTCCACAGCTCTATCTCTTTCTCACTCAAAAAATTATATTTCGAAAAATAAAACTTAATAATTGAACCACACTTTCAGTTGGTTAACTGAAACTCGCCCCAACAAAGAGGTTATTTCTTCTGGGTGTGTGTTACTAATGTCACCGAATAATACATTCGGTTTTAGAATAGCCAGACAAACATCATACCTTTCAACAACAGTCCTCAGTATTCAATCTTTGGGCTGATCGATGAAGCCAATGAACTTCATGTCATCATCCCCAGATGAAACAATAAACCGACATAGCATTCTGCTGTTCCGCTTCAGGTGGATTGAAGAAAGACCACGACCACGACTTCCTAAGCTCTAGAAGGGTGGGGCTATTGCCGGCATGCGTCGGCGAACCGGCAGAAAAGAGAGGATATGGATATTTATTTCAGGTTTCCTGTCTGCAACGACTCCCTTTTTAATTCCACCTTCTTCCTGACAATTTGATGATTCACGGTGGCCAGATCATCTTACATGTAATGTGCGGCTTTATAAAGGTTTATAGTTTGTCGATAGGAGAATATTTCTGGAAACGATTAAGAGGTTGTGCTTCCACAAAACAAAGATTTGGTTCCTAATCATGACCAAATTCATTCTTATTGTCACTTATTCGGCGAAATCCCAATGGCTATAGATATTCACACCTGTTGCTTATTCCAATATAAACACTGAAGAAATGCTACGGCAGCCTAACCCAACATCATGATGAATATCGAAAATTTGAGCACAATCATGGTAGTACCTAAATATATTCTGAAACTAGTTGTAGAATGGGCTCCTATTCCAACACGTATGCGAAATTCGAAAACGAGCGAAAAATGTTGCGAATAAATTAATACCTCAAAAATCTAAATCCATGTATGAAAAAGAATACGAAAAACTTGTGAAGTGTTCTGAAGAAAATGTTTTGTTAACATATTTTGAACATTTACGAAGAAAATATAAATGTTCTACATTATGGAAAACTTATTCAATGTTAGGCAGTATGCTTAATATAAGACATTAATATTTCAAAATTTGTATAAGATCAAATACTTCTTCTGGAGAAAATACAAACCAAATAAATCATAAGTTCTTGATTTCGACCAAATTGATGAATTCTTGAAGGAAGCAGCTAAAGACACTTATTTGGATATGAAGGTAACAATATAATCCTGTTCTATGTACCTATGCTCAATATAATTACTTTCAGGTACCTATGTAGTATTAATCATGGGATATGCTGGGGCATGCAGAGGGATAAAGCTCTGCAATATGAAGGTTCAACACATAGAATTCAAGAATGATTGTATTTTGTTCACCATAAAAAATACAAATCAAAAGTCAGTTTATCATTTCGGACCAATTCTGGTTGAGTCTTAGAGAATATTATAAACTGAGACCAGATCATGATCGTTTCTTCATTAATTTTAGATCTGGAAAATGCAGTATGCAACCAACTGGCATGATAGAAATAGGTGGAATGCCAAAAAAATCGCAAATTTTTAAACTTGCCTTATCAATAATCATTTCTAAATTATATTATAAGCGCGTTCGGCAATGACATCTGACTGGTCGGATTGATCTGAACCGTTCGTTTATTTACATCCAGATTGAGGGGAGTACACATCAGGACCGTTCGGCAAGAAAATCTGATCAATCGGATGTAGATCTTTTTGCTCGATGTATTTCGACGGAGCAAAAGGATTTTTTCCACAGAACAGAAACAGAAATTACTTTTCTGCCTTTGTCAATGGATATCTGCATTTATGAGTTTCCTGCTTCGAATATTCTTGAACAGTCTGTTGAAATTCTGTGTCTTATATTATTTGTTGTGTAGTAATGAATATAAAAATGTCGTTTTATAAAAAAATGATGATTCAAAATATTGAATCCTCTCAACCAAGGGGTAGAAGTGTTGAGAACTATAACAAAAGATTAAAATAGAACCCAGACTACTTCTACGACCGAATAGACCTTTAAGCACTAATTTAATATCTGGTAAACAGAAAAAAACGCCCCGTACCGTTCGTTTATGACAGAAAAATCTAACAAACCTGTACAATCTGTGATCACGTGACTAAAAAATCCGTCCGCTCTCGGATGTTATTGCCGAACGCGCTATATATCTACAATTGACGTGTGTTGAAATTGGATAGGATCAAGGATCAATAAAAATAAGTAAGAATGACAATTCATTACATAGCCTACTTTGAAATAGACGATCATTCCACTGATGAATTTGGCTGAACTTCACGACTAAAGTCAAGTTTGGCTTAGAAACGCAGTGGTCTATTTCAAAGTAGGCTATGTTAAGAATTGTCATTCTTACTTATTTTTATTGATCAAGAACTATGCAGAACAAGCAATAATAAAAAGTACAATAGAATGAAATATCACAAGTCTGTTCCTTATTTGCGGCGAATGTGACAAATAAACAAAGCAGATAATGAATGATGACTTCATAAAAAAATCTTAGCTTAAAACTGACATATTCTTACTATTGACATAGCCTACTTGAAAATTATCTCAATAAACCTGATGTTCAGACAAAGAAACCTGGCTTCAGTTGTGAAATTCGAATTTTATTCAATAACGGCAAAACTACTGATTTGAAAAATACAGAATATTGAATTCATATCAAAATTCCTTCCTCGAATACGCCTAATGAAACACTTAAAAAATCACCCTGTATAAGTTATAGCGCAACTGAAAGCATGTTCAATATCAAAAGGAAAAATACACATGGTCGTTGAAAACAGTTCAATTCTATTAGAATTGAACAAAAACTAAATAACTTTCAGAAATAAAAAGTCTCCAATCGTAAAACGCAAAATCGGGAGTACCACTCTCTCATACTTGATGAAAGTATGAAAAATAGAAAAGAAGAAATTCAAAATAATAAGGAAAGCTATTAAAGATCACTCGTGCGTGCAGTGACCACGACAATTACTGGCTACATAGCAGAACTGCAACACAGAATTAAACTTCTTATAAATAAAATATTCCTGAGGTACATGACACTTCAATGCTACCAGAGCAAGAAGCAAGCAGTTATTAACCATTATGGGTGGGTATCATCGCAGATATTTGAAGTGGTTTGATTGCTCTGTAATTAGATTTTTCGCACATCAAGTGCTACTGAAATAAGTGGAGTAATAATGAACATCCGTTTTCCAAACACTCTCATTTCCGAATAAGTAACATCATAGACGATTCTGTTGAGTTCGTAAAATAACGAGATTATACAGGGTTCCTCATAATTAGCTAACGTAGCAAACTTTCGCCTATGCCTTTTTAACTTCTTCACGAATTTTGACTGTTTGTTCCTCTATTAGTCTATTGTACCTGGACGACTCGCAAACACTTTAGCCTTCAGATATTCCTATAGGAAAAACTCGGGTTTAAGTCGGGGACCTCGAAGGCCAAGGCAAATCTCAGAATCGAGAAATGAGTCGACCATTAAACATTTCTCACAGATTGAGTTTCTGGCGGCATGAGCTACTGCACCATTATGTTGGAATAGTAAGGAAAGGTGGATTTATACAGCAACTAAAATAAAATAAGAACTAAAATAAAATAAAATAAGAATGTTCACTTCATGCATTTCAATGACAGCGTTTATACAGGAAATAAGCTAAAATAAGGAATAAGAATTAGAATAAGAGATGGTCAACTTTTATCTTTTTCGCTTATTTTATTTGGAAAATGATAGTGCGCATGACCCAAATCCACTCCCCAATATTTTCCGTATTGATACTTTTGACAAGTTCTAGTTTTCTAACCTAAAATTTAATGAATATTTTTTTAAATCGTTATTGATGATATATTTAATATGGATGACCAGGAAATCATGATGGGAGCGATGTTGTTATTGATGACAAGCCTTGAATAAAAGGCGGAATAGGCGATTTTCTAAACTTACACAAAAGTCATTGTCAAAAAATCTGCGATTTGATTGGTTCATTCTTATTTCTTATTTTATTCTAGTGATCTCTATAAACCTATGTTGTCTGCTCTTATTTCTTATTTTATTTTATTTTAGTTCTTATTTTATTTTAGTTGCTGTATAAATCCACCTGAACTGTTGTAATCCTCGTCTATTCAATTCTGGGATGAGGAGACGAGGAGTGTCTCTATAGCATGTTTACGTAGCGCTCGGATGTTACTGTTACAGCGCGGTTATTTTCATCTTCAAAAAATATAGACCAACAATACCACGAGATCCTACTCTACACCACACAACAACTTTTGGATAATTGCTTCGTCGCTCATTAGGAGACTGTGAATTGTTCCTTGATGTAAATTCAAGAATTCTTGACATTGCTTCTTCATGTTGATTGCTAAGGTGCTGTGCACTTTGGTATTTATGGGGATGAAATTTTGAATCCTTTTGAAGAATTAGATTTAAGCTTCCCTATGATATTCTTAGGATAAGGCTTTATCGATTAGCAGACCTTTAAGGACGTCTCGTTAACGCAATTCTAACTCGATCAATATTTTCTGGTGTACGAACTGTTCTCCGACGTCCTGGCTTCTTCAAATTTTGTACAGATCCATTTTCACGCCAATGACGATCCCATTACTTAATCGTCACATATTATCCAACATCAATATCGCTTATACCCCTGCAATTCACACTCACAGAGTGAAGCCAAATCGTTGGTAAGAATTGAATTGTAGGCATGCGTCAACTGGAAATTCAAAAATAGCGGGAAACGTGAAGGTTATGTATTATCCGAGAGACGACAAGAAAATAGATATCGAGGATGAGAATATGCCACCGGAATATTTTCACTTCAATTCTAAAATATGAATAGAAGACAACAACGATATACAGAGCTTGAAGAAAACGGATTAAAGCGATTGAATAATATCACATTAAATTGTAAGGTTATGGTCGAAAGTATTCACATAAAGTTATGAATGACAAATATTTCACGAGATAATACAATGTGCCAGAGAAATAGAATTACTGGGATATTTTTATTCCTTATATTACTTCACAAGTGCAGATCTGGATTCTTACCAAAGCCCAGCTTCAATTTTCATTGGGTCACTGCCCATATTGGAGTTATGGGTTATTAGATATATTAATATTTTGGCGCGCGACCTCTATTGTTGTTATTGAACTGACGCCGGAATGCACGCTAACTTCTTCTATCGAATTGCTTATGTAAGTTTCTGCACAAAACACACGTTGTTGGACTGAGTACTCCATTAAAGTTCAAAGTGATGTGAAAAAAATGTCTCAAAGCGAAAAAATGAAAAAGTTCAAATAATTATTGATGAAAACTAACAAACCTCTCGTAGAAAACTGAGGTTCCACGAAATTATTAATTTGAAACTTATTTGTGACCGGCGCCTACTTGATCAATATTGACTTGAATCCCAAAGACTACCGAGGATATTCCCACAGAGAACAACTTATTTAGTTGTCTCGTAGGGAATTTATTAATGAAATAAAATGGGTAATCTATTATGGGGAACCTATACATTCTTGAAATCACTTACTCAAATGGAGAAAGACGTATTTCAGCTTCACGCAGAAAATAGAGGAATAATTTGACCACTGTTGTTTTTTTTTCAAACAGTTGTCAAAAAAATTTCCTTTCATGGATCTAGTAACGAGGTTGATGCCTCGCACATGCCTTTCTTCGCAGCAGTCCTTTTTTCACTTGTCATGTTAAGAGCAAATTCGTTATAATCGCAATGCCGGCTGCTCAATAAGTGCACGTGTACCCCCAACTAATATCTTCATCTAAAAAAAACTACTTTTGTGTTTGACTCAAACGTAACGTTTTCTTTTTGTGTATTTAATTTTATTTTTCAATTCCGATGTTCCGGTTCACGGTTCTGTATTTCAGACTCCAGACGGCGGCGAACTTTGAACGCCCCGCGAAAGCATTATCATACGCGTAAACGCCAGACCGTGCTTGACGGCACGTGCACTGCACATCCGAAGTGGTCCTTGATTGGAGCAGCAGCGACCCCTCGTGCCCCACGCCTCCCGTAACAGTCCACAAAATTTAGCAGACACAGGTACACATCCAGAATGTGTACGCGTAGGCTATGTCAAAGATAAAGAACTACGACGTACCGATGTACGTCGTGTGTAGCCGTGTAGGTGAGATAATTCTTTATTTATGGGTGAGATGCTGTCTACCGTGTTTGTTGTATTCGCTCAATTATTGCCGAAAATTTGGAGAATCTTATTTGCATTAGCGTACAATACCAGCTGCAGTCCGACCTGGATAGTATTTCTCTCTGGATTAAAGAATGGTTGCTACCTCTCAACATCGGCAAGTGCTGTGTTCTGCACCTTGGCAGAAACAACCCCAAACTTCCTTATACGCTGGCTGGAGAGCCTCTTACTGTAGTCCGGAGCCATCGTGATCTTGGGGTGATCGTCAATTCTGATCTTGACTGTTCGGAGCATATAACCGAGGCTTGCAGTAGAGCTAAGAAGGCCGCCTACCTCATTCAGCGGTCTTTCAGGGGTTGTAGTACACAGACTGTCAAATTGCTGTACACAACCTACGTTACAGTGACTAGATAACCACAGTGACGACAATAGACTGTCCTATTTTTGATTGGTTGTCGCCGTCACGTGGGATTTTCCGCCATGTTGCATCTAAAAGTTTGTTGATTTCTATGTGTTTACTTGTTGATTTGAGGAGTTTTCGTGGTTTTTGTGAAGATAAAGCTTTATTTCACTGTAAAAGACTAAAATAACGTAATATCGATTTAAGTTGAATACAGACTATTCTGACGTGACGTGATTTCACGTCACGTCAGGACCGTGCAGTGCTCACATCAGGCACGTAGCGAGGGGGGGGGCTCGGGGGCCCGTGCCCCCCCCGAAATATCAAAAAATGCCTGTATATATCAAAAAATGCATGTATATTTGACAAAATTTGCAACGTTTACTTATTGTGGGCCCCCCCCGAAATTGTGGGCCCCCCCCGAAAGAAAATCCTGGCTACGTGCCTGGCTCACATTGGCCTAATATTGACGTGAACGCACAGAACGATGTGTTGCATTTTTATTACTTCATATTAGGCCAATGTGAGCACTGCACGGTCCTGACGTGACGTGGAATCACGTCACGTCAGAATAGTCTGTATTCACCTTTAGTTTATTGTATTGGATATAATCATAACAGAGCAAAACACGATTTCGGGATAAAAATGCCTGGTTGTGCAGCAGTCGATTGCAGTACTTCCTCTGAAAAAGGTTTTTCAATGAGGAGATTTCCAAGGGATCCTGAGAGAAGAAAACTCTGGCAAATTAAAACAAGTAGGGATAAATGACAATCCACATTTATGTGAGGTATGTTACAAGAAAAGTTGATAGTACATATTAGAGGTTATGTTATATCAACCGAAGAATTAAATTGATCATAATATAATTTTAGGTTCACTTTGCACCTGAAATGTGGGAAAAACCTTTAGATAATGGTACAAGACAGTAGCGTATATAGAAAATATTTTCGGGGGGGGCCCGAGATGCTTACACCATCAAATGATCCAATGGTTAGATTAGGTTAGATGAATATTATTAGATTTCGGGGGGGGCCCGGGCCCCCTGGGCCCCCCCCTATATACGCCACTGGTACAAGAAAACTGAAGATGAATGCTATGCCCACTAAATTTTCATTTTCATCAGAAATAAAACCATCAATAGTACCCCTGAAACGGAGAAGTATGCCAATTCCAGAGGAATTTTATTTCAATGAAATGTCCTCACTTTGTATTGACTCACCTAATTGTCATACATTGAAAGACAAAATTATTGATTGATTCATTGTGTTCCGCTTGAAAATGAATAAGAGAAAAACTGAGACCTCAGCTATACGATTAGCCAGTAAATCGATATCTGGACATTCAGTATGAGAGATTCATTCTTTCCAAGAATCTGTGAATATGGTTTTTTCTCAAGATGATCACCTGTCTTTCTATAATTGTATGTATAATATATTTTTTTACCATAAGCTTTCAAATTTCACTTGTATAAAAATAAAGTAAAATGTACAATAAAGATATAATCTAATAAAAAGTGTTCAACTGTATATTACATTTCCTAATAACCAACCCATTCCCTTCGTTTGAAAAGAAAAGGTCTGTTTATTTAAAAGCACTGTCAATTTTTTTACGATCGAAAGTTCATACTCCTTGAAATTTCATAGTGTCTGTCAGTCCCAAAGTTCTTGTGGTATTCTTGAAAAATTGTTCAGGAAACATTTATGATAAATATTCTAATTCTCAGAAGTCAAAGCATCTTGTTATCTAATCAGAATGTGTCTATTGTATCATGCTATATTGTGATTAGAAACAATTTTACCTTGAGAAATTCTCCTGTTTTTGCATTGATTTATCTATCATTCGAATTTGAATAGTTGGTTTATTAATTTACAGTGCAATCTCTATACAATACTCATTCCATTTAAGAAAAAAATCAAAATATCAAAAAAGTGCGATCAGGTATTGAAACGGTCGCAGTTAATTTATTTAGATACCTAAGCTTGAATAATGTGTTTATTGAGTAATTATTTCAATAATGAGAGGATTTCACAATAAATATTCCAAACTTTTCATTTTATATATTATTTATAAGATATTTTATAACAAAACGTCAAAACTCCGGTGTTCTAGTACTATTTCGTTTGAATTTAGATGCAACATGGCGGATGGGCGGGGCTTATATCCCTATTGTCGTCACTGTGGTTATCTAGTCACTGTAACCTACGTGAGGCCTATTCTGGAGTACGCCGGGCCAGTTTGGTGGGTAGCTCTAAAATCTGACTAACAGCTTCTTGAGTCTATACAGAGATGGTGCACAAGAATCCCGTTTTCCTGGTTCTCTCGACCAAGCTACGAAGCTTGGTCGAGAGGGGCTGACCAGTTTCGAGGACCGGCGTGCCAGGGGTGACATGATAGTGGCTTTCAGGGCTACGCATGGATTCTTTGGTGTAGACCTTGAACATTTATTTCCTTTAAATACAAACCATCTTCGCGGACATAGTTTCAAACTTGCCAAGGAATCCTTTAAGACCACCTGCCGGATGAACTTCCTACCAAACAGAATTTTCGACGTTTGGAATCGTCTCCCGAATGAAGTGGTGAACGCTGATACTGTCAACAAGTTCAAGAACAAGTTCGACCGATGGAGAAGTCCATAAATTTATCTTCTTTCTAGCATACATTAATATTAGTTCTGTATTGAGTGTATAGGTTTAACCTCCACCAAGGGCGTCGCCAAGGGGGGGGCAGGGAGAGGCAGCTGCCCTCCCCCTAGAGCTCAAAAATCCCTTAAAAACTTATAAAATAATAGCATAATGTACGAAAATCAGTTCATTTTTTCTATTCTGATTGTTTTTTGCCCCCCCCCCCCTTGCTCAATTGCCCCCCCCCCCCTAGCTCAAAGGCTGGCGACGCCCTTGACCTCCACTCTTATTGTATTGTAATAATAATAATAATAATATTTAAAAACAATTCGTTTTTCCTTGCTGACATCAGAAGAAAAATAAAAAATCATAAGTGCCGGTAGTCCAAAATTGAATTTATCGATCACGCATGTAACAAAATGTAAAACACGCCATTATAAAAGAATCTTCAAGATAGACACTTATGAAAAAGCCGAATTGTTATGTGGTTGTGAAATTAGTAACAGTCTTTATTATTTTCCTTGTTTGTTATTTGCTGGTGATGATCAAACAGAATGGACCAGATCCGGTGTCAAGGATTTAATCCATTTAAAAGAAAAAACTAAAAAACATCAAAGTTCCAAGACACCTCTCTGCCATGCAAATTAGGTTTCAATTTATTAGGTAAACAAGATGTTCGACAACAATTAAACAGTGCTTACCGACTGAATATCGAGAAACATTATTAGCGAGTAAAAAAGAATAGATACATTTCATCGAAAATCATAAACTGTATTATATTTTGTGGTGCTTTCGAATTAGCTTAACGTGGCCAATATGAAGGAAATGATTCGATAAATCCTGGTATATTTAAAGGTCATATCAATTTTTCGGCTGAATTAGATTTAGCACTCAGGCAGTGGCGGATTTACGACTTCAGGGGCCCTACGCTTCAAAACTTTTGGGGCCCCCTCTGAAACATTTTCGATTTTTTTCTAAAGAACTTTTTGATTAAAACTGACTTCTTTAAAAACAAAACATCAAGTTAATGAATAAAATACAAGGTATGTTTATCAAAACAAAATATAAAAGATGAATAAAAATCTTAAAAAAAGGGATAATTATCACCAAAATTCAAAATATCTTTGGAATATCATATCTGCAAATTTTTTATTGCGGCATCGAGATTAAGGAATAAATGAAATCATCACAAAAGATACAAGTATCGTAAGGCTGTAAATCAGTTACCTACAACATAAAATTCCACTTAAAAAATTGATTCTTTCTTATCTTATTTAATATCAGCAAATTCTTTTATTGCAGAATCATAATCGAGACTGCTCGTTATATCACTTTCGATAGAAAGTATTCCTAAAAACTGTAGTCTATTTTCTGTCATAACAGTTCTATATTTATTTTTTATCAATGACAGTTTGGAAAATGAGCAAAAAATTCTGTCAATTTTGGATGCTTAGCTTTACTCTGCTCTTTACTTTCCTTGAGCTTTCGTTTTTGGTAGCCGCTCATATAACGTCTGTCAGACATGGTGTCACGTCAATATTACATAATATGCAACTAGCAACTGTAATGATAAGAAAATGTTAAATGTTATTTTATACAGGGTGCGGCACGGAGGATGGATGGTTTTAAAAAAATAATAAAAGCGGTAATTTTTACTCAAAAACACATTTATTGACGGAATCAGATTCTCAAGGAAATAGCATTTGAGACAGTCAAGTGTGGAAAATCACATCAGGCATGTGGTGGCCGAAATCGGTGATGCAGTGCTGGAGGCGCTCAATGGCTTGTCGAACGCGTTCAACATTTTCAGGCGTTCGAACTGTTCGCACAGGTCCTCTTGGTCTTCTGTTGATCAGTTCACCACGTCTGCGAAGTGATTCAACCCAACGAAGGATGGTGTTTCGAGAGGGAATAGCTCTATTCCGATGAATGTGGAAATGGCGACGAAACTCACGCTGCACGACCGTGACTGACTCATTATTTCGGACGAAACTATCATAGGCGAAAGCACGATGCTCCACCGTCCAAGGCTCCATGACGACAACTGGTAAATAAAAAAATAAATGCTAGGAACACACGAGTCTAACGGCACCTTCCCCACTTCTCTCGTCCTCAGTGGGGGAAAGTTATGCCCATCTGAAAAACGTCCGCCCTCCGTGCCGCACCTTGTATATTCTGTGAGGACTAACAAAGAAATTCATCGACTTCGCTCTATAGAAAGTATGAAATTCGAAACGATGAGCTAATATATGAAAAATTATTATCTAATTGATACAACAAAAGAATGGTAAAATATGAACATATTATCGAACAATGAGTCTATCGGAGATGGTCGGAAGTCAAGAAAAAATTGCAACAATTAAATTGATAAATATCTAAATATACATCCATATTTTTGAAACGAAATTATTTGTTTTGTTTGTCATTTCGTCGTACAAACACATAGGTACAGGTTGAATCAAATAATTTCTGTAAATCGCATTTTGTATTTCCTTTTCCCGTTTGTCGTATGCCTTACATATATCGAAAATGAATTTGACTGGTCTGCCCTCGGGTCTGCCTCATCATCGCTCGAATTATGTTTATGCCGAATTGCCGAAAAATTGGAAGAATTTTATTTCTAGCATATGAAACTGCTCTGTAAAGCCTACCTTCTATATCAATAATTATATCGTTCAATGAGAGTACAAGGATTTCAAAGTCCAAACACAAACAGAAATAGTTCAATTCACCAACACTTCTCAGTTTTTCACAATATTTGAATCTTACACGTTACACGAAACTGTCAATACTTTTCGAATCTTTTGAAATGAATGTGAGAAAAAAATATGCAGACCTAAGAACTTTTGCACAAGTATTTTTTACTTTACAACCCTAAACGAATCAACATCTGGTAGGCCGTTCTGTAGCACATTCCTAGATTTTAGAGGAAATGCCGACAAATTTATTGAATTATGATGTAATTGTAAATATTGGAATTCGACCGCCACCCTTGACGATATTTATTGCAGGCAGAGAAGATAATTAGGAACAGTACGCTGAATCTCGGACGGTGTGTTTTTTCCAACATCTGAGTTTTGCTCTGAGACTCATGTTATTCAATTGCGTCTGTTGTGAATGTGATAATTCATAATTCGCAAGTTGCCTCTGAGCTTCTTATAAATTATAGTACAGTCTGACTATTTTTTTCACACTTACAGAATGAATTTCCATTGTAGAAAAAAAAATTCAATTCGATCGCTGGGGCCCCTATGGACCTCGGGGCCCTACGCTGCAGCGTACTAAGCGTACCGGTTAATCCGCTACTGCACTCAGGGATCATTTGGATGAAATCCAATGTATTTAAATATGAAGATGGCGAAACAAGTGACATTTCAAACATTTTCCAAATGGTTATAGTTTTCCGTTTTACTTTAGCAGACGGTACCCCTTGTACTTACAATTTCGGATTTTTGCGCTTACCCCTTTTCTGAATATTATCCCAAGATGAGGCGAAAGAACGTCACGAACTGCCCTAAAATGCGAGTTTTGAAGGTTAGTTTTCAAATTTTTTTCCTACCCCGAACTCCCACATGTGCACTCCCAAAATGAAAATCCACGCGCCGCCACTGTATATAATCGTCATAATAAAATCACTATTAAATTGTAACAATGAGTATAAATCAAGTAGAACATATCTTCCTTGAAATAAACTAATTGTTCAATCAAGCCCGAATGGAAACATAACATCTACAGGGTGAGTCTTTGACTTGTACATATATTTTAACTGTAGATTCCCCTCATCAAACAAAAAACTTTTTTCCCATACCATTTTTCAAAATTCGGTTTCGTTTGGAAGATACAGGGTGTCGAAAATCCACGAAAAAAACACTTTCCTGTTCATATCTCCGGAACCGTTTTTTCAAATGAACTGAATTTTGGTCCATTGGTTACTCTATTCATGGTGCATATTCCTCAATCGAAACTTATTCAATATCTCTCCTAGTTTAAAAGTTACAGGGTGGTCGACTCATAAATTCATGCAAAAACACTATCAAATCACTTGAAAAGGATAAACGGTTCATATTTTCGAAAGAATCAACCATTTTAGAGAATAAAAGTATTCCTATATTTTTTCAATAAAACGCGTCGTTTTCGAGTTATTCCTAAATGTATACGAAGAAATTTGAGGAAAAAATCATGAATTTCATAAAAAATCTGAATGCTTTCCTGGATTAAATATCATCGAATATTGTTTCCTCTCTGGTCTCTTAACAAATTAACAATGTTGTCAATGTTCATCAACTGAATTCCGAGAAGCATGAAATTACAAAGTTTATAAGAAGTTTCTATTGAAAATTTATTGATACCCGTCCTTCAGGAAAATCTATCGTCTTAACAATATCCTCTTGGAATTTTTAATCGACCCTACACGGTTTTCACATCACAAATCACAAGCATCACCTGTTTGCTTTATTCTCTGCAAACTTCAAGTAAATAAATAAATAATAAAACGAATCCATGTAGAAAGGTTATCGCGGCGTCGTTCATTGTAATCACAGACTGTACTGTGGAGACACAGAAGAACGTCTTGTCTTGTCTTGCGTGGCGGCTACATCGCACTCGCAGCCGGCAGCGCACTTAAATTTAGATCGTAGCGCTGTATCGGCGAGAATCAGAACTACTCGTTTGGCATTTCCAAAGAGCAATGCGTAGAAGCCTCTGTGATAGTTCTTCCGTTAACGATAGGGGACGTTCTGCTTTCTTGAGTTCGCCTATACCATTTTTTACTGAGAAAATCAACACAATCTGGCATCGTCTTCTCTAGAATTCTGTGATCACTATCACAGAGGAATGGATTAGGTTAGGTCATTGACCTCGAATCATATGACTTTGATTAATGGAGTTAGGATAGGTTAGTGAGAAACTAATTTTTATAAGATAGTTTCAGGGTATCGAGGCAAATATGAACAAATTATTAGTGTTTACAAACTAATCTTCAGGAAAATCGAAGAAGGAACCTATTTTGGTGTAAGAAATATGGCATTTCAATTGCAGAAATTATGGAACAAAACTTAGCGTTTTTGCTAGGAAATATCGTGTTTGTAACATTCTTATTCAAATAAGGTTAGTGCTTGAGTATTTTCTAAATGTATCACCCAGAATATCTGATAATCACATCAATTTCAATTGAAAAATATGAACTTTGAGGTGTTTGCAGAGAATTGTTACAGGAGCGTATTCAGCCCAACTTTTTTTTTCAAATGGCTATATCTCTTTAACAGAGCCGAATTCGGAAAAATGGAAAATGAAAAAAAGGCTTCTTTAGGCCTCAAGAATCTACAGTTAAAATATATGTACAAGTCAAAGACTCACCCTGTATATATCGACAAATAGCGTATAATCTTGAATTATCATCTTGATGAGCGCACACCCTATTTGTTTTGGGTACTCAACATCCATTGTTTGTAGCCGATGAAACGTTGAATATCCGATTCTTTCAACTATACATAATGAGCATGATGAATTTCAAAACATCAATCTTCCTGATCCTTGTGATAAGTCTGACATGAGGGAGTGGTAACCGATTGTTTATTTCATACTTTCATGATGGAGATCATATTATGAGGACCTAATTTGGGATCTTATAAATTACAATGTGATGGGAAGTATTTGATTGCGTAGTGGCAATTCTATTGATTTGAATTTCTGACGGTTCATTCGAAAATTTCAGTTCCCCCTCATTGGAATGGAATTTATCTTATCTAACGTTTTGGTCCTGTTATCGGACCAATAACTTTCGTTCAATAAGTCTGCTGGCTTTTTAAGATTTTTCGACAAGTTAGAATAGCCACAGAAATGATGAATTTCTGGACTGTTATCAACCCATCTACGCATGCAAAGTAGCTCAAACATTCGTGATAGAATAAATAGAACTGTATATTCGCATGCGTAGAACGCTTCGGGACTTCTCCAGAACAAAACACTAATATTGTGTTTTGATCAGTTTCATTTTCGCAACAACTCCTTCTGATATGAAAATCTGCAACGCCAACGGTGTAATCGAAGTAGTGAAAAAGATTTCTTAATAATTCAACTCTATGTGTAGTTGCCATGCACCTCCCCCCCCCCGAGATTTCGATGGCCTTATCGTTTATCAGCACGACACCTCAATGGGCGCAATCAGCAGAAGGAACAGTTGCGGTTGCGCAACAGTTCCCAAATTTCGATGATCTTTCTGCTGAACGCTTGCGCTACCTGTCAAAGTGATTTTTTTAAGTATCGTAACCATAGAACTTATAGTAGGTACATGGAATGCTATTACCAGATCAAAAAGTGGGTAAACATCTCAAGTTGGAGGAATCTCTAAATTTACATGTTTCCATGGATACGACCTGTCACACGGAACAGAAACACAGAAATGTTTGCCGAAATGCCAAGTGAATCGGATCTTGAGGATCAAATTTATAGTATTTCTGTGTTTCTATTATGCATGACAAGTCGTAATCATGGCAACATGGAAATTTCAGTATTCCTCCAACTGGAGATGTTTATCCACTTTTTTAAGCTGAGCAGCAAGGCTAATGGCATTCCATGTTCTATAAGTTTTATTGAAAGTGTAGATTTGAGACCTTTGTTCTTAGATTTAAGGTTGATTAACAGGGAAAAGGTCAGGTTTATGCAACAAAACCACTTCTTAGTTTTATGATCGTAACTTATTTGTGCTCACTTTCGGTAGCATGTTGTGTTTTGAAAGGTGCTGTCAGATGTTATTCGAATTCGAAGCGATCAAAATTTGAAAATAAAGCAGGCAGTAACTTCTACTTTTGAATTTGATAGACAACAATAAACTATAGCTGATTTTTATACGGAACACATTTGAAAGTACAGAATGAAGTTATTTCCTGAAATGTCTGTATTGGATTAATACTTTTGTTAATTTTTTTGAACGTATCTTTTGAGATCGTAAGAACATTTTCATGCTGCCACGCTACCTCAAGATTCTTTTATGGCGCGTTTACATTAGTCAAGTGAGTTGATCAAGTCAGTTGAATTCAAGTGACTGGCATTCAATTCCCTGTTTACATTACAAATTCTAATTGAATACATGCCAGTTGATTTAAAATGGCGAAACGAGTGGAAAAGAAAGCTATACAGGGTCTTTCACGAGGAACCTCACCCATATTTATACGGGAAACTACTGAACGTATTTTCATGAAATTCAGCACTTATAAGTATTTCACGATGCTGATGAAATCTAAAATATTTTCAAGGCATGAGCACCTCCGGTTTTTCCGGAAATGACGTCAACTTCCGTTTTTCAAATTAGAACACCATTTTTTTATTGCAGAAATAGATTCCTTAGAAAATTTCAAGTTATTTTGATGTAACATTTTTCAGTTTTGGTTGGAAAATTCTCTCTGAACGGGAAAATTCGAAAAAAAAATCGAAAATAGAGCTCCGCTGAAACAAGAATAACTTCGAGGTTTTTGGATGGAAAATTTTCATTTTTGGGATTTTTCAAGATGTAAGATTGATGTATCCACTTTAAAAATAATGTGAGTGTATGCATCACACCCTTGCCCTAAAATGGATATTTTCTGAGTTAATATCCACTTTAGGGCAAGGGTGTGATGCATACACTCACATTATTGTTTAACGTAGATTCAATATCTGCCATAAAAAAATGGGGTTCTAATTTGAAAAAATTTATTTTTCACGATTTTGTCATCCCTAACTTTGAAAGCGATTTTTTCACCCCCTGTATCATGAATCGCGATTTCGATTTTCAAAGTGGATACATCAATCTTATATCTTGAGAAATCCCAAAAATGAAAATTTTCCATCCCAAAACCTCTAAGTTATTCTTGTTCCAGCGGAGCTCTATTTTCGATTTTTTTTTTCGAATTTTCCCGCTCAGAGAGAATTTTCCAACCAAAACTGAAAAATGTTACATCAAAATAACTTGAAATTTTCTAAGGAATCTATTTCTGCAATAAAAAAATGGTGTTCTAATTTGAAAAACGGAAGTTGACGTCATTTCCGGAAAAACCGGAGGTGCTCATGCCTTGAACATATTTTAGATTTCACAGCATCGTGAAATACTTATAAGTGCTGAATTTCATGAAAAATACGTTCAGTAGTTTCCCGTATAAATATGGGTGAGGTTCCTCGTGAAAGACCCTGTATAGGGTTGTCACCTGCTGAATTGCAGGCAATTGGCGTAGCTGACGGGCTACTGGGGCAGCTACCTGACGCCAGCAGTATTCAGTAATGTTTATTAATAAAAATATCATCTATAATTATTGGATTGTATTGATTCCTCCCACTTCAATTAACACGTTTTTCCATAATTATACTGATAGGGTGATCCTATTTGATCAATCACAGTTCTTTAGAAAATGTACAGGAACTGAATATTTATTTCATTATTTCATTTCAAAGTGCAGATGAATCGAAACATTTTCTTCATGATTAAAAACAATTCAACTCACTTCTTATCATCTTATCGTAAGTTCAGTTTCTCGGAAAATATAACATCGGAAAGGAAGATGATTTCATTTGTTTCCGCAATTCATCAAGTTCTTCTTCACGGGGATACTACACGAAAATTGTTTGCCTCATAAGTAGGTTGCCTAAGACTGAGTAGGGAGATCATTAATCTTGGTGCATTCACAGTTTGAGATACCCTAATAATATAACTGGAACGATGAAATATTAACGTTCACTTTTCATATGATAAAATCTTAACTGAATTATGTCCATTACGATGATTCAAAAGAAGATAGGGAAGCAGAACTAGGAAATTCTACTTCACCTCATCTTGGTAGGTATGAATCTGATAAAAGCAGTTGATCATTACCATAGCAACGAAATAACGGCTGACAGTTCTGTTTTTATTTAATCCAAATAAGAATCAAAATATATAATGAAGAAATGTGTCGACTCCTTGATTTGTTATTCTATACACGGTTGCCGAAAAAATACTGTACGCAAAACGTCCAAAAGTAGTTTTTTTGAACTCATAGACTCACAGACAATTTTGTCTATTCGTCCAAAGAAGACTATTTTTCGCAAATCGGTAGGAAATTTTGACATTCCAGTCAAAATTGGTCATAGAAAAAGTCAAGATTTCCTAACTGTTAGGAAATATCATATATCTACTAATACCAATATGGATTATACCCCTGCTTTTCACAGTCACAAAGTGAAGCCAACTGTTTGGTAAGGCTTGAGTTGCACGCTTGCGTCAACTGGAAATTCAAAAATTGCGAGAAATTTAGAGGTTATGTTCATTCTGAAAGACAACAAGAAAATAGATTTCCAGAATGAAAATATGTCACTTAACTACTTTCAGTTCAATTTTAGAATATGAATAAGAGTTAACAATGATATTAAGGACTTGAAGAAAACGGAATAAAGCGATTGAAACATTTGACATTGAATTGTGAGGTTACGATCGAAACTATTCACATGAAGTTAAGAATGACATACGTTTCACGACATAATGCGATGTGTCAGAGAGAGATAAAATTAGAAAAATATTTTTATTCTCAATATTGCCGCACAAGCGCAGATCGGGATTGTTACCAAAGCCCAGCTTCAGTTTTGATTGGCTCTTTCCCCATATAGGAATTATTAGATATATGGGAAATATTCATTTCCTTACTGTAAGGAAATGATATTTCCTTACAGTTGGTTCGACATATCGTCGGCTTAATTCGCAAAGTGCGTAACTCCAAATCCTATTACTTTTCAGGAAACGTCAAAAACTGATTTTTTCATATTTCACCAGGTGTAAACAATTTTATGTTACTACTTAGGTATCACCGAAATTCCAAAATTCTCAATTTTAAATGATTCTGAACGAAAAAAAGGAGTTAGGCTATTGCTGGATTGGTTGGGGTGGAATTACGGGGTTTTCTTTTTCGCAGATACTTAATGAAACAGTAGACTTTCGGATATAAGAAGTATTCCTGCACATGCGCGTCGCGCGCTATTCATATTAATCGAAAGGCATCATAATCTCATTTTCACCCAAATGTGGAGTTACGCACTTTGCGAATTAAGCCGACGATATGCATATACGAACTTTTCTCATGATTCCTTCGGCACTTGTTCTAAAGAAGCAGTATTTTCACTGCATCAACCAGCTCTGGAGGAGTCCCAGAAATAGCAAATTCATCATCACTTATCATTTTACACTGTTTTAAATTCGAAAACACTAGCAATTAAATTAATTATTTGCGTCAACTTTGACAATTCAACATGAGTACGTTTACATAGTAACGTAACCAAATTCAATACGAATTTCGAAGCATCATTTATTTATGAATTGAATAATTCGCGATTTCATCAAAATTAATTGGAATCTGTCGAATTTTAAACGATTTGCGGAAAAATAGTATGTTCACCTCGTAGGAAAAGACACATTCCTAGACTCTGTGTTGCCAAGTCTCGGCTTGCGCCTTGACTTAGCAATTTTCGCAATCGTCCAGGAATGTTACGATTTTCCTACTTGATAAACAATGTACTATTTCCGGACTTATTACGTGAATTACTATATATTTGGGACTCGCAGATTTCCATAGAATTTTGTCTAATCCTCTAAAAAAATTCAATTTTCCGGACTTTTTTTATAAATTACTATTGTGGACCGTACCAAGTATCACTTATGAACATATCATAACAACAATGTCACCTACATCAATCATTCGAATGAAGAATAGTACCTACCCTACATTGCATTACATTTCGTTCATTATGTTCAATCGATCCATTTCTTCGAGGAGCTAGCTATTTATTTTGCACAAGGAAAACATGTGAAATTACTGATTTATCGAAAAAATGCAAATTTTTCCACTATCGAGAAGCAATCGAGGCTGCCACCGTGAAATTACCTGAATAAATATGAATTTCTTATTGAGTGAACAAGATCGTATAAATCTGTTTCCACATACTTATTTCAAAATGTTCAGGATGAACAAATTCTTTGACAGCTTAAGTTTTTATAAAATATCAGAATTCATACAAGAATCCAGCCAACTTAATCAATAACGTTTTTCGAAGAAAAACAAGCTTTTTGAGCCAACTGTTGATTTTTTATGCAATTCTGAAGCTTTTCGTTTTAGCAGCTCTCTCATTATTGGTAATTTTCGCTCTCTTTGTTGAAGAAACCACTTGTGGAGTAACTTCTTCATTTCTTATTCTCGGATTTTTTGAGTGTACAGGGTGGGCAAAATTCGATGTCTACTGAAGGAATCTTGAGAACTATAGCAACTGAAAGAAAACTGATAACACATTCTCTTATAAATAATTTCAAAATTCGAAACGTACGATTGCAATTTTCGTAACAGTCACAGCAACTGCCAAGATACAATACAAAAGTCACTAGGATGTTTAATCTGAATTTTTCATTTACAGTAGAATCCGCTTATAATGACATTGAAGGGAAGTGACAAATAGGTCATACTAACCGGACGTCATATAAAGCATAATCTTTGAAAAATTGGGGGAACTCAAATGTTTGTTATGTGATCTGTTAAATAGGAAGAACAACCACTAATTGAAAAGACATACTCAGATCCATTTCTTCGAGGAGCTAGCTATTTATTTTGCACAAGGAAAACATGTGAAATTACTGATTTATCGAAAAAATGCAAATTTTTCCACTATCGAGAAGCAATCGAGGCTGCCACCGTGAAATTACCTGAATAAATATGAATTTCTTATTGAGTGAACAAGATCGTATAAATCTGTTTCCACATACTTATTTCAAAATGTTCAGGATGAACAAATTCTTTGACAGCTTAAGTTTTTATAAAATATCAGAATTCATACAAGAATCCAGCCAACTTAATCAATAACGTTTTTCGAAGAAAAACAAGCTTTTTGAGCCAACTGTTGATTTTTTATGCAATTCTGAAGCTTTTCGTTTTAGCAGCTCTCTCATTATTGGTAATTTTCGCTCTCTTTGTTGAAGAAACCACTTGTGGAGTAACTTCTTCATTTCTTATTCTCGGATTTTTTGAGTGTACAGGGTGGGCAAAATTCGATGTCTACTGAAGGAATCTTGAGAACTATAGCAACTGAAAGAAAACTGATAACACATTCTCTTATAAATAATTTCAAAATTCGAAACGTACGATTGCAATTTTCGTAACAGTCACAGCAACTGCCAAGATACAATACAAAAGTCACTAGGATGTTTAATCTGAATTTTTCATTTACAGTAGAATCCGCTTATAATGACATTGAAGGGAAGTGACAAATAGGTCATACTAACCGGACGTCATATAAAGCATAATCTTTGAAAAATTGGGGGAACTCAAATGTTTGTTATGTGATCTGTTAAATAGGAAGAACAACCACTAATTGAAAAGACATACTCATAAAATAGGCAAAAACACCAGGTCACACTGAAAAAACATACATATGTAGGTACTGAATAGACAGTAAAACATTCTTGATGTTCAAATCTAGAATATTCCGGGATTTTTAGCTGTGGTCTAATTGTGATTTCAAAACATTGGTATGGAACGATTCCTTCGGTCTTTGTTTTTAAATATCATTGAAATTGTCGAATGACGGACCCCAAATTCCTTTGTGAGAGATGAGTTTGAATCGCCATTCACCAGTCTGGCTATATTTGCACCTTTCTCTACAATGGTTAATGCCTTACGACATTGCGATGTCATTTTCAGTACAAATCACAGGACAACTCCCCTTAATTGAATTATTTCGATTTTCAACTGAGAAACAGAAAGTAAGTCAAGTAGTCACGCGTCTTAAATTACATCTAACATATGATAGGGCATAGGGTAGGGGGGTTCGAGAAAACGATCGAGGGGTCACTATAGCCGGTGTAGCCGGACATAATTTCTTTAAATTCAGTCATAATAAACGACATGTCAATATAAGCGAAGTCATTATATCCGAACACTCTTATGTGGATCTTTATATGGAAACCAAACTTCACATTGCAATAACGTCATATTAAGCGGTTGGTCAGTATAGCCGGCGTCATATTAAACGGATTCTATTGTATTTTCGACAGTTTTTCACAGAACTTAACTGAAATAGAGAAAATATCGTCCAATTTTCCTACACTCATGCGTTCGAAATTTCGCATACGTGTTGGAATTGGAGCCCATTCAGCAACTAGTTTTAGAATATAGATACTATTTCAAATGGGACACCTCATGAATGTATGTATTTCAGCAGGGTCTGCCATAACCATTCCAAACATATAACACACTTGATATTCTGTTGAAGTCATTTCGAATTTTTACACAATACATATACAGTGTGTTCCATCTCAGAAGTGCCACCTCGCATTTCTCATGCCATAGTGATTGTAAAAATTTCCCGAAACACGTCGGATGATTTGGTTTGGGGGACATTTTTTGACGTACATTTGATACTACAACGAGCAACCCCCTAAGAGGGGGCGCTTCAACCCTTAAAAATTGAATAGGAGAGAGTGGTTGAGTGAAATTTCATTTGATAGGTCTAGAATACGCGATATCGTGATGACAACACTGTTCAAAACGTCATCAGTAACACAAAATTAGAATAGCTGTACGAAATTGATCAATGGCTACAGATTCAGAAAACGGTTCTGCCATAACGTTTTGCGAACATTCCGATACTTCAGTATTATGTATAATGTGAAGAATACACAATATTTGAAGAAACGAATACTCATTTCTGACATTCACGCACGAATGAGTTTCAATCTGAAGTACTTTTCAATTTGATTGAGATTTATTAGAAAATTCAAAGAACGTCACAACGTTGCAAAAATTTCTTATATTTTGATTCCGTAGTAGTACAGTTACCCAGTTTAGTTCTGATGATTTTGAAAATTGGCTTCACTATTTATCATTGAAAGGCGCGTCACCTCTTTATATAGTCTATAAGGTACAAAGAAAATGGTCAATATGAAAATCAATCAGTATTGAATAAACACCATCAATCTCCGATATCACCAAAAGTACGATTATTCAGAAACATAAGCTAACAATGGAAAAATAAAGTGCTATTTATTATTTATATTGATATTCACAAATACTGTTATCTCTGCATAGAAATGAACAAATGTTGATTTCAGGTTCATTCATCAACAAGGCAGGAAATGTTTATCGAAACAATTATTTCTTTGAGGACTGCCTCCCTTGGATACCTTTCCTTTTGACTGTCTTGTAGTGAGGACTCTTACAGAACTTGATAACACTTCCAGGAATATAGTGCTCGAATACAAGAATGGTATTCGTCCCATTTTTCAAGAGAGGTGCAGGAAGGTATAGGGACTGTTGAGGTCCTATTCTTGCGTACCTCCCGAGTACAAAGCCGTTCACTATTACTATTCCTTTTGTCCAACCTTCCATACTCACAAAAGTATCCTTGGCCTCCTTGATACTCAAAGTAGCTTTATGTAAAGATGGACCAGGGGCCCATCTACCGGACGGTGCCTTCCAACCAGTGAGATTGTTGTTCCAAGATTTTTTGAATTCCAAAGGGTAGATTGTCCAATGAGTCAATTTTTGTTGGTTGATTAACACATCTCCTTGCCACAAACCTTTGAACTGATTAAATTGTGGAAGCAATCCAAAATTGACACGACCCCAATTTTCTACGAGTAGATCAACAGTTGCATTCTTTAGACCCCTTGGTCCTAGAGTGAGGTTTGAATTTTTCAATTTCCAAAAACCGAAACCATCGAGATCCTCCGTGTACGATAACGGTTTAGACATAAGAATACCATTTACGAGAACTATAACACTGTCACATACTCTTCCTTCTATAGTAAGCACAGAGTCTGGTGGTAGATCAACATTTTCTTTACGATACAGAATGTACCCATAGCTCTGACCAGAATTATTGTTTATTGGAAGATTCTCCATCGAGACAAGATTTGGAGATGATACAGAGTTATGGATGTTGGCAAGAATATCGTCCAGTAACATCTCTCTTTCAACAGCAATCTTAGGGTAGGATACTTTTTCACTAATAGCTGGAGTAACAGGAAGTTTCGTTTGAACCTTGTTATATTTATTCAGCAATTTTTTTACTGTAACGTATTTCTCAGTATAATCACCAGCTTCAGTCAAGGGAGCGTCGTAATCATAACTTGTAGTATCTGGTTGGTAACCTGAGTTATCAGTCTGTCCGTTGTTCACATTTGCTCCGTTGAGAAAGCCAAAACTGGTACCACCGTGGAACATGTACATGTTCACTGAAGCTGGATAAGAAAGGATCTGTTCGTATACTCTACCAAACTCATCGTCATCTCTCGTATGGTGGTATTCAGACCAATGATCGAACCATCCGGACCAAAACTCCATGGACATAGTAGGTTTATTGTGCTGCAGTTCCTTTAGTTTGTCGAATTCAGCCTTAGGATTGCCTGCAAAATTTGCCGTTTGTAAAAGCACCCCTGGTAACGTCCCTTTGTCCGCATGAGCGGTTGGACTATCTGAAGTTACAAGTAGCTCTCGAATAGCATTTTTTTTGTAAATATCTACCAATTGTCGTAGGTAAAGCCTATCTGGGAGAAATCCGTTGCCCTCAGTACTTCCATATTCGTTTTCTATTTGGAATGCAACAATAGGACCACCATTAGTGAACTGAAGTGATGCTAGGATAGGGAGCAATACGTTGAAGAACCTCGTTACGTACTTCATGAATTTGGTATCGGAGGTACGTACTTTGATATCTTTAGTTCTCAATAACCAACTTGGAAAACCTCCAAATTCCCACTCAGCACAAATGAAGGGTCCAGGACGAGCTATGGCGAACAAATCCTCCTCTTTAGCTATTTGGAAGAACTCCCTCACATCTAGAAAATCTTGCATGTCAGATCCACCTTTGCCGAAGTCGAATTTTCCATCTTCAAACTCGTGTAGATTCCATGGTATGTAAGTTTCAACGGCGTTCAAACCAGCAGCTCGCATCTTCCTCAAGCGATCTCTCCAATAGGGTTTGGGCACCCTGAAGTAGTGTAGAGTGCCACTATAGAGACTGATATTACGTCCATTGAGAGTGAAGAAAGACTGGTTGGCAGACAATCCATTTTCTATTTTCGGAAGAGTGTAGTACTCGTAAAGAGTCGGAAGAACTGCACTTACAGATACCGGCAACGCCATGGCCACACAGAACACTACTGTCGAATAAAATTGTATCATTCTGAAGGCTACTAATTCAACCAGTGAATATCACGGAGATGTGCGGAGACGAACGAATGCAGAATATCCAGCTTTATTATTCAATCACGTTTTAATTGATTATTCAAAAGTCTCGTTCAACGACTGTTTGGAAGGAACAACAATTGGGTGCGTTGTGATGGCCAACCCAAGACACTTTGAATTGACAACCGAATGGAAACAGTCTAAACTGACATTGATTAAGATATTCTTTATCCTAGAGCTGACCTCAATATTTATCGAATAAAGATAATGAATAATTCATGTTTACTAATGATTGGAATAATTCGAAAAATCGGAGTCGACGTATGTTCCACTAAAAAATTTCAAATATTCCGTTCTGGGTGACTCGGTAAAGGCCGGGACACACCTGTCATACAGCCTTCCGATCCGACTACGGTCATACAGCGGGACGACTGTATGATATGGGAATAAACAATGGTTTGGAATGCAGTAGGTCTCACCTGTCCGACACGCGACCCGTCCTACTCCCACCCGTCTCCGATTCCGGTATCCCGTCATGCTCCGACATTGCAGACCATTCGTTTACTTGATGCGGGAAGGTTGTCGGTGGCAGTTTTTGTGTTAAATTCAGTGAAATGGCGGGTAAAAAAGCGGAGGAGCTTATTGAAACTGTCCGAATGTTTCCAGCTCTCTATGATCAGGCACAAGAGCAATATAGAAACTCGGAGTACAAGGACATTATGTGGAAAAAAGTTGCGAAGAAACTAAATGTAGAAGAAGTCGATCTTCTTCATCTAAACAGATAGCCACAATAGCTAAATCACGATTGCTAAAATGTTTCAACATTCGTGCAATATATTCGCAACCGTTTCAACTGGCGATTTCGAGTAGACTGAGTGTCAAATCTGAAAAGAGCAGGAAGTGGGCATGACATGTGTGCTCACCCCTTTCCGATCCCGCACCGATCAGATTCTTTAAGCAATATCGGACCGGAGTCGGATCGGAAGGCTGCATGACAGGTGTGTCCAGGCCTGTAAGTCGTGACGCCCGTAAAAAATATTTTATCGGATTATTCAAATTATCGTTGTAACGTGAAATTTCAAGAATTGATATTGGACATAATTTTCAAAAGTGTTACTCACATTCTTCTTTCCGAAATTGTGTTTACCAAGATGAAGATTTGGTAAATTTATTTTTAAGGTTTTTCATATAAAAAAAAATGAATGGTTCAGAAAACTGCGGGACAAAATAGTTTGGCCTTGCCTCAACTTACTCAGACTGTTTGAAATCGAATGGATTCCAGATCATTCACCTGAAAACAAAAAAAAGATAAATATTCGCACCAATAAGTATTCCTAATTAAACGCTTCGTATAAAATTAAGCATTTATTCTGAAGAACACTAAAACTATGGAGAATTAATACAGGGTGAGTCTTTGACTTGTACATATTTTTTAACTCTCTCATAAAACGAAACACTGTTGTATCCCATTTGGCAAATTCGGTTGCTGACTCATAAATACACGCAAAAATACCATAAATCCACTTGAAAAAGAAAAACAGATCATATTTTCGGAAGAATCAATCATTGAAGATTTCAAAAGTATTCCTATGTTTTTTTGATAAAACTCATCATTTCCGAGTTATTTCTAATTTCGCCCGGAAAAATTTGACGAAAAATCATTAATTTTAAGAGAAATCTGGATGCTTTCCTGGATTAAATATCATAAAATATTATTCCTTCTCTGGCCTCTAAACCAGTTAACAATGTTGTCAGAATATTTATCAAATTTGTCGAGACTAAAATCCAAATGATTGAAAAACGTTTGATGTAATAATAAAATCCCAAAAATGTGGGAGATGGAATTGAACACCAAGGAGCTTTAAATTATACATTTAATACGCAAAGTTTCTATTGAAAATTTATCGTTACCGGTCCGTTGTGAAGTTAAATGTCGACGAAGTACAAAATTCAGATATATGAAAGATAATGAAAAATAAAATGATACCCAATAATCTGTTGCGATGTTTCTATCTAAATAAAGTTCTCTCGGAATTTTATGAACTGAACAATACACGGTGACCATTACATTAATTCACTGGAAGTCTTCACATAATCATCACATTATTACAATAATTCACTGAATATCTTCACAACTTCACATAATGTTTACAGTTTGTTTACAGTTGGCAGCGCCTCCAACGTTTATTGAGATCACCAATGACCTCCGCCGGTCCTCGCAATACGCATGCGTCGCGAAATTTTGCGGCGAAGTCGATTTTTGATGGAAATGGCAGAATTTAAAGATATTTCTTATCACCTAAAAAATTCTTTACCTCAATGAAAAAATCAACAAGCTGGCAACATCTTCTTGAAATTTCTGCGAAATATTCACTGAATGGGTGCAAAATGGGTTAGGTCAGGTTGATTAATGATGAATTCTGATGAATTGATTGAAAGACATTCTCTATAAGTTATTTTTGGGATATCGAGGAAAATATGATGTTATTAGTGTTCACAAACTAATCTTCAGGAAAATCGAAGAACAAACTTATTTTGGTGCAAGAAATATGGTTTTTCAGTTGCGGATATAATCGGATAAAACTAACTATTTTTGTTGAGAAATATCGTGTTGATAACCTTTTTATTCCAATAAGGTTAGTACTTGAGTATTCCATAAATGTATTAACTCATTTCTAATCAGGAAATATGAACTTTGCATTGAATCCAGAGAATCGTATCAGGCACGTATTTGGCCCAATTTTTTTTTCAAATGGCGATATCTTTTTGACAGAGCCGAATTCGGAAAAATGGAAAATGAAAAAAAGATGTCTTTTGGCCACAAGAATCTACAGTTAATATATGAATATCTAATTTAAATCTGGAGTAAAAGAAGATGAATGCTTTCTTGATTTTTTTTTTGGGATAGTCACTCTTCGAAACCTAAATCAACAAATCCTCATCACTGAGACAGAAGGTACCCAACTGATCTCATACTAGAGCGAACCCCCACATTTGTATGGTAAACCAAAAATAAAAATCACTCTTAGTTCCATTACATTTTCTTGTCAAAAACTTGAGCGCTATCTCCTCAAAATTCTGAAACCATCAGCTGGTAACGATAACAGTTTTCATAGAAAGTTTCCCCACTTCAGAGAGCAAGTGAAAGGTCTGCAAGTAGAAGACAAAGATATGCTGGTAAGTTTCAATGTTGACAGTTTATTCACAAATATTTCAATCATTCCATTTTCAGTGAATAAGTCTCCATAGCAACTGTCGTTTCTCATCGACAATACATGCAACCAGCAAAACTAACAATTTGGTTTTCCAGCGAAAAAATTTTTGATGTTTCTCAAATGCATAGTTAACTTCGGAAATTAATTTCATAAAGAAAACAAACAACGTTAAGTTAATCTGAGATGAATACTTATTTGTCAAAAAGCACAATACGTGCCCAATGTGACAATATTACTCGACACATTTTCTCGTGAAATTGTCTTGTCGAATACCACTCGAGATGAAATTTAAGCAGGTGAAATTTCTCGATTGTAATATGAAAGTTTGTTGCTTTTCGGCAATTTCTATCATTATGGAGTATTTGAAAGAAGGGTATGAACACAAGTGTATTGAAAATCAGACTTGAATAGTTCAAATTTCTTTTCATGGAACTAGATCTTTTTGACAATTTTGATTCTTATGAGGATTTCGAGAGAATAGTTCAAATTTTTTTTTCTCGAAATCGGTGGCAGATACGACAAAACAACATGAGACCAAAAAGTTCAGTATAGCAAACAAAGATTTTTTTCACATTTTTCAAATCAACAGTTGCTCACCAAAAAAAGTTCTGAAGGAAAACAGGTGAGTGTTCCAGAAAAAATATCCCCCTGTAGATCTACTATCAAAATTGCCTTGTCACGTGGTGAGAACTTCTCAAATGTAATATCTATGCCAAATTTCTGTTGACTATTTCACTCATTCCGTTTTTAGTGAGGAAGTTTCCTTAGCAAAACTAACAAGTTGGTTTTCAAGCGAAAAATTCATAGATAGCTTCAAAAATGAGTACCCACCATAGAAAAAACAAACAAAGTTCAGTAAGTCTATGATGAATACTTATTTGTCCAAGACCGCAATACGTGCCCAATGTGACCATTTTACCATATTTTCTCTTGAAATAGTCATGTCGAATACCACTCGAGATGAAATTTTAGCAGGTAAAATTTCGCTCTCGTAATATTCAATTTTTGATACAAATATCATTCACGAAATTGCCACAGCAACAAACTTTCATGTTGCAATCGAGCAAGCCGTCAAAATTTCATCTCTTTTGGTATTATACAGGGTGGCCATTTGAAAACGAAACAGACGAGATTACAGACGAAATAAATTTTTTCGATAGAAATTCTCGGACAGGTCGATTTCTGTTTCGAGGGGGACAACTAAAGATGTAGGTTACGGACGCATAGCGCTTCAACCCTTGCTACTACAACCCTCACCCTCAATTTTTGAATAGGGAAGATGGGGTGAGTGATACCTCATTTGAAAGGTATTTTTATACTGATTTCAGCACAGTAATTGTTTTTTCATTTTATGCATTAGTTCTCGAAATATTCTTAACTAAGTATTTGAAAATGAAGTGGTGTTTTCATGCCACTTGTAGTGTTTTTTTGTGAAAAATCGACATTTTGAGCTTCAAAACAATCATGACTGTGGCTTCCTTCCTCCAATCCACTGACATAGAAATCTTTAATCAAAATGTTGATTTTTCACAAAAAAACACAATATACAACTTTTTCGCCCAAAATGGAAGAGCTTGACTTGCATGACATGTGGTCCCAACAAGATGGTGCCACATGCCACACAGCACGTTTGGGACCGGTCAATTGGCCACCTAGATCGTTGTGTTTTCGAGCAAACTTGTAGAAATAAAAAAGTTGGTGTATTAGTTGGGCTTTTCAGCCATGATTTTCAAAAGGAAAATTTTCACCAGAAAAAAAAAATTGCGAGAAAAAATATTTTAGAGAGTTACTATTTCAACCCTTCCTGAGCATATTCACGGTTGAAAGAATTCCAACATGTGTAATTTCTTTGACAAATGATAATTACCAAGTTTCGTGTTACAAGTTACTACAGGGTGTCCCACGGTCGAGTGCCTATTAGACGTTTCTGGAGAATGGGACATATTTGAAATCCGAAAATTGGGATTATGATATTGTTGGAAATTCTCTACAGGCCTAAAATATTTTTGGAGCATGAGCACTTCCGGTTATACCAGGAGTGCAAATAAATTTGTTCAAAAGATAGTTTTTTCAATATATTCGTTTCTGATATGATTGAGTATTCAATGCTGAATACATTTCTGTTGAAACCATTGTATTCATTCGAATAGTTTTCAAAATATCGAAAAAAAACCTGAAAAAATGTCAAATATCCATACTCAGTGTTATGTTCATTATTCTTATTCTGAACATCCCAAGTGTAAACCGTTATCACAACGTCAAAGTAAAAGAATGTGGAAACATCATGCATCTTTTGAATTTCATAAATATCATCACAGGGTGTTTCAAATTTTGTGCCTTGCTGCTAAACTTAATTAATGGCTAAGCATCCCAGTTGGAGGTTGGAGGAACAGCGAGATTTCCATGTTTCCATAGATATGACATAAGCTGCTGTGGTGGGGTCTGATTGACCCCAATGTTCAAGGGGTGGTTTCAGGGATGATACCCAAGATTTATTTTCTTTTATTCGGTAGTGGTCAACTATACAGGGTGGCCCACCCCAGACGCGGTTCTCATTTTGAGGCAGTAAATGAAGACATTTTAAATTTTTTTTTCGAGAAATGTAAAGGGCAATCAGATGCACAATATAAAATTGTTTTACCTGAGGAGAACCATTTAAGAGAAAATGGCAAAAAATCGAAAAAATGGAGTATTTTTAATTTGCAATTAATGAATAAACCCTTCAAGCCAACGAGACAGACAATGTTTTTTCGTGTAGACATATTGGCTACCCTTATGCAGAAGAACAAAAATCAACTCTGGAATATACTGAGTGATCATAATCAATATTGAAACATTAACTACAAATAATGGTAAAAACTTTTTTATTTCAGGCTTAGTATTAGTAAGGCTCAATAAAGGGGAGTATACCAGAAACTGCCATTTTGGGTCCAACCATAGACTCGAAAATTACAGATCCCTTCGAATGAAATGAAATTTGTAATCGAAAGAAATGAAATCTGTTATCGAATGAGCATATTTTCGGAATGGGAGATCTTGTGATGACTTTTTTCGGCATGCTCACATGAAAAACATTGGTCCGTGATGTTAGAATAATGCCGCGGCATCTAATAGTCAAATTTATAATAATTTATTGTTTATGTTGGTGTATCACTCCGATAGATGGCGATGAAAATGTTGCGAGTCCTGTAATTTTCGAGTGGACCCAATCAACCATAGAGCCAGGTCTATCTAGCATACCTATCTTTATAGTGCTCTAGTATTATAAGATAGTTACTGGGTTCGTTATTTCGTTCCCGGAGTGGAGCGAGAGAATACGGATACAAACGGATATACAATCACGTGACTTCGGAGCGCAGAAAAGAGAGGAAAGTGTCAACAGACTGAATTATCGAACGCCAACGGAGCACGCGGGTAGAAAGGAGCTGACGGATATGTATATACCGAACGCGCCTAATATATGTTACTATAGGTTCTATGGGTTTGTATCATCTCGATGAATTCATAGACAACTATGACATCCTAGTAAATCCCATCTCATACAGTTCTGTGTAGGCATGTGTCGTTCGTCGAATTTTGAGGAACCGGATCGGTATCGTTCGTTCACTGTGAAGAACCGGTTCTAAAAACCCGTTCAAAAAGAACTGTTCGCCCTTCCTTCGTTCTATCGATCGAACGAGGCCCGTAGAGACGTAGATATAAAAAATAAATATCTAAGGGGGTGCAATTTGCAATTACCGAAGGACATCTCTGTTCGTTATCAATCCTACCATAAAAACCATATGCCAAATATTCACTTCAAGAATGCAAGAAGATATTATCACCTGACCATTTTTACCAAACAAAACAAAATAGATTTATCTAAGGAGGTGCAATTTCCGATTTCCGAAGGACATCTCCGTTCATTGTCAATTCTTCCATAAAAACCAGGTGCCGAATATTCAGTTCAAGAATGCAAGAAACAAGTAGATATGAGTAGGCATTTTCTTATTATCATCTGTTGTTTTTGTAGGGGGTTATTTTCTCAACTTTGCGATGAACACTATACACGTTTACTTAAACTTGTTTATTATGATTCACAATCACATTTATAAGGTATACATGGGTTGAATGGCGTGCTATTGCTATATCTTTTTAGAGCAAGCGTATTCCGTCCTTCTCTTGGGGCGTCGCATCTCGCGCCTGCGCGTGTCTAGCCATGGGTTCCTAGACCCTTTAGAATTCCATAGGCGGAACGTTAACTGGGTCTCTGGTATAAAAATATCAAACATACCGCCCGCCTTGAAAGGATTGACTTTCAAAATGTCTTAATCTTAATAACAAATATTGTCAGAGAAAGAAAAAAAAAATATTAAAACAATACAATTTGCAATATAAACAAACAAAAATTATGAAATAATGTTTCGACTTATATGTCTTTCTCTATGGGTAATGGACAGAGTTTATTCACTGCACGTTTCAAAATGCCCTTAACAGTTTTCACATTCACCACTCTCACAATGTTGTCCTTGCCAGGAAAGAGCTCGATGATTCTTCCAAGCTGCCATTTGAGTGGTGGGGTGTTTTCGTCCTTGATTAGGACCAAAGCACCTTTCTTGACAATTTGATATCCCTGCGTTCTCCATTTGCTGCGTCTTTGTAAATTGGTCAGGTATTCGGTTGACCAACGGCTCCAAAAATGTTGAATAATCTGACTAAGAAGCTGGTAGCGTCGAAGTTTGTTTGAATTTATGTCCCTCAGGTCGTGTTGTGGTAGCGAAGCAAATGAGTCACCAATAAGGAAATGTGCAGGTGTCAGGGGGCTAAGATCATCTGAACTGTCAGATAATGGGGAAATAGGACGGGAATTCAAGCAACATTCTATTTGAACAATGACTGTCTCAAATTCTTCATAAGTTAAAATTCGATTTCCTATAACCCTTTTGATATGAAATTTTGCTGATTTAACTGCTGATTCCCACAATCCTCCAAAATGCGGGGATCTTGCCGGAATAAAGTGCCAATTTATGGATTCCTGTGATAAAAAATCATTGACATTTTCTTTGAACTTTTCGTTGTTCATGAATTCTTTGAAAGTCTGTATTTCATTAGCTGTTCCTAAAAAATTTCCGCCGTTATCACTATAGATATCCGAGCATTTACCACGTCTAGCTATGAATCTCTTCAAACAATTCATAAAGGACTCAGTTGTTAAATCGGAGACAACTTCAATATGGACAGCCCGTGTAACAAAGCATATGAATACACAGATATAAGACTTGATTGTTTTGCAACCTCTGAGCTTGCCAGATTTAATTTCAAATGGGCCGGCGAAATCAGTGCCGCATGTATTAAATGCTCTACTAGGAGTGACTCGTGATGCAGGCAAGTCTCCCATCAATTGTTGGTATGATTTAGGTTTCACCCGAAAACATGTGGTACACCTTTTGAGTATATTCTTTACTGTGATTCGACCTGATAGTGGCCAAAAGCGTGTTCTCAAGATAGCCAATAATGCCTGTGTACCTGCATGTAAATTCTTATGATGTTCATGTTGAATAATCATTCTAGTTAAGGCATGGTTTTTCGGAAGTATCATCGGGTGTTTATGATTATCGGGTATGCTTGCGTTACTCAATCTTCCACCAACTCTTATGATACCATGTTGATCGATAAATGGATTCAATGCAATTAATTTGTTAGATTTGTTCAGAATTTTTTTTTCTTTCAACGTTTTTATTTCTTCAGCGAATTCCTGCGATTGAGCTAATTTAACTAACAAAATCATGGCGCATTCTAATTCGTTTACACTAATATGACTTATGTTTTTTCCGGTGTTGTTGAATTTAGACAAAGAGTTGTTTTTAAATCTTAAAATAAAGGCTGTTACACGTTGTAATTTCAAAAATGAAGAGTATCGCTCAAAAATGTCGTCAACTGCTTTACTAGATAATGCGTGATAAATTTTCATTGACTTTCGTTCAGGGAGATTATCCCTGTTTTGAGAATGCGTAAAGTTGGGCCACGTTGATTCTTCCTGCATTAAAAAACCTGGTCCGTGCCACCATAATTGACTTTGACTTAATTCGTTTGCGTTCGAACCTCTGCTAATAATGTCTGCAGGATTCACGTTACCGCTACAATGTCTCCATTTTTTTATGTTTGTCAGTGATTGTATCTCTGATATTCGATTAGAAACAAATGGTTTCCACTCACTAGATTCGCAACTTATCCAGCCTAAAACAATTGTGGAGTCTGTGTAATAAAATGTGTCATCCAATGGAATTGTTAATGATTTTTTAACCTTGTCACTTAGTTGACTTGTTAAAAGAGCGGCTGATAGTTCTAATTTTGGTATTGAAATTTTCTTTAATGGAGCGACACGCGATTTTGCACATAATAAATTAACATAAGAATTTCCATATGAATCTACAGATTTAACGTAAATAGCACCTCCGTATGCTTTCTCTGATGCGTCTGAAAAACAATGTAGTTGTATCTTAATGCTATTTGGATGAATGATATGTCTTAAAACCTTGATTTGATTGATGTCGCCAATTTTGCTGTAAAAATTATTCCAAGATGTATAAATATCTTCTGGAACTGATTCGTCCCAGTCTGATTTGATTTGCCAAAGTTGCTGCATTATTATTTTTGCCTTGACTACGATAGGTCCGAGTAAACCGAGTGGATCAAATATTTGCGCTATCGCTGAAAGAATAATTCGTTTGGTTACTCTATTGTATTGATTGGTTTTGTTTATAGCATATTCGAGCTCATCCCTTTCGGAATTCCAAGTTATACCGAGAGTTTTAGCTGTTTTGTTCTGTGATATGAAGTGCGTTATAGTTTGCTGAGATGTTTGATCATTACCTTCCAGAAGTTCTTGCTTGTTAGACATCCATTTTCTCAAAACAAAACCATATTCTGCTAAAATTTGTATCAGATCGTCCCTTGCTTGTTTGACATTCTGAATACTGTTTCCTCCTGTTAATAGATCATCAACATAGAAGTCGTTCAGTATTATTCTGCTTGCTTGTGGATGATTTTCGGCCTTGTCTAATCCCACCTGTCGTAAACTTCTTATGGCTAGAAAGGCTGCAGGTGATGTTCCATATGTAACAGTGTTGAGTACATATGTACTAATCGGTTCATCTGGTTCAAATCTCCACAGAATTCGCTGTAGATTTCTTTGATCAGTTTGAACGTATACCTGCCGATACATTTTGCAAATATCTGCTGATATCACAACCGCATGTTGTCTAAATCTGATCAAAATGGTGAAAAGATCATCCTGCAAGGTTGGTCCGACATGAAGACATTCATTCAGACTGATTCCCGTGTTCGATTTACATGAACCGTCAAATACAATTCGAAGCTTTGTTGTCTCGCTACTGTTCTTGAAAACTCCATGATGTGGCATATAAAATATTTTACCCATATGAAAATACTCGTTATCTTCATCTAATTTTGTCATATGACCGAGTTGAATATATTCTTTCATAAAGTCTGAATATTGAATTTTGAGATCTTTGTTTACAGCAAGTTTTTTCTCTAACATTTGAAATCGTTTCAACGCGATGTCATAAGAACTGCCGAGTTCTGTTATGGTTTGTTTAGTTGGAAGCCTCACTAAAAATCTCCCGTTTTGATCACGTTTTGTGCTTTCGACAAATAATTCTTCACACTCCTTCTCCTCTCTATTCAACGCACGCCCTTGATCATAATCTTCTATATTCCAAAATTTCTCAAGTTGGCGTCCGATAGAATCAGTTGACAAATGACACACTGTTGAATTATCATTTTTTGATTTTGTAGATAAATATAGAGGGCCTGATATTATCCATCCCAATTTTGTTTTTTGTAAAATAGGTTGCCCTTTTTGGAGACGAATCTGACCAACGCATAATAAATCATAAAAAAGTGATACTCCGATTAACATATTTATTGGTGCTGGAGTATTGAATGAATGATCGGCTAGTGTTAAACTGTCGGGAATTTTTAAATCATTTATGTTAAATTTACTGATAGGTAAATTGTCTGTTATTTTGTCAAGAACTAAGAATGATGTGTCAGTATTGAATGCGTTTAATCTTGACTTTATTATTCCACGAGTCATATATGTTGAATTTGTCAATGTTTGACTTATACCCGAGATCGAATAATTGATTTTCCGTTTTGACCATCCTAAAATATCACACATTTCTGTTGTTACAAAGTTCTGCATTGAACCGTTGTCTAATAAAACTCTGACTTCATGTGGTTGGTTATATTTATCGATTGCGTGAATGAGTGCAGTAGAAAGTAGAATTTGCGATTGTTGGTATGAACAATGAGTAGATATTGTTGATTTTGTTGTTTCTACCCTATCATTTGTTGATGTATGTGCATTTTGATCGATTGACTTGTTTTGTTCCATTTGTTCATTTTTGATTGGTTTACCTATGAATGATTCTGAATGCAATAGTGTGTTATGTTTTTTTCCGCATGTTTTGCACCCACTTGAATGACAATTTGAAGTGAAATGATTTGATCGCAAACAATTTATGCACAATTTAAGTTGTTTGACTTCACTATATCTTGATTTGGATGGTAAATCTAGAAATCTTTGACATTGGTAAATAAGATGCGATTGTTTACATAAAGGACAAGAAGTGTTTGATTGATTTGTTGATACAAATGATTTCATAGAATCTGCTTTGCTTGAACGAAACTTATGACTTTGATCAAATGAATTTCCAAATCTATTCATATTTGTTGATTTACCCGAAGATTTACCTGATGATACTGTTTCCAAAATTTGGCACCTTTGTGACAAAAAGTCATACAATTGATTCATATCTGGCATGTTATTCGAAATTATAGTCTTTTCCCATTCCATTTTGGTAAAAGAGTCGAATTTGTTTGATATCAAATATATTAGAAGAGTGTCCCACGTTTCTGTTGGCTGGCCTAATGATTTGAGCGCACGAAGATTTTTCTTAACATCATCTGATAGTTTTCTGAGAAGAACTAATGAATCTTTGTTTAATGGTTCTAATTCGAAAAGTGCCTTTACATGCTTGTGTACGATTAGTCGCTTGTTTTCAAAACGTTCTTTCAATAATTTCCATCCGATATCATAATTCTTATCACTTATTTCCAAAGAATGTATTACTTCCGCTGCTTCACCCTTGAGACATGAACGCAAATAGTGAAATTTCTGTATGTTGCTCAAATTAGAACTTGAATGTATCAACGATTTGAAGGTATCTCGAAATTCGACCCATCGATCATATTCGCCGTTAAAATGCGGTAATTCTAAGGTAGGTAACTTGACACTGCTAGAAACCATTGGTATATGCTCCGATATCAGAGAATGATCAAGTTGTAATGCTTCTGAAGTTAAATTTTTGGCTCTTGCAATCAAACTATAATATGCATCTTCAAAATTTTGTCTTTCGTTTCCGTTAAGTTCATTTTCATCAATAATTTCTATGTCAGATTGAATTCTATCAAAAGAATCCCATAAATTCTCACATTTCACGAGCCTATCCGACAATTCTGGAATTTTCTCTTCGGCGAAATTATCTAGGAATGATCTGAATCTAGTTACTTGTGCCTTAATAATAGTGCGTCGTTTTTTCAAATCTATTAATGCTTCCATCGTTCAGATGCAAAATTTAGAAAAAGAAAATGCTTAAAAAAAGGGGGAGAGATAGGAAATGGTGCCCACCTTGTTTGTTGTTCCTGGGATCTCTGACCTCTGGGGATGTCGTCTGGATGGTTTGAAGACTACTTCCTGGTGCTAACCTTTCGACTTCCTGGCGAAGATTTTCTACGATGTTCGATGAATTTGATGATTTTCTACGATGTTCGGTGAATTTCAACGAAGGAACTGATGATGTGATTTCGATGTGTTACGATGATTTTCTACGATGTTCGGTGAATTTCAACGAAGGAACTGATGATGTGATTTCGATGTGTTACGATGATTTTCTACGATGTTCGGTGAATTTCAACGAAGGAACTGATGATGTGATTTCGATGTGTTACGATGATTTTGCATTCGATCTTATTCTGCTCGAAGGACCAATGTAGGGGGTTATTTTCTCAACTTTGCGATGAACACTATACACGTTTACTTAAACTTGTTTATTATGATTCACAATCACATTTATAAGGTATACATGGGTTGAATGGCGTGCTATTGCTATATCTTTTTAGAGCAAGCGTATTCCGTCCTTCTCTTGGGGCGTCGCATCTCGCGCCTGCGCGTGTCTAGCCATGGGTTCCTAGACCCTTTAGAATTCCATAGGCGGAACGTTAACTGGGTCTCTGGTATAAAAATATCAAACAGTTTTAGGTAAATCCGAATTCCCATACCAAACTCGTCTTCTTTTCGAAGACCGCCTGAACTTCTGTTCAAGAATCCACAAAAATGACATGAGCCATAAATCATCTCTTTCGGTTCCAGCTGTTTATTACTTAATGGTAGCTAGACCCGACCGACAGTACCGAGACCGAGTACCGACACCGACACCCGACGTCAGGAGATCGATAAGACCGAACGAATGAGGCAACAACCATTTGGCATTGAATCATCGAAACCGTTCGAAAGAACGGGTTATTTTTCTAGAGAGGAACCGAACGAACGATTGGCTTTTGAGACCCGGTTTTTTTAACCCGTTCGTTCGAGAACGACACATCCCTAACTTCTGTGGTCTCCCTCCAATGGAGCCGATTATTCAATTCCACAACACTGAACTGCAAGAACTCATATCACAGGTCATAGATGCATAGAATACCTGGTGTAACGACTCATTCCTAAAAATTGTGACCAAAATTTGTAGATCAAAACGGCACTCTAGATTTGAGTTGTCATTTTACTTCCGTAATAATCCAAAATATTTTATCGGTTGTGGCTCTACTGCGGCAATGGAAAATAGCGTGACCCCTGTCGGGTGAAATGAGAAACAGCACAAAATCTCAGATTTTTTATCGACAAGAAAGTCTTAAACAAAATCTAATCAGTGCCAACCATAGAATTATAAATATAGAATTTGAGCGTAGTGGCTAATAACTATACGAAAGTGTGGCAATCGTTCCCCTTAAATCCAGGGTCAGTCATCGCTATACGCATGCCTAGGGCGAAGAGAAGGGACATGTAATTATGTATCCATGGATACCATAATGTGGCTCAATAAAAACAGAGACAAATAAAGAAACTGCATCCGCTGATCGCCACGATGCCCCTAATTTCCCACTCTCCGTTATCGCACATGCTCAATAGTCTCACTGACCCTAGGCGGAGCCCTCTAGATGCTTCACTTTTAATTCCAAGGATCAAATTATAGGTATAGAATTATGTGGTGCCAACACTCTAGGTATTCTATGCATATGTCACAGGTCCATGATAGCATGATACAATGATTGTCTAAACTCTATGATAATTACTCTATGAACTATGTAGGTATAGAACTGCTGTTACTTTTACTGGTTATACGTCTATTGACAATAATGTCAATATTTTCAAACTATTGATGAAAGATATTATGAAAGTAATCACTGTTTGTGTATTCATTTCAATTCTACTCCAATTATGTGGGTGTTCATTTCTGGATTTGTTTTATCCTTGTAGCAGAACGTTCTATCCCACTTGGGACTGGAGAGGCAGATGGAAAGGAAGAAACCTTTGCGGAAAGACTTGTTTCATGAGATGTGAGATGTGTTGATCTGATGGATTGATCATCATGTTGTTTCGCCAGGATAAGTGACAAAAATATTTTTTCGAGTTATTAGGCTTGCTGTGAATTGATAACAACAATTTCAAGAATTATGGATTCCTTAAACATGTAATTCGAACGGAATCATAACGATGAATCCGTATAATTACTTGCATGATATAAGCTCTTGATAATATATGATTTTAACGATGGAAATTTTTAATACTATATCGTTTTACGAGATTCATGCTATTTTTTTCCACGTGGTAGAAATAATCCTTTCGAAATGAATGCACCCAATTAAATTCTGAATGGATCGATTGTTTCTCTCATATGGCCTGAATCGCAAATAATGATTTTTCTCCTTACGGAAAGCTTAATCGGAAACGAAAATAAAATCACAAATTTAATGACCAATCGGAAGTGGCACTTCGTTTCATGGCCTTCTTATATGAAACGGACACATATTCATGATCTCCATTGTATTGAAGAATTGAAAATGAGTTTTTCACAATAATATCAAACGCGTTGAAGATGAGAATGTACTCGAGCAATTAAATTTGACAATACAGGGTGATTTTTCTAATTATTTCATTAGACGTAGGTATTCGATCGATGAAGGAATTTTGATATACGAATTCAAGATTCTGTATTTTTGTTTTAGAGCACACGAACTCAAATTGTGAAATATTTTCATGCGGAATCTACTCACGGTTCTACCGGAAACGAATGTGAACTTCGTTTTTTCGAATGTAAGACCCTGTATATTTATACATAATTAAATTCTTCGTTTTTCTGCTCTGATTCGATGTATGATATGCGCAACCACTTCAAGCGATTGCAGAGTCATAGCCTGATTGTCAAATTTGTTGACAGAAAGAGTGTCGAAGATTAGTGTTAATATCACCAAAATCTCTCATTAGCGAGGCACACACGAAAACGAAATCTGTCAGATCTGATCTGCAGTCCAGATCTGTTACAGGTCTGGACTGCGGATCAGATCTTACAGATTTCCCTTTCGTGTGTGCCTTGCTATTGCAAGAAATCTTTATCGTTACAGTGGAATAAGAGGAAGTAATCTGATACTGCTTTTTCGAAACTACCTTCGGCATTCTTAGTTTCCAGGCTTGATAATTAATAAATAATAATGGAAAATAATCGACGGCAACGTCTACGAGATTTATTCATTGACGTAATGTCATTCACAAGTGCCAACCTGCGATTTTTTCAGGTAAAAAAACCTGATAAACCTAAAACTTGGCCATCCGCGATACTTTATAAAAGTGAATAGAGTATACCTATTCTAATTGATCAAGCACTACGCAAAACAAGCAATAATAATAATAAGGTACACTAGAATGTATATCAAAAGTCTGTTCTTCATTTGCGGCGAATGTGACAAATAAACAAACAGGATAATGAATGATGACTAAATGAAAAATTTTAGTTCAAAACGGACGTATTCTTACTATTGACATAGCCTACTCGAAAATTATCTCCATAAAGCTTGTGATTAGAAGAAGAAACCTGGTTTTAGTCGTGAAATTCGAATTTTATTCAATAACAGCCAACTGATTTTACTGTTTGGAACACTCCAGCTAGTTTTTGACGAGCAATCGATAGGAATTACAAAATTATATGGTTACCGTTTGAAAAAAAAAGAGATCTCATAGTTTTATTGAGGCTCACTCCGAAGCCCTGTTTCAGGCACCCTGTATAATTCCTCATAGTTTATACAAGAAGCAGTACCAGCGTACCCTCTTTTGTTCCACTGTTGCGAACAGAAATTCCTACAATGAGGGATTTTTGAGATATTAAACACTAATTTGTCACACTCTTTCTGTCAACAAATTGGACAATTAAGTTATAACTCAACAATTGCTTGAAGTGGTTGCGCATATCACATTAATGGGTAATATATTCCAGTCGCCTTCACAAAAAGCTAAAACCCTTGACCCAGAATTCTATAAAATTTCTAAAGGTTCCCTAAAAAGTTACAACACAGGCGTGTATGCCAAATCTATTTCAACCCAACTGCAATTTTCACCTTTGTTTGTAGGACTAATTCTAACCTAGATTGCGAGTTAATGATAAGGACACGAATTATTAAGGAAATGAGTGGAAATTGGAGGCGTGTTCGGGTTTGGGACTGTTCCAGTTCTTTTCGCAGTGTTAATATCATTTCATTGCAGTGGAAATAATGCTGAAAAAACACTTTTTCTGGATGGATATTTTGCCTGAATTCTATACAGGATGAGTCTTTGACTTGTACATTTTTAGAATTGTAGATTCTGGTGGTCGAAAGGAACCTATATTTTTATTCTCCATTTTTGTAATCAACCTGAAATTTCTTGATTGAAACCAAGATAGTGCGATTTGAAACCTTCAGATTATTATTTGTGGAGCTATGTTAGAGCTTATGTCTATACTGACTGGTAGAGCCCCTAGATCTATACCTTATTCTTATCGGTAGATCCCTGTAAATCGGGCGATTTCAAAGGCGAATTGTCAAAGTTTGATCAATTTTCCAGATTTCCTGAAGAAATGGAAAATATGAATACCAAGCTATCTTGAATTGAATTCTCCTCTTTTGATCCGTATATTTACATTACGGACAGGATATCTGTGAGAAAAGTTTTATCGAGTTTAAAATGACCCTTTTCGCTGTACTTTTTCAAAAATACTTCTACATCGCCTAGAGAATCTAAATTCCACCCACGTATGAATCGATTATTCCTTTTTTCGGACGTATCAAAATTTCCTCACCGTGTAGCCAATCTGTTGAGTTCTATGAACGGAGCTGGGATGAAACGTTAACCTATACCAAATAAACAATCTATGTGTATGACATCAAATAAATGTTTGGACATGATCCATTTTATCATTACCAGCACCCTTATGTGAGATTTCTATGGGTTTTCCATTTTCTATCCGAACTCTGTCAGACAATAAAAATGGTTCTTTCGGCAACACTTTCATCCCGGTGCCTCAGAAAAAATCACATTACAGTACCTACTTGATTGCTATAAGAAAGTGTCTCTGCAATTATTTTATTTAAACATCGAAGCACAAACAGGAACGGACATAATGAACAATGTTGAAAATGCCAAATATCTATTTTGGTTTATAACTCAAAAAGAAATATGTGGAGCAATGCTTATTGTTCGCCAGCCTAGAGATGCAGTGATCAATTCACCGATGACTATTTGATGATACCTCAACTTTTTATGGTTTATCCATGGAATGCAACCAAGCATATTTCTCCGATAACTGGCTAGATCTATTCTTATTCTCCAATTATTTTATCGAAATGAAATCAGTGACACGGTAATTATTGCTATAATTGGAGTAGAACACGATACTCAGATAATTATAAGGTTGCCTCTAATTATGATTGGGTATTTGCTGTAACGCAGTTGGAACGTTGATCATCTCGCTTATTCCAATGAGTTTTATCACGTTAAAATTGGTGAAAGGAGTAGGCATTTTTGAGAATATCAGATGGGTTATGCCAAGCACACGATATGAATTAGAAATTAGACAAACTATCCTAGACTCGAGTAAAAATAATATTCTTACGGTGGGTTTCACGAAGCGTAATAACCGGTGATCCGAGATCAACCGCTTGGTTCTCTGATTTTTGAACTGGCAAATCGAGCTGATTCAAGATCAAGCTCCGATCACCGGTGATAACGCTTTGTGAAACCCACCGTCAGGGTTCTAATAAAGAATAATCTATTCAGTAGAATTTTTTTATTTTTATTTTGAATTCATGACATTTGAGAAATGGCACTCAATGAAAGTACACTGTGTCCCATTTTGGTTGAGACTGTACCTACTGTATCTCAGCTATTGAAGATATGCGGTTTTTGCGAACCTTCATCACTTTTCTGTGGAACTTTCAAAGCCCAAACAAAAATATTCCAACTGCTTTTGCTCCTGAAATACAGGGCGAAAACTAAAATGTTCTCTTTCGAGATGTTATTATTTCTCAGGCCCTGTATAGCATAGAAAAAAATGAAAACTGCTTATAATAGATATATTTACATAAACGTCAGTGGCGTATTTGAAAATTTTTTCTAGAGCACTGTTTTTGAGATTGGGCACAAACTTGGTATTTTTCGAATGGGACACCCTGTATATTTTAAAGTCAAATTTTTTCAATTTTTTTTTCTGAATACATTGATGAACGTAATCTTTGATAAATTTTAGGTTAAAAAATCAGAAAAATTCATATTTATGTTTTTCTCAATAGTAGGCCATGAATTTTATGTTTTCACCGTCAGCCATCATTTCTGATTTGTATTGACTCTGTTTGTGACTTAGTTTCCATGAATGCAATAAACAAAACATTTTTTTCTACAGGTTCAAACTTTTAATGTATACAAATAAACCAACATAAATATGGATTTTTCTGATTTTTGAAGTTGAAAATTATTGAAGATTAGGTTGTGATGGATCAATGTACATATTCAGAAAAAAAATTGCAAAAATTTGACGTTAAAATATACAGGGTGTTCCATTTGAGAAGTTTGTGCCCAATCTCAGAAATAGTGCTCTGGAAAAAATGTTTGAACCTGCCTCTGACTTTTATGTCAGAATATCTATCATAAGCAGTTTCCTCTACAGTGCCTGAGAAATAATAACTTCTCAAAAAGTAAACATTTTCGTTTTCACCCTGTATTTCAGGAACAAAAGAAGTTGGAATATTTCTGTTTGTGGCATGTCTCTATCTTCAATAATAGCTCAGATACAGTGCAGTCTCAACCAAAATGAGATACAGTGTACAGGGTATCCCATTTTGGGCACTTTTACGAGATATCTCCGTTATTTTTAACGTTAGCGGGATGCGGTTTTCGCGACAATGTGCAACTTTTTTGTGAAACTAAAGATGGCGCAATCAGTTTTTGCATAGCCCTCTCATTTTGCTATACAGGCTGGAAATGAAAAGTATCACTTTTTAATCACTCCCCGTATCTTAGTTGTGCTTGAACTTGGAGAAATGGTTGAAACGCATTCCTATAGATTTTTTCCGTAGAATCCAGTGGCGTAGTCAGTTTTTCAATTACACTTTCCGTTTTTGAGTTATTGAGCAAACATATGTTTTTTTTAAATTGGACATCCTGTATATTATTTTTCATTCTTATTAAGCACAATCTCAGCTTTTCAAAAACATATTAGTTTATGCATTTATTTTCAAACTATTTAAATTTTCAAAAAATTGCAAATTAAATTGAGTTAAATATTAGATGGTGTGATGTAGATATTATGTTAACATTATTTTCGATTTCCAATGAAATCTCGACATTTATTTTTTGTTTTTAATAAACATTCATAGCCTACTACTTAGTTATTGACAATTTAATTACAAAATCTTGAATTCTGAGCTTGATTTTGAAAATAAATGCATAAAATAATATGTTTTTGAAAAGCTGAGATTGTGCTTAATGAGAATAAGAAATAATATACAGGGTGTCCAATTTAAAAAACATATGTTTGCTCAATAATTCAAAAACGGAAAGTTTAATTGAAAAACTGACTACGCCACTGGATTCTACGGAAAAAAATCTATAGCAATGCGTTCCAACCATTTCTCCAAGTTTAAGAACAACTGAGATACGGGGGGTGATTAAAAAGTGATACTTTTCATTTCCAGCCTGTATAACAAAAACTAAGAGGGCTATGCAAAAACTGATAGCGCCATCTTTAGTTTCACAAAAAAGTAGCACACTGTCGCGAAAACCGCATCCCGCTAACGTTAAAAATAACGGAGATATCCCGTAAAAGTGCCCAAAATGGGATACCCTGTACACGAGGTGTGAAAATACTTTATTACCCTGCGTTTGTTGTGACTTATTTCTATCGTCACAATAGTGACACTACTAATACAAAGTGCACCCGTATGGAAGTTCACAGATCTTCCTGAACGCAGACGAAAATAGACACCGTCAACAGTTAATGACCCGAACAGAAGGACTATTGAATTTCAGGAATTGCAAATGAGGAAATGACTACACTGTTCGTTAAGTGTTACGTAATAAAATCCAGGTTATGATTCCTTTGTTAAAGGAGCCACCGGCGTGAAGGAGTAGCGAAAGTTTTTTTCAAATTTGATAGTTTGTTACTTTATACAGGGTGTTTCCTAATTGAATGACAATATTTATGTGGTGTTTTTCAGGCCCATTTCAAGAAAATAACTTCATATGAACATATGTCCTGAACGTCTTACCTTTTGAGATACAGGGTGGTAAAGTTTTCAAAAATTAATCATTCATTATTAATGTGAACAGTAATTAAAAAGATACACCGCGTTCGTTAATATAAATATCAATTACATTTATTATTAATATCTACAATACCACTTCAGATATTTCAATGAAATTTGTCATACATATACTATGAATCGAGAGGCATTTTTCAGTGTGTCACTTTTTTTTAAGTTTCCACCAATAGCGTACATCTCTGCATGGTGATATTGTCATATGTATGTATAACCCATATTGTTTTGATCATGTAGATTGTAGAAAAACGGTTTTTATTTTTTTAAGCGAAAACTGCGCATCGGATTGAAAAAATCGAGATCAACTTTGGTTAGAAATGATTAAAAATTTCAAAAATGATTTTCATTTCAGGAAGAATCTGTGGCGTACCATCAATGTCTGCCAAGATAGGCAGGTCAAATTACGTCCGAACGACACTGGTGGAAATTATGAAAAGAATAATACATTGAAAAATGTCTCTTGATTCATAGTACATGTATGACAAAATTCATTAAAATATCAGAATTGGTATTGTAGATATTAATATTAACTGATTTATTTTCGAAAACTTCATCACCAAGTTTCTGAGAAAATAAAACGTTTAGAACATATGTCCATAAAAAGTTTTTTCTCAAAATGGGCCCAAAAATCAACCCCATAAATATTGACATTCAATAAGGAAACACCCTGTATTATGAATGTAACTAGATCATTTCATGAACTCATCCTTAATAATTTCACGATTATTGGTACTGTAAATTCTATCTTCAAAATTAGATAGACCTGGCGAATGCTGAACAATCTTTTTTGTCTGTTTATTCTCACAGTTAAACCTTGAAAGAACTAACTCCAATCACAAAGTTAAAAAAGAGAAAATAGCATTGGCAACATCCCTAATTGTTCATGGGAAACATCACTCTTGATATACCCATCTCCTGCAAAGATGTATTAAGTCGCGTTGCTAGTATAATAATCACAATCGCAAGTTTGTATTTAACTGTTATTACAGTGCAATCCTTAAGTTAATTCGAAGTGATTGTTTGAATACAACATTGGCCGATATCCCAATAACTCATCTCAGAAATGGTCGATCTTTTCATCAAATTAGGTACTAACCATGATTTATCTCATTCACTGTGCGGAGTATTACGTTCATATATCTAATAATTCCAATATGGGTAATGAATAAGCCAATGAAAATTGAGGCTGAGCTTTGGTAAAAATCCAGATCTGCGCTTGTGCGGCAATATTGAGAATAAAGATAATTTCTTAATTCTGTCTCTCTCTCTGACACATTGTATTATGTAGTGGAACGTATGTCATCTATAACTTCATGTGAATACTTCCGATCCTAACCTAACAATTTCATGTGTTGCTTTTATCAGTTTTCGTCAAGCTCTGAATATCGTTGTTGACTTTTTTCCATATTTTATAATTGAACTGAAAATAATTAAGTGACGTATTTTCATCCGCGATATCTAGGTATTTTCTTGTAGACAATCGGAATATACATAATCTTTACGTTTCCCGCAATTTTTGAATTTCCAGTTGACCCTTGCGTACATTTCAATTCTTACCATTTTGATGGTATTTGATAATTATATGACCACGTTGCTTTCAGCCACATACGCCACGATTCTAGGCTGTGTATTTACTATTTTTGTAACTACATGCCGAAAGTCATTGCAATAAAAGTTCCGTTTCAATTTACGAATTCAAAATCGGATGAATTCTTGAGATGAGAAAAGTGGAAATGAGAACTATAAGAGATTTTTTTGCCACGCAAGCCGACGAAAGTAATATGCCTACATCATATACAGGGTGAGTCTTTGACTTGTACATATATTTTAACTGTAGATTCCTCTCATCAAACGAAACACTTTCTTCCTATACCATTTTTCAAAATTCGGTTTCGTTTGGAAGATACAGGGTGTCGAAAATCCAAGAAAAAAACAGTTTTCTGTTTATATCTTCGGAACCGTTATTTCAAATGAACTGAATTTTCGTGAAGTATTCACTCCCTTTATAATGCATATTTCCAAATCAAAACTTATTCAATATTCCTCCCGGTATAGAAGTTACAGCGTAGCCAACTTATGAATCTACAAAAAAATACTATAGAATCACTTGAAAAAGATAAACGGTTCATATTTTCGAAAGAACCAATCGGTTTAGAAAATAAAAGTACTCCTAAGTTTTTTCAATAAAACGCGTTGTTTTCGAGTTATTCCAAATTTTACCCGATAAAATTTGACGAAAAAATCAAAAATCATAGGAAAAATCTAGATGCAACCCTGGCGTTTCAATATCACAGAATGGCTCAAATCAAAAAACTCTATACAAGGTAACAATGTTGTCAGAATGTTTATCAACTTCGTCAAGACTAAAAAATTCGGATATTACTGATGAATTAATATTCCATACAAATCACGTATTAAATTGAAATTAATGAAAAATACTATGATAGCTACCTGATAATCTGTGGCGATGTTTTTTCTATCTAAACAATATCCTCTTGGAATTTTATAAACTCATTTCACGGTTATTATCATATTACATATTTCACTTTCACTGATAATCTTTTCACATCAACTTTTCCGTTTTCGCATTATCCATATCCACTGTGAATAAACAATAACGTCAATAACAAATCGACAAATCTCCATCAAGCGGCTTCACGCATGCTTACTTCAACAACCACAGCCGTGTTCCACTGTTCGGTTCACGGAACAACGGTTGCGCATTAACATCGTAGCGCTCTATCGGCGAGAATCAGAACATTTCCAAAGAGGCACGAAGACGCCATCAGCCAAAAGTAAACAAAACTAGTGGCTTTGCGTTAGTTCATCCGTGATAGAGGACCTATTGCTTCCTTGTGGAGAAAATCAACACAATCTGGCATCGTCTGCTGAAACGGTCTATGCTCTAGAGTTCATAGAATATGGTTCGATGGGTTAGGTTAGGTCATTGACCTGTGACCTCTAATCATTCGACCTAATTTTATGGAGTTATGTTCGATTAGTGTAAAAACAATTCTTTTTGAGATAGTTTTGGGAGAAAGAGGAAAATATGAGCAAGTTATTAGTGTTTACAAACTAATCTTCAGGAAAATCGAAAAAGGAACTTACCTAATTCGATAGAAGACATTATTATGACTTTTCAATTGCAGAAATAATCCTTCTAAAATTACTGTTTTTGGAAATATCGTGTTTTAAACATTCTTATTCGAATAAGGTTAGTATTTGAGTATTTCCTAAATGTATCAACTCAATTTCTATCGAGAAATATGAACTTTGCATCAATTCCAGAAGATCTTTTCAGGAACGTACTGAGCCCAATTTTTTTTTTCAAATGGCTATATCTTTTTAACAGAGCCGAATTCGGAAAAATGGAAAATGAGAAAAAGGTTTCTTTTGACCTCAAGAATCTTCAGTTAAAATATATGTACAAGTCAAAGACTCACCCTGTATAGTGGTGATGTATTTCAATTATTTTTTCAAAATGCAACTATTACTTATTCAAAATTTCAATTGATTCTTTGATCATTGTGAGTTCTGCAACCTCATCCTTAGTGGATCCGTAGTGTATGGAACGCTTTAAGATTAATTTTCGGTTGATGTCCGAACCTCCGTTCGAGTATTCTAGGAACAGGGGTTTTTGACCTTTGTAATGGCATGGTGCATCATTCTTTAAACTTTGCACTTGAGACACGCGATGCAAAGCCTGGGATCTCCCTTATATTTTCCGATTGTCTGCCTGTTCTTCAAAGCTTCGGAACTCGGAAGTATGTTCCTCACGCTATTTACATACTATCAGTGAATTGCAGCATCTGTTTCCTATTGCAAGCTGTTATTTGCTCTTCTCACGATGTCGTTATTAAGCAAGACGGTGCAGATATGTCTGAGTACTTTTTTTTCATGAACAAATTGAGGCATCCTGTGTTACATTATTTCGTGGGGGGATTTATAGAGGATGAAGCTTATTGATTAAATATTCTCCTACCTTTCGCAGAAAAATCATGAATACCAAATATAAAACAAAGCAAATAATAATAACTAATGATACTTCTCTTAGTTAATGTTACGAAACTATTGGCCGGTTTCACTCACAAAGCGTAATCACCATTGATCGGAGGTCGATCTATATAGAATCAACGCGATTTGACAATTCAAAAATCGGAGAATCAAGCCGTTGATCTCCGATCGTCGGTGACTACGCTTCGTGAAACTCACCGTATATCTATCTCCGTTCTTCCAACTACTAACAACAGGAATTATTGGAATTTATTCAAAATTTTCAGCGGATTCTCGAGTTATTAACATATTCCATAATATCTGTGGAAGAAATCAAAAAAGCTCGGAATTATTAGATGATATCCTTATATCCGAGCATAGCTTCAGTATTCTTTGGAATGAAGCAGGTATTATTGCCAAAGAAACTGATGGCAAAAGGAGTAAATTGAAGGAAAAGGTATTATTATCTGGCACTAACTGCATCTCTACAAGCTCTAGCGAAATGATTTCTACCTGGCTCCTACCACTTTCATTGAGAAAGGAAATGACAAGTCACGAGACGAGATGGTACTGCAATAACTTCATCAAAATCATATCATGTTTGATTCTATGACAGGTTCTTATGGTATAATCTCAAGAATCGGCTGGGATTTTAATGAGTTCCAATAATTGTTGTTCTAGCAGGATTTAGTCTCCGGAAACGTTAACTAAGTGGATTATCATTATTTATTATCATAATTTTACTGTATTTGGTTGTTTGATTGCAAATTTTATAGAAATACGAAAAGTTACTGACAATTTTAAGCCTATTTGTGAAAGCAGTAACATTTCGGGCTAAACTATTGGTTTACCTTTCTACACGAGGTTTTGAGTGGGTGTTTCCTTGTTCATAATAAAGAAAGTTTGTTCCATAAATGTTGGGTCAAAAGTTAATCGTTGTGTTTTTATTTTGTATCTTTGAAACGAAAAGCGATAGAATGATGATATATTGTGGAAGTATTACTATTGTTTTCAGAATCGGTGGAAGGGGTTGAAGAAGACTACCCCTATCATTTTTGTTGACAAAATTTGAAGAAAAATTTACGCAACGAGTTGAATAGAAATAAATTCGGATAGCCTGATTTGGTTGAAAACTTTTTTATATCCTCCATTTTTCTCGTTGAATGTGACGTTTCGAAAAAAAAAATGAAATGTAGATCATCACGTGTCGTTCTAAATTAACTTTCCCTTCCCTTTACGTAATGATCCACATTTTATTTTTTTATTTCGGAACGTTATTACATTCAACGAGAAAAATAGAAGAAATGAAAAAGTTTTTAACCAAATCAGGTTATCTGAATTCAATTCTATCCAAGTCGTTGAGTAAGTTCTTCTTCAAATTTCATTCTTTCGTCATCTTTGAACCGCAATATCTCCCTTAAGTTTGAATTTAAACCCAATATATAACAGAGTGTATCTGAATAACAGCGAAAAAATTTAAGAGGTGATTCTTTGCAGAAAATCAAAGTGGGTATCTGGTATATTTTTTGTTGGAAAACCTCACCCAGGTAAAGTTACCCCTCCGAAGATCAACAAAAAAATTGTTTTTTATCATTATCACTGTATATAAAGCTAAGGACACAAAACTTGGTCATTATCATTTGTCAAGGAAATTACACATGTTGGAATTTTTTCAACCCTGAAATATGCTCAGTATGAACTTGTTGTTTCGAAACACCCTGTATATTTGCTGATTCAGTTTGTGGAAAGTGATTATCTCAGAAAAGGGATAAAGTAAACATTTCGTTCCGCCAAAAAAATAACCTTTGAACAAGATTAATGTTATTCTGCCTGTAGAAACTGGAGAGATCTCTAACCTCTTATTTCATATGCCTCAATTACACTCAGCCACTTCCACTGCTACTCGCGCTGCCAGAAATATTTCCCGGAATACTTCTGCGGCAGTATGGAAAGGCAGTGACTATTTACACTCAGCTCAAATATTTCTCTTGCGATCAAGTTTTGGCAATGGCGGACGACGAAATTGCAGCCTCAGCGATCTGTCTGTTTCATTTAAATAAATATGTGAGTGTCTAACATATTAAACTCCAAAAGAAAGTTCGTTGTCGTAGAAGATGGTGGATGATATCAATACCTCGTGCACTTTGTGGTTAAGTTCTTGGTTTTTATCAGAAGAATCCGATATCACTCTTTCGATCTCAAGGTGTTCTAGAAATGATATTATTTTTTCGTTGCTCCACTCCGTCGACAAATCGCAACAAATAACAACGTACGCAACGTTCGCACGACAGTACCTGGGCTGAATGTGATCACTCGCTGCCACTTGCGCTGCCGGTCCTTTGACTGCCGCACGAAAAACCGCTAATTTAGGGAGTGACCGGCAACGCGAGTAGCAGCGCGAGTGGCAGTAGAAGTGGGGTGATTACATTCTCATCCTGCTCATTTCCCTGCTCACTTCCCTGCTCCCTGCCGTGGAAGTGGACTGAGTGTAATTGACGGGATAGATATAGAAATAACTGATTTATGATGTTGAAACGTTTTTTAAATAATCACGTATCATCAGCTTTCTATGTGATTGATATACGTTCAAGGGTATGAATATAGATACATCAGAAGCTGATTTATTCAATTTCAGGGTTATGCAAATCAGCAGCGTTATAATATGCATGCTATTCGTGCTCAAGGGGTTTTATTCAACTAGGTGATTCTAAATTGGGCCCTTGTATACTGGGAGGGAAATGGAAGACAGCTTCAAGGTTGCCGTAAAACAGTGGTGCTCCACTTATTCTGTATCCTTTCGAAATAGAAAAACGCTGTGAATGTTTTACAAGGGTATACAGTTTTCGAGCGTTCTTGTTACTCAAACGAGAGCTATAATTTCGACATAATTCGTAAATATGGCCGTTGTTGAACAGCTGCCGAAAAATTTTTATTTTTGTTGGATTCTCGAATCCAGAAGTTATTTTTTCACCTCGACTTCAATGGTCCCAGACATCTTTTTGAAATCATCAGCCAAAATCAGGCGTCAAAGGTTTTTATATTCGCAGGAAGAAATTTACATTGCGGGAATACAGCAGAGCAAGAGGGTGAAATTAATCAGAATAAGCAGAACTATAATTTGTCAGTCTGGATGAAGATATTATATTGAGTTGATGTGTTGAGACTCTCCCCTTTTTTCAGCGACACGCCTTTAATACCATTATATTCTTAAAGTACATACACAGAAGCTATTCGTGATAAATACAGAACTATGTTAATTTCATTTTTTATGGGCTAAAATATAACGGCGCAACATATATTTTTACATGAGGTGCATGAACTCCATAACCAAACTGGAGCTGATTTACATTTTTGTGAATTTGGGTTATAATCAAGTAAACCTACCATGCACGATCTTCACTGAAAATTTCATATTCGAGACGAAGTGTTGTGTAATCAGCAATATTGAAAAGATTGGTAAGTTGAATTTCCCAAATAACTGTACGTGGTTGGAGTATACTCATTAAAAATGAATGAAGCGTTGAAATCATGTTGTGCTTGTTGATTAAATGAGGGGCATACCAATTTGGATAGATTGAGATATTATTCGGTGAAATGATGTATGTATATGTCAAGCGATACCTAGTATTTTCTTTCATATTTTCGGTTTCATCCACATTTGTTGTTACTAGAGAATTCTTTCAATAAAACAGGTAACTCTAAATATATCAGAAATAAATCCTCTGAAAGTCTCAACTACTTTTTCTCGAATTACCTATTTCCACTTACACTGGGCATTTCTTAGAGGAGTGCCTAAATGGTACAACACCCCGATGTATTGAAAAATACTGTTTTTCAGTGAAGACAATAGCATTGATACCCGATTATAAACTTCATTGACACCAAGATTCCACAATATCGCGAATAAAACAATTGCCATCCTCTTCGGAGCTACAAGAGTAAAGAGGAGAAGGAAAAGTAATGATTAATGACCAAGAGATAGAAAGGGAGGAAAAAATTGAGTAAAAAAAATAAAATAAAAAATGAATTATCTTAGATTAAATGCTGAACCTCCGAAAACAAATAGAAGTGGACAGAAGAAAGACAAAACAGATATATGGAAGTCTTTACCCCATATTGAATGCAAGGAGCAAACATCAGAGAACGAAGAAAGCAGAATTGAATCAATAATTATTCCTTGTATTACTTAAGCAGGTATTATATGGAACAGCAACCATGGAACATGAGAGAAAAAAGAACTCCAAAGAACTTTGAACAAAGTCATAAGAAGTACAATAGATGCCCCATAGTATACATGGTGTTTCATTAGAAGTATTCGAGGATAGAATTCTGATAGGTACAAATTCAAGATTTTGTATTTCTGTTTTAGAATACATGAACTTGAACTGTAAAATATTTTCAAGCGGAGTCTACTACCGGTTTTACCGGAAACGAATGTGAACTTCGTTATTTCGAATGCAACACCCTATGTGGCCTGTATACTTATACATATTTGAATTCTTCGTTTAATTCTGCACTGATTTGATGTATGATGTGCGCAACCACTTCAAGCGATTGGTGAGTTATAACCTGATGGTCAAATTTGTTGACAGAAAGAATGTCACAAATTAGTGTTTGGAAACCTGGCTTTAGTCGTGAAATTCGAATTTATTCAATAACGGCAAAACTACTGAGTTCAAAGATATGAAATGTTTGGAACACTGCAACTATAGTTTTCGAAGAGAAATCGATCGGAATTACAAAATGGTTCCCATTCGAAAAAAAACGAGATTTCATAGTTTTATTGAGGCTCACTTTGAAGCCCTGTTTCAGACACCCTGTATAATATTTTCTCATAATTAATACCAGAAGCAGAAGTAGCGTACTTTCATTTGTTCCACTGTCGCGAAAAAAATTTCTTCGAGAGATTGTGGAGATTACTTAAACACTAATTTTTGACATTCTTTCTGTCAACAAATTTGACAATCGCTTGAAGTGATTGCGCATATCATATTCAAATCAGTGCAAACTTAATTGAAGAATTCAAATATTTCTAAATATACAGGGTAATGCATTTGAAATAACGAAGTTCATATTCGTTTCCGGTAGAACCGTAAGTAGACTCCGCTTGAAAATATTCTCAAGCGCGGATCCAGGTGGGGGGGGTCATGGGGGTCATGATCCCTCCCTGGACTGGACGAACCGTCAAATCTTGTGTTTGATAAAAAGAAATCAATTGGCGGGTATGTAATCCACCTGACCGTGACCCCCCCCCCCCCTTTCTCGAGATCTGGATCCGCCACTGAATATTCTACAATTCAAGTTCATGTACTTTAAAACAAAAATACAGAATTTCGAATCTGTAACGAAATTCCTTCCTCGGATACTTTTTATGAAACACTTAAAACAAATCACCTTGTATACCTAACGAAAGAATTAAATTGAGAAAATTTTTAATCGGTAAACAGACAATTTTCGAATTCCGGAAAAGTTTTTCACCTCAGGACGCGGGTTCAACTCCCGCCTGAGGTGAAAAACTTTTCCGGAATTCGAAAATTGTCTGTTTACCGATTAAAAATTTTCTCTTATACAGGGTGTCCCACTAGTGCCGCAGCGGACGATATACGCGTAACGGTCTGAGTTTTGCAAAATTTTTTGATGCAGTCTTGATATACTCCAAGAAGAGCACAACCTAAAAATATTTTCGAATATATCGGGTGGCCCACAAAAGAGGAACAGCGGGTGACTTTGTTTTTTCAAATGGGACACCCTATATTCAATAGTGTTTTTCAATTCTCTGAAACTTCCTGCATGCTTTCGTATACTTTTCACATATTTTTATTCGACAATTTTCGAAATATTGGCCATTTTGACAAAAAAATTATACTTGTAGAGGCTATGTTATCCAATTATATTTCACGAACCCTTGCACATACAAATAACAGTCTGATATGGATTGAAAGACAAGACTTCAAAGTATCATACCCAGCTATAATAAAGCATCTGCAGCATACAGAGTGTCCACAAAAAGACTACCAACATGACGAATTTCAAATCGATTTTTCTTCAGTTTTTCAAATGCAATGCATATATTTTTTTTCATCATTGTAATCACCATTCATTTTACTTCATTTTTTGTCAAATACATGATATGCACATCTCTAAAGGAATAGGTTTTTTTAGAGTTTTTCCTCAAAATTCACATTTACTTTCGAGTTTAAAAAGCAGATTTGGCTTTTCTGTGGTTATTGGGAACTGTCAAATTATTCTATTCAAAATAAACATCATTGCAGCTTCAATTCAAATCATCATAGTTTTTACGAATGTATGAATACTCACACAATGATGTAAAAATTCAAAAAATAACAATGAGTTTGAATGTACAAGTTATGAATGCTTCAAAAAAACGAGTTTCAAAACTTCAGGATACAAAAAAGTGCCCGCTCTTATTCTTATACAACTTTCTTCGAAAAAATTATATTCATAAGTTTCACAGGCCCGCACGCAGATCTTCAAGCTCGCAAGCTCAAAGCTTGTTTGAAATTTTTGAAAGATTCGACGTTCCAAGTAGAAACATAGAAAATTATCAAAAATGTATTTTGAAAAATGGGTACAGAAAGCAAGTTTCTGTCTTCAGTAACTGATTTCATCACATTTTTGAGTAGATACATCAAAACTTTCTAGTTCCTCATTTGGCTATAATATGAATTGAAGCTTCAATGATGATAATTCTGAGTGGAATAATTTGACAGTTCTCAATAACCACAGAAAAGCCAAATCTGCTATTTGAATTCCAAGGTATATGTGAATTTTGGGGAAACATTTCGAAAAAGCGCTTAAAAATACTATTCCGTTAGAGATATGCATATCATGTATTTGACAAAAAATGGATTAAAATGAATGGTGATTACAATGATGAAAAAAAATTATATGCATTGCATTTGAAAAATTCAAGAAAAATCGATTTGAAATTCGTCATGTTGATAGTCTTTTTGTGGACACTCTGTATGCTGGAGATGCTTTATTATAGCTGGCTAGGATACTTTGAAGTCTTGTCTTTCAAACCATATAAAGCTCTCATTGGCATGTGCAAGGGTTCGTGAAATATAATTGGATAACATAGCCTCTACAAGTATCATTTTTTTGTCAAAATGGCCAATATTTCGAAAATTGTCGAATAAAAATATGTGAAAAGTATACGAAAGCATGCAGGAAGTTTCAGAGAATTGAAAAACACTATTGAATATAGGGTGTCCCATTTGAAAAAACAAAGTCACCCGCTGTTCCTCTTTTGTGGGCCACCCGATATATTCGAAAATATTTTTAGGTTGTGCTCTTCTTGTAGTATATCAAGTCTGCATCAAAAAATTTTGCCAAACTCAGACCGTTACGCGTATATCGTCCGCTGCGGCACTAGTGGGACACCCTGTATATATTTCACAGACGCTAATTTCCAATTTAAATTTACGAATTAAATTGAATTAAAAATTTTTAAATTAAAAAAATTAAGATAGAAACACTCGAAGAAATTGGAGGCAGACACAAGAATGAACAACTGCCAGACATAATAATGATTTCTTACATACTTCCCGACAAAAATTCATAAGTACTGTAGAAAGTGTTTCGTTCAATGACTGTAGTACTTGCAACGTAGTGCAATGCACTACTCGTATATTTGGCAAGTACGCAATTATTTGCGTACTTGGCAAGTAGACGAAGTTTCGAATTTGAATGACAAGTATTGGCCGATTGAACCACTCCCACTACATGCCAAATATTTTATAGGCAAGTGGCAAATATTTGCCAAATACACGAGTAGTGAGAGTCCGGCTTTACTATAATATGTAAACTGACATTATCGAATGAAAAAGAAACTTAAAAATGTGAAACTTTCATAGTACTTAGGCAAGTTTCATAATCGGTAACTAATAACTTCGGAAATGAGGTGATAGATCAAAATAAGATATGCCAAGCATGCTTGAATTCAATTTCGAAGGATAAGAGCTTCATGCGTAGTAGATATTCACTGATATCAAAAGATGTACGGAATTATTTATATTAATCATGCTGTATGTATAGCATTGAAGATTCTCCAATGGGTATGTCAATCAAACCTTCCTAGAGAAAGGCCCGACAATTTTCCCATTTGTTCTCTCTTCCTCATGATATCCTCAACATGAATTTATAGACAGAATCACACCTACTCATCTTCAGGACTCTTTAATTGTTGATTCACCAACATAAGTACATGATCATTTTATTGGTACCGCACCTATCCTAGTCAGGTCATTATTATATATCGATTCAATTTGAAAAATTACCAGTTCATTCTATAGTTCTTGCTTTTGTTATGCCAGGTATACCAAAGCCGTTCGGTAAGATGAAAGTGGGCCACCAAGTGGTATCGTAGCATTTTTAGTTAAGAGTCTGTATGGAACGTGTTGAAGCAGAATGAAATGATGTGTTAGAGCATGTAGAAAATTATCCAAATGGGAAATTGATGAGAGTTGGGAGACAGTGATGGCGGAGCGCATTCTTGGAAAGAATTATATCGGAAACCGTTTTGATTATGGTTAGTACATCAGCTGCTGGTATTTTGTAGGTCACTGTCGGTTAACTCAGTCCGAATATTTCTGAATCCGTCCTTTCGATTTAGAGATGTGTCAGCACAATTATTTCCTTGTAAATGTACGAATTCAGAAACAAAACAGTATTTACGTGAAGTCAGGAACTATTGAGCACTCATTTGGTAGATCCATCTGGTAGATCGATTCTCATAAAGAATCTAACGAAAAAACAATGTTTGACTGATGTCAAAAATTTTACTAGAGCTGTCAAATAAATCATCCATGATCGTAGTGGGGTTGATGAGTTGAAAGAAATATTGTGTTTACTTTTGGCGACAGAGGAGGAAAATTAGTTCAAAATAGTTTGGTTGGTATTATCGATTGAATGTTCCTCCTTGAGAGTAAAGTTTAGTTTTATGAATGAAACCTTATCATTTGTAAGTAATATTATATCCCTTCAAAGGATATAGTCTCACGGAAATAGTTTCTTCGAATCACAATATCGTTTTCCTCGAAAGTCATATGATAGTCGTGCAGACTACATAAGAATTGATATGTGATGTGGTGCATGGAAATGCAAGATATGCAACCCATTAAATATACCCTACACTTCCTTCACGGAGTAATAATACACTCAGTTTGAAATTTCATACCAACTGATTGGATTGATTAAATCAAACTTCACAAGGATTTAGGTTTCGACTTCGGAACTAAAATTTTATCTTCAAAACATCAATGAGATACAGGGTGAGTCTTTGACTTGTACATAAATTCCAACTGTAGATTCCTCTCATCAACCGAAACACTTTTTTCCCATAGGTACCATTTTTCGAAATTCGGTTTCGTTTGAAAGATACAGGGTGTCGAAAATCCATAAAAAAACACTTTTCTGTTGATATTATTCTTATTTCTCCTGGTATGAAAGTTACCGTAGCCGACTCATAAATCCACGCAAAATAGTATAAAACCACTTGAAAAAGATGAACGGTTCATATGTTCGAAGAAATCAATCATTTCAATAAATGAAAGTATTTTTATGTTTTTTCAATAAAACGCTATTCCTAATTTTACCCGACTATTTCCCTCGTCTTGATTTCCACCAATCAAAAACGCGCAATTTTGAATCACAAATGGTTTCTAGATGGAAAAACTGTATGGCAGCAGCTGTCAGCAGTTTTTTCGGGTTTACCCGCGGCAAAACTTGACAGTTGTTGTCAACGAAAATTAATAATACATACATATATGCATCCAGAATAATCTTTTACTCATGAAATAGTCTTGTCAAATAGCACTTATGATATTACTTATGATAAAATTCGACGAAAAAATTCAATATCATAAGATTTATCTGGATGCATCCCTGGGTTTTCAATCTAACAGAATGGCTGAATATAATCTCTCTGATCTCTATACAAGGTCCAAGGGCGGATTAACCAAGTAGGAGGCCCCTAGGCAGTGCAATTTTCGGGGCCCCTTTTCAATTCAATTTTTCCCGTGAACGGGGCACACGAGGTACACGGGGCCCCTAGCTGATGCGGGGCCCCTAGGCAGTCGCCTCATCTGCCTAATGGCTAATCCGCCCCAAGGTAACAGAGTTGTCAGAATGAACTTTGTCGAGACTAAAATCTCTATGGTGAAAAAACGTTTGATGTAGAGATATGTAATAAAAAAATCCTACAAATGGAGGATAAAATTGAATTTTAAGAAGCATGAAATGATACATTTTATACGTACAGTTTCTATTGAAAATTTATTATTTCTGGTCAATATTAAAAATGAATGTGAATGAAATACAAAATTCAGATATGAACCTCGGATATTGATGATGAATGTGGATAGAAACCACGTATTGAATTGTGAAATTAATGAAAAATAAAATGATATCCAGCACTAGATTCATCTTGGAATTCCATGAACTCGATACTACACGGTTATAGATACATTCATTCACATAATCATCATCTGTTTGCATTCTTCTCTGTGTATAAATGAATGGACAAATCACGCCGGTTATCGCTATACGCATGCGTCGTTCATGGGACTAACGTAGGAATCACAGAACGACGGTTTGTCTTGCGCGCCGGCTACCTCGCATTACCGCACCGTTATAGGCGACTGAAAAGATCGTTGCACTATATCAGCGAGAATCAGTACTACTAGTTCGGTATGGCCTCATCGAGAAGTAAAGAACACTAATGCACTTGCGTTAGTTCATCCGTTGACGATAGGGGACGTTCTGCTTCCTTGGTTTCGCTTATACTTCTATACTATTGTTTAAAGAGAAAATAAGCACAATCTGGCATCGTCTTCTGAAAAGTTCTGTGAAATATCATAAAAGTTGGTTCGGTTAGGTCATTGACCTCGAATCCTATGACCTAGGTTGATGGAGTTAGGTTAGGCCTTGACGTATTGATCTTCGAAATTTTCCAAAAGAATGAAGGCTTAAAATTAGTAAACAACTTCTGATATAAAATCTTTAATTTAGCTCGAATCGGACGACAGTTTCGATGACCTGAAGATGGAGAAAACCCTATCTCCGAAACTGTCGTCCGATTCGAGCAAAATTAAAGATTTAATATTAGGAGTTGTTTACTAATTTTAAGCCTTTATTCTTTTGGAAAATTTCAAAGATTTTGTACTTTCATGTACTTCGAGGTTTAGACGATAGGATCTACAGGGTCTTCCACGAGGAACCTCACCCATATTTATACGGGAAACTACTGAACGTATTTTCATGAAATTCAGCACTTATAAGTATTTCACGATGCTGATGAAATCTAAAATATTTTCAAGGCATGAGCACCTCCGGTTTTTCCGGAAATGACGTCAACTTCCGTTTTTCAAATTAGAACACCATTTTTTTATTGCAGAAATAGATTCCTTAGAAAATTTCAAATTATTTTGATGTAACATTTTTCAGTTTTGGTTGGAAAATATTCTCTGAGCGGGAAAATTCGAAAAAAAATCGAAAATAGAGCTCCGCTGAAACAAGAATAACTTCGAGGTTTTTGGATGGAAAATTTTCATTTTTGGGATTTTTCAAGATGTAAGATTGATGTATCCACTTTGAAAATCGAAATCGCGATTCATAACAGGGGGTGAAAAATCGCTTTCAAAGTTAGGGATGACAAAATCGTGAAAAATCAATTTTTTCAAATTAGAACCCCATTTTTTTATGGCAGATATTGAATCTACGTTAAAAAATAATGTGAGTGTATGCATCACACCCTTGCCCTAAAGTGGATATTAACTCAGAAAATATCCATTTTAGGGCAAGGGTGTGATGCATACACTCACATTATTTTTTAACGTAGATTCAATATCTGCCATAAAAAAATGGGGTTCTAATTTGAAAAAATTGATTTTTCACGATTTTGTCATCCCTAACTTTGAAAGCGATTTTTTCACCCCCTGTATCATGAATCGCGATTTCGATTTTTAAAGTGGATATATCAATCTTACATCTTGAAAAATCCCAAAAATGAAAATTTTCCATCCAAAAACCTCGAAGTTATTCTTGTTTCAGCGGAGCTCTATTTTCGATTTTTTTTTCGAATTTTCCCGCTCAGAGAGAATTTTCCAACCAAAACTGAAAAATGTCACATCAAAATAACTTGAAATTTTCTAAGGAATCTATTTCTGCAATAAAAAAATGGTGTTCTAATTTGAAAAACGGAAGTTGACGTCATTTCCGGAAAAACCGGAGGTGCTCATGCCTTGAAAATATTTTAGATTTCATCAGCATCGTGAAATACCTATAAGTGCTGAATTTCATGAAAATACGTTGAGTAGTTTCCTGTATAAATATGGGTGAGGTTCCTCGTGAAAGACCCTGTATATAACGCACTTGGTATAAATAACTACAACGAGGAACTTCCTAACAAGATTTAGCACAATAGAGAAACAGAACCATATTACTAGGCCGCCAACTTATGTTCCTACTAAATTCAAACAAAAATACCATGAATTCTCAATCGTATTATCACGATCCAAAAAATCAATTGACAATTACCCTACACAAAGACTAATTCACGTCTTGATTCTCACACATTTCGACCGATTCAAATGAAAGAATCGCGAACGAAAGCCATAATAATTCGTTTGAGCTTAATCAGGTGAAAGGAACATTTCTCAGGATTCATGGACCAGTTCGAAGTGTCCATCAGAAATTCGTATGCACGCATATACACGTTTTCAAATTTACATCGTTTTGGGAGATAAGAAGTAGTGGATTCGACATTGTGTCTAATTCGCCTTCACAAACATCGTAGGTATTCACGATTGGTATCATGAGATCAAATAGATCTGAACTGTGGAAATTGGGATTCGTGAGACTTCAAAGGGGTCGAAGGTGAAATCATGTTGGTGATCTTCGTACACCTGACGGAAATTGATCGGGATAGTTTTTGAACAATCGTGCGTATATCCATTTAGAGCAGATTACTTATGGATATATGGCTAATTCAACTTTTACTTTTAAAAATCACGTCTTCTAAATGACCTCCACCAACTCCAACATATTTTTCAATATAAGAAGAATCACACGGCGTAGCAAACCTTCGTTTATTCCCAACCTTTTTACTCATTTTGAATTTGAATTCCTCGATTGAACCTGGACTACTCGCAAACACTTTGGCTTTCAAATATCCCCACAGGAAAAAATCAGGTGAATTTAAGTCGGGGGCCTCGAAGGCCACGGCAAATCTCCGAATCGAAAAATGACATTTCTCGCAGAACCCTCATTGAAATTCTGACGGTATGAGCTGTTGCCCCCCCCCCCCATCTTGTCAGAGTAGTGAGGCATTGTTTATTAAGCCTCAGATGTTACTGTTACAGCGCGGTTATTTTCATCCCCAAAAAAAATATGGACCAATCATACCAAAAGATCCTACTCCACACCACACAACAACTTTTGGATTATGGAGGTTCTGTGAAATGATTTCACGAGGATTTTTATTTGACCAGTAGGTATCTAAAATTATTTTTATAAGCCCTGCCGTTCAAATAAAAATTTGCTTCGTCGCTCATTATAGTACGAGAGATGACAACCAAAACCATGTTTCATAACCGCCCGGCTAAAATCGTGTAAAATCGATAGATTAGATAGCCCTAGAGCCGACTGGTAAGTAGTAATACTCAAAGTGTAGCATCTTCGCGGGGGGCCATTTCTGCAGTGTCAAAAAAGGTCGACTGTTGTATAACAGCCCGTCTGATGTTGAAAATGTACAGATATTTTGTTATTTTATCACTGAAATTTGTGTTTTCAGACATTTTGTGCGTAGCGTTTAACCTGAGTGTATTTTCAAAAATGTCAAAAATCTGACCTGAGTGACTCATAGCAGCTCGATTCATTCTTGTTTCAAATTGTTCGTATGGATGCCCAAAATACAAAAATACCGTTTTCAGAAATTTTGAGTGTCGCCTATAACGAAAAAATGTGCAAGAGTCGCCCTGCAAAAACTCCGGCTCTCTTACTTGGCTACACTAGTAAGAGAAAGACATATGCGATCTTATCGAAAAGAAAAGAGATGAACCAAGTGTGTAGTCAACTTGTCAAAATCATATGGAAGATGTAAACAAGTATTTATGTGACCACAGGCTTGCTTTGCCCACAAGCTCTGACCACAAGGAGTTGATGCGTTGAATAAAATTCATGTTAGACTAATTTCTGAATTAGGTAATGTCATATATTTTTTTCATATATTTCATTTGGAATATATCTATTTGTGTGAGTGACTATAATCAAAAGAATTTCTGTGAAGTATTTCGGAAATTTCTCAAATTATTTTGGAGACTTGGACCAGAAATATATTAGGAATGATTTGAGATTGAACATCCCTCAGATTTTCGAGTTGAACGTTGAACTAATTCATAATATCTTTAATAAATATTATGCATACATTTTAGCTGAATAATTAATGTTTTATTGGCTACAAACTACAAAAGTACGTACTGTTATGGTTCAACATATATGTTCAAAATTCAAAATTAATTTAGATTTATTGAGGCCAAATTAAAGTTGAAAATGAAAGATTCAGAAACATCATTTTTGAAGTTTGTACATAGGGAATAGTTTATATAAATAGTTTAGATTAGATTAAGAAATCAAGGATGTGGAAGGTTTTTGAAGTATCGAAACCGAGGAGACGAAAAATTGAATGAGAGAAGAACATAGAACTTATAGTACATGGAATGCTATTACCAGATCAAAAAGTGGGTAAACATCTCAAGTTGGAGGAATACCGAAATTTCCATGTTCCCATGGATACGACCTGTCACACCGAACAGAAACACAGAAATGTTTGCCGAAATGCCAAGTGAATCGGATCTTGACGATTAAATTCATAGTATTTCTGTGTTTCTATTCTGTATGACAAGTCGTAACCATGGGAACATGGAAACTTCAGTATTCCTCCAACTGGAGATGTTTATCCACTTTTTTAAGCTGAGCAGCAAGGCTAATGGCATTCCATGTACTATAAGTTCTATGGAGAAGAAACATCAAATAGAAAAGTCAGAAAATAAATGGTGAATAATTAAGGGAAAATGGAAGTAAATGAAATGATTCAGAGTTGAAAACAACAATAAAATGATAATTGAAACATTGTATGGAGTATGAACTATTGAAGGTGCATAAAAAAACTAACAAGAGAGAACAATATACGAGTACTAAGTTGAGAGGTGTGAAGAGAGAAGATTGATATTAGAAGAATGGTTATATGGTGAAAGAAAAACTACGGAGCAGAATTTGTATTTGAAAACAGGATTAAAATGTATGGACAATAGATTAATAGAAATAGATATAAGTGAGTTCAATTTTATTTAGAGCTAGAATAAGTTTTTTTTTGTGTGCATTAGAATAAGAAAGTTGATAGTATTATTAAAATTGATATAAATTAAAATTTTTTTTTGATTTTAATTTGGACCCTCAATTGGGAAAGAAAATTACCGGGCAGAGCAAAATTTAAAGTTTTAATTAATTTGATAGATTCCAAATTCCTTTTTATTCGAAATATAAAGTTATAAAAAAAGGAATCATAACAGTACCTATTATCATTTCATTCTTCCGAATTTTCAATTAGTAAATTTGGTAGCTACCTCAATTTCATGTTCAGTGCTAGTATTTCTATAGGATTGCGGCTATTCAGCATTGATTTCTTGTGCTTGTGGAAAGAAATTTGAATTCAGAAACATTGGATAAATGTGTTATAAATATGTGTATGACAAAATTGAACGATACCCATGGGGTGAATTCACCTCACGTTTATGCAACCGGGCTAATAAGTATGTACTGCAAATTGAAAAGTTGTCTGATTAGTTAAATGCTACATTCAATTTGTCTGATATCATTTTTTTCCACATCTGGGGAACGTATTCAAACATTGACGATGAATTTCAGACAGATTGCTATGAGTCACTTAGGTCAGATTTGTTGACATTTTCGAAATGCTATAAAAATGTAAGGCGACATGTTTTTTGTCTGAAAATTGATCTTTCCACATCAATTGTCACGACTTAAACCATAAAAATCATTTTCAGACGGGCTGCTGTAATTTTTTTTTCATTTTTTTATTGGTCTCCTGGGTACGCGCTACAATCTTGGTGTCTGAAAACTGTGTTATTGGTATCTCAGGGCTATTATCTAACTAAATTCCGGAAAAGAGACAGGCTGCTATGAGTCATTTATGTCATTTTGTCGACATTTTTGAAAATGCGCCCAGATCATACGCTACGCGCAAAATGTCTGAAAATCGCATTTCTGGGTACAGGGTCATATAATCTATCGATTCCATACGGTTTTAGCCGAGCCGCTATGAGGCAAAAATCTTGGTCGCCATCTCTCGTACTATTAGGAGACTGTGAATTGCTTCTTGATGTAAATACAAGAATTCTTGACAAAATGCTGACACTCCTTCTTTATTTCGATTGCAAAGGTGCTGTGCCATTTAAAGGGATGAATTTTTGAATTTTTTTGAAGAATTCGACCTAAGCTTCGCTTTGATATTCCTAGGATGAAGCTTTGTCGATTAGCAGACGTCCAGGCTTCTTCAAATTTTGAATCGAATCATTTTCACGACAATGACGAGCCCATTACAGTTGGATGATTTGGCACGTGACCATTGTTGTTATCAAACTGACGCCGGAATGCACGCCTAACTTTTTCTGTTGAATTGCTTTTTATGTAATTTTCCACACAAAACTCACGCAATTCTTGTGAACAGAGGAGATGGAATTCTCGTTATCCAGATGTTGTGAAGTGAGACGCAACATAAATAACTGAACGGTTTGCGTATTTCTGGAAAGGCAACGATTCGAAATAAATGAACGACGAACCAGTACCTATTGAAAAACTGGGAAAAATTCCAGATTTCAGCTTTCTTTATCAATTCTGTTTCAGAAGAACTATCAATGCCCATAATAGTTATTTATGTATAAGTTATATACTTATATAGATCCTAACTCCCGGAGGAAAACATTCTGCTCGAGGGGCTTTGGCCCAAGGGAAGGACTTCAAATCTGATGATATGATGAAATATCATAAACAGAGCTACAGCAAGATAATCCAAAGTAGATTACGTATCAATTTTTATTTATTTTTTGATGATATATCAACAAGAATTTTTGAAAATAATATATTTGAGATCATTTATTCTATTTCCAAAGAAATAGTGAGATTCGATTTGGCTTAGAAATCAATCTTATTTGTCTCGAAAGATTTTGGTTTTTATAGTCGAGTTCATGAAATGAAAAAAATTAGGGAGTTTAATATTCACATTTTCATTGTTTACCGGGTAGGAAAAGCCTGAAATTCCTGGACGATTGTGACGCTTGCAACACAGAGTCCAGGTATGTGGCTTTTCCTACGAGGTAAACATACTATTTTTCCAAAATTGATCGAATTTCTGACGATTTGCGGAAAAATAGTATGTTTACCTCGTAGGAAAAGCCACATACCTGGACTCTGTGTCGCTTTGAAATTCGGAAAGAAATTGGTTGCGTTACTATGGAAACGTATTAATGTTGAATTTTCAAACTTGAGAAATATTAATTTGAGTGCTGGAGCTTTCGAAGAAAAAATATTGTGAAATGATAACAGAGTTGGTTGGGGCAGTGCTTCATTGGAATTATTGCCAGAAGAAATCAAGAGAAAAGTACTGATATATTATTCAATGAGCGGTAATGTAAGTCATAACACATGCAGATGAATTTTGCAGAACGAGCCGTCAGGCGATAAGGTAAATTAATATTTCCTAAGAGTTGGGAAATCTTGACTTTTTCTATGAGAAAGTTTGTCAGGAATGTCAAAATTTCCTAGGGATTTGCGGAAAATAATATTTATAAATGAAAGACTGTGAAAGTTCAGAAGATGGTCCCTTGAAAAATATTGCTTTCTGTGTTGAGATGTCCAACCATATAATTCAGTTAAAAATGAAATTGTCTTGAACAGTAATTCGAATTACCTAGTCGTTCTATTCCATCATTTTTCAATTAGAAGAACTTTTAAAATATTAATGAATCATCCTGACATCAAAGCAACGAGAATGAAATGTAATGCTGTTTTAGAAAGGATTTCTCGTTATCTTTTATGGACGGACAGGGAAAATTCATGATCTACAGAATTTTTATGCTGAATACTGTTCGAAGAAGTAGATAATGAATCCTTTCTCTGGTCTTTCCTCTGAATTTCCAACACGAATAATGCATTTAAATCTCATGCTTCGTTATGCATTAAGGAATTGGAAAAGAAAAAACCTGTAACATCTCTAGGCGAGAGCATAATGCAAGATGTGTAGGTTTGCAACCCTGAGGTGAAACGTAACCGTCTAGATTGAAGCTAACGGTGCTGACCTTTGTACACTTATTGAATTAATTAGACAAGCCCAATCTGATCCTGGAATTCATTAGTAATAACAATAACTTTTTCAAGCCGCTAGTGTTGAGAATATCGTTGATCACTATTCACTAATCTGTATTGAGAGATAGGTACACCTTCATCATATGTACTTGGATAGAGCCATTATCTCATTAATGTCTTCTGTTATGATGGGTTTTCTCCTAGATCTACAGGGTCTTTCACGAGGAACCTCACCCATATTTATACGGGAAACTACTGAACGTATTTTCATGAAATTCAGCACTTACAAGTATTTCACGGTGCTGATGAAATCTAAAATATTTTCAAGGCATGAGCACCTCCGGTTTTTCCGGAAATGACGTCAACTTCCGTTTTTCAAATTAGAACACCATTTTTTTATTGCAGAAATAGATTCCTTAGAAAATTTCAAGTTATTTTGATGTAACATTTTTCAGTTCTGGTTGGAAAATTCTCTCTGAGCGGGAAAATTCGAAAAAAAAATCGAAAATAGAGCTCCGCTGAAACAAGAATAACTTCGAGGTTTTTGGATGGAAAATTTTCATTTTTGGGATTTTTCAAGATGTAAGATTGATGTATCCACTTTAAAAATCGAAAGCGATTTTTTCACCCCCTGTATCATGAATCGCGATTTCGATTTTTAAAGTGGATACATCAATCTTACATCTTGAAAAATCCCAAAAATGAAAATTTTCCATTCAAAAACCTCGAAGTTATTCTTGTTTCAGCGGAGCTCTATTTTCGATCTTTTTTTCGAATTTTCCCGCTCAGAGAGAATTTTCCAACCAAAACTGAAAAATGTTACATCAAAATAACTTGAAATTTTCTAAGGAATCTATTTCGGCAATAAAAAAATGGTGTTCTAATTTGAAAAACGGAAGTTGACGTCATTTCCGGAAAAACCGGAGGTGCTCATGCCTTGAAAATATTTTAGATTTCATCAGCATCGTGAAATACTTATAAGTGCTGAATTTCATGAAAATACGTTCAGTAGTTTCCCTTATAAATATGGGTGAGGTTCCTCGTGAAAGACCCTGTATATGCAGAATGACTTGAATGAAGGCACAGAACGGAGTGGACTATTATATTTTCCTTAGAAGCAAATAGAAAAAGGTATAATTGTTTTTTCTCTATTTCAGTATGAGTTCATTACAGTACTGATGTAATTAACTCATTACAGCATTGTTTTAGTTATCTTTTTCGTTTTGTGGTTGTCAGAACTGACTTCGGATCCTATCCAATTTCAACACAAGAAAAACAATATCGATTCCAAATGTGAATATCTAGCTTGATTTATCGGGGAATGAATCTCAACATTCTCTCTTTCCTTCACCTACTCATGTTCATTCATGATTTTCTGTGCTTATTTGTGTGTTGGTCTGTGGTATGGTGCCAAACCACCATTTTACAAGTAGGCCGTCCCAGCTTCGCCCGGGTAGTAATTTGTTTCACGCGGCGGTTTCATCTTCAACACTTCAACCTGCCATATCTTTTGATGTACTCGTTGTAATTGTATGATGTAAGGGGCAATTTCGTTCTAAATCAAATACTGGGGATAAATAACGTATTGGGTCGGATAAGGATCAATACCCAATTCATAAAAACACACTCCCAAATAGTGCATAATTTTGGAAAACATCTGATTACGATAAACAGGTAAGACATAGCAAGTCAATCGTGAGGGATAGATATATGCTATCGCGGACTTTTTTGTAGAACTATTTGAGAGGTATATTTAACATAATTAATTATTGAAGTTATAGTGGATATATCCTTGATTTTTTCGGGTGAAAAGTATAGACTATGTCACTCAGGGATAATGTAGCTTTCTGAGCAGTGGCGGATCCAGCTCTCGAGAAAGGGGGGGGTCACGGTCAGGTGGATTACATTCAATTCTGTTTTTTCAATCGAAACATTTTTTTATCAAACACAAGATTCGAGGGTTCGTCCAGTCCAGGGGGGGGGTCATGACCCCCATGACCCCCCCCTGGATCCGCGCTTGTTTCTGAGGGTAAAATAATTTTTCAAATCGATCCAGTAGTTTTTGAGACGATTCGTATCAAACACACAAAAATACAAATCTTTCCTCTTTATAATATTAGTTTAGATTCCGACGTTTTTTTTACATGTGCTCTTCGATTGGAGAATCAGGAAATTAGAATTGTTGAATGATTGTACATATTTCATGATTAATATAAGTATTGAGAATTTTAAGAATACACTCAAGGACAATTTTTGGAAAATATTTGTTTTTTGGAGGCTGGAGTTCACGAAGGGCAGCTCAATTTTCGGTAAGCCTTTGGGCTATAAGTAAGTAACTTGCATTACCATAATATGTTATTTGAAAATATTCAAAAATTGTAGCTCCCTGAAGATGGCCCAGACATAGGCCGAAAGCTCAGAGATAGATGAAATAAAGAGTTAACCCAAGATCTGTTGAGATTAATTCCCCGATATATCAAGCTAGATATTCAACACAAGTAAGTTGTCGATTTATATATAATTTGGAAATGATTATTGATTAGGCAAGTTTGAAAAATAAGTGATTTTTTTTGGCATTCATATTATGTGCTAACTTTTTTCCAGGTAATGAAACACTAAGTATGAAAAAATATAAGGCACGCTTATGCTGCCTCACTGCTTGCATAAATTCGAATTTATTGGATAATATTTCGAATAACCACAAAAATCACTTTGTTTGATGAACACGTTTCTGCAATAAGAACGTAACTATTCAAATGTTCAAGGTAAGCATCATCAATCCTCGGTATCAAATGACCATAAGCTGCCACTGCCGGAATGTTGAATGTAAGTCTTTCAGCTCCAAATTCTAAGCATTATTCAGCAATATTGTAGAAGAGCGATCAATAGTATCGGAGAATTCACGTGGCATAATATTCAGAAACATTTATCATCATGAAATACTTTCGCAAAGCCATTTACCTGCTTGCTCAGCGTACAAATCTGAACTCTTTTCATTCCCTGCTCTTAGAGATGATAAATAATCAGCTCGAAGCCTAGTTTCATTATGAATCATTATATCTTTCCACTCCAAGAAGCTGCGAGTTCAGAAATTACCGACTTCTTCGACCAATAGCGATATTATTTTTTTAATGACCTATTACCACGAACGTAGAGCATTTATGCATCATTTTCCAAGCGTGGTATCGCATAAACCATGAGGAAGTGGTGTATGCAGACAGCTTTTCCTTGAATTGGGTGAACTGACACCTGCCGATTCGAGCAAAATTGATGAAATCGAGTCTCTCCCTCGGTACATCTGAAACTAGTTATACTTCGAGATGGCCGATGAATACAAATAAATAGGTACATTTTTCTCATTGACCTCATTTTTCATGGTAGCTGTTATCATGAAAATACCTACATGATTAAATTGATTTAAAACAAATTTTAAACAGAGCGAAGAAAATTCATCAAACCAATATTCTGAACGAAGGCAAAACCATGGTCTATTGGTTTTCTGAGGATAGGGAAACATATTGGTTGATTGCTCCAAGAGAGGCTAGTGACACACTTTGTTCCTCGGCAAATGGGGTAGGTCTTATTTTTACAAGCTTATATTCGGTTTAACCTGTCCTGGTGTCTGTCTGTCTGTAATTAAATCTTGCAAGTTAAATATGACACATTTCTATTCGTCCGATTGATTTGAAATGTGACCAGGTGTACATAATTCTGGTGACAGAGCATCATGAAATATTTGTTATAGAAAAAAAAAGAAATGGAGGCTCCAAATGGCGGATGACTTTATGTTTTTATGACCCGATGCCATTCAAGAATAGTATCGAGGTTTTTGGGTTCGACAATGATGATTCTTCTGTCAAAATTGGAGAATTCAAGATGGCGACTACAATATGGCGGACGAGTTTTGTAATAATGATCCAATTCTATTCAAAATTGGTATCTCGAGGTTTTCCTGGTCGGAAATTACGATTCTTCAAAATTGAGGAAATCAAGATGGCGGCTTCGAAATGGCGGATGAGTGTTGTTAGGTATTACAAAAGCTTGTCTTTAAAAAGGTTTTTTTTTATTGGACGAACTACGCCTACGAATTGTAAATGAGTGTCGTCAAATAACTCCAATTATGCTGAACCATGTGAGAAACGGTTTTAAGTCAAGACTGTATTATTGTATAGAAGTCAGTTGAGGACAATTTGAACATTTGATTCAAAAACGTAGATTCAATATGTTTTCGATTGTAAGCATACCTAATAGAACAATTCAATTCTTTTCAAGAATGTGCTTGTACATTGTAAACATAACCAAAATATTCAAAGTCGCTCATTTGAGCTTAAAAATTGATGTTAGGCGAAAACAGTGCATCAAAATTTCGTTTTTCATACACCGTTGTAAAGAGGCATCCAATACCTTTCAACTGAGGTATCACTTAACTCCTCTTACTATTCGATTTTGAGGGGTCGAAGCGCCATCTCTTAGGGGGTAGCTTGTTCAAGCCTCAAATATACGTCAAAAGATGTCCCCTAAACAAAATCTTCAGACATGTTTCACGAAATTTTTCCATTCACTATGGGATAAAAAATGTACGGGGTGGCTCGTCTGAGGAATTAGGAGAATCGAATAATTGAAAGTTCAAACCAGCTCTGTTTATTGAATATTTCGAAGGGGACCAGAGAATAAGTAATACTTGCACACGACGCATGGATTTGTTTTGATGTCGTGATTTCCATTCGTGCCAAAAAATAGTCGTAATTCAAAACTATTTCAAACCGATTATGATAAATGGAACTCCGCTTTCCGATTGTCGTTCCTCCATGCGATACGAATTCAATCAATCAAAACACACAGTTCACATCGAAAATCACATGAAGATTCACGTCAATCCTCACGAAATTGAACCGATCCAACTAGGACCATAAATTTTCCCGACAAAAAGAAGGCTGTTCATCGGCGAATACCATGTATATCGACCATTAATTCTTTTACCCGCGACCGCTTTCGCTACCATTCACCATTTCTTCGCCGAGTTTTATATCTTGCACATTATGTATTTGCAGACCTTATTGCGTGCCCGATTTCGTAGAACTCGGGTACGAGTCCATCAATCTCTACGATGTAACGTTGAAAAAAAAATGGATCAATAAGACCGCCCGGTATTATGTGGATTTCGGGGACTGACGCCAACGCTTCTCGGAGATTCGGGCCTTTGGTACCATCGGAATTAACGAATCGATGCCCCTGTTTTATGGCTTAGTCCATTGTTTAATGTTTTGGACGGACAGTTTCAATGCTGTCATTCGGCAACAATTGCGGCGTTTGGTTTCCATGGGACTGCGGATCGAAATAATAAAAAAAAAATGCTATCGCAAATTCGCTATTACTTGAATTTTTATAGCATATGAAAAAAAATATGCCAACTACCAAAATATGCGAAGCAAGTAGTGGGCATCAACAAAATTGGAAATATACCTAGAGTAGTGGCTAAATTTTTGAATCTAAAGGATCCTGAAAAATACACCGGGCACTCATTGCGCCGTTCTTCTGTTAGGTCAGGTTAAATATTGCCAATTAAATTATGAGTGCTATCAGCAGTATTTCGAAAACCGTCACTTCACCTCTTCGAGAAACTGACATCGATTCTACTGTACATACATCATAAACAACATAAACAAACAAATAACAGAAACAAATGTGTTCAACTCCTCATTGCAAAGTCCATTACAATTTAATTGCTACAAATCTGAGCAGGAATCTTGTTCAATTATTATTATTTTCTACTCCCATGCTGATGCTATAATAATCTATAATATAAAAATGAATCGCAAAATGTGTTGGTAAGCGCATAACTCAACAACGCCTCGACCAATTTGGCCAAATCTTTTTTTAAAATGTTCGTTGAAGTTCAAGGATGGTTTTTACGGCGAGAAAAATTAGAATTATTGCTGGAAAAACCCTAAAAATAGCCCTTTTCTTTTTTAGTCTATATTAATAAAAGGCGATCTATGGTTGGTTCAAAACTTCGAAATGCCATATTGACATTTGGACAAAGGAGGTTAGTTTTTCTTCCACAGAATCGCATGTCAAGTGAATAGTTAAAAGTGCAGTAGGTCTTACCACAGAATACCTAACAACGGTATAAGAATATTCTATGGTAGAACGAAGTTTCACGGTATTCAATAGAAATGCAATAATAAAATAGAACGAGAGACATGGACTCGCTATTTTCAATAAAATAGAACGTTGTGAAGTTATAAGCCATGAAGTTGTCTGGCAACGGTGGATTTCATTTTCTTGAAGGGTAGGAAATTCAGAAATGGTAGACTAGACTAGAGTATGAATGGCGATGTATACAATTATTGTGTAATTTGCATAGAACTTATAATAACATGGAAGGCTATTATCAGATCAAGTTGGTGGAACAGTGAATTTTTACCGGAATGTAAAGTAAATCGGATTGTGACGATCAGCATCAATCGTGAATTGTCCATTTTCATCTTTTCTCTATATTTTTGAAATGTTTTTGATTTATGTTTGGGTAATAAATATATTTGCGGAAATAACTGAATTCAAAATTGCCCATAATTAGTAATTGACATATTATTTTTGTATTTCTGTTTTGTGTGACAGCTCATGGAAAAGATGACGTTTGACAGATGACATTTGACAGATGACATTTGACAGATGACGTTTGACAGATGACGTTTGAGAGATGACATTTGACAGATGACATTTGACGTTTGACAGATGACATTTGACAGATGACGTTTGACAGATGACATTTTACAGATGACGTTTGACAGATGACGTTGGACATATGACATTTGACAGATGACGTTTGACAGATGACATTTGACAGAACTTTTATTATGCCTAATTTATCTCCTGCTTGAAAAAATAGCAATGGTGAGTTTATACAACTTTAACGGGGGTTTCACAAAGCATATCACCGGTGATCGGAGCTTGATCTAGAATACTCGATTTGACAGTTCAGAAATCTAACCAAGCCGTCGTGATTGCGTTGTGAAATCTACTGTAAGTATAGGCACGGCCTTCTTAAGATAAAGATGGCTATGGTATAGGTAATAGGTATTATTTAGGCGAAACAAAGTTCGCCGGGCCAGCTAGTACACTTATATTTTCATGATGTGATCCATTATGATACAGATTTTTCATAACGATACAGATTTTCAATCAATAGAAATCCATTATTTTTCAATCGAGCGGCCCCTGTTGAGTACGGGAAGAGAGGCGTCGGAAAGGGGAAGAACATAGCTCCACAGTAGTGTTTTTGGATATTTTCTGCGATATCGGGAAGTATTTTAAAAAATTCGCGGATTTCGCCGAAATCGCCGAAAAAGGTAAACGTAGATCTCGAAAGAAATTTTTCGTCGAGCACTTGGGACGAAACCGCGAACTGCGACGGAAAGAGAAAGAACAGATATTTCAAAGCTTGGGTTTTTTGAGCCTCGATGGGCCCCCAAGCGCCCCCCACGAGTCTGAGAAGTTTGACGTTTCACGAAACCCCGAAAAATTTTCGACATCATAGACCAGGCCAGAGAATTCAAATTATCGCGTTGACGTTCGACATGTACGAAGAATGACGTAATTTTTTAAGATACATATTTTGCGAATTTAATGGCTATTTGGAGGTAAGTATTCGGTCGATCATGGAAGATCAACGTACATTTCTACTTTCCAGCTGAAATTCCAGCTATTAAGTGGGGACAATATCGTCTAGGATGAATAGGATGGAGAGGTTTGAGGTTTATTACGATGATATTTTTCGGATTTTAGAAAATTTTTTATAGTTTTCGAATAAACATGGTAATACCCGAGGTAATATCATTAATTACAATTCTGTAAATTGTTTTTTTATAGAAATACGAGTAACCACTGTGATCGTGTTCAGTATAAATTTGATATTTATAGTTCTTCATTATTTATAGGGTTTAGAGAAAATAGCACATGCAACTCTCTTGTAATGGTTATTAATACACTAGCATAAACCATACGAAATTCGCCTTCGGCTCATTTCATTTTCATTACATGATCGTATCATAATAAACCATTCTTTGTAAAATTTTCGTTTAAAGTTAAAAAATATTATTTTTTTGCAATTATAGGTGAATTACTAGTTCGTATCAAAAGTCGGTTTTCCTTTTCTCTATTTCAAACCCATGTTGGAGGATGATAAGGGTCAAATGGTAGGTGGAACATAGAGCTAAACGCAAAATATATATTTTTCATTATTTTTTTTTCGACAGGGTTGCAAAGTAGCTGCAGACCGTTTTTGTATGACTAAGTTCAAAAAACGATAATGACATTTCCTTGAAGTTTTATTATGGAACGAAAAAACAGAAAACTGTTAATCCGGCTGTTCTCAATCGATACCACCATAAACAAAATTTCTTCATTCTCATTGTCACTCCTTCTGTCTATTTCTCACCCCAACAAGGCGTTAATTAATGAGCATAGAAGAAAAACACACGTAAGTGAACAGAAAAACCAACAATAGTGTCCCCGATAAATCCACTCACGTACAATGTCTAAGAAATCTGTATCACTGATCCCATTGACCATATACGCTTCTCGTTCGAATTTCCATTGGAAATCTTCCTGGTAATAAGCTGAGATAATTGAATTTTCCGAAGAATCACGTCGATAAACGGTGAGTTTTTTCTGTTGGTTTCGATAGTTCGAATTGTCGAACGTATAGCATTTAATGCACACTTGGAACGGGCAATAAACTCTGGTATTCTTCTTGAAATTCGTTAGCGGATATGTTCAGAAGGATGTTTCCTGTTTCGGAAAGAGGTAATAAATAATTACTTCTTCATTAGGTTCGCCATTTTCCAACGATTGAAACGAAACGTACATTTTTGCCAGAAGTAATATTCCATCACTCGGAAATAATTTGAATATATTGCATTCGCTGAAAATGGTAGCTTCTAGAAGAAAATGTGAGGTTCATCAAACTTTCATAACTAGTTGTCTTGCCGAAACTTTTCGTAACGGTAACGGTTCTGGCGACATTTTCACTATTTCATCTCCCATTAGTCCTCCAAAAATACCCATTATCAGAACTACTTTATGAAATAGATGAATTTCATCAGGAGCTTCATTGATAAATCTCGATCAGCTGTGAAAACCTTGAATTTTTTCGGAATATATCCAGATTTCTTTTTTTGAAACGACATTAGCCGGGAGAAATAGGAAATATTTATATTTTGATTGGCAGTGCAGATTTCAAAATAAAATATTTCGTCCACAATGACGCGGGACGAAATATAAAAAGAATAAACTGAATGAAAAATAAAACAACCGACTTCTTCTTGAAAGTACACAATAACCAAGGGCGGATGCATATATGCAATACGCAACGAACTCACAGAACAAAGATGTATTCCATGCATCTATCACAGAACTCATAGTAACTTCAAAATATCAACAAATGGCATGGTTATTACAAGAAGTACCGGGTTTTTCACTATAATTTGACCCCCCCTTTAACTTTGTTACTAAAGGAGATACAAAAAAATGTTTTATACAAAAATTTCACGAAATCAACTGAGGTTTTTTAATATGACTTCACGAACTGAAATATATACAAGGTGACCAACATATTGATGGCAACTTCATTTTTTCAAATGGAACACCCTGTATATTTTCCTATATTTGGCTAGCTCTTTTTCCCCTAATTTCGAATATGTAACATATGTTGGTCTATCTCTCTTATTCTGAGCACCACAGAGTTTCAAATTTAAAGAACAACCTGGCAAGCTCAGCAATAACTTTTCAAGTGGCAGGCTGCGATTACTCAAAATGTATTTTGTAAATACATGTAAATACGTATGTCATATCGTTACTAAGGAGATAACTCCAAAAACGGGCATTTTGAGTAATCGCAGCCTGCCACTTGAAAAGTTATTGCTGAGCTTGCCAGGTTGTTCTTTAAATTTGAAACTCTGTGGTGCTCAGAATAAGAGAGATAGACCAACATATGTTACATATTCGAAATTAGGGGAAAAAGAGCAAGCCAAATATAGGAAAATATACAGGGTGTTCCATTTGAAAAAATGAAGTTGCCATCAATATGTTGACCACCTTGTATATATTTCAGTTCGTGAAGTCATATTAAAAAACCTCAGTTGATTTCGTGAAATTTTTGTATGAAAAATTTTTTTGTATCTCCTTTAGTAACAAAGTTAAAGGGGGGGTCAAATTATAGTGAAAAACCCGGTACAAGAAATGGAAAGAAAATCATGGGAACAATGAATTAATTTAAAGATAGATTTTTATTGTACCTAATACCTAATAAATGATGCAAAATGAATTCTTGTATGCAAATAATTATCGAGATATTTACTCGTACCCTGCAAGCCCAGTTGAGATGCACTTCCTTGACAAAATGTCATAGTACGTCCATAGAAGTAGTTTGAGCGCCTAAGTAAGAAGGGCTTCTGCACCGCCGAGAATCATTTTCATTTGAAAATTGAACCTAACTTTTTTGATTCGAAGACATCCTGTATTTTAGATTCCATGAAAAAAATGATTTCAATTGAAATACTCACTGAAGTGGAATCACTTTGGCGTTATTTGGTTGAACGATTCTCACCTGAAATGAAAAAAAAATTATTCCAAGCTCAACAGACAATCGGAACACGAATTTAAATGAAAATAATATACAATATAATTGGTTTGTAAATTAACACTTTCAACAATCCATTTATTGTTTTCTAGATAGTACCTTCTTCGGAGGCTTCAAATCTTAGTATGCAATATTACATTTGTGGATTCACCTTAGTCTACTACGATTTTGAATGAGATCCCGAAACCGAGGAAAAAATAGTATGAATTTGCTTCAAAAAACATTCCCTCTATTGATCAATTCACATCTGCAAATGGAATAAGATATAATTTTTTTATTTCGCTGTGTGAACGATACTGGGTCTGTTATCATTATTGAAATGACAGCGGATAGCGGGTCAACTAATTTATCAAATTACAAACCAAATCGGCCTGAGCAAAGTTTAAAGAATAAGTATATATTTAACGATTACTCTGATAGGGGGCATAATAGACCTTAAGGTCGCAGTGGACTGTAACCCCTTCTCACTATAACGATTACTTTTCATTTTCATGGAGAAATGTATAGACACTAGAGACTAGACAGAACGTTCTTATGCAGGGCGAGTCTTTGACTAAAACATTTTTGCAACCGTAGATGTCTCCAATAAAATGGAACACTCTTTTCCTGTACCATTCTTTGAAAGTCGGCTTCGTTTGAGAAATACAAGTTGTTGAGAATCCATAAAAAAAAATATTATAAAATTGATGGTAAGAACAAAAACAAGAATACTATTCCTTCAGCGACGTTTCGGCTCTTTTATTGGGCTTTCTTCAGGCTAAAATAGAGAAAAACTCATGAACCCCAATACAATATACAAATGAAAAAATACAAACTACAATGATATGAATAATAAGCAAGGAAACATTAAAAAAAATGAACAAAATATAATAATATCTCATCAATTTATTGTTTTATTTTATGAGAAAGTTGTAAATTACAATACCTTTTAAATTTTAAACGTTTTGACTACATTTCAAATGAAATATAGTAACAGGTCGGCAAGAACAACCAAAGATAGACATATATGACTCAACATCAGAATGTATTTAAATATTAAAAATTGAATCTATCCTTCAAAGAAAATCGTCGATTACGTAAAAATAGGTGTATAGAAAAAGGAGAAGAAACCATCGATGTATATGGAAACAACACCGTCGATACAAGAATGGAGACAATCCAGAGCTACAATTGAATACAGACATCACAAAAATGACACCCACACATGATAAAACAAAACACGAAATAAACGTCGAAACCTTTGTCTAAGGTCGAAACAGTGGCGGATCCGACGAGCATCGACGATTTGGTTTCAACTGAATTTTTTGAATCAAATTTGAATAAACCACACTCATATCACTGCATAAGGATGTTAATTTATATCATTTCATTGAACCCCAGCCTAAACCAATCAGACTCCCGATTTAAGACGATTCAAAAAATTCAGTTGAAACCAAATTGTTGATGCTCGCTGGACCCGCCACTTTTTCGACGTTTATTTCGTGTTTTGTTTCATCATGTGTGGGTGTCGTTTTTGTGATGTCTGTATTCAATTGTCGCTCTGGATTGTCTCCATTTTTGTATCGACCGTGTTGTTTCCATATACATCGATGGTGTTTTATCCTTGTTGTATACACCTAGTTTTACGTAATCGACGATTTTCTTTTCAAAGGAAAGATTCAATTTTTTAATTTTTTCTTGTATTCCGATGGTAATTTTTGTGAATTGCCATTTTGGGTGTATTTTATTCATAATTGTTTTTATTTGTTCATATTCTGATGTTGAGTCCTTATACAGATATGGAAACGGTAGTTGGAAACGTGGATAAATATTATCTAGTGGACCAATAAAATAATCGAAACCCTCGGCGCGATACGACAACGAATAAATGACTGATCTCACTCAATGGCATAGGAGTCTGGAGAGGGGGTGATTTAAACTCTCTCGGGTCTCGATGCAGTTCCTATGCCATTGAGTGAGGTCAGTCATTTATTGGTTGTCGTATCGCGCCGAAGGTTTTGATTACTTTATTGGTCCACTAGAAAATATTCATCCACTCGTTTAACGCTGTAGTGGCCATGTTCACTACTTTTATTTCCGAATCAGTATGTCTATCTTTGATTGTTCTTGCCGACCTGTTATTATATTTTATTCCGTTCATTTGTTTTGATGTTTCCTTGCTTATTATGTAATAATCAATGTAATTTTTATTTTCATTTCTATATTGTATTGGGGTTTGAGTTTTTTTTTCTATTTTCGCCTGAAGAAGGTCCAATGAAGGAGCCAAAACGTCGCTGTAGGAATAGTATTCTTTGGTTTTGTTGCTTGACCAATACCATCAATTTCATATTAAGTTTGGAACGATACTGAAAGTAATCATCTTGAAAAAAATATTCTTCTTTCCATATATTGGGAAACATTATTTTGGAAGAATTAAACTCTACATAATATAGAGCATTTTTGAATACTTGAAAACAGATTTCATGTTAGAAAAATTTTTGTACTTGGCGTTTCATTAGATCGTTCATTCCAGGTCATAATTCCCAATGTGGAGGCATATTAAAAAGTATCCAATTTCACGAACTCTGTTTCTTGTTTAGTTGCAAGACCAATGAATATGCATGATAAGGGAAAACTGCTTTACTTTTCATCGTATTAACTCAACAACTCTACCTTCAATTTATTCATAGGATGGCGTAAAAAGCGTGTATGGCATATGAAGAAGTAATCTTGATTCAGCATCCAGCTATCTTTGGACTGAACTTCCGAGTTTTATAAGGCTATTAAAACCGATCAGAGACGTGTTATTTATTTCAATCAGGAAATTTTATATTTATTTAATGCATGTAGATTTCTGTCTTCGTGACCGTTTATCACCTGATTTATATCGGCTGTCTCGTGAACGGTTTCTTGGCTGCTCGCAATGCTGTATACCTACTGGTACTACGTCTTCATTATGAAATTTAATGAATAGAAATAGATGAAAGATAACCGGTCAGAAATTCGGATTTGTATTTTCTCTCTGGTAGTTTTTCCATAAAGATTTTAGTCTTGACAAAGTTAATAAACATTCTGACAACATTGGTTATTTGTATAGAGATCAGAGAGTAAAAATTTCAGCCATTCTGTGATATTGAAAACCCAGGGAAGCATCCAGAATTTTCCCATATTTTTTTATTTTTCGTCGAATTTTATCGGGTAAAATTGGGAATAATTCCAAAACGCCGCATTTGATAAGAAAAACATAGGAATACTTTTATTTTTTGAAATGATTGATTTTTTCGAAAATATGAACCGTTCATCTCTTTTGAATAGTTTTATTGTATTTTTGCGTGAATTTATGAGTCGGCTACGCTGTATGTACTTAACTCTTTCATTGTTATTTCAACTGTGATATCGTGCCAACCTGAATATTGAATAAGTTTTTATTGAGAAATATGAACTATGATTAGAGTGAACTAGTGTGCCAGCAGATCTAACTTGTAGATAGATCCTCCATGTAGGTTGATTTGCATTTGTCAGTGCTACTTTGGTGCTACGCGCGAGTAGGAAATAATTTTGAGAGCTCTGTCAAAGAAAAAGAAATTCATAAGGCGCATTCGGTATTACCAATCCGGGAGTGGAGCGAGAGAAAATGGACACAGAAAATATAATATCCCTGAATATATCAGGGATATATAATCTAAGAAGGATAATCTGTCAACTCTTTGCGTTCTACCAATGCATGTAAAAGATCTGCGATTTTCATCAGTGGGAATTTCTTAAGATGTCTTTCGAAAGCAAATATATAAAATAATTACTCGATTTATTTCATTCTGATAATAATAATAATAATAATAACAATGATAAGAATTCTTTTTAACCAATAATAAAAAACAGAGAAATTAACCTATACATAATCATCTATAATAATCAATAGAATGCTCATTGGCGTTTACAAATTTCACAATTTGCTGAAAAATTCTATACTTTCATTGAAGGATACAGTGTACCTCCCTCACGCTCTCCTAAAAATTTTTCATTCTTCTTCCAGAGGTCCGTGTCTAAAAAAAACAGAATTAACATGATGAGATCAAAAAAGAAAATAAACTTACGTTTTAGTTTGAAAACATTTCTCATTGTCCTTCCTGTTTTTGGGTTCGCACCGATCATTTATGAAATGTGAGGGATGAGATTATCGGATTCAACAAAGAAATGATTGCGAATGATTTTTTAAATTCAATATGGTGCGGAAAACTATATTTTTGGTGAAAACTTTTTCCGATTTCTTCAGTAATTTACCATGTTGTCCTGATGCAACCACTTGAACTTTTACTGAATCCCAATTGCGAACTCTTGAAAATGCAACGTAAAGTTGACCGTGGGAAAAAACGGGTGTTTCAAGATAAATACCTACTTTATCGAATGTTTGCCCCTGTGCCTTATTGATGGTGAGGGCGAAACATACCTTTATTGGAAATTGTCTCCTCTTTAGAACAAACGGTATATGTTGGTCGGAAGAAGTCAAATCCATTCTAGGAATAAGAACTAACTTTCCTGAAAAACGCCCGGTAACAATTTTAGCTGTTGAAGAACATCGGTAACAGCCACCACTATAAGTCGGGTACCGTTTATTAATCCATCAGCTAAAGATAAATTTCGCAGAAGTAGGTATAACTGGCACACCGACTTTGAGTTTGAGTTCGTGAAGCGGCATTCCACAAGGTGTTATAGTGTTGAGATATTCTTCTGGAAAATTAGCAACCTCATCTTCTTAATATGGAATGGAAAAATATACCACAAAGTAAACACTGAAAGAATGGTACTCACCTCATATATGTGTTGTACTGTCTCACGAAACGAATTCACTTTCTGGATACGAAACTACCGTGCACTCAGGCGAGCGAACAGTGTTAAACAGAGTAGAAAAGTATTTTGTATTCCATGAGGAAGGGTAGGTACTTAGGGATTCTTGCAGACGCCAAAGAGGAAAAACGGAGTGGAGACCACTTGTCTGCATATCTGTTCTCTGGCTCCTGCAAGAATCCCTAATCCTTTATTACTTTGTCATTGATGTATACAAAATCCGTTTCTACTCTGTTTATTGCACTATTTGTCCTTGGTACCGTCCGCTTGAAACCATCATATAATCATGAAAATTGTTCATATTTATTGCTTTAATTGCAATCAGGAAAGGTACTTAAGGATTAGGGTTTCTTGAAGGTACCAGAGAGTTAAAACGGACTGTGAACCACTTATTTGCATACCTGGTCCCTGGCGCCTGCAAGAATCCCTAATCCTTTAACTACCTACTACCCTTTCTCATGGTATACAAAATCCTTTTCTTCTCTGTTTATTGCACTGCTTGTCCTCGGTACCGTCCGCTTCAAAATGTTAAAATTTAAAACGTATCTCAAACAATGAGCATTATACTTTAATTATATCTAATCGAAGCAATAGTATGCTGCGACGTTTCCCTGATCAAAAGGTGTCATGGGTAACAAATTTGAGTGAGCCATATTCATATAAATACCATATATAATTCATATAATTCCCAATCAAGAATACTGGAAATTTTAGTCTTATCGCATATATCAAATCAAATGACAGTTTTTTTCTATCCAAACAAATAACTGGAATAATATTTGAAATATAACAGTAGGTACTCTTAGAGATGTTCATGAGTCATATTCAACATTCCAATTCTTCATGCATAAAGATTATCATTCATTATGCTTCAACGAAGAAATGCGTCTTAACAACATTTTTGACTGACATTGAGTAAATAAAAATATTTTATCACAGCATTCATGTTTGTATCTGTCAATGCGAACGATAGAACCAACTTTATATTGATGTTTTAATCATCTTTAAAATAGCTTTAAAAAAATATTCTGTATATAGGTACATTTTTCAATAAACATGCTGATTGCTTTAAAATGAACAAAGCAGTTGAGTTAGAGATATTTCATTATGAACATAAGATGTGGTAAGCCTTGATTCCATTAGCTTTCAGGTAAAATCAAAACAGCTTGAAGATATGATCAAATCAAAAGCACTTCGACCAAGATAAATCATCACTGGATAGAAATGATCCTTTATTACAATGGGATCCTTGGACTATAGTGACTGTACGATTCTTTTTAAACATACCACCATTATATTATATTAGGTATATCAAATGATAAAATTTCTACTCAATTACTTCCTTGATGTATAAATGAAGATATTTATGTCTGAATTCTACCTGATAATGATAACAGAATAGTATTTTTAGTTTTGTCTGAAAATATATTATTGAAAACTTCGTAGCACTAAGCTTTCGGAAGAAAAAATCCTGGCCCATTCAATGTTTGATGCACTGAATTGCTTCAAGATATAAGATATGTGTACCTATCATTAACGATACTATAAACTCTTCTTCGAATTTAGGGAAGGATAAGTCGAGTAGCTAACTAATTCTTTACATATGCTTAAGATTCAATTGTCATGAGATGCTCGTAAATACTGAATTCTTGAAAAATTGTCACTATTGCCAACCAATTTGATTTATCGAAGTTCGACTGTATAATATTATTGAAAACACCGTTGCACAAAGCTTTCGGAAGGAAAAATCTTGGCCCAGTCAACGTTTAATGTACTGAAATGTTTCAAAATATGAGATATGTACCATAAACAATAACAATAAACTCTTTTTTGCATTTATGAAAGGATATGTCGAGTACCTAACTTATTTTTCACATATGCTTAAGTTGGATTCAATTGCCACGGCATGCTCAATAACACTGAATTCTTCAGAAATTGTGGTAATTATTCATAATTCTATACATTTCATCTGGAAACATGTGCATAAGCAAGCAAACAACATAATATATCTATATGCTATTCAGATGTCACTGAAGTGTCCATAAAATACATCTGATTATTATTTCTAGATTTCATAACATCATATCATAATATGCATAAAATGAGTAGATGCAGATGCATCAGATCAATTTGTGTAGCCGTCCTTGACTTCTATAACCTCACTTCCATTAAATATGAACATAATATTTTTCCAAACAATTGACACTACTAAAACGTCGGTTATGAAGGCACTTATGTGTAACAACTCAATGTAGTCAATTTTCTCATAGGAACGTGAAATAATTTGAAATAATTAAAATTTCCCGAGAAATTTCTCCAAATGTCAGATAGAATTTGTTAGAAATGTCAATTGGAAATGTCTATCATCTGAAGTTTGGGCATGTTCCGAAAAGACCCTCATGAATTAATTCTTATGATATTCTCCGAATAATACAAAGCCAAGCTTAGTATTCAAGCCTAGATTGAAACCATTATTTTTATATGAATTATAATTATGCATAAAAACTTGGCTTGCCTTCGAAATAACATTAAACCCGAATACAAGTATGGAACATGGCCGAAACATGGCGGCAACCGAACAGCTGATCGTTCATGTCAAAATATTCGGCGTTCGAAGGTTTGTTTACAAAATGTCGAATTTTCTATCTGATTTTCCAAGGAAACAGCCCAACGTCAGAAATCGAAAAGCCAATCGGGGGCAGACCGATTCTTCCTCTTTCGATTCGTATCTAAAACTCCCGTCTAGGATATCTGGAACAAAAGCCTTTAGCTGAAAATATGTGGTACCTTTTCGCGATTTTTGCCGAATTCGCGATATTCGATATAAAAATTAACGTACTTCCCGACCACGTAAAAAGACGAAACATACCTCAAAAGAAGCACCTGTCCTTCTACTTTCTTTTTCTATATCGTTTTTCCTCTCACGTGGTCCCCTTTTCGAGCTGGGACCCTTTCTTCGGACCTACTTTTTGACAATTTAAGCCACGCCCCCCGACCGAAAAATGTAAAATACGTTTAGTATATAGAACAATCAACCAAAATTCAGTTCATTTTAAATAGCGTTAAAGAAGATATGAACTAAAAAGTATTTTTTTATGGATTTTCGAAACCCCTGTATCTTTCAAACGCAACCGAATTCTGAGAAACGGTGGGGGAAAAAAGTGTTTCGTTTGATTAGAGGAATCTACATTTAGAATATTTGTACAAGACAAAGACTCACCCTCCATATATTTTTTCAACAGCTTCTATTGATACATATTTTCGAAATTAGGTTGCGGAAGATGGTTATACAAAATGAAGGATCAAGAAAACATTCTATTTCCCCACGAAAAAGGCCTTCAAATATGATCTGAACGTAAAATGTAAGTTGTCGCAAGGAATCTATAGAGAGTTGAAGTGCTGCCATGAACGCTTAGACTAGCATGAACGTATACGTTAACGTACGAATTGACATCTACGCACGCGCATTCGTCAGGTATTCACGTTAACTTTGAAAATAAGTTCACGGGTGTACGTAACCGAACGTTCTCTCATGGATGCCTTAGGCGCTGGTCTCCCTGAAACGCGTCCGTCGTCGGTCGCGTTTCTGCCCCGTACAACTTCCTAGTGATACATTTGGAAAACCTTGGATACGACCGTATCCATGAAAGTTGTACGGGGCAGAAACGCGACCGACGACGGACGCGTTTCAGGGAGACCAGCGCCTTAGAAATGAACGTACGTAAACCGAAGAATATACGAATGATACCGATAAGTCCCGATTGGCCGAATTTTGAATTGAGTAGATATCCATGAACTCAAAAAAGCATTGTTTATTACATATACCATCATTCATTATTATTCTTGTATTATTGATGATCTGTTCGAGTATTTAGCTTTAGTTGAAACATGTCGAAAACCCGATTCCGCTTTACGGAAGACTTTGGACCGGCATTTGGCAAGAGAGGTTTACAGCCAGAATCCTTATCAAGATAAAATGTAACTTCTATTTTCAGTGAAATTTCAACAAATCCAATTTTAAAATTATATTATTTTGTTGACAGAATACAAAATACACTCAAATTAATAGGTTAGTGTTGTTAACGGTTGACATGAACGTTTACGTTCATCAACTACGCATGTACATGAACACTTGAACTCAAATTTCATTAAAAAAAAACCAGAGGTAAACGTTATATTTCGTACGTTAACGTCTACGTAAAGCTTCACGTACTGTACTTACTTCAACTCTCTATTTTTCGGCTGAGTAATACCCGTATTAGGGTCAAGTTGAGAATGTATAAATATGCATGTTGTTTTGAAGAAAATTGATTTCAATAAAAATTGTTCTGAAGCCCTACCGACTTCAATTTCCCTTTGCACATTGGAAACGTTCTCAACTAAACCCATTCATTAACATGACTCAAAGATGCCTTAATTCTCATCAGGTTTGGGGGCATGCCGACTTGCAGACACACGAAATTAATATTTCTGTCACTGTTTATCGGTCACAAATAAACTTACCGGAACAACGGTGATACTACTATTCACATCCGGAGCAGAAGAACGTTTGTAATTTGAATTAGTCGTTCATTGATTTCACTGAGTTTATAACAGTTTACTGTTAATCTTAAATTTTTAGAATGCGTTATTGCGGAAAATAATTGGACAGGTTAATGACATCTTTGTGTTCGAAGAGATTAGGCACCATTAGGCAGCCGTTAATTCAGGACCTACTACCAGGAAACACAGACTTCTCAGCGAGATCTCTGACAGGTTAAAATGCAGCACTTATTGCGAGGTCCCAGAGATTGCTATGTTATGTTATACTTAGCGGTATTCTCAAATAATTCTTTCAGCGACTTCTTAAAAATCCCCCCAAATTAAACAGAATTGGAAATTGTCATTGCGAGCTCCCAAACATATATGTATAACGATAAGAAGAAATTCTCAGTACGAGCTTCCAAAGATATATCGAAAGCTACCAGAGATATTCTGATTGCAACAAGAACAAGAATTTATTTTGTAACGGTTATACCGATCGTTAAAAGATCGTCTATTTTCGTTTCGTGTGTTTAGCATTTGGGGTAAAACCCTAGAGTTTAGACTATACAGTGCGCGTCAAAATTATGGAACGAATTCATTTTGTCAGACGAAAAATATTTGGCAACGAAAACCTGAAACAGGTCAATTTTTGTTTCACTTTTACCAAATTTTTATGCATTTTTTCAAGGATCAACCCTCTAAATATTGAAAATTGGGAAAGTGAGTCATGTATTCCTATTTTTTTGGGAAGGTCTTTGTATCTTCTTGAAAGGCGTGCAGAAACTTTCAAGGAAAAAATTTTTTGTTTGAAAAATTTGTTCAAAGAGTTTTTCAGTATGTACACTCTTTGTCATGGCTCCTTTACTTTGAGACTATGCTGATGAAATTTCACGTGAGAGGGTTGAAAGGGGTTGAAAGTTGTGCATGAACGAAACTGTAATGGTCGACTCACATTCGGTGACGAATTTCATCAGGTAACATCGTCTCAAAGTAAATGAGCCTCTACAAAGTGCACATACTGAGTACCTCTTTGAACCAACTATAATTAAAAAAAAAATTTCCTGAAAATTTATGCTTGCCTGTGAAGAAGATTTAAAGAACTTGCCAAAAAAATACCACATGAACCACTTTCCCTATTCGAAAAATTCAGAGGGTTGATGGGGATGGCACAGGTGCAACAAAAATCCTTCAAAAATTTGGTAGAAGTGAAACAAAAATTGACCTGTTTCAGGATTTTGTTGCCAAATATTTTTCCTCTGAGAAAATAAATTCGTTCCATAATTTTGACGCGCACCGTAGGTATGTATTCAGGCCTACAGGGTGAGTATTTGACTTGTTCATACATTTGAACTGTGGATTCCTCTCATCAAACGAAACTTCCTGTACCTATAGATAGATAGATAGATAATTCTCTTTATTTCAAATTTTACATAAATTACATAAGAAATGAAATGACTCGTCCTACGGACTCGTGATGTTTCCAAGCAACTCATTTTCGTTTGAAAATAAATCGATAGACTCTTATCACGAAAATTCAATCTCTTGTGATATTACTACTGAGAATATGAACAAGTTATTAGTGTTTACAAACATATCTGCAGAAAAATCGAAAAGGAACTTATTTTGGTGGGAAATGTGGCTTTTTAGATGCAGATATAATCCGATGAAATTAACTGTTTTTGTTGGAATTATCGTGTTTGCAACATCTTCATTCCAATAAGGTTAGTACTTGAGTATTCCCTAAATGTATGAACTCAATTTCAATCGAGAAATATGAACTTTGAATCAATTCCAGAAAATTGTAATAGGAACGTTATAAGCCTAATTTTTTCTCATATGGCTATATCTTTTTAGCAGAGCCGAATTCGAAAAAATGGAAAATGAAAACAAGGTTTCTTTTGGCCTCACTACAGTTAAAATATATGTATAAGTCAAAGACTCACCCTGTATAATAGAGGTGAAGTCTAAGGGAAAGACCCTCGTCTCGTTTAGATCTGTTGTTCATCTGATGGACAGATGTGTGGCTCGAAGATTTTGTTTAGATACATGATACATCGTAGTTTGTATGTAAGAATAGCATTGAAGCTGAATTCGCCTATTTGTCAGTGAATTTCATCCATAAAAACGGTTATTATTGTTATATCAAAGAGGATCTGACAAGATATTCAGAAGTTGATATCGAAATGAGGTCCTGAGTGAAATTTTATGCTGGATGACTTTCTGAAGGGAATTCATTCCATTTTTTGTGTATTATCACAATCATTTCATCATTGAATTGTTCAGTTATTGAATACCATACTACAGGGTTCCCCATAATAGGCTATCCATTTTTATTGTGAATTAAAATTTTTGTAGTTGACAGAACAAACTTTTTATTATACCGACTACATTACAGCTAACTCTTTGCGATTTATGATGATCTATGAATATTTGGCTGATTTGATTCTAACTTTCAGATCTCACGTCTTCTGGATGACCTCCACCAACTCCAACACATTTTTCAATATAAGATGAAAAGTGGTTCATTACAGCGTAGCAACCTTCGTTTATTCCTAAATTTTCTTCACGAAATTTCAAGTTTGAATCACTCGATCGTACCTGCACAACTGGCAAACACTTTGGCTTTTAAATATCCACAAAATTTAAAACATAATACATACATAGATGCATAGAATACCTGGTGTCGGCTTTGATTAGATTTTGTTTGAGACTTTCTTTTCGATCGAAATAAATTTTGTAAAAATTTCTTCATATACAGGGTGTTTTACCATAAACTAGACGAACATATAGCCGTGTAGATGACATCGCGAAAGTCATTTTTGCGCTATGACATATAACCTGTTTTCGGAGCATGAGCGAGATACAACCTGTAACTTTTTTCACATGTCTGTAATGACACTAAATATTCGTGGAATCTTTTAATGTTGAACTTTTTTTCATGCCAGATCCTGATGTGTGAATAGAATTGAAAAATATCCCTTGATTTCATTTTTCTGGATTTTTTTCGAAGATTTCATGTAAAAAATTGTCGGCCTTATGAAGACCAAACTTTCGTCAATGAGCCACCAGAATAACACGGATAGATATTTGAAATGAAAGAAAAAATGTTTTCCAATAAAAAAACTTTGGTGGGAATCGAACTCTTTCCTCTTTCGGTCGGTGGGGTCATCTTACCTCTCGAGTGTTTATAAGAGTTTATCTGATCGTATTAAAGTCCGTTACCGAGCAATGGTACTGTCCGAAAGTTGTTTTAAATGAAAATGTGAGAACTTCGAGCCGAATCTTTGAAGAGCTACAAAAACAAAAAGAATTAAAGGAAGTCCAATCTGTAGAGATTCCACAATTTTTTTTCTCATGAGCGAAAGGAAGTTGTCATGGCTGACAATGACCTACGTAAATTTTTCTCAGATCATTCATGCTGAATGTATCTTTTTTTACTGAAGTGGAACGTATCGATAAAATAATGCATATTATCGATATGAAGTAGGTGAACATCCGCAATATATTGTGGCAGCTCATAGATATGTTCAGTGTGAAAAACTTGTTCCAGTGGTCGCCCAGAATAATAATACCTCGTCGCATCAAATCAAAAACGAGAACATAAATTTCGCCACGAGATTCTACATGTCCAATTAGCCAACAATTCAGTTAAATAAGTGCACCACAATTCCTATATTATATCCTATTGCTTTTCTGAGCCAAAGAAAGGAATCCACACATAACCTGAAAGATTGCTCAAGCAGGGAGCCTGATTGAAATTATACGACTCCCAGCGGAGGCCAATTAACCTTATGTTGAGCAACTGTCACGCTTGTTCCGGACTCGTGCCTTTCTACCCTTTTATAGGGAGTTCTGTAATAGGTCTAACACAAGGTACAACTTCGCACCGGCTCGAGGTACTCAATTTGGAAAAGAACAAAGAACTCTTACGAGATTATTTATTTTATTGCGAATATTTCGTCTCCAGCTCTTTGATGTTCCAATACGAGTTCGACCGTGTATTAGACTTCTATGTTATACGTTGTGTTGTCAACACTGCAAGGTTTCTCACGACGAGCTGAGTCGATTTTATGTGAGTTTATGGGAAAACACTGGTATCTACTATGAAAAGCTTTCTAAATATTTTCATTCAGGGATTTCCGAATAAAGTGATGCCAGCTACAATATTCTCAGTCATTGACAACATACGGTTATACTAGAAATGGGGATTTATTTCAAAAACAACACTGTATACAGGGTGTAACCCGAATTCCATTCTTTAAAGTAATTTTGGGAAGGAATCGAAATTCACGTGCGATATTTCAGAGTAAATCAGAGAGATAACTCATAGTAATTTTTTTGAGATTTGTGGCTCTTCCGGTTTGACCGGAACTAATTTTATAAACATTGTTGTCTTATGGAATTATGTGTTGTTTGAATGTCAAATTTTGGGACTCAATCATAACGCGCACTCGTTGTGCGAAAAGCAACAGCTAAAAGGAAATTATTTATTTCCCAGAATTTTGATACAAGCGACAACTCAACAAACATCAACAAAGACTTCCTTAAAAATCAAAAGTGCAGTTCTCGAATATTTCGAAAAATTAAGTGATCGTGAATCTTCGAAACCTCAGATGCAAAAACTGGACCACAAGTACTTGGGAGTTCTCTCATAAGAGAACCACAAGAAAATTCATGAGAATCTATAACCGAATTTACAATCATTGTTGATACTTTGTTTCAAGAGAAAATTCTCTGTAGTACCCTCCGCCAAGTGTGCACTCTTCCATCTTGCGTGCATTTTCAAAGTTTCAAACGATGCATCTGCATCAGTTAAGAGTCTTTAGCCTTCAGAATAAGGAACGTATAGCGCCAGATGGCAGTGCAGTGCATACATTTTTATTCATGGGATTATTCAGCTTAATAGAACAAATGTTGGGGCGCAAGGAATATAACAAAAAACCCTACCCTGAACTAGATCTCACAGTGGCTGAAAAATACTCTCTCTTTCCTTTACCTGTCATCTGGGAGGAGATACCTGCGGGGCGTGTCATTAAAAAGAAATTCAATTCCATGTTGGAATCCAAAATTGTAAGAAACAAACAATTATTTCACTTATCGAAGGCTAAAACAAACCTTAATGAATTGTCGTTGATACAAATGGATATTTATCATTTCGAATAGAAAATTCAAGGAAATAAATTTCGCGAAAACAACACATTGTTGTAATATTATTCACAAAAAACAGTAAATTACTAAAATGAAAAAACACAAAAATATTTGTTAGTTTTGATGGTGGAAATGTTGAAAAATAACCAAAAATGATGAGGAATATCCTTTTCATTCATTTAGTACTTATAAAATATTTTTAAATTATTTACTTCATACACTCATACATCCCTTCATCAATCAGAAAAAAATAAATCGTTTTTGACTCCCTTTTTTCAGGTATGCAGACCCTTGAAAGAGTTGCCGAAGTCCATCACAAACAAAATTTTTCGGAAATATGAAAAAAATTAAACACATGAGCTAAATGAAATAACACAGCAATTCTTGGGAGAACGCCAATAACTGGGTCTCATCTATGGCAATGATTTCTTTTCAACTTCTAATTGATTGAAAATTTCATAATCCGTTCCGTGAATTAGTTTGCATGATTGGATGCATTTTCAATAATATTATTTGGTGAATTCGTATTTCTTTATATTTTTCTCTCAAGTCCATACAAAGAAAACAGTAATGACATTCACTTAATGTAATGATGACAGCAATACGCAACGAACTTCAAAATATCAACAAATGCCATGGTTACTACTAGAAATTGAATGGAAGAATATTATGGGAACAATGAATTCATTTTGAGATCGATTTTCATTGTAATAAGATTATTCTTTGGTGAAATATAAAATAATGTATGCACCACGAGCCTTTTAAGATCCTTACGCCCATCGGCAACATTCATCTTTCGGGACAAAACTGCCGAAGGCTCTCGGGCCGAACGTTTCTTTCTGAGCTTTAGGATCTATATAACGCTGTTAGTACCTACATGAATAATTATCGAGAAATTCACCCTGCAAGCCCAGTTTGAGAAGCACTTCCTTGACAAAATGTCATAGTACGTCCATAGAAATAGTTTGAGCGCCTAAGTGAAAAGGACTTCAGCACTGTCGAGAATCATTTTCAGAAAAAAAGTTATTTGAAAATTGAACCTAACTATTTCTGATTGTAGAATACGGTGGTCAATCAGCGATCTCTAATTCGAAGACATCCTGTATTTTAGGTTTCATAAAAAGAATAATTCCAATTAAAATACTTACTGAGGTGGAATCACTTTGCAGTTATTCGGTTAAACGAATCTCACCTGAAATGAAAAAAATAATATTATTTCAAGCTGAACAGACAATCAAAACATGAATTTCAATAAAATAATATACAATATAATAGGTTCGGTAATTTACACTCTCAACAATTCATTCATAAATAATAATTTTACAAAAAAGCATCATCACATGCCACATGATCCATCGGTCGAAAGTATCAATATTCTCCCATCTCAGGTTTCAGAATTCTTCGAAATCAAATTCTGTCTGGCCTTTGTGGTGCTAGAATATTTGTTGAATTAGCAGTATACCTGAGCTGTTCTCCCCTGCTGACAGAGTATATCGGTGACACGGTTTATACCCCTAGCAACCGCTGACCTTATATTCTTCAAATTTTATTAATTGTGATGAGGAAGCGTGTGGCCAACAAAGGATTTAGAGTGAAGCCATCATCGTTTTTGAATTTTTCGAGCACACCCCAATTCGAATGTACTGGCAGGGAATTAGTGCTGTGTGTATGCATTCAGCTGTGCCCGTGGTTTGTGAATGCTGTCGAGTTCATAACAAAAGTGGCGCAAGTGGGATTCACAATGGCTTGAAACAGGGGAAATGTAATTGGTGGGAACCGTCTAGAATCTTTTGCGGCAGATTTATTCAACAATATAATACCATTTATTAAAAGTTTTATTGATCCATCATTCACAATTTACATTGTATTGGACATGTCGAAAAAAAACTTTAATGATATACAATTCACAAAGTTCGAAAAACCCAAAGCTATAAAAAAGAAAAATATGTACCCTGTATTAAAAAAATTCAGTTTATGTTCCTGAAAAATTTTGGAACTCCGAGAGATCATGAAAAATCTCCGACCTGAGTATGTTGAATATTTTCTTTTTGAAAACACTTATACTTTTGTCATTTCTTATTTCAAGAGGCAGTTAATTGAAAAAATAACATCCTGCATAGTCAGAAGTTTTTTATATGCATGGTAAGTAAATCTACCCAAATTCAGTTGACTACCATATCTTCTGTCATATTCATGTTCATCACCAACTTCCTTCAGCTCATTCTTGTCTTTGTATGAACGAAAGAGTATCTTCAGAAGATATACCTGTGCACAGGAAAGTTCTATTTCTTGAAAGTTTCTCTGAAAGATTCCAATGGATGTAGATTGAATATAAGGCGAATTATCCCTTTCTGTGCAATGAACATTCTTTCACTCTCAGTTGCATTACCGTGAACTATTATATTGTAACTTATTCTTGAATAAATTAAGCCATAATAAGCGCTCATCAGTCCTTGTTTGTTAAGTGTTTGCTTCAATGTTAATAGAGAAAAGTAACCGCTGATCTACCCATTTGAGGTTACTATCTAAACGTACCTACCCCTAAAAATGCAACTGTTTCCTCCGGTATTAATAGATGTGTTCGCTATTTATCTGAACTGTGAAATTTTCATTTATGGGAATAAAAATCTCACGAAAATTAGGACACACTGTTTTGGTATTTTTACCTTCATCGTTGGGCATCGAAGATAAGATTCAATCCATTTCATTATCGTTCCCCCTAACTCCGAGCGCTTGCATTTTAGTTAAAATAAATTCAAACAATCAGAGGCGCGTGAGAGATCGAATCCTATCCAACAAATCATGAACATGTTGAACAAAATCTGTGAAAGCCGTTTCAGTAGAATGTTCGGCCCTGAATTCATGTTGTTCCATCCTCAATATCTTGAATATAGTTAGGAAATTATAAATTCTGTTTATAACGATTATTTTAGATATTGTACTTACAAGAGGTATTGGTCTATAGTTTTTAATAGCTGGTGGATCCACTTTCTTATATACAGGGATGACCAAAGATTGTTTCAGAGAATTCTGTTTCTTCAAAAGACATAATTTTTTCCACTCCATAATTTGATGTGGGGAAGAAAAAAAGGTTTCATTTACAATGTTTTCTTTAGTACAATTCATGGACAGTAGTGATCCGAAGTTATTTCTGAGTTGCTCTTTGATAAAAGTGGAGAAATAGCTTCCGAAGAGATTGGCTATTTGTGCGTTTTCAATGATTATTTCATTATTGTTTGCTACTTTTATAACTTTACTTTGTACTGTTGTCTTGTTCAATCTGTCTCTGATTATTTCCCATAATGTTTTAATTTTATTACTGGAGTTTGCAATTTGCCTGATGTAGATTTCTAGTTTCTATTATATTTTCGTGATGATTCTTCTTTAAGAATTTCTGAAACTCATTCGCTTCCTTTCGCATTTTTCTTTTGTTTCCTCAGGTGTAACGAGATTCATTGAAATTATTTGTGCAGAGTGATCTGAGAAACCGGCATCGAAATTAACAACTTCAATTGTTTGTTCAATATTTGTAACAACGTAATCTAATCCTGTTCCACTTGCAACTTGTATTCTAGTCACTTCATTGTTGATTGATTTGAGACCATAGCTATCGAAAATGTCGAACAAGGTTTATATTCTGAGAATTAGATAGAGAATTTTCACAGTTATTATATCTAGAACCTTACTAAAACGTGCAAAAAATACTTCCACATTTCCTCTGGTATCTGATCTATAGAGGGTGTATTGTAAGGTGATGCTCTTCTTTTGACAGATATTAGAACTCATCAAAATAAGCCATTTCACCAAACATTTTTTTATATGAATTATGCCTCTGTTCCGAGAAAACGTAGGTGAATCTGAAAATTCCTCAGTCCGAACCTGCTCCCTCGCCTGCTCCTCCGTAGATATCAACATCTCTTGTTTTCGTCTTCTTATCTGATAAATTTGCAAAAAATATTCTATTTCGTAGAACAAACCATTTTGCCATAAGCCGCTTTTTTATAATGTTTTGAAATTGAACATTTTATAAAAGAAATTTTCGGCAAAATGACCTATTTTGATGAGTTCTATCACCAGTCAAAAGAAAAGCCCTACCTTAAAATACTCCCTGTATACAGACAATACACAGAGGCCTACCGTTGTATACACTGCCGAGCATTCAAAATCAAATAATAATAATAATATATATTTATCCCCAAAAACCACATATTCACAAAGCAAATACATTTGGTATAGGATATGTCAGTAATACAAAATGATATATTTACTAGCATTTACGCATAAGATATTCATCAACAGAATAGTAGCAATTTGTAATCAAAAAATGTTTTACAGATTTATTAAACAATACTTTACAATCTATGCGTCTTAATTCGATTGGAAGTGCATTATATAATCTAATTCCCATATATTTATGAGATTTTTCATATCGGGTTAGTCTGTGGTATGGAACTAACAGGTCATGTGATTGTCTTGTATAGTATTCATGATTGAAATTCAAAGGTAAAAATTCATTAATGTGTTCTTTGACATATTTTAATATTTCAAATATATAGGTAGAAGCCAAAGTTAGGATTTTAAGTTTCTTAAACAGTGGTCTACAGGAGGTTCTGACAGATACACCGCAAATAGATTTGACTGCTTTCTTCTGCAGTTTGAACACTTGAATGGGCACGAGATAGTTGTTTCGTTATCTGAGTTCTTCAGTTGGTAAACCAACGCTAAATGCTGAATTGGGTCCCAAGCAATTTAGCAATTCAGTTTTTTAACAAAGATTTGGTCATTGATTTCAGATTCCTTCACGACTCTGGCTCTGGATTTAATTAAAAGTCTTATACTGTGACTCTGGTACCGAAATAAAGTTCACTTTCCGACGGAAATAAATTATTCCGGCCAACAAAATCCATTTCAAATAATTATTGGAAAAAAATTGCTCCTGCATCCCACATCCCACGTCATCTGCATTCGAGTACGTCGAAATCTCCAAAAGAAAACTCGGCGTTTCTACAAACAAATCTTAATTGAAGAACAAAGATATTCCAAAAAGTAACTCATTATATCCTCATTACCTCAACACCTCAGAACAATAGCCGGACTTAAAAACCAGTTGAAACATTCTTTGTCGGCAAACTTCTTATGGAACAACAACAAGTAAGTAGTAATTTTATTGCTATGAGAATCATTGTAGCTACCCAATAGAGTGCAATCACTTTGTAGAGGAAAACAGCGTCAGCATGATCCGTTTTATCTTCCGATTCATCATCAAGTTGAAATTTAATGCCGCTGAATACCGAATACCAACAGATTTTTGCACCGTGACCGAGTACTGTAAAATATGCTAAACAGCACCTGAGATCCTATTAAATTACAATGCTCTCTGCTCGCTGTTATCCGAATCAGATAAATTGACGTGGAAATGGGTCGGAGTTCCTCATTTTTGCTGAATTGATTCTGATTGATATTTGATGCCCGTTCTTTTCTATGATCGTAAATTCAGAACTTTGTCCTCATTAGTCTCACTTGTCGAGTGCCCCGAGAAGACAATTGAATGCATAGCTCCCGATGGAGATCTACCATCAGATAGAAGATACCGACGTTAATCGTGAACATGAATAACAATTTATTTGATCACATTCAATCTTTGTAACCTTTGCAATAATTTTCCTGAATTATGATTTCCGAATTCCGAATCAAATATAAAACTTTTGAAGAGCCTGTCTTGAGATATATTCTTCCGATGACTACATGCAAAAATGACGAATAGCACAGTATTTTCGAATCAGTTGGAAAAGTTTCGAAGAAGTTGGAAAATTTTCTTAGCTCTCCCCCCAAAAAAATTTGGTTTCGGCCTGTGCCTTCCGAAACACGTTTGTTTTTGACCATAAATGCATAAAATAAGTAGAGGGCATTCACGAAACTGGAAAATTTAAAGGATAAGAGGCCAGAGCTGACAACCACAAAACGAAAAATATAACTGAAAACAATGCTGTAATGAGTTCATTAGAGTACTGTTTTTAGTACTGTAATGAACTCATTACGATACTGAAATAGGGAAAACATTTTCTACGTTCGTATAATGGCCACTGAATCAGTGCAGCTCATATTGCCATCGGTTTGTCTACACTCGGTACTGAAATACACACGAGAGCCCTAAAGTAACAACATTCAGTACTTCGACAGTCTTTCGAGCGAAACACGAAACATTTTTCCTGCAATTAAAGAACCGGTATATGGATTGAAATATGCAACCAAGATTGTACCCATAAAGTGGGCAAATTTCCGCTACGTAAAGCGCATTCGTTGTACTCTGGGTATTATACGAGCCTTTGAACTTGAACGGTATTTTGAGGTTCATTGTCAATGTCAGGATTAACGAACGTGCTCTCCTATGCAGTGACGGGTTGTGAAGAAGTGTGGTTTCTGCTACCAACGATAGTGTCGTTTCTTGACATGCATGAGATAGGAAAGGATGAGCATGAAACGGTGTTTTTGAAGGTTGTTCATTTATGGTTTGTACCATGTCGAAATGAAATGAAATTCCGATCTTGAATTCGAATATTTCAAGATAGAATGACAAGAATGAATTGTATCGGGAGCGATAGAATATCGTTATAAATATGAAGCGGTGTCAGACATATACAGGGTCTTTCACGAGGAACCTCACCCATATTTATACGGGAAACTACTGAACGTATTTTCATGAAATTCAGCACTTATAAGTACTTCACGATGCTGATGAAATCTAAAATATTTTCAAGGCATGAGCACCTCCGGTTTTTCCGGAAATGACGTCAACTTCCATTTTTCAAATTAGAACACCATTTTTTTATTGCAGAAATAGATTCCTTAAAAAATTTCAAGTTATTTTGATGTAACATTTTTCAGTTTTGGTTGGAAAATTCTCTCTGAGCGGGAAAATTCGAAAAAAAATCGAAAATAGAGCTCCGCTGAAACAAGAATAACTTCGAGGTTTTTGAATGGAAAATTTTCATTTTTGGGATTTTTCAAGATGTAAGATTGATGTATCCACTTTAAAAATCGAAATCGCGATTCATGATACAGGGGGTGAAAAAATCGCTTTCAAAGTTAGGGATGACAAAATCGTGAAAAATCAATTTTTTCAAATTAGAACCCCATTTTTTTATGGCAGATATTGAATCTACGTTAAAAAATAATGTGAGTGTATGCATCACACCCTTGCCCTAAAATGGATATTTTCTGAGTTAATATCCACTTTAGGGCAAGGTTGTGATGCATACACTCACATTATTTTTTAACGTAGATTCAATATCTGCCATAAAAAAATGGGGTTCTAATTTGAAAAAATTGATTTTTCACGATTTTGTCATCCCTAACTTTGAAAGCGATTTTTTCACCCCCTGTATCATGAATCGCGATTTCGATTTTCGAAGTGGATACATCAATCTTACATCTTGAAAAATCCCAAAAATGAAAATTTTCCATCCAAAAACCTCGAAGTTATTCTTGTTTCAGCGGAGCTCTATTTTCGATTTTTTTTCGAATTTTCCCGCTCAGAGAGAATTTTCCAACCAAAACTGAAAAATGTTACATCAAAATAACTTGAAATTTTCTAAGGAATCTATTTCTGCAATAAAAAATGGTGTTCTAACTTGAAAAACGGAAGTTTTTCCGGAAAAACCGGAGGTGCTCATGCCTTGAAAATATTTTAGATTTCACCAGCATCGTGAAATACTTGTTAGTGCTGAATTTCATGAAAATACGTTCAGTAGTTTCCCGTATAAATATGGGTGAGGTTCCTCGGGAAAGACCCTGTATACCTAATATTCTAATGGACAGCAGACATTGTAAGGAAAATAATAACACAATTCTGGGCTGAAACATGACATCTCACACCACCAAAACTGAACAGACAATTGCCTGGTTGTGTAATTACCTGTTGACAATTCCTGAAGATTTAGAACATATAAAATTTTATATAACGAAAATGTATCACACGCCGGCTATTCAGAATCACAGAGTGAAGTCGGAAGATCGGTATGAGGAAAACGAACACTTCCGAAAGTGGTCAATTATCAGAGTAAATACACCTTCTCTGATTTTTTCGCAGACACACAACTTGACCCCTTCAACGATCTTCAAAATTCGAATGAAAAATAGCTAAAGCTATTTATCAGATTAAATTTCTTGTATCCTCATTTTCCCTTGGGATGAACAACCATCTCTTAAAAGGGTATAAGACAAAAAATTAAAAAAGTCATACAGCCCCACATATAGAAAAACCACGAATTCGACAGGAATACCTAGGTTCTCAACTTCTCAGGGCCGTATCTAGGGTGTGGCCAAGTGGCCCCCGCCACAGGCGCACGGTCCGCAGGGGCGCCAAAAAATATCAAATGAAAAAAAAAATTTGAGCGCCAAAAAAATTCAAAGAACAAAAAATAGAAGCGCCAACAAAATATTCGAGATAACATGTCACGGTTTTCATGTATACGCCAAAAATATTTTTTTGCGTAAGGAGCGATGTCGCGACTCCGCCAGGTAGGATGTGAAAATAAAAATAGGTAAATATCCATATTATTGTGTATTATTTCGAATTTGTGACGAAAATATCTGAAAAATATTATAATATACACAGGGTGATTTTTTTAAGTGTTTCATCAGAAGTTTTCGAGGAAGGAATTGCGATGCAAATTCAAAATTTTGTATTTTTGTTTTAGAGTACATGAATTCAATTTGTAAAATATTTTCAAGCGGAATCTACTTCCGGTTCTACCGGAAACGGATGTGAACTTTGTTATTTTAAATGGAACACCCTGTATATTAATACATATTTCAATTCTTCGTTTAATTCTGCAATGATTTGATGTATGATATGCGCAACCACATCAAGCGATTGTTGAGTTATTGCCTGATTTTCGAATTTTTTGACAGAAAGATTGTCACAAATTAGTGTTTATATCTTCAAAATCCCTCATTGTAAGAAATTTTTTTTGAAACAGTGAGACAAAAGAAAGTACGCTGATACTGCTTCTTGTATAAATTATGAGGAAATATTATACAGGGTGCCTGAAACAGAGCTTCAAAGTGAGCCTCATTAAAATTACGAAATCTCATTTTTTTCAAATGGGAACCATATAATTTTATAATTCCGATCGATTGCTCGTCAAAAACTAGTTAGAGTGTGTCCTTTCATGTCTTTAAAATGAGTAGTTTCGCCGTTATCGAATAAAATTCGAATTTCACGACTAAAGCCAGGTTTCTTCGTCTGAACATCAGGTTTATCAAGGTAATTTTCAAGTAAGCTATGTCAATAGTAATAATATGTCAGTTTTAAACTAAAATTTCTTTATTTAGTCATCATTCATTATCTGCTCTGTTTATTTGTCACATTTGCCGCAAATAAAGAACAGACTTTTGATAATTGATATACCATTCTGGTGTACCTTTACATGGGCGCCCGCAGGGGGGGGGGGGGGATGGCCCCCCCTGAGATTTGTATGGCCTTATCGTTTTTCAGCTTAACACCCTCAATATTTCAATAATTTTCATTTTGCCCCCCCTGAGAAAAATTTCTGCGGGCGCCCATTGTACCTTTTTATTATTATTGCTTGTTTTGCATAATGCTTGATCAATAAAAATAAGTAGGAATGACAATTCCTAACATAGCCTACTTTGAAATAGACGAGCATACCACTCAATTCGACAGAATTTCATGAATAAAGCCAGGTTTTTCCCATCAGTCAAATTCAGTGGTATGCTCGTCTATATCAAAGTAGGCTATGTTAGGAATTGTTATTCTTACTTATTTTTATTGATCAAGCACTATGCAGAACAAGCACTAATAAAAAGGTACACTAGAATGATATAACAAAAGTCTGTTCTTTATTTGCGGCGAATGTGACAAATAAACATAGCAGATAATGAATGATGACTAAATGAAGAAATTTTAGTTTAAAACTGACATATTATTACTATTGACATAGCTTACTTGAAAATTACCTTGATAAACCTGATGTTCAGAAGAAGAAACCTGGTTTTAGTCGTGAAATTCGAATTTTATTCGATTACGGCGAAACTACTCATTTTAAAGACATGAAATGTTTGGCACACTCTAGACTCTAACTAGTTTTTGACGAGCAATCGATCGGAATTATAAAATTATATGGTTCCCATTTAAAAAAAAAAAGATTTCGTAGTTTTAATGAGGCTCAATTTGAAGCCCTGTTTCAGGCACCCTGTATAATATTTCCTCATAATTTATACAAGAAGCAGTATCAGCGTACAATTTTGCCCGATAAAATTTGACGAAAAAATAAAAAATCTTAACAATCGCTTGATGTGGTTGCGCATATCATACATCAGATCATTGCCGAATTAAACGAAGAATTGAAATATGTATTAATATACAGGGTGTTCCATTTGAAATAACGAAGATCACATCCGTTTCCGGTAGGACCGGAAGTAGATTCCGCTTGAAAATATTTTTCGAATTGACTTCATGTACTCTAAAACAAAAATACAAAATTTTGAATTTGTATTGCAATTCCTTCCTCGAAAACTTCTAATGAAACACTTAAAAAAATCACCCTGTATATGTATATATATATTTAGTTTATTCAAAACTAAAAAAAAAATTTGAAACGTGATGAAAAAAATCTACGCCAATTTGGGGGCGCTGAAGAAAATCTTGCCACAGGCGCAGTAGTACCTAGATACGGCCCTGCAACTTCTGGTCAATTTTTCGAAATCAGATACTTCCTTCTACAATGATCACACCCTGTACATCACAAACGAATTTCATCGAGGACGGAACTATGCAGCGTAACTTCTAAATGGTAAATCAACTGTGAAAATGAACGGGAGGTATGTGAAATTTCCTGTGAAGCCGTCAAATGATTTCCGCTTCTGAAGACTTCACGGATACGCATTAATCGCTTGTCAATTACTCGAAATTTCTGAATGTAACACATTTGATTTACTTTCCTATAACTTTTATATTGTAAGATTTTTATATATTTAATTGTGCACCAACTTTCCCATCATATCTAGTAAGAAAAAGCACTGACTTGAAGTAGTTCATACGGGGTGCCAGATTGCGAAAGAAACAGAGGTATTTTATAGAATAAGAATCAATATTTAGGAAAATCGCCTGTACCTGTCAATTCAGTTCTTGAAGGGGACATTTTGTGCATAGACCATCATCATATCATTGTCAATAGGACCACGCAGGAGTGTGAAATTCTTTGAGAAAAACGAAATACTAAAATGATGGTTTTTATTATAAAAGAAATGCCCCCCAAGAAAAAAATTGACGGGTCCGATTGATTTTCCTCAACACTTATTCTTCTCATATGAAGAGTATCCATTATTTGTGGTTTTTGACCTACCATACTATACTACTTATTCTTCTATAAAAAAAGACCACTGTTTCATTTTCAGTAGTACGTAATAACCCAAGGACTTTTGATAATTGTTCGAAAAAGTTTGTGACAGATTTCGAAAGTTTGTTGCTTGGAAACAGACACCGTAGGCGGCCTAAAAGCAACAAGCTTGAGAAAGTTGTCATAAAATTTTTGAGCATTTATCAATGTCCGAGGATTATTCGGATAGAAATTTTTTTTGCTAATTATAGAAAAAATACAGAGCTGAAACAATTTATTTAAGAGTGCAATTAATAAAGGAACAATTACAAAAGTTGAATGAAGTTCCAGACGTGTTAGTTTCCATAATTGATGAAGATGTATTTTCACTACGCTAACTACGCAAGCTGATGTTAATACTTTGATTATGATTTTCGTCGTCACTATTCAAGTAGGGTTTTATACAGTTGGCATTGTTGTAACCCAAAATTTTTATAAGCTGCTGTTCTTGTACACCACTCTTCAAAATTTTCACTGTAAACGGTGTTTTTTGGTATGTTCGATTCTATAATTTTATTAATATTCGTATTAAAACCAAATCGTGACATTTCGAAATATTAAATATTTGAAACTTCAAAATCGAAATAAATCAATATGTGCCCACAGCAACGCGGAAAAATGGTCTGTTATCAGTGTAATGTTGACATGATTAGGTGAGATTGTAACATATTGAAATTAAATGATGAAATTTGATTGGTTGTTAGAACTGTCAAGAAATTTTCAATGTGACAGCCTGTTTTCAATTGGATAATGGGAATACCTGTAGGTTCAGTCATCGTTATTCTGGAAGCATGATATAACTTTCATATTTTTCAACCAGTAATGCGGTAATGCCCCAAAAATGGTCGATAAATAACGTTGGACGGTCTAGAATTTCAGACGAATTGAGAGAATAGGTTCGAAAATATTTGATTTTTTCATAGCACGAAATTCAACATAAAGGTACTCAGAAATCGTTGAAATAAAAATGTGATTTGAATTCAAATCAGATATTTAGTTTTCGAGATATTGGGAAAATTGAATAAAAAAAATAAAACAAAGTGAATCTGATTAATTTGAAATAAAAGATCAGATAACGGGAGTACTTATGAATTGAAAGCATTCAAAAGTGGAACCAGCGAGATTGATCAAGAATAGGAAAAAAAGAAGGGTAATAGTCAAAGGAGAATCCAGAAATAATGACAATGATAATGAACAAATCATTTGTGGCAACAAAGACGAATAATAGAGAAACAGAAAAATCCAAAAATGATCAACAGTCTGATAAGGGTAGTAAAAATGAAGTTAATTCTTCTGAGGAATAAGAATTTTATTCCCGAAGAGGAAAATGGTAATCAGAATGAAAAAGAAGAAACGCAAAGAGAGAACAGTGATTCGATGAAGATATTGTTGATAAAAATTATCTAGCAATAAGAAGACAGGGATAACAACACAAGTCTGTGAAAAAAATCAATGAATGAGGATTCATTTGATGAAAAGATAATGATAGAGAGCGTCGAAATCATTCTAAACTAATCCGGCCGAGAACAGGGAGAGAAGGTTTGGAATTTGAAAATGACATAGGACTTTGCTGATTAACGGGAAGGAAGTAGGTTCTACACATCTTCTAACGCAAATGCTCTTTGAGAGACAAAGCCTTGAAGAAAGTAACGCAAGCCATCAGCGACAGGATAGAGGGGTTTGAGCTGAAGGCAAAGTCGAAGGGATTCAAAGGAGAAGCTAAGTGTGGGTGTATATCCCTCTACTGAAGAGAAGCTCATTACAACCAACGAAGTGGTTTATACAAGGTAATACATAATAGACTTCTCATTTCATTTAATCAATAAATTCCCTACGAGACAACTAAATAAGTTGTTCTCTGTAGGGCCTAACCTTATAATATTCATGATGTATAAGCAAGTGAAAAACTTCTCTCCTCTCCTGAAGAAAAACCGCACTCTTCAACGATCCAATTACATTCTCTTCACCCATCGCAATCCGCGTTCTAGACAAATTGATTCCTACTTAAAACCAAATTAAGAACTAGTTCTAGGCCACAAACGCCACCGTACGCCGAAGAAGGCGGTTATTAGATGTCTCACATAAATTTATGTATATTACAATCTAATAGAGATGTAAACACCACAATTATAGAAATGAACCGATGTTGTTTTAAATTTGATGAGATGTAGACTGAAGAAGCTGTTTTATTCGTTCGAAACGCCTGGGGCAATCATGAATTTCAGTATTTAATCAGGTAGCGTGTTATCGCATCGAAGAGAGTAGCGATGTAAGGATCTCATGGTGAAATTACAGAGAGGTCAGTTTCTCATGTTCACCCCATGAATTATTTCAGTAATTTGGATCGGAATTCAGGCATAATCACCATTGAAAATACCGAAATCGCGAAATCTTTATGAGATTTTCACATTTCACAAGTTAAGCGATCTGGGCAAAATATGCGGACAGCTTGAATACGTAATTCTCGATATAGTCCATCCAAGAATTACTGACATCAAAGCAGGTCTTGAAAATCCAGTCGCAGCTTTATTTCTAGTAACAAAAAAGTAACTAAAAATTTTCTGTGCTTTCATCATAGCAATGAGTGCACTATGAAACATTTGAGAAAGAAAATGTCTTCAATTATCACATACGATTAAGATCATGTAAACTTTAAATCAGCAGTATATTATTTTCATCTCGTATTGAAAAATTTTCATAGTTATGATAAATCGTAGGAGCATTCAGCAAGGAAATTCTGGTTCGATAACGAAAATTATTGTGAAACTCGAATGTAGAGATATCAGTCATATACAGGTTACCCATGAATGATCAAAAAGCATGTTCCTTTCCAAAGTCCAATATGAATATTCTTTTTATTCCTTTTTCTACTTGCTCTGTACAGGCTTTCCATTTATTCGCATCATTCTAAAAATAATCGAAATAGAGGATCACGTCCCTCGGAAACAGAATAATAAATGAGGGAAATGGACTAGCAGTGATCTTAGAGAATAGATCTCTGCTAGTCCATTTCCCTCATTCCAAAAATCTTCGCTTGCTTCATGTCTTCCTATTTTCTCTGAATTCTTGGATTTTAACTCATTTTACAGAAACCCGAAGCCACTTCTAAAGGGGTTCTGAGGCCCGCCGCTAGCTGTTTCTAGTGCCTGGGTGCTATAACTTGCTATATCTGTTTTGCCGCCTTATACTAATACTGATTATAATAATAATAAAATTTATTTGCTTCTGACACAACCTTATATAATTCTCTTTACCTAAATATTACAAATACACAAGTGAACAGAGGATTTCTACAAGATCGCCAGTTTATACTTTTATACGTTTTCTTATACTGATTACTCCTATAGGTCTCCCGAGGAGACCCCTTTGAAACTACAGGCTTCGAAGCTTGTAACTTGTACAAGTTAGGAGAAGAAGTTGTCTTCTGTGTAGGCCTCGGTGTAGGCTTTGTTACTGTGTCCTTACGCCACCTTAGGCACAGCACTGTTAATGGTGGCCCTCACCGAGACTAGAAATTTCCTAACCTAGGAATTGAACTCGAGCCTTTTGGCGCCAGATTGTATCACCCTAACTACTGGGCTACGGGCACTTACCCTGAGTTTGATCAAAAAGGGCTATTCAATGTTTTCTCTTTACAGTGGAAAAAAATGGAGAAAAACTTATTGGAGATGAAACATTTATTCAGGTACACTGAATTGAAACTACAGCTGAATTACTTAGTCTCAGCTGGAGCATTGTCGATCTTAAATAATATTCAGTTTAGGATCTCTCACCAGATGCAACCGAAATCAGTGTTAGCTATATTCGGGTCATCGCCAAAAACATATTGCAACCGGGTTTGTGAATCATTAGACTGGTCTTCTGCAAAATGCGATGGTTACTGTTCATGTTCATTCTCTATTCAGAACCAAGTGCCGAGATGAGGAAACACGTTTGAAATGATTTTTTTCTGAGAAGAAATGAAGGCTCTATAATGCACCAAAATCTAATAGCTCTGGCTTGACCCCAGACGCCATTAGAAATTTTCAAAGTTTGGGAAATGATTAAAAAACATTTTTTCTGGATTTTTTCGTTTCTCTCAATCCTACTCATCTTATAATTTTTTTCTGAAGATGCACCAGAATTTGATCGCTCTAGCGGTACCACAGACGCCATTACGAATTCTCAAAATTTGGGAAATGTGTAAAAAAAAATTTTCTGAATTTATTTTTTTTCTCTCCCAATCTTACCACCGCAGATTCAGTCATTAATTTTTTTCTGAATATAAAAATGCTATAAAATGCACCATAATTTCATAGCGCTATCTCGACCACAGACGCCATTAGAAATTTTCAAAGTTTGGGAAATGAGTGAAAACTTCTTTTTTCTGGATATAATATTTTTATCCCGATCCTACTTCCGCAGTTTCATCTCATATTTTTTTCTGAAGAGGAATAAGAGCTTCATAATGCACCAAAATTTCACCGCTCTAGCTTGACCACAGACGCCATTAGAAACTTTCAAAAAGTTTGGGAATCTCTAATCTTTGGCTTGAACCTTAGAATCCATTGTGGGAAGTCATCCCATGTCCTGAATAACACTATTGACTACGATATTGGACAAACAAACATTTCTAGTTCTTTGATATACTTCTTAATGATGCTGCAAACAAAAGCACATTCATTCGAATATAAACAAACTAACAGTCTCCTGCTGCTATGCCTCAACTGGATTTTATGGATTCGAACCAATATATTTTCAACTAGACCCTTTTAAAAGTGATGCCATTAAAGCTTGAGGTTATTCTGGGAACTTGGAATAATGCCGTTGTGCATAACAAGTGTGCAAGGGCCCCAGCATTTGTTGAGCTGGAGGAGGGGGGGGGGCAAAAAAATCAGAGTAGAAATAATGAACTAGGGTAAGTGAGGGATGAAATAAATTTTTTTTTATGTTTTATCAGGACTGACTATACAGGCTGGTCCTAAATAGGTGTATCAACGGTCAACTGTAGATTTCTCAAAAGAAAACATTTTTTTCCCTTCAATTTTTTCTTCCGAGTCTTCGTTTCCGAGATACAGGGTGACAAGAATTTATATTTTTTTCAGTTTTATGCTTAATTTTTATACTTTACTCGGTTTTATTAGAAGTGCCATCGGCGGAGATATTGAATTTGCAAGGTTTCACTCCCAAATTTTACACCACCGGACAAATTTGAATTTGCGAAGCAAATTCTGATGCGCCTATGTGTTTTACATGAAAAAGGGACTCATCGTTCATTACCCTGGAGAGTTAGAGTGAACCGTTTTCGAGAAAACTGGCATTTTATGATGAAAGTTCACAAATTTATTAATTTCAACAAAATTTTAAAACAACGTTTCTAAGTTTAAATTGCAAAGTTATTTTTGATCATTTTCACCGACCATAGTCAATTATCACTACTGATTTATGCAATTACAAGAAATTACCAATGCGTTAGAAAATTGTTTTTGATCAAAAAATTCCAGTTTTCTCGGAAACGGTTCACTTCAGAGCAATGACCAGGACTACCTTTTTTATGTGAACCTTGGTTCAAATTCAATATCTCCGACACTGGCACGTCTGATAAAACTGAGTACAGTACAAGAAAGTAGCTATCATCAGTGACAATGTGTGAACAGAAACTCAATTCTGTAATTCAAACGGTTCCTGAGATATTAGCAAAAAACTGAAAACATGTAAATTTTCGAAACTCTGTGTCTCTGAAACGAAGACCTGAAGTAAAAAATTGAAAAGAAAAAATATTACTTCTTCATGAGGAATCTACAGTTGATTGTTGTTACACTCATTTAGGAACACCTTGTATAATTCATATCAAAATAAAACCGAATAAAATTTCCAAACTAATCAAAACACAACCTTCTTGGATTCTTAGCGAATTCTAGTTGTCGAAGTCAACTCTCAACCATCGTACTCCTTAGCCAGGTTGTGATCCTGCAAAGGCTGCTGATTGATCGCTCCACAGTGCAAGTAGTGCACGGTATAGCGATCAAAATTTTTAAAACTTTACGTCTCAGGAAAACATTCCCCTGTTTCTCTCAAAACATCAATAATTGTCAGCTCTTTGAAATTAGCACCAGGTTTCTCCTGCGATGTCCTTTACCATAATTCTACTTAATTTTTGATGCCGCTAAAATTTTAAAAATGGCAGAAAGTATCGCAACCATCAGTGATACTTTGTAACGAAAGGTTTTGCGTCAGAGCAGGGTGCAGTTTGCTTTATGTATACGCCGGCGTTGATAGATAAATTAATAGCAGATAAATGATGCTATTATTTCATGAGTTTTTAAGGGCTACTTGTGAAGCTCAATGGGGGCAGGTATAAATATGTATAAATTTACAGGATGTCCCGTTTATATTAGAAAAATTGATAACAAAAGTTATGTCCTCAGATACGACATGCGTCATTATATTTTCCTGCAAAATTTCAAAAATATTGTCCTTTCCGTTTTGAAGATATTGATTCAGTAGCATATTTTATGCCAACCTGTTTATCGTGACCTCGTTACGCTGCTCCAGAGGATCTCTTCACCACCCTTTGATCTTTTGTTTGCGGAGACTGCGATTTTCGAGTCGACGCGGTCGATAGTTCCAGTCTTGGAAGCGGCTTACTGTGGGAATATTCTTGGATCTCTCCAAGACATTCGAATTTGTTTTGGTCATTAATTATTATTGAAAAAAAATATTTTCCTATGAAGTATAAGATAAACAATTAGACGTTATTTCTTTAAAAATTGGGCCCAGAGAGGTTTAGTTGAAGTAGAAGGAAATCTAAATTGCGTACACATCATATCAGGGAAAATCAGAAAAATCTTACGTTTTGACAGAAGTGTAACTTCTCGTGATATTTCTCGGAAAATTCAAATTCCTTGGATTCTCTCAAGGTGAATATCACTTTCTTGAATTCATTTCCTTTCAGAACTCGAAGAGATCGACAAAGAGATTTAACTGTCGATTTCTGATTCTTCCGAATGTTTCCTAATCCACAGTTACCTCATACACAGTGCATCGTATTATGCTGCTAATTAAAATGATGATATGAGAAAAGGTTCCCTATCTTCAAAGGTCGATGAAATTGAAGAATGGGATACCTTGCAAGAGGATTGTAGAATAAAATCTCTATTAACTTCGACTCATTAACACTCATCAATGCAATTTTATACTTGGTTAATGAACTCTGTAACAAACAACGATCTTTCCGTGTAATTCTGAACGCCAAAGAACATTAAATTACCATTACCGTTGTTTGAAAACTTCGAAAAATAATATAATAGGTTTAGGAGTATTCATTACGAGTTTCTTAATAATATCGTAGTCATTCGCTGATGAAAAATTTCTGAACTTATGTTCAGACTTGAAATAATTTCACACACCTATAGCCTATATTTCTGATTTCGAAAGATCTGTACTGTATTTCTGTTCAGGGGTATTATGAACTATGGGTATTAGGAACAGAAACAGGATTACTGAAAGAATAATACGGGGTGTGCTAAGCGAAAAGAGCCAACCCCGATATTTTTTATTCTATAATGATGAGCGAAATATAATGAGATACCTACATTGATTTGATTGCAACGGGACACATTCTGCAGTACTTATGAGTCTTGAAAACTCCTCACGAGGGAGCGCTACAATCTCAAGAATTTGAATATGACAGAAGAGTAACTCCTTATTTTTATAACGGGTGTTTAAACTATTGTCCTTTTGGCAGCACTGATTCTGGCAGCTCACCCACATTTCGTGTTATGTGTAACTGTCAAACATCTTCAACGTGGTATATAATTCAACCATGAATCGTCTCACCAACAGGGGATGCTTCAACCCCTCAAAACTGAATAGGGAAGAGGGGTTAAGTGAAATTTCATTTGATAGGTCTTGGAAGCATCTTCACAACGGTGTATGAATAACGTAACTTGATGATCTCTCGATTTTTTCTTGTGGGGACATATTGAGTTCAAGATTTTTGCGACTCAGCCTGAAAATTTGTACGAACTACGTCAACGAATTTTGGATGAGTGCCCTCAAATAACTTCATTTATGCTGAACCATGTAAGAGACGGTTTTCAGTTTCAAGATTTTTGTATTGTATGAAAGTCGATAGAGAACAATGCGAACATTTGATTTGAAAACGCAGATTTAATTTTTTTGATTGTGAACATGATGAAACAATTCATTTTTTTTAAGAATGAGATTTTTTTCTGATTGTGTTGAGAGTTTGTTGAAAGGATTGCTAAAAATGGGCTTGTACAGGGTGGCCAGATTTCGATTGTTTAGTACTACAGCTCCTAAACTACGAGAGATAGAAAAAGAGTAATATACATCTCATGTCCTATTTTTTCGAGAAACATAAATTGCTGAAAACACCCAAGTTGCTACGGCGCCTAGTTTCCGAGCTACAGGGTGATTTTGCTGTTTGGTCCATTATTATTGAGTGCCCTAGTCTCAGTGTTAGAGCATTGGATTAGGACCCGGTAAGTCCTTAGTTCAATCCCGAGATTGGAAAGATATTTTATAGTCTCGGTAGGAGCCACCATTCCACTGTTGGGTCAAAAATTAACAGTGCTGTGCCTTAGGTGGCGTAAGGACACAGTAACAAAGCCTACACAGAACACAACTGCTTACCTGGCACAAGTCACAAGCTTCGAGGCTTGTAGTTTCAGGGGGGGTCTCCTCAGGAGACCTAGGAGTAATCAGGATATACAATATATCATTCCTCTCAGCAAACGAAACACTTTGTTTCTATACCATTTCTCAACATTAGGTTTCGTTCGAAAGATACAGGGTGTCGAAAATCCATGAAAAAAACACTTTTCTATTCACATCATCGGAACCGTTATTTCAAATGAACAAATGAACTGAATTTTAGTAGATTGTTTACTCTGTTCATAGTGCATATTCCTTAATCGAAAGTTATTCAATATTTCTCCTGGTATAAAAGTTACAGCGTAGCCGACTCATAAATACACGCAAAAATACTATAAAACCATTTGAAAAAGATGAACACTTCATATTTTCGGAAGAATCAATCATTTTAAAAAATAGAAGTATTCTTATATTTTTCTCAATAAAACGCGTCATTTTCGAGTTATTCCTGATTAAACCCAATAAAATCTGACGAAAAAATTGAAAATCTTAAGAATATCTGGATGCTTCCCTGGCTTTTCAATATCACAGAATGGCCGAAATTTATAAACTCTCTGATCTCTATACAAGGTATTATTTCATCAACTTTGTCAAGACGGAAATCTCTATGATGAAAGAACGTTTGATGTGCTGTGCCTTAGGTGGCGTAAGGACAAAGTAACAAAGCTTATACACAGAACACAACTGCTCACTCCCAACTCGGCACAAATTACAAGCTTCGAAGCTTCTTGTTTCAGAGGAGTGATCAGGATAAACAATAACAATATATCATATCATATAATTGACTATAACTTACGTAATATAGGATCTACGCTCTCGAAATTAACACATTTTCAGGGCATTTTTTTTACTGCTTTTCAGCGGTGCTATTGGATTTTTTGTATCTGCTCAAATTTTTGAGCAAAAACGAAAAAAATTTTTCTTAAATTGAAACCATAGGAGGAATTGATTTTTCCAAATTGATCTTTCGTCAACGACTTCAAAAATATATATCATGATATACTTCCGAGTTCCTTATACATATATCGAAAATTTCGAAAAATCACTTTTGGTTCAACAAAATCCGAGCAGGCTTTGAATCTTTGATTCACTTCCATAGAGCAAGGAAACTGTCCCTGTTCACTTCCGCCCATAGAAATATCTCACAATTATTGTAAGCTGCCAAAATTGATTAAGGAAATATTAGCTTCATTATTACTCAGGGTTTCGTGAAACTTGTTGATTCTAGAATGATTTCTCTGCTAAATTGAAAACTGAAAAGCATTTAAATACAACTCAGATGATTTGATGATGACAATAACACAAAGTTTTATGCAACCCATTGATAACAGTAGGTGATGAATTCTTCCATGGGGGGGCAAAAAAGGCTCAATCAAGAAAAAATAATGATTCACTTGAAAAAAGGAAATTCACAATAAATATTTCCCATTGAAAGAACTTTAAAGGCGTGAGACGATACAACAAATGATGAAACTGAATTGAATTTGAAAAGTGAAAATAAATGAGATTTGAAATTCTATGACCGCTTCAGTTTTGAAGGAAGTGAATCAATGCATGCTTGGATTTTGTTTAATGAAAAACGTTTTCTCGAAATTTTCGATAGTGAACTCAAAAGTATATCATGATATATATTTGTGAAATCGCTGAAGAAAGAACAATTCGGTTCCCATTTGAAAAAAAAAATTATTGCTCCATAATTTAAGCAGATATAAAAAATCACATGGCACCGCTGAAATGCAGTAAAAAGAGTGCCCCGAAGATGTGTTCATTTCGAGAGCGAGATACTATAATACGGAAGTTATGGTCAATTATAATTATGGACCAAATACCAGAATCGCCTTGTAGCCAGGAAACTAGACGACAGCGCCGTAGCAACATGGGGTTTTCAGCAATTTATGTTTCTCGGGAAAAGAAAACATGACTAGTATGTTATTTTTTCTCTATCTTTCAAAGTTTAGGACCTGTAATACTAAACCATCGAAATTCGAAATGTGGCCACCCTTACGTTGTAAAAATATTCAAGGCGGCTCATTCGTGCTGGAAAATTGATTTCTGGCGGCATCAATCGACGCGTTTTGGTAAATTTTTCCAATCATCATGGTGTAAGGAATATGTATACGAGGTGGCTCGTATGAGATGGAATACCCTGTATTTGTAGTATTGATGAATGCTTTCACGGCCAGATTCAACTACAGAATCAAAACATTCCGGGTTTTCCTAATAGTCTAATAGAAATTCCGCCTTAAGCTTGGGAATTATCGAAAAAAGTCCCAATATTCCTGTAACAAAAGATCCAGTCGGGTTGAAACAGTCCGTATATTTAAATAACGACTCTTATGCCCCTGCAAATCAGAACCGCTCATCAACAGACTGACCGACAACAACGATGTCTATGAATTCTATCTCATTTGTCTACAATCTCCGAAGAAAAAGTTAGGCAGGGAACTTCTTATACGTATTATAAATTTTGATCTCACTCTAATAAACGTGTACCTTAAAAATGAATGAAACACTCTAATTGGTACTAGGCATTCTGCTTTCTGTGCCAGTATGAAATGAGGTGCCATTATAACCATCTTGAAATTGAAAAGAATAATCATTAAGCACAATACAGTTCGAACGATCGTTTCAAATCGAAACAATTCCAATCGAAAAATCAATCAAGAAGAATAAAAAGGGAATGCATACCGACGTATAACCGATTACAGAAAACGATAGAAGGATAATAATAGGAACGAAAGTTTCCTTTCAATTCACGAAATATACATTCGTTCGAAATTATATTTCCCTTCTATTGAGCCCGGCCAATTTATTTCGGAGAACGTAATCATCGGATCTACCAAATTAATTTGGCGAACACAAATCCGTGTGGCTCCGGATTTCGTGAAGAAATGCCATTCATTAATGACGGCAGCGATCGGCGATATCCGTTCTTTTGTCTGATCGACTAAACAGAGGTGGAATATCTTCCGATGAAAAGTTTTCTCGTGATTTTGTCATGTTGAAACTTAACGCAGATGAGCGGAGATTATTTTTACTTTCACTAATGAAGAAAACAATATTTCTTTCACTACCCAATCGAGTTCGTTTTCGTGGATAATTTGGTCGGCACATAGTGAAGAAATAAAACTATATTTAGAACCTTACGACGTGTTCGTACTGTCGGAATCACCTCCTTTGATGAATTTGACTATTAAACAGGGTTCACGTACAAGTGCCGACGAACGACGAAATTGTCTAACGATTGTTCCTTGTACCGTTCTCGAGGAAATTCGTCAAGATTTAATGATAATGTGAAATACTGGAAAATTATCACGTTCAACAAAATCAAAGTCAGGAAGTATCAAAACAATTTTCTCCGTAGTGGAAGCATTAACCCGAAACGAAATCGTGTGAATACAGTAACAGATAATGAAGAAAATCGAATAAACATTCTAGGACATATTGCAGCCAATCCAAGTTGCACAGGAATTAAAAGTCTCATATTCGTCGTTTCAAAAAGTACTCAAAATTGCCATGATGCAAAGTTATATGTTGCATAAAGTTGGTAAATAGCGATTATCAGAGAAGAACAGAATTTTGCGAGAACCTCATTCAGATCCCCAAATTTGGAAAAAAATTATCTGGACAGATAAAGCCAAATTCACACAGAATGGAGTTTTTAATTAAAAAAATAATCATTTTGGGCAGATCAAAATCCACATTTAATTTACGAGAAAAATCATCAACGTAGGTTTGGTTTTGCATATTAATGGATAATCGAGTGGATAATAAAATATGTTAACATATTTATGATGAAAATTCAAACGGAGAAAAGTATCTGGAAATCTTAAGAACGGTGGTTTTCCCTTTTTGGAACAATTACCTCTCAATCAGATGTTGAATTTCTGATACCAATTAGACAGAGTGCACTGGCACATTGCACGAGACCTGTCAGTAACGAACTGAACGCAATGTTTGGACTTTTTGGAGAGAGATGGATCAGATTGAATGGTCCGTAAGAGTGGCCCCCTCGTTCTTCAGACCTAACACCCCTTGATTTTTGATTATGTGACACTATAAAATCAGAGATTTATGAAAATAACATTAATTCAAGGGGAGAGCTTGAACTGAGGGTGCGGGCTGCACTAAGGGAATTATCACCTGGACAAATACGAACAGCTACAGTAGATGGACTTCGTAGAAGAATTAATAAATGTTTGAAGGAAGGGTCCGACATTTTGAAAATTTAAGCTCTCATTAAATTTCTGTCGAATTTTGTTGTTGTTAGGAAAATTGTTGTGATAGTTTAAATCTTAGTTTTTTAACAAGTCATCGTTCATTATCTGCTTTGTTTATTTGTTATATTTGCCGCAAATAAAGGACAGACTTTTGATATATCATTCCAAGGCCGTAGCTAGAAAAAAATTAATTTCGGGGGGGTTCGTCCGAGGCCGTGGCTAGAAAAAAATTTCGGGGGAGGGGGGGTGTCCGTTGAACTGAGCTCTAGAAAAAATTTCGGGGGGGTCCCATCGGACCCCCCCCTGGCTACGGCCTTGTATCATTCTATTCCCGTGTAACTAATTATAATTGTATGTTTTGCATACTTGAGCTTGATCAATGAAAATAAGTAAAAATGATAATTCCTAACATAGCCCACTTTGAAAAAGACGTGCATACCAATGAATTTGACTGAGCCAAACCTGATGGATTAGTAGTGAAATTCGAATTTTATTCGATAACGGCAAAACTACTGATTTCAAATACATGAAATGTTCTGCACACTCCCACTGATTTTCGACCAGCAATCGATCGGAATTACAAAATTATATGGTTTCCATTTGAAAATAATGAGATTTCATGGTTTATTGAGGCTCACTTTTAAGTCCTGTTTCAGACACCCTGTATAATGTTTCATATATCCTCATAATTCATACAAGAAGCAGTATCAGATTTCTCTCTTTTGTTCCACTGTTGCGAAAAAACTCCTACAATGAGGGATTTTGAAGATACAAACACAAATTTGTGACAATCTTTCTGTGAAAAAAATTGAGAATCAGGCTATAACTCAATAATCGCTTGAAGTGAGCTTGAGCACGCAATGAATATATCACAGAGTTCATTTTTTTCACAAGATCATCAATGTGACAGTTTCATATGACTGTCCAGATAGATTCCAAGGAATTTTAAAGATGAAGACACATCAATCCCTTAGTTTATTTTATGTGGTATCAAAACTTAAGATCTTTTTGTACTGAACACCATGCATTCAGTTTTTGTGACATTCAACACAAGACGATTGTCCGAACCATATCCAGAGAAGATCCGAAAGAGGAGTGCCTCAAGATGACATTGGTATCATCCGTAAAAGATATGAGGTCTACATAAAGTCTCTCACGAACGTTCTTCAAATATTTCAGTAATTTATGATAAAATTTCCTTGTGGAATGGACTGGAGCGCCGTCTTTTCAGAACCACCCAAGAAATTTCCTTCTACGTCTTGAGGTCCAAAATTCCTTGTTGTTCAATTTCGCTTCGTAGGTTTTTCAAGAAAAATCCTCCAGAAAATTCTCTTTTCCAAAATTATGACCTGGCTGTAACTTACTAAAAACTACAATTTTCCATTTGAAAACTACGAAGTTATCCATATTTCAGCAGAGTTTCATTGTTAGATTAAATCTAACAAATTTTGTTTTAGTGACTTCACGTCGAGAAACAATTTCCTTCGAGAATTTATCGTACAAACAACTCAGAATTTTAGGAAGAATCCAATTTCATCATAAAATATACCTAACGAACGGAATTTTTGTGACACCCATAATGCATAAGCATCAAGTATGCGTTTGATGCCAACGACCCCAAGTGATTCGCAGTCAACCTATATTTCATGAAGAATCACCACAATAACAAGGAGGGGTTGACGACTTCTTCATCAATATAAAATTTCCTCTTTATCCGGTATGTAATACGTGTAGAAATTCAGGTGTGAACGTTTTGTTCATTTTATCGATTCCGTTGCTACGAGCTCCGTTCAGACGGCAGCCCAACAGCGAGCCTAGCAGGTTAGGATTTCCTGGCGTTATGCTAAGTTGAGGGAGGTTCATTCCGCCCAAAAATCCATAACAGTTCGTTGCGGAATCGAGAATAACTTGACTTACTTAGCCAAATGAAGAATTAATTGATTTGAAATATAACGTGAGCACATATTATGAAATATTATCGGGTTCATTCCATTTTTGTTGATCTCTCAGTCAAACTCATTTGGTCAGAATGTCACCCAAACAGAATTCATTCCATATTGTGTCTGTGTGGAAACCGTATTTATGAAAATAGGCACATGGGAACAACAATGAAAAACATTCTTGGATTGAATTTTGGCGAAAATATAATTTGCGGGAGAACTGAAAATTTTCATTTCGAAACCTATCTCAGATAACATTACTATGATTTCATTGAATATGGAATTCGTGACTCCATTTTTTCTGTCCTAGTATATACTTACGCTTGTCGTGATCACAGCATATAAAATAGGCACACTCTGAATACATCACAATTTGTCAATTAGCACCACTACAAGATCTTCAATTTGAATTTTGGAATTTGATCAATAATTAATGAAAAAATTTCAATTGACACCCGGGGCTTCAGAAATCAAGATTGTGGTGAACAAAGTAAGCATTCTTATTAGTTTGAAAATCGCCATTGACATTTTATGGAATTTCCAGACGTCAGACATTTCTGACGTTTCTCGCGAATACTTCAAACTTGCCCGATTCCCGAATGGAAAACACCAATACAATAGGGAACAAATGGCAAAAAAGGTTATGGAAGGTAATATTATCACAAAAAAGGGACCAAGAAAACATACTATTGCGACACAAAAAATGACTTATACAGGGTGATCCCGGAGGAGACTATCAGATTTTAGGTGAAGTTCACACTAGTCCAGGCAGCCTTTATTGAGAGTCTACAGGGTGATTTGTCCTATTCGACCGATTTTTTTTTCATTCATAACTTTGGTATGGCTTGATCAATATTGATGAAATTTTCAGTGTAGAACAATATGATTGTCTACTTTCAATAATTTCTTCACTTTTTCGAAAATACGAGGTGGGACTCTCAATAAAACCCCCAACGATAAACCAAACATTGTTTTGAAGCTGCCTTGTGTAGTGTAAACTTCTCCTAAATTCTGACGGTCTCCTCCGGAATCACCCTGTATAATGTAAACAGATCTGTTACCGTTCGATAATGAGTGCTGGTTTTCAACAATCATCTCTGAATCATGTAAAAACCAAAATATCTACAGAAAATTAGGTTAGTAAGGTTTTGGTTGACCATTTCCAACTGAAAGTACAAAAACAGACCATATTTCCAGCAAGTAAATACCCATACGTTCTTAACCACATATTAGGTACCTAGATCAACTTTCTGACTTGATTAGAGTCCTGCGGTTTTGAGATCTTGATCGATGATACTTAACGTGCTTGGTACTTTCACCAAAGCAGAGAGTAACGAGTTTTTTGAGGAGAAACAATATATTGAGCCTCACTTGAATGGTGCGAGTTACGACGAACGTCATCACTTACTGTTCCTGACTTTGACTCTGTACGAGACTTGTCACTCAGTGACGGTATGACTTATGACGAATCGAAAATGTAATGACATTCTTACTTTTGCCTACAGTGACTTTAACAAGACAGTGGCGACAATGGAGTGACTCGTTTTTGATTGGTTCACGTGACGAAATCCGCCATTAAATTGCTAAATTTCTTTGTTTACATTTTGGATACATAACCTATAAGAGAAATAATAATTTACCAACAAATACTGTGTTATCCAGTACTATACGGCTATACATGAACTGGTAAAACACGAAGAAAATAATCTTTTCAAATTGGCCCCGAAACTAACAGAAGATCTCCTCCCTACTCATTTTGCAAAAATGAAGGTTAACACATCTACCAATGTAATAAGTCACTCAGTTAGTAGTGCACTCAAATTTATGGCAGAGGAATCGGGTAAGCCAGAGTATATAACAACAGCATTCTTTTTGGATCAAGTGGAGAAAGGGTTTTATCTGATGACCTCCAGGCATCCATCTTCGGCACTCAGTAAATGTGATATCAACAAATATCAAGAAACTGTTTCATATCTTAAAGAAATCATGCAGCTTTTCTACACTATAAAAGTTGGAGTAAAACAGATTTGGAAACCCTGCCAGTCAGGAGTACTTATCTCAATAGAGTCAATGCTGAATATACAATCGGTATTTCTAAATGAAAAAGGGTTCGAATTCCTCTTAACTAGTAGATTTTCACAAGATTGTCTTGAAAATCTCTTCTGTGTGTTGAGGAGTAAACAAATAGTTCCCAATGCAGTGCCGGTGAAAAACAATTAAAAAATAATTTGTTTATCGCAATATTTAAAAACTGCATCCTCTAGTAGTTATAACGACGATGACAGGGAATTCTTGAGTGACTTTATAGATGTATTGGATGTGAAAGAACCACATCAATATGAGGATGTGAAATTGCCAGTCAAATAAGATAAGAAGATATTTAATCTGTCTGTAAGTGAACTGAATTCCTTGTATAATATTTGTGGATATATACTAAAAAGTATAAAAAATACATCAAAGACATGTGCCACATGTTTGAATACTGTAGGTTCACAAACACCTATATATAAAAGGTTTAAAAAGTTCAGCCTACTTAAGCGCTTCGAAAAATCTTCCTTATTTTTTGTATCAGAAGTGGCATTCTGTTTCTTTGTTGATATGGAAAACATATTTAGGAAGTATTTCGATGATATGTCCAAACAGAACGTGAATCTGAAAGAATTTTATTTCAAAGAGATGGCAAATTTGAAATTTGATATTCCAAATGGCCACAATTTAAAAGATAAAATGATTAAAAGATTTATTTCCTTTCGATTGAAAATAAATTCAAAGAGGAAAAAATCACAATCGAAAAAACATAGCAGCAAGTCAGTAGCTGGTAATTTACTTTGAAGTGGGCTGAATTTCAATCAAGTATGTAACTACTGAAACAACATTTATATTGTCTAATTATATAACAATATATATGTATTCTATATGTTAATCTTACAATATAAGTTTGAAATTTGGGTGTGCTCTCTTTATTTTACAATGAATCGATATCATATCATCATATATCATTGATAGGTATATTATGATAATGTATGAAGTAGTTAGTTCACGGGTTTTTGACCAGGGGCAAGATATTCAAAACAAAGTCAAGTTGTTATTGGCTCTATATATTTCGTTACAAATTGTAACTTCTTCAGGAGTACAATTTGTAACGAATTATATAGAGCTAATAACAATTTGACTTTGTTTTGAATATCTTGCCCCTGGTCGAAAGCCTGTGAAGTAACTACTTCAAATATCACAACCTTGAAACATCTAATTCATAATGTATGTACATATCTATAATGATGGACTTGGTGAATCATTAAAATAATGAAATAAATTTGTCATATTGAAAACTGCGCTTAAATATTGCTAGGATATTTTCCAGCTTTCACACTTCTGATTTTTCCTTCAAATGAAACCTTCGTTGATGGGGCAGTGCTGCAAATCTGTTGTTTATAGAGAAAGTTCAAATAAATGAATTTTAGGGGATATTTCTTATACCTCTGAATAAAAAATGATTGTTTCATTTTTTCTATTATCGTTTCAAACTTTCGAAACTATTACTTTCCACGTGCATTCACGTTTCGAAAGTCGTCTCTTTCCAAATTCCCATGCATATACGTGTAGAAAAAGAAAAGAATGTAATTTTTCCGCACTCAAATAATGAATATGATCAAAATATATTCCAAATAAAATAGAAAGTCAAAACAAAACAAAAATCAGCTGATTCTGATTTAGCAATTTAATGGCGGGTGGGCGGAGCTTAGAGGCCCAATTGTCGCCACTGTCTTGTTATAGAGTCACTGTACTTTTGCCTATGAAGGGTGTAAGTGAATAGGTGTGACAGACTTCGTGGGGTGATAATGACTGTTTGCTATATAACTTTTTTTCGCAAATGCTTCGTTCTCCGAGATACGGGTAGTTTCAGTTTTTCTTGAATAATTACTATTTATTCATTTTCTCTTATATATTTCATAGAAGCTAATCTCCAATTTTTATTTATTTTGGTCTGTAACCAGTCGAATTATGCAAATGAAATTCTTTGGAGTTTGAGTGGTATTTTTCTAATCGCAATTAGCATTTTTGAAGGAAAAAAAAATGGTACGCCACTAATGAATTTCATAGTAGAGTTATTTCTGAATTCCTCGTTCAATTTGTGACAAAAAACCTCTCATCCCTTTTTGCCGTTTATATGCAAAAAAATACATCTTAATGAGTATTTCACAAATCTTTAATACGTTATCTAATTTGACGAAACCAACAGCTTTTACAAAAATTACGGATGAGACTTTTCTGAAAAACTGGACATATTTGAAATCTGAAAATTGGGAATATGATATTGTTCGAAATTCTCTACAATTATAGGTATAATTTTTTCGATATTATCGTTTCTGATTTGATTGAGCTTTCAAAGTTGATAACATTTCTGAAAACCATTGTATTCATTAAAATAGTTTTCAAAATGTCGAAAAACCTTCTCATAACGTCGAAGTAGAAAGATGTGGAAAGATCATGCATTGAATTTCATAAATATCATCAAAGGGTGTTTCAAATTTTGTTTTGAAAACTGTGATGGAAAATTGGCCATAACTTTTGTTTTTCAAATTACAACCCTATTTTTTATGATTGAGTTGGATTCTGCGAAGAAAAATAGTGCTCCTAAATTCAGTAGTTTCTGAGTTATTTGAGATTTTCTGGATTCATGTTGTACGTAAAGTAATTCGTCTTTTCTTCTGCATGAGAATATTCTGCGACCATTAAAGATATATGATCCCATCAATGATTCACAAGTAAATGGTCTAATTTATCAATTGTTACTATGGTTTCATTTAATCTGTTCAAATTTAAATCCAGAAAAGCTCAAATATCTCGGGAATTACTGAATTCAGGAGCAAAATATCTGAGAGTGCTATCACTATTTTTCTTCGCAGAATCCAACGCAATCATGAAAAAATAGGGTTCTAATTTGAAAAACAAAAGTTATGGCCAATTTTCGATCACAGTGTTCGACATAAAATTTGAAACACCCTGTTATGATATTTATGAAATTCAAAAGATGCATGACCTTTCTACATTCTTCTACTTTGACGTTGTGAGAACGGTTCACACTCGGGATGTTTTTGAACAAATTTATTTCCACTCTTTGTTCAACCGGGCGTGCTCAGGCTCCAAATATATTTTAGGTCTGTAGAGACTTTCAAACGGTATCGTGATTCCAATTTCTAGATTTCAAATATGTCCAGTTCTCCAGAAACGTCTAATAGGCACTCGAACATGGGACACTCTGTATAATAACGAATATCACTGTGAAATGTTACGCATGAATAAACAGATACAGTATGAAAGTAGTGAATGTGAGGAATAATGCAGTGGAAATGCAGCATCAAATTGAACCTCCCAAGCAGCTGAAGCATATCCAATCGAAAATTTTCAATTATGATTGAAACTTTCTCTATTAAGAAAACAAAACCGATGTCTAAGCCGTTCATTCTCAAAACATTCAAGAAAGTTATCAAGTATATGGCGTACCAGATCAAAAGTTGATCTTGGTTTGGAGATATTTGAACCAAGTTTTCCAAAAATTAAATTTTTAATAAATTGCTCTGATGTCTGCAGGAATTTAAACACACTATTTCACTCGTTTCATCTTTAATAAGGAAGTTCCCATAGCAACTCTCGTTTCACAGCCATAATACATGCAAGCCGACAAAACTTAGCAAGTTAGTTTCCCAGCGATGAAATTTAGACATTTCTCATATTCATAGATAGCTTTGAATACCGTAGAGAAAACAAACAACGTTCTTCTATCTATGATGAAGAGCGCAATACGTGTCAAATATGACCATTTTACTGTTGGACACATTTTCTCGTGAAATAGTCATGTCGAATACCACTCGAGAAGAAATTTAAGCAGGTAAAGGACACCGTACTTTTCTTATGGCAAATGGCGTTCCGTCAAATGTTCTAATTTATTGCCATAATGTAGTACTCGACATACTGATCAAAAGTGTCCATGGCGCCAACTCAATCCTATGACTAGTTTTTGAGACACAGGGCGTTGAAGTTGAGAATAACCCACTTTTACCACGCGAGTATCTCGAAACAGAATAGAATAAACTTCAATTGAATGCATGCCCGATTTTGAAAGTATAAAATATGTCAGTTCCTGAGCGAGCACTATGTACTATTACACTAGATATGTTGTTGTCACATCGAAAAAACCTGAAATACCCAGAATTCATACTGGGTGATCCATGATTATAGAAACTATTCACAATGAAGGTAAAGTGGACACCCTGTATTTTTGGGTTGATTTGAGGTGTTTGTTTGATTTTTCCAGAACATATCATCATGGACTCCAAAGAATACAGGGTGATTCAGCCATGAAATAAACTGTGAAGCTCGCGAAAATACCCAAAAACTACCTTTTTTTTTCATTACCCTCTTTTCGAAATTAGCTTCGTTGAGGTAGGGTTTTCTTTCACCACTGTTACTTGATTTAAAAACATTAATACGACTGAGAGTTTTTATCCACTTCCTATGACCAGATTTTTTTTTATGTAATATGAAAATTATTCATTTATGTTATTCTATTCTCATTCCAGCAGAAAATCTGGTCATAGGAAGAGGATGAAAACTCTCAGCCGTATTGATGTTTTTATATAAAGTACCTACAGTGGTGAAAGAAAACTCCCACCTCAACGCAGTTAATCTTGAAAAAGTGGGTGCTGAAAGGAAAAGGTGGTTCTTGGGTATTTTCGTGAGGTTCACAGTTTATTTCGTGACTGAATCACCCTGTATTCTTTGAAGTCCATGATGATACATTCTGAAAAAATCAAAAAAATACCTTCAATCAACCCAAAAATAAAGGGTGTCCACTTAACCTTCATTGTGAATAGTATCTATAATAATGGATCACCCAGTATGAATTCTGGGTATTTCAGGTTTTTTCGAACAACAACATATCTAGTGTAATAGTACAACATAGTGCTCGCTCAAGAACTGACATATTTTATACTTTCAAAATCGGGCATGCATTCAGGTATGGATAACCCTGTATTCGTAACGATTTTCGGTCATATTCCTCCATATGGTTGCTTCCTGGGAATGGAATGAAATGTGTTTTGAGAAAAATTGAACTTCATTCGATTCTGTTTCGAGATACGCGAGTATAGTAAAAGTGGGTAATTCTCAACTTCAACGCCCTGTATCTCAAAAACTAGCCATAGGATTAAGTTGGGGCCAGGCACACTTTTGATCAGTAGGTCGAGTACTAAATTAAACTAAAAAATTAAAACATTTGACGGAACGCCATTTCTCCGTAAGACAAATGCGGGGTCTTTTTTCTCATGTAATACTTACCTATTCAAGTTTGTTGCTTTTCGGAAATTTTGCTCATGACATTTTCTCCACAATTCATGCAAATGTCGTTCGCAAAATTGCCTAGTAACAAACTTTCATATTACAATCGAGAAATGTTGCCGGGAAAATTGGTACTATGATATTGTTCGAAATTCTCTACTGATCGAAAATATTTTTGATGCCAGGGCACTTCCGGATATGCAAGGAGTGAAAATAAATTTGTTCAAAAATTTGTTTACAATTTTTTCGTTACTGATATGATAGAGTATTCAATGCTGTATACATTTCTATTAAAACCATTGTATTCATTCAAATAGTTTTCAAAATATCGAAAAAAAAACGGAAAAAATGTCAAATATTCATATGTAGTCCGTATTTTGTTCATTCTGCATATTCTCAACATCATGCTTATAGCACTTTGAGATGCGTTTGCTCCTAAATTCGAATCTGTTTAGATTCGCTGAATTTGTACGTAGGGTGTTCAACATAAATCTAAGAAAATCTCAAATAACTGAGAAATCACTGAATTTAGAAGCAAGAGCACCTTTAAAAGCTATCATTATTTTTCTTCGCAGAATCCACCGCAATCATAAATAAATGGGGTTTCAATTTGAAAAACAGAAGTAATGTCCTATTTTCAATCACAGTTTTCGACACAAAATTTGAAACACCCTGTGATGATATTTATGAAATTCAAAAGATGCATGACCTTTCCACATTCTTCTACTTTGAAGTTATGAGAACGGTTTAGGCTCAGGATGTTGAGAATAAGAAAAATGAACATAATATTGACGATGAATATATGACTCTTTTCCGTTTTTTCAATATTTTAAATACTACATATTTGAATGGATACAAGATATAATGGTTTCAAAAGAAATGAATTGAATACTCAATCATATCAGAAACGACAAAATTGAAAACAAAATTTTTCGAAATCATTTATTCCCACTCCTTGTGTAACCGGAAGTGCTCAGGCTTCAAAACTATTTTAGCTCAGTAGAGAATTTCGAACAATATCATAATTCCAATTTCCAGAATTCAAATATGTCCAGTTCTCCAGAAAAGTCTATTAGGCACTCGAACTTGGGATACCCTGTATTTATCTAATATATTATCAATGGTTAAAAACGTAAGAATGATTATTTAGTACTTGAATTTCATATTTTCATGTGCATTCAATATGACATAAAGACAAGCATTGGACAAATCTGTGAAAATGTATATTATGTATATCCATATATCTCATGACTCAATCAACACACCACATATCGAAGAATTGAAATCATAGATAAATGGAATACGCTATTACGTTATATTGAATATTGAAAAAATTTCCATCAAGCCGATGAACAATTAGTGTCGCCTGAGATAAAAGAAACAATGAAACCACGAATTCTACGATATTAAGTAGATTTATGATGATTTATTCCATTCATTAATCAGGCGTCATTCAGCAATATTCATAGCGGGTAAAATTTTCACAATAATTTTGGTTTATTCTTAACCTTTTTTATATTGAGAATGAGTAATTAGTTCAATTGAGATGGTTCGTTCAAAAATATCTTTGGCAAGGAAAAGTGAAATTGAGGAGAATTTCGGTATATTTCGAAATCCCATGTTTATTTCATGAGGAATTATTCATTATTTTGGGAAGACTCATCAACACAGTCAGTACCCGATATGTACCACTCGTTTGTATAACATGAAGATGATGCCAAAAGAATTCCGTAATGAATTATCTGGTTTTCCCTGAAGATTTTCCAGACATTCGAGATGAGATGGATAAAAGTGTATTTTTTTAACGAAAAGATAAGCTCCTACCTTTTTTTGCTGTAGCCGACATTGTCCAATTCGATGTGTCTGTAAGCAGCGTAGGTGGCCATGATCACTGAGATAAAACAAATTAATGAGAACGCCGGTAATGAAAGAAATGAAGACCGCAAGTTTACGCGCTGCACTTACCAACAGCTGACTGAGGGGCCCGCGGCTCTGCAGTTGTTTATATAGCCTCCTGCGATCAGCCTGCAGAACGGACGAATATGCGTCCGAGAGGAACGATGATCCTGATTTTCAGGGCTTACTGAGGTATGTCAATTTCTAGTCGAATCGAGGAATCCCCTGAGAATTCGTCACAAATCTATGTCTTTTCATACAACAATGATAATATATGAAGGTATGTGAACAGTCTGTGAGTTTTCAACAGGAAGAAAACAGACATTCATGGTAATTATTCCGTAGAATACCAAAATATAGTTTATTTCAATCAGTTTTATCGAAACAATTGACAAGGTGATTAGATCAACTCAGTGGTCCATAAAGAATACAAGAGTTCCTTGACCACCTTCAGGGGGTCCTCGTCACCAAAAAAAAAATGGGTTTCCATGGGATGTAAATAGGGTCCACGTCATCGGCAGTGGATCTCAAAAGCAGATCATACCATTGGTTTATTAATTATAAGCCACATACATGGATAGTTTTCTACTCAAAACCATATAGTCTGGGTGCCGGTGGGACAAATTGCAAATTATTTATAAACTTTTCTTACTTTCTGTATAGCTTTATTAGGTAGAGTCCACCACATTTTCCTTCTGTGAAAATTTTTGTAGTCGCAGCTTTTTTTCAGCAAACCTCTCGTGAGTCGACCATATTTTCAATTTTTTTAAATCATACTCTTTTTCTGTGAAATGCAATCATAAAAAAAATCTGGGAGAAATAAAAAACATGATTGTCCGACAAAAATCGTGTGGCTTTGAGCGTGTCTACCACTTGAACATGACTGAAAATCTCATTTTTTTTTAATTATCCTGATTCGTTCAGAATCGGTTGATTTAACCATATGAAACAAAAATGCAATTGTCCGACAAAAAAATGTGGCGTTCTTGTCCGAAAAATGAAAATCCACGATTTTTTCGAGTTTTCAAATCCACTAATATCTGTCGGACAAGAAAGAATGTATATTTTAGAGAATTTCCTTTCATAGTCCACCATATGAAACCTCTCGTAAGTTGACCATATTTTCAATTTTTTTGAATAATACATACTCGTTTTTTGTAAAATGCAATAATAAAAACAATCTCGGAGAAATGAGAAAACATGATTGTCCGATAAAAATCGTGTGGCTTTGACTGTGTCTACCAACATGAACATGACTGATAATCTCTTCTTTTTCAATTGTTAATACCCTTCTGATTTTTTCAGAATCGGTTGATATAACCATGTAAAATATTAAAATGCAATTGTCCCGGTCCGACAAAAAAAATTGTAACGTTTTCCTTGTCCGACTGTGAAAATCAACGATTTTTTGAGAAAAAAAAATATGGATAAAATTTTTCTGTTTTCTTAATCTCGAAAATAGGATGTAGTGCACCAGTTGTCCGACAAAATGTGGGGTTCATTCAAAAATTGAAGAATTCAATGCTCTAATTTGGATATGAATAGTCTGTATGCATTGATCGGATATAACGTTGCTTATGTTATGAATAAACATTTGATTTGTCGAGGATCAGTTAAGAAGGATGTGCTGAATGAAAACTATCATTCAACTGTCCGAAAAAAAAGTTCGGCAATTTCTCAGTCCACCAAATAAAAGTTGTTGGTCTCGTTTTCATAACTTCATAAACTTTAAAAACATGCCTATTGCGGTTAAAAAAAAAGACTGAAAGTGTTTTGGTTTCAAAAGTGTTATTATAATGTTGGGGATTTTTTGAATGAAAGGGATTTTGTTTCTTTATAGGATACTACTTTAATATGTATGACGTGATCCACATCTGTAGATATTAAATGAAATAAAGGTTATTATTAACTAACATTTTCAATCATCATACTTGACATTTACCAAGGGTTGTAAAGATAGTTTGGTAATTTTCCCTATAAATATGAGTGCTGGTTCGGTTTGGCACCACAGTCCTGTGTAGTCTGAAACTGAGTAGACGAATTATAGTGTGTTGCCGAATTTTCTCTTCTTGAAATAATTCGTCTTTTATTCTATTGGGCAGTTTAATATTTTCAGTAGTGATGGAATATTTTTTGTGTAATAATTTGAAAACATAACCCTGGCCCCTGCCTTCAAAACGAAAAGGAAGGAAGTGAAAAAATTCACAGCTGACATCCTTAGACAGTGAAAAATATTCTTGACATCAAGAAAACATCATAATCATAAATAAAAGGATGTCATTCTACCTGTGATACTTTAACTGGATACCATTCGTCTTGTTACAAAGAATTCATTGTGAGGAGGACGTATTAGGTGAGTGAAATGCTGTTTTCACGTGCTTTTTAAACGTAAACAGTGTTTTGTCACTGGTTCAATGGACCCCAAAATCCACCATTCGAGGAAATAACAATTAAAAACATAGATGATGACGAGGAGGTTGGCCTTACTGTGGAATTAGAGATTCATCGCATACGGATTCTGACGAGGATGACAGTGACTCCGATGAGGATTGAAATCTGCCCTCGAATTCCAACCATTGTTTTTTTATTAGATTTTAATAAAAATGTCAATAAACAATTTGAATTATACACTTTCAATTCAAGGATTTGCCGCATTTCATATGGTGGACTGTTGTTTTTCTATGAAACGAAATTCTCCAAAATTAATTATTTCTTGTCTGACAAATATAAGTGGATTTGAAAACGGACAAGAAAAACGCCACATTTTTTTTGTCGGACAATTGCATTTTTATATTATTTCATATGGTTATATCAACCGATTCTGAACGAATCAGGAGGGTATCGATAATTAAAAAAAAATGCGATTTTCAGACATGTTCATGTTGGTAGACACGCTCGAAGCCAGACGATTTTTGTCGGACAATCATGTTTTTTATTTCTCCCAGATTGTTCTTATGATTGCATTTTACAGAAAAAGAGTATGTATGATTGAAAAAAATTGAAAATATGGTCGACTTACGAGAGGTTTGCTGAAAAAAAGCCGCGACTACAAAAATTTTCATACACAGAGGAAAAATGTGGTAGACTCTACCCAATTAAGCTATACAGAAAGTGAGAAAACCTTATTGATAATTTGCAATTTGTCCCACTCGCACCCAGAATAGAATTTCTTATAATATATTCAAAGGAAGGGATTTTCAGGAAAACGCTAGTATCGTGAATTCAGGGATGTAAGATTTAAGAAATAAAAATGGCCTAGTGGGTCACAAAATAATAAAAATATGATCTGAATTACATTTGAACTGAAAGGAAGACCGTGAAAACTGACCCAGACTTATACTTTCCACAATTTTTCCTCGTTTATTGAATGAAGAAAACATTCGACCACAATAAATCCACAACCATTTTTCCAGAACAACCGAAAAACACCAGAAGAAAATAATAAGCGATAAGCAACAGAAAAATAAAAATGTTTTTTTTTTTTCATTCAGACTACCTTAAAGTGTCATTGAAATTTTCCTATCACACAATCCATGTTGGTTCAATTTGAAGGAATTTAAATTTTTTCATTGACATGCTGGAATTTTACTAATTAGCGTTGGTAGTAGGAATGTTGAAAACAGTTAAGAATTGAAGAAAGTAATCGAAAAGGAGTTTGTTCAACAAGATGTCCGAATTGCATGTCAAGCACTTTCGAAAAGTATTGAAATCTTTTTTCAAAATATTCTTATACTTTACTACCACTATACTTCGGCGAAGATCTTCTAAAGAGGTATGTCTGCTTTATACAACACTTTTGTGAGAACCTTGGAGGTCATTCATTGATTTTTAGGAAAAACCTTGATACGTGAAGACGCTCACTGAAGTCACATATTGTGATGGAACAAAAATTTGTTGGATCAGATCACCGACTTCAAAAATTTCCGCAGTGCGTTGGTTTGAAAAAATGCTCCGACAGCTATTTTCCAAAATACTAGCTCAGATCTTTTACTTTTCTGGATACTGTGAATGCTTTCTTCCATAATTTCAGGATTTGAATCAGATACCGATCTGCAGCTGAGTTCTGAATATTCATAAGAAAAAAGAAAAGCACATAGGGTATCAAAAATATGGATTATTCAATATTTGTATGCCCCTTTCCTCACACCATTTTGATATTTGAATTAAAATTTTTTTATTAACAAAACTTATCTATTATGATACTAAATTAGAGCAAACTCTTTGGGATTCATAAGAACTTATGAATATTTGGCAATTCCATTTTAACTTTTTAAAATCACACCTTCTAAAGGACCTCGACCAATTTCAACACATTTTTGAATATTTGATGAAAAGTGGTTCATTACATGACGCAGCAAACCTTCGTCTTTTCCTTCAACTTCTTCACGAGTTTCTCGATTGTATCTAGTCGACTCGCAAGCACTCTGGCTTTTAAATCCATTTTAAATTCCTCAAAGAAAAATCGGGAGCCGTTAAGTCGGGGGACCTCGAAGGCCAAGGCAAATCTCCGAATCGAGAAATTAGTTGGTCATTAAACATTTCTCGCAGAACCTTCATTGAGTTCCGGGCTGTTTACTGATCCTCGTCTATTCGATTATGAAATGAGGCATGTCCCTAGCATATTTACGTAGTGCTCGGATGTTACTGTTACAACCCGGTTATTTTCATCCCCAAAAAAAACGGACCAATCATACCAGAAGAATAAAAGATTCTACTCCACACCACACAACAACTTTTGGATTATGGAGGTTCTGTGAAAAGATTTCACAAGATTTTATTTGACCAGTATCTAAAATTCTGTTTATTAACTATGCCGTTCAAATAGAAATTTGCTCGTCGCTTATTAGGTAGGAGACAGAAAATTGCTCCTTGATGTGAATCCAAAAATTCTTGACAAAATGCTAGCATTGCTAGCCTTGTTTCTTTATTTTGATTGATAAGGTGCTGTCCAAGATGACGGAACAGTTCATGTTTGTGGACATTGCCAGTGAATTGTGACTTACCCCATCAATCTTACCCCACCAGGTGGGGTAAGATGGTGTTTTTTTTCGGTAAACGGAAGATTATCAGTAGTAATATCCCTAGGACCTTGATAATAGACGAGATAATTTTCTGACCATCGAAAGCTCGTTCATTGGTAACAGCCCGAAGCGGAAGGCTGAGGGCTGTTACCAAGCAACGAGCTTGAGATATTGGTTATAAAATTATGAGGCATTTATCAATGTCCGAGGAATATTCGACAGAAAATTTTTTGACAGAAAAAATGTATAACTCAACACAACGAAACATTTATTTATTTATTGAAAGTACAATTAGTGAAAGTGCAATTCGTAAAATTCAACTCAACATTAGATTCGTTGCTGTTCTCTTGTATGAAGATATATTTCCACGCATAATATTTATCATGTTGTTGTGGTGTTCTTGATCGAGGTTTAGGTATGGTTTGATAGAATTTTGATTGCTATGACCAGTAATCTTCAGCAATTGTTGTTCCTCTACACCACTTTTTGCTAATTGACTGACAGCTGTTGATCTATTTGAATGATTCGTTATCTTTTTGTCTTCGACATTCAAGCCAATTGCTTCGGCAGTATATTTAGTCCATTTATTTCTGGTATTCCTTCCAACAGGTACATTATCGTACCATTTGTCAGTTTCATTTTTCCAATATCGATTTGGTTTTAAGAATAGTCGTGGTGAGGTAATATTTTCGCCTCGTTTTGATATTAGTTTATGAAAAAGACGTACAGGGCAGCTTTGTTCGATAATAATTCTATATTTTTGTTAATATTTAGTCCGATTTAATTCAATTCACGTGCTTGTGCTATTATATATAATTAGAAAAATCATCATCATAGGAATTCCCTTCATCATTGTCTGTCACATAGAATTGAACGCGCAACTCATATCTGTCACCGCTCCTGTCTAAAATCTACATCTAAAATTGAGACAACCCCAGACTGAATCAACTTTTAAGTAAGGCAACCCTATACAGTCAGATTGAGAATAAAATAAGCTTTCATTTGACATCAGATACGATCAAATAACAGATGAGGGTAATTTCACCTCTTCAAACCTGGCAACCTTACAGTTGTAACCGGAAAAAAGCAGGCAACCATTACTTTTTCAATTCTTTAGGGTCCATTCTCTTAACTGGTTGACGATTTTTTCAAATAACAGATGAGGGAAATTCCTTGAAACATTTTGGTTGAAGATTTAACAATTTAACATTATCCGCACCAGTTTTAATTAGGCAACCCATGTGCAATGTGTCGATGTAAATGTTATCTATCATTTATTTCTTATCACAAATAAATAACAGATGAGGATATATATTCCTTATACCGGATCTTAGACCATGAGTATAAACGCCAATTCTTCCAAGCTTCTGCGTTCATCCAATTCGTATGATCGTTCGTAGCAAAATTCCATAAATATTCCCCAAATATATTTGTGGCTATTGGAAGTATTTCTGGGAATGTTGTCTTTGATATGCTCATTTAAATTTTTAACATTACCAAAACGTGACATTTTGAAATTTGTTCGGAATGATGTTGCCATGGAACTATGCGGCACGGAGGATGGATGGTTTTAAAAAAATAATAAAAGCGTTAATTTTTACTCAAAAACACATTTATTGACGGAATCAGATTCTCAAGGAAATAGCATTTGAGACAGTCAAGTGTGGAAAATCACATCAGGCATGTGGTGGCCGAAATCGGTGATGCAGTGCTGGAGGCGCTCTTGGAAGTTCGCGTAGACTCTCTCCAACATCGCTCTCTCAACTTGGGCAACTTCCACGCGAATAGCCCTTTTCAATTCGTCCAGAGTTCGGGGCTTGGTCTCGTATACTCTAGCCTTGAGGTGTCCCCATAAGAAAAAATCGCATATGGATAAATCTGGGGACCGCGAAGAATGGCTTGTCGAACGCGTTCAACATTTTCAGGCGTTCGAACTGTTCGCACAGGTCCTCTTGGTCTTCTGTTGATCAGTTCACCACGTCTGCGAAGTGATTCAACCCAACGAAGGATGGTGTTTCGAGAGGGAATAGCTCTATTCCAATGAATGTGGAAATGGCGACGAAACTCACGCTGCACGACCGTGACTGACTCATTATTTCGGACGAAACTATCATAGACGAAAACACGATGCTCCACCTTCCAAGGCTCCATGACGACAACTGGTAAATAAATGCTACGAACACACGAGTCTAACGGCACCTTCCCCACTTCTCTCGTCCTCAGTGGGGGAAAGTTATGCCCATCTGAAAACGTCCGCCCTCCGTGCCGCACCTTGTATAATTTAATAAGACTCTATCGTGTTATCATTGGGATTGAAAATTGCATTGGATGTAGTTTTCGATGTAATGTTGACATGATTGGATGAAATGATTCCATATGATACAAAATCATAAAATTGTATTTGTTGTTAGAACTGTCAAAAAATTTTCATTAATAATACATACCTTCCCAGAAGTTAATTTTTTTATGCTGAAATTTATTCACTTGTTATGTACAATTACATCTTTCAAAGTTCAATTTATGAATCTGACATTTTATTATTTCATTCACCTCTAAATGTTAAGCACCTCATCTTTCCCCACTCTCCCCTATGCGATCGAATTTCGCATACTTGTTGGAATAGGAGCCCATTCTGCAACTAGTTTTTAGGAATTTTAGGATAATAATATACTATTTGTGGACAGCTACAAAGTCCTTTACCAGCGGTTATCATATTATCTGTTCATTAGGCCTCACCCTTTATAAATCTTCCATTATATTTCAGTTTTCGTTTGGTTATCCCAGATTTTTTAATACTCATGACCTAGAATTGCAAATATGATTCTATAGAATCATCACAGCTGTATACATTTCCTTTCACGCTAGTGACATATGGACTCTAGGGTGGATACGTCATAGATAATTACCCATAGTTTGGCCAGGGCTTTTTGGCATTGCCGGAAGAAGAGACTTTAATATGTCATTAACAAGAGTGGTGAGTAGGTACACGTTCGTTGATAGTGTATAATGTGGTAGGAACTCACGTGATACTTAATCAATTTGATGGGATAGAGGATATCAGGTTCTTGATATTATTCGGCATTTCTGTTAGAAATAGAATCACTCCCTCTACTATATGCTCGACGAGGGTGAAGTTATAAAAAAGTAATTAAAGTGGTGATCTACCCATTCTGAGCAATCTCGGATATAAACGTGGATTTCCCATGTAATTTCACCAATTAAGCGATCTTGTGTCACCCGGTAGCAATTCAGAAGATGACGAGCAAACATTTTTCGGCAACTATTGAAATTTGGGTGGGCTGACCAAATTGGTAAATTGGTATACATCCAAGAATTATTGATATCTCGGGCGGCTTTGGAAAAATCGAATTGCAGAAGTCTGGTTGGTGTTGGTTATATCACAAGACATTTGATTTTTTTGGTTATGTTCCTTGTTGAATCGAACAAATTTGGAAAATGATATATTAATTTTGAATGCTTATGGATAAGTTCTGAATATGTGTATTACTCTCTGTAACCTAAATACAGGGTGAGTCTTTGACTTCTACATATATATTTTAATTGTCGATTCTTGAGGTCAAACGAAATGAGTGTTTTTTTTAGCGCCTCCGGGAAGTAATTGATGTAGACGGAATACAGAAAAGGTCTCAAATTACTACCTTGAGGAACCCCCGGCTCAACAGTCCTCTCAGTTGAGTTGCATTTTTTGCTGTCAACAGCAACCTGCTGTATTCTTTTTTGTAGATAGCTTCGAAATAATTCCAGTTGATTGTCTCTGATACCGTATGGTTCAAGTTTTTGTAGAAGAGAAGTATAATTGACACTATCAAAAGTTTTAAATAGGTCTAAGAAAAGACACAGGTATTTCGCCTGCTTCTATTACAACTATATTAGCAGTTGTGAGTTTAAAAATTGCTGTTTCAGTGTTTCGATTCGACAAGAAACCATGCTGAGATGAATGAGAAACATAAACCTTCCTCAAAAAAACTTATCAAACGTGTTGCTAAAATGTTTTTAAACATTTTCGACAAAGAGCTGAGGAGGTTGATGCGGCGATAGTTTCCTAAGTCCTCAGAATCGCCTTTTTTATAGAGAGGCTTGACAATTGCAATCTTTCATTTATTATATGGGTGAGAGGTCCGGCAATGATATAAGCAGCCCTTTTTATCACACCCATGGAAACATGGTCGAAACCAGTAGAGGTCCCGCTTTGAAACATGTCCACGCACGATAACACTTCTATCTCGTCAACAGGAAACATGTAAAATGACTCCTCCAACCGCCTTATCTGAGAAATCCGTTTAGCATGATTTAAGGTTTTCTGTCCTGGTGAGCTATCAACAAAGAAATTATTGAATTTCTCAACAACCCTTTCAAGGTTTCCACCAGGGAAAGAGGCAACTTTACATCTTTCGTAGTTGGCTGAAGCTTATTAACTATTTGCCATGTAGTTTTCGATTTTTTTCGCTACTTTTAGATTATGTCACCATAATAATCCTTCATTTTCGTTCATTTTTTTATCCGGGTCATTCTGACAGAAAAAAGAAAAAAATGAATCGATCCATATTCTCGAAACAATTTGACCTGTGTAGGAATTCCAAAATCTATAATTTCTGATTTCTCTAAAGATTCTTCTAAGATTATCTCTTCTTCCACTCCAGCCATGATTCGTTTTACTAAATTCATAATCGAATTCAAAATTTATACGGTTGTAGAAGTAGGGACTTTGTTCTGGGAGATAAAGTGAATTTCAGGAATTACTCGATACCTAATAAGCCTACTTGGAGTGAAGGTCAAATTGTCCAAAAGGAAGGAAATGTTATGTATGAAGCTAGATCTTTGGACGGAAGGTCTGTCAAGCGACACTCAGATCAAATTCATCATAGATCGTCACTGAATTCTTACCAGAAATGTCCTTCTGTCGAAGTTGATTCATCAAATAAAGAGTTCAATGGCGAAGCTACTATAACTTCAATCGGAAAGTTCGATGAAAATTTTCCGACATCAGATGATGTGGTAGGGTAGAAAATATAAATAAAGAGGGGCATTTAAGTCCTGAGGTCAAACGATATCATTTAAGATCTAGAAAGGCTATGAATGGAGAATAGAAAAGATTGTTATCATAAACTTATTTCCGAAAAAAACATTTTGAATTCATTTATGTTTATATAATTAATTGTACTTCTATTTAAATTTTGGATAATGTTGTTAGCCAGATAAGAACAGGAGTGTTATATTAAGCAGTCTGTATATGCAAATATATTGGGGTATTGCATTTCGGTGTTGACATATGTTCATTATCCGTATTCTTTTTATGGTTGATTGAATAAGAAGTATTAAGTTGAATTCCTACTCCCTCAAATCATCACAATTTTGAAATAGGTATAGGTATAACATCACTTATCTATAGGTTATTATTCAAAGGTTACCAATCAGCTTCCAATCAATTTTGATAATTAATAGACCAGTGCCGAAACCTTCAAAAATGATAAAAAATGAAAAAAAATTACAGTAGGATGAAACCCATTAGAAAAGGAGGGGAATATGATCAAAATGAAAGGAAAAATAAATTACGGTCGATCCGAGTTCGGGAAGTGGGAGGGGTGAGTTTCTAAGGGTGTAAAATGATTTTCCTTGATTTCCGGCAAAACTACAAGTCCTATGGAAAAAAGTTGTAGGTAATGAAAAGATCTACAACTTTTGTGTAAACAATTTTTTCACATAACCTCAAAATTTAGGTGAAAAATTCAAAAAACCAAGTTTTTGGTTTTTTATTTATATCTTTTTCCAAAAAAAATTTTTTTCTACGAAATTTTGTGAAAACTTACCTTATTATATCCCGAATACACTGTAATTTATTTGATTTCAAATATTTATGTTTTCGTCTTATTTTAACTCAATATCAAAAAAGCACCCTAATTTTCAATCGAAAATTCTGACGTCAAAATATCAGCTTTTTTCAAAAAGTTTAGGGGCTTTTTCTTCATTGAAATATCTACTTTCTGATGGTGTGAAAAAAATATACATTACTATAGGAAATGTTCTCAGAAAATGCAAAAAATTGAAAAAACTCAAATTCGAAATTTTTTTTTAATGATTATGTAAAATTTTGAGGTATTTATTAAAATTTACCCTCTAATTACTCAACAAGCTATAATGAAAAAAACATTTTTCAAGACAAGCTTTTATGATAGAAACACTCATCCGCCATTTTGGAGCCGCCATTTTGAATTCCTCAATTTTTAAGAATCGTAATTTCCGACCCAGAAAACCCCAAGATACCAATTTTGAATAGAATCGGATCATAATCACAAAACTCGTCCGCCATATTGTAGCCGCCATCTTGAATTTTTCAATTTTGACCACAGAATCATCATTGTCAAACCCAAAACCCCCCAGATACTAATCTTGAATGAAATCGGATCATAATCACAAAACTCATCCGCCATTTTGTTTTTTTCTATAACAAATATTTCATGATACATTGTCACCAGAATTATGTTCACCTGCCAAATTTCAAATCAATCGGACCATTAGAAGTGTGTCATATTCAACTTGCAAGATTTGATTACAGACAGACAGACAGACAGACACCGGGACAGGTGAAACTAAATAAAAGCTTGTAAAAAACGTAAGATTTCCTGTTTCATTTATAAACGAAAAAATTGCAAACTTCTATAATTAACAAAAAAATAAGTTAATAAAGTTAATATTTAATAAGACATCTACAATATTTTGAAAAAGTTGTAGAATCTTGTTTAAATAATATTTTTAGATGACTATTTATTGCTGTTTTAAGATAATTCATATACCTGAGTGACCTTTGGTTAATTTTTAACCCATTGTAAGTTATTCCATAGAGAAGTGGGGACTGAGTTACTCTAATGGTGGGTTTCATAAATCGTTGATTGAACCAATCACAGAATTATTCAACGAAATTGTCAAATCAACCAATAGGATTTCTAATTTTCGAAATTTTTAGCGTACAATTGCTTGATTGAGTGAGTTGTGAGAAATTTACTTTATTCAAAGAATTGTTTGGAATCTACATAGCAAGGTAATAATCTGTATTTTAATCTATATTAATCAACTTTAAATAAAAATAGAAATATTTTCTTTCATAAATAGTATGTTTAACGTAACTTAACCTAAAAAATTAAAATTGAATGATATTTTAGTACAAGAATAAAAACTAGTAATTTCGTTTATTTTGTACAAACAAATTTAGTTATACTCATGATAAAACTTTGAAGGCATTATTAATTTGATTTTGTCTTTTCAGATTGTCAGTATGGATGAATCTGCAATAAGATAGGTGACAAGCAAGTGTATGAAATAAAAAAACAGCTTTGAATCGTTTAGTGGCGTCTAGCAAGAAGAGAATCGACAATAAATACAAAAAATCTACTTAAAATCAGCTTTTATTCATCGAACTTGTCAAAGTCACTATAATGAGGAAGTAAATGATTCAGATGAAATTGTGGAAGAAGAAACAATGCAGACTGGAAATAACAGTGGAGACGAAAATGATGGTCTTGAAGATTTCGACGATCAACTAGAGTTGGAAAGGTTTTTCGAATCTGACGATGAAGAAATGCCTTCGAAGAGACAAAAACTAATGAATAACTGATAAGAATTTCATAAAGTATTTATGAATAACAAGATTAACGTTTTTGAAAAAAAAATAGAATGCGTAATCAGAATTAAGTATCTAAATTCAATAGTACGATTTACCTGTATATTTATATTGTATAAGATTTTCTATGACATGAATGTAATTCGAATTAAATAAATAAACTCTTTATCCTAAAAAAATTGCAGCAATCACATTTTTTTTTATGAAATTGTACATAGTGATTAAAAAAAATGTTCGAATTTGAGTTTTTTCAATTTTTTGCATTTTCTGAGAACACTCCTTATATTAATGTATATTTTTTTCACACCATCAGAGAGTAGATATTTCAACGAACAAAAGGCCCCCAAACTTTTTGAAGAAAGCTGATATTTTGACGTCAGAATTTTCGATTGAAAATAAGGGTGCTTTTTTGATATTAAGTTAAAATAAGACGAAAACATAAATATTTTGAATCAAATAAATTACAGTGTATTCGGGATATAATAAGGTAAGTTTTCACCATATTTCGTAGAAAAAAAAATTTTTTTGAAAAATATATAAATAAAAAACCTAAAACTTGGTTTTTTGAAATTTTCATATAAATTTTGGGGTTATGTGAAAAAATTGCCAATACAAAAGTTGTAGATCTTTTTATTACCTACAACTTTCCCCTTTAACTTTTTTCTATAGGACTTGTAGTTTTGCCGGAAATCAAGGAAAACCATTTTTTACCCTTAAAAACTCACCCCCTCCCACTTCCCGGACTCGGATCGACCGTAATTTATTTTTCCTTTCATTTTGATCATATTCCCCTCCTTTTTTTAATGGGTTTCATTCTACTTTAATTTTTTTTTGTTTCAAAAATTATCGACCCTGGTCTATAAGTGGTCCTTGATAACAAAATACAAGAGCTCTCTTGGAGAAAAGAAACTCTTTTCACCACGAGATTTAAAGAATAATATGGATGTATGAAAATAGAAATAAATACCACAAAGTGAACATTGTAGGAAATGAGAGAAATGGACTAGCAAAGATCTAATTCAAGAAGTAAATCGCCAGAACGTGCATTTCTCTCATTTATTGCATGTCCCTAGTGGACGGTCCTAACGGACGTGAATTTCCTATTTTGATTGTAGGGAATGGTACTTACGGTTGGCCTGAATGGAAGAGATGTATCTGCTGACTGTCTGGTTTCGTGTAATGTTGTACCGGGTGAAGTCCTTATCTCACGTAATGAATACACTTTTAGGTGCGAATGTAACCGGGGTCCGACTTTGGGAAGAAACGAGAGTATACAGGGTCTTTCACGAGGAACCTCACCCATATTTATACGGGAAACTACTGAACGTATTTTCATGAAATTCAGCACTTATAAGTATTTCACGATGCTGATGAAATCTAAAATATTTTCAAGGCATGAGCACCTCCGGTTTTTCCGGAAATGACGTCAACTTCCGTTTTTCAAATTAGAACACCATTTTTTTATTGCAGAAATAGATTCCTTAGAAAATTTCAAGTTATTTTGATGTAACATTTTTCAGTTTTGGTTGGAATATTCTCTCTGAGCGGGAAAATTCGAAAAAAAAAATCGAAAATAGAGCTCCGCTGAAACAAGAATAACTTCGAGGTTTTCGGATGGAAAATTTTCATTTTTGGGATTTTTCAAGATGTAAAATTTATGTATCCACTTCAAAAATCGAAATCGCGATTCATGATACAGGGGGTAAAAAAATCGCTTTCAAAGTAAGGGATGACAAAATCGTGAAAAATCAATTTTTTCAAATTAGAACCCCATTTTTTTATGGCAGATATTGAATCTACGTTAAAAAATAATGTGAGTGTATGCATCACACCCTTGCCCTAAAGTGGATATTAACTCAGAAAATATCCATTTTAGGTTTCATCAGCATCGTGAAATACTTATAAGTGCTGAATTTCATGAAAATACGTTCAGTAGTTTCCCGTATAAATATGGGTGAGGTTCCTCGTGAAAGACCCTGTATAGGGGCTGCGTGAAGTTAGCGAAAAGTTGGTGGAACAAATTCTGAAACCAAGCTCAATATTTAGTACTGAATTTGTTCTAATTTGTTCTGTATCAATCATCCCCAGCACCCTTATGGTTTTTGAGTTATTCGCATGTCTTTGATTCAGTGCTGACTTCACGCTCAGCACCAACATGTTCGAATTTGGAAGTTTTGATGCAAATATTTAGTACCCAATTTGTTCCAATCAGTAAGAGTTGTTTTGTTGAAATACCATTATTGGTTTTCGTTTATCAACAATTGTTTTGAGCGAGCGTGAAGTTAGCGATAACAAACATACCTATGCCAACTTACAATTTCTTTTCCGATTAAAATAACCTCATTTTCAATATTTCCTGAAAAGGTGCTTAGGACTTAGTGCTCGAAATGTCGAATTATTTTCACAAAGTGCTTAGTATTCGCGAGCCTTTTGTGAAAGTGTGTGCTTTTTCTCGAGAATCGAGAGCCTTTTTATTCAAGTGCTTAGTGCTCGAAGCACTTTTCTTTAGTGCTCGTCACAGCTCTGAAACGGGGTATATGTCATGAGCCAAAAATGACTTTAATATACACGGCTATACATATATGGTTGTCCAGTTTACGGTGAAACACCCTGTACATTCTGATTCAAAATTTCTCTCAACGAGGACAAGGGGAAGTTATTCTCGACAGTAAATCACAGATATACTCATAATTTTTTTTTTGTGGAAATCAGGATCAGAGATTGTTCTAGTGCGGCATTTCAAGCCGTTAAAGATATTAATTTATCAATTTTTCGTTGAAGTGAATTTTTTGAGGAAAAAATCAGGTATCTCTAAGAGCGATGAACGTCTAAAGAAAGTTTTTTTCTAGAGCCCCGATGATGCAAAAATAAAATGAAATATGCGAATAAATTGTTCGTCAATTTTTTCAGTGCTGGCTTCATAATATTCCACCTGCTCAACATTGGGACTGTTGTCACTGAAAAAATTTATACAATGGAGAATTTCTTATCTCATCTCTCGCCCACTCAGTGCTTTCAGGGCGACTAATTTTCGGTCAACTTTAGAAACCAGCGAAATGGCCCGGGCAGAAAACAAGTCCACGATATTAATCTGAAAGATTTATGCGATCTGAAATGGGTTAAATGGAAACATCGATTCGCCTCGGAGTTGCTACCCCCCTTAAATTCGATTCACGAGGAGGTCAACGCTCTAGATCGGATATAGCCAATTATTCATTTCTACTTCAGGGTGTAATATCGATACGCATGGACGTAGAATTCCGCCAGGGGTTTCAGGTGGATTGAGTCGGTCGGCTCCGGTTAAGGAAGGAAGATGAAGGTGACTTAAAAAAAGCCAGAACCTTTTAAGGTCTCGTTTATCCACCTTTCAAGTAGATACATCAAGAATCCAAATTTTGTTTTCACAGCTGTCAAAGAAATCGTCTTTGATCCCGAATATGTTTACAAAAATCTTGGCCGGAATCTGCAGTTGATCTTCTTCGGATAAGCAACAGTAACGGCAAAACCCCCCCCAAAATGCGATACCGTTCGCTACGAAAAGGGCAAGTCCGACACCTACGCCATTGGCATGATCCGTTCATAATCACCCATCTAATGAGTCCTTTCAACGGATCCTAGGCGGAAAGTAAAACCCAGGTGGATGTCCCTACAGCAAACAGCCACGAATCAAGACGCAAAGGGTTTTCCAATAAGAGATGTCATTTTGACATTCAAAGAAAAATGCCATTTTTACAAGCATTCATTTAGTTTCACATGTTCCGGTGTCTGTCTCTCTCTCTCTCTGTCTGTAACCGAATCTGGAAGTTAAATATGACACACTTCTAATCTTCCGATTGATTTGAAATTTGGAAGGCGTACATAATTCTGGTGACAATGCATCATGATATTTGTTAGGGAAAAAAACGAAACGGCGGCTCCAAAATGGCAGATGAGTTTTGTAATTATGATCTGATTGCATTCAAAATTAGTATCTGTAGATTTTCTGGGTCAGAAATTACGATTCTCGAACACAAGCTTTCATACGAATGCACTTAAAAAAGAAAAAATAATTTCTTCCATGTTTGATCTAGGTTATTCTGAGATTCATAAGCTTGCCGCAGATGAAAAATTGATAGATAGATTTCCTTTTTTTCATCCGTGGCAAGCTTTTGAATCTCTCACAGAATAACCTGAATCAATCGTCAGCCAAATGACCATCACGACTACGATTACAGTGTAGTTATTCGAAATATTTTGGTAAACCAATAGAGACTTCTGAAATTTATATTCATGGCTCCGAAAATTATTTAGTTGCCTATCTATACAGGGTCTTTCACGAGGAACCTCACCCATATTTATACGGGAAACTACTGAACGTATTTTCATGAAATTCAGCACTTATAAGTATTTCACGATGCTGATGAAATCTAAAATATTTTCAAGGCATGAGCACCTCCGGTTTTTCCGGAAATGACGTCAACTTCCGTTTTTCAAATTAGAACACCATTTTTTTATGGCAGATATTGAATCTACGTTAAAAAATAATGTGAGTGTATGCATCACACCCTTGCCCTAAAATGGATATTTTCTGAGTTAATATCCACTTTAGGCCAAGGGTGTGATGCATACACTCACATTATTTTTTAACGTAGATTCAATATCTGCCATAAAAAAATGGGGTTCTAATTTGAAAAAATTGATTTTTCACGATTTTGTCATCCCTAACTTTGAAAGCGATTTTTTCACCCCCTGTATCATGAATCGCGATTTCGATTTTTGAAGTGGATACATCAATCTTACATCTTGAAAATTCCCAAAAATGAGAATTTTCCATCCAAAAACCTCGAAGTTATTCTTGTTTCAGCGGAGCTCTATTTTCGATTTTTTTTTCGAATTTTCCCGCTCAGAGAGAATTTTTCAACCAAAACTGAAAAATGTTACATCAAAATAACTTGAAATTTTCTAAGGAATCTATTTCTGCAATAAAAAAATGGTGTTCCAATTTGAAAAACGGAAGTTGACGTCATTTCCGGAAAAACCGGAGGTGCTCATGCTTTGAAAATATTTTAGATTTCATCAGATATATTTTCAAGATACTTCCATCCAGATCGATGAAAAAGCTTGTTTTCATCAAGTACAAGAAGCTCTGTAACATGGATATCATTTGAACAAATTCAGCATCACTACACATATACGGGGAGACAGAGTTTTTTCAGAGGTTTTTATCTGTTCTCGTGTGTCATACGCAAAATTGTATGGTACCCCGTTCACATTCCCTCTGCTAACACTAAGATTTGGATCGGGAAACAGATTGTTTTTTTTTATACAATCTGTTCCTTGTCGCCATTTCTTCACACGTGCCTTATGCCATATATTGTTTGATTTAAGGGAAAATTATGTATTACTCTCTTTCAAAAGAATATACAGGGTGGCCCACCCCAGACGCGGTTCGCATTTTGAGGCAGTAAATGAAGACATTTTGAAAATTTTTTTTCGTGAAATGTAAAGGACAATCAGATGCACAATTTAAAATTGTTTTCACATATACAGGGTATTCGATAACAAAGATATAGACCAAAGTTACACTTTTTTAAATGGAATACCCTATATATGAATTCAAAAAATGAATGGCAAGCTCAAATAATGATGAGTTTATAAAGACCATTTTATGCCTCAGAAGAATCATTGTAGAGAAAATTGCGAAAAATCGAAAAAAAGGAGTATTTTTAATTTGCAATTAATGAATAAACCCTTCAAGCCAACGAGACAGACAATGTTTTTTCGTGTGGACATATTGGCTACCCTTATGCAGAAGAAAAAAATTTAACTCTGGAATATACTGAGTGATCGTAATTAATGTTCAAACATTAACTACAAATAATGGTCAAAAACTTTCTTATTTCAAATGGCACACCCAGTATTTCTGTACCTTGTTGAACGTAAAAATTAATATCTTCATTGGGTTTCCCTATACCTAAACCTAATAGTTTTCAAGTAATTCTCGATTTTTAATACAAGTTAACCTACTATTATGATTAGCGATATTCATAGAAATATTTGGAAATATTTGTGGGGAAATGATCACAATATTATTTTAAATCTGAAAAACTCATATGAAGATCTCAATAATGGTGTTGCGGTCACGCAAGATTTATTATTCCTTCATAAATGATTAGGTATCTACTGTTTTTCTGAATATCAATTCTTTTTTCAATTATTTTCAAATTAATTTCGCCTAGAAGGTATTGAGTGTCATTATCATTCAATCTTTTTCGGTACATGCCCTTAAATTTTTCCTTATTCTTATCGTTTTGAAGTTGAGCCATACGTTCAAAGAATTATGTAACAAACGATTCAGTTAAAAAAATATTTGCTCAGGCGATGAACCTTTGATTCTTCATACTTGTTATCTCTAATTGTGATTGAGTATTAGTAGACTCAAAGATTCAAAGATGTTCACAAAATACCTTCAAATACTACCTTACTACTGAAATACTGAATGTCCTTATGCTGGTGGAACTCGTTCCACTCGGTACTCAACTCACTCTCTGGCCAGAGGTTCACTATCACAGATCTCTTTTGAAAATCTCTAAAAGTCTTCAAAATATTGAAAATGTGAAGAATAGGGAAAATGTTGGACTGGAGCACAGGTTCATCGCCTGAACAAATATTTTTTTTAAATGAATCGTTTGTTACATGATTCTTTGAACGTATGGCTTAACTAAAAATCAGAACGATCGGAATAAAGAAAAATTTAAGGGCATGTACCGGAAAAGATTTAATGATAATGACACTTAATACCATCTAGGCGAAATTAATTTGAAAATAATTGAAAAAAGAATTGATATTCAGAAAAACAGTAGATACCTAATCATTTATAAAGGAATAATAAATCTTGCGTGACCGCAACACCATTATTGAGATCTTCATATGAGTTTTTCAGATTTAAAATAATATTGTGATCATTTCCCCACAAATATTTCCAAATATTTCTATGAATATCGCTTATCATAATAGTAGGTTAACTAGTTTAATTAAAAATCGAGAATTACTTGAAAACTATTAGGTTTAGGTATAGGGAAACCCAATGAAGATAGTTTCGATATTAATTTTTACGTTCAACAAGATACAGAAATACTGGGTGTGCCATTTGAAATAAGAAAGTTTTCGACCATTATTTGAAGTTAATGTTTGAACACTAATTATGATCACTCAGTATATTCCAGAGTTAAATTTTTTTCTTCTGCATAAGGGTAGCCAATATGTCTACACGAAAAAACATTGTCTGTCTCGTTGGCTTGAAGGGTTTATTCATTAATTGCAAATTAAAAATACTCCTTTTTTTTCGATTTTTCGCCATTTTCTCTACAATGGTTCTTCTAAGGCATGAAATGGTCTTCATAAACTCATCATTATTTGAGCTTGCCATTCAATTTTTGAATTCATATATAGGATATTCCATTTAAAAAAGTGTAACTTTGGTCTATATCTTTGTTATCGAACACCCTGTATATGTGAAAATAATTTTAAATTGTGCATCTGATTGTCCTTTACATTTCACGAAAAAAAAATTTTCAAAATGTCCTCATTTACTGCTTCAAAATGAGAACCGCGTCTGGGGTGGGCCACCCTGTATATATATCGTGAAATACTTATAAGTGCTGAATTTCATGAAAATACGTTCAGTAGTTTCCCGTATAAATATGGGTGAGGTTCCTCGTGAAAGACCCTGTATAGCACAGGAGTTGGCGAGACGATTACGATTGAAATTATTGATTTCCGGGTCAAGTTTCCTAATGAAACTCAGACGGTATCAAGAAATCGTTCCACCTACTGTGTGGTCGCTAAGTGCAGACGACAGCAGAAAATTCGAGGCTAAGATCGTGGGACCTACAACATTGCAACACACAAATTTTTCATTATCATCTTTTTGGAATCCACCCACGGGAGGTGGTAAAAAGGAAATATTTAGATTGCTTTGAAAAAACGAAGGAGTAGCAGTAGCTGGTGTTCACGCCAAGTGAACGGTTTCAGAAGATTTCTCAGAATTTTCAAAATTAGAATTATTAAATTAATTTCTCCATACTGGGGAATTCCCATATGGATTATCCTAAAGGAACAAGAAGAACTTGTCAGCTGTGGAGCGCAGCATATGTCGTATATTTGTTTCATTTTCATAATTCAATTCAGGTCACTGATAGACTTCGTGAATAATTCTGCTTTCAATAATTGCTCATTTTCTGCTTCCTTTTCGTGAATTCCGGAAAATTTCAGTTTTTTCTGTGATTCGCAGTTTGTAGTGTTTTCGATTCAATCGAGTTACATTCATTTAAAACTTTCATTTGTGCGAATTATTCCGAACAAAAAAACTTTTACCAGTGGCGTGGTTATTTTATAATACCACAAGGATAAGTGTGCACAATTTGACATTTTTAGCAACGGACTTTTACGTCAGCTTCATTCAATATTCGTTTGTCGAGCTCGATCAATCTTTATATTGAAATAGGAGTCATCGGCAGGATCCTGTTTTGCTGATATAGGTAACTATATTTCTTCTGTTATTTTGGGTACATTTATCCTTTTATTTGTGTTGGGTTTCAATTAATTTCATATACGTTTACAGTCCACTAGCCTTATTTTTATTTTCATTCAGAAGATTATATTTCGAAAGATACAACTTAAATAATATTGAACCACACTTCAGTTGGTTAACTGAAACTCTACCCAACAGCTGGGGAAGCCTTAAACGGGAAGCTTCTCAGTAGATTAGGATCGGTTTCAGGGTACTTCAGTGTTTGGAAGTACCGTCTCACAGCGGAGACGAAAAAAAAAGGTATTCGGGGAATATCGAAGCTAACTTTGGAATCGGAAGTCAAGAGTAGCTGGGGGAGTCTTAAACGGAAAGGTTCTCAGTTGACTCGGGAAACGGTTTTGAGGATGGTTTGAGAAGTAATTCAGTTTTTTGAAGTACGCTCTCAAGCGGAGACGGAAAAGTGCTTTTCGGGGTATAGCGGTGTAAAGCGTTGAGTCGGAAGTTGAAGGCTTATAGAAATTAATTAGAATTATTCAGATCATGTCTCGTCGATGAGACAGGGAAAGAAATTGATCTGCGAGTTTGTGAATTTTTGTTGTTTGTTTTTTTGTAGGACATTTTGATCATACTTCTGGGTTACCTGCCAGGAGTCCAGAGTCCTGAAATCTCCCTAAGTTGGTACGTTGAGTTGTGTTGTTTTGAAATCTTCCCAAGTTTTCGGTTTTATGTTATTTTGATAAATCCCCAAGTTTTCGGTACATTGAGTTGTGCTGTTTTGAAATCATCCCAAGTTTTCGGTACTTTGAGTTGTGATGTTTTGAATATAGCAACCAAGTTTGTGATGATATTGATTTCGTTTTGAAAATCGCAAAATGGCTGCCCTATGTCCTGGATAACCTCACGAATTCCATGTTCGAGGTCTTGAAACGATACTGGGCTTTTGGCGTAGATCTTCTCTTTCACATGGCTTCGCATAGGAAGAAGTCGCAAGGAGTTAAATCACAAGATTTCGGTGATCACCTCTTCGAGAGATAACATTGCTCGGAAAAGATCAATGGTTTCTTTACTTGTGTTGCACGTAGCGCCGTTTTCCTTAAATTGAACGTTGTCCAGATCAATAACATCCAAGTTCGGCCATAAAAATCATTAATCATCTCTCGATAGCGCAATAAATTGACCGTAATGGGCGTTTCCAGTACATTAAAAAAGAAACTTATGAAGCATATACTCCATTCACTTTTATAAAGTATCGCGGTTGGCCATGATTTAGGTTTATCAAGTTTTTTCCCCTAGAACAGACGCAGTTTGGCACTCTTGAAAATTAAGCGACATTGCCAGGTCTACTTTCTATTTACTCTTTTTCAACTTTGTAAATGGAGTTATTCTTCGAAGATTTAACTGTGGCGCAGGTTTCGTAGAACTACTACATTTTCATACTGGACTATTTCAGGTTGTGCAAAAATGTAGTTAAATGTCTTCTGAATTAACATAATAATTTCTCAAATTCATTAATTTCCCAAAGGAACATAAATACGTAATTACTACGATTTTTTAGCAGAAACGGCAACGTTGTGGGCGTATCTGACAGTGCAATGACCATAACCTAACATTTTCAAAATATATACGGTGAAATGTGTCAAAATTTCATGGCAAACCGCGATACTTTATAAAAGTGAATGGCGTATACATGGCTTCTTGATAAATTCGATGGGTATCACCATCAGTCGCTTGAGTGAACTGTGATCACAGAATTAGAACCATGATAAGGTTGAATCTTCCGTGATAGAGAAGAACGGATAGTTAGGAGGATGGTGACCTGGCAACGCTGTACTGTTCCAACCAATCAAATTATGATTGCCGCCATTTATACTCGTTTGAATTTGACGTTCGTTTTGGTATTTTCAATAATTTTTTTCTCGAAAAATAGATAACAGAAAAAAAAAAGAAAAATTGATACGAGATTCTGAGGGTCAAATATTACCGAAATGATTTTTTCTGAAAATCACTGGAAACGCCCATTGTTGCTTCCGCCTCATTCTCGAAAAGTAAGTAATGATCCCGCCGGACCATAAACCGCACTAAAAAGTCACACGTCCAGGATAGAAAGACTTTTCAACAATAACTCTTGGGTTTTCGAGCCCCAGATGCGACAATTTTGCTTGTTGACGAAACCACTGACGTGGAAATGGGCCTCATCACTCAAGATGACTTTTCGATGAATTTCGGGATCATTTTCATGCATTTCGAGGACCCAATTAGCAAAGACACGACGTTGTTGCTTGAATTGTTTTGTTAACTGAACTTCATAAGCCTTAACTTTAGACCCAAATCTTTTGCAAAATACGGTGTAATGACGTTTGTGGAATGTCTAATTCCAAGGAACGTCAAGGGATCAACAAACCTGGGTTTTCTTCAATACAAGCGACGTGCACGGGTTTTATTTTTTACATCACTAACTGCCTACAGCTCAAATTTTACCTGCACCAATTTCTGAATTGCAGTTCGACAAAGTGCTCAACGACGACCCAAAAATGTTCGAGCTGATGCGTTATTGAAGCGTGTATTGTTCCATTGTTATTAATGGCGTAGTTTCTGCTCGTCAAGTGACAAAAAATTACAGCTTCAAAAGTGACATCTACCAAAATAGCGGTCAAAATAACGCCTCCTATAAGAAAACTCTTTATTATAGAGTGATCAACACCTACGAAATTATTTTTGCCAAACATTTAAGAACGCAGGACGTACTTATTTCAATTACTGATCTGGACCTTCTAGCAGATTCTTCATATTATTATATTAATAACTTTTTCATTCAAGTCTTCATGAAAGTCCAAGGAGCAATTGCGAACGTCATGGTCCGATGAGTAACTGATATCGGAAATTATTTTATGTAGCCGTTATTCATCGGTTGTGATACAGAAAAACAGGTGAAACGCGGAATGGTTGAGAATCGTAGTCCCATAGTTCTTCGAGTTTCGAGTTCAAGTACTATTGATTCCTCGAACGGGAAGAAAGCCTATATATTTATATCAGTAAATATATTTAGAAGATGAGGAAACACTGGTCCTGCCACATTTACAACAGCATTATTCTATTTGCGATGTATATTTATTATTACTGCATACTATTGAATATCTCTTTGTATGCACAGGAATCAACAATCTAGAAGACGCTATAAACTTCTCGTTTCCTCATTATGCAGCTGCGAAAGTTCTGAAGCTCCGATTTATTTTTATAACCAAGCTTCTGTATTTTCGTAATGCAATATTTCGGAACGAGTCAACGGTCAGTCTTCCTGTTACTTTCATCTATTGTTTCGCTGGTAAACAACATCCACATCTCAGGCAAGGCTATGACTCTCTTATGTATGCCCCGTGGTGTTTCGCTCATTTTCCTCCATTTGCAAACTTTCTGACAGAAGCCCGGGTGAACTTGAATGTAGGTGTAGCGGTCATCCTGGATTCATCCAATTCATTTTGGAGAAATGCAGGCTATTTCTTGATTTCGAAAACACAGAATTACTTGAAAAAAAATCTATTTATTCCTGTATACATAGTGAGTCTTGGTGTTCCCCATCTCTAGATTTTTTCACCAAATAGACCATTTTTTTCATACCATTTTCAAAAAATTCGGCACCGTTTGAAAAATTCATGACAAAACTCTTTACATCCCATATACAGGGTGAGTCTTTGACTTGTACATATATTTTAACTGTAGATTCCTCTCATCAAACGAAACACTTTTTTCCCATACTATTTTTCAAAATTCGGTTTGGTTTCGAAGATACAGGGTGTCGAAAATCCATGAAAAAAACACTTTTCTGTTTATATCTTCGGAACCGTTATTTCGAATGAACTGAATTTTGGTTGAGTTTTTACTCCATTCATAGTGCATATTCCTCAATCAAAACCTATTTAATATCTCTCCTAGTATAAAAGTTACAGGGTAGTCGACTCATCAATACACGCTAAAACACCATAAAATCACTTTGAAAAGATAAACGGTTCATATTTTCGAAAGAATCAATCATTTAAGAAACTAAAAGTATTCTTATTTTTTTTCAATAAAACGCGTCGTTTCCGAGTTATTTCCAATTTTACCCGGAGAAATTTGACGAAAAAATCATTGATTTCAAGAATAATCTGAATGCGTCTCTGAATTAAATATCATCGAATATTATTCCTTCTCTGGTCTTTCAACGAGTTTGCAATGTTGTCAAAATATTTATCAACTTTGTCGAGATATTTAAATAATAAAATCCCGAAAATGTGGGAGATAAAATTGAAATTAATGAAAACTGAAATGATACCTTATAATCTGAATCGATGTTTTCATCTAAACAATATCCTCCTGGAATTTTATAAACTCGACACGGTTAAGATTATTATAATAATTCACATCACATAATAAAACACATTAGAACACTGAATGTATTCAGAACTTCACATAATGATTACAGTTTGTTCAGAGACTCTGGTTTGTTATTGTTTATAGTTGACCTGCAGATACCTAACCAATCTTTCGGTTTTTGCTCGACGCATGCGTGGTTAAATTGGCGGCAAACTCGATTTATGATGGAAACGGCAAAATTCATAGATATTTATAACACGGTACACAAGTGTATCGTGATTTATTCTATGGTTCGTAATAAATCCTTAACCTCAATGGAAATATCAGAAAGCTGACAACATTAACATGAGTGTCCCTGGCTCAGTGGTAGAGCGGTGGAATTCGGACCCAAAGGTCTGAAGTTCAATCCCGAGCTAGGAAAGAAATTTTCTAGACTCGGTAGGGGCCACCATTCTCACTATTGGGTCAAAAATTAACAGTGCTGTGCCTAAGGTGGCGTAAGGACACAGTAACAAAGCCTACACAGAACACAACTGCTTACTCCGAACTCGGCACAAGTTATAAGCTTCAAGCTTGTAATTTCAGAGGGGTCTCCACAGGAGACCTAGGAGTAATCAGGATAAACAATATATCATATCAATATATCATATTTCCTTGAAATTTCTGTGCGAACATTCACAGAATGGATACAAAATAGATTAGGTTAGGTTGTTTAATAATGAATTCTGATGATCGGAATTAAAAGTCTTTTTTCATGATATTGTTCGGGAATTTCGTGGAAGATATGAACAAGTTAATAGTGTTCACAAACTAATCTGCAGAAAAATCGAAGAAGGAACTTATTTTGGTGTGAGAAATGTGGGTTTTCAGTTGCAGATATAATTCGATGAAACTAACTGTTTTTGTTGAAATTATCGTGTTTGCAACATTTTTATTCCAGTAAGGTTAGTACTTGAGTATTCCCTAAATGTATAAACTCAATTCCTATCGAGAAATATGAACTTTGCAACAATTCCAGAAGATCATTTCAGGAACGTATTGAGCCCAATTTTTTTTTTTCAAATGGTTATATCTTTTTAACAGAGCCGAATTCGGAAAAATGGAAAATGAAAAAAAGGTTTCTTTTGACCTCAAGAATCTTCAGTTAAAATATATGTACAAGTCAAAGACTCACCCTGTATATTGACGGAACCATTTAAGAATGAACTGAGTTTTGTTGGGAGTTTACTGGTGCATAGGTATAGAAGGACTATACAGGGTGAGTCTTCGACTCGTACATATATTTCAACTGAAGATTCTTGAGGTCAAAAGGAACCTTTTTTTCATTTCCCATTTTTCCGAATTCGGCTCTGTTGAAAAAAAATTGGGGTAATTACGTGCCTGATAAGATACTCTGGAATTGATTCAAAGTTCATATTTCTCGATTGAAATTGAGTTGATACATTTAGGAAATACTCGAGTACTAACCTTATTCGAATGAGAATGTTAAAAACACGATATTTCTTAACAAAAACAGTAGTTTTGTTCGATTATATCTGCAATTGAGAAGTCATATGTCTATCACCGAAATGGGTTCCTTCTTCGATTTTCATGAAGATTAGTTTGTGAGCACTAATAACTTGTTTAAATTCTCCTCTCTCTCCCAAAACTATCTCAAAAAGAATTGTTTTTACACTAGTCGAACATAACTTCATTAAATTAGGTAAAATGATTCGAGGTCCATGACCTAACCTAACCCATCGAACCATATTCTATGAACTCTTATCATAGAACGTTTGAGAAGACGATGCCAGATTGTGTCGATTTTCTCCTTGAACAAGGAAGCAATAGGTCCTCTATCATTAACGGATGAACTAACGCAAAAGCACTAGTTTTGTTTACTTTTGGCTAATGGCGTCTTGTCGTGCCTCTTTGCAAATGTTCTGATTCTCGCCGATAGAGCGCTACGATCTTTATGCGCAAGACCAATCGTTGTTCCGTAGACCGAACAATTGGTCTGTGGTTGTTGAAGTAAGCATGCGTATAGCGACTTGATGGAGATTTGTCGATTTGTTATTTGTTATTTTTTTATTCACAGTGAAGAATGCGCAAAGTTGATGTGAAAAGATTTTCAGTGAAAGTGAATTAATGTGATAATAACCGTGAAGTGAGTTTATGAAATTCCAAGAGGATATTGTTTAGATAGAAACATCGCCACTGATCATCAGGTATCATAGTATTTTTCATTATTTTCAATTAAATACATGATTTGTATGGAATATTCATCATAAATAGGTGCGTTCGGCCATTCGGTTCCATTAACACTTTTTGCTACGTGTCGTTCGGCCACCCATTTCAGATCGAAAAGTGTCAATTATATGTCATTCGTGCCAGACGGAGTAGAGCTTTTGGAACCAAATCTGAAAACCCTAGCTCCAGACATAGGGCGCGTAAGGTGGTTCTGAAGAAGTGAGGTTAGGTTAGACAAACGTCAGAATTGAAATTTTAAAATAAGTAGATTAATCCAAACTTTCATTAACTATGTCAAAGACATTTTTCACCCGTAACGTGGTAATGTAAAATCAAATCTATCAGCTGAGAAGTTAAATTCAAATGTGAAATTCCTGGGGTTTTAGTAGTTTACATTTGTCCATTGTCATTCGTTCATTCAAATAGGGACAAGTGACAAGTTCTTAAAGTTCCACTTACACTAAGCGATCTGTAATAAAAACTCTGGTTCGACTCTCCCCGTACCGGAGTTGACAGGCCGAACGCACCTATTATCCGAATTTTGCATTCCATTGACATTTTAGTCTTGACAAAGTTGATAAACATCCTGACAACATTGTTACCTTGTATAGAGTTCATTAATTTGAGCCATTCTGTGGTATTGAAAAGACAGGGTTGCATCTAGATTTTTCTTATGATTTTTGATTTTTTCGTCCAATTTCATCGGGTAAAATTCGGAAAAACTCGAAAACGGCGCGTTTAATTGGAAAAACTTGGGAATATTTTTATTTCAATTTTCTTTCGAAAATATGGACCGTTTAGCTTTTTCAAGTGGTTTTATAGTATTTTTTTCGTGGACTCATAAGTTGGCTACGCTGTAACTTTTATACCGGGAGGAATATTGAATAAGTTTTGATTTTGAAACATGCATCATAAGGGGAGTGAATACTTCACCAAATTCAGTTCATTTGAAATAACGGTTCCGAAGATATAAACAGAAAAGTGTTTTTTTCATCTATTTTCTCCCAAACGAAACCGAATTTTGAAAAATGGTAAAGGAAGAAAGTGTTTCGTTTGATGAGAGGAATCTACAGTTAAAATATATTGGGCCCTGGTGCAAAAATCGGAGAAGGGCCCCTTAGGGCCGGTATTATAAAGGCCAACCGAGGATTCAACCGTTGCATCAACAACCAAATTCCTCACTATCTGGTAGTTGGCGCACGGTTGAATCCTCGGTTCGCCTTTTATAAAATCGACCCTTAATGAATTGTTCGGTTTTTAACAAGTCGAAATATAAATACTTCGAAGAAGCAGAGCTACTTACTGAAGGTACAATTGAGGAGTATACTTCAATAAATGATGTTGTCATTAGGCAATGAAAAGAAATAGGTAATTCGAAATGTTTATCTATGTAGTAGGTATATTAAATTAATTATATGTAGGAGGATGAAAGAAAACTTTGAAAACACTTTTTATTTTATTGATATGTTAGATTATTTGGCAAAATAACAATAAGAATAACTTATTTAAGGAATTCATTTAAATTAATTATTGGGGATTCAAACCTGGAGCTCCATCAAGTCTAAATTTGATGTCATTGATTTCTTCGGGAAAAATATGTTTACAACCTTTGAGACTCATTTTTTTGCAAAAGATTCATTGACTTTACACAAATCTAGACTTGATGCAGCTTCATTTTTAATTGATATGAGCGATAATTGTCGCAGTCGAGCTTGGCCCATAGTGTTCCTCAAATAATTTTTTATTATTTTTAATTTGCTGAAAGATCTTTCGACTCCTACAGAGATGACCGGAATTTTATGGAATAGTAATATTGCTGTAAATACTTCTGTTGGATCGCATTTCGTTATTCCTTATTATGTATTTTCATACAGAATTCGTGAATTGTCCATGCCTTATTCAATTCAAGTAAAAATAGGTGATAAATATTAAGAAATTGAATCGAAAAATTGGTCCCTATCATATCGCAATATTTACTTTAAAATTTGTCGCAGCTTTGAATGACAGTTTTTTCTCCTACATCTATCAGAAATGAGGGTGACAGAAAATTAAAAATTTTGTTGACTGCAATCATACCCTCGAAACGTGTATTTAAGGGGCCGTTATACTCTGGCCGACGGCACCGATTCTCCATTCGAAAAGTTCACGCCCTCGATTTTTCACCTGAAAGCTTTATTTTTTTTTAATCTCCTTGAATTTCAGACAGTTCTCTGCGATTTCATACTTTCTGTCTTTTCAGTATTTCCATTTTTGCATTAATTAAGCGCCTATCCAAATGGAATTTTTTTTGAATAAAACTAAAAAAATTGATGAACAACCGGCAAAAAACGATTATGAAGTCAATTTTCATATAGTCTCAAATTCAACCCGATTTTTTTATGCGAAAAAATAATTTTCTCGAAGAGGAGAAATGGGAGTGCCCTCAAGACATCTTTTAACTTCAATTTGAAGAAAAAATTATGCTTTTAGGTGAAGAATTGAAGGCGTGAACTTGTTAGCCGTCATTAGTGCCACATAGCCCTTCCTGCGGTAGCAAACAACTGAAAAATGAATGTACCTACGTAGAGATCCAGTTTTTGTCGGCCAGAGTATAACGGCCCCTTAATTGTGAAATTATTGTATCGAGCACTCTATAGAAAATATTCATTTTGAACAATTCTTCCCTACTTCGAAATCGGTGATCAGAAGGAAGCTAATTCATCGAAATGTTTTTGAACTTTTTTGTCTCTTTTCTTCGAAATGGGGATCTATACCATATGCTATGGCATTTTCTCTAGGCTCGCATTTGAAGGACTCGAAGTCACTCCTATAAATTTTTATCTTTGTATTCGTCTCTTTTAAGCTCTGCATGCGTCGTCCAAATTGATATCGCATATTTGTAATACTTAAGATGCAGAATTGATATCAATAAGAATGTGCATAAAATCGCAGAGAAAAGTAAATTCAAAATTCAACATTTTTTGTTATTATTTTTGCTTGGCTCCGCTCATCTTTGCACGAATTTTTCATAACTATTTCTGATAATGCACGAATGATATCAAAAAACAAAGTTTAATTGCTGAAATTGTGTTGACCCTACGGGACCATCTAGTCGGATTTAGTTTTTTCAGAGAGGTGTCCGATTCACCAGTGAATTTTGACAATACCAACGTTTTATGCTTATTATTATACAAATCTTGTAACGTGGTAAAAACGGTGGTCAGCGCTTGGGGCCTTAGGGGCCCCTAAGGTCGGGGGCCCTGGTGCACTGCATACCCTTGCACCCACGTAGCTACGCCGCTGTGTAGAAGTCAAAGACTCACACATACAGGATGATCCTGAATAAGTGTATCAACGGTCAAGATTTCTCATGAAGAAAAAACATGATTTCCTCCAGGTCTTCTTTTCAGAGATACAGGGTGTCGAAAATTCATATTTTTTTTAGTTTTTTGTTAATATCTAACGAATCGTTTCAATTACAGAATTGAGTTTCTGTACACATATTGTCACTGATAAAAGCTACTGTCTTGCATTTTACTCGGTTTTATTCATAAGTCTACTAATACCAATATGGAGTATACCCCTGCTTTTCACACTCAGAAAGTGAAGCCAAATCTTTGGTAAGGCTTGAGTTGTACGCTTGCGTCAACCGAAATTCAAAAATTGCGATAAATTTGGAGGTTATGGTTATTCTGAAAGACAACAAGAAAATAGATATCTAGAATGAAAATATGTCACTTAAATACTTTCAGTTCAATTTTAGAATATGAATAGTAGTTAACAATGATATCAAAGACTTGAAGAAAACGGAATAAAGCGATTGAAACATTTATATTAAATTGTGAGGTTATGATCGAAACTATTCACATGAAGTTAAGAATGACATACGTTTCACGACATAATAAGATGTGTCAGAGAGAGATAGAATTAAAAAAATATTTTTATTTTCAATATTGCCGCACAAGTGCAGATGGATTGTTACCAAAGCCCAGCTTCAGTTTTGATTCATTCATTCCCCATACAGGAATTATTAGATATATGGTTTTATCAGACCAGTGGCGGAGATATTGAATTTGCACAAAGGTTTCACCCCCTAACTTTTACACCACTAGACGAATCTGCATAAGCACATCAGCAAATTCTGATGTGCCAATGGATTTTACATAAAAAAGGTGCTCCTGGTTCATTGATCTACCAAAAAACACCGTTCACAGTAATAAATTCGTATGGAAAGCATTTATGGACTTTTTCAACGATAGAAAGTATCAATTAGATGGAAATCGGAGGGCGGAAGAATTGGCGTTGATTTAAAAGGATTGGGCTGTGAATATGAGGACAAAAAATGGTGCAGACTCCAAAGAAAGTATGGTCAAAACCATGTGGAATATAACAAGTAAGCTGTTACAAGAAAAATATAAAGAAATGAAAGTTATTATCGACCCATTCAAAAGTGTTGTACGAGTCCAGTATGAGCCCTTGGTCCAGTGGTTACGACGTTGGATTAGGACCCGGCAAGTCCGAGTTCAATCCCGAGCTAGGAAAGAAATTTTCTAGTCTCGGTTGGGGCCACCATTACACTTTTGGGTCGAAAATTAACAGTGCTGTGCCTGAGGTGGCGTAAGGACACAGTAACAAAGCCTACACAGAACACAACTGCTCACTCCGAACTCGGCACAAGTTACAAGCTTCGAAGCTTGTAGTTTCGGAGGGGTCTCCTCAGAAGATCTAGGGGTAATCAGGATAAACAATTTGTCATCAGAATAAACAATATATCATCAACAAGCGCGAGCTGCCCGCGATTCTATACAACGAAAAGTGCAATCAGATCCTTGTAAATGGAAACAAAGTTCGGCCGCGTTGAGTTGTGTAGAAAAAATTAAAATGGTGAATTTATGGAATGATTATACCTACTCCTGAAGGGCTGCAACGAAAATTCTATCACATAGCCGCTGTAGAATTCTACAGCCAAACTAATTAGTTTGGCGAGGTGGGGAAGCTGCTGATTGCTTGATCGAATTTTTTCGTATCGAATCAAACAACGATTGTTCTGTAACCAATCGACTTGAATATAACCCTGTATTCAGCAAGACTTGCCAGGGTGGTTCAAGAATGTGTACTGGGAGCAAGTTTTCAATAGAAAACGGAGATAGCAACGTTTCTCCTGTCCGATTATTGAAAAAATTCATGTCGAAAAGGGACCCAAATATTAAAACCAACAGATTATTCGTCAGACCAAATCGTCAATGGAAATCCGAAAATGATCACTGTTATGATTATATGCCCATTGGAGGAAATACGATTCAAAATTGGACAAGATCGTCTGCCGAAGCGATTGGCTTGAATACAAAGGAAAAAAATTACTAATCATTCCAATATATCGACCGCGGTAAGTCGATTGGCCAAGAGTGGTGTACAAGAACAACAGCTTATAAAAATTTCGGGTAACAACAATGCCAACTCAATAAAACCCAACTTTAATATTAACGAAGAACATCACAATCAAACTATTAACAGCATGCGTAGTGGAAATACATCTTCATCAGTTATAGAAACTAACACGTCTGGATCTTTATTTAACTTTTCTGATTGTTCCTTTGTAATTCAACCTTTAAATAAATTGTTTCAGCTCTGTATTTTTTCTATAATTAGCAAAAATATTCGAATGACCCTCGATCATTGATAAGCGCTCAAAAATTTTATGACAACTTTTTTGAGCAACAGGCCTCTGCCCAAAGTGTCGATCTGTTCCAAACAACAAGCATTCCAAATCTGTATAAAGTTTTTTGGAACAATTATCATTGTCCTCTACTACTACTGATAACAAATTTCTCGAAATTACGCTCGTTGGCGTTGGCTTGAATGCAGACGTGTCTCCTCTTTCTATGGGCTGAGATTCTTCACAATCAACATTTATTGTCCTTATTGAATATTTTTTCTGATATCTAAGTTACAGCCTAAAATTGAATCCAAGAAACGAGTTATGAATCTGCATGAAAACGATAGGAATCTGATTATTCTGTAAGGAAAATAAAAATTTTCTTGGACTCTTTGTAGGATACGCATCGTTTTCTAATTTTTTCATTTTGTCCGGCCGTATATTTTAGTAGGTATAGCTCCTGACTTCACGTCATTGCTTTTGCTTTAGGTGATCCATTAATCAATGGACAAAATTTCTGAATCTGACATTTTCCTGAAGTGAAGGCTTTTTCGTGCGTAAATCAATACACCACCTCCTTCAGATTGAGTCCTGCAGTAACGATTTTTTCATTATGATTCAGCAAGTTTTAGTGTTCCACAGCTTCGTCCGTTCACATATAAAGTCAACAGACTTGACCAGCAACCTGCATCTCCTCTTCATTCAATTTCCTCGTCGGTCTTTCTATATTGAATTTCTACTAATTTTAAGTTTTTTCCGACGACCACATGCGAAAATGATAAAAAGCACGCCATTTAGTTACCTTGAAAATGACAAATATTACCTTAGAGTTGAAAAATTAAATAACTCTCTAGAGTGATATATGTATCTTTAGTTATAAATATGTATTGCATAATAGAATAAAACTGTGCTCTGAAATTGATATTGCGGAAACGTCAGACTTCGGAAGTGTGCGTTTCGCATATGCATCATTCTCATCCTACTCCAAATTTAGAGTAGTATTCCAGGTTTTTTGCCGTGGTCCAACAGGAATTTACCACTGTTTTAGGCGAAACATTAAGTGAAATTCCTGTCGCACCACGGCTAAAAAACCGTGAAAGCCTTCATCAATATACAGGGTGGTGTTCCATTAGATGTATTCGTATACATTGACTCAAATTTTGAAATATTTTCAATCGGAATCTACTTTCGGTTCTACCGGAAACGTATGTAAACTTCTTTACACTCCGTATATTCATACATATTAGAATTTTTCGTTTTATTCTGCATTGATTTGATTTGATGTATGATATGCGCAATCGAACTATGAAATCTCATTACCAATACTTTTTTTATACTGTATCTAGTATTTCATGTTGTGCAAAATAGTATATTATATTATAAGGATTAAAAGTGCATATTTTTTTACGAGCAATATTTGCAGTTACGATGCGGAGCGCAGCGCAGCCGAGCGAATGCAAAATTGCGAGTAAAAATAGGTACTTTTAGTTCGTATGATATACATATACTATTTTTTTGCCAACCAAGTCAAATATCTGGAATTGTTGGTAGATATTGATTGTCAAGTAGACGTCAGTAGACTTCAAATTTCAATTAGAGTGCTCAAATGCAATTACTTTCAGTCCTAGGATTAAAAGTAGCGTTTTTAATCCTAGGATCAAAAGTGTTGCTAAGCAACAAGCAAATTTTTGTACGGTACGGAATTGATGGTTTTTGCACCTGAAAATAGTACAAAACTGTCAACATTTTTTGATGGTTGGAGAAAAAGTCATTCAAATGTACTCTGTAGGCTTATTTCTTCAGAATTTTAAAAAGTGGGGAATTCCATAGGTCCGTTATTCAAGTAGGTACTTGTATTCCTTTTTCGAATGAACTAATACAAAGTAAAGGACTTTTCTGTCCATTATTTTTCAGTAAAATTTCAACACTCGTTTCTTGATTTCCGTAAAAAAATAACATAACTGAATCTTCCAACCATGTTTATACAGGGTGTTTCACCATAAACCGGACGAACATATATAGCCGTGTAGATGGCATCGAAGAAGTCATTTTTGTCTTATGACATATACCCCGTTTCCGTCGCATAAGCGAGATACATGGTGTTTAATGTCAAATTCGAGCAATATTCTGATAACTGCGGTGAGATACGCGTGACATTTGAAATAACAGTTTCTGGTCACGTCTTAGAATTTTCCGTAAAAAAAAATTTCTTCAGTGAAAGAAAAATTTCGGCAAAAATTGTTGGAATTTTTCATGGTTGAAATGTTTTTCATTCTGAATACTGAGGTGAAAAAAGAATCAAAACATATTCATTGGTTTTCTTTTTGTAGCCTTCCAAAGATTACGCTCGGAGTACTTTTATGATTTTTAATTGAAAGCTGGAAGCCCCGCGAAGGCCATAATTAGGCTAATAGGCTACCAGAATGACCCGGATAGAAATATAAATTTAAAAACCAAAAAATTTTTCTCAAAATACATTGGTCGGAATCGAACTCTCTACGAGTATGAATTGGATCAATTTTAAACCTATGAATCTCAGTTACCAAGGTAACGTTAGTTAATCGAAAATGGAGAGTTCGATTCCCACCCGTTTTTTGAGAAAAATTTTTTTTGGTTTATAAATTCATATTTCTATCTTGGTTATTCTGGCAGCCCATTAGCACAATTTTGGCCTTCGTACATTCGTACTGCCTCCAGTACTCCGAGCGTAATCTTTAAAAGGCTACAAAAAGAAAACCAATTGATATTTTTTCATTTTCTTTTCACACCAGTATTCAAGATGAAAGATGGTTCAACCATAAAAAATTCCAAAAAATTTGAGCGGAATTTTTTTTTCACTGAGGACATGTAAAAAAAAGTTGAGTTCGAATTTTGGAAGGTTTTTTCCACGGAAAATCTTAGAAAATCGGGTACGTGGAGATAATGCTTTTCAAATTGGCAACCGAGAAAAAAAAAATTCAAACTTTGCAGGTTTTCCGTCATTTTGAATTTTATTTTTCAAAATTTTACACCATAATTCAATTGAGCCCTAAAAAATAATAAGATGTGACGAGAAACCGTTATTTCAAATGTCACGCGTAACTCACCACAGTTATCAGAATACATATTGCTCAAAGTTGACATTGAACACCCTGTATCTCGCTTATGCGTCGAAAACGGAGTATATATGTCATATGGCAAAAATGACTTCTTCGATGCCATCTACACGGCTATATAATATGTTTGTCCAGAAAATTTCTAGTATTCACAGGGAAAAGTCTCTTAAACATTCGCCAGGTCTTTGGAATGATTGAATTCACATTATTTTTGTTCAAATTTATTATATTCCCAAAGTAAATAAACATTTCGATAAATACGTAATTAGTACGACTTTTATGTAGAAACGACAACGTTGCTTATTTATCTAATAGAAAAATGTCTTAAACCTTTCATTTTCAAAATATACACGGTGAAATGTGTCAGAATTTCACGGCCAACCGGGATACTCTATGAAAGAGAAAGCCTATAAGCAGGTCGGGATTTTCGAAACGAATCAACTATATTTTTTCGCAGCTAAATTGTGATTGTCCTAAAGATTTTGACAGCTCGCGCACGTTACGTATTTTGTACCTGTTAATGTCAAACATCAAACATCTTCAGTTCGGTCTATAATTAGACCATGAATCGTCTTACAGACAAACAACGCTTGCAAATCATGGTATTTCATTATCAAAATGCGTGCTTTGTTGAGAAAGTTCGTCGCGCTCTTCTTCCTTTTTTATTCAGTTTGATCAACCCATTGAGGCGGCTATTCGGGCTATTGAGTCTAAATTTCGCACCAAATTCACATTATTGGGCATTAAACCACCAGGTACACGCTCACGTACAGTGCGTCGGCCAGTGCTAGTGATGAATATCAATTATCGGTTCGGCGCTCGCCGTGAGATGATATCCAGCTTTCTTCCCAAAATGAGAGAGCTTGACTTGCATGACATGTGGTTTCAACAAGGCGGTGCAACATGCCACACAGCACGCAAAACAATGAATCAATTGGGATGCAAGTTCGGTGAACAGTTTATTTCACGTTGAGGACCGGTCATTTGGCCGCCTAGATCGTGAGATTTAACTCCTTCAGAGTATTTTTTGTGGGTCGTAGCTTTTGTCAATATTGACAAGCATTGAGACATTTATTCGTGAGATACCGGCCGAAATGTTGAAAGAGTAGGTGGTATGCCAAAAGTGGACCAAGAGGATGGACCATTTGAGGCGCAGCCGCTGTCAACATTTGCCTGATATAATCTTCAAAAATCAAATTATATGGTCTGTATGCATTTACCTGGATTTTATGTGTTTTTTTCTGAAAAAAAATCCTATAGCTCCTTAAAAATCCCCCATTATATCGTACTTTCTACATCTAATGATATGACATTACATGACCATCCTAGTTGAATTTACAATAACCGAATAAATTAAAATCTCAGTTCATAACCTGGACTAACTCCAAATAATGATTTGTTCGTAGACTTATGCAACGCGTAACAAATTAATTTCTCAGATGACCAGCTTCACGCATATCGATACGCACGTGTTTCACGGTATCAAGCGTTGTTTTTTCGGTGGACAATGCACATCCGATTCGATCGCCCTCGAATTCCAAACGCTACTATATTATTATCTCAGCTCGGAACCACTAGGTGCGTGCTAGCCCAAGGCATCTATCATCTCCGGTTGATAAACTCCTTCCAAGAAGTTTGGCCGGAGTGAAAATATACAGATGAAACTTTGACTGGTTATAAATTTTCATCAATAAGTTACAAGCGAAATAGAATTCGTTCCATTTTTCGATTACTTAACTTCAACGAGTCTCTCCGCCCTATTATTTATTTACTTTCTTATTATTCGCCGCACTTGGACCATAGACCAATGGGATGCAGATGGTCCACAGAAAAAACTAGGTTTAATTCCGTGAAGCAAGTGCGTGGTGATGGAGATGCTCATACGAAGAATTCGTTTCGCATTGCATAAGTCCAAGTCAGGTTTGCCAATAGTAGTGAACTGAGATTTTGATTAATATGATCGAATTATTGAAAAATCATCTAGAATTTCGAAAATTGAAAACTAAAATATTGTGAGGATAAAGAAACGCACTTGATACGAAAGGAAATATAATTATACAGGATGTTCCTGAATTGAACGTAAAAACGAAAAGGGGAGATTCCTTAAGTAAGTTTAAGAAAAAAAGTCCCATAAACATGGGGTTGCAAACGTTTTGTTTTCGAGATACAGAGTGTTTGAATTTTTTTCAAGTTATTTTCGGCGAGCAAATGTTAATTTGAAAACATGTAAAAAGGAGCTTTGTTGTTATACCAAACTTTTCAGTTTCTTGTAGTTTTGTCGTATCTGCTACCGATTTCGGGAAAAAAATGTTGAACTATTCTCTCGAAATCCTCTGAAAAATCCAAATCATTTCGAGAGAATCGTTCCAAATTTTTTTTCTCGAAATCGGTGGCAGATACGACTAAACTACAAGAGACCGAAAAGTTTAGTATAACAACAAAGCTCCTCTTTATATTTTTCTCAAATTAACTGTGCTCACCAAAAAAAAGTTCTGGAGGACAACAGGTGATAGTGTCCCAGAAATATATCACCCTGTAGATCTGTTATCGAAATTGCCACTTGTCACTTGGTGAGAACTCTCAAATGAATTATCTATGCCAAATTTCAGTTGAATATCTTATAAAGTGTAGATACTATGAAAAGAAAACCCGTAAAAAATTAAAAGTTCAACACTCTGTATCTCGAAAACGAACCCTTTGCGACCCCATGTTTATGGGACATTTTTTTCGTAAACTTACTTAAGGAATCTCCCCTTTTCGTTTTTACGTTCAATTTAGGAACACCCTGTATATAGTATGCACATACCGATTCGGAAATGAAAGTTGTGAACATACCCACTTCAGCGGGAGGACGAATATTCTGCCGGTATAAAATCGATATATAATCGGTATACCCACCTCCGCAAGTCGTTGCAGTAAAACACCATGACTCATACTAACTGACCAAGAAACTGCAACAATCTGAAGGAGCTGTTTAAATTTCATTTTTTTTTAAGACTTATATAGTAGATATAGCAAGGAGTGAATGATTAAATTTTGGGAGAAATATCGTAAAGATTCTTTCGTGTAAATATTTTTTGTTGAACTATTCAGCTTGTGTTTCACGTCCTTCCATAATTACCCGAACATACTTAAATACATACATACATTGCAAGTTGAATAATAGCTATTTATGTAACAAGTACATAAATTAGGTCCTTATGGACGCGTCCAAAAGTTTATGGCAAAGCGAGCAAAGCTAGTGAGGTCAATAATTTGGGCAAGTCCATAAGCCTAATTATGTACGAGTTGCATACAAAGCTTTATGTTTGATATTTTATTTCCTGAAATTGCAATTATTATATTTGTCGCTTCATAACTGAAAATAATAAGGTATGCCTCTGCTTTTTTTACCTTAGTAACCATCAGCGACCTCAGCAAACTTTTGAAAATCAGATTTGTTCATAAAGACTTTGAAATCTGGGATACCATTTTTTGCAACTACTTTATTCCTGTACAAGTTTTTCACATCCCATGATTAGCTATTGATGTCCTTTAAAGTGGCCCTCTTTAAAATTGAGACGATATTTATTAGACTACTTCAAAATAGTCATAATTTTTCGAATCGAACAAAAATTCGAGAGCTGGGAAATGTGTTTCCTCATTAACAAAAGGGACACAAGAATTCTTCAGCCCATTCACCCTGAATTTGTTCCACAATACAAAATCTTGAATTCTATTATTGATATTGTAGACCCTATAAAGCTTTTCAAGATAATTAAAAGGTATATTACTTGATTTCCCATTCCACGGTTTGAAGGTATCGTACAATGAGATGATTCCAAAGTAAACCGCTGCATCGCGCTGCCATCGGAGGAGAGTAGTGACAGACCGGTTTCTGGCTTGTTATGCCGTCATGAGTGACGATAACAACCAAATGAAAGGGCAGAACTTATATTACGCACCAAGGTGAAATGACAGACCAACTTGACATTTCACTTATCAAATATCGCCAAATCTGAGAAAATGTCCTTGAGGGGTGGTGAATTTTCTTGGTGGGAGCAAATCAGGCAAAGCGCGAAATTCAAATCGGAATAACATAACCCCTAACTGTCATTGGAAAAAGATTCTTGATTCTGTTTTTCTAGTAATTTTGAATAAATATCTAATCTTCTTCTTAACATGTTTCGATGAAATGTGACAACAACGATGCCTAGATCTCTAAATTTGGTGCTGAATTCCTGAAATATTCTCAGTATTCGAAAAGTAGTCTTTTGAATTCTATTTCCAAACAGAAAAATTTGGGGTTATATGTATATTTGTATGCCGTATCATAAAAAAATTAAAATGAAAAATTTTGTCCAGAAAAAAGTTAGGGGTGGACCACCCCTAAAAATTGAGGGGAATGAAAAATGGATGTTGGCCGATTCCCAGTCCTACTCGATATGTACACAAAATTTCACGAAAATTGGTCAAGCCGTTTCGGAGGAGTTCGGTCACAAAGATGCAGATAGGAGAATTTTATATATTAGAAATTAGATTAATGTTAAACTTTTCTCTACGGATTTCGGAATAACCAATATCCAAACAACACTAATTTGAATTTTCAATGTTAAGAAAACCGAAGAATTAAACAACAACAATTAAAACTTTCCAAACCGAAAGTATTCCTTGACAATCCCTGAAAAGCTGTATATGTTGAAGACGAAGAGTAAAGGTGAATACAGACTATTCTGACGTGACGTGATTTTACGTCACTATTTTGACGTGGGCCCACATGTAACCACGTCACGTCAGAATAGTCTGTATTCACCTTAAGAATCGAAGATAATTGCATGCATTCTCAACAAAAAAATCCTCCATTCGAGAATTTTCATTAGCCAAATATGTGAACATAACATTGATATGACGTTTCACGTAATTGACATTTCATCTCGCATGGAACACCAGAGCTGATCGGTCTTATTTGATTTTATCTGGGCTCTGATTGGCCGCCTCCAGGTTTTACTCATAAATGAAGACATAGATCCGATAAATGGAGTTGTGATTTTTTTTAAATCATCCCGCGAAATACTGTTAAAACTACCCGCGTTCGGAAGAGGTCGAAAGTGTCAATTGTTCCATGTAACCACAAATCCATGGTAAACTCTGATGACAATTACTATCTGAACCTCTAAAAAAGCAACACTTACTCGGCTTGATTTCGAATGGTAAACTAAACAAGTGGCAGTCACGGTATAAGGTAGAGATAGTTTGATACTTTGATACTTAGGCTTAAATTAGCCGTCTTATTAAGCCTTTTGATAAGCTCTTGATAAATTCACTGAAGAACGGAAATGGAAATTTCATGTCATGTTTCATCTCAAAAGATTGATATTGTCAAGGGGCAAGGGCATTAAACAAATAATACTTAGTTTGTCTGATGCGTCTTTTCATTCAAAGAATCTCAAACAACAAGCGACTATTTTATGTCAAAATGGATATCCAAAAAGTCTAGTCAACAAAATTTTTTATGGTTCTGAACACTCAATTGGTATTCCACCGACCAGAAACGTTTCTGAAAATGAGAGTATCAGATATTTTAAATTAATTTATATTCTTAAATTGTGCCAGATGTTGATTAGGTTGATGAAGGGAATATCTACTATCGTGGTTTCGTCTCGTATTACAAAAAAACGGTCAAGAGTCTGTTTTCCCGTTTGAAGGATAGTGATTCCCCAATGAGTTCGTCAGGTTTGGTCTATGGGGTTAATTGTTTAAATTGCAATTCTTTATATGTTGGAAAGACGTGTCAATACTTTGGAACCAGATTGAGAGAAAGCAATCGGAGGCAAGCGCTCTTTCACAGCATACTAAGAATAAGGGAAAATTCTGACCAAAGAGACCAACTGGTTCAAGCGTGGTGTCAAGGAGATGTTTCTCATAAAAAATTTTACAGATTTCGCAATCCTTGCAACCATCAGAGACATTGGAAATGATAACACCACATGTGAATATTACCAACATTTATTTGCATTTGAACTTAAAATAAAATAGTATTTTCAATAATAATAATCTCCTCCACTGTGCCAAATGTGCAACTCCCAACTCACCACACGTCATTTAATCATAGAATGTCAACTATTCGAAGCCCAAAGAAAAGTACACAACGTTAGCAACAAAATAGAAGAAGCCCTCAACATCAGTTCACCGTCCTGCACCAATACATTAGCATTCATTAAAAGCATCAAATTTAAAATATGATTGCATCTATGACACAATACCAAGACATGTATAATATATTATGAATGATACTAAACATTTTGTAAACATATCAAACTGAAACCGCTAATTGCCTTGTTGTCGAAGCGACAAACAATAAATAAATAATAATAATAAGCAATAATAATTGCAAGAAACAATCCACATTCCTAATTCCTAACATAATAAACATGTAAGAGGAAATCTTGTCACCGTATTTTAAAACAAAAATGTTCTTTCTAAAGTAAGTATTCTTATGGTAATACAAAATAAAGATATAAATAATTGGATGAAGCTGGGTCCATCCTGTCATTCCTGTCCAATATTTTCGAAGTGAATTCTGATTTTAGCAAATCTGGGTTTTCATAAAATTGGCTTTAGATAGAAGAATTCAGTTTTTACTAAAATTCATTAATCTTATATGTACTTAGATCAACTCTCATCGGATGAAGCTGAGTCCATCCTGTCCAATAATTTCCAAGCGAATTTTTATTTTACCAAATCTAGGTTTTCATGAATTTGGTTTGAGATATATATGTACTCGGAGTAAACATCATCAGCAGAAGCTGAGTCCACCCCGTCCAATATTTTCGAAGAGAATTTTTATTTTACCAAATCTGAGTATTCTCGAATTTGGCTTGAGATAGAAGGATTATGTTTTTACTAAAATTCATGAATCTCATATGTAGGGGAGGACGGGGGAATTCCACGCACCTAAGGGAAAAATGCTCACAAAAACCTTCCTATGTACTTACACACAAACTTTCATAATTTAACTGCTGAATCATGAACCCATTTGAAACTTTTTCATCACAAGGAAAAGGTTCAACTACCTCTACCAATTGAGAAAAAAAAATAATTCTGAAAACTGTCTTTTCGCGGTATTCCCCCAAGTACTGGGTTATACCGCGCATGCGATGGTATAATTATGCGCATCTCACAGCTGAGAAACTCGAAAAAATATATTTAATTTTTTAGGTAATAACCAACTACAATGTAAATTAAACGAATTTCCATGAATAGGTACGAAAAATATTATTGCAGAATTACCCCGCTACAGCTGCGCGTTATTCCCCCGTTGTGAGTCACCTAACCTAACTAATCACTGACAGGACATGACGAAATACAATTAATTGTTTTTTTTGCATTCGTCGTGAAACGAAAAATCTAAACTGAAAACACGAATACCTTTAAATTACGGCAGGATGTTGGCAAGGTAAATACGAGATGGTGCGCTGTATCTAAAGTGAATTTAGATTTTAGAAAATCTGGGTATTCATGTAATTGGCTTTAGATAGAAGGATTCTGTTTTTACTAAAATTCATGAATCTTATATGTACTCAGATCAACTATTGACCTATTCTTCAAATACCGAAATAATTGCCCAATCTGGCAACGTTGCGGCGAATTTGACGGACCCTTCACCGCCAGATCTCACTTGATGAAACAACAATATAAACACTCGAAGTGGTAATGAAGGAAATAAAACAATGATTTATCCTCCAAATCCAGGAATAATTGCCCAATCTGGCAACGTTGCGGCGAATTTGAAGTATCTGCCACTGCGGCTCACTGGTCGCCGATTCTCTTAGGCCGGCCACTCACGTACAGTCTAACTATCAGTTAGACTGATCGCAGTTGATCAGTCTAAACTGAGGACTGAGATGTGCACACATGAGCAGTTCAATCCTTCAGTTTGTTCCAATCATGGATTCCAGCAGGTCCGACGATTTGGCCGTCCTCGGTTTGATTTTTGCAATTTTACCAAGAATAAAAAAGAGAAAACGTAAACAGTGGTGCAAGAAGTGGCTACAAAAACGCAATATCTTCCCACATAAACTTATTAAGAGAGTTGGAGGAAGAACCATTAGATTTTCTCAATTATTTGCGCATGACTTAACCGGTGTACCAAAAATTGCTATCGTTTGTTTCCCCATTGATTGTGAAAAAAGATACAGTCATGAGAACTGCAATATCTCCACATGAAAGGTTGACTGCTACCCTGAGATTTTTAGCCACAGGACGTTCGTACGAGTGCCTAAAATTTTCTACAAGAATATCTCCTCAAGCACTCGGAAAATCTCCATGAAGTCGAGTAAAACTTGGTTTCCTCTGTAATGATTGCGCGACATCGTGATATGCTCCCTTGCTCGACTCACACTGAACTGAGAACTGAACAGTCCGACCCCCACACACGGTCATTTCAGGTAGTCCTTTCAGTTTAAAATATGAAGAAATTCATTTCTCTCAGTTAGACTGAACAGTTGGCAAAATCGCGTTAAACTGAGACTGAAATGCCCACTCACGTAAAGTTTAGACTGACAATTTCAACTGCGATCAGTCTAACTGACAGTTAGACTGTACGTGAGTGGCCGGCCTTAGACTAGTGAAAGGGGAGGACGCGTAATGCCATGCGTCTTTGTGATTCAATCTGGCACATAATGGGATACACCAGTGGCGTATCTTAGATAAGGTACCTAATATACAGGGTGGGCTTTTTAAAACGAAACAGACGAGATAACGGGCGGAATAAATTTATTTCGACAAAATGCTCGGACACGTCGATTTTTGTTTCGAGGGTGACAACTTTTAAGGTCAAATTCACAACTATATCGCTTCAACCCTTAGTGTTAGAATACCAACCCCTAAATTTTGAATAAGAAAGATAGGTTGAGTGATACCTCATTTGAAGGTCCTTTTATCCTGAATTCAGGATAGTGATTTTTTCTTCATTTGATGCATTGATTCTTGAGATATTGACATTTGAAGTTGAAACAAATATGGTATTGTCGTCAAGCAAGCTGTTTGAATCAATCGAATTTATTATTCATTCATTCTGTAGATTTGATGAAACTCCATAACTGCCATACACCAGACATACAAAGTTAAAATTTTAACAATGACTAATTAGTCAAATAATTGATGAATTCACATAGCATGGTTAGCGGAATGAATGATACTGTACGAAATTCAAAATTTAATATCTTGAAAACGAATGCGTTAAATGAGAAAAAAATCATTACGCTAAATTCATGATGAAAAGGCCTTTCAAATGAGGTATCACTCACCCTATCTTTCCTATTCAAAATTTAGGAGTTGGTGTTCTAACACTAAGGGTTGAAGCGATATAGTTGTGAATTTGAACTTAAAAGTTGTCCCCCTCGAATCAAAAATCGACGTGTACGAGCATTTTTCCGAAATAAATTTATTCCGCCCGTTATCTCGTCTGTTTCGTTTTGAAAAGCCCACCCTGTATATGTCTTCTTCTTCCTCTTCTTCCTTCTCTGGTTTAGGCTTGGAGCATGTTCATCCCTCAGTTATCACCCCTCAGGCCATCACTCCACCTTTTCCTGGGTCGCCCCAAACTTCTGCGTCCCCTTGGAGATTTATCTCGAGCTATCTTTACCACTCTTCCTTCATCCATTCTGCCAATATGTTCATCCCATTCTTTTCGCCGTTTTAGAACCCAGTCATTCACACTATCTACCCCGCATGCACCTCTTATGCTGTATATGTAAATATCGAAATTACTAATATTTTACAGAGCTAATAAATAAAATATATTAAGAATTTTGCAAGTTTAAAAAAAATTTTGAAAAGAAAACTTTAATATCATGATAAATTTATATCACATCAAAACATACTTTATGCGGCCCATACACAAGCTACTTTTTCGGCGTTCTGGCAGCTAGCGTTTTGCGAGCGTCCTAGACGCTCGTGCAATTTTGACCACACACAAGCGTCTCAGTAGCTCATCGATCGCTGACGAGAGAGATTTAAAATGTCGCTCAGGCAAAAAAAATAGCCAATATGGTACATATAAGTCTTATGTACTTGCACCCGACTTTTCCGTAGCTCGTACCTTTTTGTATTTTTTACGGAATGAGTCTCGGAGGTTTTTTATTTTTTTCTTCACGAAATCAATATCGCATTAATCGTTATTTGGTTTACATAAAGCTAACAATTCTTCGTAGGCTTTCTTCTTTAGTGTTCTGTTCGAATATTCTTTGCTCTTAATCATCCACAAACACTTATTCTTTTTAAATAGTTCAATAAAATTCGTAATGAATTCTTCTGAATGTGCAAATCTTGCATGATTCTCTGCCATTCTAGACGCTCTCTCACACCCACAAGCGTTTTCATGCGTTTCGCCGGCTATCTTGACGCTAAAATCAAACACGTTTGATCTTGACGTCCGGCGTTGCGTCCTGCACGGCGACTCGCCACCGTGGCAGCAGATGGACATACACAGGCGTTTTTCGGGCTACTTTCAGGCGTTTTGGTCGCTTGCGGTGACGCTAGCTGCCAGAACGCCGAAAAAGGAGCTTGTGTATGGGCCGCATTAGAATGAGAAGGTTTCATTATAGTCATAAAAATAATAAAATAAATATACAGTTTTTCAACAATTTATTCGATACATAATATGAAATTTCACTGCAAACTGAATAAAATGAGTTTTGTATATTTGTTTCTTATATTAGATTTATTATTTGTTTTAGATTCAGAAATGAAGTGGAGTCTAATATTTAAATATTTTTCACAAATACATTTCGTTGAAAAATATACATGATTAACAGGGTTATCTAACACATGATTTTGGAGTGATTCGAATAATTTAATGTTCAGAGAATCCTCTATTATTTGATTAGTTAGTAACAAGAGTATATTTTTTTTCAAATCATTTTGGAGTGGAGTTGGAAGTCTCTGCTCTTCTTTCTTGACTGTCCTTGAAGTTTCAGACTGTGAAACCAATGAAATCGAAGATCCTTTTTTTTTGTTGTAATCTTCTTATAGCCTGAAAAACAATACATACTCACTTCTAATTTTAATCTGATATTGAAATACCTTCTTATTATGTTACCTTTATTGGTTGAAGGTACTTGGGAAGTGTGGGAAAAATTGTGGGAACTGCCTCATTCAGCAAACGAACTCTCAGTTGATTATCACTTTTATAAAACCACTGCCCTTCGAAATGCTAGGAACAGATCCTATGATTTTTAGTTGGTGACCAGTCTTTTAGTTTCATGTTATTTACCCAAATCTTACATCTTGCATAATCTTTTGGGAAACTGAAAAAACATTATTGATGACGATTAATTTCTTGCAATCTCCATTGACTTCATGATGAATAAGTATACCTGTACTTGAATCTAAGAAATTTATTCTTTATTCAATAAATTAAAATCGAATAGAGTACAAAATTTGGTAGTTCCTACCATTAAGGAAAAACATTTTACTCACATTCACTAAATTAAATTATAAACAAAAATATTAAAATGCATATCACTCATTGACCTAGATTCTACATCAATGATATCACTTACGAATAACTTTTAACTACGCCACTGGTAAAATGGTTCCTTGAAATGAAACCTGCATTGAAATTTATGAATTTGAACATTAAATTGGGCGATTTGCAAACTCAAAAACACATAATTGTACAATTTATTCATTCTATATTCGGATATTCAAAGGATTTCAACTATATTTAATTCCAACTATGAGAAATAAGGGGAAATTTTTGCTCATAAAAATAACCATATTCTATATTACCTGTGAAACGATATTCCTGTTTCCTTTTTCTCGCTCCTGCTCTGGCACTGATAAGAGCAACATATAAACATTGTATTTAGATGAAAATTAACTTGAAAAACAACTTAAAATCACAAAAATCGACAAAATATTCTCGCACTCCACTCGGTTTGTTGGTACCATAAACAATGGCGGCCACTCTGAAATGAGCTTCACTTTCGTCCTTTGCGTTTAGGCTATGCGCGGCATCCTCTCCCTTCCCTTATCTAAGCCGATTCTCATATGCTGGCCCAAAACACCTATCTTAATAAATCACGCGATAACTTTCGAATGCTGTTTTGGTCTACTGGCGACAGTGGCGACACTTTTGTCTTTTGACCTTGAACGAAAACTCGTAATTTGCCTGTAATATACGAACATAAACATTTCCAATGTTAAAACACCCTAATTCTGTGAACTTGAGATCGGATATTGGTTCACTCAACATTGCCTATTCGAACTTGATAAAAGAAATGAGGTGAATAGTTTTTCCTCGAATGCACACATTCTAACCGCGTATGGATGTTCGGTGTTATTGCATTAGTATTGATGAACCCATAGATACCTGTACGTCGTGATAATTTGGGACCCCGTGATGAATCAGCTGTTTTGGAATTATTCAACCAGTTTGAAATTTTCAGATGATTTTTAATTTGTTAAATGAGGTCAGTTGGTGAATTTCTTCTCATGAACAGTTTTTTATCTTTGTTGTTTTCTCTGTGATTTCAATGTTTTAGTTGGTAAATCGCGATTTTCAGTGTTTTGTTACTCTGCTGTTTATTATTATTATTATACTTCTTGTTTGACCGGAAATGCCATCAACTCCTTCAATTTAAATAGGACACACTATATATTTTTACAGATTTTGAAAGAGCTCGCTATTTTGAATTCATACATACTGAGTTTAGTATGTAAAAAAAAGTGAAAACTGCTACCTAGTTGCACAGAAGGTGTACCTACATTTCATTTTAGAATAATGAGAAACAATATAACTCAAAATTTTCAAAATACTCGCCGTTTTTTTGCTGACAATATGCCATCCTATTAACAAATTCTTGAGTCACTCTTTCCAAGACTTCTCCACGTATTAGTTCACATTCGTCAATAATTCTTTGTCTCAATTCCTCGTTTTTACAATTTTTTTCACACTGAACTCAGTATGTATAAATTCAAAATAACAAGCTCTTTCAAAATTTGTAAAAATATATAAGATGTTCCATTTAATTTAAAGAAGTTGATGGCATTTTCGGTTCAACTGGAAGTAGGTACATATATCATTAACAAAAAAATGTACATCAGATGCATTTTGTTCCATTGCACTTCCTTTCATACATATCGTTCTTTCCGTTTCAAATATATTAACTTGATTCCATACTTTATCACAACCCTGTATATTGTTCATGCCTTTGTTTGAATTTCAGAGTGAAGAAGAGGAGAATTTTTACTCAAAAAGTTGCTGTGCGAAAAGATTGTAAATAAACTGTTCCTTAGGATTGAAAACTGAGTCCTTCATTGTCAAGATATCTGCTAACCTAAATCGTGGATCATTCGATCAATCAACGTATAGACATCTGTCCACAAAAGAAGATAATAATTCACTTAGCGATTCGCTATACAGGGTCTTTCACGAGGAACCTCACCCATATTTATACGGGAGACTACTGAACGTATTTTCATGAAATTCAGCACTTATAAGTATTTCACGATGCTGATGAAATCTAAAATATTTTCAAGGCATGAGCACCTCCGGTTTTTCCGGAAATGACGTCAACTTCCGTTTTTCAAATTAGAACAACATTTTTTTATTGCAGAAATAGATTCCTTAGAAAATTTCAAGTTATTTTGATGTAACATTTTTCAGTTTTGTTTGGAAAATTCTCTCTGAGCGGGAAAATTCGAAAAAAAAATCGAAAATAGAGCTACGCTGAAACAAGAATAACTTCGAGGTTTTTGGATGGAAAATTTTCATTTTTGGGATTTTTCAAGATGTAAGATTGATGTATCCACTTCAAAAATCGAAATCGCGATTCATGATACAGGGGGTGAAAAAATCGCTTTCAAAGTTAGGGATGACAAAATCGTGAAAAATCAATTTTTTCAAATTAGAACCCCATTTTTTTATGGCAGATATTGAATCTACGTTGAAAAATAATGTGAGTATATGCATCACACCCTTGCCCTAAAATGGATATTTTCTGAGTTAATATCCACTTTAGGGCAAGGGTGTGATGCATACACTCACATTATTTTTCAACGTAGATTCAATATCTGCCATAAAAAAATGGGGTTCTAATTTGAAAAAATTGATTTTTCACGATTTTGTCATCCTTAACTTTGAAAGCGATTTTTTCACCCCCTGTATCATGAATCGCGATTTCGATTCTAAAGTGGATACATCAATCTTACATCTTGAAAAATCCCAAAAATGAAAATTTTCCATCCAAAAACCTCGAAGTTATTCTTGTTTCAGCGGAGCTCTATTTTCGAATTTTTTTTCGAATTTTCCCTCTCAGAGAGAATTTTCCAACCAAAACTGAAAAATGTTACATCAAAATAACTTGAAATTTTCTAAGGAATCTATTTCTGCAATAAAAAAAATGGTGTTCTAATTTGAAAAACGGAAGTTGACGTCATTTCCGGAAAAACCGGAGGTGCCCATGCCTTGAAAATATTTTAGATTTCATCAGCATCGTGAAATACTTATAAGTGCTGAATTTCATGAAAATACGTTCAGTAGTTTCCCGTATGAATATGGTTGAGGTTCCTCGCGAAAGACCCTGTATACAAACCGATTTGAATGTTACGACTCGTATTGGAGGCCAAGCTTAATTTTCTTCACCACTTACGTATTTTGAATAGTCCCTGGAACACGTAGACTTTTTCAATCCTGTACCTACCTCTAATCTCTTCATCGAATAGCGAGACATAAAACTATCACAACAAAAACCCATTATTAAGGAGCATAAAAGCGGTACTCAAAACAGTTTTCTCCAGATATTGATTTATGTAACTATAAAAGACCCTTTCATCTATGACCGTTTGAAATTAATGCGTTTCTTGAAAATTGGCTGCTTTCACGTCGGATGAAACCTGAACATTTTTTCATGGATCACAGATTGATGAAGTGGCTGATGATTTCCGACAACGGTAATGGAAGCAGCTGTCGATTGTCGTCGATGTCATGAAAGTGTGGTCTGTCTTGTGCCTAGGGTACGATATGGATCTTGGAGAAATTAGCTTGGTAAATGGACAGTTAACACCAGTGGTAATTTGCACCTGCAATACATTGAAGATCATCTCTATTTGAGTGTGTATCTTTCAGAATATGGTAGAATAATAGCTCCATTAGCGAAAACTAATGTTGCGTAATGCTATCAGTTTCTCACCAGCAAACCAAATGTTTCGTTTTCTAAATACAGGGTGTAGAACTTCAAATTTTGTTTTTTTTCATAGTATCTGCACTTCACAAGATATTTAACTGACCATGAGTTCAATCGGAAGTCAAAACTAACGAATAATAATAATAAGGTCGCCTTTATTGAAAAATGATACAATAATTCTACAGGTGTTAGGTACCAAACTGAAGCGAAGTTTAGTCTAGGACTACTCTTACACTTAACTCCAGCAAGACCCCAAAAATGTACATGTACACTGCTCCAATCCAAATTCAGAAACATTCATGTCAAAAAAAAAAACAAAAAAATTCTTAAATCTAAATCAAACAACCGAAACAGAAACATAAGATGGTAAATTCTGACTTGAAAGGGTAGAAAATAAATTAATGAAAAATACCTACAAAACAATCCAAATTCAAAAATATTTATGGCTAAAAATACAAGAAAAATTCTAAACTCTAAATCAATCAACCGAAACTGAAACAATTAAAAATATTTTTATGGTCAGCAAATAGCCCGATCAAAAACCAACACGTTACTTGATACTACCTCCCTAGAATTGGCCACCAAAATCAACGAAATGAACTGAAAACTACAAAAACACATACACAGCTTTCTCTTACTTCATTTGGTTGACCTAATTCAATTCCTAATATACGATTCAACTATCTCCACCCTGGGGTCGACAGCTTAAAAATATTTTATGTTCTACTGCTTCATAAACACTTAATCCATGAATTCGTTTAGCGTCCATAATTGACTACTTTATTGGACACCACTTTATTGGACTCAACTGTCACATTCTTCTCTCGATTCTGCAATTCTCTTCGTTTCGCACCACTTGTTATAGGCCGCATACAAATTTTCATAAGCACTTTTAGTGAGTAGAAGAGATTCTTTGGCACTTGCGGCTAAATTTTTGACGCTGCCTCTCCCGAACTATCCATTTTTCGAATTATTATGACGTTTGTCACAGAATTAACGAAGTAATCAACTTTGTTCAGTGAGGTTGCTAATGTCGCTGATGGTAACTACGGTAAGAAAAGCAAAAGCACACTCAATATTTCGATGTAATAAAGCGACGAATATATTAATTGCCATTTCAGAAAATGAAATTTCTGCATTGCAGTCAAACATAAAGCTTTGTATGCAACTCGTACATAATTAGGCTTATGGACCTAACCAAATTATTGGCCTCGCTCGCTTTGCTCGCTCTGCCATAAACTTTTGGACTCGTCCATAAAGACCTAATTTATGTACTTGTTACATAAATAGCTATTATGGTCAGAAAATAGCCCTATCAAAAACCAATACATTACTTGATACTACCTCCCTTGAATTTGCCATCGAAATTTACGAAATAATTGAACACTGAATAAATAAATAAAATCAAAAAAATCCTTTTTGAAGAACAGCTTTAATTTGAATGCTCTAAAAATAGAAAATGCAATTTTTCTTCAGAATTTACTTGTGTAAATAAGCTAGTAAGCTTTTTAATTGAGTAACTTAATGTGCTGAGTTCAATTCTTTTTAAATTTCAGTTTAATTAAATAATTATTAGGTTCTTCCGCAAACCTCGCGACAAGTTTCAATGATCATATAAATTGTACAATTTTATAATGAGGTTATAAGTTGATGGTTAAAATCCTTAAAAAAATTTCATTTTCTTTTCTTCAGAGCATTTGAATTATTGCTTTCAATTCAGTTTTTACTGTAGTTCGAGTTACTCTCAACAAGCCTTTTTATTTGATACCCATATTGTAGATGAAGTGCATAAAAAATAACTATTCCGCCATCTTGGATGTTCCGCCATATTGGATCCAGAATGACGTTTATTATTTTTCGAGTTACGCTCAGCAAGCTCTTCCATTTGATACCCATATCATGAAAATGCATTAAAAATAACTATTCCGCCATCTTGGATAGATGTATGATAATGATATATTGTTTATCCTGATTACTCCTAGGTCTCCTGAGGAGACCCCTCTGAAACTACAAGCTTCGAAGCTTGTAACTTGTGCCGGGTTCGGGGTGAGCAGTTGTGTTTTGTGTAGGCTCTGTTACTGTGTCCTTACGCCACCTTAGGCACAGAACTGTTAATTTTTGACCCAACAGTGAAATGTGGCCCCTACCGAGACTAGAAAATTTCTTTCCTTGCTCGGGATGGAACTCGGACTTGCCGGGTCTTAATTCCAATGTCCTAACCACTGGACCAAAAGCATGGTCCGCCATATTGGATATAGAATGTGAATGACGTCACGTAGCTTATCGTGTATTGTAATCCAAATTAAACGTGTATACGAAATTTCAGCTCAATCAGTTGAAGATATCTGCTGTGAGTAGCAAGATTCCACCCAAACAAACATACATAGGAGGTACCTACATTGCAAGTTGAATGAAAGCTTTGAAAAAACACATAGATACACCTTACTTTTTGAAGCTGACCAGATTCCATTCCTAATATGCCATTCAACTATCTCCACCCTAGGAACGGCTAGAAATATTTTATATTTTTTTGGTCAGAAAATCGCTATATTCACTACTTTTATTGAACGGTACGGAAACTTTTTTTTTAATTTATATTTGAAATTCATGGAAATCTGAATATCCACTTCTGACTGACATTTACGATCGTTATAGTTGAGTGAAAAATTTAACATTTGCATAGTTATGGCTGTCTTGCAAAATTAGGCCCTTGCATAACAACACTTTTCCTGCCGCCCGGAGAGCAAAGTAAGCCATAGCAACTATTTCTCCTACTAGGCGGAGAAATAGAACTTTTCGATGATCCTGTCAGTCGAAAAATGTCGTTGTGTTCGTACGTTTGCAAATAATAGTACATTTGTTTACCGGGTGGGAAAAGGCGAACATTCCTGGACGACTGTGAAGATTGCTTAGTCGAGGCGCAAGCAACAGAGAGTCCAGGAATATGGCTTTTCCTACGTGGTATCCAGCAGGAATATTTTAAGCATGTTATTCTTTGTCGGTATTTTTGATTGACAGCGGCACGCCTATTCAACCAATCAAAAATATGTTTGAGTCGACAACATCACCAACATTGGTATACAATGGTATACAGACAGTTCTAAAACCGAGGTGGAGCTGGGATTTACGGGGCAAGTACTAAGTGTGCAGTTATGCTCCTGTACAGGGTGGGCAAAATTGGTGCTACATGAACTAATACTTCTTAACCCGAGGAGATAGAGAAAAATGAACGGCACCTTATAGTCCTCTTTTTTCGAGAAACTGATAATGCCATCAACTGCATTCCTCTATCTTCTTTCGTTTCCGAGTTATAGGCCAAAATTGAATTTTGGGCGATTTCAACTTTGGTCATTATCTCCGTTTCTGTTTATGCTAGGATGTTGAAAGAAAAACATTATATAGGCACTTTTCTGATAGCAATCCAGTGGCGTACCCTGATTTTTTCTAAGAGGTTTATTTACTGAGCTATAACATAAAGTTGTGTTTTTTCTCATGGAAATAGTATTGCAATTTTTTTTCCGTTTCAGAAATGTATTATGTGTTATTCATCGCCCACAGATTCGTTAAGATATTATGAAAAATATGGTTTGTATATGGAATCCGAATTATTGAATATTAAGTACGCTGAATCATAGAATTATGTGTCTCTACGCACAGTGTAATTATTATTTCACGGTTGAATACTTGATGGTGCGATCTCTGTTTGAAACAACTGTCAGTAATTAAAATTTGAAGTCATCGTTGGCGGCATTATGGAGATATTCCAAAATTACGAAAAATATGATATGTTAAAATGTTTCATTTTAGCGAATGAGGATAGTGGGGCAGCAAGTGATTCAACTGTGATATAATAGTTACACCATGCGTAGAGACACATAATTCTATGATTCAGCCTACTTAATACTCAATAATTTGAATTCCATATAAAAATCATATTTTTAATAATATCTTAACGAATCTGAGGGCGATGTATGATATATGATACATTTCTGAAACGGGAAAAAAATGGCGATTCTTTCTAAGTCATTTCAAACTACTATTTTCATAAAAAAACACAACTTTATGTTATAACTCAGCAAATAAACCTCTCAGAAAAAATCAGAGTACGCCACTGGATTGCTATCAGAAAAGTGGCTTTATAATGACGAAAAAATTACGAAAAAAATGGCGATTCTTTCTAAGTCATTTCAAACTACTATTTTCATAAAAAAACACAACTTTATGTTATAACTCAGCAAATAAACCTCTCAGAAAAAATCAGAGTACGCCACTGGATTGCTATCAGAAAAGTGGCTTTATAATGTTTTTATTTCAACATCCTAGCATAAAGAGAAACGGAGATAATGACCAAAGTTGAAATCGCCCAAATTTCAATTTTGGCCTATAACTCGGAAACGAAAGAAGATAGAGGAATGCAGTTGATGGCATTATCAGTTTCTCGAAAAAAGAGGACTACAAGGTGCCATTCATTTTTCTCTATCTCCTCGGGTTAAGAAGTTTTAGTTCATGTAGCATCACCCTGTACAAGCGTGCTTCAAACGAAAATACTAGCAATCGAAAGATTTCTAGAAAGAAACTATCAGAAGTGCGATTTAGCTATTCAGACAGATAGTCAAGCTGCCGTCATTGATTCAAAGTTGATTTGGGAGTGCCGAAACAAACTCGATGAGGTAGGCAAGAAAAATAAGAGGTCTTTTTAATCACGGTCATTTAGGAATCGTAGGAAACGAAGAGGCCAATACACTTGCCAGGAACAGTACATGTACCTATAAGAATGAGATCATTGTGAAGGAGAAAACCGAAAGGGGAAATCTCTGACGAAATCTCCCAGAGATGGATCACTTCAAGAAGTTCCACCGAAACTTTGAAACTGCTAGATCCAAAAAATATCTGGATCTTAGTAAGAACAAACTACACCTACTCACCGGCTATCTCACAGGACATGTTCGCCTGCAGAAGCATCTGTGGAGAATGGGGTTTTCAGATTCTGCAGAGTGTAGATTCTGTGGGGAGGAGGAATAAACTCCTATTCACCTGGTTACGGAATGCTTTGCCATTGCAAGCCGAAAGAGATAGTACTTTGGACATGAAACTTGTAGGAGTGGGAGATTATCCTCGTTGAAGCCGTCCCAGATACTGAATTTCATCAAATCTCTAGAACTGGAGGGCGAGCTGTAGGAGGCGCGATGAGAGTAGCTCTGTTAGGGGGCACAATAGACCTTAAGATATCGCAGTGGACAGTAACCCCTTTTCACTATAAATGAAAACCTCATAGTGATATTCGCAATTGAGAAACTTGCCCTCTGTCGACTTTGGATTCTCAAGCTCTTGTTATATTTAAGAAAAAAAAAAGTCATCTCAGAAACTGATTTGAGCTGTTTAATCTACCAGAAATTCGAATATCTGGTATTTTTACCGTATTACCTTCATCCTCTGCGGCGGAGGAAACTAATGTTCTAATTTCTGGTCTTCTTCCGCCAGTCAACGTCCTCTATAATCGTCAGAAAACATCCATTTTGAGCATCCGGAATTTTAATCAATGCCGTAAACGATTTCCTGATGGCTCATATTCCGTTTCCAGTAAAAATCGCGATCCTTTATGTATTTATTATATATGTGCATAGTATGTTGATTTCTGAATAAACATCAGATTTTGCCGCTCTGATTACCCTAGTTAAACAAAACTTAATTGGGGTTTACCATCGTCCAACGCCACTGTATAATGAACGTTAACAATATTTGCTAATATTATATTCGTACGTACCGCTAGGCCATATGTGAAGTGCGAGTGGTATTTACCTTGACTTCCTGATATCACGAGTCATTATTAACAGCTACTCGATGGGATCTATTCATCATGAGAAGAAGAAAATGGTCATTGATTGATGGTCGTTGTGGTATCTGGAGCTTCGAACAGATGAAAAACAGACTGGAATGATGGTACAACACTATTTTCCTGTTGACTTTTTATTCATATTACGCTATTTAGTGAAGACTTTATAATATGAAGTTTTCTTCAATGAAGAAGATGATCTTGGATACTGATAGTTCATACCATGTTTGAATAAACCATTTTCAAATTTAATGTTCACAAGTGCCCCAAAACGAGAATTTTGGTCACAAATTTTCGAGACGAAATTAGGAGAAACCTATTTATAGCTTTCGCCATTCTTTCCGAGTTACAGCCCCCTTCATTCAGAATTTGGTCATACCAAAATCTCTTAATTTGGTACATAGAACCTTACGGCTGGGCCATAATGTTAATGGAACGATGAATTTGACTACCTACAACATAAATCCAGAAAAGCTCAAATAACTCGGAAATTACTGAATTTAGGAGCAAGAGCATCTCACAGTGCTATCACTATTTTTCTTCGCAGAATCCAATTCAATCATAAGAAAATGAGGTTCTAATTTGAAAATCAGAAGTTATGGCCAATTTTCGATCACAGTTTTCGACACAAAATTTGAAACACTTTGTGATGATATTTATGAAATTCAAAAGATGCATTATCTTTCCACATTCTTCTACTCTGACGTTATGAGAACGGTTTACGCTCAGAATGTTGAGAATAAGAAGAATGAACGTAATACTGACTATGAATATTTGAATTTCAGGTTTTTCTCGATATTTTGAAAACTTTTCGAATGAATACAATAGTTTTAACAGAAATGTATTTATAGCATTGAATACACAATCATATCCGAAAAGTGAATATTGAAAGAATGCTCAGGGTCCAAAAATATTTCGGTTTGTAGAGAATTTCGAACAACATCATAATCGTAATTTTCAGTTTTCAAATATGTCCAGTTCTCCGAAAACTTCTAATAGGCACTCGAACTTGGGACACCCTGTATATCACAAAAAGCAGTATTACTACGTAAGATTCAGATACTGATCACCGAGGTGAAAAATCTTGTCGGTTATCAATATATTCATCGTTAATTAATCATGATTCATAAGCGCTAAATACTGATATTCCAACGGTAGGTATCTACCGTAATTATTTTATTTTTTCGATGGTAATAAATTAGACATATTAACATAAAAGGCACGCTTCTTCGCCAGAAAATATTTACAGTGATTAGTGACTCTAATTATTGCACTATTTCGTTTGATTCATGGAGGATATGTAACTAGGGCAAATTGAAGTTGATACTTTCGTTTGAGTTTATTTGGACTGTGAAACTGTTTCATCTCGCGAGTTTTTCAAAGATTATCAGACTAGTAGTATAAGATACGTGTTTAATTACGTATAATAATAAAGAGTTGCTAAATATATTATGATTAATCGTTTTTATCAACATTGCATATATCATTTTAATGAAAAAATCCTATTTCTTGGAAATTTAAAAATAGACTACTTAAAAAGAGTTCAATTCATATTTCGAGTTTACTATGAGTTTTTAATCGGCGAGTCTGCAACTATTTGGTATTGTTCATGTTTAGATTATTCCTCAATTGAAATATTTTTTTCTATATCAAAAATATTTCAAATTTTGGCTCCGTTCAAAAGAAGCAGGGTGTTGATTATCTAGAAAAAAAGGTTTTCTTTATATTTTCGGCCTGATCATCTATACTCATACTAGAAAGAGGAAGGATTGTATTTTTGTGTGTTTGATACGACTTGGCTCAAAAACTACTTGACCGATTTCAGAAATTCTTAGAGTATATAAGATTAGTCGAGTAGCGAGTGATTTAGTAACTTGCCGTGTGCGAACGCCAAAAATCGAGTTGAGTGGATTAGTCAGTGGGCGAGTCGAGTCGATCCATTTCATTCTATTTTCTCGGGCGAGTAGCTTCCCCCACCACGCGCCACTTGCCACTGGAACGCCAGAACTGTCACAGGCGAAAGGAAAAGTCAGTCGTTTTTCAAAAATGTTTCGTTGGAGCGAAGATATAGCATATAGCTTAGTAAGATCAGTTCAGAAATGTCGTGATGATATGTTCAAATGGGGCATAGTGGACTCAGCGGGGTGCGATTGTGGCGCGACGAGACAGACAATGGACCACATTTCGAACGAATGCCCGATAAGATCCCATCCTGGTGGTATCCATGAGGTTTTCTCCGCTTCCCCAGAGGCGGTGGACTGGGTTGAAGGCCTGGATATTCGCGTTTAGATATATTGCAAAGTTGTTCATTTATCCTTTTATTATTCATTATTTGTATACAATGTCCTTTTTTATGTGTGCTTCTCATACGAAATATATATATATATGTAGTTCAGAAATATTTGGATCACGAATGTTTATGGAACATTAAGTCGAAAGACTACAAAAATAAAATGATGAGGCAATCCTCATCAGAGGATATAGAATCCGAAATGCATTTACCCGGTTACTTATATAATTATATACTTGAATATTTCACGTCTGTAAAGTTTTATTAACAGAAAATTTACACAACTTTCTGACATTCTCAAAGTATCGAGGTATTATTTGGGATCTTCTGATGCCAATTCCTTCAGAAGACAATTCGTAGTTCCTAGTTCGTATCTTCTATTACCATTTCTGTACCCAAAGCTTCTTTTTACGGATCTCACATATTTCCTCATCCACCTCTTCTAAAATGGTCATTACGATGAGGTTAACCAGTTCGTTTACTTTATTGCGTTGCATGCTCTTCGTTCTTCGAAATATCACTCACTTTTCACTTCACTTGTGAACTCGACTCGACCAAAGTGCGAACGATTTCCTGACAGTTGTGTGACAGTAGTAAGTAGATTAGCTACTCTCTACTCTCCACTCGACTAATCTACTGGCCTAGTCCGAACAAGGCTTAAGAAAGCTACATTATCCCTGAAGGCTTGTTCGGACTAGGCCAGTAGTTTAGTCGAGTGGAGAGTCGATTCGCCCACTGACAACTGTATTCGACTCACTTGCTGGCGTTCGCACACGGCAATTTACTAAATCACTCGCTACTCGACCAATCTATATACTGGCCTAGTCCGAACAAGCCCTGAGTGACATAGGCTATACTTCTGAAAAAAATAAGGATACTTACTATAACTTCAATAATTACGAAAAAATCAGCCATAATCAGCTATTTTCACGTAGGCTGCAAAAAACCGTAAGACTTACGTGGATACAATGTATGACGGAAATGTACCTTTCAAATAGTTCTACAAAAAAGTCCGTGATAGCATATATCTATCTCTCAAGATTGACTTGCTATTACCTGTTTATGGTAATCAGATGTTTTCCAAAATTATGCATTATTTGGGATTGTGTTTTTATGAATTGGGTATTGATCCTCATCCAACCTAATACGTTATTCATCCCCAGTATTTAATTTAGAACGAAATTGCCCCACACATCATACAAATACAACGAGTACATCAGAAGATATGGCAGGTTGAAGTGTTGAAGATGAAACCGCCGCGTGAAACAAATTTCTACCCGGGCGAAGCTGGGACGGCCTGCTAGTTTGGAATAAATTCAATTTTGTCCTCTGACCAAAATACATTAGGGAGTTTTTGAGCTGACTAGAATTGTCGGTTTTTTCGATGAAGTTACCTGAAGCACAACGATGAAACCTCACGCATAAATTGACATAAATGACAGGTGTCTTTCAATTCATTTTGGGTTTCCTAACCTCTATACAGGGTGATTCCGAAGGAGACCGTCAGATTTCAGGAGAAGTTTACACTAGTCAAGGAAGTTTCGAAACAATGTTTGTTGTAAAATTGGGGGCCTTCATTGAGAGTCTACAGGGTGATTTGTCCGATTCGACCGATTTTTCTTTTATTCATAATTTTGGTATGGCTTATATTGGCAATATTGATGAAATTTTCAGTGTGGAACAATATGATGGTCTAATTTCAATAATTCCCACACTTTTTTGAAAATACAAGGTGGGAATTATGATAAGTTGAGATTAAATTTGCAGGTGATATCACTAGCTGGAAGCGAAATAACGATATTGCTCATCTTGAAAATTTTTTTCTAGGAAAACTGGACGTGTGCCAAAAAAAATGAAAACGCTCCAGTAATGTAAACTAATGGTAGAATCTGAAGCAGGTAGCAAATTTTTGAGAACGGAATGTTCACGGTGGTTTTTTCAACCTGAACGCCAAGCCCTTGAATATTTCAGTGAATTTAAATCGAAAAATAGAGACATCGTGACGAAACGAATAGCCCTCGTAGTGGAACGAGCGCACAAAAAGGATAACAATGTCCCGAAATGATATATTTACCTTACCACATCATTTCCTGCTTCTCTTGATAATCGAATCATTCGAATCTCATAATACTCAATCTGCTTAAGGATTCAAGTCTGACGTTAAGGTTTCAAGTTCAAGAGGAATATTAATTACGGAATGCAATGGTTCGGAAGGATTGTGAAAATTCCTGCACAAGTGCAAGAAACACACCCAGTTCCAACACTCCCCGTGATCGTTCTGTTCCTAGGATTCAACAACACTCTGGCGATCTTTGATGCAGAAAACGATTGCTAATGTTCACGATACTCCCACATTGGATTCGAGGAAAAACAAACATGGGCGGTATGAGACGCATCAACTAGAGAGAGAAATTTATTTATTTTTCAATAGGACGTATCCACCCAGGAAATAATATTTCATTCCATTCCTCAATGAACCAGGTGAGATGCTTTGTGATGCGTTCAAATAGGCGGTTATGAACAAATGGTGAGTTCTCGTATTTTCACAGAAAATTCAATTCTAGGTCCAACAAGCTTGTCCCTTCGTCCTTGACTTGTTTCCTGTTCTGTGTTCTCTGATTTGACGTTGACATTCATGCTTCTGTGTAATTTTGTAACCTTTGATAAATGATAACTTGTCTTTTGTTTTGAGGGTTATCTACGATCCTTTTTAAAAGCTTTTATTAAAAGCTTTTATTTAGTTTCACCTGTCCCGGTGTCTGTCTGTCTGTCTGTCTGTCTGTCTGTAATCAAATCTTGCAAGTTGAATATGACACACTTCTAATCGTCCGATTGATTTGAAATTTGGCAGGTGTACATAATTCTGGTGACAATGCATCATGAAATATTTTTTATAGAAAAAAACAAAATGGCGGCTCCAAACTGGCGGATGAGTTTTGTAATTATCATCCGATTCCATTCAAAATTAGTATCTGGGGGTTTTTGGGTTCGACAATGATGATTCTTTCGTCAAACTTGAAAAATTCAAGATGGCGGCTACAATATGGCGGACGAGTTTTGTAATTATGATCCGATTCTATTCAAAATTGGTATCTGGGGGTTTTCTGGGTCGGAAATTAGGATTCTCCAAAATTGAGGAATTCAAGATGGCGGCTTCAAAATGGCGGAGTGTTGTTATTATAAAAGCTTGTCTTAAAAAATGATTTTTTTATTATAGCTTGTTAATTCGTTTAATTTTATGATTGCGGACTGCTTTTGTTGTGACAACTTTACTTTCAATTTTTATGATCCTGAATTGTGTATGCAACACATAGGTACTATTTTGTCTCTCATTGATGTAGGTTTTATTAATACATGCTTGTCTTTATTTATTACACTCACAATTTTTTTAGTGACCCTGAAGAAGGAAACGATAGGTTTCCGAAAGCTAGGCCGGAACAATAAATGAGGCAGTAACAAACATCACTGTTTTATGACTGATCACCCGACATTCATTTACTTCCTAGTTCATTAAACAGTCGATATTCACATAATATCTGAACAGACAGCTGTGATGTGGAGGTTACTCGACAGCATGGCTGAACCGAAACTCGCCCAGAGTGTTTTGTTATAATTACAATTGTTTCATTTTCTCAGTTCAATAAAAGTCCTTTATTATTATTATTATTTTTTTTTTTCGTCCGTGTGAGGGGAAACCCTTTAGGGGCACCGAGAGGGTCCGCACTCTCTGTAGTGTGAGATTCCAAGATCTTGTTTGGTTACTCACTAAAAACCCCTCACACTTAAATGGAGGAGTTCTTCATCCTGCCCTCGTAGCGTCCCTTAACAAAAGAGATGAGCTACAAGTGGCTTCTAGAGTTCATGAGACCTGATGATATGGAGTGACCCGAGCAACACTGCTTTCTGCATTCTGTGCGCCAATGCCTCGGCCAGTGGCAGTTGAACACGTAATAAGTGAGTGCGCAAAATTGCAGACAAAGCGGCATGAGTGCGGAGTGAGTGCGCAGATAGAAGTTGCGTTGGGAAATAACAACAAAGAACTAGAAAAGACCCTTAACTTTCTCAAAGAAATCGAACTTTATCATAAGATATACAGGGTGTTTCACCATAAACTGGACAAACATATATAGCCGTGTAGACGGCACCGGGGAAGTCGTTTTTGCCTTATGACATATACCCCGTTTTCGACGCATAAGCGAGATATGTCAACTTCGAGGAATATTCTGATAATTGTTGTGAGTTACGCGTGATATTCGAAATAACGGTTTCTGGTCACATCTTAGTATTTTTGAGGGCTCAATTGAATTGTGATGTGGAATTTCGCGAAAAAAAATTCAATATGGCGGAAAACCTGCAAAATTGGAATTTTTTTTCTCGGTTGCTAATTTGGAAAGCATAATCTCAATGTTCTCGATTTTCTAAGATTTTCCGTAAAAAAAATTTTTCAAATTTCGATCTCAACTTTTTTTTTACATGTCTTCAGTGAAAAAAAAATTTCGGCCAAAATTCTTGAAATTTTTCATGGTTGAACTATCTTCAATTCTGAATACTTGGATGAAAACAGAATGAAAAAATTTCAATTGGTTTTCGTTTTGTAGCCTTCCGAAGATTACGCTCGGTGTACTTTCTTAATTTTTATTTGAGAAACTGGAGGCCGTACGGAGGTCAAAATTGTGCTGATGGGCTGCCAGAATGATCTGGATGAAAATATGAAATTATAAACCAAAAAAATTTTTTTTCAAAAAATTTTGGTAGGAATCGAACTCTACGAGTATGAATTGGATTAATTCTAATCCTATAAATCTCCGTTACCAAAGCAACACTAGTCAATCGAGAGTGTAGAGTTCGAACCTCACCAAAGTTTATTGGAAAAAAAAAATAATTTTTTTTTCAATTTTTTTTTTATTTTTTCGCAAAAATTTTTTTTTTGGTTATAATTTCATTATTCTATCTGGGTAATTCTGGCAGCCTAGCAGCACAATTTTTAACCTCGTACGGCCTCCAGTTTCTCAAATAAAAATTAATAAAGTACACCTAGCGTAATCTTCGGAAGGCTACAAAAAGAAAACCAATTGATATTTTTTCATTCTGTTTCCACCCAAGTATTCAGAATTAAAGATAGTTCAACCATGGAAAATTCCAAAAATTTTGGGCGAAATTTTTTTTTCACTGAGGACATGTAAAAAAAAGTTGAGTTCGAAATTTGAAAAAATTTTTTCACGGAAAATCTTAGAAAATCGAGTACGTTGATATTAGAGTTGTAAAGAATATTCGCATTCGCATTCGTATTCGCGGATATTCGCATATGTTTGGATATTCGTATTTGCATTCGCATTCGCAAAATTATTGCGAATGTTTTGCGAATTTGAATATGAGAAAAAAAAAGTCCATATTTCACTAAAAGTTGATTTATTCATGTTGATAAATAAATAACTGGATATTGGATATTGAAAAATGAGATTGTTTGCTTTGCGAGGCTCATCCATCTTTAATGCTGAATACCTTTTTGAATAATTTATGACAAGTATGTTTCAATGTTTTGTTTAGTTGTTTATACCTGTATAACGAAAAATTTTAATCTTCTAGAACTCCTGATGATGCCGATGAGGCGAAACATGTCGAGTTGATTTTTTAAATAAACACAATCCATGATTACAACCCCTTTGTTTGAATTATATTATAAGCATGGATTTTTGTCGTGGAATTTGGAACTTGAAATAAATAACTATTCAAACTCTGACCTCAAATTTCACTTGTTTTGTTTACGAAAAGATCGGCGCGAGCGGAATGCGACTTCAGTCGGATGAGTTCGTATCAACTCGCCAATTCTCGGAACAAAATACAAACGGAACGCTCGCCAAATTCTACATTCGCATTCGCAATCGCATTCGCGAATGTCAGTAGCAGACATTTGCATTCGCATTCGCATTCGCGAATGTTTAAAAAATGACATTCGTTACATCACTAGTTGATATTATGCTTTCCAAATTGGCAACCGAGAAAAAAAAATTCCGACTTTGCAGGTTTTCCGCCATTTTCAATTTTTTTTTTGCAAAATTCTACACCACAATTCAATTGAGCCCTCAAAAATACTAAGATTCGACCAGTAACCGTTATTTCAAATATCACGCATAACTTACCACAGTTCACAGAATATTGCTCAAAGTTGACATTAAGCACCCTGTATCTCGATTGTGCGTCGAAAACGGGGTATATGTCATAAGGCAAAAATGACTTTCTCGGTGTCAACTACACGGCTATATATGTTTGTCCAGTTTATGGTGAAACACCCTGTAGATCAGGTACCAACTCTCAATAATACAAAGTATACACCCAAACTGTTATAGTACATAATTATATTGTATTTCCTACTTATGTAACTCCAACTTTGTGAACAATGGTCTGTGCTAATGACTCTCAGCGGTCGAAGCACAAAAATTTTTAAATAAAAAAAAATCAAACTATTTGTATCTGAAGGAATATGTTTATATTTGATGATTACTTTATATTATGATAATCTGTGACTTCACTTGTATGTCACCGTTTTTATCACGGATGTTCATGTCATTGAGCAATAGTTAGTTGTCGAAAATAAATTTCACATTCTTCAAGAAACTCGTGTTAAATCATTTAATCCATCAGGTTATGGGCTCCATGCTATCACCTCCGTAGTGTACGCGAGTTTTTTCCGTGTTCGAGAATCTAACCAAACCCGTCCTCCATGTCCGTTCAAAATTTGCCGGTGGACCGGTTGAAAGGCCGAGAAAATTTTGATTCATGGAAGTTTGGTATGCAGGCGCTTTTAGAAGGTCTCGAATTGTGGGATTGTGTACTGGGAACCGAAAAGGACACCAAGAAGGACCTTAAGTGTAAATCGAAAATAATCCTGTCAATCGAACCACTCAACTACGTCCATGTACAGACCGCAAAGTCAGCAAAGGAAGCATGGAACAACCTCAGAGCAGCATTTGAGGATTCCGGATTGACCCGTCGTGTAGGCCTTCTTCGAGTTTTAATTTCAACAACCCTTGAAAAAAGTGGTTCAGTCGAAAATTATGTGAACACCATCGTCACAACTGCACATAAATTGAACGGAATTGGTCTCAACGTAAGTGATGAATGGATTGGAACTATTCTCCTTGCTGGTTTACCGATCAAATATGAACCTATGATTATGGGAATAGAGAGCTCTGGCATTAAAGTTACCGCAGACTCAATCAAAACAAAGCTACTGCAGGACATTTCGATCGCCGAATCTTCAAATTCGATCGAAAACTTAGCGATGTATGGAACAGGTTCCGGTAACAGTTCATCTCGACGTTTCAAGAACAAGAATTTTGAAAAAGTGCGTTGTTATGAGTGTAACGGCTACGGTCATATTTCGAAAAACTGTCCCAAGAAAAAGAACCGTAACCAAGGAAACTCCGACAAGAAGTCGAATCAAAGTGTGAACAAAAACCAACAACTGCTTTTCGCCGCGTATTCCGCACAAAATACCGAAGAATGGTTTATTGATTCGGGCGCATCTGAACATTTGACTAATTGTGAAGTGATGAACAATATTCAGAAATCGTCGCCGATCACTATTTCTACTGCTAACGACGGAAAGATGAATACGACAACTGTGGGCTCCGTTGACCTTTCGATTACCATGGATGGTCGTCAGTCCGATATTGAAGTTCAAAACGTTTATTATGTGCCAGAATTGAAAGTAAATTTATTGTCTGTTAGTCAAATCGTTCGTAAAGGCAATACAGTGATATTTACTAACGATGGTGGAAAAGTCATCAGTGAAAATGGAAATGTTATTGCTACTGCCAGTCATGTGAAAAATTTGTTCAAGCTAGATGTATCTCAAAGAAATGGCTCCGTATTTTCAGCCCAATGCAGTGATCAAGATCTCTGGCATAGTCGAATGGCACACTTAAATTACAAAAGCTTGTCTGAACTTAATAATGGGCTTGTTCATGGAATAAAATTCTCGCCATCTAGACAACCCAAAGTCTGTGAAGTGTGTATTGCTGGAAAAAGCCACCGTTCACCGTTTGAATTGAGTTCATCTATTTCAAGCAATATTTTGGAATTGGTACATTCCGATTTGATTGGCCCGGTAGAACTTGACTCTATGGCTGGATCTCGATATGTTCTCACTTTTCTGGACGATTTTAGCCGAAAATGTTTTGTTCATTTTCTAAAATCAAAAAGTGAAGTAGCTGAAAATTTTGAGTGCTTCAAACAATTTGCTGAAACTCAAACTGGAAAGAAACTCAAAGTCATCCGTACTGACAATGGAACAGAATTCTGCAATAGAAGATTTGACAATTTCTGCAAAAGAAACGGAATCATCCACCAAACAAGTTGTCCGTACACCCCCCAGCAAAACGGACGCGCAGAACGTTTAGGGCGAACCATAATGGACCGTGCTCGTTGCCTACTTATTCAGGCTGAGCTCCCAAACAGTTTTTGGGCAGAAGCTGTGTATGCAGCAGTTTATATTATGAATCGTTCTCCGGTGAAATCACAGGAAAAGACACCTGAAGAAGTATGGAGTGGAATCAAGCCTACTGTTGCGCATTTACGAATTTTTGGATGTAAGGCGTTTGTCCATGTTCCTGCTGAAAAGCGCAAAAAGCTTGACCGTCGAGCCTATCCATGTATCTTTATGGGGTATAGCCTTGAATCTAAGGCATACAGACTTTATGACCCATGTAAGAAAACTATTTTAGTTTCAAGAGATGTCACATTTGCAGAGGATGAAAAGGGATGCTCATTGTTGAAAGAACGTCGTGAACCGCAAGAAGGATCCTTTTATCACTGCGATGAACTGGCAGAAATTGAAGACCCAGTTCATAACGATCCTGTGCCGCCACCTGTTGATATCCCGTCTGATCCAGACAATTGTGATTCCATCGTGAATGACTCACTAAGCAGAGAGCTAGTGGATGACGTAAATTCTGTGCCGTCAACCCACTTAGGGAATCCAGCTTCAGATGATTCTTCTCGACCGCAACGGAATCGAAATCCCCCAACATATCTGAAGGACTTTGAAACCTATAGCTGTATCAGTGGAGAACCTGGTGACCCAACCACTGTTCATGAAGCAATGGAACGTGCAGACTGGAATCAGTGGAAGAAAGCCATGGACCAGGAGTATCAGAGCCAAATGGACAATCACACTTGGATTCTGACCGACTTACCCCCTGGAAAGAAGGCATTGAACTGCAAATGGGTTTTTCGAACTAAAAGAAATGCTTCAGGGGAAATAGTGAAACAGAAGGCACGCCTTGTTGTCAAAGGTTGCGGTCAAAGAAAAGGTGTGAATTATGATGAAACCTTCTCACCTGTCGTGCGCTACAGTTCTATTAGGTATCTTTTATCACTAGCAGCTGAGCTTGATCTTGAAATAGATCAAATGGATGCAGTTAGTGCATTCCTGCAAGGAGATTTGAAAGAAGAGGTGTATACCTATGCTTCAACCTGAAGGATACAATTCTGGCAATAAAGTTTGCAAATTGATTAAAAGCCTTTATGGTTTGAAACAGGCCAGTAGAATCTGGAATCAAAAATTGTATGAAAGTCTGAAGAGCTTTGGATTGAAGCAATCTAGTTTTGACCCTTGTGTTTACCACAAAATAACTAAAAGCAGTCGATTGATTGTGGCCATATGGGTGGATGACATTCTGATATTTTCTGATAAAAACAGAGATAAATGCCATCTAAAGAGTCAGCTGTCCAAGAAATTCAAAATGGTCGATTTAGGTGAAGCAAAAAATGTACTTGGCTTCCAAATCACCAGGAACAGGGAGGATAAAAAATTGTGGATTTCTCAGGAATCATATCTGAACCAAATTTTGGAAAAATTCAATATGACAACCTGCTGCCCAGCTGCGACTCCGTCGACTCCAGGAGAAAGATTGAAGAAATCGCCACCAGGAAATGAAGAAACAGCAACAAATTGGCCTTATCAAGAAGCTGTAGGAAGCCTGCTGTTTGCTTCTCAAGTTTCTCGTCCGGATATTGCTTATGCTGTCAGCAGTGTGAGCCGATTCAATTCGAACCCAGCCGCTGAACATTGGACGGCGGTCAAGAGAATTCTCCGTTATATAAAAGGAACCACATCTGCCAAATTGGAATATGATGGGAAAAAACCTTCTCCAATTCTGGGTTACTGTGATGCTGACTGGGCAAATGACCTGGAAGACAGAAGGTCCACTACTGGATATATCTTCATGAAATGTGGACCAATATCTTGGGCAACAAAGAAACAACCAACTGTTGCTTTGTCGACTACAGAAGCAGAATACATGTCTGCATCAGCAGCCACTCAAGAGGCATTATGGCTCAGGGGACTCGCTGAAGAAATGCAGCCATCAGATACCAATGGTCCGACGACGATCTATATGGACAACCAAGGAGCTTTACATCTAGCATTGAATGGTGCTTATCAAGCCCGAACTAAGCACATAGATATTCGCCACCACTTTTTGCGTGAGAAAGTCGAACTGAAAAAATTGACTTTCAAGTATGTTCCAACCAAAGACATGGTTGCCGACTCAATGACAAAGGCTTTGGACCGCGAAAAATTTCATCGCTGCATAAGTCTACAGGGACTAAAGAAAATCATCAAATAGGGAGGATGAAGGAATATGTTTATATTTGATGATTACTTTATATTATGATAATCTGTGACTTCACTTGTATGTCACCGTTTTTATCACGGATGTTCATGTCATTGAGCAATTGTTAGTTGTCGAAAATAAATTTCACATTCTTCAAGAAACTCGTGTTAAATCATTTAATCCATCAGTATCTAGTAACTGTTTGGAAGGCATGAATGAAGGTGATCCCGCTGGCCAATCATAAGGACCACTCCCTATCCATTTATCTGTAAATTTTCTGTCCAGATAGTTCCTGACAACAGTGACAACACGTTTGCAATGTGCCAAAGCACCATCTAATTGTAGCCACATCTTCTGTCTCACATTCGAAGGAATATTTTCCAGAAGATCCAAAAAATCGTTTTGAATTTCAAAAATTTCCTTCCATCCAGATGCCCGTCAAAGTAATAAGGACCACTTTTGGTGTCTCCCATGATTCCACCTGGGGGTCAATTCTCGGGATCACTCGTTCGATGGACGTATACGTTCGCGAACGAATAAAATCGAACGTATAGTTCGATTACTGTTAGTTCTCGAGCATTATCACCAACTACTCGTTCCGACGAATGCATAATATGTTCATTTCGAACAGAATAAACTTGGCATCGTGTCAAAATTCATAGAACATGTGTGTTTTGATCATAGATCTATTATTTATAATGAAATTATGATATTAATCGTTCTATGCGTTTAATAATTCTGTAATGTGTCATGATTGAATGAGAATTTTGAAAATACGTTGAATCATAGATGCATAGAAATATTTCTATGCATCTATGTCGAATCAAATTCACTATTTGTTTGTTGAAACGAAATAAACGAACAAACATTCTATGTGATTATCAAATAGATTTTTCCTGAATTGATCATAATAATGTCTTTCGCGGCCTTCTTGCACTAACATTTCGGCCTCATCCACAATATTATTCATATTTTGTAATACAAGATCCTCTAAATTATTTTTGAATAAATAATTCACAAGCTCAATGAATAACTAAAACATAAACTTCAAAATATGTGCTTACGTCAATTCTTGAGATCATTCGTTCGATGAACGTATACGTTCGCGAACGAATAGAAACGAACGTACAAGTCAATTCTCGAGCATGTCGCCAACTACTCGTTCCGACGAAAGTATACGTTCATTTCGAACGGATAATAAACTTGGCATCGTGTCAAAATTCATGGAAGAATGTTGGTTTTGATCATAGACCTATTATTAATAATGAAATTATGATATCAATCAGTCTATGCTATGGATAATTCTATGCTGTCTTATGATTGAATGTGAATTAAAAAAAAAGCCAATTCAGATCCTCAGATCTAGTTTTTTTTAATCAAATATATTATTTTTTTCTTTGTGATTAACAGCCACAAGTTCAAAAAATGGAAAAAAGGAATAAACCAATAAACCTATATCGGTAGACCAAAAAAATGTTGATAAAATTTATTCGTCATACTCAATTGAAGGAAAAATGTTCTTCGACTTAGATATTCTAAATACAGGGTGTTTCAGAATAAGGTTCAGTCAATTTGGGATCTTAGTTCTCAGATGATTTCAACATAAAAAGTTCCTATGGACTATAATAGGTCTCTGACGCATTGGATTCTGAGATACAGGGTGTTAAAAAAATTGGTTTTTCGAAAATATTTCGAGACCGTAAACGTTTTTTTTTCAGTTTTGGTTGGTTATAAGTACGCATTAGAGCACATGACGGCAACTAAGCTGCCTTAATCTGTCTACGCACCTTTGGAAATAATCAAGAATTTCGTTACTCTCAGATGAAATTCCATTTTATTTTTTATCTCAGAAAGCATCTATCGCAGGTAAAAAACTCAAGATACCATTTTCACTGTTAATTATGTGGTAATTACGAAAATGATTTCAAATTTGAAAAACAAGCTTGGCGTACCTTTTTTTTATCAAATTCATTTGGACTGAAGTCTGTTCAGATGGCACTGGTGAAAATAAAAAATAATTTTGGATTGAAAAAAGAGTGCTTTGATATGATCCCATAACCCTACCAAAACTCAAAGAAAAATCATGTACGGTTTCAAAAATGTTTTCGAAAAACCGTTTTTTTCAATATCCTGTATCTCAGAAACAATGCGTCAACCCATAGTCCATTGGAACTTATCATAAAATTATCTGAGGAATAAGATTCTGAAGTTATGGAATCTCATTCTGAAACACCCTGTATATATCTATTGGAAATAATAATTCAGATGGCGATGGCATTCAAACACACATAGGAAAAAAAAATAGCAGAACAAGAAATATTGCTACACAGCGCTTAGATAAAGCTGTGGAAAAAAGCGATAAGAAATTAAACATGCTGCGTGAGGAAATAAAAATTGAAAAAGACTACTATGAACAAAAAATTCTGATTATGGAACGAATTGTAAAAGCAAACGAAGATATAGTTCAAGAACTAAGTTATCTGAAGAAGATACTCATGCAAATGATAATTAATGAATAATCTCAGATTTACAAATTTGGTTTCAATATGTATTGTATTATTTTAGCTCTATAATTCAAAAGAATGAATTCATATTTTGTAACACGAGATCCTCTGAATTCATTTTTGAATAAATAGTTCACAAGCTCGATGAATAACTACAACAAAAATTTCAACGAGCGTATGAAATATGAAACAGACCACTCGTTGTCGAACGAAAGTTTGAACGATGATTTTGAACGAATGGTTCATAGAGTCGTTCCCCGAGAATTGCCATTTTCAAAAATCTACGCTCATGTCGTCACGAACTATACGATCATCGAACGGGCGATCCCGAGAACTGACATCTCGCTTCCGTCAACAAGCGAATGAAAAAGATCCCTCGTTGTCAAACGAACGTTTGAACCTAGGTTTGAACGATGATTTTGAACGAATAGTTCATAGAGTCGTTCCCCGAGAATTGCCATTTTCAAAAATCTACGCTCATGTCGTCACGAACGTATACGTTCATCGAACGAGTGATCCCGAGAATCGACCCCCGGTTCTGGCGATCGACGGTTCGTCTGTTTTTGGTGTCATAATAATGATAGTTATGTCGATTCATCAGACCGGTGTTATGGAAGGTTGATTCGTCTGTGAATAGATTATTGTCATAAAAGCTAATATCCCCGCCAAATCTATCAAAATACCATAAACAGAAATCTAGCCTGCGTTCGAAGTCATTTCCATACAGATGCTGATGCAGCTGAATGTGGTATGGATGATATTTGTGTCTTCTAATAATTCTGCTAACACTCGATTGACCTATATCTGTTGCATTAGCAATTGTATTTATTTTAATTTGAAACTGGTAACCCTAAAATAGTACATTCAGGTAGATGAAACAATGTTAATTTAAAAAATTCATTCGAAAAGGCTTCGATAACTCCTGCAGCAGCACATTTAAGTTGTGGTGATAAAAGCGATTCGACACAGTGTACGTGTCGAACCAAGTTTGTCATCCCCATAATTCAGAAGATACCTGCACAATGTAACAATGGCATTCTTGGACTTGACCCTCAACTTTCTCCACCCTCAAGGAAATTCCCGAATTGCAATAAACCTTCAAAGAATATCAGTTACTTTCAGGTACAAGGGACTAGAAAGATTTGGGAGGCGCAAGTCCACGGAGCCCATTGGGCAGGTGTATAAATACCTCAAACATAGGTAAAACCAGACAGTTGTTACTTAGACTAGTTAGCAGTTATCGACGACAGTCGAAACGTTCTTGTAACTAGAACCGATCTCCCGATGAATAAACATATTCCTTCGTTTCCACAAGTGTTTTAATGTTTCCCGTAAACGCATACACCCCAAATTGGTGACCCCGACGTGATCGGGCATGGGGAAATAACATCTCAACCTTCGTCCCCGCATACGATGCCTGGAGCAACCTCCGAGACGGCTGAGGCCAACGGACACAAGGTGTGCGACCTTTCCTCGCTGGAGATGGCACGAGCCCAGCCCAGCGACGGATTAACATGAGCACCTGCCGCGCCCTCTCGGGTCTTTAGGCATCGTCATCGTATCGTGACTAGTTGTCCTGTTCACTGGGGGGAAAGTGTGTGGCGACTAGTCACCGCGTGTAGAAGTCTGCGACAGCGCTTCACATGGACGCCGCCCGCGCTTGAGCACGTGCTCGGCAGAGGGCACCACCCCCCAGATATACCTGGGTGCCATTTACCACGGCGCTATAAGACGGACCACGTCTTACACTTGGCACCCTCGTTCGCTTTGAGCAGGGCAGCTTTAACAACTACGTCATTGGCAGGCCTCGCTTACATTAGCCAATCTGATGAGTCCATCGTAAGCGAGGCTGGGACGAAACGTAGCCCCATCCCGATTCCCAAATTGGTAGCAACTAGCAACAAGCTCCAAAAAGTATAGGGAAATGATATATGGTTCGAAAGGAAATGGAAAGGCGAATCTTGTCATGTGAAAATATATAGGGTGTTTGAAATAACAAAGTTATTGTAGTTTTAAATATGCGGTATATGCTCTTGGCAAACTAACTGTACTATTGATCGTCTACTCAAGGCACAGCAACTAGCTGAAAGCGATTTAAGGGACCGGACAAAATTTTGTACACCTGCCGTTGCTAATTCCAATGATATTGAATTTCTTTGACTATTTCACTCATTTCAAAAACTAATCAATCACAGTCCAAAGACTGAATTATGATTGGTCTGACAACTTCGGTATTTTCAGCGATTGAAGATTGAATCACAAACTAATATCTGTGATTGAAATAAGGATACCAATGGTTTGACAGCTAATAAATATAAATTGTATACGTTAATTTTACATGTTTTTCTTTGCTTTTCTCGAATATGAAGTTTCTGGCCTTTCATACTGTTCGTGAAATAGTCTAATAAAATATCACACGAGCAACTCATTTTCGTTTGAAAATAAATCGATAGACTTATCACGGAGATTCAATCTCTTGTGATATTACTACTGACTATTTCACTCATTTCCAAAACTGACCAATCACAGTCCAAAGACAGCTCGTATTATCACAGAATACCTATCTACACAGAAGCGTCAGTAAGCGTCGGCACTTTGATATTCATGGGGCAAATTTTCGTGACCTTGATTCTCTGTTAGGTAGTACATATGTCACTTTTGAGTGGTCCAGCGGGAAGTTTAAATTTCAACTTGACATAATACTACCTAGCATGGCACAAATTAAGTTTTGGCGGGAAGGCGGAGTGACGCTTCTGTGTAGTTAGGTATTCTGTGGTATTATCGCGATAATACCACAGAATACCTAACTACACAGAAGCGTCACTCTATGGGATGACGCTTCTGCCATGCTAGGTAGTACATATGTCAAAATTAAATTTAAACTTCCCGATGGACCGCTGAAGTTTGTTTTTTTTTTGGTATGATTCTGATTGTTGATAAATCAAAAACTGAAAATCCTTTGTTATGTGAACCGTTGACCATTCAAATCAAATTTGCCACTCAAAAGTGACATATGTACTACCTAACAGAGAATGAAGGTCACGAAAATTTGCCCCTTGAAGATCAAAGTGCCGACGCTTACTGACGCTTCTGTGTAGTTAGGTATTCTGTGATAATACCAACTGTCTCTGAATTATGATTGGTCTGACAACTTGGGAATTTTCAGCGATTGAACCACAGACTAATCTGTGATTGAACTATAGATACAAACGGTTTGACAACTAATGAATATAAATTGTAGACGTCAACTTAACATGTTTCTCATTGCTTTTCTCGAATATGAAGTTTCTGACCTTTCATTTCGTTCGTGAAATAATAATAATAATGGGTGTGGTTTGGTTTCTGCCACGCCACATGGGGGGTGACCTCCCCGCGGCCCGAGTTATCTGGGCACCAAGGGTAAATGGTGGCAAACCCATGGAAACAGCAACGAGAAGTGGAAACCGATATCATGGCAGAAGATCGAAATGCCTCTCTTCCTGCTGGCTCGACCACCGTGAGGAGGAGTGCCTGCAGGGGAGTTCGCAACACACGTATGAAGTTGAATCCGCGAAATGAATATTGAAGTAATGCGAGCTTTTTATTACGTGAACAATTGCGAGGACAAACCACTTCCCGGATGGAGATACTCCCTCAATAACGAGTTCACCGGGAGGCATCCGGAACTTCAGCTGACGGAAGGGAATTGTTCAAGAGAAATCTCCAAAAGATCGAATTATCCCAGAGGATCCTCATTTTCGTTTGAAAATAAATCGATAAACTCATCACGGAAATTCAATCTCTTTTGATATTACAACTGAAAACATTACTTTATGAGAAATAGTTGAATATCTCGCAAATGGGAGAGTTAGGTATATAGATACTTTTGCAAAGTCCACTTATTTTTCTTCAGAGAATTCAAAATCGCAAGGAAATACAGGGTATTCCATTCAAAAAAACATAACTTTGATATGTCACGCTCTTTTCAAACACCTCCCAACTAGCAAAATAGTCCCCTAAAAGAACGAAATTACATATTTCATAACCATTATATTGCGCAGGTTGAAACAATAAAATTATTTTTTAATGCGTCCAATACGACAATTTCATCATAAAAAATAGGGATTTCTTTAATGCGGTTGTATAGACGTTCTCACAACTCATATCATACGATAGAGAAATAGTCTGAGTGAACAAATTTTATAACAGTTGCATAACGTACTATAAAATTCTTATAAAATAATTTTAAAGCAGTCTTATACAGATTATAATACGATTGCATAGCTATTGTGTTACTTATAATAGCGGTGTTAAAAGTTGGTTGTAAAAGAATCTGTATAGATAGTTGTATTAGAGTTCCATAAGAAAAGTAATAAGATTGTTGCTTTACGCAGAAGTAGAACATTACACAATAAATCTTAATAGATTTTATAATCATCTGATAACTACTGCAGAATTCCCTCTTATGAAGAGGTTAAAGAATGAAAATGTAGTTCCCAGGAATGAATTCATCTCAAGTCATCGTTATAAAATCACTTTAGAATCTCCATATACCTCTATCTACAAACATATATGAACATCACATACTGTAGTACATACTAGAAAAATTACGCGGGTTTTCTAGCAGGTTTCGTTTACAAAATGAATTGGCAATATCTGATTGTGAGTGGAAACGAATAAGTGGTCATTCTGAAAGATCAGTACATCTTGTACCATGGAATACTTCAGACACAGAGCCCGCGTGGAAAGATATCCTCGTATAAAATCTATTTCTTTAAAAATAAACATAGACGGGTTTCCAATAAATGAAAGTTCAAAGTGCGAATTTTGGCCCCCTGAAATTAAACCGCTTGTTATCGGAATCTATAGTAGCACTGGGAAACCTTCTAATGCTGGCTGCGATTTGCGAACAGATGAGGGTTGCCCAAATAGAAAAAATGGAAAACATCATGAAACTGAAACTGCACTAGAGGAATTTCAAATGGATATATGGGAGAAGATTTTCGTGTTAGGGATTCTTTACAATCTAGGTGTAATGAAAAGATGTCTAACAGGGTGGAGAGATGTGAATTTTAGAAACTACTCCGCAAAATGGTGTGCTAATGACATTAAAAAAGTATCAAGATTTTTAAAAAATTGTAAGATGTTTTTCCAAATAATCTGTATACAGAAGTTATTCGAAACTTAATATAACTGAATGATTGTTTACCACAAGCCATTAAGCGATAATTCTGTTCTATTATGTATTTTGCGAACGCGCTATAGGAAAACGCGGATATCTAACGTACAGTGTTGCTAGCTTGGGTAGTTAGTCGTTATATTATACCAACAGGCAACATTCATAATATTTGGTGCAATAAATAGGAAGTGAACCATTTATTTTATTATGATGCATCTTAAAGTTCAAAATGTTTTGCAATTCAATTGAAAATGTCATCTCTATTTCACACCAATAGACCATAAGAATACAATTCATATCATTCTCATCTCTGACGAACAAATCGTTTGGAGATGTGATTTCTTGAAGTTTGAATAACTTCGCAAAAAATTTTACGAGAGCGCCGAAGCAACCTGACCTCACGTTAGAGTGCTTAAAACATTTTTTCACTAGGGCAACATTTTTTTAATAATAACTGAAAAAATATTTTTGCACGCATCAATGTGTTGAATCACTCATCATACATACTCTTTGTGTGCAGTATAAAATCTGGCAACATTCAAAGGTGGTCAAGAATCAAAACAGAGCAATGACTCTTGGGACTATCAAAAGCAATGATATGGCGCTGTAATAAACATAATAAAACTTTTATATCGTATACAGTTCAGAAGGAAATAGAATCATTGTATAAGGTCTCTTAAGTGTGTTGTATCATATACGCCATTTTATTAAACGGTCGGCCATTGTGAAAAAATTGTGAAAAAATCATATATAAACGTAAAAAGGTGAAATGAAAATTGATTTTTCAGAGAAATGTAGAGATTTTTCCCTGCTTTAACAACAGCCACAATAAATATTTTGATCTTAGTTGACAATTAAACAAATAAAACATGATTTGTTAATTTTTATCTTTCAATATTACCAATAAAATGTATACTAAACTGAGGCGCTTTCATTTTTTATCAACAATATATGCATATATTATCAGAAAAGTTAGCTGCGCAAATAAATTTAGCCCCTGGAGTAGCGATATAGATCCTTAATATGTTCAATATGATTAAAACAGATACAATACCTCCATTACCCACCGCCATATAATGCCTGTTGCATTATGATATTGTCTCTGTCATGACATAATAAGATTTTCACGGTTCTATAAGATATGCTGTATAGCATTTCTCACAGCCTTTATGGAATTAGTTTTGCTAGTTGGGCTTGTATGAAACTCATTATTTTCAAAATGTAGTCCAAATCGACATACATATACTTCACCAGGCCGTTTACCGAAAAAATGTACCATTTGGCCACGACAGTCTGTAGAGGTTCAATATTCTGTGATGAAATATTTTGTGACAGTCACAGAAAACATAATTATAAATTATAATAGTAGTCGACATTCAAATATTATACATAGCAGTTGTTCAGATAATAAAAAATATAGAACTGTCAACAAATTCTCTACAATTGCTTTTATTGAAGATACATTATAATTCCGAGGCGTTCGGCTCGACTCACCCTGTAGAATGAATTATTTAGCCTGTTCATTCTTATCTCAATAGGCTGTATTTTGGTGTTCAGGAAGGGTAGATTGTTCGGAGGATTATGAAGTGGGTTGTTCGGATGTCTCATTCGAGTTATGGTTCTCAATGCTGTTGTCTGCAAAGAATGAAAAAATAATTATTTGAAAGATTTCTCTGCAATTCGAATATAAGATATTGGTTGAACAATCATCAAGAGTTTATGGTCGACCTTAAAGAGGGGAGGGCATGGCCCCCATGTCCAGTGTTCATGGGACACCTGTATATTTCTTAGACCGTAGCGTAGGAAATCGAGAGGATTTTAATTCTCGCACAAAATCAACAAACTGTTTAATATGTCCTTATAATGTATTATCTATAAACGAAATACGAATTAAAAGAGCCACGCGACTTAATCCAACCGAGTCCGAAGCCTACAAACTATAATTAATCGGTCATTTATTTTTGTGATGGCCCCTTCAATAAGCCACGCTATCGTCGGTCAGGTACATTGACATGTGGATTAACAGTGTATTTATTTATATTTACAGTGCATGAACCCGAAGATTCAGCGGCGTACCCAATGTCTATTTATCTGACATCACGTACTTCCTGGGTTTGTTTTCAGGTGGTGCAGAATTGACCTATTCGCGCTTTATGTCAAGGAGAACTTCACTGAATATTAATAACAATTTATAGTACAGAGATATGAGTATGACTCGACAAGAAAAGATTACTACCTGATGAATGAATAACTGTTAGCCGAAATTTCAACAATCTTCCTCATTATAAAACGACGGTAATTTCACTAAACATTTTATATTAAAATCCAACATTCTTTCTCGAAATTTTTATTTAATCTCTCAAATATGGTCCTTAGCGATTAAATGAATTACCACTACAGTTTTATATGAAGAGTATTTCTATTATACAAAATTATTACAAAATTTTTTGAGGTTAATGTTTTAAAACTTTATGACCTGCACGTGCGATTTCCAATAATTTGCTTTTATAATAAACAGGGTGTCCCACGGTCGAGTGCCTATTAGACGTTTCTGGAGAATTGGCCTTATTTGAAATCTGAAAATTAGGATTATGATATTGTTGGAAATTCTCTACAGACCTAAAATATTTTTGGAGCCTGAGCACTTCCGGTTATACCAGGAGTGGAAATAAATTTGTTCAAAAAATATTTTTTTCAATATTTTCATTTCTGTTATGATTGAGTATTCAATGCTGAATACATTTCTGTTGAAACCATTGTATTCATTCGAATAGTTTTCGAAATATCGAAAAAAAACCTAAAAAAATGTCAAATATTCATAGTCAGTGTTATGTCCATTATTCCGAGTGTAAACCGTTCTCACAACGTCAAAGTAGAAGAATGTTGAAAGGTCAAACATCTTTTGATTTTCATAAATATCATCACAGGGTGTTTCAAATTTCGTGTCGAAAACTCTGATCGAAAACTGTCCATAACTTCTGTTTTTCAAATTAGAACCCTATTTTTTTTTATTTATTATTATTTTATTTATGATTGCGTTGGATTCTGCGAAGAAAAATAATGATAGCACTCTCAGATGCTTTTTTCCTAAAATCAGTAATTTCAGAGTTATTTGAGCTTTTCTGGATTTATGTTGTACGTAGAGTCAAATTCATCGAATCTGTAGTGATTCGATGAATATTCCTATAAAACCATAGTTACAACTAATAATTAGACCTGTCACCTCTGAATTATTAATGGGATCATTTATCTTCTATGGTCACAGAATATTCTCATGCCAACATATTCGATGACTATTCTTATGAAACCATAGTAACCATTGAAGTAAAATCACAGAATACCTAACTACACAGAAGCGTCATTCCGCCTTCCCGCCAAAACTTAATTTGATGACGCTTGTGTCATGCTAGGTAGTACATATGTCAACGTGAAATTATTTGTGTTCTGTGGTGAAATTCAAACTTTCCGCTGGACCCATAGAATTAGAAATATAGCATAGAATTATGTAGCTGGACCGCTCAAAAGTGACATATGTACTACCTAACAGAGAATCAAGGTCACGAAAATTTGCCCCTTGAAGATCAAAGTGCCGACGCTAAGTGACGCTTCTGTGTAGTTAAGTATTCTGTGGTAAAATCGAGAAGTAAGGTTAATGCCTAAAATTAGAGCTGTCACTACGTACAACATGAATCCAGAAAAGCTCAAATATCTCGGGGATTACTCAATTTAGGAGCAAGAACATCTGAGAGTGCTATCACTATTTTTCTTCGCAGAATCCAACGCAGTCATAAAAAAATAGGGTTCTAATTTGAAAAAAAAGAAGTTATGGCCAATTTTCGATCACAGTTTTCGACACAAAATTTGAAACACCCTGTGATGATATTCATGAAATTCAAAAGATGCATGACCTTTCTACATTCTTCTACTTTGACGTTGTGAGAACGGTTTACACTCAGGATGTTCAGAATAGGAATAATGGACATAACACTGACTATGATTATTTGACATTTTTTTAGGTTTTTTTTCGATATTTCGAAAACTATTCGAATGAATACAATGGTTTCAACAGAAATGTATTCAGCATTGAATACTCAATCATATCAGAAACGAAAATATTGAAAAATAAATTTTTTGAACAAATTTATTTCCACTCCTGGTATAACCGGAAGTGCTCAAGCTCCAAAAATATTTTCGGTCCGTAGAGAATTCCGAACAATATCATAATCCCAATTTTCAGATTTCAAATATGTCCAGTTCTCCAGAAACGTCTAATAGGCACTCGACCGTGGGACACCCTGTATGTTCTATTATTGTATGAATTCATACTGCGTCTAAGAGTACAGAATATTGCCTTGAAAAAGAGGATAACAAAAGTCCTCGAAACGTCGCCAACTTTTTCATAATTTTGGCAGCAATAAAAGTCCACATTCGGCATTCCCAAAAACTTACTCTCATTTATCCACAACATGGATGAAAATCTACAACCCAACCAGTGATGTTTAATACTACTTGGTACGAACCGTGTATCTAACGCCCTTTATGAAAGTCGGATATGAAAACAAATTCATGGGATGTATCAGCTTCCAAAACATATTCATATGAACATTCATTACAATGTTGTCAGTAGTATCGGCAAAATCGTATAAATGTGAGTTATTTTTTTCCTTCAACATCTTTATCTTGAATACGGATGGCATTAACGAAAATTCATAAAAAAACAAACCCCAATTATTCTCCAGTTCTTTATTTTTACTAGAGACAGGGTCACCTTTTTTGAAACACCATGTAGAGATTTAATTCGTTACAAAGTATCACTGATGCTTGCGATACCTCCTGCCAATTTAACAGTTTGAGCGGCATCGAAATACATCACATCATCAAATACATCACTGGACAAATTTGCATTTGCCCAGCAAATTCTGATGTCTTTAACATGAAAAAGGTAACTCCTGGTTCATTGCTCTGAAGTGAACCGTTTTCGAAAAAACTGGCATTTCATGATCAAAAACAATTTGCTTTTGCATTGCAAATTTCTTATATCTGGAAAAATGAGTAGTGATAATCAACTATTAGTATGAGATCCGGTATAAGAAGTATATACCCTCATCTGTTATTTATTTGTGATAAGAAATAAATGATAGATAACATTTACATCGACACATTGCCCATGGGTTGCCTAATTAAATCTGGTGCGGATAATGTTAAATTGTTAAATCTTCAACCAAAATTTTTCAAGAAATTTCCCTCATCTGTTATTTGAAAAAATCGTCAACCAGTTAAGAGAATGGACCCTAAAGAATTGAAAAAGTAATGGTTGCCTGTTTTTTTCCGGTTACAACTGTAGGGTTGCCAGGTTTGAAGAGGTGACTCGCAGTAGTGAAATTACCCTCATCTGTTATTTGATCGTATCTGATGTCAAATAAAAGCTTATTTTATTCTCAATCTGACTGTATAGGGTTGCCTCACTTAAAAGTTGATTCAGTCTAGGGTTGTCTCAATTTTAGATGTAGATTTTAGACAGGAGCGGTGACAGATATATGAGTTGCGCGTTCAATTCTATGTGACAGACAATGATGAAGGGAATTCCTATGATGATGATTTTTCTAATTATATATAATAGCACAAGCGCGTTATGAATTGAATTAAATCGGACTTATTAACAAAAATATAGAATTATTATCGAACACTTATTTATTGAAAAAGTATATATTTTTTTTAATTAGTAGAATAACTCAATAGAAATTCATTCTGTTTCTGACTCGTCAGAAGTGGCCATTAGAAAATCCGATTCGAATTCATCTTCGTTTATTTTTCCCTCCGATATTTGGAGTACATCCTCAACTTGTAAAGGAGTCTTCAGATGGCTATTCGAATTAAGAGCATGCGTAGGGGATCCCACATCTTTACAAATTGAGGATGTACTCAAAATACCGTAGGGAAAAAATGAAAGGAACATTCACAAAATTATATACCTACTTTTTCCATAAATAAGTGTTCGATAATAACTCTATATTTTTGAAGTTATACTACTTGCGCTCGTTGTATACTTTTGTTAATATTTAGTCCGATTTGATTCAATTCATAACGCGCTTGTGCTATTATATATAATTAGAAAAATCATCATCATAGGAATTCCCTTCATCATTGTCTGTCACATAGAATTGAACGCGCAACTCATATCTGCATGGGCGTAGATAGGGGGGGGCCTGGGGGGGCACGGCCCCCCCCAGAATCCACGGTGCCCCCCCCCCCTTACTGAAAAACACATTTGTTTTTCCTTGCTCGTTTTCCACTGTGCCCCCTCAGGCCCCCCCCAGGAAAAAAGGCTAGCTACGCCCATGCATATCTGTCACCGCTCCTGTCTAAAATCTACATCTAAAATTGAGACAACCCCAGACTGAATCAACTTTTAAGTAAGGCAACCCTATACAGTCAGATTGAGAATAAAATAAGCTTTCATTTGACATCAGATACGATCAAATAACAGATGAGGGTAATTTCACTACTGCGAGTCACCTCTTCAAACCTGGCAACCTTACAGTTGTAACCGGAAAAAAGCAGGCAAACCATTACTTTTTCAATTCTTTAGGGTCCATTCTCTTAACTGGTTGACGATTTTTTCAAATAACAGATGAGGGAAATTTCTTGAAAAATTTTGGTTGAAGATTTAACAATTTAACATTATCCGCACCAGATTTAATTAGGCAACCCATGGGCAATGTGTCGATGTAAATGTTATCTATCATTTATTTCTTATTACAAATAAATAACAGATGAGGGTATATATTCCTTATACCGGATCTTAGACCATATGGTCGCTAAGAATAATGAAAAATAACTTTGAAATCCAAACTTTAATAACCTAGTGTTCCGTTCAGAAATCACGAATGTAAAATAATGTTCATTTTATCCGCCGTCCACCCCTACGACATCATAATGGATTCGCCCCATCCCTCTACTGCAGGTACCAAGTACGACGAGAGGGTGACCGACGCCATTAGACGATTTAGAGCCAGAGCAGCAACACGTAAACATAAGTACGGGCATTGTACAGATACGCATGTATCGCATTAAATAATATTTAGTAAAACTGTGTTTAATTTCGTGTGAATTAAAAGCAGAAAAATTCAGTTTAGTTACATAAACAAAACATGGTCCTTCGAGCCGGATAACGGATTGGATCGAAGAAGTAGAAGCTGCAAACAACTACGTGATCCATTGGAACAGGCAGAATTTCAATCTCGAACAAACACACATTTATGGATTAGTCACATGGGACTTTTGGGAGTTTTGGATTAGGAATTCAAGAAGAGGTACCACAGTTTTCGGCAAAAATCGCTGCTTGATCAGAGAGCAGTTAACACATGACAAGGGGAAGAAAAGTGAGTAGTCATATCATTCAACTGATTCTATCTGTATCATATTCATTTGAATTAGATTTGAATTATTATTAACTTCTTTCACGAATTAACAAGAAAAATGGCAGATAACTTAGAAGAATTGATTCGCAAAAGGGGCGTTTTGAAAGCGAAAATAACCAGATTTGAAACATTTATCAATTCTTTATCGGACACTAGTGATAAATTGAGTCAAGTACCTTCGCGATTAGAAAAATTTAGGGAACTTTGGGATCAGTTTGATGAATTGCAAGCTGAAATAGAAGCTTTTGATATATCGGAGCAGCAAACTGAAGAAAGGGAAAATTTCGAAAACAATTATTTCAAACTCATCAGTATTGCTGAGTGTTATTCAAATGCAAGCACCTGCAATATCAAAAGTGTTAACAATAGTAATGAAACCTTTCCAGGGCAACACATCGACAAAAACGTTAAACTTCCTACAATGGAAATTCCATCTTTTCATGGATCTTATAAAACATGGTTAGAGTTTCATGATACATTTAATGCGCTTATACACACGAATAAGAACTTAACGGATATACAAAGATTTTATTATTTAAAAAATTCATTGAAGGGTGATGCCGCTGAGGTTATTCGTGCGTTGGACGTATCGGACAAAAATTACATTGAAGCATGGAAATTGCTAAGAAATCGTTATGAGAATAAAAAATTGATTGCTTTGACTCACATCGATTCCATGTACAATTTCACTCCAATTAATAAAGAATCGTTTACACATTTACGGAAATTTCTAGATATCATTAATAGAGATGTAAGATCGCTTAAATCTTTGGGTCAGCCTGTAGAATCGTGGGATACGCTTCTCATTTATATTTTGGAACAAAAGTTGGATTCGATTACGAAAAGAGAGTGGCAAAAAAGCGTGTCGAACAATCATTTTCCCAAGTTAATCGAGTTTCAAGAATTTTTGGAACAAAGATGTCAACTTTTAGAAGCTCTAGACTCTAATAAAATGATTTCTAAGTCACAAGAAGGTAAGGGTAAAACAGAAACATATAAAGGTTCAAGATCTTATGTAACAATGACAAAAACTTGCTCCTTATGCAAAGAAAATCATATTTTATATGCATGCAACAAATTTCGGACATTATCGGTGGCAGAGAGGAGGCAGGAGGTTAAAAAGACAGGGGTTTGTTGGAATTGCTTAAAACATGGTCATCGAGCGGAAAGATGTACCTATGGCAGCTGTAAGCAATGCGGAAAAAGGCACAACACTTTGCTGCATTCTAGTGAAAATACTTCGACGGACAATGAAGAGGGAAACACCACGGAGAAACAAGGATACAAATGCACACTTGGTTCGGGATCAACAGAGACACTGTTATCCACAGCAATAGTTTACATTCTTGACCATGCCGGTAACCGGCAAGAATGTCGAACTTTGTTGGATTCAGGATCCCAATCTAATTTCATTTCAAGAGACCTATGGAAGAAACTCAGATTACCTTCACAAAAGGTTCATATTCCAGTAGTTGGAATAGGGCAAGGAACCACGAGAATTTCTCATTCCGTGAAGGCTAAGATTCTGTCCCAATATAAGGACTTCGATCTAGAGACAGTTTTTCTAGTCATTGATGGCATTTCGGACAAATTGCCTGCAGTAAAGATCGATTCAGCGTCCATAAACATTCCGGAAAACATATATTTGGCTGATGCAACATTCAATCAACCCAAAAGGGTTGACATGATTCTTGGCGCTTCTCTTTTTTGGGAACTGATTTGTGTGGGGCAAATCAGATTAGGCAGAAACAAACCTATTTTCCAGAAGACAAAATTAGGGTGGGTTATTTCAGGGCCTATAGTTGGCAAACACGTCCAAGAAAACATCTCAATGTGTAATTTTTCTTCTAACGATCAGGTACAAAAGCAGTTAGAAAAGTTTTGGACTATTGACGAACTCAACCAGGAGAAACCACTTTCCAAGGAAGAAAGACATTGTGAGAGGGTTTTCCTCGATACCACAATACGAGATGACGAAGGTCATTTCGTAGTCAACCTTCCTATGCGGGAAAATATTACAAATTTGGGCGACTCTTTGAGCACAGCTGAGAAGAGATTTCAGCAACTTGAAAGACGTTTAGAGAGGAATACTCTAACTAAACAACAATATCAAGACTTTATTAAGGAATACATCGATTTGGGACATGCCACAAGATTAGGAACATTGGAGGAGACTATAAAGCAGCGGTGTGAAGGTGAATATGTTTATTATTTACCCCATCACGCTGTCTTTAAGGAAACATCCCTAACCACCAAATGCCGAGTGGTATTTGACGGATCAGCTAAAACGGATACAGGATTGTCACTGAATGATGTCTTGATGGTTGGACCAAAATTACAGCAAAACCTTTTCAATATTTTATTACGATTTCGCAGATACGATATCGTCATAGCGGGGGATGTGGAGAAAATGTACCGCCAAGTATACGTTGCTCCAAAGCATCAAAATTTGCAGAGAATTCTTTGGAGGTTTTCTGCATATGAACCAATTGACGTGTACAAATTGAACACGGTCACATATGGTACTGCGCCAGCTTCCTACTTGGCAGTGAGGTGTCTGCAGAAATTGGGAGAAGACAATGAAGAATTATTTCCACAAGCTAGCAAAGTAATAAGTCAAGACTTTTACATGGACGATCTATTATGGAGCACGAAATCTATTCAGGAAGCAAAACTTTTGAAGGAACAAATAAGCACAATCTTGGCCGGTGCTGGGTTCGTTTTGAGAAAGTGGGTGTCGAATAGTACGGAGGTATTGTCGAATGAAATGCCTAGGGAAATTGAACATTACCTCTCAGACGAGCCGACAACACGAGCACTTGGATTATTGTGGAATTCAAAACAGGACATACTACAATACAAAATAAGAATCGACAAAAACCAAAACAGGGTGACCAAAAGAACAATTTTGTCGATAACATCTCAAATATTTGATCCTCTGGGATTGGTCGGTCCGGTCATTATAAGAGCCAAATTGATTTTGCAAGAGCTATGGAAAATGAAAGTGACTTGGGATGAATCCCTGCCGCTTGCACTCCATACTACTTGGCTCAATTTCAAAAGTCAAATTAAGTCGTTGGAGGATCTGGAAATACCGAGACAAACCATTTGCAGGGAATCGAAGGGCATACAATTGCATTGCTTTTCCGATGCCTCGGAAATTGCTTATGGATCGGCGATTTACATAAGATCGACAGATCAGAATCAGCAGCACCATGTTCAATTGATCTGTGCCAAATCAAGAGTGGCTCCAGTGCAAACTGTGAATCTGCCACGACTTGAATTATGTGCCGCATTACTAACTGCAAGGTTAGCACGGGAAGCACTAGATACACTTCAAGTGAATTTTGATTCTGTACAGTTTTGGACTGATTCTACGATAGTTCTGTCAGGGCTCAGTCAAGAGCCCTGCGAATGGAAAACATTCGTAGCGAATAGAACATCAGAAATTCAGCGGCTAACGAAAAGGTATCAGTGGAGGCACGTATCATCTAATGACAATCCAGACGATATAATATCTAGGGGTATGGATGCAGATATGTTGCATGCTTGTGAGCTTTGGTGGCATGGACCAGAATGGCTCAGCGGTGAGGAAAACTTTTGGCCAGATAATCGTTATAATATTCCGGAAGTTGTTCCAGAACTTAAAGCGCCACGTCAAATATTCAAATCTTGCATGGGTATTGATATTTTCCAAAAGTTTTCCAATTTGATGAAACTACAAAGAGTGACAGCCTTTTGTCTCCGATTTGTGAGAAATTGTACAGTACAGAGGGCACAGAGGCAATTGGGAAATTTGACACTCGAGGAATTGGAAGGGGCCATGAAAATCTTGGTAAGAGCTACACAAAACCAGGAGTTCGCAGAGGAAATTCGTTTGCTGACTTCAAAAGGTTTAGCTAAATCAAGTGCCCTTCTAAGCTTAAACCCATTTTTAGATGACCAGGGAATCTTGAGGGTAGGTGGTCGTTTACGGAAATCGGATCTTGCATTTGACCAAAAGCATCCTATATTGCTACCTAGTAATCACGTGTTAACGAGACAGACCATTTTACACGAGCATTACAAAAATTTGCACGCAGGTCCTCAAGCCTTATTAGCGATAATAAGGATGAAATATTGGCCACTCGGAGGCCGTAGAACAATCCGAAAGTTTTTACACGAATGTATCGTATGTTTCCGCGTTAAACCAACTCTACACAAATATTTAATGGGTGACCTGCCACAGGCCCGAATCACTCCCAGCAGAGCGTTCACAAATTGTGGTATTGATTACGCGGGACCTTTTAACATAAAGGCTAATAAATTGAGAGGGCATAAATTAGTTAAGGGCTACCTCTGTGTTTTTGTCTGTTTTGCAACCAAGGCGGTTCATTTAGAATTAGTCAATGAGTTAACCACAGTAGCTTTCATGAATTGTTTCAAACGATTTGTTGCACGGCGAGGTGTTTGTTCAAACATATACTCCGATAACGGAACCAATTTTGTAGGTGCTCGCAATGAATTACATGAACTCTTCAAATTCATAGAAAACCAATCTAAAAATTCAAATTTTTATGCCAATTTTACGAAAATGTCAATAAAATGGCATTTTATACCAGCTTACTCTCCACATTTTGGTGGCTTATGGGAATCCGCGGTGCGATCCGCTAAGTATCATTTAAAAAGAGTAGTCGGAAATAATAATTTGTTATTCGATGAATTACATACAGTAGTTACACAGATAGAATCATGTTTGAATTCCCGACCACTCACTCCCCTATCTGAGAACCCAGAAGACTTGGATGTACTGACTCCTGGACACTTTCTGATTGGCGCCCCATTAGTGGCTCTACCCCAGGAAGATCTAACTTCACACAAAACGAGTCGATTAAAGAGATATCATCAGTTGACTCAAATGGTACAACACTTTTGGTCTAAATGGTCTAAGGATTATCTCTCCCAACTTCAGCAGAGGGGCAAATGGAAAACATCTCCAACGAATAAATCTATTCAACCAGGAACGATGGTGGTTATACGAGACGACAATCTACCCCCTCTCAAGTGGCAATTGGGTAGAGTAGTGAAAGTTCATCCTGGTACTGATGAAATTGTACGGGTAGTGTCAGTGTTATCGCCTAAAGGTATAATTAAAAGAGCAGTAGCTAAAGTTTGTCCTTTACCATTTGAGACTGCACAAGAGACTAATTGAAAAACGAGGAATCTATTTCCGAAAATATTTTTTCTTTTTGTATTGTATGATATTAATTTTTATCTCATTCAAATTATTCTTTGTACATTGATTTCTTTTTCTATATTTTTGTATTTGCATATGGTTTTGTATACTTATTATTTTAAATATCTATTACTGTTGAAAGATAGATTCTTTCAAGGGGGGCGGCATGTTCCGTTCAGAAATCACGAATGTAAAATAATGTTCATTTTATCCGCCGTCCACCCCTACGACATCATAATGGATTCGCCCCATCCCTCTACTGCAGGTACCAAGTACGACGAGAGGGTGACCGACGCCATTAGACGATTTAGAGCCAGAGCAGCAACACGTAAACATAAGTACGGGCATTGTACAGATACGCATGTATCGCATTAAATAATATTTAGTAAAACTGTGTTTAATTTCGTGTGAATTAAAAGCAGAAAAATTCAGTTTAGTTACATAAACAAAACACCTAGTTTTCAAATTTTGATGAAATTAATTAATTTGATTGATTGACGGCCAGGAAGGTCTTGCTGTATGTTTGGTGGGATTGGCAGGGAATAATTTACCACGAGCTGCTGCCCTATGGTCAAGCGCTCAATTTTGTCCTCTATTGCGAACAACTGGACCGTTCGAAGCTGAAGATCGAACAAAAGCGGCCAGCATTGATGAATCGGAGAGGTATCGCCAGACCGCATACCTCTTTGATGACACACCAGAAGCTCCGGGAGTTCTTATGCATCCACCTTATAGTCCAGACCTGGCACCAAGTGACTATCACCTTTTCCTGTCGATGGCAAACGTGCTTGGGGGTACAAATTTGGCCTCAATAGAGGCCTGTGAAAATTGGTTGTCCGAGTTCTTTGCCAATAGGGACCAGGGCTTTTATGAGAGAGGCATCATGAAGTTAGATTCCCGTTGGAAACAAGTAGTCAAAGACAATGGCGCATATTTGACTCAAATCAGATGAGTGTAATGAAGGAAGAGCCAGTGACCAATTTCCATATGTCATTTCATAACTCACCAAAATTTACTTGTTTAATATTCGATATGTTAGAAATGAAAGAAGTGTGGACTTTTGCGAAAAAGAAGAATGACCGACAAATACGAGAAATAAACAAGAAAGAAGCAAATGAAGAAATACAACAACAACGCTATAAGTTGTATTTGTTAACAGAACCAAGTGTTAGAGAGCTATATGAGCGGAGATTAACAGCCGAGATGGAAAAACTTGAGGAGTCAAATGACTTGGAGAAGGAATACCTTAATATTAAGAGTGCAATTCACAGTGCGGCAAATCAAGCACTCGGCAGAATAGAAAAGAGGAGGAGGAACGAAAAACCATTTTGGCTAACAGAAGAAATCGAAAAATTCATAAAGGAAAAAAAGGTGTATTATAATAGATGGCTTGCAACCCCGGTAAGAGAAAGGAGAGAAGAATATAAGGAAAAAAATAAACAACTGAGAAAGAAAATCAAAGAGGCAAAAGATCATTTTTGGGAACAAAGATGCAGTCAAATAGAAAGTAAAATAGGAGGAGCAAGAAGTACTGAGGTATGGAGGACGATAACAAATATGAAAACCAATAATAAATATCACAAGTTTCAAATGGTAACATCGGAAATTTGGGAAGCCTATTATAAGACTTTGCTCACAGAGAATCGAAGCAATTTCATGGAGGAAGTTCAACAAACATATCAGGACACGGTGTCTTCCATTACAATGGTCACAGAAGAAGAAGTAACGAGAAATGTACTGCACATGAAAAACGGCAGAGCGCCAGGACCTGGATGTATCCCTGTGGAGCTTATAAAATATGGAGGTAAAGAAATCATAAGACGGATAACAAGATTATATAACAACTGTTTAATATCAATAAAAACCCCAATTGAATGGAAAAAGGCATGGATATCGCCCATCTTCAAAAAAGGAAATAGGAAAGACCCGGCCTGCTACAGAGGACTGAGTGTGACCAGTAGTATGAGTCGACTTTTTGGAAAAATCCTGCAGGAAAAAGTGAGACAAGAAACTGAAAATCAAATCGGGGAAGATCAGTGTGGTTTCATGCCGGGTCGATCCTGCGTGGACAATCTCTTCTCCCTTCAGCAGGTATTGGAAAAGAAAATTTCAACTGGGCAAGAAGTACATCTTGCCTTCATCGATCTGGAAAAAGCCTACGATTCAGTACCGCAGAAGAAATTATGGGAGGCTCTAGAAGAAACAAACTTGAGCAAACACCTTCAGATTATGTTGAAAGAACTATATAATGACAATGTATCTTATGTTAAAAATGGAGGACAGATATCTGGACCAATAAATGTGACAAAGGGGCTCTGACAGGGTTGTAGTCTATCACCTGTTTTGTTCAATCTATATTTGGAAGTCGTTTTACAGGACTGGAAGAGAAGCTGCATCGGGATGGGCATGCCAATTGGGGAAGAACAGTTATTTACTCTCAATTTCGCTGATGACCAGGTAGTGTTCGCGCAGGACTCGTTCGACCTAGAGTTTATGCTGAAAAGATTATATAACGAATATAGAAAATGGGGACTTCAAGTCAGTCTTGAAAAAACGGAATATCTTGTAGTTAATACTGACGCGCAGTTTGAAGTTCTCCTTAATGAAGAGGTCCAAGTAAAACAGGTACAGGAGTTCAAGTACCTCGGAGTCATTGTAGATCAGAAGGGAATATCAGAGAGAGAAGTCAAGCAAAGAATCCAGAAGAGTCGAAAAGTAATTGGATGCCTCAATTCGTTGTGGTGGGACAAAAACATTTCCAGACAGGTCAAGAAAAGAATTGGGGAAACAATGGTGGAATCTGTTCTCTGTTATGGCAGCGAAATATGGACACTCAATGCCGAAATGAAACGTCGACTGCTAGCAGTCGAAATGGACTATCTAAGACGCGGAGCCAGGATATCCAGACTACAACACATCACCAACGAAACGGTTAGAAGGGAGATGAAAGCTGAGAGAACTATTGTCGACAGAATTGAAACGCGAAGTCTTCGCTGGTTTGGACATCTCATGAGAATGCCCGATGAAGGATGGCCCAAAATACTGTTTAACTGGAAGCCACCAGGTAGGAGGAAACGTGGAAGACCCAGACGATCCTGGAATGAAGGGGTCAGGAAGGCCATGGAGGAACGAGGCCTGGACGAAGAAACAGCGCAGGACAGACAGGCTTGGAGAAAGGGATTGAGTAGACGGCAACTCGCTGTATAAGATATAATTTTTGATTATCTTGCTCAATGTATATATATATACTAGCTGGCCCGGCGAACTTTGTTTCGCCTAAATGATACCTATACCATAGCCATCTTTATCTTAAGAAGGCCGTGCCTATACTTACTGTGGATTTCACAAATCGTAATCACCAGTGATCGGAGATCAACGGCTTGGTTAGATTTCTGAACTGTCAAATCGAGTTGATTCTAGATCAAGCTCCGATCACCGGTGATATGCATTGTGAAACCCCCGTTTAAGTTGTATAAACTTACCATTGCTATTTTTTCAAGCAGGATATAAATTAGGCATAATAAAAGTGCTGTCAAATGTCATCTGTCAAATGTCATCTGTCAGTTGTCATCTGTCAAATGTCATCTGTCAAATGTCAGCTGTCAAATGTCATCTGTCAAATGTCATCTGTCAAACGTCATCTGTCAAACGTCATCTGCCAAACGTCATCTATCAAACGTCATCTATCAAACGTCATCTATCAAACGTCATCTATCAAACGTCATCTGTCAAACGACATATGTCAAACGTCATATGTCAAACGTCATTTGTCAAACGTCATATGTCAAACGTCATATGTCAAACGTCATCTGTCAAATGTCATCTGTCGAATGTCATCTGTCAAATATCATCGGTCAACCGTCATCTGTCATCTTTTCCACGGATATGAGCTGTCACACAAGACAGAAATACAAAAATATTATGTCAATTACTAATTATGGGCAATTTTGAATTCAGTTATTTCCGCAAATATATTTATTAGGTACCCAAACATAAATCAAGAACATTTCAGAAATATAGAGAGAAGATGAAAATGGACAACTCACGATTGATGCTGATCGTCACATTTACTTTACATTCCGGTGAAAATTCACTGTTCCACCAACTTGAGATCTTTACCCGCTTTTGATCTGATTATAGCCTTCCATGTTATTATAAGTTCTATGCAAATTACACAATAATTGTATACATCGCTATTCATACTCTAGTCTATACCATATCTGAATTTCCTACCCTTCAAGAAAATGAAATGCACCGTTGCCAGACTACTTCATGGCTTATATCTTCACAACGTTCTATTTTATTATTGCATTTCTATTGAATACCGTGGAACTTCGTTCTACCACAGAATACCTAACTACAATACTGTGGTTCTACTACTATTAATCCCCATGGAATATTCTTATACCGTTGGTAAGACCTACTGCACTTTTAACTATTCACTTGACATGCGATTCTGTGAAAGAAAAACTAACCTCCTTTGTCCAAATGTCAAAACCTATATAAGTACTCTGTTCACGCCAAAGTGAACGCTTATAATAAAATATTTTGAATTTTCAAAATTCGAATATTTAAATTAATTTCTCTACAAAGGAATTCCCATGTGGATCCTCCTTTATGTATAAGAACAATTCGTCAGCTGTGGAGTGCCGCATATGTCGTATATTTGTTTCTTTTCATATTTAATTCAGTTCATTGATTGACTTCATGAATACTTCTGCATCCGTTAATTCCAAATTTTCTGCTTCCAATAAGTTTCAATTCTCTGTTTCCTTTCGTGAATTCGGAAAAGTTTAGTTTTCCTGTGATTCGCAAGTTTTAGTGATTTCGATTCAATCGAATTACATTCTTTTAAAACTTTCATTTGTGCGAATTATTTCGAACAAAAAAACTGTTACCAGTGGCGTGGTTATTTTATAATACCGCAAGGATAAGTGTGCCCAATTTGACATTTTTAGCAGCGGATTTTCACGTCAGCTTCATTCCATATTCGTTTGACGAGCTCGTGCAAATTTTTATATGGGATAGGAGTCATCGACAGGATCCTGTTTGCTGATATATAGGTAACTATATTTCATCTGTTATTTTTGAGTGCATTTATCCTTTCATTTGTGTTGGGTTTCAATTAATTACATATATATTATACAGTCCACAGCTCTATCTCTTTCTCACTCAAAAAATTATATTTCGAAAAATAAAACTTAATAATTGAACCACACTTTCAGTTGGTTAACTGAAACTCGCCCCAACACGTTTTGGTCCTTCGAGCCGGATTTCAAGCTCAATTTCAAGCTCATTTTCTCAAAATTTGAGAGTTCTAATCAAAAATTCAAAAATCCTCATTTTTTTGCGGCCATTTTATATTCAAATATACGACGATCAGCACAACCCGGCGACAATCGTTCCACAGCTGACAGATCGCATACATCTGTTTCCATCGAAGTATTCAATTTCATCACTTTTTAGTTCACTTTTACTGTTTGTATCTGTTTCTTATTCGATTTCTTCATCACAATGCCACCGAAGACAGATACAGGCATTAAAGCATTGGATAAGTTGGTCGAAAAAAGGGCCAACATATTTTCTACTATCACCGGAATTTGGCACAGAGTGAAAGATTACGATGGTACAAAATTGTTCGAATTACAAGCATACCGAGAGAAAATTTCTGGGTATGAGGCTAAATTTGAAGCTATACAGGAGGAGATAGTTGAGTTCAATTGCGAATTATCGACCGAAGATCGTATAGATACGACGAAGTCGGAATTGGCGTTTGCCGAAATAACAGCTCGAATAACGGGACTGTTTTTGTCTTTAAAACGACAAGAATCATTGTCAACGCCTACGTCAAATCCAAGTACTTCGAATTCCAACTTAGAATCCTTTTTGCTTCCTAAAATAAATATTCGCCCCTTTTCTGGCGAAAGCGCTGAATGGCCTGAATTCTTTCAGTTATTTAATTCTTTGGTCCATGAAAATAATAGTTTGGCTTCCATACAAAAATTTTAACTGTTGAAATCATATCTTAGAAATGATGCTCTCTCGGTCGTTTCAGGGCTACAATTGTCAAATGACAACTATGATTTGGCATATCAGGCATTGAAATCGCGCTATCAGAATCCTCGTATGTTAGCGACAATGTACTTGAACGAAATACTGAATTTCAAAGCATCCAGTAATAATTCGGTCTCGCATCTCAAGGAATTCTTGAACTGTCACCAAAATTCTGTCAATGCAATAAAAGCGCTGAATATAAAGGATTTGTCAGATTTTCTTTTATTTTCTATAACTTTGCGTAATATTGACCCTTATACAAGAAAAGCATTTGAAGGTCAATTAAATTCATCCGAGATTCCCGAATATAGTGCCTTGATTGAGTTCGTAACGCAGCAGTTAAAGGCTCAGGAATTCTGCGAACAAAGTTCTCCCAAATCTGCAACCAAATCAGCACCATTCAATTCAAATAATTATGGTAAGAATAAAACAAAAAATGTTTTACTCACAAATTCTGCATCCACCCCTCAAAGCTATAATGATTCACGTAGATTCCCGAATTCCAGAACGTTTCGTTGTCCGAAATGCTCTGATTCGCATCCATTATTCGCTTGTGCCTCCTACATAAAATTGTCAAGACAAGACAAATTCGAATTTTTGAAAAATTCTAAGCGCTGTTTCAACTGTCTTGGTTTACACAATATCAAAGATTGCGCTTCCAAAAATTCGTGTAGATTGTGTAACTCAAATCGGCATCACACCAGTCTCCATCTCGATGACGAATCTTCCTCCAACGTTTCTACCAATCAATCAAATGTACCATCTCATACTGCAGGTAGAACAAATCGTGTTGAAAATCAGCCTTCAGCATCCCCTTCCACTCCTTCAAATGATGTAATCAATTCTTATCACATCAATAGGAAATCGGTCTCCGTAAACCAAGTACTTCTTGGCACTGTTCAGGCAAGAGTGGAATCCGCTGACGGTTCGATGATATCTGTAAGAGCTGTTTTAGACCCTGGATCTCAGATTTCGGCCATAAGTCAACCCCTAGTCGAAAGATTAGGTTTGAATATTGATCCTGTCAGTGTGTCTATTTCTGGTATTGGTCAATCAAATGCAAGACCGTTAGGTTTAGTAAAATGCAGGTTGTATCCTAGAGTGGGATCAAAGTTCTTACCGGTGGATGCCATTGTATTGCCGGAAATAACAAATGATATTCCTTCTGCTCCCTTATCACAGGAGGTGTTCAAGCATTTCCAGCATTTAAATTTGGCTGATGAAACTTTTCATCTTTCTCAACCAATAGATATGCTGTTAGGCGCTGACATGTATTCAATAATTTTCGATCGCGACGGTCGGATTTCATCTTCTGGATATCCTACAGCCGTTAATACATTTTTCGGTTGGACTATCATAGGTCCTATAAAGGAATCCTATTCGTCATGCAAATCGGTTCTTTTCACCCAATCTGCTCCACATGATCAATTACAGAAATCTTGTTCATTGAAAGAGGTTCCAGATACCATTATTGGAGATCCTACGGATGATCCTGCTGAAAAACATTCCATATCCAGTCGCTCTCGTGATGGAAATGATCAATATATGGTTTCCTTACCAGTTAAATTGGAGGATACGCCTCCGGATCTCTCTTATAACTCCAATTCGCCATCACCTTTCATCGGTTATGATCTTAATTCAGATCCGTTAAAATATTCAAAAACTGATGTCAACGTTGCAGTTGCAAACGAGCCTCCAATCAATTCATTTTCAATTTTCATAGAAAAATTTTCAAATTTAAAAACAGTAAGAAGAGTTTTCGCCTTTCTCAAAAGGATTATTTTCAACTGCCACCGCGAATATAATTCAACGACAAGGTTATCTGGCCCAATTTCTCGGGATGAGTTGGAGAAAGCTCTCCAATCCATAGTGTTGATCACACAACATTATTATTTCAATCAAGTGCGCCGGAATTCATTCCAAAAAAAATCATTTTCAGCATCAAATCCTTATAGCGATTCTGCGGAATTGATCAGGGTGGGAGGTAACTTACAATTTCCTTCTTCACCCCGGTATGCTAAGCATCCAATTCTGCTTTCGAAAAAATGTGCGTTGTCGCGTTCAATATGTCTCTATTTTCATGTGATCTCGCTTCACTCCGGTCCTAACACGACAAAGTCCTCAATTAGGCAGAATTATTCGATTTTGTCTTTACAAAAGCTGTTTCGGGAGTACATTAGAAAATGTATCGCATTCACGAGATTTCAAGTTATAACCTATCAATCCTTCAGGGCTCCTTTACCTGCACTCAGAGTCAATATTTCACGTCCGTTTAGTAAGGTGGGTGTGAACTTTGTTGGCCACTTTACCTATCGGTCAAGTCGTTCGAGAAAATCAACGAGAATGAGAGCATTTCTTGTTCTCCTCATGTCATTCGTCACTAAGTCAATTCATTTGGAAATAGTCTTTTTCCTCACCGTGAAGGTTTTCTTATCGACTTTGGAGCGATTTATCGTTGGACGAGGCCTACCTCAAGAAAATTGGTCCGATAATGAAAGCAATTTCATCGGATCTTACCGCTATTTTGATAAGGATTCTGAGTCCTTGAAATCAAATAATATCGATATATACAATAATTTGTCGAAGAGATCCATCAAATGGAAGTTCATTCCTCCATATGCGCCCCATTTCGGAGGTTCAGCAAAGTGTCTGCTTCCCGAATCTCTCAATATTTAATTCTGTTTTCTGTACGATCTTTTCAAATTTTCTCGGTTTCAATTCGTTAAGTTGAACTCTGCTGTTTCCAAAGTTCTGTAAAATTCACGCAATTTTACGGCGGCCTGTTTTGTTCACGCCAAAGTGAACGCTTATAATAAAATATTTTGAATTTTCAAAATTCGAATATTTAAATTAATTTCTCTACAAAGGAATTCCCATGTGGATCCTCCTTTATGTATAAGAACAATTCGTCAGCTGTGGAGTGCCGCATATGTCGTATATTTGTTTCTTTTCATATTTAATTCAGTTCATTGATTGACTTCATGAATACTTCTGCATCCGTTAATTCCAAATTTTCTGCTTCCAATAAGTTTCAATTCTCTGTTTCCTTTCGTGAATTCGGAAAAGTTTAGTTTTCCTGTGATTCGCAAGTTTTAGTGATTTCGATTCAATCGAATTACATTCTTTTAAAACTTTCATTTGTGCGAATTATTTCGAACAAAAAAACTGTTACCAGTGGCGTGGTTATTTTATAATACCGCAAGGATAAGTGTGCCCAATTTGACATTTTTAGCAGCGGATTTTCACGTCAGCTTCATTCCATATTCGTTTGACGAGCTCGTGCAATCTTTATATGGGATAGGAGTCATCGACAGGATCCTGTTTGCTGATATATAGGTAACTATATTTCATCTGTTATTTTTGAGTGCATTTATCCTTTCATTTGTGTTGGGTTTCAATTAATTACATATATATTATACAGTCCACAGCTCTATCTCTTTCTCACTCAAAAAATTATATTTCGAAAAATAAAACTTAATAATTGAACCACACTTTCAGTTGGTTAACTGAAACTCGCCCCAACATACTCTATGATTGCTCGATTGGTGGTAACACATAATTCTATGGGTGGTAAGAAAAAGGAAGGCTTTTTTTTCTTTTCTGCTGGATTTTTTTTGAAATATTTTGTTATATAAACCTTGCCCTAACAATAATAAACACAACAAAAAAAGAATTGTCCAATTTGGTGCTATCGTTTGAACAATATGGCATTTCGAAGTTTTGAACCAACCATAGATCGCCTTTTATTAATATAGATATATATATATACAGGGTGAGTCTTTGACTTGTACATATATTTTAACTGTAGATTCTTTAGGCCAAAATAAACCTTTTTTTCATTTTCCATTTTTCCGAATTCGGCTCTGATAAAAAGATATAGCCATTTGAAAAAAAAAATTGTGCTAAATGCGTCCCTGATATTATTCTCTACAAACACCTCAAAGTTCATATTTTTCAATTGAAATTGATGTGATTATTAGATATTCTGGGTGATACATTTAGAAAATACTCGAGCACTAACCTTATTTGAATAAGAATGTTACAAACACGATATTTCCTAACAAAAACGCTAAGTTTTGTCCATCATTTCTGCAATTGAAATACCATATTTCTCACACCAAAATAAGTTCCTTCTTCGATTTTCCTGAAGATTAGTTTGTAAACACTAATAATTTGTTCATATTTTCCCCGATATTCTGCAACGATCTAATCAAAAGTGGTTTCAACTAACCTATCCTAACTCCATCAACCTAAGTCATATGATTCGAGGTCAATGACCTAACCTAACTCATCTTCTGTGATATTATATTCCACAGAACTCTACAGAAGACGATGCCAGATTGTCTATTTTCTCTTCAAACAATGGTATAGTCGAAACCAAGGGAGCGGTACGTACCCCAGAAGAACTATCGCATTTATCGCAAGGGCACCAGTTTTGTTTACTTTTCGCTAAAGGCGTCTAGGCGTTGCTCTTCGGAAACGCTACAGTGACTTTATCATTGATAGAGTTTGATATTAGAGTCACTGTAGGAAACGCCAAACGAGTAGTTCTGATTCTCGCCGATATAGCGCTACGTTCTTTGCCGGCTGCGATGTAGCACGGGCCACGGCCTACTCTTCCCTTCTGATGCTTCTGAAGGCTGTGGAGTGGATGTAGCCGCCACGCAAGACATACAGAGTTTCTGTGTCTCTAACCTCCAACGTTAGTCAGTGACTTCGATTTATTTATTTATTTATTGCATTGATGTAGAATATTCTAGGTCAATGATTAATTGACAGAGAATAAAGCAAAAAGGTGATGATTCTGTAAATGACTTAGTGAATTGGTGTAATAGTAGTGTCGTCTGGTGTCGAGTTATATTGTTTTGAAAACTTTTTTGCTGAAGGACCGGTAACAATGAAATTTCAATAGAAACTGCCTATAAAATGTATAATTTCATGCTTCTTAGAATTCAATTTCATCTCCCACATTTGTGGGATTTTATTATTACATATCTCTACATCAAACTTTTTTCATCATAGAGATTTCGTCTTGACAAAGTTGATAAACTGATAATAATTCTGACAACATTGTTGAATTTTGAGAGACCAGAGAAGAAATAATATTCGATGAGATTTAACTCAGGACAGCATTCAGATTATTCTTGAAATTCATGAGTTTTTCCTCAAATTTAATCTTAGACAATTAAGAATAACTTGAGAACGACGCGTTTTATTGAAAAAACATAAGAATACTTTTATTTTCTAAACCGATTAGTTCTTTCGAAAATGTGAACCGTTTATTCTTTTCAAGTGATTTGATAGTGTTTTTGCATGAATTTATGAGTCGACCACCCTGTAACTTTCAAACTAGGAGAGATATTGAATAAGTTCCGATTGAGTAATATGCACCACGAATAGAGTAAAAAATCAACCAAAATTCAGTTCATTTGAAATAATGGTTCCGAAGATATGAACAGGAAAGTGTTTTTTTCGTGGATTTTCGACACCCTGTATCTTCCAAACGAAACCGAATTTTGAAAAATGGTATGGGAAAAAAGTGTTTCGTTTGATGAGAGGAATCTACAGTTGAAATATATGTACAAGTCAAAGACTCACCCTGTATATATATATATATATTTTTTTTTTTTTTTTTTTCCACCGCCTACACGGGTTGGTATGTGAGAGTGCCGGGCACAGGTGCCAAGATACTCTCACAGGCTTGTCAGGAACTTTCTCACTGTTCTGGCCGTTCCCAGGATGACTTCTTTTTGAGCCAGGCTGACGAGTTTCTCCTCGACTCCCAGCCTTAGGGTATTTTCCAGTAGATGTGATTCGACCAACCCATTTACAGACAGAATTAAGGGGATGACAGATGTTGTTTTCAGCCTATATATCTCCTTCATCTCAAATGCAAGGTCATGATACTTGGTAAGTTTATCGGTGTACGCTCTTTCCATATTATCATCCGCTGGGATTGTTACATCGATGATCTTGACCTCACTCTTTTCTCGATCCAACAGGACGAAATCGGGTCTGTTGTGCTGTACCGGCCTATCGGTTATTATTGATGTGTCCCAGTACAGCTTGTATCTATCGTTCTCCAGAACCTCACTCGGCAGGTAAGTATGATTTTGGACTATATCCTTTATTAATCCAATAGATCTTCCGATTGCCTGGTGGTATATCTTGCAAACTGCGTTGTGACGTTCCAGGTATTCTCTTGGAGCCAATATGGGGCAAGAGGAAGTAATATGCTGAATATGTTCAGTAGCCTGGTTGCATCTCCTGCATAGATCGGACGGTAAGTTCTGCCCCGCGATGCGTTTTAGGAAAGCTCTAGTGCCAACAACTTGGTCCTGCACTGCTAGAATTCGGCCTTCAGTCTCGGGAAACAGGTACCCATAGGTAAGGTAAGTTGTCGATTTCTTTTCATTCACTGATTTACTTTTCAGGTTTTTTGGGTACCTGCCATGCAATGGCTTAGAGTACCATTCCTCTCGGAGTTTCTCCACAGTAACACCCAGCAGTGGCGCAGTTGCAGATGACAAATGCAATGGTGTAATGTTTTCATCCGCTTCACATATTGTCTTCTTGAAAGGTGAGTTGTTGTTATTCAAGAAATATTCTCTGAGGCTGCTCACTACTCGGTCATAGGCTATAGATAGATGTTGCATGCCTCTGCCCCCTTCTTTTCGTGGGATGTATAATCTGTTAACGGAGGCGTGCGGGTGGTGGACGCCGAATTTCGTTAACGTTGTTCTTATTTTTGTGCTGAGTTCATCGATTTCAGTTCGGGACCATCCTATCACACCAAACGAGTACACCACGCTAGGTAGTACCCACGAGTTTATTGCATTGAACAGAGCTCCAGAGTTAAGTTTCGCCTTCAATACAAGCCGCAGTCTCTTCAATAGCTTTTCCTTCAGGGAGCCCTTCACGTCCTTGGATCTTATCTCGAGCGCTTGCTGTATGCCAAGATATTTATATGATTCTTGCGGGCCTAGATGGGGCAGCTCCTCCTCGCCGGTAAGTATATTACTCTCACTTTCTACGATCTTTCCGCGTTTGACATGAATCACCGCGCATTTTTCCACTCCCATTTCCATACGTATTACTCGACTGAAGGATTTGACGATGCTGAGCAGCTTCTTAAGCTCTTCCGCATTGCGGGCGTACAGTTTCAAATCGTCCATATATAGACTGTGGCTGATTCTTACGCTGCGCACTTTGTTAAGTATGTATCCATATTTGCTGTTGTTGAGCATTTGACTGAGTGGGTTTAATGCCAGACAAAACCACAAGGGACTCAGAGTATCCCCCTGAAAGATGCCTCTTTTGATTTTAATTTCAGCCGTTTTGTACTCCCCTTTCGTTGTTTTCACAATTAGATTTGTGCGCCAGGTTTGCATGAGATGTTCAAGCAAATTCACTACCTGTTCGGATACACCATATAGTTTCAAGACCTCAAGCAGCCAGGAATGAGGCACGGAGTCGAAGGCCTTTTTATAGTCTATCCATGCCATGGATAAATTGCGTAACTTTCTACTGACTTGCTTAGTGATAATGCTATCAATTACCAGGAGCTCCTTACAGCCCATTGCATTCCTACGACATCCATTTTGCTCTTTTGCAAGTATGTTATTTGCATTAACGTGCTTCCACAGATGACGGGTTATGGTGCCTGTTAATATCTTATATATAGTTGGTAAGCAGGTAATTGGTCTATATTTCTTGGGGTCCTGGGCACCGTTCTCTTTTGGTAGCATATTAGTAACACCCAGGGTGAAAAACTCAGGGATCTTTGTTGGGTCATCCAATGCCTCTTGCAGAGCAGATCTCAGAGCAGGTTTCAAGCTAGAGAAATGCTTCCACCAATAATTGTGGATTTTGTCCACTCCTGGGGCCGACCAATTACTCAATTTTTTCAGTACATAGCTAAGATCTTGTTCAGAGACTCGGATTGGCTGCATACTATACTCAGGCGTGTTGGATCTGATACTTTCTGTCACAAACCCATCGCTGTGAGGCTCATCGTCAGCCCAGATGTTATTCCAGTAGCCGTGCATCTCATCGGGTTTTGGCGGTTCTGAGTGTGCATTCGGTCCATCTTCAAGGTTACGGTAGAATTGCCTCTGATTTTTGTAGAACAGCTGGTTGTTCTGGTATCGGGACACTCTTTCGTTGTACCGTCTGAGTCTATTTCCCAAAGCTTTTATCTTCTGTTTGAGTTTGTCCATCAATACTGTTATTTGTTCCACGAAGTGTTTGTCCTTGGTCTTGATGCGGTATTCGGCTGCAGCTTTCTTGATCAATTTTCTTAGCCTTTTGGATGGGTTTGTGGTATTTAGGTAGCTGTGAAATATTCCTATTTTTTTCCTCAGTTTTTTTATCTTTTCCTCCAGGCGTCTTGTCCATGGTGGTCTTTGGGGTGTTCTTATTGCCTTTCCATAGGTTATCTTACGACCCAGGCTTTCACAGACTGTCACTGCTCCAACGTAAACGAGGTCAACCAACTCAAGCAGAGATGGTTGACTGCAGCCTATATGGCCGGCTAATACTCGGTCTACCGATTCCACCTTCATTAGCATTTCCTTGGACCCTTTCATTCTTGGTATATTCGGCCTTTTCTCCGGTGCTATTCCTCCATACAGCATAAGATTTTTTTTAAATGCTGTATTGGTTTCCAGATCGATTGGGTTTTGAGGTCGCCAGAGGCTCACACGACGTGTGGTTCTCTCGTTTATTATCAGCTCTGGGTCGTCAACCCATTCTGTTGCCCCTGTTGGATTATAGCTTCTTTCTATACAATACAGTTCTTCAGTTGTGAATTTTTTATTTTCAAGTATCCACCTCACTCTGTTCGACAAAAGGTTTGCATAAGACTGTCTGCTAGGGTACACATCATTCCATATTTCGGTAAGAAGTTGGCGGTATCTCTTAGTTGTTCTCATCTCCATATCCTTAGCAATATAGTGAACGCGCATGAGTATAATGTTATCTTCTTCCGACCATCGCGTTCGCCCGTCCTGTGTTGGGTTCGAAGTGGGACGTGGAAAATCCTCGTCCAAACTAATTCCCGTTGTTTCAGGTCTCGGCCTTACGGTGCCTTCTCGAAGGCCTGCGCCGCTCGCCCCGCAGGTACCTCCTACAGACTGTTCCTCTGGACGGCTCCGAAGGGGGCCAGTCCGCAGCCCCCTACCGCCCTGTGTTTGACTTCTGGTAACAGGAGCATCTAATCAACATCACCCCCAGGCTGCTAACCTAGCGGGTTGAGTGACTCAGGTACGCGGGGTCGTCACCCCCCGAAGGCCGAAGCCCCCCTGTGCGTATATATATATATATATATATATATATATATATATATATATATTCGATATCTGCTCGAAAATAAAAACCATTTCTGCCAGCCCATAATGGCCGGAGTAGACTACCATAAGCGCTCAAAGAGGCCAGAAAATTAGGTTCACCTATGTCATAGTATCATTCACAAAACTTTCAGGAATTGTTATTGATAATATATTGAATCTATAAAAAATAATGACAGAACTTTTTCGTCCCTCCTAAGTGTTGGCAGAACTCTTTGAAAATTCATTAAGAACAGCTGTAGGTACTTATGTCATTTCAGTACGCTTGAAATTTACAGGAATTGAAGAAAATGTGTCTAGAAAGCGAATTATAATCATGACAGACATTTTTCACATCACGAATCATTTGCCAGAACGAGAAATGTTGCCGCGCAAGTGCGAGCGAAATGAGCTTATTGATATTTGCAAGTCAGACCGAGAGCTCATATTGGGCATGTATTATTGTCGATTAAAGGAATTAATTAAAGGAATTGAAGGTGTTTTTCTAACACTACAACAATTTATTTAGTGATAAACTATTCAAAAAAATATGCTCTTCCTACGCATCCTCAAAATTTGTTTCCTCATCGTGGTCATCTTGGTTGACATTTTCAATGAATGCATTGTTTCTCACTCGAAGACCATTTTTCAACAGTATTATAATGGTTAGTTCTCAAAAAATGAGTGAAAATATTTTCACCAACAAATTATTAATAAACATTGACTTTGTTAGATGAATTCTGAAATCTGAACTGATCTCCAAGAATTTTTCTGAGGTGTATGCGTTTACGGGAGACATTAAAACACTTGTGGAAACGAAGGAATATGTTTATTCATCAGGAGATCGGTTCTAGTTACAAGAATGTTTCGACTGTCGTCGATAACTGCTAACCAGTTTAAGTAACAACTGTCTGGTTTTACCTATCTGAGGTATTTATATACCTGCCCAATGGGCTCCGTGGACTTGCGCCTGCCAAATCTTTCTAGTCATTCTTGTACCTGAAAGTGGCTGATATTCTTTGAAGGTTTCATGTTATTGCAATTAAAGAATTTCCTTGACGGTAGAGAAAGTTGAGGGTCAAGTCCAAGAATGCCATTGTTACAATGTGCAGGTATCTTCTGAATTATGGGGATGACAAACTTGGTTCGGCACGTACACTGTGTCGAATCGCTTTTATCACCACATACCCCCTTACCAGTAATAACGTTACGATGAAAGATGAAACAATTTATATTTGTACATTATTACTCTGGAAAATTATGACAGAGAAAAAAAAAATTGTATTTTACATTATTGTGGAAAATTTTGAGAGAAGAAAAAAAAAATTAGTATTAGATAAATGCTGAAAAAAAAATATATATATATATGGTGAATGTAATTGGCTTAATCTAATCCGACTTGTAATCTATCCGGGAAACGTACTCTTCTACCTGAACGTGTAGTGCAATGTTCGCGATTACTATTTCCTTCAGTATGTTCGGGTTGAAAAGTTTGATCGGGTACAACTACGGATTGAGAATTAAACTCGCTTTCGGGTTCGCAGTCTTTCGTCAAAAGAAAGGCTGGTTTTAGTCGGTCTAATGAGACGGTCGCTTTTTTGTCGCCTATTTTGATTACGAAATATTTATCATGGCGATGTACTACTTCGTATGGTCCGTCATACGGAGATTGCAAGGGCGCGCGAACTGCATCTCGCCGAACAAAAACGTGTTTAGCAGTAGACAGGTCTTTGAAAATGAAGGTTGGTTTAGAACCATGCCGAATAACGGCGTTTGGCTTGACATCGTTGAGCCGTACCTTCAATTTTTCTACGAAATCCGAATTTGCTTTCTGATTCGAAGGGGCAAAAAATTCGGCAGGTAGTCGAAGACTTGAACCGTAAATCATTTCGGCAGAAGTTGCATTCAAATCTTCTTTGATGCACGATCGAATTCCTAAAAGAACTATTGGTAACGTTTTCAACCAATTGTCCGTGGCGTGGCACTTTATTGCTGCCTTAAGTTGGCGGTGAAACCGTTCGACCATACCGTTAGCTTGAGGGTGGTAAGCTGTTGTACGTATGTGTTTTGTACCGAGTAGCTTGCATAGTTCCCTAAATAAATTGGATTCGAACTGTCGACCTTGATCCGATGTTATTCTGAGCGGAACACCGAAACGCGAAATCCAAGTAGACAAAAAGGCTGAGGCCACAGTGGAGGCTTCCATATCTTCGATTGGCGCTACCTCCGGTCACCTTGAAAAACGGTCAATACATGTAAGGCAATATCGGTAGCCTTGTGAATATGGCATTGTGATAATGTCAATGTGGACATGTTCGAATCTACCAGCTAAATTGTCAAACTGTTTGATTGGCGTGGAAACATGACGAGTTATTTTATTTCGTTGACACGGGACACAACAGCGCGTCCACTCGCGACAGTCTTTATTCATCGATGGACACACGAAACGCGAACTTATCAATTTGTTTGTGGCTTTTATGCCAGGGTGTGAAAGGTTGTGCAAAGAGTCGAAAATGTTTCGGCGAAATTGTTTTGGCACAAATGGTCTAACGCTTTCGTTGGTTAAATCGCAGTAAAGTTGGACATTGAAATCGGGAAAATAAACTTTCTTTATGTTGAGGGAGTATTCATTTCCGGATTCGAGGATTTTGCGTAATTCCTCGTCGATTTCTTGCGCGACTGCGAGAGTACGATGGTCAACTACCTCGGAAATTTCTTCGATTCGCGATAATGCGTCGGCTACACTGTTGTCCTGGCCTTTGATATACCGTATATCAGTAGTGAATTGGCCAATATAGTCGAGTTGCCGAAATTGTCGAGGGGAACATTTATCCAAATTTTGACTGAATGCGTATGTGAGTGGTTTGTGATCGGTGAATATCACGAAGTTTCGACCTTCCACGGCGTATCTGAAACGTTTTACAGCGTAGTACATTGCTAATAGTTCTCTGTCGTATGCGCTATATTTACGTTGAGCTGTAGATAGAGATTTTGTATAAAACGCTAAAGGTTGCCATGCATGATTTGTTAATTGTTGTAAAGCGGCTCCTATCGCGTAATCGGAGGCATCTACCACAATGCTGATTGGTGCGCCAGGGATAGGGTGCGCTAACATAGTTGCGTCAACTAGAGCTTGCTTTACCAAGTTCAAAGCGTTAAGTGCGCTTTCATTCCACGATATCAGCGCGTTTCTTTTCATTTTACCTTTCAATAGGTCGGTTAGAGGTTGCAAGATTTCAGCTGCGTTGGAAATGAATCGTCGATAAAAATTTACCATGCCTAAGAATCTGCGAAGTTGTTTGATATTTTCTGGTTTGGGAAATTTTACGATAGCATCTACACGTTCTGCCAAAGGTTTTATGCCTTGTGAATTAACAGTATATCCGAGGAAAGTTATTTCGTTTATTCCGAAAACACATTTCGCCGGATTGATTACAACGCCGTACTCATTTAAACGTTTGAACAAAATGTTCAGGTGTTCGTAATGCTGTGTATCGTTATCCGAAGCAATTAAAAAATCGTCAATGTACGCATAAACAAAATCTAAGCCACGAATTATTTCATCGACAAATCTTTGACAGGTTTGAGCAGCATTACGTAATCCAAACATTGTGTTAACGGCCTCGAAAAGACCGAACGGGGTAATGATCGCGGTTTTTTCGATATCTTCTTCCGCGACAGGAATTTGATGGTAGGCTCTCACTAGGGGCCGTAAGATCAATCGCAGTTTAAACCATACTGATGGTTTAAACTGTTGATTAGAAGGGGCGTTATACAGTTTAAACTCCACTTACGGTTTAAACTGTTATTGATCTTACGGCTCTTAGTCGATCTTAGAGAATACTGTCTTACCATACAATTTCTGGGAGAAATCCTCGATATGAGGTGGTGTGTACCTGTCGGGTATCGTCCTAGCGTTTAAGGCGCGATAGTCTCCACATGGACGTAGAGTGCCGTCTTTCTTGGGAACGCTGTGAAGTGGAGATGACCAGGGACTCTTCGATGGGCGAATGACTCCTTGTTCCATCATAACTTCAAATTCCGTCTGGATCTGCTTAAGACGGTCAGGGGCAAGTCGTCGTGCTTTACAATGGATTGGTGGACCAGGTGTCGTTTTTATATGGTGTTTGGTTCCATGCTTAATTGCTTCCTTTCTGAATACAGGTGGCCGAGTAAGTTCAGGGTATTCTTCTAGAAGTCGATGATACACTGATTCGCCATTTACCACTTTCACGGAAGAAACGTCTGTTTTCACTGGTTTACCGTTCGTTGAAAAGTTTGTTATTGAATCGATCAACCGTCGGTTTCTCGCGTCCACTAATAATCCATAATACGACAAGAAGTCTATACCGATAATAGGTGTGTTAACGTCCGCCACTACAAATTTCCACCCAAAACTTCGTCGAAGGGAAAGGTCCAATTTCAACGCGATAGTGCCGTATGTACTGATGCGTGTGCCGTTCGCTGCAGAAAGTTCGTACGTGTGTTTTTGCATCGGTCCCTTTAGGCGATTTCGCGGGTAAACACACAAGTCCGCACCCGTATCGACAAGAAAAGATACTCTTGTCTGTCTGTCGGTAACGAAAATGCGGCGAGCTTTCGAGTCGTCATCGTGAGCCGCGTTTACGGACGACTTTTGTCGTTTCCCGACGACCAGTTACACGGAGGGTTACACTTTTTGGCCTTATTTCCAAACCTAGAGTGGTAAAAACAGAGACCATCCTGCTTTTGGTATTGACCACGGCATGAGCTCTGTTCGCGTTTTCGCCTGTTGGGCGACAATGTTTCAATCAGCGAACTCAATAGTCTTATTTCTTCCCGCAATTCACTAATTTCACTGCAATCTTGGGTCGCTTCCACGTTGGTGAATTCGTCGGCGGATTCAGAAGCCATTTTCAACGCACACTTCCGTATCGAAATTTCGTAAACGCAAACCTCAGTTTTCACACGCGGATCACGTCGGGGTCACCAGTTTGAGGTGTATGCGTTTACGGGAGACATTAAAACACTTGTGGAAACGAAGGAATATGTTTATTCATCAGGAGATCGGTTCTAGTTACAAGAATGTTTCGACTGTCGTCGATAACTGCTAACCAGTTTAAGTAACAACTGTCTGGTTTTACCTATCTGAGGTATTTATATACCTGCCCAATGGGCTCCGTGGACTTGCGCCTGCCAAATCTTTCTAGTCATTCTTGTACCTGAAAGTGGCTGATATTCTTTGAAGGTTTCATGTTATTGCAATTAAAGAATTTCCTTGACGGTGGAGAAAGTTGAGGGTCAAGTCCAAGAATGCCATTGTTACAATGTGCAGGTATCTTCTGAATTATGGGGATGACAAACTTGGTTCGGCACGTACACTGTGTCGAATCGCTTTTATCACCACATTTCGAATGGATTGAGGAGGTCTTGAGTATACCTATACCCGTGTGACTTACGAAACATTCAAAGAAGTGTAAGATCTCAGTAACATAAAGGGGTAAAAAAATAAACCATCAGAGCATTTAAAACCCCAAAAGTTGGGTAGACTAAGAGTAGTAAAAGAAAGTATAAGACTTTCACAGTGAGCTTTAGTATTACGAGTAAATGCGAATACCCTTATCATCGGATCAGGTAAATGAAACTGAAAACAAATTCTATAATTTCATATCAACTTTTGATGAGTCTCGTAAATGCCCAATATGCGCTCTCGGACTGACTTGCAAATATGAATAAGCTCATTTCGCTCGCACTTGCGCGGCAACATTTCTCGTTCTGGCAAATGGTTCGTGATGTGAAAAATGTCTGTCATGATTATAATTCGCTTTCTAGGCACATTCTGTAAATTTCAAGCGTACTGAAATGACATTAGTACCTACAGCTGTTCCTAATGAATTTTCAAAGAGTTCTGCCAACACTTAGGAGGGACGAAAAAGTTCTGTCATTATTTTTTATAGATTCAATATATTCAAGGTCAATTATTTCCCAAACTACACGTCACAGTAGAATTCTAAATACAGATTCGTGATCTACGTGCCGAATTAGGAGATAAAATGACCCAGGTCGATTTACTCCGAAGAAAAAAATTTTCGATCGGACTAAGAAAAATTTCGAACAAGATGGCGGAGTCGAGTGGTCGAGATCATTTAAGGTTTTAATACCTAGGAGTCAACTTGAAAAAGCCCTTGATGCATCTTATTGGCCAAAAAACGTTACTGTACACCATTTTTTCCAGCGTCGCACCCTACAACCCAAGTCGACCTGAAAAGGTGTGACAATTTAATCTCAGACTTCTCCAAAGAAAAAATGAATCGTAAACTAAATATTATGCATATTAATTGTCAAAGTATAACCAACAAATTGAACCACTTAGAAGTGTTTGTATCACAAGAAAATCCTGACGTGATAAGTATCGCCGAGCATTGGTGCACTATGGAAAATATTGAGCTGATGGTGCTTCCTGGATATCGACTGGTCGACTTTTTCTGTCGGCCCACTAGAAAGCATGGAGGCTCAATGCTGTATGTTAAATCTGACCTTCAGGTGAAAAAGCTACCAGTTTCGAGGTTTGTACCAGAGTATACGCCTATTCAATCCTCTCCCTACGAATATAAAGAAGTTGAATGAGTTTGAATTCAAAAAAACAATTGAGCAAATGTTGTGTGATAGATGTTATTACTCTGTTACAGAATTTATGAATGATACCATGTTAAATACTTGATATGTGATTGCTTCTGGTAAACATCTTTTTATGTCTATACACTGACTTGTCCCATACTTTGTAGTCTAAAGGGATCAATAAAGGTATTATTATTATTATTATTCCTCATCGGTCTCCTGGTCTCAGCTTAAGCTGGTATTGTTTCTATGAACCAGTGAAAAAACAATTCAGTTCCTCCCACTAGTTCAGGAATTTCCGCACGATGTGACAGGTTTGCAATGCTACAGCCCGTTGTGCATATCCCGCGATCCTCTGGGATAATTCGATCATTTTCTTGAATGATTCCCTTCTGTCAGCTGATGTTCCGGATGCATTCCGGTGAACTCGTTATAGAGCGAGTATCTCCATCCAGGAAGTGGTTTGTCCTCGCAATTGTTCACGTAATAAAAAGCTCGCATTACTTCAATATTCATGTCGCGGCTCCACTTGATACGTGCGTTGCGAGCTCCCCTGCGGACAGTCCTCCTCACGGTGGTCGAGCCAGCAGGTGGAGTGGCATTTAGATCTTCTGCCATGATATCGGTTTCCACTTCTCGTTGCTGGCATTCTCCCCATTTTCATGGGTTCGCCACCATTTACCCTTGGTGGCCCAGGTAACTCGGGCCGTGGGGACGTCACCCCCCATGTGGCGTGGCAGAAACCAAACCACACCCGTGTGGTTAATTATTATTATTATTATTATTATTTTTTTTTACGTCCGTGTGAGGGGAAAACCCTTTATGGACACCGAGAGGGTCCGCACTCTCGGTAGTGTGAGAATCCAAGATCTTGTGTGGTTACTCACTAAAAACCCCTCACACTTAAATGGAGGAGTTCTTCATCCTGCCCTCGTAGCGTCCCTTAACAAAAGAGATGAGCTGCAAGTGGCTTCTAGACTTCATGGGACCTGATGATATGAAGTGACCCGAGCAACACTGCTTTCTGCATTCTGTGCGCCAATACCTCGGCCAGTGATCTACAGGCCGGGATAATCTTCAGTTCATCCACGTAGTTGGCTCTCATTCCACCGAGACATCCTATGATTAGTACGACCATCCTAACTTTATGACCTGGGTATAAAGTTCCAAGCTCGAACATAAGGTCTTTGTACTTTTGCCTCTTCTGTTCTTCATTCATCACAACATTATTTTCAGCAGGGGAGGAGAATTCCACGACAAATAACTCCTTCAGCTCCTTGTCCAGAAGAAGTATGTCTGGCTTAACAGCATTGATCTGTCGTGTTGTTTAGACAGGATAGTTCCAGCATATGCGAGCTCTTTCGTTCTGGACCACCGCTTCAATCTCCAGAGGCACATATGGTAGAACCGGTTCCTTATCTATCTCATACGCGGCTCTCAGATGGAAGTATAGAATTCGTAGAGCCGCGTTGTGTCTCTCTACATACCCTGATGGAGCATGGACTCTGCAGGCCGAAAGGATGTGCATAATCGTTTCCTGTTGCCTATGGCAAGCCCTGCAAGTTGTTGGGGTGTCCATTTTCATGATGTTCTTTTTATACCATCTTGTATTTAGTACTACATCTTGACACGCCATCACAAATCTCTCCGTCTCTGACTTGAGGCTAGCGGACTTCAGAAAGGCGAAAGACAATTCCTCAGACAGGTCCTGGTCTTTCAAACTCCTGAAATATATGGAGTGCAAGTTTTTACTCATATGATGTACGAGTAATTTATCCGCCTGAGACTTTCGGATCAGTCTCGCTAGGCTTCTTTGTTCCGCCTGAGTGATCGGTGTTCCAGCGAGCTCAGGATTGATCGATACGCCGGTTATGCTGAGCTTCTCCACGGCTCTTTGTGCAGCTCGGAAAAGGAAGGCTCCATGGTTCGCAATTTCATGCTGAGCAACAAATTTCAGGAGCGGATCTTCACTTCTTAGAATCCTTACTGCCATTTCCAATGTTTGTTGATAGTGTTGATATTCCAAACATTGCAATCCTCTACCCCCCTGGCTTCTCGGAAGGTATATCCTCTGTATTGAACTGTTGGGATGTAGGCTACGATTCATGTTCATCGTTTTTCTTGTTGACCCATCAAGATCGAGGAGTTCGTTCACCGTCCAGTTCACCACCCCGAAAGAGTAGGTGAGAATCGGGATGGCTAGCATATTTGTAGCAGAAACTTTGTTCTTTCCCGACAGCTGCGATTTCCAAATGTCTCTCAGCTTCTTTTTGTAGCTGGCTGTTAAGGCATCCTATATCTGGGTTGTCTCCAGTACACCCCTCTGTTTCATCCCAAGAAACTTATACGTTTCTCCCTCTTCGAGGTGTCGAATAGTCATCCCATCTTCCAGTCAAATATCTTCTCCTGCGTCTTCAGCTTTTCCCCTGCGCAGATGAAAAACGGCACACTTGTCCAAACCAAACGACATTCCCATTGCTGAGGTGTAGTCTGAAACGATATTCAGTAGTTGCCGTAGTGCGGACTCGTAGGGAGCGTAGAGCTTCAAGTCGTCCATGTACAAGAGATGCGAGATCAGGTGGTTCCTTCTGCCTGGTGGTCCGGCCTTGTATCCTATCTTACTCTCCCTCAACTCAATTGTTAGTGGTATGAGTGTTATGCAGAATAACAACGGGCTTAGCGAATCTCCCTGAAAAACTCCTCTCCTGTATCTCACCCATCCCGTATACACCGTTCGACCCTCTGTTCGGATGGCAAACTTCGTTTTCCACAGCGCTATGATGTTAGGGTGAACTTCCAGCATTTTTAATAGCCGTATTATCAGTTCGTGCGGCGAGGTGTCATATGCTTTCGCGTAGTCTAACCATGATGTGTGTAGATCGCGCTTGTAGTATCTGGCGTCTAGACATACGCTCTTGTCTATGAGCAAGTTGTCTTTGCATCCTTGCACTCCTTTCTTTGCTCCCCTCTGTTCGTATATACTGTCCCACACTGGTCCAATAACCCTCAGAATTTGATGTTGAATTACACTTGTGAGGATCTTATACAGTGTATTGAGGCAAGTGATTGGGCGGTAGTTTTTGGGTTGCCCTAAATCACCTGATTTTTGTATCAGCACTGTTCTACCCTCTACCAACCATGACGGAATGGGCTCACGGCGAGTCAGCATCCCGCTGAATAATCTTGCCAGGTGTTGATGTGTAGCTGGAAATCTCTTCCACCAGTAGTTTTGAATACCGTCCAGTCCAGGTGCTGTGAAATCACGCTTGTTCTTAAGGGCTTGTCTAATATCTTCGGTTGATATTTCACAAAGTTCATCGTTTTGCTGTTGGTTTTGATCACACATCTGCTGGAATCTGAGAAGTGCTGGAGTATCCCTGGTTTCTGCTCGTTGTTCATATATGCTCTTCCAAAATTCTTCGACCTCTGGAGGTGATGGTGGTTTCTGTGTCATTTGTTGTTGGGACTGAAATAATTTCGATGGTTCTGCGTTGAAGGTGTTGTTATCTTCAATCCATTTTTGCCTTTTTATCAGTTTCTTTCGCGCTGCTGCAAGTGATCTTATTTTATCTACATCTTTCTGCTTCAGTTAATGGACTGTGGACAAGTCTACTCTATGATGTATGGAACGAAGCTCCTCAATCATATCCTTCATTTTCTTGCTTGACTCAATCTTGCCTTTCAGAACATCTATGATGCATTGGTACCAAGATGCCTGCTGTCTCATTGATTTTATTTTGGTGTCAAGCCGCCTGAGTCTTAGCTTATGCTTATCCTCCTTCGCAGCTGTACTTTTCGGTGGGTATAGAAGGGAAGCGGCTGCTCTCACTGCAGCCACAACATCTTCTAATTAACAGGTCTCGTTAAGGTGATCTTGAATGATGTTATCCAATACGGCTAGATCTTCAGCCTCATGTCTTGTTTTTATTCGGGAGGTCTTGACCAGTGGGTTTCTAACGGCCGCCTCAAATGCTTCCCTGGTATTGACGATTAACTTAGGAACATCTCTCACCGTTCCTGGTTTTTGTCGCTGTTGTTATTATTATTTTTTTTTTAAATAATAATAACAACAACAGCGACAAAAAAAAAATATTTGTGTTTTCGTTATAATTTAGTTTGATTCGTGCTTATTAGTATTCGTTCCTGTGTTTCGGTTGTTAAATATTTGAAGACAAGATGCCATCCGGAGCATGCTGCATGGCAAAGCAGTGTACTAATAATAAAAGGAATAATCCGAAATTATCCTTCTTCAAATCACCGAAGAAAATGGAAATGTAAGTATTGAAACTCGAAAGGGGTAACTCTGTTATTCATTGCATTAATTTTCAGTGCTATGAAATGGATAGAGTTTTCTGGGCGAGAGGATTTAGATCTCAGCATGGCGTCTGAATGGGATCTGATTAGTCCTTATACAAGTTTTACACCTCTACAAGATGTTTTTTAAATTGTGATTTTGAATATTCTGTAAAAAATATGTTCTAATAATTCTGTAACTCAGATGTAAAGATATTTTTGACATGTATTCCAATTTAAAATTGTATGTATATTTTGAAATAAAAATATGTAAGCAAATCTATTTGGTGTGTTTGATTAGTATCAATTGAATTAATATGTAGATCAAAAATATAATCCTGAGCAGAACAGAAGCCCTGCTTTTGTTGTGTCACCTTGTATATTATTGTCTGGGCTCGATAGGTGGAAATCAAAATTATTACTTATGGTGGTATTCAAATTTCGCGCTCTTTCCAGTAACAGTAATCTGTAATGAAAAAAACTACAGTCACTGTAATCTGTAATGAAAACGCCATCTCGTGAGTAAAAAGTCCCGATATATATATGCATAAAACGTAGTCGGTTTTTAGTACGAGAGATATGAGGGCGTTTCCTATCTTTGTACTCTATAATCTTTGCTTCGAAGTGTGTGGTGTTAAGGTGCTCTGTAGTAATTTCGGGCTCGGAAAATTTTGAGAGTTTTTTATGGAAATTCACATCAGCTTTGGAGCTATGCAGTAAGATGGTTGAAGGACCATTTGTATGTGGAGACCTTAATGTTGATTTCCTGAAAACTAATTGTAATTTCAGAAAATCATTAATTGATTTACTCTTTTGCTTCGATCCCAATGTAACGTCTCAGGATGCAACTAGAATATTCACTAATATTTCTGGTCATACGTCAATATCAAAAGTTGATTACATTCTGAGTAATACAAACGAGAGCTCCTGTAAAACAAGAGTACTCGAACCAAATATTAGTGACCATAAAGTTCTTTCGTTAGAATATGTATTCAATGATGTTACAAACATTAAAAATCCGAGTTTGTCAATTAAAAATTGTTGAAAAATTTACAAATCATCGATATACGAATTTTGTTACAAGTATATCCAAGGTTAATTTTGACGATATTATCAAGGTTATGAGGTGAATTCTGCTTTTCAGTTATTCATGGATGTTATGACATATCTAATCGATGAAAATTCTCCTTGAAAATCTGTAATCACTACAAATGAAAACTGGATCACAGAGGAAGTTAGACATGCAAGTGTTCATTTGAAAAATTTATTCTGGCTTCACTCTGAATTGAAATCCGAACAAACTTTGACAATGTATAACACGTATAAAAGGTATTATAATTCACTACTAAAACATACTAAATCTCAATTTTATGCTAAAACCATAGAAAAATCGGAGAATAAAAATAAAACTGTTTGGAAGATTGTCAATGAGGAAACTGGTAGAAAGAGTAAAAAACAAGAAGTAATCAATTTCAATTTGAATGGAAATCTGTGTGCAGAACCTGTAATAGTTGCTGAGGCTTTTGCTGAGCATTTCTCGAAAATTGCGACTGTTAGCCTTCAGCAATATTATGGGGATACTATATCCCAATCTTGTACAACATGAAAATGGTGTCGCATAGTTTTTATTTTTTTCCGGCTCAGATCTGGTTGTTCTACTGAAACAGCGGCTCTTTCCTTCGTAGAATTTGTCTTTAAAAATCTAGATGATGGTTATTGCGTTGCTGGTCTGTTTTTTGCTTTATCGCGTGCATTTGATTGTCTTTGTATACCGTTCCTGATGGAAAAGCTCTATAACCTTGGTTTTAGAGGAGTATTCTTGGAATGGATACATAGTTATCCAACAGATAGAACAATTGTTTGTCGAGTAGGTGATTCGTATTCACAAGAGCATTGTTTAAATATTGGGGTCCCTCAGGGTTCAGTATTGGGACCTCTTTTATTCATTCTTTTTGTCAATGATTTGCCAGATCATCTAAATGTGTGTGCCTTCATTAAATTAATTTTATTCGCAGATGACACATCAATTGCTATATCTTGCGGAAATAATAGTACATTAATTTCCTGCTGTGATGAGCTTCTGCAGGGATTTGGTATGTGTTGTAATGATAATGCGCTGATTGTTAATGTTGAAAAAACAAATTGTATTTCTTTTGGAGTCAGAGATGTCAATTCACTGTTACTTCGATTGGGAAATACTGAAATTATGTCCAGTGAAAATGATGAATTTTTGGGAATCTATCTGGACAATACTTTGAAGTGGGATGAACAAATAAATAAGCTCTGTAAAAAGCTTAGTAAATTTTATTTTGCTATTAGTAAGTTGAAGGGATCTCTGCCTATAGAGTCAATTCTAAATGTATACTACAGCTTGGTTTACAGTCATCTCCAGTACAATATTTTGTTATGGGGCACTTACCTACATAGAAGTAAACCGCATACTTGTAGCTCAGAAAAGAATTATTCGTATGTTCTTAGGTTATCGTCCATTTATGTTCGAACACCTAAGTATCATCTACAACAACTTAATAAATAAATAAATCGATAGCAATAATTTAGTTAGAGTGGTGCCACTACTGAAGTTCTTTCGAAGAGTCTGTGATTGACACCGTGCAATTTAAATGTGTTTTTACATGTCTTTACATATTTTAATTTGGCTGTTCTGTATATTTTTGACCCTCATTAATTAGTCCATATAAATTTCCCGATATAATAGAGTACACCCCTGACAAAGACTAATGGCGGTGACAGATGAACGAAAACTCGACGAAACGTCAAAAAATCTCCATGTTACATGTCAACAAAGACATCATCTGTCATAGCCAATATTCCGCGTCTCCCTGATAGAAATTTCGGAAAACTTTATACTTATTGAAAATACGCTGTATTCAAAAAATTAGATCTCTTTGAAATATGAACCTGACCTTAGAATTGTATCGAGGATATCGTGTACGAAAGATCTCAAAAATTTTTAAACATTTTTAATTTTAGCCTTGAAAAAGAAACGAACCGTTTCGAAACGTCGGCATTGTCTTGGAGAACAATAAATAAAATTCAGTCCAAGAATCCCAATATATTATTTTTTTCATTGTTCGTATGATTTTCAACATTAGACCGCTAGACTCATGTAAGCCATTTTTTGTTGAACACAATATACTAACTGTTCCTTGTATCTATATACAGGGTGAATCCTGTTGAACTGTACATGCTTCCAACAGAGGTAGAGGACGCTTAGCCGGTTCCGAAAATACCCCACATGTTGGGTCTTTAGTCACTCGTTTGTATTATACAGGGCGATTTCACGTTTTGGGTCATATTTTCAAAATGCTGTATTGGACGAACGAAATCATTAAAACAAAGATCTGAAAAGAACACATATCCATCTACAACAGATACAAAAAAAAATGGCGCACGATTTCAATGAATATTTCTCTAAAGCTGCATATGATTTGACAAAAACAAGCATAAGGGATAACCAGAATCTTAAATCAGAAAAAGAGTTGGATAGATCATTCAATATACAATTAATAAATGAAGAACATATTAGAAATATTGTAAAAAATATGGAACATAGTTATGGAATAGATGGAATATCAAACAGTGTAATCAAGAAAACTATAAATGAGATTATTGATCCCCTAACATACATAGTAAACAACTCTTTAAGAAAGGGAATTTTTCCAGAACAGCTAAAAGTAGCACTGATCAAGCCAGTTTTCAAGAAGGGAAATGTCAATGATTATGCAAATTACAGACCGATCAGTTTATTACCATCATTTTCGAAGATCTTTGAACAGGCGTTCTGTAACCAACTTATGGAGTTCCTCGTAGACAATGCAATTTTCTCAGGATGTCAACATGGATACCTGAAAGGCAAATCAGTAAAAACAGCAATATATGATTTTGTGAAGAAAATCACTGAAGCATTTGAAGATAGAAATCTGGCTTTTGGTTTGTTCCTTGATTTGACAAAAGCATACGATTGCCTTGACAGTACACTCTTGATGGAAAAATTGAAAATGTATGGACTGGGTGGACCAGCACTGAAATGGATAACCTCCTACCTCTATGGGAGAACACTACAAGTGGAAATACAAGTGGAAAATCGTGTAGAACATTCTGATAAACAGGAGATAATTTTAGGAATACCGCAAGGAAGTGTAGCAAGCCCAATCCTCTTCATAATGTATATCAATGATTTTGGCATAGGAGAGATGTGGAGGGATAACAGAATCTCAAGAATAAACTTTGCAGATGATACGAATGTCCTTTTGGTGGAATCACTGTGGCCAGATTTAAAAATCTTGATGGAAACTGCGATTAGGGAAGCTAGCAAATGGTTCAACTCGAACAACTTCATATTAAATACAGATAAAACTACACTAAGTTTCCTTTCATCCAATGAATTCAGGTATTCATGACCCAGAGTCAGTCAATATAAACAACATAAAATATGATTTATCTAATAGCTCAAAATTCCTAGGAGTAGATCTTGACAGTGAACTCAATTGGAAAACACACATTGCCTATTTGGAAGAACGACTACATCCCACAATATATGCTTTCAGAGTAACATCGAAATATATAAATCCTGAATTGCTGAAAACAGTTTATCATGCCACCATAGAATCGAAGTTCAAATTTGGAATTATGTTCTATGGATCAGGGAACATATCATCGCTTTTCAAACTTCAGAAAAGAGTTATCAGGATTTTATGCGGTCTGAAATACAACGAATCCTGTAGAAATCATTTCAAGAGAAAGGGAATACTTACTTTATATGGTGTTTACGCTCAGGAGTGCCTCCTCTTCTTCCATAAAAACCGAGAAAAATTTGAAGCTCATAGAAATATCAGGGATAAGTATGCAACAAGAGGTATGACATATAACTCACCCAAGTGTACCCTGACTTCCACCCAAAAACAGGCTGAATACAGAATTATAAAATTGTATAACCACCTACCAAGAGAAATACAAGGATTAGAAGACCATAGATTCTTCAAAAAGAAGCTGTACGATCATTTGGTACGCAGAGAGCCCTATAGTCTGGATGATTGCTGGAGATAATCTGGACTGAAAACTTTTTTCATTTCATTTCTTCGATGTATGCATTGTAATATATGTGTTATTTTGGTGATGATTTGAAATAAAGGTCATTATTATTATTATTATTATTAATAATCACAAATCCATCAAATTTGGTACGTAGGAGGACTGTATCAATCCCCATGCAGCTGAGTTAACAGATTATCAGTTTCCAGGACCGGACCCTATTTTTCTGATATTATCGGAATTTATAAAGAAAATCACCCTGTAGATGAAAAATTCAATAAACCTGTCATGGCAGTTCAAACTACACTGAATACTCTTCAATGAAGAGTAATAAAATCACGTGGCACACCTACAGATTTAGAGAAAAAACAAAATTGAATATGCGTACTCTGAGATAAATTTTTTGGACGGCCTAATTCACATGGAAAACCATACCCAAATGTATCAAAAGTTGAAGACAGGAGAATATTATCAGTTTGAATCCTCTCGATATTCAAGTATTCCAATATTCAGGTAATTTTTGTCAGTGCATCGAAATCTATTGAATTAATTTTCTATTGATAGAAATGAAACTGTTTAATAACACTATTTCAAAAAGTAAGAAAAAAGGAATATGAAAGATTCACAAAAGATGCTCGAAATGTCCTCATTCCATCTGAATACATTTTCGAGCTCTGATAAAAATATGATTGGTTGATCTCCTTATCATTGCGGGATCACTCCTAATCTTAACACAAGCTGCTTCAATCCTTTCTTTGAGATGTTCCCTGGAATTAATCTCAACGTTGTAATCTAATTCTCTCATGTAGCCCCATAAGAAATAGTCTAGGGGCGAAATATATTTATAAAATCTTCAATGGGCCTCCTTTTATTGTTAGGAAAAAACTGTACATATTAGATTCAAGGAGGGGATAACCCCGTTACTTTTTCCGTAAATATTTTGGTGATCCCTCTGCCCTCCTACAACATCTCTAAAGATTTTTGTTATCTTACAGAATGAAAATGCAATTTACATACACGCATATATATTTTTATATATTGTATTGTATTGTTTTCGTGTACTAGACGATGACTCATGTACTAGATACATGATACATCCATTTCAACAAAATAAAGAATATGTAATACAGGAAAGAAAAACGAACTAAATACTGAAAAAAAACAATCTTTCGTTTCACAAAAAACAATATGTACAAACAGGAACTACAATATAGAATAAGGGGTTATGGGAATGAATAAACTAATTTCTGATCTTCTCTTTTATTCCATCAGGAACTACTACATTATCTCTACGATATATTTCTGACTGACCAAAAATTGTACTACAGCAATCATTCTTTCAATGATGTCACGCCATCGCCTTTTCTCTCGATTATAAAAATTTTGTTATTCCGCATCAATAGTGAAATTCTTTTCCAATCTCAATTTCAACTCGCCCCACGATTTCACAGAATTCACATGTTTAAACGCAATTTCATGTTTACTTAGGTCAGTATTCTTCAACCTGTGGGTCGCGACCCCCTGGGGGGTCGCGAAGCTTCTGTAGGGGGGTCGCAAGAGGACGAGAGAAATTCAGTAAGAGAATGTCCACAAGACTCATGCGGAGGTTGTGCAATGTGCTTGTTTCGGATTAATCAAATGACACAATTTTTCATTCATGGAACACTCATTTCTGCGAGATATGAATTTTTGTCATCATTTTTCATAAACAACCCCCCAAATCTCCAAAACTGGAGGCCAACAATCTATGGGGTCTTTTGTATTTAATTTTTTCGACATTCATGAAACACATATTCGAATACTCTACCCTCTATATGAAAATGTATAGCAAGGAAGAATTATGATGAACCTTCTATATGAAAAAGTATAGCAAGGAGGAATTATTGAATGTACCTTCTATATGAAAATATATAGCAAGGTAGCAAGGTGTTGTTGCGATTTACAACTGATTAATTAGCGATGATTTTGAATGACAACTGAATCATTACTGTTCGATTACTTTTCTCTACTTTATTTACTAACTGCTTGTTTCTGCAACAAAGGGTTTTGAAGACAGGCTGGGAAATAAGAAGGTTCATTTCCTCTGAATAAAAGCGGGAAAGATCAATAATTGATTGAGTGTCAGAATCGAAAAACGCCTCGCTAAGGCAACAAAGTGCTCTCGTTTGCCATTTTTGACTATAGCGGAGAAAACAACCCATTTCTCGAATCTACAGACCAATGAGAGAAACCTTGGACGATTTGGTACCTATTCGATCCTGCTATATGTTTCCGAATGTAACTTGAACTACAGTAAAAATGTCACAAATATTTATGATGAGCTTATACGGAGAAACTGAATGAAGGGTCACCGGACCTGGTTATTGTCTCAAGTAACCAGATGAATTTCCCAAACTTGTCCTAAATTCTCGGGTTGAGAAGTATTTTCAATAGCTGACCATAAATCAGTCGAAAAAAGGGTATTTTCGAACAAAAGAACGAGAATTGTAACTAAAGGCATATGGAACAATATTGCAGTTCAAGGGTTCGATCCCATATGGTTAAAATCAATTTATCTTTACAATATTTTTGAAGGCGACAGCTATTTTCTGTTGGACAAAGGATATGGCATTCAATTCGTGTAGATGTTGGGAAGTGAGACGCAACACCGAGATATGAGTTTTTTTCATCATTTTCCATAAAAAACCCCCCAAATCTTCAAACCGGGGGGCTAACGAACTAGGGGGTCTTCTGTATTTCATTATTTCGGCATTTAAGAAACACATATTCGAATCTGATCGTGGAACACTCTCATTTCATCGAGATATAAACTTTTTTCGTCATTTTTCATGAACAACCTTCCAAATCTCCAAACCTGAGGGCTAACCAACGATCGGGTTTATTGTATTTCATTCTTTCGACATTCAAGGAACACATATTCGAATATGATCGTGGAACAATGTCATTTCACCGAGATATGAATTTTTTTCATCATTTTTTATAAACAACCCCCCAAATCTCCAAACCGGGGCTAAGATTATAATTGATTTTCACACGGAAGAGACCGGAACCCAGAACGGTGGCAACGAGACATAAACATAGCTATGGCAGTAACTGCAAAAAGCATCATTACACACCATCGTAATTGCACCCCAGTCGTTTTTGTCTTTACAACGACGCGATTCTATTCCAAAATCTGGTAATTTTGACCAATCCTAAACATTCCTATTCCGAGACCCCATCGATAACGATAATTGCTCTCAGATGGTAGTTTTTTCGATCTTTGCATCACGTTCATCTTGAGCAATAATTCCTTTGTTTCTTTCATTCGGTGGAGGGGAACAAGGAATATTTGATTTGACAAGATTGAAAAATTCAGTTTCATCTAATTTTTTTTGTCGACTCATTCAAAATTCGGATGATTACAGTAATAATGAATAATTGTGAACAATTATCTCTTTGAGATTTGTTGAAAATCTTATTTTTCACAAACTGACATATAAATGTGGTGGCCTGCGGCCGCCCCTTGGATTTGGCCGCCCGCGTGCGGGACACGCGCTGCACACCTGCTAGGATCGGCCCTGATCGTTCTCGACAATTTCCACAATATTGTCATCATTATTTACAATATACCTTTTCGTCGTAGTTTCGAATTTGGAAATGTTCCATGCTCCCTGAGATACACAAAAACTGCTGAGAAAGTCTGGTGGTTGGGGATCCTGAGTACGATTATTCAATTTTTTTTCTAAATCTATTTGTGTGCCTCGCGATTTTATGACAATTTCTTGTAGGTTATTTAATGTTGTTCGGTCTCCCGTAACGGTTTTGTGGGAGTTCCGTATTCAGGGCGAATCTTTCGACCTATCATCTATTGAAAAACCCAATCTGAAATGGGAGTCCGTCCCTGAATATTGGAATACTTGAATGCCTAGAGGATCTCAACCATTAATATTCGAATTTTGATACAGTTGGGTATGATTTTCTTTGTGAATTAGGCCGTCCAAAAAAAATTCATTTCCGAGTACGCATATTCAATATTTTTTTTCTCTAAATCTATAGGTGTGCCACGTGATTTTATTACACTTTATTGAAGAGTATTCAGTGTAGTTTCAACTGCCATGACAGGTTTATTGACTTTTTCATCTACAGGGTGATTTTCTTTATAAATTCCGATAATATCAGAAAAATAGAGTCCGGTCCTGGAAACTGATAATCTGATAAGTCAGCTGTATGGGGATCGATACAGTCCTCCTACGTACCAAATTTGGTGGATTTGTGATTATTCGTTCGTCCAATAGAGCATTTTGAAAATATGACCCAAAACTGGAAATCCCCCTGTATAATTCAAACGAATAGTTTGAGACCTTGCATGTGGGGTATTTTTGAAACCAGCAAAGTGTCCTCTATCTCTGTGTGAAGTATGTACAGTTCAACAGGATTCACCCTGTATATAAGTGTCTCTTGTACATAAAAGAGAATGTACAAAAATTTGCAGGGTTATCTGACTTCCACAATTATGGTACGAGAAATCTCAGAAAGTTGTGTCTACCACAGCACAGAACAACCAAATTTGAGTCTTCCCCATCTTATAGGGGCATTAAACTTTTCAACAAACTACCTGATTCCATGAAAAGTTTAAATAAAATAAAACTCAAAAAATTGATTAAAAGTATTTTGTTGAAAAAGGCCTATTATAAAATAGAGGAATATTTAGAGGATACAGAATTTGCATTACTTTGATTTAAAATTTTGTATGATTATTGTTATTTTCAACTTGACTTGTCCTATACATTTCATGCAATGTCAAAAGGATTAAATAAATATTTTTTTTTTACGTCCGTGTGAGGGGAAAACCCTTTATGGGCACCGAGAAGGTGCGCACTCTCGGTAGTGTGAGAATCCAAGATCTTGTTTGGTTACTCACTAAAAACCCCTCACACTTAAATGGAGGAGTTCTTCATCCTGCCCTCGTAGCGTCCCTTAACAAAACAGATGAGCTGCAAGTGGCTTCTAGAGTTCATGGGACCTGATGATATGAAGTGACCCGAGAAACACTGCTTTCTGCATTCTGTGCGCCAATACCTCGGCCAGTGATCTACAGGCCGGGATAATCTTCAGTTCATCCACGTAGTTGGCTCTCATTCCACCGAGACATCCTATGATTAGTACGACCATCCTAACTTTATGACCTGGGTATAAAGGTCCAAGCTCGCAACATAAGATCTTTGTACTTTTGCCTCTTCTGTTCTTCTTTCATCACAACATTATTTTCAGCAGGGGAGGAGAATTCCACGACAAATAACTCCTTCAGCTCCTTGTCCAGAAGAAGTAGGTCTGGCTTAACAGCATTGATCTGTCGTGTTGTTGAGACAGGATAGTTCCAGCATATGCGAGCTCTTTCGTTCTGGACCACCGCTTCAATCAGATGGAAGTATAGAATTCGCAGAGCCGCTCTCTACATACCCTGATGGAGCATGCAGGCGGAAAGGATGTGCATAATCGTTTCCTGTTGCCTATGGCAAGCCCTGCAAGTTGTTGGGGTGTCCATTTTCATGATTTTCTTTTTATATCATCTTGTATTTAGTACTCCATCTTGACACGCCATCACAAATCCCTCCGTCTCTGACTTGAGGCTAGCGGACTTCAGAAAGGCGAAAGACAATTCCTCAGACAGGTCCTGGTCTTTTAAACTCCTGAAATATATGGAGTGCAAGTTTTTACCCATATGATGTTCGAGTAATTTATCCGCCTGAGACTTTCTGATCAGTCTCGCTAGGCTTCTTTGTTCCGCCTGAGTGATCGGTGTTTCAGCGAGCTCAGGATTGATCGATACGCCGGTTATGCTGAGCTTCTCCACGGCCCTTTGTGCAGCTCGGAAAAGGAAGGCTCCATGGTTCGCAATTTCATGCTGAGCAACAAATTTCAGGAGCGGATCTTCACTTCTTAGAATCCTTACTGCCATTTCCAATGTTTGTTGATAGTGTTGATATTCCAAACATTGCAATCCTCTACCCCCCTGGCTTCTCGGAAGGTATATCCTCTGTATTGAACTGTTGGGATGTAGGCTACGATTCATGTTCATCGTTTTTCTTGTTGACCTATCAAGATCGAGGAGTTCGTTCACCGTCCAGTTCACCACCCCGAAAGAGTAGGTGAGAATCGGGATGGCTAGCATATTTGTAGCAGAAACTTTGTTCTTTCCCGACAGCTGCGATTTCCAAATGTCTCTCAGCTTCTTTTTGTAGCTGGCTGTTAAGGCATCCTTCATCTGGGTTGTCTCTAGTACACCCCTTCTGTTTCATCCCAAGAAACTTATACGTTTCTCCGTCTTCGAGGTGTCGAATAGTCATTTCATCTTCCAGTCGATTATCTTCTCCTGCGTCTTCAGCTTTTCTCCTGCGCAGATGAAAAACGGCACACTTGTCCAAACCAAACGACATTTCCATTGCTGAGGTGTAGTCTGAAACGATATTCAGTAGTTGCCGTAGTGCGGACTCGGAGGGAGCGTAGAGCTTCAAGTCGTCCATGTAAAGTGTCCAGTAATATCCTGACAAGGAGGAGAAGTTTTTTTTAATTCAGTGTTATAGATCTCGGAATATTCGGCATTTCACATAAATCGCAATTAAAATTGAATTATATTTTTTCAAGAAGTGAAGTAAGCGATTAGACAAAATTTTCTCAAATATTTCGGCAAAGGATGTTATGATGTTGTCCAAAATTTTTGAGAAACTCGTTGCCATTCAACTGAGGGATTACTTGGGAAGTCGGAGAATTCTCCCTGACATTCAGTCTGGTTTTAGACCACACCATTCGACGAGCACTGCACTGCTGAGGGTGATTAATGATGTTGATAGGGCGCTGGATGATTCAAATCTTGTAATGCTGCTGCTGTTAGATCAGAGTAATGCGTTTGATTCGGTGGATGCTGATATGCTTGTATCAAAACTGTGTTTTCTTGGATTTGATGACAACTCACAGAAATGGTTTGCAAGCTACTTGAACAATAGAAAACAGGCTGTGGGGCAATGGCCTACATTTAAATGCTGCTAAATCGAAAGCAATGATCATAGGAAGTCGAACACTGAGACATTCTGTGGATACAGACCACAATTATGTAAACATTGAGGGGGTTTCATTGAGCTGGGAAGAGTCTGCAAAAAATCTGGGTGTTTGGTTGGATGCGGATTGGTCTTTTTCTCGGCATGTTTCATCGGTGCAACAGAAATGTTTCATGACATTGAAGGGTTTACAGAGGTTCAAATTTGAACTTGATCAAAGCACGAAACTGAATCTTGTTAGATCTCTTGTGTACCCGAGCATCGATTACTGCATGACGGTCTATTTTGGTCATTTAACCAAAGCCGAAAAATATAAGGTTTTGAAGGTTCAGAATTCGTGTTTGCGTTTTGCTTGTAACATCACATATAGGGATCATATCACTCCATTCAGGGGGGACTGGGCGAGATGTGCAGCGGAGGTTCGAATATCTGTTTGTTGTGTTTTTGTTCAGGCTTTTGAAACATGAGTCTCCGGGTTATCTTTCTCATGGACTTTTGAAAAGAACAGATGTACATAACGTTCGGAATAGATTCAGTTATTGTGTTCCGCAGCATAGAACAGTTAAATTTGAGGGTAGTTTCGATTTCCTTGCATCAGAGAGCGCATGCTTTCTGATTGTTAGGTCGTGTATTTTTTTTCTTATGTATTTTATAACTTTTCTGTAATTTCATCTTTGAAAATAGTTTATTGTATGAGGGTTATTTTTTTTTTCTTGTTGGGGATTACATTGAAATTTATTATATACTTGTCTTACTTTAAGTGTTTGGTGGAGTGGAAGAATGGCTCTGAGTCAAACTCCTACCATTTGTATAAATTGTTTTTTATGCAATAAATATTATTATTCTTCATCATCGGTTTCCCGGTCTCAGCTTAATCTGGTATTATTTCTATGAACCAGTGAAAAAACAATTCAGTTCCTCCCACTAGTTCAGGAATTTCCGCACGATGTGACAGGTTTGCAATGCTACAGCCTGTTGTGCATATCCCGCGATCCTCTGGGATAATTCGATCTTTTGAAGTTTTCTTTTGAATGATTTTGACGTGACTCCCTCAGCCGAAATCACCAATGGTATTATAGTGACTTTCGACAATTGCCACATATTCTTATGCTCTATTGCCAAGTTCTCGTACTTCGTTATTTTTTCGGACTCCGTTCTTCCGATGTTATGAGTCAATGGTACTGCCACATCAATGATCACCCCATACTTCTGATCCTTCTCAATGAATACAAGGTCCGGTCTATTGTAGTCCACTGTTCTATCCATTGTAATGGGTCTGTCCCACTAGAGAACCGCTGATTCCGTTTCCAGCACTGCTGCAGGTTAATACTTATAATATGGCGGACAAGTATCAAAAAAACCATGTCTAAGAGCTAACTGCTGGTGAACAATTTTTGCCACTTGGTTGTGTCGGCCCAGATATGCGTTGTCGGCAAGAACTCGACAACCGGCGATTATATGTTCAATAGACTCGCCAACCGCGCCGCACTTTCTACATTTGTCCTCCACGTTCAGCTTCAAACAGTGCTTCTCATAGTTGCGAGTTCTTATAAATCGGTCTTGGATAGCCGTCAGGAATCCCTCAGTTTCAGGATACAATTGTCCCGCATTCAACCACGACAAAGAAGCTAATTTATCGACATTTTCCCCCTCAAGGAAATCTGCCGTGCAGAGCTTGTTTCCGCCATATACTTATATCTTCTCTTCTCGTGGTGATATCGAATGCCAGTTCTCTGTGTTGTAGGTTCAGAGGTGTGTATCCCTTATTCTCTGTTGTCACCAATTTCATCAGGCTATCTCCAGACTCGAGCAGTCGCTGCCTCAGGTTTTTCTCCTGGGTTCTGCAGAGTTTGTAGATGTTCAACAGACCTCGTCCGCCATCTCTCCTGGGTAGATAGAGGCTTTTCACCGATGCATTGGTGTGCAGACATCGGAACTTCGTCATTAGGCGACGGGTGAGTCGGTCCAACTCATTCAGATCAGCATCTGACCACTTCAAGACACCGAAAGTGTAGGTCCGAGTAGGCTTATCCCAAGAGTTCAAGGCATCGATCTGGTTTTTAGCAGACAGCTTGGTGTTGAGCACTTTGGTTACCCTGTTTTTATATGTTGCAGTGAACTCAGCTTTCAAACGGGTGTGATCAATCCGTTGATTTTGAGGAATACCCAGATACTTGTAGGTCTCTTCTGGCAACATACTGTGGATGTCCTGAAATTGTTCCTGAGTGTTCTCCATTTTACCCTTTCTGATGTTGACTATGGCGCATTTATCGAGACCAAAAGACATGTCAATGTCTTTGCTGAAGGAGCGCACTATATCTATCAGCGAGTGAAGTTGTTTTTGGTTCTCGCCGAATAGTTTCAGGTCATCTAGATACAATAAGTGGGACAGTTTTCGCGGATTCCTCATTGCTGGTCTATACCCTATGTTAGTGTTTTTCAAAAGAGTAGACAGAGGATTCAGTGCCATACAAAACCACATTGGTGACAGGGCATTTCCCTGAAATATCCCCCACGATATTTTTACGGTTCCAGCATTGATGTTGTTTTTAAGAATATTCGTTCTCCATGTACTCATAAGAAGTTGGAGCACGGCTTGTATTTTCGGGCAGATCTTATGAATCTCGAGCACTTTCACAAAACAATCGTGGGGCACCGTATCGAAGGCCTTCTGGTAGTCGATATAACAAAGACTTAAGTTCCTCCTTCTCGCTTGGGCTTGCTTTAACACTACAGCGTCTATGGTGAGTTGATGTTTGCATCCTGCAGATCCTCGAGAGCAGCCTTTCTGTTCTTCTTCCAGGATATTATTGGCTTCACAATGACGATATATCGCATTATTTACAAGCGACGTGGACAGCTTGTACACCACTGACAAACACGTTATTGGTCTGTAGTTTTCTGGATTGTTGGGGTCTCCTTTTTTGTGGAGCATGTAGGTATTGCCTTGAGTGAGAAAAGCTGTAATTTTGAAGGGGTCTTCTAGCGCCTCCGAAAAACATCTAGCCAGACTTGGGAAACATGCTGGAAACTGTTTAACCCAGAAGTTTTGAAGTCGATCGGGTCCTGGCGCTTTCCAGTTACTAGTGTTTTTGATAATGTTGGAAATATCCTCGACTGTGAAGATATCAGTCCTCATTTCAACGATTTCGGATGCATGGTGTTCAATGTCCCTCAGCCAGCTAGTATTTCTCTGAAATTGACCACTCTCCGACCATAAAGAACTCCAATGTTGCCGAAATTCGTCATTGCTTATGTCAGCATGCTGATTGGACGTGATTTCGGATGGCTTTTCAAGATGTTATTATTATTCTTCATCATCGGTCTCCCGGTCTCAGCTTAAGCTGGTATTATTTCTATGGACTAGTGAAAAAACAATTCAGTTCCTCCCACTAGTTCAGGAATTTCCGCACTATGTGACAGGTTTGCAATGCTACAGCCTGTTGTGCATATCCCGCGATCCTCTGGGATAATTCGATCTTTTGGAGATTTCTCTTGAATGAATTCCCTGGTGAATGGTAGTCCGTTGTTTGGGTATTCCGATGTACATTGTCCATTCAATATACATTAATATGGCCCTTTACAGCATGTAATTTAAATCAATATTACCGAAGATATTACAGATTCAAAATGCAGGGGCATAGCGGTACGGCGCCAGCACTACCGTTGCTTATAAGGAAATTCTATAGTAGGTACCTATACAGGGTCTTTCACGAGGAACCTCACCCATATTTATACGGGAAACTACTGAACGTATTTTCATGAAATTCAGCACTTATAAGTATTTCACGATGCTGATGAAATCTAAAATATTTTCAAGGCATGAGCACCTCCGGTTTTTCCGGAAATGACGTCAACTTCCGTTTTTCAAATTAGAACACCATTTTTTTATTGCAGAAATAGATTCCTTAAAAAATTTCAAGTTAGTTTGATGTAACATTTTTCAGTTTTGGTTATAAAATTCTCTCTGAGCGGGAAAATTCGAAAAAAAAATCGAAAATAGAGCTCCGCTGAAACAAGAATAACTTCGAGGTTTTTGAATGGAAAATTTTCATTTTTGGGATTTTTCAAGATGTAAGATTGATGTATCCACTTTAGAAATCGAAATCGCGATTCATGATACAGGGGGTGAAAAAATCGCTTTCAAAGTTAGGGATGACAAAATCGTGAAAAATCAATTTTTTCCGATTAGAACCCCATTTTTTTATGGCAGATATTGAATCTACGTTAAAAAATAATGTGAGTGTATGCATCACACCCTTGCCCTAAAGTGGATATTAACTCAGAAAATATCCATTTTAGGGCAAGGGTGTGATGCATACACTCACATTATTTTTTAACGTAGATTCAATATCTGCCATAAAAAAATGGGGTTCTAATTTGAAAAAATTGATTTTTCACGATTTTGTCATCCCTAACTTTGAAAGCGATTTTTTCACCCCCTGTATCATGAATCGCGATTTCGATTTTTAAAGTGGATACATCAATCTTACATCTTGAAAAATCTCAAAAATGAAAATTTTCCATCCAAAAACCTCGAAGTTATTCTTGTTTCAGCGGAGCTCTATTTTCGATTTTTTTTCGAATTTTCCCGCTCAGAGAGAATTTTCCAACCAAAACTGAAAAATGTTACATCAAAATAACTTGAAATTTTCTAAGGAATCTATTTCTGCAATAAAAAAATGGTGTTCTAATTTGAAAAACGGAAGTTGACGTCATTTCCGGAAAAACCGGAGGTGCTCATGCCTTGAAAATATTTTAGATTTCATCAGCATAGTGAAATACCTATAAGTGCTGAATTTCATGAAAATACGTTCAGTAAATTCCCGTATAAATATGGGTGAGTTTCCTTGTGAAAGACCCTGTATATAGGTATATGATTTAGTATCAGCATTGCATCCGTGCGAAGTCGGGGCAGGTCGCTAGTCTGATATAAATTTGAGCGAAATTGGAATGTCAGCTTAATCCTCCATAATTTGGAATCACAAAGTATTTTTTCTCCGATCGTGGGAAAAGTGACACTATTTTGACCTGATTTCTATGCGCAAAGCTCAACATTCCAGAACAGTGGGCAGTTGCTAAGCAATTAGAAAATAACAGTGCGGTAATAATTACCGCACTGCTGTAGCGTGCGGTAATGTTACAAATGGATTATTACAATGAAATGAAACAAAGTATGGTTTTCATTTTAATATTGATAAATTTGGTATGAAATAAATAAAAGAAACATCTAATTTATAACGTTATTCTTGAACACAATTAATTGTTGTTAATATTTACATTTATTGTACAGTTTGTACAATTTGTAAATTGTACTGGAGGGCAACGAGAATTTATAGACGTTGAAGCTGCATGGCTAGTTGTTTGGTTTATCTCGTTTCGATCATTTTCATTTGAAGTCGAGGCAGGGGTGTTGAATATTTTATTAGCCACTTCTACTTTATTATTAAGTGATTCGTCAATATATTCTTCCGCCACATGGGAAGACTTCCATCCTCCGTGGCGCTTTAAAGAAAGAATGTCAGCTCCAGCATCTACCAAATGTGTTGCCGATGATCTTCGGAAACAATGTCCTGTATATTCTGTCGGATTTGGCAACTGTAAATAACTTGCAACAATTTGCGGCATTTTTCCAAATTGATTAATTCCAATGACTGTCTTCCATCCTTTTCCCTTGTTGAATTTAAAAAAAAATCTAGGATTTTCAAAATCATTAGGCCTGAATGATACGTACTTTCTATAAACATTTAAATAGGTTTCGTTGATGATGAATGATCTAGGTCTATTTGTTTTTGTTTCTGGTATTTTTACCAGTATTTTTGAACCGAAATCTTCTATATCCTGAACTTTTATTCGGACAAGCTCATCTCGTCGACAGGCTCCTGCTATTCCAAATATCAGAGCCACCTAAAAATTAATCGAACATTGTATATTTCGTATTTCATTTAATTTAAGTAATACTATTTAATCTTTATCTACTTACTTTCGTCGATAAAAATATGTCATCTGAGGCCTCTAAAATGAATTTCTGAACTTGTTCCTGGGTTAAAATTTTAGATTTTTTCGGTTTGTATCCTATAGCTTGACGTTTCAAAAATGCTCTCAGTTTATGGTACTGGGCAATATTAATATTATTTTTAATAGACAAAGTTGATCGAAGCATGGAATAATGTGCCCACAACGTCGAAGATTTCATTGTTTTAGCCAATTCAGCAACATACGCCATCAGTACATTCTCAGAAAAGGATACACTGTTGTTTTTTCTGCAAAAATCCATGAAGCGTTGGTACGCAAGTTCATACTTCTCTCTGGATTTCGCCGGAAGTAAATCAAGTGAAGCCGCGTTCGCTGCTTCTACAAGTTCAGGAGGCGTGCAAGGTAACGAATAATCACCATCAGTGTCCATGTTTACTACTGTTTTTTTAATTTCTTATAAAATACAACGAATCGAACAAAATCGGCTTGAAAATTATTTTACTTCTGTCATAACAAAGTAATTTCCATAGTTACCACTTCTATATTTAAATATGAACATAGAGAAACCTATTTAAACTTACTTGATTACATCTTGAATGAAATATTTTTTAATAATTTTTTCAAATATAAATCGACGATCGGAGAAAAAATAGTATGTATAATTCGTGGGAAAAGCATATTCCCAAACTCCTGTGTTACCAGACTCGTCGCTACGCTCCTCGTCTGGTAATTATCACAGTCGTTTGGGAATATTATGCTTTTCCCACTAATTATACAATATACTATTCATTATTCTGATAAAACAATATCCGATGCCAAACGTAGAGCTTTTTTCATAATCCATGATGAAGAAAATTCATACCCATACAGATGGGTGGATGTGCAGAATTGATTATAATTATCCACCTTACGTCGTCGTTCACGGTACTTTAGAGTTCGATGTAGTCTGGCGAATATTCTTGAATAATATAACCAGTATGTACCATTGAATAAAATTATCCTCCTACGGTTGGAAGAACAACATCCATGATGTTTGTACTCGCTCATTATGGGAGTTCATAAATATAGTACCAGCTATATGTAATGAAGAAAAGCATTGATGGGACTCTATGAGATCGGAAATTCACCAGACTATTTAGACGCATATGATTTCAAAGAATTATATTCATTTATCCCCTCGGCCTCATGAAATATTTTAGTTTATAATGAAAGGATTATCAGGTTTGAAGTTCAAGAATATGTATATCTCTCGGTGCCGCTGTTTATTGTTCATTCCAAACTTTCGGCTCTTGGTTTGAGTCTTCTTCAGGGAAACTGAAAAAACATGGTATCACAACCATTTAAAAAAACCAAATTACATTAAAACGCTCACAGTCAATTTGGGGTTTAGAAATTTTGTTTTATCACAAGTATTCATGCATCAAACGAAAAATGAATAAATCATTGGAGCAGACCTTTATTTGAGACTTCTGAAATATTATTTAGTTTTAAAAATGTATATTCAAATTCTTGAAATTGATATTACGTCTTTTTCCTCCTTATTGAACCAATATGTTGCATATATTTTCGAAATAGCAACTCGTTAATCAGGACGAGAATATTTGAATCATTCATGAACTGATTGGATCCATTTCAGAAATGTTATTCTAAGGAGAAAAATTATAACAATGAACACACATAAGAATTTTAAATATTATTATAATTATGTGCATGTATCGTGTTTCTAACTTCCGAATGGAATCGAATAGACATTTCTACACTAGTGGAAAAAATTATTTGAGGTTCTTCAAGAGGCTGAATTACCCTTAAAAATGGTTGGACTGGAATTTAAAGAAGAGGATTTTCAAGCTCGAAGTTTCTAGTTTTGAGATCTCTACGATGAAATTTTTTTTTCATGCAACGTGTTCCGCTCACTTATAATGAATACCAAAAGAGATGTTCTCGAAATTCTTTTGGTTCTTTTTTTTGGTTTACGAAGATGCAACAATTTTTTCCCACTCAACTACTATATGGATCAGATAACTTGTTCATTCAGATTGAATTTGCTTTTAAAAAAAGTTTGATACGACCACTTTTCGCTAAGATATCGGACATTGAATGGAAAAGGATCCTTTTGTTTTTGACTATCAATATCTCAGCAACCGCTGATTGCACAAGAAACTGAAGGAAATTTTTGAAATCTTGATTGAACCCTCAACAATAATCAGGTACGGTTTTTTACGTTCATTTAAAGAATATGATAAAAAAGGCTTCGTTGGCTTTTGGGATAATCAGGCGCTAACATGGGCGCCTGCAGAAATTTTTCTCAGGGGGGGCAAAATAAAATTATTGTAATATTGAGGGTGTTGTGCTGAAAATCGATAATGCCATCAAAATCTCAGGGAGGGCCATGGCCCCCCAGTAATGTTGAGAGTGCCTTTTACAGTTCAATATGCCTACAAAATTCCCACAAGTTTTCGATGCAATCCATCAAGCCGTCTTTTTGTTTTATTCGATCGAAATTAACAGAAATTACATGATCACGAATTGTACTTTAAATGATCATAATCTTCAACAAAATGCATTTTCAGTTTTTATGCATTTTTATTGATAAAAATGTTCGGTTCACGAAGAAAAAAGTGAGAAAAATTTAAAAAAAATTGTTTCGAAAAATTTTGGATTTTTTTCAATGACTCTAAAAATTTGTAAACAAAAACTACCGCCAGCATCAGCACATCAGCGTACCACTTGGAGATTGCCCGGTCGGATTTACGCTTCTTATGTGTGTGTGTGTGTGTTTCTTTGGGAGACCCGAAGGCTCGTCAGTTGCTCCGTATTTAATGACTCCAAACTCATTCTCCAAAGTGTGTGTGTGTGTGTGTCTGTGTGTGAAGGAGAAAAAAAATCAGTTTTGGTAATAACGGGTATCGCACACACACAACCTCCACGTGGTACGCTTTGGGTATTGCTGATGCTGACGGTAGTTTTTTGTTTACAAATTTTTGGAGTCATAAAAAAAAATTCGAAACAATTTTTTTTATTTTTTTCACGAATTCGAACATTTTGATCAATACAAATGAATAAAAAACTGAAAGAAACATTTTTCTGCATTTTGTTGAAGGATCATTCAAAGTCAAATTCGTGATCCTTCAATTTTTTTCAATTCGATCGAATAAAACAAAAAAAAGACGGTTCGATGGATTGAATCGAAAATTTGGGGGGATTTTGTGGGCATATTGAACTGTAAAAGGCACACTCGACATTACAGGTTTTCTCGATATTTGCTGAGATATTGCTATTTTGCTGAGATATTGATGGTTAAAGACAAAAATTTTTTTTTCATTCAAAAATCGATATCTCATCGAGAAGTCGTCGTATCGAACTTTTTGAAAAGGAAAATTCAAGCTGAATGAAATTCCAAGTTCGTGGACCAAAAAAAAATAATCGAAAAAATGTCGAACAAATTTTTCACTGTTTAATCTCAAAACTAAAAACGAGACTAAAAACTTCGAACTTCAAAAATTTTTTTTTCTTTCTAGTACGACCATTTTGAAGGGAAATACAGCCACCTGAAAAACCACAAAAAATTTTGAATATTTGTTCGAACCCTTAATTTATTCCACTAGTTTATGTCATGATGACGTCATCGTTTTGAAATTGTGCCATTTTAGCGATTCACGAACTGGTGACGTTCACTACGAAATGTTTTCGAATTAGTTCTGAACCGTGATTCACATGAAAAAATGGCTCAAGAATCGAGTGTTGATATTATACTGAGAATTAATGGACAGAATAGACCGTTATTTTGTGATAATTCATTCGAAAAAAGAATAACAGAAATTAAAAACTGGATAATGCTTCTGGAATGGTTAGAACCATTTCACCCTATCGTTTTGTTCACTCTCATCTATTACGATGTTTGTAACGCATGCTTGTGCTTGAGAATGCTCGAAAATCTCTTTTCAATTAATTATTACTGGTGATATCGCACTCAATTTTCACATATCCAATTGTTGAGTTTATATGTTTGAGCATGGTTATTGTTGATTATTTGAACAGTATTAATTCCTATATTCAATATCCAATTTAAATTCAAGCCTAATAACAGGTGACCTGCCAACCATTACACGATTTAAATAGAACCTACTTGCGATGAAATAAATAGAAACCGCAGAATCTCAATATGTGGTCTGGAATCTTAAGTGTCTATATCATCACAGATTTTTTCTCATTCGGATAATGCAATCGAGAAAGCTTATCTTGATTTATCTGACTTGCTGAATCCGATACTATTATTAAGTGCATACATATACAATATAGGATTAAAATGTTTTCACATCTTGAGTAGGTACTTAAATGCTTTCCTAAGGCCTAATGACTTATGCGCTAACTGGATTTTGCGAATCGAAATAAACATTATTGTTCAACGATTCGTGGAATAATCGTTCATAGATGAGATGCCTTTCTAGGTATGTGAGTTCAATTTTTATATGAAAATTGGGCAATTTTGGAGGCAACTACCCTCTTTACGCCACTACGGAGCCGCTACTGTCTCATGTGCCTAGATGTTGACTATAGCAGAGACAAACGAGACTGTCGACTAGGTACCGAAATTTGAGAAATGGAGCCATCTGTGTCTGTTCAATGAAATTTCTATAATTTCAACCTTGTTTGAAACTGATGTGAGCCACTAGTCAGATGGTGTTAATCTTCAAGCCCAAAGTGTAGGAAACTACTTTTTGTAAATGATATCGAGGGAAGAGTAATTTAGGGAATTGCCAGAAGAAAGGGAGGCTGGTTCTTCAGGAGTGTTGTCTGCAAAACCTCAAGAAGGTATTGATCGACTAGATAATTTGTGTGGAGAGAAAAGATTTTATTGAAACTGCAATTTTGGAAAATACGGTCACATACTGTGTCTCTTGAAGTTATAATGTGATTAGTAGGTATGTTTTATTTAATTTGAATTAAATGGTTGAAATATGTTTCAAAAACATATAAAATGCCCTTGACAAGATTGAAGATGCTCATTAAATATTTCTTTTCAGAAAATACTGAGGCTTTAGAAGCACCGAAAATACTTCAAGGTGTATTCATTGCATTGCTTCTTATTTCGTTAACTGCATCAATCACGAATAGGGATGTTACACACATGTTACAAATTCATATAAATTGAGGTTTTCCACATTGAAGGTAGTTTTTGAAATACTAAAAAAATATTTAAGTGATCTAATTTCTCTCATTAAATTATATAAAATCGATTTAAAATGTGTAATCCATTACCGCTTATTACGTGACTGCAAACACAAATGAGAGTACGTGACGTCACTGTTCTGTAAACAAGCTAACCTATAACCTTACTGTCATCACGAGTACGAACTTACGAAGAACAGAAGAGAGTAACAAGCTATGATAAAAAAATAATTTTTTAAGACAAGCTTTTATAATAACAACACTCCGCCATTTTGAATCTGCCATCTTGAATTCCTCAATTTTGAAAAATCGTAATTTCCGACCCAGAAAACCCCCAGATACCAATTTTGAATAGAATCGGATCATAATTACATAACTCGTCCGCCATATTGTAGCCGCCATCTTGAATTTTTCAATTTTGACGGAAGAATCATCATTGTCGAACCCAAAAACCCCCAGATACTAATTTTGAATGGAATCGGATGATAATTACAAAACTCATCCGCCATTTTGGAGCCGCCATTTTGGAGCCGCCATTTTGGAGCCGCCATTTTGTTTTTTTCTATACAAAATATTTCATGATGCATTGTCACCAGAATTATGTACACCTGCCAAATTTCAAATCAATCGGACGATTAGAAGTGTATCATATTCAACTTGCAAGATTTGATTACAGAGAGACAGACAGACAGACAGACAGACAGACAGACAGACACCGGGACAGGTGAAACTAAATAAAAGCTTTTAAAAAGTATCACCAGCGAACTATTTCACGATTATTTGTTATTACGAAAACGATTTGTTCGCAAGAAATCACACAAGATCAGTTCGCTTTGACAGCCGGCGAAGTCTGTTAACCGTATAGTGACGTCATCATAATCACTTCGTTTCAGCGGGAATTTTGAGAACTATTTCCATTTACGCATTTTTTATTGGTATTTGCTATATTTTTTCATGATAATATTTTTTTCGTGTTCGTATAGAGCTTATCTACAAATAAATCTCAATCTGTTGCCACCGAAATAATGTTTGTGAATGGAATCGATTTTTCCACGAAAAAATCACTCTGGATATTAAATATTGATTCCCCTTAAGTGTCACTCTTCAATGTTTTCGCAAATAGTTGCTCTTTATGCATTTCTTCGTCCATCACAAATCGAACATAAGCCAATAATAATGGATAATCACAATCGATTGAACCAAGATTCACGAAGAACAAATTTGAGGATTTTCAAGCTTGCTGAGGAGCCCAACGAGAATACAGTGCAAGAAGTGATAAAACTTCTCCACTCCAAATTGTCAATCAATATTCAACCCGACGATACTTTGAAACATTTTGTTGATATTGTCCTTTCGGAAACTGGAATACCTATTGGAAAGAGTGAGCAATTTTACTATTCCAAATTTCAGTGTTCTTTATAATGAATCGAAGTAAAATAAACGTGATGGGTTAGTGATGTATACAGGGTGTCCCAAGATGTTCCAAACAGCCAATATCTGGGCTCTCAGACAAGTTTGAAAGTTCAAACTGAAAAATTTTGAAATGGCATCAAATACTCTACTAGAATCCGTCGATGAAATTCTGTTTCTAATTACCACCCCTGGAAAAACTTCCCCCAGATATTTTTTCAAATTGAACCCTTATATTTTTCTCACTCTAAACGATTTCTCAGTGAAAGAAGAAATATTTTAAAACAATTATTCATCATTTTACGTAAATTCAACCCTTGAAAAAATAATTACAATTTCCGCCACATTCACCATTCACTGCGTCCATTGACAACTTATTTTATTTTGAAAACTGGCATTGTTTTCCGTGGCAATCTATGCGTATAGTATAATTATTGTAAGCATATATCTACTAATACCAATATGGATTATACCCCTACTTTTCAAAGTCACAAAGTGAAGCCAGATCTTTGGTAAGGCTTGAGTTGTACGCTTGCGTCAACTGGAAATTCAAAAATTGCGAGAAATTTAGAGGTTATGTTTATTCTGGAAGACAACAAGAAAAGAGATATCCAGAATGAAAATAAGTCACTTGAATACTTTCAGTTCAATTTTAGAATATGAATAGGAGTTAACAATGACAATAAGGACTTGACGAAAACGAAATAAAGCAATTAGGCATTCTGAATCACGTGACCTAAAATGGCGTCTGCTGAGGGCAAACCATAGACAAACAACTTTCTGAAGTGTCATAAGCATAAGTCGTTGTTTGCCCCATAGAACTTATAGTACATGTCATAGAATATAAAATAATGATTCTATATTCTAAGGTATATGTACTATGAGTTCTATGGTTTGCCCTCAGCCGCCATATTGAGAATTTGTTTTGACAGGTCATTAGAATGCCTAATTGAAACATTTCTAATTGAATTGTGGGGTTACGATCGGAACTATTCACATGAAGTTAAGAATGACATACGTTTCACGACATATTACGTGTCAGAGAGAGATAGAATTAAAAAAATATTTTTATTCTCAATATTGCCGCACAAGTGCAGATCTGGATTGTTACCAAAGCCCAGCTTCAGTTTTGATTGGCTCTTTCCCCATATAGGAATTATTAGATATATGATTGTGAGGCTCTATAAAGGGGAGTATACCAGAAACCGCCATTTTGGGTCCAACCATAGACTGGACAATTACAGATCCATTCGAATGAAATGAGAGAATTCTGAGAGTGGCCTGCTGAAATATCATGTCCTGGAACGCGAGATGCCATGAGATACTTCTGGAGATGAAGCAACACAAAGTGGACATCTGCGCAATATCCGAGTGCAAAGAAAGGATCCTCGATACTTCAATTTTTCGATTTTTACAATTTCGGTGGACATCTTTTTTTTTAAATTTATTGCGTAACTCTGGTTTACTTTTTTGACGTCGAACTCTACACTGACACTTCTAATAAGTTATTGTTCGTTGATATGGTATCGCAATATTTTCTTTATGCATGGAACTGGTCTAGGCTGACTAGATATCACTACATCCTCGTACAATTGGGGGATATAAACATTAATTTACAAGAACACGAGTCAGCTAATACAAACAATTATTTAAATCTTTTAGAGTCAAATGGATTCAATTCTTAGCCAACAAGAGTCACTTCAGATAACAAACCTCTAATAGATCATATATTCATTAGACAGGAGAAATATTTGATTGGTTAAACATGCAGAAAGTCATCAATTATTTGCATACATATGACCGATCATTCTGCACCATTCGTTTACTTAAAAATACCCGAATTGAAGAGGGGAACAAGAACAATAAGAGGAAATTGAAGAAAATTGACTACAATCATCTTTGCTAGAAACTATCGAACGAATCTTGGACTGATACACTTTCTTACAATGATCCTCAAGAGTCATATGACTCTTTTATTGAAAAATTAAATACTCAGTTATCAGTTAAAAATGAGAAAAACTATAAATTGAAGCCCTAGATCACAACTGGTCTTGTTAACTCTATAGATTATAGGAATCATTTTAAATCCAGATTGTCAAAAAAATTCTCTGCGTAGAATTAGAAAACGAGTACAAAATATATAGAAATGAACTGAATAACTCAATCAGAAATACTGAGGTTAAATTTCATAGAGATAGAATCCGAAATTTGAGAGGTACTTATAAGCAGATATGGCGGACAATCAACGAAATAACTGAACAAAAATCAAGGAAAAAACATGTTGAGAACATCACATTCACTTCTGAGAATGGTAAACCAATTGAGGCTGATACCAGCAGACCTAATTCGTTCAATGATTACTTTGTTACAGTCCGAGAGAGGATGGAGAGTAGGGTTCCTAAAACAAATCTCCCAAGGGGTTTCTTGATTGACAAATCAATCGGATCTTACCTTTTTCTTGAGCCAGCTAGTGAGTCGGAGATGACTAACTTGATATCATGCCTTAAGGCTCTACTTCCCTGAAAAAAGGGAGTCAGAAACGATCTATTTTTTTCTGATTGATGAAGGGATGTATGAGTGTATAAAGATAAAAATATCAAATAAAATTAATTCTTTCTTCCAGTTTTGTAATGAGTGCATTACAGTACTAAAAACAGTGCTGTAATGAATCAATTACAGCATTGTTTTCAGTTATATTTTTCGTTTCGTGGTTGTCAGCAATGACTTCCTATCCTATCAATTTTCAACACACGTCAATTTGAAAATGTCAGTTTGGAAATGTCAATTTCGTAACAGTCACCAACTGCCAAGATACAATACAAAAGTCACTAGGATGTATAACCTGAATTTTTCATTGAATTCCAACGAAATTTCGCTGAAATAGAGAAAGCAAGAAGAATGCAATTCCAACACTCATTTCGCATTCGTATTGGGATAGGAGCCCATTCTGCAACTAGTTTTAGAATATATACTATTATCTACACCCGTACTATACTAATACAATTATATGTCCATAATCTGTTTCGCAATGATATTTATTACGATATACAGATTTTTCATCAATAGGAATCCATCATTTTTCAATCGAGCGACCCCCGTCCGCTACGGAAAGGGGACGTCGGAAAGTGGAAGAACGGAGCTCCACAGTGATGCTTTTGGATTTTCTCTGCGACATCGGGAAGAATTTTGAATGAATTCCCTGAAATCGCGAATTTCGCCGAAATCGTAAAATTTTCAAAGACCTGGCCAGAGAATTCGAATTATCGCGTTGACGTTCGATATTTTTCAACTCCAATCGCTATTTGGAGCTAAGTATTCGGTCGATCATCGAAGAGTAACGTATATTTTGCGCGACTTCTGGGACACCCTGTATATGACTGTTCCTTCTGACTGAAAAACCTTCACCAGTGTTAATATATTAGGAACGATATAAGCCAAACTGACTAGCAATCAAGATACCATTTTGTCGAAAATTTTTGTATTTACATCAAGGAGCAATTCACAGTGTACAATGAGCGACGAAGCAAATTTTTATTTGAACGGGATTGTGAACAGAATATTAGATATCTACTGGTCAAACGAAAATCGTCGTGAAATCTCCACACAGAAGCTTCATAATCCAAGTTGTTGTGTGGTGTGGAGTAGGATCTTTTGGTATTATTGGTCCATATTTCTTTGAGGATGGAAATAACCGCGCTTCAACATCCGAGCGCTACGTAAACATACATTCGTAATTCCAGCATTGAATAGACGAAGATTACCTAAAAATGCTTCAATATTCCAACAAGATGGGGCAACAGCTTCTACCGCCAGAAATTCAATGAGGGTTTTACGAGAAATGTTTAATGGCCGAATCATTTCTCGATTCGGAGATTTGCCTTGGTCTTCGTGGTCCCCCGACTTAACAGCACCCGATTTTTTTTCTGTGGAGATATTTAAAAGCCAAAGTGTTTGCTACTCGACCAGGTACAATCGAAGAACTCAAAGTCAAAATTCGTGAAAAAGTTGAAGGAATAGACGAAGGCTTGCTACGCCGTGTAATGAACCACTTTTCATCTAATATTGCTAGTGATTTTCAAATGAAAGAAATAAATTAGCCTGATATTTATAAGTTATCATTTTTCCCAAAGAGTGAGCTAAAATTTTGTGAAATGAAAAGTTTGATTTGTAAGCTGAAAAAATTTATTCGAATATTGAAATGGCCAGCCTATGGGGAACCCTGTATAAGTGACATGTAGATGATTGATTTATGTTAGTTTTCATTGACAAATGGAGGAGTTCATGGAAAGTTCGAGGTGCCCAAATAACAGCCAGTAAGCTGAACGCATGAAGGTGTTAATCCATCACCCTTCACTTGAATAAGGTACCACAATTACTTAAATGAGTTTCAAACCCATGGAAACCGACGGTCCATCAGCTAATCATCTCGTAGATAAAGAGAAAAGAAAACACAGTTCCATGTTAATGCATTATGATTGTTAGATACCTTGTCTTATGAATTAGACACGGGCAATTTTTAATCGTATTTATTTGTGAATATATTTACACTATTTGATGTTGTATAAAAACGACGAATAACGAAAACCACGTGGAGGGCTTTTTTGCTTGGCGTCTCGACCGGCCAGTACTTGGGTAGCTTCAACGACGACAACAATGGCGGCGCACCCCCTCAGGTCAGCTTTATCCCTTCTCTCCGCCATCTCAGACCATCGAGGGAATTCTTTCTTCATCTTCGACTTCGTTCCGGCGCAGGCGAATGCGGCGTTAACATCCTCCCCCTTTTGGAGAACTCCGGCTGAGTTCTTCAAGACCATTCTGATTTGGCAGTCTGCAAAGCTTTATGATTGGTCGTTTGAGTAGGCCCGACTGTGTCCTTAAAGTTGCTACCCTGGCAACGCCGTCTTTACCCGGGTGGAGATCCACGATTCTGCCTAATGCCCATTTGAGTGGAGGAAGATTATCTTCTTTAATTAGCACCAAATCGTGTGTCTTCAAAGACTGTTGGTTGGTCATCCACTTGACTCTGGGTTGGAGCTCGGCGATGTACTGGTGGTACCATCGGGACCAGAAGTGTTGCAGGAGTTGCTGGATTCTCTGGTACAATTTCAGTCGATTCTCTGCAAAAGTAAGCAAATTCTCGTCCGGTAGAGCCACAAGAGCTCGTCCAATTAAAAAATGTGCTGGGGTAAGAGGTTGTAGATCTGAAGGATCTGACGATAAGGGATGCATGGGACGAGAATTGAGAATCCCTTCAATTTGAACGAGTAGAGTATAAAGTTGTTCAAATGTGAGAATGGCATTGCCTGCTATCCGTAATAGGTGATACTTAGCCGATTTTACCCCTGCCTCCCACAAACCTCCAAAATGAGGTGCGTGGGGTGGAATGAATGACCACGACACGCCTTCGTTTTCAATGGCTTCTTTGAGATGGTGTTTGTTCCGACTAAAGAAGGATTGGATTCTTTCTAATTCTGAATGGGCACCTACGAAGTTAGTTCCGTTATCCGAATACAATTGAGAAGGCTTTCCTCGGCGCGAGGCGAATCGACGAAAGGCAGCAATGAAACATTCCTTAGTGAGATCGGATGCTAATTCTATGTGAATGGCGCGAGTGACAAAGCATACGAATAAGCAGATATAGGCTTTGGTAACCTTGCATCCCCGTCCTTGTCTATCCTTAACCTTGAAAGGCCCGGCGTAGTCGACTCCTGATATGTAGAAAGGAGGAGAAGGTTTCAATCTTGACGATGGGAGATTGCCCATAAGAGGTATCGAATTGGTAGGTCTTTGTCGAAAACAAGTGATACACTCATGTACTGTCTTTCGAGCAATATTCCGTCCTCTGAGTACCCAGAACTGGTTTCGTACATGGGCTAAAAGGTGTTCCGGACCAGCATGGAGTAATCTTTTATGCTCCCTCTCAAATAGCATCCTTGTGTACCGACCCTTATCTGATAAAAGAATGGGATGTCGTTTGTTATAGGGAAAGTTGGAGTATTCCAGCCTCCCACCTACTCTTATAATCCCATTTGGATCCAGAAATGGGTTTAGTTTCGTAAGGTTGCTGGAGCTCTCTAAGGCTTGTCCTTTACTCATGAGTCGAATTTCCTTCGCGAAATACTGCATTTGCGCTAATCGCGCCAATCTGTTCGAGGCTCCGGTGATCTCTTCGCTCGTGAGAGGCCCAGAAACCTTGTCGAAACCGTTTTTTGCCCTCTGGCAGTTCTTCCAGAACCTGACAGCATAGCAAATAATCCTCTCGAGCCTTGTCAAACTGGAGAATCTCTCGAAGATTCCAAAATCACATTCCGTTGTTTGAAGACTGCATACGATCTTTTTCATGTCCGGAAGTATGTCTTGGTGTGCGACGATAGACGGCCATGATGTTTCGTTGTTATGGAGCCAGGGTGGTCCATTCCAATACAGTTGGATCGATTCAAGTTCCCGAGGTCTCGTTCCTCGCGAAATGATATCCGCCGGATTGTTCTGTGTTGGGACGTGTCGCCATGTCTGGTGTTCCGAAAGGTTTTGGATCGAAGACACTCTGTTCGCGACGAATACTTCCAACATGTGTGGTGGAGTCCGTATCCATCCCAAAACAACGCTTGAATCAGTCCAATAGTAAACTTTGTCTATCTCAAGTTTTAATGCCGAAAGAACCTTAGCTACCAGTCGACAGGATAACAAGGCTGCTGTCAGCTCGAGCCTTGGGATGGTTTGGGTTTTAACAGGACATACCTTGGATTTAGCACATATCAAACGCACTGTACATAGATCTGTTTGACCTGTGGACTTCAGGTATACGCATGCACCTAAAGCCTTTGAAGATGCGTCGGAAAAGGCGTGAATTTCGAGGCGTCTTGGATTGTCACAAATGATAATCCGCGGTATCTTAAGCTTACTCAAATAGATGAGTTCGTTGCGGAACTCCAACCATCGAGAGTGAATGTTCAAGGGAAGAGCGTCGTCCCATCCTATCTTCTCTAACCATAAATCTCTCAAGATCATCTTAGCTACAATTGTTGTAGCGCTGAGAAGACCAAGAGGGTCGAATATTTGAGAACTCTCCGATAAGACTATCCTTTTGGAGACCTTATCGCTGAACTTTGTCCTGATTCGGTAAAGGAAGGAGTCGTCCTGGGCGTTCCAAATCAAACCTAACGTTTGTGCGTTCTCGTTGACACCCAAATCAACCATGCCTTCTTCATTATGAAGCCTCAAGTTGTTCAGCACAAGGGAGCTGTTTGACTTGAATTTGCAGAGTCGAAAACCTCCCCCCGCTAGCACTCTCGTAACTCGTTCAGCTATGTGTGTAGCTTCTGCTATGGTAGACGCACCAGTCAGTAAGTCATCGACATAGAAATCCGTTTTGATGATTTCAGCTATGGCGGGTTCCTTGCACTCTATTCCTAATTGGTACAGACATCTAATGGCCAAAAACGGCGCAGCAGAAGTTCCGTAGGTGACGGTGGTTAATTCATATGTATCCAATGTTTGATTGGGATGATCTCTCCAAACGATGCGCTGTAATGGACGTTGAGATGGTGTGACCAAACACATGCGATACATTTTCTCAATGTCAGCTGCTACTGCGTATTTATGTTTACGATATCTTAGCAAAATGGAGAATAAATCAGATTGTATGGTCGGTCCGATCATTTGAATATCGTTGAACGAGTAGCCACTACTCGTAGTACAGGAAGAATCGAAAACCACACGAATTTTGGTCGATTCTTCCGTTCGCTTCAGAATTCCGTGATGTGGCATATAGTAATGAGGCCTGTTAGTATTGTCAGTTTTCTCGACCTTGATCATATGTCCCAATTCAATGTATTCCGCGATAAATCGATGGTACATTTCTGAAAAATCTGGATTCCTCATTAATTTGGCTTCCAAATTAATGAACCGTTTAATGGCTGTCTCTTTCGAATCTCCGAGAACCTCTGGACTCAATTTCAGTGGAATTTGTACGATGAATCTCCCAGTATCATTCCGTGATGTACTCTCAATGAAGTGCCTTTCCACGGCATCCTCTTCAGGTGACAAAGGGGTGGTATCTGGAAATTCTTCTATTTCCCAAAATCGTGCCACCTGACGTTCCAATCTTTCGTTGGTTGACAGGTGACAACGAACCGAATCGTTTTTGGTGACTCCTAAGGATCCTCCTACGACCCATCCAAACCTCGTTTGCTGCAATATAGGCCCAGCAGCTGCGAGTTTGATCTGACCAATGCAGAGCAACTCATAAAATCGATCTGCTCCGATTAAAATGTCAATCTTTCCTGGACAATGGAACTTTGGATCGGCAAGTTTTATTTGAGGTGGTATCGCAAGATTATCCTTGTTGATTTTAATGTTTGGCAGGAGTCCAGTGATTTTTGGCACAACTAGGCAGTCCAGCTTCAACGTGAAATCGGATGTTCTAGATGAGATTTCTAGCGAACATCTTTGCTTGATCTCGGAGTGAGTTCCGTTCAATCCGCAGATTGTCAGATGGGTTGGAGTCTGCTGCAATTTCAACGTTTCCACAAATGCGCATGTAATAAAGGAAGACTGCGATCCGACATCAAGTAATGCTCTTGCAGTATGAATATTGTTCCATCGATCTTTCACCTTGACTAATACGGTAGACAAAAGCACTTGGTTTGTTTCCGCTGTGTTGTGCGACGTCAATGTCACATTTTCGTTAACTCCTTGACTAGTTCCAGCTTGGGCTGCATTTGCAATGTTGTCCTGTTTCTCTATGTGTATCATAGTGTGATGTCTAGCACCACAAATTCTACAGTTCGTAGAAGGACATGTGCGAACCATATGTCCTGTCTTCAAGCAGTTAATACACAGCCGTTTCTGTTTCACGTTTTCAAATCGCTCATTCACGCTCATTTTTATGAACTGGGGACATGAGCTTATATAATGGTCTTTGCCCTCGCAATAATTACAATTAGAAACATTAGCTGTTAGTAATGTTCGGACGTTTTTCGATCCCTTAACAGCCCTTTCGTACGGCGTTTTTCCGTGATCTCCCATGATCTCCTCGGCTTGCAGATTATTTGCCCGCGATTTCAGAAACTCTATCAAGTCCTCGAAGGTGGAATTCTTGAGAGAATATTTCTTTTCGTTCCATTTTGAGCGAGTTATTGGGTGTAATCGTTGTTCTAAAATGAATTTCAAAATAGCTCCCCAGTGCTGTGTTGGTAGGCCTAAGCTGTCAAGTGCCTTCAACCTATTCATCACGACGTCTACTATGCGATGAATCGACGCCGAAGTCTCCTTTTCCATCGAATTCATGCACACTATTGCTCTTAGATGGACATCGATGAGGACGTTCACGTCATTGAAACGTTCACGCAAAGACCCCCATGCTTCTCTGTAATTGGCACTAGAAAACTCGAGATTCTCCAAAATTTCAGGGAGTGCCGATTCTATGGACGACCTTAAATAGTGAAATTTCTGAATATCAGAAAGATCCTCTCTATTATGAATCATAGATTCGAATGTGTCCCGAAATCCTATCCACTGATCTGGTTTCCCATCGAATTTTGGCAAATCTATTGATGGTAAATTGAAGCCATGTGCAAGCTTCGTTGTGACTACTGATTTACTTTCTTCCTTTGAATTGGACAATCTTCCTTCTATTTCCGCAAGGACCTCGTAGAATTCCATTTCGAACTCCTCTCGTTCGAGGTATCTTCGCGGCAATTCTTCCTCGGACTCCAATCTTTCAATCTCCCCTTGTACTTCATCGTAGCGCCTTTCTATAATTTTCGCCCGATCAACAAGTGTAATAAGATTACATTTGTCTTTTGAGTTAAGCGGCGCGTTCTCGGGACATCTTTTGACGAAATCAGCGATAGTTTTTCGTAGAATAATAAATTTCGCCTTGACACCCTCGCGTGTTCGGACGGCCCTCTCGATTGCGGTCATTTTTTAATAACAAAGGAATGGTACAGTGAAAGAAATTTATTTAAGTAAAGAAAGTGGTATTGATCAGTAATTTACTTGAATTCTAGAATGCTTTTAACGAACGAAATGCAATTATCTGAATAAAATGAGCTGAGTATCCTCTAACATGGAAGTAATAGGTATCAACGATAAAATATATTATTTGAATGGATTCTAAACTGAATTTAGGAATCAAGGAACACACATTAGTTAATAGCCCAAACGGAATGTACTTACTAAAGCTTTGAATCGACTTACCTTTGTTGAGAATAATCCACATCTGCTGAATCAAACCCTCGTCGCACTTGTAGAGAATCACCGTTTCGGCCTTTATGATGTGATATTGTACGAAAATATCAGTTACGAACTGGTGGACTGTATATCCTATAGTCTTTTGTTGGAGTGAAATCTTAATCACAATAGTTCAGTATATTCCGATCGAATAACCAAAATGTCACTGTTGTTCGATGTATCCGGCACGATGGATCAAAAATGTTAGATACCTTGTCTTATGAATTAGACACGGGCAATTTTTAATCGTATTTATTTGTGAATATATTTACACTATTTGATGTTGTATAAAAACGACGAATAACGAAAACCACGTGGAGGGCTTTTTTGCTTGGCGTCTCGACCGGCCAGTACTTGGGTAGCTTCAACGACGACAACAATGGCGGCGCACCCCCTCAGGTCAGCTTTATCCCTTCTCTCCGCCATCTCAGACCATCGAGGGAATTCTTTCTTCATCTTCGACTTCGTTCCGGCGCAGGCGAATGCGGCGTTAACAATGATAATAACTCAATTTGCCCAAAGTCTTGAATGTAACTCTTTGAAGACATTAATGTGATCCTCTTGCAAATAAACAAAGATGAGGGCGTGTCATAAAATATGTTGGCGAAATAATCGAATGCACAATTTGAATGATAATTCCATCATGCATCTCGCTAACAATAGAACAATGAAATAGATGATAGTGTCACCATCGTTGGAGAGAAACGGAATATAATTGAATGCGTAAAATTGGGAATGATCGATTTGACTCACCTTCACCTTGAACCATTGTTCTATGGCAGTTCCTCCTGAGGAAATATTTTGTTTATGATGATTTTTTTTTAATTCTTCGTTGTCAAGGCTTCTGCGGTTTTTATACCAAAGTTACAGGAAATCAAGGAAATTAATGCAAATACTCCATTATGTGAATTTTCCAACTCACATCATAAAATAATTTTGAAGTCAACCAATCAAATTCAGCATTCCCTAGTTTCTCATGAAAATTCTGCGAATAGGAAAAAATGGCCTTATTCGTTTGAAATCACAGATAATAATAATAATAATAATACTTAACCGCACGGGTGTGGTGTGGTTTATACCATGCTACATGGGGGGTGACGTCCCCACGGCCCGAGTTACGCATGGGGAGCCCATAAGCTACGGGAGTAATGAGTAACCCCGCGAACCCCAACTCCCGCCGTGTGGATGGATTTGCACTCCATTTACATTTCGTTGAGTATCGCACCTGTAACAAGAAGTCAGAAAGCCTCGGATGTCCCTGGTGGTGCGACTGCGCCAGGTGACGGGACAGGACAGTCACTAGCGGTGGGTGGCGGAGCGAGTGGCGCGCCCCCGCGAACCGGAACCACAAGGCCTAATACTTTGGTTGAACAGGAAGATCACGTTGCTAGGGATGAAGGCTTGGAGAATCGCTTGCGTGAATCACCCGCCAGCTATCCCGAAAACCAGAGAAGGCGTATGCGATGGACGCGAAGAGATAACTTAGATCTTATGCGAGCATACTTTCTGGTGAGTGACGGCGAACGGAATCTGACAAATTACAGAGCGAGACTCCATAGAGAATGGAACCTACATCGACCGGACATCCCCAGGAACGCCCAACAGCTGGCGGATCAAGTACGCTCGGTCAAGAACAGAAAGGCGCTTTCTGAAGCTGAAATTAGTGCACTAAAGGAAGAGACCCGAGTCGAGCTGGAGAGAGAAGTCAATCAAGATAGTGAAGTACCAATCCCAGAAGTAAGACGCAGGTCAACCATATATGAAATTCCTCCGGAACAAGTCAACGAAGAAATCATGGCAAGACTAGAGGAGATGCTTGCTGGGTACTCCGGAATGCAAGTCGATGATAGACCTGCCATCCCAAAGATAAGATACTGCAGTAAAGCACTTGAGACTGTGAGGGAGATGAACAACTGTATTGGTCGTAAGGTCGGTGAAATCAGAAGCTTAGAAGATACCTGCGAGCTGGTTTATTGTGCAGCTATAGCAACTGCCGACCTACTGGGTCATGAAATAACAAAACCAAGACACACAGCGGACAATCGAAAAATAGATCCTCCTTGGAGAGCTCGTCTGCAACAAAAGATTGGAAAAATTAGGGGAGATATTGGGGTGATACACAACTATTTACAGAAAGACGATAACACAAACAAGTTGAGAAGGAAGATAAGAGCAATCTGTAAGAGGAATAAAATCAAATACAACGAAAATGACATTAAGAAAAAACTAGAGACTCATCTTAATCTCCTCAAGCAAAAAGTTGCCGCTCTTGGCTGTCGAATAAGACGATACAACAAAAGAGTCGAAAGATACAGACAAAACAACATGTTCAAATTCAATCAAAAGAACTTCTACAGGGGTCTAAATAAGCCACAAGAGGATGTTGAAAAAGATTTGAGACCGCCAAACCCAGAAGTTATGCAGACCTTTTGGGCAGACTTATGGAGTAACCCTGTGAAACATGACCAGAATGCGTACTTGATATCTGGTATACGAGACCAAGCTAGAGCACTTGAACCTATGCAGCGTATAAGTATACAAACTGAGCACATAAGCCATGCATTGAGAAAGATCGGAAACTGGAACGCGCCAGGCAGAGATAAAATCCAAGCTTATTGGTGGAAGAATTTCACCAAAATCCACTCAAAAGTTGCCGCCCATTTCAACAGCATAATTGCAAAACCAGAAGATACGCCCGAATATTTCACAAAAGGAATAACCTACCTTTTGCCAAAGAACGCGAACATCCAGGAACCCAAGAACTTCAGGCCAATCACATGTCTGCCTGCAATCTACAAAATCCTAACAGCTGTTCTGAGCAATGAAATTAAATCGCACTTGAAACTCAAAAATATTTTAGCTCGAGAGCAAAATGGGTGTCGATCTCGGGCAAGAGGAAGCAAAGAACTACTTATCATCGACACAGTAGTAACCAATCACGCTAAAATAAAAAAGAGAAACTTGTCAATGGCCTGGATCGATTACCGAAAGGCATTCGATTCAGTGCCTCACTCTTGGTTAGTCGAGTGCCTGAAACTGTACAAGGTGGATCCTGGAGCTGTTCAATTCTTGGAGAACATGATGGGTAAATGGGAGACTGAACTTGCAGTCAAAGTGGCGGGTGTGAGCTACACTACGCCGGCAGTACAGGTGCGAAGGGGAATCTTTCAGGGCGACAGTCTCAGCCCGCTCTGGTTCTGTGTCGCCTTAAACCCTCTAAGTAAATTAATCCAAACGAGTGGATATGGGTACGTGGTGAGCAGGAGACCAGACGTAAAAATACACCATCTCCTCTACATGGATGACATAAAGCTGTACGCAACAAATCCAGAACAACTACGAGGATTATTGGAGTTGGTTAAGTCATTCAGCGCATCAATTTCCATGGAATTTGGAGTGGAAAAGTGCGCCTTTGTGCATGTGAAAGGTGGGAGCATTCAGGAAACACGGAATATTACCCTCAGTGACAATTCTGAAATAAGCCAGTTGAGTTTGGAAGAAGAATATAAGTACCTTGGGATTCATCAAACAAATACGGTCAACAACTCAGTGGTGAAAAAACAAACGGAAAATAACATGTTTAAGAGACTCAAGAAGATTTTAAAAACGGAATTATACTCGAGAGCTAAAATAGAGGCAATTAACACATGGGTGCTTCCAATAATAACATATACGTTTGGCATTTTGAAATGGACGAAAACAGACGTTGACAGGATTGACAGGCAAATAAGGACAACACTAACTAAGAACAGGCTGCACCACCCTAACTCGTCCATCAGTAGACTATACTTGCCGCGAAGCAGGGCGGGACGGGGCTTGACCAACCTGAAACAAGCACATGCAAAGCAGATAGAGAAACTCCATACTTACGTTAGAAACGTCAGGTACCAGCTTCATGAGGCCATCGTCACCATAGACAAGAATCTCTCACCGCTCAACCTCTCTGTAGCACTTCCACCTTTTAAAGAAAACAAAGACTACTACAAGGAACTAGAACAAGAATGGAAGGGTAAAGAACTACACGGCAGGTTCGCGGGCATATTGGCCAGCGATGAAATTGATATCGAACTAACCACGCTCTACCTGAGAGAAGGACAGATTATGGGCGAAACCGAGGGTTTCATTGGAGCCATACAAGACCAAGTCATATCCACGAAGAACTATAGGAAATACATAATGAAGCAAAACATCCCAGACGACAGATGCAGACTCTGCAAAAGTGGCCCGGAGACTATATACAGCACATCTCGTCTAGTTGTGGTTATCTGGCTCCTAAAGATCACAAGATACGACATGACAATGTAGCCCAGATTTTACATCAAGAGATTTGTAGGATACATAAGATAATAGAAGATCCGATTCCTCACTACAAATACAGACCTGCGGAAACCTGTGAAAAGGAGGGGGTAACAATCTTCTGGGACACACCAATTATAACGGACCACGAAGTAACACATAATAGACCAGACATAGTGGTAATAAATAGAACAAGGAAGATGGCACAAATAATTGACATTACAGTTCCTCTAGACCACAATATAAGAGAGGCAAGGAACACAAAGATACAAAAATATATAGACCTATCACACGAAATAAAAGCAATTTACCAACTACGCACAGTATCAATACACCCGATAATAATCACGAGTAATGGTCTAGTAGATAAAACACTAAAAGGGGAGCTCCAGAACTTAGGTATACCTGAACCTCAGAAGATGATCTCGGCAGCTCAGAAGGCTGTTATACTGGGTACCTGCAGATGCGTTCGTCGTGTGCTGACCAAGGAATGATTCGTTGCCCCGAGTAAGAGGCCCAAAGAATTTCAGAAGAATCCGAGTAATCGTGAAAAAAAAAAAAAAAAAAAAAAAAAAATAATACTTTATTAATCCTGTAAGACAAAATACATGCATAGGATAGGTCAAAAGCAAAAAACAAATCAAAATAGAGAACTACTCACAAAAATCAGAAAAGTATTCAGCAACAGAATAATAACTTCTACGAACTAGAATAGTCTTAATGGTTTTTTTGAACTCATTCAGCTTGAGACTTCGCAAAGATTTCGGCAAGTGATTAAAAAGTTTAATACACTGAAACATTGGTGAAAATTCGAACCTAGAAGTATTATGTTTTGGTATACACAACAATCCCTCATTTCTTGTACTGTAGCCATGAAAGCTTGAAAGTTTGGTGAAGCTATATTCGTTTTCTTTAGTATAAATTAAGCATTTGAGAATAAATATCGAGGCTACAGTAAGGAGACCATTCTCAATGAAAACTGGTCTACAGGAGGACCTAGGCTCGACATTAAATATCATACGCAAGATCCTTTTCTGTATAACAAAAACTCTTCCAATGTCCGATGAATTTCCCCAGAGCATGATGTTATATGACAGGTGACTGTACACTAAACTGTAGTAGATGTTCAGGATGGATCGCAAAGGAAGTGAATTTCGGACTCTACTTAAAGCAAAGTAAGAGCTGTTGAGTTTTTTACATACAGCATTAATATGAGTGCTCCACTTCAAGTTGGAATCTATGTGGAGGCCCAGAAACTTGGTATGCTCCGCGGATACAATAACTTCGTCCAAATAGCGCACGACTAATCTGTGTTCGCTGGTTCTTAGAGTGAAATGAATGCATTCAGTTTTGGCAATATTTATCATTATGGAATTAGAACGACACCAATCATCAAAACACTGGACCAATAGGTGACATAGCCTCTGCAACTCTTCGAAGGTCTGTGCAGCAACTACTGCCGAGGTGTCGTCGGCAAACAGGACTATTCGCACCTTATTCGAAACATGATGAAGGTCCTGGTAAGTTGTTGCAGTGGTCATCGACTTTTTTAACTTGGAGGGTAGATCGTTAATAAAAAGTAAGAATAGGAGCGGCCCCAGGACTGAACCCTGAGGGACACCCAAATTCACTTTGCGCTCATCCGAAAATGAGCTGTCGATTCTAACGGTCATCGTTCTGTCCCGAAGGTAGCTGGAAATCCACCTCAAAAACACACATCTAAATCCTACACTGTAGCATTTGTCTATCAGGAACTGGAAAGAGAGGCTGTCAAATGCCCGGGACAGATCGAAAAATAATCCCGCGACAAATAATCCACTATCAAGGCATTCATAGATGTACTCGACAAAATAGAGAGCTCCGGATTCAGTTGACCGGCCCGTCCGAAAACCGTGCTGTGCGATATCAAGTGCCTGATGTTTATTGAGGAAATTCATCATCCTATTAAGCACAATCCTCTCGAAAACCTTGGCGAAGACACTGAGGATGGAAATGGGTCTATAGTTAGAGATATCATTCAAGTCATTCTTCTTGAATATGGGTATGACAATAGCCCTCTTGAGATGGTTGGGGAATGTGCCACTACTTATTGAGATGTTGACAATGTGGGCAAAATGTGGAGCAATAAAAGCCGCGATCAGTTTTAGAATTCTAGCAGAAATAAAATCCACTCCACTGCTCTTATTATTTCTCAGAGACTTTATTACATCAATCACTTCAAATTCCAACACAGGATGAAAAAAGAAGGACGAGTTATTCATTGGTGACGTAGTGCATGATGTGGACAAAGAGTTATTATAATATGTTGCCAGCGTTTGCTGGGTAATAGTTGAGAAATAGTCTGCAAACAACGAGGCCAGATCTCCAGACTCAACGAACGGAACACCATCAACTAAAATCTCCATGGGCCGATGTCCTTTATTTCCTCTACCAGTGAGAGCATTTACCAGCGACCAGACAGTCTTGTTTTTATTGTCCGACTTTTCAATCAGTCCAGTATGGTAATCTAATTTTGCCTTTCTAATTAAAAAATTGTACGAAGATTTGGCATTCCTATAAAGGTTGTGGGTGGACTGGCAAGCCATATTTGTACGCAACCAGTGAAGATGCTTCAGATCGCGCTTTGCCGAGACGATCTCAGGAGTAATCCACTTCTTCGCCAGGTGAGCAGAACCTGTATACTTGAAAAGTGGGCAGCACATCTCAAATGTCGACTGGATCACATCAGCGAACTCACCGAAACATCCATCCACATCCAGAAAGCTGTACATCCCCAGAAAGTCGGATGCAGATATCCGGTAAACAAAGTCATCGAGATTATATTGGCTCATATTTCTGACAAACTTTGTCCTATATTGAGCCACTGGCGAGATATTAATGGGAAATTCAAGCGAAAGTGCACGATGATCGCTAATGTAAGCTTCGAATACTGCGGTCGAACAAGCAGACAAATCAGCATTACTCAAAATATAGTCCACCTTGGATACGGATGTGTGCCCTGTAATGTCAGTGAAGACCCTAGTAGGTTCTCGTGAAGAAACAATCAAGTTAAAACATTCTAGTAGATCTTCAAGTAACTTAAGATTAGGAGTTAGGACAATTAGTTTTTAAAAGATCGACGTTTAAATCGCCACAAACGAATAGTATATCGGCTAAACTGCTACAGTAGTCCAAAGTCGAAGACATTGCATCTAGGAATATTCCAAAATCTCCAGAGCATGGTCGGTAAACACTGAGAACGACTAGACGAAGCTTTTGGACGAGCACTATAGTCCCACTCACCTCGAAATGCATCTCCCCAGAGAACCGCGACACGCACAATTTTTTCACCTGTACACCATCCCGGATGTAGACCATAGATCCACCATGAGCTCTGGAGGGGCGGCAATAGGAATCAGTCAGGTAGTATCCCGGAATGGTCATTGTTTGGATAGCATCAGGACTGCACCATGGTGATATTCTTTCGTAGCATATAATGAATATAACATTTATTCACCTTACAAGGTTACAATTAATTTTTCATCAGTACTTGAATATATACTCCATTCACAATTATAAAATCAGAACTCTTGCCTTGGAAATTTGACACATTCCACTCTGTATCGAAGTAATGACGTTTTTCAAAATATTTTTATGTTCCAAGTCAACACTATGTTGCCATTTCTACATTCTTAGCGTATTTCTCAGAATGTGAATGAATTGGAAAAGATGTGATGGACGAAAATAATTATCGTTTATATGAATTGATAGAAAGGATTCCTTTTCTAGTTATTTGCATGAAAAGTACAAGAGATCACTGTTGAAATAAATAATTTTTCGCCGTGGAAGAAAATTGCATTGCTTTCACATAATTTTCATATGCATGCTTGTGAAGATTTGATGATTATTATCCTCTTGAACTGAAAGTTCAAGACTTGACGATATCAATTGTTGATTCTAATCAAGAATTCATCAAAAAAAATCAACCCAAAGATATAAGATGAATTGATGGGTAATTACAAGAATCAAGAATAATGGGACATCATATCCCTCTACTGGAATCCGAATATGTGATGTGATTGTGAGGGTGCATAACATTTCTATTTCTAATATTTCTTTATTTCAAATAAATAACAGAGCTTTATAGATATACATTTCATTTATTTGATCTTATGAACAAGGAGTAAAATATTCTGGCTGTATAGTAATTTGTTAGTTTAAAAAAAATTCATACATTACTACCACAGTAGGTTTGTACAAATAAAATGGAATAGGTCAAACATATGTTTCACATTTATCATTCACCTGTTCTAAAATAGGACGCAAACTCCTGGAATATGGAAAAAACCGATGTATTCTGGTTCAATATAGCCTATTTCTACTTTCGGCAAAGGATTGTAGGAATGAAAGCTCCAGTGACTCATATTTCAATTCATCGGAATCTGAATCGTTGAGTGCAACATAGTCATATTTCTTCTTTTTTTTGCTTCTTAGACGTGTTTTTTTCTGAAACGTGAAAACGATCAACAATAATCATTTAGAGACCAATGATGGCCATCCAGAACCCGTTTACTTACGAAAATCGTGCAATTTCATTCTGCAAGTTCTTTCCTCATAATTCCTCGAAAATCCTACCTGAACCATATTTTCCGGTCGCTTTCGTTAGAAGATCGTATAAGGAAGACTTTTTTTTCCATTTACACATCCCAAATAAATTTTGAGCACCAAAAATGATACCGAAACTAACCAAACTTCTGGGGGACCGGAATTTCGTATGAAATCTTTCCAAACGGCCAGATATACCTAAAAAAACTTCGTTATCAAGTGTAAAAAAGGCGATTAGTACTTACTTTTGCTTTTTTTATGCTTATTAATCGATTTTTGGTCCAATTCAAATTTGCCTTTCGTACTCACGCCAAAAGTCGTGAAAGGAAAAAATGACACTTGCACGAAATCGACGGGAAACTTCTTCTGGACGACGAAGAACGAAAAAATAGGCGATTCCTTATCGATATTTCGCCCCAAAATCGCCGATCGATTCGAACTAACAAAATGTGGAATATCTTTGATACTTTTACTTTGATGTAAACAAAGCAACTGGCAACAACGTTTTGTCATTAACAATATTCTCTGTACGCGCACAGATTTTTCATCAGGTGCACCAATTCCTGAAAACGAAACCATGGCCAGAGTTGTGATTTTATAATTGTGAATGGAGTATATGTATGAAATTTATATTAAATAATACAAGGAGATCTTCAACAACAAATGAACCTACTATACCACAAATACTATCATCGCCTAGTAGTAGTGTGTGTACTATTTGGAAAATGATTCACACTGAACATGGAAACTGAAGGTTCCACGTCCGTATCGTGAATCACTTACCTACTCACAATTGTGGGCACTGGCGTAGATTAGAGCCTCCAAGGAGCGGGGAAAACGCGCCAGAGCGCCAGCCGGAGAAAATGCGCTGAGGGAAAGCTCGGAAAATGTCCCATTCAGTTTTCACTCTCCGGCAGACTTCAAGTAAGCAACAAAACTCGGAAATGATAATCCACTATAGGTTCATGGTGGTCACATCAGGGTGAGGAAAGCTAGGAGATTCTCTTGGATGTATTTTTTATTAAGATTATTTATTCTCATTTTGTTTTTTATTGTTGATTTTATATTTTCAGGAAGTTTATTATAAAATTTTGGAGCGAAGAATGTTATTATTCGTTGAGTATGGGTGAATAATACAAGAGCTCTCTCGGAGAGAAGAAATGGACTGCTGTACCAATTCTTGTCGCCACGAGAATTAAAGAAAAAAAATGGATTAAAAAAAAATGGTTGGCCTGAACGGAAGAGATGTATCTGCTGTCTGTCTGGTTTCGTGTAATGTCGTACCAGGTTCAGTCCTTATCTTACGTAACGAATACACTTTCTTGGTACGAATGTAACGGGGTCCGACTTTGGGTAGAAAGCGAGGGTATATAGGTATCCGTTGAGGGTTGCGAGCTTAGGCGTATCGAGGTTGCAAAGTGGCAGTTTAAAATTGCACTGAGCAGGTAGAAATGGGATGTTTCCAGGGTTCTCAGTGAACCACAGAAAAAAGTGGGTAATATCATAGACCGGTTCTTCTTTGTAAAAGAACCGGAAAGCCCATTCCAGTAGGAAACATTGTGTTATCAGTAAAACAAAAATATGAATTTTGAACAATGGGACTTCGTGTATATAACTAGTTGCGTTCGCAGCGTGTCCGTTCTGCTATTACTTTTTCTGATGTTTGGTAAGAGATGTTTAATTTTAGGTAGATAATTCAGACAACTATGAACGAATAGGGCTCTGAGAGGTAAAACATCTGCCACTTTAGTGTATGTGTTGCGTATGTCCGCTTCTTTCTATACAGGGTCTTTCACGAGGAACCTTACCCATATTTATACGAGAAACTACTGAACGTATTTTCATGAAATTCAGCACTTATAAGTATTTCACGATGCTGATGTTATCTAAAATATTTTCAAGGCATGAGCATTGAGCACCTCCGGTTTTTCCGGTTATTCTTGTTTCAGCGGAGCTCTATTTTCGATTTTTCCCGCTCAGAGAGAATTTTCCAACCAAAACTGAAAAATGTTACATCAAAATAACTTGAAATTTTCTAAGGAATCTATTTCTGCAATAAAAAAATGGTGTTCTAATTTGAAAAACGGAAGTTGACGTCATTTCCGGAAAAACCGGAGGTGCTCATGCCTTGAAAATATTTTAGATTTCATCAGCATCGTGAAATACTTATAAGTGCTGAATTTCATGAAAATACGTTCAGTAGTTTCCCGTATAAATATGGGTGAGGTTCCTCGTGAAAGACCTGTATATGATTTTAAGTGTATAGTTTTGAGTAACAAGAACATTTCGTATGGCATTATTGTAACTTCTTTTCCAGACAATCAAACAGTATCTCAATACTTATTCAACTAATGATATGTTAATTCCCCTGAGCAGTTTATTGGTCGGAATTCCTCTAAGTTGATAAAATCTATAGAGGATATTCTTGATTTTTGTATTGATGAAATAACAATGCTCGCTCCATCTCAGGTGCTGGTCCACGATAACACCTAAATAGTTGATTTTTTTCAAGTTCACATTCACAATTATGGGGATTCAATCCACTTTATGTATTTATAACACTTAATTTTGTGGTCTGTCAGCAGCGGAAACGGAAAATGCAATATATTGAGTCTTTCTTATGTTCATACTCAATAAACTATGAATTAGCCAGCTGTAAATAACTTTAGGCCCCTCCTCCGCTCGACCGTAGACCTTTTCCCAATAAGAACCACTGAATAAAATATCCGTATCGTCGGCATAGGATACAACCTTGGCGTTTTCAATAAGTGTTTCAATATCGTTGACGTATATTAAGGATAGGATTGGTCCCAAAACAGTACCCTGCGGAATACCAGTTGTTAACTGCGTCAGCTCGTATATCGGACAGACTGGTAGATACCTCGAAACAAGACTATCCGAACATCGGCGGGATAGTATTGAAATTGTTACGTTTTCTTCATTATAAAAACGTACGGGTTCAATAAACTATTTAATTACACTAATTATTCTAGTAAAAGTCTGTACAATCTATTTCCACTGATTTATTTGCACTTTTTATTTTTCACTCGGCGCTTGTCTCTGACCGAGTCTCTGACTGACTGACTTTCCTCATCCGCCGATGAGCCCCTTATATGTATCACACCATCACACCGATTGTTTCTTTTGACACCTGGACGGCTGGTTTCATATTTACAGTATGTTGACCTTATATGTTCTTTTTATTTATAAACGAATAAATGAATGAATCGCCCGATCTGTGAGTTATTTGAATTTTTCAACGATTAACTTAAGATTGACAAGGGACCAGACTCATGTTGTGAGTATTTTTGAGTTTGTTGTCCAACACCCTCAGACATCAATTTGCCTGTTGTTTTATTTAAAGAAAAAGTTTTCAGAGTTGTTTTTCCTTAACTGAAATTGTGTTTTAAAAATTTTCTTTGTGATGCTTACTCATGTTAACTTGTTCAAACTTCAATTTCGAATTGTTTAACTTGTGAAAGATCTCTGTTTTTCAATTGTGAATAATCTTGTACCGCTCTTCCAGAGCCCTGAGGAAGGTTTTAAATAGACCGAAACGTTGGCATGATAACAACTTGATAGTTCTTTCTCTTGGCCTAATCCCATCGATATATCCTCTATTCTGAGAATTAACAGGAGGACGTGAACTAATCCTTCATTATTTATTTAGTTTATGAGGTTAAATACCGCGTCCTCTGTGCTACGGTTCGATCTGAATCCGTATTGCTGTTTATTCATTAGATTATTGCTCTCTAAGAAGTTCATGAGACGATTTTTCAGGCATTTTTCAAATATCTTAGCAAAATTATTCATAAGAGAAAAAGGTCCATAATTCCTTGAATTTTGTCTATCACCCGATTTGAATATCTAATAATAATAACTTTTTACTGCCAAAACGTTACTGTATTACATTACATAGTGATATCATATACTGCAATAGGTGGGCATATCGCTAAGCGATATCTTCCTGCCAACCTCATGAAGTTAAGAACTTAAAATTGAATCAAAGAAATATGACAAAATGAATTCAACTAAACAAAGCTTCCTAAATCAAACTACTCACGAATAGGGATGTTGGATGTTGGAGGGAGAAAGGAAAAACGATGGCAGTAACAGACGATGAACCAACCGATCACATTTCTACATCATGAGTTCTGACGTCAAACTCGGAGCTCCGTTGTGAGCAAATCTATCTTGAGTGCAGTCCTAAATGATGTTAAGGAGGAGCTTCGAGTAATATCAACAGAAATACGATTCCAGAGCTGGGAGAGTCTCAATGAGAAATTGTTGTTAACAAAGTTGGTAACATGAGCCAGTATCTCGAGTGTGAAATTTGAAAGAGCTCTTGTATGATAGTATTCACCACCAAGCCTTTGAAGACCCTCCGAGCAAAAATATAGCCACAATAATAGATGTTTTCCAGTCTGAAGGAACCTGTTTTTCGAATGAAAGATTAATTAAATGTACCAAAGGCTTTATCAAATACATAGGTATGAATGTATATCTTTAATGAGTTTCGCATTTATTCCATTTACAATAAGTGCCGCGCCTTTTTTCAAAGTTTTTATCTGTTGAATAAGTTCATGGGAATCTACTGAAGTTGAGAAAAATGCCCCTGAGCTACTGATTTTTGCTTTATTTTTTATTCATTTTATATTGCATTTGGCTACCTATCGTAGTGAAATACTTGTTAAAAGCATTCGCAATATCAGTGGGTGCAAACAGTTCTCTTTTATTTTCATCTTCAATGTTATTTATTTTTTGTTTTGTTTTATTTATATCAATCGCATCGTTCATCATCTTCCAAATTTTTTTTGAATCGTTCTTCGCTTCTTTGAGTTTACTTCTGTAATAGCTATTTTTTGTATGTTTTGATATTATATTGAGATCATTTCTGTACTTTATGTAGTCCGATTTTTTTCGTGTGAAAAGTTCTCATACAGCTCCAATTTCAGTTCATCTCTTTACGAATAGAGTTCATTATTCCAATATACAGGGTGAGTCTTTGACTCGTACATATATTTTAACTGTAGATTCTTGAGGTCAACAGAAACCTTTTTTTCTTCACCATTCTTCCGAAGTCGGCTCTGTTCGAAAGAAATAGCCATTTGAGAAAAATTTAGGCCAAATACGTGCCTGATAAGATTCTCTGGAATTGATGTAAAGTTCATATTTCTTGATTGAAATTGAGTTGATACATTTAGCAAATACTCAAAGCACTATCCTTATAGGAATAAAAATATTACGAACACGATATTTCCTACCAAAAACACTTAGTTTTGTCCAATTATTTCAGCAATTGAAAAGACATATTTCTCCCACCAGAATAAGTTCCTTCTTCGATTTTCTGGAAGATTAGTTCGGAAACACTTATGATTTGTTTATATTTTTCTCGATATCCCAACAATATCTTACGAAAAATTGTTTCTAAACTAACCTAACCTAATTCCATTAACCTAGGTCATTGGATTCGAGGTCAATGACCTAACCCAACCAACTTCCATGTTATTTCACAAAGCTTTTCATTGTTGTTCAGATAGCAACATCGCCACAAATAATTCAGTGCTGAATATCATTTTATTTTTCATTAATTTCAACTTATTAACTGAATTTTGTATTCATCGACATTTATTTTCCATATGGACCGGTAACAATAATTTTTCGATAGAAACTTTGCGCGTGTGAAATGTTTAATTTCATGCTCCTCCGACTCCAATTTTGTCCCCCACATTTGTGGGATTTTATTATTACATATCTACATCGGACGTTTATCCATCATAAAGATTTTAGTCTTGACAAAGATAATGAACATTCTGGCAACATTGTTAATTCGAATAGAGATCAGAAAGTTTATAAAGTTTAGCCATTCTGTTTTATTATAAATCCAGGAAAGCATCCAGATTATTCTGATGGTTTTTGATTTTTCGTAAAATTTCATCGTTAGTAATATCATGAGGGCATCTAATTTTTCCGAAAAAAATCTAAAAAACACGTTGCTTATTAATATTTCAACAAGAAGCATTAGTGCTGGTGGCAACAAAATCAGATTCGAAGACGAGGATTTTTGCACCTGCACGATTGCTTTTTGTTAAAAAATATGCAAAGTGTTTTTTCGATAATTTTCACGGGAAAAATTAGATGCCCGAATGGTATTTGACAAGACTATCTCATGAGTAACAGATTATTCTGTTACTCATACATTATAGGTAATAATTTGAAAACAAAAAAACAGGTAGGTAAGTTAGTTAATCACAAAATACTACAAACTTATTTATTGTCATTTTGGGTGACAACAACTGTCAAGTTTTGGCGCAGGTAAACTCGAAAAAACTGCTGACAGCTGCCGCCATACAGTTTTTCTATCTAGAAACCATTTTTAATTCAAAATTGCTCGTTTCTCATTGGTGGAAATTAAGGTCGCCGTTTGAAGCGCGTAGGACAAAACAACCGATAGAGGCGCCACCGTGCATTTTATGGAATATCTTCATAGAACTTACATTATCTCTATGAGTTCTATGAATATCTCTCTAATTATGAATGAAATGTACAATGGCGCTGTCTCTCCGAAACTCGCTGAACTATGAAATTAGTGAAAATGTGTAAAGCAGGAACTTTTTCCCGCTAAAATTTGAATTTGGCGATTCTCTGACAATTCCGTATTTCAAGTTGTTTTTCTGAATGAAATTATCTGTAGATTCACTTTTAATCGAAAGTTGAACTATTTTTATGGGTCTTTCGTTTGAAATAAAACAGAGGCATGAGTTGGCTTATTTTCTTCTACTTTTGAAAGAAAAAAATGAACTGCTGAAATGCAATTAATCTCAATTATCTCATTAAGAACTACAATCCTTTCTGAGTTTACCCACAAAATTTCAGTTCTCAAAGTGAAACCATTTTCAAATGCAACTTGAAATAAAAACACAGTACATTGAACGCCCACCTTAAGACGAGGGAAATAGTCGGTAAAATTGGGAATTACTCAAAAACGACATTCTCCCCCCTTAACAATTTTGTTTAATATTGAAATTGTTTAGCCAAAAACACTCATTAAAAACCATAACGTTTTGGTGCTACGATTAGGCGTCTTGCTCTTGTAACTCCGAACAATTTTTTCCTTCTCTTCCAAGTCTTCAAGACAGGTCCAGTAACCACAATCGCACAGTTGTTAATACTTCTCTCGCTTTCGTCTGTAATATTAGAAATAGCTTCTACAGCTAGTTCAATCTTTTCTCTGGCGTCATTCTTTTCACATTTTTCTACCACTTTTACTTCCGAAAGTCAGGAAATCATTCATCAACATATTTTCGGATGTCGAGTCCAAGTCGAACTGTATCTCTTTACTGCTTTCCAGTAGACGAAGCTGTTCTCTCTTCTTTTAGCTGCATTAGAACTTCGGATCTTCATGATGTGGTAGAAACTCTCTTTATCTTCCTTCAGTTTTTCTTCTGGATCCAAATCATTGTTTTTCAACTCAACCCTAGATTCCATACCTTCGAGTGTTGGACGCAAAGAAAGGCTGCTAGTTTTATCTGTTTTCTTCTCTTGAATCATCTTTATTATATTCCTCCTCAACAGTTCTGATGTCACATTCATGTTCGGACGTTTCTGTAGAAACGTCATTCGTATTCAAAAAATCATCTTCTTTATTCAGCATCTGTATTAGGTTTTCTCGTCCTGTTCTCAATATCTTGCGTTGAATTAAGTGTATTCTCACTTCGCGAAAATCCACCCCCTTTCTGCGAGCATTTGTCGATTCCAAATCTAATTTTCCCGGTGATTCATCCTCAAACTCTCCTTCCTCGCTTACCTATGTAGGTCAACTCAAAAAAATCTTCAGTTTCTTCATGAAACATCTCATCCTTACCTTAGTTGCCGTTGTTCGACAATGTCTTCTTGGAAGCGCAGGAATTCTCAAAGATCGTGAATTCAATATCTTCATCGTCGAGAATTTTCTTGAATTGACCCCTAAAACCAATCCAGTTCCTCACATTCCCATGAAACTTCCGGAATTCAATTGGAAGACGAAATTTTCCTTTGCTATGCCCACTGCAACTGCGTGAAGTGCACTGATCGTCCTCTTTTTCTTTTTCGGGGAAGAATTCGTACTTAGACTTGTATTTGATTAATTCTTCTCGGTAGAATTTACCTCGCCAAAATATTGATCTGTAAGATCGAAAAATGGAAAAATTGATACGAGAATGAATTAGAAAAAATTGACTTTTTACTCGTGAGTAATATCATAACGATAGATGCATAGCATACCTGGTGTTGGCACTGATTTGATTTTGTTTGAGATTTTCTTGTCGATCGAGAATCTGAGATTTTGTGCTGTTTTTCATTTCTTCCGCAAGGGGTCGCGCTATTTCCCATTGCCGCAGTAGCGCCAGGACCGATAAAATATTGCGGATTATTCCGGAAGTAGCACAAAAACTCAAATCTAGAATACCTTTTTGATCTACAAATCTTGGTCACGATTTTCAGTAAGGAGTCGTTAGACCAGGTATTCTATACATCTATCTATATCATAAGGGCATCCAATTTTTCCTAAAAAACACGTTGCTAAGTAATATTTCAACAAGACTATTCAATGAGTAACAGAATATTCTGTATGCATTCTGTATGTATTATTAATTTTCGTTGAAAACGACTGTCAAGTTTTGGCGCGGGTAAACTCGAAAAACCTGCTGACAGCTGCTGCCATACAGTTTTTCCATCTAGAAACCATTTGTGATTCAAAATTGCGTGTTTCTGATTGGTGGAAATCAAGACGAGGGAAATAGTCAATATTATATTCCTCTCAGAAACTGACATAGGGTTTTATTTTAGAGGCATAACTCGTTAGTAGGGAATAACAGTAATGACATATTCTACACCTATGCTCTTTGGCCCTTTCTTCATAAAATCTAATCAACCTTTATGAAATAAAAGTACCAAGAAATAAAATATTCTTAGATAAATTGAGATAAGCGAAATTTATTTTGTTCTCATGCTAAGGACAAAATGACATACCGGCAACAGGCAACTGTAGTTTTCTACTTATAGTTACAAAACTACTGACAAAGTTCACAAATGGAACGCTTGGTTCTTCTAGGAACATCAGCACAAGATGCGTGAGCCGAATGCGAGCTATGCATGCATCGTAACCAGTCTTCTCCAGGGCTAATCCTGAGGAAGATCTGAATCTAAAAAGATAGAATGACGGTCGTCTTCATCATCTCGAAAGTTCATCATCATCATCATTAGCTTATGCTGTCCACTGCTGGACATAAGCCTCTCCCATATTTTGCCAACCTTCTCGGTTCTGTGCAACCTGTTTCCAATTTCCAGCGAGTCTCTTCAAATCGTCACTCCATCTTGTTGTCGGGCGTCCCACACTTCTGTATGCGTCTGCTCTCGGCCTCCACTATACAATTCTCTTCGTCCATCGACCATCAGTCATCGTAGCCACATGGCCAGCCCATTTTCATTTCTGGCGAAGAATTTTCTCGACGGCATCCTGTATTCCTGTTTTGCGTCTTATTGTTCTACTAGTTTGGGCCCGGCGATCTACCTTTTAAGTAGATTCGCCTTGTTGGTAGATCTCCCTTTGAAGATAGACTCGCATTTTGAAATATAAAAAAAAACGCAACCTCCAAAGGGTCATCTGTGCGTTGTGTCAAACTTTGACTGCCGTTGTCAAGAACCCTAACCTATGTGTAACTTCACCCGTGACGTCTCGAAATGTCGAGAAAACCATATACTTAAACTTCTATACCGCTAGCATTGTGCAAAAAATTGCGTAAAAATGAAGCCAAGACCTGGACATATGATGGCTTATACGCATGCGCTATCGCCGCCATATTGCCCCTACCCTGTTTAGAATCCTACTCCAAGCTACTTCCCATTATTCGCGCATGCGCAGTAGTCTCCATATGCCTAGGTCGACGGCTTCAAGGAAATTCACAAGGATCAAGTTATAGGTATAGAATTATTTGGAGAAAACTTTGACTGCCGTTGTCAAGAACCCTAACCTATATGAGACTTCACCCGTGACGTCTCGAATTGTCGAAAAAATCCAACTTCCAAACGGCCATCTGTGCGTAGCGTCAAACTTTGACGGATTTATCCCTTTGGTACATTTTTAAATCATTTCATTTTCATTTATCCTTCCAAACTGTAAAAATCAGCCAGGTGTTCCTCTTCTGTCTGATTGGATTGCACTGTTCACGGAATAACTCTGGAAGGGACGGGGGAAAAACAGTAGCAACTGTTAAGGCTGTCTTTTAAGAAAGCTCAAAACATGGCCACTAAGCAGCTCCCCAACGGGAGCTGCCTGAAAAATAGTTGAAATAATGTGAAATTCTCATTCTTCTCAAAATATGTAATATCTCATAAATTTTGCCAGAAATCAATATAATCCAGAATTAGAATCCCGCAAATAACATTCCATACTTGTACTCAATTGTGATTGTGTTCATTTATCATCGTTTTGAAACAGTTTTCTCTCGATTCCTTCACTATCAATGTCACGTTAAAATTGCAGCAAAATTTCCTTCGAAAACTGTCGAAATCGGTAACATTTATGCTAAAATGAGAAAACGTTAGTCCATCGTCGATAATCAATCCAAAAGACAGCTCAAAATCGAAGACTTATTCGAAAAACTCGAATTTTCAACCTTTTCATTTGGATCATCACTTTTTCCCTTCACCCGTACGTCATCAATGTAAACATTCCATCTCGCTTCCAAAAATGCTTTAGCCGGCCGGAATTTTAGCTAAAAAGGAAAAACAAACGTTAATCTTCAAAGATCGACCAAATACTCACCGTCCAACCGCGATTAAATACCAAAAATCTGCATTTGGAAAAATTACGTCCGACCTCGGACATATCGAACGTCAACCGTCCGAAAATTCTCTGGCTATAGGTCGATGTTCTCGAGCCGGGGGTCGAAAATGTTCATCGTTTTCGCGAAAAGACGAAACTTTCCTAATTTATTTCGGACACCCGGAGAAACGTGTCGACAAACGCTTTGCGTACTAAGGTGAACGGGGAGATGGGGCTTCGCTTAAAAAAATCTCCGAACGTCCAGGTGCATCCGGAAAAAAGCTTTATTTCCAAGAAATCCGCTATTTAAGGGCGAATTTTACCGTTTTTCGCGAATTTTTTAAAAATACTTCCCGGGGTCCTAGAGAAAATCCGAAAACACCCACGCGTGCTCCCGTTCTTCAACTTTCCGACGCCCCCCTCCCCTCGACGTAGGCCGTCGCACGCGACGGCCCTCGCGCCTTCGGCGCTCGCTTTTCGACAAAAAAACCTTTGTACCGGAGTGTTATTCCTTGCATTGACCTCTCCATTTCGCGTTGCATGATTTGTAATTTTTTTATGCTGTTCTTGGTCAGTATTAGTGTCTCTGAGACGTATGTCAACACAGGGAGAATGCATTGGTCGAATACCCTCCATTTTCAACACATTGGGAGGCTAGTTCGGAATACTGTTCCCATCTTTCCAAAAGCTGACCATGTTAGACCAATTCTAATCAGTCGTAGAATTGGTTTCGAAAGTTGCTAGGAACATTTTCTTCTTCATCGTCTTCTTCAAATAATGCCCTAGGGACTTGTCTCCTTGTCTTTGGTGGAGGTATGGGCTCTTTTTTGATTTGATTGCAATCTTATTAGGTGTAGAAGTTGAAACTAAGTACGTTTATCTAGTCCTCGGCTCACGTTTGCCTTGTTCACTTATGAATCGTCCTTTAGGGATTGGAGAAACCTCCTCATAGGATCAGCAAGAGAAGGTTAAGATGCATTGCCTTTATTAGCCACAGATGAATATTTTGTTATGAATATGTTAAGACAAGTCCTGGTTCCTTGTTTGCTGATGGAGCCTGGGATGGATTGTCTTGGTGTTTTCCAGTAGATACGGTTAATTCAGCTGAAATACCTATGTCATTTTGTCCGTTCACTGTATATGTCATTTTGTCCATATAGCGTTATAAAACTAGGAATATATCGAATTAATACAAAAAGTATATTTAACATGAAAAAAGCTCCGTGAATACGATAACAAATAAGTAAAGTTCGAAATGAATGCAATTTAAATGAAAAAAATGGTGAAAACTGGCCATTTCTTCTAAAAATTTGGCACAATAAAAAAAACTCGTGACCTACTGATTTCTTTTATCACTCAAAACGACCGAATGAACTAGAGTAGCGCTTGCTAATCTTCAGAGGTTAATTGAAGCCCCTCGGGTCATATGATATGGTAGGCAGTTCCACATTTGATACCTCCAAACTCTGATTATGATGCCTATGTCATTTTGTCCATATATGTCATTTTGTACGTATTTCCCCTAAATCTATATCATCAAAGATAGGGAGATTGAAATACTATTATTTTTCCAACACTATTTTTATCATTCTACTTGTGGCGCAGATTCTTCGATTTTTAGAAATTCACTCTTCAGATTCCTTTCCAACATCAATTCTGAATTTGGCTGTCACTGTTTACCTAACTCAGAATCTGTTTCAATATTGTATGGATTCGTCAAAAAGAGTGAATTCCGTAGTAATTTTATCTCCATTTTTCAATACCGGTAACACCACCCCATGGACCTCTCCAACTCAGATCCTGCAATGTTGCCACGGCAGTATCTGATGAAACTGCTGTCCTTTATGCTATCCTCGTTCCACTCATTGGAAATTGACTAAATTTTGGCTTCACCAATTCTCGAATTCATGAATGAGATGTTGATTGTTCTATTTCTGAAGTGTAAGTTTCATGCAAACTCCTATAATTGCGAGGTTGTGGAGATCGTTGCGTGATGTTACTTAGCGAAATTCGTATTGAAATTCTCATTGCGTCGTTCTGAAGATATCACGAATGTTACCATGACAAGATATTTTCATAACGAGCTCCCAAGGATACTCGAATGCATCCAGAATAAGGAATACCCATTTCGAATTATCCTGAATGCGCGCTTCCAAGGATATCTTGAAATCTGGAAAATGTGATTGATCCGATAATGACAGAAAAATAAGAAAACGATCCTCTATTACTTGATGAACCATTGCAATTTCAACAAGACGAAGCTCCTCCTCAGTACGCCGCACCAGTTCCCCAATATAAAATTTTCAATACCCTGGTCGTTGGATTGAACGAAAAGGTCCTATGGAGAGGCCAGTCCGATCTCCTGACCTGAACCCTCTGGATTTCTCCATGTGGGGGCATCTCAAGTCCAAGATTTTTTTGACTAAATTAGTGTCGTCAAATAACTCCAATTATGCTGAACCATATTAGAGACGGTTCGAAGTAAAAATCGTATTATTTTATGGAAATCAAAAGACTACAATTTTAACATTTGATTTAAAAACGATTTTTTTGATTGTAAGCATGATAATACAATGCAATTTTTTTTATGAATGTAATTTTTTCAAGATCTAAGTTTATAGAAAGGTCTGGATGAAAATGGGTGGTTCATTTGAGCTAGAAAATTGACTTTTGGCGGAAACGGTTTATCAAAATTACGTATTACGTTGTAACACCCCTTTCCCTTATGCAATCTTGGGAAGTTGCTGCGCCCCCTTTTAGGGGGTTGCTCGTTAAAGCCTCAAAATGTACTTCGAAAGATGTCCCCCCAAACGAAATCATTCTACGTGTTTCGGGAAATTTTCCAATCACTATGAGATAAGAAATAAATATACAGGGTGGCTCGTCTGAGATGGAACCCCTGTATAGCTTCTCTCCGTTGATGTGAAACGCAGCAACTACTTTTTCCCTAGAGTAATCAACATTTCATGCATGAAGACCGAAAGTAAGTACATGTGTCGAACCGATAGGCTTCAATTTGAATAATTAGAAATAGAATCCCAACTTATTTCCATGGTTATTGCGAAAGTAGGTACACCTTTTATTTCATTTCTTTAACAAAATAGATATTTCCTCAATAAGCAATCACGAATCAGTGAAATTTCAAATGGTGATTTCGTATCTAATAAATTTCTTTACATGAAAGCTTCTCCGAAATGAAATGTTCATCCGACCAATACAATATGGATCACGAAAAGATGAAATCCATGAGTTCGTTATCAATTATTCCGAGATCCATTAAAAAGAGATTACGTCCGGAAACAGTAAAAGTTTACGAGTAACTCTATAAATCATGATCCAAAGTCATCTCTCTTAGATGTGCATACAACATTTCTAAACAAACTCCAGACTTTCAAGACTAATGATTGAGAACATAAAATTCATTTTAACATCCTCCTGTTCTTGGTCTTCATTTTTCTCCACATAAATCCATCTACGATATTGCCTTATACACTGTAATGATGCGAAAACTGGCCTTCTTCCTTTTGAGAAATTCGATATTTGCGAATCATATTAGGAAGAAGGCAGCACGTGGATGCAATTCGAACTGACTCCAGATATTTTACAGCTGATTCTCAGCTCGAGACATGAACTCATTCTTACCTTTATACAATCTTCTTGGAATTTGATAGTGCGTTGTCAGGCAGTATATGTATTTCTGTTATTTCGTGACACTTCCTGTTTAAACAGGAGTAACTGCAGAATGTACTTATTCCCAATTTTCCAGTTTGTTTCCATCTTGAATAGAAGAGAGTGGTACAAAATCATTTTCTCAAAAGAAGATTCAAATAAAATGATTGGGACAGAATGGATCATAGGGTTTTAAAATGGGATAATGGTCTATTGAGGAATTTGATACACAGCTTGACCCAGGGGTGCGTAAATGGTCCATAGCTTCGTTTCTTCTCGAGCTATCGCTTTGATTGTTTTTCCAAACATCCTGAAACTATTTTCAGCAACATACATGATGTCCAAAAATGAAATACATAGGTACATAGGTTCGGTTTTGTTAAATGGACTACCTATTTTTCATACATCTTTAAATTTGCCACTCAATTATCTATAAAATTTTCTATTACATTCCTTTTTTTTATTAAATCAAGCTAACCAAAGTCCCCTTATGGGACTATACAGCTAAAAATTAACAGAAACAATTACAAAATTTGATACATAATTAGTCAGTCAATTACTTTTTACAGATGGTTCGAATTTCGTTTGTGAAACCGGATCAGCGTTGATTCGATGTTCAAATTTTGATTCGAGATCAACTGATTTCAACCTTTGTGAAACCCACCGTTCATGTTCAATTCAAAATCTTCTAAGTACTGGAAAATAAAATTTATTTGGCTTATTTCCAATTCCGATAAAATAAATTTGAGATAAAGGGTGGGAACTTTTTGTACCTTGCCAAACTTCCATAGAGAATAGATCTTTGATGTTTTACAAAGCACATTGCCATAATATATTTATTAGATCCTGATCTTCATAACCACATGAACAAGATGGATTTTCTATAATTCCAATTCGAGCTGGTGACGGAGCTAGATTGTAGTGGTTACTTCTGCAGCGGTTGATACTAACCACAAGTTTTCTGGGTAAATTTTTTTCCAAAACCAAGGTTTGGCCGAACGAGAAACGAAATTCTGAAAATTAGTTTTCCTTTGGACCGTCCGTCTTTTTTTATTCTCTTCTTTTGTGCTACTATACATTTTCTGCTTGAATAGTTGTCTGAAGTCAGTGTATGGTGTTTTTTTACTTCCACTTTCTTTCTGAGCTGCGGTTTTAGCTAATTTGTCTGCCTTTTCTTTGCTTTCACGTGACTGCAAACACGAATGAGAATACGTGACGTCATTGTTCTGTATACAAGCTAACCTATAACCTTACTGTATCCTATGTGTCATCACGAGTACGAAGTATAGAAGAGAGTAAAAGGTATCACCATTCACCAGCGAACTATTTCACGATTATTTGTTATTACGAAAACGATTTGTTCGCAAGAAATCACACAAGATCAGTTCGCTTTGACAGACGGCGAAGTTTGTTTACCGTATAGTGACGTAATCATAATCACTTAACAGTATGAAGCGTTTCAGCGGGAATTTTGAAAACTATTTTTATTTACGCATTTTTTATTGGTATTTGCTATATTTTTTCATGAAAATATTTTTTCGTATTTGTATAGGGCTTATCAACAAATTGAAATCATTTCGGTCATCAACTGGATGTCTTCTCACATTTCACGGGCATCCAGCCAGTAAATATTCCAATCTCTCTCGCCCTTCCACTGTCTATGGCTCAATCATTCCCAACCTGTTGCGGACATGTTCCAGACGGCTTCCTATCCGGGCTTCCTCATAATTGGCGTTCTCCTCATTGAATTCTCGAATATTTTCAATCAGATCACACAAGATTTGACTCGCCGCGTCCATCTCCTCATTTGCACTCCTTAGGGTTTGTCTGAGTGGCACTCTCTGGTTGAGCACCCTCCGTAGCAGTAACCTGTTTTCATGGACAGTCATACAGGCCTGTGTCCTACGGGCTTCCAATTCCCAAACCAGTTCCTCAGCTCGCAACCTTTTCACATTCATCACTGAAAATTCTCCACACGAAATCGTCCGAAAAAATGTCAATAATCAAAAGTTCACAAGATTCACACTATGAACGCTTTGATCGAAAAATGTCAAAAATAGATCTCCCTTCAAAAAAACAGTTCAGAAATCAGCAACACTTCACTAATGAAAATATTCGGACACAAAAAAATGCCATATCAATTATTTCATTGCGAAAGAAACGGTTCCTGCTCGGACGCCACTGTGAAGATCCCTCATTAGGGGGAATAATTCGAGAGCGCGGTCACCATTACGGAAAATAAATGCTCGAGCGCCAGCCGCAATAGGTTTAACAAGGTTGTGGCGCCTTGACTAGAACTCTCCACTTCTACCGAGGTAGCTTTTATACAGTGGAGGAGGGTTCGGTTTAATCTAGGAAGTTAGCGATTAAAAGTTATTTCTATCGTAAATTCTGCCAAAATTGAAGGTTCTCTTAAACAACAATATGGAGTTCACAAAGTTCACTGACTTCAAGGAGAAATCTATTAACACTAAGAATCAAGAATTAAAACTGATTTCATTTGGAAATTTAGCATGAAATCAAAAGAAATGACTTAAATATCGGTAAGTTTTTCACAGTGATTAATGAATTCGAGAATAAACGGTGATCGGGTGAGCAAGACGGTCGGGCGAGGTGAGCGAAAGCGAGAATTTGACGGTGAACAGGGAAGTACGGGAAAAACAAAGCAAAACTTCAAGATTCGGCAGACCACGTAAAAAATCATATAATCTAACCACTTGCAATGATGTGTTCCACACTCAAATGTTAAAATAAAAACTATCGGTCAATGCTTAGATAGGATAGGGAACGAGACAGCTGTGTCAGCACAACGTCCGGACAAGTGACTCCAGAGAATGGAAGCCCTCGGCCTGACAAACTGATCTCAGTAATCCACAAACGTCTCGCTAGTTGACAAAGGGTGAAGCGCGGTCGTAACCCTGTTGTGATCTCGCCAATGTCAACCCACAAAGAGGTTGCCGTGAAATACGAACCGTCGAGAACAGCTGAGTGAAATAGGAATCGGGTACGGTTGTGAACCAACAACGTCCAAACGAGTAGCCCCAGAAAAATGGAACTCCTGGACTTGACGAAGTCTCTCGTGTCTTCGTCAACCTTGAGCAAACTGAGAAAGGGTGAAGCGCTGTCGTAACCCCTGTAACATTATTTAGGAGTTGAAAAACTCACTTTATTTCATATCAAAACTCTTTTTCCGAGATGAAGTTACATAAAATAAAATTATAACTTGAAATCCTTATTTTATTCGAAACAATTTCTTATTCCTAAATTTGCAAAACCAATATCTCAAGAGAAGAAAAATAAAAACTCAATTTTAGTCACCACCTTTTAAGGGTGATATCTCGGAAAGGGGTGGGCTGAGGAAATTTGGTTACATGAAAGACCCATCTTAATCTCACACGAGCAATTGCCTCCTGAATATTTTCGCATGAATTTAGAAACACCCTGTATAGTCTAAGGTATACAATATGAATGAGTTATTGTATTGAACTCTCTGCTTCATCAGTTGCGTAAAATTCTGAAATTTTTCTATGAATTATTGCTCGTGATATTATCATTATGGCTGCATTACCAAATTTGTTTCTATTTTTCCTTTGAAAATATCAGTCCCTTTTACTAGTAACGCCCCAACAGATAGAAAGTCTGTATTCGTAGTATTCTAGGTAGTTGAGCTTATTTCTCGAAATCTTTTTCGAAATATTCTCATTGCTTTAAATTTGAAAATCGGGTTGTATTTGAATCTGATTAGAAAATGAAAATGCTTGTTTCAGAAGATATCGCAAATCACACGTCACGGAGTATCCAGAAATGATTATCAAATTTGATAATAATTCTTCAAACGTCCGAATTCAGAGCAGTTTTCCCTGTGCCAGACAACAATCGAAATTTTACTACCGTTTTGCCGAGCTGACTTCTGATTGAGGCTAGCCTCCATCTAGCCTCACATCCGTCTATAAACGCGCCTACCAAAGCGGACAGACGCAGCAGATTCTCAAAGAAAGCGCGTGAGGCCAGCCTCTAACCACAGTATAGACACCAACCAGTAGTCGCACTCCGTGGATTTCCTTACTCCATTCCGGACTCGCGCATACCTCATTCGTCATAACCTCAAATCATCCAGCATTACTCGGGAAAATGTCAGGTCCCCGCATATAGCTAGAGATGGTCTGCTGTTATAGTCATCCTTGTCATATTATTTACAACTATGTTGCCGCTTTTTCTGATAAATTGAACCCAACTTTCCGAGACGGGTTATTTTATGAATATATTCCATTTTCAGAGTTAAGACACGACATATCTTTCTTCAAGAGGATTATACTGATTTTCCAATTGATATTGCTGTGCTTCGGCTGGAGCTATCAAATTATATATAAAGTTTTTTGAGAGCCAAGAATATTATTTCGGTAAATTTGCCGATAATTCTGTGGCTGCGGCAACAACTGAATGCATATCCTGATGCGCGCCGAGGTAGGTATACGCGAAATCCCGTTGGAGTAAAAATTTCAGTTCATTTTAGCGAGAGTGCGACTACTGGTTGGTGTCTATACTGTGCTCTAACTAACCGTTTACTTCTTGAAGAGGGAGTGAGATGGATACACAGGAATGGAGGGATATGAAACGAGGAGCCTTTTAGCGCGTTCGGCAAGTGCATATCTCGTCGTATAAGCTTCAAATAGGGGTGAAATAAGTGGACGGATATTCATTGCCGAACGCGCAATCATTCTTGTTAATTGAAGCATAAATGCTTTTAGTTTAGATGAAGAATGGTTAAACACGCGAAATTAATTTTGACAGGAATGATAGTGATGATGGAATTATATAATAGAATATTCGATTAAAACCTGTATTTTTCTGATTTTTTTGCCTCACCTGCCTCATAGGGCAAGTCGCCACTGGTTGTGAACCAACACCGCCTCGAAGAACTGAGGAAAGGTGAAGTGCGGTCGTAACCCCGTTGTGATCTCGCCCATCTCAATTCTCGAAAAGGTCGCTTATAGATACAGAGATTGAGGAAACACAAAGGAATTATAATGCAAGATATAATCTTCGAATGAAAAGGATGTAAGATATCAATCGGGTACGGTTATGGACCAACAACGCCTCGACAAGTAGTTCCAGAAAAATGAAACTCCTCGACTCGACGAAGTCTCTCGTATATCCGCCAACCTTCATTGAACTGAGAAAGGGTGAAGCGCGGCCGTAACCCCGTTGTGATCTCGCCGATCTCAATTCTCAAAAAGGTCGCTGATAGATACAGAGATTAAGGAAACACGAAGAAATATGATACAGTATAAAATCGAGGAAATTATGTGAATAAAATACAGGTAGGTTACGGCGGTGGCCCAACAACGCTTAGGCGAGTAACCCCAGCGAAAGGGAATCACTCGACTTGACGAAGTCTCTCGTATATCTCGTCAACCTTCAGCGAATTGAGAAGGGGGGAAGTGCGGTCGTAACCCCGTTGTGATCTCGCTGATCCCAATTCTGGTTACTGATAATTACAAAGATTAAGGTATCGACAAGGAAATGAAATTATAAATCAGATAAGAAAAAAATGGTTTAAAAGTCGTGGAACACACAATGGTTCAATTGGTACAATTATTCTTAACGGATGATGCCCTGTAAGAAATATAAACGGGGCCTTACCGATTTCATGAAGTATGCAGGATGTAAGATATCAATCGGGTACGGTTGTGGACCAACAACGCCTCGACAAGTAGTTCCAGAAAAATGGAACTCCTCGACTCGACGAAGTCTCTCGTATATCCGCCAACCTTCAGTGAACTGAGAAAGGGTGAAGCGCGGTCGTAACCCTGTTGTGACCTCGCCGATCTCAATTCACAAAAAGGTCGCTGAAAGATACAGAGATTAGGTAAACACAAAGAAAGAAGAGTAAATTATGTGGATAAAATACAGGTAGGGTACGGAGGTGGACCAACAACGCTCAGGCGAGTAACCCCAGCGAATGGAAACCACTCGACTTGACGAAGTCTCTCGTATATCCGTCAACCTTCAGCGAATTGAGAAGGGGTGGTGTGCGGTCGTAACCCCGTTGTGATCTCGCCGATCTCAATTCTCAAAAAGGTTGCTGATAGTAACAGAGATTAAGGTATCACCAAGAAAATAAAATTATAAATCAGACAAGAAATAAAAAAATGGTTTAAAAGTCATGGAACACACAATGATTCAATTGGTAGAATGATATTTAACGGATGATGCCATGTAAGAAATATAAACTGGGCCTTACCGATTTCCTGAAGTATGCACTGCACAAACTAACTGGGAGTCCTGTCTCGAATTCCACTCGCACTGATTTTATTTTCCACGGGAAATCAAATCGGAGAAATCGATGCTAAATTTTTAAACTGGTCAAATTGAACTGGCAATTATGTTAGTGTTGAAAATGAGGAGAAGCGTAAAATAATTCAAATAACACTGAAAATGAAGATCACGTCCTTTAGTTGGACCAACAACATAAATGTGAGAAGAGGACTAGCAGAGATCTAAATTCCGAAATACACCACCAAATAAGGTTTAAACGAGCGTAAAAGAGCAAAAGATGCCTTCCGCAGGTTGTTTCGCCCTTATAAAACCTTCGGAAATGGTGGGGTCATGACGCGCTGAAAATTCAAAAATCTTGAAAGAAGGGAACAATCTCGTCTCCTGATTGGTTCAAATCAACGTCAAATTGTTCCAGAAATAAATCGAAAGAATTCATAAAACATTAAAATTCGACAATTTGATCGCTTTTTTTCCAAAATACCTGCCGTTGAAAAACGTGAAATCAACCAAGATACGAGCCCCTTATCGCAATGCTCAGCATGTGCCCAGGCGTTTTTATATTAATAATCATATCAAATTTTCATACAATTATATCAAGTAGTTTGAAAATTATTCCACTAAAATGAATTTCCAAGGGCGTCATTTAGGAGGTCGTACCTATCTTCGTAGGGAGGGCCGCTAGGAAAAAAAAATTAGGGGAACTTGTCATGATTCTATCTGAATCCGAGAGATTTCCCACAATTTCTGGGACACCCTGTATAATTTATAATAAGAATGTAGGATATACTATAGATATCGAAATAAAATTTGATTTCCTATTGTGAGTTATATGCCAGATACAAGACTGGCTAGATTGAAATCTCGAAAACCTCTATGGATAAATGATTTTCTTTATTCTAGAAAAAATCATAAAGAAATTTGGAGTTCGGAATGGACTTCATATGATTTTTTCAATAAAAGTTTAATTCTCGATCCTTCTGAGAAAGTTCCCGGTTTTCATCTGTCTAGGAAAAATTGGTGTCTATTGAATCGTCTTAGGACAGGTCATGGACGTTGTAATAGTATGCTTTTCAAATGGAATGCCATTGATAGCCCGAGATGTGAGTGTGGGCATGAAGAGCAAACTATTGACCATTTGGTCAATAATTGTTCAATATATAAATTTCCAGATGGTTTTAACTCTATTCACTTAGTATCTGATTCATTTTTGAGATGGGTTGGTACCTTCAAAACAATTTGAATATATTAGTTGATTTTGCTTTTCCGTTTTTTCTCCCTCTGGTTTTTGTTTCAGATTATCTAAAAATGCTTTGTCAACCCCTTTGAACAAATGAAGAAAGAATTACATTCGTAGAAGAAGATGCCCTCCAATATGAATATCTGAAAACAAATCCAATAACCCTACACTTATACGGGGAGACAGAGTTTTTGCTGAGGTTTTTATCTGTGCTCTTGCATCATACGCAGAAATGTATGGTGCCCCGTTTGACATTCCTCTGCTAACACTGAGATTAGGAGCGGGGAATGGATCAATATGTTTGTTTGAATGATCTGTTCCTTGTTGCCTTTTCGAGACACATGCCATAATTAAAAACAAATCTGTAACAGCTCCATTTCATAAGAATATATATATATATATATATATTTTGAGTTGATTCCATCGGTGGCAGTATTCGAGATTCTTCACTTTCCGGTGGAATTGCCCTCGGTTCTTCAGGGTCATATTCACGAAACAGCGCGAAAAATATATTTTTCGCAATTGACAAGTTCGAGTCTTGTGAGCTGCGGCTAATTTCAATAGCTCCTGAAGGCATCATCCATGAAAAGCGTAGACAACGTGGCTTGAAGACTTGGAGATCGGATGGTTCCATTTTCTTCGTGTTCCCTATCCGATATTATCTCTCTATATGCGACTTTGAGATCGCCACCAAGACGCCTCTCACAGAATCTGGGGAGATCCATGATAGAGCTCGAGTCTCTGTCTCAAGAAGCTCCGCATCACGCACCAGCGTCGGTGCCCAAACTGGCCCCGCATACTCCAAAATAGGTCGTTCATAGTTGAGCCAATATATAATATAGGAGTCGGCACTCCTCACCTGATTTGAAGACTGGGTTTATTATCGCTTCGTTCCAACGAATGGGAAGAGAACCAGTGGAAAACGATCTATGAAACAAAATGGTCAAGGGTTGAGTGAATGAAGAACCTATTGTCTGAGAAGTGAAGAAGAAATACCATCAGCACCCGGAGACGAGGAGGTGTTCATCTGTTTGAGATATGTATTTGAGGATAGTGGCTTCAGAAAACTCAACATCACACATGGTGGCATAAGAATTCAATGTTGCCATCTGTGGCAGATGTGAGGGCTCCAAAGAAGAAACGGACGAGAAAACATACGCCAACTCTTCTGCTGAATTCTCAGGAGATGCGCATATCCTGTTGTGCTTGTTCATAACCAGGGCAAAAGTAACTTACGTGGGGAGTTCAAGTACATACTTGAACAATCGTCTACGATCCCCTGAAGACACCAGCTAGACCAGGAAGTGCGAGGATTGCTTCTGCCGTTTACTGGGAGGTGAGGAAGTGAGATGGATACACAGAAATCGTGAGATATGGAAACGTAGACCCGGAGAAGTATTTTATTGCTATACAGGGTGGGGCAGAAAAACCTATCCGATTTCAAAACGTTATAAAATTAAAACCACTCAGCTTGTCAAAAAATTTTTTTTATTAACATATCGCAAATTTTATGCCATTTTTAAATTTAAGTTTTGAAAAGCACATCACTCAAATGTCGTCCTTGGGAGCGGATACACTTATTTAGGCGCTCGCGGTAGCTTTCCATGACTTTCACCGTCATTTCCACAGGAATTTCTTCAATTGCCCGAGCAATTTCCCTTCGTAAAGCAAGAAGGGTCCTTGGTCGATGCTGGTAAACCTTCGATTTGAGGTAACCCCAAAGGAAGAAGTTGGAAATCCCCAAAGCGAGCGAATGTTTTCGCGTCGAACGACGCGGGGAACGTTCAATCGCGGCTCTCACATTGGCCACGTTTTCAGGTCCTGTTGCTGTCCTGGGACGTCCAGGCGACTTCTTTTTCAATGCTGAACTCGTCTGTCTAAAATTTGACAGCCACACTTTAATCGTAGCGTGATGTGGAACAGGATCATGACGCCCGAGTCCGAAATGAATTCGAAAAGCACGTTGTGTAGCAATTATCGAACCGCCGCATTCGATAAACCGCTAAATAACAAAAGCACGATGTTCACCAGACCAAGGCATGTTGACTACTGACAAATGGCATAAAACCAGCTTTCTAACGGTTTTTACCCCACTACTCTACCTGCTCTCTCTTCTGAGAAAAAGGGATTAGAAATCGGATAGGTTCTTCTGCCCCACCCTGTATAATGAGGGGAAACTACGATATGAATGTGTTTGGATGCAGATATAATGGAAAAATGTGAAATTATGAAATAAATAATTAATAACATATGATATTCATACGTGTAATTCTCGACATTTGATGGTGAGGTAATGACTCACGTCTCACATGATTGTGATTAAAATCATACTGATAACTCCTAGGTCTCCTAAGGAGACCCCTCATAAGCTTGTTGCTTTAATCTAGTTAGAAGCGCTATTTTCTATTCACCGTGAAATATTGCAGATTATTCCGGAAGTAGTACCCGAGCTACAATCTAGAGTGCCCTATTTGATCTACAATTTTTGGCCACGATTTTTAGTTAGGAGTCACCAGGGTTTCTATGCATCTATCAATGAACATAAATACGCACCACATCTATGGCATCTTTCAAAGTCAACACCAATTTTTTTTTAGAAATATGGCAGAAGATCCGGTTGTGAATCTACTTCGGCAGCATTTCAAGAGAGTGAACGAATGCTTGCAGGACAAGAAGAATTTCGATATTTTAACAAGATTCAGATTCAAATCCACCTGCGACAAGAGCATAGACGATACGGATTTCGAGAGCGACGATGAATATTTGAACCCAGAATTCGAACTGTCTCAACGCAAACCTGGAAAGAGCTTCACAGTTGCCCTCAGACAGATTCCGGACACTTCAGTCGAAGCGATAGAATCCGAGGAATTCCAGGCTGAAACTGATTTTGAAGAATACAGTACAGAAAAAAGAACCAAGACTGAAGCTTCCTTGTCTTTGTGTAACACAACTTACGATGAAGCTGAAGAGAACGATGAGAATTATGACCAAAATCAAATGATGCTTCACCGAACATTGCCCAGAAAGCCTCTTTCAGAAAGACCTCAAACCCCCATGCTTGAAATATACGATTCAGAAGATGAAAGTGAATATTATGACACAACGCCTAGGAAAATGGAAGGCTCACAAAAATTCATACTTTATCCAGAACAATTTCAAGCAGGAGATTTGAATTTCCCAATGAAAGCAGAAGAATTGAGCGAAGAGAAGAATATGGAGAGACCGGAAATACTAGAAATCTTACCAAGAAAAGAGGAAGTTGAAGCAAAGTACAATATTCCTTCGGCTGAAGAAAGTAGGTTGAACTATATTCATTAGTATGTACCTACCTATCAGTTCATATTTTTCCGCATATTGCTAGGAAATTTTGAAATTCCAGACAAAATTTCTCAAGAAAAGTCAAGATTTCCCAACTGTTAGGAAATATTAATTTCCTCACTTTATGGAAAATGTATCTTCTTACAGTAGTCAGTAATAATAATAATAATAATAGTTTATTGAAATAATAACAATTCTATATACTTCAACTTAACAATATTAAGATTCAATAAACCCAAAAGACCCTTTAAGGCTATTAGCCTGTGCTTGAGCCATCCTGATCTATTAAACTTATTAAAAAGAAACCTGAATTCGACGAACAAACAATATTCCCATAATCTTCCACAAGCTATAACTGCATATCGACCATCTTGGCCAAATCATTCCTAGGGTAATCAGCAATGAATCTATTGAGCCCCGCTCTGAACCTATGGAGATGTTGAGTCCTTACCAAATTTTCAGGCAGAATTTGATACATTCTTGGAGCAAGGTAAGCGAAGCTGCGCTGGCCTATTGTTTTGAACGAAAAGGGAGTCCTGTAACGGGTACCTTGTTTCCTTGTTTCATGGCCATGAGTGATGGCCTTTAGTTGTGACCTATTTTTATACTGATGCACAACGATTGATCGGAAAAACAATTGTTTCACATCAAAAACCCCTGCTTCCATGTACAGCACATCGGATGGGTAGGTGAACGGCTTTCTCAACATTATCTTTAAAATTTTTTTTTGTATAATTATTAGTTTTTTCAGATGTGTATTCATTGCACCACCCCAGCCTATGATACCATAACTTATTCGAGAACCCACCAGTGAATGATATATCATCTTCAGTTTATCAATATCCAAAATCTCTCTCAAAAGTTTGAACTTATACAACAAACACCTGAGATTTCGGGTAACATTCTCTATATGTTTGTCCCATCTCAAATATTTATCTATAGTGATTCCCAAGTATTTAGCATTATCTGCTCCTTTTATTTCATTATCAGAAATTTTTAGGGTGTCATAATCAGGTAAGTTTCGATTTCTACATGTAAACGTAATGTACCTTGTTTTCTCGAAGTTTATCGTCAACAAATAATAGTCCAACCAAGTCTTAATGACTTTGAGATCGCTCTCAGCAATTCGTTTCAGTTCGTTCCAACTATCGGCCTGGTATAGAATAGCCGTATCATCGGCAAAACCAATCACTCGTCCATAGCTATTCATTCTAAGTAATCCATTTATATATATTGTAAAAAGTAGAGGTCCCAGCACAGTCCCCTGCGGAACCCCATACATTATGTGCGTCACATCACTCAAGCATCCTCCTATTTCGACAAACTGCTGTCTCTCCAACAAATAGCTCCCCATCAGACTCAGCACACTACCTCTCAAACCTACGTCCTCTAAGGTCTCCAACAACTGTGTGTGACTAACACTATCGAACGCCCTCGCTAAATCCAAGAAAACGCACATTGTCGGCTTACTCCCATCTGAAGCCCTGTAGACATCAGATACGAGAAAAGGCATCGCATCTTCAGCACATCTATCCTTCTGAAATCCATACTGCCGATTCGAAATAATCTTATTATCACCTAAATATTTATCTATTTTTTGTTTTATTATCTTTTCGAAGATCTTGGCAACATTCGAAATAAGCGATATAGGTCTGTAATTTTGCATTTGAGTTCTATCTCCCTGTTTGTAAAGAGGTTTTATAACGGCGTTTTTCAAAGCTTTGGGCCATGTTCCTGATGATATGCTCCGATTTATGAGGTGAGCAATGGGTTCTGACACCCATTGAGCCACACTCTTCAAAGTCTCTGCTCTTAACCCATCCACACCAGGAGATTTGTTATTTTTCAATGTTTTTATTATTTTTTCAACCTCATGTCTATTCGTTGGCGTCATAAACATAGTGCTCCCACATATATTCCGGTATGGAACTGTTGAGGGCCTCGTGATCTCACCGGCCAGTTTTTCGCCTACTTTCCGATAAAATTCATTAAATTCGTTACATATGATCAGTGGATCTGTCACCGTACTATCATCTTCCAATTTTATTTCATCAATTCTGGTGTTCCTCCTTGAGTTCCCTCCTACCTCATTTATAACCTTCCACAGCTGCCTGGAATCACCACCACACTCGACAATTTTATCACTGTAATACTTTTTTTTGGTTATCCTGAGCAAAACTCTGAGTTTGTTCCTGTAGCTGACGAATCTGGCCCTAAGAGCTCCATCATTTGGACTTTCCTGCGAAAGTTTGTAGAGTCTCTCTCTTTCATTTATACTCTTTACTAAGCCATTCGAAATCCAATACTGTCTTTTCTTTCTATTATGTTTGATGTTTTTCGTCACAGTACATTCTTCTATTACGTTTTTCAATTGACCCATAAATAGCTCCGTCGCCACATTCACGTTCTGCTCTTCATATATGGATGTAAAGTCTGATTGCGCAATTTTTTCGCGTAATTTTTCATTATCGGTATACTTCCTATATACACACAAATAATCTGCCCCCCGACCTACCACCCTGAAGGGTATCTTAAGGATCACAGGAAAGTGATCTGTTATGCAGGTTTTAACAGTCAGTGGAATACATTCATCTCTGTCGTGTTCAGTCTTCAGAAATATGTGGTCTATACATGATTTTGATTGTCCACATATTCTTGTGAATGAATTTATCATAGACATGAAATTGAACTCACCCATTAGATCCAGATACCCTCCAGTAATTTCATTGTCGAGTTTTAAATTGATGTTAACGTCTCCGACAAACAAACTGTAGTCGAAGCCTCCACAACCCCATTGGTGAACACACTGTGACAAATAATTTGGCGGATGCGACTTTGTTTAATTTATTCATGCCCCTCAATTATCGATTGTAGATTGCCTATAATACTTATATTTTTTTGTGGATTTTGTTAGAACATGTGCTGGAAAGTCATAATTCTTCATTCTTCATGTTGAGACGTATGCTTTTGGCACATCGGAAGTTAAAAATTGAAATTCTCGATTTCAATCAGCGATTATTAGCTGGATTCTTCTTTCGAAGTGATTTGATTTTACCATTTCATTGGAGATATTTTGGTTTTATTGGAAGTGGTAAAATTTCCGTTTTAAACGGGATTTGTACGCATTAGTCCATCAACACACATTAAAGGCCGCCTAACATCTAAGGTAACTGAAAGAATGAAATTTCAAGTTCATGTACTTATACCTATATGTATTGCAATTTCCACATTTAGGCTTTTTCTCTTTGGATTCCCTTTTGGATTCAAGATCAGGGAACTCTATCATCAAGGATCCGACTGAAAACAGTCGAAGGTTCTATCGCCACCCACCCCGGATTGATCCTTCCAGATCATTCTTGGAGAACATTCTGGAGGACATCTACAATTTGGCTGAGTACCAAAAGAAAAATCACATAATTTTCACCTTCTCTATAATTAACATCACCTTCTTTATAATAACATTTGTGAATGAATGCCGGCACTCATATAATCAGAGAGTTTGTATGCACATTTTCATATATTCAGAGGTTTATTTGATGAACAACTAGTCATATATCTTATTAAACCCATAATATTTAGTATTTTCTCATTTTTATTTCGATTGCCCGATTTTAAATTATTTGGTGGTTTCTGATACATATTTTCAAGGGTTATAGTAACTTTCCAAACCACCTGGCGCCCTTTTTTTTTGAGTTTAAGACCCACTCTCATCTCCACTGCAGTATAGCCGCGAGCTGCACCCTTGAAAATAAAATTTCTGTTATCTTTAATTTTGGGAAATTGATTTAAAATCAATTCAGCACGTAACAGAAATATTTGGCGCCCAACGTGGGGCCCGAGGTAACTTAGGCCCTTTCGTAACTGTAAATATAATTTGTGAAAATTGCATATAAACCATATCTTTCAATATTTTCATTTTTCGTTGATTTCATATATTGCGGAAATTCTTTCATTTACCTTGGATTCATAAAGAAGTTGTACCCACATGTGTGTTTACATTTTTTTTTTGGGTTATTTCTATGCACTGCCTGGTGAATTATTTCTTGGTATAATAATTTTGAATTTATATTTGGGATATTGTTCATGTTCGTTAATTATTCACATTGAATAATTATTTTGTTGAAATATTTTTAGAATTTCATTCATCTGGCAATTTTGTCGTATATTTCATCGAAAAATATATTTAAGTTTGTTTCGATATTCTTTTTCGGTTTGTTGATTGAATTAAATTTCAATATGGAATTAAATTTTGAATGCAATAGATTGGCTAAAGACGAGTTAGTTTACGAACTAAAGATAAGAGGATTTGAAGATGTTGGTACAGTGGATGAAATGCGATCTTGCTTGCGAAATGTTTTAAAGTTGGAGATATCAGGACGAAAATTAACATATCCTCCTTACTCAATGAATTGTGAGTCTGAATTTAAAGTAATCAAAGAGAAAATTGCGGAAATTTGTTTATTGATTGATCAATTTTCTGATGTTGTTTCTAGCGGTCCTCACAAGAAAATATTGTCCAAAATTGCTCATATTGTGAAACGCATTGATAGAATTGTACCTAAAACTGATGAAAATCGAAAAGAACGTAGTAAATTACTTGCGGATAGTTTGACGTTGATGCCGAGATTGAAAAATAAAATTCGTACCCAACAGAATCAGGATATGAGTGTTTTGGATTCAAGTCTTTTAAATGTTTCTCTAAATAGCGATGACTCGGATGAGGATATCACAACTCATAGTACACCTGGAACTTCGCGACAAAAGTCGGTTGTACACACTCACATTCCTGTTGCTTCTTCGGTCAAATCGTTTCCTGTTTTTAAGTGGAATTTGAAGTTTTCTGGGGATGATAGAAAATTTTCGGTTGCTTCTTTTCTAGAGAGAGTTGATAGATTAAGTCAGGCTAGACATGTTGACAAGGACGAATTATTTGAATCAGCAAATCAGCATTCGATTTATTTACCGGTACCGCGGAAAAATGGTTTAGCGCGAATTTTTCACGTTTTAATAATTGGGATGAATTAGTATTCGCATTGAAGAGACAGTTTCAGCCTCCAGATTATGACGATCGTGTATTCGAAGAAATTGAAAGACGTACACAAGGCGACGACGAGAATATAGGAATTTATGTTGCAAATATGATTAATTTCTTTGCTAGGTTGACTTGTAAAGTTCCTGAATCAACTCGTTTGAAGATTATTATGAAGAATCTTAATCGTTTTTATCAATTACATCTAGGACTTATAGAGGTTACGTCAATTGATCATCTCGTAGAATTATGCACCAAATTAGAAGTAAAAAAGCACTGTATTGAGAGTTTTAGTAAACCTTCACGTAGAAAAAGTGATCTGGAGCCTGATCTAGCTTATGTCGATGCAAATTTTCCATCTACTTCAAAAGAAGTTAAATGCTCTTCAGCCAATGCCAATATCATGAAATGCTGGAATTGTAGTCAAATCGGTCATAGGTCTCGTGAATGTAGAAAACCATCTAAGTTACATTGTTATAAGTGCGGTAAACCTGACGTTACTGTTCGCAATTGTAACAATTGTACAAAACAGTCTCGTTCGGAAAACTAGATAGGGAGTCGATTTTAGGTAGGATCTCGAAATCCCATTCTCATACTACCGAAAATATTTTGGATTCAGTTGTTGTTGATAAACAAAAGATAATTTTGGACTATATCATTTCACATTTGGATGAAGATCAAAGACCCTATTTAAATATTAAAATTTTTGGAATTAAATTTGTCGGCCTCTTGGATTCTGGAGCTACTCGTACCATAATGGGAATAGATGTTTGGGAAAAACTTAGCCATTTTAAGTTTGTTTTGAATACACATGATGCTCCACAAATAAAAGTCGCGAATGGGGAATCTTGTTTAAGTTTGGGAACGGTTCAGATTCCTGTTCAGTTGATGAATAAGATTAAATTGATTGATGTCTTGATTGTTCCTATACTGGGAAATAAATTCATTTTGGGGTTAGATTTTTGGAAGATAATGGAAATTATACCTGATCTAAATAAGGATGTTTGGAACTTTTCATGTTCTGAAATTTCTGTTCAACAAACAGGACCAAAAGCATTATGTTCCAAATCTGATTTGAGTCCATCTCAACAGAAAGTTTTAGGGGATTTCATTGAGAATAATTTTAAAATTATGGGAAATCAGTTGGGATGTACTCATTTAGTAGAATTCGAAATTCATACCGATTCTCCTCCAATTAAGCAACGATATTATCCGGTGTCACCTATAGTCCAGAAACATATTGATGAGGAATTAGATAAAATGCTTGAGTTAGGTATAGTCGAAAAATCGAATAGTTCGTGGTCATCTCCAATTTTATTGGTTAAGAAGAAAGACGGCGGTTATAGATTCTGCGTAGATTTTCGAAAGTTGAATCGTGTCACAAAACCAGACGCTTATCCTCTTCCATATATTTCAAGAATATTAGATCGTCTCAAGGGAGCCAAATTTTTGTCCTCTATGGATATTAAATCGGCATATTGGCAAATACCAATGAAAGATTCTAGCAAAGAATATACAGCATTTACCATACCTAACCGAGGCCTTTTTCATTTTGTTAAAATGCCTTTTGGTTTGATGAACGCTCCTGCGGTTTGGCAACGTCTTATGGACAAGGTTATTAAAGCAGATTTAGAGCCTTTTGTGTTTGTTTATTTAGATGACATCATTGTTATCACTGATTCTTTCGAAAAGCATTTAGAAATATTGGGCATATTATTTAAACGTCTTCGTAATGCTGGTTTAACAATCAGTCAGGAAAAAAGTCATTTTTGCAAACCGGAACTCAAATATTTGGGGTATATTGTGGATAAACACGGTCTCAGGGTTGACCCTGATAAAGTAGATGCTATCATGAAAGTTTCTGTTCCGAAAACCGTAAAAGAATTACGATCTTTTCTTGGCATGGCATCTTGGTACAGGCGTTTTATACCTAATTTTTCGGCAACTGTTTTCCCTTTATGTCAACTTTGACGTAAAAATGCGAAATTTATATGGAGCTCGGAATGTAATTTAGCTTTTAAAACTTTGAAGGAACACTTAGTTCGCGCTCCACTGCTAAGTTGTCCTGACTTCTCTTTGCCGTTTATTGTCCAAACGGATAGCAGTAACTTTGGTTTAGGCGCTGTTCTCAGTCAACAAACTTCAGATGGTGAGAAGGTTGTTTGTTACCTTAGTCGTTCATTGACAAAATGTGAGCGTAAATATTCTACTACGGAAAAAGAATTATTGTGCGTAGTTTGGGCATTGGAAAAGTTGAGACCTTATATAGAGGGATCACATTTTACTGTAATTACTGACCATCACTCTTTGATTTGGTTACATAATCTTAAAGATCCTAATGGTAGATTGAGTAGATGGGCAGTTAGACTGCAACAATTTGATTTTGAAATAATACATCGAAAAGGTAAAAATCATATAGTTCCCGATTTTCTGTCACGTTCTGTCCCTAAGATTGACTGTGACACAGTTGAGATTGATTCGGACAGCGATTTTGAAGATTTTTCTAACACTAAAGATAGGTTTTATTCAGATTTGAAGGCTCGTATTGCGGAGAATCCTTTAAAGTTTCCTAAATGGCGTCTCGATAACAATAGGATTTTCAAATATGTAAAATGTAGTTTTCCGGAATTATTACAGGAAGATCAAGATCGTTGGAAATTGTTAGTTCCAAAGGAATTTCGTATGAAATTAATTCATTTCATTCACTCAAAACCCACCAGCGGACATCCTGGAGTATTTAAGACTTTTCATAAAATTTGTGAAAGATACTATTGGCCTAAAATGAAATGCGATATTTCAAATTTTATTAAGAAATGTAACGTCTGTATAGGACACAAAGCTGTTCAAAAGCCACCTGCTGGTTATTTAGGTAAACGCCCTAGTCTCTCTCGTCCATTTCAAATGCTAAGTGTTGATCTCATGGGTCCTCTTCCTAAGTCAACTAAGGGTTACAAATATATTCTGCTCATTTGCGATTATTTTTCTAAATTTGTTTTATCGGTTCCTTTACGCAATGCAACAGTTCCAAAGATTTGCGAATATTTGGAAAATGAGGTATTTTTATTATTCGGTGTTCCTCAATATTTGATAGCGGATAATGGCGTACAATTTAAGAGTAAAAAGTTTCTTGATTTATGCAAGAAGTACCAAACGAAAATTTTCTTTAATGCGCTCTATCACCCCCAAAACAACCCTACCGAGCGTAGTAATCGCGTTGTGAAAACAATGCTGTCTTGTTATATTCAGGATAACCATAGAAAATGGGACTTATTTTTGCCCTCTGTAAGTTGCGCAATACGTACCTTGGTTCACGAAGTAACCGGCTACACCCCTTACTTTGTTGTATTCGGAAAACAACATGTTCTTTCGGGAGACTCTCATAAAGATTTGCACTTGAATGAGAAATGTGTAGATGTTGAGCGATCTAACATTGATCCATCACGATCTTTAGGATTCAACAAAATTTATGAATCAATTAAAAAACGACTGGAGAATGCTTACAAAAAAGTCAGTCAACGCTATAATTTGAGGCGGAGACTTGTTAGTTATTCTGTAGGAGACACAGTTTGGCATAGAAACCATTCTTTGTCAAATAAAAGTAAATTTTTCGCTTCTAAGTTAAGTGCGAAATATGTCGGCCCTTTCAAGGTTAGAAAGAAAACAGGCACTTGTACCTATGAACTTGTGGATGATAACGGAAAATCAGATGGAATATGGCACGTTAATGATTTAAAGTCTGGTGCGGAGTCAGAGTTAGATGTCTAACTCTTATTTTAGTGGGGGGGGGAGATTTGTGACAAATAGTTTGGCGGATGCGAATTTGTTTAATTTATTCATGCCCCTCAATTATCGATTGTAGATTGCCTATAATACTTATATTTTTTTGTGGATTTTGTTAGAACATGTGCTGGAAAGTCATAATTCTTCATTCTTCATGTTGAGACGTATGCTTTTGGCACATCGGAAGTTAAAAATTGAAATTCTCGATTTCAATCAGCGATTATTAGCTGGATTCTTCTTTCGAAGTGATTTGATTTTACCATTTCATTGGAGATATTTTGGTTTTATTGGAAGTGGTAAAATTTCCGTTTTAAACGGGATTTGTACGCATTAGTCCATCAACACACATTAAAGGCCGCCTAACATCTAAGGTAACTGAAAGAATGAAATTTCAAGTTCATGTACTTATACCTATATGTATTGCAATTTCCACATTTAGGCTTTTTCTCTTTGGATTCCCTTTTGGATTCAAGATCAGGGAACTCTATCATCAAGGATCCGACTGAAAACAGTCGAAGGTTCTATCGCCACCCACCCCGGATTGATCCTTCCAGATCATTCTTGGAGAACATTCTGGAGGACATCTACAATTTGGCTGAGTACCAAAAGAAAAATCACATAATTTTCACCTTCTCTATAATTAACATCACCTTCTTTATAATAACATTTGTGAATGAATGCCGGCACTCATATAATCAGAGAGTTTGTATGCACATTTTCATATATTCAGAGGTTTATTTGATGAACAACTAGTCATATATCTTATTAAACCCATAATATTTAGTATTTTCTCATTTTTATTTCGATTGCCCGATTTTAAATTATTTGGTGGTTTCTGATACATATTTTCAAGGGTTATAGTAACTTTCCAAACCACCTGGCGCCCTTTTTTTTTGAGTTTAAGACCCACTCTCATCTCCACTGCAGTATAGCCGCGAGCTGCACCCTTGAAAATAAAATTTCTGTTATCTTTAATTTTGGGAAATTGATTTAAAATCAATTCAGCACGTAACAACACTTTCCCAATTCCTCCAAGAATTCCACCTTTGAAGTTGAAGGTGGTCTGTATACAGATGTTACCAAAAACGACCTCCCACTTGAATATATCTCAGCCTGAATCATTCTGATCTCTCCCACGGTCACAATCCTGAATTTATGATTCAGGGAGTTTCTCACATACATAACCAAACCATCATTCTGATTAATGGTACCCTCATTATAAAATATCTCGAATCCATCCAAACCATACAAAGAAACGTCCCCAACATGCCATGTTTCCGACAACACCACACAGTCAAAGTTTGTGTTGAACTGTTCAAGAAACACTCGGAACTCATCGAAGTTCTTAGCTATGCTCCTCACATTCATATGAACCACATTAAAGTATTTGACATCTTGTACACCAACTGTATCTAGTTCGCACGAGTAGATCTCCCTCGTGCTCACAGGACTAAAATTGACGTCCCGCAAGTATTGATCCATCTTCGATCACGAATAACATATACCTTTTTGAAATAAAAATATTTTTGTGTTTTTTTTCCTATTTTCAAAAATTTTTTTTTTTTATTTATTTTTTTTATTAGTTTTTTTATTAGTTTTTTTTATTAGTTTTTTTTTATTAGTTTTTTTTTTTTACATGTTCTACATAAACAGGGTGTATTTTAAGGTGAGGCTTTTCTTTTGAAAGGTGATAAGTCATTTTACCGAAAATTTCTTATATGAAATGTTCAATTTAAAAAAATTTTGAGCATCAATACCTCAATACTACCCTGGCCTCCACCTCTCTGTTCATCAGATTAACCATCTGCTATGAATCCAGAACGTAAAGCGGTATATGGCAAAATGATCTGTTCTACGCACTAGAATTCTTTGCAAATTTGTATTATTATCTTTCAACCTTTGTAAGGCGATTTTTTCTGAGGAGAATTCTTAAGTTCGAAGTAAGCAGTGGAAAATTTATTTGAAAGGCCGTGTAATAAAAATTAAGGAAACTCGCCCACAACATTTATTTAAATTGTTCACAGAAATTGTTCGAAATTATCATCATTCGTTCAATGTGCACAAAGTCTTGCACGCGGTGATAATGAATGGTTACATGCAGCAGTCATCAAATCATCAAATAATTCCACAAGCATTTGAGTTCTTCTGAACTATTCAGTTCACCCTCACTATACACTAATGTTTTTCAATAACCCCAAAGTAACAAATCACAAGGGTTGAGATCCGGGGAGCGTGCATGCCAAGAAATTGATCCACCACGACCTATCCACCTATGAGGAAACACACAATTCAAATAATTTTTGACATTTCGTCGATAGTGCGGAAGTGCTCCATCTAACAACAGCCACATTCTCTGCCGAATATCGAGAGGCACATCTTATTATAATTCTGGTTAATTGTTCTGAAGAAAATCAAGAAAGTCTTCACTTGACAATCGTGGTGGTAAAAAGAATGGCCCAATAAGCATACCACACACGAGACCGATCCAGACATTCAAGGAAAACCTTTGCTGAAAACTTGTTCTGTAGACAGCATGAGGATTTTATGTTGACCATACATGAGAATTATGAAAATTATTTACTCCATTTCTTGTGAAAGTGGCTTCGTCGGTAAACAGAATTGATGATGTTGAATGTTGGTTATTTTAAAGCCACAGGCAGAATTCTTTTCTCCGAGGATGATCTTCTGATTGGAGTGCTTGAACTCTTCGGAAATGGTTGGGGTGAAATTGCTCCTGCTTTAATGTATTCCAAACTTTTCTGAGGCTCACTTGAACGACTCTGGCCATGGATCGTGTACTTATTGTTGGTTGTTCCTCTGATCCTCGATTTCGACCATTTGGAATGTGCGAGGCCTTCTAACATGTGATCCCCGTGAGTCGTTTAAACAACCAGTATCTCTACATCTTAGCACCAGGTTTATGAACATCCGCGAAGTTGGGTGATTTCTTAGCGGAAATCTTGTTCTGTACAACTTATACGCTGTAATGAAGTTACTTTTTTTTGTCGTGGGAGTCCTGTCTCATAGAAAAATTTTTCGATCGAGTTTCATTATTTTCATTCAATAAATTCGATCTGATAAATTAAACCCGATAAATCGAATATTCCCAATCCGCGTGTAAAAGAAATCCCTTGAGGTGGCATATGGGCGCTGTTGAGGTCCGATAAACTCGCGAATTTTTATGTTTTTCAGACGGCCGCGAATCCAAAAAACAGCGGCGGACTCCGAATTTTGTTGCCTTATAAGGTAACGTTTTAATTACTTTCTTGAATGACGTGATGTCATGACGGCCAATCAGGCGGTGCCTTAGTTCCCTTCTTCTTGAAATTCTGAATTTTCGCACGCGTCATTACCCCACTTTTTCGTTTTAAAGGTTTTAAAAAGGGCCATCAGAGCTGATACAATATATTTTACATATTTTTTGCCGTCTGAACTGTTTGAATACGTTTTTCCGATTTGAGAAGATCTTTTTAACCACCTCCTGCCGTCTGAATAGTTTGCCGATTTAAGAAAATTCTTTTTTGAATTGCTCTTTCCGTTGAAACAAATCACAGCGTTTTTTGCCGATTTTGTCTTTCGAAGACCGTTACAAATTAATTTAAATAGGTCAGTGAAAGTGAGATAGGACTCCGTTTTGAAAAGTGGGAAATTTCCGTAATCGGTAAGGCCTCCATTCTCATTACTTTTATGCTGATTGTTTCCGTTGAAATATCGTTCCAACATTTTTTTTTGTGTTTCATCAATATTCTTAAATTTTCCTTTCATTGTGTGCGTACTCCATAATTTTTACGATTTTCATCTGGATTGACTTCGGCGAGACTATATAGCGTTGTTACGGCACCGTGTCACCCCTAGTCAATCTACTGAAAGTTTTCAGATTTATCAAAGGCACTCCTCCAGGTTGAGGGGTTTCGTTGTTGAAGCCACTTTTCCGGACGGTGTTGTTGGCACCACTGTTCCCTTCATATCTTTTCTTTCCGTTGTGTGCGTGCTTCATAATTCTTGCGATTTTCATCTGGATTGACTTCGGCGAGACTAAATAGCATTGTTACGGCACCGTATCACCCTTAGTCAATCTACTTAAAGTTTTCAGATTTATTGAAGGCACTCCGCCAGGTTGAGGGGTTTCGTTGTTGAAACCACTTTTCCGGACCGTGTTGTTGGCACCACTGTTCCTTTCATATTTAATCTTTCCGTTGTGTGCGTACTTCATAATTCTTGCGATTTTCATCTGGATTGACTTCGGCGAGACTATATAGCGTTGTTACGGCACCGTGTCACCCCTAGTCAATCTACTGAAAGTTTTCAGATTTATCAAAGGCACTACTCCAGGTTGAGGGGTTTCGATGTTGAAGCCACTTTTCCGGTCGGTGTTGTTGGCACCACTGTTCCCCTCATATCTTTTCTTTCCGTTGTGTGCGTGCTTCATAATTCTTGCGATTTTCATCTGGATTGACTTCGGCGAGACTAAATAGCATTGTTACGGCACCATGTCACCCTTGACCAGTCTACTGAGAGTTTGCAGACTTACTGAAGTCACTACGTCAGGTTGAGGGATTCTATACTAGAGTCACTCTCCTGTGCGTTGTGGGCAGCACAACCTTACCTTATCCCATTCATCCCCGTTTGAATTGTTAATTCGACCCTGGTCGGATCTAAACGACTAGAGCGAAACACACTGGCATCAGGTCCGTTGTCAGCATTGGTTTTGAACGATATTTTACTGTGCCCTGCCGATTCACCCTATTTTTGCTTCACTATTTCCGCCCCCCTTTTAATTCCATTCCGTCGCTACGCCTGCTCACCTCGCCCTGCCGCCTTAACGAATCGTAACCCGTTATTGTTTTCACATTTTGTAAATATTTATTTGCTTCTTCGCTGTTATTTTCATTTTGGATGGTACATTTTATTTTCGTTTGTAATAGATAACGTACGTTTATTTTTTAGTTCTGGGATTTCGTTGTTAAAATGATTAAAAGTTTACTCATTATAAGTTAAGTTTCATCCTGGTGTTTTATTCGATTCATCAGACACTTTCGTGAAAGAAACATTTCCTTAATCGCTAACAACTTAGATTAAAACCGAACCCTTCTCCACTGTATAAAAGCTACCCTGGCAGAAGTGAAGGGTTCTAGTCAAGGCGCTACAACCTTGTAAAACCTATTGTGGCTGGCGCCCGAGAATTTGTCGACCGAAAAGGTAGTTACGCCCTTGGAGTCCTTCCCCCAATTAAGGGATTCTCACATGGCATTTTGTTTTGATTCACTTTGAATTAAAAGCATATCAATAAGTTCATTATTTGAATAAACGTGCTGCATTTTCGAAACATAAAACACTTGTATGTACAATCTACACCGCAGGTACCCTTGTCGTAACACGATCGAAGATTATACTGATCACAATTCATATTCTGAGTCATGTATGATAAGAAAAAAAAACAAGAGATGTTGGAAAAAAGCTGTTGTTTTACCAGTACCAAAAGTGTCGAATCCGAAGAACTTGAGCAATTTACGACCTATTAGCATTTCACCTACATTGTCCAAAATATTGGAAAAAATTATGTATAAGCAACTTTGGTCATATTTGAATTCAGTCTGGTTTTCGAAAAAATCACAGCTGTACCACGGCCTTGCTGAACATCACCGATGACATAATTAGGGCAACTGATCAGGATGAACTTACTATGCTTGCACTCTTAGACTACTCGAAAGCATTTGACAGTCTCAATCACAAGCGGTTAGCAGCAATATTGGTACAAGTTGGATTTTGTGATCATTCTGTTCTTCTTCTCGTTTCTTATCTTACTGAACGTTATCAATCGGTCTCTTTTAATGGCAAAGTGTCATCTCCTCTCAAAATTCAGAAGGGTATACCGCAAGGGTCCATTCTTGGACCGATTTTGTTTATCATTTACATTTCACAGTTCAATCTTGTTTTATCCACAATTATGCGGACGATACTCAGCTGTATATCTCCTTCTTTCTGAATGAATCTGCTCAGGCAATTTCTGCTCTGAACTATGAATTAAATTTTATCAGTGATCTGTCCAGTTAGCAGTGAGCTGTCCATTGCCTGCAGCTGAAAGGGGATAAGACCGTTGCCATGTTTTTTGGGAGATGAGATGACAAGATCAAATTTTTAGATGAAGGTTATTCGATAATGTATTTCACAGATATAACAGAATAACTTCTCCCTTATCTTGAGTTATTATGCTGAACACTGTTGAGAATCGGATGAACTCGGGTTATTGGCAACTGTGGGCACGCAATATATTCTGTATTTATGATCATACCAAGTCAGTTAAATGACGTGAACTAATCAGAATCCGGAAAAATGTAAATTTAAAAAAATTTCTTTCGACCTACAGGTAAAATAAATGTACAAGTCAAAGACTCACACTGTACAAGTAAGTTTCAATCTTCATCTTCATCGTTCCCTCCTCCTTTTTCTTCTCGGTTATTGGCAAAATTCATGTCGGCCCAATTTTTTTTTAAATACTCTGTCTAGTACCTGCCAAACAAACTTTCAACATTATTTTCTCAAAGTACCAAAATTTGTAGATATGTCGTTGACAATGTACCAAAAGTAGGTACTTTTGTTGTGAATAACAAAAAAATTGATATGATATCATATTTTGTATAAGAATGAAATTTTTTTTTCCAGATGAGCGAGCTTTCCATAAAGAACTTGAACTTTATAAAAGAGATATTAAACTGGAGAAAACAATCAAAAGTTTGTCATATAACGACACAAATTTCCGCAATCACACTGTCCAAGCCCAGCCGCCAAGTGCTAGCTACAACCAATACCCGAAGAACGTAAACTACAGTAGAACCGGAAAACAACATGATTTCAATGTCGATGATTCCATCGCTCTGAACGTTGCTCGGAAGCAAACTCCTGAATATCTCAGCAATTACTTCGAAAAAGCTAAAACGAATGTTTGTCGAAAAGATTCTCAACATGAACAAGAGAAAGGACAATTTTTCAATTGTGATACTCCCCGACCAGGATCACCAGTCGACAATGAAATTCTTGAGTTTGTCTACGAAAAAATTCTTAGAAATTCTTCAACGAACGGAGAAGGCGTTCGTTCATCATACAACGAAGATACAATCAGTGAGAGCGACTATCTACCCGTGAATCATTTGGTAATACAAAAAGAGATGATGAAGAGGATTGAGGATATGTACCATCCTGGGGATAATAAATGAATCTAATACTCATCTTGTAATAATCGAAATATATTTTGGTGCTGATAACTATTATTTCATTCCATAGCTACGTAGGTATTCATTTTAAGTAGAACCACCTGGCACCTGCCTTATGTAACCTATTTGTATTATACAGGACGTCAAACTGTGGAGGTACAGCCTGGTGCTAATTTTCTCGTGAAGTATCGATTTCCATGTAATTTGTAAATCTCGCGCATACAGGGTGTCTCATTTGAAAGTGTCCAACCTCAATAACTCAACAACGAATCAGAATTTGTAAAAACACTCAGACAGGTTGTTTTTTGATGACAGGGGGACAGGATCTGGGATACAAGGCTTGTTTCTACTAGCATCCCCCTGGGGAGGGTTGCAACCCCATCAGGAATGTACATAGGGAAAGTGGGTGGTTTTGTAGCACAAATGGAAGAATGGATTCAAATTTGTATGAACCTGCAGTTTGTGTTCTTATAAGTGAATATTCACAAAGTTACAGGGTGTTTTCAATGGAATTATGGTAGGTACCCATAAAACGAAATGAAACAGAGATGTTCTAATTGATCGCATAATTTTTATTGAAAGAAAAATATTTTCAACAAACAGTATTGGTCAAGTTTTTCCGCAAATGCTCAGAGTGCTCGCCATTAGATTGCATGCAGCGATACAATCATTCTTCAAAATTATTTCGTACATGCTGTAGCATTTTAGGAGTAATGTTACGACATTTTCTCATTCGTGCTCTAAGGTCATCTTAATCTGCAACTCTGGTTTCATAAACTTGTGATTTCAAGTGGCCCCAGGGAAAAAAATTCAAGCGGTGTTTGATCCGGCGATCGCGCCTATCCAACGTCTAGGAAACCTACCATGCAGGTACTGTCTTACCCTAGCTGCAAAGTGCGGCAGAGCTCCGTCCTGCTGAAAGCGTAACTCCTCTTCTAAACATTTTTCATCTGCCTCCAAAGCTTCGGTGATTAGAAAATCAATCACGTTTTCGAGCAAATCCAGATACACATTGCCAGTGAGATTTCCAGGATTGAACACGGGACCAATCAAGTGATCTTCCCAAATACCCATCCAGACGTTGAGTTTTTGTGGAGGTTGAGAATGTTGCTCCCTAAAGAGGTGAGGATTTTCATCGGACCAAAACCTACAATTATGTTTGTTGACATTTCCGTTAAAAAAAAGATGCATTCATTTGAAAAGCACACTTTGTAAAAAATCACAGGATTTGCAATAATTTCTTGCGAAATTATTTGGCAAACCGGCAAAATTCTCCTATAATCATCATCTCCGTTCAGTTCATGAACAAGTGTGATTTTATAAAGATGGAACTTAGCCAGCTTCAATATTCTGTGGACACTTGCTTTCGAATATTCAGTTCCCTGTGACAGCTTTCTAACTAAAGCTGAATACAGACTATTCTGACGTGACGTGTTTACATGTGGGCCCACGTCAAAATTGTGCGTGATATAAAAATCCATAAAAATGCAACACATCGTTCTGTGCGTTCACGTTCATATTAGGCCAATGTGAGCACTGCACGGTCCTGACGTGACGTGAAATCACGTCACGTCAGAATAGTCTGTATTCACCTGTACACTTCCACATTGTTTTCGTTAGCCGTTAGTTGACCAATTACGGCGACTTGATCATTTCCACCCGTTACCGTACGATGCGATTATGTTTTTTGTTTGTAACCGATCCTGTTACCTCAAACTTATAATAATAATGTTTATTCGCAAAAATAATCACAATTCAGGAAATAAATGAATGAATAATACGAATAAACAGAGGCATCACTGAAATAACAACTACGATAAGTTGTTACTTATGCGTGATATAGCCATAACATAATATAAAAACACCCAACACCCAAATATGTATATAATAAACCCCAGAATGAAGCAACAAAGAAAAAAGAAAAGGCCAAATTAAGTAAAATACATGCATAAGAAATATTTCCTCCTTTATGTCACAATCGGCGGGAGATCCTTCAGTAAAAGCAGGAGGAACAAAAGGGAAACCAACACAAGAGCAATCCTAGACGCATGCATTCATAACTCTGCTAAATAATTCTCTCTCATCCTTCAGTCAGTCTTAGACCCTTTTTTTGAACGTGGTATATCCATTTATATTCCTTATAGTCTCAGGTAGTAAATTCTTTATTTTCGAACCAAAATATCCACAACTAGCGACCTGCCCCGGCTTCGCACGGATGCAATGCTGATTCTTAATACCTACTACAGAATGTCCTTATAGACAACGTTTACTGCTTTTTTGTCATTAGACAATACAAACATATTTTGTTTTGAAGTTACTCTTGAAAGAGCGACATATAATTGACCATGAGAAAAACACTCTACGCTCAAATCTAAGCCCGCAACGTTGAATGTTTGACCCTGCGATTTATTAATGGTCATTGCAAAAGATGTCTTTACCGGAAATTGTAGGCGTTTGAATTGGATCGGTAAATCCGATGGTATTAGCGGAATTCGGGGAATTAATACGTCTTCTCCGGTACCACATCCGGTGAGTACCTATTGTGCACTCTATTATGAACTTTTTTAGTGATTTTACCAACAAACGCGTGCCATTGCAAAGTTTAGGTGGATTCAGGTTTCTTAATAAAATAACAGGACACCCTACTTTCAACACCATTTTATGAGAAGGGAGTCCAGACGGGTTCAAAGAATTGAGAAATTCTGTAGGAAAATGGACAGCTTCTTCCAAATCGATAGCAGTATCGACAGAGTAGTAAATTTGCATTGGCGCATCAATCTTTGAAAGAATCAAGTTATTTATCTTATCCACTTGTTCGTTAGTTGGTGACAGAATTGCTCTTTCTTTAAACCAAGATATAGTCTTACAACTTATTCTATCAATGTCAGGATAGACATTGTTGATCAACTCTCGAATGTTGTCTATCAAAACACAAAGGTTTTCTAGGTTAATTCTTCCATCACTTTGTGTTAAACTCTCCATTGCCAACTTTTAGCAACATCTCTGAAAAAAGCCTGTTCTCACGTGAGGACAATGAAACCCTCATGTTAGTTTTAAGCTCTAACTTATTAACGTGTGGCCATAGGTTGGATCTTTTTAGGGAAGCATTTATCTCGTCAGCACGTGTTCTTCGAGTCACAACTGGTAGGATTTGACGGAAATCTCCTGAGAACAGAATTGTGCATCCACCCATAGGTGAATTTTTGCTGCGCAAATCGCGCATTGTCCTATCCAATACTTCCACAGACGTCTTGTTTGACATGGTGGCTTCGTCCCAGACTATTAATGAGCAGTCACGCATCAATTTTTCTGTATTGCTCTGTTAGAATCACTACAGATGCTGTTATTATCATCGGAGGCGACTTTCAGCGGGAGCTTGAATGTAGAGTGTGCAGTTCGGCCTCCTTCTAAAAGTGTAGCGGCAATGCCGGATGATGCGACAGCTAATGCAATTTTTCCGGTGGATCTGACTTTTGTTAGAAGCAAATTGATTAAAAATGTTTTCCCTGTACCTCCTGGGTGACTACCAAAAAATAACCTACTTAACCCAACTTATTCTACGTGCGGATAATCCTCACTTCGTTTCAAAGAACGAACATACAATTTCGAAAAAAATGTCGCGCTGAAAAGCACGTTTAATATTAATTTCGTAGCCAGAGAGCTCCGATAAACACGTCCGATCACTGCTAATGTGCAAATGGGAGAAACGAAACGCTGCCACGCTGCCTTCGACTCCCTATTTATAGGCTCACGCAGCCATCCGGATCAGTATTCGGTATTCGGTATTGCCGGCACCCACAGAAATATAATAAATACTAGAATGCTATTAGGTACGTCCGAGATTCAGTAAAATGACCCCACATAGCGAATAAACACCTACTACTTTTACATGCGCAGCTCGTCTTTTCTTGCCACGTCGTTGCCAAGCATTATGGTTTCAGATGAAGTTCGGAATAAATCTTATTGTGAAACCAGTGAATTCGGCAACACCGCTACGCGACGAAAACAAATACATCTTCACATCAGAAAAAGAGCAGTGTCGTATTTTTGGATTTGTTAATTCCCTTTGTTGTGTGCTTTCCTGTTTATTCATTCGTATAAATTCGCTTGCCTTTTCTGCTCCGTTTTCGGTGTTTCCTCGTTGTTTTCTTGAACATTGTGTAGTACTGATACTCCTTTAGTTTAGTTTTGTACTTGAGTTTTACTAGTTAATTTTGATAGTCGAGTGCTGTGACAAATTATAGACAAAATGAAGTGCATGGTTCTTATTTGCGCAAATAAAGGAGAAACCCATTTTATGAAAGTAAGTTTAGTTTAAGTAAGATACTACAGCTATTTTATTATTATTGCAAATGTTGATATCGATGAGTATCGACAACTTATTCATACCACATTCACGAAGTCAAAAATTTTAAGTCCTACCCTGATGACACGTTCACATATTGCGCAAACTCTGTAGTAGGTCAATTTTCCCTATGAGGTGCCAGGAATTGTGAACTGATTGGCGTTCTAGTATTTATTATATTTCTGTGCCGGCACCGCACCGCTATGTCCATGCATTTTAAATCTGTAATATCTTCGGAAATATTCATTTAAATTACATGCTGTGAAGGGCCATATTGATCTATATCAAATGGACAATGTATTTGAGGTACTCAATTGGATAAGGATCAATGCTGTGTTGCTTAAAATAACTTCCTAAATAAGGCATTTTTCCCGTAAAATGTAAAGGATAAAAAATGGTTATTTTGGGTTATCCTCAAGAGATAGACATATACCATCGCAGACTTTTTTGTTGACCTTTTTTAGGAGTACAATACTGAGTAAATTATTTTGATTTATCTCGTGGGGTTCAGTCAGCGTTTGCAATGTAAGCGCAAAAAAATGTGTTTATTTACGACATCACATAAGAAACCTGTGAATTAATAGGTGTTTCTCTACAATATTATGCAAGTATCATACATATAAACCTTCCTCTTGAATCACTCTATCTATTAAAAAAAACCGTTTCAAAATCCGTTGCGTAGTTTTGAAGATTTAAGCATACATAGGGACATAGGGACATAAAGACAGACAGCGAAATCGACTTTGCTTTATACTATGTAAGGATAAGGATGATTCTGACCTATCAATTTAGTACATCTTGGTATCCGAAATTCGCCATGTTCACGTGCTCTTGTGCTGTATGAGTGATGCGATGGCAACAACTTTATTTTATTCTTTTCTATATTCATTAATATTCTTTGTAGGTATAATTGTCTGCAGTCGAAAATACCACCCACTCCATATAATCTGTCGGTTGGGTTTGTTCTGGCTTTACCAAAAATTATTTTGAGAATCTTCTTCTGCACGCCAATGAGACATCTCAGATGAGAATCCTATACACCACCCCAACCCAAAAGTCCATATATCAACTTGGACTGTACCAAGCTGAAATAGATTGTCTTCAGCTGGTCGACTTCGAGGTAGTCTTTGAGAAGCCTGAATTTAGACAAAAATCCTCGTAGTTTTCTGGTAAGGTACGACACATGGAGGTCCCATTTCATGTGTCTGTCAATTATCAAACCCAAATATTCCACAGAGCTGGCTTCCGGAATAAAAATTTCAGGGGTGATCATTAGCGGTCCCAAATTTGGTAGACCATTTGCGTAAGAGAAGAAAGATAAATATTTTGTTTTTTCCACGTTTAAATACAACTTGTTATTCTTCAACCATCTGGTTATACCCATAAAATCCACTTCCGCCTTGTGTTTCAGATCCGTCCATGTATCAGCACTGTATAATACCGCTGTGTCGTCCGCAAAACTCACTAACAAATCATTCATGTAAACTGTGAAAAGTAACGGATCCAAAACTGTACCCTGAGGAACACCATAAGTTATTTTTTTTGGGGCACTCGCCACACCATCAATATCCACCACCTGAATACGGTTAGAGAGATAGGATTTCAACAAATCGTAGACCTTCAATGAAGTTAATTCAAGTATCGCATCTTCAGTCGACCTTCCATCTCTGAATCCATACTGTCTATCGTTCAGAATATTGTGCTTCCTCAAGAAGTGAGTTATTCTTTTCTTGATTATTTTCTCTATCAGCTTCGCTATATTATGTACAGGGTGCGGCACGGAGGATGGATGGTTTTAAAAAAATAATAAAAGCGTTAATTTTTACTCAAAAACACATTTATTGACGGAATCAGATTCTCAAGGAAAAAGCATTTGAGACAGTCAAGTGTGGAAAATCACATCAGGCATGTGGTGGCCGAAATCGGTGATGCAGTGCTGGAGGCGCTCTTGGAAGTTCGCGTAGACTCTCTCCAACATCGCTCTCTCAACTTGGGCAACTTCCACGCGAATAGCCCTTTTCAATTCGTCCAGAGTTCGGGGCTTGGTCTCGTATACTCTAGCCGATCACTGAGGCGAAGTGCAGCAGCATGTTTCCGAGCAGATCGCGACGGACTGCGAAGAATGGCTTGTCGAACGCGTTCAACATTTTCAGGCGTTCGAACTGTTCGCACAGGTCCTCTTGGTCTTCTGTTGATCAGTTCACCACGTCTGCGAAGTGATTCAACCCAACGAAGGATGGTGTTTCGAGAGGGAATAGCTCTATTCCGATGAATGTGGAAATGGCGACGAAACTCACGCTGCACGACCGTGACTGACTCATTATTTCGGACGAAACTATCATAGGCGAAAACACGATGCTCCACCGTCCAAGGCTCCATGACGACAACTGGTAAATAAATGCTAGGAACACACGAGTCTAACGGCACCTTCCCCACTTCTCTCGTCCTCAGTGGGGGAAAGTTATGCCCATCTGAAAAACGTCCGCCCTCCGTGCCGCACCTTGTACCAACTGAATGATAAATGAATGTTAAAATTTTTATCAGATAACGTTCATTAATAATTATGGCAGTAGTCCTAGCACATATAATGGTGATATAAATTCTTTCTGTGCCACCGAAAAATTTCGAATAGTAATTCTGGATGATTGAGGACATCCATAATGTGTGTTTTGAAGCACAGAATAGAAAAATCGACAATGAATCTAAAGATAAAAAATCTGTGCAAAGATTTCAGGAATATACCTTCCCATGTTTTTGGCGAACATATGGAGACTGTAGGCTCCTTGCCTATTTAAAATGTTCTGTCAAAGAAAATATGAAACTATGTCCCTGAAATGAAGGCATGTGGTTTGAACGAGGACATTGAAATACGCATGACTAGGTTTATATCCAATGCCTCAAGCCTTATATTATTAGATAAGGACACAAATGTTGCGGAACATTACAATTCTGTTGTCTGCAAATTTGTTGGTGGGAAGAGAATTAATTTCTCATCTAAGGGAAGTTATGAAATGGGGTGCAAGGCAGCATCAATTTCCTTCAACACCGATGGAAATTATTATAATGTTTCAGGCAGAAATCTGACTCAACGCAGTCTACCTTTCCTCACACAGAAGTACATAGCGACGAGAAAAATAAATTCAAATCTGAAAAAACTTCTTTGCCTGATGATGATTACGGACCCCAAGCAATTCCGAACCCAGATTTGGATAAAGAACTTTATGAAAAGAAGAAATAAGATTTTGTCTTTGCCGGATAGAAGGTGATCGTCTATGGGCGGGAGGTCGAGGTTGTCGGAAACAGGCATGTGGAGTCTGTTGAAGACGACTTTGATGTCGGTGGCTGTGACCCAGTCTTGTAAGACGGAAGAGGTGTCGAAGTCCATGGCGCTGGGGCGGCCTTCCAGGGTGCTGAAGGCGATACGGGGGGTTTGACCGAAACCTAAGCTGTCTCCGCCTGTGTAGCGATGGGCGTCAGTGCATCTGGCTTCTTGTCTATAATACTAAAATGATAATTTGTTTTTTTAGTAGGCGACCATAAATTTCAGATCGGTTCGGAGAGGTCCGGGAATGTTGCAAAAATCGACGCGAAGCGTCGATTTTTGCCCCGTGCGAGAGCTGTTTTCGGGAGTTGGAGAGAGGACGCTTCCGACGACGCCGTAGGCGTCGTCGGAGGACGTCGGGAAGTATTTTAAAAAAATTAGCGAAAAGTACGAAAACGGTCCGAAATTCGTCGAAAACCGTTCCGGGCCAGGGCATAAGGATCTGATCGGGCGCCCCCTGGTGGGGAAAGCGGCGCGTCGTCGGAAAGGGGAAGACCGGGAGGTCTCCGTAAAGTATTTTTCAAAGCTCTGGGGGCCCCCGGTCCCGCGTGACGACCCTCCGAAGTCGAGACATTTCGCGAAAATCTCGAAAATTTCGGTCATAGAATTCGATGCTCGGTTTCCGTAGAAACAAGGTTGAAATTCTCGAAAGGTCGTCCGCGCCGGCAAATAGTTCCGAATCGATTTCGGAATTTTCGAATCGATCGGCGATTTTGGGGCTGAGTATCGATAGGAAATCGCCTATTTTTCCGTTCTTCGTCGTCCAGAAGAAGTTTCCCGCAGATATAAGGAATTATGTGCAAATGTCAGTTTCGTTGCTTTCACGACAAGCGTCGGTAGGGAAGACATGCTGAAAAACCGGACCGAAATTTTTTAAATAACAGCATTTTGGTATTTAATCGTCCTTTGAGGTGAGTTTTCCTTTCGATTATCGAAGAATAACGTATGATTTTCCTTTTCAGCTAAAATTCCAGGCCGATAAGAAGATTTTTGAGCCATAAGGAATGTTTACATTTCAGAATATACGGATGAGCCGATAAATGAATAAAAACCTATTGAATTGGACCGATGTCGTCTCGAATCGTTCGGATGGGATGTTTTCAGGTAGATTTCAATGATATTTTTGTAATTTCAGAAGAATTTCATCATTTTTTGAGAAGATTTGTGAAAGTGACGTCACCGGGGGAGCCTCAAAGTTATACCGATTTTTCCTATTTACAGTAAGTTTTTTAGGTCTCGATAGTGAAAAAGCTGTTCTTTAGATGCTTATTGATCGAAACCGTACCAGGTTCAAGGTGGAAAAATGATTTTAGAAAAGTTATGAACAAAACCATCAGCTCCAATCGACACTTCAATATTGCTCGGATGAAAGAAAAATGTACTTTTGGATAGGAAATGTGTAGGTAAGGGGCCAATTCTGTTCGGAAATCGTATTTTACGTTGTCTTTCGACTATTTCGAATAGAATTTCCCCATTTTTCAAGGTTTGTGTAAACATTTGAACGAATTTGAAATTTTTTTTTTCCAGGTCTATTTTCTCAACAAAATCTTTTTGATTTGGAAAAATATGCATGAATCTGGACGAAATGATTGTTATTGGACCTTTCCCAACCTAATTCTTGGTATATTTCCGTAGGATTTGTTAAAAACAAATTCGACAAGAAACCTCGATGGAATGATAGGATTTCGGATTTATTCCAGAATTTCGAGGTGATTTATGGGATTATTATCGATAATTGACTGACCCCTTTCCATTGTAGCAGGGATTATGAATCATTTTGTCAATTCTGGCAGAGAAATGAGCTCAACGATTAAAGGTGAGGGAATCCAGATTCCGTTGAATTGAAATGTTTGCAGAAAGGGTACAGGAGCTTTTATGTCCATCTAGGAATTATAAACAGGATGTATTGGACTGGAATACAACTTTTTTTCCTATATTTCCAGGTAATTTTACGTGGTTTTTTAGCAAAGTAATTCCTGTTCTCTTTTATAGGTTAGGTATGAGATTACATACTGATTTTTTGTAGATGCAGATTGATTTTCAGGTCTGAATTCTATTATTACAATATGCTTTCATGTTCCAGAACAATAATTCAGGAGAAACGGCTATTTTGGATCACATATGACAACTTTCAATTCATCGGTCAGGATATTTGATAGACCGTTGAAAAAATATGTTCAGAATCAATTGAAAAACTGTTTTTTTCTCTACAAGAAGTGGAAATAAGGTCTCTTGGACAAGGACAGAACGTTTCTTCGCATATTCCAGGTAATTTTTCATGGTTTTCTCTATTCATTTACTTCCACCATTCACAATTAGACCATGATATTTTACGTGCTGGATTTTGGTGGTAAATGCATGTTTGGAATTGATTTTGAAGTCTGGGGTCGATTATCACTGTATCCTTTTTCTTTTTCAGTATAAATTTGCTCCTACATACGAAATTCTGGAGATGAAAACATTATTCTCAGTTCAGGGATATCACCAAGTATTGAAACGTTTAATTCCTGCATATTTCTTGAAATACCATTGAATATCGAGGTAATTGAGTAAAAGAGAAGATTTGATATGTCCATTAATTGAATTTAATTGTTTTTAGGTAATTTCTGAGCGACTTGGAACATCAAATCAATGAAGAATGCACTTTATGAGGTTTCCACATCAAAGTGTCAATTTAAGTGTTGGAATTGGAGAAAAATACTACAGTATCCCTTTTACATAAGAAATTGAGCAGATTTTGGCAACAATAATCAATTTACATGCATTCAAGAAGAATAATTGTTCATCGCTTCAAAGATAAATGAAATATATTCAGGTAACTTCTTTTCTTTATTTCAAGCAATATTCAGTATCCTCATTTCATGTAGTTTTCAGCTGTGTCCATATAAAATTTTCAGTGAGAGTTGTACAATCTTCCACCATCTCTCCAATGGGTATTAATGTAACCAGCACAATAAAATGGTGGAGAATATGACGAAATTGCTGATCTCTCACATTGGGATAATTTAATGTTTTCTAAAGTTATGTTGCCAATATTTTGTGAATCTATTTTATTGTATATATATTACAGACAATAAATAACCAAAAAATCAGTGTTTTCTTGAATTTTTCGACTTTTCATTCGACAATTTTCAGCAGCAGCAAATTTTGCAGTACCTAAATACTTGAATTTCAATTCTTCAATATAAATTGAACTTTTAATTGGCATTCCATTGAGTGCAAGACAATCGAAATCAGGTAAGCATATTTATTCTCTCTGCATTCCAATATACACAACATCTCACATATGAGCCCTCCGTTAGTGAAATTATTGGTATTTTTTTCTCCAAGACATTGTTCTAATGCATTTTTTTTCCTTATGTATACATCTGAAAATGAAACAAGCAATTCTTGATTATTTGAGAAATATATACATTGATATTCCGGTCTGAAAGTAAAATTGTTTTGAAATATCAAGTTTACCAAGGTGACTGCATTTGTATTGTGTGGATATTCTATATATTCCATAAAGTTCAACCGTAAAATTATTCCAATACACCTGTTGTTCAAATTATCTGATATTATAGATTGTATATCTGGAATAGGATATTGAAATCTTGACACAAATTTTTTTCCAAGTCCATGAAATTAGAGAGAGACACAAGTTTCAGATGTATCAGAGTGAGACAGCACGACATGGGCATTTCTATGCACAAACAACAATGACAGATGAGTCCATATCTATGTTCACCCATAGCCATCAAAATTACACAAGCTGTGAATGTAACTTTCACGGAATAATAGAATGTATCAGATGAGAAGATGATAAGCTGTGTCGTTTCGATGTTTACTCACAGATATTGACAACTTTTTAACGATTGGCGAGTCCAAAAATCAAAGCGCCCTCTTTCGGCAAAAATTCCTAACTACAAAAAAAGTAATGTTTCGAGATCTTCCATGTTTCGTGTGCTTTTGAGCTATAACATTTTGTTTCATTTCGAGGGATATTTAGAGGTTCTCATCGTTTTTATGACAGATTAACTATGCACAAACAAGGTTTACAATAAAGAAGTTGATTTGTGAGTTGGTATTGGAAAAAAACTTCAATATCCACTGTCCAGGATAATGAGCAGATTTTTTCAGTAACATTCAATCTACGTGTGTTTCAGAAGAAAATTTCAATTGTTCAGATTCATAACTCATCAGACTGATAGAATACAGCATTTTTTTAAATCTTCAATACATGGAAGAAAATCAATTTATGTAGTTAAATAAAACGTTATTGTTGATTCCTTCGTTGAATATGAGCTTTTTTGTGTATTTGCATGTAATTTTACATGCAAACATTTTAGGATGCATGTCTTGCATTTTCCTGATTCGAGTAATATCACATCATCAAGTTTAAATATCTTTTGGTATGAGGTACATTGTATTTTACGAAATATTTTTGTCCAATAAATAGCGATTCAATATATTTGTGTTATTTGGATGTGCACTTTTTCGATTATATACTGAAAGGAATGTCCGAATGATTACAGAGAGAGATGTAACTGTCGCGAAATTATAGAATGTATCAGTATCAGAGTGAGACTGCAAGAAAATGGTATGTCCTCAATTTTACTGTTAAATCAGCAACACAGATGAACGGCAAGTCGATGATCTTTCATAGCCGTGTAAAATCGTAGACACAAGTTCCATGTTATGACACAATGTGTCTGAGTGAGATAGAACGAAAAAAACGTGTGAATTATAATACAGCACGAACAACAATGACAGATGAGTCCTTATCTATGTTCACCCAGAGCCGTCAAACATAAAAATGTGAAATGTTGTGGTTTGTCGATGTCCGTCATAGAGTTTGGCACCTGTCAAAGATGATTTTTCTTCTTCTTCCTACCAATGGCCTCTTCTACATGTAAATACGAATCTACCGTCTACATTGAACAGTTTTAAATGCGAACCTACTTAAAAGGTAGATCTGCTGGCTCTACTAGTCTATAATACTAAAATGATAATTTGTTTTTTTTGAAGGGGACCATAAATTTCAGATCGGTTCGGAGAGGTCCGGGAATGTTGCAAAAATGGACGCGTAGCGTCCATTTTTGCCCCGTGCGAAGGCTGTTTTCGGGGGTTGGAGAGGGGGCGGTTACGACGACGCCGCAGGCGTCGTCGGAGGACGTCGGGAAGTATTTTAAAAAAATTAACGAAAAGTACGAAAAACGCGAAAATTCTTCGAAAACCGTTCCGGGCCAGGGCATAAGGATCTGATCGGGCGCCCCCTGGTGGGGAAAGCGGCGCGTCGTCGGAAAGGGGAAGACCGGGAGGTCTCCGTAAAGTATTTTTCGAAGCTCTGGGGGCCCCCGGTCGCGAGCGACGACCCTCCGAAGTCGAGACATTTCGCGAAAATCTCGAAAATTTCGGTCATAGAATTCTATGCTCGGTTTCCGTAGAAACGAGGTTGAAATTCTCGAAAGGTACTCCGCGCCGGCAAATAGTTCCGAATCGATTTCGGAATTTTGGAATCGATCGGCGATTTTGGGGATGAATATCGATAGGAAATCGTCTGTTTTTCCGTTCTTCGTCGTCCAGAAGAAGTTTCCCGCAGATATAAGGAATTATGTGCAAATGTCAGTTTCGTTGCTTTCACGACAAGCGTCGGTAGGGAAGACATGTTGAAAATCTGAACCGAAATTTTTTAAATAACAGCATTTTGGTATTTAATCGTCGTTTGGAGGTGAGTTTTCTTTTGGATTTCGAAGATAAACCTGTGTTTTTCCTTTTCAGCTAAAATTCCAGGCCGATAAGAAGATTTTCGAAGCCATACAGAATGTTTACATTTCAAAATATAGGGATGAGCCGATAAATGAATAAAAACCTATTAAATTGGACCGATGTCGTCTCGAATCGTTCGATTGGGATGTTTTCAGGTAGATTTCAATGATATTTTTGTAATTTCAGAAGAATTTCATCATTTTTTGAGAAGATTTGTGAAAGTGACGTCACCGGGGGAGCCTCAAAGTCATACCGATTTTTCCTATTTACAGTAAGTTTTTTAGGTCTCAATGGTGAAAAAGCTGTTCTTTAGATGCTTATTGATCTAAACCGTACCAGGTTCAAGGTGGAAAAATGATTTTAGAAAAGTTATGAACAAATTCCATCAGCTCCAATCGACACTTCAATATTGCTCGGATGAAAGAAAAATGTAATTTTGGATAGGAAATGTGTAGGTAAGGGGCCAATTCTGTTCGGAAATCGTATTTTACGTTGTCTTTCGACTATTTCGAATAGAATTTCCCCATTTTTCAAGGTTTGTGTAAACATTTCAACGAATTTGAAATTTTTTTTTCTCAGGTCTATTTTTTCAAGAAAATCTTTTTGAAATGGAACAATATGCATGAATCTGGACGAAATGATTGTTATTGGACCTTTCCCAACCTAATTCTTGGTATATTTCCGTAGGATTTGTTAAAAATAAATTCGACAAGAAACCTCGATGGAATGATAGGATTTCGGATTTATTCGAGAATTTCGAGGTGATTTATGGGATTATTATAGATAATTGACTGACCCCTTTCCATTGTAGCAGGGATTATGAATCATTTTGTCAATTCTGGCAGAGAAATGAGCTCAACGATTAAAGGTGAGGGAATCCAGATTCCGTTGAATTGAAATGTTTGCAGAAAGGGTACAGGAGCTTTTATGTCCATCTAGGAATTATAAACAGGATGTATTGGACTGGAATACAACTTTTTTTCCTATATTTCCAGGTAATTTTACGTGGTTTTTTAGCAAAGTAATTCCTGTTCTGTTTTATAGGTTAGGTATGAGATTACATACTGATTTTTTGTAGATGCAGTTTGATTTTCAGGTCTGCATTCGATTATTACAATATGCTTTCATGTTTCAGAACAATAATTCAGGGGAAAAAGCTATTTTGGATCACATGTGACAACTTTCAATTCATCGGTCAGTATATTTGATAGACCGTTGAAATCATATGTTCGGAATCAATTGAAGAGCTGTTTTTTTTCTCTACAAGAAGTGGAAATAAGGTCTCTTGAACAAGAATAGAACGTTTCTTCTCATATTCCAGGTGATTTTTCATGGTTTTCTCTATTCATTTACTTCCACCATTCACAATTAGACCATGATATTTTACGTGCTGGATTTTGGTGGTAAATGCATGTTTGGAATTGATTTTGAAGTCTGGGGTCGATTATCACTGTATCCTTTTTCTTTTTCAGTATAAATTTGCTCCTACATACGAAATTCTGGAGATGAAAACATTATTCTCAGTTCAGGGATATCACCAAGTATTGAAACGTTTAATTCCTGCATATTTCTTGAAATACCATTGAATATCGAGGTAATTGAGTAAAAGAGAAGATTTGATATGTCCATTAATTGAATTTAATTGTTTTTAGGTAATTTCTGAGCGATTTGGAACATCAAATCAATGAAGAATGCACTTTATGAGGTTTTCACATCAAAGTGTCAATTTAAGTGTTGGAATTGGAGAAAAATACTACAGTATCCCTTTTACATAAGAAATTGAGCAGATTTTGGCAACAATAATCAATTTACATGCATTCAAGAAGAATAATTGTTCATCGCTTCAAAGATAAATGAAATATATTCAGGTAACTTCTTTTCTTTATTTCAAGCAATATTCAGTATCCTCATTTCATGTAGTTTTCAGCTGTGTCCATATAAAATTTTCAGTGAGAGTTGTACAATCTTCCACCATCTCTCCAATGGGTATTTATGTAACCAGCACAATAAAATGGTGGAGAATATGACGAAATTGCTGATTTCTCACATTGGGATAATTTAATGTTTTCTAAAGTTATGTTGCCAATACTTTGTGAATCTATTTTATTGTATATATATTACAGACAATAAATAACCAAAAAATCAGTGTTTTCTTGAATTTTTCGACTTTTCATTCGACAATTTTCAGCAGCAGCAAATTTTGCAGTACCTAAATACTTGAATTTCAATTCTTCAATATAAATTGAACTTTTAATTGGCATTCCATTGAGTGCAAGACAATCGAAATCAGGTAAGCATATTTATTCTCTCTGCATTCCAATATACACAACATCTCACATATGAGCCCTCCGTTAGTGAAATTATTGGTATTTTTTTCTCCAAGACATTGTTCTAATGCATTTTTTTCCTTATGTATACATCTGAAAATGAAACAAGCAATTCTTGATTATTTGAGAAATATATACATTGATATTCCGGTCTGAAAGTAAAATTGTTTTGAAATATCCAGTTTACCAAGGTGACTGCATTTGTATTGTGTGGATATTCTATATATTCCATAAAGTTCAACCGTAAAATTATTCCAATACACCTGTTGTTCAAATTATCTGATATTATAGATTGTATATCTGGAATAGGATAGTGAAATCTTGATTCTTGACACAAATTTTTTTCCAAGTCCATGAAATTAGAGAGAGACACAAGTTTCAGATGTATCAGAGTGAGACAGCACGACATGGGCATTTCTATGCACAAACAACAATGACAGATGAGTCCATATCTATGTTCACCCATAGCCATCAAAATTACACAAGCTGTGAATGTAACTTTCACGGAATAATAGAATGTATCAGATGAGAAGATAGCCATTTTTCTTCGAACTTAACCATACAAACCAGGTTAACAAAAAGATAACCAGTCAATATTTCTCGAAGTGTATTCCAAACTATGACGTAATAGTTAACCGACCGCACAAACCAGCTTAAGGAGGTAGTTTGAGGGAGAGTTATCTGGTTGCAGGTTAGGTTTTTAATGTTTATGTTTATGGAACAATCACAATTTCCATGCATATGCATGTCGCTGATAAAAAAGTATGTCGAAGTTGAAAATGGATTATTACGAAGTATATGTGAACGAAAGAAAATACCAAATTATTGATGAAACAAAAATAATCGACATGTTGAAAATAGGTAAGTAGATAATTCTGCAAATTTTCCTGGATCTGAAGTAGTTCTATACCATACTAAAATGGTAACTTGGTGGACCGGCCCGAGGGAATCTGTCGAAAAGTGAGTACAGAAGAATTTCCAAATCGCAGCAAAGCTGCGATACGGTGATGAAATTTTTATACGGTCGAAAAGAGGAATAATCGATTCATACGTGGGTGAAATTTCGATTCTCTAGGCGAAGTAGAAGTATTTTTAAAAGAATATCCTCCATAAATTCCAATACTAATAAATTTGCCACACTCATTGTCAGTGTATTTTCACGAACATGAAGTTAAAGTCGTAATATATAATCAAAGACTTCGATATAATAAGCTTAATATTCAAATTGTCAAATACATCAACGAACAAGAAACAAATCTGTCAACCTCCACAAGAAAACCGAAGTTAACTATGACGTCATAGTATAGTTAACCCGGTTTGCGTGGTTAAGTTCGAAGAAAAATGGCTGATGATAAGCTGTGTCGTTTCAATGTTTACTCACAGATATTGACAACTTTTTAACGATTGGCGAGTCCAAAAATCAAAGCGCCCTCTTTCGGCAAAAATTCCTAACTACAAAACAAGTAATGTTTCGAGATCTTCCATGTTTCGTGTGCTTTTGAGCTATAACATTTTGTTTCATTTCGAGGGATATTTAGAGGTTCTCATCGTTTTTATGACAGATTAACTATGCACAAACAAGGTTTACAATAAAGAAGTTGATTTGTGAGTTGGTATTGGAAAAAAACTTCAATATCCACTGTCCAGGATAATGAGCAGATTTTTTCAGTAACATTCAATCTACGTGTGTTTCAGAAGAAAATTTCAATTGTTCAGATTCATAACTCATCAGACTGATAGAATACAGCATTTTTTTAAATCTTCAATACATGGAAGAAAATCAATTTATGTATGTAGTTGAATAAAACGTTATTGTAGATTCCTTCGTTGAATATGAGCTTTTTTTGTGTATTTGCATGTAATTTTACATGCAAACATTTTAGGATGCATGTCTTGCATTTTCCTTATTCGAGTAATAACACATCATCAAGTTTAAATATCTTTTGGTATGAGGTACATTGTATTTTACGAAATATTTTTGTCCAATAAATAGCGATTCAATATATTTGTGTTATTTGGATGTGCACTTTTTCGATTATATACTGAAAGGAATGTCCGAATGATTACAGAGAGAGATGTAACTGTCGCGAAATTATAGAATGTATCAGTATCAGAGTGAGACTGCAAGAAAATGGTATGTCCTCAATTTTACTGTTAAATCAGCAACACAGATGAACGGCAAGTCGATGATCTTTCATAGCCGTGTAAAATCGTAGACACAAGTTCCATGTTATGACACAATGTGTCTGAGTGAGATAGAACGAAAAAAACGTGTGAATTATAATACAGCACGAACAACAATGACAGATGAGTCCTTATCTATGTTCACCCAGAGCCGTCAAACATAAAAATGTGAAATGTTGTGGTTTGTCGATGTCCGTCATAGAGTTTGGCACCTGTCAAAGATGATTTTTCTTCTTCTTCCTACCAATGGCCTCTTCTACATGTAAATACGAATCTACCGTCTACATTGAACAGTTTTAAATGCGAACCTACTTAAAAGGTAGATCTGCTGGCTCTACTAGTCTATAATACTAAAATGATAATTTGTTTTTTTAGTAGGCGACCATAAATTTCAGATCGGTTCGGAGAGGTCCGGGAATGTTGCAAAAATCGACGCGAAGCGTCGATTTTTGCCCCGTGCGAGAGCTGTTTTCGGGAGTTGGAGAGAGGACGCTTCCGACGACGCCGTAGGCGTCGTCGGAGGACGTCGGGAAGTATTTTAAAAAAATTAGCGAAAAGTACGAAAACGGTCCGAAATTCGTCGAAAACCGTTCCGGGCCAGGGCATAAGGATCTGATCGGGCGCCCCCTGGTGGGGAAAGCGGCGCGTCGTCGGAAAGGGGAAGACCGGGAGGTCTCCGTAAAGTATTTTTCAAAGCTCTGGGGGCCCCCGGTCCCGCGTGACGACCCTCCGAAGTCGAGACATTTCGCGAAAATCTCGAAAATTTCGGTCATAGAATTCGATGCTCGGTTTCCGTAGAAACAAGGTTGAAATTCTCGAAAGGTCGTCCGCGCCGGCAAATAGTTCCGAATCGATTTCGGAATTTTCGAATCGATCGGCGATTTTGGGGCTGAGTATCGATAGGAAATCGCCTATTTTTCCGTTCTTCGTCGTCCAGAAGAAGTTTCCCGCAGATATAAGGAATTATGTGCAAATGTCAGTTTCGTTGCTTTCACGACAAGCGTCGGTAGGGAAGACATGCTGAAAAACCGGACCGAAATTTTTTAAATAACAGCATTTTGGTATTTAATCGTCCTTTGAGGTGAGTTTTCCTTTCGATTATCGAAGAATAACGTATGATTTTCCTTTTCAGCTAAAATTCCAGGCCGATAAGAAGATTTTTGAGCCATAAGGAATGTTTACATTTCAGAATATACGGATGAGCCGATAAATGAATAAAAACCTATTGAATTGGACCGATGTCGTCTCGAATCGTTCGGATGGGATGTTTTCAGGTAGATTTCAATGATATTTTTGTAATTTCAGAAGAATTTCATCATTTTTTGAGAAGATTTGTGAAAGTGACGTCACCGGGGGAGCCTCAAAGTTATACCGATTTTTCCTATTTACAGTAAGTTTTTTAGGTCTCGATAGTGAAAAAGCTGTTCTTTAGATGCTTATTGATCGAAACCGTACCAGGTTCAAGGTGGAAAAATGATTTTAGAAAAGTTATGAACAAAACCATCAGCTCCAATCGACACTTCAATATTGCTCGGATGAAAGAAAAATGTACTTTTGGATAGGAAATGTGTAGGTAAGGGGCCAATTCTGTTCGGAAATCGTATTTTACGTTGTCTTTCGACTATTTCGAATAGAATTTCCCCATTTTTCAAGGTTTGTGTAAACATTTGAACGAATTTGAAATTTTTTTTTTCCAGGTCTATTTTCTCAACAAAATCTTTTTGATTTGGAAAAATATGCATGAATCTGGACGAAATGATTGTTATTGGACCTTTCCCAACCTAATTCTTGGTATATTTCCGTAGGATTTGTTAAAAACAAATTCGACAAGAAACCTCGATGGAATGATAGGATTTCGGATTTATTCCAGAATTTCGAGGTGATTTATGGGATTATTATCGATAATTGACTGACCCCTTTCCATTGTAGCAGGGATTATGAATCATTTTGTCAATTCTGGCAGAGAAATGAGCTCAACGATTAAAGGTGAGGGAATCCAGATTCCGTTGAATTGAAATGTTTGCAGAAAGGGTACAGGAGCTTTTATGTCCATCTAGGAATTATAAACAGGATGTATTGGACTGGAATACAACTTTTTTTCCTATATTTCCAGGTAATTTTACGTGGTTTTTTAGCAAAGTAATTCCTGTTCTCTTTTATAGGTTAGGTATGAGATTACATACTGATTTTTTGTAGATGCAGATTGATTTTCAGGTCTGAATTCTATTATTACAATATGCTTTCATGTTCCAGAACAATAATTCAGGAGAAACGGCTATTTTGGATCACATATGACAACTTTCAATTCATCGGTCAGGATATTTGATAGACCGTTGAAAAAATATGTTCAGAATCAATTGAAAAACTGTTTTTTTCTCTACAAGAAGTGGAAATAAGGTCTCTTGGACAAGGACAGAACGTTTCTTCGCATATTCCAGGTAATTTTTCATGGTTTTCTCTATTCATTTACTTCCACCATTCACAATTAGACCATGATATTTTACGTGCTGGATTTTGGTGGTAAATGCATGTTTGGAATTGATTTTGAAGTCTGGGGTCGATTATCACTGTATCCTTTTTCTTTTTCAGTATAAATTTGCTCCTACATACGAAATTCTGGAGATGAAAACATTATTCTCAGTTCAGGGATATCACCAAGTATTGAAACGTTTAATTCCTGCATATTTCTTGAAATACCATTGAATATCGAGGTAATTGAGTAAAAGAGAAGATTTGATATGTCCATTAATTGAATTTAATTGTTTTTAGGTAATTTCTGAGCGACTTGGAACATCAAATCAATGAAGAATGCACTTTATGAGGTTTCCACATCAAAGTGTCAATTTAAGTGTTGGAATTGGAGAAAAATACTACAGTATCCCTTTTACATAAGAAATTGAGCAGATTTTGGCAACAATAATCAATTTACATGCATTCAAGAAGAATAATTGTTCATCGCTTCAAAGATAAATGAAATATATTCAGGTAACTTCTTTTCTTTATTTCAAGCAATATTCAGTATCCTCATTTCATGTAGTTTTCAGCTGTGTCCATATAAAATTTTCAGTGAGAGTTGTACAATCTTCCACCATCTCTCCAATGGGTATTAATGTAACCAGCACAATAAAATGGTGGAGAATATGACGAAATTGCTGATCTCTCACATTGGGATAATTTAATGTTTTCTAAAGTTATGTTGCCAATATTTTGTGAATCTATTTTATTGTATATATATTACAGACAATAAATAACCAAAAAATCAGTGTTTTCTTGAATTTTTCGACTTTTCATTCGACAATTTTCAGCAGCAGCAAATTTTGCAGTACCTAAATACTTGAATTTCAATTCTTCAATATAAATTGAACTTTTAATTGGCATTCCATTGAGTGCAAGACAATCGAAATCAGGTAAGCATATTTATTCTCTCTGCATTCCAATATACACAACATCTCACATATGAGCCCTCCGTTAGTGAAATTATTGGTATTTTTTTCTCCAAGACATTGTTCTAATGCATTTTTTTTCCTTATGTATACATCTGAAAATGAAACAAGCAATTCTTGATTATTTGAGAAATATATACATTGATATTCCGGTCTGAAAGTAAAATTGTTTTGAAATATCAAGTTTACCAAGGTGACTGCATTTGTATTGTGTGGATATTCTATATATTCCATAAAGTTCAACCGTAAAATTATTCCAATACACCTGTTGTTCAAATTATCTGATATTATAGATTGTATATCTGGAATAGGATATTGAAATCTTGACACAAATTTTTTTCCAAGTCCATGAAATTAGAGAGAGACACAAGTTTCAGATGTATCAGAGTGAGACAGCACGACATGGGCATTTCTATGCACAAACAACAATGACAGATGAGTCCATATCTATGTTCACCCATAGCCATCAAAATTACACAAGCTGTGAATGTAACTTTCACGGAATAATAGAATGTATCAGATGAGAAGATGATAAGCTGTGTCGTTTCGATGTTTACTCACAGATATTGACAACTTTTTAACGATTGGCGAGTCCAAAAATCAAAGCGCCCTCTTTCGGCAAAAATTCCTAACTACAAAAAAAGTAATGTTTCGAGATCTTCCATGTTTCGTGTGCTTTTGAGCTATAACATTTTGTTTCATTTCGAGGGATATTTAGAGGTTCTCATCGTTTTTATGACAGATTAACTATGCACAAACAAGGTTTACAATAAAGAAGTTGATTTGTGAGTTGGTATTGGAAAAAAACTTCAATATCCACTGTCCAGGATAATGAGCAGATTTTTTCAGTAACATTCAATCTACGTGTGTTTCAGAAGAAAATTTCAATTGTTCAGATTCATAACTCATCAGACTGATAGAATACAGCATTTTTTTAAATCTTCAATACATGGAAGAAAATCAATTTATGTAGTTAAATAAAACGTTATTGTTGATTCCTTCGTTGAATATGAGCTTTTTTGTGTATTTGCATGTAATTTTACATGCAAACATTTTAGGATGCATGTCTTGCATTTTCCTGATTCGAGTAATATCACATCATCAAGTTTAAATATCTTTTGGTATGAGGTACATTGTATTTTACGAAATATTTTTGTCCAATAAATAGCGATTCAATATATTTGTGTTATTTGGATGTGCACTTTTTCGATTATATACTGAAAGGAATGTCCGAATGATTACAGAGAGAGATGTAACTGTCGCGAAATTATAGAATGTATCAGTATCAGAGTGAGACTGCAAGAAAATGGTATGTCCTCAATTTTACTGTTAAATCAGCAACACAGATGAACGGCAAGTCGATGATCTTTCATAGCCGTGTAAAATCGTAGACACAAGTTCCATGTTATGACACAATGTGTCTGAGTGAGATAGAACGAAAAAAACGTGTGAATTATAATACAGCACGAACAACAATGACAGATGAGTCCTTATCTATGTTCACCCAGAGCCGTCAAACATAAAAATGTGAAATGTTGTGGTTTGTCGATGTCCGTCATAGAGTTTGGCACCTGTCAAAGATGATTTTTCTTCTTCTTCCTACCAATGGCCTCTTCTACATGTAAATACGAATCTACCGTCTACATTGAACAGTTTTAAATGCGAACCTACTTAAAAGGTAGATCTGCTGGCTCTACTAGTTACTATATATTAAAATAATAAGGAACATAGAAATTTTGACGTTTGTGACGAGGGCTCTAAAATGCGATCGGCGAAGCCGATCGCCCCGTCGCTTGCGCCCCCCGGCGGGCGCGAGGATGGGGGCGTCGGAAAGGGGAAGAACGGGGCTAGGCGTGGGCGTTTTGGGATTTTTTCTGCGACTTGGGCAAGTATTTTAAAAAAATTCGCGAAATGTGTCGAAATCGCCGAAATGACCCGATTTACAAGGCATAAGGATATTTTCTGGGGGCCCCTAGACCTCGGGAGTTTTTTCTAAACGAAGCGGCATATCTTTCTTCGGAGCGGTACGCAAAGGGTTTTTCGACACGTTCCTCCGGGTCTCCGCAAGAAATTCGCAAAGTTACGACGTTTCTCGAAAGGTGCGAGAATCTGGCGATCATCGATGACGGCACATAGGCCCCATCGTCAGGTTGACGTTTCGTATTTCAGAGGTCGGAAGTAATTTTTTAAAATGCAGATTTTCGGTATTTAATCGCCTTTCGAGGGTAAGTATTTGGTCGATTGTCGAATATTAACGTTTGTTTTTCCTTTTCAGCTAAAATTCCGAGTCGATAAAGCGTTTTTTGAAGCGATACGAATGTTTACTTTTGAGGATATACCGGTGAAGCGAGAAATGAATAAAAAACATGAAAATGGGGCCTTATCGAGTTGGATCGTTTAAATGGAGTCTCATGAGTTGGATTACCACGATATTTTCCGGATTTCAAAAGGATTTCGGTGATTTTCGGGCAAGTTTCGAACTTTGACGTTAGTGTGAAGGGGGTGAAAGGTGGACTGATTTCCGTTATTTGGGGGCCTTTTTCTAGGTGAGAAGGACAAAAAACGCATTCTACAGATCGTCTTCAACAAAACCAGACCTGGATATAAGCCCCACAATGAGTTTTCAGGAAATTACGAACAAATTCCATCAGGCTATTTTGACAGGTCGTTTGCCGTAGGAAATTGAAATTCGAGTTTTTGGGATAAATTAAAGCAGCTGGGGGCCCGAATCTTTTCGGCCCTTATGTTTTAAGGCGTTTTTCGAAGGTTCGTACTGGAATTTCCCGATTTTTCCAATTTCGTGTGATATTTTGAACCGATTTTTATTTTTGATTTTCAGGTCCTTTTTTCCGAGAAGATCGTTCAGAAATGAAAAAATGTGCATGAATTTGGACGAAGAAATCGCTATTCGATCGTTTCTCAGGTATTTCTCGGTGTATTTCAGTAGAATTGCAGAAATAATGAGAATTTGTAAAAGTGAATGGGTCCGAGGCTCGGCCGAATATGAGGGCGGGCTGGAAGCACGAGAATTCAGGCCAATTGCTGAGATGGAAATTACGAGTTTTTCGAATAAATCTTGGGCTTTAAGGTGCATTGTGTATTTGTTATTGACGATAGACTAACTTTTTCTCATTGCAGCAAAAATTTCGAACCAATTTGGCAGTTTTTGAAGGAATTTGTGCAACAATTTCAAGGTGACATTGAAAGTGAAAGAACTGAGATAAAACTGTTTTGAAACGATGATGAATGATTTTTGGGATAAATTAAAGCAGCTGGGGGCCCGAATCTTTTCGGATCTCATGTTTTAAAGCGTTTTTCGAAGGTTTGTACTGGAATTTCCCGATTTTATAAATTTTGTGTGATATTTTGAACCGATTTTTATTTTTGACTTTCAGGTCCTTTTTTCCGAGAAGATCGTTTAAAAATGAAAAAATGTGCATGAATTTGGACGAAGAGATTGCTATTGAATCGTTTCCCATATATTCCATGGTGTATTTTCGTAGAATTGCAGAAATAATGAGAATTTGTAAAAGTGAATGGGTCCGAGGCTCGGCCGAATATGAGGGCGGTCTGATGGAAGCACGAGAATTCAGGCCAATTGCCGAGGTGGAAATTACGAGTTTTTCGAATAAATCTTGGGATTTAAGGTGCATTGTGTATTTGTTATTGACGATCGACTAACTTTTTCTCATTGCAGCAAGAATTTCGAACCAATTTGGCAGTTTTTGAAAGAATTTGGGAAACAATTTCGAGGTGACATTGAAAGTGGAAGAATTGAGATAAAACTTTTTTGAAACGATGATGAATGAAAATAATTCAAAGTGAGTACAAGGTTGGAATGTTACTTGCGAGATTCTCATTCTGGAAATGATTGGTTTCTAGCAAATTTATGAGGAATTACGTATTTTGAGATGAATGAGTATTTCACATTGTTTCAATTATTATTCGGACAGCTCTCGAAGGGAGCTGCTTTTTGTGACCGAAGGTCACATGTTATTTTTCAGGCAGCTCCCGAGGTCACATGTTATTTTTCAGGCAGCTCCCGAAGGGAGCTGCCTGCTTTGTGGCCAAAGGCCACATGTTTTGATCTTTCTTATATCGGACTGGGTTTTTGGGGGCTCTTTTTCTATAGAATATTTCGACTATGCGTGCACAGAATATTTCGACAATGAGTGCACAGACTATTTTGACCATGCGTGCACAGAATATTTTGACATTTTCATCGAATACAATTTTGATTTTTCGAGACCATCATTTTTTAGGTTATTGTTGTCAAGGTTACTCGATAGTGTTTGACATATCTCAGAAAATTCATCTCCTCGCCTTACTGTTGGTTTCTTTTTCAGTTCAATGCGAATCTAACTTCAAAGGAGGATCTGTCGAGAAAGGCGAATCTACCTATTAGGCGAATCTACCTATGAGGCCAATCTACCTATAAGGCGAATCTACCTATAAGGCGAATCTACCTATAAGGCGAATCTACCTATAAGGCGAATTTACCTACAAGGTGTTTCTACCTAATATATTGATCTGTGGGCCCAAACTAGTTACTATATATTAAAATAATAAGGAACATAGAAATTTTGACGTTTGTGACGAGGGCTCTAAAAGGCGATCGGCGAAGCCGATCGCCCCGGCGCTTGCGCCCCCCGACGGGCTGGTGGTTGGGGGCGCGGGAAAGGGGAAGAACGGGGCTAGGCGTGGGTGTTTTGGGATTTTTTCTGCGACTTGGGCAAGTATTTTGAAAAAATTCGCGAAAACGGTCAAAATCGCCGAAATGACCCGATTTACAAGGCATAAGGATATTTTCTGGGGGCCCCTAGACCTCGGGAGTTTTTTCTAAACGAAGCGGCATATCTTTCTTCGGAGCGGTACGCAAAGGGTTTTTCGACACGTTCCTCCGGGTCTCCGCAAGAAATTCGCAAAGTTACGACGTTTCTCGAAAGGTGCGAGAATCTGGCGATCATCGATGACGGCACAGAGGCCCCATCGTCAGGTTGACGTTTCGTATTTCAGAGGTCGGACAAAATATTTTAAAATGCAGATTTTCGGTATTTAATCGCCTTTCGAGGGTAAGTATTTGGTCGATTGTCGAATATTAACGTTTGTTTTTCCTTTTCAGCTAAAATTCCGAGTCGATAAAGCGTTTTTTGAAGCGATACGAATGTTTACTTTTGAGGATATACCGGTGATGCGAGAAATGAATAAAATACCTGAAAATGGGGCCTTATCGAGTTGGATCGTTTAAATGGAGTCTCATGAGTTGGATTACCACGATATTTTCCGGATTTCAAAAGGATTTCGGTGATTTTCGGGCAAGTTTCGAACTTTGACGTTAGTGTGAAGGGGGTGAAAGGTGGACTGATTTCCGTTATTTGGGGGCCTCTTTTTAGGTGAAAACGACTAAAAACGCATTTTGCAGATCGTCTTCAACAAAACCAGACCTGGATATAAGCCCCACCATGAGTTTTGAGGAAATTACGAACAAATTCCATCAGGCTATTTTGACAGGTCGTTTGCCGTAGGAAATTGAAAATCGAGTTTTTGGGATAAATTGAAGCAGCTGGGGGCCCGAATCTTTTCGGATCTCATGTTTTAAGGCGTTTTTCGAAGGTTTGTACTGGAATTTCCCGATTTTTCCAATTTCGTGTGATATTTTGAACCGATTTTTATTTTTGACTTTCAGGCCCTCTTTTTCCGAGAAGATCGTTCAGAAATGAAAAAATGTGCATGAATTTGGACGAAGAAATCGCTATTGAACCGTTTCTCAGGTATTTCTCGGTGTATTTCAGTAGAATTGCAGAAATAATGAGAATTTGTAAAAGTGAATGGGTCCGAGGCTTGGCCGAATATGAGGGCGGGCTGGTAGCACGAGAATTTAGGACAATTGCTGAGATGGAAATTACGAGTTTTTCGAATAAATCTTGGGCTTTAAGGTGCATTGTGTATTTGTTATTGACGATAGACTAACTTTTTCTCATTGCAGCAAAAATTTCGAACCAATTTGGCAGTTTTTGAAGGAATTTGTGCAACAATTTCAAGGTGACATTGAAAGTGAAAGAACTGAGATAAAACTGTTTTGAAACGATGATGAATGAGAATAATTCAAAGTGAGTACAAGGTTGGGATGTTACTTGCGAGATTCTCATTCTGGAAATGATTGGTTTTCAACAAATTTATGAGAAATTACGTATTTTAAGAAGAATGAGAATTTCACATTATTTCGACTATTTTTCAGGCAGCTCCCGTTGATTTTCAGGTCCTTTTTTCCGAGAAGATCGTTCAGAAATGAAAAAATTTGTATGAATTTGGACGAAGAGATTGCTATTGGACCGTTTCTCAGGAATTTCTCGGTGTATTTTCGTAGAATTGAAGAAATAATGAGAATTTGTAAAAGTGAATGGGTCCGAGGCTTGGCCGAATATGAGGGCGGGCTGGAACTGGAAGCACGAGAATTTAGGACAATTGCAGAGATGGAAATTACGAGTTTTTCGAATAAATCTTGGCTTTAAGGTGCATTGTGTATTTGTTATTGACGATCGATTAACTCTTTCTCATTGCAGCAAAAATTTCGAACCAATTTGGCAGTTTTTAAAAGAATTTGTGCAACAATTTTGAGGTGACATTGAAAGTGGAAGAATTGAGATAAAACTGTTTTGAAACGATGATGAATGAGAATAATTCAAAGTGAGTACAAGGTTGGGATGTTACTTGCGAGATTCTCATTCTGGAAATGATTGGTTTTCAACAAATTTATGAGAAATTACGTATTTTAAGAAGAATGAGAATTTCACATTATTTCGACTATTTTTCAGGCAGCTCCCGTTGATTTTCAGGTCCTTTTTTCCGAGAAGATCGTTCAGAAATGAAAAAATTTGTATGAATTTGGACGAAGAGATTGCTATTGGACCGTTTCTCAGGAATTTCTCGGTGTATTTTCGTAGAATTGAAGAAATAATGAGAATTTGTAAAAGTGAATGGGTCCGAGGCTTGGCCGAATATGAGGGCGGGCTGGAAGCAGGGGCGGATTAACCATGTGGGAGGCCCCTAGGCAGTGCAATTTATGGGGCCCCTTTTCAATTCAATTTTTTTCGTGCACAGGACACGCGGGGCCCCTAGCTGATGCTGGGCCCCTAGGCCTACTCTGCCTAATGGCTAATCCGCCCCTGGCTGGAAGCACGAGAATTTAGGACTATTGCTGAGATGGAAATTACGAGTTTTTCGAATAAATCTTGGCTTTAAGGTGCATTGTGTATTTGTTATTGACGATCGATTAACTCTTTCTCATTGCAGCAAAAATTTCGAACCAATTTGGCAGTTTTTAAAAGAATTTGTGCAACAATTTTGAGGTGACATTGAAAGTGGAAGAATTGAGATAAAACTGTTTTGAAACGATGATGAATGAGAATAATTCAAAGTGAGTACAAGGTTGGGATGTTACTTGCGAGATTCTCATTCTGGAAATGATTGGTTTTCAACAAATTTATGAGAAATTACGTATTTTAAGAAGAATGAGAATTTCACATTGTTTCAATTATTATTCGGACAGCTCCCGAAGGGAGCTGCTTTTTGTGACCGAAGGTCACATGTTATTTTTCAGGCAGCTCCCGAAGGGAGCTGCCTGCTTTGTGGCCAAAGGCCACATGCTTTGATCTTTCTTTGAAGACAGCCTTAACAGTTGCTACGGTTTTTTCCCCGTCCCTCCCAGAATAATTCCGTGAACAGTGCAATCCAAGAAGAAGAGACAGAAGAGGAACACCTGGCTGATTTTTACAGTGTGAAAGGATACATGGAATACGATACCTATCTCATATCATTTTGAGTGTGTTGGAAATAGGACTTTTGGGCATTTATTTCAAATGGAATGAATCAAGGTAGGAATTTTCATGCTGGGTTTTTTCGTTATATTTATCCTTATTCTTTTGCAGGTTTACATGTTTTGCGAAAATTTCTCTAATGATAACCGTGATGTTGGGAGTGTTATGTAGAATTATTCGAACTGAGAAAGGGAAAGGATTTTTGAGGTGAGTTTTTCTGTTTCATTCATGAATATTGGACTGCGTTTTTTGGGGTTCTTTTTCTATAGAATATTTCGACTATGCGTGCACAGAATATTTAGACAATGCGTGCACAGAATATAATGACTATGCGTGCACAGAAAATTTTGACATTTTCATCGAATGCAATTTCGATTTTTCGAGACCATCAATATTTTATGTTGTGGTTGTCAAGGTTACTCGATAGAGTTTGACATTTTTCAGGAAATTTATCTCCTTGCCTTACTGTTGGGTTCTTTTACAGTTGAATGCGAATCTAACTTCAAAGGAGGATCTGTCAAGAAATGCGAATCTACCTATGAGGCGAATCTACCTATAAGGCGAATCTACCTATAAGGCGAATCTACCTTTAAGGCGAATCTACCTATAAGGCGAATCTACCTATAAGGCGAATTTACCTACAAGGTGTTTCTACCTAATATATTGATCTGTGGGCCCAAACTAGTTACTATATATTAAAATAATAAGGAACATAGAAATTTTGACGTTTGTGACGAGGGCTCTAAAATGCGATCGGCGAAGCCGATCGCCCCGTCGCTTGCGCCCCCCGGCGGGCGCGAGGATGGGGGCGTCGGAAAGGGGAAGAACGGGGCTAGGCGTGGGCGTTTTGGGATTTTTTCTGCGACTTGGGCAAGTATTTTAAAAAAATTCGCGAAATGTGTCGAAATCGCCGAAATGACCCGATTTACAAGGCATAAGGATATTTTCTGGGGGCCCCTAGACCTCGGGAGTTTTTTCTAAACGAAGCGGCATATCTTTCTTCGGAGCGGTACGCAAAGGGTTTTTCGACACGTTCCTCCGGGTCTCCGCAAGAAATTCGCAAAGTTACGACGTTTCTCGAAAGGTGCGAGAATCTGGCGATCATCGATGACGGCACATAGGCCCCATCGTCAGGTTGACGTTTCGTATTTCAGAGGTCGGAAGTAATTTTTTAAAATGCAGATTTTCGGTATTTAATCGCCTTTCGAGGGTAAGTATTTGGTCGATTGTCGAATATTAACGTTTGTTTTTCCTTTTCAGCTAAAATTCCGAGTCGATAAAGCGTTTTTTGAAGCGATACGAATGTTTACTTTTGAGGATATACCGGTGAAGCGAGAAATGAATAAAAAACATGAAAATGGGGCCTTATCGAGTTGGATCGTTTAAATGGAGTCTCATGAGTTGGATTACCACGATATTTTCCGGATTTCAAAAGGATTTCGGTGATTTTCGGGCAAGTTTCGAACTTTGACGTTAGTGTGAAGGGGGTGAAAGGTGGACTGATTTCCGTTATTTGGGGGCCTTTTTCTAGGTGAGAAGGACAAAAAACGCATTCTACAGATCGTCTTCAACAAAACCAGACCTGGATATAAGCCCCACAATGAGTTTTCAGGAAATTACGAACAAATTCCATCAGGCTATTTTGACAGGTCGTTTGCCGTAGGAAATTGAAATTCGAGTTTTTGGGATAAATTAAAGCAGCTGGGGGCCCGAATCTTTTCGGCCCTTATGTTTTAAGGCGTTTTTCGAAGGTTCGTACTGGAATTTCCCGATTTTTCCAATTTCGTGTGATATTTTGAACCGATTTTTATTTTTGATTTTCAGGTCCTTTTTTCCGAGAAGATCGTTCAGAAATGAAAAAATGTGCATGAATTTGGACGAAGAAATCGCTATTCGATCGTTTCTCAGGTATTTCTCGGTGTATTTCAGTAGAATTGCAGAAATAATGAGAATTTGTAAAAGTGAATGGGTCCGAGGCTCGGCCGAATATGAGGGCGGGCTGGAAGCACGAGAATTCAGGCCAATTGCTGAGATGGAAATTACGAGTTTTTCGAATAAATCTTGGGCTTTAAGGTGCATTGTGTATTTGTTATTGACGATAGACTAACTTTTTCTCATTGCAGCAAAAATTTCGAACCAATTTGGCAGTTTTTGAAGGAATTTGTGCAACAATTTCAAGGTGACATTGAAAGTGAAAGAACTGAGATAAAACTGTTTTGAAACGATGATGAATGATTTTTGGGATAAATTAAAGCAGCTGGGGGCCCGAATCTTTTCGGATCTCATGTTTTAAAGCGTTTTTCGAAGGTTTGTACTGGAATTTCCCGATTTTATAAATTTTGTGTGATATTTTGAACCGATTTTTATTTTTGACTTTCAGGTCCTTTTTTCCGAGAAGATCGTTTAAAAATGAAAAAATGTGCATGAATTTGGACGAAGAGATTGCTATTGAATCGTTTCCCATATATTCCATGGTGTATTTTCGTAGAATTGCAGAAATAATGAGAATTTGTAAAAGTGAATGGGTCCGAGGCTCGGCCGAATATGAGGGCGGTCTGATGGAAGCACGAGAATTCAGGCCAATTGCCGAGGTGGAAATTACGAGTTTTTCGAATAAATCTTGGGATTTAAGGTGCATTGTGTATTTGTTATTGACGATCGACTAACTTTTTCTCATTGCAGCAAGAATTTCGAACCAATTTGGCAGTTTTTGAAAGAATTTGGGAAACAATTTCGAGGTGACATTGAAAGTGGAAGAATTGAGATAAAACTTTTTTGAAACGATGATGAATGAAAATAATTCAAAGTGAGTACAAGGTTGGAATGTTACTTGCGAGATTCTCATTCTGGAAATGATTGGTTTCTAGCAAATTTATGAGGAATTACGTATTTTGAGATGAATGAGTATTTCACATTGTTTCAATTATTATTCGGACAGCTCTCGAAGGGAGCTGCTTTTTGTGACCGAAGGTCACATGTTATTTTTCAGGCAGCTCCCGAGGTCACATGTTATTTTTCAGGCAGCTCCCGAAGGGAGCTGCCTGCTTTGTGGCCAAAGGCCACATGTTTTGATCTTTCTTATATCGGACTGGGTTTTTGGGGGCTCTTTTTCTATAGAATATTTCGACTATGCGTGCACAGAATATTTCGACAATGAGTGCACAGACTATTTTGACCATGCGTGCACAGAATATTTTGACATTTTCATCGAATACAATTTTGATTTTTCGAGACCATCATTTTTTAGGTTATTGTTGTCAAGGTTACTCGATAGTGTTTGACATATCTCAGAAAATTCATCTCCTCGCCTTACTGTTGGTTTCTTTTTCAGTTCAATGCGAATCTAACTTCAAAGGAGGATCTGTCGAGAAAGGCGAATCTACCTATTAGGCGAATCTACCTATGAGGCCAATCTACCTATAAGGCGAATCTACCTATAAGGCGAATCTACCTATAAGGCGAATCTACCTATAAGGCGAATTTACCTACAAGGTGTTTCTACCTAATATATTGATCTGTGGGCCCAAACTAGTTACTATATATTAAAATAATAAGGAACATAGAAATTTTGACGTTTGTGACGAGGGCTCTAAAATGCGATCGGCGAAGCCGATCGCCCCGGCGCTTGCGCCCCCCGGCGGGCGCGAGGATGGGGGCGTCGGAAAGGGGAAGAACGGGGCTACGCGTGAGCGTTTTCGGATTTTTTCCAAGTGTTCGGGAAGTATTTTAAAAAAATTCGCGAAAACCGTCGAAATCGCCTAAATGACCCGATTTACAAGGCATAAGGATATTTTCTGGGGGCACCTAGACCTCGGGAGTTTTTTCTAAACGAAGCGGCATATCTTTCTTCGGAGCGGTACGCAAAGGGTTTTTCGACACGTTCCTCCGGGTCTCCGCAAGAAATTCGCAAAGTTACGACGTTTCTCGAAAGGTGCGAGAATCTGGCGATCATCGATGACGGCACAGAGTTCGGATCGTCAGGTTGACGTTTCATATTTCAGAGGTCCGACGTAATTTTTTAAAATGCAGAATTTTGATATTTAATCGCCTTTCGAGGGTAAGTATTTGGTCGATTGTCGAATATTAACGTTTGTTTTTCCTTTTCAGCTAAAATTCCGGGTCGATAAAGCGTTTTTTGAAGCGATACGAATGTTTACTTTTGAGGATATACCGGTGAAGCGAGAAATGAATAAAAAACATGAAAATGGGGCCTTATCGAGTTGGATCGTTTAAATGGAGTCTTAGGAGTTGGATTACCACGATATTTTCCGGATTTCAAAAGGATTTCGGTGATTTTCGGGCAAGTTTCGAACTTTGACATTAGTGAGAAGGGGTCGAAACTTGCAATGATTTCGGTTATTTGGGGGACTCTTTTTAGCTGAAAACGACTAAAAACGCATTTTGCAGATCGTCTTCGACAAAACCAGACCTGGATATAAGCCCCACAATGAGTTTTCAGGAAATTACGAACAAATTCCATCAGGTAATTTTGACAGGTCGTTTGCCGTAGGAAATTGAAAATCGAGTTTTTGGGATAAATTAAAGCAGCTGGGGGCCCGAATCTTTTCGGCCCTTATGTTTTAAGGCGTTTTTCGAAGGTTTGTACTGGAATTTCCCGATTTTTCCAATTTCGTGTGATATTTTGAACCGATTTTTATTTTTGATTTTCAGGTCCTTTTTTCCGAGAAGATCGTTCAGAAATGAAAAAATGTGCATGAATTTGGAAGAAGAGATTGCTATTGAACCGTTTCTCAGGTATTTCTCGGTGTATTTCAGTAGAATTGCAGAAATAATGAGAATTTGTAAAAGTGAATGGGTCCGAGGCTTGGCCGAATATGAGGGCGGGCTGGTAGCACGAGAATTCAGGACAATTGTTGAGATGGAAATTACGAGTTTTTCGAATAAATCTTGGGCTTTAAGGTGCATTGTGTATTTGTTATTGACGATAGACTAACTTTTTCTCATTGCAGCAAAAATTTCGAACCAATTTGGCAGTTTTTTAAAGAATTTGGGAAACAATTTTGAGGTGACATTGAAAGTGGAAGAATTGAGATAAAACTGTTTTGAAACGATGATGAATGAGAATAATTCAAAGTGAGTACAAGGTTGGGATGTTACTTGCGAGATTCTCATTCTGGAAATGATTGGTTTTCAACAAATTTATGAGAAATTACGTATTTTAAGAAGAATGAGAATTTCACATTGTTTCAATTATTATTCGGACAGCTCCCGAAGGGAGCTGCTTTTTGTGACCGAAGGTCACATGTTATATTTCAGGCAGCTCCCGAAGGGAGCTGCCTGCTTTGTGGCCAAAGGCCACATGCTTTGATCTTTCTTTGAAGACAGCCTTAACAGTTGCTACGGTTTTTCCCCCGTCCCTCCCAGAGTAATTCCGTGAACAGTGCAATCCAAGAAGAAGAGACAGAAGAGGAACACCTGGCTGATTTTTACAGTGTGAAAGGATACATGGAATACGATACCTATCTCATATCATTCTGAGTGTGTTGAAAATAGGACTTTTGGGCATTTATTTCAAATGGAATGAATCAAGGTAGGAATTTTCATGCTGGGTTTTTTCGTTATATTTATCCTTATTCTTTCGCAGGTTTCCATGTTTTGCGAAAATTTCTTTAATGATAACCGTGATGTTGGGAGTGTTATGGAGAATTATTCGAACTGAGAAAGGGAAAGTATTTGGTTTTTTGAGGTGAGAGAATTTCAGTTATTCCGATGACTTTCGACGTTAGAATTAGGTTAGGGTTCTTGACAACGGCATTCAAAGTCTGACGCGACGCACAGATTACCGTTTCGAGGTTGGATTTTTCCGACATTTCGAGACGTCAAGGGTGCAGTTACATATTGTAGGTTAGGGTTCTTGACAACGGCAGTCAAAGTTTGGCGCGACGCATAGATGACCGTTTGGAGGTTGGATTTTCTTGACATTTCGAGACGTCACGGGTGAAGTTACACATAGGTTAGGGTTCTTGACAACGGCAGTCAAAGTTTGACGCGACGCATAGATGACCTTTTGGAGGTTGGATTTTCTCGACATTTCGAGACGTCACGGGTCATAGGTTAGGGTTCTTGACAACGGCAGTCAAAGTTTGACGCGACGCATAGATGACCGTCTGGAGGTTGGATTTTCTCGACATTTCGAGACGTCACGGGTGAAGTTACACATAGGTTAGGGTTCTTGACAACGGCAGTCAAAGTTTGACGCGACGCATAGATGACCGTTTGGAGGTTGGATTTTTTTCGACATTTCGAGACGTCACGGGTGAAGTTATATATAGGTTAGGGTTCTTGACAACGGCAGTCAAAGTTTGACGCGACGCATAGATGACCGTTTGGAGGTTGGATTTTTTTCGACATTTCGAGACGTCACGGATGAAGTTATATATAGGTTAGGGTTCTTGACAACGGCAGTCAAAGTTTGACGCGAGGCATAGATGACCGTTTGGAGGTTGGATTTTTTTCGACATTTCGAGACGTCACGGGTGGAGTTACACATAGGTTAGGGTTCTTGACAACGGCAGTCAGAGTTTGACGCGACGCATAGATGACCGTTTGGAGGTTGGATTTCTTCGACATTTCGAGACGTCACGGGTGAAGTTACACATAGGTTAGGGTTCTTGACAACGGCAGTCAAAGTTTAACGCGACGCATAGATGGCGTTTTTTGTGATAATTCAAAATGCGAATCTATCTTCAAAGGGAGATCTACCAACAAGGCGAATCTACTTAAAAGGTAGATCTGCGGGCCCAAACTAGTTACTATATATTAAAATAATAAGGAACATAGAAATTTTGACGTTTGTGACGAGGGCTCTAAAAGGCGATCGGCGAAGCCGATCGCCCCGGCGCTTGCGCCCCCCGACGGGCTGGTGGTTGGGGGCGCGGGAAAGGGGAAGAACGGGGCTAGGCGTGGGTGTTTTGGGATTTTTTCTGCGACTTGGGCAAGTATTTTGAAAAAATTCGCGAAAACGGTCAAAATCGCCGAAATGACCCGATTTACAAGGCATAAGGATATTTTCTGGGGGCCCCTAGACCTCGGGAGTTTTTTCTAAACGAAGCGGCATATCTTTCTTCGGAGCGGTACGCAAAGGGTTTTTCGACACGTTCCTCCGGGTCTCCGCAAGAAATTCGCAAAGTTACGACGTTTCTCGAAAGGTGCGAGAATCTGGCGATCATCGATGACGGCACAGAGGCCCCATCGTCAGGTTGACGTTTCGTATTTCAGAGGTCGGACAAAATATTTTAAAATGCAGATTTTCGGTATTTAATCGCCTTTCGAGGGTAAGTATTTGGTCGATTGTCGAATATTAACGTTTGTTTTTCCTTTTCAGCTAAAATTCCGAGTCGATAAAGCGTTTTTTGAAGCGATACGAATGTTTACTTTTGAGGATATACCGGTGATGCGAGAAATGAATAAAATACCTGAAAATGGGGCCTTATCGAGTTGGATCGTTTAAATGGAGTCTCATGAGTTGGATTACCACGATATTTTCCGGATTTCAAAAGGATTTCGGTGATTTTCGGGCAAGTTTCGAACTTTGACGTTAGTGAGAAGGGGTCGAAACTTGCAATGATTTCGGTTATTTGGGGGCCTTTTTTTAGGTGAGAAGGACAAAAAACGCATTCTGCAGATCGTCTTTGACAAAACGAGACCTGGATACAAGCCCCACCATGAGTTTTGAGGAAATTACGAACAAATTCCATCAAGCTATTTTGACAGGTCGTTTGCCGTAGGAAATTGAAAATCGAGTTTTTGGGATAAATTAAAGCAGCTGGGGGCCCGAATCTTTTCGGAACTGATGTTTTAAGGCGTTTTTCGAAGGTTTGTACTGGAATTTCATCATTTTTCGAGAAAATTTTACTATTTTGCCTTCAACGGTGAGTGAATTTCAGATTCCGTTGAATAGAAATGTTTGCACAAATGTTACAGGAGCTTTCATGTCCATCTAGAAAGTATAAATAGGATGTATTGGATTGGAATACATTGTTTTTTCCCAAATTTTAGGTGATTTGACATGATTTTTGAGAAAAATAAAATCGATTCTGTTTAATAAGGTTATGTTGTTCGTTTATATGGATAATGGAACAAATAAACGATTTATATGGAACAATATAGCCAAAGTGAGTACTAATTGACCTTTTTACACTCGATCTCGACCTTTTTTTCAGGTATTTCGATGAACAAAATCCATCAGCTCAAATTGACTTCAATATTGCTCGGATGAAAGGAAATGTGCAGGTAGGGGGCCAATTCTGTGCGGAAATCGTATTTTACGTTGTCTTTCGACGATTTCGAATGGAATTTCCCCGTTTTCCAAGGTTTGTATGATATTTTGAACGTATTAAAAAATTTTTTTTTCCAGGTCTATTTTTTCGAGAAATTTTTTTCAAAATGGAAAAATATGCATGAATTTGGAACAAAATAGTGTTATTGCACCTTTTCCAACCCATTTCTTGGTATATTTCCGTAGGATTTGTTAAAAACAAATTCGACAAGAAGCCTCGATAGAATGATAGGATTTCGGGAATTTATTCGAGAATTTCGGTATGGAATTCAAAGTAAGTAGTTGAATTGAACGTTATTATACTTTCTTTTATTGAAATTGAACCTTTCCCACTGTTTTTGCATGTGATTTTGCCGATTTAGAAGAAAAGAATGCATGCCTAGCATGTTCCTACTGCTCATAATAGATGGCGCTGTAGTAAGAATTTCACTATTCCATAAATCGTTTCGCAGATGGCTGAAAAAAATAGATTGTCGTTTCCCTGGTAACGAAGAATTAATGTATCGCCATTTTGCATTTTTGGAATGATTTTGTAGGAATGTGCCAATATTTCGAAAAACCTGCGTTCGAAGGTGGATTTCTGTCCCAATAAGAAGGTAATTATGAAAATGAAGTGAAAAAATGTTATATTGAATATCGATTTCTTTTTCAGAATGCCTGTGGAAATATTTGTTTTTATGGGAAAGGATATCCCGGATGTTTTTGACTGAAAAAGACCATCTGTAATGCAGAAGACGATGAAATATGAAATCCCACGTCATTTTTCAACGACGTGTGAAGGAATTTCACAAATTCCCATCGTCCTTGAGAAAAATCGAGGATTATTGAATCAAACTTAGGTGAGCAATCTGCACGGATATTCTGTTTTTCGAATACCACCCATAGTTTGGGTGGAATTTTTAACGATTATTGAATTTTCTTTCTTTCAGGTCATTTTTCTGGTGAGAATCCTTTGAAACTGGAAAAATATGACTGAATTTCGAGGAAGGAATTGCTATTCGACCATTTCAGAGGTACTTCTTGGTATATTTTCGTAGGAATGCAAAAATATTGCAGATTTGTGAAAAAAAAATTGAACAAGAAGCTTGAGTGGAAAAATCCAGCAAAGGGCGTTCTAGAAATTGAATATATGGACCGATATCAATGTAAGTGAACCTGTGACAGGCACAGCTGAATGTATATCCCCAACATAAATATGTTTTTAGCATGACGTTGAATCTAAGGTTCTTTTAAATAAAACTGTCTATGTAACATTTTTCTCTGTATTTTTCCAGCCCCTGCGAACGAATTGGACAATCTTTCCAGAGACAGTGCAAATCAATGATGATATCTACGGAAAGAACCTACTTGCTGATTTTTCAAGAAACGCTCATGGAAATGGAATAATTTGAAGTTTATAAAAGTTATATTGCATATAATGTATTGTGTAGTTACTTGATTGTATGTATTCCAGAAAATAAAAATCAGTTTTCTTGAAATTTTCGACTTTTCATTCTACAATTTTCAACAGCTGAAAATTGTGCAGTACCTAAATATTTGAATTTCAAGTCTTTAATATAATTTGAACTTGGAAAAAGAATAGTTTTGAAAAATCTTGAATTTATCGACACATTCAACCATTGAGTGCAAGAGAAATAAGGTAAGCATAATTATTCTCTCTCTGCATTCCAATATACATAACATCTCACATATTGGCCCTTGGTGAGAGTTCAAATTGCATTTCTTTTCCTATGTATACATCTGAAAGTGAAACGAGTGTTGATGATTTTGAATAACCCATGGGTATTCACAGTAAACAATATGACGGCATTGCTGATTTCACACAGTTGAAAAAAAACACTCATGGGATTCAGATGATTTAATGTTCACCAAAGTTATGTTCCATATATTATGTGAATTTATTTTATTGTATATATTCCAGCCTGTAAATCTTGAAACTTTTCATTCGGCCATTCTCAATAGAAGCCAAATGTGCAGTTGATACATAAATTCTATTCTTCGATTAAATGTGAACTTAAAATCACATTAGTTTACAAATATTCTTGAATTACTGGACAGTGGACACATTTAATTAGTTCTATTGAGAAAATCTTATAGGGTAAGCATAATTGTTCTTTCTCTGCATTACAATCTTGATGGCATTCCACATATAGGCTCGGTGGGAAATTCAATCTCCTATTTTTAGGTGCATTTTCTTCTATTGAGGAAATCTTATGAGGGTAAGCATAATTTTTTTTTCTCTGCATTAAAATCTTGATGGCATTCCAAATGTAGGCTCGGTGGGAAATTAAATCTGTTATTTTTTCCAAGTCAGATGCATTTTACCTATTCTGTTCTCTGTTCATGAATTATTTTGATGGCTTGATATTTTTGCTCTGTCCAATCTGGACAATTTTTAAAGTTCCTAGATAAAAGAAACAAATCCAACAATTAAGATTGTTATTTTTTGGAAACTTTAGGGTTTACTTTAGAAAATTCGATACTCCAAACACAAATTGAGAAAATTTTTACAAGTCCGAAAGTTTAGAGAGAGAACTTTCAGAGTGAGATAGAACGCTAATCACACCTGAACCTTCATAGCCGTGTGTAATATGTATAGATGTATTTAGTTCTATGATTCGTCATGGATATAAATTTCAGAATAAATGTAATTCCATGTATTAGACTGAGAAAGAACGAGAAATACATGCCTTTTATATAATTTGTCGAATAGCAAAGATAGATGAGACGTCATTGATGTTAACCCATAGCCGTCAAAATTATAATTGTTTGGCGAGTCCAAAGAACAAAGCGCCCTCTTTCGGCAAAAATTCTTAACTACGAAACAAGTAATGCTTTGGAATCTTCAATGTATCGTTTTCAGTAACATTCAATCTACGTGTGTTTCAGAAGAAAATTTCAATTGTTCAGATATTCATAACGCATCAGACTGATAGAATACAGCATTTTTTTAAATCTTCAATACATGGAACAAAATCAATTTAAGTAGTTGAATAAAACGTTATTGTAGATTCTTTCGTTGAATATGAGCTTTTTTTGTGTATTTGCATGTAATTTTACTGTTTTGGAAAGGATGCATGTCTTGCATGTTCCTGATTCCAGTAATAAAACATCGTCAGATTCAAATATCTTTTGGTATGAGGTACATTACATTCTACGAAATATTTCTGTCCAATAATTAGCGATTCAATATATTTGTGTTATTTCGATGTGCACTTTTTCGATTATATACTGAAAGGAATGTCCGAATGATTAGAGAGAAAGATGTAACTGTCGCGAAATTATAGAATGTATCAGAGTGAGACAGCAAGAAAATGGTATGTCCTTAATATTACTGTTAAATCAGCAACACATATGAACGGCGAGTCGATGATCTTTCATAGCCGTGTAAAATCATAGACACAAGTTCCATGTTATGACACAATGTGTCTGAGTGAGATAGAACGAAAAAAACGTGTGAATTATAATACAGCACGAACAAGAACAACAATGCTGATTTCGCACAGTTGAAAAAAATCACTCATGGGATTCAGATAATTTAATGTTTACCAAAGTTATGTTGCATATATTATGTGAATCTATTTTATTGTATATATTCCAGCATGTAATTCTTGAAACTTTTCATTCGGCAATTCTCAATAGAAGCCAAATGATACCTAAATTCCATTAATCAATATAATTTGATCTTGAAAACAGATTAATTTCCAAATATTGTTGAATTGCTTGACACATTCAATTAGTTCTATTGAGTGAATCGTATCGGGGTATTCATATATTGTTCTTTCTCCATATTCTTATCGTGATAATATCTTAAATAGTGGTCCTCGATAAGTGAAATGAGAGGTAATCCACATGTGTGAATTCATTCTGCTATTTTTTATATTCATGAAATATTCCTATATCTTGAGTGAATGAGATATTTCTCCTTATTCCAATCGAGACATTAAATTTTTCCTAGAATTAAAGACACGAATAATCTGATGACGTAACAGATATTCTTTATTTTGTCTTAACAATCCTCAACATAAACAATTCTTGAAAAAACCGTTGCATTGATGTTCCAAAAATAATAAGTCCGAATGATTAGAGAGAGATGTAGTTTTCATGAAATATTATAATGTATCTGAGTGAGATAGAACGGGAACTGGAACACAGAACAATTATATATAATGGATGAATTAGCAACACAGATGAACGGCGAGTCTTTCATAGACGTGGAAAATAAAAGTTGAAAATATGACAATCTGTGATTAGTTCAATGTTTCGTCGATGCTCTTTCATAGCCGTGGAAAATAAAAGTGTGAAATATGACAACAAGATGTGATGAGTTCTATTATTATTATTTTTATCGGCTACTAATGGCAGATGGCGCAATAAGATCAAGTATTTTGATCAAAACATAAGTACATAGATGGCCTAAAGTATCAATTCCAAAGTAGCGATCTGTTGACAGAAATTCTTCGACTCACAATGCTTATGAGTCACATCGATAGATGGCATGAGAAGCGAGGGATTAGAAAGTCGCGGAGAACTGGATGTGCCGTTAGCCGATGGATTGCCGCAGCTTTTTCAAAATTTTCGATCGGCTATTTTCACGAGTGGGTTAAAGTCTGTCTGCGTGTGTTCAACACCTACCGCTTTTTATTTATTTGATTCTCACAGCCGTGGTGTTGACGGGAAGGCTGTCGAAGAGGGTGGTAAAGCCTGCTTGCTTCGATTTTTAGATTTAGATAGTTTGAAGCGTTTTTTGTTGCAAAATTACGATCGTGCTCAACTATATACCCTGGTACCGATCGAGGTGCACGTCGATTCCGTCGCCAACCTAACGGATGCAGACCAGTACTATGTACTGAACGTCTTGAACGACCCGCCAACATCTTGGGTCGCTTCATCCGGAAGATTGCCGGCGAAAAAGAAGCGCACTTTCGCGGATCAGGGGAAATCGGTTGAACGCGATGGTAATTTTAAAACGGGTGCCTCTACGACGGTCGTACGTGGAGTCGATGTTGCGATACATTATCTGGGCAAAATGGATAGCACATGTCCTCATTGCAGCGCCCTGTCTTTCAATTCTGAATATATCAATTGTTGTAAAAAAGGGACATTGAGCCTTCCAGCAGACACCGTTTATCCGGATCTGCTGAAGGCTCTTCTTTCGGACGGACACCCCCTCTCCCCCGAATTCACGAAGAACATCAGAAGGTATAACACGCTACTTGCCCTGGGCTCCACCACCTTCGCCCAAAGAGAAGGCCTAAGGAACGGAGCCCCGGTGATTGTGGTGTCCGGGCAAATTTACCACCGAGTAGCGGACGTTATGCCTTCTGATCCGTCGTTCGGTTCGTTGTACTTCGTGGATTCAGGAGAGGCGACGAGACGACGAGCCACCAACAAAATTAATGACTGTTTAGATCAAAATTTATTGCGACAGCTGGACGCCCTGCTCAGGACAACCCATCCTTTCGCCCAGATATACCGTACCCTGGGCCAAGTGGTTAAGGACGTACGACAAACCGACGGCGACGATGCGGTCGCACAACTTGGCCTCTATTTCCATCAAGAACCGGGTGTAGATCGCAACATTTATTCAGCTCCTTCCGTAACTAGCGAAGTCGGCGCCGTCTTCCGTAGTGTGAATGGTGATGTACCGCCACCGGGCGCTATTAGCGTCCATCTCATTAATAGCGACTCACTCGATCGCAGATTCCAAATTCGGGAAATCTCCAGGTTGTCGCCGGTCGTCGATGCGCTGTGCTATCCTCTTATCTTTCCTAACGGCGAGCTAGGATGGTCAGCACAGTCGTTGAAAACGACCGACGGCAAACGCATTACGAGACGCGAATTCGAGTGCTACCGTCTGATGTGTCGCGTAGGTAGTTTCAATCCGATCGTCCTCTGTGGTCGGCTTACGCAACAATTTATTGTTGACAAGTTCGTTCAACTAGAGGGCGACCGGTTGAACTATCTACGCACCCACCAGGCGAAGTTACGTGCTGACAGCTACGTCGGGCTGCAGGACTACGTTGCGCGTAAATTGGGAACGGAACCGGTCGGTAGCGAAAGGGCCGGTAGAGTCATCATCCTACCGAGTTCTTTCGCTGGAGGGGCCCGTTTTATGCAGCAAAATTACCAAGACGCCATGGCCATCGTAGCCAAGTACGGTCGACCCAGCCTCTTCGTAACTTTCACCTGCAATCCCAACTGGACGGAGATTCAGGAAAATATGGGCGGTAGGTATTTGAACCCACAAGACAGACCGGAGGTAATTTCGCGAGTTTTCGAATTAAAGAGGAGGGCATTTTTCGAGGACGTATTGAAATTCAAAATTTTCGGCGAAGTAATCGCCTTCGTCTACGTCATCGAGTTCCAAAAACGCGGTTTACCCCACATGCACTGTCTGCTGTTTCTTGCAGACGGGGATAAGCCGCGGGATCCCGATGCCGTAGACAAGTTGATCTGCGCCGAGCTACCAGCCGAGAACACCCGGCTTTTTGGCATTATAATGTCCTCCATGATTCATGGACCCTGCGGCGATCGTAATCCGGATTCTCCGTGTATGGTCGACGGACGGTGCTCCAAGAAGTATCCAAAATCTTTTGCCGAACATACGTCCATCAGCGGAGCTTGCCCGGTGTATAGGCGTCGGGACGACGGTCGCACGGCTGCGTTTAAGAGGAATCGTATTTCGTGTACAGTGGACAACAGGGACGTCGTGCCCTATAGCCCTTACCTGTCCATGAAATACGAGTGCCACGTAAACGTAGAAGTTGTTACGTCTGTCGGGTCGGTCAAGTATCTCTTTAAATATATTAACAAAGGTCCGGACGCGGCCGTTATTCAGGTCAGAGACGAGATGGTATGGGACGAGATTCAAGCTTACATTGAATCTCGCTACATATCATCGGGAGAGGCAGCCTGGCGATTGCTGTCTTTTGCCATACAAGGCAAAAGTCACGCAATCTACAGACTGCCCGTACATCTGCCTGGAGAACGGCCCGTCTACTTCGCGGAGGGTGGCGAGGAAGAGGCGTTGCAATACCCGAACACAAGTATGCTCGAAGCGTATTTCCGGCTGAACGTGGACAGTCCTAGGGCACGAACGATGACGTACACCAAAATTCCCATGGAATTTAGTTTTGACAAACGCCAAAATTCTTGGAAAGAACGGTGTCGTCGTCGTTCCGTGATCCCTAGGATGTACACGATCAGCCCCAAATACGTGGAGAAGTTTCACTTGCGGATTCTGCTATTGCACGTCTCCGGACCCACTTCCTTCGAACATCTTCGAACATATGACGGAGTCGTTTATTCGACCTTCAGGGAAGCGGTACTAGCGAGAGGTCTGATCGCCACGGACACAGAGTGGCAAAGAACGCTGCAACATGCGGCCTTGGTTGATATGCCGGCATGTATGCGAAAACTTTTCGCATACATGCTTTGCTTTTGCGAAATCGGCGATCCGCCCTCTCTCTGGTCCGTCTTTCGCAGTTATATGTTCGAAGATTTCCGAAGGAAGGGTTTGTCCGAACGCGTTTCCGAGGACCGCGCTTTGCGCAGAATCGAAAGCGTCTTACGTTTTCTGGGTAGAAGTCTAAAAGACTTTAATCTGCCGGATCCGGTAACGGACCTAGGAGTCGACGAAGACGACGAAAGTGCGTTACCGTATCCGGGAGATTTTAGTCCGGAGGGCTTAAACCCAGAACAACGCAGCGCGTTCGATCGTGTCGTCGCAGCGGCCGAGTCAACGACGATAGGGGGAGATCGTTTATTTTATTTACAGGGTAGCGGTGGCACGGGGAAGACCCACCTGTACAACACCTTATTGCAATACTGCGAGCGACGGCACATACCAACTATAGCCGTCGCATTTACTGGGATTGCCGCGTTATTGCTGAGGAACGGGAGGACCGCTCATTCGACTTTCAGGTTGCCCCTGGATCTGGACGAGTCCTCACGTTCCTCGATAACCGCGCAATCTCAGGAGGCGGATCACTTGAGGCGAGTCCGGCTTATAATTTGGGACGAAGTTTCGATGGCTAGCTACCACGTTCTGAACGTGGTAGACGAGCTCCTTCGGGACGTATGCGCTGACCAACGTCCTTTCGGCGGAAAGTGCATACTTCTCGGGGGAGACGTTAAACAGCTTCTGCCTGTTGCTCCCGGTCGGGTGCAACAGGTCGAACTCTTCTTCTCGAATTATAGGTTTTGGGACAGTTTCACAGTGATCGCCTTAAGAAACAATATGCGTGTTGTTACAGGTGAGGAAGAGTTTGAGGGGTGGCTTGAAAAATTGGGTAAGGGCGAAGGGAACGCCAAGATCGTCAGAGACGGACGCCAAACCGACGACTACGTTTGTCTGCCGAAGCGTTGTCTGACGAGTAACGTCGTTCGGGATATTTACGGACATCTTGCCGACCTTACTTCGGAACAACTGTCCGCGCGGGCAATACTCTGTCCCAGGAACGATCATTGCAATCGGTTAAACGACCGGATTCTCGAATCGTTTCCCGGATCCATGATTGTCGTTCGTAGTATCGACAGCGTGGCTTCGGGGGACGAAGACGAGGTAGCAAACTTTCCCGAAGAATATCTGAACAGCATAACACCCAGCGGAATGCCCCACCACGAACTCAAATTAAAAGTAGGCGTACCGGTCATACTTATCAGGAACCTATCATTGGAAGATGGATTGATCAACGGTACGCGGCTACTGGTGTTGGCTGTTACAGATATGCTGCTCACAGCCGAAATCGTCACCGGCCGTTTTGCCGGACGAAAAGTTCTCATTCCTAGAATGGATCTTACTTCGTCCGACAAAAACGTGCCTTTCGTGCTGAAACGACGACAATTTCCCGTGAAAGTTTGCTTCGCTCTAACAATAAATAAAGCGCAGGGGCAAACATTTGAAAGGGTCGGCATTTACCTGGCCAGCCCGGTGTTCAGCCACGGCCAGCTTTACGTCGCCTTTTCAAGGGCTCGCTCTTGGGACGCCGTAAAAGTGGAAGTGGTTCAGTGCCGGGATCAAGGGTATCTGCAGCGGCCTTCGGACGAAATTTTCACTAAAAACGTTGTGTATAAGAACATTCTAAATCTTATTCCAAATTAACAAAATGCCTTTTTTTAGATTCATCGAAATTACATTCATCATTATAGATCAATCCATCGAGATTCGGAAGCTACAAAATTCAAATAAAACTCTCTTCCAAATTTTTTTTCCAAATTTTTTCGTTAATCCCCTCATTTCTCCGATTGCGATGAGCGTTCTTAGGATAGTGTATGCCTCGCCGTCGTTTTTATACTGCCTTTCTAATATAAAAGATACGAAAATGAAGATGCATAAAAAAAGCCTGAATTTTTCATTTTGATTCATCCTTTCCTCTCGAATAGAAAAGCGTGTCTCAGTTTCGTTTTTCATCTGACCCCGTAAAAGATTATTGCTATTGTTCCAAGATATCGCTATAAGCTATGAACGATTACATTCAAGATCCTAGGGATGAACCATAACTTTTTTCAGAACTTCGATAATTTAACGATCCTCAACTGTTGAGAAATTAAAATAAAAAATTTTTGTACGTAACGACAAATTTCAATAGACATTTTTCATGAACGAATGTCGACAATGTGTTTTTCATGCATCTCTATTTTCGTCAACGCATATCATCATATATGTATATATATAACTATTAACAATTTCCGATAAAGAAGCGTGGGCAGATGATGAGAGTAACGTTAATTTACTTATCATTTGATCAATTCAACGTTTCGTAAACTTTGAGAAACTTACTAACTGCGTATACTGTATACGTATATAAATATATGATGATGAACCCTTGAAAAACTCAAAATTTTCATGGGAACATAATGACGGTCACGAAAACGATCGCTTACATGCTGATAATGCTGTTTAAAATACTTGGTGTTTCATATTCACTCATTTCGTCCGTTTTTACACATCGCTAACATTGGATGAATGTTCCATAAAAAAAAAACGGTAAACTTAAATTCTGAATATATCTGTTGCAATCATAACAAACCGAATGAATCAGGTGCCTATATACATGTTTACTATTAACATTGAATGTTTACTATTTGAGTACATTTCAAATATTCATTTGAATGGATGAAAAAATTCATAAGTACTGCTCATTCGTAATCGTCGCTCGATTCGTATGATATTTTCGTCATTTCATTCCATCTCGATATAAACATCTGTATATAGGGCCTTACCATTAAAATCTTTTAGCTTAGAAAGGCAGTATAAAACGGGTTTTGTTTTTTTTGTTTTCCCTTCCTTTTTTTTTTCGACGGTCGAATCGGTTCTGAATCGTTATTAACTTAAAGGAGTAGTTGAAGAAGTTACTTCTCAAGAACCTTCTTCATGCATGACGTGAGTAATAATTTCCCTTACTGCTATCTGAGAATCAACTAATTTTCCTTTGAACTTTTCAGCATTCAGAACACCCAAATCTGTTCTCCTGTCCTACACCGCCCAACCCCCCCCCCCAAGACATTTAACGAAACAGTGCGCCCCTTAAAGACAGAAATGAGACTGCTTACAACGTGTGAATAAATGTAAATAAGTGTATAGTGAAGAAACATGTGAATAACCTATGAAGATATCTACGTATGTTAGCGACGTTTGCTGATTCTGCACTGTTGTAAAGGAGAATTTATGGCTGTTTCCGACTGAATAAGAGAAACTGACAAACCTGAGTCGCCGATGATGATTAAATATGACATTCTACATCATTCTTCAATGACTAATTTTCGCTGATATTTCATAGAAGGAGAGCAGAAAATTTAGATGATTACCAAAGGGATATTACTCATGTAATGTTAAGCTTTTCTATTGTATAAATTCGAAATGCTTCTACGTATTTGCAAAACAATGTTCTGATGAATACATTTTTAATCATGATTTCCAAAGGGATATTACTTTTGTAGTGTTAAGCCTTTCTATATTGTATAAATTCGCAACGCTCATACATATTTCTAGGTCAGTGTTCTAATGAATGTGTTTTCAATTTATAATCCTGTTACTTAGGATAATAATCTGATAGTGTAAAAAGTGTATTTGAACGATCAATAAAATTCGTTACATGTGAAATTTATGACTTTTTATGTACAACAATTCCTAAGAGAAACAAATTCTTCGAATAACATTCATCAATATAGTTGAACGTGAAAAAATGATCACTTTTTTATAAATTCCAAAATTATTTGAGAAACACATTTTATCGATAATCTATTGAGTGAAAGAGAATCATATCGAGGTAAGTATAATTATTATTTTTCCATTTCCTAATCTTAACAATAACTCACGTAGAGGTCCTCAAAGAGTAAAATCAGTAAGAATTAGATATCGAAAATTTTTCCAAGTTCGAAAGAGAGAATTTCCTATTTTCATTGTAGATAGCTTTGCAGAAGACAACTGATTCGTTCAAAATTCGCGGGAAATTTTGAGGTTACGTGTATTCCGAGCGAAGACAAGAAAATGAATAACGACGATGGAAAATGGAAATACTACACTGACATATTCTCGGTTCGCCTCCAAGATGCGATTAAGAGTTAACAACGATATTCGGGACTTGAAAAAAAAGAAATAAAGCGATCGAAAAGTTTCAAGTGAAATTGTGAGGTTAAGGTCGAGAATGTTCGCATGGAAAAGTATCAGACATAAGTTCCAAGATAATACTATGTGCCAGAGTGAGATAGAACGAAAAAGACATGTCCACTGTATCTCTGCACGAATAATAAAGTCAGTTGAATGGTTTATCCATGATCTCTCATTACCGTAAAACATTAAACTAAAATATATGACATTCTATGGTTGTCGATGTCCGTCATAGAATTTGACACCCATAACCGTCAAACATGAAGATGTGAAATATGACAACTGTGCCGTAGGAAATTGAAAATCGAGTTTTTGGGATAAATTAAAGCAGCTGGGGGCCCAAATCTTTTCGGATCTGATGTTTCAAGGCGTTTTTCGAAGGTTTGTACTGGAATTTCCCGATTTTATAAATTTTGTGTAATATTTTGAACCGATTTTTATTTTTGATTTTCAGGTCCTTTTTTCCGGGAAGATCGTTTAAAAATGAAAAAATGTGCATGAATTTGGACGAAGATAATATATAATATATTTCATGGTGTATTTTCGTAGAATTGCATAAATAATGAGAATTTGTAAAAGTGAATGGGTCCGAGGCTCGGCCGAATATGAGGGCGGTCTGGAAGCACGAGAATTCAGGCCAATTGCCGAGGTGGAAATTACGAGTTTTTCGAATAAATCTTGGGCTTTAAGGCGCATTGTGTATTTGTTATTGACGATAGACTAACTTTTTCTCATTGCAGCAAAAATTTCGAACCAATTTGGCAGTTTTTAAAAGAATTTGGAAAACAATTTTAAGGTGACATTGAAAGTGAAAGAATTGAGATAAAACTGTTTTGAAACGATGATGAATGAAAATAATTCAAAGTGAGTACGAGGTTGGAATGTTATTTGCGAGATTCTCATTCTGGATATGATTGGTTTTTAGCAAATTTATGAGAAATTACGTATTTTGAGACGAATGAGAATTTCACATTGTTTCAATCATTTTTCGGGCAGCTCCCGAAGGGAGCTGCTTTTTGTGGCCGAAGGCCACATGTTTTAAGTATTCTTTGATCAGCCTCAACAGTTGTTACGGTTTTCCCCCCGTCCCTCCCAAAGTAATTCCGTGAACAGTGCAGTCCAAGAAGTAGAGACTGAAGAGGAACACCTGGCTGATTTTTACAGTGTGAAGGATACAGAGTATACGATACCTATCTCATATCATTCTGAGTGTGTTGGAAATAGAAATTTTAGGCATTCATTTCAAATGGAATGAATCAAGGTAGGAATTTTCATGCTGGCTTTTTTCGTCATATTCATCCTTTTTCGTTTTCAGGTTTCCATGTTTTGCGAAAATTTCTCTAATGATAACCGTGATGTTGGGAGTGGAGTGCTTTGTAAAATTATTCAAACTGAGAAAAGGAAAGGATTTGGTTTTTTGAGGTGTGTTTTTGTGTTTCATTCATGAATATCGGAATGGGTTTTTTGGGGCTCTTTTTCTATAGAATATTTCGACTATGCGTGCACAGAATATTTCGACAATGCGTGCACAGAATATTTTGACTATGCGTGCACAGACTATTTTGACCATGCGTGCACAGAAAATTTTGACATTTTCATCGAATGCAATTTCGATTTTTCGAGACCATCATTATTTTGAGTTATGGTTGTCAAGGTTACTCGATAGTGTTTGACATTTTTCAAAAAATTCATCTCCTTGCCTCACTGTTGGGTTCTTTTACAGTTGAATGCGAATCTAACTTCAAAGGAGGATCTGTCGAGAAAGGCGAATCTACCTATTAGGCGAATCTACCTATGAGGCGAATCTACCTATTACATGAATCTACCTATTACATGAATCTACCTATTACATGGATCTACTTAAAAGGTAGATCTGCGGGCCCAAACTAGTTACTATATATTAAAATAATAAGGAACATAGAAATTTTGACATTTGTGACGAGGGCTCTAAAAGGCGATCGGCGAAGCCGATCGCCCCGTCGCTTGCGACCCCCGGCGGGCGCGTGGATGGGGGCGTCGGAAAGGGGAAGAACGGGGCTAGGCGTGAGCGTTTTCGGATTTTTTCTGCGACTTGGGCAAGTATTTCAAAAAAATTCGCCAAAAGTGTCGAAATCGCCGAAATGACCCGATTTACAAGGCATAAGGATATTTTCTGGGGGCCCCTAGACCTCGGGAGTTTTTTCTAAACGAAGCGGCATATCTTTCTTCGGAGCGGTACGCAAAGGGTTTTTCGACACGTTCCTCCGGGTCTCCGCAAGAAATTCGCAAAGTTACGACGTTTCTCGAAAGGTGCGAGAATCTGGCGATCATCGATGACGGCACAAAGGCCCCATCGTCAGGTTGACGTTTCGTATTTCAGAGGTCGGAAGTAATTTTTTAAAATGCAGATTTTCGGTATTTAATCGCCTTTCGAGGGTAAGTATTTGGTCGATTGTCGAATATTAACGTTTGTTTTTCCTTTTTAGCTAAAATTCCGAGTCGATAAAGCGTTTTTTGAAGCGATACGAATGTTTACTTTTGAGGATATACCGGTGAAGCGAGAAATGAATAAAATACCTGAAAATGGGGCCTTATCGAGTTGGATCGTTTAAATGGAGTCTCATGAGTTGGATTACCACGATATTTTCCGGATTTCAAAAGGATTTCGGTGATTTTCGGGCAAGTTTCGAACTTTGACGTTAGTGAGAAGGGGTCGAAACTTGCGATGATTTCGGTTATTTGGGGGACTCTTTTTAGCTGAAAACGACTAAAAACGCATTTTGCAGATCGTCTTCGACAAAACGAGACCTGGATACAAGCCCCACCATGAGTTTTGAGGAAATTACGAACAAATTCCATCAGGCTATTTTGACAGGTCGTTTGCCGTAGGAAATTGAAAATCGAGTTTTTGGAATAAATTGAAGCAGCTGGGGGCCCGAATCTTTTCGGCCCTTATGTTTGAAGGCGTTTTTCGAAGGTTTGTACTGGAATTTCCCGATTTTTCCAATTTCGTGTGATATTTTGAACCGATTTTTATTTTTGATTTTCAGGTCCTTTTTTCCGAGAAGATCGTTCAGAAATGAAAAAATGTGCATGAATTTGGAAGAAGAGATTGCTATTGAACCGTTTCTCAGGTATTTCTCGGTGTATTTCAGTAGAATTGCAGAAATAATGAGAATTTGTAAAAGAGAATGGGTCCGAGGCTTGGCCGAATATGAGGGCGGGCTGGTAGCACGATTATTTAGGACAATTGCTGAGATGGAAATTACGAGTTTTTCGAATAAATCTTGGGCTTTAAGGTGCATTGTGTATTTGTTATTGACGATAGACTAACTTTTTCTCATTGCAGCAAAAATTTCGAACCAATTTGGCAGTTTTTGAAGGAATTTGTGCAACAATTTCAAGGTGACATTGAAAGTGAAAGAACTGAGATAAAACTGTTTTGAAACGATGATGAATGAGAATAATTCAAAGTGAGTACAAGGTTGGGATGTTACTTGCGAGATTCTCATTCTGGAAATGATTGGTTTTCAACAAATTTATGAGAAATTACGTATTTTAAGAAGAATGAGAATTTCACATTGTTTCAATCATTATTCGGACAGCTCCCGAAGGGAGCTGCTTTTTGTGACCGAAGGTCACATGTTATTTTTCAGGCAGCTCCCGAAGGGAGCTGCCTGCTTTGTGGCCAAAGGCCACATGCTTTGATCTTTCTTTGAAGACAGCCTTAACAGTTGCTACGGTTTTTTCCCCGTCCCTCCCAGAATAATTCCGTGAACAGTGCAATCCAAAAAGAAGAAACAGAAGAGGAACACCTGGCTGATTTTTACAGTGTGAAAGGATACATGGAATACGATACCTATCTCATATCATTCTGAGTGTGTTGAAAATAGGACTTTTGGGCATTTATTTCAAATGGAATGAATCAAGGTAGGAATTTTCATGCTGGGTTTTTTCGTTATATTTATCCTTATTCTTTTGAAGGTTTCCATGTTTTGCGAAAATTTCTATAATGATAACCGTGATGTTGGGAGTGTTATGTAGAATTATTCGAACTGAGAAAGGGAAAGGTTTTGGTTTTTTGAGGTGAGTTTTTCTGTTTCATTCATGAATATTGGACTGCGATTTTGGGGTTCTTTTTCTATAGAATATTTCGACTATGCGTGCACAGAATATTTAGACAATGCGTGCACAGAATATTATGACTATGCGTGCACAGAAAATTTTGACATTTTCATCGAATGCAATTTCGATTTTTCGAGACCATCATTATTTTATGTTGTGGTTGTCAAGGTTACTCGATAGAGTTTGACATTTTTCAGGAAATTTATCTCCTTGCCTTACTGTTGGGTTCTTTTACAGTTGAATGCGAATCTAACTTCAAAGGAGGATCTGTCAAGAAATGCGAATCTACCTATGAGGCGAATCTACCTATAAGGCGAATCTACCTATAAGGCGAATCTACCTATAAGGCGAATTTACCTACAAGGTGTTTCTACCTAATATATTGATCTGCGGGCCCAAACTAGTTACTATATATTAAAATAATAAGGAACATAGAAATTTTGACGTTTGTGACGAGGGCTCTAAAAAGCGATCGGCGAAGCCGATCGCCCCGGCGCTTGCGCCCCCCGGCGTGCGCGAGGATGGTGGCGTCGGAAAGGGGAAGAACGGGGCTAGGCGTGAGCGTTTTCGGATTTTTTCTGCGACTTGGGCAAGTATTTCAAAAAAATTCGCCAAAAGTGTCGAAATCGCCGAAATGACCCGATTTACAAGGCATAAGGATATTTTCTGGGGGCCCCTAGACCTCGGGAGTTTTTTCTAAACGAAGCGGCATATCTTTCTTCGGAGCGGTACGCAAAGGGTTTTTCGACACGTTCCTCCGGGTCTCCGCAAGAAATTCGCAAAGTTACGACGTTTCTCGAAAGGTGCGAGAATCTGGCGATCATCGATGACGGCACAGAGGCCCCATCGTCAGGTTGACTTTTCGTATTTCAGAGGTCGGACGAAATATTTTAAAATGCAGATTTTCGGTATTTAATCGCCTTTCGAGGGTAAGTATTTGGTCGATTGTCGAATATTAACGTTTGTTTTTCCTTTTCAGCTAAAATTCCGAGTCGATAAAGCGTTTTTTGAAGCGATACGAATGTTTACATTTCACGATATACCGGTGATGCGAGAAATGAATGAAATACCTGAAAATGGGGCCTTATCGATATGGATCGTTCAAATGGAGTCTCATGAGTTGGATTACTACGATATTTTCCGGATTTCACAAGGATTTCGGTGATTTTCGGGCAAGTTTCGATTTTTGACATTAGTGAGAAGGGGCTGAAAGGTGGACTGATTTCTGATATTTGGGGGCCTTTTTTTAGGTGAGAAGGACAAAAAACGCATTCTGCAGATCGTCTTTGACAAAACGAGACCTGGATACAAGCCCCACCATGAGTTTTGAGGAAATTACGAACAAATTCCATCAGGCTATTTTGACAGGTCGTTTGCCGTAGGAAATTGAAAATCGAGTTTTTGGAATAAATTGAAGCAGCTGGGGGCCCGAATCTTTTCGGCCCTTATGTTTGAAGGCGTTTTTCGAAGGTTTGTACTGGAATTTCCCGATTTTTCCAATTTCGTGTGATATTTTGAACCGATTTTTATTTTTGACTTTCAGGCCCTCTTTTTCCGAGAAGATCGTTCAGAAATGAAAAAATGTGCATGAATTTGGAAGAAGAGATTGCTATTGAACCGTTTCTCAGGTATTTCTCGGTGTATTTCAGTAGAATTGCAGAAATAATGAGAATTTGTAAAAGTGAATGGGTCCGAGGCTTGGCCGAATATGAGGGCGGGCTGGTAGCACGAGAATTCAGGACAATTGCTGAGATGGAAATTACGAGTTTTTCGAATAAATCTTGGGCTTTAAGGTGCATTGTGTATTTGTTATTGACGATTGACTAACTTTTCCTCATTGCAGCAAAAATTTCGAACCAATTTGGCAGTTTTTGAAGGAATTTGTGCAACAATTTCAAGGTGACATTGAAAGTGAAAGAATTGAGATAAAACTGTTTTGAAACGATGATGAATGAAAAGAATTCAGAGTGAGTACATGGTTGGGATGTTATTTGCGAGATTCTCATTCTGGATATGATCGGTTTCTAACAAATTCTTGAGAAATTACGTATTTTAAGAAGAATGAGAATTTCACATTATTTCGACTATTTTTCAGGCAGCTCCCGAAGGGAGCTGCCTTTGTGGCCAAAAGCCAAATGTTTATAGCTTTCTTTGAAGACAGCCTCAACAGTTGTTACGGTTTTTCCCCCGTCCCTCCCAGAGTAATTCCAATTTCGTGTGATATTTTGAACCGATTTTTATTTTTGACTTTCAGGTCATTTTTTCCAAGAAGATCGTTCAGAAATGATGAAATGTGCATGAATTTGGACGAAGAGATTGCTATTGAACCGTTTCTCAGGTATTTCTCGGTGTATCTTCGTAGAATTGCAGAAATAATGAGAATTTGTAAAAGTGAATGGGTCCGAGGATTTAGGCCAATTGAAAGTGAAAGAACTGTTTTGAAACGATGATGAATGAAAAGAATTCAGAGTGAGTACAAGGTTGGGATGTTATTTGCGAGATTCTCATTCCATTCTGGATATGATTGGTTTCTAACAAATTCACGAGAAATTACGTATTTTAAAAAGAATGAGAATTTCACATTGTGTCAATTATTTTTCGGGCAGCTCCCGAAGGGAGCTGCTTTTTGTGGCCGAAGGCCACATGTTTTTAGTATTCTTTGATCCGCCTTAACAGTTGTTACGGTTTTCCCCCCGTCCCTCCCAAAGTAATTCCGTGAACAGTGCAGTCCAAGAAGGAGAGACTGAAGAGGAACACCTGGCTGATTTTTACAGTGTGAAGGATACAGAGAATACGATACTTATCTCATATCATTCTGAGTGTGTTGAAAATAGGACTTTTGGGCATTTATTTCAAATGGAATGAATCAAGGTAGGAATTTTCATGCTGGGTTTTTTCGTTATATTTATCCTTATTCTTTTGAAGGTTTCCATGTTTTGCGAAAATTTCTCTAATGATAACCGTGATGTTGGGAGTGTTATGTAGAATTATTCGAACTGAGAAAGGGAAAGGATTTAGTTTTTTGAGGTGAGTTTTTCTGTTTCATTCATGAATATTGGACTGCGTTTTTTGGGGTTCTTTTTCTATAGAATATTTCGACTATGCGTGCACAGAATATTTAGACAATGCGTGCACAGAATATTATGACTGCGTGCACAGAATATTATGACTGCGTGCACAGAAAATTTTGACATTTTCATCGAATGCAATTTCGATTTTTCGAGACCATCATTATTTTATGTTGTGGTTGTCAAGGTTACTCGATAGAGTTTGACATTTTTCAGGAAATTTATCTCCTTGCCTTACTGTTGGGTTCTTTTACAGTTGAATGCGAATCTAACTTCAAAGGAGGATCTGTCAAGAAATGCGAATCTAGCTATGAGGCCAATCTACCTATAAGGCGAATCTACCTATAAGGCGAATCTACCTATAAGGCGAATCTACCTATAAGGCGAATCTACCTATAAGGCGAATCTACCTATAAGGCGAATTTACCTACAAGGTGTTTCTACCTAATATATTGATCTGTGGGCCCAAACTAGTTACTATATATTAAAATAATAAGGAACATAGAAATTTTGACGTTTGTGACGAGGGCTCTAAAATGCGATCGGCGAAGCCGATCGCCCCGGCGCTTGCGCCCCCCGGCGGTCCGGGTGATGGGGGCGTCGGAAAGGGGAAGAACGGGGCTAGGCGTGGGCGTTTTCGGATTTTTTCCAAGTGTTCGGGAAGTATTTTGAAAAAATTCGCGAAAACGGTCAAAATCGCCGAAATGACCCGATTTACAAGGCATAAGGATATTTTCTGGGGGCCCCTAGACCTCGGGAGTTTTTTTAAAACGAAGCGGCACATCTTTCTTCGGAGCGGTACGGAAAGGGTTTTTCGACACGTTCTTCCGGGTCTCCGCAAGAAATTCGGAAAGTTACGACGTTTCTCGAAAGGTGCGAGAATCTGGCGATCATCGATGACGGCACAGAGGCCCCATCGTCAGACGTTGACGTTTCGTATTTCAGAGGTCGGAAGTAATTTTTTAAAATGCAGATTTTCGGTATTTAATCGCCTTTCGAGGGTAAGTATTTGGTCGATTGTCGAATATTAACGTTTGTTTTTCCTTTTCAGCTAAAATTCCGAGTCGATAAAGCGTTTTTTGAAGCGATACGAATGTTTACTTTTGAGGATATACCGGTGAAGCGAGAAATGAATAAAAAACATGAAAATGGGGCCTTATCGAGTTGGATCGTTTAAATGGAGTCTCATGAGTTGGATTACCACGATATTTTCCGGATTTCAAAAGGATTTCGGTGATTTTCGGGCAAGTTTCGAACTTTGACGTTAGTGTGAAGGGGGTGAAAGGTGGACTGATTGGGGGCCTTTTTCTAGGTGAGAAGGACAAAAAACGCATTCTACAGATCGTCTTCAACAAAACCATACCTGGATATAAGCCCCACAATGAGTTTTCAGGAAATTACGAACAAATTCCATCAGGTCATTTTGACAGGTCGTTTGCCGTAGGAAATTGAAAATCGAGTTTTTGGGATAAATTAAAGCAGCTGGGGGCCCGAATCTTTTCGGTTCTCATGTTTTAAGGCGTTTTTCGAAGGTTTGTACTGGAATTTCATCATTTTTCGAGAAAATTTTACTATTTTGCCTTCAACGGTGAGTGAATTTCAGATTCCGTTGAATAGAAATGTTTGCACAAATGTTACAGGAGCTTTTATGTCCATCTAGAAAGTATAAATAGGATGTATTGGATTGGAATACATTGTTTTTTCCCAAATTTTAGGTGATTTGACATGATTTTTGAGAAAAATAACATCGATTCTGTTTAATAAGGTTATGTTGTTTGTTTATATGGATAATGGAACAAATAAACGATTTATATGGAACAATATAACCAAAGTGAGTACTAATTGACCTTTTTACACTCGATCTCGACCTTTTTTTCAGGTATTTCGATGAACAAAATCCATCAGCTCAAATTGACTTCAATATTGCTCGGATGAAAGGAAATGTGCAGGTAGGGGGCCAATTCTGTGCGGAAATCGTATTTTACGTTGTCTTTCGACGATTTCGAATGGAATTTCCCCATTTTCCAAGGTTTGTATGATATTTTGAACGTATTAAAAAATTTTTTTTTCCAGGTCTATTTTTTCGAGAAATTTTTTTCAAAATGGAAAAATATGCATGAATTTGGAACAAAATAGTGTTATTGCACCTTTTCCAACCCATTTCTTGGTATATTTCCGTAGGATTTGTTAAAAACAAATTCGACAAGAAGCCTCGATAGAATGATAGGATTTCGGGAATTTATTCGAGAATTTCGGTATGGAATTCAAAGTAAGTAGTTGAATTGAACGTTATTATACTTTCTTTTATTGAAATTGAACCTTTCCCACTGTTTTTGCATGTGATTTTGCCGATTTAGAAGAAAAGAATGCATGCCTAGCATGTTCCTACTGCTCATAATAGATGGCGCTGTAGTAAGAATTTCACTATTCCATAAATCGTTTCGCAGATGGCTGAAAAAAATAGATTGTCGTTTCCCTGGTAACGAAGAATTAATGTATCGCCATTTTGCATTTCTGGAATGATTTTGTAGGAATGTGCCAATATTTCGAAAAACCTGCGTTCGAAGGTGAATTTCTGTCCCAATAAGAAGGTAATTATGAAAATGAAGTGAAAAAATGTTATATTGAATATCGATTTCTTTTTCAGAATGCCTGTGGAAATATTTGTTTTTATGGGAAAGGATATCCCGGATGTTTTTGACTGAAAAAGACCATCTGTAATGCAGAAGACGATGAAATATGAAATCCCACGTCATTTTTCAACGACGTGTGAAGGAATTTCACAAATTCCCATCGTCCTTCAGAAAAATCGAGGATTATTGAATCAAACTTAGGTGAGCAATCTGCACGGATATTCTGTTTTTCGAATACCACCCATAGTTTGGGTGGAATTTTTAACGATTATTGAATTTTCTTTCTTTCAGGTCATTTTTCTGGTGAGAATCCTTTGAAACTGGAAAAATATGACTGAATTTCGAGGAAGGAATTGCTATTCGACCATTTCAGAGGTACTTCTTGGTATATTTTCGTAGGAATGCAAAAATATTGCAGATTTGTGAAAAAAAAATTGAACAAGAAGCTTGAGTGGAAAAATCCAGCAAAGGGCGTTCTAGAAATTGAATATATGGACCGATATCAATGTAAGTGAACCTGTGACAGGCAAAGCTGAATGTATATCCCCAACATAAATATGTTTTTAGCATGACGTTGAATCTAAGGTTCTTCTGAATAAAACTGTCTATGTAACATTTTTCTCTGTATTTTTCCAGCCCCTGCGAACGAATTGAACAATTGTGACTTGGACAATCTTTCCAGAGACAGTGCAAATCAATGATGATATCTACAGCAAAGAACCTACTTGCTGATTTTTCAAGAAACGCTCATGGAAATGGAATAATTTGAAGTTTATAAAAGTTATATTGCATATAATGTATTGTGTAGTTACTTGATTGTATGTATTCCAGAAAATAAAAATCAGTTTTCTTGAAATTTTCGACTTTTCATTCTACAATTTTCAACAGCAGAAAATTGTGCAGTACCTAAATATTTGAATTTCAAGTCTTTAATATAATTTGAACTTGGAAAAAGAATAGTTTTGAAAAATCTTGAATTTATCGACACATTCAACCATTGAGTGCAAGAGAAATAAGGTAAGCATAATTATTCTCTCTCTGCATTCCAATATACATAACATCTCACATATTGGCCCTTGGTGAGAGTTCAAATTGCATTTCTTTTCCTATGTATACATCTGAAAGTGAAACGAGTGTTGATGATTTTGAATAACCCATGGGTATTCACACTAAAGAATATGAGGGATTTGCTGATTTCACACAGTTGAAAAAAAGCACTCGGGGGATTCAGACGATTTAATGTTTACCAAAGTTATGTTGCACATAATTATTATGTGAATTTATTTCATTGTACATATTCCAGCCTGTAAATCTTGAAACTTTTCATTCGGAAATTCTCAATAGAAGCCTAATGGGCAGTTGATATCTAAATTCCATTGATCAATATAATTTGATCTTGAAAACAGATTAATTTCCAAATATTCTCGAATTACTTGACACATTTAATTAGTGAGCATGATTGTTCTCTCTTCATAATATAATCGTGATAACATAAATAGTGGCCCTCCGTAAGTGCAAAAAGTGGTTATCCATATGTATTGTATTAATTCAATCTGGTGTTTTTTCTGTTCATGAAAAATTTGGTCTTGAGAGCATAAGATATTTCTCCTTAATCCAATCTGGACATTGAAATTTACGAGCCAATATCAATATCAGTTCTTAGATATAGAGGCACGAATAATCTGATGGTGTATTAGTTGTTGATGTTTTTCAATAACCAAAAATAATGTTCGTCATTTTGTCTAAACAATTTCCAAGTAGCAATTTTTAAGGGATAACTTGAGAAAAACTTTTCGAAAATTATTACAAGTCCGAATTATTAGAGAGAGATGTAGCTATCATGAATATCATTAGAATGTGTCAGAGTGAGATAGATTGAGAAAGACATTTCTATAATCACGTCATCAGCAACACAGATGAACGGCGAGTCGATGATCTTTCATAGCCGTGTAAAATCATAGACACAAGTTCCATGTTATGACACAATGTGTCTGAGTGAGATAGAACGAAAAAAACGTGTGAATTATAATACAGCACGAACAACAATGACAGATGAGTCCTTATCTATGTTCACCCAGAGCCGTCAAACATAAAAATGTGAAATGCTGTGGTTTGTCGATGTCCGTCATAGAGTTTGACACCTGTCAAAGATGATTTTTCTTCTTCTTTCTACCAATGGCCTCTTTTACTTATCAATGCGAATCTATCATCTATATTGATTAGCTTTAAATGCGAATCCACTTAAAAGGTAGAGCTATGGGCTTTACTAGTCTATAATACTAAAATGATAATTTGTTTTTTTTGAAGGGGACCATAAATTTCAGATCGTTCGGAGAGGGTTCGGGAATGTCGCAAAAATCGACGCGTAGCGTCGATTTTTGCCCCGGGCGAGGGCTGTTTTCGGGGGTTGGAGAGGGGGCGGTTACGACGACGCCGCAGGCGTCGTCGGACGACGTCCGGAAGTATTTTAAAAAAATTAGCGAAAAGTACGAAAAACGCGGAAATTCTTCGAAAACCGTTCCGGGCCAGGGCAAAAGGATCTGATCGGGCGCCCCCTGGTGGGGAAAGCGGCGCGTCGTCGGAAAGGGGAAGACCGGGAGGTCTCCGTAAAGTATTTTTCGAAGCTCTGGGGGCCCCCGGTCCCGCGCTACGACCCTCCGAAGTCGAGACATTTCGCGAAAATCTCGAAAATTTCGGTCATAGAATTCTATGCTCGGTTTCCGTAGAAACGAGGTTGAAATTCTCGAAAGGTACTCCGCGCCGGCAAATAGTTCCGAATCGATTTCGGAATTTTGGAATCGATCGGCGATTTTGGGGATGAATATCGATAGGAAATCGCCTATTTTTCCGTTCTTCGTCGTCCAGAAGAAGTTTCCCGCAGATATAAGGAATTATGTGCAAATGTCAGTTTCGTTGCTTTCACGACAAGCGTCGGTAGGAAAGACATGTTGAAAATCGGAACCGAAATTATTTTAAAAGCAGCATTTTGGTATTTAATCGTCGTTTGGAGGTGAGTTTTCTTTTGGATTTCGAAGATAAACCTGTGTTTTTCCTTTTCAGCTAAAATTCCAGACCGATAAGAAGATTTTCGAAGCCATACAGAATGTTTACATTTCAAAATATAGGGATGAGCCGATAAATGAATAAAAACCTATTAAATTGGACCGATGTCGTCTCGAATCGTTCGGATGGGATGTTTTCAGGTAGATTTCAATGATATTTTTGTAATTTCAGAAGAATTTCATCATTTTTTGAGAAGATTTGTGAAAGTGACGTCACCGGGGGAGCCTCAAAGTTATACCGATTTTTCCTATTTACAGTAAGTTTTTTAGGTCTCGATAGTGAAAAAGCTGTTCTTTAGATGCTTATTGATCGAAACCGTACCAGGTTCAAGGTGGAAGAATGATTTTTGAGTGGTTATGAACAAAATCCATCAGCTCCAAAATTGACACTTCAATATTGCTCGGATGAAAGAAGAATGTATTTTTGGATAGGAAATGTGTAGGTAGGGGGCCAATTCTGTTCGGAAATCGTATTTTACGTTGTCTTTCGACTATTTCGAATGAAATTTCCCCATTTTCCAAGTTTTGTGTAAACATTTGAACGAATTTGAAATTTTTTTTTTCAGGTCTATTTTCTCAAGAAAATCTTTTTGAAATGGAACAATATGCATGAATCTGGACGAAATGATTGTTATTGGACCTTTCCCAACCTAATTCTTGGTATATTTCCGTAGGATTTGTTAAAAACAAATTCGACAAGAAACCTCGATGGAATGATAAGATTTCGGATTTATTCGAGAATTTCGAGGTGATTTATGGGATTATTATAGATAATTGACTGACCCCTTTCCATTGTAGCAGGGATTATGAATCATTTTGTCAATTCTGGCAGAGAAATGAGCTCAACGATTAAAGGTGAGGGAATCCAGATTCCGTTGAATTGAAATGTTTGCAGAAAGGGTATAGGAGCTTTTATGTCCATCTAGGAATTATAAACAGGATGTATTGGACTGGAATACAACTTTTTTTCCTATATTTCCAGGTAATTTTACGTGGTTTTTTAGCAAAGTAATTCCTGTTCTGTTTTATAGGTTAGGTATGAGATTACATACTGATTTTTTGTAGATGCAGTTTGATTTTCAGGTCTGAATTCGATTATTACAATATGCTTTCATATTCCAGAACAATAATTCAGGGGAAACGGCTATTTTTGGATCACATATGACAACTTTCAATTCATCGGTCAGGATATTTGATAGACCGTTGAAAAAATATGTTCAGAATAAATTGAAAAACTGTTTTTTTCTCTACAAGAAGTGGAAATAAGGTCTCTTGGACAAGGACATAACGTTTCTTCGCATATTCCAGGTAATTTTTCATGGTTTCCTTTATTTATTCACATCCACCATTCACAATTAGACCATGATATTTTACGTGCTGGATTTTGGTGGTAAATGCATGTTTAGAATTGATTTTGAAATCTGAAGTCGATTATCACTGTATCCTTTTTCAGTATAAATTTGCTCCTACATACGAAATTCTGGAGATGAAAACATTATTCTCAGTTCAGGGATATCACCAAGTATTGAAACGTTTAATTCCTGCATATTTCTTGAAATACCATTGAATATCGAGGTAATTGAGTAAAAGAGAAGATTTGATATGTCCATTAATTGAATTTAATTGTTTTTAGGTAATTTCTGAGCGATTTGGAACATCAAATCAATGAAGAATGCACTTGATGAGGTTTTCACATCAAAGTGTCAATTTAAGTGTTGAAATTGGAGAAAAATACTACAGTATCCCTTTTACATAAGAAATTGAGCAGATTTTGGCAACAATAATCAATTTACATGCATTCAAGAAGAATAATTGTTCATCGCTTCAAAGATAAATGAAATATATTCAGGTAACTTCTTTTCTTTATTTCAAGCAATATTCAGTATCCTCATTTCATGTAGTTTTCAGCTGTGTCTATATAAAATTTTCAGTGAGAGTTGTACAATCTTCCACCATCTCTCCAATGGGTATTAATGTAACCAGCACAATAAAATGGTGGAGAATATGACGAAATTGCTGATTTCTCACATTGGGATAATTTAATGTTTTCTAAAGTTATGTTGCCAATATTTTGTGAATCTATTTTATTGTATATATATTACAGACAATAAATAACCAAAAAATCAGTGTTTTCTTGAATTTTTCGACTTTTCATTCGACAATTTTCAGCAGCAGCAAATTTTGCAGTACCTAAATACTTGAATTTCAATTCTTCAATATAAATTGAACTTTTAATTGGCATTCCATTGAGTGCAAGACAATCGAAATCAGGTAAGCATATTTATTCTCTCTGCATTCCAATATACACAACATCTCACATATGAGCCCTCCGTTAGTGAAATTATTGGTATTTTTTTCTCCAAGACATTGTTCTAATGCATTTTTTTTTCCTTATGTATACATCTGAAAATGAAACAAGCAATTCTTGATTATTTGAGAAATATATACATTGATATTCCGGTCTGAAAGTAAAATTGTTTTGAAATATCAAGTTTACCAAGGTGACTGCATTTGTATTGTGTGGATATTCTATATATTCCATAAAGTTCAACCGTAAAATTATTCCAATACACCTGTTGTTCAAATTATCTGATATTATAGATTGTATATCTGGAATAGGATATTGAAATCTTGACACAAATTTTTTCCAAGTCCATGAAATTAGAGAGAGACACAAGTTTCAGATGTATCAGAGTGAGACAGCACGACATGGGCATTTCTATGCACAAACAACAATGACAGATGAGTCCATATCTATGTTCACCCATAGCCATCAAAATTACACAAGCTGTGAATGTAACTTTCACGGAATAATAGAATGTATCAGATGAGAAGATGATAAGCTGTGTCGTTTCGATGTTTACTCACAGATATTGACAACTTTTTAACGATTGGCGAGCCCAAAAATCAAAGCGCCCTCTTTCGGCAAAAATTCCTAACTACAAAACAAGTAATGTTTCGAGATCTTCCATGTTTCGTGTGCTTTTGAGCTATAACATTTTGTTTCATTTCGAGGGATATTTAGAGGTTCTCATCGTTTTTATGACAGATTAACTATGCACAAACAAGGTTTACAATAAAGAAGTTGATTTGTGAGTTGGTATTGGAAAAAAACTTCAATATCCACTGTCCAGGATAATGAGCAGATTTTTTCAGTAACATTCAATCTACGTGTGTTTCAGAAGAAAATTTCAATTGTTCAGATTCATAACTCATCAGACTGATAGAATACAGCATTTTTTTAAATCTTCAATACATGGAAGAAAATCAATTTATGTAGTTAAATAAAACGTTATTGTAGATTCCTTCGTTGAATATGAGCTTTTTTTGTGTATTTGCATGTAATTTTACATGCAAACATTTTAGGATGCATGTCTTGCATTTTCCTTATTCGAATAATATCACATCATCAAGTTTAAATATCTTTTGGTATGAGGTACATTGTATTTTACGAAATATTTTTGTCCAATAAATAGCGATTCAATATATTTGTGTTATTTGGATGTGCACTTTTTCGATTATATACTGAAAGGAATGTCCGAATGATTACAGAGAGAGATGTAACTGTCGCGAAATTATAGAATGTATCAGTATCAGAGTGAGACTGCAAGAAAATGGTATGTCCTCAATTTTACTGTTAAATCAGCAACACAGATGAACGGCAAGTCGATGATCTTTCATAGCCGTGTAAAATCGTAGACACAAGTTCCATGTTATGACACAATGTGTCTGAGTGAGATAGAACGAAAAAAACGTGTGAATTATAATACAGCACGAACAACAATGACAGATGAGTCCTTATCTATGTTCACCCAGAGCCGTCAAACATAAAAATGTGAAATTTTGTGGTTTGTCGATGTCCGTCATAGAGTTTGGCACCTGTCAAAGATGATTTTTCTTCTTCTTCCTACCAATGGCCTCTTCTACATGTAAATACGAATCTACCGTCTACATTGAACAGTTTTAAATGCGAACCCACTTAAAAGGTAGATCTGCTGGCTCTACTAGTTACTATATATTAAAATAATAAGGAACATAGAAATTTTGACGTTTGTGACGAGGGCTCTAAAATGCGATCGGCGAAGCCGATCGCCCCGGCGCTTGCGCCCCCCGGCGGGCCGGTGGATGGGGGCGTCGGAAAGGGGAAGAACGGGACTAGGCGTGGGCGTTTTCGGATTTTTTCCAAGTGTTCGGGAAGTATTTTGAAAAAATTCGCGAAAACGGTCAAAATCGCCGAAATGACCCGATTTACAAGGCATAAGGATATTTTCTGGGGGCCCCTAGACCTCGGGAGTTTTTTCTAAACGAAGCGGCATATCTTTCTTCGGAGCGGTACGCAAAGGGTTTTTCGACACGTTCCTCCGGGTCTCCGCAAGAAATTCGCAAAGTTACGACGTTTCTCGAAAGGTGCGAGAATCTGGCGATCATCGATGACGGCACAGAGGCCCCATCGTCAGATTGACTTTTCGTATTTCAGAGGTCGGAAGTAATTTTTTAAAATGCAGATTTTCGGTATTTAATCGCCTTTCGAGGGTAAGTATTTGGTCGATTGTCGAATATTAACGTTTGTTTTTCCTTTTCAGCTAAAATTCCGAGTCGATAAAGCGTTTTTTGAAGCGATACGAATGTTTACATTTCACGATATACCGGTGATGCGAGAAATGAATGAAATACCTGAAAATGGGGCCTTATCGAGTTGGATCGTTTAAATGGAGTCTCATGAGTTGGATTACCACGATATTTTCCGGATTTCAAAAGGATTTCGGTGATTTTCGGGCAAGTTTCGAACTTTGACGTTAGTGTGAAGGGGGTGAAAGGTGGACTGATTTCCGTTATTTGGGGGCCTTTTCTAGGTGAGAAGGACAAAAAACGCATTCTACAGATCGTCTTCAACAAAACCAGACCTGGATATAAGCCCCACAATGAGTTTTCAGGAAATTACGAACAAATTCCATCAGGCTATTTTGACAGGTCGTTTGCCGTAGGAAATTGAAATTCGAGTTTTTGGGATAAATTAAAGCAGCTGGGGGCCCCAATCTTTTCGGCCCTTATGTTTTAAGGCGTTTTTCGAAGGTTTGTACTGGAATTTCATCATTTTTCGAGAAAATTTTACTATTTTGCCTTCAACGGTGAGTGAATTTCAGATTCTGTTGAATAGAAATGTTTGCACAAATGTTACAGGAGCTTTTATGTCCATCTAGAAAGTATAAATAGGATGTATTGGATTGGAATACATCGTTTTTTCCCAAATGCCAGGTGATTTGACATGATTTTTGAGAAAAATTAAGTCGATTCTGTTTAATAAGGTTATGTTGTTTGTTTATATGGATAATGGAACAAATAAACGATTTATATGGAACAATATAGCCAAAGTGAGTACTAATTGACCTTTTTACACTCGATCTCGACCTTTTTTTCAGGTATTTCGATGAACAAAATCCATCAGCTCAAATTGACTTCAATATTGCTCGGATGAAAGGAAATGTGCAGGTAGGGGGCCAATTCTGTGCGGAAATCGTATTTTACGTTGTCTTACGACGATTTCGAATGGAATTTCCCCATTTTCCAAGGTTTGTATGATATTTTGAACGTATTAAAAAATTTTTTTTTCCAGGTCTATTTTTTCGAGAAATTTTTTTCAAAATGGAAAAATATGCATGAATTTGGAACAAAATAGTGTTATTGCACCTTTTCCAACCCATTTCTTGGTATATTTCCGTAGGATTTGTTAAAAACAAATTCGACAAGAAGCCTCGATAGAATGATAGGATTTCGGGAATTTATTCGAGAATTTCGGTATGGAATTCAAAGTAAGTAGTTGAATTGAACGTTATTATACTTTCTTTTATTGAAATTGAACCTTTCCCACTGTTTTTGCATGTGATTTTGCCGATTTAGAAGAAAAGAATGCATGCCTAGCATGTTCCTACTGCTCATAATAGATGGCGCTGTAGTAAGAATTTCACTATTCCATAAATCGTTTCGCAGATGGCTGAAAAAAATAGATTGTCGTTTCCCTGGTAACGAAGAATTAATGTATCGCCATTTTGCATTTCTGGAATGATTTTGTAGGAATGTGCCAATATTTCGAAAAACCTGCGTTCGAAGGTGGATTTCTGTCCCAACAAGAAGGTAATTATGAAAATGAAGTGAAAAAATGTTATATTGAATATCGATTTCTTTTTCAGAATGCCTGTGGAAATATTTGTTTTTATGGGAAAGGATATCCCGGATGTTTTTGACTGAAAATGATCATCTGTAATGCAGAAGACGATGAAATATGAAATCCCACATCATTTCTCAAAGACGTGTTAAGGAATTTCACAAATTCCCATCATTTTTCGAAAAAATCGAGGATTATTGAATCATATTTAGGTGAGCATTCTGCACAGATATTCTGTCTTTCGAATGTAGTTCCCGATTTTCCAAAATTGGGTGGAATTTTCAACGAATATTGAATTTTCTTTCCTTCAGGTCATTTTTTTGGTGAGAATCCTTTGAAACTGGAAAAATATGACTGAATTTCGAGGAAGGAATTGCTATTCGACCATTTCAGAGGTACTTCTTGGTATATTTTCGTAGGAATGCAAAAATATTGCAGATTTGTGAAAAAAAAATTGAACAAGAAGCTTGAGTGGAAAAATCCAGCAAAGGGCGTTCTAGAAATTGAATATATGGACCGATATCAATGTAAGTGAACCTGTGACAGGCACAGCTGAATATATATCCCCAACATAAATATGTTTTTAGCATGACGTTGAATCTAAGGTTCTTCTAAATTAAACTGTCTATGTAACATTTTTCTCTGTATTTTTCCAGCCCCTGCGAACGAAATGGACAATTGTGACTTGGACAATCTTTCCAGAGACAGTGCAAATCAATGATGATATCTACAGCAAAGAACCTACTTGCTGATTTTTCAAGAAACGCTCATGGAAATGGAATAATTTGAAGTTTATAAAAGTGATATTACATATTATGTATTGTGTAGTTACTTGATTGTATGTATTCCAGAAAATAAAAATCAGTATTTTCTTGAAATTTTCGACTTTTCATTCTACAATTTTCAACAGCAGAAAATTGTGCAGTACCTAAATATTTGAATTTCAAGTCTCTGATATAATTTGAACTTGGAAAAAGAATAGTTTTGAAAAATCTTGAATTTATCGACACATTCAACCATTGAGTGCAAGAGAAATGAGGTAAGCATAATTATTCTCTCTCTGCATTCCAATATACATAACATCTCACATATTGGCCCTTGGTGAGAGTTCAAATTGCATTTCTTTTCCTATGTATACATCTGAAAGTGAAACGAGTGTTGATGATTTTGAATAACCCATGGGTATTCACAGTAAACAATATGACGGCATTGCTGATTTCACACAGTTGAAAAAAATCACTCATGGGATTCAGATAATTTAATGTTCACCAAAGTTATGTTCCATATATTATGTGAATTTATTTTATTGTATATATTCCAGCCTGTAAATCTTGAAACTTTTCATTCGGCCATTCTCAATAGAAGCCAAATGTGCAGTTGATACATAAATTCTATTCTTCAATTAAATGTGAACTCAAAATCACATTAGTTTACAAATATTCTTGAATTACTGGACAGTGGACACATTTAATTAGTTCTATTGAGAAAATCTTATAGGGTAAGCATAATTGTTCTTTCTCTGCATTACAATCTTGATGGCATTCCGCATATAGGCTCGGTGGGAAATTCAATCTGCTATTTTTAGGTGCATTTTCTTCTATTGAGGAAATCTTATGAGGGTAAGCATAATTTTTTTTTCTCTGCATTACAATCTTGATGGCATTCCAAATGTAGGCTCGGTGGGAAATTAAATCTGTTATTTTTTCCAAGTCAGGTGCATTTTACCTATTCTACATATATATCTACATAACATTTTACATATTGGCCCTCGGTGAGTGAAATCAGTGGTATTACATGTGTCAATCTGCTATTTTTTCCAAGTCAGGTGCATTTTATTCTGTTCATGAATTATTTTGATGGCTTGATATTTCTGCTCTGTCCAATCTGGACAATTTTTGAAGTTCCTAGATAAAAGAAACAAATCCAACAATTAAGATTGTTATTTTTTGGAAACTTGAGGGTTTACTTTAGAAAATTCGATACTCCAAACACAAATTGAGAAAATTTTTACAAGTCCGAAAGTTTAGAGAGAGAACTTTGAGAGTGAGATAGAACGCTAATCACAGAATTAGACACCTGATCCTTCATAGCCGTGTGTAATATGAATAGATGTATTTAGTTCTATGATTCGTCATGGATATAAATTTCAGAATATATGTAATTCCATGTATTAGACTGAGAAAGAACGAGAAATACATGCCTTTTATATAATTTGTCGAATAGCAAAGATAGATGAGACGTCATTGATGTAAACCCATAGCCGTCAAAATTATAATTGTTTGGCGAGTCCAAAGATCAAAGCGCCCTCTTTCGGCAAAATTTCCTAACTACGAAACAAGTAATGCTTTGGAATCTTCAATGTATCGTTTTCAGTAACATTCAATCTACGTGTGTTTCAGAAGAAAATTTCAATTGTTCAGATATTCATAACGCATCAGACAGATAGAATACAGCAATTTTTTAAATCTTCAATACATGGAACAAAATCAATTTAAGTAGTTGAATAAAACGTTATAGTAGATTCTTTCGTTGAATATGAGCTTTTTTTGTGTATTTGCATGATATTTTACTGTTTTGGAAAGGATGCATGTCTTGCATGTTCCTGATTCGAGTAATAACACATCGTCAAGTTTAAATATCTTTTGGTATGAGGTACATTGTATTTTACGAAATATTTTTGTCCAATAAATAGCGATTCAATATATTCGTGTTATTTGCATGTGCACTTTTTCGATTATATACTGAAAGGAATGTCCGAATGATTAGAGAGAGAGATGTAACTGTCGCGAAATTATAGAATGTATCAGAGTGAGACAGCAAGAAAATGGTATGTCCTTAATATTACTGTTAAATCAGCAACACATATGAACGGCGAGTCGATGATCTTTCATAGCCGTGTAAAATCATAGACACAAGTTCCATGTTATGACACAATGTGTCTGAGTGAGATAGAACGAAAAAAACGTGTGAATTATAATACAGCACGCACAACAATGACAGATGATTCCTTATCTATGTTCACCCAGAGCCGTCAAACATAAAAATGTGAAATGCTGTGGTTTGTCGATGTCCGTCATAGAGTTTGTCACCTGTCAAAGATGATTTTTCTTCTTCTTCCTACCGATGGCCTCTTTATTTTTAAAATGCGAATCTGTCTTCAAAGGGAGACCTACCTACAAGGTGTTTCTACCTAATATATTGATCTGTGGGCCCAAACTAGTTACTATATATTAAAATAATAAGGAACATAGAAATTTTGACGTTTGTGACGAGGGCTCTAAAATGCGATCGGCGAAGCCGATCGCCCCGGCGCTTGCGCCCCCCTGCGGGCGCGAGGTTGGGGGCGTCGGAAAGGGGAAGAACGGGGCTAGGCGTGGGTGTTTTGGGATTTTTTCTGCGACTTGGGCAAGTATTTTAAAAAAATTCGCGAAATGTGTCGAAATCGCCGAAATGACCCGATTTACAAGGCATAAGGATATTTTCTGGGAGCCCCTAGACCTCGGGAGTTTTTTTCGAACGAAGCGGCACATCTTTCTTCGGAGCGGTACGCAAAGGGTTTTTCGACACGTTCCTCCGGGTCTCCGCAAGAAATTCGCAAAGTTACGACGTTTCTCGAAAGGTGCGAGAATCTGGCGATCATCGATGACGGCACAGAGGCCCCATCGTCAGGTTGACGTTTCATATTTCAGAGGTCGGAAGTAATTTTTTAAAATGCAGATTTTCGGTATTTAATCGCCTTTCGAGGGTAAGTATTTGGTCGATTGTCGAATATTAACGTTTGTTTTTCCTTTTCAGCTAAAATTCCGGGTCGATAAAGCGTTTTTTGAAGCGATACGAATGTTTACATTTCACGATATACCGGTGATGCGAGAAATGAATGAAATACCTGAAAATGGGGCCTTATCGAGTTGGATCGTTTAAATGGAGTCTCATGAGTTGGATTACCACGATATTTTCCGGATTTCAAAAGGATTTCGGTGATTTTCGGGCAAGTTTCGAACTTTGACGTTAGTGAGAAGGGGCTGAAAGGTGGACTGATTTCTGATATTTGGGGGCCTTTTTTTAGGTGAGAAGGACAAAAAACGCATTCTGCAGATCGTCTTTGACAAAACAAGACCTGGATGCAAGCCCCACCATGAGTTTTGAGGAAATTACGAACAAATTCCATCAGGCTATTTTGACAGGTCGTTTGCCGTAGGAAATTGAAAATCGAGTTTTTGGAATAAATTGAAGCAGCTGGGAGCCCGAATCTTTTCGGCCCTTATGTTTGAAGGCGTTTTTCGAAGGTTTGTACTGGAATTTCCCGATTTTTCCAATTTCGTGTGATATTTTGAACCGATTTTAATTTTTGACTTTCAGGTCCTTTTTTCCGAGAAGATCGTTCAGAAATGAAAAAATGTGCATGAATTTGGACGAAGAGATCGCTATTCGATCGTTTCTCAGGTATTTCTCGGTGTATTTTCGTAGAATTGCAGAAATAATGAGAATTTGTAAAAGTGAATGGGTCCGAGGCTCGGCCGAATATGAGGGCGGGCTGGAAGCACGAGAATTTAGGACAATTGCAGAGATGGAAATTACGAGTTTTTCGAATAAATCTTGGGATTTAAGGTGCATTGTGTATTTGTTATTGACGATCGACTAACTTTTTCTCATTGCAGCAAAAATTTCGAACCAATTTGGCAGTTTTTGAAGGAATTTGTGCAACAATTTCAAGGTGACATTGAAAGTGAAAGAATTGAGATCAAACTGTTTTGAAACGATGATGAATGATTTTTGGGATGAATCAAAGCAGCTGGGGGCCCGAATCTTTTCGGATCTCATGTTTTAAAGCGTTTTTCGAAGGTTTGTACTGGAATTTCCCGATTTTTCCAATTTCGTGTGATATTTTGAACCGATTTTTATTCTTGAATTTCAGGTCCTTTTTTCCGAGAAGATCGTTTAAAAATGAAAAAATGTGGATGAATTTGGACGAAGAGATTGCTATTGAACCGTTTCCCATATATTTCATGGTGTATTTTCGTAGAATTGCAGAAATAATGAGAATTTGTAAAAGTGTATGGGTCCGAGGCTCGGCCGAATATGAGGGCGGTCTGGAAGCACGAGAATTCAGGCCAATTGCCGAAATGGAAATTACGAGTTTTTCGAATAAATCTTGGCTTTAAGGTGCATTGTGTATTTGTTATTGACGATCGACTAACTTTTTCTCATTGCAGCAAAAATTTCGAACCAATTTGGCAGTTTTTTAAAGAATTTGTGCAACAATTTTGAGGTGACATTATTGAAAGTGGAAGAATTGAGATAAAACTGTTTTGAAACGATGATGAATGAGAATAATTCAAAGTGAGTACAAGGTTGGGATGTTACTTGCGAGATTCTCATTCTGGAAATGATTGGTTTTCAACAAATTTATGAGAAATTACGTATTTTAAGAAGAATGAGAATTTCACATTGTTTCAATTATTATTCGGACAGCTCCCGAAGGGAGCTGCTTTTTGTGACCGAAGGTCACATGTCATTTTTCAGGCAGCTCCCGAAGGGAGCTGCCTGCTTTGTGGCCAAAGGCCACATGCTTTGATCTTTCTTTGAAGACGGCCTTAACAGTTGCTACGGTTTTTTCCCCGTCCCTCCCAGAATAATTCCGTGAACAGTGCAATCCAAGAAGAAGAGACAGAAGAGGAACACCTGGCTGATTTTTACAGTGTGAAAGGATACATGGAATACGATACCTATCTCATATCATTTTGAGTGTGTTGGAAATAGGACTTTTGGGCATTTATTTCAAATGGAATGAATCAAGGTAGGAATTTTCATGCTGGGTTTTTTCGTTATATTTATCCTTATTCTTTTGCAGGTTTCCATGTTTTGCGAAAATTTCTCTAATGATAACCGTGATGTTGGGAGTGTTATGTAGAATTATTCGAACTGAGAAAGGGAAAGGTTTTGCTTTTTTGAGGTGAGATTTTGTGTTTCATTCATGAATATCGGACTGGGTTTTTGGGGGCTCTTTTTCTATAGAATATTTCGACTATGCGTGCACAGAATATTTAGACTATGCGTGCACAGAATATTTCGACAATGAGTGCACAGACTATTTTGACCATGCGTGCACAGAATATTTTGACAATGCGTGCACAGAATATTTTGACATTTTCATCGAATACAATTTTGATTTTTCGAGACCATCATTTCTTAGGTTATGGTTGTCAAGGTAACTCAATAGTGTTTGACATATCTCAGAAAATTCTTCTCTTTGCCTTACTGTTGGTTTCTTTTACAGTTCAATGCGAATCTAACTTCAAAGGAGGATCTGTCGAGAAAGGCGAATCTACCTATTAGGCGAATCTACATACAAGGCGAATCTACCTATTAGGCGAATCTGCCTATGAGGCGAATCTACATACAAGGCGAATCTACCTATTACATGAATCTACCTAATATATTGATCTGCGGGCCCAAACTAGTTACTATATATTAAAATAATAAGGAACATAGAAATTTTGACGTTTGTGACGAGGGCTCTAAAAGGCGATCGGCGAAGCCGATCGCCCCGGCGCTTGCGCCCCCCGACGGGCTGGTGGTTGGGGGCGCGGGAAAGGGGAAGAACGGGGCTAGGCGTGGGTGTTTTGGGATTTTTTCTGCGACTTGGGCAAGTATTTTGAAAAAATTCGCGAAAACGGTCAAAATCGCCGAAATGACCCGATTTACAAGGCATAAGGATATTTTCTGGGGGCCCCTAGACCTCGGGAGTTTTTTCTAAACGAAGCGGCATATCTTTCTTCGGAGCGGTACGCAAAGGGTTTTTCGACACGTTCCTCCGGGTCTCCGCAAGAAATTCGCAAAGTTACGACGTTTCTCGAAAGGTGCGAGAATCTGGCGATCATCGATGACGGCACAGAGGCCCCATCGTCAGGTTGACGTTTCGTATTTCAGAGGTCGGACAAAATATTTTAAAATGCAGATTTTCGGTATTTAATCGCCTTTCGAGGGTAAGTATTTGGTCGATTGTCGAATATTAACGTTTGTTTTTCCTTTTCAGCTAAAATTCCGAGTCGATAAAGCGTTTTTTGAAGCGATACGAATGTTTACTTTTGAGGATATACCGGTGATGCGAGAAATGAATAAAATACCTGAAAATGGGGCCTTATCGAGTTGGATCGTTTAAATGGAGTCTCATGAGTTGGATTACCACGATATTTTCCGGATTTCAAAAGGATTTCGGTGATTTTCGGGCAAGTTTCGAACTTTGACGTTAGTGTGAAGGGGGTGAAAGGTGGACTGATTTCCGTTATTTGGGGGCCTCTTTTTAGGTGAAAACGACTAAAAACGCATTTTGCAGATCGTCTTCAACAAAACCAGACCTGGATATAAGCCCCACCATGAGTTTTGAGGAAATTACGAACAAATTCCATCAGGCTATTTTGACAGGTCGTTTGCCGTAGGAAATTGAAAATCGAGTTTTTGGGATAAATTGAAGCAGCTGGGGGCCCGAATCTTTTCGGATCTCATGTTTTAAGGCGTTTTTCGAAGGTTTGTACTGGAATTTCCCGATTTTTCCAATTTCGTGTGATATTTTGAACCGATTTTTATTTTTGACTTTCAGGCCCTCTTTTTCCGAGAAGATCGTTCAGAAATGAAAAAATGTGCATGAATTTGGACGAAGAAATCGCTATTGAACCGTTTCTCAGGTATTTCTCGGTGTATTTCAGTAGAATTGCAGAAATAATGAGAATTTGTAAAAGTGAATGGGTCCGAGGCTTGGCCGAATATGAGGGCGGGCTGGTAGCACGAGAATTTAGGACAATTGCTGAGATGGAAATTACGAGTTTTTCGAATAAATCTTGGGCTTTAAGGTGCATTGTGTATTTGTTATTGACGATAGACTAACTTTTTCTCATTGCAGCAAAAATTTCGAACCAATTTGGCAGTTTTTGAAGGAATTTGTGCAACAATTTCAAGGTGACATTGAAAGTGAAAGAACTGAGATAAAACTGTTTTGAAACGATGATGAATGAGAATAATTCAAAGTGAGTACAAGGTTGGGATGTTACTTGCGAGATTCTCATTCTGGAAATGATTGGTTTTCAACAAATTTATGAGAAATTACGTATTTTAAGAAGAATGAGAATTTCACATTATTTCGACTATTTTTCAGGCAGCTCCCGTTGATTTTCAGGTCCTTTTTTCCGAGAAGATCGTTCAGAAATGAAAAAATTTGTATGAATTTGGACGAAGAGATTGCTATTGGACCGTTTCTCAGGAATTTCTCGGTGTATTTTCGTAGAATTGAAGAAATAATGAGAATTTGTAAAAGTGAATGGGTCCGAGGCTTGGCCGAATATGAGGGCGGGCTGGAACTGGAAGCACGAGAATTTAGGACAATTGCAGAGATGGAAATTACGAGTTTTTCGAATAAATCTTGGCTTTAAGGTGCATTGTGTATTTGTTATTGACGATCGATTAACTCTTTCTCATTGCAGCAAAAATTTCGAACCAATTTGGCAGTTTTTAAAAGAATTTGTGCAACAATTTTGAGGTGACATTGAAAGTGGAAGAATTGAGATAAAACTGTTTTGAAACGATGATGAATGAGAATAATTCAAAGTGAGTACAAGGTTGGGATGTTACTTGCGAGATTCTCATTCTGGAAATGATTGGTTTTCAACAAATTTATGAGAAATTACGTATTTTAAGAAGAATGAGAATTTCACATTATTTCGACTATTTTTCAGGCAGCTCCCGTTGATTTTCAGGTCCTTTTTTCCGAGAAGATCGTTCAGAAATGAAAAAATTTGTATGAATTTGGACGAAGAGATTGCTATTGGACCGTTTCTCAGGAATTTCTCGGTGTATTTTCGTAGAATTGAAGAAATAATGAGAATTTGTAAAAGTGAATGGGTCCGAGGCTTGGCCGAATATGAGGGCGGGCTGGAAGCAGGGGCGGATTAACCATGTGGGAGGCCCCTAGGCAGTGCAATTTATGGGGCCCCTTTTCAATTCAATTTTTTTCGTGCACAGGACACGCGGGGCCCCTAGCTGATGCTGGGCCCCTAGGCCTACTCTGCCTAATGGCTAATCCGCCCCTGGCTGGAAGCACGAGAATTTAGGACTATTGCTGAGATGGAAATTACGAGTTTTTCGAATAAATCTTGGCTTTAAGGTGCATTGTGTATTTGTTATTGACGATCGATTAACTCTTTCTCATTGCAGCAAAAATTTCGAACCAATTTGGCAGTTTTTAAAAGAATTTGTGCAACAATTTTGAGGTGACATTGAAAGTGGAAGAATTGAGATAAAACTGTTTTGAAACGATGATGAATGAGAATAATTCAAAGTGAGTACAAGGTTGGGATGTTACTTGCGAGATTCTCATTCTGGAAATGATTGGTTTTCAACAAATTTATGAGAAATTACGTATTTTAAGAAGAATGAGAATTTCACATTGTTTCAATTATTATTCGGACAGCTCCCGAAGGGAGCTGCTTTTTGTGACCGAAGGTCACATGTTATTTTTCAGGCAGCTCCCGAAGGGAGCTGCCTGCTTTGTGGCCAAAGGCCACATGCTTTGATCTTTCTTTGAAGACAGCCTTAACAGTTGCTACGGTTTTTTCCCCGTCCCTCCCAGAATAATTCCGTGAACAGTGCAATCCAAGAAGAAGAGACAGAAGAGGAACACCTGGCTGATTTTTACAGTGTGAAAGGATACATGGAATACGATACCTATCTCATATCATTTTGAGTGTGTTGGAAATAGGACTTTTGGGCATTTATTTCAAATGGAATGAATCAAGGTAGGAATTTTCATGCTGGGTTTTTTCGTTATATTTATCCTTATTCTTTTGCAGGTTTACATGTTTTGCGAAAATTTCTCTAATGATAACCGTGATGTTGGGAGTGTTATGTAGAATTATTCGAACTGAGAAAGGGAAAGGATTTTTGAGGTGAGTTTTTCTGTTTCATTCATGAATATTGGACTGCGTTTTTTGGGGTTCTTTTTCTATAGAATATTTCGACTATGCGTGCACAGAATATTTAGACAATGCGTGCACAGAATATAATGACTATGCGTGCACAGAAAATTTTGACATTTTCATCGAATGCAATTTCGATTTTTCGAGACCATCAATATTTTATGTTGTGGTTGTCAAGGTTACTCGATAGAGTTTGACATTTTTCAGGAAATTTATCTCCTTGCCTTACTGTTGGGTTCTTTTACAGTTGAATGCGAATCTAACTTCAAAGGAGGATCTGTCAAGAAATGCGAATCTACCTATGAGGCGAATCTACCTATAAGGCGAATCTACCTATAAGGCGAATCTACCTTTAAGGCGAATCTACCTATAAGGCGAATCTACCTATAAGGCGAATTTACCTACAAGGTGTTTCTACCTAATATATTGATCTGTGGGCCCAAACTAGTTATTACTATATATTAAAATAATAAGGAACATAGAAATTTTGACATTTGTGACGAGGGCTCTAAAATGCGATCGGCGAAGCCGATCGCCCCGGCGCTTGCGCCCCCCTGCTGGCTGGGTGATGGGGGCGCGGGAAAGGGGAAGAACGGGGCTACGCGTGGGCGTTTTCGGATTTTTTCTGCGACTTGGGCAAGTATTTCAAAAAAATTCGCCAAAAGTGTCGAAATCGCCGAAATGACCCGATTTACAAGGCATAAGGATATTTTCTGGGGGCACCTAGACCTCGGGAGTTTTTTCTAAACGAAGCGGCATATCTTTCTTCGGAGCGGTACGCAAAGGGTTTTTCGACACGTTCTTCCGGGTCTCCGCAAGAAATTCGCAAAGTTACGACGTTTCTCGAAAGGTGCGAGAATCTGGCGATCATCGATGACGGCACAGAGGCCCCATCGTCAGGTTGACGTTTCGTATTTCAGAGGTCGGAAGTAATTTTTTAAAATGCAGATTTTCGGTATTTAATCGCCTTTCGAGGGTAAGTATTTGGTCGATTGTCGAATATTAACGTTTGTTTTTCCTTTTCAGCTAAAATTCCGAGTCGATAAAGCGTTTTTTGAAGCGATACGAATGTTTACTTTTGAGGATATACCAGTGAAGCGAGAAATGAATAAAATACCTGAAAATGGGGCCTTATCGAGTTGGATCGTTTAAATGGAGTCTTAGGAGTTGGATTACTACGATATTTTCCGGATTTCAAAAGGATTTCGGTGATTTTCGGGCAAGTTTCGAACTTTGACGTTAGTGTGAAGGGGGTGAAAGGTGGACTGATTTCCGTTATTTGGGGGCCTCTTTTTAGGTGAAAACGACTAAAAACGCATTTTGCAGATCGTCTTCAACAAAACCAGACCTGGATATAAGCCCCACCATGAGTTTTGAGGAAATTACGAACAAATTCCATCAGGCTATTTTGACAGGTCGTTTGCCGTAGGAAATTGAAAATCGAGTTTTTGGGATAAATTGAAGCAGCTGGGGGCCCGAATCTTTTCGGATCTCATGTTTTAAGGCGTTTTTCGAAGGTTTGTACTGGAATTTCCCGATTTTTCCAATTTCGTGTGATATTTTGAACCGATTTTTATTTTTGACTTTCAGGCCCTCTTTTTCCGAGAAGATCGTTCAGAAATGAAAAAATGTGCATGAATTTGGACGAAGAAATCGCTATTGAACCGTTTCTCAGGTATTTCTCGGTGTATTTCAGTAGAATTGCAGAAATAATGAGAATTTGTAAAAGTGAATGGGTCCGAGGCTTGGCCGAATATGAGGGCGGGCTGGTAGCACGAGAATTTAGGACAATTGCTGAGATGGAAATTACGAGTTTTTCGAATAAATCTTGGGCTTTAAGGTGCATTGTGTATTTGTTATTGACGATAGACTAACTTTTTCTCATTGCAGCAAAAATTTCGAACCAATTTGGCAGTTTTTGAAGGAATTTGTGCAACAATTTCAAGGTGACATTGAAAGTGAAAGAACTGAGATAAAACTGTTTTGAAACGATGATGAATGAGAATAATTCAAAGTGAGTACAAGGTTGGGATGTTACTTGCGAGATTCTCATTCTGGAAATGATTGGTTTTCAACAAATTTATGAGAAATTACGTATTTTAAGAAGAATGAGAATTTCACATTATTTCGACTATTTTTCAGGCAGCTCCCGTTGATTTTCAGGTCCTTTTTTCCGAGAAGATCGTTCAGAAATGAAAAAATTTGTATGAATTTGGACGAAGAGATTGCTATTGGACCGTTTCTCAGGAATTTCTCGGTGTATTTTCGTAGAATTGAAGAAATAATGAGAATTTGTAAAAGTGAATGGGTCCGAGGCTTGGCCGAATATGAGGGCGGGCTGGAACTGGAAGCACGAGAATTTAGGACAATTGCAGAGATGGAAATTACGAGTTTTTCGAATAAATCTTGGCTTTAAGGTGCATTGTGTATTTGTTATTGACGATCGATTAACTCTTTCTCATTGCAGCAAAAATTTCGAACCAATTTGGCAGTTTTTAAAAGAATTTGTGCAACAATTTTGAGGTGACATTGAAAGTGGAAGAATTGAGATAAAACTGTTTTGAAACGATGATGAATGAGAATAATTCAAAGTGAGTACAAGGTTGGGATGTTACTTGCGAGATTCTCATTCTGGAAATGATTGGTTTTCAACAAATTTATGAGAAATTACGTATTTTAAGAAGAATGAGAATTTCACATTATTTCGACTATTTTTCAGGCAGCTCCCGTTGATTTTCAGGTCCTTTTTTCCGAGAAGATCGTTCAGAAATGAAAAAATTTGTATGAATTTGGACGAAGAGATTGCTATTGGACCGTTTCTCAGGAATTTCTCGGTGTATTTTCGTAGAATTGAAGAAATAATGAGAATTTGTAAAAGTGAATGGGTCCGAGGCTTGGCCGAATATGAGGGCGGGCTGGAAGCAGGGGCGGATTAACCATGTGGGAGGCCCCTAGGCAGTGCAATTTATGGGGCCCCTTTTCAATTCAATTTTTTTCGTGCACAGGACACGCGGGGCCCCTAGCTGATGCTGGGCCCCTAGGCCTACTCTGCCTAATGGCTAATCCGCCCCTGGCTGGAAGCACGAGAATTTAGGACTATTGCTGAGATGGAAATTACGAGTTTTTCGAATAAATCTTGGCTTTAAGGTGCATTGTGTATTTGTTATTGACGATCGATTAACTCTTTCTCATTGCAGCAAAAATTTCGAACCAATTTGGCAGTTTTTAAAAGAATTTGTGCAACAATTTTGAGGTGACATTGAAAGTGGAAGAATTGAGATAAAACTGTTTTGAAACGATGATGAATGAGAATAATTCAAAGTGAGTACAAGGTTGGGATGTTACTTGCGAGATTCTCATTCTGGAAATGATTGGTTTTCAACAAATTTATGAGAAATTACGTATTTTAAGAAGAATGAGAATTTCACATTGTTTCAATTATTATTCGGACAGCTCCCGAAGGGAGCTGCTTTTTGTGACCGAAGGTCACATGTTATTTTTCAGGCAGCTCCCGAAGGGAGCTGCCTGCTTTGTGGCCAAAGGCCACATGCTTTGATCTTTCTTTGAAGACAGCCTTAACAGTTGCTACGGTTTTTTCCCCGTCCCTCCCAGAATAATTCCGTGAACAGTGCAATCCAAGAAGAAGAGACAGAAGAGGAACACCTGGCTGATTTTTACAGTGTGAAAGGATACATGGAATACGATACCTATCTCATATCATTTTGAGTGTGTTGGAAATAGGACTTTTGGGCATTTATTTCAAATGGAATGAATCAAGGTAGGAATTTTCATGCTGGGTTTTTTCGTTATATTTATCCTTATTCTTTTGCAGGTTTACATGTTTTGCGAAAATTTCTCTAATGATAACCGTGATGTTGGGAGTGTTATGTAGAATTATTCGAACTGAGAAAGGGAAAGGATTTTTGAGGTGAGTTTTTCTGTTTCATTCATGAATATTGGACTGCGTTTTTTGGGGTTCTTTTTCTATAGAATATTTCGACTATGCGTGCACAGAATATTTAGACAATGCGTGCACAGAATATAATGACTATGCGTGCACAGAAAATTTTGACATTTTCATCGAATGCAATTTCGATTTTTCGAGACCATCAATATTTTATGTTGTGGTTGTCAAGGTTACTCGATAGAGTTTGACATTTTTCAGGAAATTTATCTCCTTGCCTTACTGTTGGGTTCTTTTACAGTTGAATGCGAATCTAACTTCAAAGGAGGATCTGTCAAGAAATGCGAATCTACCTATGAGGCGAATCTACCTATAAGGCGAATCTACCTATAAGGCGAATCTACCTTTAAGGCGAATCTACCTATAAGGCGAATCTACCTATAAGGCGAATTTACCTACAAGGTGTTTCTACCTAATATATTGATCTGTGGGCCCAAACTAGTTATTACTATATATTAAAATAATAAGGAACATAGAAATTTTGACGTTTGTGACGAGGGCTCTAAAATGCGATCGGCGAAGCCGATCGCCCCGGCGCTTGCGCCCCCCTGCTGGCTGGGTGATGGGGGCGCGGGAAAGGGGAAGAACGGGGCTACGCGTGGGCGTTTTCGGATTTTTTCTGCGACTTGGGCAAGTATTTTAAAAAAATTCGCGAAAAGTGTCGAAATCGCCGAAATGACCCGATTTACAAGGCATAAGGATATTTTCTGGGGGCCCCTAGACCTCGGGAGTTTTTTCGAACGAAGCGGCATATCTTTCTTCGGAGCGGTACGCAAAGGGTTTTTCGACACGTTCTTCCGGGTCTCCGCAAGAAATTCGGAAAGTTACGACGTTTCTCGAAAGGTGCGAGAATCTGGCGATCATCGATGACGGCACAGAGGCCCCATCGTCAGATTGACTTTTCGTATTTCAGAGGTCGGAAGTAATATTTTAAAATGCAGATTTTCGGTATTTAATCGCCTTTCGAGGGTAAGTATTTGGTCGATTGTCGAATATTAACGTTTGTTTTTCCTTTTCAGCTAAAATTCCGAGTCGATAAAGCGTTTTTTGAAGCGATACGAATGTTTACATTTCAGGATATACCGGTGATGCGAGAAATGAATGAAATACCTGAAAATGGGGCCTTATCGAGTTGGATCGTTTAAATGGAGTCTCATGAGTTGGATTACCACGATATTTTCCGGATTTCACAAGGATTTCGGTGATTTTCGGGCAAGTTTCGAACTTTGACGGTAGTGTGAAGGGGGTGAAAGGTGGACTGATTGGGGGCCTTTTTCTAGGTGAGAAGGACAAAAAACGCATTCTACAGATCTTCTTCAACAAAACCAGACCTGGATATAAGCCCCACAATGAGTTTTCAGGAAATTACGAACAAATTCCATCAGGTCATTTTGACAGGTCGTTTGCCGTAGGAAATTGAAAATCGAGTTTTTGGGATAAATTAAAGCAGCTGGGGGCCCGAATCTTTTCGGATCTCATGTTTTAAGGCGTTTTTCGAAGGTTCGTACTGGAATTTCATCATTTTTCGAGAAAATTTTACTATTTTGCCTTCAACGGTGAGTGAATTTCAGATTCCGTTGAATAGAAATGTTTGCACAAATGTTACAGGAGCTGTTATGTCCATCTAGAAAGTATAAATAGGATGTATTGGATTGGAATACATCGTTTTTTCCCGAATGCCAGGTGATTTAACATGATTTTTGAGAAAAATAAAATCGATTCTGTTTAATAAGGTTATGTTGTTTGTTTATATGGATAATGGAACAAATAAACGATTTATATGGAACAATATAGCCAAAGTGAGTACTAATTGACCTTTTTACACACGATCTCGACCTTTTTTTCAGGTATTTCGATGAACAAAATCCATCAGCTCCAATTGACTTCAATATTGCTCGGATGAAAGGAAATGTGCAGGTAGGGGGCCAATTCTGTGCGGAAATCGTATTTTACGTTGTCTTACGACGATTTCGAATGGAATTTCCCCGTTTTCCAAGGTTTGTATGATATTTTGAACGTATTAAAAAATTTTTTTTTCCAGGTCTATTTTTTCGAGAAATTTTTTTCAAAATGGAAAAATATGCATGAATTTGGAACAAAATAGTGTTATTGCACCTTTTCCAACCCATTTCTTGGTATATTTCCGTAGGATTTGTTAAAAACAAATTCGACAAGAAGCCTCGATAGAATGATAGGATTTCGGGAATTTATTCGAGAATTTCGGTATGGAATTCAAAGTAAGTAGTTGAATTGAACGTTATTATACTTTCTTTTATTGAAATTGAACCTTTCCCACTGTTTTTGCATGTGATTTTGCCGATTTAGAAGAAAAGAATGCATGCCTAGCATGTTCCTACTGCTCATAATAGATGGCGCTGTAGTAAGAATTTCACTATTCCATAAATCGTTTCGCAGATGGCTGAAAAAAATAGATTGTCGTTTCCCTGGTAACGAAGAATTAATGTATCGCCATTTTGCATTTCTGGAATGATTTTGTAGGAATGTGCCAATGTTTCGAAAAACCTGCGTTCGAAGGTGGATTTCTGTCCCAATAAGAAGGTAATTATGAAAATGAAGTGAAAAAATGTTATATTGAATATCGATTTCTTTTTCAGAATGCCTGTGGAAATATTCGTTTTTATGGGAAAGGATATCCCGGATTTGTTTGACTGAAAAAGACCATCTGTAATGCAGAAGACGATGAAATATGAAATCCCACGTCATTTTTCAACGACGTGTGAAGGAATTTCACAAATTCCCATCGTCCTTCAGAAAAATCGAGGATTATTGAATCGAACTTAGGTGAGCAATCTGCACGGATATTCTGTTTTTCGTATACCACCCATAGTTTGGGTGGAATTTTTAACGATTATTGAATTTTCTTTCTTTCAGGTCATTTTTCTGGTGAGAATCCTTTGAAACTGGAAAAATATGACTGAATTTCGAGGAAGGAATTGCTATTCGACCATTTCAGAGGTACTTCTTGGTATATTTTCGTAGGAATGCAAAAATATTGCAGATTTGTGAAAAAAAAATTGAACAAGAAGCTTGAGTGGAAAAATCCAGCAAAGGGCGTTCTAGAAATTGAATATATGGACCGATATCAATGTAAGTGAACCTGTGACAGGCACAGCTGAATGTATATCCCCAACATAAATATGTTTTTAGCATGACGTTGAATCTAAGGTTCTTCTGAATAAAACTGTCTATGTAACATTTTTCTCTGTATTTTTCCAGCCCCTGCGAACGAATTGAACAATTGTGACTTGGACAATCTTTCCAGAGACAGTGCAAATCAATGATGATATCTACAGCAAAGAACCTACTTGCTGATTTTTCAAGAAACGCTCATGGAAATGGAATAATTTGAAGTTTATAAAAGTTATATTGCATATAATGTATTGTGTAGTTACTTGATTGTATGTATTCCAGAAAATAAAAATCAGTTTTCTTGAAATTTTCGACTTTTCATTATACAATTTTCAACAGCAGAAAATTGTGCAGTACCTAAATATTTGAATTTCAAGTCTTTAATATAATTTGAACTTGGAAAAAGAATAGTTTTGAAAAATCTTGAATTTATCGACACATTCAACCATTGAGTGCAAGAGAAATAAGGTAAGCATAATTATTCTCTCTCTGCATTCCAATATACATAACATCTCACATATTGGCCCTTGGTGAGAGTTCAAATTGCATTTCTTTTCCTATGTATACATCTGAAAGTGAAACGAGTGTTGATGATTTTGAATAACCCATGGGTATTCACACTAAAGAATATGATGGATTTGCTGATTTCACACAGTTGAAAAAAAGCACTCAGGGGATTCAGATGATTTAATGTTTACCAAAGTTATGTTGCACATAATTATTATGTGAATTTATTTCATTGTATATATTCCAGCCTGTAAATCTTGAAACTTTTCATTCGGAAATTCTCAATAGAAGCCTAATGGGCAGTTGATATCTAAATTCCATTGATCAATATAATTTGATCTTGAAAACAGATTAATTTCCAAATATTCTCGAATTACTTGACACATTTAATTAGTGAGCATGATTGTTCTCTCTTCATAATATAATCGTGATAACATAAATAGTGGCCCTCCGTAAGTGCAAAAAGTGGTTATCCATATGTATTGTATTAATTCAATCTGGTGTTTTTTCTGTTCATGAAAAATTTGGTCTTGAGAGCATAAGATATTTCTCCTTAATCCAATCTGGACATTGAAATTTACGAGCCAATATCAATATCAGTTCTTAGATATAGAGGCACGAATAATCTGATGGTGTATTAGTTGTTGATGTTTTTCAATAACCAAAAATAATGTTCGTCATTTTGTCTAAACAATTTCCAAGTAGCAATTTTTAAGGGATAACTTGAGAAAAACTTTTCGAAAATTATTACAAGTCCGAATTATTAGAGAGAGATGTAGCTATCATGAAATATTAGAATGTGTCAGAGTGAGATAGATTGAGAAAGACATTTCTATAATCACGTCATCAGCAACACAGATGAACGGCGAGTCGATGATCTTTCATAGCCGTGTAAAATCATAGACACAAGCTCCATGTTATGACACAATTTGTCTGAGTGAGATAGAACGAAAAAAACTTGTGAATTATAATACAGCACGAACAACAATGACAGATGAGTCCTTATCTATGTTCACCCAGAGCCGTCAAATATAAAAATGTGAAATGTTGTGGTTTGTCGATGTCCGTCATAGAGTTTGGCACCTGTCAAAGATGATTTTTCTTCTTCTTCCTACCAATGGCCTCTCCTACATGTAAATACGAATCTACCGTCTACATTGAACAGTTTTAAATGCGAACCCACTTAAAAGGTAGATCTGCGGGCCCAAACTAGTAGAATTCTTGAAGAAATCAAGAGAAGGACTCTTGAAGTTGAAGAGAAAAACAAGAGGACAGGCAGCAAATCCTCTTTGAAAGCAAGAGCGTCTTACTCGCTTGACTGCATCAAAATTTGGGAAAATTTGTAAATTGAGGAAGTCCACTTCTTGTGAGAATATTGTGAAGAGTCTTTTATATCCCCTTTTTTTGGAAACAACGCCACAAAATATAGAACAGAACATGTACCAATTGTTAATAGGACCCTTAAGAGGTTTTTGATCTTGAATTGGCTCCTTATGGATTATTTGTTGATGGGGAGCATTAAGTGTTCGGGGCGAGTCCAGATGGTTTGGTCGGAAAAAACGGCATTGTGGAGGTGAAGTGCCCTAAAAATTGCAAAAATTTGAATCATGGAGATTCACATTCACAGAAGAAGAATCATTGAATTTAAAAAAATCATACAAATACTATGACCAGGTTTAAGGCCAACTACAACTAACGAAAAGAAGCGTTCGCTATTTTGTGGTTTGGTATTTCTATGTTATGCTGGTAGAAATGGTGTAAAAAGCATCCTCTTGGTGATTGGACGGAAGAGCGGCTTTCCACCAATCAAGGGTGTTATAACTTAAAGAAAAATAAAAGATGTTAATTAGAATTTTGAAGTTCTTTCTTCCGACGGAAGAAAGTGTGGGATCGGCCCAACGCACTTGGGTCGGGTCTTGGTGTTTAAAATTATTTTCTAGGGAGAGGGATGGTAAATGAAACCTTTTAGATTAAATTTAAGACGTATATTAAATTCAAATCAAACCCAAACAAATTTACACTGGTTAGTTATATGTTTCTTAAATCGAATGATTTAAAGTATCAAATGTTCGGATATTTCTTAATTCGAAAGGAAATAATCCCATCAAGTAAAACTGTTATATTAGCTTTAAATTACAAAAGGCAGATCTATTCATTAAAATTAAATCAACATCAGTGTGAATTCCAAATCATATAAAAATGAATTCAAAACATCAACAAAAATGAAAACTGAAAAGGGTTTGTCAAAATGACCCCAGAAATAATAATCATGAACAATCTCGAAAGAGTTTACAGTATAAGGTAAATTTTCTATACCCAAATGATATGACGGAAAATAATCCTTCTTAAACTTTAATTTTACAAGGGGAAACTCAACAATAGTTTCCTCGTGATCTTTCAAATGAACCTGAGTTTTCTCAACAGAAAACTCCACTTAAACCTTCGACTACTTAAGGGTGATTACAAAAATAATAATGCGCTTTAAAGAGGATACAAAAAAATTATGAAACTATGACTTTTAGAAGATTTCAGGACTCTGGACTATAAATATAATTTGGGCGGGCATGCGGCTGTCTACTAATTCTCAAAATAAGCTAAGCATAAACAATTTATCTGACCTTTTTCCTGTACCAATAATCCCAAGAATGATGAACCTAGGAGGATGATTCTACAACGATGCTTCTTCCCTGAAACAGACAGATTAGATACGAAACACGACACCCACTCGTTTTCGCAAAATTGACCTTCACTCCCGGATATACCGACGATACGCGATCTAAATAATTCCAAATAAATTTAGAGACTTTACTAACTTCAACTCAACACTTTTTATATATGTCCCAGTTTGAGATTGACTTATCAAAACTTTTAAAAGAAACCAAAAACCTATGAGTTATCCTAACGCCGTCTTCCGAATAACTACGAAACTAAATTAATTCTTAAACCTTCCTTAAAACCATATCAAACAATCAAACACATATTAAATGAGTCAACTCAGAATCTTCCCGTTTAAGACTTCTGCAGTTACTCCTCGACTTCAAAATCAACCTTAATTGTTTTCGTTTCCACTTTGAAACCGTACTTCTTAACACTCAAGTACCTAACCTGATACCGTACTACCCTAGTACCCGAACCATATTCGCGAGCACTGGCAACCTATCCCGTTTAAGGTTCAACCAGTAACTGCCTTTTTCGTCCCCGGAGCGAGTCGAAGATTTTCCCCTCTTCGTCTCCTCCAAAAACCAGTCAAATTAAAGGTTTTTCTTTCGTCGATGCTTCAAAACCAATCAAATCAATACTTCTTCCATCTTTGTTTTTATGAACCAATCAAATTGAAGACTTTCCTGCTTCCCTACCCCTCTTAGTTCCCATGCATCGGTTTGGGGAAATGCTGCGTCGAAAAATGCCATGGTTCTCAGCAAACGCAGCATATTCTCAGCGCTGAGTTCGTGGAACCATAATTTCCTTATCTTCACTGTTGCAGACGAAATTTGAACCGAAAATCAACAATTTCAATCGTTAACGTCTCGCCAGATATCCTGTATAGGCCTTGATAACCGTCTCAATAATTTTTTTATCACAGGGGTATTGAGTTCCCGAAGTTTAAATCGATCAATTAAATTATTGGGCTTTCTCTCGGGAGATTTCCCGAGTAAAATAAAGGGTGTTGAAAATACCGCTGAATTATTACGGAAAAGAAAATGTTCAAGTCCTAAATTTCAAAGGGATGTTCATTTTATTACTTCCAAGTTATTTCTCCTATTACAATGGTGATAAAAGGTGGATTAAATGAAATATTTCCGCTTATGTGTATTGATTTCAAGTTTCCTCCAAAACAATCTTATTATATTTCAACATTTGATTTATATTTTTCAGATTCGAACAGATGATAAATTCGAAATTGGAGAATTTCGATTTTGAATGCCTTGTACCAGATTTTCTTATGCCACTTTTTTGTGCTGAATCTTTTCATTGGAATAGGTCACAAGAATAAAAGAACTCATTATGGGTTGAAGGAAAGAACTGAGAATCACATCAAACAAGAGGACCACACACCTTTACCGAAGATAAGGTCCACACCGAAGAAGAGGACTGCAGACCGCTGAGCTCAATCCTTTGGATGAGTGAATATAATCCTTAGCGGAGAGTGTGAAAGCTTATTGCATGAATTTTTTTGTCATATATGCAATTCATCTAAAGTCGTATTTTTCTAAGAAAATATAAAGTTCAAATTATGTTTGAAGGAAGCCTCGCGGTATACCTAAACCCCGATATACCATTCACGAATCACAAAGTTGACCGAAACGACAATCAAAGTTTGAAGGCGAGTTCTTCAAACATGGGAATATGCCATCTTTTAGCAGTAGCTTGAAATACCTATTTTCTACTTTGACGCAGCAGATGGTTGTAAAGTAGAAAATCATCTCATCACGAAACACCAAAGTATTTGAAACTATTTATTACCTGGATGTACCTTCCTTGTTTCCCAACATATGCGAAAAACTGTTTATTTCTCCCGAACCGTTTATTATTTTTTTCAGCACCTCGATTCGAGTATTCTTTCTTGCGTTTCTGTCAATATCGTTTAGGTAAGAGAGGGTGGAGAATAATTACTTCTGAGCTAAATTAATTACATTTGCACTGCAGACGGTTTACTATCGATTTTTAAGAGATATATTCATTGAATTAGTGTTGATTTGAAATTTTTATAATGAATTTTTCTGTAGCATAATCCTTTAGATCTGAGGGAAACATTAATTAGGCAATTAATATTCCAAGCGAATTTCCTATATTGCTTACTAGTTGAAGAAACAAGAGATGGAGGGAAAAATATGAGTAGGTATATAAAACAGAATAGGTGGAGTGACGGACGTCACCGCTATGGCCTGTTAGATGTTTCAGGATAAAATTCATAATTTTGCACGAGACAAAATATTTTGAAAATCGGAGAGGGGGTCCTAAACTAGAAATTGACCACTTTTTCAGACCTCTGCAACTTGTGGTTGAACCAGAACCTATTTCAAAAGGCCCATCCGGTATATTATTGCATCATCAGATAGCTTTTTCGATGGCAATTCCTCCAATATGCCATATCTTCACTAAAAACTCAACGGTTAATAAGTTATTGAGAATGAAAGATTTGATTGGTTATTGAGAATCTTATGGAAACTGTAATTGCTATCTTTCAATTAATATAGCTATTCGAACTGTATTTTTAACTTTTTATTCAAACTTGACAATACAATTCCAACTTGACTTTTTCTCATGTCATAATAAATTCATTTCTTTTTGACTCATCAAATGTTTATATACAGAGTATTCTATTGTAACGTTTTCTGCGTTATTAAAACGTCCGGGATAATTATAGCTATTATTACAACAAGGGAAATATGAATAGTATATTTCCGAGGTTGTCAAAGTTACATCCCGAGGGCGAAGCCCGAGGGATGTATAGACATCCGAGGAAATATATTCATATTTCCCGTGTTGTAATCAATAGTTTTTTTCTGATTGAAACGCATTATTGTTCTGAAAATGGAAAAAATAATATTAGATTTCAAATTTTTGAATTCATTGGATTTTAAACGTTGCTATGGGCAGTGTTTGTGAAAATCATAGTTGACTGTTTAGATTTTCATGTCTTGTCAAAAATAAAATTGCTGAAATAATGTCAAAATACGTGGAAGCTCAAGCGGCAAAAGCCCGTGAATGTTTGGTTCCGGAGAAATCTAACACTGCCTACGTACAATAAAGCGTATGAAGACTTTCAGGAGTGGAGAAGAAAAAATTTGGTGGACGGTGTCAACGAAAATATTTTGTTAGCATATTTTGAAGATTTGGTATGTTGCTCTGATTCTTGATATTTTTGATGTAATACTAATTTGTTCGATCCCTACTTGCAGAAATATTCACCAAACACGTTATGGCCAAAATTATCGATGCTAAGGTCAATGTTACATTTGAAGGAAAAAACTGAAGTCAAAATATTCGATGAAGTGGAAGCATTTGTTGAAAACAAAAATAAAGGATACTTTCCCAAACAATCAGCAGTGTTGGCTCGGAAGGAGATCAAGAAATTCTTGAGAGAAGCTCCAAATGACGAATTTCGAACAAGATATTTCATCTTTTGCATCTGGTTACAATACCTTTAGCTGAAATTTTATGAATTGCACTTTTCTTTTCCAATAAATAAATGAAAGATTTTTTATAGTAAAATATAAATATATCATATTGTCCCAAGGGAAATATGACTTGACGTTTCATATTTCCCTTGGGAAATATTGGTGTGTTATGACATATGGTAACTAAGGCGATATTGCTCAATATTGTTCCGATCAGAAAAAAATCTATTTATTTACACTACTCATAACACTAATAATTAATAACTAATGAACTTATTCTAACAAAAGTCTGTACAATTTATTTCCACTGATTTCTTTGCACAATTTATTTCACTCGGCGTTCGTCTCTGACTGAATGAATCCCCATCCGTCGATGTGCTCCTTATATGTGTAACGCCGATTGTTTCTCGCTAAGTCCGGGCCCGTCTAGAAACTTCGCGAAGCATTGGCGGCTTCTATGTCGTGCACGCGTTTCCAGAAACTTCTCGATCGGACCGTAGCGCACAGGGCCGTACTTGTCACACTGTCCCCTCCTTAAGCCTGTTCTGTCGCAGAACAGATCGCATGGATTCTTCAGAGGACCGTGGCGAAATCTGCAGTCGGCTCCTTCTCTACAGTAGCCCCTTTGATGGAAATAGCATTCTATAGTTTTTCCGGGGAGCTCGACACAATTTGGGTAGAAACTGCATACTAGGATCTGTATACCTGCCGTCTGGAAAATTACTTCAAGCATGCTTCGTACTACCCTCCAATTCAGTAGATCCAGTCCACAACCAAGCTTGGGAACAGCTAGTTTCCTAACGCCGGAACGCTGAAGGTATTCTTTCAAGCCATGCAGCGAGGTCCATAAGTTCTGGTAGGTGGGCTTCTGGAAAGAGTGCTGCTTGGTAACCAAATAGTAAATGAACCGACCTCCAGACTTCAATCTCAAACATTTCCCGATTCTGGGCTGCTGTCCCATTAGTTCCTCTTGCCGACCAAATTTGTTTTTGAATACTCTTGCTATTCCCTTACTCATACGTAAATCGGCTGCTACACAATGAGCAAGCGAGTATTCCTGGGGGACTGTAAACAGGTCCTGATGAACTTCCTGTGTGACGCCAAACCGTGCAATGCGTGTTCTCCCATAGGTGTTCATAAATTCCTGGAATTCGCAGCTTTCCTGTGCTGGAACCTCGACGAGACGAACTTCTTCTTCGTTCTGCGAAGACGCATACGGAGCCAACCGGTTGAAATGGACGACTTTCGGTTTTCCTCTGGGGAGCTTCCGTATTCGGTAAACTACATCATTTATTTTCTTCACAACTTCGTACGGTCCTTCCCAATGTCTCTGCAGCTTCGGTGAGAAACCTTTTCTTCTTTGGGGGTTATACAACAATACCAGATCTCCTGCGGTAAACCCTCCTTCAATGGCCTTGATGTCATAGCGCATTTTCATCCGGTCACTTGCTTGCTGCATTTGATTACGCACCTTGTCATGGATGTAGTCTAACTTGCTTCTTAGATTACTAACGTAGTCCTCCCCAGCTACATCTTCTCCAGGTTTACACCCAAACTCGAGGTCGCAAGGTAATCTTATTTCTCGGCCAAACATTATATTGGATGGAGTCTCCTTGGTAGATTCTTGAACCGAAGATCTATAGGCCATCGTGAATAAATGCAAGTATTCATCCCAGTCCCTTTGATGGTCAGAGACAACTTTGGCCAAGTGTTTTCCCATAGTCCGGTTCATTCGTTCTACCATGCCGTCTGACTGAGGATGCAGAGGTGTAGTTCTTGTCTTACGTATCCCCAATGTTTTGCAAACTTCCTGGAATAACTTCGATTCGAAGTTTCGGCCTTGATCACAATGCAGCTCAAGAGGGATTCCAAATCTGCAGAAGAACTCTTTCACCAGTTTGTCAGCTACTGTACTTGCCTCTTGGTTAGGAATACCGTACGCTTCCACCCATTTGGTTAAGTAGTCCATCGCTACCAAAATGTACTTATTTCCATTGCCTGTTTCTGGAAAAGGGCCTGCGATGTCGATAGCTACTCGTTCCATGGGGGATCCGACGTTATATTGCTTCATTGGTGTCTTTCCTTTACCGTAGGGTCCGTTGGCCGCAGCACAAACTTAACATTTTCTACACCAATCTTTAACGTCGTTCTTACAGTTGATCCAATAAAATCGCTGCCTAACCTTCTCCAGAGTCTTAGTAATCCCAAAATGGCCACCCGAAGTTCCATTATGTAGTCTGGTCAAAATGTCCGTTACCCTACTTTTGGGCACAATTAACTGAAGCCTCTGCTGAGATCCATCTTCATTTTCCCAACAACGTTTCAGAAGACCTTCATCAATCTTCAACGTTTCCCATTGGGCCCAATACGACTTGACATTTTGGCTCAGTCTGGATACTTCTTCCCGTGTAGGTCGTCTGCGCCTCTCCTTCCAACTTAGGATTACTCTCAGATCTGGATCTTCCTCCTGTGCTCGTCGAATTTCTGGGGGTAGCCAGTCATCTTCGATCACTGTGGTCCGCATCAAATTGGCCTTATCTTCCACACGAGAGCAGTGGCTACAATTTTGGGGGCAAGGTCTTCTTGACAACTCATCCGCGTTTCGATGTGTAGGCCCAGCTCTGTGTTCAGTGTCGAAGTCATATTCTTGCAGCCTCTCGATCCATCTGGCCACTTGTCCTTCTGGGTTCTTTCAGGAGCCATTTCAAAGCAGCATGGTCCGTTCTAAGCAGGAATTTTCTACCATATAAGTATTTGTAGAAATGTTCTACGGCCTTGATTACTGCTAAGAGTTCTCTTCTGGTCACGCAGTAATTTCTTTCTGGTTTCGACAGTACCTTGCTGAAATAACCGATGACTCGTTCTTGTCCATCCTGAACTTGCGATAGAACGCCTCCAATGGCCATATTACTAGCATCGGTATCGAGCACAAATTTTCCTTCAGTCCTTGCGTAACTCAAGACTGGAGCTGTGACCAGAGCCTTTTTCAATCGATCAAAGGCTTCAGCGCAATCATCGGACCAAATGTACTCCTGCCCATCTTCCGTTAATTTTGTCAGTGGTTTGGCAACGTTGGCGAATCCAGGCACAAATCTTCTGTAGTAAGTGCACAAGCCTAGGAAACTTCGTAACTCAGTCTTGTCTCTCGCTATGGGCCAATCCTGTACCGCCTTGATCTTATCTGGGTCAACTTTCACACCCCTCCGAGAAACTACGTGTCCTAAATATTTCACCTCTGCTCGAAATAGATGGCACTTCTTGGGACTTAGCTTCAAATTGGCCCCACGTAGTCTCTGGAAGACCTCGGATAGGTTGTGCAGGTGATCTTGGAATGTTTTTCCCACAACTATCACGTCATCTAAATACACCAGGCAAGTCTTCCAGGAGAGTCCTCTTAATATAGTTTCCATTAAACGCTCAAATGTGGTCGGAGCGTTGCATAATCCAAAAGGCATAACCTTAAATTGCCACAGGCCCGTTCCAATACTGAAGGCAGTTTTCTCTTTGTCTTTTGGATCCAAACCAACTTGCCAATACCCACTCTTCAAATCCAAGGTAGAGAACCAACGAGATCCCGAGAGTGTATCTAGTGTGTCATCAATTCTTGGTAAGGGAGAGCTACCCTTTTTCGTAACTTGGTTGAGCTGCCTATAGTCTACACAGAATCTGGTGGACCCATCCTTCTTCTTTACCAGCACTACAGGCGATGTCCAGGGACTATTGGATGGTTCAATGACACCTTCTCTCGCCATCTCTCCAATGATCCGTTCGGCTTCTTCTCTCTTTGCCAGCGGAAGTTGTCTGACGGGCTGTGCATCACCTGTATTGATTTTATGCTGTACAACATCGGTCTTTCCTGTTCTTTCGCCAGTGGCAAAGACGTCAGAGAAGGACTGAATCAATTTTCTGGCTTCGGCCAATTGAATTGAGAAATATGGTACACTGGTACCCCATGTCCAATCAAGGTGTTCTTCTTCAGGGTGACTGGAAACATGTTTACATTTAGTAATCGGATGGGAATGCTGTCTCTCAACCTTACCAATGTCTTCCAAGTAATAGTCCTTTGGCTAGTATCCCATCGTCTGAGGGTTCGATCATTCTAACGCAGCCATTTCTTGTAATATTCTCACATTCACCAGTCACTATGCCTTCAGTCCGTCCTGGCAACGTGATGTCCTCGGTCAGTCGGATCTTATATGTCCTGTCATCCACATCATTGAACGGAATCTCTTCAATACCCAGCCGAAGAACATCTTTCTTCATATCCAGTTGGCATCCAAGTTTCTTCACAAGGTCCAATCCCAGGATAACTTCTTCTGTAATTTCGGCTACAAGAACTTCATGCTTGACTACCTTGCTACCCAATTCAATGGTGGAGATGACTGATCCATAAGTCGGTATTTCTTGTCCAGACGCAGTTCGGAGTTTGATCATAGCTGGACGACTCTTCAATCCTTCGGCTATTTCCGGACGCACAATGGTTCTAGTCGATCCTGTGTCCACCAGTATTTTCACACTTCGATCGTTTATCTTTCCAGGAACAAATATGCTTGTTAAATCTGTGGACATGATTCCCCGGATTATCACTTCAGGGGCATTTTTAGCCTGGGTCGATTTATGCCCCTTATCACCGACCCTTTTTAGTTTCCCTGCTGTGGCTCTTTTTCGATCCTTGGGTAATTTCGCTTGAAATGCCCACTTTTGTTGCAATACCAGCACACAACATCCCTTTTCTTGACATTCAATAACCTGCTAACTTCTTCTCGGATGATTTCCTCAACCGGTCGGTCTGCTTCTTGGACTTGTCTCACTCGAACGTGCCCTCTATGCGACGCCTGTTTCGCTGCCTCGAATTCTAAAGCATGAGCTAAAGCATCATCGATGGTTTTAGGCCGGGCAAGTCTCAAGGCTTGTTGAACTTCGCTGTCCTTGATCCCGTCGACGAACGTCTGGATTGATAGCTGTTCGATGAAGCTGTCTGGAGCAGATGGATAAGCCAGCCTCACTAATCTGGCAACATCGGCCTCGAATTCCTGGAGGTTTTCTCCTGCTTTCTGCACCCGGTTCTTTATTTGAGCATGGTAAACTTGCTGTAGGTGAGCATCGCCATATCTCATCTGAAGTTTGGATGTTAAAACTTCGTAACAGGCCTGTTGACTTTCCGGTATTGTCTGCAGAATGTTGAGTGCATCTCCTCGTAGAGCTATTATTAATGCTGTGGCTTTTTCGTTGTCGCTCCAACTGTTTGCCAACGCAGCAGCTTCAAATTGTTTTTGATATGTCGACCAAGGAACTTTTCCATCAAATGTTGGTGGCTTGATCTTCATTTTACCACTTTCTATGTTATTTTCTGGTTTCACGAAGCTGTAGGATGGTGAAGCTAGAGTTTCTTTTCTATTCGACGTTATTTTCAGGGACTCTATCAATTTGGCATGCTGTTCAATTATTCCTGATATTACTTCGAATTTTCCATTAACCTCATCAACTACTTCTTCAATTTTTTCGTCAACCTTATCAACTACTTCGTTGAATTTTTCATCAACTTTATCGAATTTCCCGTTGACTTCTTCAAGTTTTTCATTAACTTCATCTATTATTACTTCCTTGATAGCTTCCATTCTCTCGTCCAATGTACTTGCAATTTGACTCACCACCTTGTTTTCCATTTCATCCATTTTCAAGCTCATTTCTCGAGAATTCTCTTCCGCCTTATTTTCCATTTTATCCATTTTCAAGCTCATTTGTTCAAAGGCTTGCTTGAAAAATTCCATACTCGCCTGGTCCATTTTCTCTTTTTGCGATCTGGTTATCGGCATTCAAATCCTCAAATCCACCCCACACCTGACACCAATGTAACGTTTTCTGCGTTATTAAAACGTCCGGGATAATTAATCTATTTATTTACACTACTTATAACACTAATAATTAATAACTAATGAACTTATTCTAACAAAAGTCTGTACAATTTATTTCCACTGATTTCTTTGCACAATTTATTTCACTCGGCGTTCGTCTCTGACTGAATGAATCCCCATCCGTCGATGTGCTCCTTATATAGTCCATCCAAGAATGATTGACATCTCGGGGGGCTTTGGAAAATCGAAATTATGTTGGTAATGCCATTCAGTAATATTTTGAGTTGCGGAATTCAGGTTGGTGTTGGAAATATCACTGACATTTTGTTCTGTCATCAATGTTTCGAAATTTGGCAAAATATTGAGCAAGTGAAATAAATATCTTGAAGAGTGAACAGCTAAAAAATGGAAAGCCTGCACAGAGCACGTAGAAAAAGAAATGAGAGGAGATTAGTCAAAATATAAGCAATGTTATGAAATGCTGACAAAACCTTTCATTATGAACATGACGAGTTCTGCCCAGATGAGGAAATAAACATGTTGTGGTTGTTGAAACAGAATAATAGGAATATTTATATTTTTCATATTCCATATTTTACACCTTCATTGTTCACAAATATTGAATGTTACAATGTCATGACAAAATTCTTCATATATTAAATAGATCCATTGGTTAAGTTTTGTTTCTGTCTTGATATCTTTTACAAATTTCCCAATTCATTCACATTGCAGTAACACACGCTTCAAATTATCAACTAGATTTTTTCGGTTTAGCGAATATTCATATTGAACATTGAAAAGTACCGTGCTATTTAATCACCCACGATATTTTTCGTTATCAAACCATAATTTCCAGGCTGTATGCTCCTATAATTGATCGTAAGATCGAAAATGTATCAATACAAGATGAAAATAATATACTGCTGGTATACAGATTCACACGCTGGTAATCATATGTGAAAATTGGGAACATTTTCGTGTTCAAAGTTCCTTACTTCAAAAAAATATCGTTCAATTTTTAGGTTATTTCTATATCTATGATGAGAGCACAGAAAATTTTTAGTTACTTTTTTGTAACTAGAAATAAAGCTGCGACTGGACTTTCAAGGCCTGCTCTGATGTCAATCATTCTTGGATGGACTATATGTGTAACGCCGATTGTTTCTCGCTAAGGCTAGCCGCACATTGAGCGCAGCCGAGCACAGCACAGCCGAGCCTAGCCTAGCAGAGGATTTTGTAACACACGCAATTGAATAGAACGCCGCATATTGGACTGCTACGTCCAATATGCGGCGTTCTATTCAATTGCGTGTGTTACAAAATCCTCTGCTAGGCTAGGCTCGGCTGTGCTGTGCTCGGCTGCGCTCAATGTGCGGCTAGGCTAAGTCCGGGCCCGTCTAGAAACTTCGCGAAGCATTGGCGGCTTCTATGTCGTGCACGCGTTTCCAGAAACTTCTCGATCGGACCGTAGCGCACAGGGCCGTACTTGTCACACTATTTACTATTAAAACTAATCGTCTTCAATCAGGCTCTAACATTCTCCACCCAAGATAGAGATGAACTAACGACCATTTGACTCCGTTACAGGAAGAATACATAGTTTTGCCACTGGTCTCACGTAGGTTCCTTTTGCACTCTTTATTTGGACAACCCTTATGATACCGTCTTTGCCAGGGTATGTCTCATCTACCCGTCCTATCATCCACTGATTCCTGGGGGCCTTCTCGTCGACAACTAGAACTATATCTCCGACTTTGATGGGGTTAGTTCTATCATGCCACTTCTGTCTTTGAATAAGAGTCGGTCTGTATTCTTTAACCCAACGTCTCCAATAGGAGTGCCTGAGCAATTCGCCATTGTTTTCTGCTCGAGAGTTCCACGTCACCATAAGATTTCACATCGCCGGGTCTCAGCAACAAAAAATGATTGGGTGTTATTGCCTCTGGTTCGTTCGGGTCCAAAGAAATGTGTGTCAAGGGTCTCGAGTTGACGATGTATTCAATTTCAGTTAATAAGGTAACCAAAACTTCTTCTTTGGGGTTGATGGATTTCAAACTGATTTTCAGAGCCGTTTTTATTGAACGTATCATCCGTTCCCATATTCCACCCATGTGTGGAGCGCCAGGAGGGTTGAATTTCCAGATGATACCTTTCAAAGACAATTCTTGCGAACTTGAATTGGTATCCAAGTTTTGAATCCATTCTTTCATTTCTCTTTCTGCCCCAACAAAGTTAGTTCCGTTATCAGTTCTGAATTCCTTTGGCTGTCCTCTTCTACACATAAACCTTCGGATGGCTAATATTGTTGAACTTGTATCCAGAGAAGCGGCTAATTCAATGTGTACTGCTCTTAGAGTAAGGCAGGTGAACAGTACACCGTATCTTTTTTCAATTCTTCGTCCGACTGCAACAGTCATGGGACCGAAAAAATCAATACCAACGAATGAAAATGGAAATGTGAATGCTTCTAGTCGTTCTGATGGCAACATTCCCATTTCAGGAGGTTGTGGTTTACATTTTCTATTTCTGCATTCTTGGCAATTCTTGAAACATCTCTTCACTGCTGCACGGATGTTAAGGATCCAATATTTCAATCTGATATTGTTAACAACTGTTTCTATTCCTATGTGCCTAGACTCTTGATGGTACTGATGAATCAACAAACAGGTAAATTTATGATTTGGGTCCAAAACAATTGGGTTTCTTGAATCAAACGGTATTCCGATTTTTCATTTTCAGGAATTCTTTCTCCCAACCGTATTATCTCCTCATCCAAGAATACAGAAAGTTTATAGAGTCGACTTGACTTGGAGACAGATCTTTCTTTCTTCAAAAATGAAATTTCATCTGAAAACGTTTCACTCTGACTCTTTTTGATCCATAATTTCCTGGCATCTTCGATTTCTTCTGAGCCTACACTTGCTTCCAACGACCGAAGATATTTTGGAATTTTCATTACTTTCTTGAAATATAAAATCCATGCTGTGGTTCGGACGAGTCGCATCAATTTTGAAAATCTACTTATATCTGGAAATTCCATCTGGAGAGGTTCTTCCACATGTACAAGAATCTGCTCGTAATCGCAATGTGGTTCTTTTGGCCAGTTCGCTTCAGGTAACTTCAGAATTGGTCCCGAAAACCATTTTCCATCAGGTGAGAAATCAATATTTTTCATTTCCTTTGTAGCTTGATCTGCGACATTTAATTCTGATGGTAACCAGTGCCACTGTGAAATATCAGTATCTTCGTGAATTTCTCCAAGCCTGCATGCTACAAAAATGGGAAATCTTCTAGATTCGGATCTAATTTGTTGCAAAACTACCACTGAGTCTGTCCAGAAGTGAACCTGCCCTATTTCATATTCAATTTCCCTTTTTATGGTTTTGGCCAATCTATATGAAAGTACTGCACCCTGCAGATCGAGTTTTGGAATGGTTTGTTGATTCATAGGTGCCACTTTATATTTTGCCATCACAAATGCCGTGTAAATGCGATCATTTTTTATTGTTCTTAGAAAGGCAACTGCAGCATACGCCTTATCACTGGAATCACAGAACAAATGCAGATCTACCTTTTCGACAATTGCAAGACTTGGAAAATAGTACCTATGAATCACTATGGGAGTGATTTCTTTCAGTTGCTTCAACCATTTCAACCCGACTTATCTTCTGTGATTTCTTGATCCCAGTGGATATTTTTCTTCCAAATATTTTGCAGCAGAATTCTGGCTTTGATCATGAGTGGAGCAAAAAAACCCAAGGGGTCAAATATGGACATCACCATCCGTAATACTTCCCTCTTTGTCGGAACTTTCAATCCATCGAGTATTTCAGAAGGAATCTTCTTCAGGTCCAGTGTGAACACGAAATTATCCTTTTCGGGACACCAAGAAAGACCCAATACGCGTTCCAACGTTTGCGAATCTATTTTCACAGACATTTGGGAATCAGCTCGTAGATTATATGGAATAGACTGCATAACCGTATGTGAATTGCTCATCCACTTCACCATTTCGAAACCTGCTTGTTTATGAACATACAATATAGTTCGAATTCTGTGAATGGCTTCGTCTTCCGTATTACATGAATCCAAGTAGTCATCTACGTAGTGCTGCCTTTCCATTGCTCTTACAATCCCGGGGTGTTGATGTTCGAATGAGGCAGCATTTTTATTCTTGACAAATTGTGCCACTGACGGTGAAGATATGGCGCCAAACACCATTGCTTTCATGACATAGACATCAGGGTTTTTATTCCTCTGCATACCGCGCCAAAGAAACAGCTGAGCACATCTGTCTTTCTCAATGATATGGTGGAACATTTCCTTGATGTCTCCGCCAAATGCAATTTTGTTCTGTCTAAATCGCCACAAAACGGAAATTAGAGAAGGGACGTAATCTGGACCCTGGTAGAGAAAATCATTGAGACAAAAACTTTGCGATTTTGATGCAGCATCGAAAACGAGTCTGAGCTTTCCAGGCTTATTGATATTCCAAACGGCAAAATGTGGGAGATACCAAGTTTTCTCATTATTTGGTATTTTTTCTGGACTCAACTTCTCCGCATAACCTTTTTCAATGTATTCGACAATTTTGGCGGTATATTGTGCAGCAAATTTGGAATCCCGGTCCATTTTTCTTTCCATGCAATGCAATCTTTTCATGGCATTGGCTTTGCTTGGTGGTAATGAAGAATCTTCCTTCTTCCATAAATGTCCAACCTCAAAGTGTTTCCCAACTTTCTTCAGAGTTTTTTCCATGATCTCCACAGCTCTCTTGTCTTCTACTGACTTGATGATCCTGCATCTTAACACCAAAAGCTTCCAAACGGAAGCTTTCTTTTACCAATTGATGAAGTTCTTCCTCTCCAACATGGCGGCAGCATAGACTAACATGGGCATTGAAAGTTTCTACGTGGGTTTCATCAATAGGTCCGTGGATTGTCCAACCTAATTTTGATGAGGACATTATAGGTTGATTCAGTTTGGGCTGGATGATATGTCTTGGCACAATAAGACCACAATTGTCTTGTCCAATCAACAGCTCCGGTTTCGTATTTTTAATAGATTCCAAAATATTATAATCCAAATAGGGAAACCTCCTGGAAATATCTTCTACGTTTAGTTTTTGTCCAGGAAGTTTCAGATTTTTTACAGTTCTGACTTGTTTCAGTTTAAAAAATAATGGAACACTTTTATCAGCAGCAATATCAAGGGAAACCATTTTTGATTGATCTTCATAGTGGGTGATCTCATTTGTCCACTGAAAGCAGAGGGGTTTGACAGTACCAGAAAGTTGTAGTCTACTAGCTAAATCTTCTTCAATCATGGTGCACGTAGATCCTTCATCGAAAAAGGCGTATGTTTTGATTTCTCCGGCAGGTCCCCGTAAAATTATTGGCGCTATCCTCAATAAAACAGTTTTAGTTTCTCTCGGTGTGGACTTATTGGTTAAACTAGCACAAAAATCAGCAGATGAAGTTCTATTAGTGGAATCACTTTCATTGTTGGTGGAAATTTCCATATCACGTTCTTTCTGTTCATTGCGTTGGACATGTAGAAGGGAGTTATGTCTTCCTCTACAACCATCCTTGCCACACCTTGATTTTGAGAAACACTTTGTAGCCATATGACCCAGTTTCAGACAAAGGAAACACAATTTCAAACTGAGAACATCTTCTCTTCTTTTTGCTACTGGAAGGTCTATGAATTTGGTGCATTTGACTATTGCATTGCCGGTACTTTTACAGAAAATACATTCGGTGTACTTTTTAATCATAGTTCTTCTTGGAGATCATCACAGTTTCTCTTCTCGAAAAATGTTTGTTTGAGCTAATTTTTTGGAAAGGATTACTGATAGCTGCCATAGAGTTCAGTTCTTCTTCGAACCAGTCCGAAAATCTTCCAAGGATGTTTGAAGGCCCTCAATATCACGATTATGCTTGAACTTTCCCCAAAAGAATTTCTGAATGGTGGGAAGTTTCTTCAGCATACTTGCTAATAACTCTGGATTGAAGAGGTGAAGGAGGGAGTTCACATTTTTCATGGTTGTGACCATATTATTCACTGCATTAGAGAATTGAATCCCAGAATCCAATTTGTCTTCTTTCACGATGCCCATCTTTCTCACTTTTTCGATTAGGGAAAGGATTATCCAATCTGTCCTTCCAAAGTTCATTTCCAACATTTTAATAATTTTTGGAACATTCCTTGGAGAGGTGAGTAGTGCCTTGACGGTGTCTCTTGCTTTTCCTTTGAGAGCTTTGTCCAAACGTGTAAGATTATCTTGATCCGATAAATGTAGTTCTTCTGAAGATCTTTTGTACTCATTTATAAAAATAGGCCATTCTGAAAGGTCACCAATAAAATGAGGGAGATTCCGCATTTTATGTCGCATCAAAATTTTGTTGGTAGTGGTTGTATTTTCAATACATTGTCTAATGATATCCATGTGTATCGGATTGTTCTCTCCACCGCCAACAGAATGCAATTCCTCCAATATGCCATATCTTCACTAAAAACTCAACGGTTAATAAGTTATTGATAATGAAAGATTTGATTGGTTATTGAGAATCTTATGGAAACAATGGCGCAAATAGGGACTCGCAGGCTTCCGATTATTTTCTCGAAAAATCTTTTTCATTTCCAATTGTGCGGAAGAGGAAAATGAAAATTGCACTGAATCATTTTTGGAACTGTGTAGAAATCGTCTGATGCTCACTATTTCACGCGAAAACATTGTAAGATGTTATAGAGTGGGTGGAAAGAAAAATAAATTACGTCCGATAGTTGTCAAGTTTGATCAGTATTACACGAAGGAAAATATTCTTAAAAATATATCTAAACTAAAAGGAACGGGTATTGGTATAATGGAAGATTTAATCAAAAGTCGACTGTTTCTATACAAAAGGGCTCAGGAGAAATTAAACAGGAGGAGCGTTTTCACTAGATATGGAAATGTCATTGCAAGGGTAAGCAATAAGATACAAAGAATATATAATGAAATGCATATTGAAAGTATAATGAATGTGAATGTTGCTGAGGAATTAGCTTGAAATTATTGTTTAATCTGTTTTCTAGTTTAAATATTATGGAAGAGGGGTATAATTAATGGTTTGTTTTGAAGATGAGGAATATTATATATAAAAAATACTCACGAAAACTAATCTGAAAATATTATCCAGATAGTAACTATTTAAAGTTCATTAACTGCATTTTCCATTCACCTTTTGTTTCATTCTGATTATAATAAATTGGGGAATTGCGATGTAATGTTGATTTGTTGTGTGCAGTTGTTTGAGGGATTTTCTCGCAGCAATATTTTTTGAGTACCTTACATTGTTTTGTATATATTTAACTACTCAACATTTCGAATTTTTTGGATTTTAGTGATGAGGTGGAGGAGGGTTATGGGTTTGGGGTGAGGCCGGTGGATGGCTTTGGAGAGGTAGGCAAGTTATTTGTTGGAGATAATAAATTTAATATAATACACTTTAACATAAGAAGTCTGCGAAAGAACTTTGATGAATTTTTAATATATATGTATAAAAGAAATTGGCGTGAAAAAAATTGATGTTGTGGTTCTTTCTGAAACTTTTATAATTGAGGATCATAGTCGATATAATATTCCTGGTTTTGATATTTTTTATAATAATTCTTCTTTTAATAAAAATGATGGTGTTTTGATGTATATAAAACGGAGTCTGAATGCAGTTTCTGAGATAGTTGAGTTGAGTGAAACAAAATTATTGCATTGTACTATGAAATTAAAAGATTTTTCAATTGGTGTGACGGGTGTATATAGACCACCCTCTTCAAACTTAAACTCATTTTTAGAAGATCTGGAAAGTGAGGGGTTTTCTGGTGGTGGAAATATGTGCGAAATATTTGTGGGTGATGTTAATTTGAATATTTTAGAGGGAAATGATATCAACGTGAACAGATATTTGAATATTATGGCCCAGAACGGTTATGTATCTTGTAATAATCAACCAACACGGGTAACGCGAGATACTTCAACATTGTTGGATCATTTGTTCCTAAAGATTAAAGACATGGATTTGAGGAAGGATGATATTGTACCAGTAGTGTTCAGAACATACATAACTGATCACTATCCAATAGGGTTGTCTTTTCAAAACATATTGAGATCTATTGTCGCCACCGATCGCCAACAGCAAAGATTGGAGGTGAATACTATAAATTTGATAGACGAAATATCTAGAGAATCATGGAGGGAGGTATTGTCAGAGGTGGATATAGAAAAAGCATACGATTATTTTAAAAATAGGATATCGAATCTTTTGAAGGAACATACGAAAATTGTCAAATTAAATGCTAAAAAAAGAAAACGTAAACCATGGATTACACAGGGAATTATTACCTCTATCTTGAAAAGGGATCATATGAAAAAAATTTTGCATAAAAACTATAATATCGACAATGAAATAAAATATAAGACCTATAGAAATAAATTGAACAATATTATGAAGCTAGCGAAAATTAATTATTATAAACTCAAATTTGAAGAATCTAAAAATGACTGTAAAAAAACATGGAAATTTATAAATGAGGTAACGAATACCCAAAGGAAGGCTCATCAAGCACAGTTTAGGTTGAAGGTAGATGACAACATAATAACGGATGATATCATACTTAGTAATGTTTTTAACGATTTTTTCATAAATATTGGCGCGAAAATTCAAGATGAAGTAGTTGTTGATGAGATTTGCTATGATGAAAAAACCAAAATCAATCCAAATTCTAAAGAATAATTCGGCACCGGGAGAGGATAAAATATCCACAAATTTTATAAAAAAAAATTCATACGTATATATTGAAACCACTAGAACATCTAATGAATTTATCATTTACATCTTTCAATATACCTAGGGACTGGAAAATTTATGTTGTAACGCCTGTATATAAATCAGATGACCGCGATCAAACAACTAACTATAGACCAATATCTGTCATTGACAATTTTGCAAAGATTTTTGAAGAATGCTTGAAATCCAGAATAATGAGTTTTTTTTAACAAAATAAGATCTTAAATGAGAGACAATACGGATTTCGAAGCAAAAAGAGTACTGAAGATGCGGTATTCGATTTGGTTAAAGGTATCATTGACAATTGGCAGAAAAAAAAAGAAAAGTTTAGCCGTTTTTTTGGACCTCTCAAAAGCGTTTGATACCGTGTCACATAGTATTTTATTGAACAGGTTGGAGGGAGTTGGCATTAGAGGCGGTCCTTTAGAACTGTTGAGAAACTACCTAACGCAAAGAAAGCAACATGTTAAAATAAACAGCACCATTAGTGATTCAAAATTTATTAAAGTAGGGGTTCCACAGGGTACTGTTTTGGGACCCCTGCTATTTTTAGTGTATATTAATTCTATGGAAGATATGCTGAGGAGCTGCAGCAGAGTTATCTCATATGCCGATGATACTGCATTGTTGTTTTCGGGTGATTCATGGACGGAGGTGTACAGCCAGGCTGAGGAGGGTCTCAGTAGGGTATCATGCTGGCTTAACAATAACTTATTGAAAGTAAATTACGGAAAAACTTTCTTTATGACATTCAGTGCTACGTCTGTGGGTCAGCCACTTACTAGTCAGATTAGCATCCATAATAAGGACTGTTTGAATAAAAATAAATGTAGTTGCAAGAAGATACAAAAAGTTGAGAAAATGAAATATCTTGGGGTTATTATGGATCAGTATTTGAAATGGGAAGGACATATTGCGTTTTTGAATAAGAAAATTAAAAACATCTTTTATAAATTTTTCCAGCTTCGTGAAGTCTATGATGACAGATTATTGAGGACATTGCATCATACGCTTGTTGAATCTAATTTAAAATATTGCATTACGATATGGGGATGTGCCTATAATAGCACCTTCAAGAAGTTATCTATCACTCAGAATGCTGCTTTGAAAGTTATTTTTTGCAAACCATTTCGATACTCTACAGATTTCCTTTATGATGACCTCAATGTATTGAGTGTTAGAAACCTCTATGTTCACTCAGCTCTCAATTACATAAATAAATTTGTTCGCCTAACTAATAATGAATCGAAGTTCTATAGCTCTAGATCAACAAGGGAAAAAATATCACTGTTCCGTTTAAGCCAACAAATGTCACCCAAAGATTCATAGAATATTATGGACCAATTCTCTTCAATAGGTTACCAGCCGATGTTAAACATTACTTTGATCATCCTAAAATATTTAAGATCAAAACGAAAGAATTCTTGTTGAAAGATCAAACTTATTTCAATTCGCTGTTTTGCGTGTGAATTATAAAATCGCATGCAAATTGCATTCCATCTCCGGCGCCTTCTGCCGAGCCTTGCTCGCCTTCGCCCTCTCTCGTCCTCCATTCAACATATAGATTTTGGTGCTGCTGATCATACTATATTAGAAGAGATAATTCGCACACAGGGTGCATTTTTATGTACCCTAGGCCGATTTCTCTTCTTAATTTCTGCTTGGGAGATAATATTTTAAGATTCGCATTGTACAAAGAATGTTGATTTAATTTATCGTTTGTCTTCCTATGTAAGAAGAAACTTTGTATGTACCTTACTTCTGAATGAAAGTTGAATTGAATTGAGGTAGTTCTATAACACCACAAGGTGTTTTTAAAAAAATCATCAATGTGTAAACAAATCAAATTCATCAAACCTACAGGCTGGACAAACATATAAAGCCGTGTAGACGACACCGAGGAAGTCATTTTTGACTGATGAATACCCCGTTTTCGACGCATAAGCGAGATACAGGGTGTTTAACTGTTTAATATCAACTTTGAGGAATATTCTGATAACTGTGGTGAGTTATGCGTGACATAACGTGAAATAACGGTTACTGGTCACGTCTTAGTATTTTCTTACGGCTCAATTCAATTATGGTGTAGAATTTTAAAAAAAAATTCAAAATGGCCAAAAACCTGCAACATTGGAATTTTTTTTCTCGGTTGCCAATTTGGAAAGCACTATTTCAACGTACTTGATTTCCTGGGATTCTCCGTGAAAAAATTCTATCAAAATTCGAATTCAACTTTTTTTTTACATGTCTTCAGTGGAAAAAATTTCGGCCGAAATTGTTGAAATTTTTCATGGTCTTTCATTTTGAATCCTGTGGTGAAAACAGAATGAAACAATATCCATTGGTTTTCGTTTTGTTGCCTTCCAAAGATTACGCTCTGAGAACGAAGGCCAAATTTAGGCTAATGAGCTGCCAGAGTGACCCGGACGGAATAATGAATTTATTAACCAAAAAAATAATTTTCAAAAAGTGTTGGTGGGAATCGAATTCTCCACTTTCGATCAACTAGCGTCGCTTTGGTGACGGAAATTTATAAGATTAAAATGAACCCAATTCATACTCGTAGAGAGTTAGAATCCCAACAAAGTTTTTTGAAAAAAAATTTTCTGGTTTATTAATTCTTCTGGGGCCTCTGCTCTTCCTTCTTTATACCTCCGACCTTCCACATCGTTTTAAATCCACCTTGTCACAGTTTGCCGACGACATCAAACTCTACAATAACCCTATATTGAATCACGCTGATCTTCGGACAGACTTGAACATCTTGAATGAATGGTGCGAAGAATGGTTGCTTCCCCTTAATATAAGTAAATGCTTCGTTCTTCACATAGGTAAAAACAACCCTCGACTGCGTTACACCATCAGTGCTGAATTCTTGTCTCCCGTATCCCAGATTGAAAACTTTGGCGTTACCATTTCACACACAAAAAACACTGTTAGTAGAAACAATGGCATAACCATTGAATCAATGATATACTGTATTCCCTATTCCTGAATGATTACTATATTTAATTCAATGATTATCTTGTTCTTCCTATGCCAATGCTGCCTATTTTTGATTCAATTATAGGTCTCATTGATTTTATCTAAGCAGTAAAAGTATTCAATGAAATGCTATAATTGGGACAAGAAAAGCGTTAGTTAGTTTCAATGAAAGAATACAATTAAAACAAACCCAACTTTTTTTCTATCAATTAACTATAATATTTCAGGAGAATAAATATATTATTGAATAACTATACATTTGGATTGTTTTAAATATAGGATATATTGAAACTGAAACAAGATGTAATTTCTTGAAAGGTAGTTTACTATAAAAAGAATGAATGCTTGATTTTGATTTAAATAAACTTCATATTGGAGAAAGAAACTACATCAATTGAATCAATATGATGCAGTTGTTAGAAATATTTTACTATATTTGAATTGAAAGTTTATTATTGTCAATTTAACTCTTTAATTTATTGATTGAATGATAAGACGTATCAAATAAAACTATTTTGAATGTTTTACATTTGTTTATTATTTCATCAACAAAATCATAAATGTTGTCTCAAGAACACAATAAGAATAAGTAAACAGTAACATACTTATATTCATAACAAAACAATAACTTATTTTCTCTAATTTGAACATAGTTATGGTACTGTGATAATAAGCGACAATATTAAATAGGGATCTTAAGGGATATTTTTCTTTTCGATTTTCTAAACTTCAAAAAACTACATAAGCAAAACCTTGTTTGAAAATAGAATGAATGTTAGAGACTTGATAAAATTTTTACTAACATCAAACTCTGTAAGTAGTGGATAACTGTGGGACACAGTTGTATGATCAATACAGTGGTGCACCCACGGGGGGGGCCTTTGGGGCTGCAGCCCCCCCCCCAAAGCTACCAAAAGTTTCGATTTTTCGCAGTTCATTTCCAAACAAACGTCGAGCATTATCAAACAGTCTTCTTCAGCCCCCCCCCCCCCCAAAACAAAATCCTGGGTGCGCCACTGGATCAATACCCAGTTTCATAAAGAAACAAGTTACAATTTTACAAGTAAAAGTACTTGTAATGCACATTGAAAATAAGAGAATTTCACCAAATACTGCTCCCACTTTTAGTTGGATTACAATTTTACGAATTAATTTAATCGGTATTTGTTGCCTTAGTTCTTAGTTAGTTATTTTTATGGAGCGGATATTGGACAAAAAACTTACACCTCGCAGAATATCTGCCTGTTAACTTATAACTTGTTTTATGAAACAGGCCCAGGTATATCAAAAGCAACCACTAAGATTTGGTTCAATTCAATCTTGAAATTGGATGTCCCTCCTTCGAAAGCGATGGTGCACCAAGTTTTAACTTAAGGGGTTGAAATAATGAAATAACTAACGTCCTAGCAACTATCGGTAAAATAAGTACCATTATCAGATTGTCTTTCGTTTATGGCACACATTCACAATAAAACGGAAGGCATTGAGACATTTTTATATGAAAATGTGGAACTAGAGAATTCCATTTCCCACTTATTTAATAGCTCTTCCATTTTCAAACTCTTTCTTCGCAGTAACACACACACGCAACTAAATACTAAATCAAAATCCTGTCGCGTCTTCTCTTGATGCAGTCGTCTTCGTAGCTTTATTTACTATTTTTGAATCAATCATAGGCTTCATTGGAATAAATCTAATTACTGTTCCGTTACTTTTTTTAGCTATTGAATGAAATGAATCAATTCATTCAAATATAGGTTGTATTCAAAGCAAATATAGTTCTTCTTTATTTCAATATTATTCTGATCGATTCATTCAAATAGAAGTCTTACACCCAGTTGCAGGAACGTCCATTATAATTTAAAAGTGTCATTAAAATCTTAATGCCACATTAAACATGGTATTCTGTTGCAGGAAACCAAATTTAATGGAAACATTAGTTGTTCATTTAATTTAATTTCTAACCTCCATTATTTCGCCATTATCAATATTTCGTGTTGCAAGAAACAATTTTTGATTCAAATGGAGGATTATTTTGACACTTCATCGCTTTAAATTTAATGGCATAAGTTTGTGTCATTAAACTCACATTAAATTGTAATTTCCTTCACAAGTAATACGTTTTATTGTTTTTTGGCGAACAAATTGAAGAAAATTAATAAAAAAGCTATTAATTCGTGATGTCAAATGACTCTAGCATGTCCAGCCTTCCTCACTATATCCGATGAAGAAACAACAGGCAGAAATATACCGGATAGAGAAGACTTATGGAATTATTACGAAAACGAAGAGTTCCGAGCCAGATTCAGGTTCAATAAAGCCTGTATTGAGCATATTTTGAGCAAAACAAGGCACCTAATTGCACCCGAAACCAGGCGATCCAAATCCATTGATGCTAGAACGCAATTACTCATAACACTAAGATTTTATGCAACAGGTTCATTTCAAGCTGTTCTAGGAGATTTGGTAGGCTGTAACAAATCTACTAAATGCCGAATTATTCAAAAAGTGACTGAAACTATTTCAAGCCTAGCTCACAATCAAATAGTGATGCCAAATCTACGTGAATGCCACCAGGTTGCGCAAGAATTTTTCGAAATTGCAGGTTTCCCAAGGGTGATGGGAACCATTGATTGAACCCACGTAAAAATTAATTCACCCGGGGGAAACTTAGCAGAGACCTTTAGGTGTAGGAAAGGCTACTTTTCCATTAATGTACAAATTGTGTCAGATGCTAGACTGAAAATAAGAATGTTTATATGAAAAAAACTTTTATTTATTGGGTGATAGTGGTTATTTCAGTAAGAGATTTCTATTAACTCCATTGCTTAATCCCCGCACCACGGCTGAAGAAAACTATAATAAAAGCCATATAAATACAAGAAATACTGTGGAGAGATGAATAGGGGTGTGGAAGCGTAGATTTCCTTGCATTCAAAAAGGAATAACTTAAAAAAAATTAATACAATATTGAATGTGATTGTAACTACAGCAGTTCTTCACAATTTTGCTATCGCCTTTGAAGAAGAATTTATTTAGGTTGTGACATAGATGTAACTAGAGATATTCTATAATATATTTATTTACTCTGTGGTTCGTAGTGATTTCACGGTATAAATGTCATAATTCTTTTAATGATTCCATTATCAAGGCATTAACTAATGAAATGTAAATCATAAAAAAATCAGCGTCTTGCAATAGAAATTAAAATAATGAAACCATTAAATTTAAAGCACAATTAACTAATGCTGATTTAATGAATCGTTCTTGCAACTGAGTGTTATTTAACGAATATGCAGTTCTTCCTTATTCCAATATTATTCTGACTATCATTGAATGACAGCCGTATTATTCAATGAATTATCTGAATTTAATTACCTCAAAAATAATTTATTGATATAACAAGAAGTTTTATTGGGCCAACTGAAACGATGTCAATGAAATATCTACTATTGCCGTTAGCACAGTCTTTTTTGTGTGCAGATGATCTGAGTTGGTTAGCCTCCCATTGAACGCATCTCAGCCAAAGCAAAACAACTTACCTATATGTTCAATAAATCCTTCAGGGGCTGCGACGACAGAACTTTCAGGACCATCTTCAAAACTTACGTCCGACCAACGCTTGAGTAGGCTGGTCCAGTTTGGTGGTGCTCCACGTGCTCCTACTCGTGCTAACTATGGTCCACTGCGACCTCCATATGAGCAGCGACTTTCTGCAATGGACTTGACACTCTTCGAGGAGAGACGTGTGCGCGGTGACCTGATCTTTTCGTTTAGAGCCATGCAGGGCCACTTCGGCGGAGGTGTTCGCAGTGTGTTTCCTCTGAACAGGAATAACCTCCGTGGGCATAGTTTCAAACTTAAGCGTGAAAACTTCAGGTCCTCCCAGCGTCAACACTTCCTCCCCAATCGTATCTTTCACAGATGGAACCGCCTGCCCGAGTCCGTGGTGCGATCGTCCTCGGTCAACGCTTTCAAGAACAGTTATGTTATGACAAGTGGAGGTCCTCGCTGTGATGAGCCCCCGCGGGAGTGGCTGTGCGGTGTTGTATTTTTTTTTTGTATATGATATCTCAATTTTGTACTTCGCTTGCATTTTTCTAATTATCCGCACCTGTTTGTGTACGTGTATATGTGATCTATTGTCAATGTAACCTCGAGTTCATAGGCTTGTCCTCAACTCGAATCAATTATGTAATAAATAAATAAATAAATAAATCTTTCTGTCCGACTCATTCTGACAGCCTATTAGCACAATATTGCCCTTCGTACGGCTTCCAGTTTTTTGAATAAAAATTATGAAAGTTCTTCGTGCGTAATTTTTGGAAGGCTACAAAAAAAAATTAATGGATATTACTTCATTTTGTTTCGACCTCAATAACCCTCAGACCATGAAAACTTTCAACAATTTCTGCCGAAATTTTTTTCACTGAAGACATGTAAAAAAAAAGTCGAGTTCGAATTTTGATCGAATTTTTTCACGGAAAATCCTATAAAATCTAGTACGTTGAAATAGGGCTTTCCAAATTGGTAAACGAGAAAACAAAATTTCAACTTTGCAGGTTTTCCGCCATTTTGAAATGTTTTTTTCAGAATTCTACACCACAAATGAATTTAGCCCTAAAAAATACTGAGATGTGACAAGTAACCGTTATTTCAAATGTCACGCATATACAGGGTGAGTCTCTGACTTGTACATATATTTAAACTGTAGATTCCTCTCATCAAACGATACACTTTTTTCCTTTATCATTTTTCCAAATTCGGTTTGGTTTCGAAGATACAGGGTGTCGAAAATCCATGAAAAAAAACACTTTTCTGTTTATCATATCTTCGGAACCGTTATTTCGAATGAACTGAATTTTGGTTGAGTTTTTACTCTATTCATGGTGCATATTCCTGAATTGAAACCTATTCAATATCTCCACTAGTATAAAAGTTACAGGGTAGTCGACTCATCGATACACGCTAAAACACCATAAAATCACTTTGAAAAGATAAACGGTTCATATTTTCGAAAGAATCAATCATTTAAGAAACTAAAAGTATTCTTATTTTTTTTTTCAATAAAACGCGTCGTTTCCGAGTTATTTCCAATTTTACCCGGAGAAATTTGACGAAAAAATCATTAATTTCAAGAATAATCTGAATGCGTCTCTGAATTAAATATCATCGAATATTATTCCTTCTCTGGTCTAAACGAGATCACAATGTTGTCACAATATTTATCAACTTTGTCGAGATATCTATATATATAAAACAGAGTTGTTGGTTACACCATTTATAATTCGAGATCGGATAGACTGTTTGTTATGAAACTTCATACATGGATTTGTCTACGGCCTGGTTATTATAAAATGCATTGAAACTCTGAAAAATTCGATGAAAAAGTTGCTTATGTAGGAAATGCTTTTCCTCCTTTTGAATAAGACCACTAGGTGTCGCTACGGTTTGCTTATGTAGGAAATTCTTTTCCTCCTTTTGAATAAGACCACTAGGTGTCGCTACGGTTTGCTTATGTAGGAAATGCTTTTCCTCCTTTTAAATAAGGCCACTAGGTGTCGCTACAGTTAATGGCTCTTATCTAGACACTAGCGTAGTCGTCAAGGTACTATATTTGATATTATCGCCACTAGATGGCGATGTAGGTATACAATTATTGTGTAATTTGCATAGAACTTATAATAACATGAAAGGCTATTATCAGATCAAAAAGCGGGTAAAGATCTCAAGTTGGAGGAACAGTGAATTTTTACCGGAATGTCAAGTAAATCGGATTGTGACAATCAGCATCAATCGTGAGTTGCCAATTTTCATCTTTTCTATATATTTCTGAAATGTTTTTGATGAATGTTTGGGTAATAAATACAGGGTGAGTCTTTGACTTGTACATATATTTTAACTGTAGATTCTTGAGGCCTAAAGAAGCCTTTTTTTCATTTTCCATTTTTCCGAATTCGGCTCTGTTAAAGAGATATAGCCATTTGAAAAAAAAATTGGGCTGAATACGCTCCTGAAACAATTCTCTGCAAACACCTCAAAGTTCATATTTTTCAATTGAAATTGATGTGATTATCAGATATTCTGGGTGATACATTTAGAAAATACTCAAGCACTAACCTTATTTGAATAAGAATGTTACAAACACGATATTTCCTAGCAAAAACGCCAAGTTTTGTTCCATAATTTCTGCAATTGAAATGCCATATTTCTCACACCAAAATAAGTTCCTTCTTCGATTTTCCTGAAGATTAGTTTGTAAACACTAATAATTTGTTCATATTTGCCTCGATACCCTGAAACTATCTTATAAAAATTAGTTTCTCACTAACCTATCCTAACTCCATTAATCAAAGTCATATGATTCGAGGTCAATGACCTAACCTAATCTATTCCTCTGTGATATATCATAGAATTCTAGAGGAGACGATGCCAGATTGACGATTTACTCTTCAACAATGGTATAGGCGAACTCAAGAAAGCAGAACGTCCCCTATCGTTAACGGAAGAACTATCACAGAGGCTTCTACGCATTGCTCTTTGGAAATGCCAAACGAGTAGTTCTGATTCTCGCCGATACAGCGCTACGATCTAAATTTAAGTGCGCTGCCGGCTGCGAGTGCGATGTAGCCGCCACGCAAGACAAGACAAGACGTTCTTCTGTGTCTCCACTCTCCAGAGTACAGTCTGTGATTACAATGAACGACGCCGCGATAACCTTTCTACATGGATTCGTTTTATTATTTATTTATTTACTTGAAGTTTGCAGAGAATAAAGCAAACAGGTGATGGATGTGATGTGAAAACAGTGTAGGGTCGATTAAAAATTCCAAGAGGATATTGTTAAGAAGATAGATTTTCCTGAAGGACGGGTATCAATAAATTTTCAATAGAAACTTCTTATAAACTTTGTAATTTCATGCTTCTCGGAATTCAGTTGATAAACATTGACAACATTGTTAATTTGTTAAGAGACCAGAGAAGAAACAATATTCGATGATATTTAATTCAGGGAAGCATTCAGATTTTTTATGAAATTCATGATTTTTTCCTCAAATTTCTTCGTATACATTTAGGAATAACTAGAAAACGACGCGTTTTATTGAAAAAATATAGGAATACTTTTATTCTCTAAAATGGTTGATTCTTTCGAAAATATGAACCGTTTATCCTTTTCAAGTGATTTGATAGTGTTTTTGCATGAATTTATGAGTCGACCACCCTGTAACTTTTAAACTAGGAGAGATATTGAATAAGTTTCGATTGAGGAATATGCACCATGAATAGAGTAACCAATGGACCAAAATTCAGTTTATTTGAAATAACGGTTCCGAAGATATGAACTGGAAAGTGTTTTTTTCGTGGATTTTCGACACCCTGTATCTTCCAAACGAAACCGAATTTTGAAAAATGGTATGGGAAAAAAGTTTTTCGTTTGATGAGGGGAATCTACAGTTAAAATATATGTACAAGTCAAAGACTCACCCTGTATATTTGCGGAAATAACTGAATTCAAAATTGCCCATAATAAGTAATTGACATATTATTTTTGTATTTCTGTTTTGTGTGACAGCTCATATCCATGGAAAAGATGACAGTTGACAGATGACGTTTGACAGATGGTATTTGACAGATGACATGTGACAGAACTTTTATTATCTATGACTAATTTATCTCCTGCTTGAAAAATAGCAATGGTAAGTTATTACAACTTTAACGGTGGGTTTCACAAAGCATATCGCCGGTGATCGGAGCTTGATCTATAATCAACTTGATTTTAGTTCAGAAATCTAACCAAGCCATTGATCTCCGATCACTGGTGATTATGATTTGTGAAATCCACCGTAAGTATAGGTATCATTTAGGCGAAACAAAGTTCGCCGGGCCAGCTAGTGTTAATAATAAAATCCCACAAATGTGGGAGATAAGATTGAAATTAATGAAAACTGAAATGATACCTTATAATCATCTGTGTCGATGTTTTCATCTAAACAATATCCTCCTGGAATTTTATAAACTCGACACGGTTAAGATTATAATAATTCACTGCAAATAATGAACCACATTAGAACAATAATTCACTGAATGTATTCAGAACTTCACATAATGTTTACAGTTTGTTCAGAGACTCTGGTTTGTTATTGTTTATAGATTATAGTTGGCCTACAGATACCTAACCAATCTTTCGGTTTTCGCTCGACGCATGGGTGCCGCGTGGTAAAATTGGCGGCAAACTCGATTTATGATGGAAGGAAACGGCAGAATTCATAGATATTTATTGTGTCCCCTGACAGAGCTATTATCATCGCGCCTCCTACAGCTCGCCCTCCAGTTCCAGAGATTTGATTTAATCCAGAATCTGGGACGGCTTCAAGGAGGATAACTCCCCACTTCTACAAGTTTCTTGTCCAAAGCACTCTTTCCTTTGGCTTGCAATGGCATAGCATTCCGTAACCAGGTGAATAGGAGTTTCTTCCTCCTCCCCACAGAATCTACTTTCATCAGTGTCTGATAAACCCATTCTCAACAGATGCTTTTTTAGGCGACAATGTCCTGTGAGAAAGCCAGTGAGTAGGTGAAGTTGGTTTTTACTGAGATCCAGATATTTTTTGGATCTAGCAGTTTCAAAGTTCCGGAGGAACTTTTTGGAGTGATCCATTCCTGGAAGATTCCGCCAGAGTATTTCTCCTTCGGTTTTCTCCTTCAGCATAAACCCCTTCTTATAGGTGCATTTTCCTATACCACAGAAGGGTTCTGGGCCAGTGAGTGGCGTTTGTGCGCCTTTTCTGGCCAGTGTATTGGCCTCTTCGTTTCCTACGATTCCCGAATGACCGGGAACCCAGATTAAAGAGACTTTATTCTTCTTGCCTACCTCATTGAGTTTGTTTCGGCGCTCCCAAATCAGCTTTGAGTCAATGACGTAGGAGCTCAGTGCTTTATATCTGTATGAATAGCTATATCGCACTTCTGATAGTTTCTTTCTAGATTTATATCTAGACATCTTCCGATTGCTAGTATTTCCGTTTGAAGGACGCTTGTACAGGAGCCTAACGATATCGCACACTTAGTACTTGTCCCGTATATCCTAGCGCCAGCTCCTGTAGCGCTTTTAGAACCACCTGTATACCATTTCATTGTATTTTCTTTGAGATTGTAGTTGGTGTATTCCCTTTCCCAATTATCTCTTTTGTAGTATGTTGAACACACTGTATATTTCGTACGTGATATAATAAGATTAGTGCGACCTCCCTTTAGACCTACAGCGGCACGTGAAGCCAGAGCTCTAGGTCTCATCATTGCCAGTTATGTTTATCAAATATAATGTTATTTAAAACAAGTAAACATTTATAAAATATATATAACAATTGGCTAGGGAGAGTCATTGAGAGATTCAGAGTGATTCATTCAGAAGTGTATACGTATTGACCGCTTGTTAGTCAACAGCGAGAATCTGTAGTAAACATATATATTCAATGTAAGTTCAGTGAATTAAATCCCTTTGATGAGTCTGCCTGGTATTATTCTTCACCATCCTTAACTGCATAACGATTGGTCGAACCTACCCTAGCTGGGTACATCACATGGCGATCCTGCCAGTTCGATGCAGTTAAAGGTCCAGGGTCCAGAAGGTTTTTATCAGGAATTGGATATGGGTATGTAATTCCAAGTATTTCAACCAACAAGCAAGATGGGATTAGGCCAGTCCAAGCAAGACGAGATCATCATTGGCCAGAGATCCAAGAAGCTATGGAGACGACTGTACAACTCGAGGCAAGGAGAAGCCACCAGAAGGATGTAGTGTAAGAACTATTTCTTTTCCCCTGTTATGTCATGTCGTGAAGTGAAAAGTGATGAACTAATTGCTGACTTAATTGATGTGAAAACATCAAAAATGAGCCGCGAGAACATAGTGAACGGGCCGATAGTGTAAATAATGAATTAATCAAGATTTTAAATTTAACAAATTATGTAAATTGTCAAATCGGAACCAAATTTTCTCAAAGCATGGCAATGTTTTTTTATCAGAAAGGAAATTCGTTTCATTCAAATCGAGGTCGTGACCGCAAGGAAAACCCTAGCGGACAAAATTTCATGTCAGCGAAGAAGAGTTCGGACAAGGTCAATGTCGCCAGTTCACCTATCGTTCCGAAAACAATAACACCTCGGAATTAATTGTTCAATATGATTATCGACCAAATTCCGTTTGATTTTAGAAGAGTATAACTTCACGGTTCATCATGTAAAAGTTTCAGAAAATTTTTTTAGCACATGCCTTATCGCGTATTGAAAATAAAGTAGAGACGAATGCCTTCGATGGCGAAAGGATTGATCACCTTGTTGTTGTCGAGTTTTAAAACGTCCAGTAAAAAGTATTGTGTAAAGACCACTTTCAGAAAAAGAATTTCATAATTTGAAAAATCAACATTCAGAGGATTACAATGAGAATTTAATACATGATGTGAATTCACAAATTATTTTCAACAACCAGAACATCCGATCGGCGTAAGACTTAGGTACATCGTTGAGGAAACTGGAAAATTTATGCGCAGAAAATAATGTATTAGAATTGTTCCTCATAAAGCTAGCTAGCAATATAAAATTTTTGAATATGTTGTCAAATTATAAGAATGAAATTCTAGGAAGATACTGAAAAATTAATGTAATACGAGATGTAACGCATATAAAAGATCAAGGCAAATCATTCTGAACGATGTTCACATGCTTCCAACCGGTGGACATCCAGACATGTTTAGTTTAATTTTCAGAAACCTAGTAGATCATTTCCTCAAAATTTAAAAAGCCGTGTAGATCCAGTTTACAATTTTGACAACTCTTGGATTAATATATAGGTTGCAAACGGCATAGAAAGATGCTAGAGAAAACTTGGTGAAGGTAAAAATTGAAATGAAAAGAATTGTAACTCTCATAACAAGTGATTAGAATTATCCAGAGACCAATGTAAAAATTAGTTTAGGTAAATATCGTATTTAACTTGTAGATGTAAGACCCATTGAGACTGATATTATAGATATAGATATTAAGCTATAGAGATAAGTCAAAAAAAATATTTTTACATTGTATAGCAAAAAATTTTTTTTCTCTCAAAGAGGGAAGGTGTAGTATGTTGAACACACTGTATATTTCGTACGTGATATAATAAGATTAGTGCGACCTCCCTTTAGACCTACAGCGGCACGTGAAGCCAGAGCTCTAGGTCTCATCATTGCCAGTTATGTTTATCAAATATAATGTTATTTAAAACAAGTAAACATTTATAAAATATATATAACAATTGGCTAGGGAGAGTCATTGAGAGATTCAGAGTGATTCATTCAGAAGTGTATACGTATTGACCGCTTGTTAGTCAACAGCGAGAATCTGTAGTAAACATATATTATATTCAATGTAAGTTCAGTGAATTAAATCCCTTTGATGAGTCTGCCTGGTATTATTCTTCACCATCCTTAACTGCATAACGATTGGTCGAACCTACCCTAGCTGGGTACATCACACTTTTACTTAGCATTGTCCTGAAGTTCGTCTCAGCGCTTACTTTCTTGATCATTATATCACTAGGAAGGTTTGCAGATGAGGTGTAGTCATTCAGAGAGGACCAAGCTCTCTGAAACCTGACTCTCTCATTGCCTGCTCCTTCTTTAGATACTCTGAGGATGGCCTCATCAATCACTATCAATCACTAGATGTAGAGGTGTGAGGTCTGTGATGATCTCAAGCGCCCTGGTTGGGCACGTCTCATAGCTCCCGTGATGCACACACAGGCAAGCCTTTGTACTTTGTCGAGCATTTTCCTCGTACTTACCTGACTTGTCTTAGCAAACCAGGCTACTTCCCCATATGTGACTATAGGTCTTACAATCATGACGTACATCCATCGCAGTATTTTTGGGTTACAGCCTCAATTCCTGCCGCATAGACGCCTGCACGCCATCAGAGCTCTTGTCTCTGCCAGTAGCATTATCAACATTCTTATTCCACAGAAGTTTGCTATCTAGTGTTATTCTTAGGTATTTGACTTAAGACCCCCACTCCAAGATATTTCCGTTTAATACTAACGTTTTTATGGCTGGAAGTTTCCTCTTCCGAGTATAACTCACCACAGTTATCAGAATATCTATTGCTCAAAGTTGACATTAAACACCCTGTATCTAACTTTTGCTTTATAAACGAGGTATATGTCATAAGATAAAAATGACTTCCTCGGTGTCGTCTACACGGCTATATATGTTTGTCCAGTTCATGGTGAAACACCCTGTATATTTTTCATTCTTTTTTTCGATACTACGTATAGAATGAATAGCTGATCCATAAACAAACCCTATACTTACCTCAAATGAAGAATTGGTATCATAAATCCTTATCATTGCGTTGCGAAAATAGCTGGATTACAAAATTCAATGATATTATATTTGAATTACTCTTGAAAAAGTAGCTGTAGAATGTAAAAACAAAGTGAGTTATTGAAAATGACAATTTCTCTTCCCATCAGACCATATTTCGAAAAAAACAAATGAAAGAAAGCTGACAAAAACTATCAGATAGAAACAGATATTCTAAAATCGAAGTATTCTTCTCATGAAATTTTGGTATATTCGCAATATGTAGGTATATAATTTAGATGTACCTATCAACAAACTATGAAGTTCTCAATAGAATATGAGAAAATCCGTTTACGGACTCAATTATTGCAAAAAATTAATCTTCATCTATTTCATAACAGGCATCATTCAACATAATAATTTTTGGGAACAATCGCGTAGTTGGAATAATTTTCTGGGGATCGCAAATTCATGTGATAAACATTTGAAAAATGTTCATTTGTGTTAAAATATTTTTCTAAGAATTAACTGCTTCAAAGCTCTCAATATTTAGAAATATTCTGAACTCTGAAAAAAATTATAGATTAAACATTTTTGTCCCCCTCCGTTACTACGCCACTGTTCGGATAGAACAACGTCTATAGAGACAGCACGGCAACACCATCTGAAAGGCAAAGATTTCTTCAGAGGCATGTTCAAACATCATTATAGTAATAGATTTAATCATAGATGCATATATACAGGGTCTTTCACGAGGAACCTCACCCATATTTATACGGGAAACTACTGAACGTATTTTCATGAAATTCAGCACTTATAAGTATTTCACGATGCTGATGAAATCTAAAATATTTTCAAGGCATGAGCACCTCCGGTTTTTCCGGAAATGACGTCAACTTCCGTTTTTCAGATTAGAACACCATTTTTTTATTCCAGAAATAGATTCCTTAGAAAATTTCAAGTTATTTTGATGTAACATTTTTCAGTTTTGGTTGGAAAATTCTCTCTGAGCGGGAAAATTCGAAAAAAAAAATCGAAAATAGAGCTCCGCTGAAACAAGAATAACTTCGAGGTTTTTGGATGGAAAATTTTCATTTTTGGGATTTTTCAAGATGTAAGATTGATGTATCCACTTTAGGAATCGAAATCGCGATTTATGATACAGGGGGTGAAAAAATCGCTTTCAAAATTAGGGATGACAAAATCGTGAAAAATCAATTTTTTCAAATTAGAACCCCATTTTTTTATGGCAGATATTGAATCTACGTTAAAAAATAATGTGATTGTATGCATCACACCCTTGCCCTAAAATGTATATTTTCTGAGTTAATATCCACTTTAGGGCAAGGGTGTGATGCATACACTCACATTATTTTTTAACGTAGATTCAATATCTGCCATAAAAAAATGGGGTTCTAATTTGAAAAAATTGATTTTTCACGATTTTGTCATCCATAATTTTGAAAGCGATTTTTTCACTCCCTGTATCATGAATCGCGATTTCGATTTCTAAAGTGGATACATCAATCTTACATCTTGAAAAATCCCAAAAATGAAAATTTTCCATCCAAAAACCTCGAAGTTATTCTTGTTTCAGCGGAGCTCTAATTTCGATTTTTTTTTCGAATTTTCCCGCTCAGAGAGAATTTTACAACCAAAACTGAAAAATGTTACATCAAAATAACTTGAAATTTTCTAAGGAATCTATTTCTGCAATAAAAAAATGGTGTTCTAATCTGAAAAACGGAAGTTGATGTCATTTCCGGAAAAACCGGAGGTGCTCATGCCTTGAAAATATTTTAGATTTCATCAGCATAGTGAAATACTTATAAGTGCTGAATTTCATGAAAATACGTTCAGTAGTTTCCAGTGTAAATATGGGTGAGGTTCCTCGTGAAAGACCCTGTATATTTAATCAAATCACTGTTATGTCAAAATGGCAATCCATCTTGTTAATCCAAAAAAAGAACAAATTACCTAAATATTCTTTCCGATATTTATACTGTGTGTCTGGGCATGACTTAGCGATAATTTAAGGGCATCAAATATACCTAACTTTATCGATAAAAATACCCAGATAGGGGGGTTTACCCCCCTATTTTTAGAATAGCCCCCATTTCGGATTAATTTATTTATTTTAATTGACTCTTTCAAATGATATCGATTTCTTTGGACATAAAGGCCCTACAGAAGTGGAAAAAAGTTTTTTGAAGATAATACTACCACCTTTCATTGAAATTGAACAATATGAGATCATTTGAATCAAAAATGTCATGAAAAAATTCTTTAAACAATTTAAGTCCAAAAATTTACTGAATTTTTCAGTAAATCCTCAATAGTACAAAAACTAGCACATTGAAGTATAATTTTTCTTCAATGTACTAACAAACAAGGATATTAGCTACAAAACGACATCCACATCAATTCTGTTAGCTGCATAATTTGAGAATTAATGCTGTTTGAGCACGACACTTATGAAAATTGATAAAATAAAATTAAAACTCAGTACTGTACTTTTGAGCATTTTTAATGATTAAACTAACAAATGTATCATAAAAATTGTTCAAATGGCCGCCTCTGCTTTGTAGAAAGGTAGTGGACCTTATGGCGACTGATGACTTGTCTTGTAGCAACAAAAAAAAAACAGTTCAGGGCGCTCGCGTAACGGTCATATTCGAACAACAATAACTCTCAAACTATGTAATTTGCACAAATGATGTAGGTGTCGTTTTGTAGCTTACCCTTGCGTATTAGTTTATTGGAAAAAAAAATTATACTTCAATGTACCAGTTTTTGTGTTATTTAGGATTCACTAAATAATTCAGTACATTTTTTGACTAAATTTTTTCTAGGAATTTTTTATGACATTTTTGAAATTAATGTTCTCATATTGTTTCACTTCAATAAAAAGTGGTAGTATTTTCTTTCGCAAAACATTTTCACATCTGTAGGACCTTTATGTCCAAAGAAATCGATATCATTTGAAAAGGTCAACTAAAAAAATTTATTTAAAATGGCGGCACTCTCAAGGATAGAGGGGTAAACCTCCCAATGTGGGTGTTTTTGTCGATAAAATTAGGTATTTTTGATGCCCTTAAATTATCGCTAAGTCAACCCCAGACACACTCTATAATATCTATATTATCTAGAAAAAAATCAATGAAATATCTTGCTCCATTATGTGGAATTGAACATGAAAATATTTCGTTTATGCTCACAAATACCAATAAAACCGAACCATTCGCACCCAACCAAATCTGATCGATTTAAATTTGAAAATACCCAAGTTCTGTGATGAGTTTCCAAAGTACCTGCAAAGTAGTGCGGTTTTAAAATATCTTGAAATGAACATGAGACAAGCCAAAATACGAATAGCCAGGTCCTAGGAGGTTCTCGGAAAAAATTGTAAAAAAAACATTGATCTTCAATCGAATCATTGAATAAACTTTTCGAATAATTCCACATATAAACTTGGCAAGACTTGAAGTCGAGAACGAAAACAAGGGTCAGCAACAAACATAGACATACCAGAGAAGCAGGCGGTGGACCGGTGGACCCCCAATTGCTGGCGAATTATCCAAGATGGATGAAGAAATAATGGACATTGTGAAAGTTGTGTCTATTGAGGGGCCCGAAATAAATGCTGAATCCGCATTCGATTTTGACTCTCAAAACAAAGAGGGAAATTATATTGAAGTGGAGGAAGAAATTAATGAGCAGCCAGTTGCACAATCCCGCCGGAGCCCTAATCATATCGCAACCAGAAACCCCATTCCAAAAAGAAAAAACTATTTCAGATTCGGTGAAGGACTTCTGAAGTGGAATGAATAAAAAATGGAAATGAATATATGTAAATACTAAAGAGAAAAATTTTAGTGGGACGACTTGCTAGTGCAAAAGAAAAAAAAGCAAATGCTAAGGCGAGGATTGCATATGCTTGTCATGATTTGCATTCCACTTTTTAAGACCTTCACTGCTTCACTGCATCTACTGTATGACTTACTGAGTTTGTTTTTCTTTCATGTTCGTTAATGTTCTTTGTTGTCAATAAATATGTATTGAAAATGTTTTGTGTATTCAATAGGGCAAAAAAATGGACATATGAAACCACAATGAATACCACAAAGTAAACCCTGTGAGAAATGGTACTTACGGTTGGCCTGACTGGAAGAGAATCATCTGCTGGTTTCGTGTGATGTTGTACCGGGTAGAGTCCTTATCTCACATAACAAATACACTTTCAGGTACGAATGTAACGGAGTCCAACTTTGGGAAGAAAACGAGAGTATATTTCCGTTGTGGTTGCGAGCTTAGGCGTATCGAGGTTGCGACGTGGCAGAGTGAATCGCACTGAACAGGTAGAAAAAGGATATTTCCGGGATTCTCAGGAACCCCAGAAAAAAGTTAGTGAAATCATAGACCGGTTCTTCTTTGTAACAGACCAGGAATGCTCATTCCAGTATGAAACTTTGTGGTATAATAAAACAAAAAATATGCATTTTGAAAAGATAGAAATATAGAAAATTAATTTGCCGAGGGCACTCCAATGAGTTTTCTACCGAAACATGATAAACAATTATACGATTATATTCGATTTTGTAGTCAATTTTCATAAACTTTCAAATTTAACCCGATTTTTTCATGTGGAAAACACTTTTTCAAAGAGAATAAATTAGAGTGCCCTCAAGACATCCTTCAACTTCAATTTGAAAAGAATAATTGAGTCTTTAGGTGGAAAATTCAAAGCGTGAACTTGGAAAAACGGAACGCACATCTTGAATGGAGAATGTGTGCCGTCGGCTGGAGTATAAGGTCCCCTCAAATCAATTTTCACCAAGTAGAACAAGTTAATCGTTTTCAATTAAATGACATTTTCCACATAGTGGAAAATGGGACGTCCTCATACCTAGTACGTTCCTGAGAAGCAATCAGAATCTGTTTGTACCGCTTGAATGGCTCATACCATGATCATACCTTCCTCCTTACGGCATCTGTCATCTCTCGATCTGCTTCAGTGATTTAATTCTTCAGTGAACACAAGATGGTTTCGCTTCAATTCAGACTAAGTTTCTTGCTGATAAAAGTCGAGCTTATTACGGTTCACGAATTCGTTGAGATAGGCATGTCGAGTAATGGCGTGAGTTCGAACAGTATAATGGGAGAAACCGCTCGAAATCAAAAAGTGATGGATCATTTATAATAATAGGCCCTTGGGACCAGAAAGCCTCTTCTGCGCCTACTCCAAAAAAAAGATTGAAGATTTCGATACAAGTTTGTTACTAAATCTACTTATTTCGAAATAAATCAAATTTTATCATGCGACTCTCCCATTTCATTCATTTCCTGTAAGTCTCCTGTCGTTGCTATAGATCACCATACAAGCTTGTGATTCAAACATTCCAATTATGGAAGATAATTTGTGAAATTCCTGAAAATTTTTCGCAGTGAAATAGTGAGTTACGTTACTAGCGTGGAAAGTTACCCATTTCACATGAGTGGGAGAATGTTGTTGGCAACTCCACACGAATAATGTACTCTTTTTTCCCGACGACCACAGATTGATGCATAATTGCAAAAAATTTAATATATTTTTCACATTATTTTGAAAAAAGTAATATTATTATTATTGAGTTAGTAGACTTCGCGATGAGAAGTTGGACAGATTTCTTTCTTTCAGTTGTACACTATCATGTACCAGGTTTTTCACTATAATTGCACCCCCCCCCTTCAACTTTGTTTCTGAAAGAGACGCAGAAAAATGTTTGTCTTTTAATGTTTTTTAAAATGATTTCACAATATGAAATATATACAGAGTGGGCGACGTATTGATTGCAACTTCATTTTTTTTAATTGAACACTCTGTATATTTTTCTATATTCGGCAAGATCTTTTTCCCCTGATTTCGAATATATAACATGTTTGGTCTATTCTGGTTATTCTAAGTACCACAGAGTTTCAAATTTTAAGAACCAATTTCTTCAGTTGGCATTATTTATTCCATACTACCATAGTTTATAATTTTTTTTTCTTTTAATTGGATATTGTTAGGTATAGGTACATTGAAAAAAATATTGCTTTCAAGTAAATTTTCTGAGTATAAAGAATATCGGAATGATTTCACATATAGGTATATTTTTTTAATCCGAAGTTTGATTTCAAAACTTTGAAACTCTGAAAATAAGAGAGAAAGACCCACATACGCATATATATTCGATATCAGGAGAAAAAAATGTCAATCGTCAATAGACATAGAGAATGGACTGAGCAAAAAATGGTGAATGTGCCGGAAATTAAAATTTTCTTTTTAAGGTTGAATTTACGTAAATTGATGAAAAATTGTTTCAACATATTTCTTCTTTTACTGGGGAATCGAATATGAGGGTGCCATTCGAAAAAAATTACTGGGGGTAGTTTTCTCAGGGGTGGTAATTAGAAACAGAATTTTAACGGCTTCTGGTAGAGTTTTTGATGCCATTTGAAAAACTTTTTGTTTGAAATCTCTACCTTGTCTGAGAGCCTAGATATTGGCTGTTTGGAACATCTTGGGACACTTTGTATATTTCAATTGATGTACCTAATCATTTTCAATAAATTCATTCGATTTCGTACAATTTTTGTATGAAATATTTTTATTTATCTGTTTTTATAACAGAGTTAGAGGGGGGTCAACTTATAGTGAAAAACCCGGTACAGTAGTACCTAGACTCGACAGTTTCTCGAAGAGGGTAGTGACGGCTTTCGAAATACTGCTGATGGCAGTGATGGCACCAATAACTTTATTGGCAATATTTAACCTTTTACTTGCAGAATCGCCAATCTTCGGCTTCTTTGGACGATTTCCATCAACCCCCATATTGTTTCAGAGATGTAAGATCTCCTGTATCTACTAATACAGTAGCAGAAGAACGGCGCAATGATTGCTTCGTGTATTTTTCAGGAGATTTGAAAATTTAGTCATTACTGTAACGATATATTATTATTCGATCTCGTAAGATCAAGCGTTGCCTGCATCCGGATGAATTTTATCCCCATGTTGAAAATAATTTTGATATTGCGACATTCTTATTTCGTTTCGTTTATGAAGTGGATGAATTGCGAGCCCTGTGAGAGGAAATTCATATTTTAAAAGAAAATACGAAACGCTCTCTGGTTGCAGGTAAATATTTCGAGCTTTACATCGGATTTAATAGAATAAGTTCAGTTTTGTATGTATTTGCAGATTCATTCGATATATTTTCAACGATAAATGAACAAGATCAAACCAAACCATCTTTTGATTTTTCCCTCGTGTCAGAACCTTTCGTTACACTACTCTAGGTATATTTCCAATTTTGTTAATAGGTATACACTATTCGTTTTGTGCATTTTTGGTCTATAAAATTATTAAGAAAGAAGCGTGTTTCGGTAGTTGGCGGTCCTAGATTGGCATATTTTTTATAATATATGCTATGAAAGTTTCCAGTAATAGTGAACTTGCGACAGCACTTATTGTATTATTAACTTGAACAGGGCCGATCCTAGGGTGTTGGCCGCCTGCGTGCAGAATCCTTAGGTATGTGCCGCCCCAAAGAAAAAAATATATATATTTTTTTGACAAATGTATAAAAAAAATCTTTAAAGTGCCTCATTTTACCGTTAGGGAAAACTGTACATATTAGAATCAAGGGGGGGATAACCCCGTTACTTTTCTCGTAAATATTTTGATGATGCCTCTGCCCTCCGACATCTTCTCTGAAGATTTTTACGTTATCTTACACAATGGAAATGCAATTTTCATACATGCATATATATTTTTAATACCACCGTATTCGTGTACTAGATGATGTATCATGTACTAGAATACTAGATACATAATACATCCATTTCAACAAAATAAAAAATATTCTTCAAAAAAATATGTGATATAGGAAAGAAAAACGAACTGAATACTAGGTAAAAACAAACCTATATATCACGAAAAACTATGTGTACAAACAGGAACTGAAAGTCTTTTATTCATCCATTCTTACGAAATAAAAAAATATTCAATGAAGAAAATAAACTTTATTCTGAAAAAAACAAACTACTACCTATGTAGCAAAAAATACCAATACAAACAGGACATTTCAACCAAGTCAAGAACCATTCAATAAAAAAATGTGATATAGGAAACATAAAATGAATAGGTACTAAAAGAAAAAACACAAACAAACAAACTTATATACAGGGTTTTCATTTCAAAACTTGCCACCCCTATTATTTCCATATATGTATATATATTTTTTTTTAAATCGCCGAGACCCGTCAATTTTGTTTTTGAGGGGGAACAATTTTGACGTATAAATTAGCTCACCCCCTTTAACCCCCTACCCTCCAGAGCCGCCCCTACAAAAATCTTAAATGAGAAAGGGGGTCGAGTGATACATCATTTTGAAGGGCTTTTCATTCTCTATATTTTGGCATATTATTTTTCAAATTTGGGTCTTGCGTTGCCGAGTTAAGCATGTGTCAATTTGAAAAGTTCCCACCACCTATTATTACACTATTTTTATAAAACAGCAAAAAAATGAGAATATGTTTTTTTTGTAACTCGACGATACATGTAAATAAATATTTCGACATAAAAAAGTTGTTTTTTTATGCGTCTGATAAGCGTACGCATACTTACTTATACTCTACGTACGAGCTCACTCGATGCATCAACGCGATCTTGCGCCTAACGCAACACCCAAATTTGAAAAATAATATGCCAAAATATAGAGAATAAAAAGCCCTTTGAAATGAAGTATCACTCGACCCCCTTTCTCATTGAAGATTTTTGTGGGGGTGGCTCTGGAGGGTAGGGGGTTAAAGGGGGAGAGCTAATCTATACGTCAAAATTGTTCCCCCTCAAAAACAAAATTGACGGGTCTCGGCGAGTTAAAAAAAATATATATACAGGGTGAGTCTTTGACTTGTACATATATTTTAACTGAAGATTCTTGAGGTCAAAAGAAACCTTTTTTTCATTTTCCATTTTTTCGAATTCGGCTCTGTTAAAAAGATATAACCATTTGAAAAAAAAAATTGGGCTCAATACGTTCCTGAAATGATCTTCTGGAATTGTTGCAAAGTTCATATTTCTCGATAGAAATTGAGTTTATACATTTAGGGAATACTCAAGTACTAACCTTATTCGAATAAGAATGTTAAAAACACGATATTTCTCAACAAAAATAGTTAGTTTCATCGGATTATATCTGCAACTGAAAAGATACATTCATCCCACCAAAATAAGTTCCTTCTTCGATTTTTCTGCAGATTAGTTTGTAAACACTGATAACTTGTTTATATTCTCCTCGAAATTCCAAAACAATACCATGAAGAAAAACTTTTCATTCAGATTTATTATCAAACAACCTAACCTAATCTAATTTGTATCGATTCTGTGATCTGTGAATGTCAGCACAGAAATTTCAAGAAGTTGTTGTCAGCTTGTTGATATTTTCATAGAGGTTAAGGATTTTTTACGAAACAATACGATATTCATTATACCACGATACACTCGTGTACCGTGGTATGAATATCTATGAATTCTGCCGTTTCCAATCAACTTCGCGCCAAATTTTACCACGCAATACGCATGCGTAGAGCGAAAATCGAATGATTGGTTATGTGGACGCCAGCTATAAACAATAACAAACCAGAGTCTCTGAACAAACTGTAAACATTATGTGAAGTTCTGAATATATTCAGTGAATTATTGTTCTAATGTGATTATAGTGAATTAATATAATTTTAACCGTGAAACCGTGTCGAGTTTATAAAATTCCAAGAGGATATTGTTTAGATTTTAGAAACATCGCCACATATTATAAGGTATCATTTTATTTTTCATTAATTTTAATTTAATAAGTAAATTCTATCGAGATTCATCATTCATATCCGAATTTTACTTCAATATGGACCCGTAACTATGAATTTTCAATAGAAACTGTGCGTATTAAATCCTCCTTGGTGTTAAATTTTATCTCTCACAGTTGTGGGATTTTATTATTAAAATATCTCGACAAAGTTGATAAATATTGTGACAACAATGTAAACTCGTTGAAAGACCAGAGAAGGAATAATATTCGATGATATTTAATTCAGAGACGCATTCAGATTATTCTTGAAATTAATGATTTTTTCGTCAAATTTTTCCGGGTAAAATTGGAAATAACTCGAAAACGACGCGTTTTATTGAAAAAAAATTAGAATACTTTTAGTTTCTTAAATGATTGATTCTTTCGAAAATATGAACCATTTATCTTTTTAAAGTGGTTTTATGGTGTTTTAGCGTGTATTGATGAGTCGACTACCCTGTAACTTTTATACTAGTAGAGATATTGAATAGGTTTTGATTGAGGAATATGCACCATGAATAGAGTAAAAACTCAACCAAAATTCAGTTCATTCGAAATAACGGTTCCGAAGATATAAACAGAAAAGTGTTTTTTTCGTGGATTTTCGACACCCTGTATCTTCGAAACCAAATCGAATTTTGAAAAATGGTATAGGAAAAAAGTGTTTCGTTTGATGAGAGGAATCTACAGTTAAAATATATGTACAAGTCAAAGACTCACCCTGTATATGTAAATAATAGGGGTGGCAAGTTTTGAAATGAAAACCCTGTATAACAAAAAGTATTAATACGAACAGGAACAGTCTTTCATAAAGTCTGTAATGACTAGTATATGTATAAACATAGCCTTTTGAGAAGCAAATAAATCAATAATTTCGCTCATATCAATTCTTTCCGATATTTCAGATTCAATAGAGAGAATGGCCAAATTCGAGAGTCTCTCCTGTGACATATTGCTTCTCAAGTAATCTTTAATTATTTTCAATTTACTGAAACTCCTTTCTCCTGAAGCAACAGAGACAGGCAATGTCAATAAAATTCTTATGGCTAATGTGAAATTGGAAAAACAAGAAATTAAATCATTTCTAACAATAATTTCTGATATTCCTCTAGGTTGATCTTTACCCGGGAAAATATCTTTAAATGAATTAATTTCGTTAAAAAGTTGTACGCCATCTAAATCCTTAACAATATTTCCTTTCGCATTTACCTGTAATCTAATATCTAAGTCCATGCAGGCTTTCATAAGAGTTTCGAAAACATTTCAAGAGCAACTTAGCTTAGGGCCGGTATTATAAAGGCCAACCGAGGATTCAATCAACCGTTGCGTCAACAACCAAATTCCTCACTATCTGGTTGTTGGCGCACGGTTGAATCCTCGGTTCGCCTTTTATGAAACTGGCCCTTAGAATATTTTTGAGTTAGGTAATACGATTAAGAAATCAAAACACAATATTTCAAATCAAATTTTCGGAGAAATTCCTTTGAGAAAAACAGAATGAAAGAATACAGCAACTAGCAACAATATAAATTGTTAATACATAGTTGGTTTGATATCTGTGTGGAAGATTTCACACAAGCCCATATCTATTGAACAAACTGAATAAAAACGCCACATTCCTACTGCAGCGACCCGAAACCGTCTCAAATTTGAAAAACACTAGGTACAATAATATTGTATTTTGAGTTGATCTAAAAATTTCAATGACACTTACCTTGGGCTATACAGGGTCTTTCACGAGGAACCTCACCCATATTTATACGGGAAACTACTGAACGTATTTTCATGAAATTCAGCACTTATAAGTATTTCACGATGCTGATGAAATCTAAAATATTTTCAAGACATGAGCACCTCCGGTTTTTCCGGAAATGACGTCAACTTCCGTTTTTCAAATTAGAACACCATTTTTTTATTGCAGAAATAGATTCCTTAGAAAATTCCAAGTTATTTTGATGTAACATTTTTCAGTTTTGGTTGGAAAATTCTCTCTGAGCGGGAAAATTCGAAAAAAAAATCGAAAATAGAGCTCCGCTGAAACAAGAATAACTTCGAGGTTTTTGGATGGAAAATTTTCATTTTTGGGATTTTTCAAGATATTAGATTGATGTATCCACTTTAAGAATGGAAATCGCGATTCATGATACAGGGGGTGCAAAAATCGCTTTCAAAGTAAGGGATGACAAAATCGTGAAAAATCAATTTTTTCAAATTAGAACCCCATTTTTTTATGGCAGATATTGAATCTACGTTAAAAAATAATGTGAGTGTATGCATCACACCCTTGCCCTAAAATGGATATTTTATGAGTTAACATCCACTTTAGGGCAAGGGTGTGATGCATACACTCACATTATTTTTTAACGTAGATTCAATATCTGCCATAAAAAAATGGGGTTCTAATTTGAAAAAAATTGATTTTTCACGATTTTGTCATCCCTAACTTTGAAAGCGATTTTTTCACCCCCTGTATCATGAATCGCGATTTCGATTCTCAAAGTGGATACATCAATCTTACATCTTGAAAAATCCCAAAAATGAAAATTTTCCATCCAAAAACCTCGAAGTTATTCTTGTTTCAGCGGAGCTCTATTTTCGATTTTTTTTTCGAATTTTCCCGCTCAGAGAGAATTTTTCAACCAAAACTGAAAAATGTTACATCAAAATAACTTGAAATTTTATAAGGAATCTATTTCTGCACTAAAAAAATGGTGTTCTAATTTGAAAAACGGAAGTTGACGTCATTTCCGGAAAAAACCGGAGGTGCTCATGCCTTGAAAATATTTTAGATTTCATCAGCATCGTGAAATACTTATAAGTGCTGAATTTCATGAAAATACGTTCAGTAGTTTCCCGTATAAATATGGGTGAGGTTCCTCGTGAAAGACGCTGTATAACCTTTATTACAATAGAAAACACTTTCCACACTCAAATTTGTTCGTTAGTATGTAACAGGGGGATTATTATCAATTTTCACACGGAAGAGACCGGAATCCAACGAGAAATAAACATGAAGCTATGGCAGTACCTGCAGAAAGCAGCATTACAAACCATAATAATTGCACCCCAGCCGTTTTTGTTTTTACGACAACGCGATTCTGTTCCAACATCTGGTAATTTTTATCAATCCTATAGACATTCCTATTTCGAGACCAGATCGATACCAATATTGCTCTCAGATGGTAGTTTTTTCGATCTTTGTATCACGTTCTTCTGAAGCAAGCATTCCTTCGTTTCTTTTTGTCGGTAAAGGGGAACGAGGAATAGTTGATTTGACAGGATTGAAAAATTCAGTTTGATTCAATTTTTTTGTCGTCATTCAAAATTTGGATGATTAAAAAAATTATCTGTTTAAGATTGGTGAAAATCATATGTTTCACAAACTGACATAAAAATGTGGCGGCCTGCGGCTGCCCCATGAGTTTGTGCGGGGCACGCGCTGCACACCTGCTAGGATCGGCCCTGAACTTGAATTAAAGCCTTACTCCCCAAATCTTCAATCTTATTTATACATAACCGGGTTAGTTCTTGCTTGCGACATGCACCACATATAACCAGAAAAAAAAAACATAATTGAGTAAATGTATAGACTGAACGTAATTTTCAAGTGTTGAATTTCCATTTAAGAAATGAAAACCAAAGTAGTAACACTGCGAACGGCAGCTGTTCGCCGGAGAACATTAATGGGTGTGAGGTTCTTCTATTCTTTTCGTTAACCGATATCGAGCTGATTTGATTCGAATAACTTATTCAATTGAAATGATAACTTCGGAGGGCACCAATCAGTTTGAGTCCCATTGGAATGATTCAATTCATAGCAAACTAATAAATCCACAAATGACGAATAAAATGATGTTGAATGGATATGGTGAATGGTGAATGAAATGTTCGCAAATAAAAATGCACTCATTTATTTTCCTGGTGTTCGGAACAGCATCGGTACTCACTGAGTTCTTACATAAGGGTTTTGGAGGAGATGGCAATTTGGGGATGGCGATGGCTTAGGTTGTCACTTGTCACATCAGTTGGTAAGTCCAATATTCGGCGAGACGGCAGAGGAATCGAAAATCTTTGAGTGAACAAAAGAACACCCATCAGAGGAAGGACCCTTTAAAAAAAGGATTCTCAAAGCACGAAATCTAATTGAAATAGGAATAATCAGTTAGATCACAGATTATATCAAATACAAATCCTCTCGAGAGACTATGATCGTGAACGATACAAAAATATTCCTTTTAGCATCTGAACGATTCAATCAGCATCTCCCTCATTTGATCACACATGGGAAACTGCAATACCAGTTAATGGATTGTGAATATGATTTGCGCCTCATTGAACAGATGGTAGAATATACCTTCTGATATACTCTCTGAACACAATGCTGGAGGAATTAATTCAACGATTATATCAAAAGTTTAGAAACAAAACCTCAAATAACCCATCATAATTTCGCAATGCTACAAGACTTTGTTTGAATACCGATGACTTCTCTTTGTAAGTAAATGAATCTCATCTCAGCTTTATCTATACAAGGTGAGTCTTTGACTTGTGCATAAATTTTAACTGTAGATTCCTTTCATCACACGAAACACTCCTTTCCTACACCATTTTTCAAAATTCGGTTTCATTTGGAAGATACAGGGTGTGGAAAATTTACGAAAGAAACACTTTCCTGTTCATATCTTCGGAACCGTTATTTCAAATGAACGAAATTTTGGTTGATTGTTTACTCTATTCATGACGTGCATATTCCTCAATAAAATCTCATTCCATATTCCCCCTGGCATAAAAGTCACATCGCAGCCGTCTCATAAATACCAGCAAAAATGCCATCGAACCACTCGAAAAAGATAAGCGGTTTATATTTCCGTAAGAATCAATCATTTTAGAAAATAAAAGCAATCCCAAGTGTTTTCAATGAAACGCGTCGTTTTCGAGTTATTCCCAATTTTACAGATTGAAATTTGACGAAACAATCAAAAATCATGAGAATAATATGGATGCTTCCTTGTATTTATACTATCGCAGAATGGCTGAACTCAACAATATTGTCAAAATGTTTATTAACTTTGCCAAGACTAAAATGTCAATGGAATACATAATTCGGATATTGATGATGAATCTCCCATACAAACCACGTATTGAATTGAAATTATACTTTAAACTACATGATCTGTGGCGATGTTTCTATCCAAACAATATCCACTCGAAACTCGACACTACACGGTTATTATCACATAAATGCACTTTCACTGAAAGTCATCACATCACCTGTTTGCATTCTTCTCTGTAAATAAACGAATCGACCTTTGATTATGGTCTTAGATATCGACAAATCTTATTTCACCACGTCGCTGTACGCATGCATCGTACATCAACCACAGACCAACTGTTGGGTCTGTGAAACAACGGTTGGTCTTGCGCGGCGCAGGCTACCTCGCATTGCGAAGTCGCGCACTATTAAAGGCGACTGAAATTGAGATCGTAGAGCTAAATCGGCGAGAATCAGAAATATTCCTTCAGAATTTCCAGAGAGGCACTACTAGACGCCATCAGTCAAAAGTAAACAAAACTAGTGCCCTTGCGTTAGTTCATCCGTTAACGATAGGGGACGTACTGCTTCCTTGTTTGGAGAGAAAATCAACACAATCTGGCATCGCCTTCTCAAAAGCTTTATGAAAGTTCTGTCATAGAAGATGTGCGGATAGGTTAGGTAAGGTCATTGACCTCGAATCCTATGACCTAGGACCTAGGTTAATGAAGTTATTTTCGATTAGTGTAAAAAAAGGGTTTTGGGGAGATAGAGGAAAATATGAAGTGCTAACAATCTAATCTTCATGAAAATCGAAGATGGAACTTATTTTAGTGGAATAAATATGGCTTTTCAATTGCCAATATAATCGGACAATACCAAGTGTTTTTCTTAGGAAATATTGTGTTTGTACTATTTTTATTCCATTATATAGTTATAGCACAGTATAGACACCAACCAGTAGTCGCACTCAGGCTAAAATGAACTGAAATTTTTACTCCAACGGGATTTGGCGCATACCTCTGCGCGCATCAGGATATGCATTCAGTTGTTGCCACAGCCACAGAATTATCGTCAAATTTACCGAAATAATATCCTTGGCTCTCAAAAAAACTTTGTATATAATTTGATAGCTCCAGCCGAAGCACAACAATATCAATTAGAAAATCAGTATAATCCTCTTGAAGAAAGTTTTGTCGTCTCTGAACTCTGAAAATGGAATATAATTCAGAAAATAACCCGTCTCGGAAAGTTGGGTTCAATTTATCAGAAAAAGCGGCAACATAGTTGTAAATAATATGACAAGGATGACTATAACAGCAGGCCATCTCTAGCTATATGCGGGGACCTGACATTATTCCGAGTAATGCTGGATGATTTGAGGTTATGACGAATGAGGTATGCCCGAGTCCGGAATGGAGTAAGGAAATCCACGGAGTGCGACTACTGGTTGGTGTCTATACTGTGGTTATAGTTATAGTGAAAAGGGGTTACAGTTCACTGCGACCTTAAGGTCTATTGTGCCCCCTATCAGAGCTGTCATCATCACGCCTCCTACAGCTCGCCCTCCAGTTCCAGAGATTTGATAAAATCCATTATCTGGGATGGCTTCAAGGAGAATAACTCCCCACTTCTACAAGTTTCTTGTCCAAAGCACTCTTTCCTTTGGCTTGCAATGGCATAGCATTCCGTAACCAGGTGAATAGGAGTTTCTTCCTCCTCCCCACAGAATCTACACTCATCAGTGTTTATTCCATTAAGTTTAGTACTGAAATATTTCCTAAATGTATCAACTCAGTTTCGATAGAGAAATATTTTTATTTTTTTTTTTATTCATTCTCAAACCAACACAATTATAAACTGTAATTATAGTACAGAGACAAAGAAAAAGCAATATACAAATATATATGATCAACAAACTGAACATAAAACTTAATAGAAAAATAGAAAATAGTTCCCTGCTGTAGGAGGAAGTGAGTTTCCTTAATTTCTTTGGCATTACTGACAACAAACAGAGGTCGATACTACATACTTGCAAGAATGAGTTGCTCTGCTCCATCATTTTTCTAAATGGAGAGCAGTCAGCAAAATCAATGAGGAATATCTTATTTTTTTGTATCCGCAAGTTTATCTTTGGAACTTATATTTCAATATAGTTTATTGAGTTCTACGAAAATCTACGGATTTTGAAAGGCTTTTTTCGATAGCTAAGATAAAGTGATTCAAGAGGAAGGTTTATATATATATGTATGATACATGCATAATATTGTAGAGGAACACCTATGAATTTACAGGTTTCTAGTGTGATGTCGTAAACAAACACATTTTTTGCGCTTACATTGCAAACGCTGACTGAATCTTACGAGATAAATCAAAATAATGTACCCGGTATTGTATACCTAAAAAGGGTCAACAAAAAAAAAAAATCTGTATCTTAATGAAAATCCGTATCGTAATGGATATCATTACGAATCGGATTATGGACATATAATTGTATTATTATAGTACGGGTGTAGATAATAGTATATTCTAAAACTAGTTGCAGAATGGGTTCCTATTCCAATACGAATGCGAAATTCGAAAACGAGCGACGAAGGAGCGAGTTTCCGAACGCATAAGTGTTGGAATTGCATTCTGCAACGAGTATTGTCTCTATTTCAGTCAAATTTCGTGAAATACTGTTGAAATTCAATGAAAAATTCAGATTATACATCCTAGTGACTTTTGTTTGGTATCTTAGCAGTTGGTGACTGTTACGAAAATTGACATTACCAAATTGACGTGTGTTGAAAATTGATAGGATCGGAAGTCATTGTTGACAACCACGAAACGAAGAATATAACTAAAAACAATGCTGTAATGAGTTCATTGCAGCACTGTTTTTAGTAGTGTAATGAACTCATTACGATACTGAAATAGAGAAATACATTTATGGAAGCAAAACGATAATAAACTTATTATAGTCTGGCTGGTAGCGACTAGCGAGAGGAACTGAAATGGAAATAACGTCGAAAAAAATGTTTGCGATGGCCGGGAATCGAACCCGGATCAACTGCTTGGAAGGCAACTATGCTGACCATTACACCACCATCGCACGTTGTAGAATATATTTCATAAGGCTTATTCAAAGGGTCATTCTGATTATATCGACATGGATACAAAAAACACTTCTTTTCAGCACTGATTAGTTTTTAGTTTTGGTTTAAGACTTTCTGTCGAATGAAAATCTGGGATAGAATCCTACTTCTCACCTTTTCGAAAGAGACCACGATTTTTTGTCAATACGCTGTTTACTGCAATAGCTCGACGACCGGTGAAATAATGCAGAAAATAGGACCGGTACCGGTTTAATATCTAGAGATTTGTTCTACAATTTGTGGCCACAATTTTTAGTTATCATACCACGATTTCCAAGCATCAATATTGTACTGTCACAGTGACTAGATAAGATATGGTCACTGTACTATGTACAGTGACTTTTTATTTGATAAAGTCACTGTACTATATTGGAACTTATAGCTCCATCTTCCATCATTTACTGTATATAACGCCATAATGGAATGTCCTATCCGAAAGATTCCTGGTGTGTCATTTGCGAAAGCCTTTTCATAGATGGCATCGGTCTATCGTGATTCATAAAAGTCAAATTTTGGTAATTCTGAACTGAAGAATAGCAGTGACATTACATGAATCAGCAAGAAACTCATTTCCTGTGTAATGGTTTGTTGCTGTTGTTATATGAATGATGTGGTGAACATAGTTCCGAAGAAGGATTCGATCATAATTCAATGATTTCAGGCTGTTATATCGGGAAACCGATGCAATGCTAGTAGTGCGACATCTATCAGAAGTTTTTTCAATCTGTCATTATTTGATTTGTCGGACTCCTTCGTTATTCAAAAGACGTTCCAAGAAATGAAAGGACACTTCGGCTGTCGATTTAGGAGTGAAGCTAAAACCGCTGATTGAAGTATTGTTTCACTGAATGAATGGAATAACTTACATTGAATTGAGCGTAGCGCATCCGCCATATTAGTCGATATGGGATCATAAAAGAGTAGAAACCTACTTTTTGGTGTAACCTTTCAGTAATCATCCACTAGTGACTAGATGAAGGGATGGTATAACCATTGTTTTGTTCTTAAACAATGGTATGAACAGGATATAAAGAAGTGCTTCCTGTGCTTACTATCATGGTTATAGTATGAGTATATGGTAAAATAATAAATTGTTCATGGCATAATGTTATCAGTAGTATAACCGAATGAATTCGACTTGTGAAAACTCTGAATTAACTACTACCTACTTCGAGTGGTATGGAAGAAGCAATTTTTAAACTCAGTGCAATGATGACTGACAAATAGTTTACATGATAATGAATTACTTATTCATTTTTGTAATAACATGATCCCCAATTATATCCTCAGAAGGGGTTATCAAATAGCATTTTATAAAATTTCCACCCGATTAATAATAACCAGTTTCGCTATTTATGGAATTAACCGGTGCATTTGGACTTCAAAATAAGTCCGCAGACTCTATTCTATAGGTCTTTCCTTTTCAAAGTCAAATAAACAATTTGTATTTTCTTCAGAGAAGAGCATACCATCACTTTAGCGAATAATTCCGGGAATATTGAATTAAATCCGTTTGGGAAGGCCCATGAATCAGTTGAATTTTTAGTGATGCTATTTTTTTCTTCAGTATATTACTCATTATATGTATGGAGCCATGTCTTACACAAGGGCTTACTAATTGGGATCTAATGAAGTTGGTGCGAAATATTCACTCGTAATTTATAGTCTGGGTTCCGGTGGGACAAATTGCAAACTATTAATATTTTTTTTTACTTTCTGTATAGCTTAATTAGGTAGAGTCTACCACATTTTTCCTATGTGTAAATTTTTGTAGTCGCGGTTTTTTTTTTAGCAAATCTTTCGTCAGTCGACCATATTTTCAATTTTTTTAAATCACACATATCCTTTTTTGCAAAATACCTACGTATGAGTTTTTCTTGTACGACAAATGGAAAACGACGATTTTTTGAAAAAGAACATTATGAATAATTTTGTTTTGATTTCTTATTCTCTCTTCACCTTGAAAATACAATGTAGTGCACCAGTTGTAGGTAGGTACAACAAAAGAAAGAAGGTGGCGTTCATTCAAAAATAAAAGAATTCAATGCTTCAATTTGGGTATGAATAGACTATATGCATTTATCGGATATACCTTTGCTTTTATTATAAATAAACATTCGATTTTTTGACGATCATTTAAAAAGGATGTGCTGAATACTATCAATCAAGTGTCCGACAAAAAAGTCCCAGTCCACCGAATGAAAGTTATTGGTCTCGTGAGACTCCGTTTTCATAACTAACATTTTCAATCGTTATATTTGACATTTAAATCTAGTTGAAATTTATTTACTTAATGAGTTCCTAACGGCTCACGGCTGAAGCTGTAATAATAAATTTGAGAAAGTGGACTAGCAAAATAAAAATGCACAAACTGAATTTTTTCTGGCCCAGTTGAATATGGAATCTCCACCTCAGGTCGAAGTCACAAATTCTTCGAAAAAGAAGTGGCAGTATTATGGAATTCCGTTTGCGGAATACCAAGGGTTGTAAAAATAGTTTGGTAATTTTCCTTAGGACTATGAGTTCTATTTCGGTTTTGCACCCCCCTAATCCTCTGCAGTCTTAAACTGCGTAGGCGAATTATAGTGTGTTGCCGAATTTTCTCTTCTTGAAATAATTCGTGGTTTATTGTATTGGGCAGTTTTTCCGTTGTTTCGGATATAATATTTTCAGTACATAGTGATGGAATGTTTTTTATGTAATAGTTTGCAAACATAACCCTGGCTTCAAAACGAAAAGGAAGGAAGTGGAAAAATTGACAGCTGACATCCTTAGACAGTATGAAATATTCTTGACATCCAGAAAACATCATAAATATAAAGATGTCATTCTACCTGGCGATTGGTGTGATACTTTTATAGTCCATCCAAGAATGATTGACATCAGAGCAGGCCTTGAAAGTCCAGTCGCAGCTTTATTTCTAGTTACAAAAACGTAACTAAAATTTTTCTGTGCTTTCTTCATAGATATAGAAATAACCTAAAAATTTAACGATATTTTTTTTAAATTAAGGAACTTTAAACATGGAAATGTTCCCAATTTTCACATACGATTACCAGCGTGTGAATCTGTATACCAGCAGTATATTATTTTCATCTTGTATTGATACATTTTCGATCTTACGATCAATTATAGGAGCATACAGCCTGGAAATTCTGGTTTGATAACGAAAAATATTGTGGGTGATCAAATAGCACGGTCCTTTTCAATGTTCAATATGAATTTTCGCTAAACCGAAAAAATCTAGTTGATTATTTGAAGCGAGTTACTGCAATGTGAATGGATTGGGAAATTTGTAATAGATATCAAGATAGAAACAAAACTCAACCAATGGATCTATTTAATATATGAAGAATTTTGTCATGACATTGTAACTTTCAATATTTTTGAACAATGAAGGTGTGAAATATGAAAAATATAAATATTCCTATTATTCTGTTTCAACAACCACAACATGTTATTTTGTCCTCATCTGGGCAGAACTCGTCATGTTCATAATGAAAGGTTTTGTCAGCAATATATTTTGACATTCCTCATATTTTAACTAATCTTCTCTCATTTCTTTTTCTACGTGCTCTGTGCAGGCTTTCCATTTTTCAGCTGTTCACTCTTTAAGAGCCTCATTTCAAAGATATTTATTTCACTTGTTCAATTTTTTGCCAAATTTGTTCGAAACATTAATGACAGAACAAAATGTCAGTGTTATTTTCAACACCAACCTGAATTCTGCAACTCAAAATATTACTGAATTGGCATTACCAACATAATTTCGATTTTCCAAAGCCCCCCGAGATGTCAATCATTCTTGGATGGACTATACTGGATACCATTCGTCTTGTTTAAAAGAATTCAATGTGAGGAAGAAGTATTTGTTGGGTGAAAGGTAAGTTTTATAAATATATATTCAATGATTGATAACTTTTACTTCTCTGTTTTCACGCGTGCTTTTAAAACGTATTTTGTTTTCTTCCTAAGTGTTTTGTAACTGGTTCAATGGACCTCAAAGTCCACCATTTGAGGAAATAACAACTGAAAACCTAAGTATGGTGTGGAAAGTTTCTTATAGCTTTTTAGAATTCATAATCAATCATTCTTCAGAATCAGCTGATGACGAGGAGGTTGGACTTACTGACGAATCAGCAGATTCATTGGATACGGATTCTGATGAGGATTACAGTGACTCCGATAGGGATTGAACTCTGTTCTCGAATTCCAACCATTGTTTTTTCATTAGATTTGAATAAGAATGCCAATAGATAATTCGAATTGTACACTTTCAATTAAAATCAATAGTTTTATTTCAATAATAATCGAAAAAAGATTCTGTAACAAAACTATATTTTTAAGTATCTACCTAGTTATTTTGTATGACTAAGGATTTGCCGCATTTCATATACTTAGTGAATAGTTGTTTTTTCTACGAAACGAATCTCTCTAAAATATAAATAAATTCTTGTCCGACAAATATTAATGAATTTAAAAACTCACAAAAAATCGTCTATTTTCATTTGTCAGACAAGAAAAACGCCACATTTTTTTGTCGGACAATTGCGTTTTCATATTTTATATGGTTCTATCAACCGATTCTGAAAAAATAAGGAATGTATGTATAATTAAAAAAAATGCGATTTTCAGTCTTGATCATGTTGGTAACCCACACGATTCTTGTCGGACAATTATGCTTTCTCATTTTTCCCAGATTGTTTACATGATTGCATTTTGCAAAAAAAAAAGAGTATGTATGATTAAAAAAAAATCGAAATATGGTCGACTCACGAGACGTTTGCTGAAAAAAAGCCGCGACTTCAAAAATTTTCACAAAGGAAAAATGTGGTAGACTCTACCTAATTAAGCTATACAGAAAGTGAGAACACTTTATCAATAATTTGCAACTAGTCCCACCGACACCAAGACCGTATGCCATCCGTGATTTTCGGTCGTCCAGATTTTGGTAAATTCTTCGACGGAACCTGTTTCTTCAAATCAATCTGCAAACATCATAAACAAAAGCTTTTGCTAATTTTAGCTCATCGAAACGATTTGAGAATCGGTGAGTGAATAAACTTAGAAAAGGCTGCTACACGAGATGATATGCATAAAAGGAAATAAAAAATCTATCAACAAAAGGTCTGACATTGACAATCTCAATTCATGCTACTTTGGCCTGATCGACAAAATATACGAAAGTTGAGACGTTGAAATATGGAAATTTAGATGACTCTGTTACTTTTATAGTCGTTACGAGGGAGTTGATTTTATTTTCACACCGGGGCGTACTACCAATTTTCTTTACCCCTTTCATTTCCAACACATGAGGAATTCCTATCACCGACCGTTTATTTACATGTTTTCAGTCGTGATCCATGCTCTCCTGCTGCTGGTATATTCAATTCCACCGCACTGTTATGTTCTTTGAATTTGTAAATGAGAACACGGAAAACCAGAAAATAATGTAAGTTCGAGAAAATTGTTTTTATATACGTACTGTGTTTCACGTAATTTTAAATCACACTATGTGTTCGTGAAATTTTGTATTGTTCGTTCCAGAGCCCTGAAGATGGTCTAAATATAGACCGAAACTGTCGGCATTTTATTGAGTTGGTTTTCTTTGAATCCTACTAGACCTTTAAACCCATAATCAATTTAATTAATAAACTTATTATGAAAAATGTAGATTAGACTGCATCCAAAACTTGTTTTTTTCATAATTAATACTGCTCAGAGAGAATGGGAGCTCTGAAAATGTTTGTGATCGAGCTCACAATACCTGAAGAAAGTAACAATTCGAATTTTATGAGTTCAAAAATTTCATTCCTATAATAAGGAAAGGATTGATAAAAACGATATCAAGAGGATAACCACAAATTGGATGCAAAAATGAGGGAGGCCGATTGGTGGTGACGTCAGAAACCCATAAATGATCGAATCATGTTGAGAAATAAAAGGTCTATTCTTTTCTGATACAAAAAGTCAGGGTTGCCAATTGAAAAATTCAACTTCTCTAAAACTCTCGGGGAGAGTGCAAGACGAACTCTTCATTTCTCCATAAAAGGAGGCGCTCAAAATTTATTTTTCTCACTGTGTACGCGTGACAAAAAGGACTGCACAAATGCGTAACCGTTTGGTCTGTTCATGGAAGAAGAGACTGGAAGATCCCTCCTTAAACTGAAAAAATAATGAAATTGTGATTGTCAACGTTTTCTTTTGGATGTACCGGCGTATAAAATATGTCATTCGGTAGATATCCACCCAGCCAACGGTATTTGCATCCAGAATAATTTCAACCAATCGTGCACAATCACTTGACGATCTTTCATTGGAGCTTTTCCTCGCCAGTCCCTCAAAGTCTGTTACATTGTCGACGCCGAGTTTCCCCAATCGTGAAACTGGAAACAGTGTAGCGATGCGCGTCATTTTTGTATCTCATGACGTCGTTACGCCTACTGGGATAGGAGAAAGGTCGACGAATAGCGTCTCTGGATGCTGCAAATATTTGTTCAGGGTTATCGAAGATGAAGTCGATGATAATCCAGGGCTATGCTACGTTCGTTATAAGGTATAAGAAAAACAGGAAAATAAAATTAATTGATATGTGTTTTCCGACGACCACATGCGAAAATGACAAATATTACCCTAGAGATGAAAAGTTGAATAACTCCCTAGACTCTAGAGTGATATGTATATGTTATTCGCAGTAGCCGAAATCGGCCACTGTCCGAAATTTTTGCCCACAACGCGTTATGGGTATCCAAATTTACCCACGATGCGAATAGATGTTCTTTTTTCGAGCACTGAGTAAAGCAGAATACCCAGAACGCGTTGTGGGTAAATTAGATAATCCACAATGCGAATTCGATTTTAACGCGCTTTCATTCTGCGTTGTGGACGATTCATTTTACCCACAACGGGTTGTGGGTATCGCACTTTACCCAGAAAGCGATGAACCAGAATTTATCGTCGAAGTCAGTGTGCTGTAGGTTGAGTACTGGCAAGTACGAGAAGCCATTATCATGAGTATCTAACGTGAATAGATTACGCACCTTGTGAATTCTCAAGTTTGATTAAAGGACCTGTTTTCGAAATTATATCAATATGAAAACCTAATTTGAACAAAAACTAAATGAACGTATGCTAGAAAAAAAAAGACAGGTCGTTGTTATTATTGTTATTATCGGACGAACGTTATTTGGAGTTAGTAAATGAAATCAAAGTGGCACTACAAAGAAAACAGGATGGGCTTCAATTATCATCCAAAAAATATCGAAGATTGAAAAGATATGATTTATTAACAGTTGGCCAAAAAAAAACTTGTTGACAAGAAACGTTCAGGAAACCAATCTGGCTTTATAAAATGCAATTGTTTGAGAGGATGTCAAACTAAGGCGTGTGCATGTGTGAAATTGAATATAAAATATAATTCAAGATTTCATAAGAGTACCACTTATGTTTGTTGAAACGAAGAGCTTGTTTTTAAAAAGCTTTATTTGACTATTGACGAAGAGGACAATGTGAAAGTCACTACATTCAGTACAATAATGATTATAATATGATTTACAATTAAGCATGTAACCTACGGTTCCCTTACTCTATCTACGATTCCTAGTATACAGTAATATGATAGTACTAAGTCATGCAATGCCTTTAGTACATATGTAAGGGAGTATCCAATGATATAACTCCTCCGCGCTTAAGAGAAAAAAATTGGGGTTTTTTGAAAAAAAAAATTAATTTTTTAGTTCAATGTCCCTCAAGGGGTTCTGTAAATGTTCCTCATGTCTTACAATTCCTTTGTTGGTTATGAAACAATTGAATTTTCTTAGTAAAAAAATCAAAATGATTAAAAAACTTAAAATATAAATAATAAGGGTGTATACACTGATACTATCAAAGTGGATGATTGGGCTTTGAATTGAAAGAATTTGATTCTTTGAATGTTCAATTTGATGCCCTATCTCCTTCAAATTATCCATGTTAACTTCATCTAATTCTAATGGCACCTCATCAATTTTTTTAACAGTTTTTGATTTGCCAAAATCTTGGGTTTTAATGTTCGGTAAATGGAAAATTTTTGCTCTGGATACTACATTTTTCCAGTTTTTTAGAGTATATTTGTCCACTTTCACTTCACAGTTTCCCGGAACGAGAATGACATAGGTTCCGCACAACACGAGTTTTTCGGCACTTTCGGCACACTTGCTGATGGCGATTGTTTCCTCTGTTGTAACTACCATCCATTGGTCTGCTGTGAGCTGATGAATTTTCGATCCTTTCAGACTTGTTTGTATTGGTCTGCAATTTGAGTAGTTTTTGGTGACACTGACCAACTCGACTTCGCAAGGATTGCTAGCTTCTAGGGGTAGAGTGTTTTCTTCACAAAGAAAATTGGCAGGAACAACCTCTTTGCATTGTTGGTTAGATAATGCGTACCTTGTTTCACATAGGGATAGGAATTTGGATTTGGGTATAATAATTTGAAAAAAATGTTTTTGAAGAATAGGCAATGGAAATAATTCATAATAATTATAACGGTTTGATTCTGTGATTGGAATATCTAGAACAAATTTAATTTGATTATTACTGATAAATCCGCGAATTTTTATGCAGGAGAAATACTTTATTATATTTTCGTCATTTATCGGAAATGGTAGACGATTTTCGGTTAATTTGGTTTGAATTATATTTAACTCATTTTTTAGTTCATCATGTGAAATTATTGATGAATGGAGAGTTTTTGTTTGAGCAAATGAAATGGCAATTTCTATATTATTCAATATTTCATTTATATTATCGATTGCTGAAATTAATTGTGTGAAAACTGAATTTAATATGACAAAGTTGAAATCATCCCAAGAATCCACTGTTGACGTATTCATCCAGACAAATATATGGCGGATTTTAGTGTCCAAAAGTATTTGATTATGTTTTAATTTGCTCATTGAATTTTTGAAAATATTGGTTGATTTTTCTGTTAAAGTTATTTGTGATGTGGCCACATTAATCAATTTCTGTTGAGAGCTCTTTAAATTTTGAATAGCTGCATCATACTTATCAGCATCAGTTTGATCTAAATTTCCTGTTATAGATTTCCAAATTGTTCCTAATCCATTAATCAATCCTCTTTTTTTGCGTACTTCGGGAATAGAACTTAACTGTTTGAGTTTTTTATGGGTTTCCTCGATTTTATATTCTAATACATTTTTAAAATTAGAAATTTCATGCATGTAACTCATGCCATGTTTCGATTCGTGAAATGAGAAGTTTAATCTATGATAACAAGATACTAAGTTATCAAATTCCATATTTATGTTGGCTAAATCGATTACTTGAATGAGAGTCCAGTAATTTATAATATTTTGGGACAATCCTCTTTTTAAGGGTAAAATGCCAGGATTGTCTTTTATCTGGGTAATCATGACTTCGGTGCATTTTACAATGGAGATGGCTCCGAAGATTGTTGTGAAGGTGATGAGTCTGTAACAATAGGTTGTCTTAAATTTTTCAAGTGAACAATTCGACCGGTATTTTGTTTCGATTTATTTCCACCAATTTTTTGAATAATAGCTTTGTTACCAGGTAACAATTCAGTAATTATGAAGGGTCCGCTAAATTTCTGGCCGGTTTTGTTACGTGCAAATTTATAACTTTTTTCATAAACTTTTTGTCCTATTTCAAACGGATTTCTTAAGTTTTCATTGATTTTTTTGACAATTTTACTTTTATTAGTTGAAATGTTTTCATTGATTCTGTCATAGACTAAAGCTAATTTTTCTTTATGTTTTTGGAGATAATCGCTATACATTTGTTTCTCGTAAATTATATCTAAAGGGTCTTTAAGCTTCGTATGTCCGAAAGTAAGTTCTAAAGGAGTAAATTTTGTGGTTGAATGAATCGAGTTATTGTATCCAATTATTGCATATTTCATGATTATTGCTATGGGTTCTTTAAATTGGGATCTCAGAATTCTACAATGCTCTGCTATCGTTGAGTGAAATCTTTCAATAATTCCGTCAGAATCGGGATGATGAGCTGTGGTGAAATGAATTTTTATTTTGTGTGATTCTAATAGTTCTTTGATAACATGCCCAAAAAATTCCATTCCTTGATCTGAACTGATAACTAGTGGAGTTCCATAGAATGAAAAATATTCTAATAAGGCGTTAGATATGTCTGTTGCATTTTTAGATTTTAATTGTATAGCTTGACCAAGTTTCGTGAATGCATCTACAATGGTTAAAAATTTTGTGTTTTCTGATGTGTACACGTCCAGATGAATTTTTTCGAAAGGTCTCAAAGGGGTATCGGTTAACATCATTCCAATTTTGGGAGGATTTCTTTCGTATTTATTCTTTTTGCAAATTTCGCAATTCGCTATATAATTCGACACGTGTTCTAACATTGACGGAAAATAATATTTTCGCTGAAGTTGCCTGAGAGTTTCGTTTACGCCGCGATGGTTGGTTTTTCCTTCGTGTTGAAATTGTATCGCTTGGATGATAAGGTCCATATCTTCAATGACTTCTCTCCTTTCAGTGCAATAGATAATCTCTGGTCCGTTTCTGTTGAAAAGCGTGTTTACCACTTTGCTGAATGTTTTAAACATGTTCTCGGATTCGAAGTGAAAATAATATCTCTTCTTATCTGCCGTGTATTCTTTCAGGAATCTCATTATCTCATCCTCATTGTTAGTTCTGCTGATTTGGACATAGAATTTTTTTAATTTTCCCATGGATTCTCTTCTTACTGGTTTTGGTTTCCTGTAAACTTCTTGGATGAAATATTGATTCGGTTTCGAATCAATTACATCATTCGAAATTTTTATTGGAGATGAATCCGCCGTTTCGGTGTTGGTTGAGTGGATTGTCTGCTGATCATCATTGATCTCTTCATTTTTTTCTGTATCTAGAGTTTTAAGAATTTCACTAAGTTCAGATTCCGACATCTCTACTGATTCAGCATCATCCAATAGTTTTTCGATATCTTCCTCATCTACATTATTGAATAAATATTCAGTTTCCATGGCATTGAGTTTTATTCTTGACAGTGCATCTGCATTTTTGTTGATGGTTCCTTTTTTGTATTCTAGTTCGTAGTCATATTCTTCCAAACGAATTCTCCATCTTTGTAATTTTGAGTTTGGTTCCTTTAATCTGTTTAGCCAAATTAGAGGTCTGTGGTCGGTACATATAGTGAATTTATGACCGTATAAATATGGCCTGAAATATTTCACTGCCCATACAACTGCTAGTAGTTCTTTTTCAATAGTGCTATAGCGTTCTTCTGATTGATTTAAAGTTCTTGAGGCATAGCAGATAGGTCGATCTGATCCAATAGGTCCTTGTGATAGGAGGGCACCTATGGCGACATTTGAGGCATCCGTTGTAACAATAAAGTTCCTTTTAAAATCTGGATATTGTAAAATTGGGGGATTCGTTAGAATTTCTTTGCACTCATTGATTGCTTCTACGAATTCCTCTGAATGAACAATTTTTCTTCCTTTTTTCAAACATGCCGTCAAGGGTTTCGTAATTTTTGCGTAATCTTTTATAAATTTTCGATAGTATCCGGTCAATCCTAAAAATCCTTTCAATTCCTTTGGTGTTTTGGGAATTGGATAGCGCAAAATTGCATCGATTTTCAGGGGATTGGGTTTTAGACCTTCTGGTGTTACAACGTGTCCGAGAAATTGGACTTCTTTTTTTAAGAACTCAGATTTGTCCATTTGGATCTTCAAATTTGCTGCTCTGAGACGTTCAAAAACTTTGCGTAATTTTTCGATGTGTTCTTGTAGTGAAGTTGAGAATATTACAATATCATCTATATAAACCACGCATGCTTCGTTTATTATACCACGTAGTATGTTATCCATCACTCTTTCAAATGTTCGTGGTGCATTTTTCAATCCAAAAGGGAGCCTTTTGTATTCGTAATGTCCTCTGTCTGTAGAAAATGCAGTCTTCTGTATGTCTCTAGGGTGCATTTCAATTTGATGATAGCCTGAGGCCAAATCTAATGTAGAGAAATATTTGCATTTTCCCAATTTGTCTAAAACGTCCGTGATGTTTGGAAGTGGATATTGATCGTCGATACTTTTTTTATTGAGAAGTCTATAGTCTACGCATAGGCGATATTTCTGTTCTCCAGATGCATCAATTTTTTTTGGAACAACAATGACTGGGCTACTCCATGGGCTGCTGGATGGTTGAATAATGTCGTTTTTCATAAGTTCTTCTACTTGTTTTTCGACTTCTCTCTTTTGGGCTTGTTATGTTTGTTTAATAATATTCTGTGATTGTTATGTTGACAATTATCGATGTTCTAACCTAGAGGAAGAAGGACGGATGTCATTTCACTGTTGAGAATTCCATATGTACATTACGTTACGATAAATAAAAGGGGTTATAAACAAGTGTGCTTCTATTCTTATAAAAATACATATACATAATTAATCATACAAAATTCATTACAATATACATTCTAAAGTGCTACTGAACCAATAATTGGCGACGAGGATTCTTTAGGATTAAAAATCCGAGGCAAGATCTTCACGTGCGGGTAGGCAATTTATTCAATTGGAAAAAAATGGCAAATATTCAAACGTCATTCAATATAGAACCATTCAACCCAAATTGCCAAAAATATAGTCGTTGGTATCAAAGACTTACAACTGCATTCAACATCTTCGATATCGAAGACGATACAGCAAAAAAGCAATACGTATTACATTATGTTGGAGCTGAAGTCTACGACAAACTGTGCGACCATTTTACACCACTTAATCCAGAAGCTCGTACCTTATCAGAACTGAATGAAGCCCTTAAACTAATGTTTGAGCCCACACAATTGGAGATTTCAGAAATATTTAAGTTCAATAAAAGGTACCAATTAGAGGGAGAATCTGTTAGGGAATACGAACTTCAGTTGAAGAAATTATCAGCGAATTGCAACTTTGGACAGTACTTGAATAAAGCAATCAGAAATCAATTTGTCTGTGGACTAAGGAATACTAGAATACAAAGTCATCTGTTGGAAATCAGGGACCTTACACTCAGCAAGGCCGTGGAAATTGCCATCACAATGGAAACTTCAATTCGAGATGCTGAACTACTACATACACCGAACAAATCATTCGTTCAAGCAGTCCATCCAACCAGAAAATATCCAATTGGGAAGAAAACCAGTCAGTCTTCATCTACACATCAGGGTAGAACTACAGGCTTTACAAAAAAGCAGATAAGTACAGATAAATCCAATTTTACAAATACATGTTGCTTCAGGTGTGGTTCAAAAAATCATTGGGCCAACCATTGTAAAGCAAAACACCTTCAGTGTGAATCATGTAAGAGAAAAGGTCACGTTGCTTCTGTTTGCAAAACTGCACATGTAAATGTAGTTGATGATTTATCTTATATTAATACAAGAAAATTTACAATTGATCTAAATGTTAATGATAGATTCATTAAGTTCGAAATTGATACAGGAGCAGGTGTTACAATAATTGGTAAAACCCTTTTTCAAAAATTATTTCCTGCCCTTGAAATAATTCCAAGTGATTTAAATTTATATACATATTGTTCAAATAAAATTAAAGTTTTCGGTTATGCATGGGTTAAAGTTACATTCGAAAATACTTTATTTGAAATGAAAATCTATATAGTAGATACCAATAAGGAACCATTGTTAGGTAGAGATTGGATTAGATCCTTAAACATACTTACATCTAACACACAAAGTATCAATCTATTAAATGTTAATTCCAAGGTAGATAGATTATGTAAAATTTACAGTTCCCTATTTGATGATAAAATAGGCAAAATTGAAGGATTTCAGGCTAGACTTCATACAAAGAATGATATTTCTCCGGTTTTTGTTAAGTCTAGACCTCTTCCGTTTTCAATTAAAAATAAAGTTGAACAGGAAATAGACAACTTGGTACAAAATGGGGTTCTTGAAAAAGTAAACACATCACAATGGGCAACGCCTATAGTACCTGTTATCAAATCGAATGGAAAAATAAGAATATGCGGAGATTACAAAATTTCTGCAAATAAGGTACTTTTGGTGGACGAACATCCTTTACCTACCATAAATGAATTATTTGCAACCATGTCTAAGGGTGAAAAGTTCACAAAACTCGATATTCAAAGCGCCTATTTAAATTTGGAAATTCATCCAGATGATAGAGAAATCCTTACATTGAATACTAGTAAAGGCTTGTACAGACCAACACGTTTAATGTATGGTATTTCTTCAGGTCCTGCCATTTGGCAGAGGTACATTGAGACACTTCTGCAGGGCATTCCAGGAGTCAGTGTTTTTTTCGATGACATAAAAATTTCAGCCCCTAATGATGATGAACATTTGAATATTCTTAAATTGGTATTTGATAGACTTGAAAACGCTAATTTAAAATTAAATCTTTCAAAGTGTAAATTTCTCGCGGACAAAATCGAGTATTGTGGTTACGAAATTGATAAGAATGGTGTTCATAAATCCGAATCCAAAATTCAAGCAATACAAAACATGCCCACTCCTAAGAATAAAACTGAACTTAAAAGTTTCATAGGATTAGTTCTTTATTATGGTCGATTTTTGGAAGATATTAGTACAAAATTACACCCATTGTATCAATTATTAAAAAAAGACTCAAAGTGGAATTGGAACAGAAAATGTATAGAAGCCTTTGATAACATAAAACAGGAAATATCTTCTGACTTAGTTCTTGCTCATTTTAATTCAAATATACCCATCATTCTTGCTACAGATGCTTCTCCTTTTGCAGTTTCAGCAGTCCTTTCTCATAGATATCCAGATGGATCGGAAAGACCTATAAGTTTTTCATCCAAGATTCTAAATGACACTCAACGTAGGTACAGTCAGATTTCAAAGGAAGCTTATGCGATTGTTTATGGAGTTTCTAAGTACTACCAATACTTATATGGTACTAAGTTTACATTAATTACAGATTCAAAACCACTTATTAGTATATTTTCGCCAGATAAAGGATTACCGATACTTACAATGTCTAGAATGCAGCACTATGCAATATTTTTACAAGCTTTCAACTATAAAGTTGAGTACAGAAATACAAAAGTACATACAAATGCGGATTCTTTATCACGTTTACCAGTGTCAGATAATTTTGACCTGGCTACTGCTGATAAATTTGGACTCGAAATAAATTTTTTACAAGATTCATACCACGAATCTCAGTTAATAGAAAATTTACCTGTTACTGCAAAAAACATTAGTACAGATACAAAAAACGATCCATCAGTTCGAAGATTATTGCAATATTTAGAAACTGGGATAATAATATCCAACAAAGATAGTTTTGGTATACCCCTACATGAATTTGATTTAGTAAATGGTTGTATTACAAGAGGTCAAAGAATTTTCATTCCTACAAGGCTCAGAAAATTTATTTTAAATGAATTACATTCTTGCCATAGTGGTATTGTAAAAATGAAGGCATTAGCAAGGCAGTATTGCTGGTGGCCTGGAGTAGATCGGGACATTGAAAATATTTCAAAAAATTGTTATAGTTGCAATTTGAACAAAAATCAGGAGAAACAAATTACCCATCTTTGGGAAGAATCTGAATATCCCTTTCAGAGAGTACATATAGACCATGCTGGACCTATGTTCAATAATGTTTATTTGTTATTGATCGTAGATAGTTTTTCTAAATGGCCAGAGATTCATGTAGTAAAAGACCTCACATCTAAAACTACAATTGGTATTTGTAGGAAAGTATTTGCACAATTTGGCATACCTGAGGTTATTTGTTCAGATAATCACAGTTGTTTCAGTTCTCATGAATTCAAAAACTTTATTCGTTCAAACGGAATTTTTCACAAACACAGTGCTCCTTATTTTCCACCAACGAATGGACAAGTTGAACGTTACGTTCAAACAATTAAAAAAGCCATTAAGTGTATGAATTGTAATGCAGAAAATTTAGAATATGCTATACAAAACTTTCTGTTACAGTATAGGAAAACCCCACACTCAAGTACCAATTTGTCTCCTTCTAAGTTGGTGTTCAATAGGGAAATTCGTTCACGTCTAGATTTAATAAAGCCAAATCTAGGTAAAACTACTGATTCTGGTATAAAACCTGTAAATTGTCGAGATTTAGAGTTGAATACTCGTGTTTCTGTTAGAAATTATATAGGTAAAAATAAATGGGATTTTGGCACTATAATGAAAAAATTTGGAAAGTTACATTATTTGATCAAATTAGATAATGGTAAAGAATGTAAACGTCATAGAAGTCAAATCACCAAAATTGGGGAAGATACACCCTCACAAATTGAAATTCCTTTACATCCTAGAGTAGTTAGTTCATACAATTCTGATAAACCATATGAAAGTGAAACTAATACTTCTGAAGGATCTATTCTGCCTGATTCAAACGATCTTCAATCTCATTCTGATACTTATAACTCTGATTTACCTGAAAATTCTATTCAATTGAGAAGATCAAAAAGAGAAACTCGTAAACCAGATAGATATGGAGATTATGTATCACATTGAAATTTATTGCATTATAAATCAACTACATCATTTTGAAGATTATTGTATTATATTAAAAATTGTAATTTTATATAAATTGTACAGCCTAGAAATTGTATAGATTTAGTGAGGGGAGAAACTGTTATGTTTGTTTAATAATATTCTGTGATTGTTATGTTGACAATTATCGATGTTCTAACCTAGAGGAAGAAGGACGGATGTCATTTCACTGTTGAGAATTCCATATGTACATTACGTTACGATAAATAAAAGGGGTTATAAACAAGTGTGCTTCTATTCTTATAAAAATACATATACATAATTAATCATACAAAATTCATTACAATATACATTCTAAAGTGCTACTGAACCAATAGGGCTTCTGGCATTCTATATGCCTTTTGAAAAATTGGAGTTTCATCTGTAGTTCGAATTTCATGCTTCACTATGTTCGTGAAGCTCAAGGGAAGTTTTTTACTATGGAAAATATCTCTATATTCAAAACAAATTTTCCGAATAGCGTCCTTTTCTTCTTTATTTAGGTGATCTAAACGAAGATTTTTCATGTTTTCCTTTAAGAGGTTATCAATTTTTGAATCAGAATGGTCATCCGTTGTCGATGTTATATTTGTAAAATTCACTTCCTCAACCTCAAGCGGTTCAAGAGTGATTTTTATAGGTGTTTCATTACTGTTTGTAATGGTGAGGAAGGCTTCTTGATTCTCAATTTTAACAAGACATTGTGGAATTTCGATTCCATCGGTTAATTTGACATATTTAACAATTCCCTGATTCAAATTATTTGTTTTTATTGGTACTTTAATAACTTTTTGTGATCTCGGTGGTAAATCGTAAGAATAATTACTTTTTTTGAGATATAAAGGGATAGCTCCGTGCTTTGTGTAAAGAACATTTTTTTTTAAATCGATGTTTGCGCCTAAATGTTTTAGAAGATCCATACCAATTAGGCCATCATATTCCGTGTTAAATTCGACAATGTGAAAATCAAAATATTCTTTTGTGTTAAAAATTTTTGGTAGTGGAATGTGAGCAATATATTTGTGGTATGAAATTTTGTGAGCTGTTTTAATTTTGAATGGAAAATATTTTACATAACTTTTATAATATTTTTCCACTATTCTTGGACTAATCAGTGTTTTAGAACTTCCCGTGTCTATCATGAATTTTAATCCTAGTTTGGGAATTTTTATATATGGTAGTGTTGAACTATTAATATTGGTCATATTTATTAAGGGTGATTTTGCAAACTTGGGCTGTACCGAAAATTTTCTGAATTTTGAAGATCATCATAATTATCTAAGTGTTGATTATTATACTGATAATTTCCAGCGTCATCTAAGGGAATGTCAGTATCGTTATAATTATATTCATTATCTTCGAATTGTTCTATTTCGTTGTCAACGTCTTGTTGGAAAAGTTCCTCCGAAATGAAATTTGGTTGGTTACTATTATTGTATTGGAATCTATTTTGGGTTCTTGTTTGTCTTGTGTTAGAAGATGATGTGTCCATCGGAATGGGTTGATTTTGTCGTTGCGGAAAATTCCTTACTTGACCACTTCTTTGGGCATTGTTTGGCCTTAAATTCGAAGCTGGTCTTGTTTGTATCGCAGTTTGATTATTACTGGGAATTGAATTTTGAAAAAGTGGACGTTGTGTTATTTGTTGCGGAGTGAAAGATCTATATTGGGTAATTTGTGTTCTATTAGGGGTCATATTTGTTAGGTTACGCCTCGCGTATGTGAAATTTTGTTCTTCTATTGCGAATGCTATAGCTTGTTCTAGATTTTGAGGATTTCTTAATCTAATAGGTAAATTTGTGAATAAACCTCTCAAAAAAGCGTTAAGGGCTTGATTTTCATAAAGGGTTCTTTTGATTTCTAGGATATTTGCGTCTGCTTCTGTGAGTTGAATTTTATTTAATAATAGACTCAACAAATCTTGACATCGATTTCCAAAATGTACAGGGCTCTCGTTTTTTCCCTGTCTCAAATGCATTAAATCTCCGACCAAACAATTTTCATCACGCTGATCTGAGAAAAATTGTAAAAGTAAATTTTTGATTGACATCCAATTTCTCAAATTTCCTCTACTGCCGACTAAATTCAATGCTCTTCCTGTTAATTTTCCAATTATCGCTCTTAACAGAAATTCATTTTGTGGATTTGCTATATTATTAACATCTGAAAAATTGTTAATCAAGTACTCGCTTGATTGAATAAAAATAGCCAAAGTGGCTGGATTACCGTCATATTCTGGGACGCAATCCAGATGATGTTTTTGGATTTGTGGGACGGCCATCTCTACTATATTATTATTATTTCTCCTGAGAGGACTACGGTCTCTATTCATTGAATTACTAAATTCTCAAATTATTGTTGCAATAATAAAAAAACAATAAATATAAAATCAATATTTACGATTGTATTGATTGAAAAAAAATGCAAAATATTATCAAAATCTTTCAAATGTTCAAAAATGAGAAAAAAATGGGATTTAGGAAACAAAGGATGTGAAACTTACAGCAATTGCTTCATGGAGGTTTCTTCTTTCTTCTTTGCTTCTGCCTCAGGGGATACAGCGATTATAGCCGGCAGTTTCGTTATAGAAACTCCGTACCAAACTATAATTTCTCCACCTGAGTGCTGTTGAACCTTTTCTTTCTTCTTTTTCTTCTGCTTCAGGGGATACAGCGATTATAGCAGGCAGTTTCGTTATAGAAACTCCGTACCCAACTATAATTTCTCCACCTGAATGCTGTTGAAATTTTTCTTTCTAACTATGAGCTTCGGTGATTTGGACTTCTGCTCGCTGGTTGTGTTGACACCACAATACTGGACTAGGTCGAATTTGGAACCAAAGTCCGGAAAATTTTGCAATATACCCAATGAATCGTTGAAACGAACACTTCTTTTTCGCTATTGATGTCGAAGAAAAAGTTTTGGGTATCCTACCGACTGCGCCACTTATGTTTGTTGAAACGAAGAGCTTGTTTTTAAAAAGCTTTATTTGACTATTGACGAAGAGGACAATGTGAAAGTCACTACATTCAGTACAATAATGATTATAATATGATTTACAATTAAGCATGTAACCTACGGTTCCCTTACTCTATCTACGATTCCTAGTATACAGTAATATGATAGTACTAAGTCATGCAATGCCTTTAGTACATATGTAAGGGAGTATCCAATGATATAACTTACCTACTTGTGAAAATAAATAATACCTTTTTGTTTTTAGTTCTAATAAGTTGTTGATATATCGTTTTGTTTCACCTTTATGAACTTTCAATGTAAGTGAGAAGAGAAATAGCGGCATGCAGACAATTGAATATTTTTTGAAAATTATTTCTCTTCTTAATTATATTCACAGACGTTAAACTTATTCTAATTTCAATATAAGGTTTTTTGTAATCATTGTTTTACTTGAAACGTATTTTGGGTAAAGCGAAATGGACAGATAGCTTTTTCTCTTTTGTGTCCAATTTTCCAATGAGTTATCAGTATTACATCATACATTTCATTTGCTGCACTTTAAAAATCTAGGCCAGATTAGTTTGCTGAACGTCCTATGTTAACAAGTTTATCCTCCTCTCCACCAATTAATGGATCAAACCGTTTTAATCTACGGTATTTTTTGAATGATAATTCAAGTCCATCCTGTTTTCTTTATAGTGTCACTTTGGTTTCATACATAATCTCTAAATGACCTCACTCTGGTAATAATAACGACCTGTTCACTTAATTTTTGTTCGAATTCAGCTTTCATATTGAAATATTTTCGAAATCACGCACTAAAACCAAAACACAGTCAAACCAATTTCAAGAAATCACAAGGTATCCAGGCACTGTGGTAAGTAATCTATTCATGCTACTCGTAATACTCGCTACTCGTACCTGTCAGTATACAACCTACAGCAGGCTGACTTCGACGACAAATTCTGGTACATCGCTTTCTGGGAAAAGTGCAATACCCAGAACGCGAAGTGGGTAAAATGAATTGTCCACAACGCAGAATGAAAGCGCGCTAAAATTGGATTCGCATTGTGGATTATCTAATTTACCCACAACGCGTTCTGGGTATTCTGCTTTACTCAGTGCTCGAAAAAAGAACATCTATTCGCATCGTGGGTAAATTTGGATACCCATAACGCGTTGTGGGCAAAAATTTCGGACAGTGGCCGATTTCGGCTATTGCGAATAACATATATATTTAGTTGATTGTACGGCATGAATCTTGATAACTAAGGCAACGGCGTAGTAACGCCGCCCCGGGCCCGTGTTCAAGATATTTTCCGGGCCCCTACCCTCCCTATAGCGCTAGTCCTCCCAACCATACACCTGACTGATAAAATTTTTGCTAAAGATAAAATAACCAGAATCGGACCTGTTTCCTGAGAGTACTTCAAGTCGATATTCCTGAAAATTTCAATTGATTCCAGATATCCTTTCAAAGGGTATGACGGATCGAAATTTTCAGTAAAAACCGAAAATCATCCTATATTGAAGTTATGAAGAGGGGGAAGCACTTACCTAGGGTGTTGGCCGCCCGTGTGCAGAATCCCTATGTGCCGCCCCAAGGCCAAAAAAAATAGCTTTTTTTGACAGGAAAATCCATGATTTGGGAAAAGCTGTACCAACATATTGGATTCAAGGGGGGAGTAACCCAGTTACTTTTTCCGTAAATATTTTGATGATCCCTCTGCCCTCCCGCCTCCGACATCTTTATGTTTTCTTACACAATAAAAATGCACGCATGTTTTTATGTACGACTGTGTCGACTGTACAAGATGATGAATCATGTACTAGATACATAATATGATACATCCATTTCAACAAAATAAAAACATTCAATAAAAAAGATGTATAATTGTATATATGTATCTATAGAAAAGAAACATGAACTGAAAACTAAGAAAAAACTTATATGTCACAAAAAACTATTTGTACAAACAGGAACTACTGCATTTGTTCTACGATATAATTCTGAACTGGTTCCCCTGATGAATGCCAAATTCTGACTGGCCAAAAATTGTACTACAGCAATCATTGTTTCAAAAAAGGCACAGCATCGCTTTTTCTCTCGATTATGAAAAGCAGAAAATGCTATTTTGGTTTTGGAATAGCACAGCCAGTTTCTCACCGTTTACTAATGTTTTATGAAATATGAAGAGCAAATTTTTCGACCACTTTCATCAGCTGGAAAATTAAAATTAGTCATTTGTTTGTGGCCATGTTCTATGAGAATATCAATAATTTTGTTCGTCAAAAGAGTTGGCCAATGACCTGGATCGTCTACATCTAAATCTAGTGCCGTTTGAGAAAAATTCTTTCCTTCCTCGATCTCATATTCAACTTTAGACTCTGGGTCACTAAGATAGATCAAATATGTTGGTGATGGGGACAATCTTGCAGTTTCTTCAAATTTAGCATCCATTGGTTCCATGTTTACAGGAATTTCAGTACCAGTGGCGGAAGTCGATGGTTGAGCTGGCGAATAGTCAAACTGAGATTTGGCCATTTCTGTTTCGTTAGGTTCAGTTTTAGCCGATCTGAAATATTTTGTCAACGCTCCAGCTTGCTCAGAGAGTTCTTCTGTTTTTCCGCCTCTTCTCTCTCTAATAGTGAATACCTGACTGCCTTTTAGTCTTTCTAGAAGACATCTTTAAAAATACAAATAACTCGGGTAGCTTTATCCAGAAAAAAATTTGCGAATTAGAGAGTCTGAAAAGAATTTAAAGAACAACACTTACATAAAAAAATCCAAATGAAAGAACATAGCAACTAGCAACAATATAATTTGTTAATAGTTTAATGGCTGAACATCTGTGAGGAAGATTTCACACAAGCCCATCTTTATTGAACCGACTGAATAACAACGCCACATTCCTACTGCGGCGACCCGTGACCGTCTCAAATTTTAAAAACAGTATCTAGGTATATAATATTGGATAAATATTTCAATGACACTTACCTTGGGTTATTATACACTTTTCACAATAGAAAACACTTTCCACGTTCAAATTTGTTTGTTAGTAGAAAAGACCGGAACCCAGAACGTTGGCAACGAGAAATAAACATGAAGCTATAGCAGTAACTGCAGAAAGCGACATACAAACCATCATAATTGCACCCCAGCCGTTTTTGTTTTTACTACGTACGATGTAAGATGTAAGATTGATGTATCCACTTTGAAAATCGAAATCGCGATTCATGATACAGGGGGTGAAAAAATCGCTTTCAAAGTTAGGGATGACAGAATCGTGAAAAATCAATTTTTTCAAATTAGAACCCCATTTTTTTATGGCAGATATTGAATCTACGTTAAAAAATAATGTGAGTGTATGCATCACACCCTTGCCCTAAAGTGGATATTAACTCAGAAAATATCCATTTTAGGGCAAGGGTGTGATGCATACACTCACATTATTTTTAAACGTAGATTCAATATCTGCCATAAAAAAATGGGGTTCTAATTTGAAAAAATTGATTTTTCACGATTCTGTCATCCCTAACTTTGAAAGCGATTTTTTCACCCCCTGTATCATGAATCGCGATTTCGATTTTCAAAGTGGATACATCAATCTTACATCTTGAAAAATCCCAAAAATGAAAATTTCCATCCAAAAACCTCGAAGTTATTCTTGTTTCAGCGGAGCTCTATTTTCAAAACTGAAAAATGTTACATCAAAATAACTTGAAATTTTCTAAGGAATCTATTTCTGCAATAAAAAAATGGTGTTCTAATTTGAAAAACGGAAGTTGACGTCATTTCCGGAAAAACCGGAGGTGCTCGTGCCTTGAAAATATTTTAGATTTCATCAGCATCGTGAAATACTTATAAGTGCTGAATTTCATGAAAATAGTTCAGTAGTTTCCCGTATAAATATGGGTGAGGTTCCTCGTGAAAGACCCTGTATAGGTACGTGGTTGGTCTATAGATAGTTCTTCGTCACTCACCCAGTATAACATACTCACATCTTTTTAAAAGAAATCATTATCGGTAAAGGACAATTTTCGAATTCCGGCAAAATTTTCACCTCGAGCTGGAGTCAAACCACGCGTCCACGTGACCACGTTGGACCGGAAATTCGACTCCCGCTCGAGGTGAAAATTTTTCGGGAATTCGAAAATTGACTGATTACCGATAATGATTTCTCTTAAAAAGTATTTCAAACAGACGAAAATTTCTAATCAATATCACATACTCCACATCCTTATTTTGCGTTTTGCGTTTTCGAAGCATATAAGCGAGATACAGGGTCTTTAATTTCGACTTCGAGCAATATTCTGATAACTGTGATGAGTTATGCGTGACATTTGAAATAAAAGTTTCTGGTCACATCTGAGTATTTATTAGGGCTCAATTCAATTGTGGTGCAGAATTTTGAAGAAAAAATTCAAAATGGCGGAAAACCTGCAAAATGGATTTTTTTTCTCGGTTAGCAATTCGGAAAGCATTATCCCAACGTACTCAATTCTTTAAGATTTTTTGTGGAGAAATTTTTCCAAAATCTGAACTCAACATTTTTTTACATGTCCTCAGTGAAAAAAAAATTTACTTAAGCTATCTCTCATTCTGAATACTGGGGTGCAAACAGTTAAAAAAAATATTAATTGGTTTTCTTTTTGTACTCTTCCAAAGATTACGCTCGGAGTACTTTCATAATTTTTTTTTGAAAAACTGGAGGCAATACGAAGGCCATAATTGTTCTGATGAGCTGCCAGAATGACTCAGTTTTTCAAATTAAAATTATGGAAGTTCTCCGAGGGTAATCTTTGGAAGGCTACAAAAAGAAAACCAATTGATATTTTTTTATTCTGTTCGCACCCCAGTATTCAGAATGGGAGATAGCTGAAGCATGAAAAATTACAAAAACTTTGAGCGAAATTTTTTTTTCACTGAGGGCATGTGAAAAAAAAGTTCGGATTTTAGAAGAATTTTTTCACAGAAAATCTTAGAAATTGAGTAGGTACCTGCGTTGGGATAATGCTTTTCAAATTGCCAAACGAGAAAAAATCCAACTTTACAGGTTTTCCTCCATTTCGAATTTTTTCTTCGGAATTCTATACCACAATGAAGTGAGTCCTGAAAAATACTAAGATGTGACCAGAAACCGTTATTTCAAATATTACGCCTAACTTACTACAGTCCACAGAATATTGCTTAAAGTTGACATTAAACACCCTGTATCTCGCTAATGCGTCAAAAACGGGATATATGTTATGAGACAAAAACTATACAGGGTTGGGATAAATTATGGAACCAAGTAAATATCTTTAAAACGAAAAGAACGAGATTCATGAAAAATTGCAGGTAAGTGCAATGGAATAATGCAATGAAACATTTTTCCACTAATAATATACTTCCGGTTTAACCGTAAATGCCATCAACTTCTTTAATTTGAACTGGACACCCTATATATTTTTACAGATTTCGAAAGAGCTTATTATTTATTTATTTATCGTATGGCGTAATAACACATGAATATACAAACAAGAAATAAGTTTATAGGCTAACATCTAGTTATTTTGAATTCATACATTGGTACTGAGTTTGATGTAAAAAAATTTGTAAAAACTGTTAGTTGTACATTTCATTTTAGAATAATGAGAAACAAAATTACTTCAAATGCTCGCCGTTTACTTGCTGACAATATGCCATCCTATTAACAAATTCTTGAGTCACTTTTTTCAAGACTTCTCCACGTATTATTTCACATTCATCAATAATTCTTCGTCCCAATTTCTTGATTTTCCAATTTTTTTTCACTAAACTCAGTATGTTTGAATTCAAAATAACAAGCTCTTTCAAAATCTGTAAAAACATATAGGGTGTCCCATTCAAATTAAAGGAGTTGATGATGGCATTTCCGGTTGACCCAAGTGTATATCATTAACAAAAAAATTCACATCAGATGCATTTTGTTCCATTGCACTTACCTCCAAATTTTCATAAATAGGTATCATTCTTTCTATTTAAAAGATATTTACTTCGTTCCATACTTCATCTCAACCCTGTATATGTTTGTCCAGATAATGGTGAAACACCCTGTAATCTGTATGTTTATGTATTAATATAATTCCAGAGAAACACTTTATAAACTTCTCAATGACATTATCCAGTGATTGAAATTATTGAATTAGCTCCTCATTAACAAAACTCGAGGGAAATCCACTTTGCAAATCAACAAGTACAGCGTACATAATATAATACATTATAATCTATATCTGCGATATTATTGTCTCGAGAAACATTGGTTCACCAACTTTTATTCGGTTATTCCTATCTATTAACTGCCACAGTATTAATAAATGAATTCACATTAAGCTTCGTCATCAGCTTGTCTCTTTCTAAAAAAGGAAAGCCAAACTGTCCCGACTGAACTTGATAAGTAAATATATTCGGAGCAAGTAACCTTTATTCGACAGCTTGCTGTATAAAAACCAGAGGAGTCTATCATTTTCGATTCAGTAATGATATTTAAATATCGTGTAGGCTGGCCACATTTCATGAATTTCTTACCATATTTTCATATTTACATGGAGTTGCTGCGAATTTCAACTTAATTTTTCAATCAATAGACCAATAGAACAAAGATCTTATTTTAAATTTTTTCGAACGTAACGATATTATTCCTATGAGTTTGATCGGTGGTGTTTGGTGTTTCAAAAAACAAAGCATTGAATAGAACAAAATGAAATGATGTGGAAAATTATAGAGGAACCATGATATATTCCACTATTCATGTTAGGATTTCCCATAGCTGGAATCAAGTCAAATTTTCAAATCAAATTTATTTCGATATCTATAGTACATACATTCTTATTACAAATTATATGTGTATGAAACACCACAAATGTACCTAGACAGTTGTCTGTTTGTACCCCCGCACATTTCCTGGTGCTTTGTGAAATGTTCATAAACTAAAAAAAATGGTAGTGCAGTGCAGTCTGGAGGAGACGGCGACGGCAAATAAAAAGAAAAAGGAATACACCCTTGCAACACCAACCGAAGAACTATTGGTTGTTCATACAATTCAATCAAATAGTCCCATAATATGTACCGAGTTTTTCACTATAAATTGACCCCCTCTCTTATTCTGTTACAAAAACAGATACATAAAAATATATCAAACGAAAATAGTATGAAATCGTATACATTTTTCGAAAATGATTAGGTCATTTGGAATATACTATACAGGATGAACAACATACTGAATGGAACAACATTTTTTCAAAAGAGGCAGGAATTTCAGAATAAGATTAATGGACATACCTAATACAGACTATGAATATTTGCTCTTTTTTCAGGTTTTCTTCGATATCTCGAAAACTATTTGAATGAATTCGATGGCTTTGATAGAAATATATTCAGCATTGAATACTCAACAATATCAGAAACGGAAATATTGAAATAAAATTTTTGAACATATTTATTGTCACTCCTTGTATAACAGAAAGTGCTCAGGCTCAAAAAATATAATATAAATATAAACCCTATTTTCAGATTTCAAATATGTCCAGTTCTCCAGAAAAGTCCGATAGGAACTCGAACTTGTATGCATATGTGGGTCTGTCTCTTTTATTTTCAGAGCTTCGAAGTTTCGAAATGAGACTACGGAATGAAAAAATATGCGAAATTATTCTGAAATTCTTTTTATTATTTAATCAATGAAATATAAAAAAATAATAAACTATGGTAGTATGGAATAAATGAAATCAACTGAAGAAATTGTTCGAAATGGCCACCTTCATTCAATACACATCTTCTTCTTCTTCTTCTTAGCCTGCATTCGTCCACTCCTGGACATAGGCCTCTTCCAATGATTTCCATGTCGATCCGTCTTGGGCGGTCTTCATCCAATTCTTCTCCGCATGTCGTTGGATGTCGTCTCTCCATCTTGCCTGCGGACGTCCTATACTCCTTTTTGTTTCTCTTGGTCGCCATTGCATTAGGGTTTTGGTCCATTTGGAGTTATTTCTGTCCAGGTGTCCCGCCCACTGCCACTTGAGCTTCGCCACCCTCTCCATGACGTCCAAGACTCCCGTCCTCCGCCTAATATCTTCGTTTCGGATCCTGTCTCGCAGACTTACTCCCAGCATTGCTCGCTCCATTGCCCTCTGACAGACTCGAAGGCGGTTGGCGCTGTTCATTGTAAGGGTGGCTGTTTCGAGTCCGTATGTTGCCACGGGCAGGATGCAGGTATCGTAGACCTTCCTTTTTAGGTTTACTGGGATTTTTGGTTGGCGAAGTATATAACTAAGCTTCCCGAATGCTGCCCAGCTGAGACCGATTCGTCTGGTAATCTCTGCGGTTTGATTACTTTTTCCGATTTTGATGTTATGCCCCAGATATATGTATTCTTCGACTAGCTCCAGAGTATGGTTCTCGATGGTGACTCTCATGTTAGATGTACTCATGATTTTGGTCTTCTGTAGGTTCATTTTAAGACCAACGGCTTCGGAGACTGCTCTGAGTTCTTGGAGCATCGTCGTAAGTTCGGCCGGATCGCTGCTAAATAGGACAATATCGTCCGCGAAGCGAAGATGGTTAAGATATCTCCCGTCGATCTTGATGCCTTTCTGATCCCATGATAGGCTTTTAAATGCGTCTTCCATTGTAAGGGTGAATAGCTTAGGTGAAATTGCATCCCCCTGCCTGACACCCCGTTGTACCTGGACTTTTGCAGTAACCCATTCCTCTTCAATTTTCTTGTGCATGGTGGCATGCTCGTAGATTAGGGCTGCCATACGTCCCGGTACGCCGGGACATGTCCCGGTTTGAAGCATTGAGTCCCGGTGTCCCCGTCAGTTATTCAATTGTCCCGGTCAGTACCATTGGTCTGCGACTGCGTAACCATAATCCTACTTCGATGAAATGCTGGAGAATAATTTAAGTCATATATACAGGGTGTCCGGGAAAATTTGGGAAATCTCTTGGATTCAGATAAAACATAAAAAATAAGATGGCAAGTTCTCATTATTTTTTTCCTAGCGGCCCTCCCTACGGAGATACGACCTCCTAAATTACGTCACTGGAAATCCATTCTACCGGAAAAAATTTCAAACTACTTAATATAATTTGAAGAAAATTTTATATGATGAACAGTAGTAAGGACCTCTTGAAATACTGGCCTTAAATTTAAATTAGCTTACATTTTCAACACCCTGTATGATAAGGAGTAGAAAAATACAAATTTGGATAGCTTGAACACTAAGCTGAAAAAAGGTACTCTTGTTTATTGTCGATAAAATGAACCGTTTTTGAAAAACAAAATTACAAAGATTCTTAACTATGCAGTTTTGGCACAGAAAGGCAAGTTAACAAAAATTATTTTCCAGTATTCAGTACTCTTATGAAGTTTTTAATTGATTATTTATAACAAGCGTATTTATATTCAATCCTTGCAAGCTCTAGTGAGAGTACATTTCTGAAAAATAAGTTTTGTTGACGTGCCTTTCTGTGCCAAACTGCATAGTTAAGAATTTTTGTATGTAATTTTGTTTTTCGAAAACGGTTCATTTTATCGACAATAAACAAGAGTAAATTTTTTAGCTTGATGATCAAGCTATCCAAATTTGTTTTTTTCTACTCCTTATCATACAGGGTGTTGAAAATATAAGCATTAAAATGAACAACCTAGTCCGCCCCTGGTAAACTAAAGGAGCTTATTTAAATTTAAGGGTAGTATTCAAGAGGTCCTCACTACTGTTCATCATATCAAATTTTCGTTAAATTATATTAACCAGTTTGAAATTTATTCCAGTAAAATGGATTTCCAGTGACATCACTTAGGTCAGGATTCCGTATCTCCGTAGGGAGGGCCGCTCACATTTTCATCTCATTTTTTTATGTTTTATCTGAATCCGAGAGATTTACCACATTTTTCCGGACACCCTGTATACAGGATGTTCGTAAATTGAACGTACAAAGGAAAAGGGGAGGTTCCTTGAGTAAGTTAAAGAAAAAAGTCCCATTAACATGGGGTCGCAAACGTTTCGTTCTCGAGATACAGAGTGTTGAAGTTTAAATTTTTTTCATTCAAAAAAATGAATAGGTAGCCACAAATGCAACCACCTTTACTTTTCAAAACACAAACGTTCAATAACTGACACTGAATTAATTCACCATCGCTTACTAACTGAATTTTATGATAATTTCGATTTTTCCGAGGATTTCGATTGAATCGTTCAAATTTTTATTTCTCGAAATCGGTAGCAGATACGACAAAACTACACGAAACCGTAAAGTTCAATATAACAACAAAGCTTCTTCTTACGTTTTTTCAAATAAACAGTTGCCAAAAAAAGTTCTGGAGGAAAACAGGTGACAGTGTTCCAGTAAAAATATCCCCCTGTAGATCTGCTATCAAAATTGCCATGTCACGTGGTGAGAACTCTCAAATTTAGTATGTATGCCAAATTTCAGTTGAATATCTTGTGAAGGGTAGATACTATGAGAAAAAAACTCGAAAAAAAAATTCAAACTTCAAACACTCTGTATCTCGAAAACGAAACGTTTGCGAAACGTTTTTCTTAAACTTACTTAAGGAATCTCCACTTTTCGTTTGTACGTTCAATTTAGGAACACCCCGTATATAACACCTATAAGATGAGCTTTTTTTGTTCGTTATCTTAACCTATTTTTGTGCTTCTTGCAAGGGTGGATATAGCTCTCTTTCATGGGGGGGTAATATGATTGAAAACCATTAAATCGGGTTTACAACATCCTCAAATAAACTTTGAAAAGTAATTTTTTCTTAGGTCTTCGATACTCATGGGGGGGGGTAATAACCCCATGGGCTCTGACCAATCTGTGGTCGCTGCCTGTGTCAAAGCGGTTTAGTACTGACACGTCCGAGCATAATTGGGGGTTCGATGTCAGAACATAATCTATCTCGTTTTTGATCTTGTTATCGGGGCTCCTCCAAGTCCATTTTCTTCTCGCTTTTGGAAGAAGGTATTCCTGCAGTAGAGCCTCTCCTTGTTGAGGAAGTCGATCATGGTTTGTCCCCTTTGGTTCCTAGCTCCCAACCCGAATTTACCGATGAATGAAGGATCCGTCGGTACCTTGGCTCCAACCTTCGCGTTGAAATCACCGATTACAACACAGATTTTGGTCTTTTCTGCGCTCTTTGCAGTTGTTATGTCTTCGTAGAATTTTTCGATTTCTTCGTCTGAGGAGGTGGAGGTGGGTGCATATGCTTGGATGATTTGGATACTAAACATGGCATTGATCCTGATCATCACATAAATGACTCTGTTTGACACGGCTCTTGTCTTCGTAACCAGGTGTTTCCTCTTTTCGTGAACCAGTAAAGCAACGCCTCCGGTGTGTGAGTTTGTATCCGAGTTCTTTTGGAATAATAAATGTCCAGATTTGAGAATGGTGACCGCTTCGCCACTCCGTCAATACACATAGTTCGTATCATTGTCTCAAGTTGTTAGACTATTTTCGATAGTTTCATTCAATGACACTGAGTTTGTCAGGTGGTTCTTGAAATTTGAAACTCTGTAGTTCTCAGAATAAGGAAGATAGACCAAACATATGTTATATATTCGAAATTAGGGAAAAAAGAACTTGCCAAATATAAAAAAATATACAGGGTGTTCCATTTGATAAAATGAAGTTGAAATCGGTATGCACTCTCTATATATTTTATTATGTGAAATCATTTTATAAAATATTTCTGAGAAAACCTTTTCTTTGTTCCTCTTTAAAAGTTGAAGGAGGGGTCATATTATGGTGAAAACCCCGGTACCAAGTGCGTTATACAGATCCTAACCCCGGAGGGAAACATCTGGACCCAGGGCCTTTGGCCCAAAGGAAGAATGTTGTTCTTCGGAAGAAACTTGCATACTTTCTGGAATCTTATACAGGCTTCCGTTTTCAATAATATAATGAATAAGGCATACAGAGTACACGGATTTGTTATACGGAACAGTAAAGATTTTAATATTGGCACAACTATAAAACTTTATACAACCCTTGTGAGACCCCATCTGGAATATGCTGAAAATATCTGGTCCCCGACTTGCTGCACCCACAGCAACGACATTGAGAAAGTGCAAAAGCGGTTCCTGCGGTATATTTATATTAAGAAAAATGGAAGTTACCCATTCAAGGTTTCCTATAGGACTATGTTGTCAGAATTTCACCTATGCTCTCTTGCTATCCGCAGAAGAACCCAAGCTGTGATATTCGTTCCCAATGTGATGAATAACCTTAAGTATTGTGATTCCAATATTATTAACTTCATGACCTTCAAAGTACCAAAGATTAATCTTAGGGTGTTATCACATGACCTTTTTTACATTGATCGAAAGAGCAAGCGCGGATCCAGGGGGGGGGGGTCATGGGGGTCATGACCCCTCCCCCCTGGACTGGACGAACCCTCAAATCTTGTGTGTTTGATAAAAAAATCAATTGGCGGGTATGTAATCCACCTGGGGGTCACCCCCCTTTCTCGAGAGCTGGATCCGCCACTGCGAAAGAGTCCGTCACCTCTCACTCACATGCTGGACATTTGCAATGAGGTAGTATCAGAGAGTATAGTTCATGACTTTTTCAACATTAGCATAGGGGAAATGAGGCTCAAATTGTTGCTGCATCAAAATGAAAACCTAATTTAATGTGATATGCTACGTTATACCTTTGCCTATATCATACACATATAAGGGATTTCAACCAGTATAAAACGTATCTTTGAATTACTCTTTATTCATTCACCAAGCTTTCGGTAACAATTTTGTTCCTTCTTCAGGGTTTCTACAACAAGCAAATAGACAAACATTAATAGTGGCAAGTAAATCCACACACACTCAACAATATTTGAATTTTACTTTTATACACACATACATATTTTTCTCCTTTTTATTGCTATCTCTTTTACATAAATTACATCATTTTTACTATAAACTTTTTTCTTTCAATTTTACATATACAATAATAACACTTACTGAATTTGAGGTTTCGTTTTTCTACTATTATTTCATCTGCAGCAAATATTTCTCGTCTATTCATTAAAAACAATTCTATAATTTCTCATGAATGAATTCTCTAATGAAACGACGAGAAATATTTGCTGCAGATGAAATAATAGTAGAAAAACGAAACCTCAAATTCAGTAAGTGTTGGTATTTTGGAGGATTGTTGCAGAAATGAGCTTAACAACATTGAAATTTGTGATTTAAAACATTCGGGATCCGTAATAATTCTAATTTCAATTCCTCATACGAACACTAAAATACCCAGTGATTTATATGAGGATATTCTTATAATATATACAGGGTGTCCCAGAAGTCGCGCACCCCATTGAGGGTATCGAAAGTGATAAATATTCTAAGCCCAAAAATCCATGTTTGAAATTTTTTGATAACGCATTTAATTAGTGATCAATCAATGAAAGTGATCAATGAGGAGCGCCCAACAGAAGAATAAGTAGGCAGAGGGCACGCGAGAGTGAGACGCCAGTCCCGGTTTGGCAGCAGCTAGGGCGTCTTTCTCTCGCGTCCCCACTGCCTACTTATTCTTCTGTTGGGCGCTCCTCATTGGTCACTTTCATTAATTAATCACTAATTAACTACGTTATCAAAAAATTTCAAACATGGATTTTTGGGCTCAGAATATTTTTCACTTTCGAACCCGTCAATAGGGTGCGCGACTTCTGGGACACCCTGTATATATTATAAGAATATCCTCATATAAATAACTGGGTATTTTAGTGTTTGTATGAGCAATTGAAATTGGGCACTGACTATGGGATGTTTCATCTAAAAGTTTTTCCATTAGTTCGCAAAAGTCGATGAATTTGTCGATGTGTTTGAAAAAATTGCAACATCTTCAAATTTAGAGAATCCATATACAATATACAGGGTGAGTCTTTGACTTGTACAAATATTTCAACAGTAGATTCTTGAGGCCAAAGTAAACCTTTTTTTTCATTTTTTATTATTCCGAATTCGGCTCTGTTAGAGAGATATTATAGGAATACTTTTATTTTCTAAAATGGTTGATTCTTTCGAAAATATGAAGCATTTATCTTTTTCAAGTGATTTGATAGTGTTTTTGCATGAATTTATGAGTCGATTGCGCTGTAACTTTTATACCAGGAGAAATATGGAATAAGTTTATTGAGGAGTATGCACCATGAATAGAGTAAACAATCAACCGAAATTCAGTTCATTCGAAATATTGGTTCCGAGAATATTATGGAAAGAATAGTGTTGATTTAATGGATTTTTGACACCCTGTATCTTTCAAACGAAACCGAATTTTGAAAAATGGTATAAAAAGAAAGTGTTTCGTTTGATGAGAGGAATCTACAGTTGGAATATATTACAAGTCAAAGACTCACCCTGTATAATTGTTAACTCCTATTCATAATTTTGAATATAGAAACTGAAAATATTCCAGTGTAACATTTTAATCCTCGATATCTTTTTTCATGTTGACATTCGAAAAATACATTATATTTACGTTTCCCGCAATTTTTGAATTTCTAGTTGACGCATGCGTACGATTCAATTCTTACCAACGCTGTGACTGTGAATAGCAGGGGAATACGCCATATTGATGTTAACAACATCAATATGGATTATGGTTTTTCTATCTGAAACCATTTGTAATTCAAAATTGCGCGTTTCTGATTGATGGAAATTAAGACGAGAGAAATAGTCGAAAATTTACTTGCAAACAAAGTGAAATCCTTTCCAAACAACACGATTCTTCATCGAAATTATGGAAAAAATTTGGCATGAATACGAATAAAGTATAAATAAGTGAATGAAAAAGTTCTTCTTGTGAAGAGAGTTGGCGAATGAGTTGCGATGGTCATGGTCTCTTGAGGCGCGGTCCTTTCACTTTCTGACCGCGAATCCTCTTGTGTATTGGCGAACATACGCTGAAGAATAATACGAGCGTAATAATTACATGGTCCGATCTAGTTTTGTGGCACACGGCTCCAGACTACGAGGTTGCCAGATCAACTGGATTCGTTGACATTCCGTTCACGAAAGACATCGTCACGAAATAAAGAAGCTCTCGTTGACGTAGAACGGGTGCTCATATTATTGACAGAATCAATTTTTTTCATACAGAATGTCTAATATAAATTTACCAATTCACCTAAATTAAATATGCGATATGCGATAACATGATTTTTTCAAATAGATAGATAGATAATTTAGATAGTTTATTCATGCTTATACACTTCCTTCTGTTTGCATTCGTCAATTTGAAATATCACATTTTGAAATACATATTCACACAACCAAACTTATATGGAATCACCCAGTATTAAGATGAAATATTATTTTGATATCTTTTTCGTTAGAAGCAAATAAAAAGTGCATGTGTTTACTCACAAAAACAGTTAGGTTCATAAGCACTTGATAAGATTTGGCTTTGCAGTGTCGATTTTACCATTTCGTTCGAACGTCGCAGTGAATTTATATTTTGTTTCTTTGCGAAGTTTTAAAAAAAATGCCTTATGTGGGGTTATCGGAAGTCCAGAGAGGAAGAATTATTATTATGACAGAACAAGGTATGTCACAAATACAGATTGCAAGAACGGTGGGGGTTACACAAGGAGTTGTTTCAAAAACCTATGCAAGGGTTCTGGAGTTAGGAACCCTAAAGAATAGACCGAGAAGAAGTCGTGGAAGAGTAACTACAGAAAGGCAGGATCGCTTTTTAGCCCAAACAGCAAGAAGAAATCCCGCAGTATCTCATTCAGAGCTTCAAAGGTAATTTTTGCAAGCTACAGGTGTTAGTGTTTCTGTCGAAACTATCAGAAAAAGACTTCGCGCTCGGGAATTATTCAAGAGAAGAGCGTTAAGAGTTCCAGAACTATCAAGGCAAAATAAAGTTTTAATTGGTGTTTAGAGCATGAAAATTGGACTATTGAAGATTGGAAAAATGTCTTATTTTCGGATGAGACCAGAATTGGCCTACGATCAGACGACCGGCGTGTTCGCATTTTAAGAGGTAGAGGGAGGCAAGCTAGGCTCCAAGCTGCAAGACCGATCCCTAAATACAAAGGAGGTACTGTAATGTTTCGGGGCGGAATTATGTTTGGTGAGAAAACTCCTTTAATTCCCATTAGACAATCTCTGACAGGGCCTAGGTATGTTGATCTAGTGCTACAACCTGTAGTGAGGCTCTGGCGAGGTGCTTTTGGAGATTATTTCCTATTTATACAGGATAATGCACCTCCACATACCAGCAGAGTTGCAAAAAAATTTTTCGAAACAGAAGGTGTGACTGTTTTAGAGTGGCCTTCTTGTTCACCGGACCTTAATCCTATCGAGCACTTGAGGGATAGGATCAAAGGAAAAATTAGAGCTCGTCAAAATAATCCTGGTAACGCAGAGCAACTTATACAAGCGGCTTTAGAGGAATGGGCAAATGCTATAGAAGAAGAAATTAGCAACTTAATAGAAAGCATGCCTCGTCGAATTCAAGCTTGTATCAATGCCAGTGCTGGTAATACTGATTATTGATTTGTTAAAATCGTTTTATTTGTTGTTCAATTCTCAGTTACATAAAAATTATTTTTAGAGAAGTTTACACTTTTAATTTTCTGTTCTTTTATTAAAATAATCTTTTAATAATTTATATTATTTTTGTAATACACTTGTTTTGGGAAAACTGCTCTTCACTTTTCAGCGACTTTTTTTTAATTAAAATTCGTTTTTTCCAAATAACAGGGTGATTCCATATAAGTTTGGTTATGTGTATATCCACACATAAATAAATATATCACAGTCAGAAATAACAAAATGGACATAAATGGAACACCCTGTATTTTTTTTCATGAATTTTTTTTTCAGATGTCTACCTTTTTTACAAAGTATGTCCCATACTTGAACCGCTGTTTTTTGAGATATTTCACATTACTTTGTTGAGAATTTTAGACATTTGAAAAACAAATTCCATGGAAGAGAAAAATACAGGGTGTTCCCTTCCAAAAAAATCGAGTTATCGCATGTTTGAATTGAGTAAATTGGTGATCTTATATTTGACATTCTGTGTAAAAAAACTTCTGATGCTACCGAATGATGAAGCTGATACCTTATGCTAACTTCTGTAAAAATTTCGTCCATCTAGATTGAACACAGGGTTGCTATAAGAAGTCTAATGAACCGCTTTATACACTGAAAATACCTTGAAAATGCGAATTATGTGGCAACGCCGTGATGAAATTAAAAAAATTAGGTATGAGTGTAAAGCTCTTGATGTCCTCGAAGAAATCATGCCATGAAATACAGGGTGTTCCATTTGAAAAAACTGCATATTTTTCCGTTATTTTTTTCCGACGCATCCTGTATATGTAAAATTATTTCTCGTTCATAGATTTTTGTCAACCTCATAACCATGCCATATCAGTGTTTTTCCACACTGTACAGTTTAGGCGCTATTTTAGCCGTACGCCTTACTGACGCACCCTGTATAAGAAACTACTGGAATTAGAACCATAAATATTCTATGAACGAAATTGAGGAGAACTTATGAAAACTTTCTTTCTTTCTTTGGGCACTGTTTCATTTCATGTAAGTTTTTGTTGTACACATTGAAGCAAGTCATTTGAAATAAAGAACTATTATTATTATTACTCGATCTCTTCTACAGACAATCTTAGAACAATATGAAATTAGGAACACATTTGAGTTTCTCGTCCATATTGTTCAGATATTGTATGTTAGTCAACATCCTTTCTAAAACTTGCTCCTGACAAATAGGTTTTAGTTAATTTGAACTCATTCGAATTTCACTCAATACCATCGATATTTTTCAAGAGTTAAGGGGATACAACTTGAGCAATAACAAAAAGAGTTCATTCAGAATCTGACAACATAGTCTGAATCCTTTTTAAAAATGTGGTCGCGAACAACCCACCGGATTCATTCAAGGACTCATGTAGACAAAATACTTTCGATTTTTATACCCAAAGACAAAGAACCGACAGGTGAAACCAGTTAATTGAGAAGCAGTGGAGAATTCAATACTATGATGAAATCGAATTTCCAGAACGCCGTCTACCCCTCATACCTGAGTTCTCGATCACTTAGATGGTGGTGATTCACAGTTTCATCGTATTTTCTAAACCTCATCCCAAGGACTGAAATCATTCAGTATCAACTTAAGAGTCTATCGCCTTCAATGTAACAAACGTATACCGCCAGATGGCAGTGCATTGCATTAATTTTTATTTATTGGATTATTCAGCTTAATAGAACAAATGTTGGGGCACAGAGAATATAACTAGAAATACTACTCTGAACTAGATTAACATACTGCCTGTATAATTTGGTATAATACTCTCTTTTTCCTTTATCAGTCATCTGGGAGGAGATACCTGCGGGGCGTGTCATTTAAAAGAAATTCAATTCCATGTTGAAATCCATAATTGTTATTAACAATTGATTTTCACTAATCGACGGCTAAAACAAACCTCAATGACTTGTCTTTGAGAAAAATGGATATTTATCATTTCGAATAGAAAAATTCAAGAAAATAAATTTCACGAAAACAACACATTCTTGTAATATCATTCAAAAAAAAACGGTGAATTCTAAAAGAAAAAGGAGATAGACATAACATCAACTAAATAAAAGACTTCAATACTAAAATGAAAAAACACAAAAATATTTGTTAGTTTTGATGGTGGAAATGTTGAAAAATAACCACAAATGATGGGGAATATCCTTTTCATGCATTTAATACTTATAAATTTTTTTTTTATTATTTTTATCTTTATACACTCATACATCCCTTCATCAATCGGAAAAAATAAATCGTTTCTGACTCCCTTTTTTTCCAGGGATGTAGACCCTTAAGAGCGAGCTTAAGAGCTCATCTCGGGATGAGATGAGGTCAGTACGCTCATCAGATATACGAAGTTACATACATTCATAGATTTAGTCACTGACTCACTCACTGTGTAAGACTTTGCACAAAGGGAAACCTGAAGTAACGGCCATTTGAAATAGTTTCTTGAACAGTTAAGAGTCTTTCGCCTTCAATGTAAGAAACGTATACCGCCAGATGGCAGTGCATTGCATTTTTATTTATTGGATTATTCAGCTCAATAGAACAAATGTTGGGGCACAGGAAATATAACTAGAAATACTACCCTGAACTAGATATCATACTGCCTGTATAATTTGGTATAATACTCTCTTTTTTCTTTATCAGTCATCTGGGAGGAGATACCTGCGGGGCATGTCATTTAAAAGAAATTCAATTCCATGTTGAAATCCATAATTGTAATTAACAATTGATTTTCACTAATCGACGGCTAAAACAAAATTTAATGACTTGTCTTTGAGAAAAATGAATATTTATCATTTCGAATAGAAAAATTCAAGGGAATAAATTTCGCGAAAACAACACATTCTTGTAATATCATTCACAAAAAAACGGTGAATTCTAAAATAAAAAGGAGATAGACATTGCATTCACTAAATGAAAGACTTCAATACTGAAATGAAAAAACACAAAAATATTCGTTAGTTTTGATGGTGGAAATGTTGAAAAATAACCACAAATGATGGGGAATATCCTTTTCATGCATTTAATACTTATAAATTTTTTTTTTATTATTTTTATCTTTATACACTCATATACACTCATACATCCCTTCATCAATCGGAAAAAATAAATCGTTTCTGACTCCCTTTTTTTCAGGAATGTAGACCCTTATGTGACGATGATATGTGAAAAACGTATGTATGTGCTGGTTCACAAAATTTCTAGGATGGTTGTTATTTTTCAAAATGGTTCTTATTCGCTCAAATTTGGTATCATGGTGGGAAAATGGCTCAGATTCACCATTCTGTATAATAGGCTCTTTATTGTACTTATCTTATGGTTGATCGAATGAAAATTTGGTATTCTACCAGAATTTATTGGTTTGATATACCAGTTTGTCATCAGTTCTCCACCTTTAGTGATCTGCACTTCCACATCCAAGGACGCTGATTTATTGTTCTCATCTTTTTCGATGGTAAACTGTATCTTAGGGTGGAGAGAATTAAAAACCTCGAGTTTAATGTCGTGGTATCCTTCAGGTATCGCCGTTATTGAGTCGTCCACATATATCCAGAAGAACGGAACCACAAATATAAAACTAGCCATCACTGAAGAAACTAGTTCGTCCATTATAATTTCTGCTAAAACTAGGCTACTCGACTAGCCCATATATTTATTTATTTATTTATTCTCACCTTACATACACCATACATATACAATATACATATATATATATAAAGGAGCGTTAATGCAGCTAACAATTGGCGAGTGCGAGTCTTTGAGGGTCTCCCTGAGTCAATATGTCTCTGGTGGAACAGAATTGTTAGTTTTTATTTTGTTACTTTGTGCTATACTGATATATTCACCTTCGAGTAGTAACATCACAAAACCAATAGAACTTTTCAGTTGGATCATTCGTGATTGATCTGTTTGTTTCCTCTTCTGTGAGCATTTCAATTATCTTATATTTAGTCTTCAGCATAAGAACAGAGGAATAACCTTTGTCAGACCTCCCCACCAAGATGCTGTCGTGACTTTTCAGAAAAAATCTTGTCTACTACTACTGAGTTCGTTATTTCGATCCCGGAGTGGAGCGAGAGAATACGGATACAAACGGATATACAATCACGTGACTTCGGAGCGCAGAACAGAGAGGAAAGTGTCAACCATGTGTCAACAGACTGAATTATCGAACGCCAACGGAGCAAGCGGATAGAAAGGAGCTGACGGATATGTATATACCGAACGCGCCTAATGTCTCTCATAAGATTTATCATAGATGAATCATAGGTGTAACGACTCCTTACTGAAAATCGTGACCAAAATTTGTAGATCAAAACGGCACTCTAGATTTGAGTTCTCGTTTTACTTCCGGAATAATCCGCAATATTTTATCGGTCGTGGCGCTACTGTGGCAACAGAAAATAGCGCGACCCCTTTCGGGAGAAGTGAAAAGTAGTTCAAGAACTTAGAGTTTCGATCGACAAGAAAGTCTTAAACAAAATCTAATCAGTGCCAACACCAGGTATTCTATGCATCTATGATCTATCTTTGATTTAGACATTTCATAAGTCATGTAAAAATTTGCTGTCACGTTAGTAGTTCGTGCTCTGAGTATGTTTCTCTCATCTTCGTCTTCATACTGGCTCTAAATACAATTTTGGTGATGTAGGCTTTAATTGTGCGTATCACTTTTAATGGCTGATAATTATAATTAAATTATAGCAGAAATCATTCAAGAACTCTTTAGAATTGATCGAACATCTTAGTCCAGTCATATTAGTCAAAATAAGGTAAGAATCTCGGAATGAGAGATACCCAGCTGAATATTTGTATAAACCTTTATTTTGACACCCTAAAAAATGTCTCAAAACCTACATATTGTAAGGTGTCCGCGTCTGTCGAAAAATAAGTTCAAAGGTCACAAAAATCGATTTTTTTTACGTTTTTTGCAAATATCTTGTTTTCTATGGGGTGAACGGGATTTGTATTTATTATCAATATTATAGAAGATAAAATTCTCTACAACTTTTGTCTCAAAAGTTTTTTTATACGTTGAATCGTTTTTGATATAGAGGGCAGTGAGCGCTGTCTTGTATAGAGTTTCGACCGTTTTCTTTATCAAGGAACCACTTTATAGTAACCATGGTTATTCGTAAGTTTAAATCGTATCTTGGTAACTACGTACGTACTATTTCAAGAATTATGGCTGATGTGTGTTTTATTTGTGATAACTCTGATTCGAAAGATGCATTAGTTGAAGTAGTGCGCGGCTCAAAGACTTTGAGGAAAGCAAGTATCGAAAGAAATTATGGCCTCATTGATCGTCTAAAATCCGTAAACTCTGTAAAAGTGCATGAAAAACGCCGAAGTGTTAACATTAGCAAAAACTGTATTCAAGCTGCAAAGGGGCGATTAGAAAAAGGGGAAAGCATTGCTTCTCCATCTGTACCCTGTAAAAGACGAAGTGAAGTGTTTGATTTTCAGACTCAATGTATATTTTGTGGTGAAACAGCTGATGAGGCCGTAGAGATAAAGAAAAAGGAAAAATACCGACGTAAAATAAAAAAAGTGAGTACTCTTGAGATCAAACAATCTGTGATCAAAAAAGCAGAAGAACGCGCTGATGATTTCGGATAAATAGTAAAAAATCGTATACTTTTCCATTATGATTTGGTTGCTGCTGAAGCTAAATATCATGCTACTTGCTTCACAAATTTTTCAAGTAAAACATCATCATCATCGCCTCATCAGAAACTTCGTCAAGATAATCAAGTAACTGAAGCTATGTTTGAAATTTTCAATTATATGGAAAATAATAACGATTCACAATTTACACTAAAAGAGCTTAAAGAAGTGTTGACAGGATATGTGCCAGATGATAAAACTATTATTACAAGATTGCAACAAAAATACTTGACCGATATTATAATTACGAAGAAAGTAGGTGCTTTTACTATAATGTCTTTTCGTGATGCACACGCCAATATTCTATCGGAAGCTTGGTACGAAAATATTAAAATAATATAATGTATTTTCGAAAAAAAATATAATAATTTATAATTATGTATTTCTAAACATTTTATAAACTATTTGAGACATATTTTTGATCGGACCTACCGGTTGACCTTTAAAGATCCTCTATACAGGGTCTTTCACGAGGAACCTCACCCATATTTATACGGGAAACTATTGAACGTATTTTCATGAAATTCGGCACGGTATTTCACGATGCTGATGCAATCTAAAATATTTTCAAGGCATGAGCACCTCCGGTTTTTCCGGAAATGACGTCAACTTCCGTTTTTCAAATTAGAACACCATTTTTTTATTGTAGAAATAGATTCCTTAGAAAATTTCAAGTTATTTTGATGTAACATTTTTCAGTTTTGGTTGGAAAATTCTCTCTGAGCGGGAAAATTCGAAAAAAAAATCGAAAATAGAGCTCCGCTGAAACAAGAATAACTTCGAGGTTTTTGGATGGAAAATTTTCATTTTCGGGATTTTTCAAGATGTAAGATTGATGTATCCACTTTGAAAATCGAAATCGCGATTCATGATACAGGGGGTGAAAAAATCGCTTTCAAAGTTAGGGATGACAAAATCGTGAAAAATCAATTTTTTCAAATTAGAACCCTATTTTTTTATGGCAGATATTGAATCTACGTTAAAAAATAATGTGAGTGTATGCATCACACCCTTGCCCTAAAATGGATTTTTTCTGAGTTGATATCCACTTTAGGGCAAGGGTGTGATGCATACACTCACATTATTTTTTAACGTAGATTCAATATCTGCCATAAAAAAATGGGGTTCTAATTTGAAAAAATTGATTTTTCACGATTTTGTCATCCCTAACTTTGAAAGCGATTTTTTCACCCCCTGTATCATGAATCGCGATTTCGATTTTTAAAGTGGATACATCTATCTTACATCTTGAAAAATCCCAAAAATGAAAATTGTCCATTCAAAAAACTCGAAGTTATTTCTTGTTTCAGTGGAGCTCTATTTTCGATTTTTTTTTCGAATTTTCCCGCTCAGAGAGAATTTTCCAACCAAAACTGAAAAATGTTACATCAAAATAACTTGAAATTTTCTAAGGAATCTATTTCTGCAATAAAAAAATGGTGTTCTAATTTGAAAAACGGAAGTTGACGTCTTTTCCGGAATAACCGGAGGTGCTCATGCCTTGAAAATATTCTAGATTTCATCAGCATCGTGAAATACTTATAAGTGCTGAATTTCATGAAAATACGTTCAGTAGTTTCCCGTATAAATATGGGTGAGGTTCCTCGTGAAAGACCCTGTATAGTTAAACATTGCGCGCTCACAGCACTCTATCTCAAAAACGATTCAACGTATAAAAAAAATTTTCAGACAAAAGTTATAGAGAATGAAGCAGTCTAATCGTATTCCTCAATAATAAGTTATTGTGTTAAAATCGTAGGATTAGGAACATGCAGGAAAAGAAAACATCAATTTTCTCAAAGAGCAACGTTTCGCAACTTTATTGTTGCTTTATCAAGCTCAAGACGAAGGTGACGTATCTATAATTCCTTCATTGTTGGACATACGCTGCACGGTAAACAATGCAGGAGGACAACGACACACTCTCTCCGTCGTCAAATCAGGTACTGAGATATAGAGAATTTTATCTTCTATAATATTGATAATGAATACAAATCCCGTAAATCCCATAGGAAACGAGATATTTGCAAAAAACGTCAAAAAAAATCGAGTTTTGTGACCTTTGACCTTATTTTTTGACAGACGCGGACACCTTACAATATGTGGGTTTTGAGACATGTTTTAGGGTGTCAAAATAAAGGTTTATACTAATATACACCTGGGTATCTCACATTCCGAGGTGAAACTACTAAGATGACTGGACTATCTTACATCTCTCAAATGAGAACCTGACAAGAATTACACCTTTATATCTTTTGACATAGTGAACCTGAACACCAACGTACCTGCCAGTGACACACTTATACTAATTGAAGAACAACTTGTGAGGCACTATAATTCGGACAATTTCTCAAATAAAGACAATACCGATATTGAAAATATTTTGAGATTATATTTCCTAATAACAGAACAAAACTTTTTCGTGTTCAACAACATATACACAATGAAAAACGGATTAGCCATGGGTTCATCATCCAGTGGCCTCATTGCAAAAGTTTATGTTAACCACACAGAAGAACAAATTATGCAATTACCATTCAAGAACAAAACTATCAAATGGAAACGATACGTTGACGACGTTTCTTGCATCTGGAAGGGAACTGAAGACGAACTTAAAGAGTTCTTTGAGACAATTAATTCTATGTTTGAAATAAAGTTCACCTTTGAACATTAGATCTCTAGCACTATAAATTTTCTTGATTCAAAGATTACTTCTCAATGAAAACGACAACTTCTCTTTCGATGTACATAGAAAATCTACACAGACCGATATTATTATTCCCTAGCATTCATACCATGCATCATCAATGAAGAGAGCTGCTTTTAACTTTTGATGAATTACACCCCTCGCCTAACGGCTCGGGCTCCAAAATTCATCTACGTGTGTTATGACTTTCATTGCCGCTCATTGAACAATATACCTACTATTACTCGGTTCCATACTATAATAATAATGATAATAATTCAACATCAAATTTTGAGGGTTATTGGACCAGTGTGGGACAGCATATACGAACAGAGGGGAGCAAAGAAAGGAGTGCAAGGATGCAAGGACAACTTGCTCATAGACAAGAGCATATGTCTAGATACTACAAGCGCGACTTACACACATCATGGTTAGACTACGCGAAAGCATATGACACCTCGCCGCACGAACTGATAATACGGCTATTAAAAATGCTGAAAGTTCACCCTAACATCATCCACGCGATACAAAACATCATAGCGCTGTGGAAAACGAAGTTTGCCATCCGAACAGAGGGTAGAACCGTGTATACGGGATGGGTGAGATACAGGAGAGGAGTTTTTCAGGGAGATTCGCTAAGCCCGTTGTTATTCTGCATAACACTCATACCACTAACAATTGAGTTGAGGGAGAGCAAGATAGGATACAAGGCCGGACCACCAGGCAGAAGGAACCACCTGATCTCGCATCTCTTGTACATAGACGACTTGAAGCTCTACGCTCCCTCCGAGTCCGCACTACGGCAACTACTGAATATCGTTTCAGACTACACCTCAGCAATGGGAATGTCGTTCGGTTTGGACAAGTGTGCCGTTTTTCATATGCGGAGGGGAAAAGCTGAAGACGCAGGAGAAGATATTCGACTGGAAGATGGAATGACTATTCGACACCTCGAAGACGGAGAAACGTATAAGTTTCTTGGGATGAAACAGAAGGGTGTACTGGAGACAACCCAGATAAAGGCTGCCTTAACAGCCAGCTACAAAAAGAAGCTGAGAGACATTTGGAAATCGCAGTTGTCGGGAAAGAACAAAGTTTCTGCTACAAATATGCTAGCCATTCCGATTCTTACCTACTCTTTCGGGGTGGTGAACTGGACGGTGAACGAACTCCTCGATCTTGACAGGTCAACAAGAAAAACGATGAACATGAATCGTAGCCTACATGCCAACAGTTCAATACAGAGGATATACCTTCCGAGAAGCCAGGGGGGTAGAGGATTGCAATGTTTGGAATATCAACACTATCAACAAACATTGGAAATGGCAGTAAGGATTCTGAGAAGTGAAGATCCGCTCCTGAAATTTGTTGCTCAGCATGAAATTGCGAACCATGGAGCCTTCCTTTTCCGAGCTGCACAAGGGGCCGTGAAGAAGCTCAGCATAATCGGCGTATCGATCAATCCTGAGCTCGCTGGAACACCGATCACTCAGGCGGAACAAAGAAGCCTAGCGAGACTGATCCGAAAGGCTCAGGCGGATAAACCACTCGAACATCATATGAGTAAAAACTTGCACTCCATATATTTCAGGAGTTTAAAAGACCAGGACCTGTCTGAGGAATTGTCTTTCGCCTTTCTGAAGTCCGCTAGCCTCAAGTCAGAGACGGAGGGATTTGTGATGGCGTGTCAAGATGGAGTATTAAATACGAGATTCTGTAATATCATTGAGTTTAAATATACATAGAGACACATCCCGGTTCAACGATTTGAAGCTGAATTCAGTGTAGTTCCTTCACCGGTTCATAGATGGATAAGTGTGTTTCAGAGAAGCAAAAAAATTTTCTCCCGCATCTGGCGGTAAGTAGCTGAACTATGAAGCACTATTTCCGAAGCCGAATGCGATGACGATCAGGACCGGCGTACGAAATATTGAATGTTCAGTATTTCATCACCTTATTTTTTGGATGCAATAAAACGAAAATTATTTTTGATCTTTCATGAATATAAAATACTGATGTATGAAGAAATAAGGAACTGAATAAAACTCTTTGGACTCTAAAGCGACGCTTCGGAGTCATAATTCGTCTCGGGCTACAATGAAAACGGAATGAAAAAAATTACATTATATGTGTATGTGAAAGTGATGTGGACAAATTCAAAAAAATGTTTTTGAAAATGACTATATGAAAAAATTCAATAAGAATACACTTCGCGCTGAAATTCCCTGTTTGAGGACTGACAAGACCAGGGGTCGGCAACGTTTTGAGTCGGAAAAGTCAAAAATTTACAAAATTTCCAAATTTTTCAAGAGCCACAAATTTTTTTCTCGCCAATAAACAGTATTGGCAAACACCGAGTGCTTTTCTTAATTGGAGGTTGAAATGAAGAGGGGAGATTACATGAATAATTTTAAGGGAAAAAGTCTCATAAAAATGTGTCCGAAAACATTAAATTTCGTTTTCGAAATACAGGGAGTTTCTTTCTCATAGTATCTGCCTGTGGTATGCAAATTTCAATTGCAAACCTACCGGGTGATATTTCTTCTGGGATACTACCCTGGTTTCCTCCGAAACCTTTCTTTCTGGAGTCACTGTTAGTTTGATAAATAGTGGAAAGAAGCTCGGCTGTTATACTAAACTTTATGGTCTCTTGTAGTTTTACCGATTTCGAAAACAAATTCTGTTCGATTCCTCAGAAAAATCAATATTATCATAAAAATCAGTTAGTATATTCAGAACTATTCAAGTCTGGGGATCTGGCAGGCTCTGACTAATGTCAGGTTTTCGAAGGAATCGTTTTTCTCTGAATCGGTAGCAGATACGATAAAACTTTAAGAGACCATAAAATTAAGTCTAACAACAAAGCTTCTTTTTACAATTTCAAACTTGCAGTGTATCACAAAAAAAAAATTCTGGAGGAAAACAGGATAGTGTTCCAGAAAAAATATCACGCTGTAGATTTGTAATCGAAATTGGCATGTCACATGGTGTAAACTCTAAATGGTAATATCCATGCCAAATTTCAGTTGAATATCTTGTGAAATGCAGATATCTTCTATGAGAAAAAAACTTCAAGAAAATTCAAATTTCAACTCCATGTATCTCAATACGAAACGTTTGTGATCCCATATTTATGGGATGTACGATGTACCTGTTTGTACCTCCAATTGTACAACCTGAACATGTCATTATTAAATGCTGATCAAATAAATAAAACTGGCGAATGGACTTGAAGATCCGCAGCTTCACCTCCAAAGACTATAAAGAGCCGCATGGCGCAAGTGGTTCGCGAGCCGCAGGCTGCCGACCCCTGGACTAGACTATTTATGGTACATTTTCACCCCTCATTTCCTACCTGAGAACACTCCTTTGGAGAAATGCAAGGCTAATAATTCATCATTATTGATTCATACCGTTTGTAAAGGAAATATATAATTTGGATGAATCCGACCCTGCCTACGATTCATAGAATTAGAGGAAAATGAATATCCTACAGATTTCTGTAATTAAATAGTGATAGAACGGATCGGCAGATTATAGTTCATTTAGTAGCTACAATGTGCCGCCACTAAAGTTGGCAAATTGGCAAGGAAACTGCCAAAAATATATGCATCAAATCGTTGAACTGCGTTGTGTCTCTATGTATATTTAAACTCAATGGTAATATTCATGTCCATGTTTGAAATAAATGTTGAATCGCAGGAATGTGGACAGAATGAAATACTAATCAGTTATGATTTTGCCGACGTTTCGGAACTATTTTGTTCCTTTCTCAAGGCTAGAAAAAGTATTTATTAATCATACATAAAAGACATACAACAAAGAATGTATACATCATCATACAACTAATAAAACTTGTATTTAAAAATAATAATTAATGAGTCAAGAACGAACAACGGATCTAACGTATGACAGTCAATTGAATAAAAACAATAAAAACAAAGCAATGAAACTGAAGTTACATACTCCGTGGTATGATATATGCTGACACATCTTCACATATTCAGTCTCAGCCAAATTAATATCATATTTATTAAATACGAGATGGTATAAAAAGAACATCATGAAAATGAACACCCCAACAACCTGCAGGGCTTGCCATGGGCAACAGGAAACGATTATGCACATCCTTTCCGCCTGCAGAGTCCATGCTCCATCAGGGTATGTAGAGAGACACAACGCGGCTCTACGAATTCTATACTTCCATCTGAGAGCCGCGTATGAGATAGACAAGGAACCGGTGCTACCATATGTGCCTCTGGAGATTGAAGCGGTGGTCCAGAATGAAGGAGCTCGCATATGCTGGAACTATCCTGTCTCAACAACACGACAGATCAATGCTGTTAAGCCAGACATACTTCTTCTGGACAAGGAGCTGAAGGAGTTATTTGTCGTGGAATTCTCCTCCCCTGCTGAAAATAATGTTGTGATGAAAGAAGAACAGAAGAGGCAAAAGTACAAAGATCTTATGTTCGAGCTTGGAACTTTATACCCATGTCATAAAGTTAGGATGGTCGTACTAATCATAGGATGTCTCGGTGGAGTGAGAGCCAACTACGTGGATGAACTGAAGATTATCCCGGCCTGTAGATCACTGGCCGAGGTATTGGCGCACAGAATGCAGAAAGCAGTTTTGCTCGGGTCACTTCATATCATCAGGTCCCATGAACTCTAGAAGCCATTTGCAGCTCATCTCTTTTGTTAAGGGACGCTACGAGGGCAGGATGGAGAACTCCTTCATTTAAGTGTGAGGGGTTTTTAGTGAGTAACCAAACAAGATCTTGGATTCTCACACTACCGAGAGTGCGGACTCTCTCGGTGCCCATAAAGGGTTTTCCCCTCACACGGACGTTAAAAAAAATAATAATAAGAAATATCACATCTTCGTTAACAATTTGTATTTCTTACAGAAAAAAAATCATCTTTACCCAAAAACCAAAAATTCACATGTTGAAAAACTCCTTTAAGTTGTAAGGTTCTCTATTTATTAAGAGTATTATTACCCTTTTAATAAATTGCTTGGTAATCCTGAATTCTTTAATTTCATTTGGAAGTTTATTGAAAAGTTTCATGCACATATATGATGAATTTCTCTCCGTAAGAGTTAGACGGTGTATCGGTAAAATGTAATCGAGTGTTCTTGTGTTATAATATGATTTTATGCTGCCTTCTGTGAACTTCTCCTTGTTTTTACTCAAAAAAGTTAGACAATCGAGTATATACAAACCAAAAACCGTTAGAATGTTCTTTTCCCTGAACAAGATTTCTTAAAAGGCAATTTATACATAATTCTCATGATTCTCTTCTGGACAATAAAAACCTCCTCCAGGTTGTATTCCATCCCCCAAAACATGATCCCATATTTCAGAACTGACTCAAAATTGGCGTGATATAAAATTTTCAGGGTTTTTTCATTCATATATTTACTGGTTGTTCTTACTGCAAAGTTGATTTTGTTTAGCTTTTGCTTAACATAATCAGTGTGTGCTCTCCATTTCAGAAAGTTGTCAATAAATATTCCCAAAAATTTCGAGTGCTCTGAACACTTACATTCAACTTACTTCAACCTAACACTGCATAATCTGGCTTAGAAATCATTTCAGACCTCAGGATCTCCGGAAATTTATTTCTACAATGTCACCTCACCGACGGTCGAATGTTGACCTTCTCTAATGGCGAGAAATGATGTTACTGGAGCGGTCTCGATCCACATTGCAGTTTTTCTTTCTACCTCTATACTTCACCCTACAAGAATTTAAATAATTATGTTCGTAAAAGTTCCATTTCGAAACCTCGTGACTCGTCAGAAGCATAAAAATTGATGCCAATAAAGTCTAACTCATTCCAGTTCTCGTGATGAGGATGTGGAATATTCATGACTCAGTTGACTGCTAGGTATTTACACCTCATCGAATCTATATCGATCCACAAAACCAGACTGAAATATTTGTTCGAATATTATTTTGTGACCGGATCTAGTTCTGGTTCATTTTATTTCTGGAAATGCTAATTCCATGTGCTTGGCCTTCAAACTTGAACTAATAAAATTTTAAGGTCAGTATAAGATGGAATGAACGACCAGAATTGAGTTCTTATTGGTCTCGTTTCAATTTTTTCATAACAAATGAAAATAAAGACAACCTATACATTTTTTTAAAATTTGTATCGATCTTTTCCGTTCTTTATCAAAACTTTTTGAACCTAATTCCTCAATTTGAAAATATGTTTTTTCTCTTTGCCGTCGTTTTGTTGAATCCAAGCTACTTTTTATTATTTTATTGTACAGGGTGACCAACGGGAATCTGACGTTTTAAAAGGGAACACTACACAGTTCTTTTTTAGAGACAATTTTATTTCAGTGCAAAAAATTGTTTCTCTATTGCAGTATCGTAATCATTGTCAGAAATGACAATGAAGTGTCAGAAGTTTTTTGAATTTGCTCTTACTTTTTGCTGATTTTTCGCTAAAAACAACCACTCCAATCTATGGGAGATGATCCCCCAACATAAGGGGCCTGTAGCGTTCCTCGAACACCTGAAGAACAGAAGAATCATCACTTGGAAGATCGGACCTGATCGAAAGATCCTCCCGATCCATAAGAGAGTTAGGACTTTGTGAAAAGGTTTTTTAGCAGGTGAAGTAATTTTTTTTACTGCTTCTTTCTCGTTTTTCTTCTTTTTTTCCTGTTACAGATATAATTTCAAGACATTTGCATCCAGTTCAATGAAAAGGCAATTTTCAAGCACAAGGAGCTCTGTAACATGGATAGCAGCATATTTTTTTGAACAAATTCAGTATCACCACACATACACGGGGAGACAGAATTTTTTCAGAGGTTTTTATCTGTTCTCGTGTATCATACTCAGAATTGTATGGTACCCCGTTCACATTCCCTCTGCTAACACTTAGATTTGGAGCGGAAAACAGATTTTATTCATTTATATAATCTGTTCCTTGTCGCCATTTCTTCACACGTGCCATATGCCATGTATTGTTTGATAAGAAAACAGTTTGTAATTCTCTCTTTCAAAAGAATATATATATAATGAGTTCATTACAGTTCTAAAACAGTACTGTAATCAGGGGCGGATTAACCAAGTGGGAGGCCCCTAGGCAGTGAAATTTTCGGGGCCCCTTTTCAATTCAATTTTTCCCGTAAACGGGGCACACGAGGTACGCGGGGCCCCTAGCTGATGCGGGGCCCCTAGGCAGTCGCCTCATCTGCCTAATGGCTAATCCGCCCCTGACTGTAATGAACTCATTACAGCATTGTTTTCAGTTATATTTTTCGTTTTGTGGTTGCATTGGCTTCCGAAGCTATCCAATTTCATGGTATTTATTTAGAACTGAAAGAATCGTATTGAAAAAATGAAAAAATCTGTACTTATCAAGTTTGGGTCTCAGATTACGAAAATGATAACGTGAAGTCGGCAATCCTCTTAGTTTTTGCAAAAAAATTCCAAAGTTTCCGTTTGGAAGTTAAGTTTATACGTAGTTCTATAGCTAGTTTTCTTCTGTTTTCTCAATCAATACTCTTTGGAAATGTTTTACCTTTCACCTTTTTCACCCTTGCCCTAAAGTGGATATTAACTAAGAAAATATCCATTTTAGGGCAAGGGTGTGATGCATACACTCACATTATTTTTCAACGTAGATTCAATATCTGCCATAAAAAAATGGGGTTCTAATCTGAAAAAATTTATTTTTCACGATTTTGTCATCCCTAACTTTGAAAGCGATTTTTTCACCCCCTGTATCATGAATCGCGATTTCGATTTCTAAAGTGGATACATCAATCTTACATCTTGAAAAATCCCAAAAATGAAAATTTTCCATCCAAAAACCTCGAAGTTATTCTTGTTTCAGCGGAGCTCTATTTTCGATATTTTTTTCGAATTTTCCCGCTCAGAGAGAATTTTCCAACCAAAACTGAAAAATGTTACATCAAAATAACTTGAAATTTTCTAAGAAATCTATTTCTGCAATAAAAAAATGGTGTTCTAATTTGAAAAACGGAAGTTGACGTCATTTCCGGAAGAACCGGAGGTGCTCATGCCTTGAAAATACAGGGTGCGGCACGGAGGATGGATGGTTTTAAAAAAATAATAAAAGCGTTAATTTTTACTCAAAAACACATTTATTGACGGAATCAGGTTCTCAAGGAAATAGCATTTGAGACAGTCAAGTGTGGAAAATCACATCAGGCATGTGGTGGCCGAAATCGGTGATGCAGTGCTGGGGCGCTGTGGGCTGTGCAGCGGTCTTTCGTGTAAGTGTTGCGGATTTTCATTAGCCCAATAACGGCAATTCTGCCGGTTAACCATGCCGTTGAGGTGAAAGTGGGCTTCGTCACTCATGAACAAAATGAGGTTCTCATTTTGATCGATCAGTGCTTCCATCTCACGTGCGAAGTTCATTCGTTGTGCATAATCTCCGGGGTGTAACTGTTGCACAATGGCCAATTTGTAGGGGTGAAAGCGAAGATCCATATGCAAAATTCGCCTCACCGAACGATCACTGAGGCAAAGTGCAGCAGCATGCTTCCGAGCAGATCGCGACGGACTGCGAAGAATGGCTTGTCGAACGCGTTCAACATTTTCAGGCGTTCGAACTGTTCGCACAGGTCCTCTTGGTCTCCTATTGATCAATAAATAAATGCTCAGTGGGGGAAAGTTATGCCCATCTGAAAAACGTCCGCCCTCCGTGCCGCACCTTGTATTTTAGATTTCATCAGCATCGTGAAATACTTATAAGTGCTGAATTTCATGAAAATACGTTCAGTAGCTTCCCGTATAAATATGGGTGAGGTTCCTCGTGAAAGACCCTGTATGTCCTTATTCATAAATACGTTATTCCGAATACGCTAACAGAACATTATCTGAAATTCAGATAACCGAATTCTCTTCAGACCACTTCACAGGTTTTTCGAATTCTTTTTCATAAATGGATTGGGATTCTTAAGCTATTAATTTATTCGCAATACTATTCGCAATTTTTCTCAATTTTGAAGGTGTTCAATCGATTTCTTCAAACATAATTCACGAATTCAATGCGTAATTATAAATGATTTCAAAATTCGAAACGTGAGATTCAAATGTCAATTAATAGTCACACCAACTGCCAAGATACAATACAAACGTCACGCGGATGTATAATCTGAATTTTTCATTTTATTTCGAGTTTTTCACAAAATTTGACTGAAAAAGAAAAAATATCGTTTAATACTCGTTGCAGAAGGCAATTCCAACACTTATTTCGCATACGTGTTGGAATAGGAGCCCATTCTGCAACTAGATTTGGAATATACTTACTATTATCTACTCCCATAAAATAATATATCAATTATTCAACAGATTTTGATCTGTAATAATCTATAAACCAATAGCGTGAGCTATAATAACTCATCATAATTAAAATAGGAAAAATGAAATTGCTCACGAAATGGATGAAGAAGTCGGATCGATCAGGAATTCTATTTTAGACATCAAGGTTCTTGCCTTTCATTTATACATTTCATTTGGTCTGAATATCCAAAAATTGCATTTGGTAATCGTGAATTTTTGACGTTTTCTCCGTGATTCGATTCTCGACCGCAGAGATGGCTCTTGACAACTGTTCTCATTTTTGAAAATGCAGATTAATTCGAATTTTACTGAAGAAGTCGAATATAAAGTATAGTATTCAATTCGCGGTAATGGTCATAACATAACACACTTGATGAATTACACCACTCGCCTGACTCGTGCTGCAAAATTTATCTTGGTGTGTTATGTCTTACATTATCGCTCATTGAATGATATACTATTGAAACCAAAAGGACGATATTTATGAAACTGTTCATAGTGCATCTGATGCCATATTTCCTGTTACAACTGTCCCCTCAACATTTTTAAAATGAATGGGATATTTTTTCAGAAATGACGACATATGAAGACGAACGAAAGTCGAAGACGTCATCGTCAGGATTGTCAGACTGAAGTGGAGCTGGGAAGGACATGTAGCCAGAGATCGAGAGAACAAAAACGGAATAGAGGTAGATTACAGAGACGCTGGGTAGATGATATAACCGACCAAGTAGGAAAGAACTGGATGAGAGCAGCTCAGGACAGAAGAATGTGGAAAACAGAAGGGGAGGCCTTTGTCCAGGAGTGGGCTATGAGGGTCAGCTGATGATGATGATGAAGATGATTTTTTCAGAAAAGTCCTAAATTTGAAGATAATTCTGGATGTCTTCCTGGAAATTGAAATGTTTGAAATTTCTCCGAAACCAATGTTGTGTGTATGATTTTGAATTGAAATAAATACTTACTGATGTTGATAACAGATAAGGTGCAATGTTTCTGTTCTGAATTATAAATTATCCAAGATAAATTTTGAGAAACTTCAACTCATGAGATATTTTTGGAAAAATTTCAATGAATAATTAATGTTTACAAACTGAGCTGGCTTTTTATTCGATCAAAACTCTCCGTCAGTTTTAAATTTCATGAAGAAGTCCATAACTCAAAATGGAGTGTAAATATAAATATTAAAAGTTACTCAAAATCTTACTCCACACTTTATTGATAAAAATCTAAGGACATGTTTCGGACCTATATAGATCCATCTTCAGCAAAACTGTATGTATAAAGAAAATTGTTCAACAGAGAGAATGACAGAAAACAAACATATACTTACATAATATAAGAAGTATAGTTATAAAAAGAGGAGGTGAAAAACCGTCAATGAATAAAATTTTTGTATATGCAGAAATAAACTACAGTCAAAAAAGTTATAATAACAAATCGGCTGTCGCTCCGTCACATTAGAAATTATTAACTGCCATATTTTCAAAAAACCAATATGACAAAACAACGCCGACCCCTAGCCACATGACCAGTGGAACATAAGAAGTTAGCATATACACAAAAAGGAATCTACTAAGGTATGCAAGTATACTGTAACAAACTGAAACAGATGGTAAAAAATAATATAGAATAAAAGAGGAGTAGAAGTCAAGTCCAACAGATGTCGTGGGTGAAACCGAAATCTGAATTTTCAGAAAGTGAAGGCAACGTCAAGTAAAGTTCAAGGAACCGAAAAATTCTCTCGTCAGTTTGGCTTCATTGAGGTTAAATTGTATTTCCTGAACGTATTTAGTTAGGAGGGTACGCAACCGCCCATTTTTTTTTCTCGAAAAATGACCATGACTTTTTGACAAAATCAAATTTTGAGAAAAGCAAAATGAAATGTAGTTCAGATCCCAAAAATCTACTGTTGAAAAAAACGCACTAGTCGTTTGACTATTAGAAGGGGAACGAGCGCTTGAAAAAAATTCAGAAAATAAATTGACTTGTATGAATTCGCAATTAAAATTTTGTATAATTGGAGCATTTTATTGGATTTTCTATTGAAAACTTCAATTTCCAATCGTTTTTCAATATTTTCAAAGTTTTTCTGTAGATAGAAAACATCATTACTCTCGGAATTTGAAATATATGTTTTCAATCATTTCAACCCCGAGAAAGTCTTCAAATCAGTTTTTACTCTTCCAACCTACCTGGTTCCATTTCGATGATTTCAATGTCGATTGATCTATAAATCACCCCTGACATAAAACGTCTGGATTTCAACTTATTATGTTTTCAACATCATTTTTTTCTGAAAAAATGTAAATACAATAGGGGGCCTCTGTGGGTTTGTGGCCTCTATGAGCTTCAAGGCCCTACGCTTAAAAGTATTAGCCTAACGGGTTAATTCGCCACTGACCATTCATAGTCATAAAAGACATATGAATTTCCAACATGCTCTGAAAAAATAAAATCTCATCGTTGTTAGAATCTCTCCTAGGAGAAAGCCCCAGCATCATTCAGCAAATATTCCAGCTGGTAGGTTAAGTTTGAACTTGACCCTCGTCATTTGAAACCGAAGTTTATATTCATAAATATAATATCTTCACTTCAAGGAGGTCAATTTCCTGGGGATGGGGTGTCGACTTCACTTTCTACATTTTGGTTTTCTTGAAAAGACATGTGGATATGGATTCATCAGTGGTTTAATAAAGTCAGACATAACGCATTTTAAGAATGTCGAATTTGATAAATAACTGAATCTGTAGCGAAAGATCCGTTCAATCCTTTTCATTCCAATTCGATATGAAATAAGGAAACCAACACGTTTACATCTAACCAGTTTTCATACCAACCCAAATGAAACATGAAATGTACTTCTCTTCGTTAGTTATGTAATGCAAAACTCGAACGTACGGAACCAAAAAGGAGACATTACATTCATTTATAATTGATTGTTACAATTATCGACAATGAACGAAATTGATGAAATTTGCATTTTTCTGCAATAAAAGCCAAGCAGTTTGTGACTTGGCATCGAGCATAACAGAAAAACACGGACTGAATAGCAATAACTGTATTTATCGCGGTAGTGAAATGGCGTTTAGGATTACCTTTCAATCTGGTGATCTATCAATACCTCGTTCAGATGATCTGGCTTCCTTGAATCAAACTTGAATATACCTGTTGATAATCTGCACCGAGATGTCATAATATTGCTAGAGTTAAAATAAAAAAGATGACAAGTAACCTGTGGATTTTCAGTATACACTGATAAATCCATTATTATCATAATAACTTCCCAGAAAGCACTTTTCGATTTTTGTGAATAATTTTTCTGCTGTATTCTGTAAGGTTTTTGCTGCTTCATACCGAAACATTTTTTAAAATTTTGTTGTGCCCGAGGTTGTGCCCGTTCGAATTCAAGAAAGTCAATCCAGTTCCCTATAGGAAGTCGAGAATTAAGAGAAAAGTAAAACGACAACTCTTCTTTCGAAGTATTAATTACTAAAATTTGCCACATTTGCGCTGACTTCTGCCATTGAAATTTTCACGAAAATTCTTCTGATTTTTCGTGGAAACAAGAAATTTCTGAAAAAATTCTGATAATTTTCCGAAAATTAAGATTTCGGAAGAGAGATGACTCTAAGCGACAATTGAGTGTACCTACTTGCTTGCTGTTTTGAATAACTTATTGGGAGAACTCGAGTCATTTACATATTAAAGAATTCCACGGTCCAAACGAACCGGATTCTGGAAATTGAAACTAAGAAAAGTGGAATAATTCACGAAAAATTGGAAACCGCAATTGGTTTGCTGTGCCTACTTCAGATTGGAAACCCAACAACTGCGTCAACAACTCATGAGGAAATTCCTCAATGGACAAAATGGTATCATCATAATACGGCCGATCTTACTCCAGGTAACAAACGGATTACCTACGAAATTATTGTGATATGTTCAATATTATTGCAAGAAGAAAACGAGTGAAGCTGACAGGCACGTAGCCAGGATTTTCTTTCGGGGGGGGGGGGGGGGGGGGGTTGGGTGCACAATAAGTACACATTGCAAATTCTGTCAAATATACAGGCATTTTCTGATATTTCGGGGGGGGGGCACGGGCCCCCCCCCCCTCGCTACGTGCTGAGTGAGGTACTGTACCATTTCTGAATTCCCTACCCTGTAATAAGATGAAATGCATCTATGCCAGACCAACCTACTTCATATTCTTTTGAAAGACATAATTACATACTATTTTCTTAAATCAAACAATAGGTACATGGCATATGGCACGTGTGAAGAAATGGCGACAAGGAACAGATTATACAGGGTCTTTCACGAGGAACCTCACCCATATTTATACGGGAAACTACTGAACGTATTTTCATGAAATTCAGCACTTATAAGTATTTCACGATGCTGATGAAATCTAAAATATTTTCAAGGCATGAGCACCTCCGGTTTTTCCGGAAATGACGTCAACTTCCGTTTTTCAAATTAGAACACCATTTTTTTATTGCAGAAATAGATTCTTTAGAAAATTTCAAGTTATTTTGATGTAACATTTTTCAGTTTTGGTTGGAAAATTCTCTCTGAGCGGGAAAATTCGAAAAAAAAATCGAAAATAGAGCTCCGCTGAAACAAGAATAACCTAAAGTGGATATTAACTCACAAAATATCCATTTTAGGGCAAGGGTGTGATGCATACACTCACATTATTTTTTAACGTAGATTCAATATCTGCCATAAAAAATGGGGTTCTAATTTGAAAAAATTGATTTTTCACGATTTTGTCATCCCTAACTTTGAAAGCGATTTTTTCACCCCCTGTATCATGAATCGCGATTTCGATTTCTAAAATCGATACATCAATCTTACATCTTGAAAAATCCCAAAAATGAAAATTTTCCATTCAAAAAGCTCGAAGTTATTCTTGTTTCAGCGGAGCTCTATTTTCGATTTTTTTTTCGAATTTTCCCGCTCAGAGAGAATTTTCCAACCAGAACTGAAAAATGTTACATCAAAATAACTTGAAATTTTCTAAGGAATCTATTTCTGCAATAAAAAAATGATGTTCTAATTTGAAAAACGGAAGTTGACGTCATTTCCGGAAAAACCGGAAGTGCTCATGCCTTGAAAATATTTTAGAGTTCATCAGCATCGTGAAATACTTATAAGTGCTGAATTTCATGAAAATACGTTCAGTAGTTTCCCGTATAAATATGGGTGAGGTTCCTCGTGAAAGACCCTGTATAAAAGTAAAGAAATAAAATCCGTTTCCCGCTCCAAATCTAAGTGTTAGCAGAGGGAATGTAAACGGGTTACCATACAATTCTGAGTATGATACACGAGAACAGATAAAAACCTCTGAAAAAACTCTGTATCCCCGTGTATGTGTGGTGATACTGAAATTGTTCAAGAAAAATATGCTGCTATCCATGTTACAGAGCTCCTTGTGCTTGAAAATTGCCTTTTCATTGAACTGGATGCAAATGTATTGAAATTATATCTGTAACAGGAAAAAAAGAAGAAAAACGAGGAAGAAGCAGTAAAAAAAATTACTTCACCTGCTAAAAAACCTTTTCACAAAGTCCTAACTCTCTTATGGATCGGGAGGATCTTTCGATCAGGTCCGATCTTCCAAGTGATGATTCTTCTGTTCTTCAGGTGTTCGAGGAACGCTACAGGCCCCTTATGTTGGGGGATCATCTCCCATAGTTAGACAGTGTTACAGAAAAAATATAAACATGTCACTTGGTGAGAACTCTCAACTGAAATATCCATGCCAAATTTCAGTTGAATATCTTGTGAAGTGTAGATACTATGAGAAAAAAACTTGAAAACAAGTCAAACTTCAACAATCGGTATCTCAAAAACGAAACGTTTGCGACCCCATTTTTATGGTACATTTTTTCTTGAACCTACTCAAGAAATCTCCCCCTTTTTTTGTATGTTCGATTTAGGAACACCCAGTATACCGAGATAGATGCATAGAAATACCTGCTGTAACGACTCCTTACTAAAAATCGTGACCAAAATTTGTAGATCAAAACGGCACTCTAGATTTGAGTTCTCGTTTTACTTCCGGAATAATACGCAATATTTTATCGGTCGTGGCGCAACTGCGGCAATGGAAATTAGCACGACCCCTTTCGGGAGAAATGACAAGTAGTTCAAAAACTCAGAATTTCGATCGACAAGAAAGTCTTAAATAAAATCTAATCAGTGCCAACACCAGGTATCCTATGCATCTACATACAGAGTGTAACAGCCAAATGGAATGTCATATGTAACAACACATGTAATAACAAGAGTGGGTTTAATAAATCAGTACCAACTGAGATCTCATTGATTCAATACAATAAAAATGGATAAAAATGGATAAAAGTGCACGGCCTCCTTCCGAGTTGAAACTAAATGGTGATAATGCCGCTGAATGGAAATTTTTCATTCAAAAATTTGATATATATATTAAAGCAACTAAAGCTGAAGAGGAGAGTGAAGAATACAAAGCTGTGGTTTTACTCAATTGCATAGGAGACAAGGCCCTGAAGATATATAATACGTTCGACTTTCAAGAAACCAAGGAAACGCAGAAATTCGCAAGTATAGTGGAAAAATTTGAATCCCATTTTATTCCGACCATCAACGTGACGTATGAAAGATATTTATTTTTCACGAGAGAAATGAAGGAGAATGAATCGGTGGATGAATATGTAACCCAATTAAAACATCTTAGTTTAAATTGTGAATTCAGCAATTTAAACGATTCATTGATGAAAGACAGAATAGTATTGGGAATTAAAGATAAGAACGTGAAGGACAGATTACTCCGGACAAAAAACCTGGACTTGATAAGGGCGATCGAAATCTGCAAATCTGCCGAAGTAACGCATAAACAATTGGAAATTTTATGTTCGAGCAATTCATCGAGAGCGACAAGGATAGAAGAAGTGGACCTAATGGAAGTGAGGAAGAAGAACACTCAGAAATATGGAAGAGAGAAACAGGAGTATAAAAAAGGAAGTACAAATTATAATAGTAGTTATAGAAATAAAACTTCGTATAATAATTATTCGAATCAATTCATGGCCCAAAATCTTGTAGGGCTTATGGAAAAAAATGTCAAAATTGTGGATTACTGAATCATTTTAGTAAATTATGTAAAAATAAAAATATAAAAAATATTGAGATACACGACGAAGAATTATCTGACAATGAAGAACTTTTCATAAGGTCAACTGAATTAGAAAATATAAATAAAGATAACTGGACTGCGGATTTAAAAATATTTCATAAAACAGTTTCTTTCAAAGTTGATAGCGGCGCTGACGTAAATGTTATTCCATACGAGACTTATAAAAATTATTTTCAGAATATAAGGATAAGTGAAAGCAAAATAAAATTAACTGAATATACAGGTACTCAAATTAATGTTTTAGGTTACATTGATATCTCAGTATTGCATAAAAATAAAAAATGATTCTGAAATGAATAACAATAAACAGTTAAGTAGTAGAGAAACAAATATAGGGCCTAGTACAAGTACTAACTCAAATGAAAATGATAAGATTGTTAGCGAAGAGGATAATATAGAAAATAAAGATGAATTCGAGTCAGTGAATACAGATTCGAACACTAGGAGGACTATTTATGTATCAAGGTATGGACGGAAAGTTCGACGTCCAAAATAATATCAATTGAAAATCAATGTATTCAAGTTTATTGAATTTTATTTAAGATGTGTATATAGAATTAAATTTTAGTTTTATTCATTTGTTAATAAGGGAGATGTCATATGTAACAACACATGTAATAACAAGAGTGGGTTTAATCAGTACCAACTGAGATCTCATTGATTCAATACAATATTATATGGAATAAATTTGATAACGAATAAATGAGGGGGTATTCTTATTTCAAATGCAACCCCCTGTATATTATTCATTTTTTGGATTCTTCAGAAAATTCTAGACATAATTCATGTACAATGTTCTATACCTATCTTCAACTTTTTTCGGAAATATTTTCAGATGTGTTTTCAGATTTTTTACAAAAATTAACATTTTAAATGAAAATTATTTTATTGCAGAAATTGGATACATACATTACACTCAATACTTATTTCCCATTTACCTCTTGATATGAAGAAAGTAAGCAAGAAGAAATAAAAAAAAACAAAAACAGTACCGTTAGAAGATAATTCTACACCAGATTAGCATGTTGCCAAGCGCGGCGAGCATTTTGGACACGCCCTACATTGACATTAATGTTTTTTTTTGTTTTTTTTTTAATTAAGAAATAATCAGTAATACTTATTAGGTTTTGAGTGTAATGTACCGAATTTGTGAAATAAAATAATTTTTATTTAAAACGTTGATTTTTGCAATAAATCTGAAAACACTAAATACTTCCGGAATAGTTGAAGATAGATATAGGACATTGTGCATGAATTGTGTCTAGAATTCTCTGAAGAATCCAAAAAATAAATAATATACAGGGGATTGCATTTGAAATAAGAAAGTTGGTATTGGCCACGGTCACATGGAACACCCTATATAATATTATCTTATTGAAAAATATGCGCATTTGAAATTACAAATCGAAGTGTCCGAGCGTTTTTCCTAACACCCCCTCATTTATTCGTTATCGGATTTATTCCATTTGGCTGTCACACTCTGTATATACCGAGCATGATATCGGTATAATACGAGGCCTTCTCAACTTAGGTGAATATATTTTTTTGACGATAAACTGATATAGGTACTTTCATATTTATTTTATCAGATTACATAAATAGTCATTTTTAGCTATTTTCTGAATATCGATGACCCAAATTTCTCAATATTCACCTAGCCATTTTTTCAATATCACTATCTAGGAGCATAGAATGAATGGAGGGAAGGCTCCGCTACAAAAATGAATTGCCAAAAACGTCCGCACTTGTCAGTTCGCCGCAAGGTCACGAGATGGCGCCAACCTCGTTAGTGGCTCCAGCATGGCTATAACTAAGATGCCTAGTGTTCAGTCATCGAAGCTATAACGATACATATTCAAAATGAAATTCGTTTTGACAAATTTATTTCCGATCATAGACTTTCCATATAATTGCGCATAAATAATTGATTAGAATGCGGTGATATGTCAACAATATTGTGATTAATATTATGATTAATATTTGCTGTTATTTTGAAGGGTGAGACTTAAGAAAATTCTTTTATTTAAGTAACGTACAGGTCTTCTTCTAGAAGCTGAAAAAAAACGGAGATGGAATTGTCGAATTTGTAGTAAGATAAGAATTTGTTTCGATTTCTTCATATGGAACAACCGGACGTCATTTTAAGTCAATCAGAAGGTCCCTTCTTCAGAAATTTTGAATGCGTCGTGATCCCACCGAGGCCTTTTTGGCTAAAATAGGTAATATTAAAATGGTTCAATATGTTTTGATACTTGTCAATAAAAATTCAAACTGTTTACCTTGTTTTTTCATTCAATAATCATATAGTACATAGCATAATAAATCACACTATATCAATTAAAAATATTATAGGTACTCAGCAACACACGTTGAAATGAACAAAACCATCAGGTAAATTAGATAGTTAAAGCCGCAGAATTTTTTTTTATCGAAGCCGATTTAATTCGTATATTATAGTAACTTACTTCAAACAATATTCGAATTCAATACAATTTATTTCGACCTCCTTTAGTCCTTTCAGTCAACAACAAAAAGTTTTATTATGCAATCACTTTGGTGTTGGTCGTAAAAATGTATCAATAAAAATGACAACCACATAATATTCTTTGCAACTGTAGCGCCACAGAACAAGACATATGTGACATATAGCCCTATTAGCGATCACAGCGTTATCTATCGGGCGTCACACGAAACTCTAACCTCCGCCGAAATTGGAAGTTCAAAATGATCTGTCGAGCGTATGAAGCCTTCCCTCCATTCATTCTATGCTCCTAGTCACTATTGTGGTTAAAAAAATTAATCATCGAAATCCAGATAATAGGAATTGTGTTGATCATTTCAAAGTGATATTTCGAATCAAATGAGTGGAATTACTGGAATTGATTTACGTACTCTTCTGATTGACAGTTATTTATTTTTTAATTGGATTACTGTGAATAATACAGTTCTTCGAGAAAATAGATCACACGTACCACATCCTGCATCCTTCACATTAGGCTGTTCATGGCTATCTATTCTATTCCAGGATAATGTACCGAAACCGAATGAATAGCAGAAGAATGGGCGACTTCGAACAATAAGAAAGTCGATATGATATCATAACGACATTCAATTAATTGTCTTTGGCTAAAGGTGACCATACCAGTATACATTTATTGCATAAATTCGTGAATCACAAGAACGTTCTTCTTAAGGAATTGTGCTCAATAGTTTTCGTAAAATATAGTCCAGACTGTTTTATTCCACAGTGTTGCACAAGATTGAATAGAGAAACAAAATTGAAACTGATGTTTCCTGGAAAAAGTGAATGTTTTTTTTTTTTTTTCGAACGTTCGTTTCAAAACAATTATAGAGAATTGTCTATTAAAGGTTGTGTTGAGAAAATCACATTTTTCTTTGTAACATAGCGATATATGCACCTATACTCAGTGATACCATTCAGAAATGTCATTTTATTTTTTCCCCTTATTCTGGGAATTTTCCGAATTATTTGTGAATTTTCAGTGCAAATTGTACATACATATCAAAGGTTTCCAATAAATTCTTGGATTTTCTCAATACAGACATGTAAATTTCGAAATTGTCCGACTGAAGTGTCTTTTTGTTTTTTTGTTTGAAAACCACGCAAAAATAGTACTACAACCAAGAGAATTTGAGCTGCCATATATTAATTTTTGAACCATCACGGTCACATGATTACAGCCGAACAATAATCATACTTGTCTGCTTGTCTAGGTTTCCCTTAGAATAATTGAGGTAATGGTCAAATACTGAAGTCTAGGTTTCAATCAATTAGAGAATATGTTACAGATTGCTGACCTTGCGAAAGGCCGTTCCATATTTATAATATTATAAAGGATGTGGTAATGAGAGCAGTATTCTTAATGCGAAAATGTGAATTAGATCACGAAAAATATCAAGAACGGATGCAATAAAGTGCTTTCCTCATGCTTTATATCATTAAAATTTTGAGAATGATATTATGCCAGAAAATCATTTAAAATTTCGGTTGAAATACATTTTTTGACCAAATGCTCTGAATTTTGCCTATAAAGTCTCCATCGTAAACTAAAATTTCATTATGTCATCATTGAACATGGTTCGAATTGAAAAATGACAAGTTGGAAATTTACTATCGGTAAATCCGGATCAACAAAACCTATGTAATAGCAAACCATTAAGAAATACTTTCTATTATCAGAATGATGGCGAAAACTAGATGCCAAAAACATGAAGAAAAAAGTCATCACTAGAGCTGAACGTTTCAAATGGCTAACATATAAGGACCAAGGCATCAATATGAAAACAGCAACGACAATATACAAGTCAAAATTTGATAATATTGAATAATATTGATCAAGTAACCGCAACCTCTTTCTGGAAAATAATCTCGATGTGATAGCTCAGTAGCTGATAGAACATTTCAGAAGTACCAGAATTGTAACACAGCAAAAGAAATAATTCAGCATCAGGAATTCATGTGAGGGTCGATGCTTCAAGTTCAAAACAAGTTCTCAACTTTGAGATAATGGGCTGAGTGTTGCGTAAAGCAAACTGCGTTCCCACAAGGTGCATTGATATTTCGTTCGGTCATTCAGCAATTTGGAAACAAGGTGCGGTTCAGTAATAAAATGGTTGATTCATCGAATTAATTGCTGATCATGATAAAAATGGTATCTCCATATTTTGATATTCGAGTATGCGACATATGGACATAAGAAAATTGAATATGCACATGGTTCATCTTTGGTCATCACGAAAATACTTTCTGACCGTTTTATATCCCTTGAAGCCATTCGGAATATGTATCCTGATCACATCAGTACAAGTCTTACGCCTCCAGAAATTACTACAATAAAAGCCAGGTTTGAGGTAAGCACGAAGATTTCAAGTCGTTACCTACGTATTGCTGTTATCATTATAGTCTGGGTGCCGGTGGGACAAATTGCAAATTATCAATAAAGCTTTTTTACTTCCTGTACCTATAGCTGTAGTTGGTAGAGTCTACCGCATTTTTCCGCTGTGAAAATTTTTGTACTCTCGGCCAGAGCTGTGAGGAGCACTGAAGAAAAGTGCTTCGAGCACTAAGCACTAAGCACTTAAATAAAAGGGCTCCCGAGTCTCGAGCACAAAGCACTTAGTTTCACAAAAGGCTCGCGAATACTAAGCACTTTGTGAAAGTAATTCGACATTTCGAGCACTAAGCCCTAAGCACTTTTTTTTTAGGAAATATTGAAAATGAGGTTATTTTAATCGGAAAAGAAATTGTAAGTTGGCATAGGTATGTGATATTGAAAATTTTGAATTCGATTCAATAAAATATATACCTAATAAATTCTTATTGGTAATGAAAGAGAAAAATGCTATTCGCTCCTGGATCTCTCTGTTTGATAATATTCATAAATTTACTGAAGTTCATTTTTTTCTGAAAACTCCCAGTCCTTGAAACAAAATTAAATTAAAAATGGAAATTTTCCTCTGTCAATTCTTGCACTGATTTGTCAGGAGCAAATCAGTTGCAAAACATTGTTGCGTGACGAATAACGAAGAAATCAAAATTAGAACTCAATGAACTGTGTAACGTTTTGATGTTGTCTATATAAGACTCTTTGGTCAGATGAAAACGTAAAAAATCAGAATCGTGGCTTTTGCTTTTTCTATTGATATCAAGTTGTCAACGCACAAATTAACAAAATACACATGGGCCCTTAAATTTTCCTTTCATAATAATCAAGTTTCCCCATTATCATCTCTCTGTAATTGCAATCCAAACAGTTTTGGGATGTTACTGTCATGTAAGGAAATGTTGATTTCAGATTTTATTAATGTAAAAATGAATTCGTACAACATTGGCTCAGGGCTTAGTGCTTAGTAATCCGCAAAAGTGCTCGGGAGCACTTTTGGGATTACTAGATTAGAGGAGGGGCGGAAGATCATATGAACTCGCAAGCACCTTGACCTTAAGATCTATTGTGCATCAAGCCTTTGTCCGAACCACTCAAATTACTAAGCACTAAGCACTGCTTTTGATAAGTGCTTGGGAGCACAGTGCTCGGGAGCACAAAAGGGCTCCGAGTACTTTCACGAGCACAAATCACAATGCTTTGGCACAGCTTTGCTCTCGGCTTGTTTTCAGCAGACCTCTCGTAAGTCGACCATATTTTCAATTTCTTTGAATCATATTCTTTTTTTGTGAAATGCAATCATAAAAACAATCGGGGAGAAATGAGAAAACAAGATCGTCTGACAGAAATCGTGTGGCTTTGAGCCACAAATCGCACTTTTTTTAATTATTAATAATAATGAGAATCGGTTGACATAATCGTATGAAATATTAAAATGTAATTGTCCGACGAAAAAAATATGTCGTTTTCCTTGTCCGACAAATGAAAATCGAAGATTTTTTCGAGTTTTTAAATTAATCAATATTTGTCGGACAAGAATGAATTTATATTTTAGAGAGATTCGTCTCATAGAAAAAACAACTGTTCACCATATATAAAATGCGGCAAATCCTCAGTCGGACAAAAAATCTGCTTGGAAAATATGGTTTTGTTTCAGAATTTTCCTTCGATTATTATTAAAATGAGACTATTGATTCTAATTGATTGTGTATAACTCAAATTGTTTATTGGCATTTTTTTTCGAATTTAATAAGAAAATTAATGGTTGGAATTCGAGCGCAGAGTTCAATCCCTGTCGAAGTCACTGTCATCCTCATCAGAATCCGTATCCGATGAATCTGACGAGAAGGTTGGCCAATCTGATGAGTCCATTGTAAGCGAGGCTGGGACGAAATGAAGCCGCATCCCGATTCACAATTGGTAGCAACACGCTATAAGACGAATGGTATCCAGTAGAAGTATCACATCAATCGCCAGGCAGAATGGTATTTCAGACTACAGAGGACTGTGGTGCAAAACCACTCATAATTATAGGTAAAATTACCAAACTATTTTTACAAAACTTGGTATTCCACAAACGGAAGTCCAAGAAACTGCCATTTTCCTTCCGAAGAATTTGTGATTTCGACATGGGATGGAGATTCCATTTTCAACTGGAACAGAAAAAAATCAGTTCGTGCATTTTTTATTTTACTAGTACTATTTTTCAAATTCAATATTACAGCTTCAGCCCTTAGGAACACATTGAGTAAACAACTTTCATCGAAATTTAAATGTCAAATATAATGATTGAAAATTATTTATTCATTAATTTGCCGCTTTGACATCGAGGCCATTAGCGGTAATGGACCGATTACATAGGTACTCACAAAGTATGTGTTGATAATAAATCAAATATCACAAAAATATGGCTAAAAAATAAGTGCTCCGATTTTAACATTAATTGAAAATGTTAGTCATGAAAACGCAGTCTCACGAGACCAATAACTTTCATTCGGTGGACTAAGAAATTGCCGAACATTTTTTGTCGGACAGTTGAATGATAGTATTCTGCATATCCTGCATGATCCTCAAGAAATCAAATTTTCATTCACAATATAAGCAAGGTTATATCCGATTAAAGAAAATAGTCTATTCATATCCAAATCAAAGCATTCAGTTCTTTAATTTTTGAATGAACGCCACATTTTTTGTCGGAAAACTGGTCCACTACATTGTATTTTCGAGGTGGAGAGTGAATGAGGAAACGAAAAAACATTATTCTTTATTTTTTTCTCCAAAAATCGTCGTTTTCTATTTGTCGGACAAGAAAAACGATATCTCACAATTATTGTAAGCTGCCAAATGGATTCAGGAAATTTTAGCTTCATTATTACTCAGACCAATAGAGGGGCTTCGCGAAACTTGTTGATTCTAGTATCTAGTATCATTTCTGAATTGAAAAATGAAAATCGTTTAAATACTCAGATCATTTGATGATGAAAATAACACAAAGTTTCATGTAATCCGTTGATAACAGTAAAGATGAGGGGCAAAAAAGCTCCTTCAAGAAAAATATAGGTTTATTTGACTATTTCCCTCGTCTTGATTGCCACCAATCAGAAACGCGTAATTTTGAATCACAAATGGTTTCTAGATGGAAAAACTGTATGACAGCAGCTGTCAGCAGTTTTTTCGGGTTTACCCGCGGCAAAACTTGACAGTTGTTGTCAACGAAAATTAATAATACATACATTATAGATGCATCCAGAATAATCTGTTACTCATGAAATAGTCTTGTCAAAAAATACCATTCGTGCATGTAATTTTTCCTGTGAAAAAAATCGAAAAAACACAGTGCAAAGTAATATTTTTTTAACAAAAAGCATTCGTGCAGGTGCAAAAATCCTCGTCTTCGACTCGGATTTTTGTTGCCACCTGCACTCATGCTTCTTGTTAAAATATTACTTAGCAACGTGTTTTTTCGATTTTTTTCGGAAAAATTTGATGCACTTATGATATTACTTATGAAAAAATAATATTCACAACATATGTTCAAATCGTTGTCCATTTGAGGAAAAACATAAATTGCATGATGTGATATACACATATACAGGGTGTTTCACCTTAAACTGGACTAACACATATAGCCGTGTAGATGACACCGAGGAAGTCATTTTTGCCTTATGACATATAGGTAGGTACCCCGTTTTCGACGCATAAGCGAGATAGAGGGTGTTTAATGTCATCTTTGAGCAATATTCTGCGAACTGTGGTGAGTTATTCGTGATATTTGAAATAACGGTTTCTGATCACATCTTAGTATTTTTGGAGGGTCAATTGAATTGTGCTGTAGTGTTTTGCAAAATAAAATTCAAAAGGGCGGAAAACCTGCAAAGTTGGAACTTTTTTTTTGGTTGCCAATTTGGAAAGCATTATCTCAACGTACTCGATATTCTTAGATTTTTCATGAATCAATTTTTTCAAAATTCGAACCCAATTTTTTTCACATCTTCAGTGAAAGAAAAATTCCGTCCAAAATTCTTGGAATTTTTCGTGGTTGAACTATCTTTGTACTTCCATAATTTTTATTTGAAAAACTAGAAGCCGTACGAAGGACATAATTAGGCTAATGGGCTACCAGAATGACACAGAAAGAAATATGAATTTATAAACCAAAAAAATTTTTTTTCAAAAAATATTTGTAGGTTTCGAACTCTTTACGAGTATGAATTGGATTAATTTTAAACCCATAAAGCTCCGTTACCAAGGCAACGCTAGTTAATTGAAAGTGGAGAGTTCGATTTCCACCAAAGTTTCTTTTTTGGTTTATAAATTCATATTTTCATCCAGGTCATTCTGGCAGCCCATTAGCTCACTTATGTCCTTTGTACGGCCTCCAGTTTTTCAAATAAAAATCATGAAAGTCCTCTGAGCGTAATCTTTAGAAGGCTACAAAAAGAGAACCAATTGATATTTTTCCATTCAGTTTTCACACCAGTATTCAGAATGAACGATAGTTAAACCCTGAAAAATTCCAAGAATTTTGAACGGAATTTTTTTTCACTGAAGACATGTAAAGAAAAGATGAGTTCGAATTATGAAAAAAAAATTTCTACGGAAAATGCTTTCCAAATTGGCAACCGAAAAAAAAAGTTCCAACTTGGCAGGTTTTTCGCCATTAGACTTTTATTTTTCAAAATACTACAGCACAATTCAATTGAGCCCCGAAAAATACTAAGATATGTGACCAGGAACCATTATTTCAAATATCACGAATAACTCGCTACAGTTCGCAGAATATTGCTCAAAGTAATATAATAAGGCAAAAATGACTTTCTCGGTGTCATCGACACGGCTATATATAGTTTATGGTGAAACACCCTTTATAAGAACTCTAGAAGTGCCAGACGATACACATTGATGAAACTGAATTGAATTTGACAAGTGAAAATAAATAAGACATGAAATTCTATGACCGTCCCAGTTTTGAAGGAAGTGAATCAAAGCCTGCTTGGATTTTGTTGAACGAAAAGTGTTTTTTCGAAATTTTCGATGTATAGTGAAATCGGAAGTATATCATGATATATATTTTCGAAATCGTTGAAGAAAAATCAATTTCCCATTATGGTTTCCATTTGAAAAAAAAATTTTGTTATAGTTCCGAAATGTGAGCAGATACAAAAAATCCAATAGCAACGCTGAAAAGCAGTGAAAATAGTGCCCTGAAGAGTTTTTCATTTTGAGAGCGTAGATCCCATATTATACGGAAGTTGTTGTCAATTATAGTAATGGACCAAATACCAAAATCACCCTGTAGCTCGAAAACTACACGCCGTAGCAACTTGGGGTTTTCAATAATTTATGTTTCTCGAAAAAAAAAACATGACATGTGTCTTACTTTTTCTCTATGTCTTATACTGCCGTCCTAAGCCAAAAGGCAGTATCTCAAATCCATATTCCATACCATGTTCGAATTTCATCTTTATATAATTATTATATAAAGATGAAATTCGAACATGGTATGGATTTGAGATAATGCCTTTTGGCTCAAGACGGAAGAATAGTTTAGGAGTTGTAGTACTAAACCATCGAAATCTGGCCACCCTGTACAAATGCTTGTCTGTGTGTTACGGGAGCTATGAAAACTTGCCCAACTACACCATTTCCAAGTGTATTTCAGAAAGCGTCAATTGTATTTCAGAATAGTCAATTGAATTTGAGAAAGCGTCAATTGTATTTCAGATTAGTCAATTTAATTTCAGAAAGCGTCAATTGTATTTCAGATGAGTCAATTGTATTTCAGAAAACATCAAATGTATTTCAGATTAGTCAATTGAATTTCAGAAAGCGTCAATTGTATTTCAGATTATATCATATGTATTTCAGATTCCTGATTTCCAATGTATTGGACATCCAGATTTCATCATATTTTTTGACGAGTACTGAATTTACGTTGGCCAAACCTTCTGTCCAACGTATAGGTAATATCGATGCACGTGCCGCGCGCGCAGCTGAAGAAGAGCTATGCTGAAGTGTTGCGTTATTTTTTTTTAATAATTGTATTCATGATTGACTGTAGGACTGCTTTTATCTTATTCTATCTTCGGTTTTTCGTTCGATATCTACCAGAGGCAATCCCCCATGCTCCATGAATCATCCTCGAACCCCAAAGTCTTCCAGAAAACAGTTGTGGCGAATATTCGAAAAATGCTCGAATAAAAGTTTTCTTTCAGTTTCTTTTTTGTGCCATCTTAAACCGATTTTCCAAATATCACAGTCATCTCGCTTTCAGTCTCGGGACACGAATGACCATTTCCCAAATACAATTGACGATTTCTGAAATTAAATTGACTGATCTGAATTACAAGTGATGTTTTCTCAAATGCAATTGATGATTTCTGAAATACATATGATATAATCTGAAATACAATTGACGCTTTCTGAAATACAATTGACTAATCTGAAATACATTTGATGTTTTCTGAAATGCACTTGACTAATCTGAAATACAATTGACGCTTTCTGAAATACAATTGACTAATCTGAAATACAAGTGATGTTTTCTGAAATACAATTGACGCCTTCTGAAATACACTTGGAAATGGTGTAGGGTGCTTGAGATCATCACGACCTCACACCTCTACATCTAGTGATGGACAGTGTAGCACATAAGACTATCCTCAGAATGTCTTAAGAAGGATCAGGCCAGGAGAGAATCAGGAGTCAGACAGTTTGGTCCTCTCTGAATGATTAAATCTCATCAAACCTTCCTAGTGATGTAATGATCAAGAAAGTACAAGAATTGAGAAAAAACTTCAGAACAATGCTATGCAAAAGAAAGGATTGGAAACGGAAATACACCGACAACATTTTCAAATAAAATACAATAAAATGGTATACCTACATAGATGATTTTAAATCCGCTACAGGAGCTGGTGCTGGGATTTACGGGAAAAGTACCAAGTGTCCACTATCGTTACTTGCAATCGGAAGATGTATAGATATAAATCTAGAAAGAAACTATCAGAAAAGCGATAAAGCTATTCATTTCATACAGATAGCCAAGCTTACGTTAAAGCACTGAGCTTCTATGTCATCGATTCAAAGCTGATTTGGAAGTGCCGGAACAAACTCAATGAGATAGGCAAGAAGAATAAGGCCTTTCTAATCTGGGTTCCTGGTCATCCGGGAATCGTAGGAAACGAAGAGACCAATACAATTGCCAGAAAGAGCGCACAAACGCCACTACTGGCCCAGAACCCTTCTGTGGTATAGAAAAATGCACCTGAAGGAGAAAACCGAAAGGAAAAAACTCTGGTGGAATCTCCCAGGAATGGATAACTCCAGAAAAGTCCTCCGGAAGTTTGAAACTTCTAGGTCCAAAAAATATCTGGATCTCAGTGAAAACCAACTACACCTACTTTCCGGATTCATCACAGGACATTGTCGCCTAAAGAAGCAACGTTTTATAATGGGTTTATCGGACACTAACGAGTTTAGATTCTGTGGGGAGGAGGAAGAAACTCCCACATACCTGGTTACGGAATGTTATGCCATTGCAAGCCGAAGGAGAGAGTGCTTCGGACAAGAGAGTTATAGGAATGTGGAATTATCCTCGTTGAACCCGTCCCAGTTATACTGGATTTCATCAAATCTCTGGATATTTGAACCTCGTGATACTTGATTGCGATAAATGCGATTTAGTCCTGGCTATCTTCAGCACATTGACCATAATACAGACACCTAAATCCAAATAGGCAGAGAAACATCTTTGATTGAATGTGACATGAGATATTAATGAGCCTATTCAGAAGATACATGTGAGCCGTTCGATTGAATCAATGACAAAATATTATCATTGGAAATAATGGAAAGTGGACTAAGATTTCCTTATGAACCACATAATCATATCTGCACGGAGACGTGCAGAGTGCAGACGTATGCAAGTATCGCTCCGATATTTCAATCGTTATGATACAGTTAAGTGTTATTTGAATTACTTAGTTATCGAATATTGTTTCACAGTAATCAGCCACCGACTCCGGGAATAAAACCCCGGATTGATCGAGCTGTTTTACCGAATCAATTTCGAATAGTCAAGATGGCCAACAACGAAGATCCAACTGATGACGACTCAGTCAAAAGTCTTAAAGATTTCGAGACAAAGTGCTTCCACTGCAAAAAGAAAGTTGTAGAAGTAATAAAATGTTACAAGTGCTTCGAAAATTTCCATAATAAGTGTATGGAAAAGTCTGCAAATCAAGAAACATCGATTTGTAAACACGATGCTGGAAACATTGAAAGACTTGCACTAGAAATAAGGGACCTACAAACTCAGAATAAAATTGTCAATATCGAGTTAACATATCTTAAAGAAATAATCAAAGAAATCAAAGAGAAAAATGAATTATTGGTTGAACATAATGCCCTTCTAAAGGAGAAAATGAAAGTACATAATGAAAAAATCACAACAAGGAACGATAAATTACAGATAGGTAAAAATACAAACATTCATTCTCAAAACGTCAAACAACCGGAGCGTGCGCCAACACCTCGTATCAAGGTCATAAACAACACCGAAGAAAAGCCAGAGAATTTGACGCGTAATACTCCGTCAAATTGTCCCGCTACGACCTCTCAAGGTTATATTGAAGAGGTAAATAAAAATAAACAAACAGAACTAAATAAAATAGAACAGAACACCAATGAAATAATGAATGTGAACAATTCTTCGAATATTCCTGAACAACAAAAAGAAATGTCATGGGCAAATATAGTTAAAAGAAGAGGAATGAAAAAGAAAACAACAATTTTGTGTACAGGATCACAACAAGTAACCTCCGAATCGAAAATTAAAGGAGCACCAAAGAGAAAATGGCTTTACGTTGGAAAAATTCGGGGACCTGATGTATCTGCCACAGATATGGAAGATTTTCTTCGAAATACTATGGCAACTGACGATTTTGAGGTTAAAAAACTTCCTACTCAAGGAAATAATTCCGCTTTCAGTGTCGGCGTACCCACAGAGGAACTGTTTATGAACTTATCACTGGCAGAATCGTGGCCGAGAGGTGTAATTCTGAGAGAATTCAACTTCAGGAATTTTTTTCACAAGGATCACAACCCAAAGCCCAAAATGAAACAGTAAATAAGAAAACAAAAATATGCCTATTACATCAGAATATTCAATCATTAGGAACATCTCTACTGGCACTGGAGCGAGCTTTATGTCTTCACGAGGTGGATATTCTTTGTTTAACGGAGCACTGGAAGTCAGAAAATCAACTTTCAGCCTATATTCTCAATGGATACGAATTGGCTTCATCTTGCTGTCGTGATAAAGGTCAACATGGTGGATGTGCCATCTTTCTAAAACAAGGCATGCAATTCAAGGACAGACTGGACTTTAAATCACTAACGACATTTGGATCTATTGAATGTTGTGGTATCCAAACAATCATTGGTCCCGATAAGTATTTAATTATTTGTATATACCGCCCGAATACATTACCTTTAAGTAATATTGATGTATTCTTTGAAAATTTCATTTTATTGATCGATCAATGCTTAACAGAAAATATCAGATTCGTGATAGCTGGTGATTTTAATATCGATATATTATGTATTTCAAAAGAGTCTAAGATGTTTTTGGGAATCCTAGAAATGTGTAACTTGCATGTAACAGTAAAAGAACCAACCAGGATAACTTTGACCACGGCCACGTGTCTGGACAATATAATTTCGAATGTTCAAGGTGTAACTTCCGTCATTGAAGAACACTTGTCTGATCACTGCGGGCAGAAATTCATGTTTCAAATTGACTCTACCTCTGTTAAAATAAATAATAAAAGAAGTGTAAGAAAGTATAACGACCATAATCACCAAATTTTCCAACAGTTACTGTTGGATATTGATTGGTCTGAACTTTACTCTATTCCCAACAACAATATTAATGAAATGTGGCACAATTTTTCATTCAATATTTCTGAAAGTTTTCAAAAATCATTTCCTTCAAAAACAGTCACTTTTTTTGGAAAAAAAAAGATAAGGGTTACACCGGAAATTGAATCATTGAAGCGATCCCTAGACTTATTATTTGTTGTATCCAGGTTTAGACCTGAATATTCTGATACTTATAAAAACACTAAACTCCGTTATGATGCCGCTCTGATCTCAAATAAACAGGATTTTTACTCTTCAGCGATTAGCAATGCTCCTAATAAATCTGCTGCAACCTGGAATGTCATCAAAGAAGTAACTAATAAAAATCGAACACCTGAGAATAAACTTCCCTCACAACACTCGGAGGAATGTTTACAGAGTAGGATGTTACACTTGGCAGAGGATTTTAACGATTTTTTCGTCGGTGTACCTACCAGGGAGAACTCTAATATGTCCTCAAACACTAATCAAAGTACGAAAGAACCCATCATGAATTCATTTTTTCTTTTTGACGTTCTTGAACTCGATATTTTATCCGTCGTTAAGGCGATGAAAAATAAAAATTCCTCTGGACATGATGACATTCCAATGCCTGTAATTAAACGTCATATAAATAGCTTTATAACGCCACTTTCTCACATAATGAATAATGTATTTAAATCAGGCATTTTTCCAGATGCTCTCAAAAAATCTCTAGTGAAACCCTATCATAAGAAAGGCAGTTTGGAGGACTTTTCAAATTACAGACCTATTAGTCTAATTACATCATTTGCTAAAATTTTCGAAAAAATCTTAGCTAATAGACTCATTAAGTTTCTTCAAAAATTCAATATTTTATCTGATAATCAACATGGGTTCATTAAGAATAAAGGCACAGAAACTGCAGTGTTTGAATTTACACGGGAAATACTTCGTAGTCTTGAAAAGGGGGAAATCCCAGCCGGCCTTTTTGTCGATTTTTCCAAAGCATTCGACTGCGTAAATCACGACATACTATTGGCAAAACCCGATAAATGTGGTATAAGAGGTACGCCACTTAAACTTCTAGATTCTTATTTAAAAAACCGAAAACAAGTAGTTGTCTTGCATCACGAGAACAATCAGTTCAGCTCGTCTGAGAGATCCCTATTGAAGGGAGTCCCTCAAGGAACTATATTGGGGCCTATATTATTCGTTTTATATATTAACGACTTACCTGAAATATTTCAATCAGGGGAACTATTGCGCCTGCATAATGTTCATGCAAAACCTTATCTTTATGCAGACGACACTAATATTCTGGTTTCATGCAATAGTATGGAAACAGTAATGAATAGTTTGGAGGTAACTATGGGCAAAATTGAAAATTGGTGTACTGATAATTGCTTAGTACTTAATGCAGATAAAACTAAGGTTTCGATATTTTCGGGTATTCGAAAAAATTTAGTAGTCCCTGATGATATCACATTTGATACTAATAAAATTAAGATCACTCCTTATATAAAATTACTTGGTCTAGACATAGATAAACATCTAAACTGGGGATTTCATTGTGAAACTTTATCGAGCAAGCTAAATAAAGTTGGCTATATTCTTAAGGTTTTGAGAAATCAAGTAAATCTAAGTACATTGAAGGTCATATATTTCTCAAACTTTCAATCGCTCTTATCATACGGTATAGTTTTTTGGGGAGCTAGCTCTCATGCTGAAAGATTGTTCATCTCACAAAAATTTGCCATAAGAACGATGTTTCGCATGAAATTTAGGCAATCTTGTAGAGGCACATTTAAGGATAATAATATCTTGACCTTACCTGGTTTATACATTTATAGAACACTTCTATTCTTCTATAAAAATAAGCACTATTTCAATACTAATAAAAATGTCAATACCACTAGAAGAATGTGTGAATATTTTTATCCTCCACACAGACTGGCTCTTACAGAAAAACATACATTTTATATGTGTATAAAGCTGTATAACTGCTTACCAAGCTACATTAGAAATATAACTAGTTACTGTTCATTTCGAAAAGCATTGTTTACTCTTCTATCAAATTGTGAGCCATACTCAGTACATGAGTTCATGGATAGTTTTAGGTAATAAATATGTAACTATTGTATGAATATGTTATTAGTGAATGTTGTTTTTCTTCTATTTTCGAAACTTTGACCTGTTTTCATTTTGTTATCTATGATAGCTATTCTGAAAATAAAAACCTATTATTATTATTATTATTATTATTATTATTAATTGAAGAAGATGCCAATGAAACGTATTAGGTCTTTTAAAATTCTTGACATGTTTTGCTTCCAGAAATGGATTGCATCAGGAATTACGACCTGAAAATATTATCATTTCTGGTAATTTTAAAGTAGTAAGAACATATCCTACTCGTGTAAACTAGTCCGCGTAATTTCTCCAGATCAAATCAATCTCGTGACAATTAAAATTCTTCTGAATCGGTTTGTTCACCGTAGAACTCCATTAATGGTCGGGTTAGAATTCAAAGTTTCAGAATGACCAAATCAAGCACTGCAAAAAATCACAAAGGTGGAATTCCTTGCTGAAAAGCAGCAGAAATAAGGCAATTCTTCAGAGGTCGATGTGGGCATGGAAAGCTGGAATATAAATTGGAACAGTTATAGGTATTTGTATTTTAATTTAGTGATGAATTCATTCAGTTGTATTCTATGGAGTGCGAGTAATTGTAGCGTATTGTGACAAATTACGAAATGGACTTATTGGAACCGACACTCCCCATGTCGATCCCAATGAATCACCTTTATGCTAATAACACTGATTTGCAAATGTTGTAAAAGTTTATGGATGTAGGTGAAATGTCTGTCGAGTGATTGAACATCGATTACATAGTTGAATGTGGAGTAAAAATTAATAATTAATCGGTTGAAGTTTCCTAAGCTTCATCATGAATAAACGTCACTCAGCTCCAGGTAGAAAATTTCAAAGTAGCTACTAGGAAATGTTCATTGTTCATGTCGAATCAATCATGAATAGGAATATTATTACGTACTTTCTTCTTTTTTTTCGAAATGATTTGAATATTTTTATCATAGAATTGGGACGCAGCAATGCTATGACCAAGAAAATATGGTTCAAAGATCATTTTATCCGTATATATTCTTATGTATTATGGTCGATTCATAATGAACGTAATTTGGACGTAATCCACAGAAAACGTTAGATCATTTGTCAAGAATACGGGCCCAGGCCCGCTGTAAGCTGGCGTGCAAGGCGTGCACCGCACAAGAGCCCAAAATGAAGAAAATAAAGGATTCTATTACATAATATTTCATTACGTTTATGCCGTTTATGCACGGATTACGTTTACGTGCTCTTTACGTCATTGTTATAGGGCCCCTACACGATCATTCGGAATGACAATCAGAGCGAAGATTGACATTCTGATTGAAGGTGTAAGGTCTATACTGATGGAATGACGAATGGACTGACGGATTTCCAAATATTTTGAAATCCGAGGTTCAATCACGTTGAGTGGAGGGGAGACTGACAGTCTGAATGGTGGTGTAGTGATTGTATCATTCTTTTCCTCAGTCTTATATTAATGCAATCATGGAGAACGGATGCTCGCAAAACTTTAACGAGGATTTCGCTGAGTTGCCCCAAAAAGTTGATGATGGAAACTGCCTTCAAAGGTTCATAAGTGTTTATGAATCTTTCCCCGGACTGTGGAATAAATCCCATCCCAGTTACATGAATAAATATGAAAAAATGTTGCATTGGAAAAATTCCTCAACATATATAAAGAAATAAAGCCAAATGCCACAGTGAAAGACGTTTTATTGTCTTCTTGGTGCCCAATGCAAGGATAATGGCCAAACAAGCCTTATCTTTACTTTTTTCATTTGGAGACATTATACTAATAATAATTAGAAGCGCACTATTTGGTGTTTAAATTTCAACTGAGCTGAAGTCATTTCAATCAGACTGTCAGTTTGAATGATATGTGTAGGGGCTTCAAGATTGAAGGCAGGATTGACAATCTTATTGTTCAGTCAGACTGTCATTCATGATTGACCGTCTAGGGGCCACTTTACGTTTATTGTGAATTGACCATTAGTATTGTCAAGAAGCATGCAGATCAAGATTCGGTTTTTTGCATATATGATTCGGATACTTCGAATTTTTCAAGGCTACCATTCAAGGGGAAGTCCTTACAAAATGCTTCATTTATCTTCGAATTTTTTCAATTATTTTGTTTAGATAGTTCCGATTTCACGACAACGTTTTAATAGATCCTACTAAAACCATCCACATTTCTTATTTTGAAATGTACTTTTTCGAAATGTCTTACGATGGAGCAATAAAATACAGGATTGTTTCGTACCTAGGTTAGTTCACCAAGGTTGTTCTAGTTTTATTTTTGTACCCTGATTGTTTTATCAGGGTAATGGTTTACTTGCACTGCTTCTGGTTGGTGGATGCTGGTGATCCACGTAAATTTCGATGATTAACTGTTGTGACTTCACAACCGATGTAGGGGGTATACTTAACTGTAAGCACCCTATGGTAATCTTGATGATTACTGCGATAAGTTGTTATCAGTACTTGATAACAACTACGAAGAGGATGAGGAAGTGGTAAAATGTGAACGCACTCTCAACAACAATAAACTGTATTTTTCTTGTTACCTCAACTTAGGTAACAAGCACGACACGATTATACATGTATTATTATGTATGTATTATGTATACAATCATATATTCGACCTTTCATATAAAAATCCATAGCAAGGAAGAATTGTGATGCACCTTCTATAAAAAAATTCATAGCAAGGTAGCAACATAGGTTTTAAAAGCCAAGCCCGAAAATAAAGGAGGTTGATTTCCTCTGAATAAAAGTGGGAAAAATCCACAAGACGGAATTCATGTTATACAGATGTTGCGCGAAGTGAGACGCAACAAGGATGTTGCATTTGAAGAAATCGAGTTAATTCAGTTTGTCATTTGTCATTTTGAAGCCAATGTGGTAGGCGATAGATCACAGGCATCGAATTCTTGCCCTTTTCGAAAGATGCGCAGAAGCTTAAGGAGTCGACTGAAAAAATGTTATGTTGAACAATTCCGCAGTTATGACTTTTTCTGTGTGTCTACGCACGACGCTATTTCGACACATAAATTTACATAAGGGGTGTTTCAAATTGCGAGGTTTTTTTTAAAAATATATAAAATATAGATAGCGCACTGAATTCGTCCGGGTGTTTTGACATTTTAGAAGTGTGATGTATGGCATTCATAAAAATAGCTTTGTGCACGATATACCAACGCGTTCAAATTGTTGAGATATTTTATAAAAATCAGCGTTCTGTGAAAAGTGTTTTTAGAGTGAATTTTATGGTTAACATAATCGTCCATTTCGAAGCACTATTGGTCGAATTATTGAAAAATTTCAAGAGAACGGTTCAGTGGAAGACCAAAAAAGTGGAAAATAAAGTCGTAGCGATCGTTCACGGAAAATATTGATTTGGTTCGTGAAAGTGTTGCTGTAGACCCTGTAATGTCCATTAGACGACGTTCACAACGAGTTGGACTTAGTGGGTCCACGAGATGGCGTATTTTACACAAGGATTTGGCTCTGAAGAAGGCATATAAGGTTCAAATAACACAGGACTTAATCATCAGATCATTCAAAACGTGGTTCATTTGTCAATTCCACCAATGAACAACCAGCAGATTTTTCTCAAAAAATCATGTTTTCCGATGAGGCACATTTTGAACTTGGTGGGTATGTTAATAAACAAAATTTGGATTTCCAGTACCTCGAAATATGTACTTTTCCTCACATTGAGTAATGAAGGGCAGTTAATAACACATTTGTTTTTGAAACCATTTATTCACTCTGAATTTTGAAGAACTGATTAATTATTCGATATTGAAAATGTGATTTCAACACGTGTGAATTCAAACGTCCCTTTGCTGTGACGTCAGTGACTCAATTTGTAATATGATTGTTTGAAGTTTGTGATGGAGGGGACAAAGCCCAGAGTAACTGAGTGACACGTCGCTGTTGTCAAATCTCTGGATTTATTCATAAATATATTCAGTAATCGTATTATATTTTATGTGGTCACTATATAATGTTTTTGAAACATCGTCATATAACAACTTAATGTTCATTGAAGTTGATATAATACTCAATCTCTGAAAATACAAATACTGATGTGACAACCACACCTACAAATTATAAATAAAAACATCACCTTCTTATTTGTCATCTTTCGACATTTTCGTCTTCTCTGCGTACTATAGAATGGCGTTTCTTACAGTTGAGTCTGGGAATATTCTATACTCCTAGGTTAAGTCAACTACTGACAACCAGATGGTCCCTATACACAGTTGCCAAATCAATAATTATTCTTACCACTAATTTACACTTCTCAAAATTAAAATAATTATATTTGCTTCCTAAATTAGAAGACCGGCCTATATATACCAATTCCTACCTGTGTAGACTAGGGATAATTATTTTCTATTGAATTTCTCACCTATCTGCTTACTTGAACCCTCTTTATCTTCAATTAAGAGGTGGTAAATTGAATGATATTATGAAACTTTATGGAGAACAAATGAAAATGTCATGATGATGAAAGAAAAACATTCAAAATCAAAATTATATAATGATATTGTTAGGAAAGTGAAAGCAAGGGCTTTTTCAGGCTAATTTTTTTCATGATTTGGCAATGCTGTCATCTTTATATCAGCAGCACGTCATGATGAGTACAACCAATCGGAAATCTCTCTAGCAACTGACGTCACACGATTTCCCGCTTCTTCTGATCGTTTGAGTTTTTTGAGTTTTCAATACTTTTTTGAGGGTATAAATTGATGAAAAATTAAAAAAAAAAATCACGAATTACGTGAAAATCCAATATGTCATAATATATTTTTTCTGAAAATGACTGAAAATGCCCTTTGTCGTTTCTGGGGTGAGAAAAATACACGAAAAATTCATGAGAAACCTTCCCATACTAAACGAGTCACTATTTGGTTTGTATTAAGGTCAAGTGGTGTAATTGGACCTTACTAACTTATTTGAAAATGCTGCTGGTGAAGCTGTAACTGTCAATGGTTATCGATACCGTCGGAAGATAATCAAATGTTTGCAGGGCCCCCGTAAAGGCTACTGGCGCCTGTGTGCAAAAAACTAATTTTGGTGCCCCTTAGGGCATTTTGGATTTTTTTATTTATTAGGTGGGTAGGTAGCAAGGTGCTTGAAATGAATCGAAAACCTGTACTTTAGAAGTCAAAAACTAGATATTCCTTTGTAGACTAAAATATAAAAGAAACAAAACACAACATAACAAACAAACAGAATAAAGTCATAACGAAATGAATAACTGAAAATAAATTCTTGTTCACAACCACTTTGAAGTATTCCCTTGACTAGTAGGATACAGACACTCTGTTGATGAATACAATAAAATAACCCAAAAATAAAAATCACATTTGGTTCATTATCACCTTGAGGCTGTATGGTGAATAGGGAAAATATATCGTTTAGAAGATACTCAAACTTTTATTAGGTTCCGAAATATTAGGTCGATTTTTTATAACATGGGGACATGATCTGTGACATGATCTGATTGTTTCTACTAGCAACTCCATCAGGAATTTAAATAGGGAAAGTGGATAGTTTTGTGGCACAAATGTATGCATGGATTCAAATTCGTATGAAACTGCAGTTCGTGTTCTTAAAGTGAATATTCACTAAGTTACATGGTGTTTCTTATGGAATTATGGTAACGATAGAACTAAATGAAACAGAGATGTTCTAATGGATCGTATAATTTCTATCGAAAGAAAAATATTTTTAGCAAACAGTATCAGTAAAAATGCTCGCCATTATAGATAGCATTGCGATACAATCGTTCTTCAAAACCATTTCGTACATGCTGTAGCATTCCAGGAATAATGTAACGACATTCTGCCACAATTCTTGCTCTAAGGTCGTCCAAATCTGCAACTGTGGCTTTATAACCTTGTGATTTCAAGTAGCCCCACAGAAAAAAATCAAGCGGTATTAGATCTGGTGATCGCGCGGGCCACTTCACTGGGCCCCTCCAACGTCCAGGAAACCTACCATTCAGGTACTGTCTCACCTGATCTGAAATGTGCGGCGGAGCTGCGTCCTGCTGAAAGTTCGCCACAACAATGAAAAAGAAGTAGCGATTAAAATTTTATACAATTAGACCAAGCCAGAAGTCTCTTGCACTGCTTCAACAGTGACATAAACATTGGTTAGAAATGAAGGATCATCCATGGAGTCAGAAAATGTAATACACATAGAGAAGAAACGAGAAAACGTGTTTTCAACTTTTGTTAATAATGTGAATAATTGTAAGAATTGTACCATTATCATTCATTTGGATTAATATCACCGGAATTTTGTCCAGATTGTTGTGAGTACTTATGTTTATGAAATCAAACATTAAAGTTGCTTATAATAATATTAGATTAGTGTTTCCCTAGGGATGTAAGTTGATCTACATTCTTAAGGGCAACCAATACCTTGAGTACCATTCACCTACGTTTTTTCGAAGCAGTGTCGAAATAGGTTGCTTACAATACAGGGAGTGCAAAAAATATATTATCAGAAGCATCCATAGGTCATAATTTGTTGTGAACAGACCCAAAAAAACATGACCGAAAATCTTTGAAGAGTTAATATAATTAAGTATATTAATTGACAGTCGGCGGTGTTAATCCGATTGCAATACGAATTTCGAACTTTCCTTGTTACAAATCTCATGACACTTGATACGTGTGTGACTAACACCTTGAGTGAACTCCCATCAGGCGAGACAATGAATCGATTGTCTTTCAGAAGATCGTCCGATCAGCGAAATTGACCTTGAACCAGTTGTTTGAGTTTATCTCGATCAATCTAGAATTCTTGGTAACTTTCTTATTCTTAATCGATCGTGACATCATTCCAGCTCTCGAGTTATGTCATTCTCTATAATTATTTTATATTTATATCCTTTATGCAGCAGATGACGTTCGAATATTGTAGGTTGAAAAGAGTATGCAAAATAGTTATAGCTGCCTGACAAGATATACAGGGTCCTGATTTAGTATGGTGTTCTTCCATAGCTGCCAAACTAGACATCTTTGGAATTCCGTTCCAAAACAGACATCTAGAAGAATCATTTCTGAATAGGAAATTATTTTTCAGTTATAGGTCGTCCCCGAAATTGATTATCCGACAGATGAGCGATTTTTCAAATGAATTACCCTATATAAGTAGGTATTTTCATATATTTTTTATTTGTTCGAAATCCTTTTTGATGGTGTGAAATTTTAGAGATATTTTTCCAGCGGTGCAGATCTTATTTAAACAAAACCGTGAAATTTTTAAGGCATAGCCGTCCGCTTAACGTCCTTAGAACTCATGCAAGCCCTTCCACAGACCCGCACCGAACAGATCGGAGCATCGGCATTTCTGCAATGGAGTGCGTCTGGTGCTCTGGTGCGGACATGTGGACGCTGTTTGGACGCTTAGCCGCTCTCATCGCACCTTCCAACCATCTCAACAGATGCCCTGTGAGAAAACCAGTGAGTAGGTGTAGTTGGTTTTTACTGAGATCCAGATATTTTCCAGATCTAGCAATTGCAAAATTCCGGTGGAACTTTTTGGAATGATCCATTCTTGGTAGATTCACCCAGAGTTTTTCCCTTTCGGTTTTCTCCTTCACTACGAACTCCTTCTTATAGCTGCATTTCCTTATTTTACCGATGGGTTCTGGTACAGTGAGTGACGAAAAGCTGTCAGACATCAGTATATACCCAGAATATTCATCATCACATAAAAGAAGCTTTACGCAGATCAGCATCGAAAGCGTTGAAAAGTGGAAGAAGAAATGTGGGGCAATGGGAATCCAACTTGGTGACATCTCTCTGTAGACGCTCCAGTTTGTGGACGATCAGGTAATTCTTGCTAGCGACAGAGATGACTTGGAATATATGACCAGAAAACTGCGGGATCAGTATAAAATTTGGGGACTCGGAAAGAATACGCAGAAGACAAAATACCTGTCAGTAGGAACCAAATATAAAGCTGATACCAAGTTGGAAAATGGTGGAGAGGTGGGGGTATGCTCTGAGTATACTTACCTGGGCGTGATATTTGACTTAACTGGAGAAGACAGCAGAGAAATTAGGAACAGAATACCCAAATAAAAAAAAGATAGGATGTCTGAATGGTATATTCTGGAGTGTGGACATTGAAAAACATTAACATCTACAATCTACAACACAATGGTCAAAAGTGCATCACTATACATGGAGGCTAACAGAAGAGAACAAAAGGCGATTAGAGGCTGTAGAAATTGACGTTCTGAGAAGATCATCAAGAATATCACGTCTTCAAATGGTTAGGAACGAAGAGATATGGAAAAAAGTTGGAAGGCAAGACGTGCTACACAAAGATATTGAAGCAAAACAACTCATTTGGTATGGACACCTACAGAGAATGAATGACCAGACACTGCCAAAAAGGTTACGGAATGGGTACCTACACAACGTACAAAAAGAGGGAGACCTAGGAAAACTTGGATGGAAGGGGTGACGAAAGCTATGAGCGCAAGAAACCTGAGAAAGGGTCAATGGGATGATAAGGAGTGTCGAAAAGGCATCGAACAACATGAACCCCTCTTTATACAGGGTGTTTCGGTATGACGATGATTTAGGGGCATCAAATATACCTAATAGATAATACTACCACCTTTTATTAAAGTAGAACAATATGAAAACATTCAACTCAAAAATGTCATAAAAAAATTCTTAAAAAAATATTTAGTCTAAAAATTTACTGAATTTTCCAGTAAATCCTCAATAATACAAAAACTAGTACATTAAATTATAATTTTCTTTGAATGAACAAAGATATCAGCTATGAAATGACACCCACATCATTTCTGTATGTTACATAATTTGAAAGTTATTGTTGTTTGAACATGACCCTTATGAAAATTGATGAAATAAAATAAACACTCAGTACTGCGCTTTTGATCATTTTTAATGATTAAACTAACATATTTATTATGAAACTTGTTCAAAATGGCCGCCTCTGCTTTGTAGACAGGCAGTGGCCCTTATGATGACTTTTCTTGATACCCTGGAAATAAATGCAGTGGTGGAACAGTTGCTTGGCCACCACGCTCTCTGGACTTAACACCGCTGGACAATTTTTTATGGGGAAGGATGAAGTAAACGGTATATTCCACAGTTCCAAACACCAGAAAATAACTGGTGCAAAAAAAATAACTCTTGCAACGAAATAAGAGCAGACACTGCATTGATTTCCAGGGCCACAAGAAAAGTCGTCATAAAGGCCATTGCCTGTCTACAAAGCAGAGGCGGCCATTTTGAGCCATTTTTATGGTAAATGTGTTAGTTTGATCATTAAAAATGATCAAAAGTACAGTATTGAGTTTTTATTTTATTTCATCAATTTTCATAAGGGTCATGTTCAAACAGCAATATCTCTCAAATTTGTAACATACAGAAATGATGTGGGTGTCGTTTTGTAGCTGATATCCTTGCGTATTAGTTCACTGAAAAAAATTATCTTTGTGCTAGTTTTTGTACTATTCAGGATTCACTAAAATATTCAGTAAATTTTTTGACTACATTTTTTATCGAGAATTTTTTATGTCATTTTCGAGTTGATGTTCTACTTCAATAAAAAGTGGTGGTATTATCTTTCAAAAAAACATTTCTTTCACATCTGTAGGACCTTTATGTCCATAGAAATCGATTTCATTTGAAAGAGTCAACTCAAATAAAAAAATTAATTTGAAGTGGCGGCAATTCCAAATATAGGGGGTAAACTCCTCGATGTGGGTGTTTTTGTCGTAAAAATAGGGTACATTTGATGCCCTTGAATTATCGCTAAGTAGGAAACACACTGTATACAAGGTATCCGGGAAAATGTGAGAAATCTCTCGGATTCAGATAAAACATAAAAAAATGAGATGCCAAGTTTGCATTATTTTTTTTTCTACGGCCCTTCCTACGGAGATAAGGCCTCCTAAATGACGTCACTAGAAATCTATTTTAATGGATATTTTCTGAGTTGATATTTACTTCAGGGCAAGGGTGTGATGCATACACTCACATTATTTTTTAACTTAGATTCAATATCTGCCATAAAAAATGGGGTTCTAATTTGAAAAAATTGATTTTTCACGATTTTGTCATCCCTAACTTTGAAAGCGATTTTTTCACCCCCTGTATCATGAATCGCGATTTCGATTTTTAAAGTGGATACATCAATCTTACATCTTGAAAAATCCCAAAAATGAAAATTTTCCATCCAAAAACCTCGAAGTTATTCTTGTTTCAGCGGAGCTCTATTTTCGATTTTTTTTTCGAATTTTCCCGCTCAGAGAGAATTTTCCAACCAAAACTGAAAAATGTTACATCAAAATAACTTGAAATTTTCTAAGGAATCTATTTCTGCAATAAAAAAATGGTGTTCTAATTTGAAAAACGGAAGTTGACGTCATTTCCGGAAAAACCGGAGGTGCTCATGCCTTGAAAATATTTTAGATTTCATCAGCATCGTTAAATACCTATAAGTGCTGAATTTCATGAAAATACGTTCAGTAGTTTCCCGTATAAATATGAGTGAGGTTCCGCGTGAAAGACCCTGTATGTCGTTCGTGTCAGAAGGAGTAGAGCTTTTGGAACCAACTCTGAAAACCCTAGCTCCAGACATATGGCGCGAAAGAAGGTTCTGAAGAAGTAAGGTTAGCTTAGACAGACTGTGAGAGTTGAAATTTTGAAATAAGTGGATTAATCCAAAGGTGGATTAACTATGTCGAAGACATTTTCCAAGAACACCCGTAATGTGGTAATGACTGAGAGAGGCGTTACAGGAGAAAGAATTCTGTTGCAAGAGATTTCAATCGTCATTCTGTAATAAAAACTCTGGTTCGACTCTCCCCGTACCGGAGTTGACAGGCCGAACGCACCTTAAATAGTTTGCTTTTTGTCATTTCCGTATGTGGTCGTCGGAAAATGAAATTTGGAACAGCAGGACGAACAGAATCGAATTAACGCGGGTTCGAGATCAGTGATTCCATTCTCAAAATTCGCAAAAAACCGACTTCATGACGAAATCATTTAGCCCTCGTTTAAGCAAAACAAGTGCTCTCGAAATCACAAGGTACACATGGTTTTGACAGTAATTAAAACAGACTTATGTAACAAATGCTGTTCTCCACATTCGAACATAATATCTAGTACAAATTTGTGCGGAAAGATAGGTATATCTGCGAAACGAGTGAAAATTACATTAACAATCAAACTCCGAAGAACCAGTTCTTTGGCGTACGTAAACTGACCTGAATTTTCAACAATTTGTGACTGCCCACGGCTGATATAGAAAAGAGTTATTATGAAATCTCCCAACGAAATGTTGCGATTTTGGACATGAAAATTTGTAGTCCAATAAATCGTGCTTACTGTTATCTTATATCAGATAATGCATATACAGATAATAGCTGCTTTAATCATAGATATGGGGTTGATATACAACTTTCAGATTATGTGGATTCAAATTTCTTCACGAGACATTTCGAGCCCGGAGAACGAAGAAAATATACCTACTGATATTTCCTCAACGAAAACCTCTGAACAAAAGTCAATGTTTCATCTTTGGAAAACGATATTTCTTTACTTATTTGTTATGGTACAGAAATTGGTTCTTCTTTTTCGTCTTGTAGGCATATTGTCCTTTCCACATTGGTCACCTGGTTTTCGGGATTCTGTTATCTGACAATAGTATCAAGCTACTGCGGGCGTTATTATTCGACGTTGAAAACGGGCGGCCAACACTTATAATAAGCTGATTGAATGGATTGATGGAAGGACTACTCCGATATTTCTTTCTGTTCATTTTCCATTGCTCTGAAGAACCCAGTTCATGCTATACAAATAGGTACCCCGATTTCGTCCCGAGAAGTTTTTATTTATTTTTTCAAAAGTTGAAGATGGCGGCCAAGAATTGTGATATTCTGATTGAATGAAAGGATGAAAGGACTATTCGCATGATTTTTTTCGTTCAATTTGGATGGCCCTAAAGGGCCAGCTCCAAGGATAAAACTGTGGGTATAGGTAGTTTGAGGTCGATTCGACAAAAGTTTTTATTTTTTTTCAAGAGTTTGAGATGGCGGCCAAGATATGTGAATAGCTGATTAAATGGATGAATAGGAGGACCATTCCCATGATTTTTTTTGTTCAATTCGGATGGACCTAAAGGGCCAGCTCCAAGGATCAAACAATGTGTATAGGTACTCTGAAGCCGTTTCGACAGAAGTTTTCATTTTTTTTTTTTCAAAAGTTGAACATGGCGACCAAGAATTGTGATTAGTTAATTGAATAAAGGGATAAAAGTACTATTCGCATATTTTTTTTCGTTGGATTTGGATTGGCCTAAAGGGCCAGCTCCAAGGATCAAACTATGTGTATAGATACTCTGAGACCGTTTCGACAGAAGTTTTTAATTTTTTTCATGAGTTCATGACGGCGGCAAAGACTTGTGATTAGCTGATTGAATGGATGGATAGAAGGACTATTCGGATGATTATTCTCGTCCAATCTGGATGGACCTAAAGGGCCAGCTCCAAGGAATCTTGTGGGGGGAAATTCAGAGAAGAGGGGATTCAAACAGCTGCTGCCATTCATATCCAGGAGTGTCTCCTATTCTTATTCAGAAACAAAAGGATGTTTGAAGAAAACAAATACATTGCTTATATAACATCCGCACATTCAACATAGATTTTCCTCACAGAAAAACGTGAATACTCAAAAGGAATATAAAAATTCTTATTTCTTTCACCTTATTCTGAGAGTTTTTATTCTCATTTGATGAAAAGAGTTTTGCATTGAAAATTCTGGAATGTTCAAATGTGAATATTCATTTAATCAACATAAATTTTCACTTCAAGTAAATATTTTTCATTCGAACTTGAAAAATTATTCCATTCAAATTATGGTTATCTCGGTCTTGTTTGTGCAACAGTTTGAGGCCTTTTAGGGGGGTGCTGATGCGCGCAACTTACTCCAATTCTTCCTGAATAAGATCTGTACTGTTTGAGAAGTATTACTAAGATTTTACGTATCAATGAAGATGGTGAAGGTCAATTTGTTGAATATCTTTTTTTGGGAACACCCTGTATATTGAAAAATAATTTCTTTAGCAGCAGAAATAAATATGCAAGAAATCTGTTGTCAAAAAAATTTTCTAAGATGTCTGGTTCGGCAGCTATGGAAGAAGAACGCACTATTGCAGGACCCTGTATAGTGTATATGTATACATACATACAGACACTCGGAAAATATTACCTCCATTCCAGCGTCCAGAAACAATTCCATATATCATTTCATATATTATTTCCGAAAGGATTTTGCTAAACTTAAATTGAAATTTTCCAGAATCAGATATTGCTCTCCTTACTAACAAAATAAACGAAGCGCTCAAAAACATTCTATATAAATCTGATTAAATTCACCAGAAATTCCCAGTGATCGATGTAATTTTTGTTGAATAATTTCCCGAACATTCAGAATCGGAATTGATAAAAAATTTCAATTTGAAAATTGAGTTACATCTCATCGTAGTTACAAAACCGAACAATTTCAGAGTCCTGGGAAAATTCTCATTTTTATTGGCCGTTCATTCTCAATTCCAATTTGCATCAGATCTTAGTGTTTGAATTATGAAAGAGAATGAGTCAATAATCTATAAGTCAGTAGATTGAGCCATTTGGATTTCGCTAATCCGTCGAACATCCGGCGTTGAAAAATAATTGCCATAATAGGTTATTCTAGGTATCTAAAGTATGGTGTCATGATTCATGATTGAATTATGCAGATGGAATATATATACTGCGACTAAAATATTCAATCTCCCATAAAATTCGATCGTCAAAAATTAGTATTCACTGAACATGCATAGATAACTAAGGCTATCACTTGTTGAAGTGAGTCCATACTTAACGAAGACATAGCTCACATATACAGGGTGTCCCAAGTTCGAGTGCCTATTAGACGTTTTCTGGAGTAGATACTGGACATATTTGAAATCTGAAAATTAGGATTATAATATTCTTCGAAAATATTTTTGTAGCCTGAGCACCTCTGGTTATACAAGAAGTGAAAATAAATTTGTTGAAAAAATTCTTTTTCAATTTTTTCGTTTCTGATATGATTGCTTAGTCAATGCAGAATACATTTCTGTTGAAACCATTGTAGTCATTGGAATAGTTTTCAAAATATCGAAAAAAAACTGAGAAATAGTCTTATTTCATGATCAGTGTTATATTCATTTTCCTTAGTCTAAACATCCCGAGTGAAAACCGTGGAAATCTTCTGAATTCCATAAATATCATCTTAGGGTGTTCCATATTTTGTATAGAAAACTGATCGGAAATCGGCCATAACTTCGGTTTTTTTTTCAAATCCGAACCATATTTTTCATGATTGTGTTGGATTCTGCGAAGAGAAATACTGATTGCACTCAAATATTCTCTGGCTCTTAAATTCGAAAGTTTCTGAGTTATTTGAGATTTTATGGATTTATGTTGTACGTATATAGAGTCAACTATTCCGAGCTGCAATCGACAAAGTTATGATGGTCACTAAGTTACTCTACTAGCCAACATAGAGGGTGTTTCACCATAAACTGGACAAACATATATAGCCGTGGGGGACCGAGAAGTCCTTTTTGCCTTATGACATATACCCTGTTTTCGACGCATAAGCGAGATAAAGTGTGTTTAATGTCAACTTTGAGCAATAGGTATTCTGATAACTGTGGTGAGTTATGCGTGACATTTGAAATGACGGTAACTGGTCACATCTTAGTACTTTTTAGGGCTCAATTCAATTGTGGTGTAGAATTCTGAAAAAAAATTCAAAATGGCGGAAAGCCTGAAAAGTTTGAATTTTTTTTCGATTTTCTTAGATTTTCCTTGAAAAAATTTTTTCAAAATTCGAACTCAACTTTTTTTTTATGTCTAGAGTGAATAAAAAATTTCAGCCGAAATTGTTGAAATTTTTCATGGTATAAATATCTCTAATTCTGAATACTTGGGTGAAAACAGAATAAAAAAGTATTCATTGGTTTTCTTTTTGTAGCCATCCAAAGATTACGCTCGGAGAACTTTCATATTTTTTATTCAAAAAACTGGAGGCCGTACGAAGGCCAAATTTAGGTTAATGAGCTGCCAGAGTGATCCGGACGGAAATATGAATTTATAAACCAAAGAAATTTTTTTCAAAAAACTTTGGTAAGATTCGAACTTTTCACCAGTATGAATTGGGTTTATTTTAATCCTATATAAATTTCCGTTACCAAAGCGACGCTAGTCAATCGAAAGTGGAGAATTCGATTCGCACCAAAATTTGTTTAGAAAAATTTTTTCGGTTTATAAATTCATATTTCCGTCCGGGTTACTCTGACAGCTCATAAGCCTAAATTTGGCTTTCGTACGGCCTCCAGTTTGTTGAATAGAAATTATGAAAGTTCTCCGAGCGTAATCTTTGGAAGGCTACAAAAAGAAAACCAATTGATATTTTTTTATTCTATTTTGACCCATGCATTCAGAATCAAAGATAGTTCAACCATGAAAAATTCCAAAAATTTTGGACGATATTTTTTTTTCACTGAAGACATGTAAAAAAAAGTTGAGTTCGAATTTTGAGGAAATTTTTTCACGGAAAATCTTAGAAAAAAGAGTACGTTGAAATAGTTCTTTCCAAATTGGCAACCGAGAAGAAAAAATTCAAACTTCTCAAGCTTTCCGCCATTTTGAATTTTACCCTTATTTCAAATGTCACGCATAACTCACCACAGTTATCAGAATATTGCTCAAAGTTGACATTGAACACCCTGTATCTCGCTTATGCGTCGAAAACGGGTTATATGTCATGAGGCAAAAACGACTTTCTCGGTGTCATCTACACGGCTACATATGTTTGTCCAGTTTATCGTGAAACACCCTGTATAGTCAACGATCGAGTGACCATAGAAGATAAATGATCCCATTATTAATTCACAAGTGATAGGTCTAAATATTAGTTGTAACTATATGGTTTCATCAGAATATATTCATCGAATTTAGATTCGATGAATTTGACTCTACGTACAACAGGAATCCAGAAAAGCTCAAATATCTCGGGAATAGGGATGTTGACACATGTTACAAATTCATATAAATTGAGGTTTTCCACATTGAAGGTAGTTTTTGAAATACTAAAACAATATTTTAGTGATCTAATTACGCTCATTAAATTAAATAAAATCGATTTAAAATGTGTAATCTATTACCGTTTATCACGTGACTGCAAACACGAATGAGAATACGTGACTTCACTGTTCGGTAAACAGCTAACCTATAACCTTACTGTCATCATGAGTACGAACTTACGAAGAACAGAAGAGAGTAAATAGCATCACCAGCGATCTATTTCACGATTATTTGTTATTACGCAAAGATTTGTTCGCAAGAAATCACACAAGATCAGTTCGCTTTGACAGACTGCGAAGTCTGTTTACCGTATAGTGACGTCATCATAATCACTTCGTTTCAGCGGGAATTTTGAAAACCATTTTTATTTACGCATTTTTTATTGGTATTTGCTATATTTTTTCCATGAAAATATTTTTTTCGTTTTTATATAAGGCTTATCTACGAATTAAAATCATTTCCAAAATATAGTCAACATCATTGATTTTAGGAGCAGGAGTATTTAAGGTGCTTTCACAATTTTTCTTCGCAGAATCCAACGCAATCATAAACAAATAGAGTTCTAATTCGAAAAACAGAAGTTATGGCCAATTTTCGATCACAGCTTTAGACACAAAATATGAAACACCCTGTGATGATATTTATGAAATTCAAAAGATGCAATACCTTTTCACATTCTTCTACTTTGACGTTGTGAGAATGGTTCACACTCGGGATGTTCAGAATAAGAAAAATTATGAAGATTTGAATTTTTTTCAGTTTTTTTTCAATATTTCAAAACTATTCAAATGAATACAATGATTTTAACAGGAATGTATTCAGCATTGAATACCCAATCATATCAGAAACGAAAATCAAAAAAAAAAATTAAACGAATTTATTTCCACTCCTTGTATTACTGAAAGTGGTCAGGTTCCAAAAATATTTTAGGTCTGTAGAGAATTTCGAACAATACAATGATCCCAATTTTCAGATTTCGAATATGTCCAGTTCTCCAGAAACATCAAATAGGAACTCTAACATGGAACACCCTGTTTGTGTCTCTGCTTTCGGTTTGAGTACCAAATGCATCCAACCAATGTTACGTCGTGTGTTAGCGGGGTGCTGAACCAACCTTTAACAATTGTATGGAATTTGTAGATAGTCATACAAACATCGTCAAAAGTCTTGCTCCCCTCCGCCTACCAACTCTCGAGTTGTTAAATGTAACATGACAATTATTTGTGTGTGCATGGCATCTTCATTTCCTTATGACTTAAACTACTTAAAGAAACCAATAATGCAGAAAATGTTTCAAGATCATTTAAGGCTAAAGTGAAGGGAGTGAAGGCAATGTTGGCAGTTATAATATTGTATTGAATCAATGAGATCTCAGTTGGTACTGATTTATTAAACCCACTCTTGTTATTACATGTGTTGTTACATATGACATCTCCCTTATTAACAAATGAATAAAACTAAAATTTAATTCTATATACACATCTTAAATAAAATTCAATAAACTTGAATACATTGATTTTCAATTGATATTATTTTGGACGTCGAACTTTCCGTCCATACCTTGATACATAAATAGTCCTCCTAGTGTTCGAATCTGTATTCACTGACTCGAATTCATCTTTATTTTCTATATTATCCTCTTCGCTAACAATCTTATCATTTTCATTTGAGTTAGTACTTGTACTAGGCATACATATATTTGTTTCTCTACTACTTAACTGTTTATTGTTATTCATTTCAGAATCATTCAATTGAACTTTATCTTTAGAATTAATATTACCACTATCTTCATCATCTGTTTCTGAAAAATAACTGTTACTTCTTGTATAATAAGGTTTAAGAAAATATCTGTTTCGTCTCAATACAACATCACTGCTAGATTCTTTTACAAGATATGATCTTTCATTTACAGGTTTCACAACATAGCCTGTAACCCAGACATTACCTTTTTTAATATAAATTTTCTCATTGTCATTCAATTTTCTTAAATTTCTAACAGATCTATCATGAAACATTTTCTGTTTTTTCTGCCTTTCGATCAATTTATTTCTTTGTCTCTGAAAATTAATATTTCTCGGCCGTAATAATTCATTTGTAACTGGCATTAAGGTTCTTGTTTTCCTTCCAAACAATAATTCACTAGGTGTAAGAATATCATTATCTATGGGAGTATTTCGATAATCTAGTAAAGCAAGATCTAAATCTGTTTTGGATTCTGAACATTTTTTTATAATATTTTTAATTGTTTGAATTGAGCATTCCACCATTCCATTTGAACGTGGGTAATGTGGACTCGAAGTGATATGTTGGAATTGCCAATTTTCAGCAAATTTTTCAAATTCAAAAGCTGTATACTGTGTTCCGTTATCAGACATAAAAATTTGTGGAATACCTAATCTACCAAATATATTTTTCAAATGTTTCACAATAGTGTCTGAAGTTATATTATTTACTTTACAGACTTCTACATATTTTGAAAAATAGTCTATTACAATAAGATATTTATCTCTACCCAACTCATACAAATCACAACCAAGTTTTTGCCATGGATAATCTGGTACCCTGTGAGGTTTCAGAGGTTCTTTATAATTATTCCTCGAATATTTTTGACAAATTTCACATGAAGTTACAGCGTTTTCGACATCACGGTACATACCCGGCCAATAAAGATATTGCTTTGCTTTCAATATGCATTTTGTAATACCCATGTGACTCAAATGAATTAATTTCAACATGTCTTTTCTTAAGGATTTAGGTACTACCAAACAATTTCCTTTATAAACCAGATTATCTATCATTACTAATTCTGCTCTAACATTGAAATATAATTTTGAATTTGACTCACACTTTGTTCTCGAGTCTGGCCATCCTTGTTTTATATAACCTGATACGATTTTGAGTTCATGATCATTTTCTGTTTCTTTTTCAAATTGTTTCAATCGAGTTTCGGTAATGGGAAAAATCTTTTTTAAATAATTCAATTGAGCTTCATACTCGTTATCGAAAACCCTGGCATCATCATATGGCATTTTGATTCTGCTCAAGGCATCCGAAATATACATTTCTTTGCCAGGCTTATACACGACTTTCAAATTATAGACTTGTAAATCTAGTAGCATTCTTTGTAAACGCATCGGGCAATCCATTAAAGGTTTTTTAAATATATGAATGATCTGTTTCTACGACGGTTTCTCTACCATATACATACTGGTGGAATTTTTTGACTCCATATACAATAGCTAGCATTTCCTTTTCTATCTGGGCGTAAGATTTTTGAGTATTATTGAGTGATCTTGACGCGTACGCGATAGGTTTTCCTTCCTGTAACAGGGCTGCCCCTAAACCGTCTCTACATGCATCTACTGATAATACCAAAATTTTTGAAGGATCGTAAAAACTAAGAACAGGTTCTTTAATCAATATTTGTTTCAATCGATTGAATGCATCTTTTTGTTCATAACCTCATTGAAACAAAATGTCTTTTTTCAATAATTCCCTTAATGGAGCGGATAATTCAGATACATTTGGTATAAATTTATGTAAATAATTAACAATGCCTAGAAAACTCTGTAATTCTTTAATGTTACTCGGTTCTGGATAATTTTCGACAGCACTAATTTTTGAATTATCTGGTTTTATACCTTCACTTGTAATTTTATGACCTATATAATCTACTTCATTCAATGAAAATTTACATTTGCTAGAGTTGAATTTTATATTACATTCACGCGCTCTTTCTAATACTTGCAATAATCTTTTATCGTGTTCATTTTTACAACTTCCCCAGACTAAAATATCATCTACATAAATGTGAACTCCTTCGATGCCCTCAAAGCACTGCATTATTTTCCTCTGAAAGACTTCACTACTACATTTCAAACCGAAGGTCAATCTTTTGAATCTATATCGTCCGAACGGAGTATTAAAAGTACAAAGCTTTGAACTATACTCATCTAATGCTATGTTCCAGAACCCATTATTTGCATCAAGAACAGAAAAAACTTTGGCGTCTTTCAAACAACTAATGATATCTGTATATGTAGGAACCGAAAAATATTCACGTTTTATGGCCTTATTTAGATCTATGGGGTCAATACAAATTCTAAATTCCCCATTAGGTTTATCCACTATAACCAGAGAATTCACCCATTCTGTTGGCTCTAATTCTTTAACAATTATATTTGTTTTTTCTAATTTATTTAATTTATTTTTCAATTTTACCAAAATTGCTTGAGGAAATCGTCTGGGAGCATGTATACATGGCTTGACCTTTGTATCAATTTTTATTCTGTATTGGCCTGGCATACAGCCAATTCCGTCGAAAACATCCTTGTATTTTTCCAAATAATTCTCAGCGGAACCATCACTTAGGGCTCCAACCATCCTGGCAATATTCAATTTTTCTATTGTTTCTCTTCCTAGAACAGGTTTTCCATTAGTTTTAGCAATGAAAAATCTGACATTATATTTTTTATTTTTATGCAATACTGAGATATCAATGTAACCTAAAACATTAATTTGAGTACCTGTATATTCAGTTAATTTTATTTTGCTTTCACTTATCCTTATATTCTGAAAATAATTTTTATAAGTCTCGTATGGAATAACATTTACGTCAGCGCCGCTATCAACTTTGAAAGAAACTGTTTTATGAAATATTTTTAAATCCGCAGTCCAGTTATCTTTATTTATATTTTCAAATTCAATTGACCTCATGAAAAGTTCTTCATTGTCAGATAATTCTTCGTCGTGTATCTCAATATTTTTAATATTTTTATTTTTACATAATTTACTAAAATGATTCAGTAATCCACAATTTTGACATTTTTTTCCATAAGCCCTACAAGATTTTGGGCCATGAATGGAACCACATCTAGTGCATCTAAATTCATAAGATTGATTCGAATAATTATTATACGAAGTTTTATTTCTATAACTACTATTATAATTTGTACTTCCTTTTTTATACTCCTGTTTCTCTCTTCCATATTTCTGAGTGTTCTTCTTCCTCACTTCCATTAGGTCCACTTCTTCTTCTTGTCGCTCTCGATGAATTGCTCGAACATAAAATTTCCAATTGTTTATGCGTTACTTCGGCAGATTTGCAGATTTCGATCGCCCTTATCAAGTCCAGGTTTTTTGTCCGGAGTAATCTGTCCTTCACGTTCTTATCTTTAATTCCCAATACTATTCTGTCTTTTATCAATGAATCGTTTAAATTGCTGAATTCACAATTTAAACTAAGATGTTTTAATTGGGTTACATATTCATCCACCGATTCATTCTCCTTCATTTCTCTCGTGAAAAATAAATATCTTTCATACGTCACGTTGATGGTCGGAATAAAATGGGATTCAAATTTTTCCACTATACTTGCGAATTTCTGCGTTTCCTTGGTTTCTTGAAAGTCGAACGTATTACATATCTTCAGGGCCTTGTCTCCTATGCAATTGAGTAAAACCGCAGCTTTATATTCTTCACTCTCCTCTTCAGCTTTAGTTGCTTTAATATATATATCAAATTTTTGAATGAAAAATTTCCATTCAGCGGCATTATCACCATTTAGTTTCAACTCGGAAGGAGGCCGTGCACTTTTATCCATTTTTTCGCTTTTACGACTGCGCCATATAATATTGTATTGAATCAATGAGATCTCAGTTGGTACTGATTTATTAAACCCACTCTTGTTATTACATGTGTTGTTACATATGACAGCAGTTAATATATTTTATTCTATTGACGAATTTTATAGTGTGACTCTGGATGACAAAGACTTGATTGATGATTTTTAGCATTTCATGTTTTATTTTTTAGAATTACTTTTATGACCTGTGAAGCTATGTAGCATTTGTATTAATCACCAATAAATCTCTTCCTCTCTCTCTCAGGAGTATGCAGGTGTATTCGGAGTTTCAGCCAATAACGAGAGAGGTAATAGTGAGAATATTCCATGAAAAATGCAATTTTTCATTTTGAGCGGGCAAGAAAAGTAGCTCTGCATCGAGAAGGCGCCTAGTGGCCCTTTTCCTTGAAACCGGCACGTTGCCCGAGACCGGTGCCTGGTAGACCCAGGGCAACATCCACAAGGGATGACTATTAAAGTCATTTTTTTAGGACCTATTGTCTCAACCAGTTCCATAAAAAGTCGGATGCATTCCCCAAATTCGAGGGCAAGAAGACCTTCAAGAGTACCTCTGCTATCCTATCACCTAGACATAGAGCTACCCGTCGCAATGGGCAGAACACCACCAAGACTGGCTCTTACCACAATGGCGCAACATATTTTTTTCGGACGAGCCATGATTCGGTCCACGAAATGATGTTCGACAAGAAAGGGTTTAAAAAGGTTCAGGCAGACTAGAACAACTGAACTTCGTCCAGGAAGTTGTGCCCTTTCAAGGCGGATCAATAATGTGCTGGGGAAACATAATTTATTTATTTATTTATTTATTTATTCATTCACCTTACAAACACTATGAGTTATAGTACTTACTGGTAAAGCTACAAACTAAATAACTACCCGTCATTACATAGCTGATAATAAAAAAAAATACAAAAAAAAATACAAAAACTTATATATCTAGACAACCATGAGATACTATACAAAAAAAAAAATAAATAAAATAAAACATATAAGAAAATCAGCAAAGCAACCCAACCCCCAACAAAAAACTCAACGCAAACTTTCAACGTCAGTGACCAGTCCCACCGCAACAACGTAAAATCTCTTTCTGATCAGAGAAAAAGAAATCCAAGGAACCCGCACCACAAAGCAACCTATTACAAATGCCAAGCATAGCGTTCAGAGGAGATATGCTACCCGGATGAACATCAAAAATCTCATTTGTAAGAATTCTTAGTCTAATCTTTGGGACTTTTATTTTCACGAAATTAATAAGACCAACATTTTTATATTTGTAGTTATTCACTACATTATAAACAAAAAGAACAGATTTTGTTTCCCTTCTAACGCTCAGCATTGCAATGTTGAAGGAATCAAGCATTGACCTGTAAGACACCATGTAAGGGTATGCATTATTTTGTCTTACGTACAGAAACCTTAAAAATCTTTTCTGTACTTTTTCTATTAAATCAATATTGGAATGCGCTGTTGGTGACCATATAACAGATGCATACTCCACGTGAGGCCTAACTAGTGCATTATACAGCACTATAATAGTGCTGATTTTAAAATTCTTACTATTACGAATGACAAAGCCTAAAGCTCTATAAGCCTTTGTAGTTATACAATTATAGTGCTGACCAAACCTCAAACTCATCTCAAAGTTAATCCCCAGATCCCTTACTTCAGTTTTCCTCTGAATAATATCATCTCCGTTGCTGTAATCTTTAATGAAATAATTTAATTTTCGAGTAAAAGTAACGACCATACATTTTTTTATATTCAGTGACATATTATTCCTGGTAAACCAACGGTAAACATTTCCAAGATCGTGTTGTAAACCAACACTATCATCAACATTAGATATTTGTTTGAATAATTTGAAATCGTCTGCATAAAGCAAACAAGTTGATGACTTCACCACAGTGGGCAAATCATTAATAAATATATTGAAAAGCAGGGGGCCCAAGTTACTTCCCTGAGGAACACCTGAGGTTGCCGTATATTGAGCTGATTTTGACCTACCGACCTTCACTATTTGCCTCCTGTTCCATAAATAAGACCTTATCAGATTTGCGGCTTTCATTGAAAAATCGAAGTCCAAAAGTTTTCTGTAAAGTACATTGTGATCCACCCTGTCAAATGCCTTAGCACAGTCGGTGTAAATGACATCCAACTGCTCCTTGCTTTCAATGGCCTGTGACGCATATTCAGAAAATAAACTCAAATTTGTTACAGTAGATCTATCTTGAACAAACCCATGCTGGTGTATTGTTATTTTGTGGTTGAATTGTTCATAGATATCAATGTAAAGAATATGTTCAAAAATTTTTGACAAGGTGTTCAACAAGCTTATTGGTCTATAATTCACAATTTCATTCCTTTTACCAGATTTAAAAATAGGTGCAACCAATGTTGTCTTCCAAGAGTCGGGGAAACATCCCTGCTCAATAGATAGATCAAAGATGTGTAAAAGGGGTGTGATCAAGTGATCTACACAACCTTTATATATGTAAGATGGTATTTCATCAACACCTGTCGTTCTCTTAGACTTCAACCTTTTTATGCTTTTCACTATATCTGTCTCAGTTATTTTGGAAAATGTGAACCCAATATTATTATTACTCTTATCTTGAATTGCGCCACCGGGTGTCCCATACACAGACCCGAAGAAGGTCGCAAAGGCATTTGCAATGTCCGATGGAAAAGAGAGAAATTCATCACCAAATCTCATTTCCACCGGCAGTCCTCCCTGTTTTGTCTTAAGAGAATATAAGACCAGAAGCTACGAGGATCTTGACTAATATTACCTTCAACTGATTTTTTATATGACTTAAATTCTGCTTTACTCTGCCTTTTAGTTTCTTTTCTCAAAGATATGTACTCTAGTTTTAAAAACTCGTCACTACGTCTCTTAATAAGGGAATGTAGGTGATTTTTTCTTTTGACTTTATTAATCAAGTTTGCGGAAAACCAGGGGGGAAACTTGGCATGGCCTGAGAAGTTTGTTAGTGTCCTTTTTGGTATACATTCATCCAGGCATTGATAGATATTTTTGTAAAAAAAGTCAACGGCAACATTAACATCCCCCGCTGCCAGTAGATCCACCCAATTACATTCTTTAATCTTGTTATACAGCAACAAAAAATCACCTTTAGAATAATTATAAGTATAAAATTTATTATTTATTTTTCTCTCTTTGGACCTAATCAGTTCCCCATAATCAACATTAATTATTAATGAAGGATGATAAGGATCTTCAGAAGTTAATGGGCTCTCCGATGCACAAACAACGGAGACTGCCATGTTAGAAATGACCAAATCCAAATATCTGCCAAGAATATTAGGTATCATATTAAACTGGTTCAAATCATTCATACTCAAAAATTGCTGCAGCAGGACATGTCCCTCACTGGTTCGGCCCTGACTCTGTTGGAAGCCAGGGACATTAAAATCACCCAAAATAACAACATTAGAAATATTCAACATTAAGAACTTATCAAACAAATTTAAGTAGCTTTCTAATTTTTCAGGACTCTCTTTTGGTTTAAAGTAAACAACTGATATATATACTCCATTCACTTTTATAAAGTATCGCGGTTGGCCATGATTTAGGTTTATCAAGTTTTTTCCCCTAGAACAGACGCAGTTTGGCAATCGTGAAAATTAAGCGACATTGCCAGGTCTACTTTCTATTTACTCTTTTTCAACTTTGTAAATGGAGTTATTCTTCGAAGATTTAACTGTGGCGCAGGTTTCGTAGAACTACTACATTTTCATACTGGACTATTTCAGGTTGTGCAAAAATGTAGTTAAATGTCTTCTGAATTAACATAATATTTTCTCAAATTCATTAATTTCCCAAAGGAACATAAATACGTAATTACTACGATTTTTTAGCAGAAACGGCAACGTTGTGGGCGTATCTGACAGTGCAATGACCATAACCTAACATTTTCAAAATATATACGGTGGAATGTGTCAAAATTTCATGGCAAACCGCGATACTTTATAAAAGTGAATGGAGTATACACATATAATTTCTTAATTTTTAACTTTATTATAACACAGTCAATATTTAAATCACAGTTTGTTTCTACTATTTCATAGCTTATATTCCTTTTCAAAGCCAGTAGCACCCCTCCGCCTCTAGTTTGTCCATTTGATCTGTCCTTTCTGACAACTGCATACCTCTCATCGAACAATTCTGAATCCAAGACACCCAGAGTGAGCCATGTTTCGGTCAGGGCTATAATGTCATAGTTCTCTGTTGCGACAGTATTATAGAAGTCTTCAGTTTTAGTTCTGAGACCTCTCACATTTTGATAGTAAATTACAATCTGTTGATGGTTAACATGATGTGCTTGCTCATTTATTGAAGCGGACTCCACCTCAGGCTCACCTACAATTGGGCAGGAGGAGTCGTCCTGCGTTTCTGAAAAAACTGTGCAACGGTAGCTCCAAGAGGCCAGATGTCACGCTTCCAGGCATTCTTTAGATCACTCTGATGAATTGTGACCTTCATTGAAGTGTATATTTCAGGATATCTTGATGGGTGAGACTCACAAATTACATCCGGGAAAGTGACACTCAACATTTTTTGCAAATCTTCAGGTTTTGTTTTAGGCGCCAGTCTGGACACATGGAGGGATGTGAGTCTTGGGACAGTAGCAATGTTAGGTGAGGATTCATTGCGGCCTACCACAAAGCGACGTCTCTTCCTGCTCTGCGTTTGCCAAGCTCCCTGAAATCCCTGTTCATTTTTATCAGAGTCGTCGCACAGATTCTGAATATTCTGATATTCTTGAGCTTTCATTTGTTGCTGAGCGTGATGTATGGCGGCTTTTACTTGCTCAGCTCCAATTTTATGCTTTACTGGATTCGTCTGATAGTTAAAATCAGCCACAGCGGCTTTGTTTTCATTAGGGACGGATGGTGAAATTATTAGGTTAGGTCGGCCAGCTGAGTGTTTGACAGAGTCAGAGGAGCCCTTCCGTTTCTTGTTGGCAACATTGGAATAAGTTGCGGTTTCGATATCTCCTGTTTTACTGGTTGCCGAGTTTTCATCTTTCGACAGATCTGTGTTACTAACGGTAGGATTGGAAATTTGGACGTTGCATGATAACTTTGAGGATAAAAAATCAATTTTCTCCTTTAGTAAAGAGGCATTTTCAATGAGAATTTCATTTTTGGACTCCATCTCACGAAGCAGCCTCTGTATTAATACATTCTCACTGAGATTTTTTTCATTGTTATTTTCATTGTTATTGCCGGCATTATTGAGGTTAGTAAGTGCCGCAGCATCAATAATTTCCCTTGAACTATTTACCTGGGTCGACATTAGGGCTAATTGGTCCTTTAATCCGGCCAGGTTTTCTGTAAGATCCTCGATTTTCTTGTCCTTCTCAATCATAATTAAATCAACAGCCTTATTGATTTCCTTTTCCCGTTCTGATTTCGCACATATTGGGCAGTAAACTAAGCATTTGCTCGCACTTGCCACACTTAGGCCGGTAAATCGTAGGGCACAGGATAAATGAAGAAATATTTCGCAAATTGCACATTTCACAAACGATTTTTCTACTCCCTTTTTACAATAAAAACACTTTTTGTTATTGAGTTCAGATTGATCATCCTCACTCGGCGCCATCTTATATGATAATGACTGCAGGCCTTCTTGATAGTCCATCACTCTGCAAGAATCCTACGTATAATTAAACTGTTAATAATATGATTCTAGGCATTAATGGAAACACAATTCATTCAACGTTCCGACTGATATTTTCTAGCACTTCAGGTATGATCAGAGGCCCAATAATAACATCAAACTCATCAATTTCTTCATCGAACTCTTGATGAGCTCGAATATCTTCTTCAGATGCTATAGGTTCGCTTCAGTATTATTCGATACCATCAGATTTTCTACTCTTTTCGAACAATTTGAGTCAACATGGCACATATTCATTCGACTACAGAGAGATCTAGACATAGTCAATCTCTACTTTCAACAATACTAAAATTCGTTCACAATCTCGACAACATAATGCATTTTACCCATATTGATCCCAACGAGTTTTTACACAGAAATGGACAACAAACAGAAATATTTTATCATATCCAAAAACATAATTTCAAAATTATTTGCGATTCGATTGCTTTTGTCATTTGAGATTTTTGATGGGCCGCCATACCGCCGAGGAGATGTTTGTACACTCAATAAATTACAATTAGAAGATGTCCCCCTCCAAATTAGCCTGAACTATTTTATGTGGAATAACCAGAATTTAATAAGACACAAAGGTTTTCTCGTTTACATGAAGTATGTGTTCATTTTTCGCAATAGAGTTGAAATAATCGGGAAAATTGATTTCGCATTCCGGACGATGTCAAATTTTTTAATGATTCGTATTTTTGTTCGAATTTCAGACAAAAGGTTGGAAGGTGATGAACATTAAAACGGAAATTTTTTATACAAGCATAGATACTAATTTCAATATAATATATAAGCGATTTGCGACACATTCGTGAATGTATCATGTGAAAGTGCTTATTCATCACAAAGAATCGAATTTAGCAGTCAAAGATTTCATAAAATCCAAATAAGAATTCTATAGATTGATTGAACTGCTCTTGAACAAAAAAATTTACATGATTTCGACATTTATTCGGGACATTTCGAAATTTCAATGTGCGTTAGACAACTGGTCCATAACAATGGGTGTGTTTATGGTGTGAAATTAAACAGAAATGGAATGGAAATTATGGGACAATCGAAAGAATCTGTTGACGGTGGCATTTTGGAATCACGTAGGGAACAAATTGAGGAATGTTCGCAGAAGTAAACAAATATACGAAATACCTTTGGACCATTAAACGAGGAGTCACAGCATCTCCATTCATGAATTCGAAAATAATTTAGTCAGTTCTCAATGAGTGGAACGAAGATAGCAAAAAGGATAGCAATATCATTGGATACTGCCATAGCAACAAGAAATAACGGTTTTTGACGAATTCATACAATCTTAGACCATGGACTAAGCATACAATGTTCCGAACATTCAGTTTCTGAGTTAGGTAAATAGAGTCATCTAAATTAAGAATTGATAAGCAAATGTTGCTCCTCTCAATATCAAAAGGGAATCTGAAAAGTGAGATTCTGAAAATCGAAAAATCTACGGCACTGTTGCTTGGTATGACAGGAGTAGAACAAACCTGTATCAACTCAAATCAGGATTCAAATAGTCTAATTTACCACAAACAAGACAGACACGAACCAGTGTTTCAACGTATTCTGCTAATAATATTCAGGAATAAATCCAATTTTTGCTTTTCATACGCGATATCGTGATGACAATACTATCAAAACATCCTTAGTAACACAAAATTAAAAGAGCTGTATGACATTAATGAATGGACCGGCAACAGATTCAGAAAACGTCCCTATTCATTTTTTGGGGCAAAAATGGCCAAGCTGTTTCGCAAACATTCCAATACTTTAGTTCGTGTGATGTGAAGAATGCACAATATTTGAAGAAGCATTCTGACATTCACGCACAAATGAGTAAATGAATTTCATTCTCAAGTACTTTTCATTTTGATTGAGAGTTCATTTATTAGGAAATTCAAAGGACGTCACAACGTTGCAAAAATTTCTACTTTATTTTGATTCCGTAGTAGAGCAGTTACCCAGTCGAGTTCTGATGATTTTGAGAATTGGCTTCACTATTTATTTTTGAAAAAATCTCAATCCTCAATCTATAGTCGAAGGATATAGTTCATCCAAGAATTAGTGTCATCAAAGCAGGCCCTGGAAGTCCAGCGGCAGCTTTATTTCTAGTTACAAAAAAGTAACTGAAATTCTCTGTGGTTGCATCATAGCAATAAAAATAGATTAGAGGACGCTCTAGAACTGAGAATCAACAGAAAGCAACAAAATAACCCCAAACCTCTGTTTGGGGTTAGTTATTACTGGTCCTCTGACCAGTCATAAAATTCAAAAATAAAGTCAAATGCTTTTAGATTTTGAAGTAGGTACGTTATGAGTAGAATATTAACTTTGATGACTAGTGTTGCCTTTCAGTTCACTTTTTCAGATCTTTCAAAACTCTAATGTATGGAGGTAACTTTTGTACCATTCTGCTGTGTATATGTGTGATCATTTTCAATTTTTCAGGCCTGATGAAGCAGATGAAAATCTGCGAAACGTTGCCAAATATTTTGTGACAGTTTTTTTTTTGGAGTTTTTCCTTTTTCCCACTAGGAAACTATTCCTTTCTTCTTGTATTGGTTAAACCGTGGAGGACACAATAATAATAATAATAGTGTACAATTGATATTATATGTATCAATTTTGTTCACTTCGAATGAGAAGCCATCTGAATTTCCAACATCATACAGGGTGTTGCATCTCAGACGAGCCACCCCTTCAATAGTGACTGAAAAAATTCACCGAAACACTCCGAATGATTTTGTTTCGAGGACATCTTTTGACATACATTTGAGGCTTGAATGAGCAACCTCCTAAGAGAAGACACTTCAACCCCTCAAAATTGAGTAGGAGAGAGGGGTTGAGTAATACTTCATTTGAAAAATCTTGGAAGACCCTTTCCAACGTTCTATGGAAAACGATCTGTGGTACCTGATTAGTCTCTTTCCCTTTGTTTGTTTGAATGTTTATTTTAATCTTAAATTTCAATTGACAAAAAGTATATATAATATGCTTTTAACTTAATGACCGACCATCATGACAATTTTGGAACCTAAAATCTTGAGTTTTATTTTATTTATTTATTTATTTAATTTTATTCACTTCTGTATCAATTTGTTTACTCATAAATGTATAACCTGAAATGGTTCTATATATATTTACATTTCTATTTCTTTAGTTTTAAATTTTGCTTAATTGTATTTTAGATATCCATGGTTTGATAATGGCTAGAAACAGCCGAAACATGTCACCTGTATGATCTAAATAATATGGTTCCAAATAATCGAAGTGTTTTCAAGACCTTTCGTTGCTCCTAAACGATATTTTGATGAACCTTTTTCACCAAAAACCGTTTTTCGGCTCAAATGAGTCACCTTGAATATTTTGGTTATTTTTACACTCTACAATTCCATTTTCATTGAGCCATCCTCACGAGCTTAATCTATAAAAAATCAAATCATCAACAAATTGAATTGTTTTATCGTGCTTACAATCTAAATAGTTGAATCTGCGTTTTTGAATTGAATGTTCAAATTGTACTCCATTGACTTCCATGCAATAATAAAATCTTGACTACAAACCGTCTCTAGCATGGTCCATAATTGGTGTTATTTGACGACACTTATTTACAATTCTTTGGCGTGGTTCCTCCAAATTTCCATGCTGGATCACAAAAATCTTGGACTTAAGATGTCCCCACAAGAAGAAATCCAGAGGGTTCAGGTCAGGAGATCGGGCAGGCCACTCAATAGGACCTCTTGTTTCCATCCAACAACCAGGATCTTGCAAATTGAGGTATTGACGAACTGGTGTGACAGAGTGAGGAGGAACTCCGTCTTGTTGGAAATTCAATTGTTGTTTACGTTGTAGAGGATCGTTTTCTGATTTTCCTCTTATTGATGGATCAATCGCATTTTTGAGCATTCCAAGTAAATTTGGCCATTTAAATTGCCAGGAATAAACAGAGGTCCAATAAGGTGGTCCGCCAAAATTCCCACTTCAACGTTCAGCTTTTACGGATGTTGAGTGAGAGCTTACCGAAATACATGAGAATTTGTATGGCTCCGAATCTACAGTTTTGCAGGTTAACCTCTCCAAAGAGTGCATTCGTCAGAAAAGCAAACGTTGTACAAGGAATTTGGATTATTGTTGATACGGTCGGCCATAATTTCGCAAAACTCTTGCCTTTGTCAAATTCATCATCATTCAATTCATGAATAAATTTAATTTTGTACTGACGGAACTTTTGTTTATGTTAAGTACTGAAAACGTTAGATTGGCTAACACCGCAAGCTGCAGAAATTGTCGTACAGATTGCGTGGTTGGCATAAGTTGGACATGTCCCAATACCGCCACAGATGCTCCTTCATCATTCCAGTGGGTGCCTTTTTTTATTCATTACCATCTCAACAAATTTTGAAATCTATTTCATTACTTACTTATGGCGAACGCTACGTTGAGAATGGTTTTGGTTAACTAACCTTGCAGCCGCTCGGGCACAATTTTGATTTTGGTAATCCAAGCTAACCAGCTCTACACATTCTTGCAATGTGTACCTAACTCAAAATATCGATAAATCAAATGATCCAAGATACGTATTATTACCAGATAAACAACTTCTAAGAACCAGCATTGAAGATAACATAAAGAAATGATTCGATTTTTTTATTTATAGTTTGGAAGAATTTTTCATAATACTCGGGAGGAAAAAGTGCGATTCAATTTCACAATATAGAAACGACAGGATAAAATATATTCACGGATATTATTCCTAACAAAATCTATTTTTGGATCAAATGAAAGAATTCTGAGTAAGCAGCAATAAAAGTAATTGAAAGGTAACGCCCAAATAGGTACCTATCTACGTATCAATTCACAGTCTGAGATGCATTATTCAACAACGGTTGTATCAGATTACTATTCCATTGAGTACTTTCCGTTTCAACAAAAATGTAGGCTACCGTCCATGCTCGCGGCAAGAACAAGTTGGCCGATATTGATTTAGCACCGTTGGGAATTCATTATGATGCTGAATTATGTTAATTCGTAAATTGGCCGACGGTTTCGATAATCTGTTCAACTTTTTTTTGATACAGTTTATAATCGATGCTAAAAGCTGAAAAATAACACTTTCAGGGAATATATGATTTCTGAGAGATCGAACACATAAAAAAAGTTTTCCGATTTGAATGGATATTGCATGGCTTTGAAGGAATGTTCTGAAGATTTTCCAGACATCCGTTTCGATGACTTCACATTTTCTTCAGCTTGAATTACTCCGAGCCAAGTTATCTGAGGAGGTTTAAAGGAGAAATGAGATGACCTATTGCCTTTTTAGTTGAAATTACATTAATTTTTTCTCATACCTTTACAGGAAAAAATCTATGGAAGACAGAAATATTTGAAAAAACACGATTTAGTGAGAAGATATTCATGACGTTCTTATTTATATTTGGTTCTATTTTATTTCGGGTGCATCATTTAGGGTATATCTTACGTTACAGGACGTTAAGAGTCTTTATCCTTCAAAATAAGAAACGTATACCGCCAGATGGCAGGGCAGTGCATCAATTTTTATTTATTGGATTATTCAGCCTAATAGAATAAATGTTGGGGCGCAGGGAATATAACAAGAAATCCTACCCCGAACTAGATCTCGCATACAGGATGTATAATACTCTCTCTTTCCTTCACCAGTCATCTGGGAGGAAATACCTGCGGGGCGTGTCATTTAAAAGAAATAAAATTTCATGTTAGAATCCACAATTGTAGAAACAATTAATTTTCACTAATCGACGGCTAAAACAAACCTTAATAAATTGTCTTTGATAAAAATGGATATTTATGATTTCGATTAGAAGAATTCAAGGATATAAATTTCTCGAAAACAACACATTGTTGTAATATTATTTACAAAAAAAAAACGGTAAATCCTAAAAGAAATATGAGATAGACGTTTGATTATCTAAATGATGGACTTCGATACTGAACTGAAAGAACACAAAAATATTTGTTCGTTTTGATGGTGGAAATGTTACAAAATAACCAAAAATGATGAGGAATATCCTTTTCATTCATTTAATACTTATAGAATTTTATTTTATTATTTTTATCTCTATACACTCATACATCCCTTCAAAATCAGAAAAAATAAATCGTTTCTTAGTCCCTTTTTTCAAGGATGTAGACCCTTGAACTACGTTCAAAAAGGCTTTTGCACATGCATGCAACACACATTTCGATCCTGAGAAATCAGTTGCATATTACCCTAGACAGCCAATCATAGAACGGAGGGAAAGTGGAGCTTCTTCGGGCAGTTTGAATCATACTTATGTGCAGAGCAAACATGTATTTATTCCCTGTGAAGATGTTCGAGATATAGTAATCCATAAATTCCGCAGTCTGTGTTAAAATTGCTCCTGAAGGGTAATTATAAACTTTTATCTCATTTTACCTTCCAAAATTCACCACGATTTTATAGAAGATCATTGTCCCTGTTGAAGGTTCAAGTAAACTGAAAATATTTCAGTGATATAATTTCCTCCTCGATATTTTTTTCTTCTGGTTTGTAGGAACAAACATGTCCTCTTAGTTTTCCACAATTTTTCAAGTTCCATTTGGCACACTTACGATTTTATTAATTTTCATGCAAAATAACAATGGTAGGGCTCAAATCTCACCGAAGATTCGAATTCACTTAAATACTTTGAGAGCAAGCGTAGATAGATTCATGTTGCTATTCAGATACACGGTGTCCCATTGATAAAAAATAGAGGTCATTTCACTTTTGTTCATAAAGGGGGACTTTTTTTTTACATAAAAACCATCATGCTCTCATTCCATTCCTCTGCGCGGCAACCTTAACCTTCAAACTTGGATAGGAAATATACAGGGTGTTGAACAGGGAGGATGCTTGAAGCCCCCGACGATATACCTAAACTTATTGATGAAGGTCATGATGGTATAATGGGAGTTGGTGGGGCGTGCAGTTGTAATGAACTCTGTGAAATGAAAATGGACAATGTTAAAATAGGTCAAGAAGTCATAATTGTGATAATTACTGACACCAAAAATGGTATGTCACGTACATTCACAGTGACAAAAAGTGATGAAACTCTAGTTCGTTATTTCAAAATGATTCAAAAGTACATTGATTCAAGATCCCACATGACGACTATAAATCCGCGCTTCTTTATGCGATATCAAATTGGAGAGTGCTTAAACCAGCCTGTCGGAAAAATACGTTCTCGTCAATTCCAGGTGAAATTGCGAAATTTCTTAAGTTTGAGACCTGCAAAATGTATACTGGACACTTTTTCAGAAGAACGTCACAACTTTATTAGCCAATATTGGAATTGAGTATTAGCTATCAAGCGACATGGTAGATGTAAATCCGCTAATATTGCGGAAACTTTCATATAGCTGAGAGCCCCAACAATAAAAAGGAAGTAGCGAATAAAATTTTATTCAATAAGACCCAGCCAGAAGTCTCTTGCACTGCTTCAACAGAGACAGAAGAAACATTGGTTGGAAATGAAGAACCTATGGAGTCAGAAAATGTAATATACATCGAGAAGAAACGAGTAAACATGTTTCCTTATTTTCTTAAAATATTAATAATAATATTCATTTGAATTAATATCACCGGAATTTCGTCCGGATTTTGTAATAGGTACGAGGATTTATTGATATCTAGATAGCCTAGACCAGTTCCATAAACAAAATATTGCGATACCATATCAACGAACAATAACTCATTAGAAGTGTCAGTGTAGAGTTCGACGTCAAAAAAGTAAACCAGAGTTACGCAATAAATTTAAAGAAACAGATGTACACCGAAATTGTAAAAATCGAAAAATTCGAGTATCAAGCCATCATCATGTACCTGTATTTAAAATGGTTAAGAGGTAAGCAGATTTACGAAGATATGCTTAATACCCTTGGTGATCAATGTCCTCCGTATGCGACCGTGAAAAATTGGACTGCAAGCTTCAAAAGAGGTAAATTTTCCATTAAAGATGATGACCGATCGGGAAGGCCAGTTTCTGTGTCAGTCCCCGAAAATATCGACGAAGTTCATGACATGATTTTATCAGACCGTCGAATTGGGCTAAAACGGATATCTGAAGCACTGAAGATTTCATACGAACGTTCATCATTAGGCCTTTTCGGAAACCTACTCTGGGTTACTAACTCGATCCATTGAGGTCACGTGACGGATCTTCTTGGATCACAGACCCGGTCTTAAGTTTACGAACTATCAGGTTAAGGATTTGAAGTGTCAGTAGATCATAACATAACCAATAATTTTAAGATTTTTTTCCCAGTTTATTTTTGGAATTTAACACATTTCACATTGCGCCAAATTCTCTTCTCTTTCCATAATTATTGATTAATTATTATTAATCAGTTAATCAATTAAGTTTATGAACTATCAGGTTTAGGATTTGAAGTGTCCGAGTGTCAGTAGATCATAACATAACCAATAATTTTGAGATTTTTTTTTCCCAGTTAATTTTTGGAATTTAACACATTTCACATTGCGCCAAATTCTCTTCTCTTTCCAAAATTTTTGATTAATTATTATGAAATTATTATAGAATAGAATATTATTATTATAAAGTGGAAGGCTTATTCCCGCGTTTTCCAGATACGAAACTAAACCAAAGAGTAGTATTTACTCTTTGACTAAACTGCCGTGCGCATGCGGTGGACCTAGCGACCCTGCTTTCGAGTAGGGTTACGATAAATCAACCCGAGTCACTGATCGGGTTAGCAACTCTGTACTTTCCGAACACGGGTTGGATGTTCGGATTAGGTAAACGAACGCAAAGGTTAGGGATCCAGTGAACCCGAGTAAGTTTCCGAAAAGGCCTATATAGTTCACGTCAATGTGGACATGAGGAAAATTTCTGCAAAATGGATCCCCAAATGTTGGAATGATGACCCAAAGCGTGCAAGGGTAGAAGCATCGCGTTCGATCTGTGAACAATTTGAAAACGATGTAGACTTTCAAACAGAATTGTTACTATGGATGAGACCTGGGTACATTTCTACGATCCAGAAACAAAGCAACAATCGATGGAATGGCGACACCCTGTTTCTCGAAGACCTAAGAAGTTTCGTGTCCAAAAATCTGTTGGAAAAGTTGCTTCAGTTTTTTGGGATTGCCATGGAGTAATCATGATTGATTTTTTGGATAATGGTAGAACAATAATTGGAGATTACTATTCGACATTACTGACCACTCTACGGGAAAAAAATTGAAGAGAAAAGAGGCGGAAAGCTATCCAAAGGTGTTTTGTTTTTACAGGACAACGCCCCAGTACACAAATCTCATGTTGCCATGCAAAAAATTCGTGATTTAGGGTTAGAATTACTACTTACCAGATTTGGCTCCGTCCGACTATCATTTCTTTCCTCAACTGAAAAAAAATTTAAGAGATCGTTAGTTTTCTTCCAACGAGGAGGTAATAAAAGCTGTGGAGGACTGGTTTGCAGAGCAAAAAGAAAATTTTTTTTTTAAAGATTGCAGGTTCGCTATGATAAATGTATTCAATTAAGAGAAGAATATGTTGAGTAATAAAATATTTTGACATTGAAAGTTTGTTTGGTTCTATAGAAGGCTAAGAATTTTTCAATATATCTTCGTATGTTGATGAAATCAAAAGTTAGAGTTGCTTCAAATAATTGTGGTTGACTTACATCCTGTCGTTAATGGCAACAATACCTTGTTGTGTAACTTTCACGTTTGTTGAAGAAGTTTCAAAATAGGTTGCTTACATTACAGGGAAGGAAGAAACACTTTTCTTCTAATAGAAATTAAACGATCAATTAGAACATCCCTGTTTCATTTAGTTTTATCGGTACCATAGTTCCATAAAAAACACCCTGTAACTTTGTGAATATTCACTTATAAGAACACAAACTGCAGGTTCATACAAATTTGAATCCATGAATACATTCGTGTTACAAAACTACCCACTTTCTCTATTCAAATTCTTGATGGGGTTGCAACCCTCTCCAGGGGGTTGCTAGTAGAAACAAGCTTTGTATCCCAGATCATAACCCCCTGTCATCCAAAATTTACCTGTCTGAGTGTTTTCACAAATTCTGATTCGTTGTTGCGGGTGGACACCCTGTAAACGTATAGTGATTTCTTCAATTGCTCCATTTGAAAATATTCTCGATCCCAACGCGATCACTGATGGGAGGTTTTTGTTGGAAATATGAGATTAACTTCGAAATAATCTTTCAAAATGATACGTATTGATTCGTGGGATACATTTATTGAAACGACGATTTTCTGTCACAGTTTACGTTATTTTAGCGATATCGGTGTCAATTAATCGAAGACGTTGATGTTCGGTCATAGCTAGGCAAATTTTTCATCACATGTCGATCACAATTGAATGGACTGCACCACTCATACGGCTCATGTTTTGATGAAGTCGATCGAGTTATGTATTTAGAATCTGAACCCAATACATATTCATCGTATTCATCTCTATGGATGAAACACTCTGTTATAGAGGGTCTGCTGGAAATCGAACTGAGATACATTCCCAAAATACAGTGGTGCATATTTGATTAGGAAGTTTCAATCATTGTCCTCAAACCAACCAGAACATATGTGTCTATTCTTAAGCGGGAATTAGTTATCATTAATATTCAGTTTGAAATACTTATAACGACTAGATCATGGTAATTATTAATTAATAGGGCAATTTAGAAAAATCATTCTGTATCACCGCAATACCGATTAAGGAATCCAAGTTTGAGGATTTAAGAGAGTTTGACCGTGTCATGGAAATCATCAGAAGTGTCTCGAAGGTTCGCCAATACTCGAGGGGACAGGTGAAAGGTCCCTAAAGTGTCCCACCACGGGCATGGACCACACCGCGCCCCACTGCGGTTTTACTATATAAACATCTAACGGACAGTGTTATGTCACACTAAGTCACCACAAGTAAACATGGCATTCAAAGTAAGTGCAGTGCTCTTTTATTCAACTCCGCACCGTGAAAACATCAGTGACTTAAAAAATCTTTCAATTCGTGCCATCTTAACTCTGCGAATCATTGTACCTATCGATTCATTTCTACGATAGAATGTTCGAAAACATTATGAAATCGAATAACATATCTAAGATATTCACTTGAACTCTCATTTGAATTAGTATTTCCCTTTTTTTCAACGCAAATAGAATAGACAAAATTTTGCACAATACGAACTGCATTACATTTCAAAACAAATCGCCACTAGACAAAGATGGCTTCTAATTTCACAGTTCTTGTACGATATACATTTGTGAAGTTACGTACTCCAGAATGTCGGGACATAAGATGACGAGAAAATAATTTTAGTAAAATTCCAACTCCCTTTACTTACTTCTAGAGAAGAATGATACATCATACAATCCTGTCAAAGTATTATTCGACTCGAATTTGAATTCTTTGCAATGGTGCTTCCAAAAATGAGAAATAATTCATATTTCTTCACGACTGCCACAGAATACAGCTCTTCCAACATCAAATTTGACCATAGAATGTCAGTAGGTATTCCATCACTTGATATGTACCTAATATTCATTCTACAACACTTTTATCGATTTCAAGTGAATAACTAGTTATGACCGCGGTTGTTGTTCAGTTTGGTCCTTGGTTTTCGCCCTTTATAGATTACCACCAATAACCAACTCGAGCTTGAGTATAATCCTTGTTTTTTAAGCATTTCGACTGAATTTCATTCTCGCACAGAATATACTATTAGATCACAGTTTTGCGTTCTGCTGCGATATACAGAATTTGTTTGTGAATTTCGATAAGCCCGGTGTTACAACTCGTGCATGCATTTCAAATTTGAATTTCTTCCGGACATCTCAGCTAAAAGATTAAACTCAAAAACTTGATATTTGCGAAAGTTGATTTCAAAGCGTTCATTTTCGTGAGGACTACGATCTAAATCTCATTTTCCATCATTTCATTAGATATGAGTTTATTCAACATAATTATATACAAATTGTTGTAAACTCTGATAAACTGTGAGTTATCATTACATAACTGTTTACAGTTGTGAAAAAAAATAAACAAATTTGATTCTAGCGGCAAATGAACTATTACAATAACCAAAATTCCTAAAATCCGAACAAATATTCCATTTATATAAAATTATTATTTTCTATTTTTTTTTGTATTTGTTACTTTTGGTTTTTTCTTTTTTTTTTCTGGACCCTTTCGGGGATTCTGTCGCAATCGAGAATTTTGTCGCAATTCGGTATTTAGTTTCGTCTCGTTCGGGAATTTCTGTCTCCATCCGTTCTTTGTCACCTCAATTTTTTATGAAGAGTTGATTATTTTATGGATCCACGATCTATCTTCCGCAATCATCCATTTTTTCATTTCTCTTTTGAACTTTTTTATACTTTTCAATTCTTTTATTTCGGTGGGTATTCTTGGGTAGAGTCTTGACGCCAGGTATGTGCAGCTTCTCTGACCCACTCTCTTTTCCGCTTTCGGTCTTTCATAGTTGTTCATATTCATTCTCGTCGAGTAATTGTGTTCTTTCAATACTAAATGTATCTTGTTCTGTTTGACGCTCGTTATTATCTTACTCGCAAATCGATAAAATCGAAAATATTCAACATATAAGTCTTTTCAACAACGGGTATAACTAGAAATCTTCTGATTATTCATGAAAAGTATGAATTATCATCTGCAAAACAAAGAATATATTTTAAGTGCAATTTGAGTAGTCTCTTGAGTTTCATTATATTGTTTCTTGATATGCAGTCAAACTTCATTCAGTTATGGTAAAGTATATGGAGACTTCCTGATACAAAAAACACGAAATGCATAGGAACCTCATATGATTAGAAGGTGTCGTGTTCACTAGTTCACTTTATAATCTTCATTTTTTTTTCAGTTCGTAAGCTTTGCCGCTCTCTTGGCTGTTGCCAATGCTGGCGTCCCATTGGCAGCTCCAGCCTACTCCTACTCCAGCATATCAGCCCCAGTTGCCCACTATGCTCCAGCTGCCTATGCAGCTCCTGCAATAGCCAAGGTAGCATACGCTGCACCAGTTGCCCACACCTACTCTGCACCTGCCATCTCTTATGCTGCACCTGCCATCTCGTACGCTGCACCTGTAGCTAAAGTCGCCACCTATGCTGCACCAACCTACCAATACGCTGCCCCTACCTACTCCATTGCTCACGCTCCAGTATCTTACGCTGCTCCTATCGCCAAGGCTGTCGTACCCGTTGCCAAGACCATCGTTGCTGAACCTTCTGCTCCAGCCCACTACGACTTTGGATACTCCGTCAACGACCCCCACACCGGAGACAGCAAGACTCAGCAAGAGTCCCGTCGTGGTGATGTTGTCCAAGGAAGCTACTCCCTGATTGAAGCCGACGGAACCAAACGTATCGTAGAGTACACCGCCGATCCACACAACGGTTTCAATGCTGTTGTACATAAAGAACCAGCTACCGTAGCTGTCAAAGCTGCCGTTCCAGTCGTTGCCAAATACGCCCAACCTTTAGCCTATGCTGCGCCAGTGGCCAAATACGCGGCTCCTTTGTCTTATGCCGCCCCAGCCTACAAGATTGCCGCCCCTGCATACTCTTATGCTGCCGCCGCTCCAGCTTATACCTACCACCATTGATCAGTGAAAAACTTGATGTGACTAAATTGATGTTACCATTTTGGTTTTTATATCGTTGACTCGTTTATAGTAATAGGCTCATTATTTATTTTTATAGTTAGGCTGTGTATATGCCATAAATAAAACGTTGGATATGAATGATTCGATTTAATATAGAGGGTTGGTGAAATTGTCTCTTACAGTCTTAATATATAGGGTGGCCCACCCCAGACGCGGTTCTCATTTTGAGGCAGTAAATGAAGACATTTTGAGAATTTTTTTTTCGTGAAATGTAAAGGGCAATCAAATGCACAATTCAAAATTGTTTTCACATATACAGGGTGTTCGATACCAAAGATTAGACCATAGTTACACTTTTTTCAATGTGACACATTATAAAGGTTGTTCCTCAATTGAACGTACAAACGAAAAGGGGAGATTCCTATCGTAAAAAAAAAGTCCCATAAACATGGGGTCGCAAACGCTTCGTTTTCGAGATACAGAATGTTGAACTTTTAATTTTGTTCGATTTTTTTTCTCATATTATCTACACTTTGCAACCTTCACTTTTTAAACCACAAACTTTCAATGATTTGATGTGTCAAAACTGACACTGAATTCTTTCAATATCGCTTACTGAATTTTATGATGATTTGGATTTCGATAGAATCATTAAAACTTTTTTTTCTCGAAATCGGTAGCAGATACGTCAAAACTACACAAGACCGAAAAGTTTAGTATAAAGATAAAGCTTCTTTTAACATTTTTTCAAATTAACAGTTGCTCACAAAAAAAGTTCTGGAGGAAAACAGGCGATAGTGTTGCAGAAAAAATATCACCCTGTAGATCTGCTACCGAAATTGCCATGTCACGTGGTGAGAACTCTCAAATGTAATATCTATGCCAAATTTCAGTTGAATATTTTGGTAAAGTGTAGATAATATGAGAAAAAAACTTGAAAAAAATTCAAACTTCAACACCCTGTATCTCGAAAACGAAACGCGACCCCATGTTTATAGAACTTTTTTTTCTTGAATTTACCTGAGGAATCTCCCCTTTTCGTTTGTACGTTCAATTTAGAAACACCCTGTATATGAATTCAATTTCTATGAATATCGCTAATCTTAATAGGAGGTTAACCAGTTGAATTAAAAATCGAAAATTACTGGAAACAATTAGGTTTCGGTATATGGAAACCCAATGAAGTTAGTTTTGATATTAATTTTTACGTTCAACCGGGTACAGAAATACTGGGTGTGCCATTTGAAATAAGAAAGTTTATGACCATTATTTGTAGTTAATGTTTGAATATTAATTAAGATCACTCAGTATATTCCAGAGTTACATTTCTTCTGCATAAGGGTAGCCAATATGTCTACACGAAAAAGCATTGTCTGTCTCGTTGGCTTGAAGGGTTTATTCATTGATTGCAAATTAAAAATAGGTACTCCTTTTTTTTCGATTTTTGGCTATTTTCACTTAAATGGTTCTCCTAAGGCATAAAATGGTCTATATAAACTCATCATTATTTGAGCTTGCCATTCGATTTTTGAATACATATACAGGGTCTTTCACGAGGAACCTCACCCATATTTATACGGGAAACTACTGAACGTATTTTCATGAAATTCAGCACTTATAAGTATTTCACGATGTTGATGAAATCTAAAATATTTTCAAGGCATGAGCACCTCCGGTTTTTCCGGAAATGACGTCAACTTCCGTTTTTCAAATTAGAACACCATTTTTTAATTGCAGATATAGATTCCTTAGAAAATTTCAAGTTATTTTGATGTAACATTTTTCAGTTTTGGTTGGAAAATTCTCTCTGAGCGGGAAAATTCGAAAAAAAAATCGAAAATAGAGCTCCGCTGAAACAAGAATAACTACGAGGTTTTTGGATGGAAAATTTTCATTTTTGGGATTTTTTAAGATGTAAGATTGATGTATTCACTTTAAAAATCGAAATCGCGATTCATGATACAGGGGGTGAAAAAATCGCTTTCAAAGTTAAGGATGACAAAATCGTGAAAAATCAATTTTTTCAAATTAGAACCTCATTTTTTATGGCAGATATTGAATCTACGTTAAAAAATAATGTGAGTGTATGGATCACATCCTTGCCCTAAAATGGATATTTTCTGAGTTAATATCCACTTTAGGGCAAGGGTGTGATGCATACACTCACATTATTTTTTAACGTAGATTCAATATCTGCCATAAAAAAATGGGGTTCTGATTTGAAAAAATTGATTTTTCACGATTTTGTCATCCCTTACTTTGAAAGCGATTTTTTCACCCCCTGTATCATGAATCGCGATTTCGATTTTCAAAGTGGATACATCAATCTTACATCTTGAAAAATCCCAAAAATGAAAATTTTCATCCAAAAACCTCGAAGTTATTCTTGTTTCAGCGGAGCTCTATTTTCGATTTTTTTTTCGAATTTTCCCGCTCAGAGAGAATTTTCCAACCAAAACTGAAAAATGTTACATCAAAATAACTCGAAATTTTCTAAGGAATCTATTTCTGCAATAAAAAGGTGTTCTAATTTGGAAAACGGAAGTTGACGTCATTTCCGGAAAAACCGGAGGTGCTCATGCCTTGAAAATATTTTAGATTTCATCAGCATCGTGAAATACTCATAAGTGCTGAATTTCATGAAAATACGTTCAGCAGTTTCCCGTATAAATATGGGTGAGGTTCCTCGTGAAAGACCCTGTATAGGGTATTACATTGAAAAAAGTGTAACTATGGTCTATATCTTTGTTATCGAACACCCTGTATATGTGATAACAATTTTAAATTGTGCATATTATTTCCCTTTACATTTCACGAAAAAAAAATTTCAAAATGTCTTAATTTACTGCCTCAAAACGAGAACCGCGTCAGGGGTGGGCCACCCTATATACAAGGTAGGTCTTTCAACATATATTTCACTACAGATTCCTCTCATCAAACACTTTTTTCCTATGCCATTTTTCAAAATTCGGTTTCGTTTGAAAGGTACTACAGGTTATCGCAAATCCATGAACTTATTGACTTATTTTGATGAGTTCGACCATCTGTCAAAAGAAAAGTCTCACTTTTAAATACACCCTGTATACAGGGTGTACAGGTGTGGCTTTTCTTATGACAGGTGATAGAACTCATCAAAATTTCACCGAAAATTTCTTATATGAAATGTTCAATTCGAAAAATTTATAAAAAAGCGGCATACGGTGAAATTATCTGTTATACGCAGTAGAATTCTTTGAAAATTTGTTAGATAAGAAGACAAAAAACAAGAGATGTTGATATACAGGGTGTCCCACTAGTGCCGCAGCGGACGATATACGCGTAACGGACTGCGTTTTGCAAAATTTTTTGATGCAGACTTGATATACTACAAGAAGAGCACAACCTAAAAATATTTTCGAATATATAGGGTGGCCCACAAAAAAGGAATAGCGGGTGACTTTGTTTTTTCAAATGGGACACCCTACATTCAATAGTCTTTTTCAATTCTCTGAAACTTCCTGCATGCATCCGTATACTTTTCAGATATTTTTATTCGATAGTTTTCGAAATATTGGCCATTTTGACAAAAAAATGATACTTGTAGAGGCTATGTTATACAATTATATTTCACGAACCCTTGCACATACCAATAACAGTTTTATATGGATTGAAAGACAAGACTTCAAAGTATCACACCCAGCCATAATAAAGCAGCTCCAGCATACAGAGTGTCCACAAAAAGACTATCAACATGACGAATTTCAAATCGATTTTTCTCCATTTTTTCAAATGCAATGCATATAATTTTTTTTCATCATTGTAATCACCATTCATTTTACTTCATTTTTTGTCAAATACATGATATGCATATCTCTAACGGAATAGGATTTTTTAGAGTTTTTCCTCCAAATTCACATATACTTTCGAATTCAAAGAGCAGATTTGGCTTTTCTGTGGTTATTGGGGACTGTCAAATTATTCTATTCAAAATTTACATCATTGCAGCTTCAATTCAAATCATCATAGTTTTTACGGATTGGGTGAATACTCACACAATGATGTAAAAATTCAAAAACTACCAATGAGTTTGAATGTACAAGTTATGAATGCTTCAATAAAACGAGTTTCGAAACTTCAGGCTACAAAAAAGTGCCCGCTCTTATCCTTATACAACTTTCTTCGAAAAAATGATATTCATAAGTTTCACAGGCACGCACGCAGATCTTCGAGCTCGCAAGCTCAAAGCTTGTTTGAAATTTTTGAAAGATTCGACGTTCCAAGTAGAAACATAGAAAATTATCAAAAATGTATTTTGAAAAATGGGTACAGAAAGCAAGTTTTTGTCTTCAGTAACTGATTTCATCACATTTTTGAGTATATACATCAAAACCTTCTAGTTCCTCATTTCGCTATAATATGAATTGACGCTTCAATGATGCTAATTCTGAAGGGAATAATTTGACAGTTTCCAATAACCACAGAAAAGCCAAATCTGCTATTTGAATTCGAAGGTATATGTGAATTTTAGGGAAACATTACGAAATAGCGCTCAAAAATCCTATTCCGTTAGAGATATGCATATCATGTATTTGACATAAAATGAAGTAAAATGAATGGTGATTACAATGATGAGAAAAAATTATATGCATTGCATTTGAAAAAATGGAGAAAAATCGATTTGAAATTCGTCATGTTGATAATATTTTTGTGGACACTCTGTATGCTGGAGCTGCTTTATTATGGCTGGGTGTGATACTTTGAAGTCTTGTCTTTCAATCCATATAAAACTGTTATCGGTATGTGCAAGGGTTCGTGAAATATAATTGGATAACATAGCCTCTACAAGTATCATTTTTTTGTCAAAATGGCCAATATTTCGAAAACTATCGAATAAAAATATGTGAAAAGTATACGAAAGCATGCAGGAAGTTTCAGAGAATTGAAAAACACTATTGAATATAGGGTGTCCCATTTGAAAAAACAAAGTCACCCGCTATTCCTCTTTTGTGGGCCACCCTATATATTCGAAAATATTTTTAGGTTGTGCTCTTCTTGTAGTATATCAGGTCTGCATCAAAAAATTTTGCAAAACGCAGTCCGTTACGCGTATATCGTCCGCTGCGGCACTAGTGGGACACCCTGTATACGCAGGAGCAGGTGGGGGAGCAGGGGAGCAGCGGACTGCGGAATTTACAGATTCACCTAGAAAATATTCTAGTTTCATTTTCTCGAAACCGGAGCATAATTCATAAAAAAAATTTGTGGTAAAAAGATTATTATTTTGATGAGTTCTACCATCTTTCAAAAGGAAAGCCTCACCTTATACAGGGAGTCCCACGGTCGAGTGCCTATTAGACGTTTCTGGAGTACTGGACATATTTGAAATCTGAAAATTGCGATTATGATATTGTTCGAAATTCTCTACAGACCGAAAATATTTTTGGAGCTTGAGCACTTCCGGTTATACCAGGAGTGTAAATAAGTTTGTTCAAAAAACTTATTTTTCAATATTTTCGTTCCTGATATGATTGAGTATTCAATGCTGAATACATTTCTGTTGAAACCGTTGTATTCATTCGAATAGTTTTCGAAATATCGAAAAAAAACCTAAAAAAATGTCAAATATTCATAGTCAGTGTTATGTCCATTCTTCCTATTCTGAACATCCCGAGTGTAAACCGTTCTCACAACGTCAAAGTAGAAGAATGTGAAAAGGTATTGCATCTTTTGAATTTCATAAATATCATCACAGGGTGTTTCGAATTTCGTGTCGAAACCTGTGATCGAAAATTGGCCATAACTTGTTTTTCAAATGAGAACCCTATTTTTTTATGATTGCGTTGGATTCTGCGAAGAAAAATAGTGATAGCACTCTCAGATGTTCTTGCTCCTGAATTGAGTAATCCCCGAGATATTCGAGCTTTTCTGGATTCATGTTGTACGTGGAGTCAAATTCATCTTATCTTTCGTATGAGAATATTCTGTGACCATAGAAGATAAATTATCCCATTAATAATTCACAAGTGACAGCTCTAATTTTAGGCATTAACTTCGATGACTGAACACATGGTGATTGCACTGATTAGATATTGTTTCGACCAAATTGAGAATATCGGCAAGATTTCGTTTTTTCCACTTCAGGTGGCGCTTTTCACTGATTATGATTTTTATTAGTTATTTCAAATATTCGAATCTATTCTGGTGAACATGTTGTATCAATAGCCGATAATTTTGTCAAGCAATAATTTGGGAATATATTCTTGACATTTTGATTCATATCAGGAAAAGTATAAGACTTTCCCCATATAAAAATGTCACTCTATGGTCAAGTCATAATTGACTTTGGCAGATCAGCTGTTGATTAATCAATCAAATCGATCAAGGGAAAAAGAACCGTAATGACGTTTTATGACATAATTAGTGAAGAGCGCCACCTGAAGTGGAAAAAACGAAATCTTGCCGATATTCTCAATCTGGTCGAACGTCATTCCATTCAAAATTTGACGAGTGCTTACACCAGTATTCTAGGCATCTTAGCATTAACCTTACTTCTCGATTTTATTCCAATGCTTACTATGGTTTCATAAGAATAGTCATCGAATCTGTTGGCATGAGAATATTCTGTGACCATAGAAGATGAATGATCCCATTAATAATTCACAGATGACAGGTCTAATTATTAGTTGTAACTATGGTTTTATAGGAATATTCATCGAATCACTTCAGATTCGATAAATTTGACTCTACGTACAACATAAATCCAGAAAAGCTCAAATAACTCGGAAATTACTAAATTTAGGCGCAATAGCATCTGAGAGTGCTATCATTATTTTTCTTCGCAGAATCCAACGCAATCATAAGAAGATAGGGTTCTAATTCGAAAAACAGAAGTTATGGCTAATTTTCGATCACAGTTCTCGACACGAAATTTGAAACACCCTGTGACGATATTTATGAAATTCAAAAGATGTATGACCTTTCTACATTCATCCACTTTGACGTTGTGAGAACGGTTTACACTCGGGATGTTCAGAATAAGAATAATGAACATAACACTGACTATGAATATTTGTCATTTTTTCAGGTTTTTTTTCGATATTTTGAAAAATATTCGAATGAATACAATGGTTTCAACAGAAATGTATTCAGCATTGAATACTCAATCATATCAAAAATGAAAATATTGAAAAAAATATTTTGTAGGGATCTATATCTCCCTAGCCGCTCCTCGTTCCCGCATAGATGTCGCGCGGTTCTACCTTCGTCCCAATAGAACGGCCGCATCGATTTTAAGTACCGAGTCCTTCGCTTGATCGATGCGGCGGGTGGAAACAATTCCCCCGCGCCCCCCACGTCTACAGCAGGCTCCTATCAAGCTGTATTGATAAGTTCAAAGATAGGAGCTGGAACGAAACGTGGAATACCCTAATGAAGAGGTTTGTGGTACCTCGCAAACATCCACGCCGAAAACCCACATTGGTGACCCCGAGGACGGGTGTTTCACGCTGTCTCCTTTAAGGCGACAGCATCCTGCTAGACACTGATGTGCATCTCAACCCGTTTCACTCACTTTGAGATGGTAGGCTGCCATCTTCTGGTGCAGAGACCGGCCACCTCAACGCAAGGCAACATGCCCATGCTGCGTAACATAGCCGCATTCGCGAGGTCTTGGCTGCGACCTCCCACGGCTACACCAGTATGTCCAAAGGTGAATAGGTGCACATCAGAGCCATAATTCCATCTATACGACGACGATCTCGATTAATATCGTGACTTCGTCACTAGCAGGGGAGTGTTGTAGGGATCTATATCTCCCTAGCCGCTCCTCGTTCCCGCATAGATGTCGCGCGGTTCTACCTTCGTCCCAATAGAACGGCCGCATCGATTTTAAGTACCGAGTCCTTCGCTTGATCGATGCGGCGGGTGGAAACAATTCCCCCGCGCCCCCCACGTCTACAGCAGGCTCCTATCAAGCTGTATTGATAAGTTCAAAGATAGGAGCTGGAACGAAACGTGGAATACCCTAATGAAGAGGTTTGTGGTACCTCGCAAACATCCACGCCGAAAACCCACAATTTTTTGAATAAATTTATTTCCACTCCTGGTCTAACCGGAAGTGCTCAGGCTCCAAAAATATTTTAGGTCTGTAGAGAATTTCCAACAATATCATAAACTTAATTTTCAGATTTCAAATAAGGCCAGTTTTCCAGAAACGTCTAATAGGCACTCGACCGTGGGACACCCTGTATACACCCTGTATATACAAGGTGAAGTCTTTGACTTGTACATATATTTTAACTGTAAATTCCTCTCATCGAACGAAAAACTTTATACCATTTTTCAATTTTCCGTTTCGTTTGAAAGATTCAGGTTGCCGAAAATCTTCGTAACCGCTATTCCAAATGAACTGAATTTTGTTTTTTTTTTCACACTATTCATAATGCATATTTCTTCATCTAAACTCATTCAAAATATGTTATGATATAAAATCTATTAAATCCACGCAAAAATACTATAAAACCACAATAAAGATAAACGGTAGATATTTTCGAAAGAATCAATCATTTAAAAAAATAAAAGTGTTCGTATGATTTTCAATGAAACGCGTCGTTTTCGAATCATTCCCAACTTTACCCGATAAAATTCGACAAAAAAATCATAAGCATAATCTGGACGCTTCCCTGGATTAAAAATCATCGAATATTATTCCTTCTCAGGGGGCCCGATTCTCAAATGTCTATTGGGTCAATGTCGCATGCGACATCACCATATTGTCGAATGAAATCAAAAATTGGTATTCTCAAATGTCGCATTAGACAAATTTCGATAGACAAGAAGACGAGTGGGTAGGAGCCACTCGACATTGCTTTTATCATCCTAATTGTCAGAAATGAGAACGAAGTGTCAGAAGTTATTTCCGAGGTTATTTCAATTTGCTCTTGCTTTTTTGTTAATTTTCCCATAAAAACACCGACTTTTAATCTATGGAAGATGATCCCCCGACATAAGGGACCTGTAGCGTTCTTCGAACACCTGAAGAACAGAAGAATCATTTCTTGGAAGATCGGACCTGATCAAAAGATCCTCCCGATCCAAGAGAGTGTTAGGACTTCGTGAAAAGTTTTTTGAGCAGGTGAAGTATATTTTTACTGCTTCTTACTCGGTGTTTCTCCTTTGTTCTTGTTACAGATATAATTTTAAGGTACTTGCATCCAGCTCGATGAAAAGGCTAGTTTTCAAGAACAACAAGCTCTAACATGGATATCAGCAAGTTTTTTGACCAAATTCAGTATCTCCAGTTACACATACACGGGGAGACAGAGTTTTTTCAGAAGTTTTCATCTGTTCTCGTGTATCATATGCAGAATTGTATGGTACCTAGTGTACATTCCCTCTGCTAAGACTTAGGTTTGGAGCGGGAAACAGATTTCTTTTAAACAATCTGTCCCTTGCCGCATTTTCTTCACACGTGCCTTATGCCATATATTGTTTGATTTAAGGAAAAAGTATGTATTACTCTCTTTGAAAAGAATATATGTTAGTTCTTCCTATGTGTTCGTTTACTAATTCACTTTCGACATTGTCATTTTCATCGAATAAAATAAACTTTGTGTTCATTGTACGTTCGCGAATCCTTTTGAAAATGATGGACGAAGAAGTACAAATTCTACAAGCCATTCAAGAACTGGAGGATAATGAAGAAGCTGCAGAATTTGTAAGGCATACCCATCGTTAATATGAGTGCTTCAGGACATTAAGTGATAACATGTTTGTAAAGAGATTTCGATTGTCTGGAAATTTAATAGTTATACCCTATATCTCTTATGTCTGCACTAACTCTAGAAGAAATGTTAACATCAAAACACGTATTTACCGGCAATAAGATCTATTTCATTTTGCAGTATCTGAATTAATTTTGATTTTTGTTTTGCCGAGCAATATGATTTCTTTGCGTTTCCGTCTCGAACGACTCGAACCTCGATTGCAGTGAAATATTCTTTAGATTTTTCAAACTTCAATGAACGTAATCTTCTTCTCTGATTCCCAATGCAGAGTTGCCAGATATACTTACACGACATAAAATGTCGAGTGACTTCCCAATGTCGAGTAGTTCCCGAGAATAGCTAATTCGAAAGTCAGTAGCCATTTGCACTCGACATATTGTCGCGTTCTACATTTCTGATAGACATTTGAGAATCGGGCCCCTGGTCTCTAACCAAGTTAAAAATGTTGTCAGAATGTTTATCAACTGTCAAGACTAAAATCTCTGATGGAAAAAGATTTGATGTAGAGATAATGTGATAATAAAATCCCATAAATGTGTGACATAAAATTGAATTCTAAGGAGCATAGAATTATACACGTTCAAACGATGGTTGTGTACACAAAATATTTTAAATAATTGAAACACAGTACTTCAGTGTGGACTTGTTCAAGTTGGAAACGAGCCCCTTCGACAAGCTGTCATCATCAGGGTTTCCTGTTTCCTGTTTCCTGGAGAGGTAACTACGATTATTATGAAGCAAATATGAGAAAAATAGATAATAACCGTCCAGGAGTACCTAATACCACAGGCGGCATGTGAAAAAGGTCAGGTATACAACAAATATGTTGGATATCCGACAGCAGTCCAAGTCAAATCAAAATTCGATCTTCAATTTACGCCAAAGAAACAGACGGATTTACAATATCTGTCACCCACTGTCGCGACAGCGAAATGTCAACATGAAGTATGACTGATAAGTGACAGGTAAATCTGGTGGCGCCGCTTCACAAAGAGCAGAGGCGTAACGTGGGCGCATGGAAATAAAGGAATTTTCCAAACTGATGAAAAAATATAGTTTTCAAAGTTTGAGAGAAAAATCTCAATGTCCTACTGCCTGAGAAATATTACTCTAACTCTTATAGATATTAACATGCTGTCCGTATATGCATCGAAATTGGAATACACTAAAGTATATGTGTTCAAAAAATATTCTGATTAAAGAACAACTTTCTTGTTCATTGTACACTATTATTTGTAGAGACAAGGGCGTCGCCAGCCTTTGAGCTAGAGGGAGGGAGGGGGCGAAAAATAAATCAGAATAGAAATAATAAACTGATTTTCATATATATTATTTTATGAGTTTTTAAGAGTTTTTTAGCTCTAGGGGGCCCCCCTGCCGCCGCTTGGCGATGCCAATGTGTGGAGACAAGCTAAGTTAGATTTCCGATAAATCTGAAAATTCACTGAGATCAAGATTTCTCTCATGATACAACAACTATCAGTGAATTGAAGGAAAGAGGAAGGAATCATTCTGTATTTATAGGCAACCGGTCGTCTAAATCGTTTCTGAAAGAAGATTCGTTTCCGGTTGCACAACAAATGATTTGGAATCATAAAAACACAAGAGAAATGCAGATTTCATTAAGAGACGTTAAAAGGTCATTGGACAGTGTTCAGCTTCATCATAATGCATGAATATTGATGGAGATAATTACTACATTGCATGAAATCACTACCTATTAATTATGTACACTAGAGTGTCGTACACTAGTTAATGAACCTAGCTGGAATTACTCGACCATATCGCTCATTCACGGAGTTACGTGAAATTATAGCGTAATTGTTACGATCCGACAATACATAATTGTATCGCTGAGTAACCGTGAAACAATATCACTCGAGGCTTCGGGTCAAGTCCAAGTGCAGTTCAGATTTCGGCTGTCTGGCTACCAGTGAAAGGACTTCGTAATTCTAGAGGGCATGTCGATTTCGTCATTTTTGAATGAGAATTTGGTATATATAGTTTGATGGGAGAACTGAATATTCATTCCATCTGGTTCACTTCAATCATGGCTTTCAAAGTAAGTATATTCCACACTTATAGTTTTTGTTCCACTGTTTGTGAAAGGAGACTGTTTCTAATGTGAACATGTAACAATTTCAGTTTGTATCTTTCGCCGCCCTTTTGGCTGTTGCCCGTGCTGGTGTACCTTTGGGATATGCCGCAGCTCCAGCTGTCTCCTACTCTAGCATCTCAGCTCCAGTAGCCCACTACGCAGCTCCAGCTGTAGCCAAAGTTGCAACCTACGCCGCCCCAGCAGTATCTTACTCCAGCATCTCAGCTCCAGTTGCTCACTACGCCGCCCCAACAGTCGCTAAAGTTGCCACCTACTCCGCTCCAGTAGCCCACTACTCCTACGCCCCAGCAGTCCAAACCTACGCTTCTCCAGTCGCTCACACCTATGCTTCTCCAATCACCCACACTTATGCTCAAGCTCCAGTTGCCTACTCTGCTGCCCCTGCTATCGCCAAATACGCTGCTCCTTTGGCTTACGCTACTCCAGTAGCCAAGACCATTATTGCTGAACCAGAAGCACCAGCCAACTACAATTTTGGATACTCCGTCAACGACCCCCACACCGGAGACAGCAAATCCCAACAAGAATCTCGCCACGGTGACTCAGTCCAAGGAAGCTACTCCCTCATCGAATCTGACGGAACAAAACGTACTGTTGAATACACCGCTGATGCTCACAACGGATTCAACGCTGTTGTACACAAAGAACCAGCTACCGTAGCTGTCAAAACCGCAGTACCAGTTGTAGCCAAATACGCCGCCCCAGTAGCTTATGCTGCTTCTCCAGTCATCACCAAAGCTTACGCTCCAACCCTCTCTTACGCTGCTGCCCCAGCTGCTTACTACCACCATTAAGTGATCAAAATCGATATGATAAAGTCGATGTTGTGTAAATAATTGTAATGAGTCCGCTAGGTCTCTAAATTCGACCAAAAATATATTTTTCCAATCTACATGTCTTTATTATCTAAGAATGCTAGTCTTTATTCAGAATGTGAAGACAATTCTTTTCAATCAGATCCTGAAATTATTGTATGAAATTTGGGAATATTGATCGCATGTGAATCGTTCGATAAAAAGTAATTCTTTCGTACAGTACTTCCAAAATAATTTAAACCTTTTTCTTATTGGATTAATAATATATTCTAAAGCTAGATTCAGAATGAGCTCCTATTCCAATACGAATGCATGAGTGTTGGAATTGCATTCTGCAATGAGTATTAGACGATATTTTTTCTATTTCAGTCAAATTTCCTTGAAATTCAATGAAAAATTCTGATTATACATCCTAGTGACTTTTGTGTCTTATCTTGGCAGTTGGTGACTGTTACGAAATTGACATTTCGAAATTGACGTTTGTTGAAAATTGATAGGATCGAAAGTCATTGTTGCCAACCACGAAACGAAAAATATAACTGAAAACAGTGCTGTAATAAGTTTATTATAGCACATTACAGTTTTTATAGTACTGTTATGAACTCAATACGATACTGAAATAGAGAAACATTTTTCAAAATATCTTTGAATGTTTTACATATGCATTAATTGATATACCTAAATATCAACAAATGCCCCACCACTGACTCGGACTTCCATAACCACTATTCAGGGATACCAGCAAAAGTTTCGTTCCCGGCAAAGGGAGTAGATGATGACCCAAGTCTCGCATTTATAGATCTCCTCAGAGCAACATAACTCAAATCCGATGTGAATTAAACTGAAACAACACCAGATGTTGCCATGAGCAGAAACTACACCAAAGCATGGAGGGTCATATCCGACTGTTCCATTTTGCTACTTCAGGACGCCAGAATGATGTTGTTTCGAGAGGATCCACGTTCCAATCCTATTCTACTCATCCTCATCAACATGTTTTCGCCTGTAAAATATACATGCATTGAGCACGTCAAATTTTAGGGTGGAATGAAACGAAAAAATCACAAAATATCTTTATTATTAATAAAAAAGATTGGTGACTTAAACAATAGTCCTGAAGTCATACATTTTTGAGCGCTGGTTACTGAATCTTTCAAGTTGATACATCTTATAGGTTGATTCGCATTGAAGAATACAACGAAAAAAAAACTCAGCAGCTGTTGGAGCAATCGTACAAAATCCTGAATATGTTATGACAGAAATATTGGGTGCTATTTTTGACAATGATTCGCTTCATTTGATTGAGTTATTTGGTCATAATTTTTCATGTAGCTTTCATACGTCATTCCTCATTCAATTCAGAACTTCAGATAAGTTGTAGTATCTTTCAGGATGTTTTTGTGCCTTGTATCTTCTCTATCAGAGTTCCATTCCATTTCTAATTACGATACAGATTTTTCATAAATAGGCGTAACCAAGAAAGCGGTACGCCCCCTAGCGTTAACGAATGAACTAACGCAAAGACACTACAATAGTTTTGTGTACAGTTTGAATGACACGTGTTAGGACTGTTAGGTTATTCGGTTATTGTTTCATTTTTGTTCTGAGATCATGAATAACTTTTGTTGTGTACCTAATTGTTCATCGTCAACTAAAAGAAATCCTGAATAAAGTTTTCATACCCTTCCAAAAGCAGGAAAATCTAGAGTTATAATTGAATCGGAGTTTGGAATCAAAGAATTGGTGGACAGAAGGAAGGTGTGGATAAACAATTTGAAAATTGAAACAAAATTGTCGGGATATACGAAGGTGTGTTCTTTACATTTCACTGACAGTGATTACTTTCCTCCCAATGGTAAGTTCATGATTATATCGATGTATGCTTAGGTATTTCAACTGATATGTTCAATTTCCAGCTAATAGAAAGCGTAGAGTTTTGAAATCAAATTCTGTTCCCATCAAACAACCTACACTCGAACCTGAGTGTGAGGCTGGACCATCTTCAAGAGACACTAGCAATTTAGGTCAGTGAGGGAAATTCGAGTGAATTGAATGAATTTTGTGAGCACATTTATGAAGAGAATTCAGCTGACAGGGATGCTGCTGATACAATGCTCACATTAATGAGATCTCCCAGTGTACACATGGCCCCAAATTCAGAGATGCAGAAATTCAAGTGAATACTCCGAAAGTCTTGACTCTCTGTGAATTGCTTGTAACAGATGATGAACTAAGAAGTTTCACTGGCATCAATAACTTCAAAATATTTGATGCCATTATGAAAGCATTGGAGATGTGTTATAAAGATAAAAGAGTTCGTCGTTTAACTTCTCGACAAAGAGTAATGCTAGTGTTCACTAAACTCAAGATGAGCCTCACTTATGTAACTCAAGCTGCTCTCTGCAATATTTCCCCTGAAATGTGTAAATTGTACATAACTGAAATGATACCAATTTTATCTTCGGTTCTGAGGCCAGTCATACGTTTCCCTAGCTGAACTGAAATATTTCGAAATATGCCCAAGTGCTTTGAAGATTTTCAAGATGTGAGAGTAGTTTTGGATTGCACAGAAATTTTTGTGCAGGCTCCAAAATGTTTGTGCTGTAGAATTCGGTTTTACTCCCATTATAAATCACATATGACTGTGAAATTTATGACAGGAGTATCACCTGGTGGTCTCATTACGTTCCTGAGCAAACCATATGGGGGTAGGGCTTCTGATAAAGTAATTTTTGAAGAAAGCAACATAATTTCTCTATTAGATTCTGGCAGAGATGCCGTTATGGTGGACAAGGGAATTCTCATTGATGATATATGTCAAATAAATAGAATAAAATTGATAAGACCACCATTTCTCAAAAAGCAGGAACAACTTCCCGCAGAACAGGCTATTTTGAATGCCAAAATTGCTTCCGCTAGGGTACATATTGAAAGGTCAAATCAAACACTGAAAATATTTAATATACTTTCTGGAAAATTGAAATGGAATCTGGTTCCACTAATTGAAGATATTGTTGTTATTATAAGTGCAGTAACAAACTTATCTGCTCCGATTTTAGCAGATAATAGATTCTTGAAAAACTAATTTATTTCAGGATTATTTACCAACTCTTGACATTATTTGTATTATTCAAGTAAATAAATTATATTCTAAAATTATGAAATACATATTTTTACATCTCCTATTGGTTTTTTCATTGGCACCTTTAGTTTTATTTTATCAACAGGTTCAGCGATCTGGTGATTCAATGAGAACAACTATTTTACCTATCACATCTTTATTCGTTATGAGTTTGACATAAAACATGAATCATTTCTTTGAAATATTTTTCTTTAATTATGGAAAGCATATCCCTTGCAAATTCGTAATCAAATTTGATTTCCATTACCAAAATGCTGTCATCAAACGAAGCATATATCACAAAAAATGTTTTATCTAAATTAAGCACAGCCATTCCCATTTGTATCTGCCAATAATACTTGTGGCGTTTCCTTAAAGTTTATTCTCCATTTTCTTCCATCACATATGGTAATTGTGGAATGACGTCAGTTATAGTCTTTGTACTACCTGAAAAATCATAAATTTATTTTCTGAACCGAAAATATTTGATTAATTTCAAAACTATACCTTCAAGAGAACATTTTATTTCCAGAAGGAACGCTGGATTACCATCCAAAAATATGATTCCAACAGGTGAGAATCCAACCCATTCATTTGAATGGAAATAACCATGCCGCATTCAATTATATTTGCCCCTGTGCTCATCTGAAATACTTCACGTGCACGATGCTCCCATTTCGAACCATGCTTTTCATACTTATTGTGTATTTGCTTCGGAAAAAAGTATTTCAATGCTTTCGTTTTCCAGTCACTTTTGTTGGAATATGTAAATAGCTCATAGCACCTACTTCCTGTCACTCTATATTTCCTACTTTTGTTCCATTCAGTTGAATGTTGCTGGAAATTTATGATGATCTGTCCATCATCTTCTGATTTGAACTGATGCTAAATACATCATACATGTTGACTGACATGCGAGATTTAGAATGGCTTCATTATTATGGTTATTCTGATATCGGCAACTGTCTACCGACATGCTCACTTTTGTTCATTAGATTTTTCCCGTCTACCCTCCCTGTGGAATATGTGGCATAAATATTTACAGAAAAAAAGAGTGGCAGAGTAGCAATAGTACCTAAATAAATACATGAGGACTCTGCTTTTAAACCGATCATCTAAATAAATGTGTCGAACAAGTACAAATCCAGGAAGAAGTCGTTGAATAGTACTGTTCCTTAATGCAGAAGAAAGTATCTAAATCTGCATAAAAGATAGACAATCAAACATCTTAGTTTAGGTTAGACATATTCTGCATTCTATGCTACATACAGGGTGTAACTGAATAAGTGTAAAACATTTAAGGAGGTGATTCCTCATCGAAAAAAAGATAGGATCTTTCATATAAAGAAACTTCATTGGAGCATCCCTTGTTAAGATACAGCCCCTTAAATGGGGTACATAAAATTTGTATAACAATTTTTTTCACAAGCACTGAAAAAGTTACAATATTGAAATTAACCTGACGTTTTGTACTACCAAAAAGACACTTAGCCAGTAATTTATTTGGTTTACCCCATGGTTGTAAGGGGTGAAAAACGCAACCCCTAAAATTTATTTCCAATGTAACTTTTTGTCTTATTATTTGTTTACCATTTAAAAATTTATTTCCGATAGCCTGGTTCATTCTAAACAAAAAATGTCTCTTGGGTTTTTTGCCCAAAATAAACCAGTAAGCAGCAAAACATTATTTTACGAACAACTACAGAGATACATCGTCATATATGCCTGCCAAAAATGTCTCATAGAAACTGATAGAAAATGTGTGTATGAGAACTTATGAGATCCTAATTGGATAGTGAAACCGCAAATCCGTATAAAACCATATACGATATTCATCAGTATTTAATGTAGACTACAGATACACATTGCTTCAGTTTCTAATGGCATTTCCTAACGTAAATCATATCCGTTTCTATAAGCGATTCCTACATTGAATTGTCCTTGTTCCTACGAGTTTTTATAAGACTCTATAGTTTTCAAATGTGGTTTTCACATAACTCATACCCGTTCCGCCGAGTTTTGATGAGAATCTAAAGTTTTCAAATGTGGTTTTCACACACAATACCTACCTGTTTCTAATGTGTTTCCACAGATAACTTATATCCGTTTCTACGAGTTTCTATAAGAATCTATAGTTTTCAAATGTGGTTTTCACACACAATACCTACCTGTTTCTAATGTGTTTCCACAGATAACTCATATCTGTTTCTACGAGTTTCTATAAGAATCTATAGTTTTCAAATGTGGTTTTCACACACAATACCTACCTGTTTCTAATGTGTTTCCACAGATAACTTATATCCGTTTCTACGAGTTTCTATAAGAATCTATAGTTTTCAAATGTGGTTTTCACACACAATACCTACCTGTTTCTATAATGTGTTTCCACAGATAACTTATATCCGTTTCTACGAGTTTCTATAAGAATCTATAGTTTTCAAATGTGGTTTTCACACACAATACCTACCTGTTTCTAATGTGTTTCCACAGATAACTCATATCTGTTTCTACGAGTTTCTATAAGAATCTATAGTTTTCAAATGTGGTTTTCACACACAATACCTACCTGTTTATATAATGTGTTTCCACAGATAACTTATATCCGTTTCTACGAGTTTCTATAAGAATCTATAGTTTTCAAATGTGGTTTTCACACACAATACCTACCTGTTTCTAATGTGTTTCCACAGATAACTCATATCTGTTTCTACGAGTTTCTATAAGAATCTATAGTTTTCAAATATGGTTTTCACTCTTAATACCTACCGGTTTCTAATGTGTTTTCACACATGCTTAATATCCGTTTCTATGAGAATCTATAGTTTTTCAATGAGTTTTTCACACGTAATACCTACCTGTTTCAAATTAATTTCTGCTGTATGTTTTACGAGTTAATGAGGTTTGAAAATAAATGAGAATGTTTAAGATTTAATATCAGTCACAAGTTATAAGGATCCATAGTTCTCAAATGTGTTTCTGATGGCAATTCAGAAAATTAGTACAATTAGATAATAGAAGGAATGTATAACATTGAAGTTAGAGTGAAAATGTAAATTCATATCGTACCCGAGATCTTACCATCACCGATATTCGCCAAAAATCATTATAATTCACAGTTAATCATTCGCTAATGAGAATTTGACAGTTTAAACGTTTAGTTAAAATATCTTCCATATGTTTCTGACTGAAATTCCTAGGATTATAATAAAACGTTCCATATACCTGTATGTTCGAACTATTGGTTGGTGGATTTATACAGTTGGAGTGAAAGAATTCATAGCGGCTTAAAATGTTTATTTCTGATCCGTTTTGACATTTCATAATTTCATTGAGATTGGGGACAATATATGGAATAATTTTACAGAAGTAACTTGAGAAGAACACATAATTACGGAAAACCATACCTATTCATATAATTTCCACCATATTCCAACTTTCTGCAGAATAACCTCACTTAACACAAAATACAATGTTCTCTTTAGACCGAAAACACATAATAGTCTTTCATAAAGGCACTGATCCATCACATTTTTCTTCTAGAAATATATAATTCACATCAGATTCCAGCTTGTTTCTAGTTTTCTACAATATAACATTATAACCCCACTTCACACAAAAACATCAATGTTCTCTTCAGACCGAAAACACATAATAGTCTTTCATAAAGGTACTGATGCATCACATTTTTATTCTAGAAAAGTGAAATTAATTATTATTGCAATTTCCCAACAAATAAGAAATAATTCGTCAATTCTCAATTTGCATCACACGTGTTTTACGTCCACGCAGTCACGCTCCATGCGTCCGCGCACGCGCAGTGCCCTGCCCTGCCATTCGAAGCTTAGGTCCCCGGATACAGAGAGAGAGGGGCAATCTGGAGGCTCTGACTAAACAGAGAGGTATATAGTTTGCCTACCAAACTGGTAGGCAAGAAGCAATTTGGAAAGCATCAGTGTTGCCGCTACAACAGAATTATCGTCAAATTTACCGAATTGTTCTGTTACTAGTTTCCACTAATTTTTTCTTTACTTTGTTGATTTCGTGTGATTTTTATGAAATTACTAACTTTTGCGAATTTATTGAATAAATGTTCAAATTGAAAATTTATGTTTGAATGGTTCTTTCATACAATTTTCATAACATTTAAACGAATCTCAGAAAGTTGGGTTTAATTTATTGGTAAAAGCGGCAACATGGTTGTAAATCATATGACAAGGATGACGATACATCAGTCTGTATGCTGGGACCTAGCATTTTTCCGAGTGGCTCGTCCATTTTGTATTATAAGTCTATGCGTCCGCGTCAACCGCGTTATAACCTGAACTTTCCGATGCCCGCGTTGTCTGTCGAATCCTGAAATGACTGTCCACTCTGTAGGTACACAACAACATTCTCATTTCAATTATTCAATTGAACCTGTGAATTTCTACACATGGGAACTGAGGCTGTTGATGGAAATATCAATGTCATTGAAATTGGAAAACCATATTGAATCTCATAGCCGCCTCAAACTAACACTGTTATCTGTGGAAAACCACATTTTTGAAAACTATAGATTCTTATAGAAACTCGTAGAAACAGATATGAGTTATCTGTGGAAACACATTAGAAACAGGTAGGTATTGTGTGTGAAAACCACATTTGAAAACTATAGATTCTTATAGAAACTCGTAGAAACGGATATAAGTTATCTGTGGAAACACATTAGAAACAGATAGGTATTGTGTGTGAAAACCACATTTGAAAACTATAGATTCTTATAGAAACTCGTAGAAACGGATATGAGTTTTCTGTGGAAACACATTAAAAACAGGTAGGTATTGTGTGTGAAAACCACATTTGAAAACTATAGATTCCTATAGAAACTCGTAGAAACGGATATGAGTTATCTGTGGAAACACATTAGAAACAGGTAGGTCTTATGTGTGAAAAACACATTTGAAAACTATAGAGTCTCATAAAAACTCGTAGGAACAAGGACAATTCAATGTAGGAAACGCTTATAGAAACGGATATGATTTACGTTAGGAAATGCCATTAGAAACTGAAGCAATGTATATCTGTAGTCTCCATTAAATACTGATGAATATCGTATATGGTTTTATACGGATTCGTGGTTTCACTATCCAATTAGGATCTTATAAGTTCTCGTACATACATTTTCTATCAGTTTCTATGAGACATTTTTGGTAGCCACACCCCCCCCCCGTAAATCCACCCTTGCGGCAGACTCTTATAAACTCGACATTCCTCATTGACACTTGTGAATTCTCAGTTGATTCGAGCCACATTGAAACTCATAAGATCCGCATAAAATTACATGAGGAATTCCTGATACATTCCACATATTTCTCATAGGCTTTCAGGCTCGTGAATGAGGATAAAACATAATAATGATTGAAATTGGAATACACTATTGAATCTCGTGGCCGCCTAAATCTAACAATGCCTGATACAGACTCTTATACTTCACAGCCGAGCTTCCTCACTGAAACTTGTGAATTCTCAGTTAATTTGAGCCACATTAAAACTCATAAGATCCGCATAAAATTACATAAGGAATTCCTGATACATTCCACACACTCCTCGTAGGTTTTCAGGCTTGTGAATGAGCATAAAACATTATTATGATTGAAACTGGAATACCGTATAGAATCTCATAGCCTCCTCAAACGAATCCTACCTGATAGAAACTCGTACACCTTGTATTCGGGTATGCTTATATAAATTACATATACTTATAAATCCTCATAAAAACTTATAAGAAGTTTACATGTCTTGAATAACGTACGTATAGGATACAGTTTCTTCTCATTGATCCTTATGAAATCTCATAAATTGTCTATATGTTCTTATGAGATTTCATGCGGTATTTTTGGCAGGGTTAAATGCGAACTGGATTTATTGTTATTTTGTAGTAAACCAAATAAATTACTGGCTAAGTGTCTTTTTGGTAGTACAAAACGTCAGGTTAATTTCAATATTGTAACTTTTTCAGTGCTTGTGAAAAAAATTGTTATACAAATTTTATGTACCCCCTTTAAGGGGCTGTATCTTAACAAGGGATGCTCCAATGAAGTTTCTTTATATGAAAGATCCTATCTTTTTTTCGATGAGGAATCACCTCCTTAAATGTTTTACACTTATTCAGTTACACCCTGTATAATATTTTCAGTTCATATTCAACTAAACATTTCTAATCTTATATTAAAAAAAAACCTTAAATCTAATATTAACATTATCTATCAATATATTCTGAGGATACTTTGATTTTGACATCACACTCTACCTATGCAGCGTTAAAGCGGAATCAGGAAGCTCTTCATAAAACAAGCTATAATAAAAAAATCATTTTTAAGACAAGCTTTTATGATAAAAACACTCATCCGCCATATTGAAGCCGCCATCTTGAATTCCTCAATTTTGAAGAATCGTAATTTCCGACCCAGAAAACCCCCAGATACCAATTTTGAATAGAATCGGATCATAATCACAAAACTCGTCCGCCATATTGTAGCCGCCATCTTGAATTTTTCAATTTTGACAGAAGATTCATCATTGTCGAACCCAAAAACCCCCAGATACTAATTTTGAACGGAATCGGATGATAATTACAAAACTCATCCGCCATTTTGGAGCCGCCATTTTGTTTTTTTCTATAAAAAATTTTTCATGATGCATTGTCACCAGAATTATGTATACCTGCCAAATTTCAAATCAATCGGAGGATTAGAAGTGTGTCATATTTAACTTGCAAGATTTGATTACAGACAGACACCGGGACAGGTGAAACTAAATAAAAGCTTGTAACATTTTCAGTACTCCTTCCTCATTAACATCCACAATCATCTTTTTGGCCTTATCTTTCAAACAAGGCATCTCATTAATAGGTGTGGGTTTGTATTTGTTCTTGGTATTGGCCTTCTGTGTGGACCAAACACATTTAATTTCTGTTGGAGAAATTTTTTCCAATGATTCAATATCCTCTCTGAAAATGGAATAAGAAGAGTTCTAAAAGATGATTCCTCAAAATATCAATCTCCTTACCTGACACATTTAACCAGAAACGCTGAAATATGTTTACATTTGCCCAAGGCCGTAGCTAGAAAAAAATTTCGGGGGGGGGTCCGTCCGAGGCCGTAGCTAGAAAAACATTTCGGGAGGAGAGGGGGTGTCCGTTGAACTGAGCTCTAGAAGAATTTCGGGGGGGGTCCGGACCCCATCGGACCCCCCCCTGGCTACGGCCTTGCATTTGCCACTATTTCCTGCTTTACAGGAGCACGACATACTTCCTACCGTTATGGAATTCGTGATATTCAATGAACCCTTTATTTCATGAGGATCGGAATTGAGAGCAGTGAACTGTAAACACAAGGCATACACTTGAATTAAATCATCACTTGCCTCTATTTGACCAGCCAAAATACTCATGACTTGTACAAGAGGGCTAAGTTTTCCTACAACTTGCTAGTAAAAAGTACGAAATTGAATTTTCACAGTGAACTTATTGCTAAATCAGAAAATAAGAATAAAACAGTTTGGAATATGGTAAATACTCTGACTGGCCGAAAGAGTGGAAAGCATGAACCTATTGTACTTGTTCATGAGGGTGTTCAATACAGTGGGACCCAAGATTTAGTTGAGGTCTTTGCTGGACATTTTTCGTCCGTTACGGAGACCACCATCGGAAAATACTATAAAAATATATTACCTAATTCTTGCACCACCTCTTCTATGTTAAGTAAAAATTTTTTCTTTTACCCAGTCTTGGAACATGAAGTAGTTCATATTATTAGTTCACTCAAAAATAATAAGAGTACCGGAGCTAACTTCATATCCGCAAAAATTTTAAAGTCAATCAGTGCAGACATTGGACGACATTTCGCTCACATGATTAATTTATCTGTTAGCATCACTCAGAAAAATAACCCTGTAACCCTTACAAAAATAAAGTTAGTAGAATAGGAAATTCTACTATAAATAGGCACAGAAGTAATTTCCTGTTATATCCAACACACGATTACTGTATTTCAATTCCTGTTGAGGGAACATTTTTTATTACAATGTAAATAAATTGTTTCAAATACAGGAATTCATTTCTTTACAGAGAACAGGAATTTATTCCTGTAAATTCAATCTAATCTACACGGAAAGAAATCTATTCTCTAACCAAGTGGATAATATTTGATTGAAGTAAATGATAGATTTATATATGAGCAAGAATAAGATTTAGTTGATTCAAGTATACCTTATTCTCCGAATTCAAATAAAATCATTCTTTCGATTAAGTATATCATATACTTGAATTTAATAAATCACGTATTATTGATTCAAGAACATTCAAATATTCCTTGTGAGTAAAATGAAAATTTTGAAATGATTATTTGAAATAATTCGTCCAAGGGAAACATAATCTCAAATGGAATTATTGTACATCTTCATCTCAGTGGTTTCTTCGTTCGAAGCAAAGATACCAAATACTTGAATGAACTCAATAATTTTACTCAATCCAACATTAGGAAATTGTTGAATTGAGTATATAATATTTTCAAATCAAATTTCTTTCCATAATGGTTTTGAGTAAATATTATCTTCAGATTTAGTTTTCGGTCTACTTACAAAAAGTAAATACCTGTTTGGTCGAAACCATTTATATTCTCACTCTGAACCAATGAGATTTCTTCATTTCAGTTTTTACTATACTCAGTAGAAATAAACTTCATACTTAATTCAACTATTAATTATTATATTATTATATGTAAATGCATGTTGAAATAAGTATATTATATCAACTGAAAATTTATTTTATACTTGTTTTGACGAATAGTGAAATTATTTGGAAAAAGATATTCGTTTAAGATTGCTGTGATTTCTGGATGAGGATTATATTCATAAAACGAGGCTTATGAGAATTAAAAACAAATTTATTATTCTTCTCAAATAATCAAAAACAAATAAAAGTATAAAAGTGATCACTGAAAACAAATAGAGAAAATGCTAAATTAAACATATAATCAACTAGACTAGGTACAAATAAACACAATTATAACTGAGGTGAAAAAATAAGTACCAAAAATAAAAATACAGACTGTAACAGCCAAATGGAATAAATTCGATAACGAATAAATGAGGGGGTGTTAGGAAAAACGCTCAGACACGTCGATTTGTAATTTCAAATGCGCATATTTTTCAAGAAAATAAAAGTATATAGGGTGTTCCATACGACCGTGGCCAATACCAACTTTCTTATTTCAAATGCAACCCCCTGTATATTATTTATTTTTTGGATTCTTCAGAAAATTCTAGACATAATTCATGACAATGTCCTATATCTGTCTTCAACTTTTTCGGAAATATTAAGTGTTTTCAGATTTTTTACAAAAATTAACATTTTGAATGAAAATTATTTTATTTCACAAATTCGATACATACGTTGATTTTTGCAATAAATCTGAAAACACTTAATACTTCCGAAAAAGTTAAAGATAGGTATAGGACATTGTGCATGAATTGTGTCTAGAATTCTCTGAAGAATCCATAAATTAAATAATATACAGGGGGTTGCATTTGAAATAAGAAAGTTGGTATTGGCCAGGGTCACATGGAACACCCTATATAATATTATTTTCTCCAAAAATATGCGCATTTAAAATCACAAATCGACGTGTCCGAGCATTTTTCCCAACACGCCCTCATTTATTCGTTATCGAATTCATTCCATTTGGCTGTTACACTCTGTGTGTACAAACAACAGAAGAAATATCAGAAGAACTACAAATAAAAAAATTACATAGGTACACATCCCTGTATAAAAACACATAAAGGTACTGGCACTGAACGGGATAATTGATATTCAAAACCTAAAACAATTTGAAAATAATGTCAAATGCCTTACGTACAGGGAAAAACTGATGGTAGAGGTTATCAACAATAATAAAGAAGCTTTTCGGTTTTAATAGAGACTGTCCCAAAACCAACAAATAGGCTGCACCGTTCCCTTTCTTTGTATTGCTTTGGTCTCTGCTCTTGGAATAATTTTCTCCAAACCCCTGCAAGAAAAATGCTTATAAATTCTGTATCCTCTGAATTATTATCCGCATTCTATAATGAGTGATATGAAGGGCTATTCCCACAAGAAAAAGATACAACAGTACTGTACGAGACCATTTCAATCTAATAATTCAAAATTCGATAGTTATATAAGAAAATATGGTATAACTGGTTGATTATCGCTGGTATAGTATTGTGTAAATCGAAAAATTATTTTTAAAAGTAGTAAGAGCAAATTCATTTGATAAAAATAACAAATACTTATTTCACTTATCTACTTCAGAATTCATCTCTTTAATTTTCCTTGAAATCAATTTTCATTCCTAGGGTAGGTATGAGATCCCAATGTAATATGATTTTTGAAAATGAATGTTCTTAGAAATGTGATAGATGCACACCTAGAGTATTTCAAGTATTAAATTTATTGAAAGAGAAAAGAGATTCGTGATTCCAACGTATACGATTCAAACTAGAAATTAAGTTTTTTTTCTAAATCTCAATATTATAGATTTAAATCAATACATCTAACATAGCTTACCTTGAAATAGCTTGATAACACTGCCCGAGCATCTCCATTCTCTCATAATTTTTCCACATTTCACTAAAAAATGGTTAAACTTTCTTCAACACACTGAACTTGGACGAAATAAGATGCGGTATGAACAAGTCGAATCAAGATCGAGAGTGATATCCCCTTTTGCGTACTGAATAGAGGGCGCTTTTTAGTATATTGTTGAATAATTTACTTGGATCTAGTGGATGGAGAAATTTATATACTTGGATTACGATAAAACCTAACTACCGGAGAATTGGCGTATTAGTATATCGCTGAATATTATACTTGGACCAAGTGAATGACAATTTGATCAAGATTAATAATGGATTTTCAGTTATAAAGATTTGTTCTACATTTTTTTTCCTTTAAAAATTTTTTAATTTCTGAATGTTCCAGATTTGATGATTTCTGTTTACATCGTTCAAGAAAAATTTTTAGGATACTTTGATATTTACCCTTACGAAAGATTACTCAAAACGAAGTATTTCATGGTACGTAGAAATTTTTATCAATGGCCAATAAGCAGGATTCTTTCCAATGATATTAGTAACAGTAAATATCAAATATTATTTGAAATGGTACTAGAACTGTGCTGAATATCGAAAAAATTGTGTACGTTGGATTGTAAATTTGAGTGTGAATTCTAAAAGTTTGTGCGTGGATATGAAAACGTCATATTTATTTCGATTATAGGGATTAACACTTGATGAAGCGTGACGGCGTTGAAAAATATGTGAAAATTAGATATATTCTCTTAAATAACAAATCATTAAAAATCAAGTTGGCTTTGAAATAACCTTGAACAGGTTAAGGTTAAAACAAAATATGATAGCTAACAATTTTTACTCAAAACATATTCTTCTTAAGTTCATAGTTTTTGAGATAATTCACAGTCTCAAGTTTAATGCCTATTTATAATCAAAATCAACAAGTAAGGGTGCTATAGAGCCCTCATCAATACTAGGCCCTTTCTGGGGTTGTAACATCCTTGGACGATTTCGACACCAGATTCAATACCAATACTTTATTTTTATAAATACAGAAGTAAAGAGGTTTTGCATTGTTAACCTAAAGACGGTATATTGTCGAATAATTCACTTGGATCTAGTGGATGGAAAAATTTATATACTTGGATTACGATAAAACTGCCCGCAAAACGGATCAGAGGGTTTTCATTGTTCCTTTTATTCATGCATGTTGCCTAACTACCGGAAGAAGAATTGGCATCTTAGTAATATTATGAAAATTACACTTACACTTGGATCTAGGGAATGCATGTCATTTCACTTAAATTTACAAATACGATGACGAATGAATTGTTCTACAACTTCTTTCTCTCTCTTTCAAAATTATGGAATTACTAAGAGAAATGTTTTACAGAATGTAATAGATTTGGTGATCTTTTTTTTCTATGATGTTTTACCACACAATTTCATTATATAAATCGATTTGTAAAAAGTGATTGAAATTTTCTTTCAAAATATTTTTTCATAATTTAAACTTCATGTCATCCATACAATGTATAGATTGGTAACTTTTTTCAGATTTCTAACTTATCGTATACATATAATCTAAAATCTAAACGTTATCCTAGCAAGTAGCAATATTTTATTCTCGATTTTATTCCATTTGCCGAAATATTCTAGAATCATTATTGATTGATTAATTAATTATTCAATACATAATTTTATGTCAATCGAAATTATTATTTTAAGAAAACCAATTTCTTGAATATAACATATGGACTGAGGATATTCCAATTCTCGAACTGAGAATATTATATTTTCGAAGTCAAGATATCATATAGTTACCTGAAATATAGAAGTACTCTCGAATTGATTAAAGTGAATGGTTTGGATTGAATGAATAATTTACTTGGATAGAGAATTTCATTCTTCAATCAAGTATATGTTTTTTGAGTAAAATAAATTCATTCCAAGTATACAAAATTTACCTTTTTACTTGTTTCGATTCTATATATACTTGAAACAACTCTAATATTCCAAGAATATTAGGATTCTTGATTTGAGGATAGATTTCTTTCCGTGTACTGAAGTGTATATTATGTATCACAGTACTATTCGTTTTGTGCAACAAAATATTCCAGTGATATATGAGCAAAAAAAATTTTTTTTTCATTGTATTATGTAGTTACATTTGCTAATACAAATCTTCATTTTTGACTGTATGTTCTCCTAAATTCACAGAAAATGAATGGTAAATAAATCAGGAACTTCCTCTACCATACAACTTACTTTTTGTTCAATTCCCTGGAATTTGTTGTTATTTATCATTACATATCATTGAACGTAGTAGACCTTTCCTGCACTGCATAGATCGATATATTTGCCATTATTAACACAACCAATTCAAACTCACTTGCAAAGAAGCATATCTCTATAACAAAAGCTGATATTTTCAATTAATTTTGGGATATACATTATGTAACAAGGGAGAAACCTCTATTTTGAATGTATCGACTTATACAGCAAGAAAGGAAATATAATTAAAAGTGAATTGAAAAAAAAAATCAAATTAAATTTATTAAAATCTTTCAATTTTGTGGGGACGAGATAGGAACTAATGAAGAAATATGTAGGTAATTATAAAAATGAGTTTATTTTTATGAGATATTTATACATACATATATATATATATATAAAAAATAATCATCACTTCTACATTCACAGTATATTGGCTTATATTCTATATCATAAAACAGATAAACAACTTACGTCTAAATATATCAATATACTGGCTGAGGACCTTAGGTCCCAGCTTTCGAGATATCCAGCGATATCTCCATTGTCGATTGAATTTTTTTTCCACTTCTAACTCAATAAGGACATCCAAACTCAAAATGGCACTTCCTAAGCATAAGTCACAATCGCCATCATTGAAAAAATCCATTGTTAAGAAAACTTCCTCAATTGCCACCTCACTGAACACGACAACTAACAGTACCTACGAATAACTACTAGCACTAACTAAATCGCAAACTTGTACAAGCTCAAGCAACATACATGTCTGGACAAGAATATTCCTAAATTCTCATATGTACCATTCTTACGATGTCATATTTCAGTTTAGCGTCACTATTTACTACAATTTCCATTATTCTTCACATTTTAACCCAGCAGCATCTACAAAATATTGTTTCCCCATTACAGGAATCATTATAGAGAATTCTAAAGTTCTGATTCCTGCAAAACCTATATTAATTTCTGTTCAAGCGGCATTTTACACTTTAACAGGAATCGAAATGCTGGGTGGGCAGTAAATTTCCAGTTTCTGCATCAAAAGTAGTTTTTCTGTTACAGGAATCCAATTAACAGGAAATTCCACTAGTTTCTTTTTTTGAGTGCACGGGCGTGTTTCCTCATCTTCTCAAAAAAGCCATCGTTCTTTCGATTTTTAAAAAGGGCGATGTGCAGGACATTGCGAATTATCGGCCCATTTCTATCCTCAGTATCTTTTCTAAGATATTCGAGCGTATCGTCTTCGATAGAATGATGAAATACTTGGACAAATTCAGAATACTCGACACTGCACAGCACGGATTTAGATCTGGTCGCTCAACACAAACAGGAGCTCTGTATTTTGCTGATTTCGTCTACGGGTGCCTCGATAATGGCTTATACGTTGCGGGATTATTTTTTGACCTCTCTCGAGCGTTTGATGGTCTCGCTTTTAAGTTCATAATTGACAAGTGCTATAACTTGGGGTTCAGGGGTGTGATTTCGCACTGGCTCTACAGTTATCTTGAGAATAGAACTATGTCTGTGAAAATCGACAGTTCTGTATCTAGTGAGCATGGTGTGAATTTGGGAGTACCTCAGGGTTCCGTTCTGGGACCACTTCTTTTTTTGTTATTTGTTAACGATCTCCTGTCGAATCTAAAAAAGTTACTAGCCGATCAGCCAAAGGATCTTACTTTTCCTGCGGGTAATCATAAGATTACTTTGTTTGCTGATGACACCTCGGTAGCCGTTACTGGCCGAACTTTCGAGGAACTGCAGGAGTTCTCTGGGTTACTGGTGGGGTGCTTTATAGAATGGTGCCATTCAAACGCCATAATGATAAATGTTCACAAAACAGAATGCATCAATTTCGCTATTCGAGCCGATAATCATGACAAACTTCACATAAGCTACTCAGATAATGTCATCTCATCTATAGAGTGCACAAAATTTCTTGGTATCCACATTGACTGTAATCTTAGGTGGAATGCGCATATTGACGCAGTGTGTAAAAAACTCAATAGCTCCTACTACACAATAAGTAGGGTCAAAAGTACACTTCCATTACAGTCTGTCCTGAACATCTATTATAGCTTAGTCTACAGCCATTTATCATATGATGTTCTACTGTGGGGAAACTCCTCTGAGGCTGGAAGAGTCTTCATTATCCAGAAAATAATAATGCGCATGATATTTAGTATTCCACCGCGATCTTCCTGTCGACCCATTTTTCTTCAAAATAACATCTTGACATTGGCCTGTATTTTCATTTTTAGATATCTAGTGTATGTTAAAGAAAATGAAATTGATATTACTAAACTGTCTAGCTTTCATGGCTATAATACAAGAAATAAGGGAACGTTATATGTTCGTAAACAAAGAACTCATAAGTATGAAATGTCTCCCATGTACCAGTGCATCAAAGTTTTCAACCATTTGCCACAATGTATTCAGTTTCTTAATGTTAATCGATTCAAAAAAGTAGTTAAGGCTTTATTATTACAGAAGTGTTACTAAACTGTGAACGACTATTTCTGTGACACTCTTGATGGCTAAATGATTTTTTTGACCTGTCCTATACATGTACATATGTCTCAAAGGATTAATAAAATATTATAATTATTATTATTATTAAGATGGCCTTCATTCAACACATTTTCCCCTTCAACTACGCATTTAGAATTTTCAGTTCCTCCCAGATACCGAATGTATTCCAATATACTCAGCTTCATCTCGGAATAAGTAAGAATTCAATAAGACAATGACAGTGATTTTTCACTTGAATATCTCTTCTGTTTAACAGATTTATTGTCCACAATCAAAATGTACCTCACTTGAACAACTCTTAACACAAACCAGAATCCCTTTGCCAGAACACAACGTAAAAGTATAAGTATATAGGTTATACTGTGGTAAAAGCATGCTCAACGCGAAAGCATGCGCAACGTAAACAAATAAATGTTTGTAAACATGTATTTGTTGTGTTCAGAGAGTAGTTCTGATTCTCGCCGATATGGCGCTACGATCTTAATTTCAGACGTCTACAGAAATCCATTGTTTTTCAATCAAGCGGCCCCCGTCCGCTACAGGAAGGGGCCGTCGGAAAGAGGAAGAACGGAGCTTCACGGTGATGCTTTTCAATTTTCTCTGGGATATCAAGTATTTTGAAAAAATTCGCGAAAATCGCGAATTTCGCCGCAAAATTTTCGGCGTCATAAAGCTGGCCAGAGAATTCGAATTATCGCGTTGACGTTCGATATGTCCGAGGTCTGACGTAATTTAAGATGCATATTTTTTTAATTTAATCGTTATTCGGACTTGAGTATTCGGTCGATTACCGAAAATTATCGTATATTCATACGTTTCATTTACAATTCCAACCCGATAAATCAGTTCTGGAAGCAAGACCGAATTAGTTACATTTCAGGTAAGGTATAGCCTTGAAACGGAATAGGTAAATATAATAACTATTGTTCTTCATCATTTATCGGGTGTAGATAAAATAGCGTATGCAACTCTCATGTAATGGTCATTAATACACTCGCATAAACCATACGAAATTCGCCTCCGGCTCATTCCGTATTCCGGTTTTTGCTCGTATATTAATGAGCATCATTATATGATCGTTGCATAATATACTATTATGAATACTCAAAGAAGAGACATAAGAGGCATAGAGAGAGAACTTTCAAGAGATGGAACCCTGTTGAAATTTAGTAGTGTTCGCTCCAGATATTTTCAGTCTGGTGAAGAAAATGTTCAGATTCTCTTTGGAGCAGTTAGATTTCAGAATTTGTGATTCATTCACCATTGAAAGTGTTGTAAGACTTGTGAATTTGGAACAGTTGATACCACTGACTATTCAGATTCAATTTATCATGAAGAACGTTAAAAGAAGATATAGCCTTCAGTTAAGGTCCATTGAGTTGAAGAAAAATTTCCGTTTTGGAAGTTGATTCATATATTCACACATAGATAATAAATATGTGATTCGAAATCCGGAAGGATATTTCTCCGAAAACTGAAATTTCGGAGACTTTTTCACTCATTTCGAAAATTGTCCAATCACAGTCCAAAGATAGCTCGTATTATCGCGAAAATACCAACTGTCCTTGAATAACGATTGGTCTGACAAACTTCGATATTTTCAACGATTTAAACACAGACTAATCTGTGATGGAACTATGGATACATAGATGTATAGAAACCCTGGTGTAACGACTCCTCAATAAAAATCGTGACCAAAAATTTAAGATCGAAAACGGCCCTACTTTGGGAATAATCCGCAATATTCCGCGGTCGTGGCGCTACTGCGGCAATAGAAAATAAAGCGACACCTTCGGGGAGAAATGAAAACTAGGACCCCAGCTCAGATTTTCGATCGACAATAAAGTCTCAAACAAAATCTAATCAGTGCCAACCATAGAACTTATAGTATATGGAATGCCATTAGCTTTGCTGCTCAGCTTAAAAAAGTGGATAAACATCACCAGTTGGAGGAATACTGAAGTGTCCATGTTGACGTGGTTACGACTTGTCATACAGAATAGAAACACAGAAATACTATGAATTTAATCGTCAAGATCCGATTCACTTGGCATTTCGGCAAACATTTCTGTGTTTCTGTTCGGTGTGACAGGTCGTATCCATGGGAACATGGAAATTTAAAGATTCCTCCAACTTGAGATGTTTACCCACTTTTTGATCTGGTAATAGCATTCCATGTACTATAAGTTCTATGGTGCCAACACCAGGTATTCTATGCATCTCTATGGATACGAATGGTTTGACAACTGAAAATTGTAGACGTCAACATTATTATCTATCACATGTTTTTCATTGCTTCTCTAGATTATGGAGTTTCAGCCCATTCCTATCATATCACACGAGATTGAATTTACCTTATAAGTCTATCTTTTATTTCCGAACTCATTTCCAAACGATAAACTCATCACGGAAATTCAATATCTTCTGATATAACTACTGACTATTTCACTCGTTTCAAAAACTGACAAACCACAGTCCAAAGACAGCTTGTATCATCGCGAAAATACCAACTGTCACTGAACAATGATTGGTCTTATAACTTCGGTATTTTAAACGATTGAATCGTGACTAATCTGCGATTGAACTATGAATACATAGATGCATAGAAACCCTGGTGTATCGACTCCTAACTAAAAATCGTAACCTAAAATTGCATTACTGGTCGACCTGAATAATATCCACACGACGAAAGTCGAATTAACTTACCAGAAGTTATTATAAGTTATTATAAATAAAATATTTACGTTTTCAAAGTACAGATTTGGAAGAAAATTGAAAATTATTAACAAACTATAGAAATTCCTTGTTCTTATGCAAGCTATTATGAAAACAAAAATCTACAATATTTCGAATGAAGGAATAAAAAATCTCAAACAATAAATGATCATTGTTTTATTTCTGATACCGATGAAAAGAATTTCCAAGGTAGCCAGGTCAAGTTCACTTTCAATAAGAATTTCGCCTGTCTGGCTGACGGTGAAAGGTCTTATCATTTTTAGCGGCCGGGTGCGGATCGATTTCGTCATTTCATCATTCTGGGTATATATTGGTTGATTGAACGAGGGAGTATTCATTCTTTCTTGTTCAACCATGGCATTCAAAGTAAGTCTATCATCTCATTATATCTCGGTTTATGCATAAACTGGCACAAAATATATCTCCTACTCGAAAACTGCTTACTAACTGAAAAACAATGTTATTGAGATATTTTTATTATTTTAGTTCGTAAGCTTTGCCGCTCTTCTGGCCGTTGCCCGTGCTGGTGTACCTTTGGGATATGCCGCAGCTCCAGCTATCTCCTACTCCAGCATCTCAGCTCCAGTAGCCCACTATGCAGCTCCAGCTATCGCCAAAGTTGCAACCTACGCCGCCCCAGCAGTATCTTACTCCAGCATCTCAGCTCCAGTTGCTCACTACGCCGCCCCAGCAGTCGCTAAAGTTGCCACCTACTCCGCTCCAGTAGCCCACTACTCCTACGCCCCAGCAGTCCAAACCTACGCTTCTCCAGTCGCTCACACCTATGCTCAAGCTCCAGTGGCCTACGCTGCTGCCCCTGCTATCGCCAAATATGCTGCTCCTCTAGCTTACGCTACCCCAGTGGCCAAGACCATCATTGCTGAACCAGAAGCACCAGCCAACTACGATTTTGGATACTCCGTCAACGACCCCCACACCGGAGACATCAAGTCCCAACAAGAATCTCGCCACGGTGACTCAGTACAAGGAAGCTACTCCTTCATCGAATCTGACGGAACAAAACGTACTGTTGAATACACCGCTGATGCTCACAACGGATTCAACGCTGTTGTACACAAAGAACCAGCTACCGTAGCTGTCAAAACCGCAGTACCAGTTGTAGCCAAATACGCCGCCCCAGTAGCTTATGCTGCTTCTCCAGTCATCACCAAAGCTTACGCTCCAACCCTCTCTTACGCTGCTGCCCCAGCTGCTTACTACCACCATTAAGTGATCAAAATCGATATGATAAAGTCGATGTTGTGTAAATAATTGTTATGAGTCCGCTAGGTCTCTAAATTCGACCAAAAATATATTTTTCCAATCTACATGTCTTTATTATCTAAGAATGCTAGTCCTTATTCAGAATGTGAAGACAATTCTTTTCAATCAGATCCTGAAATTATTGTATGAAATTTGGGAATATTGATCGCATGTGAATCGTTCGATAAAAAGTAATTCTTTCGTACAGTACTTCCAAAATAATTTAAACCTTTTTCTTATTGGATTAATAATATATTCTAAAGCTAGATTCAGAATGAGCTCCTATTCCAATACGAATGCATGAGTGTTGGAATTGCATTCTGCAATGAGTATTAGACGATATTTTTTCTATTTCAGTCAAATTTCCTTGAAATTCAATGAAAAATTCTGATTATACATCCTAGTGACTTTTGTGTCTTATCTTGGCAGTTGGTGACTGTTACGAAATTGACATTTCGAAATTGACGTTTGTTGAAAATTGATAGGATCGAAAGTCATTGTTGCCAACCACGAAACGAAAAATATAACTGAAAACAGTGCTGTAATAAGTTTATTATAGCACATTACAGTTTTTATAGTACTGTTATGAACTCAATACGATACTGAAATAGAGAAACATTTTTCAAAATATCTTTGAATGTTTTACATATGCATTAATTGATATACCTAAATATCAACAAATGCCCCACCACTGACTCGGACTTCCATAACCACTATTCAGGGATACCAGCAAAAGTTTCGTTCCCGGCAAAGGGAGTAGATGATGACCCAAGTTTCGCATTTATAGATCTCCTCAGAGCAACATAACTCAAATCCGATGTGAATTAAACTGAAACAACACCAGATGTTGCCATGAGCAGAAACTACACCAAAGCATGGAGGGTCATATCCGACTGTTCCATTTTGCTACTTCAGGACGCCAGAATGATGTTGTTTCGAGAGGATCCACGTTCCAATCCTATTCTACTCATCCTCATCAACATGTTTTCGCCTGTAAAATATACATGCATTGAGCACGTCAAATTTTAGGGTGGAATGAAGCGAAAAAATCACAAAATATCTTTATTATTAGATAATAAAAAAGAATGGTCACTTAAACAATAGTCCTGAAGTCATAAATTTTTGAGCGCTGGTTACTGAATCTTTCAAGTTGATACATCTTATAGGTTGATTCGCATTGAAGAATACAACGAAAAAAAAACTCAGCAGCTGTTGGAGCAATCGTACAAAATCCTGAATATGTTATGACAGAAATATTGGGTGCTATTTTTGACAATGATTCGCTTCATTTGATTGAGTTATTTGGTCATAATTTTTCATGTAGCTTTCATACGTCATTCCTCATTCAATTCAGAACTTCAGATAAGTTGTAGTATCTTTCAGGATGTTTTTGTGCCTTGTATCTTCTCTATCAGAGTTCCATTCCATTTCTAATTACGATACAGATTTTTCATCAAAAGGCGTAACCAAGAAAGCGGTACGCCCCCTAGCGTTAACGAATGAACTAACGCAAAGACACTACAATAGTTTTGTTTACAGTTTGAATGACACGTGTTAGGACTGTTAGGTTATTCGGTTATTGTTTCATTTTTGTTCTGAGATCATGAATAACTTTTGTTGTGTACCTAATTGTTCATCGTCAACTAAGAGAAATCCTGAATATAGTTTTCATACCCTTCCAAAAGCAGGAAAATCTAGAGTTATAATTGAATCGGAGTTTGGAATCAAAGAATTGGTGGACAGAAGGAAGGTGTGGATAAACAATTTGAAAATTGAAAAAAAATTGTCTGGATATACGAAGGTGTGTTCTTTACATTTCACTGACAGTGATTACTTTCCTCCCAATGGTAAGTTCATGATTATATCGATGTATGCTTAGGTATTTCAACTGATATGTTCAATTTCCAGCTAATAGAAAGCGTAGAGTTTTGAAATCAAATTCTGTTCCCATCAAACAACCTACACTCGAACCTGAGTGTGAGGCTGGACCATCTTCAAGAGATTCTCAAGCCACCAAAAAAATTACAACTGAACCTGATTGTGAGGCTGGACCATCTACAAGAGACACTAGCAATTTAGGTCAGTGAGGGAAATTCGAGTGAATTGAATGAATTTTGTGAGCACATTTATGAAGAGAATTCAGCTGACAGGGATGCTGCTGATACAATGCTCACATTAATGAGATCTCCCAGTGTACATGGCCCCAAATTCAGAGATGCAGAAATTCAAGTGAATACTCCGAAAGTCTTGACTCTCTGTGAATTGCTTGTAACAGATGATGAACTAAGAAGTTTCACTGGCATCAATAACTTCAAAATATTTGATGCCATTATGAAAGCATTGGAGATGTGTTATAAAGATAAAAGAGTTCGTCGTTTAACTTCTCGACAAAGAGTAATGCTAGTGTTCACTAAACTCAAGATGAGCCTCACTTATGTAACTCAAGCTGCTCTCTGCAATATTTCCCCTGAAATGTGTAAATTGTACATAACTGAAATGATACCAATTTTATCTTCGGTTCTGAGGCCAGTCATACGTTTCCCTAGCTGAACTGAAATATTTCGAAATATGCCCAAGTGCTTTGAAGATTTTCAAGATGTGAGAGTAGTTTTGGATTGCACAGAAATTTTTGTGCAGGCTCCAAAATGTTTGTGCTGTAGAATTCGGTTTTACTCCCATTATAAATCACATATGACTGTGAAATTTATGACAGGAGTATCACCTGGTGGTCTCATTACGTTCCTGAGCAAACCATATGGGGGTAGGGCTTCTGATAAAGTAATTTTTGAAGAAAGCAACATAATTTCTCTATTAGATTCTGGCAGAGATGCCGTTATGGTGGACAAGGGATTTCTCATCGATGATATATGTCAAATAAATAGAATAAAATTGATAAGACCACCATTTCTCAAAAAGCAGGAACAACTTCCCGCAGAACAGGCTATTTTGAATGCCAAAATTGCTTCCGCTAGGGTACATATTGAAAGGTCAAATCAAACACTGAAAATATTTAATATACTTTCTGGAAAATTGAAATGGAATCTGGTTCCACTAATTGAAGATATTGTTGTTATTATAAGTGCAGTAACAAACTTATCTGCTCCGATTTTAGCAGATAATAGATTCTTGAAAAACTAATTTATTTCAGGATTATTTACCAACTCTTGACATTATTTGTATTATTCAAGTAAATAAATTATATTCTAAAATTATGAAATACATATTTTTACATCTCCTATTAGTCCTATTGGTTTTTTCATTGGCCCCTTTAGTTTTATTTTATCAACAGGTTCAGCGATCTGGTAGTTCAATGAGAAAGAACAACTATTTTACCTATCACATCTTTATTCGTTATGAGTTTGACATAAAACATGAATCATTTCTTTGAAATATTTTTATTTAATTATGGAAAGCATATCCCTTGCAAATTCGTAATCAAATTTGATTTCCATTACCAAAATGCTGTCATCAAACGAAGCATATATCACAAAAAATGTTTTATCTAAATTAAGCACAGCCATTCCCATTTGTATCTGCCCATAATACTTGTGGCGTTTCCTTAAAGTATATTCTCCATTTTCTTTCATCACATATGGTAATTGTGGAATGACGTCAGTTATAGTCTTTGTACTACCTGAAAAATCATATATTTATTTTCTGAACCAAAAATATTTGATTAATTTCAAAACTATACCTTCAAGAGAAAATTTTATTTCCAGAAGGAACGCTGGATTACCATCCAAAAATATGATTCCATCAGGTGAGAATCCAACCCATTTATTTGAATGGGAAATAACCATGCCGCATTCAATTATATTTGCCCCTGTGCTCATCTGAAATACTTCACGTGCACGATGCTCCCATTTCAAACCATGCTTTTCATACTTATTGTGTATTTGCTTCGGAAAAAAGTATTTCAATACTTTCCTTTTCCAGTCACTTTTGTTGGAATATGTAAATAGCTCATAGCACCTACTTCCTGTCACTCTATATTTCCTACTTTTGTTCCATCCAATTGAATGTTGCTGGAAATTTATGATGAGGTCCATCATCTCCTGAGAACAGATTAGAAAATAATTCTAAGCAACAACGTTTTAGTTCATTGATTTGAACTGATGCTAAATACATCATACATGTTGACTGACATGCGAGATTTAAAATGGCTTCATTATTATGGTTATTCTGATATCGGCAACTGTCTACAGACATGCTCACTTGTTCATTAGATTTTTCCCGTCTACCCTCCCTGTGGAATATATGGTATGAATATTTACAGAAAAAAAGAATGGCAGAGTAGCAATAGTACCTAAATAAATACATGAGGACTCTGCTTTCAAACTGATCATCTAATGTGTCGAACAAGTACAAATCCAGGAAGAAGTCGTTGAATAGTACTGTTCCTAAATGCAGAAGAAAGTATCTAAATCTACATGAAAGATAGACAATCAAACATCTTAGTTTAGGTTAGACATATTCTGCATTCTATGCTACATATAATATTTTCAGTTCATATTTAACTAAACATTTCTAATCTTATATTAAAAAAAACCTCAAATCTAATATTAACATTATCTATCAATATATTCTGAGGATACTTTGATTTTGACATCACACTCTTCCTATGCAGCGTTAAAGCGGAATCAGGAAGCTCTTCATAAAAAATTTTCAGTACTCCTTCTTCATTAACATCCACAACCATCTTTTTGGCCTTATCTTTCAAACAAGGCATCTCATTAATAGGTGTGGGTCTGTATTTGTTCTTGGTAATGGCCCTCTGTGTGGACCAAACACATTTAATTTCTGTTGGAGAAATTTTTTCCGATGATTCAATATCCTCTCTGAAAATGGAATAAGAAGAGTTCTAAAAGATGATTCCTCAAAATATCAATCTCCTTACCTGACACATTTAACCAGAAACGCTGAAATATGTTTACATTTGCCACTATTTCCTGCTTTACAGGAGCACGACATACTTCCTACAGTTATGGAATTCGTGATATTCAATGAACCCTTTATTTCATGAGGATCGGAATTGAGAGCAGTGAACTGTAAACACAAGGCATACACTTGAATTAAATCATCACTTGCCTCTATTTGACCAGCCAAAATACTCATGACTTGTACAAGAGGGCTAAGTTTTCCTACAACTTGCTAGTAAAAAGTACGAAATTGAATTTTCACAGTGAACTTATTGCTAAATCAGAAAATAAGAATAAAACAGTTTGGAATATGGTTAATACTCTGACTGGCCGAAAGAGTGGAAAGCATGAACCTATTGTACTTGTTCATGAGGGTGTTCAATACAGTGGGACCCAAGATTTAGTTGAGGTCTTTGCTGGACATTTTCCGTCCGTTACGGAGACCACCATCGGAAAATACTATAAAAATATATTACCTAATTCTTGCACCACCTCTTCTATGTTAAGTAAAAAGTTTTTCTTTTACCCAGTCTTGGAACATGAAGTAGTTCATATTATTAGTTCACTCAAAAATAATAAGAGTACCGGAGCTGACTTCATATCCGCAAAAAATTTAAAGTCAATCAGTGCAGACATTGGACGACATTTCGCTCACATGATTAATTTATCTGTTAGCACGGGCGTGTTTCCTCATCTTCTCAAAAATTTTTAAAAAGGGCGATGTGCAGGACATTGCGAATTATCGGCCCATTTCTATCCTCAGTATCTTTTCGAGCGTATCGTCTTCGATAGAATGATGAAATGCTTGGACAAATTCAGAATACTCGACACTGCACAGCACGGATTTAGATCTGGTCGCTCAACACAAACAGGAGCTCTGTATTTTGTTGATTTCGTCTACGGGTGCCTCGATAATGGCTTATACGTTGCGGGATTATTTTTTGACCTCTCTCGACCGTTTGATGGTCTCGCTTTTAAGTTCATAATTGACAAGTGCTATAACTTGGGGTTCAGGGGTGTGATTTCGCACTGGCTCTACAGTTATCTTGAGAATAGAACTATGTCTGTGAAAATCGACAGTTCTGTATCTAGTGAGCATGGTGTGAATTTGGGAGTACCTCAGGGTTCCGTTCTGGGACCACTTCTTTTTTTGTTATTTGTTAACGATCTCCTGTCGAATCTAAAAAAGTTACTAGCCGATCAGCCAAAGGATCTTACTTTTCCTGCGGGTAATCATAAGATTACTTTGTTTGCTGATGACACCTCGGTAGCCGTTACTGGCCGAACTTTCGAGGAACTGCAGGAGTTCTCTGGGTTACTGGTGGGGTGCTTTATAGAATGGTGCCATTCAAACGCCATAATGATAAATGTTCACAAAACAGAATGCATCAATTTCGCTATTCGAGCCGATAATCATGACAAACTTCACATAAGCTACTCAGATAATGTCATCTCATCTATAGAGTGCACAAAATTTCTTGGTATCCACATTGACTGTAATCTTAGGTGGAATGCGCATATTGACGCAGTGTGTAAAAAACTCAATAGCTCCTACTACGCAATAAGTAGGGTCAAAAGTACACTTCCATTACAGTCTGTCCTGAACATCTATTATAGCTTAGTCTACAGCCATTTATCATATGATGTTCTACTGTGGGGAAACTCCTCTGACGCTGGAAGAGTCTTCATTATCCAGAAAATAATAATGCGCATGATATTTAGTATTCCACCGCGATCTTCCTGTCGACCCATTTTTCTTCAAAATACATGTTGCGTTTCACTTGGCAACATGTAGAACATAAATTTCCTTTTCTTTGTTCAGTCACGTTTCAGAAAAAGTTTATTGATTTTTAACTGCATAGATTGCACCCTGGAACGGCCATATTCCCATCTGTTTTATTTTTACAACTTTCGTTCCTTTTGCTTTTATATATCCTTTTACAATCAATTTTGTTTCCTATTGAAAGGTTTCTCAAGCTCAATAAATTAAGGTCAAGTTAAGGGTTCCATCCGGGATGAACCTTCATTAGTGCGCAGTAAAAGCTCATAAAATGAAACAGATGGTGAATTGTGGCTACATTTGGGAAAGGTACATGTCAGGAGAGAGTAGCCCTCATTGGCTTAGTTTTAAGAAAGTGGGTTGTTTTTTCCCACCATGGTCCAAATGGCAAATGAGTGCATTTTATTGGCCTAGCGAGGCGTTGTTCGATCCTGACACCCAATCAATTGCTGATTTTTCCCACCTTGATTCTGAGGAAATGAACCTCCCTTATTTTCGATCCTGTCTTTTAAAAGCCCATGTTAGAGGGACAAGCAGGGCAGTAGAGTACAAGTAAATTCAGTTAAAGTAACTTTGTATTAGTTATCATAATTCCTCCTTGCTACGCATTGTCACGTAGAAGAAGTTTATAATCGTTTCGTGCTTGTTGCCTGAGTTGAGGTAGCAAGAAAAAATACATTTTATTTGTTTTTGAGAGTGCGTTACATTTTCACCACTTCCTCATCCTCCTCGTCGTCGTTATCAAGTTCGGATAACTAAGTATCGCAGTAATCATCAAGATTACTCTAGGGTGCTTACAATTAAGTATTCCCCTACATCGGTTGTGAATTCACCACAATCATCGACATAAAACGTGGATCAACAGCGTCCACCCAAGCAGAAGCAGTACAGGCAATACATTACCCTGATAAAATAATCAGGGTACAAAAATAAACCTAAACCCAACCTAGGTAAACTAACCTAGGTACAAAACATTGGTCCTCAACGTGCCGGATATTATCCAGCGAATCCTTCAAAATACAGTCCACTATCGAAAATACATTTTTTGGTACTTCGTCGTAAACTACGTAATCAGCAGACACAGATCAATCCAGAGGTACAACGGATCCAGGAACTACCCTTGGCGTTCAACAAGTGCTAATTGATAACAGTCGTGATAGTTCGCTGAAAAAGTGTGAAGTGCCGTGAATTCGAAAAGCGAAAATTGGTGTTAAGTGCGTCGAAATAATTGTGTTTCGCTAGAGCAGTCAGTGTCAGAAAACCGTAAGTCATTGAACCACCAAATAAATTCCATTTATTCGAATTCCCTATTCTTGTATTGCTTCTACTTCTAATCCTACTTCTTGTTCTATTCACATAATTTATTGCAAATTTAAAGAATGTCGTCCGCAGAAATTAAGCTTTTGAAACTTAAACGTGGAATTGCAAAAAGAGAGCTCACACGCTTCGAAAATTTCCTAAGCAAATTCGATGCTTCTCGTGAATATCCGCTTTTGGAAAAATACTTTAGCGAATTAGATACCACTCGCGATGATTTTGATCAGATTCAGCTTGAATTAGAAATGATCTTAGATGAGCCTGATGAACATGAATGTCATCGTGATGAATTTGAACAGAAATATGCAGAAATATATATCGCAGCCAGCAACCTTCTGGCTCAGCGTACTAGTGCATCGAACATCATTGGTGTATCGACGTCGCGAGATTCAGAATCTAATCCCGCCGACACAAATCTAAAGAGCTTTCGAAAAACAGAGGTATTGGCCTTTACAGAATCACGTTCACCCGATGAATCGTTATCTATTGTATTTCATTCACATTCACAAGGAGCTACTAAGTGTCATTACGCTGACCGTCAACCGGTCCATAACTCAAAGCCGGTCCCTTCGAAGATGCCCACAAACAAAGCGATCATGGTCGGCCCTAAACTTAAAAACGTTCCATTGTTGATCGGCGGCCGTTTCGGCTACAATAAATTCGCCTCAAACTCGGTCGTTGAGCAATTATATCTTGCAACTCGCGAGGACATATCGTCTCGAAAAACCTTTTTTCTCTGTAGTCCTGTGAATACTATCGGAAAGTACATCGTTGATGATGTCACATATGACACCTCTCGCGCATCGTCGATCTTCGGTCGTTTCGGCTATAATAAATTCGCCTCAAGCTCGGTCGTTGAGCAATTATATCTTGTACATCGCGAGGGCATATCTTCTCAAAAAATCCTTTTTCTTTATAATCCTGTGAATACTATCGGAAAGTACATCGTTGAGGATGTCACATATGACACCTCTCGCGCATCGTTCCTCAACACCCTCTACTCTGATCTCCAGCAGTACTACCTGTCGAATAGTCGTAACACTCGTAACGTAACTCGGAAACTTATGCATCAATACTTTCCGTGCTTTCGAATCAAACCGCGAGCCATAATTCGCTCCTTGACTTCTTCGAGACATCTAGTTACTCGAACTTCTCATCCCTTTCTGAATGTCAGGGTGAATTACTGCAATTCGTTTTACAAGAAGGAAAAACGGTTCAGGAATCGAACAAAAATAAAATTGTACGTTTACATGTCTACTGAGATCGTTCACTTAGAACTGATGAGTAACTTCACTTTGGAAGCCTTCATATCCAGTCTCAAGGATCTCTTTTCCAAAATTGAAATTTCCTCGGCAACTAATTCGATCCATCTTATCAACCAGATAAATGCAACCCGCAAGTTTAATAAGTGGAACACCTTATTCACTTTCGATCATCGCAATAGGCCATTACAACCGCATTGTGAGGATCAGAGCAATTCTACTGGCATCTTACAGTTTCAAAATTTCCTTATTGTCCGGAAAATTGTTTATGAGCACCGTGAAAGGTTCACCTTACCAAAAACCATAAGGTTAGCTGACCCTAAATTCGGACAGCCGTCAAATAATGACGCTTTAAACAGAGTAAACCTTTTTTATGAATTGTTTTGCATCGGACAAATAAAGCCGAAAAATCAGCCCGATGCTATCCTTCAAAAAACCCAACTGGTATCGATTTTTGCAGTAGAGGTAAAACGCGCCGACCGATCAGGTACTATTCATTGCCACTTAAGCGTCACTTCTCAACCTGTCAATACAAATCTGAAGAGATTTCTGAAACCGGAAGCATTGCCTTCAATAAGATCACGGTCACTCGATGAACATAATTCGAGAATCGGTTTTTACATCACTCATCCTGCACTTAAGAAAGTTTACAATCGAAAAAGAAGCAATCCTGAATAAATTGGTGGTACTTTGACCAGATCATCCTTTTGTTAATTCATTGTGATTGTATACATACTGTAACCATGTCACATTTTTTTGTATTGTTATTATGTAAATATTTTTTTATTTTTCATTGGTGTTGAACTTTGATAGTTCAAGGCCGGCAGCTATGTTGCGTTTCACTTGGCAACATGTAGAACATAAATTTCCTTTTCTTTGTTCAGTCACGTTTCAGAAAAAGTTTATTGATTTTTAACTGCATAGATTGCACCCTGGAACGGCCATATTCCCATCTGTTTTATTTTTACAACTTTCGTTCCTTTTGCTTTTATATATCCTTTTACAATCAATTTTGTTTCCTATTGAAAGGTTTCTCAAGCTCAATAAATTAAGGTCAAGTTAAGGGTTCCATCCGGGATGAACCTTCATTAGTGCGCAGTAAAAGCTCATAAAATGAAACAGATGGTGAATTGTGGCTACATTTGGGAAAGGTACATGTCAGGAGAGAGTAGCCCTCATTGGCTTAGTTTTAAGAAAGTGGGTTGTTTTTTCCCACCATGGTCCAAATGGCAAATGAGTGCATTTTATTGGCCTAGCGAGGCGTTGTTCGATCCTGACACCCAATCAATTGCTGATTTTTCCCACCTTGATTCTGAGGAAATGAACCTCCCTTATTTTCGATCCTGTCTTTTAAAAGCCCATGTTAGAGGGACAAGCAGGGCAGTAGAGTACAAGTAAATTCAGTTAAAGTAACTTTGTATTAGTTATCATAATTCCTCCTTGCTACGCATTGTCACGTAGAAGAAGTTTATAATCGTTTCGTGCTTGTTGCCTGAGTTGAGGTAGCAAGAAAAAATACATTTTATTTGTTTTTGAGAGTGCGTTACATTTTCACCACTTCCTCATCCTCCTCGTCGTCGTTATCAAGTTCGGATAACTAAGTATCGCAGTAATCATCAAGATTACTCTAGGGTGCTTACAATTAAGTATTCCCCTACATCGGTTGTGAATTCACCACAATCATCGACATAAAACGTGGATCAACAGCGTCCACCCAAGCAGAAGCAGTACAGGCAATACATTACCCTGATAAAATAATCAGGGTACAAAAATAAACCTAAACCCAACCTAGGTAAACTAACCTAGGTACAAAACAATACATCTTGACATTGGCCTGTATTTTCATTTCATGGCTATAATACAAGAAATAAGGGAACGTTATATGTTCGTAAACATAGAACTCATAAGTATGAAATGTCTCCCATGTACCAGTGCATCAAAGTTTTCAACCATTTGCCACAATGTATTCAGTTTCTTAATGTTAATCGATTCAAAAAAGTGGTTAAGGCTTTATTATTACAGAAGTGTTACTATACTGTGAACGACTATTTCTGTGACACTCTTGATGGCTAAATGATTTTTTTGACCTGTCCTATACATGTACATATGTCTCAAAGGATTAATAAAATATTATAATTATTATTATTATCAAGATGGCCTTCATTCAACACATTTTCACTTCAACTACGCATTTAGAATTTTCAGTTCCTCCCAGATACCGAATGTATTCCAATATACTCAGCTTCATCTCGGAATAAGTAAGAATTCAATAAGACAATGACAGTGATTTTTCACTTGAATATCTCTTCTGTTTAACAGATTTATTGTCCACAATCAAAATGTACCTCACTTGAACAACTCTTAACACAAACCAGAATCTCTTTGCCAGAACACAACGTAAAAGTATAAGTATATAGGTTATACTGTGGTAAAAGCATGCTCAACGCGAAAGCATGCGCAACGTAAACAAATAAATGTTTGTAAACATGTATTTGTTGTGTTCAGAGAGTAGTTCTGATTCTCGCCGATGTGGCGCTACGATCTTAATTTCAGACGCCTATAGAAATCCATTGTTTTTCAATCAAGCGGCCCCCGTCCGCTACGGGAAGGGGCCGTCGGAAAGAGGAAGAACGGAGCTTCACGGTGATGCTTTTGAATTTTCTCTGCGATATCAAGTATTTTGAAAAAATTCGCGAAAATCGCGAATTTCGCCGCAAAATTTTCGGCGTCATAAAGCTGGCCAGAGAATTCGAATTATCGCGTTGACGTTCGATATGTCCGAGGTCTGACGTAATTTAAGATGTATATTTTTCATATTTAATAGTTATTCGGAGGTAAGTATTCGGTCGATTACCGAAAATTAACGTATATTCATACGTTTCATTTACAAATCCAGCCCGATAAATCAGTTCTGGAAGCAAGACCGAATTAGTTACATTTCAGGTAAGGTATAGCCTTGAAATGGAACAGAGGCGGCCTTAGGGGGTGGCGAACGGGGCAATCGCCCGGGGCCTCGCTCTTGGAGGGGCCTCGCGCAAGAACCCAAGCAAATTTTCTTCACAGTAAAAATGTGACCGTAGCCAATACCAACTTTCTTATTTCAAATGCAACCCCCTGTATATTATCTACTTTTTGGATTCTCCAGAGAATTCTAGACACAATTCATGCACAATGTCCTATACCTATCTCTAACTATTTCGGAAGAATTAAGTGTTTTCAGATTTATTGCAAAAATCAATGTTTTAAATAAAAATTATTTCATTTCACAAATTCGGTACATTCCCCTTAAAACCTAATAAGTTATACTATTATTTCTCAATTAAAATAAAAAATTTAAGGTCAATGTTCAAAATGCTCGCCGCGAACGTGTTGGCAACATGCTAATCTGTTTTTGTTTTTTTTTAATTTCTTCTCAGTAATAGTTTTCGCTTACTTTCTTCATATCAAGAGGTAAATGGGAAATAATATTGAGTGTAATGTATCGAATTTGTGAAATAAATAATTTTCTTTTAAAATGTTAATTTTTGTAAAAAATCTGAAAACACTTAATATTTCCGAAAGAGTTGAAGATAGGTATAGGACATTGTACATGAATTATGTCTAGAATTTTCTGAGAAGAAAGTTAGTATTGGCCACGGTCGCATGGAACATCCTATATAATTTTATTTTCTTGAAAAATATGCGCATTTAAAATTACAAATCGACGTATCCGAGCGTTTTTCCTAACAGCCCCTCATTTATTCGTTATCGAATTTATTCCATTTGGCTGTTACACTCTGTAGTTGCGCCTGCTGAAAGAAGTTTTCCGAGGCTTAAAATGATCAAAACTCATTTGAGAAATTCGATGGCACAAGATCGGCTTTCAGTACTTGCTTTTCCTTCAGTAGAAAATGACGTAGCTCATTCGTTGGATTATTGTGCTCTAATTAAAGATTTTAGTTTGAGAAAAAGCCGCAAACATCAATTTTGAAATTTAACATCAATTTTAAAATTCATCTTCTCCGAATTTTTTGAATTAAATTTGTGAATCTTTCTAAGTAAAATATTTTAAAACACGAAATTTATTTATTTGTAAAACTCGTCAAACATGACAAAATACCAAACGACTCGACTTAATTTCGAATCACATACTTTTCACGAAAGACGAAGGGCCTCGCAAAGACCTGCCGCCCGGAGCCTCGCAATGGGTAAGGCCGCCGCTGAAATGGAATAAATATAAAAACTATAGTTCTTCATCATTTATCGGGTGTAGATAAAATAGCGTATGCAACTCTCATGTAATGGTCATTAATACACTCGCATAAACCATACGAAATTCGCCTCCGGCTCGTTCCGTATTCCGGTTTTTGCTCGTATATTAATGAGCATCATTATATGATCGTTGCATAATATACTATTATGAATACTCAAAGAAGAGACATAAGAGGCACAGAGAGAGAACGTTCAAGAGATGGAACCCTGTTGAAATTTAGTAGTGTTCGCTCCAGATATTTTCAGTCTGGTGAAGAAAATGTTCAGATTCTCTTTGGAGCAGTTAGATTTCAGAATTTGTGATTCATTCACCATTGGAAGTGTTGTTAGACTTGTGAATTTGGAACAGTTGATACCACTGACTATTCAGATTCAATTTATCATGAAGAACGTTAGAAGAAGATATAGCCTTCAGTTAAGGTCCATTGAGTTGAAGAAAAATTTCCGTTTTGGAAGTTGATTCATATATTCACACATAGATAATAAATATGTGATTCGAAATCCGGAAGGATATTTCTCCGAAAATTGAAATTTCGGAGACTTTTTCACTCATTTCGAAAATTGTCCAATCACAGTCCAAAGATAGCTCGTATTATCGCGAAAATACCAACTGTCCTTGAATAACGATTGGTCTGACAAACTTCGATATTTTCAACGATTTAAACACAGACTAATCTGTGATGGAACTATGGATACATAGATGTATAGAAACCCTGGTGTAACGACTCCTCACTAAAAATCGTGACCAAAAATTTAAGATCGAAAACGGCACTCTAGATGTAATATAGGCCCTACTTTGGGAATAATCCGCAATATTCCGCTGTCGTGGCGCTACTGCGGCAATAGAAAATAAAGCGACACCTTCGGGGAGAAATGAAAACTAGGACCCCAGCTCAGATTTTCGATCGACAATAAAGTCTCAAACAAAATCTAATCAGTGCCAACACCAGGTATTCTATGCATCTCTATGGATACGAATGGTTTGACAACTGAAAATTGTAGACGTCAACATTATTATCTATCACATGTTTTTCATTGCTTCTCTACAGGGTGTCCCACTAGTGCCGCAGCGGACGATATACGCGTAACGGTCTCAGATTGGCAAAATTTTTTGATGCAGACTTGATATACTACAAGAAGAGCACAACCTAAAAATATTTTCGAATATATCGGGTGACCCACAAAAGAGGAATAGAGGGTTACTTTGTTTTTTCAAATGGGACACCCTATATTCAATAGTGTTTTTCAATTCTCTGAAACTTCCTGCATGCTTTCGTATACTTTTCACATATTTTTATTCGACAGTTTTCGAAATATTGGCCATTTTGACAAAAAAATCATACTTGTAGAGGCTATGTTATCCAATTATATTTCACGAACCCTTTCACATACCAATAACAGTTTTATATGGATTGAAAGACAAGACTTCAAAGTATCCTACCCAGCTATAATACGGCATCTTCATCATACAGAGTGTCCACAAAAAGACTATCAACATGACGAATTTCAAATCGATTTTTCTTCATTTTTTCAAATGCAATGCATATAATTTTTTTTCATCATTGTAATCACCATTCATTTTACTTCATTTTTTGTCAAATACATGATATGCATATCTCTAACGGAATAGGGTTTTTTAGAGTTTTTCCTCCAAATTCACATTCACTTTCGAATTCAAAAAGCAGATTTGGCTTTTCTGTGGTTATTGAGAACTGTCAAATTATTCCACTCAGAATAAGCATCATTGAAGCTTCAATTCATATTATAGCGAAATGAGGAACTAGCAGGTTTTGATGTATCTACTCAAAAATGTGATGAAATTAGTTACTGAAGACAGAAACTTGCTTTCTGTACCCATTTTTCAAAATACATTTTTGATAATTTTCTTTGTTTCTAATTGGAACGTCGAATCTTCCAAAAATTACAAACAAGCTTTGAGCTTGCGAGTTTGAAGATCTGCGTGCGTGCCTGTGAAACTTATGAATATCATTTTTTCGAAGAAAGTTGTATAAGGATAAGAGCGGGCACTTTTTTGTATCCTGAAGTTTTGAAACTCGTTTTTTTGAGGCATTCATAACTTGTACATTCAAACTCATTGGTATTTTTTGAATTTTTACATCATTGTGTGAGTATTCATCCAATCCGTAAAAACTATGATGATTTGAATTGAAGCTGCAATGATGTTAATTTTGAATAGAATAATTTGACAGTTCCCAATAACCACAGAAAAACCAAATCTGCTTTTTGAATTCGAAAGTTAATGTGAATTTGGAGGAAAAACTCTAAAAAATCCTATTCCGTTAGAGATATGCATATCATGTATTTGACAAAAAATGAAGTAAAATGAATGGTGATTACAATGATGAAAAAAAATTATATGCATTGCATTTGAAAAAATGAAGAAAAATCGATTTGAAATTCGTCATGTTGATAGTCTTTTTATGGACACTCTGTATGCTGAAGATGCTTTATTATAGCTGAATAGGATACTTTGAAGTCTTGTCTTTCAATCCATATAAAAGTGTTATTGGTATGTGCAAGGGTTCGTGAAATATGATTGTATAACATAGCCTCCACAAGTATAATATTTTTGTCAAAATGGCCAATATTTCGAAAACTGTCGAATAAAAATATGTGAAAAGTATACGGAAGCATGCAGGAAGTTTCAGAGAATTGAAAAACAGTATTGAATATAGGGTGTCCCATTTGAAAAAACAAAGTCAGGGTGTATTCCTCTTTTGTGGGCCACCCTGTATATTCGAAAATATTTTTAGTTTGTGCTCTCCTTGTAGTATATCAAGTCTACATCAAAAAAATTTTCAAAACGCAGTCCGTTACGCGTATATCGTCCGCTGCGGCACTAGTGGGACACCCTGTAGAGTCTAGATTATGGAGTTTCAGCCCATTCCTATCATATCACACGAGATTGAATTTACCTTATAAGTCTATCTTTTATTTCCAAACTCATTTCCAAACGATAAACTCATCACGGAAATTCAATATCTTCTGATATAACTACTGACTATTTCACTCGTTTCAAAAACTGACAAACCACAGTCCAAAGACAGCTTGTATCATCGCGAAAATACCAACTGTCACTGAACCATGATTGGTCTTAGGGGAAGTACGTACAAAATGACATAGGGTTTTATTTCAGAGGCATAACTTGTTAGTAGTGAATCACAGCAATGTCATATTCGACACCTCTGATCTTTGGTCCTTTCTTTATAAAATCTAATCAACCTTTATGAAATAAAAGTACCAAGAAATAAAATATTCTTAGATAAATTGGGATAAACGAAATTCATTTTGTTCGCATGCTATGGACAAAATGACATACCGGCAATTGGGCGGAGTAGAATTCGATGAGACCTCTGGCGGAAAAAAAATTTAATTGAAGCAACGAGTAAAATAATTCGTATTTGCATTGTTTTTATTCTATTTTTGTCTTCATTGCAGATTAAGTTTGTTTTTGGGGGACCTTTTTTAAAGTTTCATACTTTGAATTATGTCGCTGTATAATCGAAACTTTTCTGTATTTGGTTGCACTAGCCGTAAAGGGAAAAATCCCGAAACGAATATCCCAAGTCTACGCACCGGCAAATAGTTCCGAATTAATTTCGGAATTTTCGAATCGATCGGCAATTTTGGGATGAAATATCGAAAGAATATCGCCTATTTTTTAATTCTTCGTCGTCCAGAAGAAGTTTTTCGACGATATATAGTTAATTGAACGCTTGTTGTACACAAACATCAACCATACCTATTACTCCAAAAATAAAAATATTGGGAGTCAAAATTTAGTTTAACAACACAAAGCACTTGTTAAATATTTGAATAATTTTAAAGAAGTGTTGCATTCAGTTTGGAAGCATTTATTAGAATATTCTTTGTACAAGGAATTAACTCAATGTGAAATATAACATATGTAGCGTACGTCGATAATACGATAACATAGGTAGATAAATAAGTATCACATACATATTCAGGATGCATATAACCATACATATAAGATAATCAGGATGAGTATGACGATATAACATCTCTCCCCTTGAAAATTTTAATATTATTAACAATAAATTCAAGGATAGATTGAAACCTTATTTACAAATAATTCTTACATACTTATATTTAATTAAGAATATTTATTTACAAACAATACAATATCAAATTAGCTCTTAGTATAATGTAGATTTGAAATTTTCAATTTCCAAATCTTTCGATGGTTTTAACTGTTCGTTTTCCTTTCCTTAAAGCAATCGGAAGGCTAACACGTTTATTTCTGTTATTTTCACTCATAACATTTTCAGAATCAGTAACTGTTACATTATCTTCATTATCATTTTCTATTCGATCTGTTGTAAGTGGAATTGACATATCATAAAAATCAGGTTTCAATTGATCTATATGCTTTTTCACAGTAGTATTTTTAGCTACGATAAATACCCAATAAACAACTTTACCAATTTTTTTTTTATAATTCCTTTTTCCCAAAACTCTTTATTATCTTTATATGTTTTCACCATCACTCGCTCATTTATATCAAATGTTACATTTCTATTTCCTGAAAAATATTTCTTTTGTATTTGCTGATTTGTGTGAACTTTCTCAATTACATCAGTTCTAGGTAACAATAAACTGAAACGATTATTAACTTTATGACGAAAAATCAACTCTGAAGGAGTTACACCTGTGGCAGAATGAATGGAATTTCTATAATCAAACAAAAACCGTGATAGAGCTAAATAAATATCATTGTTGTTGTTAGTCATTATTTTATTGAGTGCAGATTTTATAATTTTCACTGATGATTCAGCCTGACCATTGGAACTTTGATGATATGCAGGTGAATCAATGAATTTTATATTGTTATTGCACAAGAATTTTTGAAATTTCTCAGATTCAAATTGACGTCCTTGATCACTCACAATCAATTTCGGCAATCCAAATCGAGCAAAGGTAAATCTTAAGGATTTGATAACATTTTCTGCGCTCATATTACTCATTGGAAATACTTCAGTCCATTTCGAATGAGCGTCAACCAAAATTAAAAAATAATTGTTTTTGAAAGGACCTAAAAAATCTAAATGTAGTCGATCCCAAGCTTTATCTGGGTATGGCCATGAATGTAATTCAGATTTATTCGGACTTCGACTGTGCAGTTTGCATATTTCACAAGACTTAATTTTCTTTTCTATATCTGAGTCAATGTTTGGCCACCAAAAGTAAGATCTTGCTATTCCTTTTGATTTAGCAATACCGAGATGTGTTGAATGAAGTTGATTCAGTAAAACTTCTCGCAATTGTAAAGGTATCACAATTCGATTATTCCAGAGTAGACATTCAGATTCTATAGAAAAATCAAATCTTTTATTCAAATACGGAGTGAAAATTTTATTTCTGTAAGTTCTAGAAGGCCATTTATTATTGTTGACAAATTTAATAATCTGATTCAAAATCTTATCATGTTTCATGGCATTTCTGATATCTGCAAATTTGGTGTGAAATTCTGTATTATTATCGAAAAAATTTACATAATCAAAATCAACATCGATGTTAGAATCAAAACTTTCATTTAATGGTATACGTGAGAAACAATCTGCTAAGTTGTCTTCAGATTTTATATACTCTATGGTATAATCATAATTAGATAAAATAGATGCCCATCTTCTCACTCTATTAGCAGCATATTGTGGTAATCCCTTATTTTGACTAAAAATATGTACTAAAGGTTTGTGATCTGTGACTAGAGTAAATTTATTGCCATTTAAATACTGATTATATTTCTGTAAGCCAAATATTATACTCAAACCTTCTTTTTCGAATTGAGAATATTTTTTTTTTGCATCTGTTAACAATCGAGATGAATAAGCTAAAGGTTTTTCACTATTATCTGGAAGAGTGTGGCTTAAAATAGCGCCAATGCCATAGTCTGATGCATCAACTGTCAACTTTAGAGGTAGTTGAGGATTGTAAGGAACAAGTATTTTGTCAGAACTAAGTAAATTTTTAACTTGTTGGAAAGCATTTTGACAGTTTGTGTTCCATTTCCAACCACTACCTTTTTTTAATAATGAATATAAAGGTCGAAGTATTATAGAGATATTCTCAATAAATCTGCAATAGTAATTAACAAGTCCTAAAAATGATTTTAATTGAACTACATTTACTGGTGTCGCAGCATTTTTAATCGCTTCAATTTTATTTGGACATGGATGTATGCCATCTTTGTCAATAATATGCCCTAAATATTCTATGGAAGGCTGAAAAAATTTACATTTTTCCTCGGAAACTTTAAGACCCGAACTTTCCAGTATTCGCAATACCTTTCTAAGTCGCTCACAATGCTCTGTTCTATCTTTACCAGTTATAGCAACATCATCTTGTAAGACTACTACACCCTCAAGTCCTATCAAAAGTGATTCTATCATCTTCTGAAAAATTTTAGGAGCAGGAGTGCAACCAAATGGTAACCTCAGAAATTTATATAAACCTTTATGTGTAGATATAACGGTTAAATTTGTAGAATCATCGTCTAGAAGAATTTGCCAGTAAGCATTTGAGAGATCTATTTTTGAGAATTCTTTTCCAGTTCCTAATTTATCAAATAATTCTCTAGCAACAGGTAATGGATATTCATCCTTCACTAAATGAGGATTTATAGTAATTTTGAAGTTACCGCAAATTCTAATTTTACCATTCTTTTTCATAACTGGAATGATTGGGGTAGCCCAATCAGAAAAATCTACAGGTGTTATGACACCTAAAGAAACAAGACGATCAAGCTCTTCCTCAATCTTAATTCTTAATGCGTAAGGTACAGACCAAGCTCGCATAAATTTTGGTTGAACTGATTCTGGAGTTTTCAGTAATAGTTTAGCTTTTGCTTTATTGAAAGTTCCAAGACCTTCTTCGAAAAGCTTTGGGAATTCCCTATACAAGTTAATTTCAATATTATTGATATTTATAATTTCAGTATTTATCTTGATATTAAATTTTGAAACAAAATCTCTGCCTAAGATTGGGGGACCTCCATTTTCTATGACATAAATATTCATTTTATCGCTCCTATTATTATAAAAAACTTCCGATTCAAAATAGCCGACAGGTGTTACTGACATTCCATTGTAAACATGTAATGTTAAGGTAGAAGTTTTTAAATCAAAATTTTGAAAATATTTTTCATAAAAAAATTTAGATACAGCTGTTATACTGGAACCAGTATCAAGTTGAAATGCAAACTGTTCACCTTTTATAATTAAATCTACCATTATGGGTTTAAATTCAATTTTAGTATCTAAAGAATATAAAGTGTTGAATTCTTCTTCCAAAAAATTATGTGAATTTTCACTCTTACGATTTTGTGAGTTGTAATTTCGGCAAACTGGAGCCATATGATCTTTTTTCTTGCAAATGTGGCATGAATTCTCCTTGAATCTGCATTCCGAGGTTAGGTGATTCTTCCTTCCGCATACCTTACATGCTGTGGAAAATGTTCTAGACTTCTTCGTTGACTTGGTGGCTGATGATTTATGAGATGAGGCACTTGATGACGTAGTCCTATCAGCTGATGAGTACTTGCGCATTTGATACACCTCATTCTTACATGCAAATGGCGGAATCGGCTATCCATGTTTGACGGATGATGCTTGTTTTATGAGTGCTATTCTCACAGCATCCTCAAATGAAATATTGTTGGATTCTTCAAATAATCGATCCCTTATTGATCCTTTTTCCAATCCCATTATGAATCGATCTCTGAGAACCACTTGTAGCTCTTCACCAAACTCACAATGAACAGCAAGGCTTCTGACACGTGCGGCCCATTCTTGCAAATTTTCAGAAGTTTGCTTGAAAGAATTATAGAATTTACTCCTTTCTGCGAATATGCACTTCTGAGATCCAAAATGTTTATTAAATATGTCGATTAGCTCTTTGAACCTTTGTGACTCCGGTGTCTTCGGCATGCACAAATTGAACAAAAGACGATAGGAATCTTCTGATAAAATATTCAGGAACACTGACCTTTTTCTTTCTTCATTTGTGATGGAATTTGCCTCGAAGAAATTAGTCAATCTTGGTTTGAATATGGACCAATCGTTTTGATGTATGTCGAACTCTCGGAGATGTCCAATCAACGTATTCTGCGTTGAACCACTGCTTGATTCCATGTTATTCTGCTTTGAACCAGTACTAGATTCCATGTTCACTACCGTTGAATATTTCGTTGCGATTTAATTTTTTTTTATCTCGTCGCCAATTGTTAAATATTTGAATAATTTTAAAGAAGTGTTGCATTCAGTTTGGAAGCATTTATTAGAATATTCTTTGTACAAGGAATTAACTCAATGTGAAATATAACATATGTAGCGTACGTCGATAATACGATAACATAGGTAGATAAATAAGTATCACATACATATTCAGGATGCATATAACCATACATATAAGATAATCAGGATGAGTATGACGATATAACAGCACTAAAGCACAATCAAAGAAAAACCAAAATTTTCACAAAACACACACTGAAAATAACTAAAACAGCAAAATAAAACCACTTAAATATCGAAAGGCTTATACGGCATCTGATTTGTTTTACTCCTTGCTATGATGACATTGACATTTCAGAGCGCCACCTATCGAATTCTACTTTTCCCAATAGGCAACTGTATTTTTCTACTTATAGTTACAAAACTACTGACAAAGTTCACAAATGAAACGCTTGGTTCTTCTAGAAACATCAGCACAAGATGCGTCAGCCCAATGCAAGCAATGCATGCACCGTAACCAGTCTTTTTCAGGGCTAATCCTGGAGAAGATCTAAATTGGAATAACAATAGATAGATGGACACTGGACAGTCGTCTTCACGATCTCGAAAGTTGCTAGGAACATTTTCTTCTTCATTGTCTTCTTTAAATAATGCCCTAGGGACTTGTCTCCTTGTTTTTGGAGGAGGTATGGGCTCTTTTTTGATTTGATTGCAATCTTATTAGGTGTAGAAGTTGAAACTAAGTACGTTTGTCGAGTCCTCGGCTCACGTTTGCCTTGTTCACTTATAAATCGTCCTTTAGTGATTGGAGAAACCTCCTCATAGGATCAGAAGGAGTAGGTTAAGATGCATTGCCTTTATTAGCCGCAGATGAAGATTTTGTTATGAATATGTTATGTAAGACAAGTCCTGATTCTTCTTTTGCTGATGGAGCCTGAGATGGATTGTCTTGGTTTTGTCCGGTAGATACGGTTAATTCAGCTGAAATACCTATGTCATTTTGTCCGTTCACTGTATATGTCATTTTGTCCATATAGCGTTATAAAACTAGAAATGTATCGAATTAATACAAAAAGTATATTCAACATACAAAAAGCTCCGTGAATATAATGACAAATAAGTTTGAATTGAATGCAATTTGAATGGAAAAAATTGTGAAAACTGGCCATTTCTTCTTAAAATTTGGCGCAATGAAAAAAAACTCGTGACCTATTGATTTCTGTTATCACTCATAACGACCGAATGAACCAGAGTAGCTCTTGCTAATTTTCAGAGGTTAATTGAAGCCACTCGGGTCGTGTAATGTGGTAGGCAGTTCCGCATTTCATACCTCCGAACTCAAGTTATGATGCCTATGTCATTTTGTCCATATATGTCATTTTGTACGTATTTCCCCTATAACTTCGGTATTTTAAACGATTGAATCGTGACTAATCTGCGTTTGAACTATGAATACATAGATGCATAGAAACCCTGGTCTATCGACTCCTAACTAAAAATCGTAACCTAAAATTGCATTACTGGTCGACCTGAATAATATCCACACGACGAAAGTCGAATTAACTTACCAGAAGTTATTATAAGTTATTATAAATAAAATATTTACGTTTTCAAATTACAGATTTGGAAGAAAATTGAAAATTATTAACAAACTATAGAAATTCCTTGTTCTTATGCAAGCTATTATGAAAACAAAAATCTACAATATTTCGAATGAAGGAATAAAAAATCTCAAACAATAAATGATCATTGATTTATTTCTGATACCGATGAAAAGAATTTCCAAGGTAGCCAGGTCAAGTTCACTTTCAATAAGAATTTCGCCTGTCTGGCTGACGGTGAAAGGTCTTATCATTTTTAGCGGCCGGGTGCGGATCGATTTCGTCATTTCATCATTCTGGGTATATATTGGTTGATTGAACGAGGGAGTATTCATTCTTTCTTGTTCAACCATGGCATTCAAAGTAAGTCTATCATCTCATTATATCTCGGTTTATGCATAAACTGGCACAAAATATTTCTTCCACTCGAAAACTGCTTACTAACTGAAAAACAATGTTATTGAGATATTTTTATTATTTTAGTTCGTAAGCTTTGCCGCTCTTCTGACCGTTGCCCGTGCTGGTGTACCTTTGGGATATGCCGCAGCTCCAGCTATCTCCTACTCTAGCATCTCAGCTCCAGTAGCCCACTATGCAGCTCCAGCTATCGCCAAAGTTGCAACCTACGCCGCCCCAGCAGTATCTTACTCCAGCATCTCAGCTCCAGTTGCTCACTACGCCGCCCCAGCAGTCGCTAAAGTTGCCACCTACTCCGCTCCAGTAGCCCACTACTCCTACGCCCCAGCAGTCCAAATCTACGCTTCTCCAGTCGCTCACACCTATGCTCAAGCTCCAGTTGATTACGCTGCTGCCCCTGCTATCGCCAAATACGCTGCTCCTCTAGCTTACGCTACCCCAGTGGCCAAGACCATCATTGCTGAACCAGAAGCACCAGCCAACTACGATTTTGGATACTCCGTCAACGACCCCCACACCGGAGACAGCAAATCCCAACAAGAATCTCGCCACGGTGACTCAGTACAAGGAAGCTACTCCCTCATCGAATCTGACGGAACAAAACGTACTGTTGAATACACCGCTGATGCTCACAACGGATTCAACGCTGTTGTACACAAAGAACCAGCTACCGTAGCTGTCAAAACCGCAGTACCAGTTGTAGCCAAATACGCCGCCCCAGTAGCTTATGCTGCTTCTCCAGTCATCACCAAAGCTTACGCTCCAACCCTCTCTTACGCTGCTGCCCCAGCTGCTTACTACCACCATTAAGTCTTCAAACTCGATATGATACAGTCGATGTTGTGTAAATAATTGTTAGAGTCCGCTAGGTCTCATAAATTCGACCAAAAATATATATTTCTAATGTACATGTCCTTTATCTACTGCAGTTAATGACAATTTTCATATATTATCTAATAAGAAACGAGACGCAAATCTTTTGCTTATATGAAATCAACAAATGTGGTGGGAACATGAACTAAGTCACCCACACTGCTGAAATCTGCTATTCATTAATTTTTACAGTTGTTTCCCTGATCAAAATATCAATGAAATATTCATAAAATTTATATCGATACATCACCCTAAGAATTTTTTTATGGTTAGACTAATCATGTAAGATTTCAGCTAGGAAACTGATTGCATTTGTGAAATAATTTTTGTTATACGATGACAATGGTATTATTGGGATGGAAAATGGAAAAAAATGATAGTTAATATAATATTAGAACAGTTTCATAGAGATATAGCCAATCACATACACTTTGAGGAATATTTGAACATTAGCAACCGCGGTCCTGAAATTCTCATTATAATTTTGCATCTTGCTGAATAACATAACGTCTACGTACTTTCATTCTTTTTACCATTCACACCACAGCGATTAGGATTGATTATAATGTTAAGTTTGAAGTATGGTTCAGTGCGAATTTGCACTTGAAGCATGGCGTGATCTAGGTTCAATGCATTATGAATTTGCAGTGGCTTACATTGATTGCAGTTATTTGCCAAGTGATATTCAAAAACTCCAAATAGAATTTGAAATCTTGCAAGTGTGAAAAACTATATTATTAAGTTATTTTCTGTTTTCGGATTTTTGATATTGATTTTATCAATATGGATGCAGGCAGCTGGGAATTATATGAAATTATTTATAATCCAACAACAGTTGTTATCCTAATGAGCTTCATTGAAAATATTTAAACACATGTCTACGTTTGATGATTGACCATGATGTTGGTGTACTTGCTCTATTTGTTATCATAAATCACTTCACTATCATTCATAGCCTTCGTCAAATTAGTAGGTATCTGAAGAAAGTAGGATAACTATAATAAATAAGAAACAATGGCGACTCATTTGTGGTTCTGTGAATTGTTCTTTTGAAATATGGAGTGTCCAAGAAAGGTCCTCTCTTGGTCTGAGAGTAGAACGATAGAACATCCTCAGCAATTTCAGTAACACGTACTGAGATTATTGTTTCGTTTTCGTAGTTCGTATAAGTCTTCATTAAAAATAAAAATCTCCAGAGGCACATTCTTTAAGGGCCGGTTTTATAAAAGGCGAACCGAGGATTCAACCGTGCGCCAACTACCAGATAGTGAGGAATTTGGTTGTTGACGCAACAGTTGAATCCTCGGTTGGCCTTTATAATACCGGCCCTAAGCCTATTATGAAACACTGAGAAAGTTCAAAAACCAATGAAGCATAATTCCTACAACCTACAAATATTTTCGAAGATCATATTCAATTACAGTGGTCAAGAATTTGATTCACTTTCTATAGGAAACAAATTTTGATGCACTTCATTTTCAGTTGAACTTCTGATTATTCAACAAAAACCATGCACTTATCCTCATACAAAAAAGAACTAATCGACCTGATTATAGAGTGTTACAGGCATTCCAAAGCATAGTGGTGAATGCAGACCTTGTGAAAAATGCTTCTTTTATATCCTAAGGGTATAATTTTCGAAGAGACAGGGTGATTAATAAATATTGCTCTCAAATTTCGATATCCATAACTTGGGTAGTAGGGTTCTGATTTCAATTAAATGAAAGTTGTTTCAGAGCAATACTCGGAACATTCAGGTGTAATTCTTGAACTTGAATGAACTAATTCATGCTTCATCTGATTTTTTGAAAAACAGTCCTGTTTTTATTTCTTTTGTGATGATAACAAGGGGTAGGTAAATGACTAAAATTTCGGAAAAATGTGAAGGTTTTTTCATGTAAACGTTTTTTTGTTTCTCAGATACTGTAGTCGTTTTGCATATTTTTTAAATTTTACAATAAACTAGCTGTTCAAGGAGATCCAAAGTCGATGTTCAGTTGTTGTTAAAATGCCTAGAGCACGTGTACGTGGAATTTATCGCCAGCTAAGTGGATTTTAAATTACGTCGAAGGGGTACAAATCAAGCTCAAGATCGACGTCTAGGACTTATGGCCCATTTGCGACAACACGATCTTCGACTGTAGAGTGGTTAGGAGAACAAGGCCATCCTGTAACTCGCTCCGCAGTGCATATGATGGTTCCTGAGCGTAGCTCTCAACCATTGTTTAAGCACGTTAATCATCATTGCGTTCCCAGTTTACCCCATGTGTCAAGAATTGAGGCGTTGGACGACAAAGGAAGTAAAGGAACGAATAATGTTCGACTGGATCCGAAGGAGACAAAAGGTGCAGCGGACTCAAGTGCCAAGCCAACAACACATACTGCATCCTGTGATCCCTAAAAAGCATTCAACTCCGGAGAACATGCTCACCAGACTCCAGCTCGCCACACCGGCAACGTTCATCCTCGACCAATCCGAGGGAGAAGAGATTACTCCTAAATGGTCCATGACCCGTTACGAAGCAGGTGAGGTGAAAGAGATGGACGGAACCAAGAAGTCGATTTTTGTTTCTAAATACCAATTTCAGAACGTATATTCTGAAGAGGTTATGTCACTGGTTTTGACGTGGTGACATTATCGGTATTTTTTTCAAATTGGAATAGATTAAAGTGATCGCGCTAATGTCTGAGCCTCACTCGGCCGCATTATTCTATACCTATACCTCGACCTATACTAAACGTATTTTAGACTTTTCAGTCCGGACCATAGTTGGAGGCGTGGCCAAAATTGCCAAAAAGTAGGTCCGAAAAAAGGGCCGTTTCGCGAGAGGAAAAACGATATAGAAATAGTACCTACATTGTTTACCAAGTAGGAAAAGCGTAACATTCCTGGACGATTGTGAAAATTGCTAAGTCGAGGCGCAAGCCGAGACTTGGCAACACAGAGTCCAGGAATGTGTCTTTTCCTACGAGGTGAACATACTATTTTTCCGCAAATCGTTTGAAATTCGACAGATTCCAATTAATTTTGATGAAATCGCGAATTATTTGATTCATAAATGAATGATTCTTCGAAATTCGTATTGAAATTGGTTACGTTACTATGGAAACGTACTCATGTTGAATTGTCAAAGTTGACGCATATAATTAATTTAATTGCTAGTGTTTTCGAATTTAAAACAGTGTGTAATGATGAGTGATGATGAATTTGCTATTTCTGGGACTCCTCCAGAGCTGGTTGATGCAGTGAAAATACTGCTTCTTCAGAATAAGTGCCGAAGGAATCATGAGAAAAGTTCGTATATGCATATGTCGAACCAACTGTAAGGAAATATCATTTCCTTATAGTAAGGAAATGAATATTTCCTAACAGTTAGGAAATCTTGACGTTTTCTATGACCAATTCTGACTGAAATGTCAAAATTTTCTAGCGATTTGCGGAAAAAAATTTTGAAAGATCGGTGCTTATTTTGAGGTATATTTCGTCTTCTTACGTGATCGAAAAGTACGTTAATTTTCAGATCGAATATCGCGAATTCGTTAAAAATCGCGAAAAAGTACCACATATTTCATCGAAAGGCTTTTGTCCCAGACATCCCAGATGGGAGTTTTAGATACGAATCGAAAGAGGAAGAATCGGTTTGCCTCCGATTGGCTTTTCGATTTCTGACGTTGGTTATCAAATATTATATGACATTCCCAATTGACATTTCTAACAAATTCTATCTGATATTTGGAGTAATTTCTTGGGAAATTGTAATTATTTCACATTCCTAAAAGAAAAATGAGTTGTAACACTACACAAAAGTGCCTTTATAACCGACGTTTTAGTAGCCTCAATTAATTCGAAAAATATTATCCTTATAATTAATGGAAGTGAGTTTATGTTGTCGAAACTGAAAGGCAAAGACGGCTGCTCCAATTGATCTGATGCATCTGCATCTACTCATTTTATGGCTATGATATTGCGGAATCTAAAATAATAATCAAATTTATCTTAGGGACACTTCAGCCTTCCATTGCAAGATATTTATTCCTCCGTATCACATCTAGTAATCGCCAAGAATATGCCACCGCTTTTGTCACATCTGGGAACTTACCCCTTCCGCCACGTCCTTACTGCTGGTTAGCTCTAACTTACCTTGGCTCACTTGTTCAATGATTTTATCATTCACTATCAGCTTACACCAGATTGGATCCTGAGCTGTGGCCAATGCTTTTGTTTTGTCAATCGAGAGTTGCCTCTGATTCTGCCGTCAGTACCTACTACGTCATCTGAGAAAACCATATTATTTGAAGAAGAATCGGCCCATTCTGTAACCTAGCTGGAAATCATTTCGTCCATGAGTATCTATATATTAAAGACTTCACCTTGTTTTTTCTAGACGACATTGGTATTTCGGTTGAAAACTCGTTGTATATATACTTGTTAATATAGACTAATAAAGGTAAGAAATAATAACTACTGGGTTACTGTGGACTTTAAGAAAAAAGTAAAAGAAAGAAATAAACTCTATATCAAATGGAAGAAAACAGGAAGTCAGCTGTCTGAGTTACACTTCAAAAGGATGAAAACCGAAGTTAATAACCTTGCAAAAAAATTGAAAAAACTATGGGCAGAAGAGGAACTAAAAAAGGCAGGAAATGATAGTAGGAAAAGTTGGAGGGTACTAAATGGATTGATAAATAACACAAATATCAAGAAGAGAGTGAGTATAGACCAAATTGTAGATAGGGATGAAAGTATTAGAGACAACAAGCAGATGGCGGAAGCATTCAACAGCTACTTCACCAATGTGGGTATGCTTATTGGGGACAGAATGCCCAAGGCACAAACAAAACATGAAGAGGAGAATTGTCAGCAGGTTATGAGGTTTGTACCAGTAAGCTCATCAGAAATATTAAAAAAGTTGAATTCCATCAAGTCAAATACATGTGGCTATGATTGTATAACAAAAAACGATGTACTTAAGATCTATGATATAATCCAGGAGAAGTTGACTCAACTGATTAATAGAATACTAGTCAATGGGCATTTCCCACAGGAATTAAAAACAACATACATAATTCCAGTACATAAGACAGGATCAAAAACTGATAGGAAAAATTACCGTCCCATTTCGATCACTAGTGTGTTCTCTAAGATAGTGGAAATGTTAATGAAGGACCAAATAGTGACATATGTAAAGAAAAATTTTGGTTTCGATGCCTCTCAGTTTGGGTTTCAGGAGGGCTCGAGTACACTTGGTGCAGCAACAGAAGTCTTGGAGTTCGCATATGGGGGGCTGGATAGGGGTCATCTTGTCATTCTGGTTTTTATAGACCTCAGAAAAGCATTTGATACTGTGGACATATCAATACTAATGGGGAAAATGGAGCTGATGGGCTTTAGGGGAGAATCTTTCAACTTGATGAGTACATATTTGAAAGGGAGATATCAGTATACAGTTGTGAATGGTGTAGCTAGTGAAAGATCACCTGTGAAAGCAGGAGTTCCACAAGGGAGTGTTCTGGGTCCACTACTCTATCTATTATATTTCCATAGTATGAAATATCTACAATTGAACGCCAAATATGTCACATTTGCTGATGACACAGTTTTAATGTTTAGCGGGCAGAGTTTGGAGGATCTTGGGATACGAGTGTGTGAGGGTCTTAAAATCTATGCCCAGTGGCTGCTCCAGAATAGATTGAGCATCAATATGGACAAAACGGTATATTTACTAATAAAAAACAAGAATAAGAAAGTAAATAACAACATCAATATACAAATTGACAACACTGCTATAAAACAGGTAAATGAATATAAATACCTTGGTTTGACTATTGATGAGAAATTGAACTGGAGTAGCCACATAATGTCTGCCAAAAACCAATTAGTACCATTGATAGGAGCCTTGTATAGGTGCTCAAACCTTCTAAGCCCCAACACTAAAAAGAGTGTTTATCATGGACTCATTGAATCCAGATTGAGGTACATGATTCCATGTTGGGGTAATGGAGCTGATACGCATGTGAGACAGTTGCAGATTGTCCAGAACAAAGCCATCAAAACCATATTTGGATATGATAGACTCACAAGCACATACATAATATATCAAGAAACTGGCCTTATGCCCATCAGTAAAATACATCATGTAGAAGAGGTTAAAATGATTCATGGTATAATAAATAAATATTTCAAGACAACGCAAGTGGTTCAATATAATAGAGGAGCACATGAACATGGAACAAGATCTCAGGACCTAATTAGAAGACCACCGAAAAGAACTAGCCTGACTCAACGTTCACCAGTATTTGTTGGAAGTCTGATGTTTAATCAGCTTCCGGAAGAAGTAAAGTCTGTGATAAAAAAGACTAAATTTAGTAAAGTTCTTATGGACTATGTAAATAGTATGTGATATTAAGAGACTATTTAATTTTTGAGAATAATCTCTGTGATATATGTTTTGTTTTTTGTATGTTTTTTATATGTGTATTATTTTTTTGTTTGGAGTTCGTGGTCAACTGACCAATATATGATGTACCTGTAGGCCTTGTCATCAGTTCGCAGGAACTGTTTTAAGGTCAGCTGTAAATTGCTTAATAAATAAATAAATAAATAAATAAATAAATAAATATAAACAGAAACAGAATATGTGGGTCCCAAGGTTGTATTATGCATCACTTCAATGAAAATATGTTTTCCAGAAAACGGCCGAGCCATACTCTTCGATCAAAATGTTGAGATGGGGCTCGTAGAGTTGAGGGCTTGGCTCAACATGGGATCTGATTCAAAATCTCCTCCCCCCAACTCAGACTTGAACATTAGAGCATACCCTAGAATTGGATGACAATGTGAAAATAACTAATTGTAAGCTGTAATAAGGATGAAAAATAAAGCGGTGGTTGTGCTGCAGGCTGCCCCCTCTATGAACGCGCTTTTTACAAGCTTTTATTTAGTTTCACCTGTCCCGGTGTCTGTCTGTCTCTCTGTCTATAATCGAATCTTGCAAGTTAAATATAACACAGTTCTAATCGTCCAATTGATTTGGAATTTGGCAGGGTTACATAATTCTGATGACAAAACATCATGAAATACTTGTTACTTAAAAAAAACCAAATGGCGGCTGCAAAATGGTTTTGTAATTATTATGATCCGATTTCATTCAAAATTTGTATCTGGGGGTTTATGGGCTCGACAATGATGATTCTTTTATCAAAATTGGATAATCCAAGATGGCGGCTACAATATAGCGGACGAGTTTTGTTATCATGATCCGATTTTCTATTCAAAATTGGTATATGGGGGTTTTCTGGGTCAGAAATTACGATTTTTCAAAATTGAGGAATTACAGATGACGGCTTCGGAATGGCGGATGAATGTTATCATTATAAAAGCTTGCCTTCAAATTATTTTTTTTATATACCTTGTTTCAAGTCAGGTCTACAGTCGTCAAAGAACTCGTAACAACTTGGGCTTAGAACATATTATACAGGGTCTTTCACGAGGAACCTCACCCATATTTATACGGGAAACTACTGAACGTATTTTCATGAAATTCAGCACTTATAAGTATTTCACGATGCTGATGAAATCTAAAATATTTTCAAGGCATGAGCACCTCCGGTTTTTCCGGAAATGACGTCAACTTCCGTTTTTCGAATTAGAACACCATTTTTTTATTGCAGAAATAGATTCCTTAGAAAATTTCAAGTTATTTTGATGTCACATTTTTCAGTTTTGGTTGGAAAATTCTCTCTGAGCGGGAAAATTCGAAAAAAAAATCGAAAATAGAGCTCCGCTGAAACAAGAATACCTTCGAGGTTTTTGGATGGAAAATTTTCATTTTTGGGATTTTTCAAGATGTAAGATTGATGTATCAAGGGGGTGAAAAAATCGCTTTCAAAGTTAGGGATGACAAAATCGTGAAAAATCAATTTTTTCAAATTAGAACCCCATTTTTTTATGGCAGATATTGAATCTACGTTAAAAAATAATGTGAGTGTATGCATCACACCCTTGTCCTAAAGTGGATATTAACTCAGAAAATATCCATTTTAGGGCAAGGGTGTGATGCATACACTCACATTATTTTTTAACGTAGATTCAATCTTACATCTTGAAAAAACCCAAAAATGAAAATTTTCTATCCAAAAACCTCGAAGTTATTCTTGTTTCAGCGGAGCTCTATTTTCGATTTTTTTTTCGAATTTTCCCGCTCAGAGAGAATTTTCCAACCAAAACTGAAAAATGTTGCATCAAAATAACTTGAAATTTTCTAAGGAATCTATTTCTGCAATAAAAAAAATGGTGTTCTAATTTGAAAAACGGAAGTTGACGTCATTTCCGGAAAAACCGGAGGTGCTCATGCCTTGAAAATATTTTAGATTTCATCAGCATCGTGAAATACTTATAACTGCTGAATTTCATGAAAATACGTTCAGTAGTTTCCAGTATAAATATGGGTGAGGTTCCTCGTGAAAGACCCTGTATATGATAATATTTCATTAGTAAACTAAAATATTGCTTAGTGCCCTCCAAGATTTAATAATGGAAAATTTATCGTGGGAATAGTCCTATTCCCACGATAAATTTTCCATTATATTTCATTAGGATTAGATATTCCAATTGAAATAATATCGGATGCATCCCATCAATTCGAAATTTCGGAAAATCTATCTGTTTTCTTCATGGAACCTGTACGAAGAATTAAAATAGTAGGTAAAATTTTTGTAGATTCTCAGTTCACTAAACATTTCAGTTTCGCTGGGCGAATTGAAGAACAACAATGGAATTTTTGTAGGTTTCATGGATTTTTTTATTTTTCTTTCACTCATACTGAATTCAGGTAATTCACATGAAGACAGAAGCAACGAATGAAATCTACAAATGCAATTGTAATTCATATATCGAAATTTGCGACCAATTGTGAACTTTTTATTTCTGTTCTCAAGTATCGATTACTAGGTAAATTAAAAAAAATTAGCAACTACTCTTAAAATATCAACTTTCTGGTTATCGAGCTGCTTAACAAACTGCATTTGAATTAGATGAAAAGACGTGGAATTAAAGTGTTTTTGACGAAGAATGTTTTTCATTCCATACAAGAATTTCAGATTTCAAATTGAGGATTTAACTCTTATCCTATAAGGCCAGTTATCATTGCACCTCGTGAATTATCGAAGGTTAATTGATCTATTTGTGATTTTAAACCGCAAATAAATTCTATTTCTATCTAGATCTCTTACAATTACAAACAAAAATGAAACAAAATATTCGAATATTCAGAGGTAGACATCGATCGATATTGAACAATAAATCACTATTGTCTTACTCGATACCGATATAACGAGTTTGCACGGTGTACTAGGTCAAGTTCATATTTAATAAGAATTTCGCGTATCGTGGTGCAAAGCTGATGGTGAAAGGTCTTATCATTATTAGCGGGCGGGTATGGATCGATTTCATCATTGAGCCGTACATATTTTGGGTATAAATAGTTTGATTGGATGAAGGAATAATCATTCTGTCCAGTTCATCTGCATCATGGCATTCAAAGTAAGTTCATGATGTCTTTAGATGCTGATGAATAGGCCCAATTTTTTTCCACTTGAAAACTGCTCACTGAAAGGGCATGTTATTATTATTTCTTTTTCAATTTCAGTTCGTAAGCTTTGCCGCTCTTTTGGCCGTTGCCCGTGCTGGTGTACCTTTGGGATATGCCGCAGCTCCAGCTATCTCCTACTCTAGCATCTCAGCTCCAGTAGCCCACTATGCAGCTCCAGCTATCGCCAAAGTTGCAACCTACGCCGCCCCAGCAGTATCTTACTCCAGCATCTCAGCTCCAGTAGCTCACTACGCCGCCCCAGCAGTCGCTAAAGTTGCCACCTACTCCGCTCCAGTGGCCCACTACTCCTACGCCCCAGCAGTCCAAACCTACGCTTCTCCAGTCGCTCACACCTATGCTCAAGCTCCAGTTGCCTACGCTGCTGCCCCTGCTATCGCCAAATACGCTGCTCCTCTAGCTTACTCTACCCCAGTGGCCAAGACCATCATTGCTGAACCAGAAGCACCAGCCAACTACGATTTTGGATACTCCGTCAACGACCCCCACACCGGAGACAGCAAATCCCAACAAGAATCTCGCCACGGTGACTCAGTCCAAGGAAGCTACTCCCTCATCGAATCTGACGGAACAAAACGTACTGTTGAATACACCGCTGATGCTCACAACGGATTCAACGCTGTTGTACACAAAGAACCAGCTACCGTAGCTGTCAAAACCGCAGTACCAGTTGTAGCCAAATACGCCGCCCCAGTAGCTTATGCTGCTTCTCCAGTCATCACCAAAGCTTACGCTCCAACCCTCTCTTACGCTGCTGCCCCAGCTGCTTACTACCACCATTAAGTGATCAAACTCGATATGATACAGTCGATGTTGTGTAAATAATTTTTATGAGTCCGCTAGGTCTCAAAATCCGACCAAAAATATATTTTTATATTCCTTCATTTCGTATTATTTATTCGTATAACATAAAAAATAGTCCAGTTATTTATGCTTAAATTAGGTATTCTAGGAATTCGAGATACCCAGCTGTGAGTCTGTGAATCCTTGTATATTGACAGATTGACACCCTGAAATTCTCAAAACCTATACATATATTGTAGGGTGTACGCAAATTAAATTTCAAGGTCGAAGGTCACAAAAATCGGTTTTTGCGCTTTTTTTGTAAATATCTCATTTCCTATGGGTTTTTTGCCATTTGTATTGAAAACCAATACAAAATTCTGTACAAACTTTTGATACGGTGAACCGTTTTCGAGTTGGAAGGCGGAGCGCGTGCTTTCACAGCATCTCTTCGGGTCAACTGGTGCCTCCGATCGAAAACGCGCCATATATAGTTGATGAACTATCGATAAATCAATGTTTATAAATATTTGTCAATTTTTATTAACTATTATATCATATTTTATCATTTCCTTCATGCATTAAATCTACAGGGTCTTTCACGAGGAACTTCACCCATATTTATACGGGAAACTACTGAACGTATTTTCATGAAATTCAGCACTTATAAGTATTTCACGATGCTGATGAAATCTAAAATATTTTCAAGGCATGGGCACCTCCGGTTTTTCCGGAAATGACGTCAACTTCCGTTTTTCTAATTAGAACACCATTTCTTTATTGCAGAAATAGATTCCTTAGAAAATTTCAAGTTATTTTGATGTAACATTTTTCAGTTTTGGTTGGAAAATTCTCTCTGAGCGGGGAAATTCGAAAAAAAAATCGAAAATAGAGCTCCGCTGAAACAAGAATAACTTCGAGGTTTTTGGATGGAAAATTTTCATTTTTGGGATTTTTCAAGATGTTAGATTGATGTATCCACTTTTAAAATCGAAATCGCGATTCATGATACAGGGGGTGAAAAAATCGCTTTCAAAGTTAGGGATGACAAAATCGTGAAAAATCAATTTTTTCAAATTAGAACCCCATTTTTTTATAGCAGATATTGAATCTACTTTAAAGAATAATGTGAGTGTATGCATCACACCCTCGCCCTAAAGTGGATATTAACTCAGAAAATATCCATTTCAGGGCAAGGCTGTGATGCATACACTCACATTATTTCTTAACGTAGATTCAATATCTGCCATAGAAAAATGGGATTCTAATTTGAAAAAATTGATTTTTCACGATTTTGTCATCCCTAACTTTGAAAGCGATTTTTTCACCCCCTGTATCATGAATCGCGATTTCGATTTTAAAAGTGGATACATCAATCTTACATCTTGAAAAATCCCAAAAATGAAAATTTTCCATCCAAAAACCTCGAAGTTATTCTTGTTTCAGCGGAGCTCTATTTTCGATTTTTTTTTCGAATTTTCCCGCTCAGAGAGAATTTTCCAACCAAAACTGAAAAATTATACATCAAAATAACTTGAAATTTTCTAAGGGATCCATTTCTGCAATACAAAAATGGTGTTCTAATTTGAAAAACGGAAGTTGACGTCATTTCCGGAAAAACCGGAGGTGCTCATGCCTTGAAAATATTTTAGATTTCATCAGCATCGTGAAATACATATAAGTGCTGAATTTCATGAAAATACATTCAGTAGTTTCCCGTATAAATATGGGTGAGGTTCCTCGTGAAAGACCCTGTATATCTATTCAATAATACTGACAAATTCAGATGAACTAGCTGCAGCATTTGAGGAATAAAATTGTTCGGAATAGAGATTACTAGAGAGTGGAACTCTAAAACCTTTTTGGCAGTCTATAATGCTCCGAAATCTTTGAAAAGTCTCGATCATCTTCGTTATAGGTATGCATTACGTCAAGTCTAAAAAACTCAATAAACCCGTGCAGCTTTCAAATATTCCACCAACAAGTGAAACTGATCATCGAAATTTCAAACGTTTATATTATCAAATTCAAACTTGGTTAGGGCATTATTTGGATCCCCAGGTATGGGGTGGGGCAAATTTGCTAAATACAATTTTTTGCAACTGCAAGAGTGGTTGTGGTTCGCGATGCGGATGCAGGAAAGCAGGCTTGCAATGCTCTTCAGCTTGTGGCCTATGTAATGGGCAAGCTTGTCCCAATGCTCTTACATATCAGAGCGACATTAACGAAGATGGCACCTTTGACCCCGAAATCATGGAATAACTCGAGACAAATGTCGTCGAAGACGATAATGAAGACCAGTTTGAAATTAACCAGCAGCCGGAGGACGACGATGAAGGGGATTGAAATTATAAATTGTACTTTTTGTACCCTTTATTCCATTCTTTACTTTTGATAAAAATTAATGCATCGAATGATATTATTGTAAAAAGATTAATTCATAATGAATTAATTTTTTTTTCATCATGTGAGAAGTTATTGATATTAATTAGTTTAAAATATTTATATATAAAACAAAGTTATGGAACGGAAATCCATTGTGAGGTGGGATAATCAAAAGGGGAGAAAATGAAAGTCTTGTTCCTCACTCAGTTTGCTTCTATCTATTTAATTGTCACTGCAACTACATGTTTCGGCGCTTAACGCCATCATCAGGTTGCAAGTATTGATCACTGTAAGAGGTATAGTTCATATTATACATTTTAGTTCTTAAATTTTTGTTCATCTTACATTGTCAGAAGCTTATGGCATACATGAAAGTTTTGCTGAATTTCAGCAAAGCAACCTCCCACTATTCAAGAAAAACAATAGAGATCTATCAAATTAAATTTTAAACGAGAAAGAAAAGAATGCAATTAGCGAGACGTCAATTCTGGATAGTTTTAGGTTAACCACAGAACACGCCGACACAAAATTCGAAAAACACAGACAATAAAATAATAATCCCTCATCAAGTACTTTCATGTATGCCATAAGCTTCTGACAATGTAAGATGAACAAAAATTTAAGAACTAAAATGTATAATATGAACTATACCTCTTACAGTGATCAATACTTGCAACCTGATGATGGCGTTAAGCGCCGAAACATGTAGTTGCAGTGACAATTAAATAGATAGAAGCAAACTGAGTGAGGAACAAGACTTTCATTTTCTCCCCTTTTTTTAAAACAAAGTTGTTGGTTACACCATTTATAACTCGAGATCGGATGGACTGTTTGTTATAAAACTTCATTTATGGGTTCGTCTACGGCCTGGTTATTATAAAATACATTAAAACTTCGAAAACTTCGATGAAAAATATGCTCATGAAGGAAATGCTTTCCCTTCTTTTGAATAGGGCCACTAAGTGTCACTACGGTTAATGGCTCTTATCTAGACACTCGAAAACGGTTCACCGTATGAAAAATTTTTGCGAACAAAATTTGTAGAGAATTTCTTATTCTATAATATTGATAATGAATACAAATAGCAAAAACTCATAGGAAATGAGATATTCACAAAAAAGCGCAAAAAAAACGATTTTTTGACCTTTGATCTCGAAATTCAATAGTTGCATACAACCTACCATATGTAGATTTTGAGATTACTTTTAGGATGTCAATATACAATATGTATTTACAGATTTACAGCTGGGTATCCCAAATTTCGAAGTGAACTTACTATAATGACTGGACTAAAAGGCGGAAAGACGAAAGTCTGTTGCCATTTGGAAGCCAGCAATAGCAATAAATATTATTATTGTTATACATACTTCATCATCGGTCTACCGGACGCATTTAGACATTCCGTACTCACGTACGGCACCAAATGCAAATAGCGCTATGTCATTTTCATGTTTGGAAAACGTACGAAATGATTGAACCCCATTCAAACTAGACGTTTCCATTTCATTGCTTCAAAATTGAAAAGTTGTTTCTATATAACTCTTCATCTCAAAATTCCATTTGAATGCTGCAGAATATAAATAACCTATATTACCAGTAAAGATTCATTCATCACTTGGAATAATCCCACTTTCAATTAGATGAATAAAATGATAAATACCTAACTTCAATTGAATTACGCTCAGGTATTACACCTATTAGTCTGGGTGCCAGTGGGACAAATTGCAAATTATTAATAAAGTTTTTATACTATCTGAATAGCTTAATTAGGTAGAGTCTACCACATTTTTCCTCTGTGAAAATTTTTGTAGTCGCGGCTTTTTTTCAGTAAACCTCGTAAGTCGACCATATTTTCAATTTTTTTTAAATCATACACACTCTTTTCCTGTAGAATGCAATCATAAGAACAATCTGGGAGAAATGAGAAAACATTATTGTTCGACAAAAATAATGTGACTTTGAGCGTGTCTACCAACATGAACATGACTGAAAATTGCATTTTTTCAAATTATACATACATTCCTGATTTTTTAAGATCGGTTGATATAACCATATGAGATATGAAAATGCAATTGTCCGACAAAAAAAAGGGGTTTTTCTTGTCCGACAAATCGAAAACGACGATTTTTTTGAGTTTTTAAATTCATTGATGTCGGACAAGAATGAATTTATTTTTAGGGAGATTCCTCTAATAAAGAAAACAACTGTCCACCACTCGGTCCTCCATATAAAATGCGGCAAATCTTCAGTCGGACAAAAAACACTTAAAAATATTATTGTGTCGTTTCAGAATGTTTCTCCGATTATTATTGAAATAAAACTATTGATTTTAATTGAAAGTGAATAATTCGAATTGTTAACTGACATTTTTATTCGAATCTAATAAAAAAAACAATGGAATAAGATGGCATTAGAGAGCAGAGTTGAGTGATAGTATCCAGCACATCCTTAAATTGTCCTGAAAAAATCAAATGTTTATTAATAACACAAGCAAAGTTATATCCGATAAATGCATATAGTCTATTCATACCCAAATTGGAGCATTGAATATTTAATTTTTGGGAGCTTCTACCACTTCGTGCAACTGATTCTGGGAATTCTTTGAGAAATGCGAATTGAATTAGCTTCACGAAAGTCACAAAGAGCATAAAAAGGCAACTTTCATCGAAATATTAAACTCAAATATATGATTGAAAATGTTAGTTGAAAACGGAGTCTCACGAGACCACTAACTTTCATTCGGTGGACTAAGAAATTGCCAAACTTTTTTTGTCAGACAGTTGAATGATAGTATTCAGCACATCCTTCTTGAATGATCCTCAAAAAATGGAATGTTTAATTATAACACAAGCAAAGTTATATCCGATAAATGCATATAGTCTATTCATACCCAAATTAGAGCATTGAATATTTAATTTTTGAATGAAAGCCACATTTCTTTTGTCGGACAACTGGTGCATCACATTGTATTTTCAAAGTAAAGAGAGAATTAAAAAAAAACATTATGTAAAATTTTTTTGTCCTCAAAAAATCGTCGTTTTCGATTCGTCGGACAAGAAAAACGCCACATTTTTTGACGGACAATTGCATTTTCATATTTCATATGGTTATATCAACCGATTCTGAAACAATCAGGAATGTATGTATAATTTAAAAAAATGCGATATTCTGTCATGTTCATGTTGGTAGACACGCTAAAGTCCACACTATTTTTGTCGGACAATCATGATTACCCATTTTTCACAGATTGTTCTTATGATTGCCTTTCACAGAAAAAGAGTATGTATGATTTAAAAAAATTGAAAATATGGTCGACTTACGAGAGGTTTACTGAAAAAAAGCCGCGACCACAAAAATTTGCACAAAAGAAAATTGTGGTAGACTCTACCTAATCAAGCTATACAAAAAGTATAAAAACTTTATTAATAATTTGCAATTTGTCCCACTGGCACTCAGACTATATTATTATACGCCGTTTCGCATTCGAAGTGTGGCTGGTTTCTCAGGTCGAGTTCGTCAGGCAGAGCGCTATTCGCGCTTGGTGACGTACGTGAGTACGCGAGTACGGAATGTCTAAATGCCTACCGGACTCAGTTCGAGCTGGCATTGCTCTTATATAAATATTATAAACCAGTTAAAAAACCATTTCAGTTCCTCCCACGGCAGATACGATTGCGGTGTTGAGCATGTTATTGAATATTCTGTTTTTATGTTTTCACGAAAAGATTGTATTTATATACAAAAAAAATGGATAATAGTCAATCATTTGTTCTCCAAGTCCCGCTTAAAACTGTGTTTCTCGTAGTTGTGCGTTCGTATAACTCGATATTGGACAGCCGTCAGAAATCCCTCAGTTTCTGGGTACAAGTTACCCGCATATAGTCACGACAAAGACGCTATTTTATCGATATTCTCTTCCTCTAGATGTTTGGAAAATCTTGCGTGCATGGTTTGTTCCCGCCATGTATCGGGTGTTTTCTTAGAGTGAATGAATTTTCGATAGAGTGATTTGAGAGAAGGTAGAAGCCATGTTGTTTTGACATTTCTGTTCAGTAAGCATTCACAAATTATCATGAAAAGACTCACGCCGCAACAACGTTTACAAATTGTTGAAATTTATTTTCAAAATCAGTGTTCTATTCGCCAAACTTATCTTTTAAGCACTTCGTCGAACTATATCAATAGATTTCAGACGAAATTTTCTCTTCTCGATGCAACAACAACAAGACAAAGTACTGTAAGTACATAAGAAAATATCGCTGATGTAAGTGACAATGTTAATGAAGATCCAGACTTGTCTATTCGTCAACGTTCACAACAAGTTGGTATCCACCACATGGAAAATTTTGCATAAATCTTGGTCTGCACCCATACAAGATCCAACTGGTTAAAGAACTGAAGCCACTTGACCATAATGAGCGATTTATTGAAAGATAGATTTGGCGATAACCTTATTTCGAGAAATGGTCATGCGACATAACTTCAATGGATTATTATTTTTAGGGTTATGTCAAGTCATTGGTTTTTGCTGATAAATCGAAAAAAAGGACGCTTTGGAAGCCAATATATTTCATTTTATTGCTGAAATAGTGTCTGAATTACTCGAAAAAGTGGTCCAAAATTGTCCTCGTCGAACGCGGTTTCTCACGGTTAGTCAAGGTGGATAAATAAAGAAAATTGTCGTCAATCTCAATTTGAATGTGTTTCATATCAATTTAGAGTTCTATCACTTTAAAAAAAACACCCGGTACTCCTTTCCTTGCTTCTGGTATAGTGTCAAGTTATCGTCTAGGAATTGGAGAGTTTCACCAATAGCAGCGTGAAAATTTGGCACAACATTGTCAATGACATGCTATATAGCCCTATAGCGTGAGGCGGTCATATTCCCAGGACAAATGTGTAGATCTGTGCGCCCGTTGAAACATATCCCGGCCCATACCATAACACTACCCCCTCGGAATGGATGGACTTCTTGGACATAGCGACGAGATGGAAATATTTTCATTAGGAAGAATGAAGATTCTAAGTCGATCAGGATAACTTCAGAGGAAGATCTAAATAGGTTAGAAAAAAATTGTATGTAAGATTTCTTGTTACTCGTTATGAATAGGTACATTAATAATATATAGATAGGGTTATTGATAATACGGAATTAGGTTGTTTTGTAGATAGCGGTAGTCAGTCTTCATTTTCGATATTACCACAGAAATATAATAAATATTATTATTATTGTTTATTATATTTTTGTGGATAATACATAATAAAATAAGAAGTATAGGTAAAAATTTTGATGAGTTTAAGGTTTTTGTATCTGACTGTTTATATAAGCTGGATTGTATAGTATTGACAGAAACTTTCAAGATCTCTAATTTGGGAATGTACAATTTACAGGGTTATACATGTATAATGGTTTACAATGAAGAGAATTTAAATAGAAATGACGGAGTATTAGTTTATGTAAGAGATTATATATACTTTGAATATGAACTAGTTAAAATAGGATATGTTACAGCAATAAAATTGAGGTTAAGTTTATTGAATATAGATATCTATTATCACACTATACAGATCACCCTCTCAAGGTGTGCATGATTTCATTCAAAACTTAGAACACTGTTTTCTTAACAGCGTTTTCACAGATCACACTGCAATAATAATTGGAGACATGAACATAGATCTTATCGTTGAAACTAGTATTAAAGAAGAGTATCTCAGTGTCATGACAGAAGCAGGTTTCCATCCACTAATAAATTCACCTATTCACCAACAAGGATGAATTCATGCATCGATCACATATTTCTGAGTGGGGCCACCCCTCCAGAATTAGTTTTCCCTGCTATAGTCGATTTTTTTGTTACGGATCACAAACCTGTAGTTTTAAAGTTAACCCTTTCAGTCATGAATTAAGAAAACATAGTATATAATTTTTTTTTTTAGATTTCTCTACCTTTGGCATGTAATTGAATGATTTTAACCCAATATTATGTTCAAAAATTTTCAAATTTAGAAAATATGATTTGTACACTGTAGTGTACACCGTGACTGAGGTGTGGATAAAATACAATAGTTCAATTGATAAAGTTTTTTCTTTGTTCATTTAGTATGGAAAGATTGGAAACAATTTTTTATCCTTGAAACACACAGAGAGACATTACATTTGGTACAATGAATATATGTCCGGGATGTACACTTTGCTTCTTTGCATCTCCCCATCTTCTAACAAAAAACAGGAAAATGTGCAATCTGGTCATATCGAACATCTTCTACAGGTCGCACTTGTTTAGTTGTCCCTGGAGACATCAAAAAATCATAATTGGAAGTGTGATTAGATGGTCCTGAAGAGGACATCGGTCTTCCTCGTTTTTTGATTGGTATTTCACCTTATAAAATGAGTGCTTCTGCTAAGTTCTGCCAAAAATGTATCAGATCTATGATATTTCTTGTAGGAATTCCTCGTTGGTTTGCTCTATTTGGATCATAAAACACGCCTCAACAGGTGAAATCTCCTCTGATTCAACCGGAAGGCGGCTACTTGATGGAGACAAAAGTTCATCTGCAACAAAAAATAGTTGCAAGAATAATAATTACAAGAACCACTGTCATTCTTCACCACTTGGCAACGCTCTATCTATTTCGTCTAATCCATCATCATCTTCTTATCCAAAACCTTCCAATTCTGAATCATCACCATTCAGAATATCCAAGATTTCAGCCTCAGTTAGTGGTCGATGCATATATCGATGCCTCTCCCTTTCCTCCCTATCAGTCATGGTGTACACTGTAGAGAACATATTTTTGAGGCTCTATATATTTTTACGTTTTGTATTTTTCAGATTGAAGTATTGTTCTTCACTTACCTTGATTAAATAAAATGACGGGAAAAAATATCCAAAGCCACCACGAAACTTATTTTTTCGAAAATTTTCTCTTATAATCCCCAATAATGTGGCCGTTGAAAATAAGTCGGACATGTGCCGATTCAAAGCAATATTTACGAATATCGCTTGTGTCGTACTTGACGCGCCACCTAGTTTGATGAGTGTGCATCAAAGCACTAAAGTATACACCATGAACAAAAGCTATTGAAAGAAAGGGGACTCAATAAGAGTCGATGGAAATGTGTGTACACTAGAGTGTACATCATGACGTAAAGGGTTAATATTACCACAAAAACAAAAAATACCATGTAAAAAGGTCAATACAAAAAAAGTTATCAACTATATTAGGGCTCCTGGTCCAGTGGTTAGGACATTGAACTCGCACCCGGCAAGTCCGAGTTCAATCCCGAGCTAGGAAAGAAATTTTCTAGTTTCGGTAGGGGCCTCCATTCACTGTTGGGTTAAAATTAACAGTGCTGTGCCTAAGGTGGCGTAAGGACACAGTAACAAAGCCTACACAGAACACAACTGATTCTCCTAACTCGCACAAGCTACAAGCTTCTGAGGGGTCTCCTCGGGAGACCTAGGAGTAATCAGTATAAACATAATCAGTATAATAAACTGAAGTCACATTTAATAAAGGAAACATGGAATGAAGTATTTTTTGACCCGATCATTCACTCTGCTACAAATTCGTTCTTGCAGATATTAAGAAACTATATTGAAATATGTACACGAAATATTAAATTTCAAGGAAATGAGCGGAAAAGAAAAGAGTGGGTAACAAGAGGTTTGATCAAATCTATAAATAAAAAAAAAAGATTTATACAAAAAACATAGAAGTAACCCTTATAATATCAGTCTAAAGCAAGAGTTCAGAAATTATTCGAATAAACTGAAATATTTGATCCAAAAAACCAAGGAGGATTTCTATAGAAATAAAATTAATCAAACTTTGAATAAACCTTATAAGCTGTGGGAAACATTGAAAGAATTCAGTGAAAATAAAGATAAGATTGTTAATATACGAAAACTAATTTCAAACAGCGTGGTCATTACACAACCAAAGGATATAGCTGAAACTCTTAGTAATTATTTTCTGAATATAGGTAAAAATTTAGCGAACAAGATAAAACAAAAACAATACAAATATAAACGTTAACTCTGTACAAACTCAATTATGTTCTCACCAGTCACCAACAACGGAAAATGAAGTCTTCAATATAATAATGGATCTAAAAGATAAAAAATCTGTAGGTGTGGATGGTATTAGGTCGGAAACTCTCAAGCTCATTTTACAATACATTACCAAACCTTTGAACCATCTTATCAATATCTGTATTGAAACTGATACGTTTCCAGATTGTTTGAAAAAATCTATAGTTATTCCAATATATGAATCAGGCGAACGAACATCATGTCGAAACTATAGGCCAATATCTATTTCAACCGCAGTTTCCAAAATTTTAGAAAAAATTATAAAAAAAAGAATGGTCGAGTTTTTGAATGAATATAATTTAATTTCTGACAAGTAGTATGGTTTCAGGGAGGGTACGTCAACTCAAGACGCCATTGCATGCTTGACTGGAAAAATTTATGAAGCTATCGATGAAACTACTCCAGCAATGTGCGTGTTTATAGATATTGCTAAGGCATTCGACTCTGTATGTCACGATGAACTATTATCGAGTTTGGAAAACATGGGATTTAGAGGAAAGGTTTTGGATCTGCTAGGCAGTTATTTATCAAATCGATCTCAATCAGTACAAATAGTTGAATATCAGAGTGAATTTGAGAATATTGATTGTGGAGTTCCTCAGGGAACAGTACTAGGTCCATTGTTGTTCTCAATATATGTGAATGACTTGTACAATTTAACATCAGGGGAAGTAGTAAGTTTTGCAGACGATACTGCTGTATTCTATAGAGATAAAAAATGGGCAAATCTTAAAAATAAAGTAGAAAACGACTTCGGGAATATAATATCTTTCTTCCACAGTAAACATCTAACACTTAATATGGAAAAGACGAAATTCGTCATACGCTACCGAAGTACGACATATTGAAAATATGTAAACAGGGTGAAGAAACAGAAATATGCGTTACGAAAAATATGAAATATTTAGGAATTCACATAGATAACCATCTCCACTGGAATATACAAACAACGAAGCTAGCACAAAAACTAAGAGCATTGGTTTCGAAAATAAAATTTTGAGAACATTTTGCGATATCCCCTGTAACCCTACTGGGTACAATTATTACAAATGCCGGGCACTCTAGTCAGAGAGTGGTCGCGATTCTTAGTTTCCACCAATACAAATATGATTCCAGAGAACTATGGATAGGTATATCAATGAATATTCACAGGAATTCAGCCAGCTTTTTATTCCAAATGAAATTACAAATTACGTTTTGAAAATGAAATTACCTTTCAGATGTGCAAACGTTGGTCATCCAGAAGAAACCGGAGATAAGCAATAATATAATCAAACTTTAACAAACCCCCAATTAATATGAAGCGAATATACTCCAATATCAAACAGCTAGTTTATTCGAGCACTTCGTTGCATATAAAGAAAATAGATACATACATATATACAAGGGCGCCAGCAAAATTTTCTTGAAAATTTGCAAAATCATGTGATCTCAACTGCCTGAACACAAAAGAGACAAATTCAAATTAGGAATTGACTGAAACAGCAAATGAAGGACGCTTCAATAAAGAATTTCAGCGGTAAACTAAACTGACGAGAAAAAATGATATTGAACCTACCAACAAATGATACCAATAATAAAAGCGTGTAAACTCTGAATGATTTGTGAAAATAAATAAAAAGATACTAAAGGTACCTACGAATTGTATACCAACTCCAACGCAACCCACATCTGCGCTCAAATTTGAAATTCACATTTGCACAGATACGAATTTCGTCAGACAAATTCTATAGGGCTCCCTGTACAATAAATCTGAAAAATATTGGCCTTTGTCCGAAAATAACACTGAAGGAATTATTATGCTCCCACATAGCAAAAACTCCTAATATATAATAGTACATAACAGCATTATGTACTCATGTTCTCTCAACACAAAATTCCAATGAGCATAATATCTTATACATGGTTCCTACAATTTTGGTTCAGAGTTCATAACATAGGTATTCAAAACGAGAAGGAAAATTTGGCAATATCATCTATCTTTACTGTAGATCAGATTCGTATAAAAAATCCTCATCGTCAAGTTGTGTGATGTCTGGTTTCATGTGACTAACATGAACGTTACCTAGGTTTTTACCGTTCAGATCTAACAAGTTATACACTAGAGGGGAAATTATTTTATTTACAATTGAAGGTATAAATCTTGGGGCAAATTTGGCGGAAAAATTGTTGCCAGCATTAGACAACACAAAATTTCGTTTCCACACCCTTTGTCCAGTATTAAAACGTACATCTCTCCTGCGTAAGTCATAATATTTTTTACTTGCTTCGTGTGCATGTTTCAACCTTTTTTCAACTTCTTGAAAAAGCTCGGGTAACTTATCTTTAAGTTAGGGATCAAACACTTTCTCAGTAACAACAGGTAAATTATTAGCATTTTCTGCTATTTTACCATAAAATGAACCGTCCACTGGTACATTTCGGTAAAAACAGAGAAAAGAGGGGGAGTAATTGGTAACCTCGTGTTTAGCAAGACGTATAGCCTGGGCTATCTGATGGATATTAGACACTGACCGAGACGTCGACTAGTGTACACGTACCGAGAGTTGAGTTTGTGTGTAAACCAGTTCAGTGCGCCGTACGCCACGTTGATGCGCATCATCCAAGTTAGTGCTTGTAAAAGGTTTTTGTTTTCTCGCGCGTTGAGTCCAGGTCCGAAAGGATCGTTGGTTCCGTGCGTGTGTGATTCACGGACTCTTTAGTGAAGTTGAAAAAAGGGTAAGTGACTATTAATTATTCTATTATCCGCGTTTGATCATGGATGAAAATTCGGATAACGATGGATCCTTCATGGATACGGAGGACAGATACACGACCTCTGAGGATGAAAGTGATGAACTTAAGGAACTCGTCAGGCTCCGAAAGGAAAATGACGAGCTCAAAGCAAACTTAGCCGCTCTTACAACCTGCATGGCAAATTTGACCAGCGAGTTGAAACTCCTGAGAGAAGAACTCTCGAAAAATAAATCCCCAAATCATCAAATAAAAAGTTATTCCCAGCCCAACTAGCAAAACTAATTCCATAAAGGCTGTGAGAAATGCTATACAGCATATCTTATAGAACCGTGAAAATCTTATTATGTGACTATAAACCACTATACAATGTCTTTACAACCAAAAAGGGCCCCAGTTTATACAACAGATCAGTTCTTTTAGGACAATTCTTTAGTTAGCTATACAACCGTTATAAGATAATCACGATAAAACTGTCCCATAAGTATGTCTTCGAATATACTTATACAATGCATTTACAAAACCATTTGGGAACTGCTATAAAACTTTTGAATAGCAGTATTCAACGAACATTTATAGAACTACTAAGAAAGTATTTTATAATGCAGAAAGAATCGCTAATAAAATAATTTTGTTCTCTACTGTTGAAATTCGGAATAGAATTGTCACAAGAATATTTTATTAGGTCATGGTTTGCTTTGTGTCATGACAGAGACAATGTAATAATGCCACAGGCTTTATATGGCGGTGGGTAATGGAGGTATTGTATCTGTTGTTAATCATATTGAAGATATTAAGGATCTATATCGCTACTCCAGGGGCTAAATTTATTTGCGCAGCTAATTTTTCTGATAATATATGCATATATTGTTGACAAAAAATGAAAGCGCCTCAGTTTATTATACATTTATTGGTAATATTAAAAGATAAAAATTAACAAATCATGTTTCATTTGTTTAATTGTCAACTAAGACCAAAACATATATATTGTGGCTGTTGTTAAAGCAGGAAAAAATCTCTACATTTCTCTGAAAAATCAATTTTTATTTCACCTTTTTACGTTTATAAATTATTTTTTCACAATGGCGGCGGTTTCTGAACAGCCGACCGTTTAATAAAATGGCGTATATGATACAACGCACTTAAGAGACCTTATACAATGATTCTATTTCCTTCTGAGCTGTATACGATATTAAAGTTTTATTATGTTGTTTATTACAGCGCCATATCATTGCTTTTGATAGTCCCAAGAGTCACTGCTATGTTTTGATTCTTGACCACCTTTGAATGTTGCCAGATTTTATACTACACACCACGACTATGTATGATGAATGATTCAACACATTGATGCGTGCAAAAATATTTTTTCAGTTATTATTAAAAAAAAGGTGTCCTAGTGAGAGATGACTTTTTCAATTGAATTGCAAAACATTTTGAACATTAAGATGCATCATAATAAAATAAATAGTTCACTTCCTATTTATTGCACCTAATATTATGAATGTTGCCTGTTGGTAAAATATAACTAGTAACTGCCCCAGGTTGCAACACTGTACGTGAGAAATCCGCGTTTTTCTATAGCGCGTTGGCAAAATACATAATAGAACAGAACTATTGCTTACTGGCTTGTGGTACAACAGTAAATAATCATTCAGTTATATTGAGTTTCGAATAACTTCTGTATACAGATTATTTGGAAAGGCATCTTACAATTTTATTTAAAGCTTGATACTTTTTTAATGTCATTAGCACACCATTTTGTGGAGTAATTTCTAAAATTCACATCTCTCCACCCTGTTAGACATCTTTTCATTACACCTAGATCAATGAAATGTAAAGAATACCTAACAGGAAAATCTTCTCCCATATAGGTAGGTATCTATTTGCAATTCCTCTAGTGCAGTTTCAGTTTCATGATGTTTTCTATTTTTTCTATTTCGGAAACTCCCATGTGTTCGCAAATCGCAGCCCGTCCATGTTTATATTTAAAGAAATAGATTTTATACGAGGATATTTTTCCACGCGCGATCTGTGTCTGAAGTATTCCATGGTACAGCTTTTTAACTGATTTTTTAGAATGACCACTCTTTATTATTCGTTTCCACTAACAATCAGATATTGCCGAATTCATTTTGTAAACAGAACCTGTTGTAGAAAACCCGCGTAATTTTTCTAGTATGAACTACAGTATAGTATGTGATGTTCATATATGTTTGTATGTAGAGATAAATGGATATTTTAAAGTGATTTTATAACGCATGACTTGAGATAAATTCATTCCTGGGAACTACATTTTTATTCTATAAGCTCTTCATAAGGGAGAATTCTGTAGTAGTTATCAGATGATTTTAAAATCTATTCAGATTTATTGTGTAATGTTCTACTTCTGCGTAAAGCAACAATCTTATTACTTTTCTTATCGAACTCTAATACAACTATCTATACAGATTCTTTCACAACCAACTTTTAACGCCGCTATTATAAGTAACACAATAGCTATGCAACCGTATTATAATTTGTATAAGACTGCTTTAAAATTATTTTATAAGAATTTTATGGAACTCTAATACAACTATCTATACAGATTCTTTTACAACCATTTTTTAACACCGCTATTATAAGTAACAAAATAGCTATGCAACCGTATTATAATCTGTATAAGACTGCTTTAAAATTATTTTATAAGAATTTTACAGTACGTTATGCAACTGTTATAAAATTTGTTCACTCAGACTATTTCTTTATCGTATGATATGAGTTGTGAGAACGTCTATACAACCGCATTATAGAAATCCCCATATTTTATGATGAAATTGTCGTATTGGACGCATTAAAAAATAATTTTATTGTTTCAATCTGCGCAATATAATGATTATGAAATAATTTCGTTCTTTTAGGGGACTATTTTGCTAGTTGGGAGGCTTTGACTTCTGAACCTGGGACATCGGCCCAAACCGATTCCAAGATTGTCCCAGTTGTCCTTCCCAAAAAGATGGCCACAAATATTGAGGATAACAAAAAAGCCCTCCAACCCCCAGGAGCTCCTCGGGCCAAGCGTGCCAGGAAAGACAGTTCGTCCTCAATTGAGGACAACTTGAAAAATTCAACGGTGACGTCTCAGTCACCTGTAAAAGATAAAATCCCCCCAGTAACAATGATGGGGACTTCAGACTGGACGGAAATATCCAAAGCGCTGTATAGCAAAAGAATAAATTATAACCGGGCAACGGTTGTCAGAGACGGCATTAAAATTATTGCCTCGTCCGCAGAAGATTTCAGGAAACTAACAAAATTCCTAGATCAACAAGGTAAGGAATATTTTACTTACCAAACGGAAGAAGAAAAGAGAGTATACGCCGTTATAAGGTACTTGCCACTTGACGCGGATATTGACGTGATTAAAAACGACTTAGGACTTCAAGGTATTAAAGATGCCGAAGTGACGAGAATGACGTCAAATAAAACCAAAAAAGCAATTCCTCTTTACCTTGTAAAAACGCAGCACAAGGAAATATTTCAAATCAAAAAGATCTACAGCCTTTGTATCGAAATCGAACCAAAAAAGAAGCCAGAAGGTCCAGGACAGTGCCATCGCTGCCAGAGATATGGACATGCCCAAAATAAATGTACATTTCCGTGGAGATGCGTGAAATGCTTAGGAGCGCATTGCACAAAAGAGTGTGCATTGACGCAAAAAGAAGGCGAAAGGAACGCGGCATGCGTTTTATGTAACCAGAGTGGACATCCGGCCAGTTATAAAGGCTGCAGCGCATATAAAAATCTTACGAAGAAGAAAACACCGACAAAAAAAGAAGTCCCCCCCAAAAAAATCGCTGAAAAAATAGAGACTGTTGTTACTGTTGAAAAACCACAGGTACAAAAAACAAAGAAATCGTCCACAAAACCAATTGAAACCAGAAGGGAAGACCCTAAAGATGAACTTGACAAACTCACTGAGAAAATATTCAGCAGAATAATGCAGAAATTTGAAAAAGAATTCGAGAAGAAATTTCAAAACTTATTTGGAAATAAATAATTTATGAACATGCTATCACAGCTAGAAAATCTGAAGATAGTTTCCTGGAATATTAACGGAATCAGAGCCCGTAAATCAGATATTGAACAATTGTTAGAAGAAAGACATCCTGATATTATGGCGCTTCAGGAAACTAAATTAACTCCTAAAGATGAAATATCCTTCGAAAACTACGAAATATACAGAAGAGACAGAAATGAAAGAAACGGTGGAGGGGTTGCTATTCTCGTTAAAAGAGACGTGAACCACTACCTGAATGCGGTTGTAAATCCTGTGGACAATGACGTATCTATAGAGGCACTATCGATCACAATAAAGATAAGAAGAGAAAGTATTAAGGTATTCTCTGTGTATAAACCGCCGCAAATAAATCTGCCAGAGGAAGAGATGAAGATTTTATTAGGGGGTCATTTTCCAAGAATAATACTTGGAGATCTCAACTGTAAATCTCAACAATGGAATTCTAAAATAGAGAATGCAAATGGCAAGAAATTGAAAGAATATGCCGAAAAGGAAGATGCTATAATCGTGGGACCAGAAATACCGACATTTTTACCTAGTGACAATGGAACCCCTGATGTGCTAGACATAGTTATAATGAAGAATATAAAGCAAGATTTTGCTCTTGAAACGATAGAGGATGGAACATCTGATCACAACCCGATAGAGTTCATTTTAGGACATGGACCTAGAAATGAAGTGACTCGAACACGAGAACATACCGATTGGGACGAATATAAGAATAAACTCCAAGAAAATATCACGAGTATTCCACAAATTAACACTCCTGATGAACTAGATCAATCAGTCATAGCTTTGGAGAGTGCGATTATGAAATCCTATGAAGAGAGCACGGTTAGAAAAACTAAACCTACTCCCAAACATCCCTATGGCGATACTCCAAAAGAGGTGAAAGAACTGATTAAAGTCAATCGAAGACTAAGAAAGAACTACAGGATGTATAAAACAGATAATGATAAAATCAGACTGAACAGACATAGTCAAATACTTAAAAATGCACTAAGGGAGCTCAGAACGAATAGATGGAATAAGAAAATCAGTGAACTCAACACAGAAGACCACTCTGCATGGAAAATGCAAAAAAATTTACGCAATGAAAAAACTCAAATTCCACCACTGCATGGAATGCATGGAATGGCATATTCAAAAAGCGATAAAGCTAACGCTCTTGCCGATACTATAGAAAGGGAGTCAAGAATAAACTATTGTGAAGAAGACGATGAGGACCTAGAAGAATTAATAGAAGATAATGAAGAAGAAATGAAAGAATCACCACCGGATGACAAAATCCCTCACCCAACATCTCCGGCAGAAATCAAAGAGATAATCAATAATTTGAAAACAAGAAAGGCTCCTGGAAAAGATAAAATTACAAATCTCATGCTGAAGAAAATGTCAAAGAAAGGAACGGCAGCTCTCACTAGCATAGCAAATGGCGTGATGAGAACAGAGCACTTTCCAAAAAGATGGAAATCTGCCGAAGTGATTGTTTTCAATAAACCAGGTAAAGACAAAAAGTTCCCACAGAACTATAGACCGATAAGCCTGCTCCCAGCCCTAGGAAAAATTGTGGAGAGAGTCTTAGCCAGACGACTTAATGAAGAAACAGAGGCCCTGCAGACGATACCGAGTGAACAATTTGGGTTCCGAAAACAACATTCAACTGAACAACAGCTCCTAAGAATAACCGAATATATCACAGAAGGATTTCAGAATAAACAAGCCACAGGACTACTACTACTAGATGTAACCAGAGCTTTTGATAGAGTATGGCATGAAGGACTAGCATATAAAATGAAAACCGCAGGTTATTCACCCAAGTTATGCAGAATAATAAGAAATTATTTGAGAGATAGGAACTTTTGTGTGAAAATAGGTGATGTTCATTCCACACTCAGATATTTGGAAGCAGGAGTTCCCCAAGGATCCATACTAGGACCGCTACTCTATAACATATACATACATGATATACCAAGAAATCCAAGATGCCTGCTTGCTCTATACGCGGACGATACGGGCATAGCAATTAGGCACAGAAATACAAAAATAATTCACAAAAGACTTCAAGAAGCTGCAGACGATATCAGTCAATGGTGTAACAGATGGAAAATCAAAATCAATGGAGAAAAGAGTCAAGCAATACTCCTTCAAAAGAGAAAACTGAAGATGGAATCGAAAATATCCATAGACGATAATGAAATAGAATGGCAGAATGAAGCTAAATATCTAGGAGTAATATTAGACAAGGGACTTACGTGGAAACAACACATTAAGTATGCAGTAGATAAAACGAATGTAGCAATGAAAAGACTATATCCGATTATAGGCAGAAGAAGCCAAATGAACAGAAACACGAAATTGAGGATCATAAAAGCAGTCGCCAGACCGCAGCTAACATATGGATCAACAGCATGGGGATTTGCAGCGAGAACCCATATAAAGAGGATACAAAGTACAGAAAACAAATTTCTGAGATGGGCATTAGACGCCCCTTGGTTTGTTAGGAATGAACAGATACAAAAAGACATAAAATGGGAGTCCATTACTACATTCATCAAACGAAAAGCTGCAAAAGCCTATGAAAGAGCTAGTGAACATCCAAATGACGACCTTAGAAGGTTAGTTGACTATGACCCCGCTGAAGATGAAAAAACAGCTAGAATCTACCGCAAAAGACCTAGAGACCAATTGCGAAAATGAAGATATAGAACTCCACACTTAGTAAGAGATATCCAATTGAAGGATGTACACAAACACTCAGCATAAAAGAATGCGAAAGAGAAAATAACAGATAAGATGATGGAAGGTTTATAGGCTTATGCCCGGAACCAACCGCAGGAGAGGTGTTTAGTCGGTAAGAATCCGACACTACCCAGAAAGACTGGGTGTCTGATGTAAGATTCACCTCTTCTAGAAAAAAAAAAAAAAAAAAAAAAAAATGGATATTAGAATCCCAATATTTGTGGTTATCGTGACTGAACGATCGTAATGCAGTCACAATAACTTTACCCTCTCAGTGGGATTATTTTGAGGGAATAAGATGCATTGAACCAGATCTTCTGGACATTGTACTTATTCATGAGAGACTTGAATTCCCGAGAGACAAACTGAGGTCCATTATCAACAATGATAATTTGGGGAACTCCAAAAATGAGGAATACATTATTTTCTAGAAATTTGTTAATGTCTTTAGACGTCGCTCGAGGTAAGGGATGCACAAGCACAAACTTAGTGTACCAGTCGGTCACCACAAGCACATACTGATTACCAAGTCGTGATCTGGGATAGGCTCCCAACAAATCCGCTGAGATCAGTTGAAAAGGATGTTTTATATTCCGATAATTTCCCATAAGACCGGCTTGAGGCAAGTTATCAGGTTTACACGAAGCACATACAACACATTTCCTCACAAATTTAACGACCGAATCTCTCATATGAGGCCAATAGTACAACTGAGATATGCGAGCGAGAGTCTTAAATACTCCAAGATGAGCACTAGTTGGTGAATCATGAAACATTGACCAAATTTGTTTCCTATTTGCAGTAGGAACAACTATTTTCCAATCAGAGGAGTCATTAATAAACTTGTTCTGTGAAGTTATATGCTTATACAATACATTATTTTGTACCCTAAAGTCGGGAAAGTTTTGAGGATCATTCCTCACTTTCGTTAGCATATCCTTGTACCAAGTGTCAGGGATAAACAAATGTAAGTCGATATTAGCAATCTTCTCTGTATTACCTGAATCCAACATAGACATAGCATCTGCAATTACATTAAGGGAGCCTTTACGATGTATGATATTGAACTTATGAGAAGAAAGCTTCATAATCCACCTGGCAATTCTCGGAGAAGGATTTCTCATTGACTGCAGCCAAGTCAAAGAAGAGTGGTCGGTAATAACAGTAAATTCCGTACCCTCGACATATGGTCGAAACTTCTCAATCCCATAAAGTATTGCCAAGCATTCCCTCTCAGTTGTGGAGTACTTCCTTTGTGATTTATTCAGGGTCTTACTGAAGAAGGCAACAGGATGTTCTAAACCATCCTCTTCTTGGTACAACACTGCTCCAACTCCTGTTTGACTGGCATCGCAGGCAATGAAGAACCTCTTGGAGAAATCGGGGCTTGCTAAAATAGGAGCAGAAGTTAGAAGCTGCTTAATTTTAACTAAAGCTTGGTCTGCATCAACAGTCCAAGTGACAGGTTGTTCCTTCTTTTTTCCTTTTAGTAAATCGGTTATAGGTGCACACACAGTGGAGCTATCCTTTAAAAATCTGCGATAGTATCCCAACAATTCTATCAAACGTCTTATCTGAGTAGTGTTTTGTGGAATTGGATATTCCGCTATAGTCATTCAGGTTCATGCCGTCTGACGAGTAGTCACGCGACAGGTTGCTCCTCAATTTATGGGGGGATATCTAGTGGAAGAAGATTTTGTTGATAATTTGAAGAACTAAGGTGTACCTGGGGTTTTTATCTATTCAGCGCATATTCGAATAAAAATAAAATGGCCTGTACCAGGAATAATAAGCAGGATATACAATCTATTGTGAGGGATACAATTAACGAATTATTTACAAGCGAAGATTTTATTAGCCGAATCACACGTTCTATAACAGATAAGATCGAAGAAAAACTGGATCATATGGAGAATGAGGTTAAAACACTGACGGAAACGTTAAGGAGCCAAGAAAAGATTGTTATGAATTTGCAACAACAAGAACTGATGAATGTTGACAAAATTAGGAGACTGGAATTATACAACGATGGTTTGCAACAGGAAAAAAAGATGAACAATCTCTGTATATACGGGATTCCGGAAAAGCCTGAAGAAGATTTAAATAACTATATCGTACATTTCTTGCAGTCTGAGGTCGGAGTTACCATATTAGGCGGTGATATGTTGGCATGTTACAGGGTTGGTAAACAAGGTCCAGATCATCCAAGGAAACAAAAACCTATTATTCTTAAGCTTGTAACCAGGCAGATCAAACAGCAAATATTGAAAAACGTTTATAGGTTGAAGGGATCTGGTGTGTTTGTTTCCGAGGATCTCACAACATATAGAAGAAAATTGTTAATGGAAGCCAAGACCTCTTTGGGAGTTAAAAATGTCTGGACATCCAATGGTTTCATCTATGCTAAAATAAAAGGAAAATACTCTAAAATTAGTGAGTCTCAGGACATTTTCGATTTGCTGAAATGATATTTTTCACAGTTTTGTATTGTTGATCGGTTTGAGTAAAATTAATTTGATATCGAAAAATTTGTTTTACCTTCTTTTCATTAGATATTGTTTTATTTAATTTTGAAATACTATGGGGGGCAACTTGAGATTATTCTATTTTTCAGACCACCTTACTGCTTTCCATTTTTTTTTCTTTGTTTCTGGGGGATTCAAATTGTTATGATTGAGTTTTTGGATGAGTTGGAGAGTCATGTGGGGAGGGAGACGGCTGTGTGTGGAGACCTGAGTGAAATTAAGTTGAGGAAGGAGGGTAAGAAACTTTGTAACATCGTGCACATGAATATAAGAAGTCTAAGAAAGAATTTTGATGAATTTCTTCTGTACGTAGAGGCGGCTGGGGTTGAATGTTTGGATATAATAGTTTTGTCGGAAACTTGGAATGTTGATAGTGTAAGTGATTTCATTTTGCCTAATTTTGACATATTATATAATGAATCTCATTTCAACCAAAACGATGGAGTCATTGTTTACATTAAAAGTTCGATTGAGTACATAACATCCATCCATCATTTGAGTGAAATCAATCTTCTTGAGGTCAAATTTAAAATAAATAACAGATCTTATAATCTAACAACGTGCTATCGGCCTCCCTCAACTGATCTTAATAAATATATTATCGAAATGAATGATTATTTCATAGCCCAGGATGGGTTTGATGTTGGTGTTTTTTTGGGTGACATTAACATAAATCTTTTGAATTGCTCTGATGCAAATGTTAATAATTATATATGTATGATGGAAGAACAGGGATATTTTTCTTATATGAATAAACCATCTAGAATAACTCCTACTTCGTCTACCCTAATTGATCACATATTCATTAAGGCAGGAGTACAAATCATGAAGGCTGTTGATATGGACACTTTTTTGATAACCTCGAGTCTAACTGATCATTACACCCTGCTTCTGTCCATGGTGGATAGGGATCCAATGGAGTTCACCAGCGCTCGGGCTCAACACAAATCGCGAAATATTTTAAATAGGTTTAAGTTGGCGAAAATGTTAGCAGCGGAAAAATGGGAGGAGGTGTTGAGCTGCGAGGGCGGTGATGCAGCGTACAGCAACTTCATTGCTAAGTTGTCAAAATATATAGGAGAGTGTTCTCGTCTGGAACGCATGGGGGGGTTCACACCAAGCTGAAAGCCTGGATGACGCAGGGTCTTTTGAACTCTATAAAACATAGGGACAAGTTGAAGAAAAGGTATTTGAAAGTTTTAACACCTGAATTATGGGAAGAATATAAGAATTATCGCAATTTTCTCAGTAAACTTATAAGGGTAACGAGGGACAGCTATTACAAAAATAAAATTTACAGATTTCGCAATCCTTGCAACCATCAGAGACATTGGAAATGATAACACCACATGTGAATATTACCAACATTTATTTGCATTTGAACTTAAAATAAAATAGTATTTTCAATAATAATAATGAGCAATAATAATTGCAAGAAACAATCAACATTCCCAATTCCTAACATAAACATGTGAGAGGAAACTTGTCACCGTATTTTAAAACAAAAATGTTCTTTCTAAAGTGAGTATTCTTGAGATATAATAATAAAAAATAAAGATATGAATAATTGGATGAATTATCCTGTCATTCCTGTCCAATATTTTCGAAGTGAGTTTTGATTTTAGCAAATCTGGGTTTTCATGAAATTGGCTTTAGATAGAAGGATTCAGTTTTCACTAAAATTCATGAATCTTACATGTACTCGGAGTTAACATCATCAGAATAAGCTGAGTCCACCTCGTCCAATATTTTCGAAGAGAATTTTTATTTTACCAAATCTGAGTTTTCTCGAAATTGGCTCGAGATAGAAGGATTCTGTTTTTACTAAAATTCATGAATCTTATATGTTCTCAGATCAACTCTCATCGGATGAAGCTGAGTCCATTCTGTCCAATATTTTCTAAGCGAATTTTTATTTTACCAAATCTGGGTTTTCATGAAATTGGTTTGAGATAGAAAGTAGAAAGATTCTGTTTTCACTAAAATTCAGGAATCTTATATGTACCTTCTCGGAGTAAACATCATCAGAAGAAGCTGAGTCCACACCGTCCAATATTTTCGAAGAGAATTTTTATTTTACCAAATCTGAGTATTCTCGAAATTGGCTTGAGATAGAAGGATTATGTTTTTACTAAAATTCATGAATCTTATATGTAGGGGAGGACGGGGGAATTCCACGCATCTTAGGGAAAATGCTCACAAAAACCTTCCTATGTACACACAAACTTTCATAATTTAACTGCTGAATCATGAACCCATTTGGAACTTTTTCATCACAAGGAAAAGGTTCAACTACCTATACCAATTGAGAAAAAAATAATTCTGAAAACTGTCTTTTCGCGGTCTTCCCCCACGTACTGGGTAATACCGCGCATGCGATGGTATAATTATGCGCATATATTGAACAGCTGAAAAACTCGAAAAAATATTTCATTATTTAGGTAATAACCAAGTACAATGTAAATTGAACAAATTTCCAGGACTGTACAAAAAATATTATTGAAGAATTACCCCGCTACAGCTGCGCGTTATTCTCCCAGTGTGAGTCACCTAACCTAACTAATCACTGACATTAGATGACGAAATACAATTATGTAATTGTTCTTTTGCATTAAATAATCTACACATATGAAGGAAAATAGTCATGCAATAGATTCATTAGAAATTAATAATAGAAGTACTTTCCACGATTCCAATTTCTCTCGAAAATTAGATCATAGCATCGTGAAACGAACAATCGGCTCCCTGGTCTAAAATAAAAACACGAATATCTTTAAATTACGGGAGGATGTTGGCAAGGCAAATACGAGATGGTGCGCTGTATCCACAGAAATATAATAAGATATTTATTTATTCATATATTTATTATATTTCTGTGGCTGTATCTAAATTTTGAAATAACTGAACTGAGTTGTAGAATATCAATGCGCAGAATTCCTCCGTGCGCGGAATTCCCCCGTCCTCCCCTACTCGGAGGAAATCAAATGAAGCTGAGTCCACTCCGTCCAATATTTTCGAAGTGAATTTTGATTTTAGCAAATCTGGGTATTCATGAAATTGGCTTCAGATAGAAGGATTCTGTTTCTACTAAAATTCATGAATCTTATATGTACTCGGATCAACTATTGACCTATTCTTCAAATACCGAAATATTTGCCCAATCTGGCAACGTTGCGGCGAATTTGACGGACCACTCACCGCGGCCCAGATCTCACTTGATGAAACAACAATATAAACACTCGAAGTGATCTATCCTTCAAATACAGGAATAATTGCCCAATCTGGCAACGTTGCGGCGAATTTGACGTACCTCTCACCGCGGCTCACTGGTCGCCGTCGCCGATTCTCGAGCATACATTAATTCTCACGAATTCCTAACCAATCAGATTCACTCGATTCCGAGTGCTTCCGAATGCACCCGAGAGGACGATCGTGAGAAGAAGCCGTTGCCCGTTATTCAGATCGCGCGTTTTGTCTTTTGTCGTTCTTCATAAACGAATCTGATAGTGAAATAGTTGAAAACGGTTGGAACTTGGAACTTCGAACAGTTTGATTTATATTATGGTAATTACCCCCCATGAGTATCAAAGTCCTTAGAAGAAGTTACGCAATGTGGTGCACATAAAAAAATTTCATAAATTGTGAACCTGATTTTCAATAGTTATTACCCCCCCCCCATGAAAAAAAGCTATATCCGCCCTTGCATTTAGAACAAGCTATAATAAAAAAATCATTCTTTAAAACAATCTTTTATAAAAACAACCCTCATCCGCCATTTTGAAGCCGCCATCTTGAATTCCTCAATTTTGAAGAATCGTAATTTCCGACCCAGAACACCCCTAGATACACATTTTGAATAGAATCGGATCATAATTACGAAACTCGTCCGGCCTATTCTAGCCGCCATCTTGAATTTTTCAATTTTGACAGAAGAATCATCATTGTCGAACCCAAAAACCCCTAGATACTAATTTTGAATGAAATCGGATGATAATTACGAAACTCATCCGCCATTTTGGAGCAGCCATTTTGTTTTTTTCTATGAAAAATATTTCATGATGCATTGTCACCAGAATTATGTACACCTGCCAAATTTCAAATCAATCGGACGATTAGAAGTGTGTCATATTTAACTTGCAAGATTTGATTAGATAGAGACAGACAGACAGACACCGGGACAGGTGAAACTAAATAAAAGCTTGTAAAAAAGCACATATGCGCTTACAAAAACCTCAAAAGTGAGAATTTAAGTAGGTAATTTAGCATATGTATTTTGAAATATGGCAATATAACTGTGTGTTGTATCATAGTTTTCTTGGATGGCGGATGGGGAAAATGTAAGAAATATCAATCATACAGAACACCATGAATTATTCTCAAATGATCATATGTAGAAAACGTTTCCTGGTTTTCATCAGTAGAACAAAGAGAACACAAAATATATTGCTTCTTCACCACTCTAGCGGAATCATCATTATGTATTGGAACTTAAGTCTAAGTGGTACCTAGCAACGACGAACTTTTAAGGGTAAGCGGTGCAAACAGGCGTTAGAGGCCGATTTGAGCATGGGCGAACAGTGTCATAAGCGGATTTTGTTGCCAGACTGTGCAAATCCGTTTCTTCAGTGGATCAAATAACGAAATAATTGCCCAATCTGGCAACGTTGCGGCGAATTTGACGGGCCGCTCACCGCGGCCCAGATCTCACTTGATTAAACAACAATATAAACACTCGAAGTTCTAATGAAGGAAATAAAACAATGATCTATCCTTCAAATACCGGAATAATTGCCTGCGACGAATTTGACGGGCCGCTCACCGCGGCCCAGATCTCACTTGATTAAACAACAATATAAACACTCGAAGTGCTAATGAAGGAAATAAAACAATGATCTATCCTTCAAATACCGGACTAAGTGCCCAATCCGGCAACGTTGCGGCGAATTTGGCGGACCTCCCACCTGAGTCCCACCTCGGCGCAGTTCCCCGATTCTCGTATGCTGGCATATGCTGGCCCAACACACCTACGTTAATGAATCACGCGATAACTTTCGAATGCTTTTTTGGTCTACTGGCGACACTTTGTCTTTTGACCTTGAACAAAACCTCGTAATTTACCTGCAATATACGAACATAAACATTTCCAATGTTAAAATAGAAAACTCGAATAATAATTTCAAGAAGATCTGGCAACAAATTAATGAAATTAGCGGCGGAGGATACAGGGGGAATAAAAGATATAATATAATTAACGATCAGGGAGAAATCATAACATCAAATAAAGAAAAGGCAGATTATTTCAATAATTTTTTCGTTCGTATTGGTCACGACATGGCTGGGCGAATTGCCATCCCTGAGGCCCCTGGCAACTGCGGAGAAACCTTTCGGGTTCAGCAAACGTTGTTTCTACATCCGGTAGCTGCCAATGAGTTGATAGAGATTATATCTAGCTTAAAAAATGACAGTTCTCCCGGACCTGACGGTATATCAGCTGACCTGATTAAGCAATTCCACCAATTTTTCGTGAAGCCTCTATGTCATATAATTAACCTGTGTTTCTCAGATGGCTCGGTACCGGAATCTTTCAAGCGGTCAACTACGGTTCCAATTTTCAAAAATGGTGATAGGAAACTCGTTACCAACTATAGACCTATTACGATTATAAACAATTTCACAAAAATCTTTGAGAAATGTCTAAAGAATAGACTCGTAAATTTCCTAGAAAAACATGAAATTTTAGCGCAGGGACAGTTTGGATTTCGAGAGAACCTTTCTACAGAGGGTGCCGTCAATAGATTGATTGGTAATATAGTGGAAGGGTGTGATCGACAGAAAAAATGTTTAACTGTTTTCCTGGACCTAGCAAAAGCATTTGATACTGTGAACCACGAGAAATTGTTACGGAAAATGGAGTGCATTGGAGTTAGGGGCGTTTCTTTGAATCTGTTTTCAAGTTATCTTACAGGTAGAAATCAAAGAGTAAGAATAGAGGATTCATTCAGTAATTTGTCACCTATATCAATAGGTATACCACAGGGGACGGTGGTGGGTCCTATTCTATTTTTAATATATATTAACGATATATTCAACATCAAGCATATCGAAGCACTCATAACATCATACGCAGATGACACAGCATTGCTTTTCTTGGGGGACTCATGGGATGGTGTTTATAGGATGGCGGAGAATTGTTTGAGGGTAATTTTCCACTGGTTGAGCTATAATCGGCTGAGTCTCAATGTCGATAAAACGAAATTTATGACCTTTTCCTCAACAATAAGAGACCAGCCAATGAACGAGACGATTTTCATTCATAGATCACATTGCGAATCGTCTTCGAGCTGTTCTTGTCCGTCTATAACTAGAACTAGCTCGGTTAAGTACTTGGGAGTGATGCTTGATCGGTTCCTCCGTTGGGACATACATGTTGAATGCTTGGTGAAAAGATTGAGAAAGCTTACCTACAGATTCTATCAGCTCAGAAATATTTTGAATAGGAAACTTTTATTGATAATATATGACTCACTGGTGGAATCTGTTATTAGATACTGCATCACTGTATGGGGTGGCTTAAGTAAAACCCATAGACATAGTTTGGATGTCGCCCAGAAATCTCTCATAAAGAAAATTATGAGGAAGAGGAAAACATTTTCCTCAGAGACTCTTTTCAGGGAATCAGGGCTTTTAGAGGTAAGAAAGCTGTTTGTATACCATTGTTTGTTGTGGATGATGAGGTTTCCGGTGTCTCCTAGAATACTTTCATATACCACTCGTACGGGCCTCAATAGACCGATGTTGGTACCGCTGTGTAAGAAAACTCACTCTCAACGCTTTATAACATATCTGGGTCCAAGATTCATCAACATGCTACCGATTCATATGCGGTATATTTCTAACAAGACACAACGCAAGAATTTGAAAACATATGTTTTAGAGAACTTTGAACGTTTCGAAAACTAGATCTGAATAATGTGCGGCTCCCTCAGGCGTCTCCTTCCCTCCGCTCTCTCCAGCATCGGATTTGGGTGCATATTGGAGTTATTAATGTACCTACATGTATGCTTTTTTTTTCTTGTTTCTTTTTTTTGTTGTTTACCTTGTTAATACTTTACTCTTTTGATTGTTTAAATGTATTGCTCGAGTGAAGCTACACAACTCAAGCTTAGCTTAGGTGTCTCATTCGAGCTATTATATATGCAAGAAATTACCTGAATAAATTTTTGATTTTTGACCTTTTCTGGGTCCGTTCTTAGACCGTCCGCATCAACAACAAATCCCAAAAATTTCAAGGAGTTTCTACAAAATTTACACTTTTCGAAATTTATAGTGAGGTTAGCTTCTTTCAAACGATGAAATAATTTCTCAAGAATATCAATATGGGTTTCAAAATTGAGAGTTACAACAATAACGTCATCTAGATAGTAGAAAACAAAGGGTTCCAAGGCGGGTCCTATTACCATGTCCATTACCTTCGACATCGCTTGCGCAGCATTATTAAGACCGAATGGTAAAACTTTGAAACAAAACAATCCTCTACCAGGAATAGCAAAAGTAGTTTTCAACTGTGATTCCTTATCAAGAGGAATCTGATAGAAGGCATTTTTTAAGTCTAAAGATGTCATAACAACAGCGTCCCTGAGTTTACTTACAGTTGAATCGATCATCGGCATAGGATATGCATCCTGTTGTGTTACAGAGTTCAATTTGCGTCCATCAAAGCAAAGTCTATATGAATCATCAGATTTTTTAACCAACCAAAGAGGACTCAACCACGGGGAACACTCTGGAACCGGGCGAACCACATCCAAAGCCAACAATCGGTCAACTTCTTTATTTAAAATTTCCTGCATTGCAGGGGATAAAGGATACTGTCTTTGTCTTATAGGTTTTGCATCTTTGGTATCGATGTTATGTGTATACACATGGGTTCTACCTAAACGATCTGTGGGTGCAATAGTTTTATATGAATCAATCATGCCCTGTAGCTTTTCTTTTTGAAGATTTGACAGATTGTCAACGCTCTTAATCGTACGAACATCTGAGAGATTCAAAGGCGCAGTGACAAAAGTTGATGTACCAAAATCCAAAAATAAATTGAATGGATGAATGAAATCCATTCCCAAAATTAGAGATTGACTTATTGAAGGAATTATTAAAACTTTTATTCCTTTCGTAACTTCCAACAATGTTATAGGTAGCCAAACATAACCCAATACAGTTTGTATTTGACCATCAGCCGTAGTAACATGAACAGAAATATCATAATTCATTGGCAAATTTAGTTTTTTCAGTAAGAATAGAGATGGCTGACCGAGAATGGTAACATTGCTGCCAGTATCGAGCAAAGAATCCACTTTAACAGAACTGATAGTGACACTTATATATGGGCGATTATCGTCTTCCTTGAAACTGAGTAAATCATTTATGAATAAATTTTGTGAATTTTGAATATCAGATTTTTCTAAACCATGAATGTTCGATTGTTCATTAAGTGACTTCACAGTTGGAACGCCAGTCTTATAAAAGTTCCTAACAATAGCTAGCCACTCTTTCCAACCATCCGGATCAGGTGGAGGGGGTTCTAAATTTTCTTTATTTGCGATTTTCCTTTTTGTATAGGGGTAGGATTTTGTCGACGATCGTATTGGCCAGGAATTCCCACCTGATTCTGACCAGCACGCTCGTTTTTTGAACACTTCGGACAATTCAACTTTGTGAAATTTTTCTTACCACATTTAAAACAAAAGCATCTCAAAGGGATCTCACATTGATTGAATGTATGTCCTGAAATGTCACAGTTCCAACAAATAGTATCTGAATTAACCTGAGAAACAGAATAATTCATCTCTCTGTGAAATGGTCTAGTATTCAGGGACAAAGTGTCCTGAATTCTTTTGCATAAATTCAATAACATTGGAACTGAATCAATATCATATAGAACCAAAGTCCTAACGTAAGGGCCCCCGCAGACTGCAGACTTTTTATCGGCCGATAGTTTGGTCGGCTTCTTAATCAGTATGGAGAGGAATCGCTGTAGTGTGCGCATATGCATTCCTCTCCATACTGATTAAGAAGCCGACCAAACTATCGGCCGATAAAAAGTCTGCAGTCTGCGGGGGCCCTAATCCGGCAAAAGATCATTCCTAATAATATTCACCATTTCAATTTCTGATGGTGGAGAATTCAACCTACCAAACTGAGACTCCATTTCAGTGATAAACATAAAGACATTTTCGCGAAATTTCTGTTTCTTTGACTTTATGTCTGATAATTTCAGCGCATCATAGTTATTTCGGACGAATGTATTTTTGAGTTGTAAAACAAGATCACTCCAATCTTTAAAACGACCTTTGGTGTGAATGCTATACCACCAAGTGAATGCATCCGATTCAAATAAATCAACTGCAGATTCGAATAAGTCTGTATCAGTACAACCTCTTGAGGACTTCAAAGAATTCAAATGCTCTAAGAATTTCAACAGATCACCATCTCCAAAAATTTTTTTGATTCCGCACTTAAATATTGGTACTTTTTTATTACATGAAACTGATGGTGAACTGTTCCCAGAAGGTGTAGAGGCCGACATGGGTGATTGCGTTATAGGGTCGGGGGTAGAAGGTACAAGTTTATCTGCAAAATCAGATTCTAAACTTAATATTTTTTTATACAAAGCTTGTCTTTCTGCTTTATTCTCTTCCCCAGGTTCAGTATTCAATCTCTGTACTCTACCTGACACATGTGTTAATCGAGTATTTATTCTCTTAAAATCATCGCCAGTTTTAGCACCGTCAAAGTTATCTACTAAATATATTTAACCCCGCTATGGTTTCTCTGATTTCTTCCACCGACTCAACATATGGATAATTGTCAGAAACCTCAAAAAAACTCCGTTCTGACGATTCTTGTGATAACAAACCTCGAAACCTCTCAAAATCTTTCTCTTCTCATCCACCGTAGAAGGTGGCTCAATACCTCTAATTTTAATCTCATAGGATAATTCAAAAGATCTGAGAAAGGAAGGATTCAGGGATGGCATTCTGACAATCCTCAACGAACAAGAAAACAGCAAAGTTGAAAAGTGATAAAATGATGACAGTATTCAAAAAAATATATCTCGTGGTAAATTTGCTCTTAACACGGGAATACTTAGAATTTAATATATAGAGATATTGAATACTGGATTCACTCCTCAAAAAAAAAATTTACAGATTTCGCAATCCTTGCAACCATCAGAGACATTGGAAATGATAACACCACATGTAAATATTACCAACATTTATTTGCATTTGAACTCAAAATAAAAAAGTATTTTCAATAATAATAATAAGCAATAGATAATAATTGCAAGAAACAATCATAATTCCTAATTCCTAACATAAACATGTGAGAGAAAACTTGTCACCGTATTTTATAACAAGAATGTTCTTTCTAAAGTAAGTATTCTTAAGATATAATAATGAAAAATAAAGATATAAATGATCGAATGAAGCTGGGTCCATCCTGTTCAATATTTTCAGAGTGAATTTTGATTTTAGCAAATCTTGGTTTTCATGAAATTGGCTTTAGATAGAAGAATTCTATTTTCACTAAAATTCATGAATCTTATATGTACTCGGATCAACTATCATCGGATGAAGCTCATTACATCCTGTCCAATATTTTCGGTGCGAATTTTTATTTTACCAAATCTCAGTTTTCTCGAAATTGGGTTGAGATAGAAGGATTCTGTTTTCACTTAAATTCATGAATCTTAAAGGTACTCGTAGTGAACATTATCAGAAGAATCTGAGTCCACCTCGTCCAATATTTTCGAAGAAAATTTCGATTTTACCAAATCTGGGTTTTCATGAAATTCAATTCAGATAGGAAGGATTCAGTTTCAACTAAAATTCACGAATCTTATATGAACTCGGATCAACTATCATCGGATGAAGCTGATTACATCCTGTCCAATATTTTCGAAGCGAATTTTTATTTTACCAAATCTGAGTTTTCTCGAAATTGGCTCGAGATAGAAGGATTCTGTTCTTACTGAAATTCATGCATCTTACATGTACTCTGGGTAAACATCATCAGATGAAGCTGTGTCCACTCCGTCCAATATTCTCGAAGTGAATTTTGATTTTAGCAAATCTGGGTATTCATGAAATTGGCTTTAGATAGAAGGATTCTGTTTCTACTAAAATTCATTAATCTTATATGTACTTGGATCAACTATTGACCTATTCTTCAAATACCGAAATAATTGCCCAATCGGGCAATGTTGCGGCGAATTTGACGGACCACTCACCGCGGCCCAGATCTCACTTGATGAAACAACAATATAAACACTCGAAGTGCTAATGAAGGAAATAAAACAATGATTTATCATTCAAATACCGGAATAATTGCCCAATCTGGCAACGCTGCGGCGAATTCGACGGACCTCCCACCGCGGCTCACTGGTCGCCGATTCTAGTGTGCTGGCCCAATACACAGGATACATTAAATGACAAATAGGCACGAGAGTTGCAGAATGCCGATGTAAGGCAAAACTTGACCTGCGCGCTGGCCGGTTTCTCATCGCATCGCCAACATATGATTTTGACAGTTTGACACTGACCTGTCGTCGGTCAGAAATACAATGTTGGAAACGAAAATGAAAATAGATAATAAACATTTCAGATTCTGGAATACCTACTACGCGAAATCAATCAATCCCTTCCCCACTGAAGTATTATTTCAACACGTTTTACCGAAACCGTGAGTGAATTAGGTCTTGGATTAATTGAATTAAGTTATCTGTTGAAATTGTAACCTGATTCAATTTCAGCTGTACCTACACGTTATAAAACCATGTGGAACCGTTTTGTGGAGATACTGACGAAATTGACTGGCGGGTGCTCTTCTTTGAGGAATATATTAACAGTTCCTTCAAAACCCTGGATCGACGATGGCATTCTCAGAATGATTAGACACAAGAAGTCGTTATGGCAACGATTTATTCGTGGGAGACAACAACGTGACTATGACGCTCATCGCAACTATTCGAATCTTCTTTCCTGTACTATATCTGCTGCCAAGAGGAAATTTGAGTCAAAATTGGTCCAGTCTGGAGATAGGAAACGCTTTTTCAAGTATGTAAGATCGTCGTTGAGTTCCAAGGTCGATATCCCACTGGTCCGCAACTCAAGTAAACTGCCATGCGCAAACCCCGAGGAGGCCGCAAACGTCCTGGCCGATACTTTTGCAGCAGATTTCAGCCTGGAGACAGGTTCACCTCCTAAAATTACAACGAATTGTGTCAACGTTGGTTTAACGAGCATCGATTTTCCCCCTTCCCTGGTCGAAGAACATCTGTCTACTCTCGACGTATCTTCAGCGCCTGGTGGTGATGGAACATCTTCAACACTTCTCAAGAAATGTGCCCATTCCCTGTCTTTTCCCCTATCAAGAATTTTTACCAAATCTTTTGAGACATCTTCGCTTCCTATATCATGGCGGAGTGCTATGGTTACTCCTATCTTCAAGAAGGGTGACAAGCTGGACGCATCAAATTACCGCCCCATTAGCCTGGTTCCCATAGCTGCTAAGATTTGTGAAAGGATTATACTGGATTCTTCACTAAAATTTGCTTTGGAAAATAATATCATCCCCGGTTGCCAACACGGTTTTCTTCCTGGTCGTTCAGTAATAACAAACCTACTGGAATGTATCAATCACTGGTCGGGAGCACTCGACAGGAGGGTTTCCGTAGACGTGGTATACCTCGATTTTTCCCGTGCCTTCGACCGTGTCCCCCACAGGCGGCTGTTGCACGTGCTTGATCATTTTGGATTTCGCGGTGGGCTTCTTGCATGGATTGCAGCCTTTCTCTCAGACCGATCATTCCAGGTTAGAGTGGGCAACTCCTTATCATCCTCTAAGCCAGTCACCAGTGGTGTACCGCAGGGCTCAGTTTTGGGACCATTCCTTTTCCTTATGTATATAGCCGATTTAGCCAACTGCATTAAATCTCACTGCTCCCAGTTTGCGGACGATACGAAGATATACGCCATTCCGGGAGATCAAACTCTGCAGCAGGACTTGGTCTCGATAGCACGTTGGTGTGAAAATTGGCAGCTACCTTTAAATTTTGATAAATGTTCAGTTTTGCATATGGGTACCAACAATCCCCGTCTCCAGTACAATATTTGTGGTCGACGGATCTCTTCTGCCAGCAGCCACTCTGATCTCGGAGTTATCATGACTGAAGATCTGACCTGGTCTGAGCACATACAATCTGCAGTTAACAGAGCGAGAAGATCCCTTTTCTTGGTCCAGAAGACTTTCGGTAGGTGTGATCCAGCCTCATGTAGTGCAGTTTATAAGACGTTTATTCGACCCATTCTGGAATTCGCTGGACCAGTTTGGAGCCCAGTGTTGTGCCGCGACCGTGACATTTTGGAAAAATTTCAGAGGCGGGTTACGCGAATGCCGTACGGTGTGTTTCGTCCTGACTACGCGACGAGGCTCGCAATAATGGGTCTGACGTCTTTTGCAGCCCGTCGAACGCGCGGCGATCTAATTGTCACCTTCCGGTGCCTCCGTGGCCTCTTCGGCGTTGAATTGCAGGACCTGTTCGAGATCAATAGAGACCAAAGATTACGTGGTCATACACTAAAATTGAAAAAAGAAAGTTTTTCTTCGGTCCGCAGGCAGCATTTCTTGTCCAACCGCGTGTTCGACACTTGGAACCGTTTGCCTGATACTGTTGTCGGTTCTGGCTCGGTGAATGCGTTTAAGAACTCGTACGATCGATGGCTTGGGCTGTAGTGTTCTATGGTTATACCACTTAGTACTTTTTTTCTTGTGTGTTATTTTTGAACTCTCAAATTTGTGTTTTTTTTACTTTATTTTGTGAGTTTATAGGCTTTGCCTCAACTCTTGTAACTTTATAATAATAATAATAATAATAATAATAAATCGATCAAATTTCTCTTAATGTGAGAACCGATTACTGAAAATCATTTCTCAGCATGCATTTCACTATGGTACAGCTTCAAGCATTATTCGCTCCTTTGAAATGGAATTTTTACCTAATTGAATTTCGATCCAATTGCCATAGATATTATTTTCCATGTTTATTTCGCAATTCAAGAAACTAAGAATTTCATCTGCATAGTAAGTAAGGTGTAGTGGCTACACAATGATAATCTATTTCAATTCCTTTCGCAATTGAAGAAATCAATATGATATTGTTTCATTTTAAGCCCTAGAATCAGGATGGAATAGGTATGCATTGTAGAATTCAAAATAAAAGAAAAAATTTTTTTCACCAATATACATTGCTCATTGTTTCGATTGAGATCAATGAATATTTAACACGAAAACAAAAAGAAAGTGTTTGCTGAGGTTGGTGCAATGCTTATCTCGAAAGAGAAACCGAGCCTTCTCCAAGATACCCTGAGTTTAAATCTGATAAGAGACATGCAAGAGCAGAAAAATGAACAAAATAATCCCTTCACCATGCTGGCTAAGTAGTTTCCTGGAAGATGATTCAGTAAAACTCTGAAGATATTCTACAACTTCAGTCGAAGAAATTTTACTATAGAACACTTTAAAAAATATCCTATTGTTAGCTCGGATATGTATGATTTGCTATTCTCCCTTTTTTGCAAATTTCACCTTGGATTTCTTCGCAAGCCATGTGTTTAATTTCTCCCCACAATTTAATTCTTTTCATTAATTCCTCATCAGAAGGGTATAAAACACTACCTCGAAACAGTTTGAACTGCATTACATTTTCATCGTAAAAATTAAATGACGTTGAACTTTCTGGTTTGGATGCTAATTCTTCTATGAAGAATTTCACATAATCCTGGTATGCCAATCGACTAGATGAGGGTTCATACATATATACCAATCTTCATCTGAAACAGAATTCCTTCTTTCTTACGAACATTCTCCAAATTTTCGTCAATCATGAGGACATGATGTGCTTCCACAGTAACCCTATGATAGAATAGAATTACATTTAATATTTGTTTGCATTTGGTCTTTCTCTGTGAAGAATTTGTTTCCCCATTTTCACATACACTATTTGGTCCAATTAATCCAATAGCTTTTTTACCCTAAAACAAAGCAATATTCAACGAGGATCTCAAGTTATAACTAGAAAACCATAAATACCTTATATCCTTTTTTCCTTCCATTTTATCGTATTTCAAATATTCATTTCAACTTTCTATTATAGCCATATAGATATTTATTCCAGTTCCTTTCCTGCCATAGAACAAAATGGCCTCTCTTTTACTCAATAAATTTGAGAATCATACATAGATTAAAGAGCTATAATATAATAATACGAAGTTCTCAATCGCTGAAGAATCGAATAACATGACAGCTCGAACATTGTTTATAAACAATGTGCTTCGGAATGTCACGAGTGTTGCGGTATTCAAATGCCGTGTCGGAGATTCACGAACCGATCCGAACCTTCCCGATACAATTTGTCATTTAATGTATCCTCCCAATACACCTATGTTAATTAAATCACGCGATAACTTCCGAATGCTCTTTTGGTCTACTGGCGACACTTTTGTCTTTTGACCTTGAACGAAAACTCGGAACTTGCCTGTAATATACGAACATAAACATTTCCAATGTTAAAACAGACAGCAGAAAACCTGAGAAATCCTGACACCCACCACAATCTCCAGAACCAAGACCTGCACGGGTGGAAGTAATAATTATTAAGGCTTATTAATAGCTTTTAGAGCCCCACGTTGGGCGCCATTTTTGTAACCCTACTGGGTACAATTATTACAAATGCCGGGCACTCTAGTCAGAGAGTGGTCGCGATTCTTAGTTTCCACCAATACAAATATGATTCCAGAGAACTATGGATAGGTATATCAATGAATATTCACAGGAATTCAACCAGCTGTTTATTCCAAATGAAAATACAAATTACGTTTTGAAAATGAAATTAGGAAATAATGAACAGCGCCTGAATTTTCAACTTATCTCTAGTGTTTCCGCTAATCCGAGCGTCGATCTTAAGGATAGCTCCAGATGATGTGGAACTAGCGTCGATTTTAAATGATGCCTCCACGATGTAGGTACGGTGTTCACGTGATTCAATTTCTGAGAACTGCTATTTCTTTCCAAATCCAAAAGATATCTCCAAATCGTAAATTTCCTCGAAACCATAGATTGTCTCCAAACCAAATATGTGGTCGTAATCAAAAACTAGGGCTTGACCAAAAATAAGGTCCTTACCAAACACTGGAATTTCATCTCAATTAGACAATTGTACTCGTATTCAAATTGCCCCCGCTTCACGATCATTAATTTTGAGTTACAATAATTATGAAAAATATTCAGAAGCTGTTCTTGTTGATAACATATGAAATTGAAAGAAAAAAAGCAACAAACGTTTTTTTTTTGAGTAGCCAACCCGATATTTAAATGCAACCAAAGTACTATAAAAACTTGAAATGATAACAATGAAAAAAAATTGATATGAATGACCCTTGCCCTAAAGTGGATATTAACTCAGAAAATATCCATTTTAGGGCAAGGGTGTGATGCATACACTCACATTATTTTTTAACGTAGATTCAATATCTGCCATAAAAAAATGGTGTTCTAATTTGAAAAAAATTGAGTTTTCACGATTTTGTCATCCCTAACTTTGGAAGCGATTTTTTCACCCCCTGTATCATGAATCGCGATTTCGATTTTTAAAGTGGATACATCAATCTTACATCTTGAAAAATCCCAAAAATGAAAATTTTTCATCCAAAATTTTTTTTTCGAATTTTCCCGCTCAGAGAGAATTTTCCAACCAAAACTGAAAAATGTTACATCAAAATAACTCGAAATTTTCTAAGGAATCTTTTTCTGCAATAAAAAATGGTGTTCTAATTTGAAAAACGGACGTTGACGTCATTTCCGGAAAAACCGGAGGTGCTCATGCCTTGAAAATATTTTAGATTTCATCAGCATCGTGAAATACTTATAAGTGCTGAATTTCATGAAAATATACGTTTTCCCGTATATATATGGGTGAGGTTCCTCGTGAAAGACCCTGTATATCAATTTAAATGTAAAAGGAATTGGCTTGGGATCGAACACATCCATAGCACAAGATATAAGAATGACAACATAATGGTACCAAAGATGAACAAAACCATAGGTCAACGTTGTTTTGTTTTCTTAGGCCCTCGTGTGAGGAATAGGTTACCTATACTTATAAATTCTTCTTTTTTTTTCCTGTTACAGATATAATTTCAAGACATTTGCATCCAGTTCAATGAAAAGGCAATTTTCAAGCACAAGGAGCTCTGTAACATGGATAGCAGCATATTTTTTTGAACAAATTCAGTATCACCACACGGGGAGACAGAGTTTTTTCAGAGGTTTTTATCTGTTCTCGTGTATCATACTCAGAATTGTATGGTACCCCATTTACATTCCCTCTGCTAACACTTAGATTTGGAGCGGGAAAGAGATTTTATTCAATTATATAATCTGGTCCTTGTAGCGATTTCTTCACACATGCCATATGCCATGTATTGTTTGATTTAAGAAAACAGTATGTAATTCTCTCTTCCAAAAGAATATATATAAGAAAACAGAAAATAAAAGAAAGTTCAATATTCTATTAAAAAAATTTCTGAGGCAAACGGATCGTAAAATTATAAAGAATTCAATAGATATAAAAAATGAATAAGGATAGAAGTTAACATAGTTGATACAAATTATGATATTGTGTGATTTTTTATATTGTTTCATGATGGATAGCTAGTTTATAATGGGTATAGATTAATTTAAGTCCACACGCGGAAATTATTCCTTTGTGGAATCTCATGTTCATGTTCATTTATCTGAAATAGAATTGTAAATGATTTTATTTGATTGTGGTGGTACTAATTAACATATATTTGATTTGATTACGGGGTATGCGTGAGATTGTCCATACCCTTATTCTTCGAGAATCTGAAAGCGTCCATATCTGGATTCATCAGTGAAAAGGAAACTACCTTGATTGATGCTATGTTGCCTTGCCCATTCTAGTCTTTGACGCTCATGGTCACGTGTTAATGGAACTCTTTTTGATGGACATCTAGAACCTAGGTTCACCTCTCTCAAACGTCGTCTGATGGTTCCGATGGAAACTTGGACCTCATCTGCATGTAGAATGCTACGGAATACTCTTCAAAAGAAGAGTATTCCGGAGCATTCTACACGGAGATGTAGGGTTTCTTCTCACCGAAACGGTAATGAAACGATCCTGAGCAAGTGTTGTTTTTCGTCGCCAACCAAGCCTTGGAACCTGTCTCCCTGAACCTATTCCAAAGTCGAGATATCACACTTTGGCGGACTTGGAGCCTTTCCGCTACAACAACCTGAGTTTAGGCCACTCAGTAGCATTCCGATAGCCCTATTAGCCTCAGCGTTTGTTAATTTGAGTCTTGGCATTTTCAGAAAACTCGTTTCAAATCGAAGCCGTTGATAAACTGACTTCATTTTAAAATAAGAACATTCATGAAGGCAAAGCATCAAACTTTAGAAAAAAGGCGACCAGATTGCCGAAATGTCCCATACTGATTTTTATTGGATCGATTCAAGTTGTTATTGAGTTTTATGATTTTACAGCGATTTTTTCGATGATTACATACCTTTAAAAACGATTGAATACGATATTCCTGACTCTTGTGGAGCAGTACGTTTCCGGAATTCCAAATCCTTCTGAATTCCGAATAATTATTTTCTCTCATACAGGGTTAGTCTTCGAATTGTAAATGAATATATTTCAACTGTAGATTCCTCTCACCAGAGTTCGGCTCTGTGAAAAAGATATGGACATCTGAAAAAAAAAATTTGGTCCAAATACGGTACTCATTCTATGCAAACACCTCAAAGTTCATATTTCTCGATTGAAATTGAGTTGATACATTTAAGGAATACTTGAGTATCTATTTACTAACCTTCTTGGATAAAAAATGTTACAAACACGATATTTTTCAACAAAAACACTCAGTTTTGTCCGATTTAATCTGCAATTGAAAAGCTATATTTTTTTCATAAAAATAATGATCAGTTTATAAACACTGATAGCTCGTCCATACCTCCTCGATATGCCTAAATATATTTCATGAAGAAAGGTTTTCATTCAATTCGTGATTGATCAAGCTCTATCAAACTGTTCCGTATATTGAGAACAATAATCTTCTCTGAATATTTAACAGAACTCTTAAGAAGATGTTGCCAGCTTGTTGATTTTCTTATTGAGATGAAGGAATCTTTAGGTTACAGTTTGAATATGTATGAATTCTGCCAATTTCATAAAAATAAACTACGACGCAAAATTTCAAGACGCATGCGTATAGCGAAAGCCGGCGGAGGACATTGGTTCTGCTAATAGAACACAATCATGGAAAGAATCGTTTGTAGAGCTATAGTTCTTATGAAAGGCAATTCATTTTCTCATATCGAGAGCCAAGATCGAAATCCATAAGGCTCAAAAATTGCAAGACAGACACACACAGTTGCAAAATTTCAAAACTCAGAATGAAAATCGGTTCTAAATTGTTCTTGAATGAATTGTCACTCTCACTATTCATTACCACAGAAGGAAGGCGATTTCAAGAATGAAAAACACGATAAGGAAGGAAATTCTCCCTAGCCGTGTGAGGGAAATTTTCACGGTACAACTTGAACCTGTGTTAAAGGTTCAAGGTCATACAGTCCCCAACACGTCTTGGCATTGATGCAATAGAATGGTCTATTTCTTCTTGAGGAATACTTTTCCGAGCTACCTGTACTGCATGTCTCAGAGCCGCCAAAGTCCGTGAGAGCTGGGGTGAATTTCCAAGCCTTCTACCCATGATGTCCCAAACATGCTCTATGGGCGAAATATCGAGGGATTTGGGTCACCATAGCAAAACATTCACAAGGGTTGCTTCAAAAAAGTTTAAACTAACTCTGGCAACATGATGCCGAGTATTGTCTTGCTGAAATATTGGATTTTCGAGCTGATTAAGGTGAGGGAGAACATATGGCTCCACTATTTCTTTAAAGTAACGCAGCGTTGTCATGTTACTTCGAATAAAGACTTAAGTTGACCTACTTGCATGTGCAATAGCACGCCATACCATATCGCCTACTGTCCGGTGTACCTACATGACGTTCAACATCCAACTGAGGTTCACGTGTCTTTCTCCTCGACATCGTCTTACCCTTCTTCGGCCATCATGTGCACCCAAGGAGGATCCAGATTCATCAGAAGAGACGACCTGATGCCACATTCCAATGTTGACGTTCTCTGCACCACTGTTATCGTTGTCGGCGATGCTCAACCGTCAGAGGAACCACAAGATGGGGTCAATAATGCTGCAGTCCACGAAAAATTTTATCCGGCGGTAAACCGTTCGGACAGTTACAGGATGGCCTTGGTCTCCTTACCACCCATCAGCCAAATATCGAGATGTCGCAAATCGGTCTCTAATGGTCATAAGTCTTAACACGTTCACTGCGGCAATAGATTTCGCCCATTCAATTTATGTGCGGCACATGCCCCCTGCGGCATGTTACTGTGCGGCACCGAACTGATTAAAAATTAGTTGTGTGTGGCGCGTATCCCCTTGGGGCATGTCTCATGATAATTATTCAAATAAGTAGAATTTTGAAAAAGAAATCAATTGCTACTTGTATCATGTAAATCGGTGAAAAAACAACTTATTCAGAGATTTCGCACTGAAATAATCCAACTATGTTTTTGGTGTCGCACTGAACTTAAGGCACAACACATGCCGCCGGGGATACGTGCCGCAGTGAACGTGTTTAAACATCGATCTTGAACTCCATTTGTGACCCTTCAACGTCCGATGCCTACTATGTTTCGATTTTGTGCATTATCAAATCACGCTTGACAACATCTCATAACAGTAGTTGGATTTCGTTTCGTACGGTTAGCGATTTATCTAAATGACAACCCCGCCTCCCTCAGACCAATAATTAGACCTCTTTCAAATTCGCTTAGCTGGCGACGAATTCCTCGTACCCGTGCTTTAGGCATTTTAACAACTAAACATCGACCTTTCGAACAGCTGGTTTTTAAAAATTTCAAGAAAAATTGCAAAAAATGACTACACTCATTGAGTTTAAATATACATAGAGACACAACGCAGTTCAACGATTTGATGCATAAATTTTTGGCAGTTTCCTTGCCAATTTGCCAACTTTAGTGGCGGCACATAGTAGCTACTAAAGGAACTATAATCTGCCAATCCATTTTGTCACTATTGAATTACAGAAATCTGTGGGATATTTATTTTCCTTTAGTTCTATGAATCGTAGGCAGGGTCGAATTCATCCAAATTCTATATATCTTCGTTAAAAACGGTATGAATCAGTAATGATGAATTATTAGCCATGAGTTTATCCAAAGGAGTGTTCTCAGGTAGGAAATGAGGGGTGAAAATGTACCATAAATAGTCTAGTCCAGTGGTCGGCAACCTGCGGCTCGCGAACAACTTGCGCCATGCGGCTCTTTTAGTCTTTGGAGGTGAAGCTGCGGATCTTCAAGTCCATTCGCCAGTATTATTTCCATTTATATCCCATCAATATGGGATCAATATTGCGATACTTGGAGTAGAGATTTGAATTTTCTTCAAATTTTTTTCTCATAGAAGGTATCTGCATTTCACAAGATATTCAACTGAAATTTGGCATGGATTTTACCATTTAGAGTTTACACCATGTGACATGCCAATTTCGATTGCAAATCTACAGCGGGATATTTTTTCTGTAACACTATCCTGTTTTCCTCCAGAACTTTTTTTTGTGAGACACTGCAAGTTTGAAATTGTAAAAATAAGCTTTGTTGTTAGACTAAACTTTATGGTCTCTTATAGTTTTATCGTATCTGCTTCCGATTTAGAGAAAAACGATTCTCTCGAAAACCTGACATTAGTCAGAGGCTGCCAGATCCCCAGACTTGAATAGTTTTCGAAATCGGTGAAACTTAAAGAGACCATAAAGTTTAGTATAACAGCCGAGCTTCTTTCCGTTTCCACTATCTATCAAACTAACAGTGACTCCAGAAAGAAAGGTTTCGGAGGAAACCAGGGGATAGTATCCCAGAAAAAATATCACCCGGTAGGTTTGCAATCGAAATTGGCATACCACAGGCAGATACTATGAGGAAAAAACACCCTGTTTTTTCGAAAACGAAACTTAATGTTGTCGGACACATTTTTATGAGACTTTTTCACTTAAAATTATTCATGTAATCTCCTCTCTTCATTTTAACCTCCAATTATGAAGCACTCTGTGTTTGCCAATACTGTTCATTGGCGAGAAAAAAATTTGTGGCTCTTGAAAAAAAATTTGGAAATTTTATAAATTTTTGACTCTTCCGACTCAAAAGGTTGCCGACTCCTGGTCTAGTCAGTCCTCAAACAGGGAATTTCGGCGCGAAGTGTATTCTTATTGAATCTTTAATTGTTTTATATAGTCATTTTCAAAAACATTTTTTTGGATTTGTCCACATCACTTTTACATACATATATACAACTAATTTGTTCATTCCGTTTTCATTGTAGCCTGAGACGAATTATGACTCCAAAACGTCGCTTTGGAGTCCAAAGAGTTTTATTCAGTTCCTCATTTTTTCATACATCAGTAATTTATATTCATGAAAGATCAAAAATAATTTTCGTTTTATTGCCTTCAAAAAATCAGGTGATGAAATACTGAACATCCAATATTTCTTACGCCGGTCCTGATCGTCATCGCATTCGGCTTCGGAAATAGTGCTTCATAGTTCAGCTACTTCCCGCCAGATGTGGGAGAAAATTTTTTGCTTCTCTGAAACACACTTATCCATCTATGAACCGGTGAAGGAACTACACTAAATTCAGCTTCAAATCGTTGAACCGGGATGTGTCTCTATGTATATTTAAACTCAATGCTACAATATAAGTTACAAAAAAAATTAACAAAAAAAACCGTCACGATTTTTTCTCCAAATTCAATCATTTACCCCTTGCTATACATACTATCTATGTTCACCTCAGAAAAATTAAAATTTAAACAGCTCCTTCTGGGTGATTGGCGAAAAAAGACAATGGTCAACAATTGCTAGCGACAATTCTTGTTCTCCTACTAGCAATAATGCAAAGAAGTATTGCAGAGGTAGATATCAATGAATCTTGAAAAATATACTGCTATTGTCTTGCCTGATATCCATATAACCAGTTTCGAAGGTGCACCAGGTCAAGTTCGTATTCAATAGCAATTTCGCCTGTCTTAGCTGATGGTGAAAGGTCTTATCATTATTAACACGCTGGTTCAGATCGATTTCATCATTTGACCGTACATATTTTGGGTATATATAGTTTGAATGGATGAAGGAATAATCATTCTTTTTACTTCATCCGCATCATGGCATTCAAAGTAAGTTTATGATATCTTCAGATGCTTATGAATAGGCCCCAATTTTTTTTCTTGAAAACTGCTCATTGAAAGGGCATGTTATTATTATTTCTTTTTCAATTTCAGTTCGTAAGCTTTGCCGCTCTTTTGGCCGTTGCCCGTGCTGGTGTACCTTTGGGATATGCCGCAGCTCCAGCTGTCTCCTACTCTAGCATCTCAGCTCCAGTAGCCCACTACGCAGCTCCAGCTGTAGCCAAAGTTGCAACCTACGCCGCCCCAGCAGTATCTTACTCCAGCATCTCAGCTCCAGTTGCTCACTACGCCGCCCCAGCAGTCGCTAAAGTTGCCACCTACTCCGCTCCAGTAGCCCACTACTCCTACGCCCCAGCAGTCCAAACCTACGCTTCTCCAGTCGCTCACACCTATGCTCAAGCTCCAGTGGCCTACGCTGCTGCCCCTGCTATCGCTAAATACGCTGCTCCTCTAGCTTACGCTACTCCAGTAGCCAAGACCATCATTGCTGAACCAGAAGCACCAGCCAACTACGATTTTGGATACTCCGTCAACGACCCCCACACCGGAGACAGCAAATCCCAACAAGAATCTCGCCACGGTGACTCAGTTCAAGGAAGCTACTCCCTCATCGAATCTGACGGAACAAAACGTACTGTTGAATACACCGCTGATGCTCACAACGGATTCAACGCTGTTGTACACAAAGAACCAGCTACCGTAGCTGTCAAAACCGCAGTACCAGTTGTAGCCAAATATGCCGCCCCAGTAGCTTATGCTGCTTCTCCAGTCATCACCAAAGCTTACGCTCCAACCCTCTCTTACGCTGCTGCCCCAGCTGCTTACTACCACCATTAAGTGATCAAACTCGATATAATAATGTCGATGTTGTGTAAATATTTGTTATGAGTCTGCTTGCTATTCTCCAAAAGTGATCGAAAGACGAAAATACATTTTTTTAATTAATATGCCTTTATTTCCGGTTATTGAACCTGATACGAATATTTCATATTTTTCTCTTCCACTAAATGGAAAGTTATGCTTCATCATCGACGTTCTTCCTTATCTCCCATAGAGGGTTCCGAACAATTCATTTCTAAAAGCAGGAATTGAACTGATTCCATAAAAAACACCTTATTATTGAAGGTTTTTTGAACTTCATCTGGTATAATGAAATGTCAGTTGAGGAACATATTGTTATGTCTTACAGGGTGTCCATCAGTGATGGGCCTTAGTGTTATGCATATGGTGAATACAGGCGTTTCGGAAAAAGTAACTTGTTTCATATCCGAAAGGTATAAGTTAAGAAGAAACAGGGTGATTCATGAATATTCGCCTAAATATCCGATATCTATCTATAACTTCCGCTTTCGATAAATCTTTATGAGTTTGTTCACCTTTACTCCTATAGCAACCTTTCGAAACGGCCCATGTTATTCTTATATTTTCAATATATCAATAATCAGCTGGGAAAATGTCGTTATTAATTCAACCTAATATAGGTGATAATTTGATTATGCCATGAGGCATCTTCCTATAATATATTGCCTGAAAATGTTAGCCAACGCCTTGTATCTATCGTTTGGTTCAGGTTTCATGGCACGGATAGCTGGTTTCAATATATCTACATATCGTTCAGCAAGGCCTTTTGTTTCTGGATAATATGGTGTACTTAAAATATGCTCAATGCAGTTTTGTTTGGCGAAAAATTGGAATCCGTGTGACACAAATTGTCTGCCGATATCACTGACTAAGTAAATGGGAATTCCATATCTAGAGAATTTTTTTCTCGACCAATATTCATTGTAGTGGTTGTAGTCATATCGTTAGTTATGTATATTTCAGTCCAACGTGAATGTGCACCAGTGCAAAATGTGATAATAGCATCTTAAAATGGTCCTGCATAATCGACATGTATACTCCAACGTTGGTTCAGCCACTCTTCCCAAGAAAGAATGGATATTATCATGTTGCAGTTCCTACAAGTCTTACATAGTTCAATCTCTTTGTCAATATTGTGCTACCAACAGTAACTTCTTGATAACTCTTTCATTTTCGAAATACCAAAATGAGCTGTATGTAATTTTTGTAGAATATCAGACTATAATCCAAAATTTAACTCCTAACTGTAATAAAAACTACAGATTGGTCAATATTAAACTGTGAATGTTTTGGAATAGATTTACCTGTTTGAAGTACGCGTACGTAAGGATGCAACCTCTGGAAGTTTCCTCACTCATTTCTGTGAGAAAGATTGGCAATGAATGAATTCGATCCTTGTTGAATAGATCTGGTTTGTCAAAACGAATGAAATTTTGAGCTGAAGAGGCAAGTGAGCTACAAAACCTGCATTTACATGACAAGGGATTCACGGCTTTTGATTTTTATGTCGAATGTGAAATCTTGAATAAATGTAGCGTAGAGATGCATGTGAGTAACAGAAAAAAAAGGTAAACGCTTATTTGTAGCCACAATATACAATGATGCTTTCTTTGAAAAGTTTATTTCAATATTGTGTTTCTATAGAGTAGTGGATACCTGTTGTGATCACTCTGCATGAATTTAATCTATTTTTCCGTCGACCATAGAATAAAAGCTCATTTTAACGCACTCAAAATCATCCATTAATGAACTATTTTAATGCATGATTTCTTATTAATGCATGATTGTCATTGCAAACGAACATAAAATATTGAGTCAGAGCACTATCGAGCTTGGTTGGAAATCAACTTCTCTGTCACAGAAGGGTATATTGACAACTCCATTCAAAATAAAATAGACTGCAGAAGAAATTTCAGGTGATACAAGTTGAAAAGTAGATAATACTTCAACCTCCACTTTCTCCACACGTTCCTTATGGGATATCATAGGTTATGATATAGATGAAAACTAAATGTAAACTATTCAGAATGTCACAACATGTCCAATATTCCCTCTATGAATTTTTCGAATTGTTCCATAGGGAGCATAAATATTAATATATCGAAATGAACATAGAAATTTACATTATGTCGAATTTGTCTATTATCATTGAGTTTAAATATACATAGAGACACATCCCGGTTCAACGATTTGAAGCTGAATTTAGTGTAGTTCCTTCACCGGTTCATAGATGGATAAGTGTGTTTCAGAGAAGCAAAAAAATTTTCTCTCGCATCTGGCGGTCAGTAGCTGAACTATGAAGCACTATTTCCGAAGCCGAATGCGATGACGATCAGGACCGGCGTACGAAATATTGAATGTTCAGTATTTCATGACCTGATTTTTTGGATGCAATAAAACGAAAATTATTTTTGATCTTTCATGAATATAAAATACTGATGTATGAAGAAATAAGGAACTGACTAAAACTCTTTGAACTCTAAAGCGACGTTTCGGAGTTATAATTCGTCTCGGGCTACAATGAAAACGGAATGAAGAAATTAACATTATATGTGTATGTGGAAGTGATGTGGACAAATCCAAAAAAATGTTTTTGAAAATGACTATATAAAAAAATTCAATAAGAATACACTTCGCGCCGAAATTCCCTGTTTGAGGACTTACTAGACCAGGGGTCGGCAACCTTTTGAGTCGGAAAAGTCGGAAATTTACAAAATTTCCAAATTTTTCAAGAGCCACAAATTTTTTTCTCGCCAATAAACAGTATTGGCAAACACAGAGTGCTTTTCTTAATTGGAGGTTGAAATGAAGAGGGGAGATAACATGAATAATTTTAAGTGAAAAAGTCTCATGAAAATGTGTCCGAAAACATTAAATTTCGTTTTCGAAATACAGGGAGTTTCTTTCTCATAGTATCTGCCTGTGGTATGCAAATTTCAATTCCAAACCTACCGGGTGATATTTTTTCTGGGATACTACCCTGGTTTCCTCCGAAACCTTTCTTTCTGGAGTCACTGTTAGTTTGATAAATAGTGGAAAGAAGCTCGGCTGTTATACTAAACTTTATGGTCTCTTGTAGTTTTACCGATTTCGAAAACAAATTCTGGTCGATTCCTCAGAAAAATCAATATTATCATAAAAATTCAGTTAGTATATTCAGAACTATTCAAGTCTGGGGATCTGGCAGGCTCTGACTATAATGTCAGGTTTTCGAAGGAATCGTTTTTCTCTGAATCGGTAGCAGATACGATAAAACTTTAAGGGACCATAAAATTAAGTCTAACAACAAAGCTTCTTTTTACAATTTCAAACTTGCAGTGTATCACAAAAAAAAAAATTCTGGAGGAAAACAGGATAGTGTTCCAGAAAAAATATCACGCTGTAGATTTGTAATCGAAATTGGCATGTCACATGGTGTAAACTCTAAATGGTAATATCCATGCCAAATTTCAGTTGAATATCTTGTGAAATGCAGATATCTTCTATGAGAAAAAACTCCAAGAAAATTCAAATTTCAACTCCATGTATCTCAATACGAAACGTTTGTGATCCCATATTTATGGGATGTACCTGTTTGTACCTCCAATTGTACAATCTGAACATGTCATTATTAGATGCTGATCAAATAAATAATACTGGCGAATGGACTTGAAGATCCGCAGCTTCACCTCCAAAGACTAAAGAGCCGCATGGCGCAAGTGGTTCGCGAGCCGCAGGTTGCCGACCCCTGGACTAGACTATTTATGGTACATTTTCACCCCTCATTTCCTACCTGAGAACACTCCTTTGGAGAAATGCAAGGCTAATAATTCATCATTATTGATTCATACCGTTTGTGAAGGAAATATATAATTTGGATGAATCCGACCCTGCCTACGATTCATAGAATTAGAGGAAAATGAATATCCTACAGATTTCTGTAATTAAATAGTGATAGAACGGATCGGCAGATTATAGTTCATTTAGTAGCTACAATGTGCCGCCACTAAAGTTGGCAAATTGGCAAGGAAACTGCCAAAAATGTATGCATCAAATCGTTGAACTGCGTTGTGTCTCTATGTATATTCAAACTCAATGCTATTATGCAAAATAAAAATTCATTTCAATCCAGAATTCTTATTCAATTCGTGATGAGGTCGACGGAAAAATCTTGTAATCAACTCGTTTATTAATTCAGCGATTAATGGTCTCAAACATTAACGCGCTCGCTCCGCTCACGCGTTAAAATATTTCGACCATAAATCGCTGTCATTAATAAACTAGTTGATTAAATAACTATTTCAGGTAATTTCATCCCATAGATTCCTTGAAGTTTTTTCTAAATCTCACTTTGCCAAATCGGTGGTGCCGAAGCAACTCCATCTATTAGTCTGTTATACCGATGAAGACCTTTGTGCCGGTATATTTAACGTGTCTGTGAACTTTTTTCTTCGAAAAATGGAAATGGGGCAGAATTGAAAGCAGTGGTGTTTCATCAAGGAAGAAAGCAGCTTTATGAAATTGAGGCGTTTGCAGCAAAAATGGCCCAAGACACGTTTTTGTCGAAATTCCGTTAATTCTACTGCCGCGACATGCGCCGTTAATTGCATTACACAGTTGGATCATATTTGAGAAGACAAGCCAAATTCACTGTGGGCATAAAATAATTAATGAGGGAAATGGAATAGCAGAGATCTAATTTCCGAAGTACACCACTGGTGTCGCCACCACAGGAGGACAATGACAGACTAGTTTCTGGCTTGTTAGCCGTCATCAGTGCCACAAAGCCCTTCCTGCGGTAGTAAACAACTGAAACGGCAGAACTTATATAACGCCCTATAGCAGGAACACTTGAGTAAAGTTTTAAACCTCCTAGAGGGTTAATGTCTACGGTTCATCCCAGAGGATCCTTCATGAAGTTTACCGTGGCAAGTTGACAACGCCCGTTCATACGGTACGGAGCCCGCAAGTAGTAATAATAAAAATGAAGAATAACGTCCCTAGGGCATAGAATGATAAATGAGGAGAATGGATTATCAGAGATCTAATTTCGAAGTACACCACTGGCATCGCCAGCACAGGAGCACTATGACAGACTAGTTTCTGTCTTGTTAACCATCATCAGTGCCACACAGCGCCACATTGCATCAGTATTCAAGGTTATTCTCATTTGACCGAAGACAGAAGCAAGCAGGAGATATTGAAACAGTAAAGAGCTTCATGAATTGTATCGCCAACTGGTTCACTTGCAGGAATAGATCAATTCATTCTTACAGATTGCAGGTAGGAAGAAACAGAATAATCCACTTTAATTAATTCAATTTGTACAAAAGATATGATGAATGCAAATTCAAAAGGGACCAAAGAACTTTCGAATTCCTATTTCTTGAAAAATTAGTATTCAATATGTATACCTAACACACTCTTGAACTTATTTGATGAATTTAAAAATATCCAAAATTTGATTCCAATTATAACTATATAGATTCAGATTCACAACAAGTCCGAAAAATTTGAAGGAGTGATTCCTTGTTCAACATGAAGAGTACTTTGTTATATGAATGTTATAGGAATGATGGTTCAAAAGTCAAACAATAGGGCGATATCGAGGTTCAAAGATATAGCGGAAAAATTGAATTTTAAGAAAAACTCACGGATCGACTTGGAAAGAACAAACTGCGGATAGCCTGCTTCGGTTGGAAACTTTTTCATCTCATGTATTTTTCTCGTTAAATGTACCGTTTTGAAATCTATAATATAAAAATGAATCGCAAAATGTGTTGGTAAGCGCATAACTCAACAACGCCTCGACCAATTTGGCCAAATCTTTTTTTTAAATGTTCGTTGAAGTTCAAGGATGGTTTTTACGGCGAGAAAAATTAGAATTATTGCTGGAAAAACCCTAAAAATAGCCCTTTTCTTTTTTAGTCTATATTATCTATGGTTGGTTCAAAACTTCGAAATGCCATATTGTTCAAACGATCGCACCAAATTGGAAAATTTTTTTTTTGTTGTGTTTATTATTGTTAGGGCAAGGTTTATATAACAAAATATTCCCAAAAAAATCCTACAGAAAAGAAAAAAAGATATTCCTTTTTCTCGAGCAATCATAGAGAACTTATGTAGGTTTTGACATTTGGACAAAGGAGGTTAGTTTTTCTTCCACAGAATCGCATGTCAAGTGAATAGTTAAAAGTGCAGTAGGTCTTACCACAGAATACCTAACAACGGTATAAGAATATTCTATGGTAGAACGAAGTTTCACGGTATTCAATAGAAATGCAATAATAAAATAGAACGAGAGAAATGGACTCGCTATTTTCGATAAAATAGAACGTTGTGAAGTTATAAGCCATGAAGTTGTCTGGCAACGGTGGATTTCATTTTCTTGAAGGGTAGGAAATTCAGAAATGGTAGACTAGACTAGAGTATGAATGGCGATGTATACAATTATTGTGTAATTTGCATAGAACTTATAATAACATGGAAGGCTATTATCAGATCAAGTTGGTGGAACAGTGAATTTTTACCGGAATGTAAAGTAAATCGGATTGTGACGATCAGCATCAATCGTGAATTGTCCATTTTCATCTTTTCTCTATATTTTTGAAATGTTTTTGATTTGTGTTTGGGTAATAAATATATTTGCGGAAATAACTCAATTCAAAATTGCCCATAATTAGTAATTGACATATTATTTTTGTATTTCTGTTTTGTGTGACAGCTCATATCCATGGAAAAGATGACGTTCGACAGATGACGTTTGACAGATGACATTTGACAGATGACGTTTGACAGATGACATTTGACAGATGGCATTTGACAGATGACGTTTGAGAGATGACAGATGACATTTGACAGATGACATTTGACAGATGACAGATGACATTTGACAGATGACGTTTGACATATGACATTTTACAGATGACGTTTGACAGATGACGTTTGACAGATGACGTTTGACAGATGACGTTTGACAGATGACGTTTGACAGATGACATTTTACAGATGACGTTTGACAGATGACGTTTGACAGATGACGTTTGACAGATGACGTTTGACAGATGACGTTTGACAGATGACGTTTGACAGATGACGTTTGACAGATGACGTTTGACAGATGACATTTGACAGATGACGTTTGACAGATGACAGTTGACAGATGACATTTGACAGAACTTTTATTATGCCTAATTTATCTCCTGCTTGAAAAAATAGCAATGGTAAGTTTATACAACTTTAACGGGGGTTTCACAAAGCATATCACCGGTGATCGGAGCTTGATCTAGAATACTCGATTTGACAGCTCAGAAATCTAACCAAGCCGTTGATCTTCGATCACTGGTGATTGCGTTGTGAAATCTACTGTAAGTATAGGCAGGGCCTTCTTAAGATAAAGATGGCTATGGTATAGGTATTATTTAGGCGAAACAAAGTTCGCCGGGCCAGCTAGTACAAATATAAAATGTAAATCATAACGCGTCGGGAATGGTCAATTTATTTTAGAACGACACGTTATGATTTACATTTAATTTCTTATTTCAAAACGATACATTGTACGAGAAGAATACAGGACAAGAAAAAGTTTCTGACCTGATCAGGCTATTCTAATTTGATTCTTTTCAAGTCGTTGCGTAAGTTTTTCTCTAAATTAAGTCAAGAAAACTGATAGGGGTACTCTACTTCAACCCCCTCCATACATTCTGAAAACATGAAAAAATATGACGAAAGTGTGTTTTCATAAGATTGATACTTCCATGAAATATCGTCATTCTATCACTCTTCGATACAAAATAAAAACATAATTTTTTCGCCATCTTTGAACCGCGATATCTCGCTTATCTATCGTTTTACGTTACATCCAATATTCATATAACAAACTTCCCTTTATTTCGATCAAGAAACCACCTCCCTTAATTTTTCGGACCTGTTTTGAAACACCCTCTATACATTCAACCCTTCCAAAATATCGATATTTTCAATTTGCTCATATCTCCATAATATTATTTGTTGGATTGCTGATGTCCAATTTTCATGGTCCGATTTGTTTATCGTTCACCTGTCTGTGAGTGAGTAAAATTTCAATTTCGAGGTCACTGCAAAGTCAAGTTCAGAAATTCAAAAAAAAATTGTGATCGAAAGTAATAACCCTACACATACCCACTATGAAATACAAAATGAATATACAATTTTTTAAATCCTAGCAGATTTAACTACTTCTGACCCCCGGCCCCGTCGTCATTTGAATTTATGAACTTGAGCTCAAAGCAGCCGTGGAGGTGACCTTGAAATTAAAATTCGATAAACTCAAGGAATGGTTAATCATACACATTTCGCCTTGTAGAAAATTCGGAATCGGCATTCAAAGAAAATTACAAATTTAAATGGAGGGGAAATTAAACCTATATAGATCACATTTTCAGGATTCCAAGAATAATGTTCCATTGAAGATTGTGCGATTAAAGCTGTTACACCCGGTATGAACAACCTTATTCCAATGAAATTAGTCAATTCGATTAAATCATTAGGTCAAGTTCATCGAATCGAGTGCGAGATTCAGCAGACAGACTGACGGTGAAAGGTTTTCACAACTGAACAGGGCGGGGTACTCTCGAATGTCGTCATCGAACCACAATTATTTCGATATAATCAAACCGGGAATTTTGTCTTTACTCGAAAACTATACATGACAAGAAGAAATTTTTCAGTTCAGTTTTCGCCGCTCATGTGTATTTTTTCGATCTTGTAAAAATAAAACAACCCACCTGATTCGCACATCGATTAGAATAAGATTGAGGACCAATCGCCAATCGTCGGAATAACTCATGATTTCTGTTTGTTTCAAGCAGAAAATTTGTAAATACATAACATATATCATGATCATCATCCTTACCGAAAGCTTCCAAGAGTGTCATGATGTTGATTTCCAAAGACTCGTTTTGAAGATAAACAACAAATGAGGGAAACGGACTAGACTAGATCCAATTCCGAATTGAATCGCTAAGGCGTCCTGCTGTCGCAGGAGGATAGTGACAGACCGGTTTATGGCTTGTTATTGTAAATTGAGACCTCTAGAAATAGCATTGTTTTTGATTTCCTTCAGGTTCGTAAGTTATTCCCTTTAGTTAGAAGAGTTTCTTGTTTGTTATTGTTAATGATAATAATAATAATTAGTTTATTAATCCTCCAAGACATAAAAAATTATGTATAAGACATGTCAACAAAATCAAGTACATATTCAACAATTTTCAAACATATCACTAAGATCCTACTCATTTGCAGTGTAATAGTAGGTATATTATTTCATAAGGAGGAGAAGTGTCACTTTTCATGGCGAGCTTCAGTTTGCCCGCCGAACGTAGTGAGGCGGGTAATTGAAAGCGAGCCATGAAAAGTCACTTCCCCTTCGAATGAAATATGTAATTTTATTTTCAAACATCCTGAAATTCCTGGAAATCTGAATATCCCCTTTTGGATTGACATTTACGATCATTATAATTGAGTGAAAAATGTATGATGTATGATGGGGCAGATACCATCTAAATGTGATATCAAATATATCATTCAAATCAAAGTGCCAGAATGCATTGAATTGATGATAAAACGATGGATTGACTAATATTGAACCAAATTTATGCAACTTTTATGGAAACAGAAGGGAAAATTTGGTTTTCATAGGGTTTTATTAACATTAATAAAAAAACAGTCAGTTGAAAATACGCCACACAGTTTTTCGGCCAATAAATCTTATATTTCCCAATTTCCGTCATCTTCTTAATTTGGGGATGATTCACTTTCAACAGAGCTTGCCATGGGCGCCCGCAGGAGGGGGCCAGGGGGGTCCATGGCCATGAGAAAATTTTGGCCCCCTCCTGAGAAAAATTTCTGCGGGCGCCCATGGAGCTTGCTATTTTTTCTGGAGAAGGCAGCTCGGGCAGTAGCAGATCCAAAACTTCCGCTGGAATTGTTTCCCTGATCTATGACTTGTTATAACCGGGTCAGATGAAATCAGAAGACGATAAAATATGTCTTGTTTGGTCTTGACTTCTTGAAAATGAGAACAACCAAGTCCATCCTAGACATTTTCAGACTTTTTTTGGGAGAACCTGACAAAATTTAAAAAAATTACTACAGGTATCAATTTCATAGCTAATAATTCAAGAAGGGGCAAAAAGGGGCAGCTGTTAGGGAGCTGATCTTCTTCTAGAAACTCAAGAGAATCGTTATTGAAAAAAAAAGGTATTTGGAAGCTCTTGGAAAGTTACTTTCGCATCATTGTTTCATCTTTCAATGGCAACAAAAAAAAATCCGAACAGGACAACTTTCAACGCAAATTATCAGACTATAAACAAAATATTATATTGAAAATAAATGAACAAAAACGAAGTAGGTACATAGGTTCAGATTAATCCTCCATAGCGTGCATTTGAATTTTCAGATCACAGCGGAAATTATGGTCAACAACAATAATATGTTATTTCGCGTCAATTGAAAAAACTTTCAACACATGAATTGAAAACGAATTTCAATTCAAAATTAGAAAAGAATAAAATACGTTAGAACTCTTTCGGTGCGTGAATTCACTAGACTGATGTTTGAAGTCAATTGTAGAATAACAACTGACTAACTGACATTTCATGGGTAGTTTGATTTTTGGAATTAATATCACATTTAGATGGTTTCTGCCCCACTGTGCGCCGGAGGGAAAAGTAAGCCATAGCAACTACTTCTCCGCCTAGGCGGAGAAATAGAACTTCTCTGTGATCCTGTCAGTCGAGAAATGACGTTTTTATCCAACGTTTGGAAATAAAAACATTTTTTTAACAAGAATTCCTTAATAACTACTATATTCTAAGCCCAAAAATCCATGTTTGAAATATTTTGATAACGTGGTTAATTAGTAATTAATTAATGAAAGTGACCAATGAGGAGCGCCCAACAAAAGAATGAGTAGGCAGTGGGGACGCGAGAGAGAGACGCCAGAGCTGCTTGTCGGGCGGATGTTCTGGCCTCTGAGCTACCAGTGTGTATGATACTTTTTCCAGAATTCAATATCATGAGGTCACCGCATACGTAGTGAAATAGGAGGTTCTCAGGTGGGAGGTACTGATTCGTCATCATAAGCCAGAGGACTCCACTTATCCTTCACTTCACGACATCGAATTTTTCGATTTCAGTTTAGGTAAGATGTCGGTTTCCGACCAATGATGAAATACCTAGAAGCATAGAATGAATGGAGGAAAGGCTCCGCTACAAAAATGAACTGCCAAAAACGTCCGCACTTGTCAGTTCGCCGCAAGGTTATGAGATGGCGCCAACGTCGTTCGTGGCTCCAGCATGGCTATAACGATACATATTCAAAATGAAATTCGTTTTGACAAATTTATTTCCGATCATAGAATTTCCATATAATTGCGCATAAATAATTGATTAGAATGCGGTGATATGTCAACAATATTGTTATGATTAATATTTGGTGTTATTTTGAAGGGTGAGACTTAAAAAAATTCTTTTATTTAAGTAACGTACAGGTCTTCTTCTAGAAGCTGAAAAAAACGGAGATGGAATTGTCGTACATTGAAAAATGTAGTAAGAATTTGTTTCGATTTCTTCATATGGAACAACCGGACGTCATTTCAAGTCAATCAGAAGGCGTGATTATTCTTTCTTCAGAAATTTTGAATGCGTCATGATCCCACCGAGGCCTTTTTGGCTGAAATAGGTAGGTAATAATAAAATTGTTCAATATGTTTTGATACTTGTCAATAAAAATTCAAACTGTTTACCTTGTTTTTTCATTCAATAATTATATAGTAGGTACATAGCATAATAAATCACACTATATCAATTAAAAATATTATACTTAGCAACAAACGTTGAAATGAACAAAACCAGCAGGTAAATTAGATAGTTGAAGCCGCAGAAATGTTTTTTTTTATCGAAGCCGATTCAATTCGTATATTATAGTAACTTCAAACAATATTCGAATTCAATACAATTTGTTTCGACCTCCTTTAGTCCTTTCAGTCAACAACAAAAAGTTTTATTATTCAATCACTTTGGTGTTGGTCGTAAAAATGTATCAATAAAAATGACAACCACATAATATTCTTTGCAACTGTAGCGCCACAGAACAAGACATATTATGTGACATATAGCCCTATTTGCGATCACAGCGTTATCTATCGGGCGCCACACGAAACTCTAACCTCCGCCGAAATTGGAAGTTCAAAATGATCTGTCGAGCGTATGAAGCCTTCCCTCCATTTATTCTATGCTCCTAGGAAATACTAGAGTTAACGGCATACAGACAATTTTTTGAAATTCCGGAAAGAGTTACACACCGAGCATCCGCCCGGCAAAAGGAAGACGCAGGTTCGATTCCTGATCGGAGTGTAACTTTTTCCAGAATTTCAAAAAAATTTTCTGTATGCCGTTGACTCTTGCTCTATAATCATTTCACAGACGTAAAACCCTTTCATATACGGGATTTGTTGTCGTAGAGCGCCCAGGAACAAAACCATGCTGCTCGTCAGGAATCAGACCATTGGAAAGAGAAAATCCAAGAAGTTGTTCGCTAATTATCTTTTCTAGTACCTTTGCAACGGTCGACAGCAAGCTTATAGGGCGATAGATTTCAGGGGAGGGCTTATCTCCTTTCTTGTAGATGCGGATCACAGTAGCGAAAAACCAATCCGAGGGAAGAGAACCTGTAATCATGGACTTTGAAATATGATGGTGAGGGGACAGATAGGGCACACGCACAACGCTTAAGAAGAAGCGTGTAATTCCATCGCTACCAGGAGCAAAAGAAATATTGAGCTTACATAGGTAATACTCCACCATTGCTTCATTGATTTCAACATCTAGCATTTCAGAACAGCAACGAGGAAACTGTGGAGCTAGACACGGACATGGCGATTCAGGGAAAAACGATTGAAAAAATGATTCCGCCAGGATGTCCGCCGTCTCCTCAAAGCCGCAACTTGAACTCCCAGAGTCGTCCCTGACGATCGGAACACTCACGTTGGTGCTCGAAGATGATTTTACGTATTTGAAGAATTTTTTCTTGTTCTTAGATGAGGCCAGTCCATTCTTACAGTTCTTCTTCGAATTTTGCCAGGAAGCAGAAACATAATTCGAATAATTACGATGCGCAGTGAAGTCCTGTGTGGATCGAGTTCGCAAGTATCTTTGCCAGAGAGATTTTCTCTTCCTCAACAGGTTCAATGAGTGATTGATTATTAATCCAAGGCTTCAGAGGATTCCATTTCTTCACTATAACCCGGGTGTTGGATACGAGTTCGTTTATTAGACTCGTAAAGGTCTTCCATTGAAAATTTTTTGACAGTTCCAACAACCAATAATTAAATTTCCTCATTTGATATCAGATGAACAATTTCACCCAATCATGTCGACATTACATCGATAACAGACCATGGGCTATTTTCACGTTGCTATGGACACATATTGATTTATTTCGATTTTGAAGTTTCAAATATTTAATATTTCGAAATGTCACGATTTGGTTGCAATACTGACGATAACATTAATGAAATTATAGAATCGAACATACCAAAAAACACCGTTTACAGTAAGAAATTTGTATGGAAAGCATTTATAGACTTTTGCAACGATAGAAAGTATCAATTAGATGGAAATCGGACGGCGGAAGAATTGGCGTTGATTTTAAAGGATTGGGCTGTGAACATGAGGAGAAAAGATGGTGAAGAGTTCAAAGAAAGTACGGTCAAAACCATGTGGAATATAACAAGTAAGCTGTTACAAGAAAAATATTATAAAGAAATGAAAGTTATTATTGACCCATTCAAAAGTGTTGTATTTCAACAAGCGCGAGCTGCCCGTGATTCTATACGACGAAAACTGCAATCAGACCCAAGTAAAAGGAAGCAAAGTTCGGTAGCATTAAGTTCTGTGGAAATAACAAAAATGGTGAATTTATGGAATGAAAATACTCCTGAAGGGCTGCAACGGAAATTCTATCACATAGCCGCGGCAGAATTAGCTTGGCGAGGTGGGGAAGCTGCTGCTTGCTTGACTGAATTTTTTTGTATCGAATCAAACAACGATGGTTCTGTAACCAACCGAGTGGAATATAACCCTGTATTCAGCAAGACTTGCCAGGGAGGTTCAAGAATGTGTACTGGAAGCAAGTTTTTAATAGAAAACGATGACAGCAACGTTTGTCCTGTCCGATTATTCAAAAAATTGATGTCGAAAAGGGGCCCAAATATTAAAACCAACAGATTATTCGTCAGACCAAATCATCAATGGAAATCCGAAAATGATCACTGGTATGATAATATGCCCATTGGAAGAAATACGATTCAAAATTGGACAAGATCGTCTGCCGAAGCGATTGGATTGAATACAAAGGAAAAAAAAATTACTAATCATTCCAATAGATCGACCGCGGTTAGTCGATTGGCCAAAAGTGGTGTACAAGAACAACAGCTTATAAAAATTACGGGTCACAACAATGCCAACTCAATAAAACCCTACTTGAATATTGACGAAGAACATCATAATCAAATTATTAACAGCATGCGTAGTGGAAATACATCTTCATCAGTTATAGAAACTAACACGTCTGGATCTTCATTTAACTTTTCTAATTGTTCCTTTGTTAATTGCACCTTTAAATAAATTGTTTTAGCTCTGTATTTTTTCTATAATTAGCAAAAAATTTTCTATCCGAATAACCCTCGGACATTGATAAATGCTCAAAAATTCTATGACAACTTTCTCAAGCTTGTTGCTTGTAGACAACAGACCTCCGCCTACGGCGTCGGTCTGTTTCCAAGCAACAAGCTTTCGAAATCTGTCATAGAATTTTTTCGAACAATTATCAATGTCCTTGGGTTATTACTACTGATTGTCAAGGCTAGCGTGGAAGCAAGGGGTTCCAATCCAATCTCGTCAACTCAGCGGAGATGTTATCGTAATCGACTTTCTTTATAGTTTTCATATCAAGATAATTGGCATTTGATGAACGAAACTGCAATTCGATGGAGAGTGTGACTTGATCAGATTCACCAAAGGGTGGCAGATAGCTGAGATCAGATGTGAGCAGAGGGGCAGAGACGAACACCAAGTCCAGGAGAGATGGAGTTTGACCTCCTCTGAATCTGATGGGTTGCCTTACAAGCTGGTTGCAAACGGGAGTTAGGAACTAATTCGGCGTAAGGAAATGATGGAGAAGACGCAGAAGGTAACATGTCAATCGGCCACCTCAGGTCTGGACAATTATTGAAGTCTCCTGTAATGAAAATGTTGTCATAGGTTCTGGACGCAGAGGGGAGAAAATTGGCGCAACTGATGTCAGCAGGTCATAGGCGCGGTCGGTAAGCACACCCAACAAACACAGAAAATTGATTTTTAGAAATCTTCAGGAAAATGTTATCGATGTCGGTCTTACTATTATGTATCTATAGCTTCTATCTTATAAGAGTCGGCTATGTGCATTATTATTATTATTCTTCTTCATCGGTCTCCCGTTCTCAGCTTGAGCTGGTATTTCTCCTATGAACCAGTGAAAAAACATTTCAGTTCCTCCCACTAGTTCAGGAATTTCCGCACGATGTGACAGGTTTGCAATGCTACAGCCTGTTGTGCATATCCCGCGATCCTCTGGGATAATTCGATCTTTTGAAGATTCCTCTTGAATGATTTTGACATGACTCCCTCAGCCGAAATCACCAATGGTATAATAGTGACTTTCGACAATTGCCACATATTCTTCAGTTCTATTGCCAAGTTCTCGTATTTCGTTATTTTTTCGGACTCCGTTTTTCCGATGTTATGAGTCAACGGTACTGCCACATCAATTATCACCCCATACTTCTGATCCTTCTCAATGAACACAAGGTCCGGTCTATTGTAGTCCACTGTTCTATCCGTTGTTATGGGTCTGTCCCAATATAGAACCGCTGCGTCCGTTTCCAACACTGCTGCAGGTTGATACTTATAATATGGTGGACAAGTATCCAAAAAACCATGCCGAAGAGCTAACTGCTGGTGAACAATTTTTGCCACTTGGTTGTGTCGGCCCAGATATGCGTTGTCGGCAAGAACTCGGCAGCCGGCGATTACATGTTCAATAGATTCGCCAACTGCGCCGCACTTCCTGCATTTATCCTCCACGTTAAGCTTCAAACAGTGTTTCTCGTAGTTGCGAGTTCTTATAACTCGATCTTGGATAGCCGTCAGAAATCCCTCAGTTTCAGGATACAAGTGTCCCGCATTCAACCACGAGAAAGAAGCTAATTTATCGACATTTTCCCCCTCAAGGTGCTTGGGAAATCTGCCGTGCAATGCTTGTTCTCGCCATAGACTTCTATCTTCGCTTCTGGTAGAGATATCGAACGTCAGTTCTCTGTGTTGTAGGTTCAGAGGTGTGTATCCCTTATCTTCTGTTGTCACCAATTTCATCAGGCTATCTTCAGATTCGAGCAGTCGCCGTCTCAAGTTTTTCTCCTGAGTTCTGCAGAGTCTATAGATGTTCAACAGACCTCGTCCGCCATCTCTTCTAGGGAGATACAGCCTTTTCACCGATGCATTGGTGTGCAGACATCTGAATTTTGTCATTAGGCGACGGGTTAGTCGGTCCAACTCATTCAAATCAGCATCTGACCACTTCAAGACTCCGAATGTGTAAGTCAGTGCTGGCGTGGCCCAAGAGTTCAAGGCATCGATCTGGTTTTTAGCAGACAGCTTGGTGTTGAGCACTTTGGTAACCCTGTTTTTATATTTCGCAGTGAACTCAGCTTTCAAACGGGTGTGGTCAATCCGTTGATTTTGAGGAATGCCCAGATACTTGTAGGTCTCTTCTGGCAACAAACTGCTGATGTCCTGAAATTGTTCCTGAGTGTTCTCCATTTTACCCTTCTTGATGTTGATGATAGCGCATTTATCGAGACCAAAGGACATGTCAATATCTCTGCTGAAGGAGCGCACTATATCTATGAGCGAGTGAAGTTGGTTTTGGTTCTCGCTAAATAGCTTCAGATCATCTATATACAATAAATGGGACAATTTTCGCGGATTCCTCATTGCAGGTCTGTATCCTATGTTGGTGTTTTTCAAAAGAGTAGAAAGAGGATTCAGTGCCATACAAAACCACATCGGCGACAGGGCATCTCCCTGAAATATCCCCCTCGATATTTTTACGGTTCCAGCATTGATGTTGTTTATAAGAATATTCGTTCTCCATGTACTCATAAGATGTTGGAGCACAGCTTTTATTTTTGGGCAGATCTTATAAATCTCCAGTACTTTCACAAGCCAATCGTGGGGCACCGTATCGAAGGCCTTCTGGTAGTCGATATAACATAGACTCAAATTCCTTCTCCTCGCTTGGGCTTGCTTTAACACCACAGCGTCTATGGTGAGTTGATGTTTGCATCCCGCAGATCCTCGAGAGCAGCCTTTCTGTTCTTCTTCCAGAATGTTATTGGCTTCACAATGACGATATATCGCATTATTAACAAGCGAAGTGAATAGCTTGTACAACACTGACAAACACGTAATGGGTCTGTAGTTATCTGGCTTGCTGCGATCTCCTCTTTTGTGAAGCATATAGGAATTGCCTTGAGTGAGAAAAGTAGGTATCTTGACGGGATCCTCCAGTGCCTCCGAAAAACATCTAGCCAGACTTGGGAAACATGATGTAAACTGTTTCACCCAGAAGTTGTGAAGTCGGTCGGGTCCTGGCGCTTTCCAGTTACTAGTGTTTTTGACAATGTTGGAAATTTCCTCGACTGTGAAAAGATCAGTTCTCATCTCAACGATTTCGGAAGCCTGGTGTTCAATGTCCCTAAGCCAGCTAGTGTTTCCCTGAAATCGACCAGTCTCCGACCATAAGGAACTCCAGTACTGCCGAAATTCGCCATTGCTGATACCAGCATGCAGATTGGAGTAGATTTCGGATGGCTTTTCAAGACTTCTGAAGAACTTTTTTCTGTCTTTCACATATTCAGCATTTTGTTGTTTTCGCTTTGAAAGCTCGTTGTATCTTCGTAGGCGAGCACCTTTGGCTTTAGCTTGTTGTCTCAAGCGATCTTTCAGTTCAACTATCAACTCCTTATGACGTGGAGATCTCAGGTCCACCCCCGCGGATGTGGCTATTTTTCGCACTTTGTTTAATACTTTACGCGATTTGTTATCCTTCAGGAACTCATCCAGAACATCAACTTTTCCTCGAAGTTTATCGACGTCCTGCATCAATCTTCTTTTCCAGGCAGGAGTTTCATTTTTAACCTTCTGTTCACTGGTTCTGGGAATGTAGATCTTTTGTCCATTTTGTCCGATTACTGTGATGGCAGCACAGTACAGAGATAAGTGGACTTGTTCCAACGTCCATTGAGTGCTCAGGTGTTCCGCCAATATTTCGTTGAGCCTCTCGATGTTATTTTTGGCCGTAGAGTTGAAGTTCAATTTTGGAAGGATTGGGCGGTTGAGCGGATCAGTATATTCGTATATAATATTTATTATTATTATTATTATTATTATTATTAAATTAAGTTTAAAGTTTAGGCGTTGCCTATAAACTCACAGAAAATATGAAATTTACAATACAAAGAAAAAAGAGAAAAAAAAAAAACAAATTCAAATGAAGAGGTCAAAAGTGCTAGAATTAAGAGCGACAAAAAAAAAGAAAACACATAGATCCTCCGAAAAATCACACAAAAATTTTCCACTAGTATCAAGTATTTTGAAACGATGTAGTGTCCACTCATCTCTGGAGGTGCCAACTATCTAAATTGTTTTTGAAGGAGTTCACTGACACTGACTCAACCACAACAGGAGGCAACGCGTTCCACACACTAAATATTCGGTTCGTCAGAAAGTGCTGCCTTTGCACTGTCTTGAAGTTTTCCTTCCGAAGCTTGAGAGCATGGCCTCGCAAACGGCCATCCGTGTTCAGCGTGAACAGGTTGCTCAGACTAACACCGAACAGATCATTCAGAGCTCTAAAGGTTATTATGAGGTCACCACGGGTCCTTCGGTCCATAAAAGATGGTAGGTTCATTATGGAGAGTCTTTCACTATATGACGGGCGTGAGTATCCGTAAGGGAGGCGCGTTGCACGACGCTGAAGAGCCTTGAGTTGTGTCCAATCGCGGCACAACGTCGGACTCCAAACAGGCCCGGCGAACTCTATAATAGGACGCACATAAGTTCGGTAAATAGCCGCGCATGTTGAGGGATCACACCTGCCAAATGCTTTTTTGATCAGGAATAAGGATCTGTTGGCTTTGTTGACAGCATGGAGGATGTGATCGGACCAACTCAAGTTGTCAGTCACTATAACACCCAAATCACAATGGCCGCTGGAAACAGGGACGGCATTTCCACCGAGGTCCGAGATAGTACCTCCGACGCGGATTGCGGGCACCCAAGTGGAGAACTACGCACTTTTCACCGTTGAGTGGAAGCTGCCAGTCTTCACACCACCGAGAGATGGAGTCGAGGTCATCTTGTAAAGTAGAAGCTTCACTGGAGTAGTTAAATATTTTGGTGTCGTCGGCGAACTGTGAACAGTGGGAAGCAACAAGTTGTGGCAAGTCGGAGATGTAGAGCAGAAAGAGAACTGGTCCCAAGACCGAGCGCTGAGGCACTCCACTCAAAACAGCTCTCGGTGAAGAGACAGAATCTCCAACACGAACTCGGAAGGTACGATCCGAAAGAAAGGCTTGGATCCATGAGAGAAGGCGGCCACGAATTCCGATGTGGTCGAGCTTGCACAGAAGGCGTCTATGAGGCACGCGGTCGAAGGCTCGAGAGAAGTTAAGGTAAATGACATCAACTGAGTTGCCCTTATCAAGGGACTTCGACCAATTGTTTACGCATTCGAGGAGGTTCGTGATGACCGAGCGTCCTGGTAGGAAGCCATGCTGACAGTTAGGGATTATGCCATGTCCGAGTGAGAATTGAAGAACTTCATCCACTATAACTCTCTCACAAACTTTTGCAATGACTGGGATCAGGCTGATGGGGCGATAGTTCTCAGCAGAACGCTTATCTCCCTTCTTGAAAATTGGCGTGATACGTGCACTTCGCCAAGAAGAAGGCAGGGAGGACGTTTCAAATGAGCGAGTGAAGATCATAGAAAGGGGTTGCGCTAAAGAATCGGCACATTCGGCCTAGCAGAAAAACCATCAGCTCCAGGTGCAGACTGGACATTCAGGGCAGAAAGCTTGGCTTTCACGATGGACGGAGAAAAAGTTATGTTCCCGAGCTCAGCAGACACTCGAGGCGTGGTTATCGCGGGAATTGGACCAGTTTCTCGGGTGAAAGATGATGCAAAAGAATCAGCCAAAAAACCCGCGGAGTCTTCTGGGTGTGAGCATGGCCTTCTGCTTTGATCGTAAACTAGTGCATGTTGACATATATGTAAAAGCCCCGATAGCCGAGTGTGTCCTCAGCTATGAATATAAGAAGAGGTTAGTGTAACTGCCTACAGATAAGAATTTCAGAGTGCTTCGAAGACAAGGACTGTAAGTTTGTATATATGATGGGCCAAGAATTAAGGTTACCTAGTTTCTTGATTTCACATTTTTAGGTGGAGGTGGAATGCTGACGAGCCTTCGGCTCACTTTTACCTTGTCCAAGTATAAATCGTCCTTGAGAGATTGGAAGAACCTCCTTATAGGATCAGCAAAAGTCGGTTAAGATGCGTTGCCTTTATTAGCCACAAATGTATTTTGTTATGAATATGTTAAGAGTGTTAAGACAAGTCCTGGCTCTTTGTTTGCTGATGGAGACGGGGATGAATGGTCTCGATCTTGTCTAGTAGATACTGTTAATTCAGCTGAAATACCTATGCCATTTTGTCCGTTCACTGTTTATGTCATTTTGTCCATGAGGCGTTATAAAACTTAGTATGAATATACCCCTGGGGATACGGGGGAAAATAGAATAGATCCCAGGTATGGTCTGCCTGTCGTAAAAGGCGACTAAAAGACCCAACCCAAGCCAAGGTGGAAGAGATCGTGCCGAGGGCTGAATGGCACTGGGTTGCAAAATATGTGTGTCGCAAACGATTCCTTTGGGGCACCAGGGGACACCCCATAGTATGAGACCCCTTACTGCGGTATGCCGGGCTCTGCCGCAGCGGACTACCTTTCCCTTGCTACTCGTGGGAGGGAACACTATGAACCAAGAACCAAACAAAAAAACCAAACCGCTCACCCGTCAAGGGAAGCAATCCGGGGCTTCGGCCCCAACTACACTGCCCACCCGCGAAGGGAGGCAATCCGGGGCTTCGGCCCCAACTATACCGCCCACCCGCGAAGGGAGGCGTCCCTCGGCTTCGGCCACCCAAAACACCAGCTCGGAGAACCCGCCCACCCCGACCGCAGGGTCGAGTGGAAACGGTAAGCCCAAGCAGGTGAACCCTTCCTTGCAGGCGTACAGGGACCGAAGAGCGGCCTATCGTCTGCTAGAGAAGCTGAAAGACATACCCGAAAAGGAGATGTCGGAAAAGCAACTGGCCTCGAGAGATTGGGCTCGAGAAGTTGCTGCAAAAGCCGCCGCGCGACCCCAAAAAACTGAAGCTGAAACTGCAGCTAAACCAGCAGCTAAGCGACAGCGATCGGGAGAGCAGAGCGATCAACAAGCGAAGAAGCCCAAAACGGGGCCCTCGCCCAAGCGCCCTTACAGTGCGGTCGTGAAAAACGAACTCGTCAGGGCGGTTATCGATAAAAGCCACCAGGATGGCAACATCACTCCGTCAAAATGGATGATGGTCGAGATGGCGCTTTTAAAGCAATTCAAGGAGCTCCTCAGAGAAAATCCGGGAGCTCCCCCTCAGTGCACGGACGCAGGCTGGTTCCAGGGCCGAGTCAAGCTGGTATCGTGCGCTGATCAGAGATCAGCAGATCTATACGAGAAAGCGATCTCAAAAATTGGCGAAGTCTGGCCAGGCTCAAGACTAGAGGCTGTGACGAGGGAGAACATCCCGCGCAGACCAAGGTCAAGGACCTGGATTCCGGCAGAGCCATCAGATCCTGCAGAGATAATTGAATTCCTGCAGCTCAGCAACCCTAGCCTCCCAACCCACGATTGGAGGGTGGCAAAGGTAGGCGAAGAAAAAGAAGGAAGGCGAGAGGCTGTTGTCATCTTGAACAACGAGTCGGTGGCCCCCATCTTGGAGAACAAGGGGGTGGTCTACTATGGGCTCGGGTCGGTGAAACTCCTCATCTACAACGCAGACGCCAAAACCACCACACCCCAAGAGGAGAAGGTGGCGACGACGTCTGACGATGGCGCATCCGATGGCGGCAAAAGCGGCGTCTCAGAAGCTGCGGCAATGCTGAGTCGCCTCAACAATGTGGATGAAGATGAGCTGCTAGACTCATCCGGCGGGGAAACTGCGGATGAAGTTCCTGCAGATAAATCTCCACCACAGTAAAGCAGCATCAGCTGCACTTCTCCTCCGCTTAGCTAAAACCGGCGAGGAGATCGTTTTAGTCCAAGAACCCTGGGTGCATAAACAGCGGGTTTGCGGACTGCAACTGAAAGACTACAATGTCATATATATACAGGGTAAAGAGCCGCCTAGAGCATGTATTCTTGTTAACAGGAAATACAGCTCTTTTACCTTACCAAATTTTTGTGACAGGGACAACGTGTGCATTGTGGTGCAACTAGGTCCGGTTAGTATATGGTTCATGTCATCATACATGGCGCATGATGCAGGACCTCCCCCGCCGAGACCGCTACAAGCAGCCCTATTGGAAGCAGCAAGGACGCGGACACCGGTCGTTATCGGCGCTGATGCGAATGCACACCATACTATATGGGGCAGCACCGACACAAACGAAAGAGGTGAGTTGCTTTTAGAATACATTCTAGATAACAACCTTCAAATATGTAACAGAGGCGGTGAACCCACCTTTATTACAGCCGTAAGGCAGGAAGTTCTGGACATAACATTGACCAACGAACATGCCGCTAACCTGATACGGTCCTGGAGAGTATCCCGAGACCACTCCATGTCAGACCACCGATACTTGGAATTTGACATGGACGTACATGGGCCAACAGCCAAACAGTTCCGTAATAAGCGTAATGCGAACTGGGGTATGTACAAAGAACGCTTCTCTCAGGCCCTACCGGCAGAGATACCAGACATTCCCACTTCTAGGGCCGATCTGGATCAGCTGGTAGACAGCCTCACAGAAACTTTCAACGATGCGATGAATGTTGCATGCCCGATGAAAACGGTCAGGGGAAAACCCAAACCGGCCTGGTGGTCTTCTGAAATCAGTGACCTCAGGAAACAATGTAGGAAGCTGTTCAACCAAGCTAAGAAAACCAATGAATGGAGTGCTTATAAAGCCGGTCTGAATAGCTTCAAAAAGAGTGTTCGACTCGCAAAATTCAAATCATGGTCTGAATTCTGTTCTAGCATCGACTGCGCTACAGAAGGCAACAGGCTGCGAAAAATAATCTCGTCCAACCCAGTGGCGCCAAGCTATCTCAGTAAACCTGATGGCACATGGACGACCACGGACGTAGAGACCGTCGAGCTACTGGTAGACACACACTTTCCTGGCCAACAGCTAGGTGGGCAATGCGAACCAGCAGCTCCTAGCATCGAAAAAATTATTAACCCATCAATCGTCACCTCGAGCAGGATTGAATGGGCTATCGCACAGTTTCAACCCTACAAATCACCTGGTAAGGATGATATTATACCAGCGGAAATGCAGGTAGTCTCCAACCTGGCGATTCCATGGTTAGAGGTCATATACAAGGCCTGCCTAAGCCTAACTTATGTACCCAAGAAATGGAAGGAGGTGAGAGTTGTTTTTATACCTAAAGGGGGTAAACAATCGCACAACACCCCCAAGGATTATAGGCCTATTAGCTTATCATCATTTCTACTAAAAACGCTAGAAAGATTAGTAGATTCATATATAAGAGATTCAGTGTTAGGGGAGGGAATTCTTTCCCAATCCCAGCATGCCTACTGCAAGGGGAGGTCAGTAGAAACAGCCCTCCACGCGCTAGTACTAGAAGTTGAAAAGTCTTTAAACTGCAACGAATACTCACTGATAGCCTTCTCAGACATTGAGGGGGCGTTCAACAATATAATCCCCAGTGCTGTTACAGGGGAAATGAAAAATCTGAGAATCGACAAGTCAATCGTCGAATTTGTTAACTACATGCTCTGCAGCAGAGAGATTCACGCAGAGATCTCTGGCTGTCAGATACAAAGAGTGGTCAATAGGGGGACTCCGCAGGGGGGAGTGCTCTCACCCCTACTGTGGATCCTTACCCTCAACGGCTTTCTCCAGAGAATGGAAAGGCTAGGAATTAAAATTGTGGCCTACGCCGATGACATTGCGATTATAGTTTCAGGGAAATTTCCAGAGACTCTGTCGGATGTCATACAGGGGGCACTAAATGAACTCGTGCACTGGTGCAACAAATGCGGCCTAGGGATAAACCCGGGCAAAACGGAACTAGTTCTCTTCACGAGGAAGCACAAAATACCCTCCTTTCGCCTTCCCAATATAGGGGGCCAAGAAATAAAACTCTCCGAACGAGCTAGGTACTTAGGAATTGTCCTTGACCGAAAGCTGTTATGGAGAGAAAATATAGAAGAAAGGGTGAAAAAGGCGACAGTTGCGCTATACACCTGCAGAAGAACCATTGGCAAACAATGGGGGTTGAGACCCAGCATTGTCCATTGGTTATACACGGCGGTCGTAAGACCCACACTTATGTATGGATCATTAGTATGGTGGCCAGCCCTGTGTAAGGAGGTCAACCGGAAAAGGGTGGGAAAGGTACAGCGACTAGCTGCCGTTCTCATGACGGGGTGTCTTAGGACAACCCCGACTAAAGCCCTGGAAATGATCCTACATCTGACTCCATTAGACCTATATGGGAAGGAGTGCGCGGCTAGCGCCGCTGTCAGACTCAATGCAGTCTCACCATGGCCTAAGGTAAACTACGGCCACTCCAAAATTCTGAAGGAATTCAACCTCACCTTAAATAACACAGACTACACTAAACCCACCCCGATGTTCGACCGCAAGTTCTCAGTGGACATCCCGTCCAGAGAAAAGTGGACAGCGAACCTAGTTAAGCCAAATGGGACGCTCTTTTATACAGATGGCTCAAAACTAGAGGGAAGAGTAGGAAGTGGAGTCTTCTCAGAGTCCCCATCCCTCAACTTATCATTTCGTTTGCCGGACTACTGTAGTGTTTTCCAGGCAGAAATGGTAGCTATAAATGAAACAGCCAAATGGGTACTTCAAACAGGACTTGAGTCCAATGAAATATCTATTCTAAGTGACAGCCAAGCTGCCATCAAATCTCTAAACTCAGTCTACCTGACCTCAAAGGCGGCTATACAATGCCGTAGAGCCTTAGATGAGCTGGCGACTAAAGTAAGAGTCAATGTTGTCTGGGTACCCGGCCACAGGGACATAGCAGGAAATTGTAGGGCGGATGAGTTAGCTAGAGCTGGTACAACGCTCACAGCTATATCCGCTAATACTAGACCAGGGGCACCTATCGCTGAACAGAGGTTGCTCCTCCGGAAGGAAGTACTCCGCCTAACCAACCTCAGGTGGCGGGAGGAGCTTTCTTGCACTTCGTCAAGACAGGTATGGCCGGAGCTTAACCTGCGACGCACCAAAGATATTTTATCTCTTTCCAGGAACTCCATTGGAAACGCGATTGCGGCCATCACTGGACACTGGCTTGGAGGATGCCATGCTGCACGTATGGGAATCCTTCAACGCAACGACTTCTGTAGAAGCTGTCGAAACGAGGAGGAGGAAGAGACGATGGTCCACTTACTCTGCCACTGTCCTGCCCTATCCAGGAAAAGATTCTCGGCTCTGGGACAGGCCTATTTTGACAACCTATCCGATCTTCAGTCGGTTGGTGTCAAAAGCCTTATGCTGTTCATTAACAGCAGCTACTGGTTCTCACGGTAGTGGTGGGGGTGGTAACCACCCTAATACGGCATCACAACGGGCCCCTGGCCTATGTGGGTTCCATCCCGAACCACCGTGCTAACCTAACCTAACCTAGTATGAATATATCGAATTGATACAAAAAGTATATTCAACATAAAAAAGCTCGTGAATACAATGATAAATAAGTGAAATTTGAAATGAATGCAATATAAATGAGAAAAAATGGTGAAAACTAGACATTTTTCCTGAAAATTTGGCGCAATGAGAAAAAACTCGTGACCTATTGATGTCTGTTATCACTCATAACGACCGAGTGACCAAGAGTAGCGCTTGCGAGTTTTCAGAGGTTAATAGAACCCACTCTGGTCATGGTAGGCAGTTCCGCATTTGATACCTACCCCCAAACTCAAGTTATGATGCCTATGTTATTTTGTACATATACGAGGATATATTGAGAATTTTTTAGCCTACTATAAAACCAAACAAAATTTCAATGTCAAAATATTTTATTACTCAACATATTCTCCTGTAATTAAATACATTCATTACAGCGAACCTGCAACGTCTCTAGACCTTTCAAAAAAAATGTTTCTTCTTGCTCTGCAATCCAGTCCTCCACAGCTGTTATTACCTCCTCGTTGGAAGAAAGTTTACGACCTTTCAAACTTTTTTTCAGTTGAGGAAAGAGATGATAGTCGGACGGAGCCAAATCTGGTGAATAGTAATTGTAACCCTAAATCACGATTTTTTGCATGGCAACATGAGATTTGAGTACTGGGGCGTTGACCTGTAAAAACAAAACACCTTTGGAAAGCTTTCCGCGTATTTTCTCTTTAATTTTCTTCCCGTAGAGTGGTCAGTAATGTCGAATAGTAATCTCCAGTTGTTGTTCTACCCTCATTCAAAAAATCAATCATGATTACTCTATGGCAATCACAAAAAACTGAAGCCAGAACTTTTCCAGTAGATTTTTGGACACGAAACTTCTTAGGTCTTGGAGAACCAGAGTGTCGCCATTCCATCGATTGTTGCTTTGTTTCTGGACCGTAGAAATGTACCCAGTGGCGGCTGCTCAATAAGTGCACATGTGCACGTGTACTCCCAACTAATATCTTCATCTAAAGGAATTCACTTTTGTGTTTGACGTAAACGTAACGTTTTCTATCTGGGTATTAAATTTAATTTTTCATTTCCGGATCACGGTTCTGTATTTCAGACTCCAGACGGCGGGCTAACTTTCAACGCCAATGCGGCCAATGCAAATATACGCGTAGCGTAGATGCTAGACGACAGTCGGTACACTGCTCTGTCGAAATGAGCCTTGATTGGAGCAGCAGCTACCCCTCGCGCCCCACACGTCCCGTAACAGTCCACACTATTAAGCTGACATAGGTACACATTCAGTATGTGTACGCGTAGGCTACGGCATAGATAAGGAACTACGGTGCTATGTTGTACGTTGTGTGTATGTGAGATAATTCCTTATCTATGGGTGAAATGATGCATGCTGTCTACAGTGTTTGTTGTATTCGCGCAATTCGGTCGGAAATTTGGAGAATCTGATTTGCATTAGCGTACATTGTACAATATTTGAAAACAATTCGTTTTCCTTTGCTGACATCAGAAGAAAAATAAAAAAGGGCCGGTCGTCCAAAACTGAATTTATCGATGATGCATGTACCAAAATGTGGAACACGAGATTATAAAAGAACCTTCAAGATAGACACTCATGAAAAAGCCGAATTATTATGTGGTTGTGAATTTAGTAACAGTCTTTATTGTTTTCCTTGTTTGTTATTTGCTGGTGATGACCGAACAGAATGGACCAGATCCGGTGTCCAGGATTCGATCCATTTAAAAGAAAAATTTAAAAAACATCAAAGTTCCAAGACACACCTCTCTGCCAAATATGGTTTTGATTTATTAGGTAAACAAGATATTCGACAACAATTAATCAGAGCTAAACGACTTAATATCGAGAAATATTATGAGCAAGTGAAAAAGAACAGATACATTTTATCGAAAATCTTAAACTGTATTAAATTTTGTGGTGCTTTCGAATTAGCATTACGTGGCCATTATGAAGGAAATGATTCGATTAATCCTGGTATATTTGAAGGTCTTATAATTTTTTCGGCTGAACTAGATTTAGCACTCAGGGATCTTTTGGATCAATCCACAGTATTCAAAGGAACATCCAAAGACATTCAAAATGAATTATTGGACAGTATGCTTTCTGTGTGTCATGCACACGTTAAAAAATACATTGCTGCCTCAGAATTCGTGTCCGTGATAAGTGATGAAGATGAAACAAGTGACATCTCAAACTTTTTCCAAATGTATTGTAAATGATTTTATCGTCTGTGAATTCAATTAGAGAGAAAGATTTCAGCGGCATGCAGACAATTTTTTTGAAATTCCGGGAAAAGTATCATATACACTGTTAGCTCAGTTGGAAAGATCCCCGACCCTGAGTGTAAGAGACGCAGGTTCACTTCCTGCAGGGTGTGTAACCTTTTCCGGAATTTCAAAAAAATTGTCTGCATGCCGCTACAATCTTCCTTTCTAATTTTCCAAATGGTTATAGTTTTCCATTATACTTTAGCAAACGGTACCCCTTGTACTTACAATTTCTGAATTCTGAATTTTCTGAATATTATCCCAAAATAAGGCGAAAGATGATGATGATGATGGCGAAAGAACGTCACAAACTGCTCTAAAATGCGAGTTTTGAAGGTTAGTTCTCAAGTTATTCTCCTCCCCGAACTCCCACATGTGCACTCCCAAAATAAAATCCATATGACGCCACTGAATATACCCAAGTCTCATCCATAGACCCATGGTAACAATTCGGTTTAAGAAATCTACTTCGTTTTCAAATCGAGCACAGGGCCTGTATTCTCGACAAGTGATCTTTCGGTGCGTATACATAAATACAATACAGAAAACGTATACGCACCGAAAGATCACTTGTCAAGAATACGGGCCCAGATCGAGAGCGATGCTTCTACCCTTGCACGCTTTTGGTCAACATTCAAACATTAGGGGATCCATTTTGCAGAAATTTTTCTCATGTCCAAATTGACGTGAACTATATGATGAATGCGTTCGTATAAAATCTTCATTGCTTCAGATATCCGTTTTAGCCCAATTCGACAGTCTGATAAAATCATGTCATGAACTGCATCGATATTTTCGGGGACTGACACAGAAACTGGCCTTCCCGATCGGTCATGTTCTTCAATGGAAAATTTACCACTTTTGAAGCTTGCAGTCTAATTTTCACGGTCGCATACGAAGGACATTGATCACCAAGGGCATATCTTCGTAAATCTGCTTACCTCTTAACCCTTTTAAATACAGGTAGGGGAACGAGGGGCTTGTTGTAACAGTTTTCATGAAAAGTGATAAATCTTGAGATCCATTGATTAAATTGCTACCGAATGAATATGGATGGATGCTGTAACTCTTCCTCTACCAAAGCAAGTAAAAATAATACCATAACTATCCGCTATCGGTCATTATTTCACAATCATTTATTTTCTAGAAGAAGTGCGGTGTTACAACTTACCTCGTGCTTGGGGCAAGTAGTAACGACAAAAAAAGACAACAATAATACCTCTGATCATTTATTCCTTGTTTATTTTTAACAAAATCAACATCTTTCTAAAGTAGGTATTATTTAATTCCTATCGAAAATCAACTTAAATACACTTTTTGAGTAATCAACACCTAAAAATTGAGTAATTACCAGTTTTATTGAGTTGAACACTACTTTTAAACATCATGGCACCTTTAAATCACCTCTTCGCTTTGTGTTGCCCACTCTGGCTTTTTTTATACACCCTCATTCTGAAAAAAAAATTTGGTATCTACATCATAACTTGGGGCATGTGTTACAACAAGCCCCGGGATTTTGTTACAACTAACCCCATGGTATGATTTTTAACATTTATCAAGATAACTATTTCAACAATTTAGCAATCTTAAAAACTGTTACACATTATCAAAGATAGATAAATTTAAATGTAAATAATAAACAGAAAGCTTGAAATCAGTCGAAAATATTAACGCAAACCAAAATTTTACGACAGTACAATTTTAAATTACCTGGCAAAAATGAAGCACGAGCACACTTCCGCTCACTGCGCAAGCTTGCGGGATACAGGCTATGGCAACATTATGCGGCACGGTTTATAGGTAAAATCGATTCAAAGAAATACGCTAAAAAAGTTTAAGATCCTAGTGAAAAGAGCCTGTTACTACTTGCCCCTGTTACAACAAGCCCCTCGCTCCCCTACCTGATGATGGCTCGATACTCCAATTTTCGATTTTCACAATTTCGGTGGACATCTTTTTTTTTCGTTTATTGCGTAACTCTGATTTACTTTATTGACGTCGAACTCTACACTGACACTTCTAATAAGTTATTGTTCGTTGATATGGTATCACAATATTTCGTTTATGAAACTGGTCTAGGCTTACTAGATATTGTAACGTTTTCTTCGTTAGTAAAACGTCCGAGTTCAATAAACTATTTATTTACACCACTTATAACACTAATAATTAATAACTAATGAACTTATTCTAACAAAAGTCTGTACAATTTATCTCTACTGATTTATTTGGCACTATGTATTTATTTTCACTGGTCGCTCGTGTCTAACTGAATGAATGCCTCCCGTCGATGCGCTCCTTATATGTGTAACGCCGATTGTTTCTCGCTAAGTCCGGGCCCGTCTAGAAACTTCGCGAAACATTCGCGGCCGTGGTGACGCCACGCGTTTCCAGAAACTTCTCGATCGAGCCGTAGCGCACAGGGCCGTACTTGTCACACTGTCCCCTCCTTAAGCCTGTTCTGTCCCAGAACTGATCGCATGGATTCTTCAGAGGGCCGTGGCGAAATCTACAGTCGGCTCCTTTTCTACAGTAGCCCCTTTGATGGAAATAGCATTCTATAGTTTTGTCGGGGAACTCGACACGATTTGGGTAGAAACTGCATACTAGGATCTGTATACCTGTCGTCTGGAAAATTACTTCAATCATGCTTCGTACTACCCTCCAATTCAGTAGATCCAGTCCACAACCAAGCTTGGGAACTGCTAGTTTCCTAACGCCGGAACGCTGAAGGTCTTCTTTCAAGCCATGCAGCGAGGTCCATAGGTTCTGGTAGGTGGGCTTCTGGAAAGAGTTCTGCTTGGTAACCAAATAGTAAACGAACCGACCCTCGGACTTCAATCTTAAACATTTCCCGACTCTGGGCTGCTGTCCCATTAGTTCCTCTTGCTGACCAAATTTGTTTTTGAATACCCTTGCTATTCCCCTACTCATACGTAGATCAGCTGCTACACAATGAGCAAGCGAGTATTCCTCGGGGACTGTAAACAGGTCCTGATGAACTTCCTGTGTGACGCCAAACCGTGCAATGCGTGTTCCCCCATAGATGTTCATGAATTTTTGGAATTCGCAATTTTTCTTAGCCGGAACCTCGACGAGGCGTACTTCTTCTTCATCTTGCGTGGATGCGTACGGAGCCAATCTGTTGAAATGGACGACTTTCGGTTTTCCTCTGGGAGGCTTCCGTATTCGGTAAACTACGTCATTTATTCTTTTCATTACTTCGTACGGTCCTTCCCAATGTCTCTGCAGCTTCGGTGAAAAACCTTTCCTTCTTTGTGGGTTATACAACCATACCAGATCTCCTGCGGTAAACCCACCTTCAATGGCCTTGATGTCATAGCGCATTTTCATCCGGTCACTTGCTTGCTGCATTTGATTACGCACCTTATCATGGATGTAGTCTAGCTTGCTTCTGAGATTACTAACGTAGTCCTCCCCAGCTACATCCTCTCCAGGCTTACACCCAAACTCGAGGTCGCAAGGTAATCTTATTTCTCGGCCGAACATTATATTGGATGGAGTCTCCTTGGTAGATTCTTGAACCGAAGATCTATAGGCCATCGTGAATAAGTGCAAGTATTCATCCCAGTCCCTTTGATGGTCAGAGACAACTTTGGCCAAGTGTTTTCCCATAGTCCGGTTCATTCGTTCTACCATGCCGTCTGACTGAGGATGCAGAGGTGTAGTTCTAGTCTTACGTATCCCCAATGTTTTGCAAACTTCCTGGAATAGCTTCGACTCGAAGTTTCGGCCTTGATCACAATGCAGCTCAAGGGGGATTCCAAATCTGCAGAAGAACTCTTTCACCAATTTGTCAGCTACTGTGCTTGCCTCTTGGTTAGGAATACCGTACGCTTCCACCCATTTGGTAAAGTAGTCCATCGCTACCAAAATATACTTGTTTCCATTGCCTGTTTCTGGAAAAGGGCCTGCGATGTCGATAGCTACTCGTTCCATGGGGGATCCGACGTTATATTGCTTCATTGGTGCCTTTCCTCTACCGTAGGGTCCGTTGGCCGCAGCACAAACTTTACATTTTCTACACCAATCTTTAACGTCGGTCTTACAGTTGATCCAATAAAATCGCTGCCTAACCTTCTCCAGAGTCTTAGTAATCCCAAAATGGCCACCCGAAGTTCCATTATGTAGTCTGGTCAAAATGTCCGTTACCCTACTCTTGGGCACAATTAACTGAAGCCTCTGCTGAGATCCATCTTCATTTTCCCAACAACGTTTCAGAAGACCTTCATCAATCTTCAACGTTTCCCATTGGGCCCAATACGACTTGACATTTTGGCTCAGTCTGGAAACTCCTTCCCATGTAGGTCGTCTGCCACTCTCCTTCCAACTTAGGATTACTCTCAGATCTGGATCTTCCTCCTGTGCTCGTCGAATTTCTGTGGGTAGCCAGTCATCTTCGATCACTGTGGTCCGCATCAAATTGGCCTTATCTTCCACACGAGAGCAGTGGCTACAATTTTGGGGGCAAGGTCTTCTTGACAACGCATCCGCGTTTCGATGTGTAGCCCCAGCTCTGTGTTCAGTGTCGAAGTCATATTCTTGCAGCCTCTCGATCCATCTGGCCACTTGTCCTTCTGGGTTCTTAAAATTCAGGAGCCATTTCAAAGCAGCATGGTCCGTTCTTAGCAGGAATTTTCTACCATATAAGTATTTGTAGAAATGTTCTACGGCCTTGATTACTGCTAAGAGTTCTCTTCTGGTCACGCAGTAATTTCTTTCTGGTTTCGACAGTACCTTGCTGAAATAACCGATGACTCGTTCTTGTCCATCCTGAACTTGCGATAGAACGCCTCCAATGGCCATATTACTAGCATCGGTATCGAGCACGAATTTTCCTTCGGTTCTTGCGTAACTCAAGACTGGAGCTGTGACCAGAGCCTTTTTCAATCGATCGAAGGCTTCAGCGCAATCATCGGACCAAATGTACTCCTGCCCATCTTCCGTTAATTTTGTCAGCGGTTTGGCAACGTTGGCGAATCCAGGCACAAATCTTCTGTAGTAAGTGCACAAGCCTAGGAAACTTCGCAACTCAGTCTTGTCTCTCGGTATGGGCCAATCCTGTACCGCCTTGATCTTGTCTGGGTCAACTTTCACACCCCTTCGAGAAACTACGTGTCCTAAATATTTCACCTCTGCTCGAAATAGATGGCATTTCTTGGGACTTAGCTTCAAATTGGCTCCACGTAGTCTCTGGAAGACCTCGGATAGGTTGTGCAGGTGGTCTTGGAATGATTTTCCCACAACTATCACGTCATCTAAATACACCAGGCAAGTCTTCCAGGAGAGTCCTCTTAATATAGTTTCCATTAAACGCTCAAATGTGGCCGGAGCGTTGCATAATCCAAAAGGCATAACCTTAAATTGCCACAGGCCCGTTCCAATACTGAAGGCAGTTTTCTCTTTGTCTTTTGGATCCAAACCAACTTGCCAATACCCACTCTTCAAATCCAAGGTAGAGAACCAACGAGATCCCGAGAGTGTATCCAGTGTGTCATCAATTCTTGGTAAGGGGTAACTATCCTTTTTCGTAACTTGGTTGAGCTGCCTATAGTCTACACAGAACCTGGTGGACCCATCCTTCTTCTTTACCAGCACTACAGGCGATGTCCAGGGACTATTGGATGGTTCAATGACACCTTCTCTCGCCATGTCTTCAATGATCCGTTCGGCTTCTTCTCTCTTTGCCAGCGGAAGACGTCTGGGGTGTTGTCTGACGGGTTGTGCATCACCTGTATTGATTTTATGCTGCACAACATCGGTCTTTCCTGTTCTTTCGCCAGTGGCAAAGACGTCAGAGAAGGACTGAATCAATTTTCTGACTTCGGCCAATTGACACTGGTTAAGGTCTTGACATTTTGAAGTGAGGAGGGCGACCAGCTCTTCGGTATTCTTCTTTGTCTGCGGAACTTCTGCAGTACCCATCCCACCAGAAATATGGTACACTGGTACCCCATGTCCAATCAAGGTGTTCTTCTTCAGGGTGACTGGAAACATGTTTACATTTAGTAATCGGATGGGTATGCTGTCTCTTAACCTTACCAATGTCTTCCCAAGTAATAGTCCTTTGGCTAGTATCCCATCGTCTGAAGGTTCGATCATTCTAACGCAGCCATTTCTTGTAATATTCTCACATTCACCAGTCACTATGCCTTCAGTCCGTCCTGGCAACGTGATGTCCTCGGTCAGTCGGATCTTATATGTCCTGTCATCCACATCATTGAACGGAATCTCTTCAATACCCAGCCGAAGAACATCTTTCTTCATATCCAGTTGGCATCTAAGTTTCTTCACCAGGTCCAATCCCAGGATAACTTCTTCTGTAATTTCGGCTACAAGAACTTCATGCTTGACTACCTTGCTACCCAATTCAATGGTGGAGATGACTGATCCATAAGTCGGTATTTCTTGTCCAGACGCAGTTCGGAGTTTGATCATAGCTGGACGACTCTTCAATCCTTCGGCTATTTCCGGACGCACAATGGTTCTAGTCGATCCTGTGTCCACTAGTATTTTCACGCTTCGATCGTTTATCTTTCCAGGAACAAATATGCTTGTTAAATCTGTGGACATGATTCCTCGAATTATCACTTCGGGGGCATTTTCAGCCTGGGTCGATTTATGCCCCTTATCACCGACCCTTTTTAGTTTTCCTGCTGTGGCTCTTTTTCAATCCTTGGGCAATTTCGCTTGAAATGCCCACTTTTGTTGCAATACCAGCACACAACATCCTTTTTCTTGGCATTCAATAACCTGCTAACTTCTTCTCGGATGATTTCCTCAACCGGTCGGTCTGCTTCTTGGACTTGTCTCACACGAACGTGCCCTCTATGCGTCGCCTGTTTCGCTGCTTCGAATTCTAAGGCATGAGCTAAAGCATCATCGATGGTTTTAGGCCGGGCAAGTCTCAAGGCTTGTTGAACTTCGCTGTCCTTGATCCCGTCGACGAACGTCTGGATTGATAGCTGTTCAATGAAGCTGTCTGGAGCAGATGGATAAGCCAGCCTCACTAATCTGGCAACATCGGCCTCGAATTCCTGGAGATTTTCTCCTGCTTTCTGCACCCGGTTCTTTATTTGAGCATGGTAAACTTGCTGTAGGTGAGCATCGCCATATCTCATTTGAAGTTTGGATGTTAAAACTTCATAACAGGCCTGTTGACTTTCCGGTATTGTCTGCAGAATGTTAAGTGCATCTCCTCGTAGAGCTATTATTAATGCTGTGGCTTTTTCGTTGTCGCTCCAACTGTTTGCCAACGCAGCAGCTTCAAATTGTTTTTGATATGTCGACCAAGGAACTTTTCCGTCAAATGTTGGTGGCTTGATCTTCATTTTACCACTTTCTGTGTTGTTTTCCGATTTCACGAAGCTATAGGATGGTGAAGCTTGGGTTTCTTTTCTATTCGACGTTCTTTTCAGGGACTCTATGAACTTGGCATGCTGTTTAATTATTCCTGATAACACTTCGAATTTTCCATTAACCTCATCAACTACTTCTTCAATTTTTCCGTCAACCTTATCAACTACTTCGTCGAATTTTTCATCAACTTTATCAAATTTTCCATTGATTTCCTCAAATTTTTCGTCAACCTTATCCAATTTTTCATTCACTTCATCTATTATGACTTCCTTGATGGATTCCATTTTCTCATCCAATGTACTTGCAATTTGACTCACCAATTGTTCATTGTTTTCCTCCACCTTATTTTCCATTTTATCCATTTTTGAGCTCATTTCCCGAGAGTTCTCTTCCATTTTCAAGCTCATCTCTCGAGAATTCTCTTCCATTTTCAAGCTCATTTTTTCGAAGGCTTGCTTGAAAAATTCCATACTCGCCTGGTCCATTTTCTCTTTTTGCGATCTGGTTATCGGCATTCAAATCCTCAAATCCACCCCACACCTGACACCAATGTAACGTTTTCTTCGTTAGTAAAACGTCCGAGTTCAATAAACTATTTATTTACACCACTTATAACACTAATAATTAATAACTAATGAACTTATTCTAACAAAAGTCTGTACAATTTATCTCTACTGATTTATTTGGCACTATGTATTTATTTTCACTGGTCGCTCGTGTCTAACTGAATGAATGCCTCCCGTCGATGCGCTCCTTATATGTGTAACGCCGATTGTTTCTCGCTAAGTCCGGGCCCGTCTAGAAACTTCGCGAAACATTCGCGGCCGTGGTGACGCCACGCGTTTCCAGAAACTTCTCGATCGAGCCGTAGCGCACAGGGCCGTACTTGTCACAATATCAATACATCCTCGTATGTCATTTTTTACGTATTTCCCCTAACTATTTTTTTCCTTATTCCTCTGTTTTTTGTTTATCTTATTACTACTATACTCGTTTGAATGTTTTGATTTATTGCTCGAGTGAAGCTACACAACTCAAGCTTAGCTTAGGTGCTAGTATATGCAAAATTACCTGAATATTTTTCTTTATTTTGATATATAAGGGAGGTTACACAAGGTTATGTTTTAGACTCGTTCTTCTTTGTCCAGTTCATATCAGACCTTCCCGCTCTACTCAGATCGATTGCTGCATCCATGGTTGAGCTTGGACGAATTTCATCTAGGGGTTACATAAATATGGCTACTCTTAATTTCGATTGCGTGATAGTTGCAAAGATATCAATGATTTCGCGATTAAACTTTGCATTTGGATGAAGAAAGAAGTGTCCATGCTACATGAAAAGATTTTTCCAGATCGCTCAACCATATTTTTGTTCATTTCAATTCAGTCACCTAGAAAAATGCTTTGAATATGTTGCAGTATCTAACCTTTCAGTGAAATAGCTCAGAACCCCGTCTAGCTATCGAAGGTGAATTCAATCTCAAATTACTTATATTACATCAAGACTGGAATCTCGTTCGTTTGATTTTTTGTGATACGTGAACTACATATTTCTGCTTATCAGTGAACGAATAAATTCAGTGAAGAATCAAAAATGTGAATAACCTTCTCAGGTTCCCCTCAACTAGTTAGCAACAATCAAGTGCCAGTATTAACATTCGAGGAGGAATTCGGCAATGGACAAGTAAATCATATCCTAGTGAAAGGATATTTCAGCTACTATAAGGCGGGGATACGATGGATTTCGTTCACCGATTTGATTTCGGTACATATATATAAAGTTGGAGATCAGCAGAAAATTATCACAGTCGACATATTCATCGAACATGGCTTTCAAAGTAAGTTTCATCGATACGTTCATTTCTGCGATTGATCGCTATACATTGATCATAACATAGATGCACAGAAACTCTGGTATAACGACTCTTAACTAAAAATCGTGACCAAAAATTGTAAATCAAAAACAGCACTCTAGAATGTAGTTCTGGTCCTTCTTCGGAAATAATCCGCAATATAATGGAAAATAGCGCGACCCCTTTCGGGAGGAAGTAGGATCCCTGCTCAGATTTTCGATCGACAAGAAAGTCTTGAACAGAATCTAATCAGTGCCAACACAAGGTATTCTATGCACCTATATTATAACGACAGTTCAGAAGCATTCGTGGTCTGGAGTGCTGTGAAGGAATTAGATTTTATTTCTGGTGATTGGCAGTAGAGCTTTACTTCAACTGTATAGTTCCCAGATTTGCGGTACGTGAAATCAACATACTTCGAATCTGGAAACCATAAATAGTTCAAATTTTTCTCAATAACAGGATTTTTACACTCCAATCTGCAATTGTTTTGGGTCGCCTCCCACACCGAATTCAAATTGAATTTGTTTAAAATCTTTCAGAAATTGTTCTTCGATCGGATTTCGAAAATTTATTCAAATTAAAATATTTTATAACTCAAAATCAACAACTTTCTCCATTTATTACAGTTCGTATCTTTCACCGCCCTTTTGGCCGTTGCCCGTGCTGGTGTACCTTTGGGATATGCCGCAGCTCCAGCTGTCTCCTACTCTAGCATCTCAGCTCCAGTAGCCCACTATGCAGCTCCAGCTATCGCCAAAGTTGCAACCTATGCTGCCCCAGCAGTATCTTACTCCAGCATCTCAGCTCCAGTTGCTCACTACGCCGCCCCAGCAGTCGCTAAAGTTGCCACCTACTCCGCTCCAGTAGCCCACTACTCCTACGCCCCAGCAGTCCAAACCTACGCTTCTCCAGTCGCTCACACCTATGCTCAAGCTCCAGTTGCCTACGCTGCTGCCCCTGCTATCGCCAAATACGCTGCTCCTCTAGCTTACGCTACCCCAGTAGCCAAGACCATCATTGCTGAACCAGAAGCACCAGCCAACTACGATTTTGGATACTCCGTCAACGACCCCCACACCGGAGACATCAAATCCCAACAAGAATCTCGCCACGGTGACTCAGTCCAAGGAAGCTACTCCCTCATCGAATCTGACGGAACAAAACGTACTGTTGAATACACCGCTGATGCTCACAACGGATTCAACGCTGTTGTACACAAAGAACCAGCTACCGTCGCTGTCAAAACCGCAGTACCAGTTGTAGCCAAATACGCCGCCCCAGTAGCTTATGCTGCTTCTCCAGTCATCACCAAAGCTTACGCTCCAACCCTATCTTACGCTGCTGCCCCAGCTGCTTACTACCACCATTAAGTAATTTCTGTATGAATGAGCTCTTAGTGCTCATCCCCATCAGGAATATTGTATATAGATGTTGAAATTGTATTTATTACGAAATTAATTCTTCGTGTTAGAATAAATAAATTGTGATGAAAGTAAGACTTTCTTTCACTACATTGAAGAAAAAGGATGAGATGAATTAATGAAATGAATGGCGCCAGGAAAATAGCATTAGCAGGTATGCAGTTATATTTCTTCGAAAATGACAAACATTACCCAAAATACGAAAGGTTAAATAATTTTCTGTTTGATCTTTAGTTATACTTATGTATTGCATCATGGAATTGAGGTGTGCTCTGAAATCAATATTGCGGAAACGAATAAACTTTGGAATCGTCAGTTTTGCATCACTGTTCCACCAACTTGAGATCTTTACCCGCTTTTGATCTGATAATAGCCTTCCATGTTATTATAAGTTCTATGCAAATCACACAATAATTGTATACATCGCCATTCATACTCTAGTCTATACCATTTCTGAATTTCCTACCCTTCAAGAAAATGAAATGCACCGTTGCCAGACTACTTCATGGCTTATAACTTTACAACGTTCTATTTTATTATTGCATCTCTTTTGAATACTGTGGAACTTCGTTCTAATACTATCAATCCCAATGGAATATTCTTATACCGTTGGTAAGACCTATTGCACTTTTAACTATTCACTTGACATGCGATTCTGTGAAAGAAAAACTAACCTCCCTTGTCCAAATGTCAAAACCTATATAAGTACTCTATGATTGCTCGATTGGTGGTAAGAAAAAGGAAGGCTTTTTTCTCTTTTCTGTATAGGATTTTTTTGGAATATTTTTTCATATAAACCTTGCCCTAATAATAATAAACACAACAAAAAAAGAATTGTCCAATTTGGTGCGATCGTTTGAACAATATGGCATTTCGAAGTTTTGAACCAACCATAGATCCTCTTTTATCGATATAGATATGAAAAATATGCTAATCTAAGACCGCCAACTACTGAAACAAGCTGCTTACTTAATTATGTAGAGGGTGAGTTTCTTGATAATCTGAAAATTGCAGTGGTGAAACCAATTTTCAAGAAGGGTGACTAGACACTATAGACCGATCAGTATATTAACATCCTAAATATTTGAGAAGATTCTAGCTGCTTAGTTTTTTCCAAAAACTCAAGATAATTTAAAACTGCCAGCCTGGGTTTAGGAAAGGCGAGAGCACTGAAACGGCAATTTAGGAGCTGATCAATGAGGCAACAGCTGCTCTGGAAAAGGGTGAAATTCCCTTGAGTGTATTTATCGACCTGACTTAGGCTTTGACCTTGTGAGGCATAATCTGCTACTCCAACGTCGATAGGCATGTGGCATCAGGGATAACCAGCTCAACCTTATTGAAAGCTACTTCCAAACAGAAGACAGGCAGTCACAATCACCACAGTTGAAGGAACCTATACCTCTGACTTTGAAATAATAAGTACTGGTGTACCTCAGGGTAGCATTCTGGGTTTTCTTTCATTTGTACTTTATGCTGATTCCCTTCCCATAACTTGTTCCTGTAAGGCCTCAAGGCCAAATATGTATGCAGATGATACGAATTTTCTCATTAAGGAGCCCATTATTGGCTCTGCTAGCGGTGTCGCTGAGAAAATGTTGAGGGGGGTGACGCGCTGATGCGAGGATAGTGGACTTGTCGTTAATTTGAACAAGACTGAAAGCATGTTTTTCTCAACAAGTAGATCAACTAGCGTTTTCCCTACTAAAATAGGCTCAGACGGGGTTACTTTTGAGGTTAATAGCTCAGTAATATTTTTGGAGATTATGATTGACCAGCATTTTAGGTAGGACATACACCTTGAACAGCTGTGGAAAAAGCTTAATACAGTTGTCTATTCGTTTTTGGTATTGAGAACTCACCTTTACTTTGATGTTTTGAAGGTACTCTTCTTCTCGAAACTTCGTCATACGGCATCATCTTTAGGGGCGGATCCAGTAATGTTGATAGCGTTTTTTTGGCACAGAAGTGGGTATTAAGATCGATTCTCAGAATGAAGTATAGAGAATCCTGTAGAGGTGTGTTTAAAAAGAATCGTATCTTACTGTTTACGGGCTGTATATATTTCGGCTCCTTGTCTTCATTTCTCAGCATAAACATTATTTCAACTCTTACAGAAATAATAATAATTTACGATAAGTTCACCCATATTCCTATCCAAGATTCCAAGGCATAACACAACTTTGCGCGAAAAAGGTCCTAACTATATCTATGGCGATTAAGGTATTCAACCATCTCCCCTCGGAGATAAGAAAAATTAAAAGTCTTGAGGCTGTCAAGAGAAGGGTATATGGACTATTGATGGAGTGCGAACCTTGCAAAGTTCTAGTATAACAGAAAAAGCTTTCGTGGGATGGGTCGAGGAATGCTGCACATCGACATCGAGAATTCAAGGAATCGTGTTCAAATTAAGTTTAAGAAAATAAAAATTGAATTGATGAAGAATCATCACTCAAGTCACATTGACCTCATACTGTAACTGAAAAGACGAGAATTCGTTGAAAAAATTTTGCAGAGCATAGCGAATGGTCGAACTTTGATTTGGATCTATGAAACCAACACTAACCTGTATTACCGGAGAAAGGAATATTTAACAAAAATCGGACACATAGCACGAATAATTATTCCAACATGTGAAGGAAGTAATTTACACTGAAGAGGAGCTACAAGTTCCACGCGAATAATAATGACATTGCAAAGGATGGATGTGGCAATTAATCGATAGATGTGCTGCTGAAGGAATTTCACTTCCAACGTTTTATTAATAATGCCCTTATTCATAAAAAGCGCAAAAATGTATCAAGGCCGAAAGTAGACACTGAAATACCATCTTGCTCCATATTCGTATTTATTAAATCTAGTTGAGCTCTTCTGTAGTTGATTCGAATTTTTAAAAGGAAAGAAGTAGTAACTGGCGTGAAGTTAAGAATATATTTTACTTTTTTATTCCACATTCCCCATTATAAAAATAAACGCTGCATTAATTTGCGAGCCATTACGAAGATAAGGTATAGAGATAAGAGAATGATTCGAGTATTCTTCACTATATTTATATCAGACGAAGAATGATGATAAACTGTAACGCACATATGACATAATTTCACATGTCACATTTCCTTATTGGCTATGATACCCAACAAAATTTCCAAAATCTTCAAAATTACGCGGGTTATATTACGAATAACTCCTTCAAGTGGACCTTATATTCCGGCCGACGGCGATGGAACACATTTTCCATTCGAAAAGTGCGTTTCATTTTTCACGCTTTAAATTTCCCACCTAAACAATAAATTTTTTTTTAGTGAAGTTGACGGATGTCTCAAGGGCACTCCAATTTATTCTCTTCGAAAAAAACCGTTTTTTCACATGAAAAAATCGGGTTAAATTTGAAAGTCTATGAAAATTGACTTCAAAATCGTTTTTCGGCGATTGTTAATCATGCTTTTTCACTTAGGTCCCCCGTAATCATAAACTGGTCTGGTTTGGTTGGGTGCGAATGGTGCGATTTTATTGGTATCTATCATATATGGTCTGATCGAAAGAGAAATTGTCATTTTCATCAACTCCCTTGTTTGAACTAGTATTCGAAATATGTTTTCACATTCTGCAGGCGCTTTTTTAGGGGTGATTCAAATATCATAATTGAATGAGAAGGATTTATGATACTCATTCCTACTGTATTAATTATTCATCGAAATATGGTATTTTGCTTTCTTTCTGTGATTTCCGGAAGGCACAGAGTAATTAAACTCAGTTATAGAAAGCTATTTTTGCTTATGTCTAGTTTTTCTATGATTACTCTAAAAGTCTTCATTTTAGGTATTGGGTTTGTTTATGGATCTACTCCTCTTTCTATACGTAGAATCGAATAAGAGAATGATAAATATAGAGTTGATGGATTTGATTAGTTGAAGTTGATGATTTTTCGCCATTTTTTCCATAAGATTCTCAATAACGAATCAAATCTCTCATTCTCAATAACTTATTAACCGTAGTGTTGTTACCGAAGATATGGCATTATGGCAATTGACATCGAAAAAGTTGATGATGCAATAATATACCGGATGTGCCTTTGAAATAGGTTCCGGTATAACCGCAAGTTGCAGATATACCCTATTTTATTTATACACTGTGTGTTCAATGTTTTGTATTCCACACCGTTGGCCCACAACGATTAACTAAAGGTGAGTCACCACTATAAGTTTTTCAAAGGTTCTGTAATGGTCCATTATTGTAGCTGTGAAGAAGTCCAAATATATGGACGAAACGTTGCTGAAGTAAGAGGTTGTGTTTTATTGGCTGTCCTACTTCCCATTATCCTTTTTCATATGTACTATTTTGTATTTTCTGTTCCACTGTTGCAATATAGGAAATTATTACAATGAGGGATTTCGGAGATATAAACCCTAATTTGTGACACTCTTTCTGACAACAAATTTGACAATGTAACTCAACAATCGCTTGAAGTGATTTCGCATGGCGTAGTACATCGAATCAATGCAGAATTGAACGAAAATTTCAAATATGTATAACTATACAAGGTGTTACATCCGGGCAATTTATTTTAGAACGACACGTAATGATTTACATTTTTTTCATTTAAAACGGTACATTTCACGAGAAGAATAAAAGAAATGAAAAAGTTTTTATCTAGGTATCAAATCAGGCTATCAGATTTAAATTTTTCTCATGTTGTTGCGAAAGATTTTCTTATAATTAAGTCAACAAAAATCATAGGGGTAGTCTACTTCAACCCCTTCCATTCATTCTGAAAACATGATGAAATATCAAGAAAGTGTGCTTTCATAATAATAATACTTCCATGGAATATCACCATTTTATCGCTTTTCGTTTTTGAGATACAAAATAAAGACATCATCGTTCCGCCATCTTTGAATCGCGATATCTGCCTAACGATTCACTTTTGAACCAACATTTATGAAGAAAATACCCTTTATTTTGAAGAAGGAATATTCTGCGGACTCAATTTGAAACACCCTGTAGAACATCAATTAGTCTCGCCATACAATAAATAATGCAAATAATAATTGCAAAATCAGCCCAATTCAAGTCAAGACCGTATCAAGTCCAAGTACAAAAGCCAAGAATTTCGGCGATGTCTCTGTAGGTGAAAGGCTAGGCTACTGCAGGAGGCGGGGTTCGATAATTTCGTTATTTCGCCTACAGTATGAGAATTGGTATATATAGATTGGCTGCAGCGAAGAAATAACATACCTGATCCATACTTCAATCATGGCATTCAAAGTAAGTTCACTTATATATTTACCATATACATATTCCATTCACGAACTTATATGCGAGCACTCGCATTGTCACTGAATGTTGCACTTTTTTTGCCAACCGATGATTAGTTGATTTGAATTCTTCAATATATACTTGTTCCTTCGCAAAATTGAAATTTTCATTTTTTTTGCTCGCTTTTGGTATCTATGTCAAAAAATTTTCCTTTTTTATAAAATCTAGTCAAATGCTTGTTTCTTCTCAGTTATCCTTATTCAAATTATACTCATTCTATAATCAAGGTACTTCAAACACGAAAAAGACAGTTCGATAAATTCAATTTCTAATTAGAGGCACCTACAGAAGGGCCATTGATGGACGGGCCCCTCCATATTCATGCAAGTGCCAATGCTGCGAATTCTCCATTATCAATTCATTGTAGGAAATTAATATTTTGTTATTTTTCAGTTCGTCTCCTTTGCTGCTCTTTTGGCAGTAGCACGTGCTGGTGTTCCTTTGGGATACGCTGCAGCTCCAGCAGTCTCATACTCCAGCTTATCAGCACCTGTAGCTCACTATGCAGCTCCAGCTATCGCCAAGGTTGCCTCTTATGCCGCCCCAGCAGTATCATACTCCAGCATCTCAGCTCCAGTTGCTCACTACGCTGCCCCAGCAGTCGCTAAAGTTGCCACCTACTCCGCTCCAGTAGCCCACTACTCCTACGCCCCAGCAGTCCAAACCTACGCTTCTCCAGTCGCTCACACCTATGCTCAAGCTCCAGTTGCCTACGCTGCTGCCCCTGCTATCGCCAAATACGCTGCTCCTTTGGCTTACGCTACTCCAGTAGCCAAGACCATCATTGCTGAACCAGAAGCACCAGCCAACTACGATTTTGGATACTCCGTCAACGACCCCCACACAGGAGACATCAAGTCCCAACAAGAATCCCGTCACGGTGACTCAGTCCAAGGAAGCTACTCCCTCATCGAATCTGACGGATCAAAACGTACTGTTGAATACACCGCTGATGCTCACAACGGATTCAACGCTGTTGTACACAAAGAACCAGCTACCGTAGCTGTCAAAACCGCAGTACCAGTTGTAGCCAAATACGCCGCCCCAGTAGCTTATGCTGCTTCCCCTGTCATCACCAAAGCTTACGCTCCAACCCTCTCTTACGCTGCTGCCCCAGCTGCTTACTACCATCACTAAGTGACATCTAGAAGTAGCTCTTGTTGAATTTTTGTACATATTATGTTGAAAATTAATTTATTTTGAGGCTTGTCCTTATATTTTTCCTGGTATGAATAAATTTTCGATTACCATATTGAAGTTCAGTGATGAAGCAACATCCAAGGTGGGTCAAGTGTTGAATATGAGAGTTACGCGCCTTGTTAAAGTCAACTGAAAAATCAACATTCACTGAAAATAAATAATTGAACTGAAAGTTAACAAGTACGCTATTGCGAATTCCTTTTTCGAAAGTGATGATTAGCTCTCTCCATACCAATATCCAGATATTTTCCTTATTCAGCACGAACTGCTGGAATTAGGATCAGAATATTGTGAAAATAGAATTAAGGATCCATCAGAATTAACAAATGTGTTTCAAAATCAGGCAACTCCAGAAATATTCAAAGTCAACAAAGTTTCATCAATCAGAGTAAAAAAAGTGGGTCGATCCACCTTATTGGTAGATTCGCATGCAAGAATCCCACGAAAAAAATTTTTGACAGATGTCAAAAAAAATTTAACAGTACTTGCTAAGCAATTGTCCATAAACCTGACTATGCTATAACAGAATTATTGGGAATTTTTTATCAATAATTCTTAAGCATTTTATATGGTTCGCGGTTTGAAATTAACTTTAGTTTTATTCAGTAGAGAAACATTCTCAGGAAATTTTTGGAACACGTTGAATATCTCATCATATTATATTTTCAGTCATGTATCGTTTACCCACAAATCCCAATATTCATCTTCAAAGCATGAAAAGCAAAAAAGAGGATTGGGAACATGAATACACCGACAATAATTCCAAAGAAAATACAATGAAATGATATACCAGATGGTTCTAAAACCGCTACAGGAGCTGGCGCTGGGATTTGCAGGGCAAGTTCCAAGTGTGCCCGATCGTTAGGCTCCTGTACAAGGGTCCTCCAAACGGAAATACTTGCAATCGGAAGATGCCTAGACATAAATCTATCAAGAAACTATCAGAAGGTCGATATAGCTATTTATACAGATAGTCAAGCTGCTATTAAGGCACTGAGCTCCTACGTCATTGACTCAAAGCTGATTTGGGATTATGGCAAGAAGAATAAGGTCTTTTTAATCTGGGTTCCCGATCATTCGGGATCCGTAAGAAACAAAGAGGCTTATACACTTGCCAGAAAGAGCGCACACAAACTCCACTCACTAGCACAGAAACTTTCTGAGGTATAGGAATATGCACCTATAAGGAGAAGTTTACGGTAAAGGAGAAAACCGAAAGAAAAAACTCTGGCGGAATCTCCTAGGGATGGATCACTCCAAAAAGTTACTCTGGAACTTTGAAACTGCTAGATCCAGAAAATATCTGGATCTCAGTAAGAACCAACTACACCTACTCATTGGCTTTCTCACAGGACATTGTTGCCTAAAGAAGCATCTGTTGAGAGTGGATTCACTGTGACCCTTTTTTTTCTAAGAAATTTTTGAAATCTTTTGAATTTATACCTGGATATTGGTCTGTTAGGTTAGAAGTATTTGAATATCGTGATCTTTCAGTGCATTAACTGTCAATTTAATGAAATCATTTGCATTTTGTGTTTTTGATGTTAGTATGTAAGCATATCTAGTGAAATGATCAACTAGGAGATCATGAGATGTAAATATTTTTTGTGGATCTTGAGCCACCGTGAATGAAATACAAGAGCTCTGCTCTTGGAGAGAAGAATGGACTGCTGTACCAATCTCATTACCACGAGAATTAAAGAAAATCTATGTATGAAATGTGAAGGAAATACCACAAAGTAAATACTGAATGAATGGTACTCACGGCTTGCCTTCTTTGAAGAATTGGGTTTGGCTAGTTTTCTGTTGCTTTTTGTAGTTTAATAGTTTGTGTCTTCCACGCAATGAATTCACTGTATTTACTCTAGAGTTTATTCAAAAATGTTCTGGCAGGCACGTGCTAATTCGCGTTCAGGTGAACCACTGCTTCGAGCGTAAGGAGAGCAAGAATTGAAGTTTTAAGGCGCTGTAAGGCTTGTTACTTGGCCGAGTTATGAACAAAGTGCAAGTGCTTTTAAAGAGGGTAGTTTTTCGGGTTCGGGTTCACTTCCGGCCATAGATACGAGGACAGAGGGGATATCCACAGAATTCTCATGTCTGTGCTTTGCCGAAGTTCCATCAACAGCATGACTTTGTGGTATGATGAATAAAGAAAAAATATGAATTTTGAACACACCGAATCCACCTATTGTGTCTATGGAGACTATTTCAAAAGGTTTTCTTGCGGGACCCAGATGTGACATTAAACCAATTTTGTCTTGCCTTCTCCATTTATTTTGTATACATACGTCACAACATCTACAGGTTTTCTTTATATTTTCTGATACAATTTCTGCTGTATAAAACGGCAGTTTTTCGTTTTTCATTTGGTTTATTCCAATAAGACAAAACTTCTTATGTGTGTCTTCAATCAATTTTTCACTAAATCCTTCTGATGAGAAAATTTTATCTTTATTTCTTGCTTTTTTATAATACAAATTATTTTCTAGCGATTTGTGATCTGAAAATACTTTGAAATGTTTGCCTATGAGCAAGTCTGGATCAAAGATAGCTAAAACTGGTTGAGTGCAGAGGAAATTTTTCATATATTCAAAGGCTTTTTGACAGCCTTCCGACCAAAAAAATTCTTGTCCTTTCCTCGATAAGTTATGCAGTGGGTCTAGAATTAGGGAAATCTTCAGTACATATTCATTATGAAAATTCATTTTTCCTAAAAATTATCGAACATTCTTCTTATTCTCCGGCACAGGAAAATTTCTTATGGAGATTTAATTATCTTTTATCAGAGAAATTGAGTTATGTTTAATTATATGGCCTAAGTATTGAACAGAGTCCAGTGCAAATGTACACTTAGATAGCTTCAATCTGAACCCTTCTTCGAAAGATTTCAAAAATATTAATATGTCATCTATGTTATTGACTGTAAAGTTTGATGAGCAATTTTCCTTATTATATTGCCTAAAATTCTTTGGAAGATAGCCGGTGATGTTTTTAATCCAAATGGTAGGCGAATCCATTGAAAATGGCCTTCTTGGGTCACAAAGCCTGTTTTTCTTCGATCTTCAATTCGAAGAGGAATGGACCAAAATGCGAAATTTATATCAGGTTTTGAGAAATATCTGCAATTTCTTGTTTTTATCACTAGATCTTCAATAAGTGGAAAAGGTTGCGATTGAGGGACTATAATCATATTTCAGTCTCTGAAATCTACGCACAATCTCGATTTCTTGTTTTCATCTCTTTTATAAGCTAACGTTACTGGAGCAGCAAATGGGCTGTATCATCAGGTTTCTTTTAAGTATTTTGAAATCCGTTCTTCTATTTCTTTTTTATCTTCGATTGTACATCTATATGGTCTTTTACTGCAATGCTCATTTATTATAAGATCTATTCTGGCTTCGTAATCTTTCACAATGCTTATATAATATTTATCTTTCACAAATATATTCTTGTATCAGTCTATTAGATTCATAATTATTATTTTTTCATGACGATAGAAGTGATTTGTTGAGACCATTGAAGGTATCTACTTAATATGCTCATTAAAATTTATTTGATACTAATTTATTATTTTATTACATTCGGAATATTTTTGATCTATCTCTAATTTTTCATTTTGTATCAATTTGAATTTCTCCATACAATCTAATCCTATAAGGAAGTCATGTTTGAAATTCTCATCATTAATTATGAACACATTAGTATAATATTCTATATTTCAAATCTGGATTTTTATTTTAATTAATCCATATGTTTCATAAACACCATTAATTGTTTTTGAATTTGTTTTCCTTATTTCATTACCTTTAGAAGTTTATCAATTTTGAATTTATTAATGTAACATTTGAATCTGGGTCATTAATAGCAGGTCTTGTAAGGTATCATTCAATTTAATTTGGAGTTCAATTAATGGTGGCAAAATTAGTTTTTTGGATCCTCATCACTTAGTTCTACATCTGAATATAAATGGTTCACTTGCCTAACCCTATTACTTTTATCTTCCTGATTTTTGAACCAGCATTCATCCTCAGAATAAAAACGTGTTTTTTTTTCCTTTTCCTTCACATATTTTTCAGGGTATTTTATTCCCACATTTCTCTTTTGTGTTTAGTCTACTCTTTTGCATTTCTGAATTTTCCTCATGAATTGAATGTTGTAATTCACTTACTTCATTATGTAGGTCTTCAGTCTTTCTTAATTTTCCCCTATCAATTCTATCAATGATGTAATTTGGCAAGCCCATAGCAATTAGATCTATTAATGTTTCATTATCAATAGTTTTTCTTACTTAAGCTAGCTAACGCATATCTTATTGAAGACCAACCTTTACTAGCAAATGTGTGGCAGAAACTTTTCACTTTCCATTTTGTTTCAAATGTGAGCTTGAAGAGTGTACTGGCTTCCGTCCCCTTTGCCATAAAAGATTTTGAAAATTCAATTTTCTCATTATCGCTTGTTAACTCAAATCGTTCACATTCTTTTTCAAAATCAGTTATTCATTGATTCTCGTTCGAATTTTTACCATCAAAATTTTCAATTGTGAATTCTTCATCGAATTTTCCAATATTGTTTCCTTCTGATTTTAGTTGTTTTTTTCCGAGTAGTTCTTCTAATTGTTCGACTAATGGTTGTTCTGCTGCATAAGTAGCCACTTCACTAGTAGGTAGGTATTTTGTTCGCAAATTACTCCTTCTGAATATTCTTCATTAAATTGCAAATTACCTTCTTCATCAAAATAAACGTCCTTTAATTCTTCAGTTGAACTAACCCACAATTGTCTCATTTGATTCCTTTGTTTTAGGGCAGCATATCACGAGGAGCTGATTGAGACGCCTATGTTCAATAAGGTGAAGAAAGCGCTAAAACAAAGGAATCAAATGAGACGAGTGTGCTTAGTTCAACTGAAGAATTAAAGGACGTTTATTTTGATGAAGAAGGTAATATTCCTGTGGAATTCTATATGCATGTCCATCCTGCGTGATGACTCTGGTTACACACAATGATACGTTTGATTTTCCATCCGAGGCTTCTAGCACCTTGAATCTAAACTGTAGCTTGTCCATCTTGATTCACAACGGGAATGTTGTTTTATAATGTTTCATTGGATTTATTTTGGGTTCATCAAGTTCCTTTTGTAGGTCAGAATAATACAAGAATTGTTTCTCTGTAAATCAAAGAATTTAATATTTTATACAAAAATACAATTACATACAAGAATGTTGCTCTCACCTGTAAATCAAAGAAACACTATTAAATGTTATTATTCACAATGTTGAAATTTGGATTACACTGTTTTCAGTAGGCACTACGTACAATGAATGGATAAAGAATAAATTGGGTCGACTCCGTCGATTTCCACATTCATACATTTATTGGTTAATTGATTTATTACTCGCGAAAGCCATTGAACTTGAACAATAGATATGCAGGTAGTTATTTCTTACATTCATTCGGAAATTATTAAAATATTTTGCTTTCAAAGTTTCAAATAAACCATTTCTGAAAAAGTCAACAATTTCATCTCATAATACCAATAAAGATGAAAATTTTCCGGCAAAATTCGCTCATGACATTTTCTCCAAAATCACTCGCCTCACAGATAACAGAAACACTAGATTCGACACTTCCTTAGACGAAGCTGACATACTATTTTAATTCAGCTTCGCAAACACGAGTAGCGCTAGTGGTACTATTTTTTGAATAACGATCATGCGTATTCTGAGGATCTAGTTAACCTGTGTCGTGATCCGTGGAATCAGTCATCTGTCGTTTGAAATTCAAAAATTCAAAATTCAAATTCTTTTTAGTCCGCTTGTGAATACAGACCCTCGTTTGAGTTTGGTGCTTTTGGTTGATTTTTTCGTTAAAAGTTTATTCAAAAATGGGAAAAGTTAGGCCGTGTTGTATACCCGAGTGTAAGGACAGAATAAGTCAAAGACATCGTTTTCCTCAACCTAGAAGGAATCCGGACTTATTTGAAAAGTGGATTGAAATTTTAAAGCTTAACATGCCGGACAATTTGAGTGATGAAAACATTTATAATAGGTTTTATGTGTGCCATAGACATTTTTCACCTAGGTTCCACAAAGGGAACTTATTGACCCAATCAAGATACAAGCTCTGATTTTTTAACTACATGCAATTTTGGTGTTTTGTGGCTTTATGGAGGATGTAATTTTCGTATGCTCATCTATTTTCATTTTAATTTACATGTAATTTATTTGTATTTTCAATATTTCTTTAAATTATTTACATGTATTTCCCCATTTATTCTTTCTATTGAAATACTATGTGCTGAATATATAAATGATACAGCATTTGTGCGTTTCATTTGTTCATAAAGATTAATTGAGATAAAAGAAACAAAGGATACATTTTGAATTTCCCGCCAAGTTTTTTTGCTACTTAATAAGGGTTCGCTAACACCAGGGGGCGTTCGAAACAGTATTTCGGAGGTTTGAACGTCAGTGTCTCATCTATTTAGTTCTGTTATCTGTGACTCGCCTGACGGCTCATGATTTTGATTCAGCCGTCATTCTTAAAATTGCCGCAAAACAACAAACTTGAATATCACAAGAGAGAAATTTTACCTGCTTAAATTTCTTCTCGAGTGGTATTCGACATGACTATTTCCCGAGAAATTGCTTACAGTGATATGGTCACATTGGACACGTATTGCGCCATTTGACAAATAAGTATTTATCATAGATTAACTGAAAGTTGTTTGTTTTCTCTATGGTATAAATTTCCGAAGCTATCTATGAATTTGAGAAACGTCAAAAATGTTTTCGCTGGAAAACCAACTTGTAAGTTTTGCCGGTTGGAATAAAGTTCCTCACTAAAAATCGAACGAGTGAAATAGTTTTTTAAATTTTTTTGTAAATTTGATGTATGAGGAATCATTGAGGTTGTTAGTTGGTTCTTGTGGAAAATTTCCACTGCCATGTGTCTTTTATTTAAATCCTTGAACGAAGTTAACCTCAACATTGATGTACTTGAGTGAGTTTGGAACTGTGAATGTTTCTTGATTAAATTGTAAATTTTTTGTTCCCTGATGAAGGCAGAGTGATCCGCAGAAATTTTGTAAATTTCAATAAAGGAAATTTAACTGACTATTTCACTCATTCCATTTTTAGTCAGGAAGTTTCTCGATAAAGTTTCTCAAATAATAATAATGATTTTTATTTTTTCAACATGGTTTCAAAATTTACAACAATGGGAAAATATTTCAAAATAACAGGGAATAGATAACTATCGCTTTAATCTACAATATACAAAGAATTCTTCTAAACACTACGGTTCACAGAGAATGTTTCAATTACGAATGCTTCTCTTATATTCTCTAAAGTCTTTTAGTCGTTGTATATTTTCAGGTATGGCATTAAAGATTTTCATGCACATGTACAGAGGCTGGTTTGACTCAAAGATAGTTTGTACTGCGGATATATACAGGGTGAGTCTTTGACTTGTACATATATTTTAACTGTGGATTCCTCTCATCAAACGAAACACTTTTTTTTATACCATTTTTCAAAACTCGGTTTGGTTTCTAAGATACAGGGTGTCGAAAATCCATGAAAAAAACACTTTTCTGTTTATATCTTCGAAACCGTTATTTCGAATGAACTGATTTTTGGTTGAGTTTTTACTCTATTCATGGTGCATATTCCTCAATCAAAACCAATTCAGTATCTCTACTAGTATAAAAGTTACAGGGTAGTCGACTCACCAATACACGCTTACACACCATAAAACCACTTTAAAAAGATAAACGGTTCATATTTTCGAAAGAATCAATCATTTAAGAAACTAAAAGTATTCTTATTTTTTTCAATAAAACGCGTCGTTTCCGAGTTATTTCCAATTTTACCCGGAGAAATTTGACGAAAAAATCATTAATTTCAAGAATAATCTGAATGCGTCTCTGAATTAATTATCATCGAATATTATTCCTTCTCTGGTCTAAACAATGTTGTCACAATATTAATCAACTTTGTCGAGATATTTCAATAAGAAAATCCCACAAATGTGGGAGATAAAATTGAACACCAAGGAGGATTTAACACGCACAGTTTCTATTGAAAATTCATAGTTACCGGTCCATATTGAAGTTAAATTCGATTAAATGCAAAATTCGGATATGAATGATGAATCTCGATACAGACTACTTATTAAATTGAAATTATTGAAAACTGAAATGATACCTTATAATCTGTGTCGATGTTTTCATCTAAACAATATCCTCCTGGAATTTTATAAACTCGACACGGTCAAGATTATAATAATTCACTTCACATAATGAATCACATTAGAACAATAATTCACTGAATGTATTCAGAACTTCACATAATGTTTACAGTTTGTTCAGAGACTCTGGTTTGTTATTGTTTATAGTTGGCCTCTAGATACCTAACCAATCTTTCGGTTTTCGCTCGACGCATGCGTGGTAAAATTGGCGGCAAACTCGATTTATGATGGAAGGAAACGGCAGAATTCATAGATATTTATACCACGGTACACAAGTGTATCGTGATTTATTCTATGGTTCGTAACAAATCCTTAACCTCAATGAAAATATCAGAAAGCTGACAACATTTCCTTGATGTTTCTGTGCAAACATTCACAGAATGGATACAAAATAGATTAGGTTAGGTTGTTTAATAATAAATTCTGATGATCTGAATTGAAAGTCGTTTTTCATGATATTGTTTGGGAATTTCGTGGAAAATATGAACAAGTTAATAGTGTTCACAAACTAATATGCAGAAAAATCGAAGAAGGAACTTATTTTGGTGTGAGAAATGTGGGTTCTCAGTTGCAGATATAATAGGATGAAACTAACTGTTTTTGTTGAAATTATCGTGTTTGCAACATTTTTATTCCAATAAGGTTAGTACTAGAGTATTCCCCGAATGTATTAACTCAATTTCTATCGAGAAATATGAACTTTGCATCAATTCCAGAAGATCATTCCAGAGGCGTAGTCAGACCAATTTTTTTTTTAAATGACTATATCTTTTTAACAGAGCCGAATTCGGAAAAATGGAAAATGAAAAAAAGGTTTCTTTTGACCTCAAGAATCTTCAGTTGAAATATATGTACAAGTCGAAGACTCACCCTGTATAGGGATCCATTTGTCTGGTTGAATTTTTATTTTCAAACTCACAAAAAAGTTCACAGTGTTTCACTATAAATAACAAACATTCATATATAAATAGACCAGTTACGGTCATAATCTTGTTCGCTTTGAAGAGACCACGGCATGACTCCCTGTACGGTTTATGACACAATATTCTCAAAGCCCATTTTTGAAACCTAAATATTTTATCGGAAATTTTTAAATTACCCCAAAACATAACACTATAAACGATGAGTGACTGAAAGTTGGCGAAATATACCACCCATAGTGTTTGCCTGTCTACGTAATTGCTCAGGATACTTAACTGATAAAGAACAGGTATTAATCTCTTTCCTACAGAATCTACCTGGGTGTCCCATTTCATGTTACTATCCAATATAATTTCCAGGAACTTTGGGTTATTATTAATTGAAATTTTGGTGTTATCAAATATCAGTTTGTTAGGAATCTCCAAGTTGAATTGGTCAGTGTGAAATATACCTAACACTCTCAGTCTTATCCATATTTATCGATATTTTATTGCTATAACACCATTGCTTTATGTCAGCTATGATATGAATTGATGATGTTAACACAACAGAAAGATCTTTAGAAGACGTAATAATATTTGCATCATCCGCATACAATAGGACTGTATACGTTTTTCATCATAGTTGGAAGATCATTAATATAGACAACGAATGAAAGTGGACCCAAAATACTTCCTTGAGGGACACCCATACTAAGAGACTGTTCCCTTGAAATAAATTTCGTAGCATTTTCAGAGATGATTTCCTTCGGTTTACGTCTCTCAAATAGCTTTCTATAAGTTTTAGCTGATTATCTCTAATTCCGTACGCTCCTAGCTTCCGAAGAAGAAGCTCATGATGAACACAATTCATAGATAGCTTCGAAAATGAGTGCCATAGAAAAAACAAACAACGTTCAGTTAGTCTATGATGAATACTTATTTGATAAAGACCGCAATACGTGCCCAATGTGGCCATATTACCATATTTTCTCGTGAAATAGTCATGTCGAATACCACTCGAGATGAAATTTATTTAAGCAGGTAAAATTTCTCTTGTAATATTGAAGTTTGTTGCTTTTCTGCAATTTCGCTCATGACGCTCACGAAATTGCCTTTCATGTTACATCTCTTGTGGTATTATATATGACTATTTCACTCATTCCATTTTTAGTGGATCAGTTTCCTTAGCAACACTCGTTTCTCATCGATAAAACATGGAAACTGGCAAAACTAACAAGTTGGTTTTTCAGCGACAAACAACGTTTAGTTGATCTATGATGAATTCCTATTTGTCAAATAGCGCAATACTAGCCCAATGTGACCATATTTTTTCATGAAATAGTCATGTCGAATACCACTCGAGATGAAATACAAGCAGGTAAAATTTCTCTCTTGTAATATTCGAGTTTGTTGCTTATTGACAATTTCGCGAATGACATTTGTATCAAAATCACGAGCCGTCAGGCGTGTGATATTCGACTGTCTTTTGGTTAAGTCGTCGCTTGTCAAACTTCGACATAAAGTGAGGAAAGGATTCAAGAAGAATAATATAGTTTATGAATTTCGTTTTTAATTACAACATAAAAACAATATTTACAGTCAAAGGTATTCTCGTTATCGCAAGTGTTATATTCTGCCATTATTTACCAGGCGTTGACTGGAGAAGCGTATCTTGATACAACTGATCCGTGAGAATATACTGGAGAATAAGCTCTGGAAAGAACAGCTGGAGCGGCGTAAGACTGTGCTACTGTTGGTACACCATAAGAGTGAGCAAGTAGAGATGGAGCGGCGTAAGAGTGAGCAACAACCGATGGAGCAGCGTAAGAGTGAGCAACAACAGAAGGAGCATAAGAATGGGCAATGACAGATGGAGCTGCATAGGTCTGAGCTACAACTGGAGCGCTGTGGGTTACAGTTTTGGATTCGTATGAAGAGGATACGGCAGCTGGAGCAGCAATGGTTCTGGTGGCAACGACAGCTGGTTCATGGTGGGTATAAACAGCTGGTGCGGCAATGGTTCTGGCGGCAAGAACTGCTGAGTTGTAGTTGTGGTGAGCAACAACAGCTGGAGCAGCATAAGTCCTAGCAGCAACTACTGCAGGAGCAGCGTAGGTATGGGCAACAACTGGAGCATTATGGGTGATAGTTTTTGATTCGTAAGAGCTGGATACTGCAGCTGGAGCAGCGATGGTTCTGGTGGCGACGACGGCTGGGGTATGGTGGGCATAAACAGCAGGGGCGGCGATAGTTCTGGCAGCAACAACAGCTGGGGCAGCAACAGTTTCAACAGCAGCAACTGGAGCAGCTACTGCAAGAGGTTCTTTGCGCACAACAGCGTTGAATCCGTTGATGGCATCGGCGGCGTAGTCTACGGTACGTTTAGTTCCATCGGAATCTACGAGAGAGTAGCTACCTTGGACAGCATCACCACGGCGAGATTCTACTTGAGATTTGTGGTCGCCGGTGTAGGGGTCGCTTACTGAGTATCCAAAGTCATAATGAGCTGGAGATTCAGGCTGAGTTATGACGGTCTTGGCTACTGGGGCCAAAGCTAGTGGAGCGGCATAGGTCTCTGCGATGAGTCCAGCACCATGGATGGCGCTTCCACGGGCAACGGCCAAAAAAGCGGTAAATGCGAGGAACTGAAAAAACGTTTTTATATTCAATTCGTCGATAGGTGAAAATTTCTTCGAAAGTTTATTTTTGCTGTTAAAATTTTATAATATATGCTAACTCAACTTCACAAGAAAATTCCGTTCAATTTGCGGAACTTTCTTTCGATTATGAATTGATTGTAATTTTCAGCTTCATTTTGAAGGACCAGTAAACTAGTCAGCTGTGAGAATTAGCAGATTATCATTGACATCATATTAGGAAATAATTATTGGGTCCAAAAGTGTTTATAGATATCGAAGAAACTCACTTTGAAAGCCATTATAGTTGTGATCAATGGAAGGGTTGAACTGTGTTGTCGAAATATTGGCAGTCACAAGTTAATATATACCTTATAGATCCAACGTGGGCGTGTCCCATCTGACGTAAACAACAAAAAAGCATCCAAGGTTCAATTTTTAATTCCTGTTCGTATTCTACAATGAATGTGGTTTACGGAAAGGAGAGTTCGATGGCATTTATAAAAGTAGGCATGCAGTTTGTCCAACAATGTTAAAATGATATATCCGGTTCCCTAGTCAAGAAATCATTACCGGTGCTGGCGAATATTCAACAAAAGACTAGGCCAATATGTACCTATGCAGCTGTTGTAACAATACAATAAAATTTCGAACATTCGTTCAAATTGTACCCATATACTGGTACTGAAGCCGTCCAACTCTGCTCGACTTCCAAATAAAAGCAATTTCCCAAATTCCTAATCATACGATGTTGACACGAGAAATCCCAGTCGAATTCGGTGATTAGTTCCAGACATATTTGGATTTGATAACACGATCTCAATGAGTTTCATATATACTTGAAATTTGTTATTTAATTATCAATACCAAATTTCAACTCAGATATGGATTTTTCGAACTAAGAGTTGAGAAATTAAACTTCAAAAATACTTCATAAGAACGTCCATCCTATAATTTCATGATAAAATGCGAAAATTATATACATTTGGAGTCCCACTTTTATGTACATCTTTATTTATCGTCATTTTTATCAATATATGAGTGATTTCTAACAAATGCCGATATATTTATGTGTGTTCTGATCAGTGTTGGTAATCTGCCGGAATTATTCTTCTACTCGTTACCAAAATTAATAGGGGACCTTGGAAGTCATTGAACTATCAGCAAGGTCTGGATGACCACACCTTTTTCTCCTCGCAAATTCAGACGGATATATAAACCTCCGTGTCTCAATATTTCGACATCAAACCCTCCTAGTGTCATAAAGTAAAATGACATTCATTGTGAGTAAAACCAGAGTATTTGTCACATATGTATATGATTTTCATTCATCATAAAAACTTCGAGGAATGTGTCCCATTTTGCTTGAGACTGCACTGTATCTATTTCAGCTATTATTGAAAATAGAGACATGCGGTTTTCGCGACCCTGTATCAATTTTTCGTAAAACTTTTGAAACCACAAACAGAAATATTCCAACTACATTTGTTCCCAAAATACAGGGCGAAAACGAAAATGTTCACTACTGAGATGTTATTTCCATGGCGTATTCAAAAATTTTTTTCATAGGACTGTTTTTAAGATTGGTCACAAACTTGATATTTTTGAATGGAACACCCTGTATATTTCAATGTCCAATTTTTTTAATTTTTTTCTGAATACTTGCATTCATCACAACCTAATTTTCAATACATTTCAGATTCAAATATCAGAAAAATTCATATTTATGTTTGTTGATTCGCCTTTTTTGAATATATATATATTACAATAAAAACGTGAAAATAAGGCTTCAATTGTTTCAGCTCGTCGCCTTCGCCGCTTTTTTGGCCGTAGCTCGTGGAAGCGCCATCCACGGTGCCGGACTCATCGCAGAGACCTATGCCGCTCCACTCGCTTTGGCCCCAGTAGCCAAGACCGTCATAACTCAGCCTGAATCTCCAGCTCATTATGACTTTGGATACTCAGTGAGCGACCCCTACACCGGCGACCACAAATCTCAAGTAGAATCTCGCCGAGGTGATGCTGTCCAAGGTAGCTACTCTCTCGTAGATTCCGATGGAACTAAACGTACCGTAGACTACGCAGCCGATGCCATCAACGGATTCAACGCAGTCGTGCGCAAAGAACCTCTTGCAGTAGCTGCTCCAGTTGCTGCTGTTGAAACTGTTGCTGCCCCAGCTGTTGTTGCTGCCAGAACTATCGCTGCCCCCCCTGCCAAAAATGTCTCATAGAAACTGATAGAAAATGTATGTATGAGAACTTATGAGATCCTAATTGGATAGTGAAACCGCAATTCCGTATAAAAACATATACGATATTCATCAGTATTTAATGGAGACTACAGATACACATTGGTTTAGGTTCTAATGGCATTTCCTAACGTAAATCATATCCGTTTCTATAAGCGATTCCTACATTGAATTGTCCTTGTTCCTACGAGTTTTTATAAGACTCAATAGTTTTCAAATGTGTTTTTCTCACATAACTCATATCTGTTCCTACGAGTTTTGATGAGAATCTATAGTTTTCAAATGTGGTTTTCACACACAATACCTACCTGTTTCTAATGTGTTTCCACAGATAACTCATATCTGTTTCTACGAGTTTCTATAAGAATCTATAGTTTTCAAATGTGGTTTTCACACACAATACCTACCTGTTTCTAATGTGTTTCCACAGATAACTCATATCTGTTTCTACGAGTTTCTATAAGAATCTATAGTTTTCAAATGTGTTTTTCACTCATAAGACCTACCTGTTTCTAATGTGTTTTTACATATAACTCATATCTGTTCCTACGAGTTTTGATGAGAATCTATAGTTTTCAAATGTGGTTTTCACACATAATACCTACCTGTTTCTAATGTGTTTTAACACACAACTCATATCCGTTTCTACGAGTTTCTATAAGAATCTATGGTTTTCAAATGTGGTTTTCACACATAAGGCCTACCTGTTTCTAATGTATTTTTACAAATAACTCTAATCCGTTTCTACGAGTTTTTATAAGAATCTATAGTTTTCAAATATGGTTTTCACTCATAATACCTACCTGTTTCTAATGTGTTTTTACACATGCTTCATATTCGTTTCTATGAGAATCTATAGTTTTTCAATGAGGTTTTCACACGTAATACCTACCTGTTACAAATCTGTTTCTACCTCGGTTTCTACACAAAATTAATTTCTGCTGTATGTTTTACGAGTGGATGAGGTTTGAAAATAAATGAGAATGTATAAGATTTCAAGGTTATAAGGATCTATAGTTCTCAAATTGTGTTTCTGATGGCAATTCAGAAAATTAGTACAATATGGTTTGCATGTGTTTAACCAAGAGGATAATAGAAGAGAATGTATGACATTGAAGTTAGAGTGAAAATGTAAATTCATATCGTACCATCACCGATATTCGCCAGAAATCATTACAATTCACAGTTAATCATTCGCTAATGAGAATTTGACAGTTTAAAAGTTTAGTTGAAATATCTTCCATATGTTTCTAACTGAAATTCCTAGGATTATAATAATACGTTTTTATATGGTTTCATATTATGTACCTTTGTTCGAACTATTGGTTGGTGGATTTATGCAGTTGGAGTGAAAGAATTCATAGCGGCTTAAAATGTTTATTTCTGATCCGTTCATGAGATGCTTATAAATACATACTGAATTATTACGTATTTGACTGACGAGTGACATTGACATTTCATAATTTCATTGAGGACAATATATGGAATAATTTCACAGAAGTAACTTGAGAAGAACACATAATTACGGAAAACCATACCTATTCATATAATTCCCAACATATTCCAGCTTGTTTCTACAATATAACCATAACCTCACTTTACACAAAATACAATGTCCTCTTCAGACCGAAAACACATAATAGTCTTTCATAAAGGTACTGATCCATCACATTTTTCTTCTAGAAAGATATAATCCACATCAGATTCCAGCTTGTTTCTACAATATAAACTCACTTCACACAAAAACAATGTTCTCTGCAGACCGAAAACACATAATAGTCTCTCATAAAGGCACTGATGCATCACATTTTTATTCTAGAAAAGTAAAATTAATTATTATTGCAATTTCCCGAGAAATAATACGTCAATTTTGCATCACACGTGACAGACACGTGTTTTACGGTGTCCACGCTCCGGCTCCACGAGTCCACGGCGTCCGCATGCAACGCATAACCTGAACTTTCCGATGCGCGCACTGGTCGCATTCAGCGGACGAAGCGCAAAGCGCTGCTGCTATCTATCGGTAGCGGTCGGGAACGTGTTGAACGTTCGCTGAGAGGCCGTTTTCAATTTCTGTCAACTGTTAGTTTTCGACAGGTGTATTTTGACAAAGGGTTATTTTGGTTGCTTTTTGATTTAATCATCCAAACAAATTTTTATTATACTCAAGTAATGTGGTGAATGCGGTGTATATATTTCAGTGTTTTTGAAAATAATTACGAGGTATATCGTGTAACCATCGCTCATCTACTTTTACATACACGTAAAAACTTTATTCTCAATTGCAAACACAAACTCCATCATTTTTCCTCCAAGTGTTGACGACTATCTTGTTTGGTCTGCTCTTCACATTACACTTCAACTTTCCGCTATAGATTCTTATAAAAACTCGTAGGGACGGATGAGAGTTATGTGTAAAACGTAAAAACACATTAGAAACAGGTAGGTATTGTGTGTGAAAACCACATTTGAAAACTATAGATTCTCATCAGAACTCGTAGGAACAGATATGAGTTATGTGTAAAAACAGATTAGAAACAGGTAGGTCTTATGTGTGAAAACCACATTTGAAAACTATAGATTCTTATAGAAACTCGTAGAAACGGATATGAGTTACCTATCTGTCGAAACACATTAGAAACAGGTAGGTCTTATGTGTAAAAACACATTAGAAACAGGTAGGTATTATGTGTGAAAACCACATTTTAAAACTAAAGATTCTTATCAAAACTCGTAGGAACAGATGAGTTATGTGTAAAAACACATTAGAAACAGGTAGGTCTTATGTGTGAAAAACACATTTGAAAACTATAGAGTCTTATAAAAACTAGTAGGAACAAGGACAATTCAATGTAGGAATCGCTTATAGAAACGGATATGATTTACGTTAGGAAATGCCATTAGAAACTGAAGCAATGTGTATGTGTAGTCTCCATTAAATACTGATGAATATCGTATATGGTTTTATACGGATTTGCGGTTTCACTATCCAATTAGGATCTCATAAGTTCTCGTACATACATTTTCTATCAGTTTCTATGAGACATTATTGGCAGGGCCCCCCGTAAATCGTAAACTCGACATTCCTCATTGACACTTTTGAATTCTCAATTAATTCGAGCCACGTTGAAACTCATAAATCCGCATAAAATTACATTAGGAATTCCTGATACATTCCACATATTTCTCATAGGTTTTCAGGCTCGTGAATGAGCATAAAACATTATTATGATTGAAATTGGAATACACTATTGAATCTCGTAGCCGCCTAAATCTAACAATACCTGATACAGACTCTTATAATTCGCAGCCAAGCTTCCTCACTGAAACTCGTGAATTCTCAGTTAATTTGAGCCACATTAAAACTCATAAGATCCGCATACAATTACATAAGGAATTCCTGATACATTCCACTTATTTCTCATAGGTTTTCAGGCTTGTGAATGAGCATAAAACATTATTATGATTGAAATTGGAATACACTATTGAATCTCGTAGCCGCCATAATCTAACAATGCCTGATACAGACTCTTATACTTCACAGCCGAGCTTCCTCACTGAAACTTGTGAATTCTCAGTTAATTTGAGCCACATTAAAACTCATAAGATCCGCATTAAATTACATAAGGAATTCCTGATACATTCCACATATTCCTCGTCGGTTTTCAGGCTTGTGAATGAGCATAAAACATTATTATGATTGAAACTGGAATACCTTATAGAATCTCATAGCCTCCTCAAACGAATTCTACCTGATAGAAACTCGTACACCTTGTATTCGGGTATGCTTATAAATTACATATACTTATAAATCCTCATAAAAACTTATAAGAAGTTTACATGTCTTGGATAACGTACGTATAGGATACAGCTTCTTCTCATTGATCCTCATGAGATCTCATAAATGGTCTATATGTTCTTATGAGATTTCATGCGGTATTTTTGGCAGGGGGCCTGCTGTTTATGCCCACCATACCCCAGCCGTCGTCGCCACCGGAACCATCGCTGCTCCAGCTGCAGTATCCAGCTCTTACGAATCAAAAACTATCACCCATAATGCTCCAGTTGTTGCCCACACCTACGCTGCTCCTGCAGTAGTTGCTGCTAGGACTTATGCTGCTCCAGCTGTTGTTGCTCACCACAACTACAACTCAGCAGTTCTTGCCGCCAGAACCATCGCTGCACCTGCTGTTTATACCCACCATGAACCAGCTGTCGTCGCCACCAGAACCATTGCTGCTCCAGCTGCCGTATCATCTTCATACGAATCCAAAACTGTCACCCACAGCGCTCCAGTTGTAGCTCAGACTTATGCTGCTCCATCTGTCATTGCCCATTCCTACGCCCCATCTGTTGTTGCTCACTCTTATGGTATACCAACAAATGTTGTCCGTTCCTACAATGCACCATCAGTCCTTACTTCTTCTCCAATCTATAGCCAGGGATCCGTTGTATCGAGATACTCCTCTCCAATCAACGTATGGTGAATAATTTCTTATTGGGATGAACGAATGCCATTGATTGTACATATTGATTTTATTAAAATTTATACCATAAAAATCTTAACAAAACTTGTTCTTCCACCTTAAAATATTATGGATTTCCATATTGTAAGTAGGTATCGAGAGCACTGATATAAAGAATAAAGCCAGTGAGGGCCACAACGGACCGCGAGCCATAAGATAAAATACTCACTCGATAAAATATTATAGAATTGTATTGAGATACAGGGTGAGTCTTTGACTTGTACCTAGATATATTTAAACTGTATATTCCTCTCATCAAACGAAACATTTTTTTCCTATACCATTTTTCAAAATTCGGTTTCGTTTGAAAGATACAGGGTGTCGAAATCCACAAAGAAAAAACATTCCTGATAATATGTTCGTAACCGCTATTTCAAATGAACTGAATTTAGGTTGATTGTTTACTCTATTCATGGTGCATATTCCTCAATAAAAACTTATTCAATATTTTTTCTGGTATGAATGTTACTACTTGATCCACTCATAAATCCACGCAAAAATAATATAAAACTACTCAAAATAGATAAACGGTTAGCGTGATGACGTCATCGCTAAAATTTTCGAACGGAAATGTGGGTGTTTTAATACATTATTTGAAAGGTCTTTCAAATACCTATTCAGCCATACAGTATGTACAGTATTTGATTTTTGTATTTGTTTAAAAAATTATTAGAATTTCATTATTACAATAAATATTTTATACAGAGTGTAACAGCCAAATGGAATAAATCCGATAACGAATAAATGAGGGGGTGTTAGGAAAAACGCTCGGTCACGTCGATTTGTAATTTTAAATGCACATATTTTTCAAGAAAATTAAATTATATAGGGTGTTCCATGCGATCCTGGCCAATACCAACTTTCTTATTTCAACTACAACCCCCTGTATATTATTCATTTTTTGAGTTCTTCAGAAAATTCTAGACATAATTCATGTTCAATGTCCTATACCTATCTTCAACTTTTTCGGAAATATTAAGTGTTTTCAGATTTTTCACAAAGATTAACATTTTAAATGAAAATTATTTTATTTCACCAATTCGATACATTACACTCAATACTTATTACCCATTTACCTCTTGATATGAAGAAAGTAAGTAAAAACCATGACAGAGAAGAAATGTTGAGAAACGTTAGAAGACAATTCTACACCAGATTAGCATGTTGCCCAGACGTTCGCGGCTAGCATTTTGAACATTTCCTACATTGACATTAATGTTTTTTTAATGATTAAGAAATAATCAGTATTAATTATTAGGTTTTAAGTGTAATGTACCGAAGTTGTGAAATTAAATCATTTTTATTTGAAACGTGGATTTTTGCAATAAATCTGAAAACACTCAATACTTTCGAAATGCATAGTTAGAGATAGGTTTAGGACATTGTGCATGAATTGTGTCTAGAATTCTCTGAAGAATCCGAAAAATAAAGAATATACAGGGGATTGCATTTGAAATAAGAAAGTTGGTATTGGCCACGGTCACATAGAACACCCTATGTTATATTATTTTCTTTAAAAATATGCGCATTTGAAATTACAAATCGACGTGTTCGAGTGTTTTTCCCAACACGCCCTCATTTATTCGTTATCGAATTTATTCCATTTGGCTGTTACACTCTGTATGTATCATACATTAAATACAACGAAACCTTAATTGAGTGCTCAAATTTTTTACTTTCAGCTAAAGTACAATGAAAAATTTTTTTTCGTGTGTCAATGAATACATCATACCAATACTTAATATGTACATTTTATTGAGAAATCTGTTGAAATTTCATCAATGATATTTGTGACAATACGCAAATCAATTATTGTACATATTGATATGGCTGAATAGGTATTTGCAAGTCCTTTCAGATAATTTCACATTTTCATTTGAAAATTTTAGCGATGACGTCATCACGCTCATATAGATAACGCCAAAAATAAAACGGTATCCTTACGAATAGCCGTTTAAAAAAAACGATGAGTTTCGGGATTTTTCCTTAAAGTCGCCGGCTTACGAAATAACGAATTTATTCCTTTCATTTGCTGTATATAACAAACCTTTGATGAAATAATCTCGTCAATGAGTAACCAAATCACAAATGTACCCAAACACACTCATAAAAGACATATTTCCATAATTCCTCAATTGAATCATATGCTTTCTTCATTAAAATCTTTTTAAATTCTTTCTTCAATTTCAACTTTGTCATCATTTTCAAAATTTCCGGTAATCTATTATAAATCAGTATTGCATCGTGGTTAATACTCAACTGGGCTGATGATACTCTATGATGAGGTAAAATCAGTACAATCCTAACTAAATCCAACTAAGCTGAATTTTCCAGCCGTTTAACACAGTACAACACTAATAATAATGCACTTTAAAACAGCCTGCAGATATTTCCTCAAAACTTTCAAGAAAAAAAGGGTTATCTGAAGGTCGTGCCCAAATTAGGTACATGTTGAAAATCGGCTCGTGTAACACATACACCACCCAAATTAATCGTCATTTCGCTGACCGAATCAGTTCATCTTCATACCAAAATTTCTCGTTAGACGAATTCGAATTTCTAACCGGTGAGCGATGATATAATATAAATCAAACAGAAAAATTATATGTTTATATTCGGTAGATAGCTTGATCAATTGTCTAAATGTAAGATGTCTGAAATAATGGTGTATGCACTGATTAGATTTTGTTTCGCCAAAATTGAGAATATCAAAAAAGGTTCTTTCTTTCCACTTCAGTTGGCGCTTTTCACAAATTATGGCTGATTTTTATTAGTTATTTCAAATATTCGAACTTATTCTGGTGAATGTGTTGTGTTTATTCTTGACATTTTGATCCAAATTAGTTCTGAAGGAAGGTATGAGATTTTCATTAGATCATAGACCTAGAGACGTCTGTGGATAAAATCCACATAATTCTATAATTATATTTATTTCTCCATGATAAAAACTCAGACTTCGTTGGAAAAGATTATGATCGACATACTGTTACCATTGAAAGCAGGACAAAGTCGAAATGGTTGGCAATTGCGGGCGTCGCGCCGAGACGGCAGCAGAGAGTGCGATATTGCTTCGCATATCGCTTGCCTGATCATATCTCAAAGGATCCGTGATAAATCGCTTGAATGAATAGAAGTTCATTATTTATTTTTATTTCATCACGGTATTTTGAAAACTATTGTGAAGAATATTGATCATATTAGAAACGGAAAAATTGAAAAAATAATTTTTGGAACAACTTTATTTTCACTCCTTAAACAGGGTGTGTAACGTTCTGAATTTGGCAAAATTTCTTGATGCAAACTTGATATAGGTACTCCAAGAATAGCTCAACCTGAAATCATTTTCGAATATTTCGGTCCCACAAAAGAGGAATAGGGGTGGACTTAAATTTTTCAAGTGGGACACTCTATATTTTTTCATTTATTTTCAATGTATTCTAACTCCTTTTCGATGATGTGAAATTTAAGAGATACTTTTCCAGCGGTGCAGATCTTATTGAAATAAAACTGTGAAAACTTGAGGGAATAGCCGTCCGCTAAAAGTCCTCAAACTCTTAGAAGAAGCGGTAAAGAAGATGAATGTAGAAAATGATGTAAAGAATTCATGATTATGATATAAAGTTCACTGACAAACAATACATCACATAATAGTGTGAAAATTATCACGTAAAATTGCACACTTTCTTCTGATAGAAAGGGTATAAATACAATTTAAGAAACAGAATGTGACCTATGTTCACGCCAGTGAACGGTTAAAATAAAATATTCAGAATTTTCAAAATTCGAATAATTAAATTAATTTCTCTCTGCTTGGAATCCCCATATGGATTTGTCATCGTTTAGATGCGAAAAGAATTCGCGTCAGCTGTGGAGCACATATGTCGCATTTGTTTCGTTTCCGTATATTTTAATTCAGTTCATTGATTGACTTCATGAAATATTCTGCTTCCGTATTGATAATTTTTAATTCTGCTTCGTTTCGTTAATTCCGGAAAACTTCAGTTTTTCCTGTGATTCGTAGTTTTAGTGATTTCGATTCAATCGAATTACATTCATTTAAAACTTTCATTTGTGCGAATTATTTCAAACAAAAAGACTGTTACCAGTGGCGTGGTTATTTATAATACCACAAGGATAAGTGTGCACAATTTGACATTTTTAGCAAAGGATTTTCACGTCAACTTCATTCCATATACTATTGTCGAGCTCGATCAATCTTATTGGAATAGGAATCATCGACAGGATCCTGTTTGCTGATATATAGGTAACTATATTTCTATTCTGTTATTTTTGAGTGCATTTATCCTTTCATTTGTGTTGGGTTCAATTAATTTCATATACATTATACAGTCCACAAGCTCTATCCTTTTTTCACTCAGAAAATTATATTTCGGAAAATTAAACTTAAAATAATTGAACCACACTTCAGTTGGTTAACTGAAACTCGCCCCAACAACCTACCTATTCTATATATCAATGGTCAGCGTTGCAACACGATGGTGACTTTTCCTTTACACATAATATATTGTTGGAGAACACTTCAATCTGCCTGGTTGTTTTGGACCTGTTCTCCAACAATATTTTATGTGTGATGGAAAAGTCACCATTGTGTTGAAATGCTGACCATTGATATATAGAATAGGTAGGTCACATTCTGTTTCTTAAATTGTATTTATACCCTTTCTGTCAGGAGAAAATGTGTGATTTTACGTGATAATTTCACACTATTACCTATATGATGTATTGTTCGTCAGTGAACTTTATGATGTAACATGTTTGTGTTCTTTCAGCCTTGAAAAAAACGTAAAATAAACTTCGAAACGTCGGCATATTTTCAAAAACAAATGGTTATATAGTATTTGTTCCACACCCGCTGTCGTAATTATAATTCAACAATAACTTCAGATAGTAATAAGGTGTCTATAGACATACAGGGTGGCCACTTTTTCAATGGCATTGTATTGGTAACTTTTAAACCATAAGAGTTAGAAGATCGGTCAAATGGAGAAAAAGTTGCATTCATTGAAACGTATCCAACGTTTCGTTCTTCCTGGGCCACCCTCGACCTTATTTTTTTCAATACGGACCTGCATATTTTATGACACTTTTCGAAATAACTTCTAACGCTGAATTCAACGATATATCATACAATGTCATTCAAAGTTGATTTTACAAAATGGTGTAAATTTCGAACACTTACGTCATTAATGTTCATCATTTACCTTCGAATAATCATTCAATTTGTCTTTCATGGAATGATATTTTCGTTTAATTATTATGAATTAGGTTCTTCACCTCTTGAAATAAGTGAATAATTATTACTTGTTTCTTGCTTTGATTCTGTTGCGTATTATTTATTTACAAATTTCAAGAGGTGAAAAACCTAATTCATAATAATTAAACGACAATATCATTTGATGAAAGACAAATGAAATGATTATTCGGAGGTAAATGATGAACATTAATGACGTAAGTGTTCGAAATTTCCACCATTTTGTGAAATCAACTTTGAATGATATATCGTTGAATTCAGCGTTAAAAGTTATTTCGAAAAGTGTCATAAAATATGTAGGTCCGTATTGAAAAAAATAAGGTCGAGGGTGACCCAGGAAGAACGAAACGTTGGATACGAAATCTGATTATGTCATTTTGAAGATAATTTACTGTCAAATAAAAAATTCCTGTAACATTTTTTGATAATATTCGAAATAAAGTGAGAAAGAATAAAAATCAAAATGACAGAATTTACTTTTCTTATGATATCTCAAAAACCGGCCCTGATAATCTCGATTTGTTTGAACTGCTTGACAATGCTTCTATGAATGCAACTTTTTCTCCATTTGACCATCCTTCTAACTCTTATGGTTTAAAAGTTACCAATACAATGCCATTGAAAAAGTGGCCACCCTGTATACAGGAAAGAATCTCAAACTGTGGCTATCATCAATGAGAGCTCAAACCATCCAGCATGCCATAAGTTTGCTACTCTGAACACGTACATACATAGAATGCTAAGCTTACCATTAAATAGGAGCAGGTTCAATAAGGAATTGAAAATAATTAAGTTCATAGCTTATAAGAATAGGTACACGTCTAATGTGGTGGATAGATTGATGATGAACTAATTCATTAAGTTACACAACAGATCATGTACCGAATGAACAGACCTCGAATAATGAAAACCAGGTCATTAAAAGATTCTCGCTACCATTCTATGGAAATATGAACTACCCCATTGCCAAAATCTTCAAAAAATATAACATAGAGATTGTCTTCAAAGCCAACAACTGCCTTTGTCACCTACTAAATTGTAGGGATCTACACTAGAGAAAAATGGTGTGTATAAATTGAACTGTGGAACCTGCGATAAATTTTATATCGGGAAGACATTTAGAGCACGAGGGACGAGAATATCGGAATATATTAGAAACTATGAAGATAAAAGTTCATTTGGACGACACTTAAGAATCAACGAACATCATTTTTATGATTTAGAAAATGTTACACTCCTGCACAATCTGGATAAAAGCAACAAACTTGACCTAATGGAAATTTACGAGATAGCAAAAGTTTGAAAATAGATCAAAACAAATGTTCGAACACCCAAATAGAATCCCACCTCAGCTACCATTCCATAATTGAAAATTTAATTTAATTAATCCGTTTTGCGAAGTTCGGAACGCACCCATCGACCCATCACATCATCAGATCTCATGTCAAGTCTTGTCAATGTCTGTCTTATCTGCTGACTGTGTTGTTAAACTGACACAATCGTTTTATATATTTGTAAGTTTTTAAATTTCGATAACTTCGACCCGAATTTAATTCGATATTTACCAGAGATTCTCATGGACGCCCGCAGAAATCCGCAAAATTTTTTCTCAGGGGGGCCAAATTAAGATTAGGTAGCAATATTGGGGGTGTTGTGCTGTAAAACATGAAGGCCATCAAAATCTCAGGGAGGGCCATGGCCCCCCCTGCCCAATTTCCATTCGATATGAATCAACTGAGTGAAAAGCAGCGAATAGATATCTCGATATTAGTGGGACATGGGGATCGCAAGTGGCCCTATGAACAAGTGTGCGAAATTTTTAATGTTATCGAGACAGAAATCCTATGATTAAAACTACTGTTTGTCGGGTGGTTGAACAGTTCTAACAAACTGGAAATGTTAAAAACTCTCCATAGAAGAGAATTCGAAACAATCTACAGGCAAACTGGCCGATGAATTCGATGTGAGTGAGCAGTCAGTTGGTAATCTTCTTAGATAAATTGTATAGCCAGTAATGGACCCCACACAGGGCCGGCAAACTCCAATATAGGTCTAACGTAAAGCTTATAAAGGGAAGCACACGTGGAGGGATCGCATCTACCAAAAGCCTTCTGGACCATGAATAATGTTTTTTTGGCCTTATTTACCGTATGAAGGATGTGGTCGGACCAGCTTAGGCTCTCTGACACAATGATGCCAAGGTCAGCATGACTACTACAAGTAGCGATGGGTTCATTGTTCAGGAAGTACTGACGACGGGGATTGTGAACACCCAAGTGCAGAACAACACACTTCTCATAGTTGTGAGGCAACCTCCACTCCTGGCACCAACGGTTCAGTTTCTCCAGGTCTTCCTGTATCAGATGAGCTGCCACGTTAGGGTTACCGAATAATTTGGTATCGTCAGCAAATTGGGAACACTGGGAATTGAATATCTTGAGTGAATCAGAGATGTACAGGAGAAAAAGTAGTGGACCCAAAACTGAACCCTGTGGAACTCCACTTCCAACAGGTCTTGCCAACGAGAATCATTTGTCGACCCGAACCTGAAACGTTCGATCCGTAAGGAATTCTCCAATCCAAGAAAGCAGGCGGCCACGGATCCCAAGATGTTCGAGTTTGTGCAGAAGAAGAGCATGCGGCACACGGTCAAATGCCCGAGAAAAATCCAGGTAAACAACGTCAACTGGGCAGGCCCTATCCAGAGACTCAAACATAAATCAAAAACATTTCAGAAATGAAGAGAAAAGATGAAAATGGACAATTCACGATGTATGCTGATCATCACAATCCAATTTACTTTACATTTCGGTAAAAATTCACTGTTCCACCAACTTGATCTGATAATAGCCTTCCATGTTATTATAAGTTCTATGCAAATTACACAATAATTTGTATACATCGCCATTCATACTCTAGTCTATACTATTTCTGAATTTCCTACCCTTCAAGAAAATGAAATGCACCGTCGCCAGACTACTTCATGGCTTATAACTCCACTTTTGTCAAATCGAACACGGTGAAGTCGAAGCTTGCTAACCTTACCTAACGGAAGAAGTGTATTCTGACAGAAATTCGAATTTATTTCTGAGAAATAAAACTCTAAATTAGACGTGGAGTGCGCTCGGAGCATTTTGACTGTCAACTCGAACGCACCTTTTGTAATGAGGAGTCAGACAGATTTCTTTCTGTTATTTGTGCACTTTGTACGGTAGTAGAGTCGATGTCAGTTTCCCGAAGAGCCGGCTTTCGAAGTACTGCCGATGGCAACCATAATTTTATTGCCAATATTCAACCTGTTAGTGGCATAATCGTCCATATAATCTTCTACGAATCTGGACGATTTCTAACCCCCTTGTCGTTTCAGAGAAGTTTGATCTCCTCCTGCATCTACTATTATAGTTGCAGAGTGACGGGGAAATGAAAAGAATTGAAGAAAAATCAAAAACATTCTACAGAAGAATAGTTATCCTCTGAAACTAATTTATTGCAATAAAAAGGTTGTTATTCCAGTACAGTGCTTTAAGTGTCAAGAATATTTCCACAAATCTTGTCTCGTACAGGCAGCAAACACGAAATCGGCCTCATGCAAACACGAGGAAGCCGCAAAAGAAACATCAAGTGATCAATCGTCCCAAAATACGGATATGGATACACTGGTGAAAATATTAAGCATTGAAAACAAATACCTGAAAGAATTCATTAAGGAAATTCAGGAAAAGAATTTATTGCTTCAAGAATATAATTCCGTACTCAAGGAAAAGATTAAACAAGGCGAACATAAAAAACAGGAATATACACAAAAAAGTTACGTAGAAGTACTCAAAACAAACAAAGTGAAAGAGGCAAATATCAACAGCGCGCAAGACAAAGACAAAGATGAAACCAAACCAACACAACCCAATAGGTCAAGCTGGTCAAGTAATAGAACGGCGCTTCAAAGAACCACAAGTCAACTGTCAAATAAAGTAGAAGAAACATCAGAACTACAAGACAAGAGAGGAGAAGAACACAGAAATAGCAAAGAAAAAAGACAGATGGATAACCTAATTTCCGATCAAGCCAAATCTATGAGCCAATTAATTAACCTAACTCATGATCAACTAAATAGTGAAAGCAATAACTCAACAGAATTTCAGAAGGTAATTAATAGGAGGAACAAATTCAGAAAAGTAAACACTAGAAGGGGAATCGCAACGCCTGGGAAAAATAATTTCGAATCGATCAAACCAAACAACGACATGAAACTCTGGTTATTTATATCGAGGGGTCAAAAATACAGTAACAGCAACAGATATCAGGGAATATCTCTCAGATAAAAGTAATGTCGGCGTCGAACACATAGTCGTCAATGATCTGGAGATACAAAATACGAAAACCCAATACAAAAGTTTTATGGTAGGAATGCCAATGGAAATTAAAGAAGAAATATATAAAAGTGAATTTTGGCCCAGTGGAATCCTATTTTCAAGGTTCAACTTCATAAGAGGCAAACATTTTTTAGAGAAAGAGCCCCTCAATATTTAGGCCAAAAAAACACCCGGAAGAACAAAAACATACACAATCAACAAGAGAGACAGAAAGTTCCAGCAACCATTTTGCAGCACTACATCGAAATGTCTAATCAATAGGAAATTCAGTTAATCAATTGGAAGCTCTGATCAACAGCATGCAAAATATAAATGTATGCTGTGTTACCGAACATCAAGAGAAGAAATTATGCATTATGGAATCCAAAACTTTGTCCTGGCCAGTGCTTACTGCAGGTTAAGCAATCAACATGGTGGAAGTGCTGTGTTTATTCGAAGAGGAATAAAATATGTGGAGAGAAAAGACCTTGTTGGGAAGTCTATTCGTGGGATCATAGAGATTGCAGCAGCTGATATCCACATCAGTAAAAGGAAAATAATGATATTATCGATATACAGACCCCCAGGAAATTGTGAACAATTCCTGCAGAGATTGGAAGAGATCTTGGATCAGATGGATATAAGAGCCAGAAAAAGTGAGGTAGTTTTATGTGGAGACTTCAATATAGATTTACTCAACAATAGTTGCAAAAACAAACAGGCTTTCTGTGAACTCCTGTTATCGTATGATCTGAATCCCACAATATGGTCATATACTAGAATTACAGCAACGAGCAAAACATGTATAGATAATATCATAACGAACATCAAGGACTCCAATACACATGTTGTTGGAACAACAATTTCAGACCACAACACAGCTCAAGTAATAAACTTGAAGATAAGAACATCTCAAAACAAACCTATTTACACATATAGAAGGATAATAAATAAAGATACCATCAAGGACCTATGCAACAGATTAGAGGAGCAAGACTGGAGAACAATATCAGACATGGAGGAATCGCAAATCGACAAACAATGGAACAACTTCATGCAATGCTTCACAACAGCGTTCAATATGGCGTGCCCCAAGAAAAAAGTGCCCTTACAAAGACCAAATAAGCCATATCAACATAACACAGAGGTGACTGAATGTAAAAAACGGCTAGACATTTTGCTTACTTGTAAAACAATAAATAAAGCTTTCACAGAGGCATACAAAGAAACAAAAAAAGAATATGATTTGCTACTAATGAAAGAAAAAAGTGATAAATACAAGCAGAAAATTTTGAATTCCGATAATAAAACAAAAAGTCTATGGCAAGCCGTAAAAGAAATAAAAGGTAAAATCAACCAACAACATATTCCAATAGAAGGCCAAATTGAGGAGATTGCTAATGATTTCAATAACTACTTCTCAGAGGCAGCCACAAACCTGATGAAAGAACTGAAGGACAGTCCCTTCACTAGTGAAATCAAAAGAAATAATGAAAGTTTAATATTCGACCCCATAACAGAAGAACAGGTCCAAAACACATGCTCATTATTAAAAAACAAATATAGCAGTGGTGTAGATGAAATTCCAACAACCGTCGTCAAAGCTACCATAACCTTCACAAAGTTTCCATTAGCATTTATTATCAACAACTGTTTAAAATATGGAATCTACCCTAAAAAACTGAAGGAGGCAATAGTAAAACCCATTTTTAAAAAAGGTGATCCAAATGAGTATCAAAACTATAGGCCAATAAGCCTTTTACCAGCATTTTCCAAGCTATTTGAAATGGTAATTTGCAAGCAACTATGTTCCTTCTTAACCAACTGCAATATTTACTCTGGCAACCAACATGGATACATCAAGGGAAGATCAACTGATACAGCTATTTATGAGTTCATGACTGAAATATTACTAGCTTTGGAAAACTCGAAAATGATCATGGGCCTCTTCCTAGATCTATCAAAAGCCTTTGACAGCTTAAGCTATGAATACGTCTTGGAAAAAATGGAACAAATGGGTATACGAGGCACAGCCTTGGAGCTCATACATTCATATCTGAAAGGAAGGTCACAAAGAACATACATAAACAATGGTATGAATGAGTGCCTATCGGAACCTAACCTCATAAAATTAGGTATACCACAAGGTAGTATTCTTGGACCAATCATCTTTACACTTTTCATAAATGACCTGCACACCATTGTGGATGAAAAAGATGAAACCAAAGTCATCAATTATGCTGACGATACAAATATATTATTGAAAGCAAATACCTTTCCTGAAATGACGATCATGGCAGAAGCAATTCTGAATAAGACAGAAAATTGGTTTACCAAAAACAAATTGTGTATGAATGTAGACAAAACAAGCATAATTCTTTTTAAAACTAACCATGCCGGCTATGACACCCCAGAATATCTGAAATTGGCAAACTCCAAGATACAATTGGATAAAACAACAAAATTTCTTGGATTATGGATAAATGAAAATTTGAGCTGGACAGAACACATTCAAGATTTATCAAAAAAACTCTCAATAACCTGTCACCTTCTGAGGGTAATGAAACAGTATTTGGACATAAAATCTTTGAAAATAATCTATCAGAACTCTTTCGAATCAAAACTGAGATATGGAATTCTGTTTTATGGTGCAAGCTCAAATGTGAATAATGTCTTCAAGATCCAAAAAAGGGCACTGAGAATCATCCTTGGCATGAAGTCGAAAGACTCTTGTAGATGTAAATTTAAACAGAACGGCCTTTTAACAACAACTGCTATTCACATACAGGTGAACCTACTTTTTCTTTTTAAGAACAGACATTATTATACCGAAAACAAAAGTCAGCATTACAATACAAGAACATCACAGATTTTGTACCCAGCACACAAGCTTACAACAACAGAAAAGGGGCCACAATACCAATCAATAAGATATTTCAACCATTGTCCTATAGAAATCCGAACAGAAACTAATATTAATATATACAAAAGGAAGATCTTCAAAATGCTTCTTGAAATGGAACCATACAGCATCGAGGATTTTTTTATGCGTAACCATTCTAGATAGATGTAAAGTTGGACACAATTTTACTTCTGATTGTTTGCAATGTCATGTATTATGTCATGTAACATGATGATTTAAAATAAAGAGAATTATTTATTTATTTATTTATAGGGTCATGAAAAAAGATCTCCTCAAGATAATAATCCGCCAAATCAAGAACAAAAACTCTATTTCAAATTACCGTATGTGAAAGGCTCGTCAGATAGAATGAAGTATGTGTTCATCGATCGAAATTACTTCAAAGTCCGAAAACACTGATTAACTCTATTCTAAGGTGAAATCACACACACCAAAAGATCTTACTTCGAACGTAATTTATGGTATTCCTTGCTCACATTGTGATTGCGTTTGAATCGGACTAACGGGAAGATATTTAAAAACTTGATTAGGTGAACATCAAAAGGACGCGAAGAACATTTTGAAACCTACCAAGAGAAAAGACACAACACAGCCCTTTCAAACATGTTCTGGACGTGAGTTCTCCACGCAGTTGATCATACTTTCATGATCTTTTTCATGGAATTCTGAAAAAACAGTACATGCCTACGGAATGTATCACTGTTTATATCAGAAACAACGGAGCTTTGTCCATTGATGTTAGTTAATTTCTATGACTTTTATGATGTCTATATCTGGAATTTGTGGAATGGATTACTTTTTATGCGGAGAACTGTATTTATGGATTATAAATTGTAGATTCATCAAAAATCCTTCAAACAAGACGAAGACATTCAATTCTACAAACCAAAATGTAAAATTTCAGAATTCTTCATCGAATACCTTAAGATCACGATCGAATGGAAAATAAAATATCATGATAACAAAATACCTTGTAATCAGATCCATTAGGTTAGCATTCATCAAACCAACAAGAAACTGTTTGACAGCTGTCAAAAACATTTACAGCAATTGTCAAAACAACAGTCCATGAACCCAGATCTGATATTGGGATTTTTTTTAATATTTCGCTAACGTTTTGTTTAGTTCTGGTAATGCGATCTGGACAAAATTGCACGTTGATCGAAAACGTCATTAAAATTCAAAATTTAATCTCAATCGAATCCGTAATGTTTAAATTATCAGGAAAACAATATTTCCAACAGTGATATTCGCGGAACCCCTGATCGAATTTTGTCCACGATCTCAACCGGGGTTTCTTCATCAGTGAGTCGAACCTCAGCGTTTGTGAGAATTCTTGGCTGAAAATTCGGAAGCTATAGAAATCGTGACGTTAAGATGAAGCCCTTATTTAGGTAAAGCGAGGCCTCAAAATTGGACAAAAACCTTGCAAATTTCTTGTCCACAGTTACGAAATGAAGAATTTACTCGAAAATATAATCCTAAAATGGTGAGAACATATTTGAAATATGAATTGAAAAGAAATGAAGAAGAAACAGTTTCAAGTTCATTGAAAAACAATGATGAGATCGTTTTTCTGGGGAAGTGGGGAATGTAAAAAATATATGTTCATCTAAAATATTTGAAAACCTAGCTGCCTGATATTAGAATGGGGAAGTTGAAAATCATTTCATTTATCCGTATACAGATAATCATTTCGTTGATCCGCATATCGACTAAAATATTCCATGATATAAGATATTCAAGAAATTTGGTGCAGTTGCTCTTTGTTGAATACCGGAATTGTTTTTCAAGGTAGTTCTTAAATCGGCGTAGGACCTTGTAAGACCTTGATCTCTCTAATTGGCAACTAGGGACCACGCCTCATTCTTCAACAATTTGATGGGGTATATAAACCAGGACTACAACCGTATATCATCACAGATCAACTTCGTCAGTGAAATCTACCGAAATGGCATTCAAAGTGAGTAAAGATTATCCAAATGTTTTTGTTCAAACTCTACCTATGATATTTTCGGAGAACTTTCTAAATTCATTGATTATCAGTCTGATTACTTCATGGATTCGATTCCTAAAAGTAGGGATGGTAAATTTCCGGTGGATATCATCGCGAATTACTATCAGTTCTACCATAAAATAACCTTCCCTTATTTCTGGAATCGAACATCATCTGTGAAATAAAACTTTCAGTAAAGTAATAGTAAAATTAATTATTTTTCATTAGGTTGTAGCCTTCGCCGCTTTTTTGGCCGTTGCCCGTGGAAGCGCCATCCATGGTGCTGGACTCATCGCAGAGACCTATGCCGCTCCACTCGCTTTGGCCCCAGTAGCAAAGACCGTCATAACTCAGCCTGAATCTCCAGCTCATTATGACTTTGGATACTCAGTGAGCGACCCCTACACCGGCGACCACAAATCTCAAGTAGAATCTCGCCGTGGTGATGCTGTCCAAGGTAGCTACTCTCTCGTAGATTCCGATGGAACTAAACGTACCGTAGACTACGCTGCCGATGCCATCAACGGATTTAACGCTGTCGTGCGCAAAGAACCTCTTGCAGTAGCTGCTCCAGTTGCTGCTGTTGAAACTGTTGCTGCCCCAGCAGTTGTTGCTGCCAGAACTATCGCCGCCCCTGCTGTCTATGCCCACCATACCCCAGCCGTCGTCGCCACCAGAACCATCGCTGCTCCAGCTGCAGTATCCAGCTCTTACGAATCAAAAACTATCACCCATAATGCTCCAGTTGTTGCTCACACCTACGCTGCTCCTGCTGTAGTTGCTGCTAGGACTTATGCTGCTCCAGCTGTTGTTGCTCACCACAACTACAACTCAGCAGTACTTGCCGCCAGAACCATCGCTGCACCTGCTGTTTATACCCACCATGAACCAGCTGTCGTCGCCACCAGAACCATCGCTGCTCCAGCTGCCGTATCCTCTTCATACGAATCCAAAACTGTAACCCACAGCGCTCCAGTTGTAGCTCAGACCTATGCTGCTCCATCTGTCATTGCCCATTCTTATGCTCCTTCTGTTGTTGCTCACTCTTACGCTGCTCCATCGGTTGTTGCTCACTCTTACGCCGCTCCATCTCTACTTGCTCACTCTTACGGTGTACCAACAGTAGCACAGTCTTACGCCGCTCCAGCTGTTCTTTCCAGAGCTTATTCTCCAGTATATTCTCACGGATCAGTTGTATCAAGATACGCTTCTCCAGTCAACGCCTGGTAAATAATGGCGGAATATAACACTTGCGATAACGAATACCTTTGACTGTATATATTGTTTTTATGTTGTAATTAAAAACGAAATTCATAAACTATATAATTCTTCTTTTATCCTTTCCTCAATTTATGTCCAAGTTTGACAAGCGACGACTTCTCCAAAAGGCAGTCGGAAATTTTCGAATGTGATAATGGTGGTCAATTTCAAAGCAAATGATTCTCAGAAATTTCAAATGCATGTAAAGTATTTCAACATTTTTCAGAAAAATCAAATAGAGTAACCCAAGGTGTTGTTATTTGCACGAAAATCATGAAAGATGGGATGAAAACAGGCCTTAGTTAGCTTTTGCATATCGTACAGGACAACAAGAAGTTATTAAAATACTATTAACTCGTTTAATTTGGATTTAAGATGATAGCAGGAGGTAACGATCAAAAATTTGATGAAATGAGAAACGATATAGTTTACACTGTAGAAAATAGAACTTATGATAGTTATATTACTAAAAACTAGTTAATATCAAACAATTGAGATAATATATTAGGGACAATTTAACAGAAGAACATGAGAAATCTAAGCTTGATTGCATTCTGAGACATACACCTGAACAATATGTGAGTTTGAAAGTCGCGTCAAACTTCTACTTCCATTGATAAGTGAACTAACCAATAGGACATACGGAGTAGATAGGGAAATGTCGAATGTTTAAAACAATTTTAGTATTGAATCAGGTTTGCTGACTCATTTCAAACCCTTGTAGATCAGAATATTGTTATCACTGCATCAATCTGTGTCTGACTCATAACCTGGAATTCTAACTCCTTCGCTACTTCTCTGATTCCCAGACTTACAAATTTGAAGTTAATGATTATGTTTGGGTGAAAAATCATGGCTTGTCTTCAAAGATATCTATTGAATTAGGGAATAATACTTTTGGGGATTGCTTCGAGCCGAGATAGGATGGGATAGAAAAAATAAGTGGCTTCCTCATTCATTTGACTCGAAAACCTCAAATTTCCTATCATTTGGAGATATTACAAAAATAAAATGTATGACCGAGAAGCTGCCACTGAGCTGAGGTGAAAAGTCCTTGAGGCAAGAAATGCTCTAAGAAACAATAGTCAAAGTTAAGCCTCTGGTACGTTAATAGATAATTTCGTACGTCTATGTAGGTTTTGCATTATAATTGGGTTCCAGAGTATGTTATAAATAAATATTCTTCATGTTGTTATGTTGATCCCCTTCCAATAGGGAGGTCGATCAGAATACTATTATTTGCCGATTATACTTGGATGCTGGTCACTGCTAGTACTCTTGAAGGCCTGCAGAGTCCAGAAGCAATGATTTGTTCATTGGTGTCACTCGAATCTTCTCAACATCAACATTGAGAAGACTCAGTTTATTCCCTCCACCCTAAGAAAAAATGAGCAAAAATTGATGATCGACCACTTGAATGATGAAATTCTGAGTATTTACATAGAAATGAAAACAGAACAGCCGTAATGAACTAATCAAGGTAGGAACAGGGTTCATTGATATAAATATCTACAACCGCCATCCCAGGCAACACAAAGATATCCCATAGACATCTCTGCGACTTCTTTTTAGGAAGTTGTGACGCCTCTTGTGACATCTTTGAGAGGTCGCGGAGAGCTCTATACCTGCTCCAAATGTCCGCCACAAGAGATCTCCCAGAGATCTCTTGGCGATGTCCTACGTGGATATTCTCAAACAAGTCACACTAGGAGTTCGCATACACCTCCCGCGGCGAGGACTTTGAGAACTTCGCATTAGCCTCCTTTAGTGAGATCTATGCAAGCTCGCATTGCGAGATCTATAAGATATTCTCAAATAGGTCACATTGCGAGATGTATAAGATATTCTCATATAGGTCACATTGCGAGATCTTCAAGATATTCTCAAATAGGTTACATTGCGAGAAGTATAAGAAGTTCCTAAATAGGTCGCTTATATACAGATTTTTATCATATAAATAAAACTTACTCCATTTGTTAATTATACAAATTAAGTATGATACACTGAAAGTACCATGATCGACCATTTCCTGTAGAAAGGTGTAAATAGAACAGGTGTACCTTTTTACAGGAAATGATCGATCATGGTACTTTCAGTGTATCATACTAGATTTGTTTGATTAACAAATGGATTAAGTTTTATTTATATAATAAAAATCTGTATATTAGCATATGACTTTTATTTATATGATAAAAATCTGTATATAAGCTTATATTATTGAGTTGACCTACACAACAAACAGTGTTGAAAGTTATTTATTATTTTCGGCAGCAACAGAAGGTATACTCAAACAATCGAATAACTCCTATAATCTTTATTATTTTATTGATAACGAACAGAAAAATAAAATAATATTTCAAATCATCCGGTTTCTTTCTTCTTTCCTCTTCTTTCTTTGGCTACAATGGCGTAGCCAATTTTGTGAAAAAACCTCGAATTCCTTCTCGGTTGTTTTCCATGTCTGCTTCATTACATCTGGAAGAATGAAAATGACATGTATATAGTAATGCACTTTTGTAAGATCAGTTGTTTATACATTCATCAACGCGAATGAAAACTGTAACAAGTTCTTCTGGAGCACAAATTGAATAGAATTTCAACAACAAAAATTTTATATGCAAAGACACCCTAAATACATATTTCAGCAAACAACATAATTATCATCCTCTGCACCTCTGCAGACTTGCAAAGTTCCTTTCATAATATTTATTCAAGCAATTACTATTAAGAATGAATGACTTTTTGAGTGATATCAGAAGATCTGTTGTTAGTTGAAAGTAGATAAATGTAAATTAATCACTTCCGATATTGCCAGTGGTTGAATTACTCAGAAAGACCTAAATAAGCGGCAGAAATGATAACGGTATATATCCTAACTGAAACTGGGTGAGTGGTAGGTTGAAACTCAAGAATTTAATAAAAATAACACTTACCTTCGAGTACAAATATCCTCTTCGAAATTGTAAACAAAAGCGAACCTTGTACAGCACAGGTACAACACTTAACTAATTATGCACAAAACGTCTCTTAGCTCAACAGTAAATCAGAACAATGAGAGCATCCTACACATACAAGTACAAGATATGGTCTGAAAATAAGGGAAGCGGGAATTGAGGAAACGAATAGACAACGTTATTTTCCGTAATCCAGAATACACCAACCGAAATGGATCGTCCATTTCGGTTGGTCCATGATCCGCGACTATGAACCTTAATACTATTATCAATTGGGTTCAAGTTCCCGATTCAGTTGAGCTCTATATTTCCCTCTTGCCGCGTAAAAAATTGAAGACATATGCAATTATCGTACAGATGGGCGGCACATCAAAACAAGCGAGTAAATAAATCTTATGGAGACGTTTTCGGACTTTTCGGCTGGAGATCCCTTTGTCGGCCTGCGTAGTCATGCTGATACAAATATATCACATGGCGAGGTCTCCGAGATATCGCATGGGCACATCAGTGGGAACTTCGCTTAGTAACCTCGCAAAGAGATCTCTGGGACCTCGCGGTAGGAACTCGCATGAAAGTCGCATTGTAACCTCTCAGAGATATCGCATGGGAGAGCTCTCAAAGATATCGCATATCGAGGTCTCCAAGATATCGCATGGGTACATCACTGGGAACTTCGCTTAGGAACCTCACATAGAGATCTCTGGAATCTCGCGGTAGGAGCTCGCATAAAAGTCGCATTGTAACCTCTCAGAGAGCTCGCGGAGAAGTCTGTGTTTCCTGGGATGGATCTGACTCGAACTTGCCACAAATCCTTTCAGAAATAGACTTTTTCGGCAATCGTCCGGGATGTACCCACTTCCCGGGCGCTTTTTCTTTGAGAAAGTAGTATTTTCCGGCCTAGTTCAGCTCGAGAGCTAAAATCTATTATTTTTCCCATGTATAATACACAATTTTTTTTCATTTATGATGATTTTATACACCATTCACTTTTATAAAGTATCGCGGTTAGCCATGATTTAGGTTTATCAAGTTCTTTCACTTAAAACGGACGCAGGTTGGTACTCGTGAAAATCAAGCGACATTGCCAAGTCTACTTTCTATTTAGTCTTTTTTAACTTTAGAACTGGAATTAGTTCGTCTAAGGTTTAACTGTGGCGCAGGTTTCGTAGAACTACTACATTTTCATACTGGAGTATTTCAAGTTGTGCAAAAATGTATTTAAATGTCTTCTGAATTCACATAATATTTTCTCAAATTCATTAATTTCTCAAAGTAAAGAAACATTTTGAGAAAAACGTAATTACTACGATTTTTTAGCAGAAACGGCAACGTTGCTCGTTCAACTGACAGAAGAATGACTATAACCCAACATTTTCAAAACATACACAGTGAAATGTGCCAGAATTTTATGGCAAACCGCGATACTTTATAAAAGTGAATGGAGTAAGTATAGTTATCGAGAGCCATAAACACAGAAACCGTGATGACAAGGGCTATAATCGAATTCCTGATTTGTTATGAACATTTCTATCATCTGCTCTCGAACGAAAATTATATGGAATTCTGATGAATTTTTTAATCCGTTATGTGCACTTCCACTCATGAACTACATGATAAATTTTCTTTTCAGTTTTCCGACAGAAACATTCCTCAGTACACCAAATCCATCGTATAATAAACGCAATATCTGCAAGGCTTGAACAAAAAATAATTTGCTCAGCATAATTTCTTGACTCTTTCCCAGCATTCGACAAGATATGGCACAAACTGAAACTACTCCTCCGACAACCATACTACATAAACATAATTCTGAAATCATATGCAGCAGATCGTCATATTACTGTGAAATCCGGAGAAGCAACATCCACCTCTTCTAAAGTCAAATCAGGAGTCCTAAAGGAAAGTATATTAGGACCACTTCTATACATCCGCTAAACTTCACATAAACCAATAGGTCACTATCCTCTTTCGCAGACGATATAGCTCGCATCTCATGAGAATGTCACAACAGCTTCTGAAAATCTGCAACAACACTTGGATGATCTTGGACATTGGTATCGAAATGGGGACTCAACATCAATGACACCAAATCAATCCAAGTAACTTTCACAACCAAAAGAACCACATGTTCTCCTGTCAAAATGTTCGAAAAGGAAATACCAGTCGACACCAAAGCCAAATATCTCGGTATACATTAAGATCATCGCCATACTTGAAAACAACATATTCAAGCTGAGAAAAACCAAATAAATAGGTATGATCCTTCGTATGTATTGTCAAAGGCAGGCACAGGCAATCCAAATAATCCCTTCAAAACAAAATAGTTATATAGGTACAAGAACACGGCCATTATCAAATCAATATGGACATACGGCATCCAATTTTGGGGTTACGCTAAGGCCGGGTTTCACCAACGATTTTAATCTCGTTTAAGGCAGTAAACGATAATTTTCTGTGGTTTTTCAGTCAAAAATCAATCGTTAATCTAGTTATCTCCTTAAACCAGATTAAAATGTTTGGTGAAACCGGGCCTTAATCATCAAATGTTCAAATTATCCAGAGACTTGACTTACTTACGTTCATCAGTAAACGCAACCTCACTATACATAATTATTTGAGAATCCCATACGTCACCACCGAAATTGAAAATTACTCAAGGAAATACCACCAGAAGGGCATGCCAACCAACTGATTGATCAACTGACAGAAAATCCATTCAACATCCTGAGATCACAACGGATGTGGGCAAACGAATTGATGTGAAGTATTAATATGTTGAATATCTTCTCATAGTCTGTACATACCTACATAAAAATCACTCAATACTTCATAAAAGTAGATTGTTAATTTTACCCACGGCCATCTGATGACAAATGATGATCCTCCCAGTTGCGAGTACTGTTGTACTCGCCTAACCGTACAACATATTATACTACACAGTACTCGTTACGGAGAGCCTCGCCACAAATATGGACTGAAGAATAACCTCAAAGACAACCTCAACTCACAGGACACAGCCACAGCAACTTGGGGTTTTCTGAAAAAAGATTTAATTTATAAATTAATGTAACAGCTCCTCGTGTCAATGACCTAGACGGTTGAGACACGTTAATATCAATAAATAAATAATAAATAGATTGTTAATTTAAATCTCTTGTCTTCGAAACAGAATTCTTTCATTTGTTGAAATGTACATTCGTCATTGCGCTTAACAACTTGACATACAATATTCAATGATTTCTATCAATGATATTCAGACAAAACTATTTGTGATATGCCTGCGAGTATTTTGTTGCACATCGAATGAACGAAAAAAAGGTAAACTATTTACCTACTAATTCATGTCCAAAGCTTTGCATCACATTAGAAATTTCAATAGGAATAATTCGGTGAGATTTTCTTGAAGTTCCTCCTTCTCAAAATTGAATAACTTTTATAACTAACGAAAATGTTTCCAAGTGTTTTGATGGTCAAGGAGTTCGAATAGTTGATTTACGGATTCCTTAAAATTTCAAGGTTACACCCACGAAATGTATAGGAGTTGTTCACTCCTTGAATATACTCTAGTTTCGAGAGTTAGGAAGTAATAGTCGCAAAACCGTAGGTAAACCAGTAAAAGACTCAAGGTATTTTTTGTCGAACGATATATCCGATTACCATCACTAGGTATAATACATTTTTTTTGGAACAATAGAGAAATTTGATGCAAGACATGTTCTGCCTTATTTTTGTATGTTTTAGAAAGAACTACAGACACACATTTTCAGAATTCGTCCGAATAAAATCGACTTTGTCGGTTGAAAAAACTTACATTGTGTTCACTGAATCGTTTGATCGAAGATCGAAGCACTATATTCAGTGCTTGATACTATTAATAGTCCGCAAAACCGAGACGTATATGAAGCTATAGTTATTGGAGGAACTTTCTTGGGTATTTGGAGTAACGAAAGGCTCAAATTGGTTTTTCTAATCCTTATTGAAAATACCTAAGGTTTGGCTACCATTTGTTTAGCTTCATCAGAGGTCTTATAGATAATAATATGGTCATCAGTACAATAATAAAATTATTCATGTGAGGTTTCTTTATTAGGTAAGCATTTGCCCCATCCAACTCTTTCGTCAGATTCAAGATGGAGATTAATTCAAAAAGGATTTCACAGACTCGATTATATCGAACCTTACACAAATTCAGAATTTTCGAGTTATTGTGATATACAGGGTGGCCACTTTTTCAATGGCATTGTATTGGTAACTTTTAAACCATAAGAGTTAGAAGGTCGGTCAAATGGAGAAAAAGTTGCATTCATAGAAGCATTGTCAAGCAGTTCAAACAAATCGAGATTATCAGGACCGGTTTTTGAGATATCATAAGAAAAGTAAATTCTGTCATTTTGATTTTTATTTTTTTCTCACTTTATTTCGAATATTTTCAAAAAATGTTACAGGAATTTTTTATTTGACAGTAAATTATCTTCAAAATGACATAATCAGATTTCGTATCCAACGTTTCGTTCTTCCTGGGCCACCTTCAACCTTATATTTTTCAATACGGACCTGCATATTTTATGACACTTTTCGAAATTACTTTTAACGCTGAATTCAATGATATATCATACAATGTCATTCAAAGTTGATTTTACAAAATGGTGGAAATTTCGAACACTTACGTCATTAATGTTCATCATTTACCTTCGAATAATCATTTCATTTGTTTTTAATCAAATGATATTTTCGTTTAATTATTATGAATTAGGTTTTTCACCTCTTGAAATTTGTTAATAAATAATACGTAACAGAATCGAAGCAAGAAACAAGTAATAATTATTCACTTATTTCAAGAGGTGAAGAACCTAATTCATAATAATTAAACGAAAATATCATTCAATGAAAGACAAATTGAATGATTATTCGAAGGTAAATGATGAACATTAATGACGTAAGTGTTCGAAATTTCCACCATTTTGTAAAATCAACTTTGAATGACATTGTATGATATATCGTTGAATTCAGCGTTAAAAGTAATTTCGAAAAGTGTCATAAAATATGCAGGTCCGTATTGAAAAATATAAGGTTGAAGGTGGCCCAGGAGGAACGAAACGTTGGATACGAAATCTGATTATGTCATTTTGAAGATAATTTACTGTCAAATAAAAAATTCCTGTAACATTTTTTGATAATATTCGAAATAAAGTGAGAAAAAAATAAAAATCAAAATGACAGAATTTACTTTTCTTATGATATCTCAAAAACCGGCCCTGATAATCTCGATTTCTTTGAACTGCTTGACAATGCTTTTATGGATACAACTTTTTCTCCATTTGACCGACCTTCTAACTCTTATGGTTTAAAAGTTACCAATACAATGCCATTGAAAAAGTGGCCAGCCTGTTGATCCTAGGATGTAGTTATACTCCATTCACTTTTATAAAGTATCGCGGTTGGCCATGATTTAGGACAGACGCAGGTTGGCACTCGTGAAAATTAAGCGGCATTGCCAGGTCTACATTCTATTTACTCTTTTTCAACTTTGTAAATGGAGTTAGTTCTTCGAAGATTTAACTGTGGCGCAGGTTTCTTAGAACTACTACATTTTCATACTGGAGTATTTCAAGTTGCGCAAAAATGTATTTAAATGTCTTCTGAATAAACATAATATTTTCTCAAATTCATTAATTTCCCCTAGTAAATGAACATTTTGATAAATACGTAATTACTAGGATTTTTTAGCAGAAACGACAACGTTGTGGGTGTATCTGACAGTGCAATGACCATAACCTAACATTTTCAAAATATATGCGGTGAAATGTGTCAAAATTTCATGGCAAACCGCGATACTTTATAAAAGTGAATGGAGTATAGTATGTTATCATGCTTAAAACTGCGCTCAACAGTCAGCTTTTAGAATCATTGATAAAAAATGGTACTTAACACTCTACTTCTGCTAGAATTAGCAAATCGATGGATTGGACGTAGAGGCAATTGTCCATTCTGTTGAAGTAGGTACATCAAGAATAATGTCGTTATTTAGTACTTGGCACTAGTATGGGCCATCAGATATACCCTTTAAGTAGTTATCCTCATCGGTGGAACTCGGGTGATTGTATTGGCGAAATGTCAAAGTTGGATCGATTTTCCTGAAGAAATGGCAGAATTATGGACAATATGAATACCAAGCTATCCCCCCCCAATGTTGGACAGAGTTGGCAAATTTGAAAAATCAGTTGGAATATTTTCGAAGCTGTTGAAAAATTTTCGAAGCGGTTGGAAAAATTTCGAAGCAGTTGCAAAAGTTTCGAAGAAGTTGGGAAAATTTCGAAGCAGTTGGGAAAATTTTGAAGCAGTTGGAAAGATTTCAATTGAGTTGGAATACATATTTCTACAAAAGTCCCCAATGTTGAACAGAGTTGGCAAATTTTAAAAGCAGTTGGAATATTTTCGTAGCTGTTGAAAAATTTTCGAAGAAGTTGGGAAAATTTGGAAGCAGTTGGGAAAATTTTGAAGCAGTTGGAAAGATTTCAATTGAGTTGGAATACATATTTCTACAAAAGTCCCCAATGTTGAACAGAGTTGGCAAATTTTAAAAGCAGTTGGAATATTTTCGAAGCTGTTTAAAAATTTTCGAAGCAGTTGGAAAAGTTTCGAAGAAGTTGGAAAAATTCCGAAGCAGTTTGGAAAATTTTGAAGCAGTTGGAGAGATTTCAATGGAGTTGGAATACATATTTCTACAAAAGTTTTCTTAAAATGTGAATGAATTTGACTTTTTTCAAATGAAGTTTTAAATTAATGTTTATTAAACCGGTAGAACTAAGCCCACGTTTAGCCGGACAAAAGCATGCAGAGAATAGCGACAATTGTACAAATTCTTGTTAGAGTATATTTAGAGTATTTGGCAGATTTCGCCCAATGTGCAATGTGTATAACCAGCAATAAATGGTAGGTATTTATTCCGAATTGCTACCAAGTGTTTGAAAAGATGAACAATTTTTCATCTTTTACGTTATCCCTCAGCAGGTAGTTGTGAATTTCTCAGTTTGGCCGCATCGACTGTGTCCATCTGGTACCAATTTGCGCAATTTCTCTAGGTAGGGCAGTAGGCAGTATTTTTTCTCATTCTTAATTATCCTATCAAATCTCCGTTCAACACGTAAATCTGTTAAGGGGCCGTTATACTTTGGCCGACGGCACCGATTCTCCATTCGGAAAGTGCCTTTCATTTTTCCATTTTCATTTTTCACGTCCTAAAATCTCCACCTGAAAGCTTGATTTTTTTTTAATTCTCCTGGAACTTCAGACAGTTCTCTGCGATTTCACGGTTTTTGAAAGTCTTCTCAGTATTTCTATAATTTTTTGCATTAATTAAGCGTATATCCAAATGGATTTTTTTTAAATATAGAGAATTGATTTGTCGAGGGCACTCCAATGAATTTTCTAAAAAAAATGGATGAACAACCGCCGAAAAACGATTATGAAGTCAATTTTCATAGACTCTCAAATTCAACCCAATTTTTTCATGCGAAAAAATGATTTTCTCAAAGAGAAGAAATCGGAGTGCCCTCAAGACATTCTTTAACTTCAATTTAAAGAAAAAAATCAAGCTTTTAGCTTAAAAATGTAGGACGTAAACTTGGAAAAATGAAAGGCACTTTTTGAATGGAGAATCGGTGCCGTAGCCGATTTTTTCATGCGAAAAAATAATTTTATCAAAGAGAAGAAATTGGAGTGCCCTCAAGACATCCTCCAACTTCAATTTAAAAAAAAATCAAGCTTTTTGGTGAGAAATTGAAGGCGTGAACTTGGAAGAATGAAAGGCACTTTTTGAATGGAGAATCGGTGCCGTAGCCGATTTTTTCATGCGAAAAAATAATTTTATCAAAGAGAAGAAATTGGAGTGCCCTCAAGACATCCTTCATCTTCAATTTGAAAAAATCAAGCTTTTTGGTGGAAAATTGAGGGCGTGAACTTGGAAAAATGAAAGGCACTTTTTGAATGGAGAATCGGTGCCGTAGCCGTCGGCCGCAGTATAAGGGCCCCTATGCAAAAATGGACAGAAAAAGATTCAAAGTGAAGTGTGTAGTATGTGGATTTTTTTTCATTTCACTTGAATAAATCATTTATTTTTCTTCGGAATTGAACTTAAAAATTGAAACATACAAAATAATGATAACAGATGCTGTATAATCCTGTAGAGTGTGGAGTGTTAATCTAGTAATGGAGAATTAAAAAACTACACTACAAAATTTTCTAAATATTTTTAAAGCTCTCGGGAAAAAAAACATTGACACGCAATCCAAAATACCACTCCCCCCTTCAACCGTTGGTTTTCTAATCCTTTAATGCACAGTTGGAAAATTTTCGAAGCTATCCCCCCCCCCAAAATTTGGCTTCGGCCCGTCCCTGTCTACCGTGTTTGTTGTATTCGCGCAATTATGACCGAAAATTTGGAGAATCTGATTTGCATTAGCGTACAATATTTTAAAACAATTCGTTTTTCTTTGCTGACATCAGAAGAAAAATAGAAAATCAAAAGTGCCGGTCGTCCAAATATGAATTTATCGATCACGCATGTAACAAAATGTAAAACAAGCGATTATACAAGAACCTTTAAGATAGACACTTATGAAAAAGCCGAATCGTTATGTGGTTGTGAAATAAGTAACAGTCTTTATTGTTTTCCTGGTTTTTATTTGCTGGTGATGATCAAACAGAATGGACCAGAGCCGGTGTCATGGATTTAATCAATTAAAAGAAAAAAATAAAAACTATCAAAGTTCCAAGACACCTCTATGCCATGAAAATAAGGTTTTAATTTATTAGGTGAACAAGATATTCGACAACAATTAAACAGTGCTTACCGACTGAATATCGAGAAACATTATGAGCAAGTAAAAAAGAACAGATACATTTAATCGAAAATCATAAATTGTATTAAATTTTCTGGTGCTTTCGAATAAGCATCACGTGGCCAGTATGAAGGAAATGATTCGATAAATCCTGTATTTTTAGGTCATATCAATTTTTAGGCCGAATTAGATTTAGCACTCAGGGATCATTTGAATGAATCCACAGTATTTAAATATAAAGATGATGAAACAAGTGACATTTCAAACATTTTCCAAATGGTTATAGTTTTCCGTTATACTTCAACAGACCATACCCCTTGTACATACCTACTTACAATTTGAGATTTTTGCGCTAACCCCATTTCTGAATATTATCCCAAGATAAGGCGAAAGAACGTCACAAACTGCTCTAAAATGCGAGTTTCAAAGGTTAGTTTTCAAATTTTGTTCCTCCCCCGAACTCCCACATGTGCACTCCCAAAATAAAATTCACGCGCCGCCACTGCTTCTACTTCGCCTAGAGAATCGAAATTCCACCCACGTATCAATCGATTATTCCCCTTTTCGACCGTATAAAAATTTTCTTTCAGTATCGCAGCTTCGCTGCGATTTTAAAATTCTTCTGGACCCATTTTTCGACAGATTCTTTCGGGCCGGTCCACCGAGTTACCATTTTATTATAGTATAGAATCATTCAGATTTCCGTCGATAAAAATGGGCCTATAAGCCTATTTTCGACAATTCCCCAACAGTTTTTCATTTGTATTTCACCATTTCAGCAGTTTCAAAAAGTCTTACATAATCCTGCTAATAAGAGAGACGGAACTTTTGGAGATGAGTGCATTTTGCTCTTGTTTTGTAGCTTCTGGTTGTACCTGTTCCAAAAGCTATTACATCGATCCTGTATGAACAAGATATACTCTTGTGGGGGGTAATAAATCAAAGTGAATTTCAATTCATACTATTATTTATTATACAAATATACAAGTACAAACAGAAATTTGTATTTACTTAGTAGTGGTAGAGGTTGTTGTATCGGTTGACGTATGGGCTGTATGGATGGGGATATCCAGCGTTTGGTTGAACATATCCAGCATAAGGTTGAGCGAATCCAGAGTAATACTGGTTGTATGGATTGTATGCCCTGATAGCGGGAACAGCAGCAACTCTGGAAACCAAAGGAGCAGATGCTATTGGTGCAAAAGCGTGAACTGGGGCAACAGCGGGCTTAACAACTTTAGCAACAATTGGAGCAGCAATGGGAGCACCGGCAGGTTCCTTGTGTACCACGGCTTGGAATCCATTGACATCATCGGCGGTGTACTCTACAACACGCCTGCTGCCATCAGCCTCAACCAAAGAGTAGCTACCACGCACAGCGTCACCCTCACGACTTTCTTCTTGGTGTTTCTCGTCTCCGGTGGCTGGGTCGCTTACTTGGTATTCGAAGTTATAGTGGGCTGGTGCTTCAGGTTCGGCGACAAGCTGACCATTTGACAACACTGCTGCTGAAGCCACAGTGACGAAAGCGAAGATAGCGATGAGCTGCAACAAAATTATTAAGGTAATCGAGTGAGGAAAGAATATGCAGATAGCTACTTTCGATTCGAATAGGTGAAAGAAGATGGAAATTTGTGCTACCACTGCTACCAGAGATTGGAAACTTAATTATAAGAGTTAGAAGGATGAAAATTCATTGAGAAAAAGTCACGAGTTCGAATTGAGGAATGGAATGGGTTTGAAAAATGAGAAAATGGAAAATTTAAGTGGAAATTCGAAAATGGAACTGGAAATGACAAAGAAAGATGAGTCTGATGAAACTGATGAATTCTACGAATGCTTCGACATAACAGGTCATGAAATAATAATTTCTTCTCCATATGATTTCAACTTACTTTGAAAGCCATGATGTTCCTAGTTCAAGAAGGACAAGATACTGATTTCTGAAGATCTAAATCTCCTATTTATACAAAAGAAATGAAGACGCCCCTCTGAAATAGGACAGGATCCGTATATACATAAATTTTTAATGTTTCGAAAGGTTAATGGGCATTCTTCAATTTATTCGAAATATATCACATATTTGTGGGAAGATAAGGATGGGTCGAGATGAATTAAAATTCGCAGGACCAGTTTCTACATTCGAATGACATTTTCCGTTGATTTAACGAAGGCTGGCTCATCTATTTCGTCCTGATCTATTTGAATACATTAATAATAATAAATATATTTGTCATTAGTATCGATCAGATATTGAATTTATGTGTTCAGGGGTCTATGCCCCACATAACCTTGCAACTCACTTCACTTCGCACCTATAACTTTTCAGATAAACCATGATGCACGACAATCAGCATAATCGAAACCAGTACGCGAATTGAAAATTTCGAAACGCAGAGTACATACTTAAAGCAACATAAAGTCAAATAGTATTTTTGAGGACTATCTAAATTTTCTATAAAACTAAAGTGAATAATAACTTGTATCAACAAGAATTATAAGAATAGGTTATTGGTTCTTCACAATTAGGAGAGAAATATCAAAAAACTGACCAAATTTGTCGAAATCCTCAATTGGGATTCAATCAACGTTTCGCCCCACATACGGGACATTCTCAAGACAATAGTACAGTGCGCGTCAAAATTATGGAACAAATTCATTTTCTCAGAAGAGGAATATTGGCAACAAAATCTTGAAACAGGTCGATTTTTGTTTCACTTTTACCAAATTTTTATGCATTTTTGTTGCACCCTGTGTCATCCCCATCAACCCTCTAAATTTTCTGAATGGGGAAAGTGGGTCATGTGGCAAGGTCTCTTCTCAACAGGCGTGCAGAAATTTTCAGGAAAAGAATTTGCAAAGTCCACTTATTTTTGATCAATGAATTCAAAAATGCAAGAAAATACAGGGTGTTCCATTTAAAGAAAACCATAAGTTTGATATGTCACGCTCTTTTCAAACACCTTGTCATTATTCTTAAAATGTAGTCCAAATCGACGTACATACAGGGTGATTCAAGGTGGATGGCACATTAGACGTTTCTGGTGAACTAGACATCGGATCGGTTTGAAAATTTGATGAAGTGCATTATCGGACATTCTCTAACCAACTGAAATATTTTCGTCAATGCGGTGCTGCCTCTTGTATGAGAGAGTAGTAGCAACTCTGCTTTTTCAAATGGAACACCTGGTATATTATATTATTTTAGAAATCTCCAACTTTTCTCAACATTTCCATATACCTAGGTACCTATCTCTTGCCAATTTCGAAATATAAATTAATTATCGCATCGTCAGAGTCGACTTAATTCCTGGGAATCCATGTCGATAGAAGTTTGAGATGGACGAATCAAATTGACGCCATCTGAAAAAAATTGAACAGCTTATATTTTGCAATCCATAGAATAAAAGACCTTCTGCCTAGAGGCTGTTTGATGAACGTTTATTTTAGCCTGGTTTATAGCCATCATCTATCGTATAACATCTTGCCCTGGGGAAGTTGTTCTGACTTCTCCAGAATATTCGTGGCACAGAAACGAATCATACGTGCAATATTCAACTTGAACCCGATGGATTCTTGCAGACCAATCTTTGTTGGGAATAAAATTTTGACTTTGCCGTGCATCTATATTTTCAAATGCTTGCTGTATGCCAAAGAGAATGAATTTAAATGGATGAAATCATCAGATCATCATGAGTATGAGACAAGAAGTTCGCAAACTTTGTTATTGCCTAGACATAGAACTTATAGGTTTGAATGCTCTCCACTGTATCGAAATATCAAGTTGTTCAATCATCTGTCACCTGCTATGAAGTCTCTCAATTCGATAAGGTTCAAAAAAGAGATCAAGAACCTTCTTTTAGTTAAGGGTTACTATTCCATACAGGAATATTTGTGTGATTCTCTGGTTCCTTAATTTAAGATTAAGTCCATGTTGTGAATTACCATTATTATATTTTCTTTTGTATTGACCTGTCCTATACACCATTTTTTGTGTCTCAAAGGATCAAATAAACATTTATTAATTTATTTATTTATTCTATGTTTATCATGCCTATACCTAACTAGACAAATTTTGACTTATGAGCATTTATTTGTCAAAATGTCGCTTCAGAATGGTATTCCCATTCGGTATTTGGTAGGCAGGCCATGATTACTATTTGACAGTACCTTGTGACACGCTCCTTACAATGAAGGCATCAAAAAAATTGAAAGTCAAACTATTTATATGAATAATTATAAAAAAGTAGAACAATCATGTCGAATATTTCAAAATATAATCTAATCGCTGATCGTTCACTTCCAAGCGGGTGTTGACTGCTTTCGTCGTGGCAGATCGGGTTTCATTGGGATCCAAATCTTCAAATGCTTGGGTAATCCTTTCCAACAATTAATCTCTCAAACGCACGGGTGTTTTGTGAACTTTTTCTTTCAACATTCCCCACAGATAAAAATCTAATGGACTATGATCGGGTGATCTTGCTGGCCAATTCCATGGTCCCAAACGCCTTATCCACCGATCGCCAAAAAGTCTCTCCAGTTTTGCACTCACTTTTACTGTATCTACAATGTGCAGGAGCTCCGCCTAGTTGGTACCAACAGTTTCGATATTCTTCGAATGGAAGATAATTGACGAAGCTCTCTACAAGTTTCTTGGTGCCTTTATTATTAGGCGAGTACTGTCACATAGTAATCATGGCCTGCCTACCAAATATCTACCGGAAGGGAATGCCATTCTCAAGGGGCATTTTGACAAATAAATGCTTATAAGTCCGAAATTTGACTGGTAAGGTATAGGCATGATATACATAGAATGAAAGCAAATTGTATTAGCTTTCTGAATTTATTATAATATACAGGGCGTTCCATTTGAAATAAACAACTTTCAGTCACTTTTTCAAGCTAACGAAAAAACTGTATTTTTTACCACCCTGTATTGAACTGACGTAAATCAGGTTGATGTGTTGAAAGCATTAATTGTATCACCTAACTCCAAACCAAATTTCAATGCCATAGTGTTTCTCAACCCAAAGTTATCAGCATTTTTAGAGGACATGATTTCCGGTGAAAAAATCGAAATTGATTTGTATTTCAAAAATGGCATCAGATAGGTATAGGGAAATATTGAGAAAACTTGTCGAGAAGTTGTTGGAGATTCCAAAAATAATATTATATACCAGGTGTTCCATTTGAACAGAGTTGCTACTACTTTCTAATAGAAGTGGCAAAACCGTGCATTGACGAAAATATTTTAGTTGGGTAGAGAATGTCCGATAGTGCACTTCATTAAATTTTCAAACCGATCAGATCGCGATGTCTGGTTCACCAGAAACGTCTAATGTGCCATTGACCGTGAATCACCGTGTATACTTCCTCAGACCGTTTACTGAAAAAATATACCATTTGGCAACGAGAGTCCGAAGCGTTCAGCATGACTCGGCCTTTATAAACAATGCTTGTATTCAAGGATGATAAAGCTTAAAAATTGCAACAGCATTTTTCAGAGGTAGGGGAGAGTTCCTTTGAATTGGACAGCCCATGAACCGGACACTATAGTTTTCTACTACACCCGATAGTAATTGAGCATACTTTACGTAAATCCCATTTTCGCAACATTGAGCCACGTGTTTTGGAAAATGGCTGAATCTTTGGCTCGCGTCTTGTGGATGAGGCATGCATTGAAAAATCCGTTGCCGGAAAAGTAAATATGTACTTACATTTGCGAAGTGAATAGCTACGTTTCTAGTGACAATAAGTGGCAGATTTTTTCATATAAACATGAAGTGATTATCCCTTATCAGACAGATATGTTGAATCATTGATATACCGATTTGTAGAAATTCTATTTTCAGGTTTTTTATAAAAACCACATATTCCATGAATCGGACAATGGAAAATGACTGGAAATTGACGTCCAGTTCATGGGCTGCAATGTTTCCGATTCGAGGGAGATGTAAAAGTATGTTATGTAATTCAATATTCAACAGGGAAAATACTGTATGTTTTCTCTGTTTTGGTACTACTAAATGATTTTAACTATTCTCCTAGAACTTTATGACAGTATTCTCATAAAATAAACTTAAACTTATTTTTTCGAGTGACTAGCTTTTCTTTTTCTAGCTCTTTCTGAAAAAGTGAATCCACAAACCTTATGCTCATATTATGACGGTACAATTTGAAACTTTTTCATTTGAAATAATATTTCACACCAAAAATAATTAAATTGTCCGTTTCAAGGGAACTCTCCCCTAAGTTGCTAAATTCGTATGAAGGATATCGACAAATCTGGTCAGTTTTGTGAGATTTTTCTACAAAATTTCCTATCGGAAAAACTATCGTACATAGGTTTGAAGAGTAATAACATGAGAATCGTTTCCCAAAAAAAAATCCTGAAATTCGACTGGTTTCCAGAATTGGATAGTACAGAGACAATTTATGACCAATTTGAACTTTTGGTTGTCCCGAACATGAAAAAAAATTTTTACCACAATATTCTTCATATGGTTTCCTCATATTTTGTGGATGATCAATTCGTATAAGTAAATGTAATGGTGGTTTTATTTTCATTTCAAGAAATTTCATACACAATCACAATGAAGAAATTCAAAATCAACATTCGGAACATATATCCATTTTTGAAAATCAAATTCCTCTGAGCATTTCAATTTGAAACGTCAATGTGTACCAAGAAATAATTTGTTCCTCGAATAACATACCTACTAGATTTCTTTCACATAGTGATTTCGAATGAAATTGCTCGAAATTAATATGCCATGTATTCACATATTCCAATTGAGAATCGATTGAGCATTCAGAAAAGAATGGGAAATTTTTTGAGATGAATTGTATCGTCACATTATACCTCGTCATTCGGGAGAATCGCAGATCAAAATGGAGGCAATAGGACATTTAGGTGAATTACATTCTTGAGCCATTTTACAAGCTTCGTTGTAAATATACAGAATCTTTTCAATTCAAATTACGAACTGAATGTGATGATCTGATGGCCTGAAATAACCAATGATTACTACTGTCAGCACTAGAAATTTTTCGGAAGTTGATCACTAATTCACAATTTCTGATTCGATATTTCATCAGAAAGGTATGAGTTGTAGGAACTCAGGGTTTCTTTACATCTTAGTTAAAACAGAAAATATCTCATTCTATCTGCTTGTTTAAGTTTTAATAGCATAACAAGTACATAATACTCAATTATTATAGTTATGTATTCAAGATTCTAGTTGATTGTTTCGAACCGAATTGAATGACGCCATGCTCGGTCAATATTCACATAGCCAAATCTTCTTTCCCTCCGTTCACATACGAAAACTTCATTTTTCTGCAACAATGCTGAATAATGAAGATTATGTCATCATGAATCGAACGAATTTCGAGAATGGTATCTCCATTTCGATAGACTATTGTTAGCATATTGGAACAATGTCGAATTTACATACTATCTAACTTCTTCTTGTGGGAGAAAACATTATGAATTCTTCAATTTATATCGTCATCCTATAAAGTTCTTTCCATTTTTGGGGATAGTACAGATCCACTCCATCTCCGATATGTATCACATGGTGAGTTACCTGAGCCATTCATCTATTAAGTTTTGTTTTCATGGCAGAATTTACTTTATCACTCATTTTTCGACGGTATTTAACTTTAATTGGCATCATCAATTTAATAGGTTTTTCCGAAATATTCATAAGTAATATCATAAGGGCATCCAATTTTTCCGAAGAAAATCGAAAAAACACGTTGCTGAGTAATATTTTAACAAGAAGCATGAGTGCTGAGACAACAAAAATCCGAGTCGAAGACGAGGATTTTTGCACCTGCACGAATGCTCTTTGTTAAAATATTACTCAGCAACGTGTTTTTTCGATTTTCTTCGGAAAAATTGGATGCCCGAATGGTATTTGACAAGACTATTTCATGAGTAACAGATTATTCAAGACCCATTACGTATGTATTATTGATTTTCGTTGACAACAACTGTCAAGTTTTGCCGCGGGTGAACTGCTGACAGCTGTTGCCATACAGTTTTTCAATCTAGAAACCATTTTTCATTCACATTTGCGCGTTTCTGATAGGTGGAAATTAAGACCAGGGAAATATTCTATATAACTGCTACATTCGTGAATCATCTTTACAGATTTTTATCTCTTTTCTACTGACAATATCATCCTCCGATGCCGAAGACTATCTGAAGTGTTCTGCAGTTGGGAAAGCCAACGAAAAATGCGTAAAAGATTTTTATCCCGATCAAGAAGCACAAGAAACCAACATAATCAGTGCCTTTGAGGACGAAATCCAAAGTGCTCCACAATCATTTTCTTCGGGACAAAATCCACCATCTTCCCAATATTCAGAACAAAACCAGTCCATTCAAGGACAGGAATACGACTACGGGTATACGGTTCACGACGAAACTACAGGAGATCAGAAAACCCACAAAGAATCAAGATACGACAACGTAGTGCATGGCAGTTATTCACTCATCGAACCTGACGGATCCAGAAGAACTGTTGTGTATACTGCAGATGATATTAATGGATTCAATGCTGTTGTGTACATAGACAAAAGCCCGGACATTCTAAACTACAACAATATTGAAAACAGGAACACTGCAACATTTCCCGCTGAACAATCAAGAAAATCATATTTTTCATTCAAGTTCCCATGCAATTCCTGTTCTCGATCATTCTAGTTTTGAAAAGAATGAAGAAGTATCACTAAAAGATTTCATTCGAGAGGATCCTAAAGAGAAACTCAATCCTTCATTAGAACACTCTCTGGAGACCACAACATTTGCACCAGCAGCCAGAAATCTAAATTCTTTGCCCAATATATTTCATCATCATCTTAGTCTACAACAAAACCTTCCAGTTGTGGTCGATTCATTCCAAACTAGAGGACAGGAACAGTATTTCAGCCCAGAAGATCTTAATTCTGAACTTCATCTACTCAATCAATTGGATGACGGTCTAGTAGAACAGATCTCTGACAACTCCTTGATAAAACAGAAATTTAGTTTTGTATCGACGCAATCGATTGCTGATCAAATAAATTTTGAATCATCTGAAGGAACTGAAACTCATAACATTCATCGAATCTCAGGAACTGCGGCAAATCCAATAGTCGTGCGGTTGCTGTCAGAAAACGTTAGAAATTTTACAACAGATTCTCCTAATACACAGGAGAATCCAAGTGATAATAGATACGCAGGGATTCGGACTGATGCAGTCAGTCCTAACCACATTGAAGAGCAAGTTACAGTCAATACCACAACATATCTGCCAATGACTAGTAGCATTATGTCACATAACACTACCAAAAATCATGAAAGACAAACAGTATCCAGCGGAGAACTCCATCCTACTTTAGTTTCGGGGACTTCAACTGTGGCTGAACAGCCACATCAAACCGCATTTTTTACAACTCCAGTAACTGCAACTACAATATCGCAACAAAGACTGAATTCTTTGAGTTATGGAGAATTTCCACTACTAGCTCATGTTTCTCCATCGTATGCTGGCAGGTATGCTAGGCACTTTGTCTAAGTTGGTTGAGGTGTGTTGTAATTTTTGTAAATATTTTTTTAATAATTAAATTATAAAAGCTTCGAAGCGATTTTTATTCAGTTTCCGTTGAAAGCACAAAATGAGAAGTCGGGGGAATTTCGAGAAACTCAGTTCAGTCAAATTATTTTACCGTATATTTTATTAAGATAGTTGGGTAGAGTTTCAGCTAACCAACTGAAGTCCTTTTCAATATAATTTGAATGAAAATTTTCAAAATTCCGGAATAGAAAAATAATATAGCTAGTGGACTGTATACAGCGTGTTCTATCTCAGACCATCCACCCCGTATATTTCTCATGTCAGAGTGATTGGAAAAATTACAGGGTATCCCAAGATGTTCCAAACAGCCAATATCTCGGCTCTCAGATAAGGTAGAACGTTCAAACAAAAAGTTTTTTGAATGGCATCAAAAACTCTACCAGAATCCGTATTTAAAATTCTGCTTCCACTTACCACCCCTGAAAAAACTACCCTAGATATTTTTTTTCAAATGGTACCCGTATATTTTTCTCACTCTAAACGATTTCCCAGTAAAAAAAGAAATATGTTTAAACAATTTTTTATCATTTTACGTAAATTCAAGGCTCAAAAAAAATTCATAATTTCCGGCACATTCACCATTTTTTCTCAGTCTGTTCTATTAGACCTAGAGCCAGTGACCAATTTTCATTTGTCATTTCAAAACTCACCAAAATTTACTTGTTTAATATTCAATATCTGCTCGAAAATAAAAACCATTTCTGCCAGCCCATAATGGCCGGAGTAGACTACCATAGGCGCTCAAAGAGGCCAGAAAATTAGGTTCAACTATGTCATAGTATCATACACAAAACTTTCAGGAATTGTTATTGATAATATATTGAATCAAAAAAAAATAATGACAGAACTTTTTCGTCCCTCCTAAGTGTTGGCGGAACTCTCTGAAGATTTATTAAGAACAGCTGTACTTATGTCACTTCAGTACGCTTGAAATTTACAGGAAATAAAGAAAATGTGTCTAGAAAGCGAATTATAATCATGACAGAAATTTTTTACATCACGAACCATCTGCCAGAACGAGAAATGTTGCCGCACAAGTGCGAGCGAAATGAGCTTATGTTCATATTTGCAAGTCAGACCCAGAGCGCATATTGGGCATTTACGAGACTTATCAAAAATTGATAGAAAATTATGTGGAGGAAGCTAAAATTCTTTCATGAAATTATAGAATTTGTTTTCAATTTCATTGATCTGATCCGATTATAAGGGTATTCGCTATGTACTCGTAATACTAAAGCTCACTGTGAAAGTCTCATACTCTCTTTTACTACTCATATGCTGGCCATACACGAAGCGACCGATCCGAGCGTTTTATGACATTTTATGAGACCACGAGCGAAAAGAGTCTCTGTGAGTGGTTGGGGGCTCATTAAATGTCATAAAAGGCCATAAAACGCTCGGATCGGTCTCCGTGTATGGCCAGCATTAGGGCCGGTATTATAAAGGCCAACCGAGGATTCAACCGTTGCGTCAACAACCAAATTCCTCACTATCTGGTAGTTGGCGCACGGTTGAATCCTCGGTTCGCCTTTTATAAAACCGGCCCTTAGTCTACCCAACTTTTGGGGTTCTAAATGCCCTGATGGTTCATTTTTCAACCCTTAGGCCTTAGGCTGTGACTGAGATCTTACACTTCTTTCTTTTTACTGCAGGGTTTAGAGCCATGTATTTTATTTTATTTTGTATGAATTATATTTTGTGATTTTTTGGAAGGTGGACGGATTCGTATTTATTTGCTTTACTGACTGTTATTTTTCTGTGATGTAGGTAATTGGCGAAATAAAAACTATTATTATTTTTTTTTTTTTTTTTAACGTCCGTGTGAGGGGAATACCCTTTATGGGCACCGAGAGGGTCCGCACTCTCGGTAGTGTGAGAATCCATGATCTTGTTTGGTTACTCACCAAAAACCCCTCACACTTAAATGGAGGAGTTCTTCATCCTGCCCTCGTAGCGTCCCTTAACAAAAGAGATGAGCTGCAAGTGGCTTCTAGAGTTCATGAGACCTGATGATATGAAGTGACCCGAGCAACACTGCTTTCTGCATTCTGTGCGCCAATACCTCGGCCAGTGGTCTACAGGCCGGAATAATCTTCAGCTCATCCACGTAGTTGGCTCTCATTCCACCGAGACATCCTATGATTAGTACGACCATCCTAACTTTATGACCTGGGTATAAAGTTTCAAGCTCGAACATAAGATCTTTGTACTTTTGCCTCTTCTGTTCTTCTTTCATCACAACATTATTTTCAGCAGGGGAGGAGAATTCCACGACAAATAACTCCTTCAGCTCCTTGTCCAGAAGAAGTATGTCTGGCTTAACAGCATTGATCTGTCGTGTTGTTGAGACAGGATAGTTCCAGCATATGCGAGCTCTTTCGTTCTGGACCACCTCTGGATCTCCAGAGGCACATATGGTAGCACCGGTTCCTTGTCTATCTCATACGCGGCTCTCAGATGGAAGTATAGAATTCGGAGAGCCGCGTTGTGTCTCTCTACATATCCTGATGGAGCATGGACTCTGCAGGCGGAAAGGATGTGCATAATCGTTTCCTGTTGCCTATGGCAAGCCCTGCAAGTTGTTGGGGTGTCCATTTTCATGATGTTCTTTTTATACCATCTCGTATTTAGTACTCCATCCTGACACGCCATCACGAATCCCTCTGTCTCTGACTTGAGGCTAGCGGACTTCAGAAAGGCGAAAGACAATTCCTCAGACAGGTCCTGGTCTTTTAAACTCCTGAAATATATGGAGTGCAAGTTCTTACTCATATGATGTTCGAGCAATTTATCCGCCTGAGACTTTCGGATCAGTCTCGCTAGGCTTCTTTGTTCCGCCTGAGTGATCGGTGTTCCAGCGAGCTCGGGATTGATCGATACGCCAGTTATGCTGAGCTTCTCCATGGCCCTTTGTGCAGCTCGGAAAAGGAAGGCTCCATGGTTCGCAATTTCATGCTGAGCAACAAATTTCAGGAGCGGATCTTCACTTCTTAGAATCCTTACTGCCATTTCCAATGTTTGTTGATAGTGTTGATATTCCAAACATTGCAATCCTCTACCCCCCTGACTTCTGGGAAGGTATATCCTCTGTATCGAACTGTTGGGATGAAGGCTACGATTCATGTTCATCGTTTTCCTTGTTGACCTATCAAGATCTAGGAGTTCGTTCACCGTCCAGTTCACCACGCCGAAAGAGTAGGTGAGAATCGGGATGGCTAGCATATTTGTAGCAGATACTTTGTTCTTTCCCGACAGCTGCGATTTCCAAATGTCCCTCAGCTTCTTTTTGTAGCTGGCTGTTAAGGCATCCTTTATCTGGGTTGTCTCCAGTACACCCCTCTGTTTCATCCCAAGAAACTTGTAAGTTTCTCCGTCTTCGAGGTGTCGAAAAGTCATTCCATCTTCCAGTCGAATATCTTCTCCTGCGTCTTCAGCTTTTCCCCTGCGCAGATGAAAAACAGCACACTTGTCCAAACCGAACGACATTCCCATTGCTGAGGTGTAGTCTGAAACGATATTCAGCAGTTGCCGTAGTGCGGACTCGGAGGGAGCGTAGAGCTTCAAGTCGTCCATGTACAAGAGATGCGAGATCAGGTGGTTCCTTCTGCCTGGTGGTCCGGCCTTGTATCCTATCTTGCTCTCCCTTAACTCAATTGTTAGTGGTATTAGAGTTATGCAGAATAATAACGGGCTCAGCGAATCTCCCTGGAAAACTCCTCTTCTGTATCTCACCCATCCCGTATAAACGGTTCGACCCTCTGCTCGGATGGCAAACTTCGTTTTCCACAGCGCTATGATTTTTTCTATCGCGTGGATGATGTTAGGGTACACTTTCAGCATTTTTAATAACCGTACTATCAGTTCGTGCGGCGTGGTGTCATATGCTTTCGCGTAGTCCAACCATGATGTGTGTAGGTCGCGCTTGTAGTGTCTGGCGTCTAGACATACGCTCTTGTCTATGAGCAGGTTGTCCTTGCATCCTTGCACTCCTTTCTTTGCTCCCCTCTGTTCGTAGATACTGTTCCACACTGGTCCCTCAGTATTTGATCTTGAATTACACTTGTGAGGATCTTATACAGTGTATTGAGGCAAGTGATTGGGCGATAGTTCTTGGGTTGCCCTAAATCACCTGATTTTGGTATCAGCACTGTTCTACCCTCCACCAACCATGACGGAATAGGCTCACGGCGAGTCAGCATCCCGCTGAATAATCTTGCCAGGTGTTGGTGTGTAGCTGGAAATTTCTTCCACCAGTAGTTTTGAATACCGTCCAGTCCAGGTGCTGTGAAATCACGCTTGTTCTTAAGGGCTTGTCTAATATCTTCGGTTGATATTTCAGAAGGTTCATCGTTCTGCTGTTGGTTTTGATCACACATTTGCTGGAATCTGAGAAGTGCTGGAGTATCCCTGATTTCTGCTTGTTGCTCATACAGGCTTTTCCAAAATTCTTCGACCTCTTGAGGTGATGGTGGGTTCTGTGCCTTTTGTTGTGGGGACTGAAATAATTTCGATGGTTCTGCGGTGAATGTGTTGTTATCTTCAATCCATTTTTGCCTTTTTATCAGTTTCTTTCGCGCTGCAGCAAGTGATCTTATTCTATCTACAGCTTTCTGCTTCAGTAGATGGACTGTGGGCAAGTCTACTGTACGATGTATGGAACGAAGCTCCTCGATCATGTCCTTCATCTTCTTGCTTGATTTGATTTTGCCTTTCAGAACATCTATGATACATTGGTACCAAGATGCCTGCTGCCTCATTGATTTCATTTTGGTGTCAAGCCGCCTAAGTCTTAGCTTATGCTTATCCTCCTTCGTAGCTGTACTTTTCGGTGGGCATAGAAGGGAAGCGGCTGCTCTCACTGCAGCCACAACATCTTCTAGTGAACAGGTCTCGTTAAGGTGATCTTGAATGATGTTGTCCAATACGGCTAGATCTTCAGCCTCATGTCTTGTTTTCATTCGGAAGATCTTGACCAGTGGGTTTCTAACGGCCGCCTCAAATGCTTCCCTGGTATTGACGATTAACTTAGGAACATCTCTCACCGTTCCTGGTTTTTGTTGCTGTTGGTCTGGAGCATCTGTCACCTGCTCTTCAGCTAGTCCTATCACCGGAACATCTCTCACCTGTTCCGTTCTTGGCCTTGGCCCTAGGGCTATTGCTTGGTGTCGTTGGTCTGGAGCATCTGTCACCTGCTCTCCAGCTAGTTCTATTACCGGAACATCTCTCACCTGCTCCGTTCTTGGCCTCGGCCCCAGGGCTATTGCTTGATGTTGCTGGTTTTGAGCATCTGTCACCTGCTCTTCACCGTGTTCTATTTTTGGAACATCTCTCACATGTTTTGTTATTGGCCTGTTGAAGCGTGTAATAGACCCAGTTTGGCCCGCGATATGTCTCACAAGGGCTACAGCTTGTTCTTCGGCTGTGTCAATCGTCAATTGCTGATGTTGGTTCGAAGCATCTGTCACCTGCTCCTCAGCTTGTTGTTCTGTCCGTTCTTGCTCTTGAGACCGCCATAAGATTCCTCTTCTTATGATACGACTGATCTGCTCCGTTCTTGGCCTCGCCCCTGAGGCTTTTGCTTGGTGTTGTTGTTTTGGAGCATCTGTCACATGCTCTCCACCTTGTTCTGTTCTTGGAACATCTCTCACATGTTCTGTTATTGGCCTGTTGGAGCGTGTACCAGTCCCGGTGGTTTGGCCCGCGACATTTCTCACCATGGCTACAGCTTGTTCTTCAGCTGTGTCAATCGTCAATAGCTGATGTTGGTTCGAAGCATCTGTCACCTGCTCCCCATCTTGTTGTTCCGTCCTTTCCTGCTCTTGAGAGCGCCATAAGATTCCTTTTCTTTTGAGATGACTGATCTGATCTCTAAGGTTTTGCTGCGTCATGTAGTCAAGGTCTGGATAATTTTCGCACCACAGACCATGCAGCCTATTCATGTATCCCCGTCTTTCGGGTCTTGATCTTCTGTATAGCGCAGACAGCAGGTCATGCTGCTCGGGCGTCCACTTGTGGCGTCCCCTTTGTGCTGTCCTGTTTCGGCTGCCGGTTCCGACTACGGGCTGCTCTTTCGAACGTTGAATCCCAATGCGACCGACAACCTGAACTCTCTCCTCGTCGATGTCCTCCTCGTCTAAAGGCATAGCTTCTTGTATGGCAGGCGCCTGCCTTCTCAGCATCCTGCCGTTGGTGTCCCGCATGCTGTCACGTCCAGCACCAACTCCAGACGCGCCCTGACGATCCCCAGGCAGCGACTGTTCTCCGAGGCTTCGTATAAATTTGTCCGACATCGGTTGAGAGTGACCGGGGTCCGCGGGATTGTCACACCCGTATACTACACAGTAGTACCCCCGTGCGTATCTATTATTTTTATTTTCATGGATCGTGGACTTATTCACTATCTCGGCACCTGGCCGGATAAATTTACCTTTCCCAGATATAATAATCAAAGGGAATAGGCTCGATCACGATACACTTGACAAAAATTTACGAACAATTCTACAGGTATTGAGAATAACAGCTTTTTGCATTTCAATGTAGCTGTTTACATTTAATTCTAATTTGTTCAAACTATTGTGTAAGCTCTTAGGTATCAATCCAGTCGACGAGATGATTACTGGAACGATATCAACCTTCTCTAGGTGCCACATTTCCTTGATTTCGAAAGCCAGGTCTGTGTACTTGCATATCTTCTCCTGGTACTTATTCAACATGTTATTATTGTTGGGCACAGCTACATCCACCAAAATTGCCTTTCTAACCCTCTTGTCGTAAACTACTATATCCGGCCTGTTATTCGTCACCGTTCTGTCAGTGATAATAGGCCTATCGTAGTATAGTCTAAAAGAGTCATTTTCCAACACAGGTAGCGGCTGATACTTATAATACGGCTTGTAGGAGTTGAGAAGTCCGAACTTGAGCGCCAATTTCTGGTGTATGATGTTGCACACTTGGTTATGTCGGTGTAGGTAATCAGTGTTGGCCAGTTGTTCGCAGCCAGAAGTTACATGCTGAATTGTTTCAGATTTTTGATGGCACTTCCTACACATATCTGTTGGCAGTGTACGGTCCTTCATGATGTATTTCTTGTAGTTGTTGGTGGAGATGACTTGATCTTGTATGGCCATCATAAAACCTTCCGTCTCAGGAAAGAGTTCACCCTTCGACAACCATTTGTTGGATGATGTTTTGTCAATATGTGGCTGATTTAACTCATGGTGATGCCGTCCATGGAGTTCTCTTCTTGACCATTGTTCTAGCTTGTCAGTTTCAGAAAGGGATGGCAGATCCAGCAATTCATCTGCAGTAGCCAGAGTTAAAGGTGTGAACTTCTTATCAACCAAAGTAACAACTCTGTGTAGATTGGAATTATTCGCCTTCTCAAAGAAGAATTCCCTGAGGTTTTTGATCTGGCGAGTGTGAAGGTTGACAATATCCGCAAGTCCTCGTCCTCCTTCTTTCCGTGGTAAAGTGGTTCTTAATACTGATGACCTTGGGTGATGACCTCTCTGTTTCGTCAGCATCGTTCTAGTTTGCCTTTGAATGTCCTCCAGATCTGTCTTGGTCCACTTGATAACTCCAAATGAATAAACCAGCACTGGGATTGCGTAGCTGTTGATGGCTTTGATGAGATTTCCAGAATTCAATAGTGACTTCATCACCGTTCTAAGTCGGCCAGTATACTCCTCCCGGATTTTTGCCTTCGACTGCTTTTGCTCCAAACATCTAGCCTGTTGGTATCCCAGATATTTATAAGTTTCCCCATCCCTCATGGCTTGAAGTATATCTCCATTCGGTAGTTGTGATTCACCGTCCACGACTTTTCCTCTATGGATGTTCAGGGTTCTACATTTTTCAATGCCGAATTCCATTCGAACATCACTTGAAAAAGAACTGACGGTTTTCAGGAGCTCATCCAATTGCTTTTTGTTTGCAGCATATAGTTTGATGTCGTCCATGTAGAGTAGGTGGGAAATAGTATGTTCTTCCCGCGCTGTCTTGATCTTAAATCCACATTTCGTACCGCGGAGCATAGATGATAAAGGGTTCATTGCCAAACAGAACCATAATGGGCTCAAGGAGTCTCCTTGAAAGATCCCACGACGTATGGGGATTTCTTCGAGCTTAATCGTCTTGTTGTTCATAGTGACTTGTATTGATGTTCGCCACTGAGACATTGTTGTCCTCAAAAATTCCACCAAAACAGGATTGATTCCATAAATGTGCAGCACCTCGATGAGCCACGAATGAGCGGTGCTGTCAAATGCCTTCTGATAGTCGAGGAAGGCTGAGTGCAAGTTCCGTCCTTTCTCATGGGCCTGTTTCATGATCACTGAGTCGATGATGAGTTGTTCCTTGCACCCTTGGTGTTTTCTTCTGCATCCTTTCTGTTCTTCAGCCATAATGTTGTTTTGATCCAAATGTTGATACATTCGGTTGGATAAACATGAGGTGAGTATTTTATATAGTGTTGGAAGACAAGTGATAGGTCTGTACTGCGACGGGTCTTGTGTCCTATCGCTTTTTGAAAGCATATAGGTTACTCCTTCGGTTAAGAATGTAGGAGCTTCTTGAGGATGTTGAAGTATATGCGTAAACTGTTTCGCTATGGCTTCATGCAGATGGCCAAATTTCTTGTACCAGAAGTTATGGATATTGTCGACTCCTGGAGCCTTCCAATTGCTTGCTTCCTTCAGTGCTGTCACCACTTCATCCACTGATATCTCTTCGAAGTTCATTTGTGGGATGTTCGTTCGATTTTTCTCCCTCCTGATCCAATCAGCATTCTCATTATGTTCCTTAGGCATCGACCACAGAGAAGCCCAATAATTTTTCAATGACTGGGCTTCTGGCATAGCTCTGGTAACTTTGTTTGAGCTTTTGGTGATGTGTTTGAAGAAGTTTGCCTCGTTGTTGTGGAACAATTGGTTATGTTGTTTCCGTTGAGTGCATTTCACATATCTGGATAGTCTTTTCGCCTTCGCTTGAAGTTTCTGTTTCAGGGTGTCCACATATATGATGATGTGATGTTGGCTTTCCGATTTGTTCATGGTGTTACCAATCTTCTTCAGAATTTTTCTAACAAACGATTTCAGGCGTCGTGACGGGGATTCATTCCGCAGGAACTCGGTAAGACGGCCTATTTCCGTTCTGATTTTGTCGATGTCTTTCTCCAATCGGATTTGCCATGGTGGTTTCTTTATGGTTCTTTCCCGTGTGTGAAATTCGGGGGTGTGGACTTGTTGTTTGTGTAGTCGAAGGGTTGCTACTGCCCCACAATATACGAGAGTGTGTAATCCTTCCAGGCTGTTGAAGTCCTCAAGATGGTCATCGAAAGCCGCATTTACACTGGCCAGAATAATATTGGTGCTCTTGTTAGTTTTTAATTTTGGCAGCTTCGGGCGTTTTGTTGGATTGGCTCCCTGGAACTCAACCATGGCCATGCTGAGCAGTGATCTTGCAGAGTGCGCATATTCCCCTGATCCATTTGAACCAGACGGTACTTCCCCATTATCATTAGATTCCATATTCTGGGTCTCATTCTGGTTCTGTTCTGGATGTGTTTCGATGTTAGCTCCAGTGTCGTTTCTCAGTTCCATGAGGACTTCATCTCGTATACTCCTCAATGTGTCCGTAGAGAGTAGGTTGTTTTTCACAATAGTTCGTCGTTGATCTGATATCCTTTGTTCAGAAATGTGGTGGAGTTCTGGATATCTCTCTATGAATTCTTGATGCAATCCATATCGGTATGCTGTCATGTTCGATTCCAAGTGTGTGATCTTGTAGTAGGAGCGCATAATGAAGGAGTTCATTTCTTGGGTCCACTTCATGCGTTTCCTAGGGAGTCCAGCTATTATTATTATTATTAATAATTCGTAAGTCACACAGGTATACTCTAGCTAGAGTCTAGACCTACTCAATCCATTCGAATTTTCTTGGAGCTCAGTTCAGATTCGAGCATAAATTCTTCTAACAAAGTCAATGTTTATTAATAAGTGAGAAACATTGCAGTACTTTTTTGTTGATTTTATTGTTTGTGGCAGATGGTTCGTGATGTAAAAAATTTCTGTCATGATTATAATTCGCTTTAAATTTCGAGCGTACTGAAATGACATAAGTACAGCTGTTCTTAATGAATCTTCAAAGAGTTCTGCCAACACTTAGGAGGGACGAAAAAGTTCTGTCATTATTTTTTATAGATTCAATATATTATCAATAACAATTCCTGAAAGTTTTGTGTATGATACTATGACAAAGTTGAACTGTTGAACCTAATTTTCTGGCCTCTTTGAGCGCCTATGGTAGTCTACTCCGGCCATTATGGGCTGGCAGAAATGGTTTTTATTTTCGAGCAGATATTGAATATTGAACAAGTGAATTTTGGTGAGTTATGAAATGACAAATGAAAATTGGTGACTGGCTCTTCCTCTACAGGGTGTCCCACGGTCGAGTGCCTATTAGACGTTTCTGGAGAACTGGACATATTTGAAATCTGAAAATTGGGATTATGATATTGTTCGGAATTCTCTACGGACCGAAAATATTTTTGGAGCCTGAGCACTTCCGGTTATACCAGGAGTGGAAATAAATTTGTTCAAAAAATATTTTTTTCGATATTTTCATTTCTGATATGATTGAGTATTCAATGCTGAATACATTTCTGTTGAAACCATTGTATTCATTCGAATAGTTCTCGAAATATCGAAAAAAAAACCTGAAAAAATGTCAAATATTCATAGTCAGTGTTATGTCCATTATTCTTATTCTGAACATCCCGAGTGTAAACCGTTCTCACAATGTCAAAGTAGAAGAATGTAGAAAGGTAATGCATCTTTTGAATTTCATAAGTATCATCTCAGGGTGTTTCAAATTTTGTGTCGAAAACTGTGATCGAAAATTGGCCATAACTTCTGTTTTTCAAATTAGAACCCTATTTTTTTATGATTGAGTTGGATTCTGCGAAGAAAAATAGTGATAGCACTCTCAGATGTTCTTGCTCCTAAATTGAGTAATCCCCGAGATATTTGAGCTTTTCTGGATTCATGTTGTACGTAGAGTCAAATTCATCTTATCTTTCGTATGAGAATATTCTGTGACCATAGAAGATAAATTATCCCATTAATATTTCACAAGTGACAGCTCTAATTTTAGGCATTAACCTTACTTCTCGATTTTATTTCAATGCTTACTATGGTTTCATAAGAATAGTCATCGAATCTGTTGGCATGAGAATATTCTGTGAGCATAGAAGTAAATGATCCCATTAATAATTCACAGGTGACAGGTCTAATTATTAGTTGTAACTATGGTTTTATAGGAATATTCATCGAATCACTTCAGATTCGATGAATTTGACTCTACGTACATCTTAAATCCAGAAAAACTCAAATAACTCGGAAATTACTGAATTTAGGAGCAAGAGCATCTGAGAGTGCTATCATTATTTTTCTTTGCAGAATCCAATGCAATCATAAAAACATAGGGTTCTAATTTGAATAACAGAAGTTATGGCCAATTTTCGATCACAGTTTTCGACACGAAATTTGAAACACCCTGTGATGATATTTATGAAATTCAAAAGATGTTTGACCTTTCTACATTCTTCTACTTTGACGTTGTGAGAACGGTTTACACTCGGGATGTTCAGAATAAGAAGAATGGACATAACTCTGACCATGAATATTTGACATTTTTTCAGGTTTTTTTCGATATTTTGAAAACTATTCGAATGAATACAATGGTTTCAACAGAAATGTATTCAGCATTGAAAACTCAATCATATCAGAAATGAAAATATCGAAAAAAATATTTTTTGAACAAATTTATTTCCACTCCTGGTATAACCGGAAGTGCTCAGGCTCCAAAAATATTTTAGGTCTGTAGAGAATTTCCGACAATATCATAATCCTAATTTTCAGATCTCAAATAAGGCCAGTTCTCCAGAAACGTCTAATAGGCACTCGACCGTGGGACACCCTGTATATACTCTATAATCATTCTATACTCAAAGGTTGCCACCGAAAACAATGGCAGTACGAAAATCGTTGACGGTAGAGGCGAGCCGATTCTCGGGAACTTCGTCGACATTCGGCAAATATTAACAGCATGTCGACATATTCATTAGGGATATAAGTGAAAGGCATTTTAAATATTGGTAGAACAGGTAGTACAACCATTTAGTTGAATTGACAACTTTATTCATTTTGAAAACTGGCATTGTTTTCTGTGGCAACCTTTGAGTATAGAAAAATTATAGAGTATAGAAGTGTGGAGTGTGTTATACCTTATCTGGTAATGCAGAATTAAAAAACTACACTACGAAATTCTAAATATTTTCAATGCTCTCGGGGCAAAACATTGAATCGCAATCCAAAATACCACCCCCTCTTCAACCATTGGTTTTCTAATCCTTCAATGCACAGTTGGAAAATTTTTGAAGCTAACCCCCTCCAAAAATTTGGCTTCGGCCCGTCTCTGACCAAAGCAAAGTTAATCGAAAGCGAAGATTTTCACGAAATTTTTTTGAAAAAAAAAAATTTTTCGGTTTATAAATGCATATTTCTATCCGGGTCTTTCTGGTAGTCCATAAGCACAATTTTGGCCTTCGTACGGCTTGCAGTTTTTCGAATAAAAATTATGAAAGTACTCCGAGGGTAATCTTCGAAAGGCTACAAAAAAAAAGCCAATGGATATTTTTTGATTCTGTTTTCCTCTCCGTATTCAGAATGAAAAATAGTTCAACTATGAGAAATTCCAACCATCTAAGCCAAATTTTTTTTTTACTGAGGACAAGTAAAAAAAAAGGTTGAGTTCGAAGTTTGAAAAATTTTTTTTACGGAAAATCTTAGAAACTCTAGTTAAAAATGTGCTTTCCAAATTGGTAAACGAGAAAAAAATTCCAACCTTACAGGTTTTCCGCCATTTTGAATTTTTTTTGCAGAATTCTACACCACATTTGAATCGGGCCCCGCAAAATACTAAGATGTGACTAGAAACCGTTATTTCAAATGCGTAACTCACTATAGTTATCAGAATATTGCTCAAAGTTGACATTAAACACCCTGTATCTTGCTTATGCGTCGAAAACAGGGTACTTATATGATTGTCATAAGGCAAAAATGATTTCCTCGATGCCATATACACGGCTTGACGGCTATATAAGTTTGTCCGGTTTATGGTGAAACACACCCTGTAGAAGGTTGATTTATACTCGTATACATAATAATAATAATAATAGTCTTTATTTCCAATAATATCAGTAACAGCCACAGCAATACAGTTATTAAATGAAATAACGTCAATATTGTATTTACAATCTACACTTAAAAAACTCCTCCAGATTATATGGTTCTATTTCAACTAACAATTGTTTAACCTTAGCCTTGAATTGTCTGAAATTATTTATGATCTTAATATAATTAGGTAAGTGATTAAAAACTCTGATACAATTGTAGGCTGGGTGTTTCTCACTTAAAGTCAATCTGTGAATAGGATAATTTATATTTAAAGTTCTTGTATAATGCCGATGATTGGTATTATCGTTCATAAACTTTTCTTTGTTTTTATGTAAGAACATCAAACACTCAAATAGATAAAGCCCATAAACTGTAAACATATGATTTTGTTTAAATATACTTCTACAGGATTCCTTGTATTTCATGTTGAAAATTACCCTACATATTCTTTTCTGAATTAAGAACATTTCTTCCGAATTTTGTGGGGTGCCCCAGAAGATTATTCCATATCTTAGTAATGATTCGAAATTTGCATGGTATATTATTTTGACTGATTTCATGTTCAGGTATTTTTTTGTAACTCTGATAGCAAAGCTTACTTTATTTACTTTCTGACTAAGATATTCAATGTGCTTTCTGAAATTTAAAAAAGAATCAAGATACACCCCTAAAAATTTTGTATTTTCTGTGATACAATAGGTATCATCATTTACTTTGATTTCTTTTGGTTTTATTTTATTACATCTGGCTGTACTAAATACGACTAGTTTTGTTTTTTCCGTGTTTAAAAGCAATTGATTTGAATCGAACCAGTTATTAGCTCTAGTGAAAAAACTAGAACCTGCCTTGACTAGATCCTTTTCTTCTTTCGCTCCTATTAGCAGGTTAGTGTCATCTACAAAGTTCACCAGCCATTCATTTTCATTCTCCACAACATCCTCCAAATCATTCAGAAACACCAAGCATAATAGAGGTCCCAATACGCTTCCCTGTACAATCCCTACTTTGTTTGTTAAGACTGATGATACTATAGTTTTACCTCCCTTGATTATTTTCACTTTATGTTTCCTGTCACCCAAGTATGATCCTATCCAATCAAGCGCTCTACCTCTTATTCCATGATTTTGTAGTTTCCACAATAATTGTTCTTGATTTATAGAGTCGTAAGCTTTAGACAGGTCTAAAAATATTGCTAAAGCTAACTTGTTTTCTTCAATTAGATCCACTATCGCCTTTGTGAAATCGAATATAGCTGTTTGAACTGATCTACCTCTCAAATATCCATGCTGTGTTTTTGAAAAGAAATTGCACTCATTAAGGAAGGTGACGACTCTCGTGCTCATTGCAAGCTCAAACAATTTCGAGAAACTTGGTAATATGCTTATAGGCCTGTAGTTTCCTAGTTCTTTTGGATCTCCCCTTTTTAATACTGGCTTAATTATAGCTATCTTCAGCTGCTCAGGAAATACACCCTGTTGAAAAGACAGATTGATGAGGTATGACAACTGGCTGTTTATGTAAGGTATCGACATCTTAACAATGTTTATTGGTATCTCATCAACCCCACTCGTACACTTGTTTTTCAGTAGTTTTCCAAGTTCCACTATTTCATCCTGGGTGGTTGGTCTTAAGTACAGGGTGGCCAGATTTCGATGAATTAGTACTACAACTCCTAAACTATGAGAGATAGAGAAAAAGTAATATACCTGTCATGTTCTCTTTTTTCGAGAAACCGAAATTGCTGAAAACCACAAGTTGCTGCGGCGTCTAGTTTCGGAGCTACAGGGCGATTCTGGTATTTGGCCAATTATTATAATTGACTATAACTTCCGTATTCCTACGTTCTCGAAATTAACACATCTTTAGGGCACTTTTTTTATCGCTTTTCAGCGGTGCTATTGGATTTTTTGTATCTGCTCAAATTTCGGAGCTATAACAAAAAAATTTTTTTTTCAAATGGAAACCATAATGGGAAGTGATATTTCCGAATAGATCTTTCTTCAACGATTTCAAAAATATATATTATGTTATACTTCCGAGTTCACTACATATCGAAAATTTCGAAAAAACACTTTTCGTTCAACAAAATCCAAGCAGGCTTTGATTCACTTCCTTCAAAACTGGGACGGTCATAGAATTTCATGTCTTATTTATTTTCACCTGTCAAATTCATTTCAGTTTCATCATTGTATCGTCTGGCGCTTCTAAAGTTCTTATTTATATCACATCATGCAATTTATATATTTCCTCCAATGACTCGCTCCAATGGACAACGATTTGAACATTTGTTGTGAATATACTTTTTTTCAAATGAATCTATATTTTTATGAAGGAGCTTTTTTTGCCCCTCATGGGAACATTAAGTATTGCTATCAACGGGTTTCATAAGTATTCAAATGCTTTTCATTTTTCAATTTAGCAGAGAAATCATAGATACTAGAATCAACAAGTTTCGCGAAGCCCCTCTATTGGCCTGAGTAATAATAAAGCTAATATTTCCTGAATCAATTTGGCAGCTTACAATAAATGTGAGATATCGAATTCTATGACCTTATAAGAATTTTAGAAGCGCCAGACGATACAACAATTATGAAACTGAATTGAATTTGACAGGTGAAAATAAATAAGACATGAAATTCTATGACCGTCCCAGTTTTGAAGGAAGTGAATCAAAGCCTGCTTGGATTTTGTTGAACGAAAAGTGTTTTTTCGAAATTTTCGATATGTAGTGAACTCGGAAGTATAACATGATATATATTTTTGAAATCGTTGAAGAAAGATCTATTCGGAAATATCACTTCCCATTATGGTTTCCATTTGAAAAAAAAATTTTTTTGTTATAGCTCCGAAATTTGAGCAGATACAAAAAATCCAATAGCACCGCTGGAAAGCAGTAAAAAAAGTGCCCTAAAGATGTGTTAATTTCGACAGCGTAGATTCTGTAATACGGAAGTTATAGTCAATTATAAAAATTGGCCAAATTCCAGAATCGCCCTGTAGCTCGGAAACTAGACGCCGTAGCAACTTCGGGTTTTCAGCAATTTCGGTTTCTCGAAAAAAGAGAACATGATATGTATATTACTTTTTCTCTATCTCTTATGCCGGCCATTCACGTTACGGTCTACCGGAGAGGTATACCTGCGCAGGCATGCCTGTGCAGGTCAACCGGAGCGTGTGTGGGATTAGACCTGTGCAGTTTTTTCAACCTGTACAGGCGACCGTTACGGTCTACCGGTGAGGTATACCTGCGCAGGCATGCCTGTGCAGGTCAACCGGAGCGTGTGTGGGATTAGACCTGTGCAGTTTTCTCAACCTGTACAGGCGACCGGTGCAAGATCGAAAATCAATATTTTAGAGTGACACCGTACGATGTGCCTGTGCATGTGTGCATGTACAGGGTGGGCAAAATTGGTGCTACATGAACTAAAACATATGATACATTTCTGAAACGGGAAAAAAAAGGCGATTCTTTCTAAGTCAGTTCAAACTACTGTTTCCATAAGAAAAAACACAACTTACGCCACTGGATTGCTATCAGAAAAGTGCCTGTATAATGTTTTTATTCCAACATCCTAGCATAAACAGAAACGGAGATAATGACCAAAGTTGAAATCGCCAAAATTTCAATTTTGGCCTATAACAAAAGAAGATAGAGGAATGCAGTTGATGGCATTATCAGTTTCTCGAAAAAAAAAAGACTATATGATGCCATTCATTTTCCTCTATCTCCTCGGGTTAAAAAGTTTGAGTTCATATAGCAACAATTTTGCCCACCCTGTACACCGGTCGCCTGCGCAGGTCACGTAATTTGCTGTCATAAACGTTGTCGCCGTCAGTTGTCTCCACGTCGAGTAGTGAATGATATCGTATATTGTCACCTGTATCAAAAATCAATACGCAAAAATGGCACCAACAGATTCTACTAAAAATTTCCTTGAAGATTTTATTGAAATATATAAAACGCATTCATGCCTATCGCAAGTCAAAAACAAAGCGTACCATGATCGAGACAAAAAAGAAGCTGCAGAGACACGACCGACGTCCGGTATACCTGCACAGGTATACCTGCGCAGGTATACCTCTCCGGTAGACCGTAACGTGTATGGCCGGCATTATAGTTAAAGAGTTGTAGTACTAAATCATCGAAATCTGGCCACCCTGTACATTGATTTGTCCTGGTTTCTTCTTCCATAATTGGTTTTTTCCTCTAATGTCTCGGTTGGTTGATTGTTGAAATGCTTGTTGAATTTTTCTGCTATTTCTTCAGGTTCTCCTTCAATATAGCATTCCTCGTGATGCATCTGATTACCTCTTATTTCCTTACATATTTTCCACATTGTTTTACTCTTGTTATCGGAGTTTTCTATACGGCTTTCAAATATTTCTGATTTTCTCTTGATGATAAGGCTGTCATATTCTTTTTTGGTGTCATTGTACATTTTTGTATAGAGTGGATTATGTGTACTCACTACCAATAAAGTGTCCAATTTATTCTTACAACTCAGGATTTCTTCGTTATGTGGTATTTGTGTACTGTTTTTTTCAATGAAATGCTTAATAGGAAAGCAATCATCGAATATTGCCTGGAACCTTGTTAAGAAGGCAGACCACCTCACATCAACGTCATTCCTATCATTGTAGACTATAGACCAGTCCTGACTTTGTATCCTCTCAATAAAACCTGATTTAGATTTTTCAGTAAAACTTCTACATTCTTTCTTACTTAATGTAGGAGGGTCCAAATTATCAATAGATATCATTAGCGCATTATGATCAGAAATATGCAAGTTAATGGTTTCAGCTTCCCATGTTACCATATTGGTGAAGATGTTGTCAATGCATGATCTTGATTGGTTTGATATTCTAGTATGCTCATTGATTGCCTGAACCAAATTGAAAGAATTCATTAGAGTTGTTAATTTTGCTTTGGATATGTTTTCTTCTTTCATTTCGATGTTAAAATCACCCGCTATTATTATTCTCTTATTGTCTTCAAATATTTTCAACAGCAATTCTTCTATTTTATCAAAAAATACATCCAAGGAGCCAGCTGGGGGTCTATAGAGAGAAACAACTATAATTTTTTTGGAACCTATCAAACATTCAACAGCTGCACATTCAAAGTTGCCTTGTGTTGACAGCTTACTGATTTTCTTTATTGGTTTTGTCTTTGTTTTTATGTGGGCAAAGATTGCCGCTCCTCCAAATCCATTAGGCCTACAATACTTAGCTACAAGTTTGAAGTTTTTAACCGAAATGGTTTCTAATTGGTCAGCTGTCTGCCAGTGCTCAGTTAAACATAATATTTTACAATTTTTGTTGATTATACCTGTCTCTAGTCTATCTGTTGCATTGCGAATTGACTGTACATTCTGGTGCAATAAGCATACTCTGTTTGTGATTCGATGTGTTTTTTCTTTTGCTTTTGAGTTTATAAAAATCCTTACTATTTTGAAACAATTCTGTATGCCTGGAGAAGTTGAATCTTTTGATGCCAACTCCTGATGGCCAGAAATTTGAATCATACATTTCTTTCTTCTTTTCAAGAGGTGCTGACACTACAAATCTTTTCAACATTTTTTCATCTGAAGGAATTTCTTTCACCATTGTTTCACATTTTTCAAAGCCGTTTTTCTTTGATATATATTCCTGAATCATTGTGTTTGTTGTACTTCTTCTGACCCGGTATATATACAGCCATACTTTTCTTTCATGTCCAGAAAAACCATTATCTTCTTTCCCCGTTCCTATATTTTTCAGTTGCGGTTTATTTCTTGTTCTTCTATTTCTAGCTTCAATAAAACCATCTTCAGCTTGCTCCTTTTCCTCAGAATTATTTACTGTTGAAATACTCTTACTTCTCAACGTCATTTTATGTTGGTTAGTTTGTTTATTTTGTTTGTTTATTTTTGGTACTGCGTCATTTCGGTTTGACGTTTCTCTTGTTACAGGATTTTGCGCTATCTCTTGTACTGCCACCTGACGGTCACTAGATGAGCTTGCTATGTTTGCATATGAAGGAATCCCTAAGGAATCATTTTGCTCCCTCTGTCTTGATGAGTCGTTCTTATCGTATTTGTTTGATTTGTTTACATTTGTTTTTTCATATATTGTACTCATTTTGCTCAAATTTTCGATTTTCTCTGAGAGAAGATCGTTATTCTGTCTCAAAATATAGTTCTTGTCTTTTGCTTCATTTAGAAGCTCTTGGAGGTACCTTATTTGAATTAGCAGGTTTTCCATTTTTACTTCGTGCATCTCTTTAGCCAAATCTTCTTGCTGGTTGATTGGTTCACAACATACCACTTTGTTTCCACTGAGAAATCTCACTTTTGCATCCTTTTCAGCACACGAAATGTGAAAAATCGCAAAGCACTTAACACAAACTTTCAACTTGTGCGTTTTGGTAGAGCAGCATTTCATAAATTGCTGTTTATTCTCGTTTTTCTCGGAAGCATCCGAATACTCGTCTTCTTCGTCGGCCATCTTTTCATCTTTACATAATATTTGTACGAGTATTTGTATAATCGTTTCGTGCTTGTTACCTAAGTTGTGGTAACAAGAAAAATACAGTTTATTGTTGTCGAGAGTGCGTTCACATTTGACCACTTCCTCATCCCCTTCGTAGTGGTTATCAAGTACTGATAACATCTTATCGCAGTAATAATCAAGATTAAAGTTGCTTGAAGTTAAGTATACCCCACCCCCTTACATTGGTAATGAAGTCACAACAGTTAATCATTGACATTCACGTGGATCACCAGCATCCACCAACCAGAAGCAGTACAAGTAAACCATTACCCTGATAAAACAATCAGGGTACAAAAATAAAACCAGAACAACCTAGGTTGACTAACCTATACTCCATTCACTTTTATAAAGTATTGCGGTTGGCCAAGTTTCAGGTTTATCAAGTTTTTTTACCTGAAAAAATCGCAGGTTGTCACTTATGAATATCATTACGTCAAAGAATAAATCTAGTTCATTTTTCATTATTAATTATTAATTATCAAGCCTGGGAACTAAGAATGCCGAAGGTAGTTTCGAAAAAGCAGAGGGAAAGTATCAGGAAGTGCTATTTGGAATTGGTATCTGCGCATTCTAAAAGTAATCCTGATAATTTTTTTAAATTCATTATTTTCCCGAAGTAAATGAACATTTTGTTAAATACCTAATTATCGTAGTAATTAGGTATTTATGTAGAAATGGCAACGTTGCTCGTTCAGCTGACAGAAGAATGACTATAACCTTATAACCTAACATTTTCAAATATACACGGTGAAATGTGTCAGAATTCTATGGCCAACCAACTTAATAAAAGTGATCGGAGTAGGTACAATACTATATACAGGGTGAGTCTTTGACTTTTACATATATTTTAACTGAAGATTCTTGAGGTCAAAAGAAACCTTTTTTTCATTTTCAAATTTTCCGAATTCGGCTCTGTTAAAAAGATATAGCCATTTGAAAAAAAATTGTGCTAACTACGGACCTGAAACGATCTTCTGGAATTGATGCAAAGTACATATTTCTCGTTTGAAATTGAGTTTATACATTTAGGGAATACTCAAGTACTAATCTTATTCGAATAAGAATGTTAAAAACACGATATTTCTTAACAAAAACAGTAAGTTTCATTCGATTATATCTGCACTCAACAATCCATATTTGTCCTACCAAAATAAGTTCCTCCTTCGATTTACATTAAGATTTGTTTGTGGGCACTAATAACTTGTTTATATTCTCCTCTTTCTCCCAAAACTATCTCAAAAAGAATTGTTTTTACACTAATCGAACATAACTCCATTAAATTAGGTCAAATGATTACAGGTCAATGACCTAACCTAACCCATCGAACCATATTCTATGCACTCTTATCATAGAACGTTTGAGAAGACGATGCCAGATTGTGTTGATTTTCCCCACAACGAAGCAATAGGTCCTCTATCAGTAACGGATGAACTAACGCAAAGGCACCAGTTTTGTTTACTTTTGGCTGATGGCGTCTTGTCGTGCCTCTTTGGAAATGTTCTGATTCTCGCCGATAGAGCGCTACGATCTTAATACGCAAGACCGTTGTTTTGTGGTTGTTGAAGTAAGCATGCGTAAAGCATTGCGTAAAGCGGCTTGATGGAGATTTGTCGATTTGTTTATTCACAGTGGAGAATGCGAAAAGTTGATGTGAAATTATTATCAGTGAAAGTGAATTAATGTGATAATAACCGTGAAGTAAGTTTATAAATTTCCAAGAGGATATTGTATTGTTTAGAAACATCGACACAGATCATCAGGTACCTATCTTAGTATTTTTCATTAATTTCAATTTAATAAACATTCTGACAACATTGTTACTTTGTATAGAGTTTATTAATTTGAGCCATTCTGTGATATTGAAAAGCCAGGGTTGCATCTAGATTTTAATCATGATTTCTTATTTTTTCTTCAAAATTTTCAGGGTAAAAGTGGGAATAACTCGAAAACGACGCGTTTTATTGAAAAAACTTAGGAATACTTTTATTTTCTAAACCGATTGGTTCTTTCGAAAATATGAACCGTTTATTTTTTTCAGGTTGTTTTATGGTATTTTTTCGTGGATTCATAATTTGGCTACGCTGTAACTTTTATACCGGGAGGAATATTGAATAAGTTTTGATTTGGAAATATGCATCATGAAGAGAGTGAATACTTCACCAAAATTCAGTTCATTCGAAATCATTCCGAAGATATAAACAGAAAAGTGTTTTTTTCATGGATTTTCGACACCCTGTATCTTCCAAACGAAACCGAATTTTGAAAAATGAAAAGTGTTTCATTTGATGAGAGGAATCTAAGTACCGGGTTTTTCACTATAATTTGACCCCCCCTTTAACTTTGTTACTAAAGGAGATACAAAAAAATTTTTCATACAAAAATTTCACGCAATCAACTGAGGTTTTTTAATATGACTTCACGAACTGAAATATATACAAGGTGGTCAACATATTGATGGCAACTTCATTTTTTCAAATGGAACACCCTGTATATTTTCCTATATTTGGCTTGCTCTTTTTCCCCTAATTTCGAATATGTAACATATGTTGGTCTATCTCTCTTATTCTGAGCACCACAGAGTTTCAAATTTAAAGAACAACCTGGCAAGCTCAGCAATAACTTTTCAAGCGGCAGGCTGCGATTACTCAAAATGCCCGTTTTTGGAGTTATCTCCTTAGTAACGATATGACATACGTATTTACATGTATTTACAAAATACATTTTGAGTAATCGCAGCTTGCCACTTGAAAAGTTATTGCTGAGCTTGCCAGGTTGTTCTTTAAATTTGAAACTCTGTGGTGCTCAGAATAAGAGAGATAGACCAACATATGTTACATATTCGAAATTAGGGGAAAAAGAGCTAGCCAAATATAGGAAAATATACAGGGTGTTCCATTTGAAAAAATGAAGTTGCCATCAATATGTTGGCCACCTTGTATATATTTCAGTTCGTGAAGTCATATTAAAAAACCTCAGTTGATTTAGTGAAATTTTTGTATGAAACATTTTTTTGTATCTCCTTTAGTAACAAAGTTAAAGGGGGGGTCAAATTATAGTGAAAAACCCGGTACAGTTAAAATATATGTACAAGTCAAAGACTCACCCTGTATAGGTATGTATGAAAATGAAATAATATAATAATAATACACCGCACGGGTGTGGCTTGGTTTCTACCACGCCACATGGGGGGTGACGTCCCCACGGCCCGAGTTACCTGGGCCACGAAGGGTAAATGGTGGCAAATCCATGAAAATGGAGAAAATATCAGGCCAGCAACGGGAGGTGAAAGCCGATATCATGGCAGAAGATGAAATTGCCACCCCACCTGCTGGCTCGACCACCGTGAGGAGGACTGCCCGCAGGGGAGCTCGCAACGCACGTATCAAGTGGAGCCGCGAAATGAATATTGAAGTAATGCGAGATTTTAATTACGTGAACCATTGCGAGGACAAACCACTTCCTGGATGGAGATACTCCCTCTATAACGACTTCACCTGGAGGAATCGTTCAAGAGAAATCCCAGAGGATCGCGGGATATGCACAACAGGCTGTAGCATTGCAAATCTGTCACATCGTGCGGAAATTCCTGAACCAGTGGGAGGAACTGAATTGTTTTTTCACTGGTTCATAGAAATAATACCAGCTTAAGCTGAGACCGGGAGACCGATGATGAAGAATAATAATAATAATAATAATACCGCACGGGTGTGGTGTGGTTTATGCCATGCTACATGGGGGGTGACGTCCCCACGGCCCGAGTTACCTGGGCCACCAAGGGTAAATGGTGGCGAACCCACGAAAATGGGGAAAATGCCAGCAACGAGAAGTGGAAACCGATATCATGGCAGAAGATCGAAATGCCACTCCACCTGCTGGCTCGACCACCGTGAGGAGGACTGTCCGCAGGGGAGCTCGCAACGCACGTATCAAGTGAAGCCGCGAAATGAATATTGAAGTAATGCGAGCTTTTTATTACGTGAACAATTGCGAGGACAAACCACTTCCTGGATGGAGATACTCCCTCTTTAACGAGTTCACCGGAATGCATCCGGAACTTCAGCTGACGGAAGGGAATCATTCAAGAAAAAGATCGAATTATCCCAGAGGATCGCGGGATATGCACAACGGGCTGTAGCATTGCAAACCTGTCACATCGTGCGGAAATTCCTGAACTAGTGGGAGGAACTGAATTGTTTTTTCACTGGTTCATAGAAATAATACCAGCTTAAGCTGAGACCGGGAGACCGATGAGGAAGAATAATAATAATAAATTTATTCATCCTTTAAGACATAAACAAAAGTGTAGGACAAGTCAAAAAAAAAGAACAATGCTAGAAAATACTACATAAATAAGCAATCACTCAAAATACCGCTGAGAGATATTCTTGGACACTATAATAGGTACCCTGAACAAGTAGGGTTTTTACCTCATATTTAAATTGTCTATAATTCAAAGATTTGATTTCACGATTCAAGTGATTGTAAAGCTTGGCTCCAATGAAAGTTGGAGTTGACTCGTACTTAGTTGTATGGTGTCGGGCGATACATAAATCATTTCCATGTCTTGTTGGATAATTATGAAAATCCGAACATTTTTTCATCGTATGTTTGTTCTCATGAATAAATAGTAAGCAGTTTAATATAAATATACTTGGAAAAGTCAGGATCTTGTGCCCAAGAAAAAGTGGACGGCAAGAATCCATAGGTTTCAGACCGAACATTAGCCTTAAAATTTTTTTCTGATTCACAAAAATTCTGCCAGCATCAACCGATGACCCCCACAGAATAACGTTATAAGATAAGTGACAGTACACCATACTGTAATAGATCCCAATCAAGGCATCTATAGGAAGAGCTTTCTTCAGTTTAGATAATGTATAAAATGAGCTATTTAAGGGTGTACAGTACTTTCATTCGCCCTATGCTTCTCAGTGCTAATTTTAGAACACTCTAACTCAAAATTGGCTCGATGGATACATTTCATTTTCATAGAGTAGACTCGAATGGGAATTATCAATGGATCTGTGTTAGATTTTTGGAAAAATATTTTCAGAATCTCCTGAAATTTGAATTTGAAATCGAGAAATTTTATAAATGATCATATCTCCCAACACCGAAGTTTTCGGGAAAAAATCAATACACAGAAACATTCCAATTTCAAAGAAGTTTTCTTAAATATAAATTAAATTTTTTTTTTCTAAATGATATTGAGTGTAGAGTGTGCTAAAGTTTCGAAGTTCTTAAAATTCACGCCTCCCATCTAGCACCGCCTCTAAATATCGGAATAACCAATGAAAACGTACATCTTCAATTTAATTTTGATTTATGGCTTTCAAAAGGGCAATATTTCACTCAAAGAAGTTTTTATGATAGGGTAATGATGCCAACGATTGTCGGTACATTTGATCTGCACTTGATTTCAATACCACAGGAAATTTGACAGTTTTTATGACCCTAAAAATTTCACTGGGTTCTTAGCTGAATATGCTCGTACCTGAACGATAGATAAGGATTGAAATTTGTCGTCAGGTGACAAGGCGGGTTACAAACCCATTACCTAGCGATGACGATTTCGTCATCTATCAACAATAGTAGGGAAGTTTACAACCTTTAATATTCAGTTTCCAAATTTCACTTGTTTATGCATAATCCTTCCAAAGATAAGAGGGGGGGTGTGTAGGGACTTTTGAGAAGCACTATATATTCCAATTGTGTGAAGAAAGAACTCATAGCTTAGTATATTTCCACCTGAATTACCTCGTGTTCTAACGGAAGGTTATATATAAGGGTACTTATTAATAATATTCACATAATTTCATTTCGTGCAACTATGGCTAAGTATCGCTCAAGAGTTCACAAAAGATCGGCTAGGTCGAAATTCATGAAAAATTTACAAATTGCAAGGTATGTATATCACATAAATTCACCTATACTTTTAATTCTCTCATAACTAAACTTGAAAGTTCTTTGGCAAATCTGAAGAATCTACGAAAAGTGTTATCCATTAATTGATTTCCATTTCAGACAGAACGCTTTAGCTAAACAAGAAGGTTATAGTGAATTGCTCGAGTCTACAGAAGGTGCTAGAAATGAGTAAGTAATCCATTAGATAAAGTCATCATAGTGAACAAAATTCAGATAGTATACTTTTTAGGGATGCAATAGAAAATCTGCCAGAATTGGAAGTAGAAATTGACTCTTCTCATATCTCTATAAGGCATTTACTGAATGGACGCCGTATAGTGAATTTAGGTCACATTCTTTATGAATACGAGCAGATCATAAGACATAGTGATAAATGTACTATGGGCAAAATGGCTTTTGTGAAGGAAACGAAATTTGGGATGAATTCGCGACTCCATTTCTTCTGCAATAACTGTGGAAAATCTACTATTTTGAATACCGATCCAGACTATAAGCAAAATGATTTGTCTAGTGCTATGGTATGGGGCAATTTATCAATAGGTATTGGAAAAAATCAATGTGAGGAGTTATTCGCCCTGATGGACGTTCCATTCATGACACAGAAGACATACAACCGTAAAGTGTTTCAAATAAAGAAGGTGAGGATATTAGCTAATGTTCGAACAGTGAATTTCATCAATTTACTTATCTCTGTGCAAAACGTTCATTACTATCAGTTGAATATATAATACGTTGATTTCGGATTTCCAGGTCCGCATAGAATATTCATCACATCAATAGTTTTTTTAGCACGAAATATCACGGTGTTTGCTCTATTAACATTTTGAAAAGCTTAAAGTTTCACCACTAAGATCATACTTTACGCTCAAAGTGAGATCATGAAACAATATTATGTTTGTCATTTTTCAAGTAAGATGCATGGAAATATCGAAATTATGTTCACAGCTTCCCTAATACTCAAATTCTATTTAAGAGAATCACTTTCGATAAAATAAATGTTTATGTAAACACTTAATACAGTATCGACAATATTTTAGATCTGGGAAGAAAAATTATTCGAAAATATGCAAAAGGCTGGCGAAGAGGAAAAAAGGATTGCTATTGAAAAAGGGAACGTGTGTGCAGATGGAACTCCCTACATAACTGTCATAGTAGATGGAGGATGGAGCAAGCGTAGTTATGGACATGGATACAACGCACCTTCGGGACTTGTGAGTATCTATAAACATTTAAACTGATAACTGTTATAACGCGAATAATTCTTATGATCTTCGCTCTCGGGTATCAAAAATAAAAAATAAAACAATGGGATGCTAATTTTTCAGGGAATTATTATTGGTGCACAGACGAAAAAACCACTATTTCTAGGAGTAAGGAATAAAACGTGTTCTGCGTGTGCATACTACAAAATGCGAAATACACCTTCCCGGCCACATCATTGTGCACTCAATTACAGCGGTCCTTCAACTGGAATGGAACAGGAAATAATTGTAGAAGGTTTTTGTAAAAGTGTCGAACAGCACGGACTTCTATACAAATACTTAATAGGTAAATCAGCAGACAACAATATTCATTTTTAATGGACAATTCTAAAATGTTATAGGTGATGGAGATTCGAGCGTGTATGCAAGGGTAGTAGAAAAGGTACCTTATGGTCGGCAAGTGATAAAAATTGAATGTGCCAATCATATGACCCGATGTTTGAGCGACAAATTGCACAGACTTGCTAAAAACACTTCTTTCGATATTTCTAATAGAAAAATACTTACGAGGAAGAATAAAAATATAAATAATATCGAAAGACTCGTGAAATCTGTGAGGATCATCGTAAAAAACAATGAAGATGATTCAGCCATATTGCGACAAGATTTGGGAAATGCTCCTTACCATGTTTTTGGGAATCACAGCAATTGCAGGTGAGTACTTATCGATTTTTTCTCAACCTCCAGTACCAGAGAACATAAGTTTGATAAATAGTGATTTTGTTCTCACAGAGATTCATATTGTAAGAGAAAGGATTCAGGGGAGGAAGATCTCACCAAGATTATGAATCAGTCCTTTTTTCAAGAAGTTCTGAAAATAGTGGAACCGATGAAAAATAAGGCTGATCGATTAGTGTACAATGAAACCACAAACCAAGCCGAAAGGTATGAGAGTTCAATTTAAATATTTCCAATATATTTTCCATTCATTCTACTTTTATCTACATATTGTTAGTCGCAATAGCCGAAATCGGCCAATGTCCGAAATTTTTGCTCACAACGCGTTATGGGTATCTTATTTACCCACAATGCGAACATGTGGTTTTTTTCGAGCATTGAGTGAAATGCAATTCCCAGAACGCGACGTGGGTAAAATGAATTGTCCACAACGCAGAATGAAAGCGCGCTAAAATAGGATTCGCATTGTGGATTATCAAATTTACCCACAACGCGTTCTGGGTATTCCGCTTTACTCAGTGCTCGAAAAAAATTATCTATTCGCATCGTGGGTAAATTTGGATACCCATAACGCGTTGTGAGCATAACTTTCGGACAGTGGCCGATTTCGGCTATTGCGAATAACATATTCATACCTGAATTTTACATAGATATATATTGAAATTTGTTGATTTTTTAGGTATATGGCACTCGTCGCTAAATGCACGGGAGGAAAAAGAGTTAATTATAGTAAATCCATTTCATATACCACTCGTGCTTATGGAGCTGCTATTTCTCACTCTGTTGGACCTGCGTGGCATCTCCATACTTGGAAAGGCCGTCTTGGGGAGAATACGCGTAAAATTTTGGCGAAAAGGAAGCGGATTCATGATAAGAGAAATGAGGGTACAAAAAGCAAACCAAAAAAGAGAAGAGATTTTTCAAATGGTCCTGACATGAATTACGGACCAAATGCTGCCCAGCCTGACATTCCTCAGGGGGAAATGTCAGTAAAGAAAACCCTCTTTCTGAACAAACTGAAAGATAGAATTTCAGATCGTTCAAAATTGGAAGAAATTGAGGAGAAAACTCGTGGGCAGCATGATAATTCCTTATGGAGGGAATTGAGGCAGGACTATCTGACAGCCTCGAACTTTGGTACAGTGGTCAAAAGAAGAGCAACAACCCCTTGTCATAATTTACTAAAAGCTTTACTGTATAAAAATCCGGTGAATACTCCCGGTATTTTGTATGGAAGGGTGAATGAAAAAGTCGCTATAGAGATATACGAAAGACTGAAAAATGTCAAAGTCAAACGATGTGGATTGTTTATTGATGTGGATTTTCCATTTTTAGGTGCTTCTCCCGATGGATTGGTTGGAGATGATGGTTTGATAGAGGTAAAGAGTTTCCAGTCAATCAAGGGAAAACTGAAAGATTATTCGAAACCACATTGTTATACTATCAATGGAGAAGAAGTAAGGTGAGAAATCAGATTTCAAACGCCGTTTCATATTTTATTAATCTTTTTTTTTTCAGGTTGAAACGAAACCATAATTATTTTTTTCAGATCCAAGGTCAACTGAATATATGCAGAAGACGATACTGCGATCTGGTTTTCTATTCTGATGATGATTTTCATGTCCAAAGAATCGAAGTAGATATAAACTTCTGGCACAGTATCATGATTCCGAAATTGGAAAAGTTTTATATTAATTGTATTCTTCCAGAAATTATCGATCCAAGAATTCCAAGAGGATTAAAAACTCGGGAACAGGAATAAACTGTTATAAATATGGTGTGCCTTACATTGTAAACGCAAGCGTGACGTTGAATTTGCAAAAGTAATGACTCTAAATCATTTCGCAAATTCCGCATTGTTTGAATGCGTAATCGCAGGTTTTTATCGAAACTTTATATCAATAAAATTCTTATTATATCAATAAAATTTTTCAATAAAACCATATTGTCTTTCATTTGATAATATTTTTTCGAACTAACTTCTGTTAGGTATGATGAATTAGTTCATTGATAATCCCTCCTGGATCTTATATTGGTCCTCTGTTCCTTCTGTCTTCTAAATTATTTTCAGGTGAGTGACACCATTGACACATTAGAGGAATACTCAATGGAGACATTTTGGGTTTTACCAGGAGAGGAGAGAATTTCCAATACGTCATTTATTCAGATTTTTCATCCCTAAACATAAATGATCCTACTCTTCAGTGAAATAATAGAAAAACGAAATATTTTTGAGCGCTCGATGGGCTCATTATAACTAGTGTCAAATCAATTGAAACAGCCATTTTATTTCGAATATTCGTATTCTTTCTAATATTCTATATTATTACATTGTGTATCAAACAAGACTATGAAATGAAATTGAAAACCATTTGATAATACGTAGGTATCTCTGAACCTCTGATATAAACAAGGTCTTAGAATATTCATTTAATAATTGTTATCATGGAATTTGGTGAAATACTTTCATGATGTTATTGATAGGTAGTAAGGTATGAAAATAAATAAATTTCACTTTTTCTTAATATATTACAATGACGCAGTTTCGGTAATTCTATCGATCTGAGGAAACGATGCCCACACAATTCTTCTTTCTATACCAGAATTGACGAACGTTTCGATCCTTTCGGTTCCCTTTTACATCTGGTAAAGAGAGCGGTGGGCTTTATTATGGTGTCATAAATTGCAATAATACCAGATGTTCATTCTGTTCTGTCGAAAATTTTGTTCGAAGTAACTCGGCAAGAATAGGCGGGGCTATTGAAATATTGGGAGTTTTGAATTTTTATTGCTGGGTATTTTCATGTAGTGCCATCTAGCGGAATTCGAGCTTTCTGGCAAAGGGTGTAACAGCCTTAACTTTTTACAAACGTAATCTACATGATAGATCCACCTAAGATTACGATCAACATGAATCCCGAGGAATCTAACACACTCCGTTGACACCAGGACTCCTCTGGGGTGTTGAACGACGAATGAATCAGAGGCTTGAGTTGTCCGGTTTTGGAATTTCATAATTTGTGTCTTAGCTAAATTCACAACAAGAGTATTGCGACTACACCAGTCCATGAAACACCCAATTATAGATTCACAGGTAGTCTTGAGTTCCTGCAGACTTTTAGCCTTGACTGCAATAGAGGTATCATCTGCAAAGAGTATCAGGATGCAGGATGAAATATAGTCCGGTAAGTCGTTAATAAATAGTAAGAAAAGCAAAGGCCCTAAGACTGAACCCTGAGGCACTCCCAGGTTAGTGGCGTATTCATAGGAATAGTGATCGTCGACCTGAACGTACATTCCACGATTTGTTAGAAAGCTATTTATCCACTCCAGAAAAATTCCCCTGAAACCCAGTTGGTACAACTTATCCGAAATGAATTCATGACGGAGCGTGTCGAATGCTCGGGAAAGATCGAAGAATATGCCCGCTACATGAGTTCCCTCATCCAAACAAGCATAAACAAATTCGAGAAATCCGCAACAGGCAGTTTGAGTAGACCTTCCGGATCTAAAACCGTGCTGAGAATTGGAGAGTAGCGAAAATTTCGTCAGACATTCGGACATTCTGGCGTGAACAACTCTTTCAATAATTTTTGATATCTGGCTCAAGATAGAAATCGGACGATAATTAGTTACACTTTGTGTATCACCTTTTTTATGAATCGGTATGACTCTAGCCAGTTTGAGGGCAGTCGGAAAAATGCCTGTACTCACCGATTCATTTATGAGATTAGCGATATGTTCAGAGATCAAAGGAGATAGCAATTTCAATATTTTAGCGGATATCATGTCTGGACCGAAGCAGTTATTAGCCCTTAATCTATTAATTACAGAGGTCACCTCATGAGGTGTCACAAGGAGGAAAAAAAAATTGGAAGGCATTAGACCCCGTGAAGTACAGAGATCAGACACAGTACTACCATACTCTCTAGTAATCGAGGATCTACCAGCCTCAGAGAAATATCCAGCAAAAACCTCCGCCACCTCTCCAGGATCAACGACAAGTTTATTATCAACATGCAATCTTATGTGTTTGCTCTTACAAAGGTCATCACCTAATTCTTTGTGTACAAGGTTCCAGACAGTTTTATTGAAATTAGTTGATTTATGTAGGGCATCTTGAGTGAACTCAAGCTTAGAACGTTCAAGAAGTAGACTGTATTGGAGTTTCGTAAGTTTGTAAAGATTTCTGGCCTCAGATGATCTCAAATTCTTAGAGAGCCAGTGCATATTTTTGAGGTGATCTCGCGCTTTCAATAATTCGGAGTTAACCCAACCCGGTTTTCGATTCAAGTGGGTATGGAGTATGGACCCGTTTCAGAGGACATGAAACTTCGAAGGCATGTCTCAATATGTTAATAAATTCCTGAAACTTCGAATCTACAGATGAGCAAGAATATATTACGTCGAAGTTTTCATTGGAAATGAGGGACAACAAGTTATTCATAGTGCTAGGTGACATAATTCTTACAAACTGCGCATCATGAACCTCAGGAATCTTGGAATAGCTATATTCGCAAATAATGGCTCTGTGGTCACCAAAGAGTGGCTCAATCACCTGTGATTTGATGGAAAGTTCATTAGCAGTAGTAACAACATAGTCAACTTTACTGCTGGAGGTATGGCCATTCTTGTTCGTAAAGACTCTAGTAGGTTCTAAAGAGTCTCCTCCCAAATTGAAACCACTAAAGAGGTCATCTAGGAGTTTTCTGTGGGGGTCATCGGCAGTCAGATAATTGACATTAAGGTCACCACACAAAAAAAATACATTAGAAATAGATATACAATAAGTGACAACATATTGGAGCGTTTTCATGAATAAACTAAAGTTACCCGAAGGAGTGTATACACTAAGTATGCAAAGTGAGCTCTCACCTAATTTGCACTTCACAGCACTAACTTCGCAGTGCCCTTCACTGGAGAATTTGGCAGTATTTAAGCACTGAACAACACACCCTGCTTTCACAAAGATAGCACTGCCCCCGTGTTGACTACTCGATCTGCAGTAGCAGGCTCCCAGCTGACAACCCGGCAGCACCATATAGGGCATCTGCTCAGACGGGCACCAGTGTTCAGCCACACTCAGCACGTCCGGATTGTACAAACTAAGAAGCACCTCCAAGCTAAGAAGTTTATTTGGAAGACCTTGTGGACTCAGCTGCATTATTTTTAATTTCTTTCTATAATGAATGGTACCACCGTCACAAGCATCTACGAATTCCTTAGTTGGTTTTATGGTTTGTGAACTGGCCCCTGACGACGTTTGGAAAAAAACTTGTTGATGATGGTCACCCCCTCAGGCCATAAGGTGTTATCCATTATAAAAGGTAGAAATTGCGAAGGAAACGTAAGCTTGAAGGACGAATAAATATTCGGTTGCTTTGACTTCAACCTCTCACAACTAGATTCGCCAGTGACGCCAGTAGGGAGTATCTCATTCAGGAACTTCAGAATGTCCTCAGATCCAGTAGTAGGGCTGAGGCGTGAGACATGTACGTATGACAAGGATTTCTTTGGGGCACTTATAAGTGCATTGGATCTTGATGTTCCGACTATTAATGGTGTTCTAGTTTTTGCCTGATTAGAACCTGGTAGCGACGGATCCAATTTAGAATTATCACCAACGGCAGCAGATTTTCTCCTTGAAGTCTTTTTCTTCCATCCAGAATTAGAGGTGCTAGGTGGAAGAGCAGAGTCAGAAATAGCAATTTCCTGGGTGTCGCTTACTTTTTGAGGATCCCCCATATTGTGAACAAGAGGAGAAACCAAATCCGTGGAATCTGATGACACATGTGGACTCAGGTTATCAGTGAGGGGATTCCGATCAGCTGATGTTAACGTGGGTGACTGGGATTTTTTGTCATGTGTTAACGTTTGAATCGTAGCAACAAGTGAATTTATTTGTTTATTTTGTGAGATAATAATCTCTTTCAGTTGAGCTATTTCAGAATGAAGAGGTGAAAGTGTCTCTTCGATGGCTTGTTTGATGAACGACTTGATATTATCAACATATGACGCGCTCCACAGCTGACCAGTTCTTTCCGTACATTAATTAATGATAATTCCGTACGGGAATTACCTAGTACGGAGGAATTAATTCAAAAGGATAGAATTTTCGAAATTCAGATAAATTTATTTGAAACCTTAGGGTGTAAATGATTAACGGTGGGTTTCACAAAGCTCTGTCAATTCTGAAATCAGTTGATTGCCAATCAAATGTGAATTTCGAACTGTCAAATCGAGTTGATTCTCCGATCAAGCCAGTAATTTTCCGACCAGCGCTGATTGCGCTTTAAGAAACCTGCTATGAATGTTAAAATGATGTACTCCCTTCTGGATTCATGAGAGTCAGAGAAAAACAACCTTAAATTGAATCCTTCCACCAGAATCTCTACCTCCATAGAACTGGCTATATTTGCCCCTTGAAACGGCAACTAACAATACTCCGAGTTTTATTGGTTGCCAGGCTTCATTACTATTCCAATTTTTTATCCCATTCATCTCGATGAAACTTTCTAATTTCTACCATTATCTTTTTATCATCCTTGACTGCTGCAAACATTATCAGTTTTCTCATCGTGAATGTTCCTTTTCTGTTTATGCAAAATTCAATTAAAAGGAAATTGAAGTTATGTATTTCCATGCACTGGTGACATCTTTCACTGATAGCCAAAACTAAGGAAGTAGTATGAGCTATTATTTGGTAGTGAAACTGAAACCGAACGCAAATGTTGAAAAAAATTATGAACTCTTACTCTATTTGCAGATTGAATTTTGAGTAATGTGTCCTTTAGCCTTTAGTCAATTTAGTTCCTCGGTGAATGTAGTAATACAGAATTCAGTGTGAATAGTACAGTTTATGAGATTTTTGATCTCCACAGCAATGTTTGAAAAAAAAATCATACACATCATACATATGTATGTAGATGTGACACAATATTTCAGTGAAAATAAGGATTGATTCTCTATTTTGAATGGACGGATACACCTATACTCCATTCACTTTTATAAAGTATCGCGGTTTGCCATGAAATTTTGACACATTTCACCGTGTATGTTTTGAGAATGTTGGGTTATAGTCATTCTTCTGTCAGTTGAAAGAGCAACGTTGCCGTTTCTGCTAAAAAATCGTAGTAATTACGTATTTATCAAAATGTTCATTTACTTTGGGAAATTAATGAATTTGAGAAAATATGTGAATTCAGAAGACATTTAAATACATTTTTGCACAACTTGAAATACTCCAGTATGAAAATGTAGTAGTTCTACGAAACCTGCGCCACAGTTGAAGAACTAACTCCATTTACAAAGTTAAAAAAGAGTAAATAGAAAGTAGACTTGGCAATGTCGCTTGATTTTCACGAGTGCCAACCTGCCTGCGTGAAAAAACTTGATAAACCCAAATCATGGCCAACCGCGATACTTTATAGAAGTGAATGGAGTATACCAAGTCAATCGATTATTCCGTATCCATCATATTTTCATTATTCTTCTGAATCACCTGGTATTTAAACTGGCCTATCGAATAATAGTATTCAACGAGCATATTATGGTGGCTATTATTCTCGGATGAGGTTTACAAGCCGAAGTCGAGTATGGTAAATCATCCTAGGGAATAATAGTCATAATATGCGAGTAGGATATTCAACTTTGTCCGCGACTGTTGAATTAATCTTTTTAAATAATTTTTATTTCTAGGGACAAATTTCCGTCTCAAACTGAAATTGCATTCAATAGAATTCTCTACCTAGAAGAATTTAGTCTTCTATTGCTATATTCTGTGGTTGTCAGAATGAAGTTCGATAAATCATAAATCACAAGTGATTAATGACTCAACAATCACAAGTGATTGTTGTCCACAAGTGGACAGGTAAACCAATACCAGATGCTTTCTGTACGATAATTTATGTTAGAAAGGAAAAAGAAGTGGAAAACGATGGTAGGTAACCAATATTATAACAATTCTGAAGATATCAATACTTCAATGAAAAAACATTGATAATATGCAATTTTTGGACTGCTGACGAAATTCATATTGTTGAATCAAAAATATTTTGGCATGGTCGCCTGGTGGTTGTATCTTTTAGGGGCGTTTGATGTTTTGAATAATAATCAATTCGCTGACCATTTATCGCGATCCATTATTGACCTGGAATCCTGGAAATAGGAAACCAATCAGAATTATTATTTATGGTTGTTCTTCTACAAATGCATAAAGAACTTTGAAATGGAATAAAACAGAAATAATTTTTATATATTGACACGAATTTCATTTCATTCGAAAGATTATTTCCTTGCATTATAATTCAAATCAAATATGATTTTTGGCATATGACCGCCACGTGGATCCACATAATAGACCAGTCCAACGATCCGTCATAATCAGCTTTTTCAAAATGGCTGATAGAACAAACCGGGGTTACTTCAGTTACGAGGTACATGTTTCAGGGTAGTTTCTGTTTGTTTCTCAATTTTCAACTTCAATGTCTTCAATTATGTCATGTAGAATGATAGTTATAATAAGTAACACTATAGCAGAAATGTTTGTTCCAGCAGCCATCTTGAAAAAAGGTGATCGGCTGTTTTGTTGGACTGGTCTATTCTATACCTATAATTTGATCCTTGAAATTAAAAGTGAAGCATCTAGAGGGCTCTGCCTAGGTTCAGTGAGACTATTGAGCATGTGCGATAACGGAGAGTGGGAAATTAGGGGCATCGTGGCGATCAGCGGATGCAGTTTCTTCATTTGTATCTGTTTGTATTGAGACACATATGGTATCCATGGGTATATAATTACATGTTCCTTCTCTTCTCCCTAGGCATGCGTGTAGCGACAACTGACCCTGGATTAAAGGGGAACGATTGCCACACTTTCGTATACTTATTAGCCACTACGCTCAAATTCTATATTTATAATTCTATGGCTGGATCGGACGTAGTCCAATCTGAAAATGCAATGGGCAACACTGGCAGCAATCACATCTTCTGTACGCACGGTATGACGTCTCTGTGGACGCGCCTCCCCCCCAAAGGTGGCAATGCACTTAGAATAAATTCTGCGTTTTCTGATTGAATTGGAACTGATGACTGATATTATGTAATTGTACAAAATGCCCCCCCCCCCCCCCCCCCCCCAGAATCAAGATATATGACCGCCCTTGGTAGGTACTTAGGTATTTTGTATTGCATAAGGTTTAACTCTCTATCAAGAAATATAGGTACCTATTGAATATTAATATTTCACCAAATATTTCTGAATAAAATTCATGTTCTATTCTATAAAAACTTTCAATATCAAAAGACATTCGTAATCGTCCATTACCTGAGTTTTGTTCTGTTTCTGAATCATTTCTTTTTTTCCAGTATTCTAGTTTTGTTTTGTATTGATTGATTTCTTTCTGTATTTGAGCTTGAAAAGGCTTTGCCTCAGCTTTAAAGATTGTATAATAATAACATATTACCCTGATAACTCAATAACATTGGATTAAAAAAACAATAGGGCCTAGTTGATACAATGAATTTATACATGGATATTGAAAACTAATCATTACAATTGGTAATATAAATTTATGATATATAGTTATGGTAAAAAAGGGTTACAGGTTACAGTCCACTACGACATTAAGGTTTATTGTGCTACTTAACATAATAGTATATTGAAGTATAAGTGGATATTAAGGGTAAGTGCTAAAATCTTCCACAGCTGCCGAACCGGACATCTCAGAGATTTCTGTAGGTTAGTTTTAAAAGGCATTATTTTTTGAATGAAATTTTCAGTTGCGATATCATTTTCCGTGTCTGCTGGATGCGGGAGTGAGAATAATCCTAAGGTTACTTCTGAGAAAATGTAATTGTCTACATCGTTCTGGAAAAATACAGGGTGTTACATTTGAAGAAATCGAGAAATAATAATTTGAAGTTCTTCATATTTGGATCATAATAACGGACACCCTGTACATGACAGGTTGATGATTAACTATCTAGGAACGGTGACAAGGCAAATCCGACAATTAAGGAACTTCTAGATCAAATTATGTTACTACCGCTTCTGGAAATCGTCAGAAGAGTCTTACTGAATGGCTTTTCTCTCACCTTTTTGCAGTTTTCTTCGAATGAGATTTGTACCGTTGGAAAAATGTCTCTAATATTTTGCGTCATGAAAGAGGTAATGAAGGTCATTGAAAATATGTGGGGTGATTCATTGAAAAAATCATCCATTTGTTGAATAACATTTATCGGGAACACCCTGTATATCAGAAAATAATTTCCTGAGATGCAGAAATGAGGTTCAAGAGGTCTACTTTCCAACGAAATCTCTGAGATGTCGGGTTCGGCAGCTATGGAATATTTTCGCACTATTGCAGGTCCCTGTATGTTGGGTCAAAAGTCAAACCTTAGGGAGATATCGAGGTTCAAAGATGACGGAAAAATAGAATTAAAGATTCAATCATAAAGAAGAAAAGCGATAGGATGATGATGTTTTCCATCCGTAATTTAGCCGTTAAAAAATAAATCTGGACGATCTTGTTTTTAAAAAATAATGACATGTGTCGCTAAGTTGATATCAACTCATTTTTATCAGTGATTTATCCCTGGAGAAAAAATATCGCCACTCTTGTATTTAAGCAATATTAGATTCTTGGTTTGCTTGATATTAACTTAGGAACACAGATATTCAAAAAATGTTATCAGCAAAAATCAAAGTGGCTCATCTTTTTCAGTGATTGTAAATTGTCCGTGGTGAGAGAAAATTTGATTGATCGATCTGCAGCCGTCGAAATGTATATCAGGCATTTTTCTCAGAGACTATGCAATATGCATGCAATATTTTTGAAATGTTGAAGAAAGATAGAGCTTTTCAACTCTTATTTATCCGCGAATAGGAGAATTGTGCCGCTTTCGTTAGAAAAAAAAAGTGCTCGGATGAAATTGAAAACAAATTGACAGATCACATATTCAAAATAGTTATTTATGTACCAAGTGCGTTAGGATCTAATAACGCTCGTGGTGCATACAAGATTTTATTTTTCACGAATATATCATTTAATTACAATAAAATTCGATTGCTCCTACGGTTGCTATAAATACAGTCATTATGCCCGTGGGCATTTTAGCGGGCATTATGGATCATAACGCCCGCTCGTTGTGCGAGAAGCAAAATAAGCGGGCGTTATGATCCATAATGCCCGCTAAAATGCCCACGGGCATAATGAGTGTATTTATAGCAACCGTTTCTAAGGTAAAATAAACATAATGTAGAAGTGAAAAATAAAATTATTTTAGCAATCAACAAATTATTCAATCTCTTGGATAAAACATTGAAAAAAATCTGTTGATTGCTAAAATATTTTTTTCAATATGTGACCTGGTAATTTGATATACAGGGTGTTTCACCATAAACTGAACAAACATATTGAGCCGTGTAGAGGACATCGAGAAAGTCATTTTTGCCTTATGACATATACCCCGTTTTCGACGCATAAGCGAGATACAGTGTGTTTAATGTCAACTTTCAGCAATATTCTGATAACTGTGGTGCGTTATGCCTGACATTTGAAATAACGGTTACTGGTCACGTCTTAGTAATTTTTAGGGCTCAATTCAATTGTGATGTGGAATTCTGAAAAAAAAATTTCACAATGGCGGAAAGCCTGCAATGTTTGAATTTTTTTCTCGGTTGCCAATTTGGAAAGCATTTTCTCAACGTTCTCGATCTTCTAAGATTTTCCGTGAAAAAATTTTCTCAAAATTCGAACTCAACTTCTTTTTACATGTCTTCAGTGAAAAAAATATTTCGTCCAAAATTATTGGAATTTTTCATGGTTGAATTATCTTATTTTGAATACTTGGGTGAAAACAGAATGAAAAAATATCAATGGGTTTTCAATTTGTCGCCTTCCAAGGATTACGCTCGGAGAACTTTCATAATTTTTATTCAAAAAACTGGAGGCCGTACGAAGGCCAAATTTGAGCTAATAAGCTGCCAGTGTGACCCAGACGGAATTATGAATTTATGAAGCAAAAAAATTTTTTTCGAAAAACTTTGGTGGGAATCGAACTCTCCACTTTCGATTTACTAGCGTCGCTTTGGTAGCGGAAATTTATAGGATTAAAATGAACCCAATTCATACTCGTAGAGAGTTCGAATACCAACAAAGTTTTTTGGTTTATGAATTCATATTTCCGTCCGGGTCAGTCTGGCAGCTTATTAGCTAAAATTTGGCCTTCGTACGGCCTCCAGTTTTTTGAATAAAAATTACGAAAGTTCTCCGAGCGTAATCTTTGGAAGGCTACAAAAAGAAAGCCAATTGATATTTTTTATTCTGCTTTCACCCAAGTTTTCAGAATTAAAGATAGTTCAACCATGAAAAATTCCAATTTTGGACGAATTTTTTTTTTCACTGAAGACATGTAGAAAAAAAGGTGAGTTCGAATTTTGAAAAAAAATATTCACGGAAAATCTTAGAAAATCGAGTACGTTGCAAAAGTGCTTTCGAAATTGGCAACCGAGAGAAACAAATTCAAACTTTGCAGGCTTTCCGCCATTTTGAAATTTTTTTTTTCAGAATTCTACACCACAATTGAATTGAGCCCTGAAAAATACTAAGACGTGACCAGTTACCGTTATTTCAAATTTCACGCATAACCACAGTTATCAGAATATTGCTCAAAGTTGACATTAAACACCCTGTACCTCGCTTATGCGTCGAAAATGGGGTACAGGTAATAAGGCAAAAATGACTGTCCCGGTGTCATCTACACGGCTATATATGTTTGTCCAGTTTATGGTGAAACGCCCTGTATACTCACCAGTGCACGTGACATTTTTTTTCAAACAAACGTCAAAATTTTTCTCTTCCCGGATAAATCAAGGATGGAGAGCTACATTTTTCTTTTGAATTTCAACAAAAATGACTGATAGACGTTCCGATCATTCAGATTTTGTCATTTCTCTATGAAACCTTGAAAATTAAAAATTTATTTTTACCACGGACTATTTCCCGCGTCTTAATTTCCACCAATCAGAAACGCGCAATTTTGAATCACAAATGGTTTCTAGATGGAAAAATTGTTTGGCAGCAGCTGTCAGCAGTTTTTTCGGGTTTACCCGCGGCAAAACTTGACAGTTGTTGTCAACGAAAATTAATAATACATACATAGATGCATCCAGAATAATCTGTTACTCAAGAAATAGTCTTGTCAAATACCATTCGTGCATCTAATTTTTCCTGTGAAAAAAATCGAAAAACACAGTGCGAAGTAATATTTTTTTAACAAAAAGCATTCGTGCAGGTGCAAAAATCCTCGTCTTCGACTCGGATTTTTGTTGCCACCTGCACTCATGCTTCTTGTTAAAATATTACTTAGCAACGTGTTTTTTCGATTTTTTTCGGAAAAATTGGATGCACTTATGATATTACTTATGAAAAACGGCAAAATCTTTAGCTATTCCGAGTTTGATTCGCGAGAGTTGCGTTTTGCTAACTTTATGTACTTGTTAAAATCACTCGTGAATGAGAAATTCCTCCAAAAAATTCGACTTATCGAATGATGCCGCCAAATATTTCGTTCGAGGTATCAAGATATTCGAGTTCTAGAAGTTCGACTTATCGAAGAAAAATTACACTAATTTGCAATCTTGGCGCTATTGCCAACCAAGTTGATTCGAGTTATCGAAAATTCGATTTATCGAAGTTCTACTTATCGAAGTTCGAATGTATTTTATGGAAGTATGTAGTACTATTAGGGAAACACACTTTCTTGATATTTTTTTATGTTTTAAGAATGAGTGGAGGGGGTTGAGGTAGACTACCCCTTTCATTTTTATAACTCAATTCAGAGAGAAACTCGCGCAACGACGTGGATAGAATTGAATTCGGATAGCCTGATCTGGTAAGAATGTTTTTCTTTCCTTGTATTTTCCTCGTAAAATGTACAGTTTTTAAATAAAAAAATCAAATTTAGATCATTACCTACGTGTCGTTTTTGAATAAATTGCCCTTTCCCGACACGTTATGATTGACATTCAATTTTTTTATTTCAAAACTGTACATTTTACGAGAAAAAGACAACAAATGAAAAAGTATCTAATCAAATCAGGCTATTCGAATTTAATTCTTTCCAAGTCGTTGCGTAAGTTTTTCTCTATATTCCATTTGGCCGTCATTTGTGAACCGCTATATCTCCCTTACGTTTGACTTTTAACTCAACATTTAAATAACAAACTTTTTTTATTTTGATCAAGGAATGACCCCATTTTAATTTTCGAAACACCCCGTATATAACAGTGCAACTCGAATTCGATTATAGGAAGTAGACTTGCTTTAATTAGAGGCCTCTGCGCGATGATCAAGTCCAGAAATAAACGACAATATTGTTTGAAGACTGGTCTGAACCACATACGCATTACCCCGATCCTTCTGAAACTGAAACATGCTCCCTAGCGCGTACATTTCAAGAGATCATTATACCCGACCCTGGAACAATGAAACCAGAAAGAGTAGAAAATCCGGGATCCGACTTCCGCTGCCAGAAAACACTCAAACCTCGGAAATAATAATTGATATGGTTTTACATTTTGTTGTATTTGTTCAGTGTTCATGTCGCGTCCGTTTAACGGGTGTTTAGACGTGAAAAAGCCGAACATAAATTGCTGGGTGTAAAATAACGAACCTCGGGTTCAGGAAAATTCCGGGACAATACACACTACAAATAACGAGATCAATTATTAAGTGGAATAAAATAGAGGGAAAGGCAAGAAACATGGAGGTTTTCTATTCAATCGAACGAGGAAATTCGAATGAGATCGAAGTTTTGAGTCAGTCGAGCGTTGTGAAACAGGCTTCGTTTAAAGACCTGTGAATGGAGATTTCGATATACAGTTCTGTAAATGCTGCTGCCATATTATTACCAAGAAAAAACAGGGACAGATCGAGGATGATTCCGCAGGTTTTTCAGCTTGGTCACTTCTTGTATGCCTCTCAAGCAAATTTGCTCAGTTTCAGTTGATTTCTTGTGTCATAATGTCCTAATTATGTGCATCACCAACCTCTCAATCAGTGGCGGCTCGTGCTAGTTTGAGGTCGTGAGGCACATCAGAAAAAAAAGATTTCTTGGCATGGCGTTTTCGAGAAAAAGGCTGTTGCAAAACTGATGATTAGAATATTTCTTCATCGCTAGCATACTCAAGGTTAATTATCTATTTCGAGGAACATTTTGTATTGTAAAATATTTACTTCTAGCGATGAAGAATTAATTATCTTACTCGAAAACTAAACATTTTGAAGGGTGTGTAAAGAAAAGTAATTTGGAAAAAATAAGCATCCTTGTTGAAATTCTTAAATTTTTAGATCTTGTCAAGAACATCGTCTACAAAGAAACACCCATCAACCAGAAAATTGAGAATATTGAAGTTTATATCACTCTGATAATGAAGTAAAATCTTCCACTTCTCTATAATTTTACGATGGTTATTATTCATTTATTTATACCGACGAATCAAATGACCTAAGCCCAATTACAGACAGACAGTTCATATACAGTAAGTACATTGCACATAAAAAAACAGAAAATGTGATACACACAAGTTATGTCGGCAACGCCGGATAAATTAAAAAATATATGATTTATCCCCATAAGAATTACTCAAAAACTCAGCTGATTAGCTGAAAAATTAAAAAAATCACAAGTATTTCGAGTGTTCACATTTTTAACTAAGGAATTTGTGACGTACCACGCGGTCCCGCTAAATCCATTTCGCCCTCGGGTTTCCGATGGTAATTGAATTCAGTAATTTAAAAGGATTTTCGAAAGATATCATACGAACACTGAGACTGACAAACTTAAACCTACACGAAAAACGTTTAATACTATTCTTACAAATCCAAGTAATCCAACCCAATTTAGAAACTGACCCGAGTTCCCGCGGTGCTTCTCATACGAAATATAATATATCTGAATAGTGCAGAATAATTGCAGTATGCCCTTCGCTAGGGAATATCTAGATTCTGTGAGGCTAGCCTCAGACTCAACTTAATATTTGGCGTTTAGGCGTGCGGGCTTCTCGCGGTCATATCGGGTTCCTGTTGCAGAATAATTGCCCTTCGCTAGGGAATATCTAGATTTGCGTGAGGCTTGCCTCAGACTCAACTTAATATTTGGCGTTTAGGCGTGCGGGCTTCTCGGGGTCATATCGCGTCCCTGTGATGTAGAATAAGGCGCTAGACAAGGAAGTGCGAGGCCAGCCCATGGTCTGCCTCTGCCGTTCACTGGTAGGTGAGGAAGTGAGATGAATACACAGAAATCGTGAGATATGGAAACGTATACCCGGAGACGCATTTTATTGCTATATAATGAAGGGAAATTACGATATAAATGCGTATGGATGCAGATAATAATAAAAATTCGAGATTATTCAATGAATAATTAATAAAAAATGGTATTTATACGTGTAATTTTTGACGTTTATTGGCGAGGCACTGCCTCACCTGCCTCATAGGACAAGCCACCACTGCTCTCAATTAGATCTTTGCGGTTTTACTGGGTGTTTCAAAAAGAGGTTACCTGTTCTCTAGGATAGGTAAAAAACTGACAACATTGTAATAAAATTTTAAACAAATATGTTTTGGAGGCTGATGCACCCAATGAATCGGTTTTTATGTCTGACTCTCATAGAGGGCGCTAGTTGCACAGTTCGTACCGAGTAGTATTGAACTCAACTTTTTTGATATCTGATTCATTATGCGAAATTTCGAGTGAACTTGAACATCATTTAATTTCACACCAAAAAGGTACTCCTGATGATACTCGATAGTGTGTTCCATTTTCAGAGTATACAGGGTGTATAAAAAGGTGATAGAACTAATCAAAATATCAAAATTTCTTATATGAAATGTTCTCAAGCTCCAATTTTGAATCATTTCGATGATAATAAACCTATTGTTTTGCAATGTGATGCATCTGTAGAAGGTTATGGTTGCTGTCTTATGCAGGTTGGCAAACCTGTAGCATTTTCTTCTCGTACATTATCAGATGCAGAAAAAAGATATGCTTACATTAAAAGAGAATTAGCTTCAATTGTATTTGGTGTTGAGAAGTTTAATTATCATGAGTATGGTAGGAAGGTAACAGTGCATACTGATCAGAAGCCACTTGTGAATATTTTCAAGAAGGACATCAATAATGTCTCATCAAGACTACAAAGATTGTTATATGGGTTGATGAGGTATGAATTGTCAGTTGAATACTTGCCTGGTAAGGAAATTTAGCTACATAGCCGATGCTTTGTCCCGTGCTAGTATTAATGTTCAAGACTCTAGTGAATCTGAGGTCATGTTTGTTCATAGCTTAACTGAGCATATGCCAGTTTCTGAATCTAAATTGAAAGAGTTGAAAACTGCTACTGATGCTGATGAAACATTACATGATATAAAAGTATTTATCAAAAAAGATTAGAGAAATTTCAAATCAATCCCTGATTATTTAAGAGCATATCACAATATAAGAAATTATTCAACCGAATATGGAGGCTAATAAACCTAATAAACCGTGGAGGGATGGATATTTTTGAGTTCAAAGGTAACTCATTTTTAGTTGTAGTAGACTACTACTCAAAATGGATAGATTTTTTGTCAAATAAAACATAAAGCTTTTAATGATGTAATAAAGTATCTGATGGAACTTTTTTCCATGTTTTGTTTTCCTGATACTATCATGTGTTTTCGTGGAGGGAACCATGCTTATTCCATTAGAAATGGGAGTGATTTCTGTGCCCCATTTCGCAGGTTGAGGAAGTCGCAGGGTGCGCCCGATTATTTATCACCGATATTTTACAATGTTCTGCCTTCACATGTGAGAAGGCTTTCACTCATTTCTTTTGAAAGTAAATTAAATATAATTTTAGTACAGATGGCTTTATATAATTTAGATGATTTTCGCAATTGTGATTTTTCTGCTTTTTAGGTATCTGATTTTAGGCATCTATTTGTTGTATTTATGTTTTGTCACTTTATTGAATTGAAAATTCTGACGAATGTAGGTATATACTTTTGTATGCTAGCATGAATATATTTACTTACTTACTACTTACTTACTACTTACTCACTCTGACAATAATCAATTCAATTCATTCATGTTAAAAAATTTCACTGAGGAACATAACATTAAATTAATTGACTCCAGTCCAAACTTTCCTAGGAGTAATGGCATGGCAGAAAAGGCTGTAAACATTGCAAAGTCTCTGTTGAAAAATGTGCCTTAGATGGAGGTGACATAAATATGTTTCTTTTAAAGCATAGGAATTCTCCCACTAATATTGGTTTGTCTCCAGCACAATTGCTTTTGAATAGGCGCCTCAAAGATAGTCTGCCCTCAAAAAGTTCTCTACTAAATCCAGTTGTGATAAGTAAAAACGAATATAAACAGAGATCTGTCAAACAAAAATTATTACAAAAATATTATTATGATTCTGGAAGTAAATCCTTGGTGTTGCCGGTGATAATATCTCTTTCGAATTGAAAAATTGGAAAAGAGGGAAAATTGTTAGCAAATATCAAGAACCAAGATCTTATATTGTATCAGACAATCATGATAAACTATATAGAAGGAATAGAGAACATATAATCATTAAGAATGATGATGAGGAAAGTCCTCAAACCAAGAGATATGATTTGCGTGATAGGGATAGGATACGATACGTTTTTTTTGTATTGTATAAATCCTTTTTTATTTCCCTCAGAGATCAGAGAGAGAGGATGTAACGTATTGAGGTTTTCATTATTATATGGAGAAGAACATGAATGTTTTATTCATGTTCCATGCTAGTGGTGTGGTATCAGGTCATGCGTAATGAAATGACGCATGACCATCATGTATGTCAGTGAGAACTGCACATACATAGTGTAACAGCCAAATGGAATAAATTCGAATACGAATAAATGAGGGCGTGTTGGGAAAAACGATATTATTATTATATATTATATTTTTCAAGAAATAGTACATTGTTTACCGGGTAGGAAAAGCGTAACATTCCTGGACGATTGTGAAAATTGCAACACAGAGTCCAGGAATGTGCCTTTTCCTACAAGGTGAACATACTATTTTTCCGCAAATCGCTTAAAATTCGATAGATTCCAATAAATTTTGATGAAATCGTGAATTATTTAATTCATAAATGAATGATTCTTCGAAATTCGTATTGAAATTGGTTACGTTACTATGGAAACGTACTCATGTTGAATTGTCAAAGTTGACGCATATAATTAATTTAATTGCTAGTGTTTTCGAATTTAAAACAGTGTAAAATGATAAGTGATGATGAATTTGCTATTTCTGGGACTCCTCCAGAGCTGGTTGATGCAGTGAAAATACTGCTTCTTTATAGAACAAGTGCCGAAGGAATCATGAGAAAAGTTCGTATATGCATATATCGAACCAACTGTAAGGAAATATCATTTCCTTACAGTAAGGAAATGAATATTTCCTAAGAGTTAGGAAATCTTGACTTTTTCTATGACCAATTTTTACTGGAATGTCAAAATTTCCTAGCGATTTGCGGAAAATGATATTATACATATGCATGGTGTTCCATATGACCGTGGCCAATACCAACTTTTTTATTTCAAATGCAACCCCCTGTATATTCAGAGCTGTGTATATTATTTATGTTTTGGATTCTTCAGAGAATTCTAGACACAATTCATGCAGAATATACCTACTATACCTATCTTTAACTTTTTCGGTAAAAAAAAGTATTAAGTGTTTTCAGATTTATTGCTATTGGCCACGGTCACATAGAACATCCTTTATAATTTTATTTTCTCGAAAAGTATGCACATTTAAAATTACAAATCGACGTGTCCGAGCGTTTTTCCTAACACTTCCTCATTTATTATCGAATTTATTCCATTTGGCTGTTACACTATGTATATGTATTGTACAGTGTGTAATAAAGAGATTAATAGAGAACAGTAAAAACGCTCCAGAGTTTTATTAAGTATAAAATTGTAATATATGAAATATTACAAACCCAACATCTTACATAAGAACAAAAATGGCGATTATAATATTTCTCGGCCTATTTCTGTGCTGAGCGTTATATACAGAGCCGCTGTAAGGTAAAGATAGACTCGCCTGAGTTATAATCAATTACTATTTTAAATTTTCAAAGTTAACTAATCAAAGGATGAGTCTCACGTTTTAATTAATAAAAAATGTATTGGTTTAGGGATATAAAGCTAACTAAAATTTGCAATAGATTCTACGGACTCTACAACACGATCCCATCATTACTGAAATCATTACTTCACTACCTGCGAATATCAGATTGACCCTCTTTATTCAGTCCTGACGTGAATGGACCAAAATTACTGACAGATCAATGGGCAACTTTTTTATTCCGCTTTCACAACCGCATTAGGAATAATACGTGGGAACGCCTTTTTATAAATACATGACCATTGTTTTTTTCTCCGTCAACGGAAAAGTTATATTTTGGCGAGTATTGCAATGAAATTTGATATTCGAGCCGAAGCGATCCCCTTGAACACATAATTATGGTTTCTATACACTACTAACTGCTTTGGCTGTTCTAGTTTCAGAGTATTCTTTTGGTTTTTTTTGCGGAATGTATATTTCAACACATATTCCAGCAAATTTGTACCCTATTGAATTGCAGGAAGTGGAACTTTATACGGATTGATCTTTTGAATATATTGATCTAATGAATTATGCAGTTTATTAACTGAATGAGAAAGGAGTGGAATGAGAATTATCTGTAAATTATGATTCGACGATTCATTCTGTGAAAAATGACCTACCCTAAAATCTTCAAGTTTCTAGGTCTTACCTTACCATTCCAGTTTTCTTACTTGCAGACGGACGGACATTGAATTCGACCAAGCCCCAAGGATACTGGATTCGGCTGCATTTGTCAGAAAAATAGTCAACGATCCGGGATATGTTATTACAGGAAAATTGAGAATTTGTTCTGACCAACCAGTGACCAACTGGTTTTATGATGTCATAAACCATTTTTTCATATTGAAGTGAGCCACACGTTCTATGTTTGTTGCATTGTTTTTGGGATGGAATGGAAATTGGACTTCGTGAGTCTTCCGGTTTTACTGGTAGTGGCATCAATTTTTGTTTCTCAAATGTGTCACCCCAATTTCATTCTGAATATGAATTCCACGTAAAATTCTTGGATAATTGAATGTCAAATTTTCGCCAGAAAACTATTTGCAACGTGAAATTACGAAAACAAATCTCTGCTGAAACATCGATGCGTAACTGTTTTCTGATCTCCTTCATCCACGATATATAGAGTAGTGAGATCTGGAAGTCGAGGAGGCCAATGAAATAGGCAACTATTCCCAACAACGTTCTTCAAACAATTCAGTTGGTTTTTGATTAATCCTTCTATTTAATCGCATTTGAAATCGAAATTTTTTGAAATTGGTAAAATGAGTAGTGATAATTAACTATGGCCGCTAAAAATAATGAAGAACAACTTCGCAATTTAAACTTCAAAACCTAGTTTTCAAATTTTCTGTAATATTTCAATTTGGTTATCATCATTACTCGTTCTTCCAATAACAAGAAATTTACAATGCCTTAGAAAATTGTTTTTTTATCATAATGCCGATTTTCTCGAAAACGGTTCTCACTTTAGAGTAATGAACCAGGAGTACCTCTTTTACGTAAAACACATTGGCGCATTAGAATTTGATGTGCAAATGCAAAATTGTTCTCTGGTGTAAAAGTATGGGTTGAAACTTTTGTGCAAATTCAATATCTCCGCCACTGGCACGTTTGATAAAATCCAGTAAAGTGCGAGAAAGTAGCTATTATTAGACAGAATGTGTGTACAAAAACTCAATTCTGTAATTTGAACGGTTCCTGAGAAATTAGCAAAAAAAATGAATTTTTGACAGATACAGGGTATCACGTAAACGAAGACCCGGAAGGAGGAATGGAAGAGAAAAAAAATTGTTTTTTCATGAGAAATCTACAGTTGACCTACTTAGGAACAGACTGTATACCTACCAATACCTAGCTAAAGTTCATTATTTCTATTCTAATTTTTTTTGCGCCCCCCTAGCTCGAAAGCTGGGGCACTGGCGGACACAGGGTGGGGCATGGGGACCATGAGCTTTTCTCCTGTTTTGATCCAAATTTCACTGAATCCTGAGAAAAGGTCATCGAGAAAATTGTCCCTTCTGAATATCTTAGCAAATATGCATTTTATAGGGTACCTAATAGTTTTATACCCACAGCTGCATTTTTTTTTCAATCTGGACTGCATTATGGGTATGAAAAAATGGAGTTCTAATTTTGAAAATAGTTATTTTTGTATCTAGTGCGCGAAATGATACTTTGGTGATCGAGAACTGATTTTTTTCAACGAGGCGCAGCCGAGTTAAAAAAAATAGTCGAGATCACCAAAGTATTTCGCGCATGAGATGCAAACAAAATTTTTTCTACAAACGACAAAAATATTGTTCTAAAATAAGTAACATGCTTAGCTTAATATGAAAAATAGAATTGAACTGGTTTAAACTGTTTTTCCAAATCAGGTAATTACTGAACTATGCCATGGAAATAAAATGGCATTTGTTGACAATCATTTCAATGTGACAGTTCTTGATAATTATTTTGGAGTGACTTTTTATTCGCCTCAATTTCGTGTGTGGTATTTATAACTGTAAAATAATGGAAATTTCGAGCGACGAAGAAGTAAGCAGTACCCCACCTAACTTGACAGATGCGGCCAATTCAGTAATTTCGAATCTTTTACCGGAGAAATCGAGGCGTCAGTATGAAAATGCATATAAGCAATTCAAAGAGTGGTGTGAAGCAAATAAAGCCAGAAAAATATCCGAAAATGTGATGTTGGCATATTTTGCAGAGAAGTCTAAGATGCTGAAGTCTTCCACGTTATGGGCAATATATTCTATGTTGAAAGCAACACTCAATGTTAAAGAAAACGTGGATTTTATTGATTTTAAGAAATTTACCAAGTTGGTTCCATATTTGAAAAAATTGTCATAAGTTATATCATAAGTGCATCCAATTTTTCCGAAAAATATCGAAAAAACACGTTGCTAAGTAATATTTTAACAAGAAGCATGAGTGCAGGTGGCAACAAAAATCCGAGTCGAAGACGAGGATTTTTGCACCTGCACGAATGCTTTTTGTTAAAAAAATATTACTTTGCACTGTGTTTTTTCGATTTTTTTCACAGGAAAAATTAGATGCACGAATGGTATTCGACAAGACTATTTCAAGAGTAACAGATTATTTTGGATGCATTATATAATGTATTATTAATTTTCGTTGACAACAACTGTCAAGTTTTGCCGCGGGTAAACCCGAAAAAACTGCTGACAGCTGCTGCCATACAGTTTCTCCATCTAGAAACCATTTGTGATTCAAAATTGCGCGTTTCTGATTGGTGGAAATTAAAACGAGGGAAATAGTCAGTTGGAAACCATCCTAAGAAATCTAAGGTATTGACCAGAGAGGAAGTTGAACAATTCCTAAGAGAGGCAGATGATGAAACCTATTTGTTGGTTAAGGTAGATTTTTGATGATTGTTTAATGTGTTTTTTAAACTACTGATTTCCTTTTAGGTTGTTTCAATACTGGGTATTTCGGGTGCTTGCCGCCGTGCGGAACTCACTAAAATGACGGTCGATGACATAGAAGATAAAAATTCCATTTTGATTGTTAAAGTACCCGATACAAAAACGAATATCCAACGAATTTTTACAGTTTCAAATTTAGATTACATTGACATTTACCGAAAATATGCGGCTCTTCGTCCAAGTTATGCTACCAGTCGCCGATTGTTTTTGAAGTATCAAATTAAGAGATGTTTTAACCAAGTTGTTGGAATAAATAGTATTGGAAAGATGCCTAGCTTAATAGCAAAACACCTAAAGTTACCAAATCCTGATGCCTACACGGGCCATTGTTTTCGGAGAACATCAGCCACACTCCTTGCTAATACGGGGGCCGATATATGTGTTTTGAAGCGCCATGGAGGATGGAAATCTTCGACTGTGGCCGAAGGATACGTGGAAGATTCTATCAACAATAAAATTCAAATATCAAATAAAATTTTAGACTGTGAAATTTCAGGATCAAGTGCTGATATGCAAGCAACTGCCGTAGTTGCTTGCAAATCAAAAACGGATAGTCTTCCAACTCCCAAAACTACGATATCACGAGCTGAATCAGAGTTATCTGGTTTAGGAATAAATATTGGTTCGTGCACTGGCTGCACCATTAATGTTAACATTGTAAATAATAAATAAAATTAGGTAGTGTTAAATTTCCTCACAATTTGAAAGCCTTAATTATTGTTATACATTAATAAATAAATGATTTCTTGGATTTTTGCTTGATTGAGGAACATAAAGGTCAAAATATAAAAATCCCATATAGTTTACATGCAGTGCGCGAAGTAAGTATTTCGCACACTACTTCGCGCACGGTGTCATGGTAACGAAGGAAAATGAAAAAAAGGGTCACTTCGCATATTGTTGTCAATGCGCGAACCTTGTCATTTTTTGACGTTTGTAGAAAAAATTGAATTTTCACGTTTTCGAGACTATCAAATTTGAGAACGATTTTGTTATCTCCTGAAAACATTATTCTCATCCTTAGCTGAGAATTACATATTCATCGTTCAACATCCGACAGTTAATTCATCGATTAATAAGTCTTTGTTATATCAAAATTGCAGAATATGATGTTATCGTAATCTGAACTTCCCTTACATAAATTGGATACAATCCTATTGAGTTGAACTCAATGTGTTCCTCTGAATAATCATGAACTACCCAGTGGCATCAATCTCTTGCTGTTCTTTTCATCATGGATCGCTCCAAGCACGACCTTAAGTTTCCATAAGACACAAAGGAAAAACGTGATACCATTCAAATGATGTCAAAGTAATAATAGTGGTACAAGAAAGAATGGTTAGGAACCAGCAGCCTGTTGTCAAACCACAAAATGGGGTATCGAAACAATAAATGACATTTCATTTCATTGTAGAAAAGCCTTTTCTTGCCTAGACTTCGAAACATTATACTTAATTGGTTGCCTTTATTATATAATTCGTATGAATGGAACCTATCAGCAACCCTGACAATTCTATAATAATATTGAGTTACCTACCCTGTTGTCGAGGACCTGAAATGAATACTCTCGTCAGCCGATCTCAATCTTATTAAAATGGGCCTTGGGAGGTTACCGAGAATTACACTTTCCATATAAGAAGTTCTCATGTATTGGGAACACATTTTTGAGCTTATATCGATAAATGGCTGGAGAACAAGCGCAATAGTTATTTATGTATCAAGGGAGTTATGAGGATGTTAATTACAGAGGGCAAAAGATTTCAATCCCGAGGATTGAGTTTGTTAACATCCAATAACTCACGTGATAGATAATTAAATTCATTACCGACAAAGACAAGAAAAACACAAGGGATTTATAACAGGCAACAGCTTAGTATAAATCCCAAGGGGATTATAATCATGTTTATGTTCGACTGCTTCATAAACAATTCATTAATGAATTCGTTTAGTGTCCATAATTGACACTTTATTGGACTCAACTGTCACAGTCTTCTCTCGATTTTGCAATTTTCTTTGTTTCACACCACTTGTTATAGGCCGCATACAAATTTTCATAAGCACTTTCAGTCTGTAAGAGAGATTCTTTGGCGCTTGCGGCAAAATTTTCTACACTTTTCTCTCCCGAACTATCCATTATTTGGATTATTATGACGTTTGTCACAAAATTAACGAAGTTCACAACTTTGTTCAGTGAGGTCGTTGTAGTTACTTGGGTAAGAAAAGCAAAAGCATACTTAATGTTTTTTAGTGATGAAGCAACAAATATATGAATTGACTTTTCAGAAAAGCCATTACTGAGAATGTGTATTGGCGTACTTTCAAGAATTGGTATGTTTTTTTATTTCTTATTTAGTTTATTTGTTTTAATTCTTTTATATTTCAGCCCGAAAAATTTTGTCCTGCATGCGTCATTGTGGACGAAATATTCTATTTTGAAATCTACAATGGTGGTCAATGAAAATATGAATATTTCCCAATTCTCCCGGCTAAAGCATTCAAAAAAATCAAATCTAAAGGATATTATCCGAAAAAAACCAACGTTTTGACAGCAGATCAAGTTCATACATTTATCAATGGAGCTCCTGATGGGATTCATCTATAACATGAAGTAGTTTTTGGAGGATTTAGGAGAGATGAACTAGTTAATATACCTATTAACAGTATTAACGATATAGAAGATAAGGGTAGCTGTTTACTTGTTAAAATACCCGAAACTGAAACCGGTATGCCAAAAGGATTTAGTATTGTAGAGGAAAGAAAAAAAGGAGCTTTGAGGGTGGTCAGAAAATATATATCCTTAAGACCCAGTGAAGTGAAGAATCTCAGATTTTTCCTCACGTTCCGAAACGGTCGGTGCACCGTCCGAACTGTTGGCAAAAATACATATATCTAATAATTCCTATATGGGTAATAAGCCAATCAAAATTGAAGCTGGGATTATATATTATATTTTCTAAATATAGTGATGTTTTTTCGGGTATCGGTTGTATAATAATAATAATAATAATAATAATAAATAAGCTTTATTTCAAATAAAGAAGACATATGTACAAAGTTACATTATCCCCCTGAATTGAAACAGTGTCACTGGGTTCTATGCCCATTAATTAAATGGATTTTCATTTTTAATGTCATACACCATGAATTCTTCAATTGTGTATGGTTCGACTTGCAGTAATAGTTTGAAGATTTGCCTCTTGAAAAGCTTAATGTTTGTTGTTTCTTTTAGGAATTTTGCTATTTTATTATAATATTTTATGCATCCATATTCTGGACCTTTCTCAGTTAGAGTGAGCCTATGTTTTGGAAATTTTAGTTCTTCTGTTCTTGTGTTATATGTAGTAGGAGTTTTGGTTTCAAACTGGCTCATATTCTTAAATAGGAATAACAAGCATTCTTGAATATGTATGGCAGTTGCAGTTAGTAATCCATTTTTCCGGAATACTCCTCTACATGTCTCTCTATTCGTCATTTTCATGATCGTGCGAATTGCTCTCTTCTGCATTTTAAATACTTGTTCCATCTTGGTTACTCCCCCATAAAACATAATGCCGTATCTTAGCTTTGATTCAAATGTTGCTTGATAAATCATTTTAATTGATGTAGAGTCTAGGTACTTTCGTAGCATGCCTAAAGAATAGCATATTGATCCCAGTTTGATGCATAGCTTTGATATATGCTCACCCCAGTTCAGATTTTCATCAATTGTTAGTCCCAAGAAGCAGCCCGACTTCTGTAGAGTCACTTTGCCATCATTCAAATGGATGTGAGATGGAGTTTCGAAGCCAGCATTTGTGGGTTTCAGCAGAATAGCGCATGTCTTATCCACGTTTAAGCACAACTTATTAGTTTGAAACCATTCCATTGCCTCTTGCATAGTTGTTTGTACAAGGTTTGTAACTTCCGGGAAGGTATCTGCTTTTAGTGTTAAATTTGTATCATCTGCATAGTTGATCATAGATATATGATGGTTTAGTTGTATCTTATTAGGTAAGTCATTGATAAAGATGATGAACATTATAGGTCCCAAAATGCTACCCTGTGGCACTCCAAGTTGTATGAGTGCTTCTTCAGATACTGTTCTTGTACCATGTCCATCAATAATCACTCGCTGTTTACGGTTTGATAGGTAGGATTCAAACCACTTCTTCTCTACTCCTCTTATTCCGTACGTGTTGAGCTTTATTAGTAGGCATTCATGAATCAAGGTATCAAATGCCCTGGAAAGATCCAGCAGCAAGGCAACTACTACTTCAGAATCCTCCAACGCATCTATCACATCACAAATAAATTCATACGCCGCTGTAGATGTTGATTTTCCCTTTACATATCCATGTTGTGTGGATGTCAAAATATCTTCCTGAATGAGAAATTTCACCAGTTGTTCACATATTACCAATTCCAATATTTTAGAGAATGAGGGAAGGAGACTGATAGGCCTATAGCTCTCAGGTCTGTTCTCATCTCCTTTTTTATATATTGGTTTTATTAGTGCTTGTTTTAATATTTCTGGGAAAATGCCATGCTTCATTGAGTTATTTACAAGGTAGGTTAATGGAGTAGATATATAATGCATGCAAGTTTTTACTGTCTTAATAGGAATATCATCAATTCCAGAACTATTTTTGTTTTTTAGTTTTTTTATTATTTCTATCGTTTTTTCTTCATTTATAGGTTGAAATTTAAAAGTGTTCTCATTGATTTTAATATTATGTTGAAACGGGATGTTTTGGATGTCTTTTAATTTTTCTTTTGCTGCTGTTGCAAAATAAAGATTTAATTTGTTTGCTGTCTCTATCGGGTTACCAGGAATTTCTTTAGTTTTATTATTGTTTTTCTTAATTTTGTTTACTGTTAGCCAAAGTGTTTTCATTTTATTGTCAGATTTTAGAATTTGTTCTTTGAATCTCCTACCTTTCTCATCTCTGAGCATTTTATCATACTCCTTTTTGACTCCCTTATATGCTTCCATAAAAATTGGATTGAAAGATTTACAAGTATGTAATATGTCGAGTCTGGTTTTGCAGTCTTTTATCTTCTGGTTGACTGGCTTCTGGAGTTTTTTAGAGCTAGTTCTAATTGATTTCATTGGACAAGCATAATTTAATTCTGTTTTGAATATATTTGTAAACATATTCCATTGCTTGTCAATGTCCTCTTCTGGGATGTTATACAAAGAGTCCCAGTACAGATGTTCAAGTCGTACAATTAGGTTTTGCATGTTATTGGTGTTATAATTCTTCTGTATTGATAGTCTTCATCTTGTTGCATTTGTTCTTGAATTGTTATTATCTGTGCTGTATCATGGTCTGAGATATTTGTTCTTATTGTTTTTACTGTGTAGTTAGATTGGTTTGTGAGTATATTATCAATACATGTTTCACTGAGCAGTGTTGTTCTTGTTGGTACATTTATGCAGGCTTTCACACCATATGATTCTAATAATTCCAGAAAGTCGATTGTGTTTCTGTGATTTTTGTCTAAAATGTTTATGTTGAAATCCCCTGCTATCATCACAGATTTGTTATTCCAGCAGATCATTTGTAGAATTTCCTCCAATTTGTTAAGAAATTCTTTTGTTTCCCCTGGGATAGTGTAAACTGACAGAATAGTTATATGTTTGGAGCCTATTTTGACATCCACTGCTGCTATTTCTAGGATCTTCTCAATCGAATGTTTTACAAGGTCTTTTCTTTCTGAACTTTTAATCCCTTGCTTAATGTATATAGCGCTACCGCCGTGCTTGTATTTACTACGACAGAAGGAGCTGGCTAAGTAGAATCCTTCGATGTTATGGTTTAATAATTGATCATCTTGTTTCCAATGCTCTGTTATACAAATTACTTTTAAGCTGCTCATAGTTTGTGCTATATCTTCTAAGTGTTCAGTGGCATTCGTTATAGACTGCACGTTTTGATGAAGGATTGAGAAGTTATTTAAATCGTAATTCTTGTTGGAATTCACATTCTTGCGGTTTATGTTCATTGTTTTTGCTAGATTTGTTCCTGGGGTTTCTTTGAGGTATTCTCTAAAAAATGTTGTCCTCTAGTGAAATTGAACCTGGCAAATGTAATGCCTGTGGGCCAAAATTCATTTTTGTATACTTCATCTTTGAGATTCAGTGGTGTTCCAATCATGTAACTTTTAAAGTTCGAGTTTGAAGATTTAGTTTTTAGTTCTTTCACTGAGATGAGTTCAGACTGAGTACTACCTTTAGTTGCTATATATTTTTTAATTTCGGAATCAGTTACGGATGCTTCCACTCTGGAAACAAATAGCCATATTTGCTTATTTTCTTTGTGTGGTTCTATAGATTTAAATGTGGTACCATCATTAGAGTGATTGGTTCCAATATTTGGTTTCTTGAATTGTTTCCGTTTGTATTTGGCTAGTTGGAAACCTTCACTGTCTGCTTGCATATTTGATTGTTCCGTTGATTCTATTTTTGGTGTAGTTGTCTTATGTGTTACTTGTGTATTATTTCTATTCAAGCCAATGTAGCTTGTACTGTTCTGGAATTGTGGAGTTAATTTAATCTGTTTGAGTTGCTGAGAATATGTCGGTGTTTGTTGTGAACTTACAATGTTGACATTATGATTCTGCCGAGAGTTTGACATCAAATTGTCTTGCCCTTCTAGGTTATACATTGGTAGTTCTAATGTTTGTAGGTGATTTCTACCAGTTTCGTTTCTATTTTCTGTTTTCTTTCCATCTCTTTCAGGATGAATTGATAGGTTTGTATTATTATGGTTTTTTATATTACCTTTTTTCTGACTTTCTTGCATGTTTATTTTTTCCAGAAGCAGGAAGTTATTTTCTTTTAATATTGTGTTTTTCTCTTGGGTTTCCTTGAGAAGTTCTTTAAGATAGTTGTTTTCCATAGCTAATAGTTGATTTTGTTTTATTAATTCCTCTTGGGTTTGAGCTGGTTTAACGGTTTGTTCATTTGTATGCTTGCATGTTGTATTTTTCTGCCCTGCAGCTTGGGTAATACAGGATGGATGAAATTTTCCATTACATTTAGTGCACTGGACACTATCTACCACTTTTCTTCCACAGTGCATGCATTTTACTTCACTATGTTTTCTGGTTTTGTCGATTTTATCGGACTTATCTTCACTTTCGCTTTCACTCGCCGCCATGTTTATTATATATAGAACCTCCCCATCAAATAAAAATTAATTCTGAAGCTGCACCGATAATCTCACCGATTAGAAAAGTTCCATTAGCTTTGCATGATAAATTAAAAGAGACTTTAGATAATTTAGAGAAATTAGGAATTATTAGAAAAGTTGAAGGTCCCAGTGATTGGGTTCATCCTTTAGTTGTTGTTCGAAAGAACGATGATTCATTGCGTATATGTCTTGATCCTCTCCATTTGAACAAGGCCATCAAACGGGAGCATTGTAAATTATTAACATTCGATGAAATAACATCGCAATTGCAAGGTGCCAAATATTTTTCGAAACTGGATGGTAGCCAAGCCTTTTATCAAATTCCACTTGATGAAACTAGCAGCAACCTTTGTACGGTTGGTACTCCTTTTGGACGATATAAATTTTTGAGATTACCCTATGGTATCAAAAGTGCACCTGAAATATTTAACGAGAGGTTCAGACAAATTTTTGATATAAAAAATGTAGCTGTGTACATAGATGACATAATTGTTTGGGGAAAAAATTTGGAGGAACATAATCAAATTTTAAAAAAGGTTTTGTCGCAAGCTAAAAAATTCAACGTTAGATTCAATGCAAAAAAATGCATATTTGGTGTTAAAACTATCAAATTTATGGGACACATTCTTACTGAGAACGGAGTAAGTCTGGATCCTGATCGACTTAAGGCGATAGAAAAATTTCCTGAACCAAAAAATAAAAAAGATGTGCAAAGGCTCTTAGGTGTTGTCAACTATATGAGTAAACATATTAAAAATTATTCCTTGCATACTGGACCACTGAGAGATCTCCTCAGAAAAGAAACTCACTTTTCATGGGAAGATCATCATCGAAATGCTTTTGAAAATATAAAAAATAGCTTAAAGAGAAGTCCAGTATTGAGGTATTTCGATCCTAACCTAGAAATTGTCATATCCGTGGATGCCAGTATGAATGGTCTCGGAGCTTGCCTTTTGCAAAATAATTTACCGGTATACTATGCTTCGAAAAGTTTAACGGATTCACAAGCGTCACAAGCACAAATAACTAAAGAATTACAGGCAGTTTATTTTGGTTTGACCAGGTTTCATGACTTTGTTTTCGGTAGGCATGTCACGGTAGAAACGGACCACAAACCGCTGATTTCTTTGATTAATAAGCCGTTAAATAAAATGCCGGCACGTCTTCAACGAATTATGCTTTATCTTCAAAGATATGACTAATAATAACAAATCGGTCAATAATTTTCTGAGACCTTATTTGAAATATAAAAACGAATTAGTAATTGAAAATGATTTGATTTATCGAAATAATAGTGTCGTGATTCCTATTAAATTAAGAAAGGATATTTTGGAAAACATCCATTATAGTCATTTAGGGTACAATAAATCGGTCAGTTTAGCAGAACAGTCTGTTTTTTGGCCGAATATTAGAAACGAAATAAAATCAAAAATCGATAATTGCGAAATTTGTCAGAAATACAGACCTTCTCTCACTTCAGAACCTTTAAAACCACATAATGTACCATCGATGCCATGGTATAAGGTTGGTTGTGACTTGTTCGAGTGGAGAGGAATTCATTACATGATGGTAGTGGATTATTACTCAAAATTTTTTGAAGTTGAAATATTGAATCATAACCTTAGCAGCAATAATGTGATTTTCTTATTAAAAAAGATTTTTGCTCGATTCGGAGTTCCCAATATATTTATAAGCGATGGGGGAACACAATTCACATCTCAACAGTTCAAAAACTTCGCCAATGACTGGAACTTTGATCATATTGTTACTTCCCCAACGTATAGCCAATCCAACGGAATGGCTGAACGTCATGTTCAGATAGCTAAAAATTTGGTTAAAAAGGCAATAGAAGACAGTAAAGACATCCATTTATCTCTTTTACAGTTACGTAATGTACCATTATTCTGATATTTCTCTCCAGCAGAAATTTTGCTATCTAGATCTACGAGAAATCCTTTGTTACCCACTCGTGAAAATAGGTTGAAACCTCATTTAATTGAAAGTAAAAAATTCAAAAAGCAATTACGTCAATGTCAAAAGAAACAAACAACTCAGTTTAATACGAGAACAGGCGTTAAACCTTTATCCCTATTAACCCCTAACACAAAAGTTTGGGTTCAGTTGAAACCACAGTCAATTTGGCAACCTGGATTGGTGTTGGACAGAATCGGACCCAGAAGATACAAAGTTTGTGTTGAGAATAAAGGAATCTATGTTAGGAATAGAAAATTTTTAAGACCAGCTCCTACTGCTTTCAAAATGAATGTAAATGATCCTAATATCACACTGAATAAAAGTAGGAATGTATCTTTTGGAAATTCCAAAAGAATAAAAGACGAGAATTACAATCATTTAAGTCAATCTTGTGAAAAACTAGAACCTCTGAAAGGTCTTACTGGTATAAGTAGTTATAATTTCACTAAGAATCAAATTGTAACTCGAAAGGGACGTGTAATAAAGAATTACCTGATTTATTTGTATGTACTTAGTTCGTAAGATTAATGTAAGAATAATTCGTTCTTATGACATAGAATACATATATTCATTTTCGTTTAATCTTTAGAATAAAAAATGTTTCATTTCATTTATTTGAATAGGAAAGATGTTGTAGAAGTATCTGCGCACCCTAAATGCGCATGCCTTTCTATGAAGATGTACATTATTATAAGACTTGAATATTGTTGTAAATACAGTTAGTAGAGAATAAAACCGGACATAAACACTACAGTAACAATCGAGATCTGCGCTTGTGCGGCAATATTGAGAATAAAAATATTTTTTTGATTCTATCTCTCTCTGACACATCGTATTATGTCGTGAAACGTATGTCATTCTTAACTTCATGTGAATAGTTTCGATCGTAACCTCACAATTTGATGTGAAATGTTTCAATCGCTTCATTCCGTTTTCTTTAAGTCCTCAATATCATTGTTAACTCCTATTTATATTCTGAAATTGAACTGAAAGTATTTAAGTGACATATTTTCATTCTGGATATCTATTTTCTGGCTGTCTTTCAGAATAAACATAACCTCTAAATTTCTCGCAATTTTTGAATTTCCAGTTGACGCAAGCGTACAACTCAAGCCTTACCAAAGATTTGACTTCACTTTGAGAGTGTGAAAAGCAGGGGTATAATCCATATTGGTATTAGTAGATATATCCAAAAATACCATAGGAAGTATGCCTTCGATCATTATCAGACACTCAAAATTGGATAATGCAAATGAATAAATAGGACATTGTTTGAGACGAACTTCGGCAACTCTTTACACTGAGGCCGGTGCATTGTATGAAACTTGAAAATGCACGGAAGATGGAAGAGTGCATCTGAAACGGAAGTATCAGTTAAGTATTAGTTTTCTTATGAAAGAACTCTCAAGTACTTGTGGTCAAGTTTTCGTTTCTGAGGTTTCGAAAAAATCCGAAGATTCACGATCCCATAATTTTTCCGGAAAATTCAGAAACAGCAATTTCAATTTTAATTAAGTAATACTTTGTTGTTGTTTGTTCTGTTGTCGCTTGTACAAGTATCAAAATCCTGCGAAATAGATAATGTCGGCCTAGTTTTTGCTTCTCGGACAACGAGAGGGCGTTGATCCATAACGCCTGCTAAAAATGCCCTAGGGCGTTATGGGTCTATTTTTAGCCAATTTTCCTGAGGTGAAATGAACAGTTAATATGAGTACAGGGTATCCCATTTTGGGCACTTTTACGGGATATCTCCGTTATTTTTAACATTAGCGGGATGCGGTTTTCGCGACAGTGTGCTACTTTTTTGTGAAACTAATAATGGCGCAATCAGTTTTTGCATAGCCCTCTTAGTTTTTGCTATACAGGGTGAAAATGAAAAGTATCACTTTTTAAACACCCCTCGTATCTCAGTATTGCTCAAAATTGGAGAAATGGTTGAAACGCATTCCTATAGATTTTTTTCCGTAGAATCCAGTGGCGTAGTCAGTTTTTCAATTAAACTCTCCGTTTTTGAGTTATTGGAGCAAACATATTTTGATTTTTTAAATTGGACACCCTGTATATTATTTTTTATTCTTATTAAGCACAATCTCAGCTTTTCAAAAACATATTATTTTTTGCATTTATTTTCAAAACCAAGCTCAGAATTCAAGATTTTGTAGGTAATTCAATTGTCAATAACTTAGTAGTAGGCTCTATGACTGTTTATTAAAAACAAAAAATAAATGTCAAAGCTTTGTCGGTTGGTTTAAAAGTTTACAGTTCTCTCAGTTTTTATTATTTATTATATTATATTAATGATTCAGTTTTAAGTTTTTCTCATAATCAAAGCAATGAAAATTGCCAAGAAGCATCGGAACTATACTTTCAAACTTTCAAAGGTAGATAACCTTTAGGAGCGCTATGGTTACGTTCTAATCTTATTTGTTTTTTTAAATATTAGATATCCAGAGAGAAGACAACCTTTTCATGACATATTTGCCCGCCTTAAATTAAATTTGATTGAAAACGGATCATTTACTAAGCCCCGTCCTAAAATATACACGAAAGAAGAGGGAGAGATAAATGAAACGCATGTATTGGGTTATGTAGAAGCAACCCCATCATCGTCATTTAACCAGATAGAGGAAGCAACTGGCGTGTCAAAATCCAATGCCCAAAGAATTCAACAAAATATAAGTATCATCCGTATAAATTTCATATAGTTCAACATTTACACCCCGGTGATGCCGAGCGCCGATTGGTGTTTTGCCAATGGTATTTACAGCAAATCCGTACCAATGACACCTTTGGGAGACTTGTAATCTGGTCTGATGAATGCTTCTTTTCAAGAGCTGGAATCTTTAATCGTCATAATTCAAGAACCTGGTCTAGTGAAAATCATCATTAAAGTTTCGAGAGGGCACAACAAGGACGCTTTGGGGTTGGGGTATCTTGTTTTATTTTGGGGAGACGAATTGCTTATCGAAGTTTTGAAGGGGGTCTTACAGCTCGTCGATATCAAGAAATCTTTGAGGAAGTTATTCCAGAGTTGATGGAAAATGTTCCGTTGGCCCATTACATAGCCGTTTATCTCCAACAAGACGGTGCTCCAAGCCACAACTCTGGACTTGTAAGGCCATTTCTAGATCATAACTTTCTGCAAAGATGGATTGGTACACACGGACCTGTAAGATGGCCCCCTCGATCTCCGGATCTCTCAATATTAGATTTTTTTTATGGGGTTATATGCAAAATACAATTTATAGAACAAAATATAATTCAGTAGCGAAGCTTCGTGCGGCAATTATTTTTGCCTTTGAAAATTTGCAAAGAAGGCCTATGATTCCTTTGAACGCCATTAAAAGAATAACGAAACTCTGCAGATTTTGTATACGGGAAAATGGCCGTCATTTTGAACAGCATCTATAAAACAAAATTTCAAATTAAAATTACAAAATTTTGTTATTGTTTTGGATTCCCTAATGAACATTTGATAATTGGTTTTTAAAGGTAATCAATTATTTAAATTTTCAAAAAATTTCAAATTAAATCAAGTTAAATATTAGATCATGTGATATTATGTTAACATAATTTTCGATTTCTAACGAAATCTTGACATTTATTTTTTGTTTTTAATAAACAGTCATAGCCTAATACTTAGTTATTGACAATTGAATTACAAAATCTTGAATTCTGAGCTTGGTTTTGAAAAGAAATGCATAAAATAATATGTTTTTGAAAAGCTGAGATTGTGCTTAATAAGAATAAAAAATAATATACAGGGTGTCCAATTCAAAAAAACATATGTTTGTTCAATAACTCAAAAACAGAGAGTTTAATTGAAAAACTGACTACGCCACTGGATTCTACGGAAAAAAAACTATAGGAATGCGGTTCAACCATTTCTCCAAGTTTAAGCACAACTGAGATACGGGGGGTGATTAAAAAGTGATACTTTTCATTTCCACCCTGTATAGCAAAAACTAAGAGGGCTATGCAAAAACTGATTTCGCCATCTTCAGTTTCACAAAAAAGTAGCACACTGTCGCGAAAACCGCATCCCGCTAACGTTAAAAATAACGGAGATATCCCGTAAAAGTGCCCAAAATGGGATTACAAGTGAAAAATATTTTTTTGATGAGTTTCACCCTGTCCTACACGAAATACAGCATGTCAATTATACTGAAACTTAATGATCGATTTGAGTCGACTATTTCCCTCGTCTTAATTAATTTCCACCAATCAAAAACGCGCAATTTTGAATCACAAATGTTTTCTAGATGGAAAAACTGTATGTTGAGGTTGACAGTTGTTGTCAACGAAAATCAATAATACATACATAATGCATCCAGAATAATCTGTTACTCATGAAATAGTCTTGTCGAATACCATTCAGGCATCTAATTTTTCCTGTGAGAAAAATCGAAAAAACACAATGCAAAGTAATATTTTTTTAACAGAAAGCATTCGTGCAGGTGCAAAAATCCTCGCCTTCGACTCGGATTTTTGTTGCCACCAGCACTCATGCCTCGACTAATGCTTCTTGCTGAAATATTTCTTAGCAACGTGTTTTTTCGATTTTTTTCGGGAAAATTGGATGCCCTTATGGTATTACTCACGATAATTCAGGGTGAACTGAGGTTAATCTCACACTGCACACATGATGTACCTAATCGAAGAGCCGAAGGCCTGTTGGACTTAATCGTGTCTACTATGATATTCCACAACATTTATAGTGGCCTTCGTCAATTGTAAGAAGATACCCTATCCGAAATTGTGAAGAAGAATGCACATAAACAGCCCAGACGAAAAGAGAATCATTCTGATAATTATTGCATCCGACAGGCGAGCACCCTTCATATTTCGCGCCACGATCATCTCTACGAACTCGTAGGACGGTCCAAATAAGTCAAATTAATAGGGTGAGTTCCTGGCGTTTGGCGCTGACAATAGCTGATAAAACTGACTGAACTTCAACACTCTTAATTCTCTCAAACTATATTATAACCTCCCATCTCGGGCACTCGATCAAACTTTCATATTCTTTACAATTTTGAGTTTCGAAGAAAACTTTATATTTCCGTTGTCTGCGCAAGACAATGGGCGAGATTCACCGGATGAATCGGTCTATTCTAACGTAAGATATTAAATATAATTCATGGCTTTTATATCCACCTACCTGAAATTTTTGCAGAACTTTGACTGCCTTAGTGCCTTCGCCTCAAGAGTCTTGAGGCAAGCTTAGAAAATGTTGGTGTAACACCCATCATAATTTTCCCGAATTCAGCAATTTAACGGTTGTTTGATTGATTCGCGCATACCAAGGATTCTCAATACTATTTCCTTCATCTAAATCTGGAGAAGAACGCACTTATACCGACGAGAATTCAAGAAACTTTCAATGGAATTTCAGGTTGATTGAAAGAATGAAATGAACTTCGAATTGAGAGTTTTTCGGGTTTCCTGGCCGAGGTCCAATAGGAATTACACGCATTCATCAGTAGAATGCCAAATTTTTGGGGGGGGATAGCTTCGAAAATTTTCCAACTGTGCATTAAAGGATTAGAAAACCAACGGTTGAAGGGGGGAGTGGTATTTTGGATTGCGTGTCAATGTTTTTCTTCCCGAGAGCATTAAAAATATTTAGAAAATTTTGTTGTGTAGTTTTTTGATTCTTTAACACACTCCACACTCTACAGGATTATACAGCATCTGCTATCATTATTTTGTATGTTTCGATTTTTAAGTTCAATTTCGAAGAAAAATAAATGATTTATTCAAGTGAACTGAAAAAAATCCGCATACTACACACTTCACTTTGAATCTTTTTCGGTCCATTTTTACCTTGGGGCCGTTATACTTCGGCCGACGGCTACGGCACCGATTCTCCATTCAAAAAGTGCCTTTCATTTTTCCAAGTTCACGCCCTCAATTTTTCACCAAAAAGCTTGATTTTTTTTAAATTGAAGATGAAGGATGTCTTGAGGACACTCCAATTTCTTCTCTTTGATAAAATTATTTTTTCGCATGAAGAAATCGGCTACGGCACCGATTCTCAATTCAAAAAGTGCCTTTCATTCTTCCAAGTTCACGCCCTCAATTTTTCACCAAAAAGCTTGATTTTTTTTTAATTGAGGTTGAAGGATGTCTTGAGGGCACTCCAATTTCTTCTCTTTGATAAAATTATTTTTTCGCATGAAAAAATCGGCTACGGCACCGATTCTCCATTCAAAAAGTGCCTTTCATTTTTCCAAGTTTACGTCCTAAATTTTTAAGCTTAAAGCTTGATTTTTTTTTAAATTGAAGTTAAACGATGTCTTGAGGGCACTCCGATTTCTTCTCTTCGAGAAAATCATTTTTTCGCATGAAAAAATCGGGTTGAATTTGAGAGTCTATGAAAATTGACTTCATAATCGTTTTTCGGCGGTTGTTCATCCATTTTTTTTAGAAAATTCATTGGAGTGCCCTAGACAAATCAATTTTCTATACTTAAAAAAAAATCCATTTGGATATACGCTTAATTAATGCAAACAATTATGGAAATACTGAGAAGACTTCCAGAAACTGTGAAATCGCAGAGAACTGTGTGAAGTTCCAGGAGAATTAAAAAAAATCAAGCTTTCAGGTGGAGATTTTAGGACGTGAAAAATGGAAATGGAAAAATGAAAGGCACTTTTTGAATGGAGAATCGGTGCCGTCGGCCAAAGTATAACGTGTTGAACGGAGATTTGATAGAATAATTAAGAATGAGAAAAAAATACTGCCTACTGCCCTACCGAGAGAAATAGCGCAAATTGGTACCAGATGGACACAGTCGATGCGGCCAAACTGAGAAATTCACAACTACCTGCTGAGGGATAACGTAAAAGATGAAAAATTGTTCATATTTTCAAACAATATTGGGCCAAATCTGCCAAATACTCTAAATATACTCTAACAAGAATTTGTTCAATTGTCGCTATTCTCTGCATGCTTTTGTCCGGCTAAACGTGGGCTTAGTTCTACTGGTTTAATAAACATTAATTCAAAATAGTAATGTCAGAATTACAGAATTTCGCTTTATCACGGTTGCCTTTCGAAGTTCCAGTTTTCAAGAGATATGTTGACGATATTTTCACCTCAATACCGGCAGATAGTGTCGATATCACTTTAAACACCTTCAATTCGTTTCATCAACGCTTGCAATTCACTTCAGAAACAGAGAAAAACAATGAATTGCCCTTTCTAGATGTACGTGTCATAAGATCATCGGGCCGATTGAAGACTAATTGGTATCACAAGCCGACTTTCTCTGGAAGATTTTTGAATTTCAATTCTCAACATCCTTATTCTCATAAAGTGAATCTCATTGAAAATCTTAAATTTAGGTCTTCTCGTTTATCTAACGCTGAGTTTCACGCTTGTAATTTTGACAGAATTGAGAGGTTTTTGATTAAAAACAATTACCCTGTTTCGCTGGTCAGGAGAATTCTGAATAAAAATGATACCACACATCCTGTATCACACACTACAGGTAAGAGATTTTTCAAACTTCCTTATATTAAGGGGCTATCTGAGAGAGTGGGACAACTCCTAAGAGATGAAACTGTTGAAATAGCCTACAAACCGTCCAACACTGTTAGATGTTTCTATTCTCAATTAAAATCAAAGACAGCTTTAGAATCAAGATCTAATGTCATATATAGAATACCTTGCAGTGAGTGCAGCAAGGTATACATAGGTCAGACTAATAGGTATCTCAAAACACGAATAACCGAACACAAAAGAGACTGCGTTAATATACACAATCCTACTAGATCTAAGGACAATAACACAGCGTTGGCTGAACATGCTTTCAATGAGTTACACTCATTCAATTTCGAAGGTGTCACTATCTAAAGCTGCGTACAGATGTGCGAGCCGAACCTATCGCGAACCGCTCGCGAAGTGTTCGTGTCATGTTCGTTAATTTCACGTACACACTTGCGATCCGCTCGCGAACCAATACCAACGACGGCTTACGAATTTACACTGGGCTCGCGTTGTGTTCGTGAAAAGCTGCGTATACATGTGCGAGCCGAACCTATCGCGAACCGTTCGCGAAGTGTTCGTGTCATGTTCGTTAATTTCACGTACACACTTGCGATCCGCTCGCGAACCAATACCGACGGATTAACGAAGTAACACTGGGCTCGCGTTGGGTTCGTGAAAGGATCCGACTATCGATGGATCGGCGCGAACGGTTTGCGAGCGGCTCTATAGAGGTTCGACATGCCGTCCAAATAATTGTCGCTATTGGTTCGCGAGCGGTTCGCGATAGGTTCGGCTCGCACATCTAGACGCAGCTAAAGAATCGGACTATCGATGGTTCGGCGTGAACGGTTTGCGAGCGGCTCTATGGAGGTTCGACATGCCGTCCAAATAATTGTCGCTATTGGTTCGCGAGCGGTTCGCGATAGGTTCGGCTCGCACATCTAGACGCAGCTTTAGACACTCAAACCAACTTAAAGAAAAGATTATTTTGCGAAATGATAGAAATTAAGAAAGACATGAATTCAGTCAACAAAAGAAGTGATATCGAAAACTTAAATACTGCCTATTTTAATCTAATACAAAGAATACGAAATTTAACATCCAACTATTTACATTGATCTTGGTTCTCGGAGTTCACATATTATTCGTTTTTATTTCTTGATATCGGGTAGACAGTTTATTGATATCAAACATCCAATTCACCCACATTCCACATATTTCAGTACACAAGCGTTATCCTTCCGAATGAGATCCGTTATCAGTCCATCCTTAGTATTTTTATTTTTGGAGATGACAATAGAGACCAACTGGCAATGTGAGTAGCTCTCATTGTTTTTCGGAGAAGTTCTTCATAATATATATGGAGTTCTTTTTTTTTTCTGTTTAATTACCATCGTATTTGTTGTTTCATAAATGAATAATTTCTTTGTGTGTTTCCTAGTTCATATTTTGTGTTATAGCCAACTTTTGTTTGTTCTATCTGATTTCAAAATTTTCTGTGTTATTTATATGTATCATTCATTGTAGAGCCCTGAAGATGATTTGAAATAAATCGAAACGTCGGCATTTTGTCTAATTGAGACTCTTTAATCCAGACCAAAAAGAACCCTCTTATTACCAATACGCATTAATTCAAAACTTCATTTAAAAAAAGTCAAATTCATTCACATTTTAAGAAAACTTTTGTAGAAATATGTATTCCAACTCCATTGAAATCTCTCCAACTGCTTCAAAATTTTCCCAACTTCTTCGAAACTTTCCCAACTGCTTCGAAATTTTTCCAACCGCTTCGAAAATTTTTCAACAGCTTCGAAAATATTCCAACTGCTTTCAAAATTTGCCAACTCTGTTCAACATTGGGGACTTTTTTAAAAATATGTATTCCAACTCAATTGAAATCTTTCCAACTGCTTCAAAATTTTCCCAACTGCTTCGAAATTTTCCGAACTTCTTCGAAACTTTTCCAACTGCTTCGAAATTTTTCCAACCGCTTCGAAAATTTTTCAACAGCTTCGAAAATATTCCAACTGCTTTTAAAATTTGCCAACTCTGTTCAACATCCCCCCCTTAGGCCCGTCCCTGACCTAATAAGTAAATATATTATAACAAAACAGGAAAAGTGTCACTTTTCATGGCGAGCTTGGTTGTACCCGCCGAACGAAGTGTAATTGCGGGTAATTGAAAGCAAGCCATGAAAAGCCACTTCTCCTTCGAATGATAGTTATAGTGAAAAGGGGTTACAGTTCACTGCGACCTTAAGGTCTATTGTGCCCCCTTCGAATGATAGCATAGGGTGTTCCAAATTGCGCGGTTTGAATTAAAAATAAATAAAATATAGATGGCGCGATGAATTCTTCTGGGTATTTTGACATTTGAGAAGTGTGATGTATGACATTTATAAAAATGGCTTCCTACACGATACAAGAACGTGTTCGAATTATTGAATTATTTTATGAAAAAAATCAGCCTTCTGTGAAAAGTGAAAATTACATGGATTTTATGGTTTGCATAATTGTCCATCTGAAAGCAACATTATTCGAATTATTGAAAACCGGTTCGGTAGAAGACCAAAAACAAAAAAAATTCAGTCGTAGCGGTCGTTCACAAGAGAATATTGATTTGGTTCGTGAAAGTGTTGCTGAAGACTTTGAAATGTTCATTCGACGAAGTTGACAACAAGTTAGTCATATAGAAGGTCCACAGCATGGCGTATTCTACAGAAGGATTTAGCTCTGAAGTCATAGAACTCATATAAGGTTCAAATAACACCGGAACCGAAGACATTAGATCATTTGAAACGTCGTTCATTTGTCAATTTCATCAATGAACAACAAGCTAATTTTTCTCAAAAAATCATGTTTTACGATGAAGCAAATTGTGAACTTGGTGGCTATGTTAATGTAACGAAATTGTCGTATCTGGGGTGTGGGAAATCCACGAATTATTCATGAGAAAACTACGCATTCTAAACAAGTCACTGTTTGGTGTGCATTATGGTGTAATTGGCCTTACTTCTTCGAAAATGCTGCTGGTGAAGCTGTAACCGTCGATAGTGATCGAAAGCGTCGAATGATAATCGAATTTTTGTGGCCTGAATTAATGAATTGATCTAGAGGTCATTTGGTTTCAGCAGGATGGCGCTACACCCCACTTCGCAAACGACACAAATAATTGATTGCGACAAAAATTTCCAGGACGAATTGTTTGTTTTCCATAATTCATCATTTGCATAGCAACATACTGTTCCTGCAACCATGCGGCAAAGTAAGACATAGTTGACATAGCAACTTTTTCTACTCCATTTTAATCTTACTGTCGGGAATAACAGTATATTATTTCATAAGGAGGAGAAGGGTCACTAAACATGGCGAGCTGAATTAAATTGAAAGCGAGCCATTAAAATTTACTTCTCTTTCGAAAGAAATATGTTATGTTATTTTAAAACATTTTGAAATTAATGAAAGTCTGAAAATACACTTTTGGATTGACATTAACGATCGTTATAATTGAGTGAACAATGGAACATTTGCCTAGCTACGGCTAAATTCATCTTTTGCATAGCAACACTTTTCCTGCCACCTCGCCGGACAGAAAAGTTAGTCATAGTTGGCAGCAACTATTTCTCCTCCTAGGTGAAGCAATTTGAATTTTCGACGATCCTGTCAGTAGAAAAATCACGTTATCGTTTTACGTTTGGATTTAAAATAATTTTCTTGCGAATACTCTCATTCATGCATACTTTTTCCAACTCCCTCATTGTTGAATACTTGGAAAATGACGACTTCTTTGACAGCTAGTGTCAATTTCTTCAATTGGTTTTGGGCGTTTCGGCCGTGGATTCGAATTGAACTGTTGTGGATAAATCTTTCTGCCAAAATCAAAATGATGCGAAAAATTTACATTTCACATCGAGTGCTATATAGGTAGATTATTCCTTGAATAATTTTGAACCCGGCCCCCCTGCCCCCCCCTGAATACGCCACTGCCAGGCACCTTGTATAATATTTCGCTATAATCTATACAAGAAGCAGTAGGTATCAGCGAATTTTTTTCTGTCCAACTGTTGCGAAAAATATTCTCACAATGAGGGATTTTCGAGCTATAAACACTAATTTGTGACACTCTTTCTGTCAACAAATGGGGCAATCTGGCTATATAACTCAACAATCGCTTGAAGTGTTTGCGCATATCATACATCAAATCAGGGCAGAATTGAAAGAAACATTGAAGTGTGTATAAATATACAGTGTGTTGCATTTGAAATAACAAAGTCGTATTCGTTTCCGGTAGAACCGGAAGTAGATTCCGCTTGAAATTATTTATCAAATTGAGTTCATGTACTCTAAAACAAAAATACAGAATCTTGAATTTGTATCAAAATTCCTTCCTCGAAAACGTCTAATGAAACAATTAAAAAAATCACCCTGTATATAATGTGTTCCAAACATAATATCGTCAAAAATATTTCAGCATATTGCTATTATCGTAATCATGGTTTACCAATGCTGATTGTTCGCAAAGTGGGTATGAAGTTTCTTCAATCCATTTTTGCTGAACAATTCCACTCAATGCGAATGTGCAACTGAAAAATCGGACAGGTAGGGTACAATAACATAGAATCATAGTTGATCCTTCGAACTGGTATATGCCTTCCGTATTATTCCTCCTCATCTTCAGAGAGGCCCATCAGTATGCATTCGCAGAATATACACTAATAATGTGTCAAACGCAAGACCAACGCGCTCGATGTATGACCGGTGAAATATCTGCTATCTAGATCCTGGGAGACAAAGGACGAAGCACATATTGAACTGACGTGTTTTAGAAGCAAATGCAGGTTCGACTTGACGCGTCAGGACTTGTTGTCTGTCATACATTTGTAATACGTCACTTGACAGTGCCATTATCCTCATTGTCCAAGCGCTATTCTGTGGTCATTCAAAGAATGCCGACTACTCAGTGCGTGATTATTGTCGATGAACACATCAATAACCTCTATGGTTATCTGCGTGTATGTTCAGGCTGTTGAACAGCCGATCGCTTGAAGTGTATATTGTGTTGTTTTTAAATTCTGATTTTTTCTGGGAAATGGTTTTGTCGTTTGATGGAGTAATGCAAGGATGTTCAATTTCGAAGGTTATTTGTGAACGCAAGGCTCGTTAGTTCGATTTTCGATAGAACGACATCGAGGGCCTCTTCCTACCCCACGACATCCAAGATTTCCATCGTAGTTCAGAGGTCGACAGTTGAAAAAAAATGTTGGTTTCATGCTTCGAAATTTTAACTTCAATGAGTACTATTTATATCAATTTCGACTTATGATATCACCGAAATGACTGAATTTAAAAACACATCGGCTCATGTGTATGATATAAGATAATAACTGTATTTTTTCCATAATAAGCAGAAGGTTTTCTATCCGAATAACCCTCGGACATTGATAAATGCTCAAAAATTGTATAACAACGTTCTCATGTTTGTTGCTTGTAGGCAACAGACCTCCCTGCCTACGGCGTTGGTCTGTTTCCAAGCAACAAGCTTTCGAAATCTGTCATAAAAAACAATTATCAATGTCCTTGGATTACTACTACTGATAATTTAAAATCTACGAATTTGATCTGAATGGAATTTGGATGGAGAATGAAGTATTCAAGCTATGTGCAGAATTTTATCCAAATCGCTCAACCAGAACCATATAAAATAGTAGTGAATTATTGAGAAAAAATTACCAACAATTATCAATGTCCTTGGGATTTTACTACTGAGGATCAGCGTAAAAAGATTCTCAGCACTCGTTTTTCTATTCGGATAATTCACACAATAATTGAAAGATCACATAAGGTAACCCTTTTTTTTTTTTTTTTTTTTTTTAAATGTTGTGATTTTCACGAAAAGGAATATCCTGTAATGTTCAGAGAACATCGTGAGAACCAAGGGCAAGCAGGTAGGAATTGGTGTTCTTCTTGAATTTCTGGAGGTTATATGCCTCGGGGAACACCTCCCTAGGCAATGTGTTCCAAAGCCTCGCTGTTCGTTGGATGAACGAGTCCTTGAAGAGAGATGTTCTGCAGGTCTCCAAAGTTACCACGAAGGGATGTGAAGACTTAACTTGACGGGTTAGTCTGGAAGAGACTGCCAGAGGGGAAACGATTGCTGACAATTCAGAAGAGCATCGCCCATGGAAATATCTATAAAATAGAGACAGATCGCCCACTTTTCTACGGTGTTCCAGAGAAGTGAGCGAGCTTGTAAGCGATGCATCACCGACGAGACGAATTGCCCTTTTTTGTACGGAATCCAAGAGTTTTAGGGTGTGTTTAGGTGCAGCATTCCAAACATGGGAACAGTATTCCAGGACAGGTCGAATCTGTGCCTTATAGATCATAAGCAGCTGACTCGAGGTGAAATAGCTCCTGGCACGAAACAGAAAACCAAGTTTTTGGGATGCACTTTTAGCAATGGATCTCACGTGATTCTCCCAGGAAAGGTTACCGCCGACAGTATTGCCAAGCATCGAAATGGATGACTTCAATGGTATGGTCACTCCCGACAATTTTATGCTGGGCACAGTAAGATCGGCTTTTCTAGAGAAAAGACATGCTTGTGTTTTGTTTGCGTTGAATTCTACCAAGTTATTAGATCCCCATTCAAGAATTGTTGCCAAGTCCATATTTATGTTGTTAACATTTCTTCCTCGTTCGTTTTTGATTTGGCGGGCTGGTATTGGAGCCCTAGAAGAAAAGGCGGTATGGAGGGTACTATCATCCGCGAAGCTGTGCACTGGACACGAAGTTGCTTCCAGCAAATCGTTGATGTGAAGCAGAAACAGCGTTGGAGCTAGAACTGATCCCTGCGGAACACCAGCATTTATGGGTAGAGAGTCAGACGAAACTCCATCGACCACTATATGGAGAGATCTGTTTGAGAGAAAACTGGCTAGAAGAGAACATAGCTTTGGGGGCACGCCATAAGATGGAAGCTTGGCGAGGAGTCCCTGATGCCAGACTCGATCGAATGCCTTGGAGATATCCAGTGCTACGGCTAGGGTTTCACCATATTTCTCGGTAGATAGCTGCCATATATGTGAGACGTAAGCGAGCAAGTCACCAGTGGATCTCTGATGACGGAAACCATATTGTCTATCATTGATAATTCTTGAGTGGCTAGGAGAATTTGCAACATCTCATGTCACTAGGTGATCATTGACTCGCAACATAGATGCATAGAATACCTGGTGTAACGACTCCTTACTAAAAATTGTGACCAAAATTTGTAAATCAAAACGGCACTCTTGATTTGAGTTCTCGTTCTACTTCCGGAATAATCCGCAATAATTCACAGTAGGGGAGACCGGGGCTAGTTGGCCATAGGGGTAAGTTAGCCAACCGGGTTTGTTTTCTATTCACATCGTCAGATAGCGCTGGTATTCATAAGGAATGTGCCAGAAAGCTCGAATTCCGCTAGATGGCACTACATGAAAATACCCAGCAATAAAAATTCAAAACTCCCAATATTTCAATAGCCCCGCCTATTCTTGCCGAGTTACTTCGAACAAAATTTTCGACAGAACAGAATGAACATCTGGTATTATTGCAATTTATGACACCATAATAAAGCCCACCGCTCTCTTTACCAGATGTAAAAGGGAACCGAAAGGATCGAAACGTTCGTCAATTCTGGTATAGAAAGAAGAATTGTGTGGGCATCGTTTCCTCAGATCGATAGAATTACCGAAACTGCGTCATTGTAATATATTAAGAAAAAGTGAAATTTATTTATTTTCATACCTTACTACCTATCAATAACATCATGAAAGTATTTCACCAAATTCCATGATAACAATTATTAAATGAATATTCTAAGACCTTGTTTATATCAGAGGTTCAGAGATACCTACGTATTATCAAATGGTTTTCAATTTCATTTCATAGTCTTGTTTGATACACAATGTAATAATATAGAATATTAGAAAGAATACGAATATTCGAAATAAAATGGCTGTTTCAATTGATTTGACACTAGTTATAATGAGCCCATCGAGCGCTCAAAAATATTTCGTTTTTCTATTATTTCACTGAAGAGTAGGATCATTTATGTTTAGGGATGAAAAATCTGAATAAATGACGTATTGGAAATTCTCTCCTCTCCTGGTAAAACCCAAAATGTCTCCATTGAGTATTCCTCTAATGTGTCAATGGTGTCACTCACCTGAAAATAATTTAGAAGACAGAAGGAACAGAGGACCAATATAAGATCCAGGAGGGATTATCAATGAACTAATTCATCATACCTAACAGAAGTTAGTTCGAAAAAATATTATCAAATGAAAGACAATATGGTTTTATTGAAAAATTTTATTGATATAATAAGAATTTTATTGATATAAAGTTTCGATAAAAACCTGCGATTACGCATTCAAACAATGCGGAATTTGCGAAATGATTTAGAGTCATTACTTTTGCAAATTCAACGTCACGCTTGCGTTTACAATGTAAGGCACACCATATTTATAACAGTTTATTCCTGTTCCCGAGTTTTTAATCCTCTTGGAATTCTTGGATCGATAATTTCTGGAAGAATACAATTAATATAAAACTTTTCCAATTTCGGAATCATGATACTGTGCCAGAAGTTTATATCTACTTCGATTCTTTGGACATGAAAATCATCATCAGAATAGAAAACCAGATCGCAGTATCGTCTTCTGCATATATTCAGTTGACCTTGGATCTGAAAAAAATAATTATGGTTTCGTTTCAACCTGAAAAAAAAAAGATTAATAAAATATGAAACGGCGTTTGAAATCTGATTTCTCACCTTACTTCTTCTCCATTGATAGTATAACAATGTGGTTTCGAATAATCTTTCAGTTTTCCCTTGATTGACTGGAAACTCTTTACCTCTATCAAACCATCATCTCCAACCAATCCATCGGGAGAAGCACCTAAAAATGGAAAATCCACATCAATAAACAATCCACATCGTTTGACTTTGACATTTTTCAGTCTTTCGTATATCTCTATAGCGACTTTTTCATTCACCCTTCCATACAAAATACCGGGAGTATTCACCGGATTTTTATACAGTAAAGCTTTTAGTAAATTATGACAAGGGGTTGTTGCTCTTCTTTTGACCACTGTACCAAAGTTCGAGGCTGTCAGATAGTCCTGCCTCAATTCCCTCCATAAGGAATTATCATGCTGCCCACGAGTTTTCTCCTCAATTTCTTCCAATTTTGAACGATCTGAAATTCTATCTTTCAGTTTGTTCAGAAAGAGGGTTTTCTTTACTGACATTTCCCCCTGAGGAATGTCAGGCTGGGCAGCATTTGGTCCGTAATTCATGTCAGGACCATTTGAAAAATCTCTTCTCTTTTTTGGTTTGCTTTTTGTACCCTCATTTCTCTTATCATGAATCCGCTTCCTTTTCGCCAAAATTTTACGCGTATTCTCCCCAAGACGGCCTTTCCAAGTATGGAGATGCCACGCAGGTCCAACAGAGTGAGAAATAGCAGCTCCATAAGCACGAGTGGTATATGAAATGGATTTACTATAATTAACTCTTTTTCCTCCCGTGCATTTAGCGACGAGTGCCATATACCTAAAAAATCAACAAATTTCAATATATATCTATGTAAAATTCAGGTATGAATATGTTATTCGCAATAGCCGAAATCGGCCACTGTCCGAAAGTTATGCTCACAACGCGTTATGGGTATCCAAATTTACCCACGATGCGAATAGATAATTTTTTTCGAGCACTGAGTAAAGCGGAATACCCAGAACGCGTTGTGGGTAAATTTGATAATCCACAATGCGAATCCTATTTTAGCGCGCTTTCATTCTGCGTTGTGGACAATTCATTTTACCCACGTCGCGTTCTGGGAATTGCATTTCACTCAATGCTCGAAAAAAACCACATGTTCGCATTGTGGGTAAATAAGATACCCATAACGCGTTGTGAGCAAAAATTTCGGACATTGGCCGATTTCGGCTATTGCGACTAACAATATGTAGATAAAAGTAGAATGAATGGAAAATATATTGGAAATATTTAAATTGAACTCTCATACCTTTCGGCTTGGTTTGTGGTTTCATTGTACACTAATCGATCAGCCTTATTTTTCATCGGTTCCACTATTTTCAGAACTTCTTGAAAAAAGGACTGATTCATAATCTTGGTGAGATCTTCCTCCCCTGAATCCTTTCTCTTACAATATGAATCTCTGTGAGAACAAATGAGAACAAAATCACTATTTATCAAACTTATGTTCTCTGGTACTGGAGGTTGAGAAAAAATCGATAAGTACTCACCTGCAATTGCTGTGATTCCCAAAAACATGGTAAGGAGCATTTCCCAAATCTTGTCGCAATATGGCTGAATCATCTTCATTGTTTTTTACGATGATCCTCACAGATTTCACGAGTCTTTCGATATTATTTATATTTTTATTCTTCCTCGTAAGTATTTTTCTATTAGAAATATCGAAAGAAGTGTTTTTAGCAAGTCTGTGCAATTTGTCGCTCAAACATCGGGTCATATGATTGGCACATTCAATTTTTATCACTTGCCGACCATAAGGTACCTTTTCTACTACCCTTGCATACACGCTCGAATCTCCATCACCTATAACATTTTAGAATTGTCCATTAAAAATGAATATTGTTGTCTGCTGATTTACCTATTAAGTATTTGTATAGAAGTCCGTGCTGTTCGACACTTTTACAAAAACCTTCTACAATTATTTCCTGTTCCATTCCAGTTGAAGGACCGCTGTAATTGAGTGCACAATGATGTGGCCGGGAAGGTGTATTTCGCATTTTGTAGTATGCACACGCAGAACACGTTTTATTCCTTACTCCTAGAAATAGTGGTTTTTTCGTCTGTGCACCAATAATAATTCCCTGAAAAATTAGCATCCCATTGTTTTATTTTTTATTTTTGATACCCGAGAGCGAAGATCATAAGAATTATTCGCGTTATAACAGTTATCAGTTTAAATGTTTATAGATACTCACAAGTCCCGAAGGTGCGTTGTATCCATGTCCATAACTACGCTTGCTCCATCCTCCATCTACTATGACAGTTATGTAGGGAGTTCCATCTGCACACACGTTCCCTTTTTCAATAGCAATCCTTTTTTCCTCTTCGCCAGCCTTTTGCATATTTTCGAATAATTTTTCTTCCCAGATCTAAAATATTGTCGATACTGTATTAAGTGTTTACATAAACATTTATTTTATCGAAAGTGATTCTCTTAAATAGAATTTGAGTATTAGGGAAGCTGTGAACATAATTTCGATATTTCCATGCATCTTACTTGAAAAATGACAAACATAATATTGTTTCATGATCTCACTTTGAGCGTAAAGTATGATCTTAGTGGTGAAACTTTAAGCTTTTCAAAATGTTAATAGAGCAAACACCGTGATATTTCGTGCTAAAAAAACTATTGATGTGATGAATATTCTATGCGGACCTGGAAATCCGAAATCAACGTATTATATATTCAACTGATAGTAATGAACGTTTTGCACAGAGATAAGTAAATTGATGAAATTCACTGTTCGAACATTAGCTAATATCCTCACCTTCTTTATTTGAAACACTTTACGGTTGTATGTCTTCTGTGTCATGAATGGAACGTCCATCAGGGCGAATAACTCCTCACATTGATTTTTTCCAATACCTATTGATAAATTGCCCCATACCATAGCACTAGACAAATCATTTTGCTTATAGTCTGGATCGGTATTCAAAATAGTAGATTTTCCACAGTTATTGCAGAAGAAATGGAGTCGCGAATTCATCCCAAATTTCGTTTCCTTCACAAAAGCCATTTTGCCCATAGTACATTTATCACTATGTCTTATGATCTGCTCGTATTCATAAAGAATGTGACCTAAATTCACTATACGGCGTCCATTCAGTAAATGCCTTATAGAGATATGAGAAGAGTCAATTTCTACTTCCAATTCTGGCAGATTTTCTATTGCATCCCTAAAAAGTATACTATCTGAATTTTGTTCACTATGATGACTTTATCTAATGGATTACTTACTCATTTCTAGCACCTTCTGTAGACTCGAGCAATTCACTATAACCTTCTTGTTTAGCTAAAGCGTTCTGTCTGAAATGGAAATCAATTAATGGATAACACTTTTCGTAGATTCTTCAGATTTGCCAAAGAACTTTCAAGTTTAGTTATGAGAGAATTAAAAGTATAGGTGAATTTATGTGATATACATACCTTGCAATTTGTAAATTTTTCATGAATTTCGACCTAGCCGATCTTTTGTGAACTCTTGAGCGATACTTAGCCATAGTTGCACGAAATGAAATTATGTGAATATTATTAATAAGTACCCTTATATATAACCTTCCGTTAGAACACGAGGTAATTCAGGTGGAAATATACTAAGCTATGAGTTCTTTCTTCACACAATTGGAATATATAGTGCTTCTCAAAAGTCCCTACACACCCCCCCTCTTATCTTTGGAAGGATTATGCATAAACAAGTGAAATTTGGAAACTGAATATTAAAGGTTGTAAACTTCCCTACTATTGTTGATAGATGACGAAATCGTCATCGCTAGGTAATGGGTTTGTAACCCGCCTTGTCACCTGACGACAAATTTCAATCCTTATCTATCGTTCAGGTACGAGCATATTCAGCTAAGAACCCAGTGAAATTTTTAGGGTCATAAAAACTGTCAAATTTCCTGTGGTATTGAAATCAAGTGCAGATCAAATGTACCGACAATCGTTGGCATCATTACCCTATCATAAAAACTTCTTTGAGTGAAATATTGCCCTTTTGAAAGCCATAAATCAAAATTAAATTGAAGATGTACGTTTTCATTGGTTATTCCGATATTTAGAGGCGGTGCTAGATGGGAGGCGTGAATTTTAAGAACTTCGAAACTTTAGCACACTCTACACTCAATATCATTTAGAAAAAAAAAATTTAATTTATATTTAAGAAAACTTCTTTGAAATTGGAATGTTTCTGTGTATTGATTTTTTCCCGAAAACTTCGGTGTTGGGAGATATGATCATTTATAAAATTTCTCGATTTCAAATTCAAATTTCAGGAGATTCTGAAAATATTTTTCCAAAAATCTAACACAGATCCATTGATAATTCCCATTCGAGTCTACTCTATGAAAATGAAATGTATCCATCGAGCCAATTTTGAGTTAGAGTGTTCTAAAATTAGCACTGAGAAGCATAGGGCGAATGAAAGTACTGTACACCCTTAACATCTTTTCAAAACATCTGCATTACACGTTAGTCTCGTACCATTACCTACAGAGATCGTACGTCATTTTTTCTGTTGGCGAGCGTTCGTAGTAAAAAAATTATTTTGTAGTTTTACGGTGTTTGTGAACTCAAGCTGAGTTTTTTCCTATGTTTTGTAATTGAATTGATTGAAGAGTTTTTTGTCTACATTTTACACCTGAATTGAAAGATATAATTCATCTAAATAAAAAAGTAGAAAGGCCTTTAGGCAGCGATGTCAACTGGCCAGAGAAAACAGGGTCAAGTTGGCCATATGACAAGTAGATGATGAATTATGATTTCATGTTATGAGAAGAATATTTATTAAGATTTTCGAATTGTTATTGTTTTGACTTCATTTTCGGTTTTTTTAACATTGTTATTTGTTGATGTTCTCCCTCGAATATATTTACAGTTTTTTTTCATCAAGAAAAATATTATTGGAGTTATTTTTAAGATTTTATAATTATTTTAAAATGCCAGAGTTTAGGTTTAGCAATTTTATAACTCTCACTCAAATGTGTGTTCAAAGTACCTATATATTGTTCAGATAATTCCTGATTTTTTTCATTTCTTCTTGCATCATACAGGGTGTTTCACCATAAACTGGACAAACATGTATAGCAGTGTAGACGACACCGAGGAAGTCATTTTTGCCTCATGACATATACCCAGTTTTCGACGCATAAGCGAGATACAGGATGTTTAATGTCAACATTGAGCAATATTCTGATAACTGTGGTAAGTTATGCGTGACATTTGAAATAACAGTTACTGGTCACATCTTAGTATTTTTTAGGGCTCAATTCAATTATGGTGTTGAATTCTGAAAAAAAAATTTAAAATGGCGGAAAGCCTGAAAAGTTTGAATTTTTTTTACTCGGTTGCCAATTTGGAAGGCACTATTTCAACGTTCTAGATTTTCTAATATTTGCCGCGAAGGAATTTTTTAAAAATTCGAACTCAACTTTTTTTTTACATGTCCTCAGTGAGAAAAAAAGTTGAACAATCTTTAATTCTGAATACTTGGATGAAAACAGAATGGAAAAATATCAGTTGGTTTTCTTTTTGTAGCCTTCCAAAGATTACGCTCGGAGAACTTTCATAATTTTTATTCGAAAAACTGTGAGCCGTACGAAGGCCAAAATTGTGCCATTGGGCTGCCACAATGACCCGGACAGAAATATGAATTAATAAATCAAAAAAAAATTTTTCAAAAAACTTTGGTAGGATTCGAACTCTCTACGAGTATAAATTGGGTTTATTTCAATCTTATAAACTTCCGTTACCAAAGCGACGCTAGTGAACCGAAAGTGGAGAGATCGATTCCCACCAAAGTTTTTTGAAAAAAATTTTTTTGGTTTTTGAATTCCATATTTTTGTTCGGGTTACTCTGGCAGCTCATTAGCCTAAATTTGGCCTTCGTAGGGCCTCCAGTTTTTTGAATGAAAATTATGAAAGTTCTCCGAGCGTAATCTTTGGAAGGCTATAAAAAGAAAACCAATTGATATTTCCTCATTCTGTTTTCACTCAAGTATTCAGAATTTAACCATGAAAAATTCCAAAAATTTTGGGCGAAATTTTTTTTTCACTGAAGACATGTAAAAAAAAGTTGAGTTCGAATTTTGAAAAAATTTCTTCACGGCAAATCTTAGGAAATCTAGTACGTAGTGCTTTCCAAATTGGCAACAAAAAAAAATTCAAACTTCTCAGGCTTTCCGCCATTTAGATTTTTTTTTCAGAATTCAACACCACAATTGAATTGAGCCCTGAAAAATACTAAGATGTGACCAGTAACCGTTATTTCAAATGTCACGCATAACTCACCACAGTTATCAGAATATTGCTCAAAGTTGACATTAAACACCCTGTAGGTATTTCGCTTATGCGTCGAAAACCGGGTATATCTCATATGATAAAAATGACTTCCCGGGTGTCGTCTACACGGCTATATATGTTTGTCCAGTTTATGGTGAAACACCCTATATACATATGGAGCAAATTACCCCAGGACTATGGCCAACTCACCCCGAACCCTGGGATAGTTGGCCCACTTGACATCAACACATTTAACTAATTATTACACTGAAAACATTCGAATTACAAATAACTTTAAAGTGTTTTAGAGAAGCCAAAGCTTGAAGCATTTAACTAAGTATTGCGATTTCAATTTATTCATCTTCAAAAAAGAAAAGTTTGAAAAATGGACCAACTAGCCCCGGTCTCCCCTACTAGCGCTACTGCGGAAATGGAATAATAGAGCGACGGGAGAAATGAAAAGCAGCACAAAATCTCAGATTTGCGATCGACAAGAAAATCTCATCTATCTCGCACCTTATCGTTTGAGACCATCCTTCGTTAAAAGCTCGAAAAAACAGACATCGCGACGAACTGCAATACAGGGTCTTTCACGAGGAACCTCACCCATATTCATACGGGAAACTACTGAGCGTATCTTCATGAAATTCAGCACTTATAAGTATTTCACGATGCTGATGAAATCTAAAATATTTTCAAGGCATGAGCACCTCCGGTTTTTCCGGAAATGACGTCAACTTCCGTTTTTCAAATTAGAACACCATTTTTTTATTGCAGAAATAGATTCCTTAGAAAATTTCAATCTATTTTTTCAAATTAGAACCCCATTTTTTTATGGCAGATATTGAATCTACGTTGAAAAATAATGTGAGTGTATGCATCACACCCTTGCCCTAAAATGGATATTTTCTGAGTTAATATCCACTTTAAGGCAAGGGTGTGATGCATACACTCACATTATTTTTTAACGTAGATTCAATATCTGCCAAAAAAAAATGGGGTTCTAATTTGAAAAAATTGATTTTTCACGATTTTGTCATCCCTAACTTAGAAACGATTTTTTCACCCCCTGTATCATGAATCGCGATTTCGATTTTTAAAGTGGATACATGATACATCAATCTTACATCTTGAAAAATCCCAAAAATGAAAATTTTCCATACAAAAACCTCGAAGTTATTCTTGTTTCAGCGGAGCTCTATTTTCGATTTTTTTTTCGAATTTTCCCGCTCAGAGAGAATTTTCCAACCAAAACTGAAAAATGTTACATCAAAATAACTTTAAATTTTCTAAGGAATCTATTTCTGCAATAAAAAAATGGTGTTTTAATTTGAAAAACAGAAGTTGACGTCATTTCCGGAAAAACCGGAGGTGCTCATGCCTTGAAAATATTTTAGATTTCATCAGCATCGTGAAATACTTATAAGTGCCTAATTTCATGAAAATACGTTCAGTAGTTTCCCGTATATATATGGGTGAGGTTCCTCGTGAAAGACCCTGTAGATATGGAAGGTTATTAGGCACGAGCACTCAAACGGATTTTCGAGAAATTTTTTCTAAATCTTCACAACATTGTTGCTTACATTGGAGTGACACAATTATTGCTATGATTAAAAAAAAAAAGAATTCATGGGAAGCAGGATATCTTTGTCACGAGGTCTGATTTCCGTAAATGCCATTTGACATATATAACCTGCAGTGAGCCACGCAATCTGAAGAGAATAAAAATCCGGGGTGGCGTTGCAAACTAGGAAGCTGCACGCTGCACTCGTCAAATCAATTGAACATTGTTTTAAAGAACATAATCGAGTGTAATCTGCAAAAAACGGGAGCACAATAGAGCACGAACAATCAAATATCACAATTTAGAATAATATAACGGCCAATAACAAAAAAACGGTTCGCGTGAAGCTACTAGCATTATTCGGGTGGACTTAATTGGACTTAATCAGGAGGCTGGATAGATGGTTGGTAAATGGTTCTCTCGCTCCAAAACGATCTAGACAATGAATAAAAGCAGTGGGAGGCAGGCACACATGCTGCGACAATGCGCCGAGCCATTATATTATTATTTCTGAATAGGGATCGCTATATCAGGGCTATTGCTACTGAAAAGGTACTCTCGACTTTCAAAGATTTTTTAACATAAAGAAACTCGATTCGGTTGAAAGGACTCTCTGGAGTCCGGAGGAAACTTACAAATAATTGCGTTTTAACGTTCCTTTCCGGTATAGGCTAATGTGATATCCTGCGTTTTATTTCAGTCGCTTTCTTGCGGGGTGAGTTTGAAGACGTTTCCTTTCCTTGTTATGAGGTTCCTTCTATTGTCTCGACTTTCATTCATTCCATGCAATCCGATTTTTCTGATACTTGAGTGAATTTACCTCAAGATCGGTAAAATTGAAGAATAAGAATAATTTATTCATGCCATCCCGAAAAGTGTTTACATAATATTCCATTCACTTTTATAAAGTATCCCGGTGGGCCATGATCAAGGTTTATCAAGTTCTTTGTCTTTTTAAAGTCAAATAATTCTGAGAGATGTTGCCAATGCTATTTTCTATTTCTTCTTTTTTAACTCTGTAAATGGAGTTAGTTCTTTTAAGGTCTTATTGTGACACAGGATTCGTAGTACTAATACATTTTCATACTGGAGTATTTCAAGTTTGCAAATGCTATTCAAATGTCTTCTGTAGGGTTATTTCTTGAGAATTTTGAAAAGTTGGTAATTCGTTCTGTTCGTTCAAAAGTTTTTCTGTCAGTAATAACAAAAAAAAGCTATGAAAGAACATACATTTCATTTTGTCAATCCACTATAAAATACTGATTTGAAACGATTTGAACCGGTTTCGGCCTACGCCATCATTAGCAATTAAATAAATAAAATAAAATATCAAAATATGACAGAGTAAACAATGCACCTACAGGTGAGCTGACAATCTGACATGCGTAAAAGATGGAAAAATTCCCTCTGCAAATTTGAAAGTGGTGAATTGGACAATTCTAATTAACAATTATTGTTTTTCGAAAAAAGAGGACATAACATGAATATTACTTTTTCTCTATCTTTTATAGTTTAGGAGTTGTAGTACTAAACCATCGAAATCTGGCTACACTGTAGTACATACTTGCCTCACTTTCTCACTCAGATTAAAATTTCCATTCGTTCTCTCAGTTTCAGTCACAGACACGGTGTATTAAAAATTTTGATTCAACCTGTCAAAATCAATTTAAAATTGAAATCCTCCGCACGCGCTCGCGATGGACTACACTGATTTAAAAGGTTTGCATGTGACATCTCACACTATTGTTAATTCTATTTGACACCAAATATACTAACTGATAAAGTGAAAGGCTTAATGTCGCCACCATTTAAATCCTATTAAAAAGGGGGCGAAATACTTACTGTGGTGAGATGCGTGAACTGGAACAGATTTTCGGAGGCATTTTATACTAATCAAGCATTGAAGAAATAACAATTATTTTAACTCACATTCAGATTACCCTGATTACCTATGAGAACCATTTTGGATATTAGATCTAACTGAAGGTTTGGAAGCATTAAGTTAACAGTTCAATGTGATCTGGAATGGAATATAGTTTTTCCAACGACCACATGCGAAAATGACAGATAGCCCACCATTCTGTTTCTTCGAAAATGACAAATGTCACCCTTGAGATGAAAAGTTGAATAACCCGCAGTGGCGGATTTAGGGGGGGGGCGAAGGTGGTTTCGCCCCCCCCTCGGGATTATAATTCGTTCCGTGATTTTTGCTGGTTTATCCGAGAATTATTACTGTGTTACTTTGGAATCGCCCCCCCCTCAAAAAATTTCTAGATCCGCCCCTGTAATAACCCTCTAGAGCAGTGCTACCCAACTTTTTTCAGGCCATGCCTCACCTTTACATTGCTAAAATTTTCAATGCCCCCCATACATAATTTTTAACCTTTTAAAATTATTTTGTTTTCTTAAGAAATATTAATGATAAGTTTTAGGAAGAAACCACTATGAATTATTTTTATCAAAACATCGTATTTAAATAAATAAACACAATATTGGGAAATTGGACAATTTATTGACCTTATTTTTCCCACAAAGCCGACGTTTCGAGATCGGTTTTCCTCTTTCTCAAGGCTAAAATATAAACAATCAACAATAAGATCGAAATATGGTTTCACAGACGTGTGCATCTCTTACCTAGTCAGTATATAAAGGTTTTCGTCAAAATATATAAAATCAATTCAGAGCAACAATTCATGAAACAATATGAGATTTAAATAAATTATAGGTTAACATTGAAACGTGGTTTGACAAGACCACAGACTATTATCAAAACTACACAATTATAAACAATAACATTGAAAATGGAAAACGTACTAAAAATGAGATTTTTGATGACATTTAGTTTTTGTTGTTAACAATGATTACTAAAAAAGTTTATACATCTTCCTGGGTCATATGGTTTTATATACCAATCGAAAATTAAATTGGTATTTTCGCGTATGATCATAACGTCCAAGAGAGGAAGTCGTCCATTTATTTCCACTACTGAGGTGAATTTGATTTTTGTATGACTATTCCACTCATTCCATTTTTAGTGAGGAATTTTCCTTAGCAACACTTGTTTTTCATCGACTATTTCCCTTGTCTAAATTTCCACCAATCAGAAACGCGCAATTTTGAATCACAAATGGTTTCTAGATGGAAAAATTGTTTGGCAGCAGCTGTCAGCAGTTTTTTCGGGTTTACCCGCGGCAAAACTTGACAGTTGTTGTCAACGAAAATTAATAATACATACATAGATGCATCAAGAATAATCTGTTACTCATGAAATAGTCTTGTCAAATACCATTCGTGCATCTAATTTTTCCTGTGAAAAAAATCGAAAAAACACAATGCCAAGTAATATTTTTTTAACAAAAAGCATTCATGCAGGTGTTGCCACCAGCACTCATGCTTCTTGTTAAAATATTACTTAGCAACGTGTTTTTTCGATTTTTTTCGGAAAAATTGGATGCACTTATGATATTACTTACGATAAAACATGGTAACGGGCAAAATCAACAACTTGGTTTTTCAGCGACAAAATTTTTGACGTTTCTCAAATTCATAGATAGCTTCGGGAATGAATACCATAGAGAAAACAAACAACGTTTAGTTGATCTATGATGAATACTTATTTGTCAAATAGCGCAATACAAGCCCAATGTGACCATCTTCAGACACATTTTCTCGAGAAATAGTCATGTCGAATACCACTCGAGATGAAATTTAAGCAGGTAAAATTTCTCTCTTGTAATATTCAAGTTTGTTGCTTCTCGGCAATTTCGCTCATGACATTTTTCCAAAATCACTCGCCTGACGGCTCGTGATTTTGATACAAATGTCATTCGCGAAATTGCCGAAAGCAACAAACCTTCATTTTACAATCGAGAAATTTTGCCGGCAAAATTTCATCTCTAGTGGTATTATATATCAAAAGAGTTGAATACGTCCAATGTGTGCTGTATTTTGTTGCTAGGTATCAGTACTATAGTGTCGTCTACGTTGAACTTAAGTAATGGTGTTGTGAAATCTAATTTTGTTTCAACATATCTGAACAAATTATACATGACCATTCTGCAAGTGCTGGACTAGCTGGAGCTCCCATAGGGGTCCCATCAAGTTGTTTATAAAAATTCCCATTGTACACAAAATAGATACTCTCGAAATGAGTGTTGAGCAGCAAAAAAAATGTCTCCCTATTCACCAACGTATAACAACTAATGTGTCCAATATTTTTTGACTAACTGAGTCACAAGTATTTTCGGGATGTTGGTAAATAAAGATACAACATCTCAGGACGTATTTAAAATTTCAAAACAATTAATGAAAAACTGAAATTCCAAATAATTTCAATATTCATTTTTCTATACTTATTTAGTGCTATTCTTGCGCTTGATGCTTGCTGCACAGAGATCTTATGTTAGGTTCCAATATACTTAGCTTCAATCTCAAGTCTCCACGTTGTGTTCTATCAAGTCGATTTCTTTATCAGTTTATAAATCATTCACAGCACTTAATCCACATTCAGCTATATATGAAGATGGAAACGGTAGTAATAGTATATTTCATTACTAGTCCAGAAAGTGAGCTTTTTTCCGTGCGCGCGCGATGTGTTCCCGTGTGAGGCGGAGCCGAACACGGGAACTCGTGCAAGCACGGAAAAAGCCTTTCCGGACGTGTAATGAACGAAATTTTTCATTACACCTCTCTGAAAACAACGAGGAAAACAATAACACGGGAAAATTTTTCAGCAGAAAGCATTTCGATATTGTGAAACAATAATTATTCAGAACACTGACATCTACTGTCACGCAATCATTGCTCTGTGCCTCCAACATAGGAATCATAGGATGCATCTATGCCTCAGCGCACCGTAAAACTTTTTGCGGTGCGGCCGCACGGAAAAGAGTCATTTTCGATGTTCTAAATCTACATGTCATGATAGGGTTTTCAGTGCGGTGTAATGAAAAAGTTTTTTTGTACATTCAGCTGCATTTGGGTATTTAATTTCAGTTTCTTCACAAAGCCATGCCATCGCTCCTTTTATATTAAATGAAATGTTCACTGATATCTTCAATCATTTCGTCTATTCTTCTGCTAATAGTATTGTAACTGAGTGGCATAGCTTTTATATCTTTGTCATTTTTTTCGAGAACTGTTTCAAGAAATGCTGATATTGACGGTTTTATCAAAATTTCTCCTATGGTGTGATTTTTTCCAGTTTTAGCGATTAATGAGGAAATTTGATTACTAGCCTCAGAAAGACGATTATTTGTTGAAAAACGAGCAGTAACTAGAGATTTAAGTGTTGTACTTTATTCAAACTTTTCCTTTGAAGTTTCAAAGTAACTGAAATCTGAATTTATATGAGCACTATGTTTCGCCTTCAAATGCGCCTCAAGACGACCTCGTTTCATTGATTCGTTGGTCAAGCATTGCTGACATAAAAGACATAACAGCATCCGCTCATTATGAACACCGGGTGTGAACCCAAATTTTAAATATTCCACCGAATATTGACGAGACTCATTTTATTATGTGCTAAATAATATAATAGAATATGTGTTTAAATTAATTGAATTTCACAAAATAACGTATACGCAAAGAATTTTCGTTTCGTGGCTTTTGTCGCAGATAGGGTCAGAAACATCAGCTGCATCTGCAAAAACCGGCATCTTTCGAAAACAATGAGGCAGTTGGAATGAACAAGAAATAATACACCTAATATGGGAATATCCCCAAACACAGACCTTTTGGATAGCAATTAGGAGGAAAATCTTCGAAGGTGACAAATCATTCGGAAATTTTTGAGGCTCATCAGTTGACTGTGCTTTTTATCGATTATAACGCAAGACTAGATCCCAAATTTCAATGTTGTCTTCTACTTTACATTATGGAAACCAGAAAGGTACAGACCACATCTCGAAAATTGTCCATAGATGGCCACTACATCTCTTTATTCCGTCCTTATTTAGTTCTGAACTTAAAGTCTCCTTGTTCGCACTTTGCTGTATCTCTTGACAGGGCGTCCGAGGTGAAGCACCCCTTAGTCCGTGAATACAAAATAGCAAACTTTCCATTCAAGAGTTATATACAGAATATGATACATAATAAGACGCCTTAAATGGTTCAGAAATTTCAAGAACAAAATGAAGATATAATTTAGAGAAGGCTTATCCATAGTTATATAAGTGACGATTCATCCTCAACTATCTGAAGTGGCTAGGGAGAGAATCCTGAGGGTTGAAATTGCCATGAGATTAAATATTCTGATGGTATTCTTTTGTCATATCGCAGACTTTTTAATAGCTTCCAACAGTCTTCAAAAATGTAATTTGTATTTAAATGGGAAGAAAAATCATTAATTGCATTCTAATTGAAAAAGAAATCAAATTAATTATCCTCATTTATAACCACCAGACTTGAATTTATATTTTATCTGTGTGGATTATTACTACTGAGCAATTTAGGAGATTTGTGTTCTTCCACGAGAGAATGAAGATGAAATTCATTATTCTCTTCATGAGTCTCAACGTTTTTCCACCTCAAATGTGTATCATGACTTATGTGGTAGTAGGAATAGATGTTCATTGAAATATTATTAATACATGTTCTTTCGAAATATAAATTCATGATCACTTCGTTAGGGAATATTGGAATTATTGTGAATTCGCATCATTAGTTTTCAATGAAAATCACCATCATGAGGTATGATTGCATCTGAGCAATCAGCTCACGAATATTGAAAGACGACATATTTATCGACTTCATTTGATATTTATACGAATACAGTTCTGTTTGATTTGAAACTAGTATTTAAATTCGAGGGTTTGTTGGTAAAACAATCAAAAATAAAAAATTGGTTCTTTTTCTTTGGGCTAGAGCTTTTTGAGGATTCATTCCTTCATTAGGAGCAGCTACAATAATTCATCACGAACTATCTCGGAAAGAACAAGTCTTCGAAAAACGGGAAAGTGCAATCAGGCAACGTTTTTCACGTTAAACTCTATTTATAAGATCTTGAGCTAAGTGCAATTGATTAAGAGGTGATGAAAAATCATATAAATTTTATTAATTCATTAATTTCGTTAATCGTCAAAAGAAATAATATAATTACAACTGACAGGTCGTCTTACGCAGGGAATACATAGTGATTTGATTTCAATGAGTTTACTGCTCTTTCCCATTACGTTATGATTGCACTTTCCCTACTAACAATTTTCGTGGAGTAACTGTAATCATACTTTCAATACCTGAAATACAGAGTAAAACTAAAGAGTCCCATCACTTGTATTAATAATACATCATACATAACCGGCCACACTGAAAGAAAATTCTCAGTTTTAGTTATTAAATATTTGTTATTGCCAAATTTGTTGAAAATTATTAAATAAGATTCACAACGAATATGGCTCATTTATTAAAACTATCAGTAATATGTTTCGATATTCACTAGAAACAAACGATTTGGTGCTGCTATATTCAGTAGTTTTAAACAAAATAATTTTATTATAAATAAATAATCTATTAGAGAGATTGAAATGTATTTATCAATAAGTTTGATTTTCAATCAATATCATTTGGTGATTATCAATAAATGTAGAGTTAACTGTTAATAAATCTTTGTTATGTTTAGGATGTGATATTTGAACGAATCATTTGTTCATAGTTAATCTACAATCATAAATGATAATAAACTTTAATTGTCTGAGTGTAAATTCCTTTACAAACACGGTTGGTCGGGTAGCGTCGCTAACCATTCTAGCGTTGTCTGAAGATTAGCCAACACCAACGGTTCCAGATTCCAGAATTATTCCTGACGGCTTGCTGAATCTGAATGTTCTGGTTTGGCTAGTGTTAGTGTAACAAAAAACAATGAAAGATTTTTCTTTCTTTCTCTCGGAATGTGACGTCACCGAGGAGATGCTGAGAGATTTTGAACGTAAGTACCTCACCTTCTCAAATGGCTTATGAATTTATAGGCTCTCAAACAACTCAAAAAAATGTATGAGTCAATCGTGAATAAAAATCCAGAATATCTATAGAAATCATATCATACGGATATCCAATCATAACCATAAAACCTAGACCGGAGCTATACGAAAATCAAATTCAGTTGTTGAGCTTGAGAGATTGTAGGTAGTAATTGCTAATTACTTTTTAGTTTTCGTAGACACTCCAAAAAACATAAAAAGAGTAACATGTTAAGATTCTTGAAATTTTCAGCGTCAGTCACATTGATGTCGAAGAACCCCCTCAGAAATATACATTTAATTGAAGTTGAAGATATTCCACAACCACATCAGTCAGATGCAACACATCAGATGGTGAAACCATCAATAGAGGAGTGCCTGGTAAAAGAAGATTTTGATTTATTAAAATTGTTTATATGAAAAGTTACTCTGTTGTGGAATCAACAAAACTCTAGAGGCATATGAAATAATTGACTCATCAAAAACATGTCATATTATAGATTTCAAAAATATTCTTCACATTCCCACCAGCATATCTACATGTTGTTGGGGATAGTTGCAAATTTATAACATCTATATCAACCATCAAGAATAAAATAATAATGGGGGTTCTCATTTTTAAATTTGATAATGTTTAAACACTTTGTTTCTTATATAGAATACAGTTTATATATATTGAACCAAAAAATAGTGGAATTGGTTTTGTTTTATGTTTCATTTTATGTATTTTATTTATATGAGAGCTATGTATTTTTGTTTCTCATGAGGAAGTTAAAAATATATTAATTGAATGAAAGATGAATCGTTTCTTTACTGTTTCCTCCAAGCAATTATTAATTAAAGTGGACAGTTTAATTATGTAATAGGTATATTCATTATTAGTGAACAAATATTTTGTCTTTTGGAATAACTATAATATATTCATTGAGTTTTGTTTTTTTCTGTGGGAAAATATTTTGATAGGTTTCTTTGGGAATTATTCATCTACTAATAAATGTTTCATTCATAAGGGCTCGATATTTTCACCTGCAGATATAACGTTCCATCAGATATCAAACTGACGGATAACCCCAACTGATATCGGATAACTATCCGTCATTTTTTTATCTGGAACTTTATCTGGAGGTGGAATTGGAAATATATACCGGCTCTCATGAATAAAACAATTATCAGTAGATAATTAATTCCCAAATAATCCTCCAAAATATTTTCTCACAGAAATAAAACAAGTTATTCCAGGAAACAAAATATTTGTTAAATAACAATAAAGAAAGTGTTTTCATGTTGCACTTATAAACAAACATATACGAATAATAAATGAATTTAAATTAATAGTGATAAAATTAATCTCAGCTACATAATAACTATTAACAGTTATTTTGTTGTGATAAAAACTTGTTTGGTGGTTGTTAGTATTTGAAAAGAAATATTTATTCATACTTAAGATGCATTCATTATGCAAAGCAAAATGTATATTTATTATCAACAAATGAATATTATGATGGAATAAATAGAAGATAACCTTGAATAAGTCTTTATTCATCAAGATGGAAACAAATTTGTTTCTCCAAAACAAATGTTTAATAAGCCATATTTCAATAACGGATTTGGTGATAGTTAATGATTCTTAGTTAATTCAACCAAATTGTTCTTTCAGTGCAGAATAGCAAAACAGATACTTACCGTGAAAAATTGTCAATTTACTCACAAGCTAAAAAATAACGTCCCACTTGACTTCGCACCGATACTTTACAGATGCTACGCAGGGTTGTCAACTATTACCAATAGGTAGAATATATAATTTCTCGTAAGCAATAAGCATAGTCAATAAAGGTACCGTATTTTCTCATAATTTATTAATGATGGTTCCTGATTGCAGTTACCCCATAATGTCACTTACCCCACTTTACCTTAGAAGGTAGAGTTCATTATCGTCGGTCAATTATCAATAATCAATCAGTAATATAGTAATTAGTCAGTTTTTGTAAATATGAACACTTTGCTCCTTTGCTATACATTTTCATATAGAAAGTACATTTCATAATTCTTCCTTTTACATTTTCATATAAAAGGTCGAGTTTATAATTGAATACATATTACTTGTATAATCGTTTCGTGCTTGTTATATAAGTTGAGGTAACAAGAAAAATACAGTTTATTGTTTGTTGGGAGTGCGTTCACATTTCACCACTTCCTCATCCTCTTCGTAGTTGTTATCTGAGTACGGATAACCACTTATCACAGTAATCATCAAGATTACCATAGTGTGCTTATATACCCCCTTACATCGATGTGCAGTGACAACATTTAATCATCGAGATTAACGAGGATCACCAGCATGCTATAAACTAGAAGCAATGCAAGAAGACCATTATCCTCGCAAAACAATCTGGGTAAAAAAAAAAAAACAGAACAACCGTGGTATCTAATCAAGATACGAAACAGAGGGAAACATACCGCAAGTTATAGTTACGGTTATAGAGGAATACTTTTTTTTATATTTCAAAAATAAAATGATTCATCGAAAAGGTATATTCGTGAACTTGGAATGTTTACCTCATTCAAAAAGTCAAAAAGAGTTACTTTTGCTAATCATAAAAACAATGATTTTTCGCCAAAAATCCCTTTCCTCTTCCTATCGAAACTTTGAATTCAATCCAATTTTATGGTTTCCATGGATCAAATTGAAATTTTCAAGGGAGAAAATTACCCGTTCACAGTTTACTCCCCTTTGCACTTAATCCACAATCAATAACCAACAAATACCTAAAAAGACCTTCTGCACAGTTATCGCCAAGATATTAGAATATAAAACACTGGCAGGCTATAAAACGCAGTCGAACACAAAAATGCAGACGATTCGTTACACCCCCGTTCTCCAGAAGGGTTTCGTCTCGACAATGGCAAGGGGTAATAGTACATACACTCGACGCTACCCCTGCTACTCTCTCCATGTCCGCAGCACACTTTTTATAGGAAGCTATTTGATTTATATTAACTCCCGTTAACTCGATGGTCTGCTTTAGGGGGGAACAAATCACGTAGTGGTGTTGATTTCTTAATTCAACCCTCTAATGAAAGGTTTTCCGTAATTGAAAGGGGACAGATTGCTGTCATGATTGGACGTTGAGAATTAAATGTATCTGTCGTTCAACAAGCCTTATAGAATGTTTTGAAGATGAAAAAGATAGTATTTTCTAAGTAATAAGAAGAATACCGGGATTTGAGAATATACGATCTATGACTGAAGATGTGATATGATGAGATATACAAGTTGTTTCAAGAATGTCTTATACCATAATTTCTAGGATGGTTATGTATCACATAAAAATTATGTAAATTCCACTACCTATAACTAGCGGTCGGTCAATATTAAGGCGGACACCCACTACTCGTATATTTGGCAAGTAGGTACGCAATTATTTGCGTACTTGGCAAGTAGACGAAGTTTCGAATTTGAATGACAAGATTGACAAGTATTGGCCGAGTGAACTACTCCCACTACATGCCAAATATAGGCAAGTGGCAAATATTTGACGAATACACGAGTAGTGGGAGTCCGGCTTAAGTCTTGAATTTGAAACAGCTATAAAAGGAGACTGATTCTGAAATTTAATTTTTGACTACAACTTCTGTCAAAGGACCACCACGCCTGGCATAACAATACTCCATTCGGTCCTCTCAAGTACGATGGTTTCAGGCTTCATGTCTGCAATCATTTATACTATACAGAGTGTCCCAGAAGTCGCAAACCCTATTGAGGGGATCGAAAGTGAAAAATATTCTAAGCCCCATGATGAGGCCTTGGTTTATTTAATGTTAAAATAAATTTCATCCAAGAGACCTTTGCAATAATGAATTCAACCAGTTGAAATTAAGCAGACTGTAATAAGGAAAAAAAATAAGTATACAGGGTGAGTCTCTGACTTGTACATATATTTTAACTGTAGATTCCTCTCATCAAACGAAACACTTTTTTCCTATACTATTTTTCAAAATTCGGTTTGGTTTCGAAGATACAGGGTGTCGAAAATCCATGAAAAAAACACTCTTTTTATATCTTCGGAACCGTTATTTCGAATGAACTGAATTTTGGTTGAATTTTTACTCCATTCATGGTGCATATTCCTCAATCAAAACCTATTTAATATCTCTCCTAGTATAAAAGTTACAGGGTAGTCGACTCATCAATACACGCTAAAACACCATAAAATCACTTTGAAAAGATGAACGGTTCATATTTTCGAAAGAATCAATCATTTAAGAAACTAAAAGTATTCTTATTTCTTTTCAATAAAACGCGTCGTTTCCGAGTTATTTCCAATTTTACCCGGAGAAATTTGACGAAAAAATCATTAATTTCAAGAATAATCTGAATGCGTCTCTGAATTAAATATCATCGAATATTATTCCTTCTCTGGTCTTTCAACGAGTTTACAATGTTGTCACAATATTTATCAACTTTGTCGAGATATTTCAATAATAAAATCCCACAAATGTGGGAGATAAAATTGAAATTAATGAAAACTGAAGTGATACCTTATAATCTGAGTCGATGATTTCATCTAAACAATAGGAATTTTATAAACTCGACACGGTTAAGATTCTATTAATTCACTCCACCAGAGACAACCACTCCACATAATAATCACATTAGAACAATAATTCACTGAATGTATTCAGAACTTCACATAATGTTTACAGTTTGTTCAGAGACTCTGGTTTGTTATTGTTTATAGTTGACCTGCAGATACCTAACCAATCTTTCGGTTTTCGCTCGACGCATGCGTGGTTAAATTGGCGGCAAACTCGATTTATGATGAAAACGGCAAATTCATAGATATTTATACCACGGTACACAAGTGTATCGTGATTTATTCTATGGTTCGTAATACCTAAATCCTTAACCACAATAAAAATATCAGAAATCTGACAACATTTCCTTGGAATTTCTGTGCGAACATTCACAGAATGGATACAAAATAGATTAGGTTAGGTTGTTTAATAATGAATTCTGATGATCTGAATTAAAAGTCTTTTTTCATGATATTGTTTGGGAATTTCGTGGAAAATATGAACAAGTTAATAGTGACCACAAAGTAATCTGCAGAAAAATCGAAGAAGGAACTTATTTTGGTGTGAGAAATGTGGGTTTTCAGTTGCAGATATAATTCGACGAAACTAACTGTTTTTGTTGAAATTATCGTGTTTGCAACATTTTTATTCCAGTAAGGTTAGTACTTGAGAATTCAATTTCTATCGAGAAATATGGACTTTGCAACAATTCCAGAAGATCATTTCAGGAACGTATTGAGCCCAATTTTTTTTTTCAAATGGTTATATCTTTTTAACAGAGCCGAATTCGGAAAAATGGAAAATGAAAAAAAGGTTTCTTTTGACCTCAAGAATCTTCAGTTAAAATATATGTACAAGTCAAAGATTCACCCTGTATAAACCTGTTCAATGCCCAAATAGACCACTTACTTTTGAAATTTCTTGATAACGTAGTTAATCAGTAATTAATGAAAGCGACCAATCAGGAGCGCCGTACAGAAGAATGAGAAGGCAGTGGGGACGCGAGAGTGAGACGCCAGAGCTGCTGCCGGCTTTTCACGCCGTAAACCGAGACTAGGCGCTACTGATTGGTCACTTTCATCAATTAAAAACTAATTAAATACGTTATCAAAAAATTTCAAACATGGATTTTTGGGCTTGGAATATTTTTCACTTTCGATCCCCTCAATGGGGTTCGCGACTTCTGGGATACCCTGTATACAGTGCGCGTCAAAATTATGGAACAAATTCATTTTCTCAGAAGAAAAATATTTGGCAACAAAATCATGAAACAGGTCAATTTTTGTTTCACTTTCAACAAATTTTTATGCATTTTCGAAGGATTTTTGATGCACCCTGTGCCATCCCCATCAACCCTTCTAATTTTTTGAATAGGGAAAGTGGGTCATGTGGTACTTTTTTGGCAAAGTAGTATCTTCATTACAGGCCTGCAGAAATTTTTATGAAAAATATTTTTTTCTATGAAATATTAGTGAGTTCGAAGAGGTTTTCAGTATGTGCACTTCGTCATGGCTCATTTACTTTGAGACGATGGTACCTGATGAAATTTGTCACTGAATGAAAGTCGACCACCACAATTTTGTTCATGCACAACTTTCAACCCCTTTCGAATCCCTCACTCCTTCAAAGATGCATAAAAATTTTGTAAAAGTGAAACAAAAATTGACCTGTCATCTGGTCAGGAACATCTGAAAAACATGGACAAATCTGTTTTTGGTCACCACAGATTAATTCGAATTTTACTGAAGAATTCGAAGATAAAGTAAAGTGTTCAATTCGCGGTGATGGTCATAACCTCGGTCATAACACACTTGATGAATTAGACACCCCGCCTGACGTCTCAGGCTGCAAAAGTCATCTGCGTGTGTTATGACTTACATTACCGCTCATAGAACAATATACTATCACTCAATTGAGTGCAGGGATTGTAAAAAGGTAAACATTGGTCAAACCTTAAGAAAGGACCCCGCACACTTACTTAGGAAAAGCGGGTCCAGTGAATTTTCCCCATTTTTACATATTATATTTATATCAACCTTAAGAACAATATATCAGATTTTCACGAAGGTCTTACATCCGGTTTGTTCTATAGGGCGTTCCAAAATTGCAGCTACGGAAAAACGAATCTTCAAATTGTGATGATAGTTCTTCTAATTTTCAGAATTTCATTATGATGCCTTGGGTTCTGAATAACAAGATATCACAGATATCCAAACACCGCCCACTACGTTAAGTTTCGTTATACAGGCTGTTCCATGAAGCTATATAAGTAACTGAATGTAACTTTGTTAGTGACTTTGGGACCACCCTGAGTTTTTCAAAATATGATACCATGATGTATGTCCACCTCTGTAGGAAGTTTCATTAATGTACAAAGAACAGTTGCAAAATTATTCAGGTTTAAATTCGGATTTCATACAATTTTTCTATTGTTGTAACGGAACTCCGCCTCCGCCTCCGTTACTGCGGAAGTTCCGCAAAAATCGTACCTCCGCCTCCGCTTCCGACTCCGTGAAATTTTTGCGGAGTTATAACGGAGGAAAAATTGGAGTCCAATATTATTTTCAGTATCATCCAAAAATTACTCGATGATATCAACTCCAGATTTTATGATTGCAAAATAATACATTGTATACGCTTGCTACATATTTGGACCCAAGTCCCAAGGTATAAATTGAAATTCTTCAATGAGATAAATAAGGAACAAGTTCAATCAGAACTTATTCGCCTACTCACCTTACATTATACAAAAATGAAGTTTGGGATGTGTGATAATACAGATTTTGTTGCTTCAAATTTTTTTTCTCCTATCGTTTGTTCATACTTGTCGGCGCCGGCAAGTTCAGTGCCGAGTGAACAATTATTTAGTGGTGCTGGCTTAATATACGAAGCACTTATAAATCGTTTAGACGGTGATAAAGCGGAAAAACTTTTATTTGTCAAATATAATTTGCCGCTGCTGAATTTCGAATACTGAGTTGATGTTTCTTTCATTTTTATTATTTCAATAAATCATATATTACCCACTCTTTTCACTTCATCTTTCACCTCCGCCTCCGTTAACCTCCGCATCCGCATCCGCGGAGGTGAATCTCTTCACCTCCGCATCCGCCTCCGCTACAGTAAAATGGCCTCTGTTACAACACTAAATTTTTCTTTAAAACTTATCTGTAGTTGAGATTGCTGTCAAGGAATATAGGTTTTCATTCAGTATAATTATTATGATAGGTATTGACGGTCGGTCCAAAGGTGTTTTTATTCAGGAATGTACAGGATGGACATAATTCGGTGTCACTAATCTCCTCATTTAGCAATCTCAAAATCTGTTTATATAAAAAAACAGTATTATCATTCCAGGTTGTTGTATCTTTGAGCACACTAAGGATACATATTTTTTTAAATATGTACATATTATACTATAAAAGTATGTCGACCTTTGTGAAAAATTTCACTCGTGTATAAATAATTAAAAGATTGTTGCCAAATCATTCAGGTTTTAGTTCAATATACACAATTACTTGAAATAATAATTATCAACAATTTACATAAAAATGTATTAGCACAAAATATGAAATCTATTAATTCCAATCTTAAAATAGGGTTATTAACACGACTGATTAAACAATTGAAAGATTTAACAGTTGAAAGACTGAAGATTTCAGCTTTATATTTGTTACACCACTATATAATCTAGGACAAATACTAAAAAAAGTCATGGAATAATCACTCCTGCATTGAAGATAGAATTCAAGAGTTGAGTAGAGGGGTACTTAATATTTCGTATATTATGTCGTATCCAAGAAACCAGAGTACGCTTGTTATGTGAGAACATGTCCCCAGGGTTCTGGCTCCAGTATATAAAGAATTAACCTCATTAGATGTGGTAAATTTATTTGGAAACATGACATTGAACATTATACAACAATCAATAGAATATAAATGGGAATCGATTAGACAACACACAGATGGAATGGAAAAAGATATCTTTATGGAAATGATAACGTTTGTCCACAACAACAACGTATGTGTATACAAGGGAAACTACTATAAGCAAAAAAAGGTTGTGCTATGGGATCGAAGCTTAGTCCAATTTTAGCTAACTATGCAATGGACTATTTCCTTGATTTGGTTTTACCAAAACTAAATTACCAACCAACATTCATAAAAAAATTTGTTGATGACCTCATTATTTCAACCAAGACAGAAGAAGTGGAAAATCTCTTAACTATCTTTAACAGTGGAACAATAGATGACAACATAAAATTCACTATAGAAAGGGAAAACGGTGAAAATTGGGTACCATTTCTTGACACAAAAGTTATAAGGACAGAAAATCAGAGGATTCTACTGGACAAATACATAAAACCATCAGCATCTGAAAGGTACATCCATTATAGGTCAAATCATAAAATGAAAACAAAAATAAACATGATCAAAGAAGCTAAATCAAGAATCAAAAAAATATGTCACAACACACTATGGAAAAAAAATTTCAGTCATTTAGAAAAATCACTTCGGCAAAATGGATACCCTAGAACATTAATAAGACAGATACTACATCATACAGAAACTTCACATACAATAGAACAGACAAATGCAGCAGTAAACCAACAGGGTGTTGGTGAGGAAAGTAGAGAAAATATATTGTTCACATCACTACCCAATATAAAGTTTTTAACAACTAAACTAATCAGAGAATTAAAAGATCCACAAATAAAAATAACAACACGCAACATAAGAAAAGTATCGTCATTATTCACCAACAAAAAAGACAAAATCAACATATCAGACCTATCGAATGTAATTTACAAGATACCCTGTCAACAATGTGAAAAAGTATACGTGGGACAAACACAACAGAAAGTCAAAAATAGAATAGCTGGTCACAAAAGTGATATCAAAAACCACCCACAAAGATGTGCATTGGCATTACATGCTAATGAACAAGATCATAGACCAAACTTTGGTGACGCCACTGTCCTTGACATGGAACCCAAGTACAACAAACGACTATTCTTGGAGATGTGCTACATTAATAGGGAACAACACACAATAAATAAGAAGACGGATACCAACAAATTGAGCAGTATATACACATACTTAATTTCTGACGAATGGAAAATGAACAACAGAATATATTTGGGACCAGTAGATGGATGACATAATGCAATATACAAGAAGAAGAAAAATGACAACAACCTCAAAAACTCTCAGACGCTGACATTTCGAATTAATTTGGACGTAGATATATATCAAAATAAAGTAGATAATTAGTTTTTCCAAGTTTTTCGATTTTTCTGTGCAATTGATGAATGTTCAATTTTTAAAAACGTAAACCTCAATATTTTGTAAGTTTGTGTCCGTTTGTTTATGTTTATGTAAATTAAAATTGTTAATGTTTTTATAGTAAAGCCCTGAGGAAGGACCGAATTGGCCCGAAAGCTTGGCAGTAAAATAAAGAGTAGATGAAATAAAAGTCTCCTTTAATAAATAAATGAGTCGAAATAAATCCTTAAAGTTAGACCAAATTTTATCTATATATATATATATATATTTGTATAGGATAAGGGATATCGATCAATAATTCAGAGATGTATTCACTCTTTATTCATATAAGCCTAGCTTTCGAAGCTGTTTAGCTTCTTCCTCAGGGCAACTGTAAAAAAACACACAAAACACATCATACATCAGTAACAAGAAACGAGTACAAGAACTCACCGAAAACGAGGTTAATCTCTAAGTCAATTACGACAATAATAATTGTATGAACGTATCGCATAAATATAATATATAGCAAACCAACGTTAATAAGTAGGAAAGAAATTATCATACTCCAAACTCACGAGACGAAAACAGTAATGTCAAAGTCAAGTGTCATCCATCAACTGGACCATCGAAGAAAGGTCTGTTAGAATATTCTAAAAGGTATGAATATATTGGACTTAACCTCTGTGTGTCCGTTTTTTTGTTAATTTTACATTTTTGATTTTGTATATGTATCATTTCTAGAACACATCTTTTTTTAGAATTAACATTCACATCTAAAATTCTTACGTTACTGAAATCCACACTATGAGAGTAATTATTAGCATGAACAGACAATGCACATCTTGGGTTATTAGTTCTAATGTCACTCTTATGTAAGTTTACCCGATTTCTAAGCCACTGAGAGGTTTGACCTACGTAGGTTTCATGACAGTCAGCACATTCTAGTTCGTACACTACATTTGATCTGATTTCTTTCGGTATAGGGTCTTTTAGTCTTGAGTATAGATTTGCCACTTTCTTTTTGCACTGTGACACTATTTTCACTTTATCATTATAATCTCTGAAACATTTTTTTATTTTGTTAGTAAGGTATGGGATATTCACAATGCTTCTGTATTTCACATCTTCTATATTCTCCTCAGTATGCGGCTGTGTTGGACTTTCGAGTAGAGGCGCTGTTGAAGCTGAGTAAAGAAGTTTTCTCAACATTGTCTTAGGATAAGAGTTTTCTACCAACAGATCAAAAAGTCTCTTGATACTCCCATCTCTGAAAGTAGGATCACAGATTTTATATATCCTGTTTTTTTGTTCCTTTATGAAATTTATCTTTATATTCATTGGATGATCAGATAAAAAGTGTATAAACTTTCCTGCAGATGTTTTCTTTCTATACCAGTCTAATTTTATTTTATTATTCACTCGGCATACTCTGGTGTCCAGGAAGGGGACAGAGTTATCATGATCTTCTGTTTCAATCGTGAACCTTAATTTTTCATCGAAGCTGTTGAACACCTGTAAAATTTCTGCAGTTCCTGTTGATGGTAGAGATATTATTAAGTCGTCCACATATTTTTTTATGAATGCCAGTGCAAAAGTCAACTTAGGTATACAGCAGTTGAGTACATAGTCCATCACATACAATGACAAGATTGGGCTAAGTCTGGATCCCATGGTGCAACCAAACGTCTGCAAATAGAAATTTCCATCGAACATGAAGTACCTGATTCAAGGAGAAAGGTAATGATCTCTTTAAAGTATTCTTGTGATATGTTGCAGCATGCTTCAATTTTGTCCCAATGGAACTCCACTGCTTTCAGTACTAACTCCTTTGATATGTTACCAAACAGGTTCACCACATCTAGTGATATCACCACATAATCAGGGGGCACTTCAAAATTGTTAATTTTTCTTGAAAAGTCAAACGAATCCTTTACATAATATGTGTTGTTATGGTCATAAGCCTCTGATAAGATTTGTGCAATATAATTTGAAAGTTTACATGTAGGGCCTTGTAAGTCAGACACAATTGGTCTCATTGGGAAGTTTTCTTTGTGTACTTTTGGGTTTCCGTACATTCTAGGGCTCACTGAGTTATATGACCTCATTGACTTAGCAGTCTCTTTGTTTAGTATATTCTGATCTGCAAGTGCGGTTATAATTCTATTAGTTTTAGTTTGGATAGTAGTTGTTGGGTCCCTGGGAATCTGTTTGAAGCTGTCAGTGTTCACAATCGAGTACATCTTCTCAAGATAATCCGACCTGTCCATGAGCACGGTTACCGAACCTTTGTCACTATCTAGTACTACAAGATGACTATTAGATCCCAAGAAATTCTTAGTTGTTTTGTATAACTTTCCCATGTTGTTAGTTGAACGTATATTGTTTCTATGTAAATGGCCTGTTATAATGCTTGTTATCTTGGCTCTCAAAGTATTCCTTTTGTCTTCTTCTACTATGTCCAAAATGCTCTCGACATCTGTTATTAAATCTTTAATGTTAATTTCTTTGTGATCCAATGGAACACTAAATTTTGAGCCCAAACCAAGGACAACTCTCACTTCTTCTGGTACTTCAGTTCGGGACAAATTCCTGAACCATTTTTCTGGAACCCTGTAGTCTAGACCACGCACTCTTCCTTGTAGTGTTTTTATCTTTTTGAGGTTAGTAATTTTAGTTTTATGAAATATTTTGTTATATGTAATTTGCTGTCGTCTGAAAAATTCTCTACGTGTCTCCATTGGTATTGTCTGTCTCAACTCTCTTTCTATGGTGGTATTGTATTTACTAACATGTGAAATCTTCAGGTGCGTGTGTTCGATCTCCAAGGAAAGCAATCTATTCACTAAGTTTTTGTTGAAATCGCTAATTTTTCTATTGACATTAGAACTAATAACCCAAGATGTGCATTGTCTGTTCATGCTAATAATTACTCTCATAGTGTGGATTTCAGTAACGTAAGAATTTTAGATGTGAATGTTAATTACATATAAAAAAAGATGTGTTCTAGAAATGATACATATACAAAATCAAAAATGTAAAATTAACAAAAAAACGGACACACAGAGGTTAAGTCCAATATATTCATACCTTTTAGAATATTCTAACAGACCTTTCTTCGATGGTCCAGTTGATGGATGACACTTGACTTTGACATTACTGTTTTCGTCTCGTGAGTTTGGAGTATGATAATTTCTTTCCTACTTATTAACGTTGGTTTGCTATATATTATATTTATGCGATACGTTCATACAATTATTATTGTCGTAATTGACTTAGAGATTAACCTCGTTTTCGGTGAGTTCTTGTACTCGTTTCTTGTTACTGATGTATGATGTGTTTTGTGTGTTTTTTTTACAGTTGCCCTGAGGAAGAAGCTAAACAGCTTCGAAAGCTAGGCTTATATGAATAAAGAGTGAATACATCTCTGAATTATTGATCGATATCCCTTATCCTATACAAATATATTCTAACGATCATTATCTGAAACATTATATATATATATATATGACTAACGTCTAGTTCCGAGACTTTTTCTGTCAACTAAGCGCGAGTTCCGAGACATTTGTCTAGTTCCGGGACGGTCTTGGAAAAAATTTATGGCTAATGTTGAGTTCCAGGACCTCAATGTATAGTTCCGGGACCGTCCTGGAAAACGTATATGTTAGACGTACACTTCCAGGACCGCAATATTGAATTTGTGAAAAAAAAAGAAGTGAGAGTCTAATCTTTTCAATTAAGGGTTGAAATGTCTCTAAGGTCTTGTTTTAGTGTTCTGAGGTCCCTTTTCATACTGAAAATATATTTTTATTTTAATATTCGTGTAATTTCAATTTGAAGTGTGCTATTTTAATTTGCTTTCTGCTTCAACCACCTGAAAGATCCAATTCGGACTCAGCTATGTGATCGAAAAAATTCAGGAATATCTCTCACATCGATCAGATGTAACGTTTTATGGATATGGTAGGATTCCTAATCAGAACGTGCATAATTCGAAATTTATTTTGAGATATATGTGAACAAATACCTGCTTATTCCCATTAAAAAACTTTAATAATTCAATAGATCGCTATGAAACGTTATTGTGAGATCCCAGATAACTTTCACTTTCATTCTTTTCACGATATTAGTTAGTACCCAATTTGTACCGTTGAAATAAGTACCAATGTGTACAGAGTGGGCAAAATTCGTTGTCTAATTAGGTGAACGCGATCGTACTATAGCAGCAAGTAGAAAACGGTTGACACATTCGAATATGAAAATACAGTTGGAAAAATAGGAAATTCAACGACGATGGTAAATTTCTAGTGGAACAGTGGGAGAATCGAAATGACGTGATATCAAATAGTTCACACTAGACCGTGGCGGACGCCCAACAAAAGGCCTCACTGTCTGGCAGCCGTCATCACAATAGCCGTCGATTCAAAATAGACAGTGACGACGGCTGCCACTCCGGACAGTAGGCCGTGGCAGTACGCCCCACAAAAGGCTTCGCTGTCTAGCATAGTGATTATCTTTAAATTTCCTGTCTTTCCGCCTGTATTTTCCATGTCGAAATGATACATTTTAGAAATCAGCAAAAAATTTCCAGCAGAATCAAATAATTTTCAACTATTATTACAGGAGCCTGTCAAAAAAAATAGTCTGATCGTACGACACAAGATCTTTTCCTAAAATCGATTGTAGAAACGTATATGATTAACGAATAGACAGTCCGCTGCATGATGTGGTGGGTGTCAGGGTGTGGGTAATGTGGTAGAATAAGATGAACACAATAGATACATTTTATCATTGGAAGACCACATTCTTCTTCGAATTATACTGTTTCAAATCGTTCTCCACTCAAGAGTTATCACGTCAACTGCATTTATTATGATGGAAAGTTACATAGTCGCTCATGGCCGCATTGCGAAATTGAAGAAAAACAGGCATTTCTGACAGTTGCTGTCAAATCGAGATGCCCGAAAAGCCAATTTGGCTGCTTTTTATTTATTACTTCTTTCAAGTTCAAAGCATTTTGGTTTGGCCATGACAGATGACTGTCCATCTTGAAGGTTCGAACAACTTGATATCGAAAAAAACTATCGCTCTGATAGTCGAACAGGAAACCTTTTCTCTAAAAAGCAAAGTCAACTTCATCCTCAATTAAGAATTATAATTAAGAAGATATTGAAAATGATTCCCATGATGAGTCAACAAATAGGTAGCTACTAACGTAGGACTTTCTGATCATATTTTATTTTCTGGAAAAATTGACAGTATCCTTGAGGTAGGTACGAACAAAAATTTTAAGGTTTTAGATAGTCACTAATGAGTTACTAACGATTGCAAAAAAAATTTTCTTCATTTTCGAAAATGCGGGTTCTAACTTCGCATGTAAGGGGTGTCATTTTTTCATTGAAGGTTAGGTTACAAACAAAAATTTTCATGTTACAAATAGGTACTAAACGAATGAAATAAAAAATTTCTAGATTTCGGATTTCGTTCAATTCAGTTCAATTTATGTATACCAGTTCTATTTGGGAAAAGTTGGATTTTCTCTGAATTGCGTATGAACCATGAGTTTCGCATAGCTCATGTTTAAATTATACGATCCGAATAGTGTTCTAGAAAATTTGACTAATCTCGAACTCTGCCTCTGCCTCTGCAAGGACTTTGATATCATCAGTAAGAAAAGAATGAACTATTGCTAGCATAAAAAATATATTTATAGGAATAAAAGTGATTAATGATGACAAAAACCCTACCCTTATACCTTATATACCTCTTGAGGTCAGATATAGAACAAACTCCGAGAAATATGTCTTTCGGTTGTATTGATATTTCGATTGACTCAGTAGATATTGTTATGGTTTAAAGAAAAAACGTTTATTTATGAACCCAATAGTTCAATTATGTCATAAACTCCAGCAATATTCCTCCTCAGCAAAAACATAGGACAAATTCTAATAAATATGTAGGTATTTTTATATCCATTTGTTTTTGGATGACCTCCGTATTATTTTCCTTGGACTGAAAATATGCGAGAATAGTGAGTACCTATATTATGTACAGACATTAAATGATGTTTTTCGGGACTTCTCGTAAAAATACGATCAAAATAAAAATATGTACATCTATTTAATGTTGTTTTTGGGGACTCCAGTTTCCCGCCAAATGTTCTATTACTACGTAACATAAGGATCTTTTTTCTTTGTCGTTTCTCGATTCAGACACATGTTTTCCATTTCTGGATAGGGTAGACGAATTTCGAGAATTTATACTCATAATGAAGAGCTACCTCCATCTTTTTTTTTAAATTACATGCTTCATTTGCAGAAGCATATGATATGATGATAACACAATTTCATTTGAATAAGGGTTTTCTGCCTTTAATAATTCAAAATGGAAATGAAACCAATATACATCTGAACAATATAGGAATATGTGAATCATTTTTAGGGATCTGTCAATATCTTATATTGAATATAGGTTATATGAATCATACAAATGACATATTACGAATTCTTGTGAACTACGTAGAAAAATGGAAGTATGAACATAAACCAATGGGACTATATGTGTCATGTCACACAATACCAATTATAGAGTTATATGAAGTTATAATGAAAAAGGGTTACAATCAATTGCGACCTTAAGGTCTATTGTGCCCCACACAATACCTACTAATTTTCAAATCTCATATTCTTTATCACTTTGCTTTCTGAAAGATTTAATTCCATTCGAGCATATTCACTCCAGAATTCGGAGCTTCTAATTAAAAAAAAATATGTCATTAACTCCAGCTATTGCTCGTCAGCAGAAATATAGGACTATAGGACAAATTCTAACAAATATGTAGGTATTTTTATATTCATTAGTTTTTGGATGACCTCCGTAATATAACGTAAGGTAATATATTCCTTAGATTAAGAATACGATAATAGTAATAATAGTCTGCATTATGTACAGATTAATGATGTTTTTCCGGACTTCAGTTTCTTATACAGATTTTTTATAAATGATCGTAACATCGCAGTAGGTGTTGGAATGTTTTTTCGGGTTGCAGCTACGATCTTTCATCTCTATGAATCCATAGGATTTTATCTTCCTCATTCAGCAACGGGCTCGAGCCTATAGCCACCTACGAATCCTATACGATTTTACGGTCATTTGTAAAGACCCTGTATAAGCGATGAGGTACGCGTACGCCACTTTCGGACTCGTGGAATTTTTCCCATAAAATTATCTTCTGATCTCGACTTCATGCCTGGACTTCGATATAATTATCGGAAAATGAATAAACAACTGATTGCATAAAAAACATCATAAAAATCGTAATGATAAATTATGTCGAAAACCCTACCGTTACACCTCTAGAGCTCAAACATAGAAAAAGCTTTGATAAATATGTCTTTCGTATCATTAAAAAAATTTCTAATACATCTGAATGCTTAGTGTCGAAAAAAATCTTTTTCTCGTAAAAATACGATCAAAATGAAAATATGTACATCTATTTAATGTTGTTTTTGGGGACACCAGTTTCCCGCCAAATATTCAATTACTACGTAACATTAAGATCTCTTTTCTTTGTCGTTTCTACGTCGGTGATGTTAGCTCCCGGCCGGCCGGCTCCAAGTGCTGCTATTCCACCACGGTCAATAGTATCAAGCTACTGCGGGCGTTATTATTCGACGTTGAAAACGGGCGGCCAACACTTATAAATAAGCTGATTGAATAGATTGATGGAAGGACTACTCCGATATTCCTTTCTGTTCATTTTCCATTGCTCTAAAGAACCCATACATATAGGTACCCCGATTTCGTTCCGACAGAAATTTTTATTTTTTTTTCAAGAATTTCATAGGGCGGCCAAGACTTCTGATTAGCTGATTGAAAGAATTGATAGATGGTCTATTCGGATGATTAAGGATGATAAAGGGCCAGCTCCAAGGATCAAAGTATGTGTATAGGTTCAAATTTTGAAAAAAAAATAAAAACATCTATCGAAACGGCTTCAGAGTACCTATACACATAGTTCGATCCTTGGAGCTGGCCCTTTAGGTTCATCCAAATTGAACGAAAAAAATCATGGGAATAGTCCTTCTATCCATCCATTCAATCAGTTTTTCACATATCTTGGACGCCATCTCAAACTCTTGAATAAAAATAAAAACTTGTGTCCAAACGACTTCAGACAACTTTTACACATAGTTTGATCCTTGGAGCTGGCCCTTTAGGTCTATCCAAATTAAACGAAAAAAATCATGGAAATAGTCTATCCATCCATTCAATCAGTTTTTCACATATCTTGGACGCCATCTCAAACTCTTGAAAAAAATAAAAACTTCTGTCGAAACGGCTTCAGACTCGGCTTCAGAGTACCTATACACATAGTTCGATCCTTGGAGCTGGCCCTTTAGGTTCATCCAAATTGAACGAAAAAAATCATTGAAATAGTCCTTCTATCCATCTATTCAATAAGCTATTCACATATCTTGACCGCCATCTCAAACTCTTGAAAAAAAATAAAAACTTCTGTCGAAACGACTTCAGACAACCTCTACACATAGTTTGATTCTTGGAGCTGGCCCTTTAGGTTCATCCAAATTGAATAAAAACTTCTGACAAAACGACTTCAGACAACCTCTACACATAGTTTGATCCTTGGAGCTGGCCCTTTAGGATCATCCAAATTGAACGAAAAAAATCATGGGTATAGTCCTTCTATCCATCTATTCAATAAGCTATTCATATATCTTGGCCGCCATCTCAAACTCTTGAAAAAAAATAAAAACTTCTGTCGAAACGACTTCAGAGTACCTATACACACAATTCGATCTTTGGAGCGGGCCCTTTATGGCCATCGAAATTGAACCAAAAAAATCATCCGAATAGACCATCTATCAATTCTTTCAATCAGCTAATCAGAAGTCTTGGCCGCCTTATGAAATTCTTGAAAAAAAAATAAAAATTTCTGTCGGAACGAAATAGGGGTACCTATATGTATAGCATGAACTGGGTTCTTTAGAGCAATGGAAAATGAACAGAAAGGAATATCGGAGTAGTCCTTCCATCAATCTATTCAATCAGCTTATTTATAAGTGTTGGCCGCCCGTTTTCAACGCCCGCAGTAGCTTGATACTATTGACCGTGGTGGAATAGCAGCGCTTGGAGCCGGCCGGCCGGGAGCTATCATCACCGACGTGTCGTTTCTCGATTCAGACACATGTTTTCCATTTTAGGATGGGGTAGACGAATTTCAAGAATTTATACTCTTAATGAAGAGCTACCTCCATCCTTTTTATTTTAAATTACATGCTTCATTTGCAGAAGAATATTATCTGAAGATATCACAATTTCATTTGAATAAGGGTTTTCTGCCTTTAGTAATTCAAAGTGAAAATGAAACCAATATACATCTGAACAATATAGAAATATGTGAATCATTTTTAGGGATCTGTCAATAACTCATATTGAATATAGGTGATATGAATCTTATAAATGATATATTACGAATTATTGTGAACTAAGTAGAAAATATTGCGTGTTAGAGGCAAATTTCAAACAGAGTCAATAAACAAGTGCTACTGCCCCATTCGTATCTGTAAATTTTTTATAAAAACCTAATTTTTGACCGTCTGACAAAAAAAATTTTCTAGCTCCGGGATTGAACTCGGGACCTTCCGGTTAGTAGTAAAAATAACCAATCTGGTCTAGTGGCACCAGCTGGAATTGACAGATTATTCGGTGAACAACCCTTGCATTATTAAAACAATCTTTTGTTTTCCGAGGAGAAAATATGTTGAACTTAGAATATTGTTTAAGAACATTATTTCTAACTTGGGTATATCGATATTGAAATCAGCATGTTTCCAGAGTGAATAAAAATATACCTAGAAACAAATTATTCCAACCGATCCGTTTTCCCATTGCGTGGTGGAGGCAAATTTCGAACAGAGTCGATTAAAAAGTGCTACGGCCTCATTCGTATCTGTCAATTTTCTTTAAAAACTTAATTTCAGACCGTCTGACTAAAAAAAAAAATTTCTAGCTCCGGGATTGAACTCGGGACCTTCCGGTTAGTAGTAAAAATTACCAATTTTGTCTAGTGGCACTAGTTGGAATTGACAGATTATAAGGTGAACAACCTTTGCATTATTAAAACAATCTTTTGTTTTCCGAGGACAAAATATGTTGAACTTAGAATATTGTTTAAGAACATTATTTCCAACTTGGGTATATCGATATGGAAATCAGCATGTTCCCACAGTCAGAGTGAATATACCTAGAACCACAATTATTCCAACCGATCCATTTTTCCATTGCGTGGTGGAGGCAAATTTCAAACAGAGTCGATTAACGAGTGCTACGGCCCCATTCATATCTGTCAATTTTTTATAAAAAATCTTTTTCTCATAAATACGATCAAAATAAAAATATGTACATCTATTTAATGTTGTTTTTGGGGACTCCAGTTTCCCGCCAAATGTTCAATTACTATACTACGTAACATAAAGATCTTTTTTCTTTGTCGTTTCTCGATTCAGACACATGTTTATGTTTTCCATTTTTGGATGGGGTAGACGAATTTCAAGAATTTATACTCATAATGAAGAGCTACCTCCATCTTTTTTTTTAATTACATGCTTCATTCGCAAAGGCATTTATTATATGAAGATATCACACTTTCATTTGAATAAGGATTGACTGCCTTCAATAATTCAAAATGAAAATGAAATCAATATACATCTGAACAATATAGAAATATGTGAATAATTTTAAGCGATCTGTCAATATCGCATATTGAATATAGGTGATATGAATCATATAAATGATATATTACGAATTATTGTGTTGGCTGGAGCATCACCATTTTTGGTAATGGAAAACCTCTTATCGATGCAAATAATCACTGAAAAAATTACATCTCAGCAGCGAGATTCAGTGGGTGATTCTTCACCCCATATATTTTCTCTATTATTCAAAGTCCTATATAACTGAAATCCTAAGCCGGAACATCACCATATTTGGTATTCGATATCCCCTCATCGATGCGAATAATCACTGAAAAAATCGAATCCAACAAGTGAGATTCAGAGGGTTAGTTTTCATCCCCTATAATCAAAATCTCATATTAATGAAACGGTTGGCTGAAGCATCACCATTTTTGGTAATGGAAAACCTCTTATCGATGCAAATAATCACTGAAAAAATCACATCTCAGCAGCGAGATTCAGTGGGTGATTCTTCACCCCATATATTTTCTCTATTATTCAAAGTCCTATATAACTGAAATCCTAAGCCGGAACATCACCATATTTGGTATTCGATATCCCCTCATCGATGCGAATAATCACTGAAAAAATCGAATCCAACAAGTGAGATTCAGAGGGTTAGTTTTCATCCCCTATAATCAAAATCTCATATTAATGAAACCGTTGGCTGGAGCATCACCATTTTTGGTAATGGAAAACCTCTTATCGATGCAAATAATCACTGAAAAAATCACATCTCAGCAGCGAGATTCAGTGGGTGATTCTTCACCCCATATATTTTCTCTATTATTCAAAGTCCTATATAACTGAAATCCTAAGCCGGAACATCACCATATTTGGTATTCGATATCCCCTCATCGATGCGAATAATCACTGAAAAAATCGAATCCAACAAGTGAGATTCAGAGGGTTAGTTTTCATCCCCTATAATCAAAATCTCATATTAATGAAACCGTTGGCTGGAGCATCACCATTTTTGGTAATGGAAAACCTCTTATCGATGCAAATAATCACTGAAAAAATCACATCTCAGCAGCGAGATTCAGTGGGTGATTCTTCACCCCATATATTTTCTCTATTATTCAAAGTCCTATATAACTGAAATCCTAAGCCGGAACATCACCATATTTGGTATTCGATATCCCCTCATCGATGCGAATAATCACTGAAAAAATCGAATCCAACAAGTGAGATTCAGAGGGTTAGTTTTCATCCCCTATAATCAAAATCTCATATTAATGAAACCGTTGGCTGGAGCATCACCATTTTTGGTAATGGAAAACCTCTTATCGATGCAAATAATCACTGAAAAAATCACATCTCAGCAGCGAGATTCAGTGGGTGATTCTTCACCCCATATATTTTCTCTATTATTCAAAGTCCTATATAACTGAAATCCTAAGCCGGAACATCACCATATTTGGTATTCGATATCCCCTCATCGATGCGAATAATCACTGAAAAAATCGAATCCAACAAGTGAGATTCAGAGGGTTAGTTTTCATCCCCTATAATCAAAATCTCATATTAATGAAACCGTTGGCTGGAGCATCACCATTTTTGGTAATGGAAAACCTCTTATCGATGCAAATAATCACTGAAAAAATCACATCTCAGCAGCGAGATTCAGTGGGTGATTCTTCACCCCATATATTTTCTCTATTATTCAAAGTCCTATATAACTGAAATCCTAAGCCGGAACATCACCATATTTGGTATTCGATATCCCCTCATCGATGCGAATAATCACTGAAAAAATCGAATCCAACAAGTGAGATTCAGAGGGTTAGTTTTCATCCCCTATAATCAAAATCTCATATTAATGAAACCGTTGGCTGGAGCATCACCATTTTTGGCAATGGAAAACCTCTTATCGATGCAAATAATCACTGAAAAAATCACATCTCAGCAGCGAGATTCAGGGGGTGATTCTTCACCCCATATATTTTCTCTATTATTCAAAGTCCTATATAACTGAAATCCTGAGCCGGAGCATCACCATATTTGGTATTCGATATCCCCTTATCGATGCAAATAATCACTGAAAAAATATATCATTTATATGATTCATATCTCCTATATTCAATATGAGATATTGACAGATCCCTAAAAATGATTCACATATTTCTATATTGTTCAGATGTATATTGGTTTCATTTTCATTTTGAATTATTAAAGGCAGAAAACCCTTATTCAAATGAAATTGTGATATCTTCATATAATCCAAAAATGGAAAACATGTGTCTGAATCCAGAAACGACAAAGAAAAAAGATCTTTATGTTACGTAGCAAATGAACATTTGGCGAGAAACTGGTGTCCCCAAAAACAACATTAAATAGATGTACATATTTTCATTTTGATCGTATTTTTACGAGAAAAAGATTTTATTCGACACTAAGCATTCAGATGTATTAGATTTTTTTTAATGATACGAAAGGCATATTTATCAAAGCTTTTTCTATGTTTGAGCTCTAGAGGTGTAACGGTAGGGTTTTCGACATAATTTATCATTACGATTTTTATGATGTTTTTTCTGCAATCGGTTGTTTATTCATTTTCCAACAATTATATCGAAGTCCAGGCATGAAGTCGAGATCAGAAGATAATTTTATGGGAAAAATTCTACGAGTCCGAAAGTGGCGTACGCTTACCTCATCGCTTATACAGGGTCTTTACAAATGACCGTAATATCGTATAGGATTCGTAGGTGGCCATAGGCTCGAGCCCGTTGCTGAATGAGGAAGATAAAATCCTATGGATTCATAGAGATGACAGATCGTAGCTGCAACCCAAAAAAAATTCCAACACCTACTGCGATGTTACGATCATTTATAAAAAATCTGTATAAGAAACTGAAGTCCAGAAAACATCATTAATCTGTACATTTTACAGACTATTATTACTATTATCGTATATTTTTAGTCCAAGGAATATATTACGGAGGTCATCCAAAAACTAATGGACATAAAAATACCTACATATTTGTTAGAATTTGTCCTATATTTCTGCTGACGAGCAATAGCTGGAGTTAATGACATATTTTTTTTTAATTAGAAGCTCCGAATTCTGGAGTGAATATGCTCGAATGGAATTAAATCTGTCAGAAAGCAAAGTGATAAAGAATATGAGATTTGAAAGTTAGTAGGTATTGTGTGGGGCACAATAGACCTCAAGGTCGCAATTGATTGTAACCCTTTTTCATTATAACTTCGTATACCTCTATAATTGGTATTGTGCGACATGACACACATAGTCCCATTTGTTTATGTTCATACTTCCATTTTTCTACTTAGTTCACAATAATTGGTAATATGTCATTTATATGATTCATATCACCTATATTCAATATAAGATATTGACAGATCCCTAAAAATGATTCACATATTTCTATATTGTTCAGATGTATATTGGTTTCATTTTCATTTTGAATTATTAAAGGCAGAAAACCCTCATTCGAATGAAATTGTGTTATCATCATATCATATGCTTCTGCAATTGAAGCATGTAATTAAAAAAAAAAGATGGAGGTAGCTCTTCATTATGAGTATAAATTCTTGAAATTCGTCTACCCAATCCAAACATGGAAAACATGTGTCTGAATCGAGAAACGCAGGGGCGGCTCCAGGATTTTCGTTTTGGGTAGGCCCAGTTTTTTTGTTTGGGTAGGCCCGGTTCAGGAATTACGTCAGGTACACCACCCCGTGCAAAGCCGAGGAGGTCCACAATAAGATATGAAAGGACCCCGCACTTTTTATAGATAAAGTGGCGACCGGTCAAATTTTCTGAAAGTTTGGTATGTTGTTGTACCCGACTCAGTGACCAAAAGTGTCAATGGGCCCAACCCAATCCTGTGGCTAGTTTTCCAAATACGGGGTGTTAAAGTTGAAAATTGTCCAGATTTTCGGATTTAATTTTTAATTATTAAGATTCAGATTGGATTTCTTTTGCATACACACGTTTACTACATGTTCTAGTAATGAAATTAGTGGATAAGTATGATTAAAAATATTTATATTTACAGGGCGATTCACGAATATATGACGGTAGTTTTTTGCCTACCCAGCCTACCCGCTAGAACCGCCACTGCAGAAACGACAAAGAAAAAAGATCTTTATGTTAAGTATCTAGTAATTGAACATTTGGCGGGAAACTGGAGTCCCCGAAAACAACATTAAATAGATGTACATATTTTTATTTTGATCGTATTTTTACGAGAAGTCCCGAAAAACATCATTTAATGTCTGTACATAATATTGGTACTCACTATTCTCGCATATTTTCAGTCCAAGGAAAATAATACGGAGGTCATCCAAAAACAAATGGATAAAAAAATACCTACATATTTATTAGAATTTGTCCTATGTTTTTGCTGATGAGGAATATTGCTGGAGTTTATGACATAATTGAACTATTGGGTTCATAAATAAATGTTTTTTCTTCAAACCATAATAATATCTACTGAGTCAATCGAAATATCAATACAACCGAAAGACATATTTTCGGAGTTTGTTCTGTATGTATCTCACCTCAAGAGGTATAAGGGTAGGGTTTTTGTCATAATTAATCACTTTTATTCCTATAAATATATTTTTTATGCTAGCAATAGTTCATTCATTTCTTACTGATGATATCAAAGTCCTTGCAGAGGCAGAGTTCGAGATTAGTCAAATTTTCTAGAAAACTATTCGGATCGTTTAATTTGAACATGAGCTATGCGAAACTCATGGTTTTCTAAATGTGAAAAACTCTTCTTTCATTCGTTAGTAACTATTTATAACCTTGAAATTTTTGTTTGTAACCATACCTCCAATAGAAAAATGACACCCTCAATATGCAAAGATAGCAATTTCCTGCGAAAAACAAAATACGATCAGAAAGTCCTACGTCAGTAACTTTTTGTAACAAAGAAATTGTCGTTTGTAACCTAACCTCCAATGGAAAAATGACAACCCTTACATTCGAAAATGCAGGAAAATTTTTTCGCAGTCGTTAGTAACTCGATAGTAACAAGCTGAAGATTTCAGTTTCCAATTGAATTATGTAAATGAATTTATTTTCAATTATGAAATCGATTCATTTTTAATTCAATGCTTATAATTTTTTTCATAAACTGATTTGTCAAAAGTAAACGTTATAATTGAATGATGAATTTCATTTTCCATTCGATATCTCGTGTAAGGTGAATATACAGGGTGACCATTTGAAAACGAAACAGACGAGATTACAGACGAAATAAATTTTTTCGATAGAAATGCTCGGACAGGTCGATTTCTGTTTCGAGGGGGACAACTTAAGATGTAGGTTACGGACGCATAGCGCTTCAACCCTTGCTACTACAACCCTCACCCCCAATTTTTGAATAGGGAAGATGGGGTGAGTGATACCTCATTTGAAAGGTATTTTTATACTGATTTCAGCACAGTAATTGTTTTTTCATTTTATGCATTAGTTCTCGAAATATTCTTAACTAAGTATTTGAAAATGAAGTGGTGTTTTCATGGCACTTGTAGTGTTTTTTTGTGAAAAATCGACATTTTGAGCTTCAAAACAACCATGACTGTGGCTTCCTTCCTTCAATCCACTGACATAGAAATTCCTAATCAAAATGTCGATTTTTCACAAAAAAAACACTACAAGTGCCATGAAAACACCAATTCATTTTCAAATACTTAGTTAAGAATATTTCGAGAACTAATGCATAAAATGAAAAAACAATTACTGTAAATATGATATAAAATCATTTGAGCGGTAAGGCGCTACCTATTCAATTGAAAGAAATAAGACACAAATCATTTCCCATTGTAAACAATGAAAAATGAAATGTGAATACGAACTAGGTCTCCGATACTGTTCACCCCATCAGACCGAATGATCCAACGTCAACTGAGAATCGCACCGACTGCAGTTTCGTCCTATTTAGGACTCATCAGGGTGGAATATCCCAAAGTCGACGCTGGATGGAAAGTCTTTTCGTCAAGATATGGATATCGGCCGTGCATTATGTCGGATGACTATTAATGAGCGACATCTATCCACCTTCAGAAAAGACCCCCCCTCGGTGATTGAATGAACAATAAAGGAAACTTTCTTCCAAATTGCAACACCAGATTGTGAATTTCAACGTTAAAAACGCCATCAATTCACCTGGGAAGCGCGGAGACGTTCGCAGTTTGTAGGTTTTTTCAAAACCCAAAAAAGTATAAATATGATATAAAATCATTTGAGCGGTAAGGCGCTACCTATTCAATTGAAAGAAATAAGACACAAATCATTTCCCATTGTAAACAATGAAAAATGAAATGTGAATACGAACTAGGTCTCCGATACTGTTCACCCCATCAGACCGAATGATCCAACGTCAACTGAGAATCGCACCGACTGCAGTTTCGTCCTATTTAGGACTCATCAGGGTGGAATATCCCAAAGTCGACGCTGGATGGAAAGTCTTTTCGTCAAGATATGGATATCGGCCGTGCATTATGTCGGATGACTATTAATGAGCGACATCTATCCACCTTCAGAAAAGACCCCCCCTCGGTGATTGAATGAACAATAAAGGAAACTTTCTTCCAAATTGCAACACCAGATTGTGAATTTCAACGTTAAAAACGCCATCAATTCACCTGGGAAGCGCGGAGACGTTCGCAGTTTGTAGGTTTTTTCAAAACCCAAAAAAGTATAAATATGATATAAAATCATTTGAGCGGTAAGGCGCTACCTATTCAATTGAAAGAAATAAGACACAAATCATTTCCCATTGTAAACAACGTATTCACATTTCATTTTTCATTGTTTACAATGGGAAATGATTTGTGTCTTATTTCTTTCAATTGAATAGGTAGCGCCTTACCGCTCAAATGATTTTATATCATATTTATACTTTTTTGGGTTTTGAAAAAACCTACAAACTGCGAACGTCTCCGCGCTTCCCAGGTGAATTGATGGCGTTTTTAACGTTGAAATTCACAATCTGGTGTTGCAATTTGGAAGAAAGTTTCCTTTATTGTTCATTCAATCACCGAGGGGGGGTCTTTTCTGAAGGTGGATAGATGTCGCTCATTAATAGTCATCCGACATAATGCACGGCCGATATCCATATCTTGACGAAAAGACTTTCCATCCAGCGTCGACTTTGGGATATTCCACCCTGATGAGTCCTAAATAGGACGAAACTGCAGTCGGTGCGATTCTCAGTTGACGTTGGATCATTCGGTCTGATGGGGTGAACAGTATCGGAGACCTAGTTCGTATTCACATTTCATTTTTCATTGTTTACAATGGGAAATGATTTGTGTCTTATTTCTTTCAATTGAATAGGTAGCGCCTTACCGCTCAAATGATTTTATATCATATTTATACTTTTTTGGGTTTTGAAAAAACCTACAAACTGCGAACGTCTCCGCGCTTCCCAGGTGAATTGATGGCGTTTTTAACGTTGAAATTCACAATCTGGTGTTGCAATTTGGAAGAAAGTTTCCTTTATTGTTCATTCAATCACCGAGGGGGGGTCTTTTCTGAAGGTGGATAGATGTCGCTCATTAATAGTCACATAATGCACGGCCGATATCCATATCTTGACGAAAAGACTTTCCATCCAGCGTCGACTTTGGGATATTCCACCCTGATGAGTCCTAAATAGGACGAAACTGCAGTCGGTGCGATTCTCAGTTGACGTTGGATCATTCGGTCTGATGGGGTGAACAGTATCGGAGACCTAGTTCGTATTCACATTTCATTTTTCATTGTTTACAATGGGAAATGATTTGTGTCTTATTTCTTTCAACAATTACTGTGCTGAAATCAGTATAAAAATACCTTTCAAATGAGGTATCACTCACCCCATCTTCCCTATTCAAAAATTGGGGGTGAGGGTTGTAGTAGCAAGGGTTGAAGCGCTATGCGTCCGTAACCTACATCTTAAGTTGTCCCCCTCGAAACAGAAATCGACCTGTTCGAGCATTTCTATCGAAAAAATTTATTTCGTCTGTAATCTCGACTGTTTCGTTTTCAAATGGCCACCCTGTATAGAAGCTAGATACTTATTTCAATCAGAATTGATTCCAAATGAGAATGAAGATTATCTGTTGCGATAATAATTTTTTTAATAGGTACTCTATACACCACTTTTAGTTATCGTGAGAAACTATGAATTTTTTGCACCCTAAAATGTTCGGTAATAATGTCAGTCTAGGAGTTTCAATGAGCAGCACCTAATTATTGAAAATGTTTTCAAAATGTTGAAATCTATGAAATAAACAAGTTGTGGGGAAGTGATCGGGTCATGAAAGAAACATGACATCGAAAAAGCAAGACTTTCTAAAAACGTTCCAACATTAAACAACATTTTTGGGATAGGTCTTGGAACTAGACATTAAATGCAAAAAATGATATACAAATTAAACAACAATGAGTATATCAGATTTGAATTGACCAAATGATTCTCAAACTTATATATGGCGAAATGAACCTATCTGCAATCATATGTACAAAATGTTCGCATATGTACAAAATGTCCCGGAACTCGACGTTAGTCATATATATATATATATATATATATATATATATATATTCTTTTGAAAGAGAGTAATACTAATACATACTTTTTCCTTAAATCAAACAATATATGGCATGAGGCACGTGTGAAGAAATGGCGACAAGGAACAGATTGTATAAAAAACAATCTTTTAATTATTTATACACGATTGAAATTTTTCACAAAGGTCGACATACTTTTATGGTATAATATTAAAAAAAAATATGTATCCTTAGAGTGCTCAAAGATACAACAACCTGGAATGATAATACTGTTTTTTTATATAAACAGATTTTGAGATAGCGAAATGAGGAGATTAGTGACACCGAATTATGTCCATCCTGTACATTCCTGAATAAAAACACCTTTGGACCGACCCGTCAATACCTATCATAATAATTATACTGAATGAAAACCTATATTCCTTGACAGCAATCTCAACTACAGATAAGTTTTAAAGAAAAATTGTATGAAATCCGAATTTAAACCTGAATAATTTTGCAACTGTTCTTTGTACATTAATGAAACTTTCTACAGAGGTGGACATACATCATGGTATCATATTTTGAGAAACTCAGGGTGGTCCCAAAGTCACTAACAAAGTTACATTCAGTTACTTATATAGCTTCATGGAACAGCCTGTATAACGAAACTTAACGTAGTGGGCGGTGTTTGGATATCTGTGATATCTTGTTATTCAGAACCCAAGGCATCATAATGAAATTCTGAAAATTAGAAGAATTATCCTCAAAATTTGAAGATTCGTTTTTTCGTAGCTGCAATTTTGGAACGCCTATAGAACAAACCGGATGTAAGACCTTCCTGAAAATCTGATATATTGTTCTTGAGGTTGATATAAATATAATATGTAAAAATGGGGAAAATTCACTGGACCCGCTTTTCCTAAGTAAGTGTGCGGGGTCCTTTCAAGGTTAGATTAAATTAAGGGAACATGTAAGTGATTGCAGGAACTTGAAACAAAATACAGGGTTGTCTAAGCATATGGAACTGAACACCATATAGATTTTGATGGTGCTTAAATATTGACTACACAACAGAATTTAACTGAGAGAATGTGTAGAGACGCGATTGGAGTTAAGAGCCAACATGACAATTTGAATTTGATTACTGATGATCATAGTTTTAGTGTTATGTATTATTATGTCCTTGATTGTATTAGAGAACGACAAGAAAGAAGAAATCATGACATCGTTTGAGTGGAAGCAGCACTTAATAAGCTTGTCACATATTTAAAAAAAAAAATTGTTTACTCTTGTTTCAAAGGGAACACCGTGTATTTTACCGATCAATAAGATGACATCAACGAACTACAAAGGCTTCAAGTTAAGTGCATTAGTTTTTTTAAAAACAGCTGTTTTTCTTCCCTATGATTTCGATGAACGAATCACATTTCATTTTGGTCCACTCCTCATTTCACTCAATTTGACGAGTTTTTGTCGGAATAAAATTAGTTCCACACCTGTGTCGAAAACAGGAAGCCGCGGCTCACCAATTTGGCACAATCAATTTTGGTGACAAACCTACGGGAAAAATATCTCGTAATATCGTACTCACGGATGCGTGCGATATCATTGGCGTGTTATTGAATCCAAAATTCCATCTGTGAAAAGGTCGGGAACGTCTCCGCAAGTATTAGGGGCGCATATCGGCATCCAACCCTGCTAAATCGCTTTTGAAAACTCTCGCTTACCCTCTGAATCGGTCCATATTTTACAATGCCATAAGAAATCTGTTTGAAGGCCCTCACAAAGATAACGAGATACTTGTATAGGTATAGGATGCGAATACGTCCGATATCATTTTCTATTTCTGTGCTCAAAAATCGAGTGGCCACTTCAGAGTCCACAACGTCGTCGGACGAAAAGACTCCAGTTAGAGATAACGTTTAAAAAAACTTTGAAGGTTTCGGAATTAGTTAACCGCAGGTCGCAAGGCTGTTATTCGAATATAAAGGGATTTTTGTGAGCATGCATCGGTCAGGGTTGGCGTTCGCCACTGTGGATGTCGGAAACATTTTTGTCGAATGGAAGGTTTTCAATTATCTATTTACATTCGATTCCTGATGCATTGGGATTGGGCAGTATTGCCCTTCAAAGGGCCCATGAACATTAAATGGGTTCAATTCGCGAATATAGCGTTGATAGTTACTAAGGTGGTTTCGTCTCTCTCGTGATAACTAAGTATTATAAATTTGAAGGTATCGTTGAAGCCGCAGATAAAAAGTTAATTCCGAGAGGTTTCCGTCAATAGTACATACATACTGGGCTGATTAGAGGAATCCGAAATAGTTATTTATGTATCAAGAGCCTTATATAGATCCTACTGCCCGATGGTCGTTAGGATCTAATAACGCTTGTGGTGCATACGAGATTTTATCTTTCACGAAATAGTGATTTACGTAACAAGTCAGGAAAATAGGGTTTTTTGGAAGAATAGACAAAATTCTAGGACGAGCCAGAGGCGAGTCCTGGAAGTCTGCGAGTCCAAAAAAACAAATTTCGGGCGTGTTGCGTACAATATTTTTTCGGCAACCGTGTAGAATTACAAATCGATCAGACGACACATTTCTTTATTAAACACTAGCTGGCCCGGCGAACTTTGTTTCGCCTAAATAATACCTATCACCTATACCATAGCCATCTTTATCTTAAGAAGGCCGTGCCTATACTTACAGTAGATTTCACAACGCAATCACCAGGGATCGAAGATCAACGGCTTGGTTAGATTTCTGAACTGTCAAATCGAGTATTCTCGATCAAGCTCCGATCACCGGTGATATGCTTTGTGAAACCCCCGTTAAAGTTGTATAAACTTACCATTGCAATTTTTTCAAGCAGGAGATAAATTAGGCATAATAAAAGTTCTGTCAAATGTCATCTGTCAACTGTCATCTGTCAAACGTCATCTGTCAAATGTCATCTGTCAAACGTCATCTGTCAAACGTCATCTGTCAAACGTCATCTGTAAAATGTCATCTGTCAAATGTCATCTGTCAAATGTCATCTGTCATCTGTCAAATGTCATCTGTTCATCTGTCAAATGACATCTGTCAAATGTCATCTGTCAAATGTCATCTCTCAAACGTCATCTGTCAAACGTCATCTGTCAAATGTCATCTGTCAAACGTCATCTGTCAAATGTCATCTGTCAAACGTCATCTTTTCCATGGATATGAGCTGTCACACAAAACAGAAATATATATATATATATATTCTTATGAAATGGAGCTGTTACAGATTTTAAAAATGCTTTGTCAACCTCTTTGAAGAAATGAAAAAAGAAGTACATTCGTAGAAGAAGATGCCCTTCAATATGAATATCTGAAAACAAATCCAATAACCCTACACTTATACGGGGAGACAGAGTTTTTGCTGAGGTTTTTATCTGTGCTCTTGCATCATACGCAGAAATGTATGGTGCCCCGTTTGACATTCCTCTGCTAATACTGAGATTAGGAGCGGGGAATGAATCAATATGTTTGTTTGAATGATCTGTTCCTTGTTGCCTTTTCGAGACACATGCCATAAAAAAAAAACAGAAATACAAAAATAATATGTCAATTACTAATTATGGGCAATTTTGAATTCAGTTATTTCCGCAAATATATTTATTACCCAAACATAAATCAAAAACATTTCAAAAATATAGAGAAAAGATGAAAATGGACAATTCACGATTGATGCTGATCGTCACAATCCGATTTACTTTACATTCCGGTAAAAATTCACTGTTCCACCAACTTGATCTGATAATAGCCTTCCATGTTATTATAAGTTCTATGCAAATTACACAATAATTGTATACATCGCCATTCATACTCTAGTCTAGTCTACCATTTCTGAATTTCCTACCCTTCAAGAAAATGAAATCCACCGTTGCCAGACAACTTCATGGCTTATAACTTCACAACGTTCTATTTTATCGAAAATAGCGAGTCCATTTCTCTCGTTCTATTTTATTATTGCATTTCTATTGAATACCGTGAAACTTCGTTCTACCATAGAATATTCTTATACCGTTGTTAGGTATTCTGTGGTAAGACCTACTATTCACTTGACATGCGATTCTGTGGAAGAAAAACTAACCTCCTTTGTCCAAATGTCAATATGGCATTTCGAAGTTTTGAACCAACCATAGATCGCCTTTTATTAAAAAAGAAAAGGGCTATTTTTAGGGTTTTTCCAGCAATAATTCTAATTTTTCTCGCCGTAAAAACCATCCTTGAACTTCAACGAACATTTTAAAAAAAGATTTGGCCAAATTGGTCGAGGCGTTGTTGAGTTATGCGCTTACAACACATTTTGCGATTCATTTTTATATTATAGATTTCAATTCTTATTTGAATTAAATAAAAACGGAACTGTCATCCGTTATTTCGTTGCTACTGTGATGATTATAACAATGACAACAACGACGTGATTTTTCCGGCCTAGTCCGGAAAGTAGGTACGTACTTCCCGGACTGCAAATTTCTCAAAGAAAAAGCGTCCGGGTACATTCCAAACGGTTGCCGAAAAAAATCATTTTATCACAATTAAAATCTATCTTAAAGATATAAAAAATATTTTGATGTTGCTCTTAGCCGAAATTAATTTTAGTTGACAATTCTCGTTTTTATTGAACAATCCTGTTTCTTGTCTGAAGATGTGGTCTCGTTACGACCACGAAACCGGTCACAATTTAAATAAATAAATATCATCACACAGGATTTTGTGGTTTTTAACCCACCACTGTACAATTTACATTCACCACAAATAATGGATACTCTTCATATATTAAAATAATTGCAATAATGTAACCCATAATAAAAAAAAAACTGATCTAGCCACTCATACACATGTTACAGGTCATAAGTTCAAATTAATGATTAGACTATAATAAAATAGATATGCCAGAATTGTTAGTAAAACGATTTTAATTGAGAAAAATAAAGCAGTAAACCACAGGGAAGATGTACAGGGTCTTAGTATTTTATAGAGTCAATTGTTATAAGTTTTTTTTTCCTTTCTAGTGTTGTTATTAATTTATTTTATGTTTCTTTGTAGGTTATGAATTTTACTTATCTATTCAATTAATAACCAAAACAAGAAGAAATTTTCTAGTCCACAGATTCTGTAATCATAGATTGCACCTCGTGTTCTATTGCGCCGTTTTCTATAATTTTCCTGAATGTATCAAGACGCTTCCTCAACTATACCTTTGATGATTTTAAAATTTTGTGACTATAATTTTTAATTCTTGAAATATTATATGTATGAATTGATTTTTTTGTGGGAACTCTTCCTCATATTTTAATGTTTCACCCTTGATAAAGAGGTAACTTTCCTAGAAACGTTGGCTTGGTTCTGAAATGAAAGTTGTACAGGAGTCCTAACTTCCCGATATTCTGTTTTCATTATGTGAATAATGTTTAGGTTCAATATTATCATCGATGAATTTGAATGGAATACGTTTGTTCATCTGATAATCTTGGGTGAATATTAACAAGTTTTTACCAAACTACGCTTGGGAAAATCGAGAGGAAGAGCTATTACATTCGAAAATGAATCAACAAAACTTCGTGCTTTTGTAACGAAATACCGGTCATTCAAGATTATCATTCCTATAAGGTTAATATTGCAGTATTGACTCACTTTGAATCGGTAGATAACCTCTTGCAGTTATTTCAATTCATATCAAAAATCATCTCAGGCAAAGATTCGCCCAGTTTTTCTTTGGAAAATCTTCTCAACAAAGCCGAATTCGGAATTTGGAGTTGAAATATATGTTCATATTGTTCAAGTCAAAGATTCACCCTGTATTCCTGAAAAAGAGAGATTGGTGGTGACAATTAAACTTTGTGACTCATGTAAAGAAAAGGCAAGAAGCAACAGATCGTTGAAGAGAAAAGATCAATATAAGTTTCCCAGCCTTAGAGCTCAGTATTTGCAAAGGCGATTTAACAGGGCATCATACAATCCTACGTATGATATAAAAACACAGATGAAATCCGGAGCAAGAACTCTGGTTCCCCCTTCCGACTGGTCTTATGTTTTCCCATGTGAGTGGAGGACTGTTGAAATATTGGATTCGTCCACATCAATCGAATAACCTGACATTCATATTGGAAAATATTGTCATAGATCCAAATTTCTCATTCCTTTCTCTGAAGGAGGCGAAGCATTTTGTATCAATCAAATGAATCAAATGAAGGAAAAACAAGCAAGAAGCAGTAACAGATACAAGGTGCGGCACGGAGGGCGGACGTTTTTCAGATGGGCATAACTTTCCCCCACTGAGGACGAGAGAAGTGGGGAAGGTGCCGTTAGACTCGTGTGTTCCTAGCATTTATTTATTGATCAACAGAAGACCAAGAGGACCTGTGCGAACAGTTCGAACGCCTGAAAATGTTGAACGCGTTCGACAAGCCATTCTTCGAAGTCCGTCGCGATCTGCTCGGAAACATGCTGCTGCACTTCGCCTCAGTGATCGTTCGGTGAGGCGAATTCTGCATATGGATCTTCGCTTTCACCCCTACAAATTGGCCATTGTGCAACAGTTACACCCCGGAGATTATGCACAACGAATGAACTTCGCACATGAGATGGAAGCACTGATCGATCAAAATGAGAACCTCATTTTGTTCATGAGTGACGAAGCCCACTTTCACCTCAACGGCATGGTTAACCGGCAGAATTGCCGTTATTGGGCTAATGAAAATCCGCAACACTTACACGAAAGACCGCTGCACAGCCCACAGCGCCTCCAGCACTGCATCACCGATTTCGGCCACCACATGCCTGATGTGATTTTCCACACTTGACTGTCTCAAATGCTATTTCCTTGAGAATCTGATTCCGTCAATAAATGTGTTTTTGAGTAAAAATTAACGCTTTTATTATTTTTTTTAAAACCATCCATCCTCCGTGCCGCACCCTGTACTAATGATTATCGAATAGCTCTATAGGTAGCGACCTATCTCATAAATAAAACAAATATTGTATCTACAACACCATCCGCCCATTTTGAAATTTATATAATGAACAATAATTATTGACCAAATGTCAATCGATAGTTATTTTAGTGTTTAGCAGAAAAGATAACATAGAGTTTATTTGACTTGGCCAAAGTTACAGGGAAATATGCGATGGCTGATAAATCGCAAAAATGAATTAATCAATTAATGAGAATAATATGAATTCATTCGGAACTCATACAATTTTCCGTTGTTCAATGGTGTTGATTGAATGTTATTAACACAGTAATTGTGCAATTCAATCTGGTAATTTCATACTGTTATTGTTCTACTGGTTTCCAATATTTCACAGAATGAAATCAATTATTATTTATGTGGTGGATGAAGAGACACGAGTTCTGTTTTAAAACTCAGATTTCAATGATATAGATGATGTTATTGTGTTTATAGATTGAAGCATCACTTATTTACTTCCGGATTATACAGGCGGGTACATATATTTTTAACTGCAAATTCTTGTTCCAGCTTTGTTCGAAAGTTGTCCATATGGTCTCGAATATCCCTGAACAAAAAACTTTTGTCTCATAACTTTTGAATAGTTATTATGAAGAATATGAATTTCAGTGAGAGTAAACTACATATTTATGATATGGTTAACTCTACAGTAATGGATGAAGACGAATTCTTTTTGAATTCATTAGAACACTGGAACTGGAATGTTCGCTCGACAGTTCAAATAAGGTAGAATAGACCGTCGCGGTGCTCAACACCCCTAACCTTCATGATTCATAATTTTTCGTAAACGAATACGTTAAGAGGTTTAGCATGTTTCAGTTGATATTTCATAAATTAATCTAGTCAGCAAAGTACCGACGAGGTTTTAAAAGATCTTTCAATATCTGCCATTTTTTCATCAACGTAGATTGCATTGTAGCTAGCGGATAGATACTCTTAGCGATCCCCCTGATGACATAGTGTTCGAACAATTATATGAGGACATAACCTAGGCAATCAAAGCGGAGAATGCATATAACTCGATTATTATGAGTGACTTCAATGCCAAAGTAGGAAGTCTTAACTAAGATAACATTCTAAATAGAGGAAATTTTTACCAAGGATATATAAACGACAGGGGAGAAACCTTAATAAATTACCTCCACAGAGAGAACCTGTATTTGATGAACACCTTCAAAAAACCAGAAAATCGAAAATGGACATGAAGGAGCCCGGACTCTAGAACAAAAAACGAGATCTACTACATCATAAGCAATAAAAGATATTCCATAGCAGATGTCACCACCCTGAACAAGTTCGATATGGGAAGCGATCATAGACTGGTGAGAGCGAAATTGATATTGAATATAGACCAGGAAAGAAACAAATTGATACATACAAAAAAGTTTCCAACAATATCGGAACTGAAACAGAGCGAAAAAAATACCAAAGTTACCTAAATAAGAGAAGTCTTTCACCAACCAAACTGTTGTCAATGAGCATAAATGAAATATGTAGAACACAAAATTAAAACAGACATCATAACGGCAACGAAGAAAGTTTGCCATGCCAAAAAACCTGAACAGAGTAAAATATCTCCACCAACTAAATATCTTATATATCTAATGGATGAGAGAAGACATTTAAAAAAGGACACAACAGAGAATAAAGAAATAAATAGACACATCGGGAAAAAGATAAGAGAAGACGTAAGAAATCATAACACGGAACTCATAAGGACGACAATAGAAAACAACAGAAATATGAAGGTATTAAGGAAAATTAACTCTATCGGAAAAACACGAATACATCTGTTGAAGAATGAACAAGGACAAATAAAACCCAGTAGAAATGATCTTGTTGAAATAACGAAACGATGCTACAAAACTCTGTATTCGTCTAAAAACCCAAGACCACAAAATGTAAAACTAGTACACATAACAAATATCGGCTCGAAGGACCTACCTGACATCACACAGGATGAAATTTTACTAGCTCTGTCACAGATGAAAAGCGGTCGTGCTCCTGGAGAGGATGATATTACTAAGAGATGTTACAGTTAGGAGGCACTGCCGTCATAAGGTCTCTATCTACAGGTCCTCTTCAACAATACAAGTGCATTCAGAACGGAACGATTCCTTATGATGATATGGAATGATGCTCAAGTGGTAATACTGCACAAAAAGGGTGATAAACTAGACATAGGTAACTACCGTCCTATAAGCTCTCTCTCGCATCCATACAATCTCCTCATGAAAATCATCACCAACCGACTATGCGGAAAATTCGACAGCTACCAACCCACTGAACAAGCAGGTTTTCTCAAAGGCTTTAGAACTATCGAACAGGTTCAAAACATCAAAGTACTTGTTGAAAAATGTAACGAATATAACATCCCACTACACTTTGCTTTCATTGACTACAATAAAGCCTTCGACTCGATAGAACTTTGGGCTGTACTTCGGGCGATGGATAATGCGAAAATAGATAGGAGATATAGAGAAATCCTCCAAAATATATACGATAAGGCCACAATACAAGTAAAAATAAACGAAGAACTGAAAACAGACAAAATAAAGCTCCAGAGTGGTGTCAGGCAAGGAGAAACAATTTTATCAAAGCTGTTTACTTTGGCTTTAGAGGAGGTGTTTGAACAACTCAATTGGGACCACAAAGGAATCAATATTGACCACCTTCGTTTTTCTGATGATATCGTTCTTGTCAGCAGCGACCTAGAAGAACTTAAAGAAATGATCGGCGAATTAAGAATAGTCTCGGAGAAAGTTGGGCTCACCATGAACATCTCTAAGACGAAAATCCTTACAAAAAGTGCAACCCCAAAAGATATAGCTGGCACTTGTATCGATTCAGTCAGTGAATATTGTATATATCTTGGACATCTCATGAAACTGGGAAAAAAATCAGCAAGCCGAGATCAACAGGAGAATAAGAATGACCTGGACTGCTGTAGGAAAACTAGGGAATATACTGAAGAACAAAGATATTCCGATTAATCTGAAAACTAGGGTCTTCAATACTTGTGTTCTCCCGGTCTTGACATATGGACTAGAAACAAGAGCGCTGACAACTCGAGCAGCGAACAAGTTGAGAACAACTCAGCGAGCAGTGGAGCGATTAATGCTGGGGGTTAGCCTTCGAGAACATGTCCGAAACGAAGAGGTGAGACGACGAACAAAAGTAGATGACGTCATCCAACGTACAGCAATGTCAAAATGGTCTTAGGCAGGACATGTAGCCAGACAGAAAGAGGCAAGATGGACGTGGCGCATAACACAATGGCGACCACGATTACAGAAGAGGGTAGACCCCCCAAGAGTTGGATGGACGATATAAAAAACATAGCTGAAGTTAACTGGTATTTGGAAGCGAGAAACCGTGACAGTGACAGATGGAAGGTACTTGGGGAGGCCTATGTCCAGGAGTGGACGTCCAGCGGCTGATGAAGAAGAAGATTGCATTAGGTCTTTCAAAATAGGGTTTCAATTGGATAAATCGAGTTTCAACTGTGCCAACGATATCCGACAATTTTTTAATAGAGAACCTTGAAGTTTTTCATGTTTCAGCATTAATGGAGCGTTTTTATTTTTTTTGGCACAAGTCCAATTTTCCTAGAAAAATTTTTCAAAGATGAACAATATCGTTATTTCGCTCCAAGGAAAATGTACATATCCGCTCTAAGCATGACGGAGCACCACCTCTCTTTGCCTTGAATGTGGGAAATCACCTGGATGTAAATTATCCGAACAGATGGATTGGTCATGGAGGCCCTATTGCTCGGCCACAAAGATCTCCTGATTTGAACCCTTCAGTTAATTTTGAGTGGGGACATCTGAAAACAAAAGTTTATAAGGTTGAAATTAGAGGTAGAGAACACATAGTTGAAAGAATTTTCGAGGAAAGTAATATCTTGAAGCAAAATCAATCCCTCATTAGAAGGTCAATTGGAAATTTAATAAAAAGGTCGCGAATATGTATTCAAAAAATCATCTCCAAAATTCTATGTGAATTTTGTGTTAATCCACAGTTTTGCCTTCCATAATATGTTACGAATATTTATTCCGTATAATCTGTTGTAGATTTTTTGGTTGACTTAGGCAAGTATAAAGATATTTTCTGCATTGAATGATTTTATCGATACATCAGAATATGAGTGATCATTGGACGATACAGCTTTACAATTCAGTTCAGAATATCCTCGATGCCTTGGGGCGAAATAACGATATTGTTCATCTTTAAATTTTTTCTAGGAAAACTGGACGTGTGCCAAAAATAAATGAAGACGCTCCAGTAATGTAAACTTATGGCAGAATCTGAAGCAGGTAGCGAATTTTTGAAAACGGAATTTAATCTGAACTTATCATAATTTCCACCTTGTATTTTTGAAATTCAGACGAATGGTGATTCAGAACAAAAACGACACATGGGAGCGAAAATGTCAAGAAATAGAGTCCTATATAGGAGGAGCAAGATCATCCGAATCATGGAAACTGATCAAGGAACTGAGGAAAGAAAGCTCAAACAAGGTCAATCTAAACCCAATAAAACTGGAGAGATGGAAAGAATTCTTTGAGCGAGAACTGAATGAAGACAGAGAACAATATTTAACACAGTCACCAACCAACTACTTCATTCAGGGACAACATATACAAGTCAGTGAGGAAATGGTCCGGAAAGCATTAAAGAACATGAAGTATAAGAAAGCTGCAGGACCTGAAGGAATCCCAGCAGAGATGCTGAAAAATGGCACAAAAAAACTAATAGAGATGCTGCGCCATCTTTTCGAGAAGCTTATAAATGGAGCGGCAATACCGGAAGTCTGGAAGGAAGCTTGGATCACACCAATCCATAAAAAAGGCGTCAAAAGTGAGTGCCAAAACTACAGATGCATTTCAGTGACGAGTACCTTCAGTAGAATATATGGGAAAATATTGAGAAATATAATCGAAGATGAATTCGATCCCCATGATATTGAGCAGCAATCGGGTTTCAGAGCTGGCAGGTCATGTGTAGACAACATCTTTAGCATAAACCAAATAAATGAGAAAAAAACAGCAACCAATCGAGAAGTTCACCTTCTATTTGTAGACCTTACGAGAGCATATGATACAGTTCCGATAAAGAAACTGTGGCAGGTATTAGAGAGGTCACCAATCAACAGCACGGCGATCAGTGCAATTAAGCAATTATACGCACAATCCTACTCAAGAGTGAAACTAGGAAACTCTCTGTCGCCAACCTTTACAGTTACAAAAGGTCTCAGGCAGGGCTGTTGTTTGTCTCCCACTCTGTTTAAAATTTACTTAAATGAGGCTTTGAAGAGATGGCGAAGATCTTGCAATGGAATGGGAATTCACCTTACAGATGACACAACGCTTTACACACTCCATTTTGCAGATGATCAGATTGTGATTGCACAAGATAGAGAAGATCTGGAATTTATGTCAAGAAGACTTTTCGAAGAATATCATAATTGGGGCCTCACAGTAAACCTGAGAAAAACAAAATATATGTGTGTTGGCGGAGAGAAGGAAAAGTTGACGGTGAATGATGATGTCGAAATAGACGCCTGCGATGAATACATCTATTTGGGGACGAAAATAACAGCAGATGGAAGAACACAAAATGAAATAGAGAGCAGAATAAATAAGGGAAAAACAACGATAAGACACTTAAACTCGATACTATGGTCCAAAAGCATTTCAGCTGAGAAGAAACACTATATTTATTCCACAGTATTCAAGAGCATCGTCCTATATGGAAGCGAAACATGGCAGTTAACGAAAAACCTCGAAAAAAGACTGTTGGCTCTTGAAATGGACTATTGGCGAAGATCAGCCAGAGTATCGCGAATGGATAAGGTGAGAAATGAAAGAATAAGGGAACTAATGAAGGTGGACAAGACAATAATAGAGGATACTCAGCAAAAACAACTAATTTGGTATGGACATGTTGAGAGGATGTCAGATCAAAGGATTCCGAAACTTGCTCTGAGGTGGATACCGAGCGAAAGAAAAAAGCGAGGAAGACCGAAAGTTACCTGGATGAGCGGCATACAAAAAGCCATGTCTGAGAGAAACCTGAGACCAGGAGAATGGGAGGACAGAAGAGGCTGGAAGCTGGGAACCGGAAGGCGTAGGACGCTATAAACCCGGATATATATATATGTTATTCGCAATAGCCGAAATCGGCCACTGTCCGAAATTTTTGCCCACAACGCGTTATGGGTATCCAAATTTACCCACGATGCGAATAGATGTTCTTTTTTCGAGCACTGAGTAAAGCAGAATACCCAAAACGCGTTGTGGGTAAATTAGATAATCCACAATGCGAATTCGATTTTAACGCGCTTTCATTCTGCGTTGTGGACAATTTATTTTACCCACAACGGGTTGTGGGTATCGCACTTTACCCAGAAAGCGATGAACCAGAATTTGTATTCGAAGTCAGTGTGCTGTAGGTTGAGTACTGGCAAGTACGAGAAGCCATTATCATGAGTATCTAACGTGAATAGATTACGCACCTTGTGAATTCTCAAGTTTGATTGAAGGGCCTCTTTTCGAAATTATATCAATATGAAAACCTAATTTGAACAAAAACTAAGTGAACGTATGCTAGAAAAAAAAAAGACAGGTCGTTGTTATTGTTATTATCGGACGAACGTTATTTGGAGTTAGTAAATGAAATCAAAGTGGCACTACAGAGAAAACAGGATGGGCTTCAATTATCATCCAAAAAATATCGAAGATTGAAAACATATGATTTATTAACAGTTGGCCAAAAAAAAACTTGTTAACAAGGAACGTTCAGGAAACCAATCTGGCTTTATGAAATGCAATAGACCTTTCCAGAATACGTAGAACAAAGATGAAAGATGTGAACTAAACCAGAATGAGAGAGAAACAGGTATATGTATTTCATGAGCAACTTGTGGGCAGCTTTAAAAGATGCGCAAACCTTAGTGCGAGAGAGAAGAGAAAGAGAGGGAGGGAAGCAATGAAATGAGATTCTACTGTTTTTATCGTACCGTGACCCTTACTTAGTAACACAACATTGTTGAGGCATAATAGAATTTTGATTTTCGATAAACAATACAACAAATAACATCCACATCCAAAACGTCGACTACGTGAAATAATAATATCAATTGTCAAATGTCAACGATCTGAGGGGGAAATTTTGACGACCAATAATATTCATTCTTAGCCCACAAAAGACGCGCGCAACTCTCACCTGCACAGGTAATTCTGGAAAGGTCTATTGTTTGAAAGGATGTCAAACTAAGGCGTGTGCATGTGTGAAATTGAATATAAAATATAATTCAAGATTTCATAAAAGTACTTGTGAAAAGAAATAATACCTATTTGTTTTTAGTTCTACTAAGTTGTTGATATATCGTTTTGTTTCACCTCTATGAACTTTCAATGTAAGTAAGAAGAGGAATAACGGCATGCAGACAATTGAATATTTTTTGAAAATTATTTCTCTTCTTAATTATATACACAGACGTTAAACTTATTCTAATTTCAATATAAGGTTTTTTGTAATCATTGTTTTACTTGAAACGTATTTTGGGTAAAGCGAAATGGACAGACAGCTTTTTCTCTTTTGTGTCCAATTTTTCAATGAGTTATCAATATTACATCATATATTTCATTTGCTGCACATTAAAAATCTAGGCCAGATTGGTTTGCTAAACGTCCTATGTTAACAAGTTTATCCTTCTCTCCACCAATTAATGGATCAAACCGTTTTGATCTACGATATTTTTTGAATGATAATTCAAGTCCATCCTGTTTTCTTTATAGTGTCACTTTGGTTTCATACATAATCTCTAAATGACCTCCTTCTGGTAATAATAACGACCTGTTCACTTTGTTCGAATTCAGCTTTCATATTGAAATATTTTCGAAAACACGCACTAAAACCAAAACACAGTCAAACCAATTTCAAGACATCACAAGGTATCCAGGCACTGTGGTAAGTAATCTATTCATGCCACTCGTAATACTCGCTACTCGTACCTGTCAGTATACAACCTACAGCAGGCTGACTTCGACGACAAATTCTGGTTCATGGTTCATCGCTTTCTGGGAAAAGTGCAATGCCCAGAACGCGACGTGGGTAAAATGAATTGTCCACAACGCAGAATGAAAGCGCGCTAAAATTGGATTCGCATTGTGGATTATCCAATTTACCCACAACGCGTTCTGGGTATTCTGCTTTACTCAGTGCTCGAAAAAAGAACATCTATTCGCATCGTGGGTAGATTTGGATACCCATAACGCGTTGTGGGCAAAAATTTCGGACAGTGGCCGATTTCGGCTATTGCGAATAACATATATATTTTTGAAAAAGATATTGATCAAGCTATATCAAAGTTATGAATGAGAGAAAAATCGGTTGAATCGGACAAATCAACGTGTAGACTCTCAATAAAGGTCCCCAACCATAAACCAAACATTGTTTTGAAACTGTCTTGACTAGCGTAAACTTTTCGTGAAATCTGATGGTCTCCTCCGGAATCACCCTGTATATTCTCACCCTACTAAGTTTTTCTAAAACATATTATGATTTTCAACAACTGACCACTCTACATAGAACGGTTACAAAGTTAAACAAATCGGAATAAAAAAAGGCATATTTTCTACGGTCGGCAGAGTTCTAACGGGGTTCTTGCGACTCTCACACGTTTCCTTGTTGACCAACCCATTAGCCACTTGGCCACTATTTGTCTGATGCACAGTGTAACCAAATATCGTCACAGAACACCTGTTATTCCAACCACATATTGTTATTTATCCAAGTTTTTGTCAGTGAAATCGAATTTGAATCATAATAGTAGTAGGATATTCTAGGAGACAAACTATCGGTAATAGAACATACCTACCGGGTTTTTTACCATGATTTTTCTCACAATAGTTTCACGAAATCGACTGATGTTTTTTAAAATGATTTCACAAAATAAAAAATATACAGAGTGGGCAACATATTGATTGCGACTTCATTTTTTCTAATGGAACACCCTATATATTTTTCCATATTTGGCAAGCTCTTTTTCCCCTTATTTCGAATATATAACATATGTTTGGTCTATCCCTGTCATTTTGAGTACCACAGAGTTTCAAATTTCAAGAACCAATTTCAGTAGTTGACATTATTTATTCTATACTACCGAGTATACTTCCAAGTATACTGCCATAGTTTTTAATTTTTTATTTGATATTGTAAGGTATACATTGAGAAAATATTGCTTTCAAGTAAATTGTTCGAATATAAAGATAAAAGAATTTAGAATGTATTTTTTTATTCCGTTGTTTCATTTCAAAAAATTGAAACTCTGAAAATAAAAGAGACAGACCCACATACGCATATATATTCGATATCAAGAGAAAATAACCAATTTAAATAGCGAAGAATATACAGGATGTTCCATTGAAAAAATTGAGTTGCATTCAATATGTTGTTCACCCTGTATAAATTCCAATAGACGTAATCATTTTCAAAAAAAATATCCGATTTCGTACAATTTTTGTATGAAATATTTTTATGTATCTTTTTTTGAAACAGAGTTAGAGGGGGGGTCAATTTATAGTGAAAAACCTGGTACATTCCGAACTTTGAAATGACATTCTGCATCATGAATTTTGAAGAAGGGATTGTTACCAATTTTCACTGCTTTCAATAAAAAATGGCGGATTTCCATACAAATTTTCATTCAGGGATTTCATTCCTTGTTTATGCGAAGTTTCAGAGCTTGAGTTCCAAAAGTTTGGGCTGGGCGTTAGTGGTCAGTCATCATCACTTTCCTCTCTTGATACAGGGTGGTCTAGTTCAAAGGGCGGAAAATCTAGGAGACAGTTGATAATCTTAAAATAATATGAATTCTCTTCACGAACATGATCTCAAATTAGTGTCCTCCAAGAATAATATTGGAAATGCTATTTCTGGCATATAGAGGCCTGATGAAGCAGATGTGAATCTGCGAAACGTCGCTAAATATATGTTGTGAAAACTATCAAAAATTCATTTGTCCTATTCCCACAAATTCATTTTCAATATCTCTTCATGAACTTTCTTCGATAAATGCTTCATTCACAAAGCAAGTTTGATTTGGAAAAAACGAAGTGAATAATTTCTTCAAACTGTTCTAGGCCTCAAACAACAGGGTGGTTGCTATATTTGTGATAATATTGAATTTTGAATTTCTCATACAATTTGAGAGAAAAAGCTGCGTTTTATTTTTTCGCATTTTTTTGCGCATATGGAAGAGAGTGAAAATTCAGAATGATTAATGATTTGTTGAATCCACGAAAACTGAAACAAAGAACTGCAAAAATATACAGATTAGTGAACTAAAGAAATTGTTTGAAACGAAATCCACCAAAGTCAATACATTTTCGGTTCGGATATGACCACATGTGGCCAAACCGCTGCGCTGGTCCAATTTCATTGACCTTGTCATTGATAATAATTATGAAACTTTCAGCAACCCCGAAACGAGGAGGGGCTCCATGTGGAGAGGCTCCATTCAGTTGCATCTCTGTTTCATTTAGTTTTATCTGTTCCATAATTCCATAAAAAACACCCTGTAACTCTGTGAATATTCCCTTATAAGAACACAAACCACAGGTTCATACAAATTCCTGATGGGGTTGCAACCCTCCCCAGGGGGTTGCTTGTAGAAACAAAAACCAGCTTTGTTTCCCAGATCATGTCCCTGTCTGAGTGTTTCCACAAATTCTGATTCGTTGTTGAGTTATTGAGAGTGGACACATTTATAGCGTGTTGCTACCAATTGTGAATCGGGATGGGGCTACGTTTCGTTCCAGCATCGCTTACGATGGACTCATCAGATTGGCTAATGTTACAGTGGCTATATTACCACAGTGACGACAACTCGTGTCTCATTTTCTATTGGTCGGCCGCCATGTTTTGTCGAAATGACAGTGCGCAGATTTTCTAACCCATCTATGATTGTTATTGTTTATTTTCTTTCGAGAGTTATGGCCATTAAGCTAATGACTGATCAATCAAGATGAATATACTATTGGCAAATAATAATCTTCACTTGTGTATGCAGCTCTTCAGTTTTTTCTGAATAATAATTTAAGTTAGAAGTTGAAGATAACCAGTATTTTCGATCTGTATCTTCGGTAAAATAGATAGCACGATTCAGTTCATTTGCAACGTCATATCTTAGATCGAATTCATGGAACATAATGTTACTTCCTAATGAAATTGAGACCTATAATATGAAATATTGCCGTAAGTTTCCGATGTAAAATTCAAAAATACCGCCAAAACATCTCGACAAAACATGGCGGACTTTTGACAGTTTTATAGCCAGTTGTCGCCACTGTGGTTATACAGTCACTGTAGGTATCGCTACAGTGGCTATATTACCACAGTGACGACAACTCGTGTCTCATTTTCTATTGGTCGGCCGCCATGTTTTGTCGAAATGACAGAGCGCAGATTTTCTAACCCATCTATGATTGTTATTGTTTATTTTCTTTCGAGAGTTATGGCCATTAAGCCAATGACTGATCAATCAAGATGAATTTACTATTGGCAAATAACAATCTTCACTTGTGTATGTAGCTCTTCAGTTTTTTCTGAATAATAATTGAAGTTAGAAGTTAAAGATAACCAGTGTTTTCGATCTGTATCTTCGGTAAAATAGATAGCACGATTCAGTTCATTTGCAACGTCATATCTTAGATCGAATTCATGGAACATAATGTTACTTCCTAATGAAATTGAGACCTATAATATGAAATATTGCCGTAAGTTTCCGATGTAAAATTCAAAAATACCGCCAAAACATCTCGACAAAACATGGCGGACTTTTGACAGTTTTATAGCCAGTTGTCGTCACTGTGGTTATACAGTCACTGTAGGTATCGCTACAGTGGCTATATTACCACAGTGACGACAACTCGTGTCTCATTTTCTATTGGTCGGCCGCCATGTTTTGTCGAAATGACAGTGCGCAGATTTTCTAACCCATCTATGATTGTTATTGTTTATTTTCTTTCGAGAGTTATGGCCATTAAGCCAATGACTGATCAATCAAGATGAATTTACTATTGGCAAATAATAATCTTCACTTGTGTATGCAGCTCTTCAGTTTTTTCTGAATAATAATTTAAGTTAGAAGTTGAAGATAACCAGTATTTTCGATCTGTATCTTCGGGAAAATAGATAGCACGATTCAGTTCATTTGCAACGTCATATCTTAGATCGAATTCATGGAACATAATGTTACTTCCTAATGAAATTGAGACCTATAATATGAAATATTGCCGTAAGTTTCCGATGTAAAATTCAAAAATACCGCCAAAACATCTCGACAAAACATGGCGGACTTTTGACAGTTTTATAGCCAGTTGTCGTCACTGTGGTTATACAGTCACTGTAGGTATCGCTACAGTGGCTATATTACCACAGTGACGACAACTCGTGTCTCATTTTCTATTGGTCGGCCGCCATGTTTTGTCGAAATGACAGTGCGCAGATTTTCTAACCCATCTATGATTGTTATTGTTTATTTTCTTTCGAGAGTTATGGCCATTAAGCCAATGACTGATCAATCAAGATGAATTTACTATTGGCAAATAACAATCTTCACTTGTGTATGTAGCTCTTCAGTTTTTTCTGAATAATAATTTAAGTTAGAAGTTAAAGATAACCAGTATTTTCGATCTGTATCTTCGGTAAAATAGATAGCACGATTCAGTTCATTTGCAACGTCATATCTTAGATCGAATTCATGGAACATAATGTTACTTCCTAATGAAATTGAGACCTATAATATGAAATATTGCCGTAAGTTTCCGATGTAAAATTCAAAAATACCGCCAAAACATCTCGACAAAACATGGCGGACTTTTGACAGTTTTATAGCCAGTTGTCGTCACTGTGGTTATACAGTCACTGTAGGTATCGCTGGGGGCAGGCGCCCTCTGCTGAGCGCGTGCTCGAGCCCTGCGCGTGCAGAGTTCTACACACTGGTGGACTAAGTGTCGCCACACCTTTAAATGAGACACCCTTGTTTGAAAAGAACTTTCGATCCATTTCTTTGGTTCCAGTTTTTTCTGAAATATTTGAAAAGCTCTTGTGTTCTCAGTCACTTGCGTATTTTGAGAATAATAACTTGTTCAGCTGTCATCAGTTTGGTTTCAGAAAGGGTAGAAATACTCTTGATGAGATCTTAAAGTTTGTTGAGAACACATTTCATTGTTTTGAGGAGGGTGAATATTCGTTCTTCTTATTTTTGGACGTACGAAGGCCTTCGACTGTGTGGATCGCCGAGTTCAGCTTAGTAAGTTGAGGGCTTATGGATGCTCAGGGGACAGGTTGACTCTTACTTGACGAAAAGATTCAAAGGTGTTTTCAGCGATCATACTTGATCTCGTCTGAAAGAAATCAATTATGGAGTGCCCCAAGGTTCTATTCTTGGGCCTCTATTAGTTTTGATTTTGATTTATGATCTGCCTCTGTACAGGGTGGCCAGATTTCGATGATTTAGTACTACAACTCCTAAACTATAAGAGATAGAGAAAAAGTAGTATACATGTCATGTTCTCTTTTTTTGAGAAACCGAAATTGCTTGAAACCCCAAGTTGCTACGCCGTCTAGTTTCCGAGCTACAGGGCGATTTTGGAATTTGGCCAATTATTATAATTGACTATAACTTCCGTATTACAGGATCTACGCTCTCGAAACTAAAACATCTTTAGGGCACTTTTTTTACTGCTTTTCAGCGGTGCTATTGGATTTTTTGTATCTGCTCAAATTTCGGAGCTACAACAAAAAAAATTTTTTTTCAAATGGAAACCATAATGGAAAATGATATTTTCGAATAGGTCTTTCTTCATCGATTTCAAAAATATATATCATGTTATACTTCCGAGTTCACTATATATCGAAAATTTCGAAAAAACACTTCTCGTTCAACAAAATCCAAGCAGGCTTTGATTCACTTCCTTCAAAACTGGGACGGTCATAGAATTCCATGTCTTATTTATTTTCACTTGTCAAATTCAATTCAGTTTCATCATTGTTGTATCGTCTGGAGCTTCTAACATTCTTATAAGGTCATAGAATTCGATATCTCACATTTATTGTATAAGCTGCCAAATTGATTCAGGAAATATTAGCTTTATTATTGCTCAGACCAATAGAGGTGCTTCGCAAAACTTGTTGATTCTAGTATAATTTCTCTGCTGAATTGAAAAATGAAAAGCATTTGAATACTTATGTAACCCGTTGATAGCAATAATAAATATTTCCATGAGGGGCAAAAAAAGCTCCTTCAAGAAAAAATATAGATTCATTTGAAAAAAAGTATATTCACAGCAAATGTTCAAATCGTAGTCCATTGGAGCGAGCCATTGGAGGAAATACATAAATTGCATGATGCAGTTTCATCATTGTATCGTCTGGCGCTTCTAAAGTTCTTATTTATATGACATCATGCAATTTATGTATTTCCTCCAATGGCTCGCTCCAATGGACTACGATTTGAACATTTGCTGTGAATATACTTTTTTTCAAATGAATCTATATTTTTTCTTGAAGGAGCTTTTTTTGCCCCTCATGGAAATATTTATTATTGCTATCAACGGGTTACATAAGTATTCAAATGCTTTTCATTTTTCAATTCAGCAGAGAAATTATACTAGAATCAACAAGTTTTGCGAAGCACCTCTATTGGTCTGAGCAATAATAAAGCTAATATTTCCTGAATCAATTTGGCAGCTTACAATAAATGTGAGATATCGAATTCTATGACCTTATAAGAATGTTAGAAGCTCCAGACGATACAACAATGATGAAACTGAATTGAATTTGACAAGTGAAAATAAATAAGACATGAAATTCTATGACCGTCCCAGTTTTGAAGGAAGTGAATCAAAGCCTGCTTGGATTTTGTTGAACGCGAAGTGTTTTTTCGAAATTTTCGATATATAGTGAACTCGGAAGTATAACATGATATATATTTTTGAAATCGATGAAGAAAGACCTATTCGAAAATATCATTTTCCATTATGGTTTCCATTTGAAAAAAATTTTTTTTGTTGTAGCTCCGAAATTTGAGCAGATACAAAAAATCCAATAGCACCGCTGAAAAGCAGTAAAAAAAGTGCCCTAAAGATGTTTTAGTTTCGAGAGCGTAGATCCTGTAATACGGAAGTTATAGTCAATTATAATAATTGGCCAAATTCCAAAATCGCCCTGTAGCTCGGAAACTAGACGGCGTAGCAACTTGGGGTTTCAAGCAATTTCGGTTTCTCAAAAAAAGAGAACATGACATGTATATTACTTTTTCTCTATCTCTTATAGTTTAGGAGTTGTAGTACTAAATCATCGAAATCTGGCCACCCTGTACATGCGGGCAACTATTCAACAATTCTTTTTGCTGAAGACACGACTGTCCCGCTGGCATTCGATTCCCTGACTGCCTTGCTAGAGCAGCTAGGGTGCGGTTGTACAGTCGAGGGTTCTCGACTGGTTTACCTCTAATGTTGTTGGTAATAAATGAGTAGAAGACCATCAGGCTTATTTTTTCTTCCAAAGAGATGGACTCTCCTGACCTGACTGGTATTAAGAGGTTTCTGGGCCTACCATTGGATAGTATAGTACATTGGAGTGTTCATGCCGACCAGCTCGCAGGGAGATTGTGTGAGAGTATATTTCTTCTCAGGAGTCTGTCCAGTCGTTTATCTCCTAAAAGCCGTAGAACGACTCATTCTGCGTTGGTTATTGAATCTCTGCTTAGTATGGCATTCTTGCTTGGGGCAATTTTTCTTCACGCAATATTTTCACTTCAAAGGAGGGCCGTTACTTTCTCCTGTTTGTATATTTTTGAAACTCTGATACACACAACATTATTGTCCTTTGTGAGGTAAATGGTCATTTTCATGATTATCCTACAACAGGCAGGCACCTATTCCGCAGTAACTTCAGTCGGAAAAATTGAATAATGAACTTCCTTAATCTGTGAAGGCCTTTCATACAAAGGTTTCTAAAAATACCGTGAAATCAATGTTAATAAAGTGTAACTTTTATAGTTTGGATGAATATTTTGATTTTATCTTCGCTGAAGTTTGGCCTTCTAGTTAGATTGCTAGTTTATTTTTATACGAAGTGATTATGTTTTTTTTCTCAATGTGTTTTTTTATGACGAGTGTAAACATTTGTAAAATGTAGTTGGCACATTAAAGTATTTATCTATAAGAAGCTCGCCGGAACGTCATGGGGCGCTGCAGCGACCACACTGCGTACCTCCGCACTGGCTCTAGTATATTCTGCGGCAGAATACTGTGCACCGGTATGGCTAAATAGCGCTCACACCAAAAAAGTCGACGTTCAGTTGAACCAAACGATGAGACTAATAACTGGAACCATAAAACCAACTCCAGTGAGGTGGCTTCCAACTCTGAGTAAAATCGCCCCGCCGGACATACGACGCTCGGCAGCATTGGCTAGAGAATATCGTAAAATCATGTCAAACGAGCGCCTACCGATTCATGAAGAAGCCTCACTCATCACACAAGGACGCCAACGGCTGAAATCTAGACACCCTTCTATCAGAACCGCCTCCCAAATGACTAATGAATTCAATACCAAAGAACAATGGACAGCAAGATGGCTAGATACTACAGAATCTGACTACATCCAAATACCCAACCCAGAACTCGGCTTCAAAGGCTCAGATCTCCCTCGTTCCACTTGGTCGAAGCTTAACCGAATACGGACAGGACAGGGTAAATGTGCCGATTCCCTACACCGATGGGGCCTCGCAGACAGCCCGCAGTGCGATTGTGGATCACCGAGACAAACGATCCACCATATCGTTTCAGACTGCCCAAACCGTGCCTATGGCGGAAACCTACAGGACTTCGCAGAGTGCTCTCAAGGCGCTATCGAGTGGCTGTGCAGTTTGGACATCAACATATAGTTTATCTTAAGATCCTCAGTGCTATATTGTAATATATCTATGTACTTTTACCTTTACTTAAAATTTCTTCCTATCGTATTGTGAAGCATCCATACGCTAAATAAATAAATAAATAAGAATGAAATTCATATCGACATGTTCTTATTCATTCAGGTACAAAACGGATATTCTCTACAAAATACTTGTTATAACAACCTGAATCATCATTTGGACAGGGTTATTGGGGTTTGTGTTTCTATTGCCAAATTTAATTCTGATATGAGTGAGTAGGTATTTCCTTCGAGAAAAATGTGGAGTGATCTTATTTATTGAACATAATTTTCGTGGAAATTCCTGGACTTAATTTTTTGAATAGTGTTTCAATCATACTTTTACTTTCACAAAGTTTCACAAGCAACGAAGGTCCTTCTTTCGTATGTTGCACAACTGATATCAATTAAGGTGGGCGTTCAATGGAGTGTGTTTTTATTTCAAGTTGCATTTGAAAATGGTTTTACTTTGAGAACTGAAATTTTGTGGGTGAACTCAGAAAGGATTGGAGTTCTTAATGAGATAATTGAGATTAATTGCATTCCTACAGATCATTTTTTCTTTGAAAAATAGAAGAAAATGAGCCAACTCATGCTTCTGTTTTATTTCAAACGGAAGACCCATGAAAATAGTTCGACTTCCGATTAAAAGTGAACCTACAGATAATTTCATTCAGAAAAACAACTTGAAATACCCAATTGGTAGAGAATGGCCAAATTCAAATTTTAGCGGGAAAAAGTTCCTGCTTTACCCACATTTTCACTAATTTCATAGTTCAGTGATTTTCGGATAGAGAGCGCCATTGTACATTTCATTCATAATTAGAGAGATATTCATAGAACTCATAGAGATAATGTAAGTTCTATGGAGATATTCCGTAAAATGCACGGTGGCGCCTCTATCGGTTGACTTTTCCTACGAGCTTCAAACGGCGACCTTAAGTTATATTCTTTTCTCTATTTCAGTATCATGATGAGTTCATTACAGTACTAAAAACAGTGTGATGCTGTAATCTGTAATGAACTCATTACAGCATTGTTTTAGTTATATTTTTCGTTTCGTGGTTGTCAACAATGACTGCCGATCCTATCAATTTTCAACACACGTCAATTTGGAAATGTAAATTTTCACCAACTGCCAAGATACAATACGAAAGTCACTAGGATGTATAATCTGAATTTTTCATTGAATTATAACTGTATTTCACAAAAATTTGACTGAAATAGAGTAAATATCGTCTAATACTCGTTGCAGAATGCAATTCCAACACTCATGCATTCGTATTGGAATAGGAGCCCATTCTGCAACTAGTTTTAGAATATACCATTTTGATACCATTATCTTTTTGACAGCTTTTGAATTTCATATCTCTATTATAGTTTTGTACATTAAGCTCTGTGATTCTGCTTTTCAACGGCTTTTTACTTTGTGTATCCTTGCAACAGCATCAGGAATACGAGTAGGTATAATACTCACAAAATTCAGTTTGCTTGAAGCCTATGTAAATCAAGATCAATTTTATCAATTGGTCTCAGAAATAGGAAGCCGTACATATGAATACAATCAGATAACTTGGTCAATAAGAACAACTGTTAAAACACCTCTCGAAAGGTAAAAAAAATTACCATTTGAGAGATAGTTTCGATCATTCTTTTCGCTTCAGTATAACATCAATTCTAAATATTCTTCATCCCAATATATAACTAGTGAGCATTTACCCTTGAATAATAGTATTAATAGTAATTGATCAATTTCATGCTTCTAAACGAGGTTTCAAAGAAACAATTAGAATAGGAATGAAAATTGTGTGTTGTGTTCAGCCGACTTCGGTTTCCAGACGAAAGACTATTCTAACTGGCCGAAAGAAACAGCAAGCAGGAAAACATACTGGTAGCTTCACGAAAAGAAATAGAGAGCTCTACATTACCTAAGAAAACGAGTCAAGGAAAATATAAGTTTGAGGGATAACAAGAGGGATGACCAGATTTGTATTTTTTTGTTGAACACAGACATCCTAAGTAGGTCCTCTTCAAGCAATGGTTTTGAACCTTTTTTTCGCTTCAGTATAAAATCTATTTTAAATATACTTATTCCTTCATCCCAATAAATTCATAACCTGAAAGCATTTACTCTTGAATAAAAAGTAGCGGTTATTATATAAGAACATGGAGAAAAAACCGAATTGTTATTATGTGAACTGAAAACAAAATAAAAGGAAAGAGGTCTGAGGTATCATTAAAAAGTTTAATCCAAATTCATATTTCACGATTGATATCGCCAGGATAGATGCGATCTCGCACGTGGATTATCGCGTTAGCTTCGGCTGACTCCGAGCTGCGATACGCTACGTGGGATATGAATACTGCCGTCCTAAGCAAGAAGGCAGTATCTCCAATTTTCACCATTATCAATCATACTGCCTTCTTACTTAGGACGGCAGAATATGCAGCCAGGGCACTGGGGCATTGAGAATAGATGCATAGAAACCCTGGTGTAACGACTCCTAATTAAAAATTGTGACGAAAAATTGCAGTACAAATCGACACTTAAGATTGTAGATCGGGTCCTATTGCGGCAACTTTCGAGAGAAATGGAAAGTAGGGCCCAATCTCAGATTTTCATTCGACAAGAAGGTCTTGAACAAAATCTCAACATGGTATTCCTATGACATATGCCAACACGAGGTATTCTGGGCATCTATCATTGAAGATAACATTCATCTTCAGTGTTCGTGTCCTATTTTTGAATATACACTACCCTTACTGTATATTGAAGATAACGACAAGGATGATAAACTTGCGGAAAGTGCATCAAAGGTTAAACCTGAACTCTACTGTAGTATTGGAAAGGATCAGGTTAGGGAAGTGGTGTAATAATTTGTTCACTACAGTAGTAAAAAATACGGCATTGGAATTATTATGCGTCATTTCAATTGCCTGCACATTTCCATGAATATTGAAAGAATTGTTATGAATATCAATTTTTCTGTAATATTTAACAAATAGACTTAAAGCAAAAGAACTGATTTTATCACGGTAACAATAATGCCTTCATCTTCTAGTCGATTCACTCACAAACTATCCTTTCTGTGTCTATAAAGGGAAAGCAGTTCCACTCACATAACACGTGAAGAAGAATAATTGCCAACTGATGCAAGAGGTAAGGGTACATTTAACATACACATACAATTGTACCTTTAAAAATCGGTTGAGTGGTTTCACACACAATAAATTCAAAAAGATGCAATCAATCCAGTGGGTCATTCAGAGATCATCACATTATTTATTAAATATGAATGCATTCGAAATGGAATAAATACGCACGTAGCCTGTGTTAAATCCTATCAGATGGGAGTAGAATTCTTGGGGTGTTTGTTTTGGTCGGTCGTTTGTACTGATCGGTGTTTGATTTGAGATTTGATGATAGAATTGTTATCTGATCCATTGCCATTTTTTGTTCGGTTGTCTTTGTGGACGGAATGATGATAGTTTAATGATATGAATAATAGGAAGGGGATGCAGGTACTCTTAGTTTTTTGTGGAAGGAATATTTATATACTGATTTGAATATATTTTTTGTTGGGTCCAAAGATTCACACAAAAATCATATCTGGTGTCTCTTCTTGACTTGAGGTCTGCCAGAAGATCATTTCACTGGTGGGCAGAACAATATGATCATCTCTCCTTCCTCGTCGAGATATTACTTCCCACAGTTATCATATCAAATTCATATACAGGGTGTTTCACCATAAACTGGACAAACATATATAGCCGTGTAGACGACATCGGGGAAGACGTTTTTGCCTTATGACATATACCCCGTTTTCGACGCATAATCGAGATACAGGGTGCTCAATGTCAACTTTGGGCAATATTCTGTGAACTGTGGTAAGTTATGCGTCATATTTGAAATAACGGTTCCTGATCATATCTTAGTATTTTTGAGAGCTCAATTGAATTGTGGTGTAAAATTTTGCAAAAAAAAATTCAAAATGGCGGAAAACCTGCAAAGTTGGAATTTTTTTTTCTCGGTTGCTAATTTGGGAAGCATAATCTCAACGTTCTCGATTTTCTAAGATTTTCCGTAAAAAAAATTTTTCAGATTTCGAACTCAACTTTTTTTTTACATGTCTTCAGTGAAAAAAAAATTTCGGCCAAAATTTTTGGAATTTTTCATGGTTGAACTATCTCCAATTCTGAATACTTGGGTGAAAACAGAATGAAAAAATATCAATTGGTTTTCTTTTTGTAGCCTTCCGAAGATTACGCTAGGTGTACTTTCTTAATTTTTATTGGAGAAACTGGAGGCCGTACGGAGGTCAAAATTGTGCTGATGGGCTGCCAGAATGATCTGGATAAAAATATGAAATTATAAACCAAAAAAATTTTTTTTCAAAAAATTTTGGTAGGAAACGAACTCACGAGTATGAATTGGATTGATTCTAATCCTATAAATCTCCGTTACCAAAGCAACACTAGTTAATCGAGAGTGTAGAGTTCAAACCTTACCAAAGTTTCTTGGAAAAAATAAAAAAAAAATTATTTTTTTTTTCAATTTTTTTTTTATTTTTTCGAAAAAAATTTTTTTTTGTTATAATTTCATATTTCTATCTGGGTCATTCTGGCAGCCCAGCAGCACAATTTTGACCTTCGTACGGCCTCCAGTTTCTCAAATAAAAATTAAGAAAGTACACCTAGCGTAATCTTCGGAAGCCTACAAAAAGAAAACCAATTGATATTTTTTCATTCTGTTTCCACCCAAGTATTCAGAATTAAAGATTGTTCAACCATGGAAAATTCCAAAAATTTTGGGTGAAATTTTTTTTTCACTGTAGACATGTAAAAAAAAAGTTGAGTTCGAAATTTGAAAAAATTTTTTCACGGAAAATCTTAGAAAATCGAGTACGTTGAGATTATGCTTTCCAAATCGGCAACCGAGAAAAAAAAATTCCGACTTTGCAGGTTTTCCGCCATTTTGAATTTTTTTTTGCAAAATTTTACACCACAATTCAATTGAGCTCTCAAAAATACTAAGATATGATCAGGAACCGTTATATCAAATATCACGCATAACTTACCACAGTTCACAGAATATTGCTCAAAGTTGACATTAAGCACCCTGTATCTCGATTATGCGTCGAAAACGGGGTATATGACATGAGGCAAAAATGACTTTCTCGGTGTCAACTACACGGCTATATATGTTTGTCCAGTTTATGGTGAAACACCCTGTAGATATCAATATAAAAAACAACAAATAGCCTGAAATAGGATCAAGGAAAAATCGGATGTTTCAGTTCTTTCACATTCTTTTCATATTTCATTGCGACGTTTCGCGAAGGAGCCCCTCTGCTTCTTCAGGCCTAAAATTTATTAAAGGGAATTTACATAGTATACAGCTAGTTCATTGAAAGTCATGAAAAAACTCTTCTAAAACATTAAATCAAAGATACATGAGAATGGTTTAACGTCTGTAAATATAATTGAGGAAAGAAATAACGGCAATGCAGACAATTGAATATTTTTGAAATTCCGGATGTGTGCACGGTGTGTGACTTTTTCCGGAATTTCAAAAATATTCAATTGTCTGCATTGCCGTTATTTCTTTCCTCAATTATATCAAAGTTTCGTAAGTCAGGATGAATAGCAGCAAGAACACTATGAATATTCCAAAACTTTCGAAACATACAAAGCAGGTCAGTTTTCTCCAAATAATTTTATTTTTCGCTTTTATATTATCTGTTCGTTCTACCTTGGAAACGGTTGCTATAAATCTTAGACCATAGAAAGAGGAGACAACATCTCATTCATAAATTCGAGAATTGGGAAGCCAAAATTGAGTCAGTTTTCAATGAGTGGCACGAAGATAGCATGAAGGATAACAATATCATTTCATAATGCCGTGGCAACATTGCAGAATCTAACTTTGAAAGGTCCAGTGGCGTGGTGTTACCGGTATTGAAGAATGGAAATAAAATTACAAGTGAATAAACTCTTTTTGACGAATTCATACAATGTGCGGAACATTTGAGCAGATTCCGAGTTAGGTGAACAGAGTTAGCAAAATTCAGAATTGATAACCAAATGTTTCTTCTCTCAATATCTGACGGGAATTTTGACAAGCGAAATTCGAAAAATGCAAGAATCTGGGCCACTGTTACTTAGAATGATAAGAGTAGAACATATCTGTGTAAACTCAAAAACTCAAATCAGGATTCAAAAAGTCCCATTTACCACAAACAAAACACTAACGAACGTCTATTTCAACGTTTTTCGCTAGTTAGATTCAGAAGTGACACCAAAACTCAATGTGAAGAATGCACAGTATTTGAAGAAAGAAACACTCAATTCTGACATTTACGCACAAATGAGTAAATAAATTTCAATCTAAAGTACTCTTTATTTTGTTTGAGAGTTTATTTATTAGAAAATTAAATGAACCTCACAATGTTTCAAAAATGTCTACTACCTACCTACATTTTGATTAGAATCAGTAGAACAGTTATCCAGTTTACTTATATGATGATTCCGAAAATTATTGGCTTCACTATTTATTATTGAAAGGTGCGTCTCCTCTTTCTCTTGTCTAAGCTATAAATACACTCATAACGCCCTAGGGCATTCTCAGCGGTCGTTATGATTCATAACGCCCGCTAGTTGTGCGAGAAGCAAAAGCTAAAACGAAATTATTTATTTCGAAGAATTTTGATACTAAGTAGAAGCGACAACTCAACAAACAACAACAATGTCTTACCAAATTGAAATTAAAGAGTGCCGTTCTCGAATTTTCCGGAATGATTATGTGATCGTGAATCTTCGGATTTTTTCGAAACCTCAGTAGCGAAAACTTGACCACAAGTACTTGAAAGTTCTTTCATAAGAGAACCACTAGAAAATTCGTGATAATCTGTAACCGTATTCAAAATCATTCTTGATGCTTTTTTCTCAGAGAAAATACTTTATTCAATGTAACCTTCTACCATCTTCCGTGCGTTTTCAAAGTTTCAAACGATGCACCGGCCTCAGTTGAAAGAGTTGCCGAAAATCTTTTCAAACACTGCCCTGTATTTGCATTATCCAAGTTTGAGTATATGGCAATCGCCAATCATCGAAGGCATACTTCCTATGGTATTTATGCCAACAGGTTGAACGGTGCACCGACCGTTTCGTAAAGTGAGGAAAAATCTGAGATTCTTCACTCCACACACATATTAAGAATATATATTTTCTGACCAGCCTCAAAGCTCCTATTTTTTCTTCCTCTACAATACAAAATCCTATTGATATACCGGTTTTAGTTTCAGGTATTCTAACAAGCTAACCTTATCTTCTATTTCTTTTAGAGACATTTTCACTAGTTCATCTCACCTTAGACCTCCAATAACACCGCGAGTTCCAGTACATGTCCTCACAAATTAATATACCGGTTCGGTAATCAAAGTTGTGAACATACTCACTATGTATCCACGAGTGGATTAATATTGTCTAGTGGATCAATAAAATAATCAAAACCCTCTGCACGATACGACAACGAATAAATGACTGACCCCACTCATGTCATAGGAACTGCATCTAAACTCCAGAGGACTACTATTTCAACCTTTTCTGAGCATACTTCAGGGTTGAAAAAAATTCCAACATGTGCAATTTCATTGACCAATGATAATTACCAAGTTTCGTGTCCTGAGCTCAATAGACAGGGAAAATAAAAAGGAAATCATTTTTTTTGTTGATCTTCGGAGGGGTGTATCATTTCCTGGGGGAGGTTTTTCATAAATTTTCATAACAAATACCCACTTCAATTTTCTGCAAAGAATCACCGATTTCCTTTTTTCGTTGTTATTCAGATACATCTCTTATATACCTACATATTTCTTTTCTCGATTTTTTTCTCATATCCCAAATTGTGACTCCACCAAAATTAATAGCATGCCTTTCATTGACAAAATGTGGGCGAAGGACTGTTCTCTCTATATTTTTCAAATCCTCCAAGTCATAGATTAGTTGTTCATTCTGTTCTTCAAATACTGCCCAGTTTGACCAATATATCTCCTATCAAATTCAGAACAAGGAATACTATACAGGGTGAGTCTTGTACATATATTTCAAATGTAGATTCTTGAAGCCAAGAGAAACTTTTTTTTCATTTTCTATTTTTCCGAATTCGGCTCTGTTAAAAAAATGGTCATTTGAAAAAAAAGTTGGGCAAAATACGTGCCTGATACGATTCTTGTAAATGAATGTAGATATACATAAAATGCATAATTGACTGAAGGGTTCTGGGAATCATCTTTTCTGTCCAAAACAAATATAATATGTTCAGTTAACACGCTATCAATTTTCGAAAGAATATAGGTATTACATCCTAATAATTGGTTTCTTCATCGTATCCTTAAACGATTTTTCGCAGCATTGTGAAGGCGAAAATTGCTCCGATATGATATCGAAGTCAGACTCGCCCCAAGATCTTAAATATCCCATTTATATCTACAAGGGTTACCGATGGTGTCGAGACACTATTGAACTTGGTATATGAAATTGGAAATGATCTTGGCCAGGCTTGTCACACGCAGGCAGACACTCTTTCATGAACTCCCTCGCAGCCCTCAGATACTGAGAAAAGTTAATTGAAATATTATTAGTATTCTCTCTGTTGAAGTGCTTCAGATCCCACTCCTGATTTTTCATAATTAAATTCTTAAATTGAAATGTTCTCCGAATCCCGAATGCTTCTTCGGCATTTTGAATTGGCGGTTGGAATAAATTTGTCTCTTTCTTTTGGTTCGGGGTAGGGACTTCAAGGAGTTCGAAAAGGAACTTTTCCTCCTACGTAGTTACGAAACATTTCGTAATGAAAAATGTAGAAAGCATTGATTTCATAACTTTACGCTATTGTCCTCCGTGATAAATGTAATATACAGAGTGTAACAGCCAAATGGAATAGATTCGATAACGAATAAATGAGGGGTTGTTAGAAAAAACGCTCGGACACGTCGATTTGTAATTTTATATGCGCATATTTTTCAAGAAAATAAAATTATATAGGGTGTTCCATGCGACCGTGGCCAATACCAACTTTCTTATTTCAAATGCAACCCCCTGTATATTATTTATTTAGTTAAATAGTAAATAAGTATTTTCAATATTTAATTTTGGCCAATTTCATTTTTTTTTCGAAGGTTCGTGAAACACTCGGTAGTTATTGCTACATAGTATTTTGTGTTGTTTAATGCGTATGTTCAATTCTGTCACAGAAAAAATTTTACAAAGGCCAATGAAGAGAGTAATTCGATATAGCCATTATTCATATAAAAATCGTCATTCATTGCTCACTTTCAATCAGAAGTGATAGACAATATGACAATGGGTACTTCAATAGTAAAAAAACCTACTATTATTTATTCCACGGTGGAAATCTGATGTAGGTCTAGTTGTGCGGTGCATTTTAATAAACATGTGGTAGAAAAATAATTATTATTTGAATATGGAGTATATTTCAAGAATTTTCATTATGAATAAAAATTAAATTTCGGTTTTCGTAAACTAAATTTTCTATTTAAGTGAAGCGAATGATTTTATCATGTATGTTTTCGGGATCTTTTCAGAAGACCAGGTAAATATTCAAGTTTACACTTCTTGTATTATGTTGTGTTATGTTGTGTTGTTGGGATATAATAAGCCAAAGGTCATCCTTCATAAAAAAAAACGATAAATAATGAAAAACATACAATGTACAGGGTATCCCGAATTCGTTATCTAATGAGGGGATCTCCGAAATACGATGAGATAAAACCAAATGATTGGCACGTTTTTGGGCTAGAATGTTGATCGCCTCGTATATTAATTACATCAAGTTACTCGCTGTCGAAAGAACGAGCCAAATATTCTACCATACGTTCGGCGTGTTCTCACCCTCATCGAACCCAAGTGGCCCGTGAAGACCATGGGGATTAAGTGCAAGTGACAGAATTGATGTCGCCGATATCAACCCCTCTCCTGTATCGTTTCAATAAGGGTTTATGACCGTCGCACTCGCACACAGAAAGCCATTCAAAATTGAATTAAACATACATATTAGCAATGCCACCGCGATGCGTGCTGTTGTAACAACATATTGTGGGCTTGTGGAGGTCGAAAGTGCTTCAGCACTAATTACATTTTGGCAAACGAGCTCTTGACGGGCAATGTCGATGATGTTTCCATATGGACCATATGTATTTGTATGATGCATTCATACAGGGTCTATTCCAATGTGGGAGGTCAAGAAACGGATTCTGCTCCTCGTAAAAGGCGTATCAATCCATTTTCATTCCCCAAAAAAAAAATTTTTATTTCTACTTCTTTCCTGTCTAGTAGTAACTTTTTGGACATCTATCTCAAGAATAATATGGATTCTCGAAACAAACATAGGTATATTCGGCATCCAAATGCGGGAAATCTAATTGGTCTTGAAAAAAAAATCCGAATATGCAACTGATTGAGAGTATTCAAGATGAATCTCTTTTTCATTTTTTCTAATCCGACTTTGTTTAAAAGATATAACCATTCAAGAAAGTACGTGTTTGACATGATTTTTCGTAATGGATGTAAAAACCTTAGATTGTATTACTGAATACATTCAGAAAACTCTCTGATACTCAACTGATTGAAGCCAAATTTTTGAAAAAATAGATATTTCTTAACAATCACAGAGAGATTCCTTTCGATTAGGTCCAAATAAAAAGCCATACTTATTTCATCTCTTCTTCGATTTTACTCATGCTGAGTTTGTGAACAATAATAATTAACTCTTATTTTTCTTTGTTAATCAAAAAATATCTCATAAGCAAACGTTTTTTATTTATTTATCTAGAATCAACATGAGTGAATGTATATCTATCTAGGGCCCCATAGGTGTTCATAATGATAAATATTACCAGGTTTAAAATACTCGTTATTTTAGTCATAAGCCTAAGTCATTAATTCAAGAAGTAACCTATTTTGATTCACGACTTTCTAATTTTTCTACAAACTGGTCAAAATTACGAATAGCTCTATAACGGCGCATTTGATGCAAAAATCTTAGGAATAAGGAATAAGGATTACAAAAAAGATCAGTTATTTAAAAAAATGTGTGATAGGACAGATATAAAATTGGTTCACTGTGATAATAACCCAGAAATTCTTATTCCACTTCATAGCTACATGAACCACATTCATGAATAAAAACCACTAAAGTCACCGAATTGATATTCAGTGGTTACTGCGCAAGTAGGTACTACAAAGGGCCTTAAATATGGACCGTATGTATTTCGCATGCCGAGCTACCCCAAAAAAAAATAATCCCATACATCAGAACCGATTGGAAGTAGAGAGTTCTCAAAACTCCAGCATCTACCTTATTGCTGATCATGACGAACATATAAGCGAGCATATAAGCGATTGATTTGAAATTTGGAAGGTGTGCATAGTTCTGGTGACTGCATCATGAAATATTTTTTATAGAAAAAAAAACAAAATGTTATTATGATCCGATTCAATTCAAAATTAGTATCTGGGGGTTTTTGGATTCGTATATGCTGATTCTTCTGTCAAACTCGGAAAATTCAAGATGGCGGCTACAATATGGTGGACGAGTTTTGTTATTATGATTCGATTCTATTCAAAATTGGTATCTTGGGATTTTCTGGGGTTGAAATTACGATTCTTCGAATTGAGGAATTGAAGATGGCGGCTTCGAAATAGCGGATGAGTGTTGTTGTTAATAAAAACCTTGTCTTTCAATTTTTTTTTAATATAGCTTGACTTGATTACAGATGGCGTTATGGAATTTTTTACTGAGCAAAGTTCAATTATTTTCCAATTTTTCATGTATCCTAGAGACAGGGTCACCTTTATTTGAAACATCCGGTATAATTATTCATTCTAGGAGATATTACAGTAATAGTAGTGCCCGTCGCCTAGTGGTTGTGGCGATTGACTCTGACGCGAGAAGTCGATAGTTCAATACCGAGGCTAGAATGAAAATTTCCTTGACTCGGTAGTGGGCCACTATTTCACTGTTGGGTCGAAAATTAACAGTGCTATGCCTGAGGTGGCATAAGGACACCGTAACAAAGCCTACACAGAACACAACTGCTTCTCCGAACTCGTACAAGTCACAATGCTTCCAAGCTTGTATAGTTTCTGAGGGGTCTCGCTCAACGCTCCACGTGTGGACCTCGCCTTCGTCTTATGCTGGATTCCCATGCATCCGTCATCCGATGAAACGATCGTCCGATCGTCGTTCTGATTGGTAGAAATATTCAATTTTGAATATTCCAATCACAACGACGATCGCACCATCGTATCATCGGATGACGGATGCATGGAAATCCAGCCTTAGTCCGCAGATTTTTCTCGCCCGTGTGCGAAATGATGTTTGTAAACCTTGTTGTAAAATACTATTGTTTTTTATAAATAGAAATATGAATTAAATTTGAAATTTGAAGTTTGTAAAACTTGTAGTTTAAAATAATATTGTTCTCTCATAAATAGGGATATGAATGAAATTTGAAATTTCTCTATTTCTCTTTTGCAAAAATTGGAGATTTGCGATTACTTCTTGTTTTCAAGTAGGTACAAGGTGTCTCATTATAAATCGAGAATCGATATACTGCAAAATATACAGGGTGTCTCATTTAAAATAAGCAAGACATATGTCAAAAATCTGACAAGCGATTGACATATGTCAATTTTGTCATCAGATTTTGACGACTCAGGACAAATACTACAACTTTGCTAATTTGAACTATACAGGGTGATCAAAAATAACGGAGATAGCCATCTAGTAATTTATATTGAGACACCCTGTACATACGTTTCTATTTTTTGAAGGTTTTACAAAAATGTTCGAAAAGCCCCAAATAAGAAACCAAAAAAAATTAAAAAAAAATTACCCTGACGATATATGGCGAAGTTTGCTCTGGTGAAAGAAATGTTCTGATTCTCAATGGAATAGTTACATTTCAGTGAAATTGTGATTTTTTCAGCATTGAAAATGTTGGACCTATTTGGAATCATTACATAGTAAAAAACAAAGTCGCTTTCGCTGTCTGTCCCTATGTATGCCTACATCTTACATCTTCAAAACTACGCAACGGATTTTGAAACGCTTTTTTTTAATATATCAAGTGATTTTAGAGGAAGGTTTATATCGGGGTTTTATATGTAGGTATGCTACATGCATAATATTGTAGAGAAACAATGATGAATTTACAGGTTTCTAATGTGATGTCGTGAATGAACACATTTTTTTACTCTTACATTGCAAACGCTGACTGAACCCCACGAGATAAATCAAATAATGTACTCGGTATTTTACTCCTGAAAAAGATCAACGCGATGGTATATGCCTATCTCTTAAGGATAACCCACAATAAGCATTCTTCATCCTTTACATTTTATGGGAAAAAATTGCTTATTTAGGAAGTTATTTTGAACAATACGACATTAATCCTTATCCAATTAAGTACCTACCTTAAATACATTGTCCATTCAATATAGATCAATAAGGCATTTTACAGCATGTAATTTAAATGAATAATTCCGAAGATATTACAGATTTAAAATGCAGAGGCATAGCGGTACGGCGCCGGCACTACCTTCGTTTATAAGGATTGCATTGCATCCGTGCGAAGCCGGGGTGAGTGGGTAGTCGCTACCGATCATTTGAGAATGTTAAAGAAAGATTTCGGTATTGGAAGTACATCTTTACATTTCTGGTAGAAAATAACCTCAAAGTTCAAACTATTAAGAAATAAAGAAATACATGTAAGTAAGTGAATATTTATTTCACAAATTATAGCATACAACTATAAAGATGAAACAAGTCAACATCATTCTAACCATCACAAGCCACAAAAGTATAGGTATTCACTAAAATTATAAGGTTCAAAATCAATCATAAATTTATTGACCTCTTTCTTAAAACTATTGAACTCTTCAATATTCTGGAGCTTTCTTGGAAGCGTATTGAACACTTTTATTTCCATATATAGAGGATGTCTTTCATAACTTGTAAGGGAATGCCTAGGATAAAACCACTGGAATATGTGTCTAGTATTATTGACATTTTTACAACTCATGTAATAGTTCTTATGTTTATGGAAAAATAACAGCAATCGATAAATATACAGGCCATGAACAGTTAGAATTTTATTCTTTTTGAATAGTGTTCGACAAGTTTCTCTATATTTAAGTCCAAATATTACTCTAACTGCCCATTTCTGAGTTACAAAAATCCTATCCATATTTGAGGAACTACCCCAGAAAATTATACCATAAGATGTTAAAGATTGGAAGTTTGCAAAGTAAATTGTCCTTAGTACATCTACATCAATCTGCTTCTTCACTACATTCAAACTATAGACTACAGAGTTCAATTTTTTTCTAAGTTGATCTATATGGTTATTCCATTTCAAATTCTCATCAATTAGAACACCTAAAAAAGATACATTTTTCCTTACAAGAATTTCAGTTTCATCACAATTTATGCTATGAGGGAAAATTTGTTTTGTCCTATCTGTAGAGAAGTAGGTACAGATAGTTTTCTGTCTATTAAGCACTAGCCTGTTGTTACTGGACCAGTTGCATATATCTTTATACAATATCTTGAAGCACTCGATCGATGTTGGGATGTTATCACATTCAATCAAGGCGTTAGTATCATCAGCAAAATTTAATAGCATACAATTATTTGGTAAAATGAGATTTATGTCGTTAATGTACACAAGAAAAAGAAGTGGTCCCAATGTACTACCTTGTGGAATACCCATGGTTATGTCCTTATCACCTGATGTAAATTGGTCACCATTTATGGATAGCCTCACTCTCTGTTTTCTATCTTGAAGATAGCTCCTCAGAAAATTCAGCTGCTTGTCCCTAATGCCACTTCCCTCCAGTTTCCAAAGAAGCAGCTCATGATCTACGCAGTCAAAAGCTTTAGATAGATCAAGGAACAACCCCAAAGCAATATTTCCCCTCTCCAAAGCATCACTTATAGCCAGAGTCAATTCATAGATGGCAGTTTCAGAGTTTTTCTCTTTTAGGTAACCATGTTGACAGCTTGAGATAATCTTGAACTTCTCGAAAAATCTGATAAGCCTGACTGCTACAACCTTCTCAAAAATTTTTGAAAAGGAACTTAATAAGCTTATTGGTCTGTAATTTCCTAATTCGCATTCTGCGCCTTTTTTATATATTGGCCTAACCACAGCCACCTTCAATGCATCCGGGAAAATTCCCTCTTTGAGGGCATTATTCAAAATATGTGTTATTGGGGTGACTATATAAATCATACATTTTCCCAACAAACTCATCGGAACCTCATCATAACCACTTGTGTTTTTTTATTCAGCTTTTTAACCACTGACATTACTTCATTTTCCATGATGTCAAAAGCAAAAAATGAATTTTTTATTGTTTTTGGCTGGATATTCCTTTTCGATTTCTCAGTTGAAAGCTCTTTGATTAATGTGGGCCCTATGCTTGTGAAAAACTCGTTGAAATTTTCAGCTAATTTTTTGGGATCTGCGGCTCCTACAGGAAATTCTTTGCTTTTTTGTTCTCTTCCAGTAATAGACTTAACTAAACTCCATGTTGCCTTAGATTTATTCTCTGCTGCTGTTATCATGTTACCCGAGTGTGCACGCTTAGCTGATGTAATGACAGAATCATATTTTTTCTTCATATATTTATAGCTGTCACTGAATTCATTATGTGATGTGGATGCTATCAGCAAGTAATCCAAAATGTTTTTAATGGACCTTATATAAGGGGTTTCCTTGAATGTTTTTTTGAAAGTTCTTCTGTTTTTTTCGACTACTGGAAAACAAGTATTGAAAATAATGTTAAATTTGCTCTCGAAATCATTCCACATTTCATTCACTTCGTGTATATTGAATTTAAACACACTCTCCCAATCCTGCTGAGAAAGGCAGGTAAGGAACTCAGCCACAGTTTCATCATTGATAAGTCTGGTTAGAATTTTTTTACTCTTAGTGGGTGGCATACTATGAGCAAAATTGAAAAGACAGGTGGAGTGATCTGATATATGATTCTCAATCACCTCTGCTGTTCCACTTATGCTGGTGAGAAAATTGTCTAAGCAAGAACCTGAGACCGGACGAGTCGGTTTCCTGATAGCTACATTCAAATTGAAGCATTCAATAATGGAAAGGAACTCACTAGATTCTCTGCTATCACAGAGAATATCCACGTTGAAATCTCCCATCATTATTACCTCCACTCTTTCCAGTAAACATTTCTGAAGTATTGTAGTGATCCTCTCAAAAAATAGTAATAGTAATAGTAATAGTAATAGTATTTATTCATTCCAAAAAATTACATAAGGGTGTAAAAATGGAACATGTCATACTCAAAAAATACAATATTATTGCTTTTTACAAAATTCTTTGAACTCACAAATATTATAAGGTTCGCAATTCAAAATTAAAGTATATAGTGATTTTCTAAATTTGATAAGGCTGGATAGTTCTCTAATACGAGAGGGCAATATATTAAATAAATTTATTGACATACATTCAACACTCCTGCCCCTCAATGAGGTCTTGTGAGATGGTACGGAAAATGGAAACATTCTTCTAGTGGCGTTTAGATTTCTATGGGATTCAAAATAATGGCTATGATTACAGAAGAATATCAACAATCTATATATGTATAATCCATAGATGGTGAGCATATTGTTACTTTTAAAGAAACCCCTACAAGATTCTCTATATCCTAAGTGCAGCATAGTTCTTAAAGCACGCTTTTGAATTATGAATAAATTACCAACATAGGAAGAGTTACCCCAAAAAATTATCCCATAGGACAGAATTGACTGGAAATTAGAATAATATAAAATCTTCATTAAGTCAAAATCAATCTGATCCCTCAACATAAAGAGCATAAAACATACAGAATTTAGCCTAGATCTAAGTTGTTCAGTGTGAGGTCCCCACTTCAGGTGTCTATCTAACACAATTCCCAAAAACACAATAATATCTTTAACCACAACATTACTATTAGCAATATTCACTGACGAAGGATGATTTAGGTTGGATCTTTCAGTGTAGAAGAAAATACATTGTGTCTTGTCAATATTCAGGATGAGATTATGATCACAAAACCATTCACCCACAGTCTCCAGAATCTTGTTTGAATCTTCAACAGCTCTTACTATATTCGCGGATTTTAGCAGATAGTTGGTGTCATCTGCGAACATCCCCATAGAGTGCTTCACTGAAACTTTTGCCTTCGGTAACTTGTTGATATAGATGATAAAAAGGATCGGTCCTGGAATACTTCCCTGAGGCACGCCCATAACGGTCTCTTTTATGTCTGACATTATCAATTCACCACCAACCTCCATAGCAACCATCTGTTTACGAGATGTAAGATAGCTCTCCATCAACTTTAGTTGCTTGTCTCTTATTCCACAGTCATCAAGGATCTCCAGCAGTCTTCCATGCTCCACACAATCGAAAGCCTTAGTTAAATCCAAGAACAGCCCCACAGGTACCTCACCCTCCTCAAGGGAAACTAAAATTTCATTAATGAGTTCATATGTAGCTGTTTCAATGTTTCTGTTTCTCACAAAGCCATGTTGATATGTTGAAATCACATCAAATTTATGGAAAAAATTCAGTAATCTGTTGGACAAGATTTTTTCAAAGACTTTGGAAAAAGAAGACAGAATGCTGATAGGCCTATAGCTATTGGGATCACCAATAGGACCCTTTTTATATAAGGGTTTGACAATAGCTATCTTGAGTTGGTCAGGAAATATGCCTTCCCTGAATGAGCGATTAATTATGTAACTAAGGGGTGAAATAATGGATTCAATCGATAGTTTGACAATCTTCATTGGTATCTCGTCATGGCCACATGAAAGTTTATTTTTTAGAGCTTTAATCGTTTTGCGGACTTCATCATGTGAAATTTCAAACATAAAGAAGGATCTATCAAGTCTATTTCGATCCGTGCTAGAACTTTTTTTCAGATTACTAGTCAGTGAAGAAGGAAAGTCAACAAAAAAGTTATTAAACTCATCTGGCAGCAATGAAGAATCGCCATGATCACAGTGAACAGCCGGGGAAATCTTGTCTTTTGTAAGAGAATTTATGACCTTCCAGGAGGCCCTTGACTTATTTTCAGAGTTCTTAATGAAGTTATTGAAGTGGTCTTTCTTTGTCTTCGCTAGGAGAAGATCATAATGTTTTTTAGCTGATTTATAATTGTTTTTCAATTCAGATCTAGAAAAAGAAAGTATATATAATAAGTCAAGATGTTTTTTCATGTTAATTAGTTCAGGCGTTAGTTTGAAGTTATTCCTGGATGTTGATACATGAACGGTGACTTTTGGAAAACATCTCTCAAATGTCTGGGAAAATCGACTATGGAACATATTCCAAAGCTGATTGGGATCAGTTGAATCCACAAAGATGTCATCCCAACTCAATAGAGAGAGTTCTTGAAGGAAAAAATCGGTATTATTTATTATTCTCCTCTTGACTGGTTTTTTTCTCTGATTACTAGTGAAATTAAGGTTGGAAGTGAATTTCAAGGCTGAGTGGTCAGATATATGATATTCGATCACCTTAGTTTGACCCACAAGGGGGGTTATCACATTATCCAAACATGTTCCCGATGAGGGACGTGTGGGCTGACGATTCAAGGGTTTCAAGTTGAAACCTTCCAGGAGCGATATAAACTCAGCGATGTCAGGGGACCTTGACAGGATGTCCAAATTGAAATCTCCCACCAAAATGAAAGGGGATCTCTCAAGTGTACATCGCTCCAGAATAGTTCCAAGTTTCTCCAAGAACAGATCCACATCAGCCGAAGGCTGGGAATTAGGCCTATAAATACAAATAATCAGTATCTTATGATTATCAGAATGGATTTGGGCAGAAGAACATTCAATAACATTAGGTATACTAATAAGATTATAGTCCGACCTTTCAGTGCATTTCAGTTCTTCCCTAATGTAGATGGCGCTACCACCATGGCACCCTCTTGAACGGCAAAAACTTGAAACCAACTTGTAGCCGACCACTTTGTAAGCTGGAAGCTCTTCTTTGGACTTCCAGTGTTCTGTAATAGCAATAATGTCTGAATTTTCCTCATGAGCCATTAGCTGTAGGCTGTTCATTGCTGTACCCATAGATTGAACATTCTGGAGAATAAGGCTAAGGTCCTTGGTTGACTTGGACTTCCTGGGTTTATTTATTGAAATTATTTGATCTGGTTCATTCTGCTCTTGCGAAAAAAATTTCGGTCAAAAGAAAAATCCCTAAGAACGACACCTTGAGGCCAGAAAGCTTCGCAAAATATCTTATTATAAGCAGCGTCATCTGGTAAGCCGATGCTAAAAGCAGAGTTTTGCCCAACAGTATTGAGTTTTTTTATACTTATGGATTCATTACTTTCAATATCTCCTAAGAAAGCTCGTATATCCTGCTCCGAGACCTGCATGCCAGCGATTTTTCCAAAGTAAATCCACCTTCTTCGGATTGCACCCTTGATTGTATTGTCTGCACTATTTGTTTTTGTTCCATAACATATTTTCTTACTATTTCTTGATCCTTGTTTTCTTTTCCTTCCTTCGTATGTAGACCATTCCTGACTGCTCACTGGTTCTTTTAAAATAGAGCTGGAGGATGACAAATTGTTAGATGATTCGTTGCTCCCAATAGTTATCTCAGAATTTGTATCCTTGGGACTGTTATTGTTTACAATTTTCGAAGACTCAGATGACACCTGCGGTTGGAGAACATGCGGCTGCGCCTTACTGGAATTTGCCTTCACCACAGAACTATATGTATTGTCCACAGATGTACTGACTGCAACATTGGCTGGGGCTGCTACCTTATCTTGAGAAGAAGTGTTGACAACTTTTTTTGCGATTGGGATGTTTTTACACGATTTCAACTGTTGTTCAAGACTGGAGATCTTATCCTTCAAAAGACTATTATTTTCGATCAAAATAAAATTCTTACTTTTAGTTTCTTCTAGGAGTGACTTCAAGTATTCAATTTCAACACGAAGTATCTTGTTTTCCGTCTTGAAAAAAGTTTCGTCGTAGGTTTGACCTTCCTCGGATGCTACATGGTGGCAAATGGTATTTTTTCTGCTCGCTGCTTTGATTAAACATGAGGGATGAAAAATTTCATCACACTTGAGACATTTAATGTATTCACCAACTTTTCGATTGCAATAATTGCAAATTTTATCCGAAATTTCCGGAACATTAGGATTCGCGGCGCGATCAGATGGCACATCTTCATTCGTCGACATAATGACGGTCAAATCTTTTATGTCTATAACACTCTGAGGTGGTCTATAAATACACATGACAATAAATTTAGTTGAATTTAATGTGATCTGGATTGAGGAACATTCGAAAATGTTAGTAATACTCAAAGATGATATATCCTTTCTTACTTCAAAATCATACTTATCATTTAATCATTTATATACAAAGCACAACCACCATGTTTACCTTTTTCTCTACAAAATATGAAGCTAGTTGATATCCCTCAAAGTTATACGCCGTAAGTTGATCCACCCCGCTCCAGTGTTCAGATATACCGAAAAGGTCGGGTTTAGTTTTGTTCAAAAGTAGGAGAAAGTAGGAGAAGCTTTTGATGGAAATGAATTAGTTCATATTGAATATGTTTCAAACGATGTTTGGTTCTTATGAATTGAATACCCGAAATAGTTGAATATTTTTAGATATATCACAAATGATGATTGGATAGGTAAAAATTCTACTACATTATTTGGTATCTATACAAAATAACCCATCCACAGAAACTATAATACTTCTTTTCCAAATGAGAATTGATAAAAATCTGAGAGATCAACTGTTATTAATTAGTTTTGCAGAATGGAATTGACCAAGAAAATATTCTGTGATTTGATGATAATTCAAAATCAACCACATCATTCTTGAAATTTAAGATTTTTTTCTGAAATATTATCGAATAATGTCAGGAATAACTCGATGTATTCAAACATCTAACGAATACTTCCATTTTCCAAAATGATCCGTTCTTTCGAAAAATATGAACCGTTTACAATTATTCTTGTAGTATTTGCGACGATATATGTACATGGTCCGGCAACTAGTTAATGTACACAAGAAAAAGAAGTGGTCCCAATGTACTACCTTGTGGAATACCCATGGTTATGTCCTTATCACCTGATGTAAATTGGTCACCATTTATGGATAGCCTCACTCTCTGTTTTCTATCTTGAAGATAGCTCCTCAGAAAATTCAGCTGCTTGTCCCTAATGCCACTTCCCTCCAGTTTCCAAAGAAGCAGCTCATGATCTACGCAGTCAAAAGCTTTAGATAGATCAAGGAACAACCCCAAAGCAATATTTCCCCTCTCCAAAGCATCACTTATAGCCAGAGTCAATTCATAGATGGCAGTTTCAGAGTTTTTCTCTTTTAGGTAACCATGTTGACAGCTTGAGATAATCTTGAACTTCTCGAAAAATCTGATAAGCCTGACTGCTACAACCTTCTCAAAAATTTTTCAAAAGGAACTTAATAAGCTTATTGGTCTGTAATTTCCTAATTCGCATTCTGCGCCTTTTTTATATATTGGCCTAACCACAGCCACCTTCAATGCATCCGGGAAAATTCCCTCTTTGAGGGCATTATTCAAAATATGTGTTATTGGGGTGACTATATAAATCATACATTTTCCCAACAAACTCATCGGAACCTCATCATAACCACTTGTGTTTTTTTATTCAGCTTTTTAACCACTGACATTACTTCATTTTCCATGATGTCAAAAGCAAAAAATGAATTTTTTATTGTTTTTGGCTGGATATTCCTTTTCGATTTCTCAATTGAAAGCTCTTTGATTAATGTGGGCCCTATGCTTGTGAAAAACTCGTTGAAATTTTCAGCTAATTTTTTGGGATCTGCGGCTCCTACAGGAAATTCTTTGCTTTTTTGTTCTCTTCCAGTTATAGACTTAACTAAACTCCATGTTGCCTTAGATTTATTCTCTGCTGCTGTTATCATGTTACCCGAGTGTGCACGCTTAGCTGATGTAATGACAGAATCATATTTTTTCTTCATATATTTATAGCTGTCACTGAATTCATTATGTGATGTGGATGCTATCAGCAAGTAATCCAAAATGTTTTTAATGGACCTTATATAAGGGGTTTCCTTGAATGTTTTTTTGAAAGTTCTTCTGTTTTTTTCGACTACTGGAAAACAAGTATTGAAAATAATGTTAAATTTGCTCTCGAAATCATTCCACATTTCATTCACTTCGTGTATATTGAATTTAAACACACTCTCCCAATCCTGCTGAGAAAGGCAGGTAAGGAACTCAGCCACAGTTTCATCATTGATAAGTCTGGTTAGAATTTTTTTACTCTTAGTGGGTGGCATACTATGAGCAAAATTGAAAAGACAGGTGGAGTGATCTGATATATGATTCTCAATCACCTCTGCTGTTCCACTTATGCTGGTGAGAAAATTGTCTAAGCAAGAACCTGAGACCGGACGAGTCGGTTTCCTGATAGCTACATTCAAATTGAAGCATTCAATAATGGAAAGGAACTCACTAGATTCTCTGCTATCACAGAGAATATCCACGTTGAAATCTCCCATCATTATTACCTCCACTCTTTCCAGTAAACATTTCTGAAGTGTTGTAGTGATCCTCTCAAAAAATATGTCTATAACACTCTGAGGTGGTCTATAAATACACATGACAATAAATTTAGTTGAATTTAATGTGATCTGGATTGAGGAACATTCGAAAATGTTAGTAATACTCAAAGATGATATATCCTTTCTTACTTCAAAATCATACTTATCATTTAATCATTTATATACAAAGCACAACCACCATGTTTACCTTTTTATGTGTATATGAAGCTAGTTGATATCCCTCAAAGTTATACGCCGTAAGTTGATCCACCCCGCTCCAGTGTTCAGATATACCGAAAAGGTCGGGTTTAGTTTTGTTCAAAAGTAGGAGAAAGTAGGAGAAGCTTTTGATGGAAATGAATTAGTTCATATTGAATATGTTTCAAACGATGTTTGGTTCTTATGAATTGAATACCCGAAATAGTTGAATATTTTTAGATATATCACAAATGATGATTGGATAGGTAAAAATTCTACTACATTATTTGGTATCTATACAAAATAACCCATGCACAGAAACTATAATACTTCTTTTCCAAATGAGAATTGATAAAAATCTGACAGATCAACTGTTATTAATTAGTTTTGCAGAATGGAATTGACCAAGAAAATATTCTGTGATTTGATGATAATTCAAAATCAACCACATCATTCTTGAAATTTAAGATTTTTTTCTGAAATATTATCGAATAATGTCAGGAATAACTCGATGTATTCAAACATCTAACGAATACTTCCATTTTCCAAAATGATCCGTTCTTTCGAAAAATATGAACCGTTTACAATTATTCTTGTAGTATTTGCGACGATATATGTACATGGTCCGGCAACTAGTTCTCCCACATTTGAAGGAGCTGTTCGAAAAATACGAAAAAAGATATTTGGATTTTTTTTTTATTTGGAAACCTAGATTATCAAGATTTTCTTTCATTCATGTTTTGAAAATAATATCATCCAAATGACGACCTCGGCGAGCAACGCATATGTGGAGTCTTTCGGGAAGTTTTCCATTACACTCTTCAGCATAGCGGTTTCAATTTGGATGATTTCCTCCTTGATTGTTTTTTTCGAGTAATCAAGGGTCATAGAGCGATGTTTGAAGACCTCATTGTTGAGGTCTTCATTCTTGACTTGAAATGGGCAATCAAGGAGAAAATCATCCGAATTGAAACCGCTTTGCGTGAATTTGCAGAAAAACCATTGAAAATAAAAATTCTGGGTTTAATTGGCATAATTAAAATAAACAAGATATTTTCAACCCATAGCTTCGTTTCGCATTCAATTTTTTTTAAAGATGATATTGTTGTGAGGAAAAAGCAACAAATACACATAATTCACATGTATTATGTATATTCATCTGATAATTATTCGGCATATTTTGAATACATTTCATTGGAATAATTCTGGTTCACCAGGAATAAAAAATACATTCGATGAAGTAAGCTTCTCAATTCGGGTTTTTCCATTAAAACTCAAATCGCTGGGTATTTTATCCAATCCAATTGGGGTAAAAGTGTAACTTCTTTTTCAGGAAATGGACGATAAGCTGAAGCTTTACTTTCATGTTTTTGTTTTATTGACGTATATGAGTGGTGTTCTATGGCAGTTGGCAAATTTGAAGGATGAAAATCCAGACCATTGGTTCATTGCTGATGTGATGAAATACAAGGAGAGATATTTTACATTCTGGAATGCGGTAAGTTTGTGAAAAAAGATTAAAATAGATATTTGAAATGCTCTCAGTCATTTGAACGTTGAGAGTAAGCAATGGTACATAGCATTGAATTATTTCATTTTTTATTATTGTTGCTTAAATCTAAAAAAACACTTTTTTTATATCTTTGGAACCGTCATCCCAAATGAACTGAATTTTGGTTGATTGGTTACTCTATTCATGGTGCATATTCATCAATCAAAAATTATTCAATAATACTCCAGGTATAAAATTTCAGCGCAGTCGACTCATAAATACAAGCAAAAATAGGTACCATAAAACCGTGGTAACCGTTACATACTTACGTCAATATAAGAATTTTATAAATTTCAAATACTTGTTAGTTGATTTGATTTCACCTATAAATAGCAGATAATTGGTGTAAAAGATAAACTTTAATTATCGTTTCTCTATTTACAGGTAAATATTTAATTTTATTGTGAGTTGAAATTGAGTTTGAAATGAAAAAACCCTATTTACAGAGCAATGGTTTGAGTTTTCTTACCTACCAACTCTATATCATATTATATATGTGCAAGTCAAAGACTCACTCTGTATGTATACTGATTCAGGTTTTTTTCCTGTAATATATTGCTTTCTCATTCTGTAATTAGCTCCGGCTGTTGAATGATGTATATACAGAGTGGGCCATTGAAAACGAAACAGCGGCTCTGTAGGTCGGCAAAACCGAGTTATATAAAAACGCTCGGACATGTCAACAACATTTTCGAGGGGGACATCGTTCGCGATGAAATACATTCCATCCCTCGGAGCTGTGACCGCCACCCCTAAATTTTTAAATGGCACCATATGGCAAGTGATACCTCATTTGAAAGGTAGTTTCCTTCTTAATATCAAACGACAAAAATAAATTAATTCTATCGATTCGTTTTCGAGATATAGGAACTTGAAGTTGGGAAATAACTTTTTATTCAATCAGTGCCAAAACCTGGATTTCTAAATTGAATTTTGTATGGTATTTCGATAGCAATGACAGTGAGGCTCATTCAAAATCGATGAAGCGGATGATTCATGATAAAATTAGAGATTCAAACAAGGAGAAAATGGGTAGAATCTCTTGAAGTAATCCCCATATTATTCATAATATCTTTTCGGCCCTCCATATAATAAATTAGAATAAAATCAAAAACTCAAAAAATAATTTCTTTCAGATTATTCATACTGTCTACTTTTCATTGGCTCTGAGTGAAGATATTGATGCCTCGAAGGACCACAAAATCGGCCGTTTTGCTACTGGCCACTCCATTACTCAACTAAAGGCTTACATCTTCTTCACCCTGCTGATTCCTTGTACGGCTTTCGTTTGTGGGGTTTTCTGGTTCTTCTACTTCTACGACAGGGAACTGGTCTACCCGAAATCCGCCGAATATTTCGCTATGAAGTACTCCAACCACGTTTTTCATACTTTTGTAGGAGTATTTGCACTGCTAGAGTATCTCTTCAACGGTCATCATCCAGAAATTAGTTTCACAAGTTGTTTCATTGGTGTTACTGCAGTACATATATTTTACTATAGTATGTGAGTATCGCATCCATTTTCTTTCTCGTTCTATTGAAAAAAGAATCACTGTTCCCTGGTTAGATCATTTTATCTCTCCACATAGCAATCGCAACTCTTAAAATTCAAATAGGAATGAGAGGTCGTGCGAGGTAATACAGGGTCTTTCACGAGGAACCTCACCCATATTTATACGGGAAACTACTGAACGTATTTTCATGAAATTCAGCACTTATAAGTATTTCACGATGCTGATGAAATCTAAAATATTTTCAAGGCATGAGCACCTCCGGTTTTCCCGGAAATGACGTCAACTTCCGTCTTTCAAATTAGAACACCATTTTTTTATTGCAGAAATAGATTCCTTAGAAAATTTCAAGTTATTTTGATGTAACATTTTTCAGTTTTGGTTGGAAAATTCTCTCTGAGCGGGAAAATTCGAAAAAAAAATCGAAAATAGAGCTCCGCTGAAACAAGAATAACTTCGAGGTTTTTGGATGAAAAATTTTCATTTTTGGGACTTTTCAAGATGTAGGATTGATGTATCTACTTTAAAAATCGAAATCGCGATTCATGATACAGGGGGTGAAAAAATCGCTTTCAAAGTTAGGGATGACAAAATCGTGAAAAATCAATTTTTTCAAATTAGAACCCCATTTTTTTATGGCAGATATTGAATCTACGTTAAAAAATAATGTGAGTGTATGTATTTTAGAGTAGATTCAATATCTGCCATAAAAAAATGGTGTTCTAATTTGAAAAACGGAAGTTGACGTCATTTCCGGAAAAACCGGAGGTGCTCATGCCTTGAAAATATTTTAGATTTCATCAGCATCGTGAAATACTTATAAGTGCTGAATTTCATGAAAATACGTTCAGTAGTTTCCCGTATAAATATGAGTGAGGTTCCTCGTGTACAGGAGACAGATAACAGCTTATACCAAAGGTTTGGTATAATCGCTAAAGACCTAGGGCTAGGGACTTTGAAATTAGAATTTATATTAATTCAACTCCGAAATATAGTTGCTCTGCGGATTACGTTTATCATTCTGCAATTATATCCTCTTTTCTTCTACTAACTGAAATCTTCTAGGATTTCAAGAAGGCTCTGATGGAACGTAACATACCGATCTCAGCGTAATACACTGTAGAGGCATAGACTTAAGGCGAGTTTATACAGCAACTAAAATAAAATAAGAACTAAAATAAAATAAAATAAGAATGTTCACTTGATGCATTTCAATGACAGCGTTTATACAGGAAATGAGCTAAAATAAGGAATAAGAAAAAGAGATGGTCAACTTTTATCTTTTTCGCTTATTTTATTTGGAAAATGATAGTGCGCATGACCCAAATCTGAGATAAATAAATCTGAAATAGCTGAGGAAAGGCTGATACCTGCTCGATCAAAATGCCATCATCCATTCTACTAATGATATTTTCTAATGATATTTTATATAGTGATTCTAATGGGAAATTAAATTTTGAAAAATATAAATGAAATGACAACTAAAATAGCGAGGTTGAGGTTATGTACTGTACTTACATAGAACTAAATTTTCTAAACTTGCACAAAACACAGAAGTCATTGTCAAAAAATCTGCGATTTGATTGGTTCATTCTTATTTCTTATTTTATTCCAGTGATCTCTATAAACTCATGTTGTCCGCTCTTATTTCTTATTTTATTTTATTTTAGTTCTTATTTTATTTTAGTTGCTGTATAAACTCGCCTTTAGGACCGGCATTATGAAGGATAGGGAAAAATACATAAACAAATGATGGTGGACGCCAAAGGGTTCAAGGATATTATTATGAAGGATAACAGACGGTTCAACCGTTGCGTCAACTACCAATTTCCTTCTTAGAAATATGGTTCAACCGTCGGTTATCCTTCATAATACCGGCCCTTAATGGTGATGAGAAACGACTTTAATGAGGATTCTCTATCACCGAATTAAATAGCCTTTCAATGTCGTCAAATATCTCGGTCGTTTCTTGTTGAACTGGATGATCGAAAAGGATTCGTTGAGAAAGGCAGAATTATGGAGGAAACGCTTCGCACAACTAGAGAAAACTTTTTCAGTCGAGGTAGGATTTGCATGGAGAAAAATCATACACGCTTTTGAATTTTTCGTGGCTTATGATTAATTAGATTATCATTCAGTCCCATCACCATATATCTAATAATTCCTTTATGGGTAATGAGCAAATCAAAATTGAAGCTTGGCTCTGGTAAGAATCCCCATCTGCGCATGTGCAGTTATATTGAGGAAAAAAATAATTTACTAATTCTGTCTCTCTCGGACATTTCGTATAATGTCCACAGAAAGTTATCGTTTACTGCCTCGAACGAGATTAAAATCGTTGGTGAAACCCGGCGTTAGTTAGTTACTACGTCTCGATTAATTTATTAATCCAGGATAAAATATTTGGCTTGCACCGAGGCTAAGGGCGGGTTGTAACTCAGTAGGTTAACCTCTGGTTTCCGTTGACCATTGGTTAACGTTGATTGGGTTGTTGTATGACAGAAATCTTGAAGTTAACCAGTCAGTGAACTGTCGAATTTCCAACCATCTATAGTCCATCCAAGAATGATTGACATCTCAGGGGGCTTTGGAAAATCGAAATTATGTTGGTAATGCCATTCAGTAATATTTTGAGTTGCAGAATTCAGGTTGGTGTTGGAAATATCACCGACATTTTGTTCTGTCATTAATGTTTCGAAAGAATCTGGCAAAAAATTGAGCAAGTGAAATAAATATCTTTGAAATGAGGCTCTTGAAGACTGAAGAGTGAACAGCTAAAAAATGGAAAGCCTGCACGAAGCACGTAGAAAAAGAAATGAGAGAAGATTAGTCAAAATATAAGGAATGTTATGATATATTGCTGACAAAACCTTTCATTATGAACATGACGAGTTCTGCCCAGATGAAAAAATAACATGTTGCGGTTGTTGAAACAGAATAATAGGAATATTTATATTTTTCATATTTTAAACCTGCATTGTTCACAAATATTGAAAGTTCTAATGTCATGACAAAATTCTTCATATACTTAATAGATCTATTGGTTAAGTTTTGTTTCTGTTTCTGTCTTGATATCTATTAAAAATTTCCCAATCCATTCACATTGCAGTAACACGCTTCAAATTATCAACTAGTATTTTTCGGGTTTAGCGAATATTCATATTTAACATTGAAAAGGACCGTGCTATTTAATCACCCACGATATGTTTCGTTCTCAAACGAGAATTTCCAGGCTGTATGCTCCTACAATTGATCGTAAGGTCGAAAATGTATCAATACAAGATAAAAATAATATACTGCTGGTATACACATTCACATGCTGGTAATCGTATGAGAAAATTGAGAACATTTTCATGTTCAAAGTTCCTTACTTTAAAAAAATATCGTTCAATTTTTAGGTTATTTCTATATCTATGATGAAAGCACAGAAAATTTTTAGTTACTTTTTTGTAACTAGAAATAAAGCTGCGACTGGACTTTCAAGGCCTGCTCTGATGTCAATCATTCTTGGATGGACTATAGTTTCGAGAGTTTAACCTATGGTCTAGACAGAAAAAGCACAGAAAATGCTTTCAGATTGACATATTACATGAATTTTCAAACGATCAACTTTCAAACTAATCTAAACTGAAAATAATCTATTCTATGTGTGTACTGTGTTGGTTAGAAATTGCTCTGCTTGTTTAGTTATTCAAAATGAATATGCAAAGAGAGAATCTGCGTGAGATAAATCTCACTGATGATGAGGACTTTATGGAACTTGTCGAATTAGAATCATTTCCCAGGAAAAAACGAAATTTTAGACCGAGGGATGAACATTTTTTTGAATGGAATTGACAAGTCAACTTCTCTGTAGAATTATCTCAAAAGTTCTTCGAATTATAGCTAGTCTTCGTCCGCAATTTGTTAAACTGCCTGAATCACAGGAAGAAATAGAAAGGATTCAGAGTGAATTTTTCACCATAAGCCGATTTTCAAGATGTATCGGTGCTTTAGACTGTACCCATGTGAAAATACAATCTCCAAGAGGAAATGATGCAGAAATTTTCAGAAACAGAAAAGGATATTTTTCCTTCAATGTGCAAGCTTATTAGATACAATATTATTACGCAATATTTCCAGGCACTCCTGTAACTCATTTGAACATTTTCAAGGCTAATATTTTTAATGTACAGGTATTACAACACACCTTGCCGTTGAAATAAAATAACAAAAAATATTTTACTACAATAATTATGTTTTATTCACCCAATTCTTTCAATAATTTTTTTTCCTGTAATTTAAAATTGCAATTTTCAATGCATGTTCCTCCTTCTCATGAAGCAACTTCTGTTTATGCAGTTCTTCATTGTGCCTCAAGTTTTGCTCTTGTTCATCTAAATACACTTTTGCTGCGTTGTTATCAACCTACACCCAAAGATTAACGAGTAGTCACTTTAATCTTTGCCTGCACCTACACGAAGATGAATAAACAGATAAACAGTCTCGGAATCTGAATTCTGAATAAAAACTTACAGTCAGAGTGTCACAGATTCCAGTTAGATTATGACAGAATTATAAAAATATTCAATGGATTCTCTGATCTGGGTTCAGTGTGGCCAATGAAAATACAAAAAAGAGACGTTTACTTGACCATCATCTGATTTTTCATGTTACAACAGAAATTGACTTAACCTTACTTGGCAGGTTAACCATTGGTTTCAAGACCAACTGGTTAACCAACTGAGTTACAACCCGCCCTAAATGTAACTAGATTAAATTTAATCCAGAAATTTGGTTATTTTCGCATAAATTGGTACATGTGCTTATCTTCGCGTTTTTTATTTCATCCTCTTTATGCTTCGACAGTTTCTATGTTCAGACATTTTTTGATATTATCGAGCGTTTCGCAGATTGAAAGAGTTTTTAATAACGAATTACTTCGGTAAAAACCGATGCAAGATTTATTGCACAAGCTGAAATCTTTGGAATAATCTACTTCCTTCTCAAATGAAAATATACCTGGTTAGAAATTCTTACTGTCAATGCACTTACTACCACTTCAGATTTGGATGTAAAATATGATAAACTAATGGATTCCCGTATGGAAATAGCTGAGGCAAATAGAGAAGAAATGATCGCAAACCATTAACAAACCTGATTTTCGATAATAGGGAAACATCTATAAGAAAATAACGGATTTTTTCAAAAAACATGGATCTTGGAATATTGTTCATATTTTAAATTTTATTTCAACATATAGGTAAAAATATTGGTTTCGATTGAATAATACCATGTGTCACTGTAAATTGAAGAATAATTCTACATATCAGAATATTTGCACCTCCCATTTTATTAGACATGTATGGATTTGTTCAGTTCATATTATACCTCGACCCTTAGTATTTGGTTCAGTTATTCATTCTTGTGTGTGCTTTTGCTTCCACGCCAATTTGATATTTCTTATCTACGTCTGGGAAAACCAAAATCTATAATTTCTACTTCAGCCATTTTTCTCTTCAATTTGATTTATAATCAAACATCATTTTTGAAACAAGCCTGACATGTTTCATCCATAAATGAAGAGTTAGAATTCAAAGTTTGTCGTTAAACTTTCATTTAATCCTGTCAATACAGAGGATTTTATTTAAGCGTTAGTTATGGTTGTTAAACTAGGATTACGACATGGTGCAAGAGAATCATAGACACTAATTGAGGTTTTGGATTTAGTCCACAGTTTTGCCATACATTGCAAGCGGTCCTAATTATGTCATGTAAGTCGAAAACTACACAAAATGGTTTTTTAATTTCTGATAGCTTATGATGTGCTCTACCTTCGGATTTCACCTTACCGTATTATATTCGAATTCTAAAAAAAACCAATGTGAGAAATGGACAAGCAGAGATCTAAATTCCGAAATACATCACCCGGCGGCACCACCACAGCAAGACAATGACATACCGGTTTCTGGCTTGTTAGCCGTCATCAGTGCCATATATCCTTATACTGCGGTAGCAACCAACTGAAACGGTAGAACTTATGTTACTCCCTAGCAGGAACACTTGAGTACGTTATTTACAGTGTTCCACCTAGCGGACAAATGTCTAAACGCTTCATCCCTGGGTACTCTCAAAAACTAGATCTCTACGTACGTTCGTTTTCTTCCCAAACGGAATTTCGCAACAACTCACTTTGAAGTTTTTTGCAGTGTACCGAGGGAAATCGAACACGCCCGTTCATACGGTTTCGGAGCCCGCAAGTGATAATAATGAAAATGGAGATCACGTCCTTTAGTTGGACCAACAACATAAATGTGAGAAATGGACTAGCAGAGATCTGAATTCTGAAATACACCACCAGGTGGCACCACCACAGCAAGACAATAACATACCGGTTTCTGGCTTGTTAGCCGTCATCAGTGCCATATAGCCTTATGCTGTGGTAGCAACCAACTGAAACGGTAGAACTTATATTACTCCCTAGGAGGAATATTTGAGTACGTTATGTACAGTGTTCCACCTAGCGGGCAAATGTCTAAACGCTTCATCCTGGGGTACTTTCAAAAACATTTATGTTGTTGATCCAACTAAAGGACGTGATCTTCATTTTCATAAAAAAAAACAATATTAGGTACCTTGATAACGGTTTCGGGATAATGTACGATTTATTTAACAGACTGTCTTTAACATGAATCTTCCTACAAAGGGTATCCACTTGCACGCTTGCGCGGTCAAAAGCTTCTGACTACACATCAATGCTTTAGCGTTCTGTTCGATGGTGTGCGTATTGCAAAATATGTCATTGATTCATTGCGCTTAAATTTATACTATTCTCCTCTCATTTCAGATTTTTCTATCATTATTTCACAATGGGACGGTTTCCGTATCCTCTATTCCATGGCATAACATGGTTCCAAGTATGGGGATTGATAATTACATTGTACTCATGGACTCTTTTTGCTGCTAAGATGGGTATTGAGATTCACAAATATATGGGGATTGCTGAACCTGAGAATATGGTATTAGGAAAAGATGTGAAATGTTAATCGTGATATTTCCAGTAGAATTGAGAAGTCAAGTCTGAAGATTAAGTGTAATTTTTTGTGTGAAATGGGACAATAAATCGAAAATGGCTCTAGTGCCTCGATTTAATTGATTTTTGTGTTTCACATAAGATTAAAATTGGAAAGGATGAAAAAGAGGAGATCATTCATTACACAACCTTAACATTTTTCCTAACCCAAACGTTTTCCACTGTCTCTTCTATTTCTCTTTAATATACAGGGTGTTTCAAATTCTTGTGCCTAATGAACATTTCCGTAGAACTGGGTCTATTTCAAATCTGAAAAAGTTATTTCGATTAAACCGGAAAAAAAAATTATTTTTGTTATCTTTTCTCCATAGTGAGACTAAAGTTTCAATAAGTTTTTCTTCGAACTTACATTAATCCTTATAGTTTCGTACATTTGTGAACAAGCCTTCAGCAACAAAGTTTCCATTTGATGTGTTGATGTGTATTTTTCAATTACGGCGATGAAAATAATGATAATTATTTTATTGATCCTTTTGGATATGTGTATACATACATACTGCTTTTTCTTTTTGCTATCATTCTGCTCATACTGAAATTTGTAAATCTTTGTAAATCTTGTTCATTTTAATTATGTTGCACACGGTTATTCGTGTTATTTGTTATAATTGTATGAAAGGGTATAACCCGTTTAATATTAAATAAATATTGAAAACCCAGGGAAGCATCCAGATTTCTCTTGTGATTTTTAAATTTCTCGTCGAATTTTATCAGGTGAAATTGAGAATAACTCGAAAACGACGCGTTTTATTAAAAAAACAGGAGAATACTTGTATTTTTCAAAATGATTAATTCTTTCGAAAATATTAACCGTTTATCTCTTTCAAGTGGTTGATAGCATTTTTTGCATGGATTGCTACGATGTAACTTGTATATCAGGAGAACCAGTGAATAAGTTTTGATTGGTGAATTGCACCATGAATAGAGTAAACAATCAACCAAAATTCGGTTCATTTTGAATAATTTACGGAGATATGAACAGAAATGTGTTTTTTTCATGGATATTCGTCACCCTGTATCTCTCAAAGGAAACCTAATTGTGAAAGATGATATAGGAAAAAAGAGTTTCGTTTGATGAAAGGAATCTACAGTTGAAATATATGTACAAGTCAAAGACTCACCCTGTATACAGAGTGGCCACTTTTTCAATGGTAGACGATTGCAGTAAGTCAATTGCTGCAAATCGACTTCAGAAGAAGTGCGTCCGAGAATTAAGCAACCGATTAAATAAAGGCACTTACCTCAGAAATATAAGTTGACGGCGATCGTAGGTGGTCAACTACTAAGTTAGCAGCCGAAAGGGGGTATAAGGAGTGGAAACAGGGAAATACCTTTCCTTTAGATGGACGTCGTTAGTAGCGACCAATTCACCAGTTACTCAAGTTCCAAGTTGCTTAACCACAGGCGAACTTATTCCTCAGAGGATAGCACAAAATATTATGGTGACGCGATCAGACGATTTTATTCTTTCTCAACGAAAGTATTCAACACGAATTTTATTCGCTTTAGAAGGCACTATTAAATTAGTTTGCTTTTAACCAACTTTTATGCACGATGTGTAAACAATGAATTGAAAATTGACATTATTATCTCTCGCGCGCACTCGCAAGAAAATACTTCCGCAGATTGTCACCAGAGTGAGACGGTTCTCGAGTCGTTGAAGGTGAAGCAAGTCACGTAGGCAACACACGTTCACGACGTAACATGCCGCCCGCCCTGAAGGATCCCTTCAGTAAGAACTGGAAGGAGTGAACAGACGAAAGAAAAAAGTCATCTACTGACTTGGAAGAGGACACAGTTTGACGATTGGTCGTCGAACTGTCCCAGAAGGGGTAGCAACATCAGCCACACGAATTGTGGAGTCAGCTCCGGGAAAAACAGATGATATACGGCCTATACTCCACTTTAGAGGAGGAAGATTGTCGTCTCGAATGATGACAACAGTGCCTGGAAGGACAGGGGTAGACGGCTGCAACCACTTATGACGTTGCTGCAAGGTATGCAAGTATTCCTGACGCCAACGCTTCCAGAAGTCCTGCTGGAATCGCTGGACCAATTGCCAACGAGATAAACGATTCACAGACACGGAACTGACATCATGGTCAGGAGGATCGCTGAGGGGGCGGAAAATCAAGAAATGCCCTGGTGTGAGGGCCTCAAAATCCGAAGGGTCAGATGAGGGAAGATACAGAGGACGGGAGTTGAGGATGGCCTCAACCTGAGTGCAGACAGTGAGAAATTCCTCATAAGTGAGTTTCTGCTCGCCGATGACGCGAGTGAGATGATGCTTGGCAGATTTTACAGCGGCCTCCCAAAGGCCGCCAAAGTGAGGACTGGAAGGCGGTATGAATCGCCAATCAGTTCCGGAGGACGAAGCGGCATCGCAAAGACTCTGCTGATGTTGTGGAGCAGACAATAAGCGGCCAAGATCACGAAGGTAGTTATGAGCACCAACGAAATTGGTCCCGTTATCGGAAAAGATGACGGAAGGGTGACCTCGGCGCGCAACGAACCGCCGATAAGCAGCGATAAACGCTGGAGTGGACAGCACGATATATGTACATGGTCCGGCAACTAGTTAATGTACACAAGAAAAAGAAGTGGTCCCAATGTACTACCTTGTGGAATACCCATGGTTATGTCCTTATCACCTGATGTAAATTGGTCACCATTTATGGATAGCCTCACTCTCTGTTTTCTATCTTGAAGATAGCTCCTCAGAAAATTCAGCTGCTTGTCCCTAATGCCACTTCCCTCCAGTTTCCAAAGAAGCAGCTCATGATCTACGCAGTCAAAAGCTTTAGATAGATCAAGGAACAACCCCAAAGCAATATTTCCCCTCTCCAAAGCATCACTTATAGCCAGAGTCAATTCATAGATGGCAGTTTCAGAGTTTTTCTCTTTTAGGTAACCATGTTGACAGCTTGAGATAATCTTGAACTTCTCGAAAAATCTGATAAGCCTGACTGCTACAACCTTCTCAAAAATTTTTCAAAAGGAACTTAATAAGCTTATTGGTCTGTAATTTCCTAATTCGCATTCTGCGCCTTTTTTATATATTGGCCTAACCACAGCCACCTTCAATGCATCCGGGAAAATTCCCTCTTTGAGGGCATTATTCAAAATATGTGTTATTGGGGTGACTATATAAATCATACATTTTCCCAACAAACTCATCGGAACCTCATCATAACCACTTGTGTTTTTTTATTCAGCTTTTTAACCACTGACATTACTTCATTTTCCATGATGTCAAAAGCAAAAAATGAATTTTTTATTGTTTTTGGCTGGATATTCCTTTTCGATTTCTCAATTGAAAGCTCTTTGATTAATGTGGGCCCTATGCTTGTGAAAAACTCGTTGAAATTTTCAGCTAATTTTTTGGGATCTGCGGCTCCTACAGGAAATTCTTTGCTTTTTTGTTCTCTTCCAGTTATAGACTTAACTAAACTCCATGTTGCCTTAGATTTATTCTCTGCTGCTGTTATCATGTTACCCGAGTGTGCACGCTTAGCTGATGTAATGACAGAATCATATTTTTTCTTCATATATTTATAGCTGTCACTGAATTCATTATGTGATGTGGATGCTATCAGCAAGTAATCCAAAATGTTTTTAATGGACCTTATATAAGGGGTTTCCTTGAATGTTTTTTTGAAAGTTCTTCTGTTTTTTTCGACTACTGGAAAACAAGTATTGAAAATAATGTTAAATTTGCTCTCGAAATCATTCCACATTTCATTCACTTCGTGTATATTGAATTTAAACACACTCTCCCAATCCTGCTGAGAAAGGCAGGTAAGGAACTCAGCCACAGTTTCATCATTGATAAGTCTGGTTAGAATTTTTTTACTCTTAGTGGGTGGCATACTATGAGCAAAATTGAAAAGACAGGTGGAGTGATCTGATATATGATTCTCAATCACCTCTGCTGTTCCACTTATGCTGGTGAGAAAATTGTCTAAGCAAGAACCTGAGACCGGACGAGTCGGTTTCCTGATAGCTACATTCAAATTGAAGCATTCAATAATGGAAAGGAACTCACTAGATTCTCTGCTATCACAGAGAATATCCACGTTGAAATCTCCCATCATTATTACCTCCACTCTTTCCAGTAAACATTTCTGAAGTGTTGTAGTGATCCTCTCAAAAAATATGTCTATAACACTCTGAGGTGGTCTATAAATACACATGACAATAAATTTAGTTGAATTTAATGTGATCTGGATTGAGGAACATTCGAAAATGTTAGTAATACTCAAAGATGATATATCCTTTCTTACTTCAAAATCATACTTATCATTTAATCATTTATATACAAAGCACAACCACCATGTTTACCTTTTTATGTGTATATGAAGCTAGTTGATATCCCTCAAAGTTATACGCCGTAAGTTGATCCACCCCGCTCCAGTGTTCAGATATACCGAAAAGGTCGGGTTTAGTTTTGTTCAAAAGTAGGAGAAAGTAGGAGAAGCTTTTGATGGAAATGAATTAGTTCATATTGAATATGTTTCAAACGATGTTTGGTTCTTATGAATTGAATACCCGAAATAGTTGAATATTTTTAGATATATCACAAATGATGATTGGATAGGTAAAAATTCTACTACATTATTTGGTATCTATACAAAATAACCCATGCACAGAAACTATAATACTTCTTTTCCAAATGAGAATTGATAAAAATCTGACAGATCAACTGTTATTAATTAGTTTTGCAGAATGGAATTGACCAAGAAAATATTCTGTGATTTGATGATAATTCAAAATCAACCACATCATTCTTGAAATTTAAGATTTTTTTCTGAAATATTATCGAATAATGTCAGGAATAACTCGATGTATTCAAACATCTAACGAATACTTCCATTTTCCAAAATGATCCGTTCTTTCGAAAAATATGAACCGTTTACAATTATTCTTGTAGTATTTGCGACGATATATGTACATGGTCCGGCAACTAGTTCTCCCACATTTGAAGGAGCTGTTCGAAAAATACGAAAAAAGATATTTGGATTTTTTTTTTATTTGGAAACCTAGATTATCAAGATTTTCTTTCATTCATGTTTTGAAAATAATATCATCCAAATGACGACCTCGGCGAGCAACGCATATGTGGAGTCTTTCGGGAAGTTTTCCATTACACTCTTCAGCATAGCGGTTTCAATTTGGATGATTTCCTCCTTGATTGTTTTTTTTCGAGTAATCAAGGGTCATAGAGCGATGTTTGAAGACCTCATTGTTGAGGTCTTCATTCTTGACTTGAAATGGGCAATCAAGGAGAAAATCATCCGAATTGAAACCGCTTTGCGTGAATTTGCAGAAAAACCATTGAAAATAAAAATTCTGGGTTTAATTGGCATAATTAAAATAAACAAGATATTTTCAACCCATAGCTTCGTTTCGCATTCAATTTTTTTTAAAGATGATATTGTTGTGAGGAAAAAGCAACAAATACACATAATTCACATGTATTATGTATATTCATCTGATAATTATTCGGCATATTTTGAATACATTTCATTGGAATAATTCTGGTTCACCAGGAATAAAAAATACATTCGATGAAGTAAGCTTCTCAATTCGGGTTTTTCCATTAAAACTCAAATCGCTGGGTATTTTATCCAATCCAATTGGGGTAAAAGTGTAACTTCTTTTTCAGGAAATGGACGATAAGCTGAAGCTTTACTTTCATGTTTTTGTTTTATTGACGTATATGAGTGGTGTTCTATGGCAGTTGGCAAATTTGAAGGATGAAAATCCAGACCATTGGTTCATTGCTGATGTGATGAAATACAAGGAGAGATATTTTACATTCTGGAATGCGGTAAGTTTGTGAAAAAAGATTAAAATAGATATTTGAAATGCTCTCAGTCATTTGAACGTTGAGAGTAAGCAATGGTACATAGCATTGAATTATTTCATTTTTTATTATTGTTGCTTAAATCTAAAAAAACACTTTTTTTATATCTTTGGAACCGTCATCCCAAATGAACTGAATTTTGGTTGATTGGTTACTCTATTCATGGTGCATATTCATCAATCAAAAATTATTCAATAATACTCCAGGTATAAAATTTCAGCGCAGTCGACTCATAAATACAAGCAAAAATAGGTACCATAAAACCGTGGTAACCGTTACATACTTACGTCAATATAAGAATTTTATAAATTTCAAATACTTGTTAGTTGATTTGATTTCACCTATAAATAGCAGATAATTGGTGTAAAAGATAAACTTTAATTATCGTTTCTCTATTTACAGGTAAATATTTAATTTTATTGTGAGTTGAAATTGAGTTTGAAATGAAAAAACCCTATTTACAGAGCAATGGTTTGAGTTTTCTTACCTACCAACTCTATATCATATTATATATGTGCAAGTCAAAGACTCACTCTGTATGTATACTGATTCAGGTTTTTTTCCTGTAATATATTGCTTTCTCATTCTGTAATTAGCTCCGGCTGTTGAATGATGTATATACAGAGTGGGCCATTGAAAACGAAACAGCGGCTCTGTAGGTCGGCAAAACCGAGTTATATAAAAACGCTCGGACATGTCAACAACATTTTCGAGGGGGACATCGTTCGCGATGAAATACATTCCATCCCTCGGAGCTGTGACCGCCACCCCTAAATTTTTAAATGGCACCATATGGCAAGTGATACCTCATTTGAAAGGTAGTTTCCTTCTTAATATCAAACGACAAAAATAAATTAATTCTATCGATTCGTTTTCGAGATATAGGAACTTGAAGTTGGGAAATAACTTTTTATTCAATCAGTGCCAAAACCTGGATTTCTAAATTGAATTTTGTATGGTATTTCGATAGCAATGACAGTGAGGCTCATTCAAAATCGATGAAGCGGATGATTCATGATAAAATTAGAGATTCAAACAAGGAGAAAATGGGTAGAATCTCTTGAAGTAATCCCCATATTATTCATAATATCTTTTCGGCCCTCCATATAATAAATTAGAATAAAATCAAAAACTCAAAAAATAATTTCTTTCAGATTATTCATACTGTCTACTTTTCATTGGCTCTGAGTGAAGATATTGATGCCTCGAAGGACCACAAAATCGGCCGTTTTGCTACTGGCCACTCCATTACTCAACTAAAGGCTTACATCTTCTTCACCCTGCTGATTCCTTGTACGGCTTTCGTTTGTGGGGTTTTCTGGTTCTTCTACTTCTACGACAGGGAACTGGTCTACCCGAAATCCGCCGAATATTTCGCTATGAAGTACTCCAACCACGTTTTTCATACTTTTGTAGGAGTATTTGCACTGCTAGAGTATCTCTTCAACGGTCATCATCCAGAAATTAGTTTCACAAGTTGTTTCATTGGTGTTACTGCAGTACATATATTTTACTATAGTATGTGAGTATCGCATCCATTTTCTTTCTCGTTCTATTGAAAAAAGAATCACTGTTCCCTGGTTAGATCATTTTATCTCTCCACATAGCAATCGCAACTCTTAAAATTCAAATAGGAATGAGAGGTCGTGCGAGGTAATACAGGGTCTTTCACGAGGAACCTCACCCATATTTATACGGGAAACTACTGAACGTATTTTCATGAAATTCAGCACTTATAAGTATTTCACGATGCTGATGAAATCTAAAATATTTTCAAGGCATGAGCACCTCCGGTTTTCCCGGAAATGACGTCAACTTCCGTCTTTCAAATTAGAACACCATTTTTTTATTGCAGAAATAGATTCCTTAGAAAATTTCAAGTTATTTTGATGTAACATTTTTCAGTTTTGGTTGGAAAATTCTCTCTGAGCGGGAAAATTCGAAAAAAAAATCGAAAATAGAGCTCCGCTGAAACAAGAATAACTTCGAGGTTTTTGGATGAAAAATTTTCATTTTTGGGACTTTTCAAGATGTAGGATTGATGTATCTACTTTAAAAATCGAAATCGCGATTCATGATACAGGGGGTGAAAAAATCGCTTTCAAAGTTAGGGATGACAAAATCGTGAAAAATCAATTTTTTCAAATTAGAACCCCATTTTTTTATGGCAGATATTGAATCTACGTTAAAAAATAATGTGAGTGTATGTATTTTAGAGTAGATTCAATATCTGCCATAAAAAAATGGTGTTCTAATTTGAAAAACGGAAGTTGACGTCATTTCCGGAAAAACCGGAGGTGCTCATGCCTTGAAAATATTTTAGATTTCATCAGCATCGTGAAATACTTATAAGTGCTGAATTTCATGAAAATACGTTCAGTAGTTTCCCGTATAAATATGAGTGAGGTTCCTCGTGTACAGGAGACAGATAACAGCTTATACCAAAGGTTTGGTATAATCGCTAAAGACCTAGGGCTAGGGACTTTGAAATTAGAATTTATATTAATTCAACTCCGAAATATAGTTGCTCTGCGGATTACGTTTATCATTCTGCAATTATATCCTCTTTTCTTCTACTAACTGAAATCTTCTAGGATTTCAAGAAGGCTCTGATGGAACGTAACATACCGATCTCAGCGTAATACACTGTAGAGGCATAGACTTAAGGCGAGTTTATACAGCAACTAAAATAAAATAAGAACTAAAATAAAATAAAATAAGAATGTTCACTTGATGCATTTCAATGACAGCGTTTATACAGGAAATGAGCTAAAATAAGGAATAAGAAAAAGAGATGGTCAACTTTTATCTTTTTCGCTTATTTTATTTGGAAAATGATAGTGCGCATGACCCAAATCTGAGATAAATAAATCTGAAATAGCTGAGGAAAGGCTGATACCTGCTCGATCAAAATGCCATCATCCATTCTACTAATGATATTTTCTAATGATATTTTATATAGTGATTCTAATGGGAAATTAAATTTTGAAAAATATAAATGAAATGACAACTAAAATAGCGAGGTTGAGGTTATGTACTGTACTTACATAGAACTAAATTTTCTAAACTTGCACAAAACACAGAAGTCATTGTCAAAAAATCTGCGATTTGATTGGTTCATTCTTATTTCTTATTTTATTCCAGTGATCTCTATAAACTCATGTTGTCCGCTCTTATTTCTTATTTTATTTTATTTTAGTTCTTATTTTATTTTAGTTGCTGTATAAACTCGCCTTTAGGACCGGCATTATGAAGGATAGGGAAAAATACATAAACAAATGATGGTGGACGCCAAAGGGTTCAAGGATATTATTATGAAGGATAACAGACGGTTCAACCGTTGCGTCAACTACCAATTTCCTTCTTAGAAATATGGTTCAACCGTCGGTTATCCTTCATAATACCGGCCCTTAATGGTGATGAGAAACGACTTTAATGAGGATTCTCTATCACCGAATTAAATAGCCTTTCAATGTCGTCAAATATCTCGGTCGTTTCTTGTTGAACTGGATGATCGAAAAGGATTCGTTGAGAAAGGCAGAATTATGGAGGAAACGCTTCGCACAACTAGAGAAAACTTTTTCAGTCGAGGTAGGATTTGCATGGAGAAAAATCATACACGCTTTTGAATTTTTCGTGGCTTATGATTAATTAGATTATCATTCAGTCCCATCACCATATATCTAATAATTCCTTTATGGGTAATGAGCAAATCAAAATTGAAGCTTGGCTCTGGTAAGAATCCCCATCTGCGCATGTGCAGTTATATTGAGGAAAAAAATAATTTACTAATTCTGTCTCTCTCGGACATTTCGTATAATGTCCACAGAAAGTTATCGTTTACTGCCTCGAACGAGATTAAAATCGTTGGTGAAACCCGGCGTTAGTTAGTTACTACGTCTCGATTAATTTATTAATCCAGGATAAAATATTTGGCTTGCACCGAGGCTAAGGGCGGGTTGTAACTCAGTAGGTTAACCTCTGGTTTCCGTTGACCATTGGTTAACGTTGATTGGGTTGTTGTATGACAGAAATCTTGAAGTTAACCAGTCAGTGAACTGTCGAATTTCCAACCATCTATAGTCCATCCAAGAATGATTGACATCTCAGGGGGCTTTGGAAAATCGAAATTATGTTGGTAATGCCATTCAGTAATATTTTGAGTTGCAGAATTCAGGTTGGTGTTGGAAATATCACCGACATTTTGTTCTGTCATTAATGTTTCGAAAGAATCTGGCAAAAAATTGAGCAAGTGAAATAAATATCTTTGAAATGAGGCTCTTGAAGACTGAAGAGTGAACAGCTAAAAAATGGAAAGCCTGCACGAAGCACGTAGAAAAAGAAATGAGAGAAGATTAGTCAAAATATAAGGAATGTTATGATATATTGCTGACAAAACCTTTCATTATGAACATGACGAGTTCTGCCCAGATGAAAAAATAACATGTTGCGGTTGTTGAAACAGAATAATAGGAATATTTATATTTTTCATATTTTAAACCTGCATTGTTCACAAATATTGAAAGTTCTAATGTCATGACAAAATTCTTCATATACTTAATAGATCTATTGGTTAAGTTTTGTTTCTGTTTCTGTCTTGATATCTATTAAAAATTTCCCAATCCATTCACATTGCAGTAACACGCTTCAAATTATCAACTAGTATTTTTCGGGTTTAGCGAATATTCATATTTAACATTGAAAAGGACCGTGCTATTTAATCACCCACGATATGTTTCGTTCTCAAACGAGAATTTCCAGGCTGTATGCTCCTACAATTGATCGTAAGGTCGAAAATGTATCAATACAAGATAAAAATAATATACTGCTGGTATACACATTCACATGCTGGTAATCGTATGAGAAAATTGAGAACATTTTCATGTTCAAAGTTCCTTACTTTAAAAAAATATCGTTCAATTTTTAGGTTATTTCTATATCTATGATGAAAGCACAGAAAATTTTTAGTTACTTTTTTGTAACTAGAAATAAAGCTGCGACTGGACTTTCAAGGCCTGCTCTGATGTCAATCATTCTTGGATGGACTATAGTTTCGAGAGTTTAACCTATGGTCTAGACAGAAAAAGCACAGAAAATGCTTTCAGATTGACATATTACATGAATTTTCAAACGATCAACTTTCAAACTAATCTAAACTGAAAATAATCTATTCTATGTGTGTACTGTGTTGGTTAGAAATTGCTCTGCTTGTTTAGTTATTCAAAATGAATATGCAAAGAGAGAATCTGCGTGAGATAAATCTCACTGATGATGAGGACTTTATGGAACTTGTCGAATTAGAATCATTTCCCAGGAAAAAACGAAATTTTAGACCGAGGGATGAACATTTTTTTGAATGGAATTGACAAGTCAACTTCTCTGTAGAATTATCTCAAAAGTTCTTCGAATTATAGCTAGTCTTCGTCCGCAATTTGTTAAATAGCCTGAATCACAGGAAGAAATAGAAAGGATTCAGAGTGAATTTTTCACCATAAGCCGATTTTCAAGATGTATCGGTGCTTTAGACTGTACCCATGTGAAAATACAATCTCCAAGAGGAAATGATGCAGAAATTTTCAGAAACAGAAAAGGATATTTTTCCTTCAATGTGCAAGCTTATTAGATACAATATTATTACGCAATATTTCCAGGCACTCCTGTAACTCATTTGAACATTTTCAAGGCTAATATTTTTAATGTACAGGTATTACAACACACCTTGCCGTTGAAATAAAATAACAAAAAATATTTTACTACAATAATTATGTTTTATTCACCCAATTCTTTCAATAATTTTTTTTCCTGTAATTTAAAATTGCAATTTTCAATGCATGTTCCTCCTTCTCATGAAGCAACTTCTGTTTATGCAGTTCTTCATTGTGCCTCAAGTTTTGCTCTTGTTCATCTAAATACACTTTTGCTGCGTTGTTATCAACCTACACCCAAAGATTAACGAGTAGTCACTTTAATCTTTGCCTGCACCTACACGAAGATGAATAAACAGATAAACAGTCTCGGAATCTGAATTCTGAATAAAAACTTACAGTCAGAGTGTCACAGATTCCAGTTAGATTATGACAGAATTATAAAAATATTCAATGGATTCTCTGATCTGGGTTCAGTGTGGCCAATGAAAATACAAAAAAGAGACGTTTACTTGACCATCATCTGATTTTTCATGTTACAACAGAAATTGACTTAACCTTACTTGGCAGGTTAACCATTGGTTTCAAGACCAACTGGTTAACCAACTGAGTTACAACCCGCCCTAAATGTAACTAGATTAAATTTAATCCAGAAATTTGGTTATTTTCGCATAAATTGGTACATGTGCTTATCTTCGCGTTTTTTATTTCATCCTCTTTATGCTTCGACAGTTTCTATGTTCAGACATTTTTTGATATTATCGAGCGTTTCGCAGATTGAAAGAGTTTTTAATAACGAATTACTTCGGTAAAAACCGATGCAAGATTTATTGCACAAGCTGAAATCTTTGGAATAATCTACTTCCTTCTCAAATGAAAATATACCTGGTTAGAAATTCTTACTGTCAATGCACTTACTACCACTTCAGATTTGGATGTAAAATATGATAAACTAATGGATTCCCGTATGGAAATAGCTGAGGCAAATAGAGAAGAAATGATCGCAAACCATTAACAAACCTGATTTTCGATAATAGGGAAACATCTATAAGAAAATAACGGATTTTTTCAAAAAACATGGATCTTGGAATATTGTTCATATTTTAAATTTTATTTCAACATATAGGTAAAAATATTGGTTTCGATTGAATAATACCATGTGTCACTGTAAATTGAAGAATAATTCTACATATCAGAATATTTGCACCTCCCATTTTATTAGACATGTATGGATTTGTTCAGTTCATATTATACCTCGACCCTTAGTATTTGGTTCAGTTATTCATTCTTGTGTGTGCTTTTGCTTCCACGCCAATTTGATATTTCTTATCTACGTCTGGGAAAACCAAAATCTATAATTTCTACTTCAGCCATTTTTCTCTTCAATTTGATTTATAATCAAACATCATTTTTGAAACAAGCCTGACATGTTTCATCCATAAATGAAGAGTTAGAATTCAAAGTTTGTCGTTAAACTTTCATTTAATCCTGTCAATACAGAGGATTTTATTTAAGCGTTAGTTATGGTTGTTAAACTAGGATTACGACATGGTGCAAGAGAATCATAGACACTAATTGAGGTTTTGGATTTAGTCCACAGTTTTGCCATACATTGCAAGCGGTCCTAATTATGTCATGTAAGTCGAAAACTACACAAAATGGTTTTTTAATTTCTGATAGCTTATGATGTGCTCTACCTTCGGATTTCACCTTACCGTATTATATTCGAATTCTAAAAAAAACCAATGTGAGAAATGGACAAGCAGAGATCTAAATTCCGAAATACATCACCCGGCGGCACCACCACAGCAAGACAATGACATACCGGTTTCTGGCTTGTTAGCCGTCATCAGTGCCATATATCCTTATACTGCGGTAGCAACCAACTGAAACGGTAGAACTTATGTTACTCCCTAGCAGGAACACTTGAGTACGTTATTTACAGTGTTCCACCTAGCGGACAAATGTCTAAACGCTTCATCCCTGGGTACTCTCAAAAACTAGATCTCTACGTACGTTCGTTTTCTTCCCAAACGGAATTTCGCAACAACTCACTTTGAAGTTTTTTGCAGTGTACCGAGGGAAATCGAACACGCCCGTTCATACGGTTTCGGAGCCCGCAAGTGATAATAATGAAAATGGAGATCACGTCCTTTAGTTGGACCAACAACATAAATGTGAGAAATGGACTAGCAGAGATCTGAATTCTGAAATACACCACCAGGTGGCACCACCACAGCAAGACAATAACATACCGGTTTCTGGCTTGTTAGCCGTCATCAGTGCCATATAGCCTTATGCTGTGGTAGCAACCAACTGAAACGGTAGAACTTATATTACTCCCTAGGAGGAATATTTGAGTACGTTATGTACAGTGTTCCACCTAGCGGGCAAATGTCTAAACGCTTCATCCTGGGGTACTTTCAAAAACATTTATGTTGTTGATCCAACTAAAGGACGTGATCTTCATTTTCATAAAAAAAAACAATATTAGGTACCTTGATAACGGTTTCGGGATAATGTACGATTTATTTAACAGACTGTCTTTAACATGAATCTTCCTACAAAGTGTATCCACTTGCACGCTTGCGCGGTCAAAAGCTTCTGACTACACATCAATGCTTTAGCGTTCTGTTCGATGGTGTGCGTATTGCAAAATATGTCATTGATTCATTGCGCTTAAATTTATACTATTCTCCTCTCATTTCAGATTTTTCTATCATTATTTCACAATGGGACGGTTTCCGTATCCTCTATTCCATGGCATAACATGGTTCCAAGTATGGGGATTGATAATTACATTGTACTCATGGACTCTTTTTGCTGCTAAGATGGGTATTGAGATTCACAAATATATGGGGATTGCTGAACCTGAGAATATGGTATTAGGAAAAGATGTGAAATGTTAATCGTGATATTTCCAGTAGAATTGAGAAGTCAAGTCTGAAGATTAAGTGTAATTTTTTGTGTGAAATGGGACAATAAATCGAAAATGGCTCTAGTGCCTCGATTTAATTGATTTTTGTGTTTCACATAAGATTAAAATTGGAAAGGATGAAAAAGAGGAGATCATTCATTACACAACCTTAACATTTTTCCTAACCCAAACGTTTTCCACTGTCTCTTCTATTTCTCTTTAATATACAGGGTGTTTCAAATTCTTGTGCCTAATGAACATTTCCGTAGAACTGGGTCTATTTCAAATCTGAAAAAGTTATTTCGATTAAACCGGAAAAAAAAATTATTTTTGTTATCTTTTCTCCATAGTGAGACTAAAGTTTCAATAAGTTTTTCTTCGAACTTACATTAATCCTTATAGTTTCGTACATTTGTGAACAAGCCTTCAGCAACAAAGTTTCCATTTGATGTGTTGATGTGTATTTTTCAATTACGGCGATGAAAATAATGATAATTATTTTATTGATCCTTTTGGATATGTGTATACATACATACTGCTTTTTCTTTTTGCTATCATTCTGCTCATACTGAAATTTGTAAATCTTTGTAAATCTTGTTCATTTTAATTATGTTGCACACGGTTATTCGTGTTATTTGTTATAATTGTATGAAAGGGTATAACCCGTTTAATATTAAATAAATATTGAAAACCCAGGGAAGCATCCAGATTTCTCTTGTGATTTTTAAATTTCTCGTCGAATTTTATCAGGTGAAATTGAGAATAACTCGAAAACGACGCGTTTTATTAAAAAAACAGGAGAATACTTGTATTTTTCAAAATGATTAATTCTTTCGAAAATATTAACCGTTTATCTCTTTCAAGTGGTTGATAGCATTTTTTGCATGGATTGCTACGATGTAACTTGTATATCAGGAGAACCAGTGAATAAGTTTTGATTGGTGAATTGCACCATGAATAGAGTAAACAATCAACCAAAATTCGGTTCATTTTGAATAATTTACGGAGATATGAACAGAAATGTGTTTTTTTCATGGATATTCGTCACCCTGTATCTCTCAAAGGAAACCTAATTGTGAAAGATGATATAGGAAAAAAGAGTTTCGTTTGATGAAAGGAATCTACAGTTGAAATATATGTACAAGTCAAAGACTCACCCTGTATACAGAGTGGCCACTTTTTCAATGGTAGACGATTGCAGTAAGTCAATTGCTGCAAATCGACTTCAGAAGAAGTGCGTCCGAGAATTAAGCAACCGATTAAATAAAGGCACTTACCTCAGAAATATAAGTTGACGGCGATCGTAGGTGGTCAACTACTAAGTTAGCAGCCGAAAGGGGGTATAAGGAGTGGAAACAGGGAAATACCTTTCCTTTAGATGGACGTCGTTAGTAGCGACCAATTCACCAGTTACTCAAGTTCCAAGTTGCTTAACCACAGGCGAACTTATTCCTCAGAGGATAGCACAAAATATTATGGTGACGCGATCAGACGATTTTATTCTTTCTCAACGAAAGTATTCAACACGAATTTTATTCGCTTTAGAAGGCACTATTAAATTAGTTTGCTTTTAACCAACTTTTATGCACGATGTGTAAACAATGAATTGAAAATTGACATTATTATCTCTCGCGCGCACTCGCAAGAAAATACTTCCGCAGATTGTCACCAGAGTGAGACGGTTCTCGAGTCGTTGAAGGTGAAGCAAGTCACGTAGGCAACACACGTTCACGACGTAACATGCCGCCCGCCCTGAAGGATCCCTTCAGTAAGAACTGGAAGGAGTGAACAGACGAAAGAAAAAAGTCATCTACTGACTTGGAAGAGGACACAGTTTGACGATTGGTCGTCGAACTGTCCCAGAAGGGGTAGCAACATCAGCCACACGAATTGTGGAGTCAGCTCCGGGAAAAACAGATGATATACGGCCTATACTCCACTTTAGAGGAGGAAGATTGTCGTCTCGAATGATGACAACAGTGCCTGGAAGGACAGGGGTAGACGGCTGCAACCACTTATGACGTTGCTGCAAGGTATGCAAGTATTCCTGACGCCAACGCTTCCAGAAGTCCTGCTGGAATCGCTGGACCAATTGCCAACGAGATAAACGATTCACAGACACGGAACTGACATCATGGTCAGGAGGATCGCTGAGGGGGCGGAAAATCAAGAAATGCCCTGGTGTGAGGGCCTCAAAATCCGAAGGGTCAGATGAGGGAAGATACAGAGGACGGGAGTTGAGGATGGCCTCAACCTGAGTGCAGACAGTGAGAAATTCCTCATAAGTGAGTTTCTGCTCGCCGATGACGCGAGTGAGATGATGCTTGGCAGATTTTACAGCGGCCTCCCAAAGGCCGCCAAAGTGAGGACTGGAAGGCGGTATGAATCGCCAATCAGTTCCGGAGGACGAAGCGGCATCGCAAAGACTCTGCTGATGTTGTGGAGCAGACAATAAGCGGCCAAGATCACGAAGGTAGTTATGAGCACCAACGAAATTGGTCCCGTTATCGGAAAAGATGACGGAAGGGTGACCTCGGCGCGCAACGAACCGCCGATAAGCAGCGATAAACGCTGGAGTGGACAGCTCAGATGCCAATTCTAGGTGAACTGCCTTGGTAGTGAAACAGATTAAGACAACCAGATATGCCTTTGTGCTGACAGCCCCTCGTAATCGCGCACTCGTGACATAAAAGGGTCCGGCGTAGTCTACACCAGTGGTAAGAAAGGCCATGGCAGAGGATAGTCGCTCGGGAGGCAGATTGCCCATTGGCTGTACCATGGGACGAGGTTTGCAGGAGAAGCATCGATTGCACCTGCGTAGTCGATTGCGTACAACATTGCGTCCATCCAGAATCCAGTACCGGCGACGAATGTACGAATGAGTGGCCAAGGCGCCAGCGTGCAATAGACGATAATGGGCATCATCGATGATCAGATGAGTGACATGGCTCTTCTTTGGAAGAAGAACAGGATGTTTGTGTCTATACGGCAACAAGGCCGCCGACAGGCGGCCTCCAACACGAATAATTCCTTGCTGGTCACAGAAAAGGTGAAGCTTCATGATGAGCCGGAGACGAGAAGATGGTTTCCGAAGCTCAGTCAGCTCCTCGGCAAAATAAACGGATTGAACGAGACGTATCAAGCAGGCCTCCGCCTCCTGGAGCTCAACAGAGGAAAGAAAACCTGACCGAGGGGGTGATAGACCACGAGTATTCATTATGAATCTTCGACAAAAGGCGGTGACCCGCTTGAGTCGAAGATATGAGGAAAAGCGGTCAATGAAGGTGGGTTCATCGGAGATAGCCGCGAACATCAAAGCGGAGATTGGCTTTGCTTCCTCGTCCACTCGATCAGTTTGAGAGGAATCAACAGAGGAAACAGGCCATAAGGATAAGTCGAAAGACAACCAGTGAGGACCCCGCCACCACAATGGGTGATGATGAATGTCTGTAGGCATCAGTCCTCGAGAGGCACAATCAGCTGGATTGTCCTCAGACACTACATGTCTCCAGCGATCAGAGGGAATGAGCTCCTGTATTTCAGCAACCCGATTGCCAACAAATGTCTTCCACCTGTGACTCTCACCACGGATCCACGACAAGGCCACAGAGGAATCACAGAAGGCCATGCACTCAGCGCCGAGATGTTCCAACACGCGAGTGGACAGATGGTGCATGAGCTTGGCGAGAAGATGGGCCCCGCATAGCTCCAAACGAGGCAGAGTTATGGCCTTGCAAGGAGCAATTTTTGATTTAGCTGCTAGAAGGGACACCTGATAATGACCAGACGATGCCAAAGTGCGGAGATAAACGACCGCAGCGTAGCCTGATTCAGAGGCATCACAGAAGCCGATCAGCCGATGCGCAGAAGAAGAAACGTCAGGGATGAATCGTGGTATGTAGAGCTCTGACAAAGTGGGGAGCTGGGACTGAAACTGCAGCCATAGGGGCTGAACCTCATTCGAAAGAGGTTGGTCCCACTCCAGATGGAGTAGGCAGAGCTGACGGAAGAAGATTTTAGCATAGAAGGTAACAGGAGTTAACCATCCCAGGGGGTCGAAGATTCTAGCCATCTGACTCAACACGGTTCGCTTGGTGATGACCGTTGAAGTCGAACGAACAGAATAGAAGAAGTGATCAGAAGAAGGATTCCACCCAAGTCCCAAAATCTTGAGACCTGGCTCACGATCGAGAAGAAGAGGATCGGTAGAGGAAGATTCTCTACGATGATCAGCTGGAATACCGTCTAGCAGAGCAGGATGATTGGTAGCCCATTTGCGCAACTCAAAGCCGCCCGCCCTGAGCAGGTCCTGCACCTGCTGCCGCAACTCAAGAGCTTCAGCTTCGGATGAACAGCCCGTCAAGATGTCATCAACATAAATTTCATCCAGCAAGACTTGCCTGGCAGCAGGAAACTAGGGTCCGTCATCCGAAGCCAGCTGCCGAAGGGTCCGAAGTGCCAAGAAGGGAGCAGAAGAAACGCCATACGTGACGGTGTTCAGGCGATAATATTGGAGCGGTTCGTGTTTGCTGAAACGCCAGACTATACGTTGATAGTCCCTTTGCTCAGGGAGTATCAGGATCTGTCGATACATCTGTCTAATATCGGCGGTGAAGACGAAGCGATATAGACGAAAGCGAAGCAGGAGGGTGGAAATGTCCGCTTGCAGCTTCGGACCAGTAAGCAGAAGATCGTTAAGGGATTTGCCATTAGCGGATGCACAAGAGGCATTGAAGACAACACGAATTTTGTCAGGAGGATCATCTGGACGATGTACGGGATGATGGGGAATATAATATGGCTCATATCGCGGACAATCAGAAGACTCAGGGACCAGTTCCATATGGCCACTCTCGAGATAATCTCGCATGAACTCATGACAAGCGACACGAAGAGTAGGGTTGTTGTCCAAACGCTGTTCCAGTCGAATGTACTGTCTAGTCGCCACGTTGACGGAGGTGCCCAGCCGAGACGATGCCAAGGGCAAACCAACAGTGTACCTTCCATTGGAGTCGCGGGTGACATCAGCGCAGTATGTCATCTCACACTCTCTCTCGGCAGGGGTCAGCGGAAGCACGTCAGGTACCTTATCAAGTTCCCAGAAGCGCCGAACGATGTTGACAAGTTCGTGATCCGAGTGCTGTGCGGAGGGTGAAGGAATAGTTTGAAGATCAGGGACGGCAGAAGAACTTATCATAACAGAAGGTGAGATTTGAGGAGATGTGTCAGAAGATTCAGTCTTGTCACGAAGGGAAGGGCAGGCAGACTCTGAGCGAGGGGAATCAAGATGAGAAGACGGTGAAGAAGATACAGCAGATGATGACCCTGCAGAAGACGAGGGAGAAGCGTGCTGCCGTGAAACCCGATGACAACTGGGGACATGTCGAGCGCGACCATTGGCAGTGTCAGGTGAGAAGGAAACATGTTTAGTCTTCTTGCGATGGCGAGCGTAGGGCCCATAAAGCACCCAGCCTAAGGTGGTAGACAACGCCCCCGGAAGTTCAGACGATGGACACAGCGTGCCAGGAAGAATAAGATGAGGGAGCACATCCGATCCAATCAACATCCCTATGATACGAGGCAGATAGAAGAGTCGGTCAGCTAGGTTGAATTGCTGAAACTCGGGCCATCGGCCATTAAACGCTTGGACAGGGAGAGGATCTATGGGGCTGTCAACAACGTAAGCCTTGATGATAAGATGAGGGGGATCCCCTTGGTGACCGAGACTAACGTATGCGTATCCTTGGATGCGAAACTGATCTGCGTTAGTGAGGGTGCGAAGTTGAACAACTTCAGGGTGAATGCGCAGACGAAGCTTGGTGGCCCAAGCGCGGGTGATTAATGTGTGTTGGCAGCCTGAATCGAGAAGAGCTCGGCCGAATACAACATTCCGCTGGTTATCTAAGCGGATCCAGGCGGTAGGCATAAGGAGGCCAGGATCTTTGGTCTGGCGCAAGGAAGATCGCGGAGATGAAAACAGATGACTATTTGGCAGGGTTAGATGACGGCGAGATGACCATACTCGAAGTCATTCGGTACCACTTCCGGATGAGTGGCAAGAATTACGGGAAGATGTAGCGGGGGAAGCCCGATGAGGAGCTGAGCCTGCCGATGAAGGTATATTACGCAGTCTACCCCTCACTGCAGTGCCCCGAGAGGTGGAGGCACGGGCTGGCGGCTCTGATGTAGCAGAAGATTGAGAAGGAGGCTGATTCGATGGTTTCTCCTCCGGTTGGGTACCAGAAGAGGGCGTGGAGCCCGCAGAGGCTAGATGAAGTATCGTATGGTGACGTCCCCCGCATGTGTGGCAGCACTGATCCGAACCACAATCAACAGTGGCGTGGAACGATGACATGCAATTTCTGCATAATCGCCTCTCAGTTACGAAAGATCTTCGCTGATGAATGGTCATGGCTTTGAATTCACGACACTGTCGAATGGAGTGGTTTGCCGAGCAGAACACACATACAGACGACGAGCTAGAGGCTTGAGGAGGACGTACCCCTGTATAGGCATGACGACGAGAGGACGGACCAGCTGAGGAGGGAGCAGACGATGAAGGAGCAGACGCTAACCCCGCTGGTGATTGGGTTCTGGTCGGCCTCTTTGGCGCAGATGCACGGAATGAGGTGATGGAAGTGCTTTCCAACACTCGCAATTGTCGATTGGTAAATTCGAGCAATTGTGCGAGATTGGGAAACTCATCAGAGGATAACTGCCCTTCGAACAGCTGGCGAGATGGTATGTCCAGGTTGCGCAAGGCAAGGGAAAACAGAAGATAATCGGCCAGATCTGGAATGGACAATGCCTTGAGGGCGTTGATGGCATTTTGATGCGTGGTGGCGAATTGTTGTAATTGGGGCAAGGAAGAAACAGATGCAGGCCGCGAATCCAATATCTGGTTTACATACAAGTCAGCCAGCCGACGGGGATTTTGGTACCGAGCGTAAAGGGCCTGATAAGCTAAAGGGTAGTTTAGGGAATTTAGTTCGAAGCCGGAGATGACAGAAGCCGCTTCACCAGATATAGCAGAAGTTAAAAGGTGAAATTTCTGAACAGGCGCCAGGGAACTGTTCAGATGCACAAGAGCATCGAAAAGTGCGATGAAGCTGGGCCATTCTTCGATTTTGCCATGAAAACATGGCAACTCGACCCGAGGAATTGGAAGGTCCACAGGGGATGACCCGGTCTTTGCGACCGACGCAGATGCAGTCAGCTGACTATGAGCAGCGCGGATCTGCAGACAGATCTCAAAGAATGCCGCGAATTTCGATGGCGACCTGTCCCGATCCGCCTCCTCCAGCTGAGAGTTCAGTTTAACTATAAACTCATCAGCTTCTTTGAAGGCCTTCTCGATTTTAAATAACTCAGCCAGGCACATATTGGCCACATCCGATTCAGTAGTCAGCCCCTTAATCAACTTAAATAAGGTTGAAGCTGCTGCGAAAGCATTTTCTCGCTTGATGATGAATTCACTGATCGTAGCTTTCAATTTATCCGTCGACGGCATTTTTACTTCGCGAGCAACCCCGGTAAGTAAAATGAATTCCGAAGATGTTACCGGAATGAACAGACGATTAATGCGAATATGATAAACAGATGAATAGCGATAGCAAAAAACAAATAAGAATTCCACTGTTAAATTTCCCGAATGAAATGACTACAATGAGAATTGAAAGATGAATTGAATTAGAATTTAAGATCTAAAGGTCCCTGTTTTTCGACACCAATAGACGATTGCAGTAAGTCAATTGCTGCAAATCGACTTCAGAAGAAGTGCGTCCGAGAATTAAGCAACCGATTAAATAAAGGCACTTACCTCAGAAATATAAGTTGACGGCGATCGTAGGTGGTCAACTACTAAGTTAGCAGCCGAAAGGGGGTATAAGGAGTGGAAACAGGGAAATACCTTTCCTTTAGATGGACGTCGTTAGTGGCGACCAATTCACCAGTTACTCAAGTTCCAAGTTGCTTAACCACAGGCGAACTTATTCCTCAGAGGATAGCACAAAATATTATGGTGACGCGATCAGACGATTTTATTCTTTCTCAACGAAAGTATTCAACACGAATTTTATTCGCTTTAGAAGGCACTATTAAATTAGTTTGCTTTTAACCAACTTTTATGCACGATGTGTAAGATGGCGCCGAATGAGGTTGACAAGTTAAGTACTCCGACTAATATATGCAAATTCTGCAATAGAAATGCAATTACTAATTTATTGAAGTGTGTATCGTGTGGCCTTTTTGCACATAAAAAGTGTTGTGAAAGATATAAAGTGAAACAGACGACCGAAGGTACTGGTATTTTGTGTTGTTCAGGTGACAATGAAGACGACGAATTCGCAGATGCTTCCACAGGTGAATTGGAGTCCTATGATGAACTGAAAACTAAGGTGATTTATCTAAATAAATTACTTGTTGAGAAGCAAAACATTATTGATGATAAAATACAAATCATCAGAGACAAAGATTATATAATCGATCTTTTGAAATCTCAATTAAATCCTAAATCATCTTGTGGAATTACTAAAAACCAAAAGTCTGATTACGATGTAAACAATCCACAATCGACAGCAACAAATACGAGGGATGTCAATATTACTAATAATGTCGACAAACCGAAAAATTCGAAGTCAAGAACTACTACAAAGACCATCAAAGAACATAATGCTAATGCGAAAGTGGATACAAGTATGCCAACCGCTGGTAGTTCACATGTCATTAATATGAAAGAAAACCAAGGAGATAAAGTCAAGAATGACAAAGTAAACAAAGATAGTGAGTGGAAAGTGAAAACAAAGCGTAAGACGAGGTGGTCAATCACTGGTTCGGCGAAAAATACCTGCATAAAGACAACACGAAAGCAAATAGCACTGTTTGTGAGTCGAATTGACCCTGGAACCAGGTCGGATGAATTTTGCGAAATGGTGAAGTCTTCGTTCGGCGAGGCTGTTTGTGAAATGTTGAATTCGAAATATCCGGACAAATATTCGTCATTCAAAGTGATTATAGATGAAATAAACTTCGAGAGGGCGAAGGATGTGTCGATTTGGCCAGACGGGGCTCTTGTAACGAGGTTTTTTCAGTCGAGTGTAAAGCCAAAACAATCGACTTAACGGGTTCTACCGAGTTTGAGTTCTCTGTGATGCATCTAAACATTCAGGGTTTGTATAGCAAGAGTAATATACTGGAAATATATTTAAGTGACTTAAATCCTGATGTATTGTGTTTGAGTGAACATCACCTAGATGCGAAAGACTGTGAAAGCTTTCTAATTCCCGGTTGGAAAAGAGCTGCTATTTATGGTCGTGCCACCCTCAAAAACGGTGGAGTGGCCATATTTTGTAAAGATGGTTCATTCACTAGTCTACATCATGTAAATAGATATTCTGTTGAACTCCACTGTGAGTTTGTAGCTGTTCACCTGACAAAGCAAGACATTGTAATTTTAACCTTTTATAGATCGCCAAATGGTGACTTGAATCTTTTTTGTGACAATGTCAATGATGTTTTATCTTTGTTCAATATTGGTCAGAAAATGATAATTTGTGGCGACTTTAATGTAAGATTTAATGATTCTAGGAACGGAGATACGGCAATGTTGTGTGACCTGCTCACATCCTTTGATTTTAATAAGGTAATTTCGAAGCCTACCAGAGGACGCAACTGTATAGACAATGTGTTTTTGAATTTCAAATTACAAGACGAGCCACAGGCGAGTGTATTGGAGTGTGAGTTTTCCGACCACAGATCCCAGTTGTTGCGTATGAATATTCCAAGTCGGTTCATCCCTGAAATCAGGATGATGGAGAGACCCCTGACGGTGAGAGGTTTTAATACTTTACATTCACTCCTTTCGGATATTGACTGGAGTTTCATAAGGGATGAAATGTTGGATGCAAATACAGCTTTTCATTCTTTTCATAATGTTTTTCTTGGTTGCTTTGAAGCTTCATTTCCCAAAAAATATATCAAGAAAAAAAAACTTCTTGAAGTTCATTGGTTCAATCAAAAACTTAAACAAATGCGAGACGACCTCAGGTTGCTCAATGATTTGTATGATAGATATAAAACTGATTACTTGCGCAACTTGAGAAATCGTTTGAGACTGAGGTATAGACTGGAGGTGAATAGGTCCAAAATTCAGGCTAATGACTCGCTTATTTTAAATTCTCATAATAAACCTAGAACAATGTGGGATTTGATCAACTCTAAAAGAAATACATCCGAGTATGCAATGAGTAAATCTATTACTCCCAACGAATTTAACGAATTTTTCGCTACTGCTCCAAATAAAATCATAAAGGATATACAAAAAAATGGAAAAGACATAACTGATAACTTCTTAAAGTCAATTCCTGATGGTCTCCATTTTTGTTTTCGTGAGGTCTCTTCCATACAGGTTAGAGATGCCATCCAGTCTCTAAGGAATAGCAAATCAAGAGATTTTTATGGCTTAACGGTGTCGGTCATCAAGAGAAACATCAACAGCTTAGTCAGCCCTTTAACACACCTAATTAATAAATGTCTCATTGGTGGTGTGTTCCCGGATTTCATGAAGGTTTCTAAGACTGTTCCTCTTTTCAAAAGGGGAAATCTTGACGATGTTACGAACTATAGGCCTATTAGTTTGGTTCCGATATTTTCTAAAATAGTGGAAAGAATCATTTGCCAGCAAATTGTTACTTTTTTTGAAACAAATCAGCTTTTTAGCCCGTCACAGCATGGTTTTCGTAGGGGAAGGAATACTACCGGTGCTGTTACCGAATTTATCCAGCACACTATCAATTGTTTTGAATCCGGCCTGTATTCCTTTGCCCTGTTTCTAGATTTAACAAAGGCGTTTGACTGTGTCAACCACTCTTTCCTTGTGTCCAAGCTCCATCGTTATGGATTTGACGACAGAAGTGCCGGCTTAGTGAGCTCCTTTCTAAGTGGAAGATCACAGGCTGTGTGTGTTGACGGTAAGTGGTCATGTAGAGAGAATATAACGATAGGAGTTCCACAGGGCTCAATACTGGGTCCTGTGTTGTTTTTGATTTTTATTAACGACCTCCCGGATTATTTGGATGATTGCTTGACTATTTTATTCGCCGATGATACCACTGTTTCCATCTCTGATGGGGATCTGTTACGGGGAAGTGTTCGAATGCGAGAAGTCCACTCTAGAGCATCATCGTGGTTTAGTGGAAATGGCTTGAAATTGAATGAGGATAAGACTCAGGAGATGATTTTCACTCTTCGTCAGGTTGATGATGTTGGTGATGTTAAGATTCTGGGTGTTCATCTGGATAACAAGCTTACATGGGCTGCTCATATATGTCAGTTGGCGACTAAATTGTCCAGGAATATATTTGTCCTGAGGAGTCTGTCCACCTCTGTGTCGCAAACAGTGCTTAGAACTGCATATTTTTCACTGTGTGAGTCACACTTACGCTACGCCATTTTGCTCTGGGGAAATTGCTCCGGAATGAAGAGAATTTTTGGATTGCAGCGTAGAGCGGTAAGAATTTTGGACAATCTTGGATATAGAGATGATTGTAGATGTTCGTTTCGCAGGCTGGGAATCCTCACACTGCCTGGTATGTTTGTTCTCGAGTGTCTTATGTATGTCCGTAAGAATGTTGATAGTTGGGCTCCTCATTCTGATGTGCACTCGCATTTCACAAGGAATAGAGGCAACCTTATGACCCCTTATTTAAGATTGAGCAGGTCACAGAACGGTCCGAACTATCTTGCTTTGAAGTTTTATAATAGATTGCCCGCTTCTTGGAGATCACTTCCTTTGAATTCGTTCAGAGCTAAACTTTCTGAATTTTTGATCTCCCATGTACTTTACAGTTTTGATCAATTTTATGAGTTGAATTTTAATATTTTCCAACTGTGATAAATATGCTTGTGAATTCTGTTAGTATGTAGATGAATTATGTGACGTGTATAAATGCAAATATGTAGTTTCTTACGAATAAATATGACTATGACTATGACTATGACTATAAACAATGAATTGAAAATTGACATTATTATCTCTCGCGCGCACTCGCAAGAAAATACTTCCGCAGATTGTCACCAGAGTGAGGCGGTTCTCGAGTAGTTGAAGGTGAAGCAAGTCACGTAGGCAACACACGTTCACGACGTAACAAATGGGATTGTATTGGTAACTTTGAAACCATAAGAGTTAGAAGGTCGGTCAAATGGAGAAAAAGTTGCATTCATTGAAGCATTGTCAAGTAGCAGTTCCAACAAATCGAGATAATCAGCTAGGAGCATAGATAACTGGAGAGAAGGCTCGCTACAAAAATGAACTGCCACAGACGTCAGAACTTGTTAGTTCGCCGCACGGTCGTAAGTGGCTTTCTTTTTAAATAAAATTATCTTAAATGATTGTTAGTTGAAATTATACTTATTAGGTACCATTTGTTACTACATATTATATCATTATATACTCATATTCTTTTGAAAGAGAGCAGTAGGTACATCCTTTTTTCTCAAATATAGCAATAAGATGCACATGGCACGTGTGAAGAAATGGCAACAAGAAACAGATTGAATAAAGGAAAATAAATCTGTTTCCCGCTCCTAATTTAAGTGCTAGCAGAAGGAAATTGGACGGGGTAACATACAATTCTGCGTATGATAAACGAGAACAGATAAGCACCTCTGTCTTCCCATATATAATAATTTTTTTGATAAGGATATTGTGTTGACAAATTGATTTCGGATCATAGACTTTTCATCTAATTGCGCATAAATAGTTTATTAGAATCTAGACCCATATATGTAATAACATCAATATAAATTATACCCCTGCTTTTCACTATCACAAAGTGAAGCCAAATCTTTAGTCAAGATTGAGTTGTACGCTTGCGTCCACTGGAAATTCAATAATTTCGAGAAATGTATAGGTTATGTTTACTTTGGAAGACAACAAGAACATAGATATCGAGGATGAAGAAATGTAAATTAAATATTTTCAGTTCAATTATGGAATATGAATAGGAGTTGAAAATGATATTCAGGACTTGAAGAAAACGAAATAAAGCGATTGAAGCATTTCACAGGAAATTGTGAGGTTATGATAGGAAGTATTCACATGAATTTATGAATGACATACGTTTCACGACATAATACGATGTGTCAGAGAGAGACAGAGTTAGTAAATTATTTTTATTCAATATTGCCGCACAAGCGCAGACTTGGATTCTCACCAAAGCCCAGCTTCAGTTTTCATTGGCTCATTTCCAATATTGAAATTATTAGATGTATGCTTAGACCATAGTCTATAGTTTGTACCTTTCTGAATTTCCTACCCTCTTAGTAAATAAAATGCACCTATGCCAGACCTACCTACTTCATGGCTTCCAACTTTGCAACGCTATCTATTGTCGAAACATGGAACTACGTTGAATGAAACTTAATTAATATTATATTTCATAATTTTATGAATGATGAGTTTTAGTAGGACTTCAAGCAATACTTCTGGCAATTCGAACTTTATAAATGGGAGATTTGGATCATATCAAAGATCCCCCATGATAATATTTCACGTACGGGAAAACATGGTTCCATCCACCCAGCATTGTGGTCGGAGACTTCCCTCTGAGAGTTCTATAGACGAACATCCTCAGCAAAACAAGCCTTGGTGCTTGGTCATCGGCCTTGGTGAGCTGGGCAAGTATCCTACGGAAGGATTGCTTCGTCTTGACCAACGTTCATCAGTCCACAAGAAATCTGAGGAGTTTATTGACTACTTCCAAACCAACGCGAATAGGATCACACATATAGCACTCGGAAGGAAGGATTCTTACACATGGAGCTGTAAGAGCGCTGCGTAGAACTGGGATAACAATATGGTGACACACTCTATATGCCTTTCACACATGAACAACTGTAGCTGTATTATATTTTGCTGTTTCATCACGATTGTGCCAGTAACCATCTTACCGTGGTAAAGGAAGCTCTATATTGTACATACCACCAGTGCTCATCTTATTAACTATCGATCTATAGATTTATAACATTTCATCTGTGATGCTAAAAGGGTTTTTTGCTTTCAAATCCAATGACGAATTGGATTTGGTTCGTTTTATCCCTAAAAGCAAGCAGTGGCGGCTGCTCAATAGGTGCACATGTGCACGTGTACCCCCAATTAATATCTTCATCTAAAGGAATTTACTTTTGTGTTTGACGTAAACGTTACGTTTTATATTTGGGTATGTATTTAATTTAATTTTTCATTTCCGATGTTTCGGTTCTGTATTTCTGACTCCAGACGGCAAGCGAACTTCGAACGCCAATGCAAATAATACGCGTAGAGTCGTAGACGCTAGAGTCGCTAGACCGTGCTAGACGGCAGTCGGTACACTGCACATCCGAAGTGATCCTTGATTGGAGCACCAGCGACCCCGCGCGCCCCAAACGTCCCGCTACAGTCCACAAGATTTAGCAGACACAGGTACACATGCAGAATGTGTACGCGTAGGCTACGTCATGGATAAAGAACTACGGTGCTACGATGTACCGATGTACGTCGTGTGTAGGTGATATAATTCTTTATTTATGGGTGAGATGCTGTCTACAGTGTCTACCGTGTTTGCTGTATTCGCGCAAATATGACCGAAAATTTGGAGAATCTGATTTGCATTAGCGTACAATATTCAAAAACAATTCGTTTTTCTTTGATTACATCAGAAGAAAAATCAAAAGTGCCGGTCGTCCAAATCTGAATTTATCGATCACGCATGTAACAAAATGTAAAACACGCGATTATAAAAGAACCTTTAAGATAGACACTTATGAAAAAGCCGAATCGTTATGTGGTTGTGAAATAAGTAACAGTCTTTTTTGTTTTCCTTGTTTTTTATTTGCTGGTGATGATCAAACAGAATGGACCAGATCCGGTGTCAAGGATTTAATCGATTAAAAGAAAAAATATCAAAGTTCCAAGACATCTCTCTGCCATGCAAATTAGGTTTGAATTTATTAGGTAAACAAGATATTTGACAACAATTAAACAGTGCTCACCGACCGAATATCGAGAAACATTATGAGCAAGTAAAAAAGAACAGATACATTTTATCGAAAATCATAAATTGTATTAAATTTTGTGGTGCTTTCGAATTAGCATGACGTGGCCATTATGAAGGAAATGATTCGATAAATCCTGTACATTAAGGTCATATCAATTTTTCGGCAGAATTAGATTTAGCAATCAGGGATCATTTGAATGAATCCACGGTATTTAAATATAAAGATGATGAAACAAGTGACATTTCAAACATTTTCCAAATGGTTATAGTTTTCAGTTATACTTTAACAGACCGTACTCCTTGTACTTACAATTTCAGATTTTTGCGCTAAACCCTTTTATGAATATTATCCCGAGATAAGGCGAAAGAACGTCACGAAGTGCTCTGAAATGAAAGTTTTGAAGGTTGGTTTTCAAATTTTGTTCCTCCCCCGAACTCCCACATGTGCACTCCCAAAATAAAAATCCACGCGCCGCCACTGAAAGCAAGTAGTTCACTCGAACTACTTCGCTATCGCTGGACCAATAAAGGCCTGTTCCACCTTTGTGTCCAATCTAGTGTGTTATTTATCTATTTCACCTCATTATTTCCCATCCTATATTTCACTTATCTGAGTTACTACAACATAGCATAGAATCATAGAGTCCTACCAAACATAGACGATCACAAGCCAAGCCATAAATATAAGTATAAATTCCCCTTTACCGTAAATGTCCCTTTGGATGCGCAGGGATGAATTCATTCTTTCCCTTTTTCCTAATATTCCCAGGAAGAACATTTTCTGGAATGTTACAAGTTCAAGATTAGAATTAAGCGATGATATGTCAACAATATTGTCTATGTTATGATTTTCAATGAAAAAGAAGCATAAAAATGTGAGTTTCACAAAGCGTAATCACCGGTGATCCGAGCTTGATCTAGAGTCAACTCGATTTGACAGTTCAAGAATCAGAGAATCAAGCCGTTGATTTGATCACAGATCACCGGTGATTACGCTGGCTGAAACCCACCGTGAATGTATCAATAACAATGACAGCCACATCACATTCTATGCAACTGTAGCGCCACAGAACAAGATATGTGATGTGTAGCGCTATAAACGATCACTGCGCTCCTCTAGCGGGCGTCACACGAAACTCTAACCTCCGCCGTCATAGGCAGTTCAAAATGTTCTGTCGAGCGTATGAAGCTTTCTGTCCAGTTATTCTATGCTCCTAGTTATCAGGGCCGGTTATTAGGATATCATTAAAAAAGTTAATTCTGCCATTTTAATTTTTTTTTCAATACGGACTTGCATATTTTATGACACTTTTTGAAATAAATTTTAACGCTGAATTAAGCGATATATCATTTATCATACAATGTCATTCAAAGTTGATTTCAGGTGATTTTTGACCCTCATCTAAATTTCTTTGGGTCGGATCTGTATTACATTTACCTTTAGTTTCAACGTGCAATACATTTCGATAAGAACATTGATATCGTTTTTTCTTAAATACACACAACTCTAGGTTTATTGACCGAATTATTTTCATGTAGTAGGCCGTGGATAAGAAAAACATAACAAGAAATGACATTGTATGATATATCGTTAAATTCAGCGTTGAAAGTTATTTCGAGAAGTGTCATAAAATATGCAGGTCCGTATTGAAGAAAATGAGGTTGAGGGTGGCCCAGAGAGTACGAAACGTTGGATACGAAATTGATTATGTCTATTTGAGGATAATTCCCAGGAAACACAGACTTCTCCGCGAGCTCTCTGAGAGGTTACAATGCGACTTTTATGCGAGCTTCTACCGCGAGGTTCCAGAGATCTCTATGTGAGGTTCCTAAGCGAAGTTCCCACTGATGTACCCATGAGATATCTTGGAGACCTCGACATGCGATATCTTTGAGAGCTATCCCATGCGATATCTCTGAGAAGTTACAATGCGACTTTTATGCGAGATCCTACCGCGAGGTCCAAGAGATCTCTATGTGAGGTTACTGAGCGAAGTTCCCACTGATGTGCCCATGCGATATCTTTGAAACCTCACCATGCGATATCTTGAAGACCTCGCCATGTTATATCTTTGAGAGCTCACCATGCGATTGACATGGTTAATCTTTTTGCGAGATCGTCAAGATATTATAACAAACAAATCAGAACAAAAAATTCTTGTCCTTAATATTACAATTTGGAAATATTTTCAAAAAGATCTTGTATTCAACAAGAACAAGTAGTTAGTTGTTCCGCAATTATGTACCCATGAAAGATGAATTGGAAATTATCGAATTTAACCAGAAGACACATTTTTACTGAGCTGAGGCGAGTTCCTGTAATGATTGGACATAGGTACAATGGGAGAACTTGAAATTTTTATTGCATGTTCCTAAACTCTAAAGTTATCCAAATGAAAACACATCAAAAAATGTATATCAACAGAATTCCCCCGCATGCCTAACTTCCAACAGAGGAGATAACTATTGATTATTCAGTGGCGTATCCAGGCATTTGTCTTGGGGGGATATGAAACAAATAATAATTTTTTTATTGCAAAACAAGAATAAATCTTAATCAGAAAGTTTGGTTTGCTATCATGAAACAAAGTCAGGTCGCCTTGGTCTTCTTGCTAGATCATCAATAATTTCATTTCCGGAAATATGCAACTCCCTGTGTTGGTTTAGACATATCATGGCTAGCGGATTCCAGCAGCCGAACTTGTCGATTTTGTTTCGCATTCATCAATTTTCCTTCGTTTGATGAAGTCCGCCAAAGAAGTTTGTTCACTCATGATAATTTTTTCTGGACCTCTATTTAAAAAAAAACAACACACCTGTGTAACAATTAAACGAATCATGAAGAATGGAAGCTAATAGCCTATGTCAACTTAGGACAAATTCCTACAGGTCCGGTCATAGGAATGAAATAGAAAAATTTCTACTCATCTACTTCAAACCAGTAAACAAAATATCACCATTCACCCTACCGATCCGAGTGTCAGCATATGTATTATTTTAGATGATTATGCAGGCCGACAAAGGGATCTCCAGCCGGGCACTCGGAACTTGGAAGGCTTCATAGTTCACATATGTCTTTAATTTTTTACGCGGTAAGAGGGAAATATAGATCTCAACTGAATCGGGAACTTGAACCCAATTGATTATAGTATTAAGGTTCATAGTCGCGGATCATGGACATCGTCCATTTCGGTTGGTGTGTTCTGGATTACGAAAAATAACGTTGTCTATTCGTTTTCTCAATTCCCGCTTCCCGCAATTTCAGACCATATCTTGTTCTTGTATGTGTAGGATGCTCTCATTGTTCTGATTTACTGTTGAGCTAAGAGACGTTTTGTGCATAATTAGTTAAGTGAAGTGTACTTGGCTGTACAAGGTTCGCTTTTGTTTACAATTTCGAAGAGGATATTTGTACTCGAAGGTAAGTGTTATTTTTATTAAATTCTTGAGTTTCAACCCACCACTCACCAGTTAGGATATAGGTAGGTATACCGTTATCATTTTTGCCGCTTTAGGTCTTTCTGAGTTATTCAACCACTGGCAATAATGCCAGTGGTGATTAATTTACATTTATCTACTTTCTACTAACAAAGATCTTCTGATATCACTCAAAAAGTCATTCATTCTCAATTGTAATTGCTCGAATAAATATTATGAAAGAAACTCTGCAAGTCTGCAGAGGATCATATCTTGATTGCTGAAATATGTATTTAGGCTGTCTTTGCTTTTTTCAACGCTCATTCGAATAGTTTTATCAATAAGAATTATTTTTGTCCGCAATGAACTTTCAAAAAAACCACTCATTATATTTTGTATTTGTATATTTACAGAGATCGTTTCAATGAAGAAAAAAATTTCGCAACTAGGGTTGCAAGTCAGTGAAATGAGCGATATTCTTTATTCAAAGTCTAAGGAAAAATCTAGGGACACCCAAAGATTTGAGGACATGTTCCCACTTCACGATGAAAATTCATTAAAAAAATATGTGAAACATTGGATGGGGAGCCCAGACTCGTCGATGATTTGGTATGCACCTAAAATTCATTCTAATTTTTGTCGCAATAAGCTTTTTTATACATAACATTGTTATATTCAAGGTGTCGAAATAAGGATTTCTCCCCTTTAAGAATGAAATCTGAACATGCTTTCGATAAATCTTTGAATATTTCGGACCTTCAAATATCAGATAATTGCCGATCGTGGAATCGTTTATTTACCCCTGATTTGGTCCAATAGTTATTTTTGATTACACTAAGCATTTCTGCCCAATAAGTGATATTCGAAATCCCATCTCAATATTCAATATTCTTTTCTAGATGGTTTATATTGGAAGGGTATTGGAGGTTCTAGCTCAAGCTCTAAGGATCATCACAGTCGCATGTTCGAGTCATTAATATCAAATGGTCAGAGAATCAATTGCTCCTGGAAGGGCCAAAGGGAAAATATAAAATTAGAAGATCAGGCCAACATGAAGGCATGTATAAGTGAGTACAATTTTATACTAGTTTATTTGCTCTTTATGTCGATTAATCTTCTGTTTTTCATTTCAATCATTACAGATTTCATTTTTTTTAATTATTAATGCAAATCATGATCACCGAGAATATAATTTTTCGAATTGGTGATTAATGTTTCAAATGAATATCTTTTGCCATAATAATATTTGGAATGATATCTTATTATGTTTCTAGCTGATATTATACATATAAATGGGCATATAAAATTTTTGTTGTTGAAATACAATTCAATTTGTGCTCCAGAAGAACTTGTTACAATTCTCATTCGCGTTGATGAATGTATAAACAACTGACCTCACAAAAGTGCATTACTATACATGTCATTTTCATTTTTTCCAGATATAATGAAGCAGACATGGAAAACAACAGAGAAGGAATTCGAAGTTTTTCCACAAAGTTGCCAAAGAAAGAAGGGGGAAGAGAAAAGAAACCGGATGATTTGAATTTTTTTCTTTATATTTCTGTTCGTTATTAATAAAGATTATAGGAGTTATTCGATTGTTTTAGTTTACCTTCTGTTGCTGTTGCTAATAAATAACTTTCAACACTGTTTGTTGTGTAGGTCAACTCAATAATATTAGAAACAGATTTTTATCATATAAATAAAAGTCATACGATAATATACAGATTTTCATCATATGAATAAAACTTACTGCATTTGTTAATTATACAAATCTAGTATGATACACTGAAAGTACCATGATTAATAATTTCCTGTAGAAAGGTACACCTGTTCTATTTACACCTTTCTACAGGAAAAAATGATCGATCATGGTACTTTCAGTGTATCATACTAGATTTGTATAATTAACAAATGGAGTAAGTTTTATTTATATGATGAAAATCTGTATATTAGCGACCCGTTTAGGAACTTCTTATACTTCTCGCAATGTGACCTATTTGAGAATATCTTAAAGATCTCGCAATGTGACCTATTTGCGAATATCTTATACATGTCGCATTGTGACCTATTTGCGAATATCTCATACATCTCGCAATGCGACATGCATAGGAACATCTTATACATGTCGCATTGTGACCAATTTGAGAATATCTTATAGATCTCGCAATGCGAGCTCGCATAGATAGAAGGAGGCTAATGCGAAATTCTCAAAGTCCTCGCCGCGGGAGGTGTATGCGAACTCCTAGTGTGACTTGTTTGAGAATATCCACGTAGAACATCGCCAAGAGCTCTCAGGGATATCTTATGTGGCGGACATTTGGAGCAGATATAGTGCTCTCCGCGACCTCTCAAAGATGTCACAAAAGGCGTCACAACTTCCTAAAAAGAAGTCGCAGGGATATCTATGGGATATCTTTGTGTTGCCTGGGTTTACTGTCGAATAAAAAATTCCTCTAACATTTTTTGATTATATTTGATATAAAGTGAAAAAAAGAAAAATCAAAATGACAGAATTTACTTTTCTTTTGAAATCTCAATAACCGGCCCTGATAATCTCGGTTTGTTTGAACTGCTTGACAATGCTTCTACAGGGTGCGGCACGGAGGATGGATGGTTTTAAAAAAATAATAAAAGCGTTAATTTTTACTCAAAAACACATTTATTGACGGAATCAGATTCTCAAGGAAATAGCATTTGAGACAGTCAAGTGTGGAAAATCACATCAGGCATGTGGTGGCCGAAATCGGTGATGCAGTGCTGGAGGCGCTCTTGGAAGTTCGCGTAGACTCTCTCCAACATCGCTCTCTCAACTTGGGCAACTTCCACGCGAATAGCCCTTTTCAATTCGTCCAGAGTTCGGGGCTTGGTCTCGTATACTCTAGCCTTGAGGTGTCCCCATAAGAAAAAATCGCATATGGATAAATCTGGGGACTGCGAAGAATGGCTTGTCGAACGCGTTCAACATTTTCAGGCGTTCGAACTGTTCGCACAGGTCCTCTTGGTCTTCTGTTGATCAGTTCACCACGTCTGCGAAGTGATTCAACCCAACGAAGGATGGTGTTTCGAGAGGGAATAGCTCTATTCCGATGAAAGGGAAATGGCGACGAAACTCACGCTGCACGACCGTGACTGACTCATTATTTCGGACGAAACTATCATAGGCGAAAACACGATGCTCCACCGTCCAAGGCTCCATGACGACAACTGGTAAATAAATGCTAGGAACACACGAGTCTAACGGCACCTTCCCCACTTCTCTCGTCCTCAGTGGGGGAAAGTTATGCCCATCTGAAAAACGTCCGCCCTCCGTGCCGCACCTTGTATAAATGCAACTTTTTTTTCATTTGAGTGACCTTCCAACTCTTATGGTTTAAAAGTTGCCAATACAATCCCATCAACAAAGTGGCCACTCTGTATAGAGCGCTTACAACTGTAAGGAAATATTATTTCCTTACAGTAAGGAAATAGTACGATGTTTACCGGGTAGGAAAAGCCTTACACTCTTGGACGATCGTGAAGATTGCTAAGTCGAGGCATAATCCGAGACTTGGCAACACAGAGTCCAGGAATGTGGCTTTTCCTACGAGGTAAACATACTATTTTTCCGCAAATCGTTTGAAATTCGACAGATTTTAATGAATTTTGAGGAAAATCGCGAATTATTCCATTCATAAATAAATGGAGCTTTGAAATTCGGAATGGCATTGGTTGCGTTACTATGTACACGTATTAATGCTGAATTGTCAAACTTGATATGATATTAATTTAATTGCTGTTATTTTCGAATACAAAACAGTGTAAAATGATTAGTGATGATGAATGTTCCATTTCTGGGACTCGTCCAGAGCTGTTTGAGGCAGTGAATACTGCTTCATTAGAATTATTGCCAAAGAAATCTAGAGAAAAGTACGAATATGCATATGTAGAACACTGACAGCAGTAAGGAAATATCATTTCCTAAATGAATATTTCCTAACAGTTGGGAAATCTTGACTTTTTCTATGACAAATTTTGTTAGGAATGTCAAAATTTCCTAGCGATTTGCGGAAAATGTCATCTTTTGCATAGCAACACTTTTCCGTCCGGCACGGGCAGGTAAAGTGTCAAAGTTTACATAGCAATTATTTCTCCTGCTTGACGGAGAAATAGATTCTTTCGATGATCCTCTCAGTGGAAAAATGACGTTGTTATCTTACGTTTGGAAATAATAGTATATTATTTCATAAGGAGGAGAAGTGTCACTTTTCATAGCGAGCTTTAGTTTAGTTAATTAAAAGCGAGCCGTGAAAAGTAACTCCTCCTTCGAATGAAATATGTTATTTTATTTTCACACATTTTGAAATTCCTGGAAATCCGAATATCCTCTTTTATATTGACATTCACGATCGTTATAATTGAGTGAAAAATGTAACATTTGCCTAATTACGGTTGTCTTGCAAAATTAGTCCCTTGCATAAGAACACTTTTCCCTGCCGCCGCGCCGGCCGCAGGGAAAAGTAAGCCATAGCAACTATTTCTCCTCCTTGGCGAAGAAATAGAACTTTTCGATGATTCTGTCAGTGACGTCATTATCGTACATTTGAAATTAAAATATTGTTACCACCCTGTTGTGAACCTGTACGGTTTCAAGGTTCGGTAGGACATACGCTCGAGATGAATTTATGTAAATTGAAGGTATGGAAACGGAGATACAGATGCTCTGAGCGACAATACCAGAAGCTCATTTAAATATACACAATATTGGACTCTGCCTCAGAGGAGTCGATTTGATTAAATTCGAAATGTAATTTCACTCAACACGTTGGGTTTATTGGATTTAACGCTTCAGTGAATCCAGTTTTCCGCATAGAGTTTGATACCTAAGATGTTCTTCGGTAGAATTTCAGCAGGAAAATTGAATAAGATAATATGAAGGGCATCATTCAGAGGAAATCTTTGGAATTCATTCAGGGTAATGTATTCTTTATCGTTTTATTATTAGAAAAAATGAGATTTTGTTCGATGACCGAACACAGAGAGACCTATACAATGTCAGACGTGCCTCAAAAACTGCTTTCGTTCTAAATGGAACATGCAGTCTGCAGATGGAATGGGCATTTCCAGTCATTTTCAGAAAAATTATATTTTGACATATTGGATTCCCACGTAATTCGTGTTTTTTTTTATTTTTTCTTCATCAATTCATACCCTTAAAAAATATTGAAAACTCAAAAATAATCTATCCACAAAGCACTTATTTTCACAAAAGGCTCGCGAATACTAAGCACTTTGTGAAAGTAATTCGACATTTCGAGCACTAAGCCCTAAGCACTTTTTTTAGGAAATATTGAAAGTGAGGTTATTTTAATCGGAAAAGAAATTGTAAGTTGGCATAAGTATGTGACATTGAAAATTTTGAATTCGATTCAATATAATATACAGAGTGTAACAGCCAAATGGAATAAATTCGATAACGAATAAATGAGGGGGTGTTAGGAAAAACGCTCGGACATGTCGATTTGTAATTTTAAATGCGCATATTTTTCAAGGAAATAAAATTATATGGGGTGTTCCATGCGACCGTGGCCAATACCAAATTTCTTATTTCAAATGCAACCCCTGTATATTATTTATTTTTTGGATTCTTAAGAAATTCCAGGCATAATTCATGTACGATCTCCTATACCTATCTTCAAATTTTTCGGAAATATTAAGTTAATAATAATAATAAGACGTTCGCGGCGAGCAATTTGAACATTTCACACATTGACATTAATGTTTTTTTCGTTTTTTTATAATTGAGAAATAATCAGTATTAGGTTTTGAGTGTAATATACCGAATTTGTGAAATAAAATAATTTTTATTTAAAACGTTGATTTTTGCAATAAATCTGAAAACACTTAATACTTCCGAAATAGTTAAAGATAGGTATAGGACATTGTGCATGAATTGTGTCTAGAATTCTCTGAAGAATCCAAAAAATAAATAATATACAGGGTGTTGCATTTGAAATAAGAAAGTTGGTATTGGCCACGGTCACATGGAACTCCCTATATAATATTATTTTCTTGAAAAATATGCGCATTTAAAATTACAAATCGACATGTCCTAGTGTTTTTCCCAACACGCCCTCATTTATTCTTTATCGAATTTATTCCATTTGGCTGTTACACTCTATATTGGTAATGAAAGAGAATAATGCTTTTCGCTCCTGGATCTCTCTGTTTGATAATATTCATGAGTATACTGAATTTTTCGAGTTCACTTTTTTTCACGTAAGAAAATCAGAATCGTGGCTTTTGCTTTTTCTATTGATATTAAGTTGTCAACGCATAAATTACCATTTAACAAAATACACATGGTCCCTTCAATTTTCCTTTCATCATAATGATGAAGTTTCCTCATTATCATCTCTCTGTAATTGCAATCCAAACAGTTTTGGGATGTTACTGTCATGTAAGAAAATGTTGATTTAAGATTTCATTAATGTAAAAATGAATTCGTACAACATTGGCTCAGGGCTTAGTGCTTAAAAATCCGCAAAAGTGCTCGGGAGCACTTTCGGGATTACTAAGCACTAAGCTTTTGAAAAGTGCTTGGGAACACAGTGCTCGGGAGCACAAAAGGGCTCCGAGTACTTTCACGAGCACAAAGCACAATGCTTTGGCACAGCTCTGTGCTTCCTCGATTTCGCCTATACCATTGTTTCAAGTGAAAATCAACACAATCTGGCATCGTCTTCTCAAAAGCTCTGTGAAGTATCATAGAAGTTGGTTAGGTTAGTTCATTGACCTCGAATCCTAAGACTTAGGTTAATGGAGGTAGGTTAGATAAGTAAAAAATATTTTTTTCAGATATATTTGGGATAGCGTGGAAAATATGAACAAATTATTAGTGTTTATAAACTAACCTTCAGGAAAATCGGAAAAGGAACTTATATATTGGTGGGAGAAATATGGCTTTCTAATTACAGAAATAATCGTACCAAACTGAGTGTTCTTGTTAGGAAATATCGTGTTTGTAACATTCTTATTCGAATAAGGTTAGTGCTTGAGTATGTCCTAAATGTACCAATTTGCTCAATTCCAATCGAGAAATATGAACTTTGCATCAATTCCAGAGAATCGTATCAGGCACGTTTGTATCTGGCCCAATATTTTTTTCAAATAATAATATCTTCATTCAATAAATTTTCAATAAATAATCAAATAAGTTACAAAGGTTATTAATCTAGGAGAAATGACCTGTGCGTAACTAAATGGCTATCTTTCAAACAGAGCCGAATTCGGAGAAATGGAAAGTATATCATGATATATATTTTTGAAATCGTTGAAGAGAGATCAATTTGGAAAAATCATTTCACATTATGGTTTCCATTTGAAATTTTTTTGTTATAGCTCCGAAATTTGAGCAGATACAAAAAATTCAATAGCACCGCTGGAAAGCAGTAAAAATAGTGCCCTAAAGATGTGTTTATTTCGAGAGCGTAGATCCTATAATACGGAAGTTAAAGTCAATTATAATAATGGACCAAATACCAAAATCGCCCTGTAGCTCGGAAACTAGACGCCGTAGTCACTGGGGGTTTTCAGCAATTTCTGTTTCTCGAAAAAGGAGAACATGACATGTATCTTACTTTTTCTCTATCTTTCAACGTTTAGGAGTTGTAGTACTAAACCATCGAAATCTGACCACCCTGTACAAGTCAAAGACTCACCTATATATTAAATTAAATGAAGATTGCATTGCTGCTGCATTACCCCGTCTAAATGTAACAATGCTTCATCTAACGAAGAATTTGATCTCTCTCATCTGTTTTATTCGAATGAATGATTGATGATTGATATGAAGATTATAGCTGAGGAAATAAGAATTGCACAATTTTAAATAAAATTTTGAGATATTTTCTACATGGTTGGACAAAAATAAAGATTTCACGTAATAAGTGACAATTTATTTTCAATGAAATGACATCAGTTATAGGAATCACATCGTAAGAGAGCTCTGCGGCAGACGAAGTAAAAAAATCGTATCTTTAGTTATAAGTACAACATAGATGCATAGAAATACCTGGTGTTGGCACTGATTTATTTAATACTTTCTTGTAGATTGATCATCTGATATTTTGTGCGGCTTTTCATTTCTCCCAAGAGATGTCGCGCTTTTCTTCCATAACCACAATCTTATATGACATTCGAAATCAATCCATGTTTTGATGGAATTCATGACACAATGAAAACATCTGTCATCTCTCTAAAAACATAACATAACCTATACTCCATTCACTTTTATAAAGTATCGCGGTTTGCCATGTAATTTTGACACATTTCACCGCGTAGGTATATTTTGAAAATGTTAGGTTATGGTCATTGCACTGTCAGATACGCCCACAACGTCGTCGTTTCTGCTAAAAAATCGTAGTAATTATACTCCATTCACTTTTATAAAGTATCGCGGTTTGCCATGAAATTTTGACACATTTCACCGTATATATTTTGAAAATGTTAGGTTATGGTCATTGCACTGTCAGATACGCCCACAACGTTGCCGTTTCTGCTAAAAAATCGTAGTAATTACGTATTCATCAAAATGTTCTTTTGGGAAATTAATGAATTTGAGAAAATATTATGTTAATTCAGAAGACATTTAACTACATTTTTGCACAACCTGAAATACTCCAGTATGAAAATGTAGTAGTTCTACGAAACCTGCGCCACAGTTAAATCTTCGAAGAACTAACTCCATTTACAAAGTTGAAAAAGAGTAAATAGAAAGTAAACCTGGCAATGTCGCTAAATTTTCACGAGTGCCAAACTGCGTCTGTTCTAGGGGAAAAAACTTGATAAACCTAAATCATGGCCAACCGCGATACTTTATAAAAGTGAATGGAGTATACGTATTTATGAATAAGTCATTTACTTTGGGAAATTGATGAATTTGAGAAAATATTATGGTAATTCAGAAGACATTTAAATACATTTTTGCACAACCGGAAATACTCCAGCATGAAAATGTAGTAGTTCTTCGAAACCTGCGCCACAGTTAAATCTTCGAAGAACTTACTCCATTTACAAAGTTGAAAAAGAGTAAGAAAGTAGACATGGCAATGTCGCTTGATTTTCACAAGTGCCAACCTGTGTCTATTTTAAGTGAAAAAACTTGATAAACCCAAATCATGGCCAACCGCGATACTTTATGAAAGTGAATGGAGTATATGTCATACAAACAATAGCGTCACGACCGCAAAATATTGCGGATTATTGAGGAACTTGACCCAAATCTGAAATCTAGGATGCCGTTTTGATCTACAAATTTTGGTCACGATTTTAAGTAGGGAGTCGTTACACCAGGTGTTCTATGCATCTTTTAAACAACTTAAGTAGAGATGCCATTCGTGAAAACAAAATTCAACATCATTATTAGGTGCGTTTGAGTTGACGATACGCGGAGCGAGTAGAATAGTGAACACAGTAGAAAGAGGAGATCCCGAGCACTTTTGTCAAATCGAACACGGTGGAGTCAAAGATTGCTTACCTTACCTAACGGAAGAATTGTATTGTGACAGAAATTCGAATTTATTTTTGAGAAATAAAACTAAAGTAGACGTGGAGTGCGCTCGGAGCATTTCGACCGTCAACTCGAACGCACCTAATGAGATTCATTGAGAGCACAGAACACTTTGAAGTGTCAATTCATTGTCATTATAATAAGATGACAAAATTCACCAAGAAAGAAAAGATTTTGTTATTCCTAATAGGAGCAAACATTATATTACTTATATGCCTTTCAATCTTCCTGGGAATTGTTATCAGTTATAAAACTCACTGTTAGATTTGAATAACACGTCTTCATGAGTATACGTAAGTAAATATAATCTTACTCTAATATTCAACTCGAAGAAAACTCTGTAGGTAGTGTGATCATCTGAAAAACCTAGTTATTCCACATTTCGAAAGCATTCTTTCTCGAATTGTTCGACTCCGAATTTAAAACCAAAATTGTCATTGAAGTTCTGACACTACTAATATAGTCCGATATAACCAAACAGTAAGTAGGTAGGTATAACAAAATCAGCTACAGGTAATTTCAGTTTCAGGACCGGTGAAACCAAAAAAAGGATAAATCCTTATCGAAATCGCCAACGTTTCGAATCTTTATTGATTCTTCTACAGGGCTAGAAAAAACACGCAAAAAATATTATAATAATGGAATTTGAAAACAGATACTCAAAACCTGTGTGCAATATACTCTCATGTATTACAAAATTTTTATAGCTTAGTAACGTTTGTTGATGTAAAATGAGATCAACCCTTACAGAGAAGTATTTATAGTTCTATTATTAGACAACGAAAAATCTTCAAGTGAATATGACTTTTTATTTTATATTAATCAACATGACATATTGCTTTTATCAGCACACTAATAGGAAACAACAATACATCAATTTAAATAAAGTTCAAGAGTTCACTTCAACACCTTCCCTAATTGATGTAATGTCTCTTGAACATAAACCCATTAAACTTCTCAAGAGAACCAATCTAGGTCGAAATAAAGCTTTGGTCATTAGATCAGCAATTTGTTTACTGCCTTCTACTCTCTGAATTTCGGCTCCTCTTCCATGTCCTTCCCTGATTCAATTGGTTCTTTAATAATTGGTGTCGAGACTGGATTACAATCTTGCATTTGGAATCTTTGCAACAGTTTCTTCGCATAGGATTTCTGACAAACATTGACAGAATTATCTGAATTTCTTTCAATTTCTAGTCCCAAAAAGTAAGATGCTGGTTTCACGATTATTTTGAATTCTTGTTGTAGATCTTTTAGGAATTCATTCTTCATATTTTCATTATTTGAAGCTAAGAGTCCGTCATCTACATATAAAGACAAAATAAGTAATCCATTTGAATTTTCTTGCTTCTTTATAAATAAACAAGGATCTGCATCGCTTTTTGTAAATCCTGCTTTCAAAATGACATCAACGATGCGCTTATTCCAACAACGAGGCGCTTGTTTGAGTCCGTAAAGGCTTTTCTTTAAAAGGCAAACTCTGTTTGTACCATCTTCAAAGCCTTCTGGTTGCTTCATGAATATTTCTTCTTCCAAAGTACCATACAAAAATGCAGTGGATACGTCAAACTGAGTTAACGTCATTTTCTCACTAGCAGCTATGCTTAAAACAGCTCTTATAGAAGATATCTTCGCAACTGGACTAAAAGTTTGATCAAAATTTTCTTCTGATTCCAATGTATAAAACTATTATTCTTCTGTCTTCTGGGAACCACGCTCTGCTACCATGTTGATGTAAAATGAGATCAACCCTTACAGAGAAGATTTTTCGTTGTCTAATAATAAAACTATAAATACTTCTCTGTAAGGGTTGATCTCATTTTACATCAACATGGTAGCAGAGCGTGGTTCCCAGAAGACAGAAGAATAATAGTTTTATACATTGGAATCAGAAGAAAATTTTGTTTTCTCATTCTGACAAGAAGAAAAATAATTTGTCATCAATCAAGAAAAATTTCAACGAAATAGTGAAGAAAAGAACAATGGATGCAAGTAAAGTCTCGATTGGGTTACTACAAGGTAAAAGCAATTGGTCTACATGGAAATTCAAACTCTCTATTCTACTTAGGAGTATACCAGGTGCAAATGAGGTATTAGAAGGTAAAATAACTAAGCCTCTATTATCTGAAACAAATCCATCAGAAGAAGATGAAGAGAAGTATGAAAAGGACCTATTGTTTTATACTCAAGCGGATAGCAATGCCTTGTTATTACTCACTATAAATATGACTCAAGATACGTTGCAGAAAGTGATGAGATGCTCTACAGCTAGAGAAATGTGGTTAGAACTTCATAGACTATATGATGGAGCTGTTGAAGACAAAACATATACTTTATGTATGGAGTTCTTTAGCTTCCGGAAAGATGTCAAAGATGATATTGCCACACATATCTCTAAACTAAAGAATTTATAGAATGATTTGCAAATAGAAGTATCTAAAGATTTATCTTCTAAAGGTAATGTGTGTAATTGTAGCTTACCAGATTTGCTACTCATTTCAAAAATACTTGAAACTTTACCAGAAGATTATTTTTCATTCAAATCGAGCTGGCTAATGATGGCAAAATCAGAGAGAACAGTAGAAAATTTAACAAGTCAACTGTGTGCTTTTGAAAAAGCTTTGTTAAACGAGAATGACAATGATCTGGAAGTTCTAGCATTGAATGGCAATCAGTCCAGAGGTAATTCTTCAAAGTCAAAGCAGAAAAAGGACTACAAGTGCAATTATTGTCATATGACTGGACACCGAGTAAAACAGTGCTTCAAGTGGAAAGCAGATGGACGACCACCTAAACCAAAGAAAACAGACACTAGCAGTGGAAACAAACAAAATTATCAAACATTATTGATTCAAACGTCGACAGTCTCAATGGCTACAACTGATTATGACAACTGGTACGTTGACAATGGTGCAACGAATCATATTTGTAACAGAAGAGACTTCTATGAAACTTTCGAATCATTTAATGAGGATCATTCAGTGACTACTGCAAATGGTGATGTTACAAAAGCTTTAGGAAAGGGATCCATTTTGATAGAAGCTTGTGTTAATGGAAAAACTGATAAATATAGAATGGAAGATGTTTGGTACGTTCCTTCAATTACCAAGAATATATTTTCAGTATTAGCCGCACAAGATAAAAATCCACAAGGTGAATTTGTTTCCAGAGCAGAAATTTGTCATTTCAAAATTGAAAATAAGACAATTCTAATTGCATCAAGAATCAAATATGGTGGGTTATATATGTTGAATATAAAAAATAAAAAGTCATATTCACTTGAAGATTTTTCGTTGTCTAATAATAAAACTATAAATACTTCTCTGTAAGGGTTGATCTCATTTTACATCAACAACGTTAAATCTCAGTCAATACTGAAAGTAATACTGTTTAATGAACCATGTACTTAAATCCGTCATATATTTCGTGCTGCCGAATTTTCGAGTTCCATGTGTGGCCTATCTTTTGTTGCTCTTCCGTATTTTCGGTTGGTTGTTCACTTGCATTTGAATATGCGTCGTTGGGAGATCCTACTTATTTATAAGAACTTTTTGCTCTTGAATGAGCAGTGATGTTAAGGGGAACGATTGTGGTGAAAAAGATCTATAAAACCTAATAAAGAGGTGAGGTTTGAATTTTTTTTGCTGACTGGTTGGTATTGAATTATAACCTTACTCTTTTATTGTTTTCACTTCTTGGGCAGCATGCGTCTGGCTCAGTCGGTTTTTTGTTTTTGAACCAAAAGAAGTTTGAAATCTCTTCTTAATACGAGTGTTTTGTTGAGGCTGTTTTGTTCCAGTAGGTGTTGTTGTGTTAAATTTGCATTTGAGGATAAGATTCAATCACGTGTAGCTGTATCTTGAATAGTTTAACGGTTAATTATTGTCTGAAAGTGTTGCAAAATGCCGTCCTGTGTTGTGTGCGGTTGTAGAAATTACGTTCTCGAAAAAAACCTTGAAAAAACTAAAAACAATGATGTGCGATATTATACTTTTCCAACAAATGAAGATCTTTGCAAGTAATGGATAAATAAATGCCTGCGAGCGAAAAAAAAATCGATCCTCAAACAGGAAGGTACCTATTCAACGTTTTTCACCATAATGACTTTTTAAAATTTTTGTAATGTTTCAGCTCGTATATGTTCGAAGCATTTTCCGAAAATCTTAAACATAAAATGCTTCATTATAAGCCCAAAAATACAAGAGATCTGAAAGGAAATGCTACACCAACTGAATTTTCGAGAAATCCAAAGAGAACTCAGAATACTCCTCAAGCTGAAAGATATTCTGAAAGAGGGGAAAAGAAACATCACAACTCATATTGGATGGACTTCTTAATCAAGCGGCTTCCACTTGCTCGAGTCATGAAGAAACTGGGCATAAGTTCGACTTCGTAGAAAAGCAGGTTCTTCGGCACTGCCCTAACATAAAAATCATATCAACCATCCCAATGGTATCTTATATTATGTACTCTGAGTTAATATCATCGGATGAAGTCCACTCCGTCCAATATTTTCGAAGCGAATTGAATTTTACCAAATCTGAGTTTTCATAAAATTGGCTTGAGATATAAGGATTCTGTTTTTACTAAAATTCATGAATCTTATATGTACTTGTATAAACTATCATCGGATGAAGTGGACTCAGGTCCACTCTGTCCAACATTTTTGAAGTGACACGCACTATTGCAGGACCCTGTATAGAATCAGCAAGAGCATTGGATCTTTGGTTTTTTTTTAATATTCCATTCCATGCAGTTGTGGAATTTGAGTTTTTTCATAGGTGAGGTTTTTTTTTTTTTTTTTGTTCTAGAAGAGGTGAATCTTACATCAGACACCCAGTCTTTCTGGGTAGTGTCGGATTCTTACCGACTAAACACCTCTCCTGCGGTTGGTTCCGGGCATAAGCCTATAAACCTTCCATCATCTTATCTGTTCTTTTCTCTTTCGCATTCTTTTATGCTGAGTGTTTGTGTACATCCTTCAATTGGATATCTCTTACTAAGTGTGGAGTTCTATATCTTCATTTTCGCAATTGGTCTCTAGGTCTTTTGCGGTAAATTCCAGCTGTTTTTTCATCTTCAGCGGGGTCATAGTCAACTAACCTTCTAAGGTCGTCATTTGGATGTTCACTAGCTCTTTCATAGGCTTTTTCAGCTTTTCGTTTGATGAATGTAGTAATGGACTCCCATTTTATGTCTTTTTGTATCTGTTCATTCCTAACAAACCAGGGGGCGTCTAATGCCCATCTCAGAAATTTGTTTTCTGTACTTTGTATCCTCTTTATATGGGTTCTCGCTGCATATCCCCATGCTGTTGATCCATATGTTAGCTGCGGTCTGGCGACTGCTTTTATGATCCTCAATTTCGTGTTTCTGTTCATTTGGCTTCTTCTGCCTATAATCGGATATAGTCTTTTCATTGCTACATTCGTTTTATCCACTGCATACTTAATGTGTTGTTTCCACGTAAGTCCCTTGTCTAATATTACTCCTAGATATTTAGCTTCATTCTGCCATTCTATTTCATTATCGTCTATGGATATTTTCGATTCCATCTTCAGTTTCCTCTTTTGAAGGAGTATTGCTTGACTCTTTTCTCCATTGATTTTGATTTTCCATCTGTTACACCATTGACTGATATCGTCTGCAGCTTCTTGAAGTCTTTTGTGAATTATTTTTGTATTTCTGTGCCTAATTGCTATGCCCGTATCGTCCGCGTATAGAGCAAGCAGGCATCTTGGATTTCTTGGTATATCATGTATGTATATGTTATAGAGTAGCGGTCCTAGTATGGATCCTTGGGGAACTCCTGCTTCCAAATATCTGAATGTGGAATGAACATCACCTATTTTCACACAAAAGTTCCTATCTCTCAAATAATTTCTTATTATTCTGCATAACTTGGGTGAATAACCTGCGGTTTTCATTTTATATGCTAGTCCTTCATGCCATACTCTATCAAAAGCTCTGGTTACATCTAGTAGTAGTAGTCCTGTGGCTTGTTTATTCTGAAATCCTTCTGTGATATACTCGGTTATTCTTAGGAGCTGTTGTTCAGTTGAATGTTGTTTTCGGAACCCAAATTGTTCACTCGGTATCGTCTGCAGGGCCTCTGTTTCTTCATTAAGTCGTCTGGCTAAGACTCTCTCCACAATTTTTCCTAGGGCTGGGAGCAGGCTTATCGGTCTATAGTTCTGTGGGAACTTTTTGTCTTTACCTGGTTTATTGAAAACAATCACTTCGGCAGATTTCCATCTTTTTGGAAAGTGCTCTGTTCTCATCACGCCATTTGATATGCTAGTGAGAGCTGCCGTTCCTTTCTTTGACATTTTCTTCAGCATGAGATTTGTAATTTTATCTTTTCCAGGAGCCTTTCTTGTTTTCAAATTATTGATTATCTCTTTGATTTCAGCCGGAGATGTTGGGTGAGGGATTTTGTCATCCGGTGGTGATTCTTTCATTTCTTCTTCATTATCTTCTATTGATTCTTCTAGGTCCTCATCGTCTTCTTCACAATAGTTTATTCTTAACTCCCTTTCTATAGTATCGGCAAGAGCGTTAGCTTTATCGCTTTTTGAATATGCCATTCCATGCATTCCATGCAGTGGTGGAATTTGGGTTTTTTCAATACGTAAATTTTTTTGCATTTTCCATGCAGAGTGGTCTTCTGTGTTGAGTTCACTTATTTTCTTATTCCATCTATTCGTTCTGAGCTCCCTTAGTGCATTTTTAAGTATTTGACTATGTCTGTTTAGTCTGTTTTTATCATTATCTGTTTTATACATCCTGTACTTCTCTTTCTTAGTCTTCGGTTGACTTTAATCAGTTCTTTCACCTCTTTTGGAGTATCGCCATAGGGATGTTTGGGAGTAGGTTTAGTTTTTCTAACCGTGCTCTCTTCATAGGAGGTGGGTCTATTTTTGATATGTTCTCTAAATCTGACTTCAGCTGCCATTGTAGTCATACCGATATAGAAGGGCAGCTAAAGTCAGATTTAGAGAACATATCAAAAATAGACCCACCTCCGCCATGGGAACCCATTTAATTGAGAATGAACACTCTTCCACACTAGATAACCTATCTCTACTTCACCAACATACAGATTTTTATAGACTTACACTTTTGGAACAACTTGAAATTTTAAGAAACCAGAACAATGAACATCTCCTCAATGAAATTAAAGAATTCCCCACACCCAATCTGTTCAAGCTGATCCCTACTCCCACTATACAAGTTTAATTTTCCACCAGCCTCTGTATTCACCTTCGATATCTCTGATCGCGACCATCACAGACAATTAACTCGACAGATGACTTAGACGAGAACTGTCAATGATAGAACACATCCCAAATAATTCTATACCTATAAATTGATCCTTGTGGTTTTTCTTGAAGCAGTCGACCTAGGCATATGGAGACTACTGCGCATGCGCGAATAAGGGAAAGTAGCTTGGAGTAGGATTCTAAACAGGGTAGGGGCAATATGGCGGCGATGGCGCATGCGTATAAGCCATTATATGTCCAGGTCTTGGCTTCAATTTTATGCAATTTTTTGCACAATGCTAGCGGTATAGAAGTTTAAGTATATGACACATCCCATCTATTTGACCATAGACTATATTTAACCAAAAATAAAAATTTAATACACGATATACCCGTTTTCCGACTTCGCTAAAAAGAAATTGATTTAATGAAAATCTATACGATAGACACATATTTCTTTCTCGACGGTGAGTACCTGACACAATAATTTGTCCAGCTTGTTCATTTTTGACACTTTTTTAGAAAAAATGGTTCTGTAAGAGATTTTTTGTGTATGTAGTTTGCACGTGCTGATTTCATTGTCTTTTTCTCTTTATTTCAGCTGACCTGATGATGGCCTAGAGGCCGAAATCGATAGTCAAAGAATAAAAATAAAAATAATAGTGTGTCTTCCCTTATTTTCCTTTTCATTTGATATACTAAGCGCACTAATGGAGTATTTCATCCACAATATTGATGAAATTTTCAGTGTGGAACTGAATGATTGTCTTCTTTCAATAATTTCATTACTTTTTCAAAAATACAGGGTCGGAATTATGATGAGTTCAGATTAATATTTCAGGTTGAAAAAACACCCTGTACATTCCGTTTTCAAAAACTCGCTATATGCTGCAGATTTCACCATGATGAGTTTACGGAGCGCTTTTATTTTTCAGGCATACGTCCAGTTTTCCTAGGAATTTTTTTTAAATATGGACAATATCGTTATTTCGCTCCAAGGCATTAAGGATATTCTGAACTGGATAGTAAAGCTGTATATCGTCCAATGATACAAAGCTCATCCTGAGGCCTGAAGTTGTTATTCCAAATTCGAAATTCATTTTTAATCACTCATATTCTGATGAATAAAATAATTCAATCCAGAAAATATCTTCATACGTACCTACATAAACCAAATAATCTACAACAACTAATACAGAATAAACATTCGAAACATATTATGAAATTTTCATTAAATTTCCAATTGACCTAATGAGAGCCCCCAACCATTAAACCAAACATTGTTTCGAAACTGCCTTGACTATACTGTAAACTTTTAAAACTCGACGGTCTCCTCCGGAATCACCCTGTATAGACCATATCCAGGTTTTTCGTGTTATGCGTCTGGAGAGTGTAGTGAAAAGTTGCCAAAACATTGGTGCAATGGGTCAGGGGACTAATTTAATTACTCATTACTCCAAATACCCATCTGATATCAATCTATCAATTTCGTAGCAATAAAGGAAATACCCCAGCATCACTTTGACGGATCGCCCTCGGCGACCGGCAATAAACTCTGCAAAACATCCGCCAATCGGGGGGAAAATAACCACAGTTTAGCGACGACAATGAATCCTTACACACGCCACTGTTTATAATATAATTTATATGATCTGGTAGCTACAGGCCAACAATGGAGACCTAATAACTAGCATCATGTATTCATTCAAGTCGGGGGATGAAACTGTGGGAGGGGGGCTGCGAGACGAGGAGGGGGTTTCGATTCAATGAGATCTAAAGAGGGGTCCGAGAATACAGTTGAACATACGTAGTAATTTTAAATTAAATTCTGATCCGTTTGTTGATGCGTAAATTCGACTGGTGAGTTTCTAATTGTTGGGTCTTTTCAATGAGATTTGTGAATGGAAGAATCGAACAAACCCTTCAGATTTATATATTCCGTTTCTAAACTGATAGAGGCTCATCTTGCGAATGAAATATAGTAAATGTACATCTGAACGCATGTATACAGGGTGTATTTTGAGGTTAGTCTTTTCTTTTGACAGGTGATGGAACTCATCAAGACAAGTCATTTTACCGAAAATTTCTTATATGGAATGTTCAATTAAAAAAATTTATAAAAAAATTTGGGCATCAAGACCTTTTAATACTACTCTGGCTTGCAGGTCTCTGTTCATCAGATTAATCATCTGCTATGAATCCAGAATGTAAAGCGGTATATGGCAAAATGATCTGTCTACGAACTAGAATTTTTCGCAAATTCGTAATATCTTTCAACCTTCATTAGGCGATTTTTTCTGAGGGGAGTTCTTAAGTTCGAAGTAAGCAGTGAGTAGTGGAAAATTGCTGTTTTGAAAGGCCGTGTAATAAAATCAAGGAAACTCACCCATAACATTTATCCAAATTGTTCGAAATTATCACCATTCGTTTGATGAGCAGAAAGTCTTTGCACGGCGTACGTAATAAGGAATCCGTGGTATGAATAGCTTGTACTTGGTAAATTCTAATATGTATCAAATGAAGAAGTACTCCAAGTATTATTACAATAATACTGGATATATGAGGATTTTCTGTTGACCATACATGGGAATTAGGGAAATTATTCACTCCATTTCTTGTCGGTAAACAGAATTGATGATGTTAAATGTTGGTTATTAAAAAGCCACAGGCAGAATTCTTTTCTTCGAGGATGAGCTTCTGGTGGGAGTTCTTGAACTCTTTGGAAATGGTTGGGGGAAATTGCTCCTGCTTTAATGTATTCCAAACTTTTCTGTGGTTCACTTGGACGACTCTGGCCATGGGCGTGTACTTACTTATTGGTGATTGTTCCTCTACTATTTCCAAAATCTGATCCTCGATTTCGGCCATTTAAGATGTGCGAGGCCTTTCAACATGTACTCCCTGTGATTCGTTTAAACAACCAGTAACCAGTATCTCTAGATCTCTGACCCAGGTTTATGAATATCCGCGAAGTTGGGTGATTTCTCAGCGAAAATCTTGTTCTGTACAACTTATACGCTGAACTGGCATTTTTTTTGATTCACCATAAATTAAAACATATCACCAAGTTCATCATTTGAATAAACGTGCGGCATTTTCGAAACATAAATCACTCGTATAATCTACACCGCACGCTCGCCGTAACACGATCGGTGATTATACTGATCACAATCGATATTCTGAGTCATGTATGATAAGAAAACAAAAAACAAGAGATGTTGATATCTACGGAGGAGCAGGTGAGGGAGCAGGTTTGGACTGAGGAATTTTCAGATTCACCTAGAAAATATTCTAGTTTCATTTTCTCGAAACAGGGGCATTATTGATACAAAAAAAAATTGGTAAATGACTTAAGGCGAGTACATTTTATTGTAGTGGTGAAATTATGCTTCACTGAACGAGGAGTTGAGGAGAATGAGTCAAAAGTGAACATTTTAACTTTATTCTCATCCGCAAACAAAAACTCGCATCATTACCTTCAAGTGTTAACGACTATCTGGTCTGCTCTTTTCGTCTTTACATTACACTGCAACTTTCTGCTACCGCTACCTAGCACAAAATGGTTGCCACTTTTAGCGAGTACCATTCTACTAAACGACGGAATAAAATCCACCAGAATTCTACTAGCAAGGGGCAAGGGAGGCCTTAGCAATATTGATGACCTTTTTTTTAGCTATCAACGCGGATTGATTGAGTTGCTTTTTTATTTGCAAGGTGTTGCAAACGCACACGCACGGAAAAAATGAATGGAATCAAATCTACCAGAATTGTACTAGAATGGGGCAAGGGCGGCCTCAGCAATATTGATGATGATTATGACCTTTTATTTTAGCTAAGTTGTTGATCTTTTTTTTTTCAAGGTGTTGACAAAAAGAGAACATTGCCGTTTTTTATTGCACAAGTCATAAAAAAAATATCAAAACGGAATACATAACAATCAAGAATTCGATAACAACATAAGGCTTGAGTTAACTATACTTATAGTTAATAAAAAAGATAATAAATACAAATATCTAGATGGGACACGAAATATTCAGACCAAAATATCTTTCAAATTATCGATTTCTATTTCATTGAAAGAATGTGTTTTTAAATTGTTCAAAGTGTAAGAAATCAATAGAGGGCAAAATTAATAATACGCTGATGGTTGGTTTTCTGCAATTAATATTGGTGGGTTCAGGACGAATCTAGCTAAATGGAAAATTAACCAGAAATCTACTGAAATTTCTTCGATGCCCACTAGAATTTCTACCATCTACTAGACTCAAATTTTAGTCACTAGATCGACATCGCATTCTACCAGATTTAGTAGAAATTCTACTGAAGTGGCAACCCTGAATGCGCTCCGAAAAATGGCATCCGCTCCAGAACGCGTTGAGTCAGTAGCGCATGTGCCACCGAACTATTCCGCTAGTGTTTTGCCCAACACTTTCGTCCGCTGAATGCGACCAATGTGAACTGTACATTAAGCTGCGTACAGATGTGCGAGCCGAACCTATCGCGAACCGCTCGCGAAGTGTTCGTGTCATGTTCGTTAATTTCACGTACACACTTGCGATCCGCTAGCGAACCAATACCAACGACGGCTTACGAATTTACACTAGGCTCGCGTTGTGTTCATGAAAAGCTGCGTATACATGTGCGAGCCGAACCTATCGTGAACCGTTCGCGAAGTGTTCTTGTCATGTTCGTTAATTTCACGTACACACTTGCGATCCGCTCGCGAACCAATACCGACGGATTAACGAACTTACACTGGGCTCGCGTTGGGTTCGTGAAAGGATCCGACTATCGGTTTGCGAGCGGCTCTATAGAGGTTCGACATGCCGTCCAAATAATTGTCGATATTGGTTCGCGAGCGGTTCGCGATAGGTTCGGCTCGCACATCTAGACGCAGCTAAAGAATCCGACTATCGATGGTTCGGCGTGAACGGTTTGCGAGCGGCTCTATAGAGGTTCGACATGCCGTCCAAATAATTGTCGCTATTGGTTCGCGAGCGGTTCGCGATAGGTTCGGCTCGCACATCTAGACGCAGCTTTACATTTTACCCAAGTTTGCCTGCTGGCGCGTTATACAGGGTTTTCATTTCAAAACTTGCCACCCCTATTATTTCCATATACGGGGTGAGTCTTTGACTTGTACATATATTTTAACTGTAGATTCCTCTCATCAAACGAAACACTTTTTTTCCATACCATTTTTCAAAATTCGGTTTCGTTTGGAAGATACAGGGTGTCGAAAATCCACGAAAAAAACACTTTCCTGTTCATATCTCCGGAACCGTTATTTCAAATGAACTGAATTTTGGTTCATTGGTTACTCTATTCATGGTGCATATTCCTCAATCGAAACTTATTCAATATCTCTCCTAGTTTAAAAGTTACAGGGTGATCGACTCATAAATTCACGCAAAAACACTATCAAATCAGTTGGAAAGGATAAACGGTTCATATTTTCCAAAGAATCAACCATTTTAGAGAATAAAAGTATTCCTATATTTTTTCAATAAAACGCGTCGTTTTCGAGTTATTTCCAATTTTACCCGGAGAAATTTGACGAAAAAATCATTAATTTCAAGAATAATCTGAATGCGTCTCTGAATTAAATATCATCGAATATTATTTCTTCTCTGGTCTTTCAACGAGTTTACAATGTTGTCACAATATTTATCAACTTTGTCGAGATATTTTAATAATAAAATCCCACAAATGTGGGAGAATTTACTCATTAAATTAAAATTAATAAAAAATAAAATGATACCTTATAATCTGTGGCGATGTTTCTAGAATCTAAACAATATCCTTTTGGAATTTTGTAAACTCGACACGGTTAAGATTATATTCATTCACTTCACATTAGAACAATAATTCACTGAATGTATTCAGAACTTCACATAATGTTTACAGTTTGTTCAGAGACTCTGGTTTGTTATTGTTTATAGCTGGCGTCCACATAACCAATCATTCGATTTTCGCTCTACGCATGCGTGGTAAAATTTGGCGCGAAGTCGATCGGAGGCAGAATTCATAGATATTTAGGATACCACGGTACACAAGTGTATCGTGATTTATACTATGTTTCGTAAAAAATCCTTAACCTCAATGAAAATATCAACAAGCTGACAACATCTTCTTGAAATTTCTGTGCTAATATTCACAGAATCGATACAAATTAGATTAGGTTAGGTTGTTTGATAAGTGTTTAATAACAAATCTGAATGAAAAGTTTTTCTTCATGGTATTGTTTGGAAATTTCGAGGAGAATATGAACAAGTTATTAGTGTTCACAAACTAATCTGCAGAAAAATCGAAGAAGGAACTTATTTTGGTGGGATGAATGTGTCTTTTCAGTTGCAGATATAATCCGATGAAACTAACTGTTTTTGTGGAAATTATCGTGTTTGCAACATTTTTATTCGAAAAAGGTTAGTACTTGAGTATTCCCTAAATGTATAAACTCAATTTCTATCGAGAAATATGAACTTTGCATCAATTCCAGAAGACCATTTCAGAGGCGCAGTCAGCCCAATTTTTTTTTTCAAATGGCTATATCTTTTTAACAGAGGCGAATTCAGAAAAATAGAAAATGAAAAAAAGGTTTCTTTTGACCTCAAGAATCTTCAGTTAAAATATATGTACAAGTCAAAGACTCACCCTGTATATATATATATTTTTTTTTAAATCGCCGAGACCCGTCAATTTTGTTTTTGAGGGGGAACGATTTTGACGTATAAATTAGCTCTCCCCCTTTAACCCCCACCCTCCAGAGCCACCCCTACAAAAATCTTAAATGAGAAAGGGGGTCGAGTGATACTTCATTTCAAAGGGCTTCTTATTCCCTATATTTTGGCATATTATTTTTCAAATTTGGGTGTTGCGTTAGGCGCAAGATCGCGTTGATGCATCGAGTGAGCGCGTACGTAGAGAGTAAGTAAGTATGCGTACGCCTATCAGACGCATAAAAAACAACTTTTTTATGTCGAAAATATTCATTTACATGTATCGTCGAGTTACAAGAAAAACATATTCTCATTTTTTTGCTGTTTTATAAAAATAGTGTAATAATAGGTGGTGGGAACTTTTCAAAATTGACACACGCCTAACTCGGCAACGCAACACCCAAATTTGAAAAATAGTATGCCAAAATATAGAGAATAAAAAGCCCTTTAAAATGATGTATCACTCGACCCCCTTTCTCATTTAAGATTTTTGTAGGGGTGGCTCTGGAGGGTAGGGGGTTAAAGGAGGAGAGCTAATTTATACGTCAAAATTGTTCCCCCTCAAAAACAAAATTGACGGGTCTCGGCGATTTAAATATATATATATATATATATATGGAAATAATAGGGGTGGCAAGTTTTGAAATGAAAACCCTGTATAAGTAGGTACCTACTACCGTTTCATTCGGTTGTTATCGTGGGTTTTGGGATATGAGGCACTGATGACGGCATAACAAGCCAGAAACCTTCTGTCACTTCTATTCTCCTTCAGCAGCACGAACCAGGTGGTTTACTTTCGAATTAGATCTCCACTAGTCCATTTTTTTTCTATTTTAAATCGTTTGTTCGATGAATTATCAACTCCTAAATTTCAAACTTGAAGTGGGAGTTAAGGTGGGCGTTCAATGTAGTGTGTTCTTATTTCAAGTTGCATTTGGAAATGGCTTCACTTTGAGAACTGAAATTTTGTGGGTAGACTCAGAAAGGATTGGAGTTCTTAATGAGATAATTGAGATCTATTTCATTTCGACAGTTGATTTTTTTTCTGTCAAAAATAGAAGAAAAAAAGCTAGCTCGTGCTTCTGTTTTATTTCAAACGAAAGACCCATGAAAATAGTTCAACTTCCGATTGAAAGTGAATCTACAGATGCTTTCGTACAGAAAAACAACTTGAAATACGGAAGTGGCAGAGAATGGCCAAATTCAAATTTTAGCGGGAAAAAGTTCCTGCTTTACCCACATTTTCACTAATTTCATAGTTTAGCGAGTTTCGGACAGAGAGCGCCATTATACATTTCATTCATGATTAGAGAGATATTCATAGAACTCATAGAGATAATGTAAGTTCTATGGAGATATTCCATAAAATGCACGGTGGCGCCTCTACGGTCGAACTTTCCTACGCGCTTCAAACGGCGACCTTAATTTCAATACTCGAATTCAAAATTCTCAATATTTCCCACGCCTGAATTCGTATTGAAATTTGCGTTGTTTTCTTGGATTCAGTATAGCACTTATTGCATAATTTTTCTTACCTTCATTTGAATGTTTTTATTGCAAAATCATTTTACAAAGGAAAACGTCACAAGATTTGTAGCTGGCGTGTCATATCATTCTGAATATTCCGCAATATCTAGAGAATATTCTGAAAAATGCTTAGGATACGTTCGGAAATTCAACCGTTCAAGAGGGGTTTATACCGTTCGACGTTCAGTTCAAAACGCGATTCGAGATTTCTCACGATAGAGACCACCGATTTATATGGGGTTTCCACTAATATTCAATTTGAAGAGTTCTTCAAGTGGGAAAGTTCATAATTTTTTTTCTTCGAAAAAAACATCAATTTTTTTTCGCTCGACGAAAAAAACGTTATGAACTTTCCCGCTTTAAGAACCCTTCAAATTGAATAATAGTGAAAACCTCATATAAATCGGTGGTCTCTATCATGAGAAATCCCGAATCTCGTTTTGAACTGAACGTCGAACGGTATAGACCCCTCTTAACGCACATCACTTGCAACGCTTTGGCAACACCGTTTTTAACAAACAAGAATTATATTTCTTTATTCAACTGTCCACGCATAAGAGCCGTTTCACATGCGACTGATGGTCGGTCCTGATGGTCAGTCGGGGCCGGCGTTTGAACTGAATTTTGCAATCCTTTCAGATGCATGCGTATCATCAGTCGACCGATGGAACAAGCACGAGCATCGGTCCAGCCCGCTGCGTTTGTGTGTCGAGCCGACAAAGAAGGCTTTCACATGTATGCGCACCATCAGTCCGTATGCGATTGCGGTGTTGCGCATGTTGTTGAATATCCTGAGGATTTTTCACGTCTTTACGAATGGGTAGGAAAAAGTTAATTCAGAAACTGAAATGCTGATAAGTGTCATGGGAAAAGAGGAATTCTGGGATACATCCTCAGAAAATTATGAAAATATAGATTTGAATATTGGGAGGATGAGGCTCAGATCTGTGTATTGCAGGAAGATTTCAAGAATCTTTCTCAATGACAACAGCAAGAAGCAAGTATGTTTGCATATTCATCAACAGATTGATCGTCGATAATGTCGTCACTCCTCATATTTTCGTCTGAGGTCCTTGGGTTTTGAAATACAGGATGATGGAATGGATTTTGAAAATTCAATAAAACTTGAACCAATCATTGAGCAGATTTCCCATATAACTTTTCAAACAAAGAATTCTCATAATAATAAGAATTCCCAATATAAGAACTTCGGAATACGGAATACTTCGTGCGGGAATCGGACGGTTCTCGCAAAAATCGACAACAGTGTCACGTTCCGAATCCATAGCCGTGAATGGTCTTCGATAGCGGCGACTGACGATACGCATCCATGTGAAAACAAATACCGTCGACTGATGATCAGTTCGACCGACCATCAGGACCGATCATCAGTCCCATGTGGAACGGCTCTAAACTGAAGGAATTTTCAAAGAAAGAATATTTCTTCCACATATTTCTTTATTTATACTCTTTTATCGATACATCAAACTTTACCTATGAGTTAACTTATATCCAACATAAATATACAGGTACCAATGGTTCAATCAACTACATTTCTCCGTTCCGTCCAACATTTTCACATTATTATATACATATTCATGAAGGCCTTCACGGCCAGATTTAACTTCAAATCTACAGTATTCCGGGTTTTCTAGCCGTGCTCCAATAAGAATGTCACCTGAGCGGTTATTCGTCGGGGTAAAAACCTCTGAAGATGATGCCTAACGCAGTTGTAGGCGAAACTTTAGGTGTAATTCATATTGGACCACGGCTATAAAACTCGGAAGTCTCTGGGTTTGAAGTTATTATATACATTTTTTCTCTTGGCAATTAATTTTTATTCGCTAAACATACAATTTCTATTTCCAATTTAAAGCATAATCAAATTACGTACCTACGAATATATACAAATTATACATATATTGTCCTTTATTTAAATGTTGAATAGTTACAATTCTCAGGGATATTAAGATATCTTGAATCCACTAGAGCCGCATATTTCGTTATTTTTCTTAGTGGTTACTTATTTTTACTACACCGATGTTCATCCGTATACAGGTCATCCTACCATTCAACCAAAAACTCTTAATGAGATCAGGACCCGTGACAGATATTCGGCTAATGTTCTTCAAAGTTTCGGAGATACATACAATATCTCCATTGAATTCAATCAATTCATTTCAATGGTATTCCAGTACAGTCAACGAAATTGGAGTAATTCTTCAATTTAGTGCTGATTACACTTAATGAAATGCTGTACGATGTATTAAATAGCTGATCGATTGAAAATTCATGTTGGAGACATCTCAAATTGAAAATTGTTCCACAAACTCTGAACAATTATCATTTTGGAGGGCGTATCAAATCCGACTCTAGTAGGTGCCTCAAACTAAGATCAACGAATTGAAAACTTCAAATATATATTTCCTTTAGTTCTCCATCTCTAACTCCACCAGTTCCGATTTCTTTTGACTAGCATCATTAATTCATTAAGTATCCAAATATTCGAATAATCGATGCTTGCATATCTTGTATCATTCCACAACTTAAACGCACTAAAACTGTTCTCATTCCGAGTAGGACGTTTTGTCAGAGCCCGTGTTAGAACCCGGGGATGATGCGGTCATTTTATCGTTATTGTACATGTCGTGGATCGCCCCCACGAGAGGTAAGCCGTACTCAGGTGGCGGCCTAATAACCGTAGGAAGATACCCGGTGCCGGCGTAGGGTGCGGATAGAAATCTTCTGGAAGGGCTGAACCTGTGGAAGTTGGGCGGTGGTCCTAGCGGGGAGAAGGCAGATGGTGTAGATATTTCTTCCGAAGCGCCAGTAACTATGAACTCCATGGCTTGTAGGACATCACCTTTGGATCTGGAAAAAATGTATATGTACCTACACGAAATCATATGGTTGACTTATCATTTTCTCTCAATACTCTAGTGATTTGCTTTTATTTGCACCCATGTATATACTGGGTGAGTCTTTGACTTGTACATATATTTTAACTGTAGATTACTCTCATCAAACGAAACACTTTTTTCCATAACATTTTTCCAAATTCGGTTTCGTTTGAATGATGCAGGGTGTCAAAAATCCATTAAACTAACACTTTTCTGTCCATATCTCCGGAACCGTTATTTCATATGAATGGAATTTTGGTTCAGTGTGTACTCTATACATGGTGCATATTCCTCAACCAGAACTTATTCAATATTTCTCCTGGTATAAAATCTTGTGTTTTTTTAATGAAATGCGTTGTCTTCGAGATATTCCCAATTTTACCCGATAAAATTTGACGAAAAAATTGAAAATCATAAGAATAATCTGGATGCTTCCCTGGATTTTTAATATCACAGAATGGCTGAAATATATGAACTCTCTGATCTCTATACAAGTTAAAAATGTTGTCAGAATGTTTATCAACTTGGTCAAGAAAAAATCAAGAAAATCTCTATGATGATAAAACGTTTGATTTTGATTTGGGTATATCTATGTAATGATGAATTCTCACAACTGTGGGAGATGAAATTTAATAATTCAAAAAAGCATAAAATTAAACATTTTTTACGCACAGTTTCTATCAAACATTTTTTTGTTACCGGTTCATCCGCAAAATTTTAAAAATAAGCTCAATAAAATACAAAATTCAGATAAATGAATGATGAATGTTGATAAAAATCACGTATCGAATTGAAATTAATCAAAAATAAAACGATACTTAGCACTACATAATCTGTTGCAATGTTTCTATTCATACAATATCCTCTGTCCAGGCACCTAGCCAGGATTTTCTTTCGGGGGGGCCCACAATAAGTAAACATTGCAAATTTTGTCAAATATAAGGGCATTTTTTTATTTTTTTGACATAATCTGTTGCGATGTTTCTATTCATACAATATCCTCTGTCCAGGCACGTAGCCAGGATTTTCTTTCGGGGGGGGCACACAATAAGTAAACATTGCAAATTTTGTCAAATATAAGGGCATTTCTTTATTTTTTTGATATTTCGGGGGGGCCTGCCCCCCCCCCCCTACGTGCCCCCGCTACGTGCCTGCCTCTGTCATAACTTTCTGCCAACAACCAACTAGTTAAAAACTTCTGAACAAAAAAATCCCTAGAACAATAAAATTGTCCTCCATATCTGTTGACACTCGCAAATAGCGCCGGTTGCTCGCTATACAGGGTCTTTCACGAGGAACCTCACCCATATTTATACGGGAAACTACTGAACGTATTTTCATGAAATTCAGCACTTATAAGTATTTCACGATGCTGATGAAATCTAAAATCTAAAATTTTGATGTAACATTTTTCAGTTTTGGTTGGAAAATTCTCTCTGAGCGGGAAAATTCGAAAAAAAATCGAAAATAGAGCTCCGCTGAAACAAGAATAACTTCGAGGTTTTTGAATGGAAAATTTTCATTTTTGGGATTTTTCAAGATGTAAGATTGATGAATCCACTTCGAAAATCGAAATCGCGATTCATGATACAGGGGGTGAAAAAATCGCTTTCAAAGTTAGGGATGACAAAATCGTGAAAAATTGAATGACATTTTTTCAAATTAGAACCCAATTTTTTTATGGCAGATATTGAATCTACGTTAAAAAATAATATGAGTGTATGCATCACACCCTTGCCCTAAAATGGATATTTTCTGAGTTAATATGAATAGAGTAACGGTTCCGAAGATTTAAACAGAAAAGTGTTTTTTTCATGGATTTCGACACCCTGTATAGGAAGAAGGTGTTTCGTTTGATCAGAGGAATCTACAGTTAAAATATACAGGGTGTTTCACCATAAACTGGACAAACATATATGGCCGTGTAGATGATACCGAGAAAGTCATTTTTGCCTTATGACATAATACCTCGTTTTCGACGCATAAGCGAGATACAGGTTGTTTAATGTCAACTTTGAGCAATATTCTGTGAACTGTGGTAAGTTATGCGTGATATTTGAAATAACGGTTCCTGGTCACATCTCAGTATTTTTGAGGGCTCAATTGAATTGTGGTGTAGAATTTTGCAAAAAAAAATTCAAAATGGCGGAAAACCTGCAAAGTCGGAATTTTTTTTTCTCGGTTGCCAATTTGGAATGCATAATCTCAACGTACTCAATTTTCTAAGATTTTCCGTGAAAAAATTTTTTCAAATTTCGAACTCAACTTTTTTTTTACATGTCTTCAGTGAAAAAAAAATTTCGGCCAAAATTTTTGGAATTTTTTATGGTTGAACTATCTTTAATTCTGAATACTTGGGTGGGAACAGAATGAAAAAAATATCAATTGGTTTTCTTTTTGTAGCCTTCCGAAGATTACGCTAGGTGTACTTTCTTGATTTTTATTTGAGAAACTGGAGGCCGTACGAAGGTCAAAATTGTGCTGCTGGGCTGCCAGAATGACCGAGATATAAATATGAATTTATAAGCAGAAAAACATTTTTTCGAAAAAATAAAAAAAAATTGAAGAAAAAAAAATTATTTATTGTTTATTTTTTCCAAAAAACTTCGGTTAGGTTCGAACTCTACACTCTCGATTAACTAGAGTTGCCTTGGTAACGGAGATTTATAGGATTAGAATTAATCCAATTCATACTCGTAGAGTTCGATTCCTACCAAAATTAAAAAAAAAAAATTTTTTTGCTTTATAATTTCATATTTTTATCCGGATCATTCTAGCAGCCCATCAGCACAATTTTAACCTCCGTACGGCCTCCAGTTTCTCAAATAAAAATTAAGAAAATACATGCACCGAGCGTAATCTTCGGAAGGCTACAAAAAGAAAACCAACTGATATTTTTTCATTCTGTTTCCACCCAAGTATTCAGAATGAAAGAAAGTTCAACCATAAAAAATTCCAAGAATTTTGGCCGAAATTTTGTTTTCACTGAAGACATGTAAAAAAACAGTTGAGTTCGAATTTTGAAAATTTTTTTTCACGGAAAATCTTAGAAAATCGGGTACGTTGAGATTTTGCTTTCCAAAGTAGCCACCAAGAAAAAAAAATTCCAACTTTGCAGGTTTTCCGCCATATTGAATTTTTTTTTCTCAAAATTCTACACCACAATTCAATTGAGCCCTCAAAAATACTCAGATGTGACCAGAAGGCAGAAACCGTTATTTCAAATATCACGCGTAACTCACAACAGTTATCAGAATATTGCTCGAAGTTGACATTGAACACCCTGTATCTCGCTTATGCGTCGAAAACGAGGTATATGTCATAAGGCAAAAATGACTTCTCCTGTGTCGTCTACACGGCTATATATGTTTGTCCAGTTTATGGTGAAACACCCTGTATGTACAAGTCGAAGACTCACCCTGTATTTTTAAATAAATTGATGGCAGAAATTTGGAATGACCCAAACTCTGGTGATTTTTACTCAAAAAATGAGGATCACGAGGTATCAAATTTGAAAAAGTTTCCGCCTTCACCTTAATTAGTCGTTCAATAACTCTGCCGAAATATTTATTCACATCCGCGATCATCATTTCACATTTGACAAGAAAAAAACTGAAAATTTCCATGCGTAGAGTATGATCTGTCCAACCGTGAGTAGTATGTTAGTAATGAAGCAAATGAACATTTACCTTTGCAGGGCCGATTCGACATCCGATCTCCTTCTGTTCGGGAAAACTCTGAGTAAGACATCGATCGGCGATCTGTGTCCCACGAACTGCGAAGGAAATTGGTGGAAAGGATTGAAGGGCGGATACTGAGGAAAGCTCATGGTTTGCGGAGGAGACCTTTCGGGACTTGGAGACTTCTTCAGGGATAAGTTTTCGGGAGCTTCGCCTTGGGTGTCTTCCCCGACGTCAAGATCTGGATCAGGACTGCCTGTAGGTGTCGGCGAGGGTGTGTGCGTGGGTGGAATGGTTTGTAGAGGATTTGGAGAAGAATGGCGACTTCTTTTGGCTTCTTCGTGGTCGGAGTCTGATTCTGTCCGGGTTTCTTCGACTTTCATTCTTGGTCGTTTGTTTCCTAGAAAGAATGATTTATTTCAATATCCACAGTGCCTTCCGAATATTATTGCCTTCCTAACATTGAACTGGGTTGTAACGCAATCCACATTACAAACATTGAAAATGGATCTGAAGGTCCCATAATAGTCTATGGTCCCATATTCCCTAAACCGAGTAGAGCCTCGTTGGAACATCAAGTTTAGGTATTTTCTTGAGTGGGGTAGACAGACGCATGTAGAATAGTGGGGTAGGTTAAGCAATCGTTCTATCACAGTATAGACACCAACTGGTGTCTATACTGTGGTTCTATCTTGAGATTAGGAAACTAATGTATTGAGCATTGCATCTTATGATGCTTCTAGCAGGTCATTCGTATTCAGCGATTAATGTTACAGTTACAGATGATTTGGATCAGCCTTCAAAAAAGCATCCAAAAATTTGCCGAATTTTTGAATAAAAAAAGGTCTGTTTCAGAATTCGCTTGAGAAACTTGATGCTTTTGCATATAAAACAATGCAGAAAAAAAAATGTTAATTCATAAATAGTAGTTTCTACATTTAATGTTATAAGATGTGAATATAAATTAGGATTAATAAAATAATGAATGCTGATTCTGATTTATTGCAATTAAATAGTATAAACTCATTCATTGTTCGTTCACTTAGTTAATGGTCTCCGAATTCGGTCTGAATTAATTTCAGCTGGAGTAGTATTATCACTTTTGTCCATTTGAGTGAACAGTTCGATAAAATCATGGCCAATCTTTTGAATACTTCGGAAAACATATGGACGGCAACATGACATGACGTGTGAAATGGCACTTTCCACACAAGTAATGTGCACTTTTTTCCGACGACCACAGATTCCTGTATGATTCAAAAAAATATATACTTTTCACTTTATTTTGAGAATTTTTCAAAGAGAATTGATAATTGAACAACATAACTGCTCAGAATTGTAGAAATTAAAAGAAATGTTATTATTATTACAATAATTAGACTTTGTAACGAGGAGTTAGACAGATTTCTTTCTGTTATTTGTACAGTACGTACAAACAGTAGTAGACTCGATGTTATGCTGGCCATACACGAAGCGACCGATCCGAGCGTTTTATGACATTTTATGAGACCACGAGCGAAAAGAGTCTCTGTGATTGGTTGGGGGCTCATTGAATGTCATAAAAGGCCATAAAACGCACGGATCGGTCGCTCCGTGTATGGCCAGCATTAGTTTCTCAAAGAGGCAGAGTGACGGCTTTCGAAGACCTTTCTTTATAAGACATTTTTGGAATATCGAGGAAAATATGAAGAAGTTATTACTATTCACAAACTAATCTTCAGGAAAATCGGAGAAGAAACTAATTTTGGTGGGAGAAATATGGCTTTTTAATTCAAGAAATAATCGGACAAAACGTATTGTTTTTGTTAAGAAATATCGGGTTTTTAGCATTCTTATTCAAATAAGGTTAGTACTTGAGTACTCCCTGAATGTATATCAACTCAATTTCAATCGAGGAATAAGAACATCGCATTAAATCCACGAAATCGAATAAGGCACGTATTTGGCCAAATTTTTTCTTCAAATGGCTATAACTTTTAAACAAAGCCAAATTCGGAATAATGAGAAATGAAAAAAAAGTTTCCTTTGGCCTCAAGAATCTACAGTTGAAATATACAGAGTGTAACAGCCAAATGGAATAAATTCGATAACGAATAAATGAGGAAAAACGCTCGGACACGACGATTTGTAATTTTAAATGCGCATATTTTTCAAGAAAATAAAGTTATATAGGGTGTTCCATGCGATTTCAAATGCAACCCCCTGTATATTATTTATTTTTTGGATTCTTCAGAAAATTCTAGACATAATTCATGTACAACGTCCTATACCTATCTTCAACTTTTTCGAAAATATTAAGTGTTTTCAGATTTTTTACAATTTTACATTAGACTTCTTTTGTAGTGATATGTCAAAAGTATTGTATGCGAAACGAAACCCTTAAACTTAGACGACCTAAAAAACCGAATCACGCTTGCGATTAAATCTGTCACGCCTGAAATGTTGAGTAACGTCAGAAGACAACTCTACACCAGATTAGCATGTTGCCAAGACATTCGAGCGAGTATTTTGAACATTTCCTACATTGACATTAATGTTTTTTTTTATAATTAAAAAATAATCAGTATTACTTATTAGGTTTTAAGTGTAATGTATCGAATTTGTGAAATAAAATAATTTTTATTCAAAACGTTGATTTTTGCAATAAATCTGAAAACACTTAATACTTCCGAAATAGTTAAAGATAGGTATGTGCATTAATTGTGTCTAGAATTCTCTGAAGAATCCAAAAAATAAATAATATACAGGGGGTTGCATTTGAAATGAGAAATTTGGTATTGGCCATGGTCACATGGAACACCTTATATAATATTATTTTCTTGAAAAATATGCGCATTTAAAATTACAAATCGACATTTCCGAGCGTTTTTCCCAACACGCCCTCCTCATTTATTCGTTATCGAATTTATTCCATTCGGCTGTAACACTCTGTATAGTCAAAGACTAACCCTGTATATGACGAAGAAGTAATAGAAGTATTTAATTTTTCCATATTCCATTGCTGAGATACGTTCTTTTGTAATACCTTCGTTCTCTCAGATCTTAGATTTCATTAGATCGAATAGAATTAGTACCTCTTCTCAGATCTTGTCTGAAGTGGCCCTGGATAGGTACCAAATCCCGAAGCGTGCAAACCTGCGGTTTGACCTGACGGACGCAAACAGATACATCTAATCCCACTCAATACCAACTAATCAATACGAGTCAGTAGCCGCATTCCACCATTCATCCAAAGGGACCCAATGGCCAGTTAACAAAGAAAGCACTCGACCGTGGTCTCTTGGGGCAGAAATGATTCATTCTTCCGTTCCACTCAGACCTTCCGAAGCCTTTTACACAGTCAAAACAAGTATTAACAGAGAATTTATTAAAAACTCGACTACTCGAAAAAATACCACTTTAGAGCCCCTAGGTACTTCGGTTCAATTGAAAACAGAAATAAACTGCTGGTCACTCCGTGTGTTTTGTGCACGGCTAGTTATTCAGTATTGAAAACAAAATGTTGGGGATATTATCCAATAATCCGCATAAAACTCGAATTTCTACAGTAAAGTCTTTCATGTTCCAATTGAGCGAGTGCGGCCAGTTGGCGTGTTCAGTTGCAAAAGCTCTTTTATTTCCTCTTTGGTTCAACTACGTTCCCTTCAACATTTTTTTTTTCATTTTCCATTGAATTTCCGCATTCAGTTTTCTTCTCATATTAGGGCGAGCCAAAATGGAATTTTATATTTTGTGGTTCTGCAAGCAGTAGGTTAAAGACGAGTATGCTGAGTAACTTCTGAATTATCGTCCACTGCATGGCAACATTGATTATTATGCTGGCTTGATAGAAACTTCATCGAAGTGAATTATATAACGTTACTAGTGTGGAAGGTGACCCATTTCACATGAGTGGGAGAATGTTGTTGCGGCATAATTGCAAAAAAAATTATTTACATTTTCACTTTATTTTGAGAATTTGAGAATATTACAAAGAATTTGACCAAGATTACTGCTTAGAATTGTAGTACCTGACATTATTATTATTACAATTAGTAAATCGAAAAGGACTTTGCAATGAGGAGTAAGACAGATTTCTCTCTGTAGTCCGATTAATTTTTCTGCATTTCGATGATATTTAAAATCCAAGGAAGCATCCATATAATTCTTGGTTTCATCCGATTAATTCAGGAATAACAGGAAAATTACGCGTTTTATTGAACAAATCATAAAAATACTATTGATTTCTTAAATGATTGATCGTTTGGAAAATAGAAACTGTTTATCTTTTTCGAATGAATTTATGGTATTTTGGCGTGGATTCATGAGTCGGCTATGCTGTAACTTTTATACCAGGAGAAATATGGAATGAGTTTGGATTGCACCATGAAAACAGTGAACAATCAAACAAAATTCAGTTCATTTGAAATAGTAATAGTAACAGTGCTTTATTGTATGATACAATTGGCCATTGATCAAGGGCCCTTTAGCCATTTGCAATAATAGTACCGGAGATATGGAAAGAAAAGTGTTTCTTCAATGGATTTTCGACATCCTGTATCTTTCAAACGAAACCGAATTTTCAAAAATAGTATAAAAATAGTACATTGATTACCGGGTTGGAAAAGCGTAACATTCCTGGACGATTGTGAAAATTGCTAAGTCGAGGCGCAAGCCGAGACTTGGCAACACAGAGTCCAGGAATGTGTCTTTTCCTACGAGGTGAACATACTATTTTTCCGCAAATCGTTCAAAATTCGACAAATTCCAATTAATTTTGATGAAATCGCGAATTATTTAATTCATAAATAAATGATGCTTCGAAATTCGTATTGAAATTGGTTACGTTACTATGAAAACGTACTCACGTTGAATTGTCAAAGTTGACGCATATAATTAATTTGATTGTTAGTGTTTCCGAATTTAAAACAGTGTAAAATAATAAGTGATGATGAATTTGCTATTTATGGGACTCCTCCAGAGCTGGTTGATGCAGTGAAAATACTGCTTCTTTAGAATAAGTGCCGAAGGAATCATGAGAAAAGTTCGTATATGCATATATGTTGAATCAACTGTAAGGAAATGAATATTTCCTAACTGTAAGGAAAAGAATATTTCCTAACCGTTAGGAAATCTTGACTTTTTCTTTGACCAATTTTGACTGGAATTTTTGACAGTCAAAATTGGTCATAGAAAAAGTCAAGATTTCCTAACTGTTAGGAAATATTCATTTCCTTACTGTAAGGAAATGATATTAATTATATGCGTCAACTTTGACAATTCAACATGAGTACGTTTCCATAGTAACGTAACCAATTTCAACACGAATTTCGAAGCATCATTTAGTTATGAATTAAATAATTCGCGATTTCATAAAAATTAATTGGAATCTGTCGAATTTTAAACGATTTGCGGAAAAATAGTATGTTCACCTCGTAGGAAAAGACACATTTCTGGACTCTGTGTTGCCAAGTCTCGGCTTAGCAATTTTCACAATCGTCCAGGAATGTTACGCTTTTCCTACCCGGTAAACAATGTACTATTGTTCGATGAGAGGAATTCAGAGTTGAAATACACACAACCAAACTTATATGGAATCACCCAGTATTAAGATGAAATATTATTTTGATATCTTTTTCGTTAGAAGCAAATAAAAAGTGCATGTGTTTACTCACAAAAACAGTTAGGTTCATAAGCACTTGATAAGATTTGGCTTTGCAGCGCGATTTTACCATTTCGTTCGAACGTCGCAGTGAATTTATATTTTGTTTTTTTGCGAAGTTTTAAAAAAAAATGCCTTATGTGGGGTTATCGGAAGTCCAGAGAGGAAGAATTATTACTATGGCAGAACAAGGTATGTCACAAAGACAGATTGCAAGAACGGTGGGGGTTACACAAGGGGTTGTTTCAAAAACCTATGCAAGGTTTCTGGAGTTAGGAACCCTAAAGAATAAGCCAAGAAGAAGTCGTGGAAGAGTAACTACAGAAAGGCAGGATCGCTTTTTAGCCCAAACAGCAAGAAGAAATCCCGCAGTTTCTCATTCAGAGCTTCGAAGGCAATTTTTGCAAGCTACAGGTGTTAGTGTTTCTGTCGAAACTATCAGAAAAAGACTTCGCGATCGGGAATTATTCAAGAGAAGAGCGTTAAGAGTTCCAGAACTATCAAGGCACAATAAAGTTGACCGTTTTAATTGGTGTTTAGAGCATGAAAATTGGACTATTGAAGATTGGAAAAATGTCTTATTTTCGGATGAGACCAGAATTGGCCTACGATCAGACGACCGGCGTGTTCGCATTTTAAGAGGTAGAGGAAGGCAAGCTAGGCTCCAAGCTGCAAGACCGATCCCTAAATACAAAGGAGGTACTGTAATGTTTTGGGGCGGAATTATGTTTGGTGAGAAAACTCCTTTAATTCCCATTAGACTATCTCTGACAGGGCCTAGGTATGTTGATCTAGTGCTACAACCTGTAGTGAGGCTCTGGCGAGGTGCTTTTGGAGATTATTTCCTATTAATGCAGGAAAATGCACCTCCTCATACCAGCAGAGTTGCAAAAAATTTTTTCGAAAAAGAAGGTGTGACTGTTTTAGAGTGGCCTTCTTGTTCACCGGACCTTAATCCTATCGAGCACTTGTGGGATAGGATCAAAAGGAAAATTAGAGCTCGTCAAAATAATCCTGGTAACGCAGAGCCACTTATACAAGCGGCTTTAGAGGAATGGGCAAATGTTACAGAAGAAGAAATTAACAACTCAATAGAAAGCATGCCTCGTCGAATTCAAGCTTGTATCAATGCCAGGGGTGGTAATACTGATTATTGATTTGTTAAAATCGTTTTATTTGTTGTTCAATTCTCAGTTACATAAAAATTATTTTTAGAGAAATTTACACTTTTAATTTTCTGTTCTATTATAAAAATAATCTTTCAATAATTAATATTATTTTTGTAATAAACTTGTTTTGGGAAAACTGCTCTTCACTTTTCAGCGACTTTTTTTTAATTAAACTTCGTTTTTTCCAAATAACAGGGTGATTCCATATAAGTTCAGTTGTGTGTATATGTACAAGTCGAAGACTCACCATGTATGTCTATGCAGGGTGTTGAATACGCCAACACAAGTATCGCATTTCGGTGTCATATTTCAGTTCTTAGACATGATTTTCATTTCATGAAATACAATTCGAGTCCGAAAAGTGACATGTTATTGCGATTTATTTTTCTCAAATGGGTGATGGAATAGGTGGTACCGACTTATTAACGATTCATAGTAAATCCCGAACTTGAGGTCGATCTGCGATGCAGTTTCTTGTAACTCCATGCCTTGATATTTATTGTTTATGAATACACTTTTCGAATTTGTGCGCAGAGGCGTAGTATCAACGGTCGGACACAGGGACAGGATGGAATTTGACCACGGATTCGTGCTCAGTGAGTTGAACCTATTCGTTTGTTTGAGATCATTCCGGCTCAAAATTCTAAAATCATGACAAAATGATATAGCCTTCGTCAAAAAACTTATGCACATAAAATTAAATCATGAAATTTTCAACTTGAAAGTGTTTCTTCCTTCGTCAATAACACCAAGATGAAAATGCACTTCAAATCCCTTATATTCCGAATATCCCATTCAGTTCATTGCTTCATTCCAGACTTCCTCGTAAAAACCTCTTGAAAATTGTTACCAAATAAGAGTAACGACTCCTTCACAGTCATTGCCAAATCACCCCCGTGAACGATACAAATCTCCAACGACGGCGACGTGACGATCATTCAGTATCAAACAGGGGTGGAAGGAAGAAAAAGGGAATACCCGAGTGGTATGAAAGAGCTGTCTCCACTTCATTACTTGCAAATGATACTTGAGGAATTCGCAATAAGAAAGGAATGCCAGAGGCCCTGTTATAAATATGAGTATCCATTCCAATATAGACCGCGGCGGTGTCGTTAAGCCCCGATTATGGGTCATCCTCGGTTATCACGTCATTAGTTGAATTGCCTCAGTGTGCGACGTCTTGAAGGTTTTTCTTGTGGAATGGCCGGAAATTATTGTTATGGTGGTTTCGTGGATCTCCAGCAGCTTCATTTTACGCAGTTCTTATTCAAATACGTCGTTTCTTCAAGTCGTTTACCACGTTTTCACGAAGATCCGGCCGTTAGAAGACTTCTGACATTACAATTTGAATTAGTCAATTTTAACCTCTGTTCACAGTTTCACTTTTACCTCTCAGTAAATGTGCCCGCACTTTTCTTATATTATGGCAAATGGCGTTCCGTCAAATGTTCTAATTTTTTGGTATAATGTAGTACTCGACATACTGATCAAAAGTGTTCATGGCGCCAACTCAATACTATGACAAGTTTTTGAGATACAGGGCGTTGAAGTTGAGAATTACCCACACAGAATCGAATGAACTTCAATTTTTCTCAAAATTTCATTCCATTCCCAATGAGCAACCATTTTGAAAGTATAAAATATGTCAGTTGCAGAGCGAAAACGTTCGCAAAATGAACTACTTAACTGTATGTTGTTGTTACATCGAAAAAACCGGAAATACCCAGAATTTATACTGGGTGATCCATTATCATAGAAACTATTCGCAATGAAGTTTAAGTGGACACCCTGTATTTTTGGGGTGGATTTGAGGTGTTTTTTTGATTTTTCAGAACATATCATCATGGACTTCGAATAATACAAGGTGATTCTGTCATGAAATAAACTGTGAACCTCATGAAAATACCCAAAAACCACCTTTTGTTTTTTCATCACCCTCTATTTCAAGATCAACTCGGTTGAGGTAGGAGTTTTCTTTAACCACTGTACTTGATATAAAAACATCAATACGGCTGAGAGTTTTTATCCTCGTCCTATGAACAGATTTTTTTTCAATTGATATAAAAATTATTTATTTATGTTATCCCATTCTCATTCCAGCAAAAAAATTGTTCATAGGAAGGATAAAAACTCTCAGCCGTATCTAGTGAAATACATAGTTAATTTTGCGAACGTTCTCGCTCTGACATATTTTATAAGTACTTTCAAAATCGGGCAAGCATTCAATTATGGATAACCCTGTATTCGTAACGATTTTCGGTCATATTCCTCCATAATATGGTTGCTCCTTGGGAATGGAATGAAATGTTTTTTGAGAAAAATTGAACATTCGATTCTGTTTCGGGATACGCGCGTAGTAAAAGTGGGTAATTCTCAACTTCAACGCGCTGTATCTCATAAACTAGCCATAGGATTGAGTTGGGGCTATGAACTTTTGATCAGTGGGTCGAGTACAACATTATACCAAAAAATTAGAACATTTGACGGAACGCCATTTGCCATAAGAAAAGTGCATCATTAGGATAATTTTTATATAATCTTCCATTTATGATTCCTTTCTAATTTTTAATTTCACTTCATTTATGATTATTTCATCAGATGGTGGATTTTTTGTGAAATCTGAATCCGAATAGGTACTTTCATCAAACAAAACTAATGTTGTTTCAAACTTACATTTCCCATATTCTAATTGTTTATAAGAATGTAATTTATTTTTCACTTTTGAATTATCTGTGTATTTCACCTAAGAAATGGTCGCTAGTTCCTATAAATACACTCATAGCGCCCTAGGGCTTTTTTAGCGGGCGTTAGGATTAGGGTTGCCAGATCGGAAGATCGAAATATCTGGAGAAAACGGGAAAATGTCGGGATTTAGCAATTTTTGTCGGGAGAAATTCACACTAAAAAATTTTTGTACTGAAAAATTTCAATGAATAAGAATGATAAATCTATTTGTATTCGATTTTTTGAATGTAATAAAATGAATGCTGTGTGATCACCGTAATGAGAATCAACTTGAAAAGACATCGAAGCAATGAGTGGCATTTGTGTACTTTCCATTAACTCTAATGTTACAGTGGCTTAACAGCTACCTACACTGAAGCCGTGTAACAGTTTCACAAGATTAATAAATAAATACTATTTTATCCTATCCAAGTCTCTAATACAAAGTTCATTTTTATAAATCTAAAATATTTTCAAGGCATTAGCACCTCCGGTTTTTCCGGAAATGACGTCAAATTCCGTTTTTCAAATTAGAACACCATTTTTTTATTGCAGAAAATATTCCTTAGAAAATTTCAAGTTATTTTGATGTAACATTTTTCAGTTTCAGTTGGAAAATTCTCTCTGAGCGGGAAAATTCGAAAAAAAAATCTAAAATAGAGCTCCGCTGAAACAAGAATAACTTCGAGGTTTTTGGAGAAATATTAATATTATGTTGTTTCATTTTATATGATGTTATGAGAGTGTTTTTCTTAGTTTCCAATATAATTTATCAGTACATAATCATCAATTTTCGATTATTGTGATTTCACTCAGAAGCTGCTAACTTCATTCAATTGGAATATTTACTCCTTTTTTCTTGAATTTATTATTGCGGAAAGATGGAATGGATATTTTCTGAGTTAATATCCACTTTAGGGCAAGGGTGTGATGCATACATTCACATTATTTTTTAACGTAGATTCAATATCTGCCATAAAAAAATGGAGTTCTAATTTGAAAAAATTGATTTTTCACGATTTTGTCATCCCTAACTTTGAGAGCGATTTTTTCACCTCCTATATCATGAATCGCGATTTCGATTTTTAAAGTGGATACATCAATCTTACATCTTGAAAAATCCCAAAAATGAAAATTTTCCATCCAAAAACCTCGAAGTTATTCTTGTTTCAGCGCAGCTCTATTTTCCATTTTTTTTCGAATTTTCCCGCTCAGAGAGAATTTTCCAACCAAAACTGAAAAATGTTACATCAAAATAACTTGAAATTTTCTAAGGAATCTATTTCTGCAATAAAAAATGGTGTTCTAATTTGAAAAACGGAAGTTGACGTCATTTCCTGAAAAACCGGAGGTGCTCATGCCTTGAAAATATTTTAGATTTCATCAGCATCGTGAAATACTTATAAGTGCTGAATTTCATGAAAATACGTTCAGTAGTTTCCCGTATAAATATGGGTGAGGTTCCTCGTGAAAGACCCTGTATACAGAATGAAATTTTTTCACGTACCTACCTATTGTGAGTAAGATATCAAACGTTTTTAGTGTTCTTATTTTATTTCCGCAATAATAAATTCAAGAAAAAGGAGTAAATATTCCAATTGAATGAAGTTAGCAGCTTCTGAGTGAAATCACAATAATCGAAAATTGATGATTATGTACTGATAAATTATATTGGAAACTAAGAAAAACACTCTCATAACATCATATAAAATGAAACAACATAATATTAATATTTCTCCAATCAAACGAGACAGGAGATCCTTAAATTTGGCCGTTAGAAATTACGTTTCATGATCATTTCAAAAGTACGGCTTCGATCGAAATGAAATTTTGCATTCAACCTAACGCAAAAATTTTGTTCAGATTGTGCATTCCAAATTACATACCAATGGATTTTTCCTTTAGAATTGTTATATTTTGGAAAAGCGTCAGAGAGAATGTGAGCGAAAATCGAAATAGTCCGAAATAACGGTATTGGCATTAGATAATAATATGATTGAGTGGGTGAATCATGATGATAAATGTTGATCCAAAATATGATTTATGCTTCTCTATTGCATTCTCGAATTCGACAAATAGATAGTTTCGAAGACAAACACACGTATAGGAATACCACGAAAGTGGTCAGCCGAGAAATGCAAATATTCCTCCAGATCTCGAAAAGCGAAACGCTTGCCATCGTCCGAGATTCCGAACAAATATTTGTCTATTTTTAAATTTTATCATTGATCGTTAGACCAGTACAAATATTTGTGCAAAGCTCGGTCTACGAAAGACACAAAACTAACGTTGAAACCCGATTGTCAATTAGTCTGGGCAATGTTACCAATGTTAAAAAATGGATATCGGGAGACACGTAGGATAGCGAATGTTTGCGGAACGTTGCTGTACTTTCAAATTCTAATATTTGTCTGCAGCAGCTTTGTTTCACCGCATTTACGGGGAAACTATCTTCGTTTGTTCATCTCATGCTTTGATGTGAACTTCTCATGAACGACTGAATGAGTGTTCAATATATATTTTTGTTTTGAACATATATTTTTCGTTCAAAGCGTTCAGAGATTGTATAAATAAATGGTTCAGGAGATGAAACAGTATTCACTCATTTTGCAATGCCTCCTGCATCTAGTGTAGAATAAGGACAAGCAATTCATTCTTCCCGAAATCGTTAAACATTGTTTTCTCAATATCCAGAACACGAAGAATACAAAATTGTTGTTTAAAGAAAATATTCCTACTTTATAAATGTCTGTCAGGAGCACTAAAAAATATTGTCGAACAAATAATATAAAAACAATATAGGTATAAATATTACAATAAGAGAAGAACTTAGATTTGTTCAAGACATATAAATTCGGTGATTTTCCACACGAGTTATTCACAAAACCTGTGAAAAATCACCGAATTCGTATTCATGGGTCTCATCATATCATACATAATAAAAGAAATAGCTTCTTTGAATAGGGCTGAACTTACTCAGGTTCATTCATGATATTGATTTTCTTCATATTCGGAAAACAATATATTTCTCTATAACAATATTTTTTTCAAATCAAGCCAAATATCTGAAGAGAATATGCGATTTTGGGAAATTGAAAAAGATAAATTTGTACTTATAATATAATTCGGATATAGGGGCTATTTGGGTGGCAGTCAAGACCAGATCAGTCGACTAAATACCTATATAATCTCATAATATAATAAAAAATTCCGACCAAAAACCTGATTGAGCAGCCTGATAGGTTCCAAAACGATATATTTCAATTTTATTTTTTCATTATCTTTATCCCAACTCTGTCTAGTGGTTAAAATATGGGTATTGCTATTCACTAATGAAAAATGTGCCGACATCATTTGGCGACAGTTTCAATTTCAATATCGTCTAATCGATTTCAGCATCTCATTATGACCTAGCCGAGCTGTTGGGTACCACAAGCTCATATAATTTCAAAACTGTTGAATTGTCGTCTGCAGTGATCCATATATTGTGACGAATATCCGATGAGACAATAAGGTTACTTATGAGTTCCGTGAATACGAACAATAGCAAAACGCGACAAGGGTTGGATTACAATTCCAATTTATCACATGGACAGGGTGTGAAACCTTCCACTGCAGAGGACACTTTATTATCTGTTACAAACTGGATCACATCAGAGTTAGAATAGCATTTTAGATCGAACAATCTTTCAAATTCGATCATATTTATTTTTGGTAGTGTACCCGCTTGTTTTACGGATAACACAAAAGCACCTTGAAATAATTTAATAGTTTAATAGCGGGTTACTCAAAGCGCAGTCATCGCTGATCAGAGAATCACGGGCTTGATTTAATAAACTCGTTTTGACAGTTCAAAAGTCACATTTGATTGGCATTCCACACATTTCAGAATTGACATTTTTTTTAAACCCACCATGAATTTGAAATTTGGAAGGGATCGACCGATTTTTAAAATATCTATAGGAGTAATACTCCTAAAGCTCTACACTATATAGTATTTTTAAATATGCATAACAGGATATATCCTGGTACGTATATTATTAGTACGATTTTTCCATAGCATACTATATGGTATCAAAATAGGCAGTAACATTAATAACGACGAAGAGGTTTTTTTTACGGAAAAATCAGTTATTTATGTACCAAGTGCGTTATACAGTGTGTTTCCTAATTGAATGTCAATATTTATAGGGGTGATTTTTAGATCCATTTTAAGAAATAAACTTTATATGAACATAATGTCCTTTACCTTTTGAGACAGGGTGGTAAAGTTTTCAAAAATAAATCATTTATTATTAATGTCTACAAGACCACTTCAGATATTTTACTTGAATTTGTCATACATGTACCTACTATGAATCAAGAGGAATTTTTTAAAGTATCACTTTTTTCTAATTGTTCATACATTCATCAATAAAGCTCCTGATGAAATTTATCTATAACACAAAGCGGCTCTAATGGGCGTTTTTGGAGGACTGAGAAGAGATGAACTAGTGAAAATGTCTTTTGACGATATAGAAGATAAAGGTAGGTTTTTGTTAAAAAACCCGAAACTAAAACCGGTATTTCAAAAAGATTCAGTATTGTGGAGGAAGAAAAAAACGGAGCTTTGAGGCTGGTCAGAAAATATATATCCCAGTGGAATTGAAAAATCTCTCATTTTTCCTGGCGTTCCGAAACGGTTGCACCGTCCAACCTATTGGCAAAAATACCATAGAAATAGAAACATTATTTATTGGTTTCAAAAATTATCACAATCAGAAGGAAAGATTTTAGCGGCATGCAGACAATTTTTTGGAATTCCGGAAAAAGTTACACTCTCTTACCATGCAAGAGCACCGACCCGGAAAGTAGGAGACGCAGGTTCAGTTCCTGCACGGTGTGTAAGTTTTTCCGGAATTTCAAAAAATTGTCTGATGCATGCCGCTAAAATCTTTCCTTTTAATCGAATTCACAGACGATGAAATCATTCGTTATATATTATCACAATATGACAAAATATTATCATGACGTGACAAAAGGAAACAAGTCAATGTTTCAAGAAAAATAAGTAAATGAGTAGGTACTGTTATGATTTTCTTTTATATGCTTTATATAACGAATGAATTGAATTTTGAATCTAACAAATTTAAGAGAAATTTAAAATTTTGCTTTTCCCGGTCGACTCTATCCCAATTGAGGGTCCAAATTAAAATAAAAATATTTAGATATAAATTAACATTTAATATCAACTTCAAATTCTTAAAATAACTTAATCTATCTCTAAAATAAAATTTACACTCACTTATATCTATATTATTTAAATCTCTCTATTTGGTTCTTCTTGCTGTGTCTTCCTTTATTTTCCCCAATTTCTCTTCTGACTTACTTTATTATTTTTCAATTTATCTTCTTGGCTTTTCTATCTGATATTTCTCAATTTAACTTCTTGACTTTTCTTTTTGATGTTTTTTTTTTCAATCCAATTTTTTCGTCTCCCCGGTTTTCATACTTCAAAAAACTTCTACATCCTTGATTTCCCTAAGCTAATTCGAACTATCACAGAATCTATTTCTATGTACAAACTTTAAAACTTCAAAATAATTCTATTTCTAGAGATCTTTCATTTTCAACTTTAATTTGGCCTCAATAAATCTAAATCAATTTTCAATTTTGAAAATATATTTGGAACCATAACAGTACTCACTGAAAGAATTCCTCTAAGTCTAAGTCATAAGGTTCGCTTTCCAAAATAAACTCTAGAGATCTCCGTTCGAAGAAGCTTGTGTTTTTAATGCTGTGAAACCTCTTAGGAAGAACAGTATTGAATAGCTTCAAACACATATACAGGGTGTATTAAGATGAGGTGGAGGTGAGGCTTTTCTTTTGACAGGTGATAGAACTCATTAAAATAAGTCATACCGAAAATTTCTTATATGAAATGTTCAATTTAAAATTTTTTTAAAAAATCGGCATATGGCAAAATGACCTGTTCTATGCACTGGAATTTTTTGCAAATTTGTTAGATATAAGAAGACGAAAAACAAGATATGTTGATATCTACGGAGGAGCAGGCGAGGGAGCAGGTTCAGACTGAGGAATTCTCAGATTCACCTAGTACTAGAAAATATTCTAGTTTCATTTTCTCGAAACAGGGGCATAATTCATATGGAAATTTTTGATGAAATGATTTATTTTGTCGAGTTCTATCACCTGTCAAAAGAAAAGCCTCACCTTAAAATACACCCTGTATTGACTTCCATGCATATCCAAGGATAAAAAACATTTTGGAAGAATCGGTATATCGCCAAATTCTCCTAGTAGAATTTTTGTTTAGAAAACAATCAAACATGCTTCTGTGCTTATGAAAGAAAGATAAGGAACGAAAAACATCTAATCCTGTTACAGTCATAAAATTTTGCTTTTTGAAATGTCCCCGGCATGATTGTCTAAATCCCAAATTGAGTAAGGATCTCAGTGCCAGTTTTTGAGCCAGAAAAAGGCGACGAGTGTGGGTACTACATTCCCAAAAAACAATGCCATAAGATATGATTGACTGAAAATTGGCAAAGTATACGACGAATAATATGTACTTCAATTGGGCTGATAAAGAGTAGATAAAGGACTGAGCACAGCGCACAGCCTCTTATTTAGTTAATCAATAGGAGTGTGCCATTTCAGATGGGAATCAATGTATAAACCCAAAAATAGGAAGTATGCCTTCGATGATTGCCAAATACGAAATACTCAAAATTTGATAATGCATATGAATAAACAGGACATTGTAATAAGGACTTACTTCGGCAACTACTTTAACTGGGGCCGGTGCATCATATGAAACTTGAAAATGCAGGGAAGATGGAAGAGTGCATCTGTGGCGGAAGGTTACATAGAACAGAGCTTTTTTCTCTAACAACAAAGTATCAACAATGATTGTGAACTAGGTTACAGATTCTCATGGATTTTCTAGTGGTTTTCTTATGGAAGAACTTTCAGGTAGTTGTGGTCAAGTTTTCGCTTCTGATATTTCGAAAAAATCAGAAGATTCACGATCACATAATTTCTCCGAAAAATTCGAAAACTGCTCTTTTAATTTTAATAAAGCAAGACTTTGTTGATGTTTGTTCAGTTGTCCCTTGTACTAGTATCGAAATTCTGTGAAATAAATAATTTCGATCTAGCATTTGCTTCTCGCACAGCGAGCGGGTGTTATGTTACATAAGGCGCGCTTAAATCGCCGTAGGGAGTTATGAGTGAATTTATAGCAACATTTGAAAAATAATAATCTTCATCGAGTGAGATACATCTGCAACCCTCACAATCTCACATCCTAAATTTCAATATCGCAACTCATACCGTTTTTCCACAAGGTGAGTGATCACTGGTAAGCGCTACTGTGTCTGCTGTCAATAATGGATTTCCAATGGATTGAATCAATTCGTAAAAAAGACAACCTAACAGTTATTTTACAACAAGCGCCTGTCGATTTTTAATGCTTACTAATTTCCAGGAAGCGATGCACCGATTGAACTGAAATAATATTGGGCCATGAATAGTGGGAATAGTAGGAAATGAGCCATAACCAAATAATTCTATAATCGTGTCTCAGAACTCAAGGTGACTGAAAAAGTCTTTTCAGTATCAGATGGTGTCAATGTCCAATCTCGATAGGACCCAGTATCAGAACCCCGAACTGTACAAGAACCGACGACGGTCTAAACATCGACTTGAAGTGCCAGCACGCAACCTCGCAACCTTAAACTCTCCTCGAAAGAGGGATCACTTAATCCAACCCTCGTTCACTTCTTCCGCTAATGACTCTTCAAACCGATACAAAGGTCATTAGCGAGCCCCGTTTACAATGCCAAGGCACGCCACCGAAACCTCAAGAATTTAAGCCTCTCGACGGCTTCGAGTGCCTTCGTTAACAATGTTTGCCTGGGTATCCGAATTCGTTCAGTGTAATAATTCTTTAGCGAAATGGCGGATGCGCCAATTAATGTTTTTCCAAATGACCGAACTCAGGATTCAAAAGAGCAGAAAGATCGAGTATTTCGGGACCTTCTCCGTTGCTATGTGGATGAATAAATGTTGAAGATGTTCCATGTATTCATTCGGCTCGAAGGACCAAATGTGTCGGCGCGTATGAATCGAATCTGTTCATAAAAGAGCACTAATAAGCGAATAATATAGTCCATCCAAGAATTTTTTACATCGAAGCAGGCCTTTGGAGTACAGTGTGGCCATATTTCGATGATTTAGCACTACAACTCCTAAACTATAAGAGATAGAAAAAAAGTATGATACATGTCATGTTCTCTTATTTCGAGAAACGGAAATTGCTGAAAACCTCAAGTTGCTACGACGTCTAGTTCTAGAGCTACAGGGCGATTTTGGTATTTGGTCCATAATTATAATTGACTTTAACTTCCGTATGTTAGGATCTGCGTTCTCGAAATGAACACATCTTCAGGGCACTTTTTTTAACTGCTTTTCAGCGGTGCTATTGGATTTTTTGTATCTGCTCAAATTTCGGAGCTACAACAAAAAATTTTTTTTTCAAACGGAAACCATAATGGGAGATGATGTTTACAAATTGATCTTCCTTCAACGATTTCAAAAATATATATCATATATTTTCGAGTTTCATGTCTTATTTGTCAAATTCAATTTCATCATTGTTGTATCGTCTGGCGCTTCTGACGTTCTTGTAAGGTCATAGAACTGGATATCTCACAATAAGTTGCCAAATTGAGTCAGGGAATATTAGCTTTATTAGGTACTCAGACCAATAGAGGAGTTACCCGAAACTTGTTGATTCTAATATGATTCCTCTGCTAAATTGAAAAATGGAAAGCATTTAAATACCCAGATGATTTGATGATGACAATAACAAAAAGTTTCATGTAAACCGTTGATAACAGTAATAAATGTTTTCATGAGGGACAAAAAGGTTCCTCCCAGAAAAAATTTGGTTTATTTAAAAAAAATAATATTCACAACAAATGTTCAAATCGTTGTCCATTTGAGGAAATACATAAATTGCATCTTTTAATGATGCTATTTGTTGAATTATATATATAAATGTTAGGAACTTCATTGATACAGTCTCTGAAATTATTATTCAGTTGCTACATATTTCTATTATCCAACTTATACAGGGTGTTTCACCATAAACTGGACAAACATATATAGCCGTGTAGACGACATCGGGGAAATCGTTTTTGCCTTATGACATATACCCCGTTTTCGACGCATAAGCGAGATACAGGGTGTTCAATGTCAACTACAACTTCGAGCAATATTCTGATAACTGTTGTGAGTTACGCATGATATTTGAAATAACGGTTTGTAGTCACATCTTAGTATTTTTGAGGGCTCAATTGAATTATGGTGTATAATTTCGCGAAAAAAAATTCAATATGGCGGAAAACCTGCAAAGTTGTAATTTTTTTTTCTCGGTTGCTAATTTGGAAAGCATAATCTCAACGTACTCGATTTTCTAAGATATTCCGTGAAAAAAAATTTTCTAAATTCGTAGTCAACTTTTTTTTTACATGTCTTCAGTGAAAAAAATTTCGTCCAAAATTTTTGGAATTTTTCATGGTTGAACTACCTTTAATTCTGAATACTTGGGTGAAAACAGAATGAAAAAATATCAATTGGTTTTCTTTTTGTAGCCTTCCGAAGATTACGCTCGGTGTACTTTCTTAATTTTTATTTGAGAAACTGGAGGCCGTACGGAGGTCAAAATTGTGCTGATGGGCTGCCAGAATTATCTAGATAAAAATATAAAATTATAAACCAAAAAAATTTTTTCAAAAAATTTTGGTAGGAATCGAACTCTACGAGTATGAATTGGATTAATTCTAATCCTATAAATGTCCGTTACCAAAGCAACACTAGTTAATCGAGAGTGTAGAGTACCAAAGTTTTTTGGAAAAAATAAAAAAAAGGAATTTTTTTTTCAACTTTTTTTTTATTCTTTAGAAAAAAATTTTTTTTTGGTTATAATTTCATATTTGTATCTGGATCATTCTGGCAGCCCAGCAGCACAATTTTGACCTTCGTACGGCCTCCAGTTTCTCAAATAAAAATTAAGAAAGAACACCAAGGCTACAAAAAGAAAACCAATTGATATTTTTTCATTCTGTTTCCACCCAAGTATTCAGAATTAAAGATAGTTCAACCATGGAAAATTCCAAGAAGTTTGGGCGAAGTTTTTTTTTCACTGAAGACATGTAAAAAAAAAGTTGAGTTCGAAATAATTTTTTCACGGAAAATCTTAGAAAATCGAGTACGTTGAGATTATGCTTTCCAAATTGGCAACCGAGAAAAACAAATTCCGACTTTGCAGGTTTTCCGCGATTTTGAATTTTTTTTGCAAAATTCTACGCCACAATTCAATTGAGCCCTCAAAAATACTAAGATGTGACCAGGAACCGTTATTTCAAATATCACGCATAACTTACCACAGTTCACAGAATATTGCTCAAAGTTGACATTAAGCACCCTGTATCTCGATTATGCGTCGAAAACGGGATATATTTCATAAGGCAAAAATGACTTTCTCGGTGTCAACTACACCGCTTTATATGTTTGTCCAGTTTATGGTGAAACACCCTGTATAATTTGTTTTTTTATTTATCCCCAGAGAAAAAAGTCCAGTGGTGTCAAATCTGGAGATCTAGGTGTCCATTTCACTGGTCCATTTATGCCAATCCATTTATTTCTGAAATTAGTATTCAATAACTGAGTTACTGCGGCGGTTTTATGCGGAGGAGCACCATCGTGTTGGTAATATAGTGATTCCCTTTCGAATGAAGGTATATTATCGATAAATTCTTCAACAATTTATGTTCGTTCACTATGTTCAGATATCTTTCCAAATTGAGGGTTCCTTCAAATATTCTGTAAGCTAAGATTCTACCTTCCCTTCGATCATAGCACACCAAACACTAAAACCAAATCTCCCTTGGTTTTGGATATTTATTGACTGATGAGGATTCACATCAGACCAAAAATGTTCATTATGTCTGTTGAAAATTCCTGCGCTACTGATATAGGTATAATTCGTCAGTCCATATGATCATTTTGAAAAATTGGGGATCATGACGAATTCTTGCGAGATACCAATTACAAAAGTCTATACTTTGCTGTTCATCACCGGGTTGGATTGCAGGCTGTTTTCTGAATGTATACGGTCTAAATTTATTTTTCTTCAATATTCTGAAAGCTGTATTCCTCTGGACTCCCGTTTCATTTTCAATTTGCCTACTCGAAATTGTAGGATTGGCTGCAACAGTACCAATTACGTCTTCTTCCTCATACTGTTTATGATATTTGTTTGGCCGTTTCTTCTCAAATGATCCAAAAGCCATTAGATTATTCTTCAGCCTTGTGAATATACATTTCTGCGGCTGAGTTCTTTCAGGATATCTCTCAAAATATATATAATTTGCTTGTATAAAACATTCTATCATATTATATTTTTCATAATTCTCTAAGGCATGATGTGATATAATTAAGAGTTTTAGAAGCGCCACACGATATCTACAACAATGATGAAATGGAATTTGACAAGTGAGAATAAATAAAACATGAAATTCTATGACCGCCTGGTTTGAAGGAAGTGACTGAAAGCCTCCTCGGATTTTCGAAATTTTCGATATACAATAATGAACTCGAAAGTATATGATGATATATATTTTTGAAATCGTTGAAGGAAGGTCAATTTGGAAATATCATCTCCCAATTATGGTTTCCATTTGAAAATTTTTTTTTCATTGCAGCTCCAAAATTTGAGCAGATACAAAAAATCCGATAGCACCGCATAAAAGTAGTGAAAAAGTGCCTAAAAGATGTGGTAATTTCGAGAGCGTAGATCCTATAATACCTAAGTTATAGTCAATTCAATTATAGTCAACTAAATACCAAAATCGCCCGGTAGCTCGGAAACTAGGAGCTGTAGAAACTTGGGGTTTTCAGCAATTTATGTTTCTCGAAAAAAGAGGACATGACATGTATCTTACTTTTTCTCTATCTTTTATAGTTTAGGAGTTGTACTGCCGTCCTAACATGAAAGGTCCTATCTGCAAAATTGTGGTTTAGAGAAAAGCCAGGTTTTATGTTAGTCAACATAGCTTTTTATTCAGTTAGGACAAAACATTTAGGTGTAGAATACGGCATTCATGAAGCATATAGGACAATTTTATTTTGTACATAGATAAATAATGTGTATGAGCCAAAAAGTCAAAATATCAAATTTTGCAGATAGGACCTTTCTTGTTAGCAGGGCAGTGTAGTACTGAACCATCGAAATCTGGTCACCCTGTACATAGTGTACAAAAAACAGAAAGAAATCTGTCTAACTATAGCCATTGCAATGTCCATTATAATTTACTTATTGTGATAATAATAATATTACTTTCAATTTCTACAATTATAAGCAGTGATCTTGTAATATTAAATACTTCTTTATGAAATTCTCAAACTCTCAAAATAAAGTGAAAAATATATCAATTTTTTGCCATTTTGCATTGATCTATGGTCGTCGGAAAAATGGTGTTAATTTGAAATGGGTCCCTTCCCATGCACACTTGTATCGTACTAATACACTTTTCTAGGTCATAAGGAATTTAAATCAACAGACCTACAGAAAATATAAAATGTTTTGTTTCTCTACTATTCTAAATGCATTGTTTCACCAAGATTGAACTCGAACGACATTTTTTTGAGTAGGATAGGCTGGTATACCTACTCGTAAAAAGGAACTGATGGGATTAAACCCATGCATACAGTAATAATCTAAATTTTTATACATCGACAAGTCAGACTTTTGAAAAGTGGCAAGAATCAAAGAAACCTAGACCTACCTGGTGAAACAGTTCTTTCAGCCTGTTCAGCACTGACGAAACCGCTCCTCTGCATCAGCGGAGTCAGGCTGATATCCGAACTAGATGGAGGAACGTTCGGAGTAGTCGGAATGGGCTGCTCGCCCACCGCCGGATTTGGAGTCGGGAAAAGAATCCCCAACTCCCGTGCCTCGTTCTCTTCCTGGGCCTGCTGTCTCCTCAGCGCCACTTGGGCCGCCATTACCCTCTGTCTTTCCGCTATAAGCGTGCATTTCGGACAATTACAATCTCTCCATCGACAATAACGTTTGTGGCCCTTCAAAGCAGACACTACACCGTGATTCCTACATCTTGCACATTTCGGAGTTCTCTGATAACGTTCTGAGGCCCTCAGAAAAAACGCGGGCGGTATCGCACCTAACACTGGGTGCTGCGACATCAGCGCTGACATGTCTACACCGTTACCTTGCATACTCATGGTTGTTCACAATGACATAACTCAAAAATCCCAAAATTTCGACTATAACCTCACTTTTCTGATCTGCGTGTTTTCAGGGCAGCTGAGCGACTGACAATGTCTATTCTGAGAAAGATACGGTATCTGGTGGTCGGTAACAGTGCCCATCTCTGTTGGCTGGCAGCAGTGGTTACTTGGACCAATCAGAGAGCCGGCTCCGCCCACCCCATCTGACGTTTCGGGAGAGCCGCCTACTCAGGAAACATTCAGGATATTTACTGTATTATGTACGGTATTATAATGGTCGAGGATAATAGGAATATACAAACTAGTTTTGAAAGGAGAACTCGTATTTATTGTGCACGACTCTATTATAGCAGTTCCTAAGATGCAAGGAGGGAGGACTCTTGAGCCCGCTGAACTCTATAATACGCTATTGTTCGACTTTCGAGGGTGATACTATAGGTATATGTATAATTTGGCGATTCGTTTAATCGCACCTTCAGGATTAAATCATTCCTTTTTTTCACGACGGCTGCTTATTTTCTTGTTTCAAGTTTGTTCAAACTATTTTTGTGTATCATAATCAAAATAATTTGGAATATTGAAAGATTTATTGTTTTATTAGTGAAAAAGAGTAAAAAAAAGTTTTTGGTGGGGGGATAGCATGTTCGACAATTTCAGGAGAGCCAAGAAAACTGAATATTTTTCACTTGTATATTATCTGTTTATTTTATTTCAGAAACCGTTGCTATGAATACAATCATAACGCTCTAGGGAATTTTTAGATTTTTAGCTGGCGTTATGGATCATAACGCCCGCTCTTTGAGCGTGAAGCAAAAGCTAGAACGAAATTATTTTCGCAGAATTTTCATACAAGTAGAGGTACCGGGTTATTGTTTATATTTTACTCAATGGCTATCCCAGTTAATATTGGTCGTACAAAAAAGTTTGAATGAGCAAATTGTCGTATTTTTGTGGGCATCATTCAGAATTTAGTACTAAGAAATGCGTGGAAAAGCATCGTAAACCTAAAAATTTTATGAGAACTGTTATATTTTAGATGTGTACCATTTCTGTATTTTATTTTTCTAATCGTTAGAGCTCTTTCTTCTGACTTCGAAAATATACACTTTATGTTGGTTATTCTCGGCAGTTTTCTGAAAAATTGTTTTTTTTTTCTTTAAATCTGAGGCAGCTGTAGAACGCCACACGACAACGATGCGATTTCTTCATATCGGAGGACGAGGAACCGTGGTTAATAAAAACAACTGATATTTAATTCATTTATTCATTAATTAAAAGCTTAATAAAGTGTTCAAAATGACCCCCATTTACTTGCCAATTTCTTCCTCTATATTTTGAATTTAATGTCATCAATATTCTGCGGACGAGCCATAGGTAGGTATACACGTTTGTCACGTTATATTGCAAATATCCCCATGAAGAAGTGTCGTGCTGCCTCAGATTTAGACGAAAAAACCTATATTTAAAAAAAACTGCCGAAAATAACCTCCATAAAGTGTATATTTTTGAAATCAGAAGAAAAAGCTCTATACCGATTATTAAAATAAAATATACAGGGTGTACCTACCTACCATTTGAAGAATAACGATTCTCATAAAGTTTTTAAGTTAACGATGCTTTTATGCATTTCTTAGTACTGAATTCTGAATGCCCATAAGAAATATTACAAATTTGCCCGTTTAAACGTTTTTGTATGAACAATATCAACTGGAATAGACATCGAGTAAAATATGTATGAACAATCACGCTATACAAGCGACAACTCGCGAAAACTCAACCACGAGTAGGTAGGTACTTTAAAGTTCTTTGATAAGAGAATTACTAAAAGATTCATGAAAATCTGTTACCGAATTGACAATAATTCTTGATACTTTAATTGTTTTTAGGGAAAATAATGCTCTGTTCTGCGTAACCTTCCGCCACAGATGCATCTCTTCCATCTTCTGTGCATTTTCGAAGTTTCAATCTATGCATCGGCCTTAATTGAAAGAGTTGCTGAAGTCCGTCTCAAACACTGCCCTGTATTTGCATTATCCAATTTGTTAGGTATATATTTGGCAAGCATCAAAGGCATACTTCCTATGGTATTTCTACCAACAGTTTGGACGCTGCACCGAACCGACCGTGTCCACAATGACACAAAACAAGATTTTTCGAACGGACATATATATAAAAAAAAATAAAAATACAAATTGAATGGAAAATGAAGTAACATACCAATTCTTGAAATAACGCCAATAACACGATCTCATCTATGGCAATCATCCTTTTGTTCAACTCCCATTGATTGAATATTTCATGAATATTTCGGTAATGAATTATTCGCAGCATTGGTTGCATTTTTTATAATATTATTTGATAAATCCGTATTCATTTCCATTATTTCTTTAATTCATCCCTCGGGCCAAAGGCCCTCAGGCCCGTCAGGCCGAATGTTTTCCTCCGGGATCTACAGAACGCACTTGGTACATAAATATCCATTTTAGCAGCTGTCAAATTTTTACTTGAACCTCAGACTATTAAAAGAGGAGACGCGCCTGTCAATAATAAATAGTGAAGCCAATATTCAAAATCTTCAGAACTAAACTGTGTAACTCTACTACTCCGGAATCAAAATGTAGGTATACTCCATTCACAATTATAAAATCATAACTCTGGCCTTGGAAATTTGACACATTTCACTCTGTATCGAAGTTATGACGTTTTTCAAAATATTTTTATGTTCCAAGTCAACACTATGTTGCCCTTTCTACATTCTTAGCGTATTTCTCAGAATGTGAATGAATTTGGAAAGATGTGATGGACGAAAATAATTAACGTTTATATGAATTGATAGAAAGGATTCCTTTTCTTGTTATTTGCATAAAAAGTACAAGAGATCACAGTTGAAATATATTATTTTTCGCCATTGCTTTCACATAATTTTCATATGCATGCTTGTGAAGATTTAATGTTTAGGTACTTGAACTGAAAGTTCAAGACTTGACGACATTTTATTTATTTTTAATATTCATACATCACTACCACAGTAGGTTTGTACAAATAAAATGGAATAGGTCAAACATATGCTTCACATTTATCATTCACCTGTTCTAAAATAAGACAAAAACTCCTGGAATATGGAAAAAACCGATGTATTCTGGTTCAATATAGCCTATTTCTACTTTTGGCAAAGGAATGAAAGCTCCAGTCACACATTTCAATTCATCGGAATCTGAATTCACCTACTGTGGAACGAAATATAGTCATATTTCTTCTTTTTTTTTGCTTTTTCGACATGTTTTTTTTTCTGAAACGTGAAAATGATCAACAATAATCATTTAGAGACCGATGATGGCCATCCAGAACCCGATTACTTACGAAAATCGTGCAATTTCATTCTGCAAGTTCTTTTCTCATAATTCCTCGAAAATTCTACTTGAACCATATTTTCCGGTCGCTTTCGTTAGAAGACCGTATAATGAAGCCTTTTTTTGTCCATTTACATATTCCAAATGAATTTTGAGCACCAAAAACGATACCGAAACTAACCAAACTTCTGGGGGACCAGAATTTCGTTTGAAATCTTTCTAAACGGTCAGATACCTAAAAAAACTTCGTAATCAAGTCTAAAAAGGTAGATTAGTACCTACTAACTTTCGCTTTATTTATGCTTATAAATCGATTTTTGGTCCAATTCAAATTTGCCGTTCGTGGTTCGTACTCACGCCAAAACTCGTGAAAGGAAAAAATGACAATTGCACGAAACTTCTTCTGGACGACGAATAACGGAAAAATAGGCGATTTCCTATCGATATTTCGCCCCAAAATCGCCGATCGATTCGAACTAACAAAATGTGGAAAATCTTTGATACTTTTACTTTGATGTAAACAGGAAAACTGGCATCGTCGTTTTGTCATTAACGATATTTTATGTACGCGCACAGATTTTTCATCAGGTGCACCAACTCCTGAAAACGAAACCATGACCTCCTCCTATGTGATTAAATAAAAGTGAATGGAGTATAGGTGGTAGAAATATTTTCACCGTTGTGGCGTTCTAATAAATTAATGAACTCGCAATCAAAATGAAAAGTAATTTACATTGAAATTCATTCACTCCTTTGTGCAGAAATGTCAGAAATGAGTATTTGTTTCTTCGAATATTGTGCATTCTTCACATTACATGAATTAAATTATCGGAATATTTGCGAAACCGCTTGGCCGTTTTTGACCCAGATACTGAATGGGCACGTTATGACCGATTTCTGAATCTGTGGCCCGATCATTGATCAATTTCGTACCGCTATTTTAATTTTGTGGTATTAATAACGTTTTCAATAGTGTTGTCATTACGATATCGCATATGAAAAGTGAAATTTGGATTTATTTCTGAATATTCTTTTTTTAATCGTTCGGCATCGACTGCTAGGGCCATTAGCCGTATTTCTTAATATTATTAGCAAAATATGTTGAAGAAATGGTTCGTATGTGACTTTTTTGTGGTAAATTGAACTATTCGAATCCTGATTTGAGTTTATACAGGTTTTATTCTTATCATTCTAAGTAACATTGGGAGGAGGAACATCAACTCTGAATTAAGGTGACTCTGTTTACCTAACTAGGAATCAATAGAGTTGTTTCCCTTGTAATTATATTTTCATTCTTCAATACCGATAACACCCCGCCACTGTACTTTCCAAAGTTTGATTCTGCAATGTAGCCACGGCAGTATCTGATAATATTGCTATCATTTGTGCTATCTTCGTTCCACTCATTGAAAACTGACTAAATTTTGGCTTCACCAATTCTTGTATTTAATATGAATGAGATGGTGTCTCCTTTTTCTATGGTCTTATTTTTGAAATGATAAATATTGAGGAATATTCTCCTACCCGCCGATTTCTATTTTCGAGGTAGTGAAGTGTGAATGGTAACATATTATTAGTTCGGTATTTGGTTGCGACAAGATGGTGCGCCTCCGCATTATGGAATTGACGAGAGAAGTCGGAAGAATACCTACCTGTTGCTGCGTTGAATAATTCATTGAGGAGTTTCGAAGAACGGCTCTTGCATTTTGTCAAGCAGTCAACGGTGTTCAATTCGAACATTAGATACAATCAAATTATTTTCCATCCTTACTGAATAGGAAACTCATCAATTTCAAAAAGCGAGTAACCATACTCAATCGATTATTTTCTAATGTTTTAATTGAAAAACTACACAATCAATTTTCCTTTCATTCGCACCGTTGAGTAGGTAATCAAATTACCTCTCATTTGATGTACCTACCTAATACAATCCACATACATAATATGGAAGAATAAAAACACGATTATGACACAAAAGATATTCCCATTTGAAAAAATTAAGTAGATGGACGAGGGGCCTAGAGGTTGAGAAATATCCAATTCCAAAAAGCATACGATAAATTGCTTTTGAAATTAAAATCGACGGGTGCGAGGATTTTCCTTCAATTCTTCCTACAAGAATTATTGACGAGTTACGTTACTTTTTTGGAACTCTTCATAGTATGCAGACGAATTTTGGAATCCGCGAGCGGGAGTCGAACTAGGCATCTTCAGATTACCGGTCCGATGTTCTAACCAATTCGATGTTCATCATACCGCGCACTCCAATACCTGGAGCAATAGAATACGGACACAGAACATCCAATGAATTCGGATACAGATATACAAACACGTGACTTCTGAGCAGAAACGGGTAGGAAAGTGTCAACAGATGGAATTATCGAACGCCAACGGACACTTTCCTCTCCGTTTCTGCTCAGAAGTCACGTGATTGTATATCCGTATTTATTAGATGTTCTGTGTCCGTATCCACTCCGGATGGGAAAATACTGTGATTACTGTTTGCATTAGCATAGTGTTCCGTTCTTCAGCATCACGTATCTGTGGTTGATCACCGGTTTCATTCTAACGTCAGACGTAAGATATCTCTGGTAGAAACTTAGTAGGTAGAGGTTAGAATTCTTCTTAAGTTATGAGTTAATTTATGTCAAAAATCTAATAATTCCAATAGGGGCAATGAACCAATAAGAATTGAAGCTGGGCTTTGGTATAAGAATCCCGATCAGCTCATATGTGCAGTAATATTAGATAATAATAAAAATAACTTACTTCTTCTGTCTCTCTCTCTCTGACACATTGTATTAGCTCGTGATGCGTATGTCATCTATAACTTCATGTGAATACTTTCGACCATAACCTAACAATTTCATGTGATATTTTTCAATCGCTGTAAATTGTAATCCGAATTCTTCAAGCTTTGTATGTCCATTTCAATTTTTAGATGACGCATGCTTACGCTTACATTTCAATCCTTACCAAAGATTTGGCTTCACTTAGTGATTACGAATAACAGGCTTTAAAGCGATATTGATGATATAATGAGATATAATATGATGTGACGAATTTTTATATCAATTTCAGTAATTCATCTGATCCGCTGATATTGTATTAATTCAAATTCAATAGTGAAAAAATTGACAATATACTCCAACATAAGTAAGGTTGGGGTTACTTGTTTTCTCTATGAATTAATTCAACGTTATTTCTTTGATTCCATACGAATTTTTTTTCTCAAATTTGGCGGAACAAAATCAAGTCATTGCTTACACCATTATTTTAGACATCTTAGTTGATAAACATTCCAACAACATTGTTAACTTGTAGTGCGATCAGAGAGTTAATAATTTTTTTGCGATTCGGTGATATTTAAAATCCATCAGGGAAGCATCCAGATTATGCTTGGCATTTATGATTTTTTCGTCAGAATTCATCGGATAAAATTAGGAATATCTCGAAAACGACGCTTTTTCTTTAAGAAACTATGAAATACTTTTACTTCCAAAAATGATTGGTTCTTTCGAAAATATGAGCCGTTAATTTTTTTAAATGGTTCATAGTATTTTTGCGTGGATTAATGAGTCGGCTACTTTCATACCAGGAGAAATGTGGAATAAGTGTTGATTGAGGAATATTCAGTCAAGCAGAATTCAATTCATTTGAAATAACAGTTTCATGGATTTTCGACACCCTATATCTTTCAAACGAAACCGAATTGGGAAGAATGTTATGGAAATAAGGTTTTGATCGGAGAAAAAATAAGTCCATAGTATTTGAAGTAAAAAACCCTGATAAGACGTGAAGATATGATGACCAATGACTGTTGAAGCCATTATAGGGTCACAACCCTAGGCATTCACACAAAATACCCTACATTCATGTAAAACCGTGAACTATAGTGAACTATAGTTCATAAGGAAACTTGCTTGAATATGAACTCCATTAATTATTCACATCATTCTACCGATTAGGCCGATATATCATTGTCATATTCTGATTTTCCAATAATTGGGTCGTATTTCAGTAGTGAATATGTTTCTCTCATTGGGGTTTGTATATCCTCCAAAAATTCAAGGTTTCACTTTCAGTGTTTCCTCTAGGTCAACTGATGATGAAATTCATAGACATGTTACTAACTGTCCAATAATTCGGTCAGAAACAAGTAAACACGAAGAGATGTCTTTCACGAAATCTGTGAGGTAACCAAAAATCCACTCCGCAAACAAATCCGAAAAGTAACATTATTCCCAACCATTGAACAGGTGTGTGAGCGCAACCAAATACCCGGTGGGTAGATCTCACGATTTTAATAGTTAACCTGAACGCAGTGCAAACACGGGCCTTATCTGAGTGAGTGATCTCCATTCAACTTTAGATTAGGAACTGTCACAAGATATCCCAGATAAAAACAAACTATTGTATATCCGATACTTGTTGAACAATGGCAATTACCGTTTTTCTGAGGTATGCGATTATATTGAATATCGATCCTGCCAACTTACACGTGCGTATATAGGGAGATCTGAAAGTGCATGCTCAGATTGCATACCCGTGATGCTTTATTTTTGACAAGAATTTCCAACACAAATAATAACAAAATTTTTTGGAGAGACCGAATACAGCAGAAATATCAATATGTCGATATGCCTACAAATGACTAACCAGGATGAAATATTAGTCCTTCTTCGATTTTCCTGAAGATTACTTTTGAGCACTAATAACAAGTTCATATTTTCCTCGATGTCCCAAAACTATCTGATGAAGAATTGTTTTTACATTAACCTAACCTAACTCCATCAACCTAGGCCATAGAATTCGAGATCGATGACTCAACCTAACCAACTTCTATCATATTTCACAGAGCTTTTGAGAAGACGATGCCAGATTGTGTTGATTTTCTCTTTAAACAATGGTATAGAATGGTATAGAAGTATAGTCCATCCAAGAATGATTGACATCAGAGCAGGCCTTGAAAGTCCAGTCGCAGCTTTATTTCTAGTTACAAAAAAGTAACTAAAAATTTTCTATGCTTTCACCATAGATATAGAAATAACCTAAAAATTGAACGATATTTTTTTAAAGTAAGGAACTTTGAACATGAGAATGTTCCCAATTTTCACATACGATTACCAGCGTGTGAATCTGTATATACCAGCAGTATATTATTTTCATCTTGTATTGATACATTTTCGATCTTACGATCAATTATAGGAGCATACAGCCTGGAAATTCTGGTTTGATAACGAAAAATATCGTGGGTGATTAAATAGCACGGTCCTTTTCAATGTTCAATATGAATATTCGCTAAACCGAAAAAATCTAGTTGATAATTTGAAGCGTGTTACTGCAATGTGAATGGATTAGGAAATTTGTAATAGATATCAAGACAGAAACAAATCTTAACCAATGGATCTATTTAATATATGAAGAATTTGGCATGACATTGTAACTTCCAATAGTTGTGAACAATGAAGGTGTAAAATATGAAATGTGAAAAATATAAATATTCCTATTATTCTGTTTCAACAACCACAACATTTTATTTTTTCCTCATCTGGGCAGAAATCGTCATGTTCATAATGAAAGGTTTTGTCAGCAATATATCATAACATTCCTTATATTTTAACTAATCTTCTCTCATTTCTTTTTCTACGTGCTCTGTGCGGGCTTTCCATTTTTTAGCTGTTCACTCTTCAAGAGCCTCATTTCAAAGATATTTATTTCACTTGCTCAATTTCTTGCCAAATTTGTTCGAAACATTAATGACAGAACAAAATGTCAGTGTTATTTCCAACACCAACCTGAATTCTGCAACCCAAAATATTACTGAATGGTCATTACCAACATAATTTAAATTTTCCAAAGCCCCCCGAGATGTCAATCATTCTTGGATGGACTATAAATTAAATTGGGAATAACTCGAAAATTACGCGTTTCATTGAAAAAACATAAGAATACTTTTATTTTTCAAAATGATTGATTCTTTCGAAAAAATGAACTGTTTATATCTTTTTCGAGTGATTTTATGGTATTTTTGAGGTTTTATGAGTAGGCTACGCTGTTATTTTTATACCAGGAGAAATATTGAATAAGTTTTGATTGAGGAATATACGCCATGAATAGTGTAAACAATCAACCAAAATTCAGTTTATTTGAAACAACGGTTTCGAAGATATGAACAGAAAAGTGTTTTTTCATGGATTTTCGACACCATGGATCTTTCAAACGAAACCGAATTTTGAAAAATGAAGAAAAAGTGTGTGTTTCGTCTGATGGAAGGAATACACAGTGGAAATATATGTAAAAGTCAAAGACTAACCCTGTATACACTCTTCGACGAAAAAAAGTACAGAAAAATTATACACCGAATTCATTTCGAAATAACTTGTGTGTGCAACGATTTTGATCATTTTATCAATCATTCTATTTGTAGCCTGTTTGATCTAGTTTGCCAGGAGAATTTTCTATCCGGTATTTTAGGAGGTGGTATCATGTCGAAAATATTTTCATTAGAAACATAACATCAGACTTTGGCTAGCACCGAAATTGCAGAACAATCAGATTTTCGAAACTCTGTATTCTTCTAATGTACGATTTCAAACAATTGCCCTGTATAATATGAACCTATACTTGTGACAGTATTGTAGACCGACCTGTACACATTATATGATGCACCCTAACCCCTCGAGGCCTTATCTGTCTTCGCATCACCCTAGAAACCACGGCTCCCACGCAGCTATTATAGATCAACCCCAATTTTTACGATGTTTATACACGATAAGGGTAACTATTGAACAGGTAGGACGCTGTAGATTCAATAAAAGGAGTTTGACTGATCTCATCAGCATTTCAAGGAGTGGTCCCTCTTGAACTGTGATTTTTATTTCTATTCGATACAATTAATGAAGGTTCATTCAAAAGTATTCAGTTGGCCTCTTTTAAAGTGATATCTAGAACTTTCAGTAGGTATATCAATAATACTCGAAAAATTTCAGTTTGTGGGGAAAAACTATTTTGAAGTTGCGAGAGAAGGAGAATAGAATCTTGAGTTGATTTATCATGAGATAAATACTTGATAGTTCTCAGAAATTCCAAACCTTCAGGGCTTTTCGAAGCAGTTGGAAAAACTTCGAAGCAGTTGGAACAAAACATTTGGGAAAATTTTGAAGCAGTTGGAAATATTTCAATTGAGTTGCAATACATATTTCTACGAAAGTTTTCTTAAAATGTGAAAGGATTTGATTTTTTCAAATAAATTTTGAAATTAATGCTTATTAAACCGGTAGAACTAAGCCCACGCTTAGAACAAAAGCATGCAGAGAATAGCGACAATTGTATAAATAAATTCTTGTTAGAGTATATTTAGGGTATTTGGAAGATTTAGCCCAATGTGCAATGTGTATAACCAGCAATAAATGGTATTTATTCCGATATTGCTACCAAGTGTTTGAAAAGATGAACAATTTTTCAACTTTTACGTTATCCCTCAGCAGGTAGTTGTGAATTTCTCAGTTTGGCCGCATCGACTGTGTCATAAAAAACTATCTGGTATCAATTTGCGCTATTTCTCTCGGTCGGGCAGTAGGCAGTATTTTTTCTCATTCTTAATTATTCTATCGAATCTCCGTTCAACACGTAAATCTGTTAAGGAGCCGTTATACTTTGGCCGACGGCGCCGATTCTCCATTCAAAAAGTGCCTTCCATTTTTCCAAGTTCACGTCCTCAATGTTCCACCTGAAAGCTTGATTTTTTTTTAAATTCTCCTGGAATTTCAGACAGTTCTCTGCGATTTCACACTTTCTTTTCAGTATTTTCATAATTTTTCCGGACCCCATCGGACCCCCCCTGGCTACGGCCTTGCGCTGCCCCGATCTTCATCTACGGTCATAGTCACCAGCTCGCCGATTCTACACCCTCCAGCAACACCCATAATAAAAACTACCTTTATCAATAAATATTGCTCATCAGGAGCGGCATCTAAAAAGTATTCTAATGCGGCCCATACACAAGCTACTTTTTCGTCGTTCTGGCAGCTAGCGTCACCGCAAGCGACCAAAACGCCTAAAAGTAGCCCGAAAAACGCCTGTGTATGTCTATCCGCTGCTACGGTGGCGAGTCGCCGTGCAGGACGCAACGCCGGACGCCAAGATCAAACGTGTTTGATTTTAGCGTCAAGATAGCCGGCGAAACGCATGAAAAACGCTTGTGTGTGTGTGAGAGCTTCTAGAATGGCAGAGAATCATGCAAGATTTGCACATTCGGAAGAATTCATTACAAATTTTATTGAACTATTTAAAAAGAATAAGTGTTTGTGGATGATTAAGATAGTTTCTATAATCGTCCGGTTGTAATTTTAATTCTTTTAAAAGATTTATATGGGATAAGAAATCTTTTTTTAACAACCAGTCTTTAACCCATATTCGACGTTTTTTGGATTCACCCTTTTCACTTATTAAGATTATAGCACTGGCTATTTTTTTTTGCCTGAGCGACATTTTAAACCTCTCTCGTCAGCGATCGGTGAGCTACTGAGACGCTTGTTTGTGGTCAAAATTGCAGGTACAAATCGACCTTTTTACATTTGATAACGAAGTTTTTTTAGGTATCTGGCAGTTTTGAAAGATTTCAAACGAAATTTCGGTCCCCCAGAAGTTTGGTTAGTTTCGGTATCGTTTTTGGTGGTCAAAATTTATTTGGAACTAGCTATTCAGGGCGTATTCAGGGGGGGCCCAGTGGGGCCGGCCCCCCCCCCCCAAACCATATAATCACAGGAAAGAAATTCTGAAAGTCTGAAGGCTTGGGATAGTATTAAAATTCAAATTTCCTCATATGGGAAATCTGGGCCCCCCCAAACTGAAATCCTGGATACGCCACTGCTATACCATAGCCATCTTTATCTTAAAAAGGCCGTGCCTATACTTACTGTAGATTTCACAACGTAATCACCAGTGATCGACGATCAACGGCTTGGTTAGATTTCTGAACTGTCAAATCGAGTTGATTCTAGATCAAGCTCCGATCACCAGTGATATGCTTTGTGAAATCCCCGTTAAAGTTGTATAAACTTACCATTGCTATTTTTTAAGCAGGAGATAAATTAGGCATAATGAAAGTTCTGTCAAATGTCATCTGTCAAATGTCATCTGTCAAACGTCATCTGTCAATAGTCATCGTCATAAGTCAAATGTCATCTGTCAAAGAACATCTTTCAAATCTCATCTATCGAACGTCATCTGTCAAACATCATCTGTCAAATGTCATCTGTCAAACGTCATCTGTCGAATTTCATCTGCCAAACGTCATCTGTCAAATGTCATCTGTCAAACGTCATCTGTCAAATGTCATCTTTCAAACGTCATCTGTCAAAAGTCAAACGTCATCTTTTCCATGGATATGAGTGTCACACAAAACAGAAATATAAAAATAATATGTCAATTACTAATAATGGGCAATTTTGAATTCAGTTATTCCCGCAAATATATTTATTCCCAAACATATATCAAAAACATTTCAGAAATAGGTATAGAGAAAAGATGAAAGTGGACAATTCACGATTGATGCTGATCGTCACAATCCGATTTACTTTACATTCCGGTAAAAATTCACTGTTCCACCAACTTGATCTGATAATGGCCTTACATGTTATTATAAGTTCTATGCAAATTACACAAATACAATAATTGTATACATCGCCATTTATACTCTAGTCTATACCATTTCTGAATTTCCTACCCTTCAAGAAAATGAAATGCACAGTTGCCAGACTACTTCATGGCTTATAACTTCACAACGTTCTATCACAGAATACTTAACTACACAGAAGCGTCGGCACTTTGATCTTCAAGGGGCAAATTTTCGTGACCTTCATTCTCTGTTAGGTAGTACAAATGTCACTTTTGAGCGGTCCAGCTAGCTACATATTTCTATATTATATTTATAATTCTATGGGTCCAGCGGGAAGTTTAAATTTCACGTTGACGTATGTACTACCTAGCATGGCACAAGCGTCATCACATAATGTTTTGGCGGGAAGGCGGAAAGACGCTTCTGTGTAGTTAGGTATTCTGTGGTTCTATTTTATCAAAAATAGCGAGTCCATTTCTCTCGTTCTATTTTATTATTGCATTTCTATTGAATACCGTGGAACTTTGTTCTACCACTATTAATCCCCATGGAATATTCTTATACCGTTGTTAGGTATTCTGTGGTAAGACCTACTGCACTTTTAACTATTCACTTGACATGCGATTCAGTGGAAGAAAAACTAACCTCCTTTGTCCAAATGTCAAAACCTACATAAGTACTTTATGATTGCTCGAGAAAAAGGAATGCCTTTTTTCTTTTCTGTAGGATTATTTTGGGAATATTTTGTTATATAAACCTTGCCCTAACAATAATAAACACAAAAAAAAAGAATTGTCCAATTTAGTGCGATCGTTTGAACAATATGGCATTTCGAAGTTTTGAACTAACCAAAGATCCTCTTTTATTAATATAGATGTGTAAATGGACAAAACAGGCTTCCTTATTCGATCTTCTAACGAAAGCGACCGGAAAATATGGTTCAAGTAGGATTTTCGAGGAATTATAAGGAAAGAACTTGCAGAATGAAATTGCACGATTTTCGTAAGTAAACGGGTTCTGGATGGCCATCATCAGTCGCTAAATGATTATTGTTGATCGTTTTCACTTTTCAGAAAAAAAAACACGTCGAAAAAACTAAAAAAAAACAGGAAATATATATTGCATTCAACGGATTCAGATTTCGATAAATTGAAATGTGTCACTGGTGCTTTCATTCCTTTGCCGAATGTAGAAATAGGCTATATTGAACCAGAATATACATCGGTTCTTTTTTCTTTTCCATATTCCAGGAGTTTGTGTCTTATTTTAGAACAGGTGAATGATAAATGTGAAGCATATGTTTGACCTATTCCATTTTATTTGTACAAACCTACTGTGGTAGTATTGTATGAATATTTTTTAATTCAATAAATTACTATACAATCAGAATATTTCACTCCTTGTTCATAAGATCAAATGAATAAAATGTCGTCAAGTCTTGAACTTTCAGTTCAAGAGGATAATAAACATTGAATCTTCACAAGCATGCATATGAAAATTATGTGAATGCAATGCAATTTTCTTCCATGGCAAAAAATAATATATATTTCAACAGTGATCTCTTGTACTTTTCATGCAAATAACTAGAAAAGGAATCCTTTCTATCAATTCATATAAACGTTAATTATTTTCGTTCATCACATCTTTTCCAATTCATTCACATTCTGAGAAATACGCTGAGAATGTAGAAAGGGCAACATAGTGTTGACTTGGAACATAAAAATATTTTGAAAAATGTCATAACTTCGATACAGAGTGGAATGTGTCAAATTTCCAAGGCCAGAGTTGTGATTTTATAATTGTGAATGGAGTATAGCTATTTGAATTCGATCCACAGATCGCGTTACCAGAAGCCTATAAAATTCTATCGAATTTTGGAAAAAAATTTTTTGGGATTTGGATCATGTTGTCAAATTTCTTGGAGAACTGTAAAAAAAATCCTCGTGTTCTTGAATGCGAATTCACACCTACGAGGTGGATTGCAATCTTGATGAACGAGCGCTCACAAGAACCTGACTTCACTTCAGAGTTCAGCGGTCAGACGCTTCTAATTAAATTCAGACGCTTCTAATTCAACTCAGTGTTTTCCCCGAATTTTTCTAATCAAAAGGTTAACTGTATGTAAATTGATGAAACAATAACTTCTATATTTGTTTTATTTCTATCCAATTCACTCTGACCACACAAAAAGCACCGAACAAAATGAGCGAAGAAACACTGGATTTCACCGGGAGCAATCTTGGCAACAGATCAAGCCGACTGCAAGGAAAGCGGTAGTAGATCGCTATCCTCCTCCACTTCCTTCTCCCTCCTTTTTCGTCTTATTTAATTAAATTCCAGGAGCTGTATCTGCGAGCACCTCGGCGTCATTATCCCCTTCTTTTATTCTACATATAACCTTTCGCATACCGGCCTTTGTCCCGGGATTCAAAGAGACAATTTCATGTAATTGTGCATAAAAGTCCCAAGACTATCTCTGTCTCCCTGGCGAAGATCAGACCACAATGGAACGAACCGCCTGGAATGACTTCGGAAATAGCTAGGGCTTTTGTTCGCGAAAAACAGATCATATCTTAGCAACTTCCTCGTAATCTTATAATCCTTTAGGAGCTTAATGCAGGTTAGCATTGATTCGTTATTCCGGTTCGGTTTTTGGATTCCGGTTCACATTAGTGGAAACTGATTATCTCACGACCATCACAGAGATTAATGAGATCCTGGAAAACTTTGAAATTATGAGGGTGTGTTATTTACAGTTACAAAAAAAACATTTTGATCATTTTATTGTCTATATACAAGGTGAAGTCCTTGTCTTGTACATATATTTTCCACTGCAGATTCCTCCCCTTCAAAATTCGTTTTCGTTTGAAAGATACAGAGTGTCGAAAATCCATTATGTTCATATCTTCGTAACCGCTAGTTTAAATGAACTGAATTTGGGTTGATTGTTCACTCTATTCATGGTGCATATTTCTCAATCAAAACTTATTCAATATTTCTCCTGATATAAAAGTTACAGGGTTACAGCATAGCCGACTCATAAATACTCGCAAAAATACCATAAAACCACTTGAAAAGTATTCTTATGGTTTTTCAACAATACGCATCGTTTTACCCGATAAAGATTGACAAAATAAATAAAAAATCATAGAAATAATTTAGATGCTTTCTCATTATCACATAAATTCACACTATCCCTGAGTGACATAGGCTATACTTTCTACCCGAAAACTAAGGATATCTACTGTAACTTCAATAATAACGAAAAAATCAGTCATAATAAGCTATTTCACGTGCGCTGCAAAAACCAAGACTTACATGGATACAATGTATGACGGAAATGTACCTCTTAAATAGTTCTACAAAAAAGTCCGCCATAGCATATATCTACCTCTCAAGATTGACTTGCTATTACCTGTTTATGGTAATCAGATGTTTTCCAAAATTATGCACTATTTGGGAGTGCGGAATTTACGTTATAACGTTATTTATCCCCAGTATTTAATTTAGAACGATGTTGCCCTTTACATCATGATCATACAATTATAACGAGTACATCGAAAGTTATGGCAGGTTGAAGTGATGAAGACGAAACCGCACCACCGGACCTAAATGCGTCTCCGTCCTAGCATAGTATAGACACTATAGTGTCTATATACTGTGGTCCTAACTCCTAGGTAGGCGGGTAGGAGAGGGCACCGAAGTGTGAGAGGCGGACATGCATATCTATATAAGAGTAGCCGCGTAGATCAACTTTCAGACACCCGGTCGATTTGTTAAGAAGCGGATGCAAAAGCCTTTTTCCTTTTTATAGCATCAGTTAAAAAGTTCTTTTCAGAACTAAATTTGAATTGTTTTATTCCCAGAATTCAGAATAAATGTTACATTTACCCTAAGTTCATCGCAAAATGTTATCGAAACAAATTTCTACCCGTGCGAAGCTGGGACGGGCTGCTTGTCGTAAATAAATATCGCCGGTTATCGCTATACGCATGTGTCGTTCAACAACCACAGACCAATTAGTTGGTTTGTCTCGCGCGCTGGCTATCTCGCATTGCTAAGTAGCTCACCGTTAGACGACTGAGAATCGTAGCGCTATATCGGCGAGAATCAGAACTACTCGTTCGGCATTTCCGAAGAGGAACGACTAGACGCCATTAGCGGCTAATAGCCTTTTAAAAATGTTCGTATTTATCAATGAAGCTCCCGATGAAGTAGTTCTAATCTAATAATGGGTGTTTTTGAAGGATTAAGGACAGATGAACTAGTAAAAATGTCTATTACCGATATCTATAAGATAAGAGTAGCTATTTACTTGTTAAAATACCCGAAACTGAAACCGGTAGGTCAAAAGGATTTAGTATTGTAGACAAAAAAATAGGAGCTTTGAGGCTGATCAGAAAATATGTATCCTTAAGACACAGTGGAGTGTTTTCTCGGATTTTTCCTCACTTTCCGAAACGGTCGGTGCACCGTCTAACTTTTTGGCAAAAATACCATAGGATGTGTGCCTTCGATGATTGCCAAATACTTCAAACTGTAGGTATAATGCAATTGAATATAAGTACAGGAAATTGTTTGGAACGGACTTCGGCAACTCTTTTAACTGAGGCCGGTGCATCGTATGAAACTTTGAAAAAGCGCATCTGTGGAGGAAGGTTACAGAACAGAACATTTTCTCTTTGAATAAAGTATAAAAAATGGTTGTTAATTCGGGGACAGAATCTCACGAATTTTCTAGTAGTTCTCTTATCAAAGAACTTCCAAGTACTTGTTTGTGGTCAAGTTTTCGCTTCTTCAATTTTAATTTAGTAAGACTTTGTTGTTTGTTGAGTTGTCGCTTGTACTAGTATTCAAATTCTGTGAAATAAATAATTTCCTTCTAGCTGTTGCTTCTCGCACAACGAGCGGGCGTTATGATCCATAACGCCCGCTCAAAATCCCTTGGGCGTTATGAGTGTATTATAGCAACCGTTTTCAAGGTAAAATACACAGATGATATACAAGTCTGAAATAAAATATTATACTTACCTCGGGCAAGAGCTGGGCACATCATGTTCATTAACATTCAGTGTATTTTCTGTAGACATAATATTAGAGAACATCATTAATTAACTATTATGATATAAGTAGCATCCTCAACAGGATATTTCCTATTGTTCATAACTTCAGCAGGAATGGGATACAGCCTGTATATTCAGAGGGATCGGAAGGAGCGAAGGAAAAGATATCTGAAAAAAATATCTACGCAATAGATCAGTCCGATGATCGCATTTATCAAGCGGAAAACCGACCGATCAGCAACTGCAAGGGTTGCAGGGATTTTATACATACAAATCACGTGGTCTGGCGACGACACTGGTCAGTCGTTGGGAAAAAATATGGATTGGAAGGCCGGCGGACACTATTATACCCCGAATATAAATATCTGGTCATATCTGCCCCGTTTCTCGCACTCATTTTTAAAAGTTCTCTCCTCTGCCAGACGCACGTAGTGGTTATTGAAATCAACCGAGGGTTTTTTTCAGGAAATTCGGATTACTGCAGATTTATGTCCAGGAGCGTAAAAGAGAGGATGGATTTGCGATATGTTATTGGAATTGGAAGACTATTGTTCCTGAGCTGCTGATCGTTCAGTACAGACCAGGATTCAGATCGATCTTCTTCCCAAAATATTCACGTCGAATTTCTCACTTTAATATCGCATTTGGAATAGTGCAAATAAAGCAAAGTTTCATGCAATCGTTAATTAAATACTATCTGAGTACCAACATGTTTGTTGATAAACGACGTCTTTAAATAACAAATATAAAGGGTGTTTCAAATTGTGCGTTTTTTTAAGAATAAATGAAATATATCTAGATGGCGCACTGAATTCGTCTGGGTGACATTCAAGAACTGTGATGTATGACATTTATAAAAATGGCTTCGTACGCGATACAACAACGCGAATTGTTGAATTATTTCATGAAAATCAGCTTTCTGTAAAAAGTGTTTTTAGAAAATTACGCGAATTTTATGGTTAACATAATCGTCCATCTGAAAGAACTATTGTTCGAATTATCACAAAATTCCAAGAAACCGGTTCGGTGGAAGACCAAAAAAGTGGAGAATACAGTCGTAGCGTCCATTAGACGACGTTTACAACAAGTTCGACTCATTGGGTCCACCACATGGCGTATTTCACACAAGGATTTAGCACTGAAGGCATATGTTCAAATAACACAGAAACTAAAGCCATTAGACAAGGTCGTAGCTAGAAAAAAATTTCGGGGGGGGTCCGTCCGAGGCTGTAGCTAGAAAAAAATTTCGGGGGAGGAGGGGTGTCCGTTGAACTGAGCTCTAGAAAAAATTTCGGGGGGAGTCCGGACCCCATCGGACCCCCCCCTGGCTACGGCCTTGCCATTAGATCATTCAAAACGTCGTTCATTTGTCAATTTCATAAATGAATCAGCTGAAGTCAAAAATCTACTAATAACTCTAGATAGCAAACCTCTGTGGAATAAGCATGTTGATAATGATAGTGGCAGAACTATAAGGGCTTTGATGGCGTGCAGGCGTCTATGCGGCAGGAATTGGGGTTGTGACCAAAAAAAGTGCAATTGATATACGTCATGATTGTGAGACCTATAATCACATATGGAGCAGTAGCCTGGTTTGCTAAGGCTAGTCAGATAAGAACGAGGAAGATGCTCGACACAATACAAAGGCTTGCCTGTGTGTGCATCACGGGAGCTATGAGAACATGCCCAACTAGGGCGCTTGAGATCATTATATACCTCACTGGGGCCACCATTCTCACTGTTTGGTCAAAAATTAACAGTGCTGTGCCTAAGGTGGCGTAAGGACACAGTAACAAAGCCTACACAGAACACAACTGCTTACTCCGAACTCGGCACAAGTTATAAGCTTCAAGCTTGTAATTTCAGAGGGGTCTCCACAGGAGACCTAGGAGTAATCAGGATAAACAATATATCATATCATATCATATCACACCTCTACATCTAATGATGAATAGGGTAGCCTATAATACAATATCTAAAGAAGTAACAGGCAATGAGAGAATCAGGAGTCAGAGTGTTCGGTTTCTCTGAATGACTACATCTAATCTGCAAACCTTCCTAGTGATATAATGATCAAGAAAGTAAGCATTGTGAAAAATTCAGTACAATGCTTATCAAAAGGAGGATGCAGAATAGGAATACATCCACTATAATCTCAAAGAAATAACAATAAAATGGTATACAAAGATGATTTTAAAACCTCTACAGGAGCTGGGGCTGGGATTTACTGGACAAGTACCAAGTGTGGACTATCGTTAGGCTCCTGTACAAGCGTCCTTCAAACAGAAATACCAGTAATCGAAAGCTGTTATCAAAGCACTGAGCTCCTACGTCATTGACTCAAAGCTGATTTGGTAGTGCCGAAACAAACTCAATGAGGTAGGCAAGAAGAATAAGGTCTTTTTAATCTGGGTTCCCGGTCATTCGGGAATCGTAGGAAACGAAGAGGCCAATACACTGGCCAGAAAGAGCGCACAAACGAGAGTCACTGGCCCAGAACCCTTCTGTGGCGTAGAAAAGAGTTTATGGTGGCGGAGAAAACCGAGAGGGATGGATCACTCCAAAAAGTTCCTCCGGAACTTTGAAACTGCTAGATCCAGAAAATTCCAGGATCTCAGTAAGAACCAACTACACCTACTCACTTTCTCACATGACATTGTCGCCTAAAGAAGAATCTGTTGGGAATGGGTTAATCGGACACTGTCGAGTGTATAGAAAGAAGAAACTCCTATTCACCTGGTTACGGAATGCTATGCCATTGCAAGCCGAAGTAAAGACTGCTTTGGACAAGAAACTTGTAGGAGTGGGGAGTTATCCTCGTTGAAGCCGTCCCAGGTACTGGATGTCTTCAAATCTCTGGAACTGGAAGACGAGCTGAGGAGGCGCGATGAGAATAGCTCTGTTAGGGGGCACAATAGACCTTGAGGTCGCAGTGGGCTGTAACCCCTCTCCACTATAAACTGAAAACTAAACTATAAAGGTGTTTCAAATAACAATATACATTCGATATTCAAAAGTTGTTGAAAAATTTACTTAGGGCCGCTTGCACCGTATGACAAAACTTCAGATTAAATCTAAAACCTCGATTAGTGTCTATGATTCTCTTGCACCGTATCGTAATCCTAGTGTAACAACCTAAACTAACGCTTAAATAAAATACTCCGAATTGACAGGATTGTCAGGATTAAACGATAAATTTTGAATTCTAACCCTACATTCATGGATGAAACATGTCAGGCTTGTTTCAAAAATGATGTTTGATAATAAATCAAATTGAAAAGAACTCGGAAAAGAATAATGGCTGAAGTAGAAATTATAGATTTTGGTTTTCGTAGACGTAGATATGAAAGATCAAATTGGTGTGGAAGGAAATGCACACACAGGAATGAATAACTGAAGTAAATATTAACGGTAGAGGTTTAATATGAACTGAACAAATCCATACATGTCTAATAAACTGAGAGGTACAGTTCTTCTGATATGTATAATTATTCTTTAACTTACAGTGACACATGGTATCATTCAATCGGAACCAATATTATTACCTATGTGTTGAAATAAAAGTTAATAAATATGAACAATATTCCAAGATGCATGTTCATTGAAAAAATCACATGTTTTCGTATAGATGTTTCCCTATTATCGAAAATCAGGTTTGTTTATGGTTTGCGATCATTTCTTCTCTATTTGCCTCAGTTATTTCCATACGAGAATCCATAAGTTCATCATAGTTTACAACCAAATCTGAAGTGGTAAGTGCTTTGACAGTAAGTATAGAATATTCCAAAGAAAGATGTCAACTTGAGCAATGAATGTTGCATTATTTTTCACCAAAGAAATTGGTTATTGAAAACTCTTTCAATCTGCGAAGCCCTCGATTATATCAAAAAATATCTAAATATAGAAACTGTCAAAGAATAAAAAAGGATGAAATAAACAACGTGAAGATAGGCACAAGTACCAATTTACGTAAAAATAACCAGATTTGTGGATTAAATTCAATCTAGTTACATTTAGCGTCGGTTCAAGTCAAATATTTAATCCTGGATTCAGTAAATTAATCGACACCTAACTAACTAACGCTTACAACCAATACAGTGCAAGCGGTCCTCCACGAAGCGTCTGTTTCGAGCGTTTTACGACCTCATCTGGACGCCTGACTTTTATGTAGGCCATTGACGAAGCGACCGTTTCAAGCTTTTTTCTACCTGATCTAGGCGCTTGCCTTTGCAAGCTTCTAACCGGGCCTTTGAGCATCGTAAAATCCATCACCGACGTAGCGACCATGCAAGCTACCAAGCTAGCTTCGGTAGCCGGCTTCGAGTTTAGCATTCACCGGCATTCAGTTCAGTCTTTCTCGATGTTTCAAGTGGAAAAGAAAACTGTTGCTAGTGCTTTATAATTTATATATATACATACTGGAACTAATTGAAGAATTTCGGACGGAGGTGTGATAGAAAAAACAGGTATCGACTGATAACTGATAGCACCCCGAAAGTACCGGCGACCACCGACTAGACTTCTCCGGACTCGTGCGACCAGGAACGTAGAGGCTCGAAACGCTTCGGTAGCCCGGTCGGACACACACGGAGACTTTATACAAGCTTTCAGGCAAAGCTTGTAGCTCGAAAGTCTCATAAAAACGCTTCGTGTATGGCCGGCATTAAAGCTTCCAACCGGGCCTTTGAGCATCGTAAAATTCACCACCGACGTAGCGTCCATGCCAAGCTTCCGCGTTCAAGAACGTAGAGTCTCGAAACGCTTTGGACGTTTCGGCCGCTTTATGTAGGCCATTCACGAAGCGACCGTTTCGAACGTTTTACGACCTTATCTGGTCGCTTGACTTTACAAGCTTCCAACTGGGCCTTTGAGCATCGTAAAATCCACCACCGACGTAGCGACCATGCTAGCTTCCAAGCTAGCTTCGGTAGCCGGCTTCGAGTCTAGCATTCACTGGCATTCTGTTCACTCTTTCTCGATGTTTCAAATGAATAAGAAAACTGTTGCTAGTGCTATCATTGTGATAAATCGTTTAGAGCGGAAACGGAGGCGATATTGGATGAAGAAATGGCTTCAAAACAGGGAAAGTTCTTGTCATATGAATATCCTGAAGATTATAAAAATTATTTACGAATACCTGAAGAAGCTTTCAACGTGTTATTGCAATTATTACGACCAAGATTAAGTAAACAGAATACAATTATGAGAGAATCAATTTCCCCAGTAGAAACACTCGTCGCAACATTGAGTTTTTATCAACAGGCTGTACATTCGAAGATTTGAAATTCTCGACAAGAATTTCCCCGCAATGTCTCGGACGAATTATTCCTGATATTCCTTCGTTGAGAGTATCGAATCCTTTTCTAGATTCTTCTTGGTCTTTCGTGAATAGGAGCATGTCATAGTACCATAAATTCGATACATAAATGTCATCATGACCTGCTCCTGACCATTTCGAATCCTCAACTTTTTTGATTTCCCTCCTAAACGCGTCACGGAGTGTTTTTATTTTCCTCTTCGCCCAATTCAAATTTATCACCCCATTATTATTTTTTTTCTTTTGAATAATTCAAAAGATCCTCGTATGCTTTATTCTTCAAATTTCGGTTTGTATACTCCACACTTTTTATTTTTTTATCGGACTTTTGAGCTACCAGCTTTGCCTGAAAGCGTGTAAACAGTCTCCGTGTGTGTCCGACGGGGCTACCGAAGCTACCAAAGCTTTTCGAGCCTCTACGTTCCTGGTCGCACGAGTCCGGAGAAGCCTAGTCGGTGGTCGCCGGTAGCGTATTGGCATTGTTTACTACGATGCAACGCATACATGGTGTTGGAACGCGGTAAAGAATGGCTGAACCAATGCTCTCTCTACCCAGACATATCTTACTACGACTCAGCGCAGCGGGGTGTTCAGGCGTAGTAACTATTGTATTATGGATACGATTCGTGAAAATTATGATCATATTCTAAATGATTACATTTTTAATAGTATATCTTCGTCGACACCGCAAAACCAAGTATCTGCAAAAACCTAATTTTTCAGGAGAAGGAAAAAAACATCATATTTTCTGAAATAATGTATTGATGAATATTATTCGTTTGTCATTATTAAATGTTTAGTTTCTTGACACCGTACAAGCTATTAATATTTAAAAAAAATGCACTAGTAGTTTTAGAAGCTAGTTACGTGTTTTGTGTGTTTTATATTAGTTGACACAATTACGTGGTCTTGCGGTGTCGACGACGATATTCTAAAACTAGTTGCACAATGGGCTCCTATTCCAACACGTATGCGAAATTCGAAAACGAGCGACGAAGGAGCGAGTTTTCGAACGCATGAGTGTTGGAATTGCATTCTGCAACGAGTATTAGACGATATTTTCTCTATTTCAGTCAAATTGGGATCGAAGGGAAGAGTGGTCTTTGGCATAAAGAAGTCATTCATTAACACGAGGAAATAATACGAACAATTATGTAGAAGCTTTCATTCGCATTTTTGAAGACATTGTTCTTTGTTATACAAAAATGTAAAGCGTTCAATTCTTGTGCATGGGTTGCCAATGTTTTCGAGTCCTATCAAAGACGCTGTCATTTGCCAATTTCCGGAACTCAAAGAATTGGGATACTCTTTAGAAAAATGTCAAATTGTGCTAATGTCTCTGTTGAAAGAATCGACGAAAATGCCGAACATCTTTCTAATATTCATGCATCAAACTAACAGTGACTCCAAAAAAGAAAGGTTCTGGAGGAAACTAGAGGACAGTATCCCAGAAAAAATCACCTGGTAGGTTTGCAATCGAAATTGGCATGCCACATGGTGTAAACTCTAAATTGTGATATTTATGCCGAATTTCAGTCAAATATCTTGTGACATGCAGATACTATGAGAAAAAACACCCTGTATATCGAAAACGAAACGTTTGCGGACACATTTTTATGAGATTATTTCACTTGAAATTATTAATTATTCATTTGAACCTCCAATTAAGAAATACTCTGTATATGCCAATACTGTTTCTTGGCGAGAAAAAAATGAATGGCTCTTGAAAAATTTGGAAATACTGTAAATTGTAATTTTCGACTCTTCCGACTCAAAAGGTTGCCGACCCTTGTAATAGACCGAATGCAAAATCACATGGAAATGCGCACACTAGGATTATACTACGGTTGATTTTGCATTTAATGTAGTTGTTTTCAGCGATACTCACATCTATACTATTGTTATTTTTATGTATTACGTTATGTTTATGTAATATTTTCTATATATTATTTTTTCAAACTTTAGTGTGGTTCAATAAACTATTTTTGGCGATAGTTATTGTTATCTTCATAAACGCGGGTTGCAAACTTGCGAAAGAAAGCAAATTTGATTGTAGTTGAGATGGAAATCAGTGAACAATAAATTACATCTTTGTAGAACAATGTCTTTAAAAATGTGAATGAAAGCTTCTACATAATTGTTCGTATTATTTCCTCGTGTTAATGAATGACTTCTTTATGCTAAAACCACTCTTCCCTATAATTGGCTATATAAGCTTGAATATTATAATATTTTTCAAAAATGTAATCATTTAGAATATGATCATAATTTTTACGAATCGTATCCATAATACAATAGTTACTACGCTTGAACACGCCGCTGCGCTGAGTCGTAGTAAGATATGTCTGGGTAGGCAGGGCAATGGTTCAGCCATTCTTTACAGCGTTCCAACACCATGTATGCGTTGCACCGTAGTAAACAATGCCAATACGCTCGCCGGTACTTTCGGGGTGCTATCAGTTATCAGTCGATACCTGCAGTTCGAAGCGCTTTGAGAAAGATCTTCAAAATGGGCGAATTTTTAGCAGGCTTCATTGAAATATATAGACAGAAAACCTGTCTAAGGAAAATAAAAAGTGTGGAGTTTACAAACCGAAATTTGAAGAAGAAAGCATACGAGGACCTTTTAAGGTCGCCGTTTGATGCGCGTAGGACAAGTCAACCGATAGAGGCGCCACCGTGCATTTTATGGAATATCTCCATAGAACTTACATTATCTCTATGAGTTCTATGAATATCTCTCTAATTATGAATGAAACGTACAATGGCGCTCTCTATCCGAAACTCGCTGAACTATGAAATTAGTGAATATGTGGGTAAAGCAGGAACTTTTTCCCGCTAAAATTTGAATTTGGCCATTCTCTGTCAATTCCGTATTTCAAGTTGTTTTTCTGAATTAAATTATCTGCAGATTCACTTTTAATCGGAAGTTGAACTATTTTCATTGGTCTTTCGTTTGAAATAAAACAGAAGCATGAGTTGGATCATTTTCTTCTATTTTTCAAAGAAAAAAAATTAACTGTTGGAATGCAATTAATCTCAATTATCTCATTAAGGTCGCCGTTTGATGCGCGTAGGACAAGTCGACCGATAGAGGCGCCACCGTGCATTTTATGGAATATCTCCATAGAACTTACATTATCTCTATAAGTTCTATGAATATCTCTCTAATTATGAATGAAATGTACTATGGCGCTCTCTATCCGAAACTCGCTGAACTATGAAATTAGTGAATATGTGGGTAAAGCAGGAACTTTTTCCCGCCATATTTTGAATTTGGCCATTCTCTGCCAATTCCGCATTTCAAGTTGTTTTTCTGAACGAAATTATCTGTAGATTCACTTTTAATCGGAAGTTGAACTATTTTCATGGGTCTTTCGTTTGAAATAAAACAGAAGCATGAGTTGACTTATTTTCTTCTATTTTTGAAAGAAAAAAAAGAACTGTTGAAATGAAATAAATCTCAATCATCTCATTAAGAACTCCAATCCTTTCTGAGTTCACCCACAAAATTTCAGTTCTCAAAGTGAAACCATTCTCAAATGCAACTTGAAATAAAAACACACTACATTGAACGCCCACCTTAAGAACTCCAATCCTTTCTGAGTTTACCCACAAAATTTCAGTTTTCAAAGTGAAACCATTTTCAAATGCAACTTGAAATAAAAACACACTACATTGAACGCCCACCTTTAATTATTCAAAGGAAAAAAATAATAATGAGGTGATAAATTTGAATTGGGTGAAGAGGAAAATAAAAACACTCCGTGACGCGTTTAGGAGGGAGTTCAAAAAATTTGAGGATTCGAAACGGTCAGGAGCAGGTCATGATGACATTTATGTATCGAATTTATAGTACTATGACATTCTTCTATTCACGAAAGACCAAGAAGAATCTAGAAAAGGATTCGATTCTCTGAACGAAGATCAGGTGAATATGCAGGTGAGGATGAATAAACACAAATTTTCGGAAAAGATCTTTATTTGAATTTATTTCAATGAACATTGAACAGAATTCATGTATCTATTATTGCTTCTTGCCAATGAACTTTTCCAATACCGTTGAAGTATTCCTTGTATTCATTCCTCACTTCTTTCGCAGTTTGGCGAGGGTTTCTATTTTGGGATTGTTCCAAATTTTCCAAAAAACTCGAAGATTCCCTCCACTGACCACTACAAATAGAACCACTTCGAATGTCCTCTCTGTCAAACATTTCCAATGGTGTATACGTCTTTCCGCTAGTTCTTCGTAAAAAATTATGTAGAACACAATGATAGCACTAGCAACAGTTTTCTTATCCATTTGAAACATCGAGAAAGACTGAACTGAATGCCAGTGAATGCTAGACTCGAAGCCGGCTACCGTACTAGCTTGGAAGCTAGCATGGTCGCTACGTCGGTGCTGGATTTTACGATGCTCGAAGGCCCGGTTGGAAGCTTGTAAAGTCGAGCGACCAGATGAGGTCGTAAAACGCTCGAAACGGTCGCTTCGTGAATGGCCTACAATAAAAACGCTTCGTGGATGGCCGGCATTAAGGGCTCCAACAGACACAGCGGCATTCGCCGAGTCGACGGCTGAGTCGGCTTCTGTGGGACGGGTCGGCTTGAGCGGCGTTGTGTGGTTTCATAGCGCAAAACCACAGGCCAATTCCGCAGACTCAGCGATTGTCTCTCGGCCGCCGACTCGGCGAAAACCGCTGTGTCTGTTGGAGCCCAGAGCTGTGACGAGCACTGAAGAAAAGTGCTTCGAGCACTAAGCACTTGAATAAAAAGGCTCCCGAGTCTCGAGCACAAAGCACTTATTTTCACAAAAGGCTCGCGAATACTAAGCACTTTGTGAAAGTAATTCGACATTTCGAGCACTAAGCCCTAAGCACTTTTTTTAGGAAATATTGAAAGTGAGGTTATTTTAATCGGAAAAGAAATTGTAAGTTGGCAGAGGTATGTATGTATGTATTTTTGAATTCGATTCAATATAATAAATTCTTATTGGTAATGAAAGAGAAAAATGCTATTCGCTCCTGGACCTCTCTGTTTGATAATATTAATAAATATACCTACTGAATTTTTCGAGTTTACTTTTTTTCCTGAAAACTCCCAGTCCTTGAAACAAAATTAAATGAAAAATTCAAGGAAAAATGGAATTGTTCCTCTGTCAATTCTTGCACTGATTTGTCAGGAGCAAACCAGTTGCAAAACATTGTTGCGTGACAAATAACAAAGATGTATCAAAATTAAATTATAAATAACTCAATGAACTGTGTAACGTTCTGATGTTGTCTATATAAGACTCTTTGGTCAGATGAAAACACAAAAAAAATCAGAATCGTGGCTTTTGCTTTTTCTGTTTATATTAAGTTGTCAACGCACAAATTACCATTTAACAAAACACACATAAGCCCTTTAATTTTCCTTTCATAATGATCAAGTTTACTCATTATCATCTCTCTGTAATTGCAATCCAAACAGTTTTGGGATGTTACTTTCATGTAAGAAAATGTTGATTTAAAATTTTTTTAATGTAAAAATGAATTCGTACAACATTGGCTCAGGGCTTAGTGCTCCCGAGCACTTTTGCGGATTACTAAGCACTAAGCCTTTGGCCGAAGCACTCCAATTACTAAGCACTAAGCACTGCTTTTGAAAAGTGCTTGGGAGCACAGTGCTCGGGAGCACAAAAGGGCTCCGAGTGCTTTCACGAGCACAAAGCACAATGCTTTGACACAGCTCTGTTGGAGCCCTTAGGCGGCTGGTCTCCACGAACCGCGACCGACGACGGACGCGGGTCTGCCGCCGTCAACTTCCGAATGATACATCAATACAAAAATACAATCATGATTTCGGAAATTTATTGACACGGTCTCTCTCAACGTTCAGCTGAACGTTGGACGCGACGTTTGAGAGAGACCGAATCCATGGTTTTCCAAATGTATCAGTCGGAAGTTGACGGCGGCAGATCCGCGTCCGCCGTCGGTCGCGGGCAGCGGTTGTTCGGGGAGACCAGCGCCTTAGGAAAGTTTATTAGGACTGTTTACAAGCTTTCGTGCGGAGCTGGCAGCTCGAAAGTCCCGTAAAAACGCTTTCAGAGTGACCTACATTAGTCCTGCTAATATGGGGAAGCCAAACTGCAGTTAAATCGTTGGGCTGATTTTGAAGACAGGTAATGAAATTTTATATTCGGCGCGGATTCTTGAACTCTCTCGCAACGTCTAAGTAAATATTACACAAGGTGTCTGTCACACTTGGAAATTTATATGGTCGCTCATACTATTATAATAATAATAATAATAAACTTTATTCATCACTGTTACAATCGCACAAAAATATAAAGAAAGATAACAAGATTGTGAAAGACCTAAGCAAGGCTTGTATGTAATCACAATCTGTTGCATTTGAATGAATAGCATTGTGTGCAAAACCAAAACTGAACTTTATTCCCATTTTTATGTGTATACATGAGGAGACCAGGGAGTAACGAAACTATACACTGTTATCCAACAAAAAAAAAACAGAAACAACAAAAATATATCAAGAGCGAACAATATTTTAGTAATTATCATGTTGGTGTTCTCATAAATTTTACAGGATTTTCCATTATATATATTTTCAATCTATTTTTATGACTTTTTTTTTTAGGATTGAATTTAACTTTAAGCTGAATAGGCAAAGCATCATAGAATTTTGCGCCATTATATAGAAAACTGTGCTGTAAATGCGTGCCATATAATTTCGGAATTGGGACAGAAAGGTTAGAAACATATCTTGTGACATAGTTATGACGAATGGGCTCGACGTTTTTCTTTATTTGCCTCAGAATGCATTCATAGACGTAAAGTTGTTTGAATTTGAGTTGCCTTGACTCAGTGAAGAGTTTATCTGTATTATAGAGTCTACCAACTCCTTGTATTATTTTCAAGATAGAGTTTTGAATGACTTGTATAGAGTTCAAGTAGCATTTGAACATCCCTCCCCACATTGGCAGTCCATAGCGTAAAATTGAGAGAATTAAGGCCTCATACACACGTAAAAGCATGTTTTTATCGAGAATATTCCTTAAGTTATAAAAAACATAGATCAGACCTTTTATTCTCCCTATTATGTTCTCAACGTGCACTTCCCACCTGAGGAATCGATCGATGTATATCCCCAAATATCTAATAGAGTTTACCCTAGTAATCGTTGGGCAATCGCAATTTAAAGATGTGCAACCCTGTGAGTGGAGAGGTACGGATCCAAAATCTGGTTGGCCAGGTTTTGTTAGTGAAAATGTTATAAACTTGGTTTTCTCAACATTAAGTTTTAGTTTACTACTAATCAGCCAATCGTGTACCAATCTCATACCTCTCACAGCCTCCCAATATGCTTGGTCCCAAGTGTCTCCAGAGAATAGTATGACCGAGTCATCTGCATATGAATTTATTTATAAGTTAGGAATGCATAGCAGTTCATTTATAAATACAAGGAACAACGTGGGACCGATAACTGTTCCCTGTGGTATGCCCATATTGATCTTTAATGGTTGACTCAAGACATTTCCTATTTTCACACTCTGTATTCTATTGTTTAAATAATTCTTCAAGAGTTTCAAACATATTCCCCTTATTCCCATCCTTTCTAGCCTATCAATCAGTAAACTATGATCGACTGTGTCGAACGCCTTTGCCAGGTCGAGAAACACAGCCGCGATTTTTTTCTTAGCATTTAAAGAATTCATTATTTTTTCTATAAGATCCTCCATAGCATCCAATGTCGAAAAACCTTCCCTAAAGCCAAATTGCCTAGAATTAATCAAATTGAATTTATCAAAAAATGACACCAGTCTTGTCTTCAAACATTTCTCAAAAATTTTCGGTATATTATTAATCAGAGTTATTGGACGATAGTTAGTCATTTCCCTTTTATTCCCAGATTTGAAAGCACAAATAACATGTGAATTTTTCCATTCTTCAGGGACTATACCAGTTTCTAAAACTGTGTTAAATATGTGCGACAGTGGATGAAGTATATGACAATGAACATTTTTTAACATCTTTGCTGAAATGTTATCAGGTCCCGGAGATGAACCATTTTTAAGGGACGCTATGCACATTATAATTTCTTCATGGGTTATTGGTTTAAGGTATATAGAATGGGCATTTATTTTTAGGTCTTTCGTAGGAGTTAAATTTTGTATGTTATCACACAATTCTTTTCCAATATTGATAAAAAACTTGTTGAATTCATTCGCCCTTTCTAAATCATTTGTAATTTTATTGCCTTCATCATCCATTATCTCCGCCGGAATGCAATTTTTTCGTAAGGATCTGTTATTTATTTCATTAATTGTTTGCCAAATTTTTCTTGTACAATTTCCCACCGTATCTATTTTTTCCCTATAATAATTATCTTTTGTTATTCTGATCTTTTTAGTCAGTTGGTTTCTAAATTTATTGAAAGTAACTCTTTTCTCTATAGAATAATTCTTAGTCAATTCTTTCTTCATTTTATCGCGCTGTTTTATTGCGCATACGATTTCATCAGTTATCCACGGCTGGATTTTTTTGACTTTTTGAGATTTTATATGTTTTACTCGTTGCGATTTCTTCAAATATTTCTGCAAAAGACTTATAAACTTTGAGTAGGCTACCTGCGGTGTGTCCGCATTCATAACCGACCCCCATTTTTCACCAGCCAAATATGAATTGAGTTTTTCATAATTTAATATCTTTATGCTTTCCTGCTGTATTATTTTGTTATTATAATGTTCCATAGGTTTCATAGCGATCATAATGGGAAAATGATCTGTTATAGATGTTTGTATAATTCCCGCTGATATTGTCAATTTATGTTTAATTTTTGAATCAACTTTCATATAAATGTGGTCAATAATCGATTTAGTTAGTTCAGTTTCTCTAGTGGTTTCTTTAATCATTGCTCTGAATCCATGTTCTCCTAGACACGATTCGTAATCTGTACTTACTTGATTTAAATTATTACTAATGTCAATATTGATGTCTCCTATAAAAATTTCCATGTCAAAGACTTGAGTTTTAGTGAAATATTCATTAAGATCCCGAATATATTGTTGAACATTCGTAGACGGTGGCCTATAGGATGCCGTTATGCCGCAATTGATTCCCTCTACCTCGATGCGCATGCGCAGAATATTAGTTTGTGAGAATTTAATTACGTCTACCTCTGCTCTTAAATGACGTATGACGTATACAAGTAATCCATCGTTTTTATTATATTGTGATTCATTAGTAAACAAATCATAACCATCAATTAGATACTGTAATTTATTAGTTATATTCCAACATTCAGACAGGACAATAACATCTATTTTTTTCAATTCCAACACTTTAAGATATACCATCAATTCATCATAATGTTTACGAATACTCCTGATATTAAAATGAACAACATTCAGAAAACTGACTCCCTCAAGCCCCTCTCGGGCCTCCCCAATATCTTTATACACTTTTGTATCTTCAGCTTGTAAATTTTCAAAAAAATCAACCATTACATACGAAAAACAAATATACTAACCTCGCTCATGTGAACAAATGGATTTTAAACTATTTATAAATGTTAACAAAAAACAAGCCCAATATTATCAAAAAAAAACAATACAAATATTTTTCCATCAGCACTACAAAATACAATTTAATCTCTTAAGCTAGCTCTTCCTATTTTTGGCTCACGTTCTTCAATAGCATTATGTTCTTTCATCTTCTTCAGTTCCTCATAATGGATACGGGTAGTCGTCATATAAGTTCGTTCATTCCATCGTATTTTTATTCGTCCATTACTTGACCATACATTTTTATATCCAAATTCTCGAACGGCATCCTTAAATATGTTATATCGATTTTTCGTGAGATCTTCTTTAATTCCAATTTTTGAGTTATAGAATAATTTCTTCTTGGCAAGTAGGTTCTCTCTGTGTTTTTCATTGTTAAATTTTATGAGAATCGATCTTTGTTTATTTTCGACCTTTTTTCCAACACGATAACATTTCGAAATATGTTCCTCGTTGAAATCAATATTTAGATCCTGGCATATGCCGATGATTTTATCTGCTACAATTTCCTTTTGTGTTTCCGGAATACCATTTATTATTAGGTTTCTCGATTTCATGTCTTGTTGAAGTTGGTCAATTTTATCTTCGCTCTCTTTTAGCTGTTGAATGATATTTGTATTAGCGTCTTCAGTACGCTTTTCAAACAGTTCAATCACTTTCTCCATAATTTTCTCAATGTACGAATGCATAACTTCCGCCACTGTTTCCCTAACAATTTCTTTGATTTCAGCCTTATTTTCCCTAGTAAGACCCATAATGCTTTATTTCGATTTTGTTTGTTAAGACACTGATATATTTATCGTAATTCGGCTTGTTTCGTGATTTGTAACATATGTTCCGAAGCGAGGTATAGAAGATGTTACTCCGATGGAGTCATAAACACGAATGATTATAGACTGAATGCTTTCAAAAATCCATATTTCCAATGAATTGATAAGGAAGGTGAGTATTACAACATTCATCCTGAATCCACCTCTGTGCATCCATATTCTTTGACCTCAAACGAATCGGGATAATTTTTATTTTGGTCAGAATTTATATATCAAGCTGCGCGTCCCTTTGTTGACGAATTTCCGCTAACGGATTTCAAGAGCGCATCATTCAGTTCTTGTCCGAAGCCCGTATTCGCCGGTAATTTTTTTCTGAAAAAAAAACCTAAATTACTTTTTTTCATTTCTGTGCTTCATCGAACTCATATGCTGTAAGGTGATAGGAAATTTGAATTAGCATGTTTTCTGAGAATCCGATGGGGATATTGTGAACGCGAATAAATTCATTCAGAGAAAAGAAATTCTGAATATTCAATAAGTGGAAAAAAATGTCATATAAAGGATTTAACAGAAATGACCATAGGGTTAGATATGCTTCGGGTTGCTTCTAATAAATGATGCATTTACAAAAATTACCCTCTAAATCTAAAACGATGAAACACCGGTTCTTGTTCATCTAGTTTATAAATAGGAGTTTACATTCATATATGTCCAATTTGACTCACTCTGTACTATTGGTTGGAACTTATCATACCATCAAGTTGAAATGAATTCAACCTTATGTTTGGCTTACGTAGGTATGTTCGCAATATCAACGTAAACATTAACTTTAAGATTGTTAACACTTATATTTTTAACTTTTGAAGCCTATATTTCAACTTTAAGTTTGACTAACGTTTATTGTGAGCACTCATAATACAGGGTCTTTCACGAGGAACCTCACCCATATTTATACGGGAAACTACTGAACGTATTTTCATGAAATTCAGCACTTACAAGTATTTCACGATGCTGATGAAATCTAAAATATTTTCAAGGCATGAGCACCTCCGGTTTTTCCGGAAATGACGTCAACTTCCGTTTTTCAAATTAGAACACCATTTTTTTATTGCAGAAATAGATTCCTTAGAAAATTTCAAGTTATTTCGATGTAACATTTTTCAGTTTTGGTTGGGAAATTCTCTCTGAGCGGGAAAATTCGAAAAAAAAATCGAAAATAGAGCTCCGCTGAAACAAGAATAACTTCGAGGTTTTTGAATGGAAAATCGTGACAAATCAATTTTTTCAAATTAGAACCCCATTTTTTTATGGCAGATATTGAATCTACGTTGAAAAATAATGTGAGTGTATGCATCACACCCTTGCCCTAAAATGGATATTAACTCAGAAAATATCCATTTTAGGGCAAGGGTGTGATGCATACACTCACATTATTTTTTAACGTAGATTCAATATCTGCCATAAAAAAATGGTGTTCTAATTTGAAAAACGGAAGTTGACGTCATTTCCGGAAAAACCGGAGGTGCTCATGCCTTGAAAATATTTTAGATTTCATCGGCATCGTGAAATACTTATAAGTGCTGAATTTCATGAAAATATGTTCAGTAGTTTCCCGTATAAATATGGGTGAGGTTCCTCGTGAAAGACCCTGTATTGTTGAAAGAAAATTCAATGAACGTAGTGAAACCTGAGATTGAATCGAATAGCCTGGGTGCAATGCATTGCAGATTATTAATGAAGTTTTCTTACTTTCTGTTCGATATTCGAACATTTCCATTAAATTCAAATATTCATAATGGAAAATAACGGCGACAAATTCTATCGTTTTGAAGCGAATTCCATGGAGCAGTCGATCGAAACCTGCTGACTGGAGGAAAAGCTGCGGAAACGGAGAGCATTTACAGGGAGTGACGTCAAATCGGGTGACCTGCGGCAGCCAATATTGTTTTAAGTCGAAATAGTACCTATATAATCTTAGATTTTCATCAATTCCTCCTTACATTTAAGTGTCGATTCCCAACCAAGAAACGACACTTTCTGTATAGCTTATAATTAGGTAGAGTCTACCACATTTAACCTCTGTGAAGATCATTGTAGTCGCGGCTTTTTTTCAACAAACCTCTCTTGAGTCGACCCAATTTTCAATTTTTTTTAAATCATACATAATCTTTTATTGTAAAATGATATCATATAAACCATCTGGAAGAAATGGGAAAACATAATTGTCCGACAAAAATCGTGTGGCTTTGAGCGTGTTTATACCAACATGATCATGACCGAAAATGGAACTTTTTCAAAATATTAGTATCCTCTTGATTTTTTCAGAATCGGTTGATATAAGCAGATGAAATGTAAAAATGCAATTGTCCGACAAAAAATGTGGCGTTTTTCTCGTCCGACAAATGGAAAGCGACGATTTTTTGAGAAAAAAAATATGGATAATGTTTTCGTATTCTTATTCTCTCTTCACCTTGAGAATACAATGAAGTGCACCAGATGTCCAACAAAAAAAATGTGGTGTCCATTCAAAAATAATGTTATAAATAAATATTTGATTTTCTGCCGATCATTTAAGAAGGATGAAGGATGTGCTGAATACTACCATTCAACGGTACGACAAAAAAAACTCGGCAATTTTTCAGTCCACCGAATGAAAGTTATGGGTCTCGTGAGACTCCGTTTTCATAACTAACATTTTCAATCGTTATATTTGACATTTAAATTTCGATGAAAGTTATTTACTTCATGTGTTCCTGCAGGCTGAAGCTCTAATGATAAATATGAGAAAGTGGACTAGCAAAATAAAAAATGCACAAACTGAATTTTTCTGCTCCAGTTGAATATGGAATCTCCAGCCCAGGTCGAGTCGCAAATTCTTCGAAAGGAGAGTAGCGGAATACCAAGGGTTGAAAAAATAGTTTGGTAATTTTCCCTATAAATATGAGTGCTGTTTCGGTTTTGATTTCGAACCACAGTCCTCTGTAGTCTGAAACTGCGTAGACGAATTAAAGTGTGTTGCCGAATGTTCTCTTCTTGAAATAATTCGTGTTTTATTCTATTTGACAGTTTTTCCGTTGTTTCCGATATAATATTCTCAGTAGTGATGGAGTGTTTTTTGTGTAAATATTTGAATTCATAACCCTGGCTTCAAAACGAAAAGGGACGAAGTGAAAAAATTCACAGCTGACATCCTTACGGCCGTTTTCAATAACCGATCTATCCCTCGAAACGGCCGATATATAGGTACTAGAGATCGAGCAATCTCAGTACGAGTACGCCACTGGATTGCTATCAGAAAAGTGCCTGTATAATGTTTTTATTTCAACATCCTAGCATCAACAGAAACGGAGATAATGACCAAAGTTGAAATCGCCCAAATTTCAATTTTGGCCTATAACTCGGAAACAAAAGAAGATAGAGGAATGCAGTTGATGGTATTATCAGTTTCTAGAAAAAAAGAGGACTATAAGGTGGCATTCATTTTTCTCTATCTCCTCGGGTTAAAAAGTTTTAGTTCATGTAGCACCAATTTTGCCCACCCTGTACATGCGTATTGAGGTTGAATACTCCTGGCGACTAATAAAAGATATAAAAGCATTAAGTAGTTTTCTATAGAAGTTATATAAGGGCCCCATATGTAATATAAGAGAATATTTAAAAACTCAAAAAAATCGTCTACATATTTTCATTTGTCGGACAAGAAAAACGCCTTATTTTTTTTGTCGGACAATTGCATTTTCATGTTTCATATGGTTATATCAACCGATTCTAAAAAAATCAGAAGGGTATTAACAATTTAAAAAAATGCGATTTTCAGTCATATCAATGTTGGTATATAGAAACGCTCAAAGCCACACGATTTTTGTCGGACAATCATGTTTTCTCATTTCTTCCAGATTTGTTTTATGATTGCATTTTACAAAAAACGAGTATGTATTATTCAAAAAAATTGAAAAGATGGTCGACTCACGAGAGGTTTACTGAAAAAAAGCCGCGACTACAAAAATTTTCACGGAGGATAAATGTTGTAGACACTACCTAATAAACCTATAGAGAAAGTAAGAAAACTTTATTAATAATTTGCAATTTGTCCCCTCGGCACCCAGACTAGAAATATTTGGCGTTGATCAGGAAGATGCTAGGAAATTTTGAATTGATCCAAATGTTGGAGATTAACCCGTTACAAAAATTCAGTTCCATCTCGTCCTATTCAGTCCATACAGTAGCTTCAAGCATTCGTTGATAATAATTATGATTGAGGTAGCCCTTACCCTAACTATGACCGCTTAAAATATTCATATCCCCCTTGTAACGTGAATCATAAAAGGATCACTCCATGTGCCTATTAGCATAAAGTATGTTTCCTCTTTCTGCCACACTGTTATTTTATTGGAGAATTAGACGGCTATTCGTTCACAAAGACCGCCCAACAAGGTCCTAATTTACCGTATTACTGTAACATAAACTGGCTCTAGGCTCCAGTTGCTGTCAGTCGGTTGAATGGCAACATTTGACAAGCTGTCAACCCCTGTAATTTGCAGGGGCTAATCCCCAAAGGTCGTCTACCAGAATATGGATGTTAGTGGTATCAACTTCAGCATGAATGGAGTTAACAACTACCAGAAAGTGAGTTTAATTTTTCGGTTTTCTATTCAGAATTTGAAACCAAGTTGTAACTCTATTCTATTATTGGGGTGTTGGGTTCGAGCCGAATGAATAGGATATACTACAGTAGTGTATCTGATCACCCGAATCTCTGATTCTCTGCGATTGAATTGAATCGTAAAAGCATTGAATTATTATTGATATTTTTGTCGATTAGTCGAAATAAAAATAAATAGTCTTTATAGAGAAGCTTTTGGGTTTCCTGTACAGGATTCCCCAAAATAGACTACCCATTCTAATATTCGAATTAAAATGTTTTTAGTTACCAAAACGAACTTTCTATTATTCTAAATTACAGCTTAATCTTTGGGATTTATGGTGAGTAATAAATATTTGAATAATTTAATTATAACTTTTAAAAATCCCGTCTTCTAAATGACCTCCACCAACTTCTACACATTTTCCATTATATTAGATGAAAAGTGGTTCATTACGCGGCGTAGCAAACCTTCGTCCATTATTCCTTCAACTTCTTCACGAATTTCGACTTTGAGTTCCTCGATTTTACATGGTCCACTCGCAAGCACTTTGGCTTTTAAATATCCCCTCAGGAAAAAAATCGGGTGCCGTTGAGTCGGGGGACCTCGGAGGCCAAGGCAAATCTCCGAATCGAGAAATGAGTCGGCTATTCAACATTTCTCGCAGAACCCTCATTGAGTTTCTGGCGGTATGGGCTCTTGCCCCCGTCTTATTGGAATAGTATAAGGCATTGTTTAGTAATTCACGTCTATTCAATTCTGGAATGAGGAATGTCTCTAGCATGTTTACGTATTATTCGGATGTTGCTGTTACAGCGCGGTTATTTTCATCCTCAAAAAATTATGGAGTAATAATACCAAATGATCCTTCTCTACACCACACAACAACTTTTGGGTTATGAAGCTTCTTTGTGAAGATTTCACGAGGATTTTCATTCGAACATGCCTCTCAAATAAAAATTTGCTCCGTCGCGTCGCTCATTAGGAAACTGTGAATTGCTCCTTGATGTAAATCCAAAAATTCTGGACAAAATGCTAACCTTGCTTCTTTATCTTGATTGCTAAGGTACTGTGCCATTTGGTATTTATAGGGATAAAATTTTAACTGCTTTTGAATATTTTTAGGATAAGGCTTTGTCGATTAGCAGACCTTTTAGGACTTCTTGAAAGCGCAATACATTTGTTGTCCTATAACTCATTCTCATATTTTCAAGTTTGATGTTCTTTGCGATCTATTAGTCAGATTGTGAATTTGACTGAGATAATTCATTAAACATCATTAGCCAACAATGATCGATTTTGTGTGAGTCTGTTGTGTGCTTGATATGCTGTCATATTTTTATTGTTTATATTTTTCGCCATGAATGAGTCTCAATATAGACTTCGATAAATAGAAATTTTTGATAACTCGAATCAAATTGGTTGGCAGTAGCGCCAAGATTGAAGATTATTGTAATTTTCATTCGATAAGTCGAACTTCTATAACTCGAATATCTTGATACCTCGAACGAAATATTTGGCGGCACATTCGATTAGTCGAATTTTTTGCATCAGGAATTCCTCGTTTACGTGTGATTTTAACGAATCGTTTCATAGCTCAACCGCATGCCGTGAAATCATTTCAGTTCTTTAGTTGTAAATTGTGAGGTTTCACGACAATATCGCTAACGAGATGTCGTCGAAACGTAGTTACATACTTTGAAAACTGTATCTCTTGAAAACATAGACTTTTAAATGAAGTGGAAAGTGGTGCACGAAAGAAAGATATAGCTTTAAAGTATGGCGTCCCAGCCAACACTGTATCTACTATTAAAAAAAAGGAAATAATTATCAGTGCATTAGAATCATTGCCAAAGAAATCAAGAGAAAGGTTGGAATATGCATAATGTAGAACACTGACGACTGTAAGGAAATATCATGTTCCCTACAGTAAGGAAATGCACATTTCCTAACAGTTGGGTAATCTTGACTGTTTCTATGAGAAATGTTGAAAGGAATGTAAAATTTCCTAACGATTTGCGAAAAATGTGATTTTTTCAATAACTCGAAGTCTTGATAACTCGATTTTTTTTCTACCAGATCATGATTCGAGTTATCGAAGTTCGACTGTATATACAAAATTTCCGCTTTTTCATAGCACGGTCCTATATCATTTCATATTATATTGATCTCTGGGATCCATATTATCTCAATCATATTTCTATTAACAACATCAATATGGCTATTCACAGTCGCAGAGTGAAGCCAAATCGTTGCTTAGAATTGGATTGTTCGCATGCGTCAACTAGAAATTCAAAAATTGCGTAGAGGTTATGTATATTCCCAGTGTCAACAAGAAGATAGATATCGCGAATGAAAATATGTCACTTAATTATTCGCTGTTCACTTCTAAAATATGAAAAGATGTTAACAACGACATACATAATATCACATAAATTGTTAGGTTATGATCGAAAGAATTCACATGAGGTTATGGATGAATGGATGCCTATTCTACTCACGACAGGATACAATGTGTCAGAGAGAGACAGAATTAGTTAGTTATTTTGATTCTCATTTCTTAATATTGCACATGCGCAAATCGGGATTCTTACCAAAGCGTAGCTTCAATTTTCATTGGCTCATTGTGCATATTGGAATTATTAGATATACAGGGTGGCCAAGCGATTGACGTCTAAAAGGAAAAAACAGGTCCCTCGTGTCATGGGCTATTCGAATCTTTGAGAATTTTCGACTTGACACTCTTGAAAAAGATATCAAAAAAAAAGTACAAGACTTCTCTGTGAAACTCTTCTGTAACTTAATCTCCATGAGCATGAATTGTACTTTTATACATAAAATAACCAGATTCGTAACTTTGATAAAAATTATGGAAATGTTGGTCTCAAGTGAAAAAGTTACGTGAATTGGATTATGATCCGAATTTTCGAATCAAAATTAAAAATATAAAAAAGCTAATTCACGTTTTTTCAGTATGCTTAAAAACTGCGCTCAACAGTCAGCTTTTAGAATTATTGATATAAAATGGTACTTAACACTCTACTTTTGCGAGAATTAGCGTTCAAAGTCATCGAGGTGGAAAAAAGACATTTACTACAAAATTATTTTTTGCCATTTTAAGAATTTTCTGATCGAGTTATGATAGAAAATGCTGAAAATTAATGAAAATTATTCTACACCTTCCTAGAAAATTTTCTTTTAATCGCATAAAACCCGCCCTGTTCTTTCTTAGGACACGTTCGACTTCTCTTAAATCAATCAAACGAAAAAATCGATGGGATTGAGGTCAGGTGAGCGTAAGGGCCCTTTGATTGGTCGACTGCGTCCGATCCATGTTCGGGTATCGTTCATTCAAGTGGTTAATCGAAAATTGTTCTCGAAAATTTAAATAATCCCTATCGGTTTTTCATTGCTCTTTTCATGAAAACGATGAAATGTCTTATAAAATTCGCGACTTTGCAGATAACCGCGTTTTTTGTAATGAAGGGCCGATAAGCCGGAATCAAGACGTTTTCATCGACGCGACCTCGTCTGAATTTTTGAACATCCTTCCTTTTCACCTCCCCTCCGGAAAAATAAAACTAGATTTTCCCCTGACCATCGGTTAATTCTGATTTCGCCGATCGAATGTCAAGAAGTGTTTGAACGATACCCGAACAGATGGATCGGAAGCAGCGGACCAATCAAGTGGCCCTCACTTTCACCTGACCTTAATCCCATCGATTTTTTCGTTTGGGGTTACTTCAAAGAAATTGTTTACGCCCGAGAATGTTCGAGTGAAGACGAGCTGCGACTGAAGATAAGACAAGCCGAACGTGTCCTAATAGGCCTACCACACGCTCGAGCTTCACCACAGTTTGGCTTGCGCAAACCGGCTTGAACACTGAGCGTGTGGTTGGGAAAACTGTATACCGCCAAACCCCACGGCTTGGCTTGTGTAACTTTCGACTTGCTTGAAATTTTGCCTTTGCAAGCCCGGCTGCATATTCATATGTTACCGACACAAACACACAATCGGTTTTCCGAGCGATGCCGAACACGTAATAATAAGTTGCCGACGTAATTCTTAGTTTGTCTGTAACTTAACTATTATGCGAGTAGTGGTTTTATCAAACAAGTGCATTCAGTTATCGCAATATTGCATATTTTTAATACTGCTTATTTCATTACCAAAATGATAAAATGAACCTAGTTACTTTAGAGAATTTACCAAAACTTTACCAATATTCTACTGAGGGTACTATACTGATATTATAAAGAGGAAAGATTTGCTATTTCGTGTGTTTGATACGATTTGGCTCAAAAAGTACTGGACCGATTTCAGAAATTCTTTCACGCTTAGAAAGCTACATTATCCCTGAGTGACATAGGCTATACTTTTCACCCAAAAAAATTGAGCATACCTACTATAACTTCAATAATTATAAAAAAATCATAATCATAATAAGTTGCCGACGGAATTCTTAGTTTGTTTGTAACTTAACGATTATACAAGTGGTGGTTTTATCCAGTGAACTCTTAGGCTGGAAACATATATTTTGTTCAGACTGTAATAATCAATCATCCTCGCTAATATATCAAGTTTTTTTTTCAATACCTGTTATATGTATAAGGTGCCGATGGACTTGTTGCTTGTATAACTGTATAAGTTACCGACAGAATCCTAAAGTTACGTCGGTAACTTATATGAAATCATTCGGCTTCTCGACGTGCTTGGTTGTGTCGGTAACATATGAATATGCAGCCCGGCTTGCGCAAAAGTTCTTCGTTCAGACGCATTGTTATCGTGTCGACGACTTCGTAAATAAAGAGGCTTGCACGCACTTAACTGTGCCGTGTGGTAGCAACTATTGTGTTCAAGCTTTACGTGCGAGATGCCTGCGCAAGCCAAACTGTGGTGAAGCTTGAGCGTGTGGTATGCCTAACCTAAGAGGCCTACCACACGCTCAAGCTTCACGACAGTTTGGCTTGCGCAAACCGGCTTGAACACTGAACACTGAGGGAAACTGTATATAATTCTCCCAACCACACGCTCAGTGTTCAGTGTTCAAGCCGGTTTGCGCAAGCCAAACTGTGGTGAAGCTTGAGCGTGTGGTAGGCCCACAAGAGAGAACAGGGCAGGTTTTATGCGAATATAATGGGCCTACCACACGCGCAAGCTTCACCACAGTTTGACTTGCGCAAACCGGCTTGAACACTGAACACTGAGCGTGTGGTTGGGAGAATTATATACAGTTTCCCTCAGTGTTCAGTGTTCAAGCCGGTTTGCGCAAGCCAAACTGTCGTGAAGCTTGAGCGTGTGGTAGGCCTCTAATGGGCCTACCACACGCTCAAGCTTCACCACAGTTTGGCTTGCGCAAACCGGCTTGAACACTGAACACTGAGCGTGTGGTTGGGAGAATTGTATGCAGTTTACCTCAGTGTTCAGTGTTCAAGCCGGTTTGCGCAAGCCAAACTGTGGTGAAGCTTGAGCGTGTGGTAGGCCTATAAGATAATTTTCTAAGAAGGTGTGGAATATGTATTGAGGTGGCCACTTCGAAAACCTACTGTGAGTTTTATAAATAAATTTCTTTTTATTTACATTATGATGTGTGATTTATTGCCATATCTTTTTCTTTTTCTATCTTGAACTTTTCTTGACCAACATCTAAAGCTAATTTTCAGCATTTTCTATCATAACTTGATCAGAAAAATCCTGAAATGGCAAAAAATAATTTTGTAGTAGATGTCTAGTTCTTCGATTTTTCCCACCTCGATGACTTTGAAGGCTGATTCTAGCAAAAGTGGAGTGTTAAGTACCATTTTTTATCAATGATTCTAAAAGCTGACTGTTGAGCGCAGTTTTTGAGCATTCTAAGGAACCGTGAATTAGCCTTTTTACATTTTTAATTTTGATTCGAACATTCTTATCATAATCCAATTCACGTAACTTTTTCACTTGAGACTAACATTTCCATGATTTTTATCAAAGTTACGAATCTGGTTATTTTATGTATAAAAGTACAATTCATGGAGATTAAGTTACAAAAGAATTTCACAGAGAAGTCTTGTACTTTTTTTAATATCTTTCTCAAGGTGGTCAGGTCGAAAATTCTCAAAGTTCATGAAAAAATTCAGAACTCGAAAACCGTGAAAAATCGCATAACATACATGGGGGTGATTCGAATAGCCCATGACACGAGGGACCTGTTTTTTTCAATTTGACGTAAATCTCTTGGCCACCCTGTATAATCTCAATGAACTGCCCAATCAATGGCAATCAATTCTAAGTAATGACAAATTGACAGTGTTAGATAACTTCATCCGATTAATTTGTACCTTGATATGTTATTAAAAGGAAACACTGGTCTCTACTATCGACTTCATACAGATAAAATGAGAATATTCAACATTCATATGGAAGCCTTTATACGAGAGATATGAAATAAAATAATTTTCAGAATAGTTGATTTGCTTTTCGAAATCATCTCACGACTTTCACAAGGCAAATTGCTGGCATTTCAATGAAAAATATCTCCCTCTTATAAGTGAAAATAATTTGAAATATGGGAGAAAAGATGCTAGTTTACAAACAGGGTCATGGAACATTCAATTATGCACCCATTCGAATCAAATAGATGCAAGTTTTTATATTAAATGGTTGTCAAATTGTGTTAAAATCGTAACGTAAGATTCATTTTCTGAAATGGATTTATGAACCCTTATTGAAATAGCCCAAATTCGAGCTTAACTCAATAACAAGAAACGATCGACAATTTCTGTTTTTACTAATGGGTTCTCGAAGAAAAAGAACTTAAAACCTGGTGTTAATTTTTACCTAGGAAATGCTGGAAATGTAGTTCCGGGATATTGAATGCTGCCCACCCTGTACATAAATTTCAGGAACAATCTGATGAAGAGATTCCATAAACTCCGAACTACACGGTCTAGGGATACTTTTAGATGGACTTACCCTATATTAGTAACAACACTTCGGAGTGTCTATTTCGGAGTTCAATTCAGTCATTGTTTACCTGCTATGAATTTCGTTCTCCACTTTTATTAAATATCTGATACGGTGTTCTCGAATTCGATTACATTCTTCAGAAGAATTCCACGGCAGATTTCGGAGTGAATGAATACACAATAACTCCCAATGATGCGTATGGTATAGGGAAGTCGGAGATTTAATTGAATTTCATGCTGCCAGTTCCTCATTGTTGACAGCAAACGTATATATCTATGCAAAGTCACAATTCTATTGTCAGCCGAAACAATAAGGCGGCAAACTACCCCTCCAACTCTCAATCCTGTGTTTCATCTTGTAACTCGTCATCAACAGTCCGTAGTATATTACTTTGTAATATGGGGCCAAAACTGAATATAAATTTCAAATTACTCACTGAAGATTGTGGATTGCTTATTTTCAATGTTTCTATAAAGTGAATTTCTTGTTGCAGCGAACAATAATTGTTTTTGCAACAAGAATGAAAAAAAAACTTTGTAATGACATTGGCAACAAAATGATATCGTATAGTAAATCCATTTATACAGTATACTTCGATACATTAGGTTTTCAATGAGATCCTGATCTATTTCGACTTTAAAACTTTGACAGTGGGTTTCACAAAGCGTGATCACCGGTGATCGGAGCTTGACCCTACTAGAGCCTAGAATCAACTCGATTTGACAGTTGAAATATGGAATCAAATACCTATTTACGGTCATTTTTCGATCAACGACTGTTGATTCGCGATCACGGTCGAAATGAGTTTCACGAAGCTTTTTCAAATTTTGATTGTCGATCACCGTCCCTCAACAGAAGAAATATTTGTTGATTTTAGAATTTTGGGCGATCAAGCTGATTTTCAAGGGAATGAAACACGATATTGTAAATGAATAATCTGATGATGTTTTTTTTTTTCTACAAATTCCTAGCCAAAAAATCATCAGGATAAAGGCAAAGTACAATTCAAACATCATTGACGGAATTCTTGAAAGAAATGGAACCACACTAATATTTTGACAAAAATTTAATAACAGCTTTAACTGTAAATTTTCAAAATATAAGCCCCCCTCCTCCATACATTCATTGATTATTCTACGAACTTTGATCTTGTTAGAGGTGCTAAATGTGGATTTCTCTCGTTAAAAGTTCCTTCTGCCCTTTCTAATATTTTGTTACATTCACCATAAATGAAGAACATATTGAATACATCACTGCTACGGTAATTCTGATTTTGCATAGTGCCCGATTAATCAAACAACAAGTACGAATGATAATTCTGAACAATGCATTATGAACAGGCACTTAGCGAGGGGGGGGGCTCGGGGGCCCCTCGGGGGAAAATAAACAAAAACTAATGCTAAAATAAAAATGCTTGTATTTGATGCGTCTCTGTAAACGTTCTTCAACGCACAGGTAGGTACGCTTTCCTCGGACTGTCAATCTCGTTTTTACGAATTTATCCAACCAATGTAGTTGTTCTCATTACCTGATGATACTGACCCATTAAGTATTTTACAATAAATATTTGAAAACAATTTATTCTCGACCCTCTCAAACCTATGCATTTCAATAAGAATCCTTCTGACATTGCCTGTATCTGTAGCTTCTGGCGAGCCATCTTTCTCAAAATTAAAAATCATAAAAATTATTTAATATTGACAATGCTTCAAGAAAGATTGTCTGGACTAGCAATATTAGCAATTGAATAAGAAATTCTTGATGGTATCAATATTAGCGATATAATTGATGAATTTGCAACAGCCAAGTCTAGGAAAATATCGCTACTATAATAGCTATTTTTTATTTTTCTACTGTACCTAGCTTTCTTTCTTGATTTTATGAGGAAGGGTATTTTTTAAAGAAGTACCTGCATATTTTTCAAATTACCTAAGTATAAGTAGAAAGTGATACTTTTATATGAATATATATGGAATATATGGAATAAATTCGATAACAAATAAACTAGGGCATGTTGGGAAAAACGCTCGGACACGTCGATTTGTAATTTTAAATGCGCATATTATTCAAGAAAATAATATTATATAGGATGTTCCATGTGACCGTGGTCAATACCAACCTTCTTATTTCAAAGGCAACCCCCTGTATATTATTTATTTTTTGGATTCTTCAGAGAATTCTAGACACAATTCATGCACAATGTCCTATACCTATCTTTAACTATTTCGGAAGTATTAAGTGTTTTCAGATTTATTGCAAAAATCAACGTTTTAAATAAAAATTATTTTGTTTCACAAATTCGATACATTACACTTGGAACCTAATAATTAATACTGATTATTTCTTATTTATTAAAAAAACAAAAAAAACATTAATGTCAATGTAGGAAATGTTCAAAATGCTCGCCGCAAACGTCTTGGCAACACACTAATCTGATGTAGAATTGTCATCTAACGTTACTCAACATTTCTTCTCAGTAATGTTTTTTGCTAACTTTCTTCATATAAAGAGATAAATGGGAAATAAGTATTGAGTGTAGTGTATCGAATTTGTGAAATAAAATAATTTTCATTTGAAATGTTAATTTTTGTAAAAAATCTGAAAACACTTAATATTTCCGAAAAAGTTGAAGATAGGTAAAGGACATTGTACATGAATTATGTCTAGAATTTTCTGGAGAATCCAAAAAATAAATAATATACAGGGGGTTGCATTTGAAACAAGAAAGTTGGTATTGGCCACGGTCGCATGGAACACCCTATGTAATTTCATTTTCTTGAAAAATATGCGCATTTAAAATCACAATCGACGTGTACGAGCGTTTTTCCTAACACCCCCTCATTTATTCGTTAACGAATTTATTCCATTTGGCTGTTACACTCTGTATGTATACATTAGCCAATATTTCTGTTTTTTGTTCTTGAAAAAATGTGATTTTTAGTTTTTGGTTATTTTCATAGTATTTATCAACAGAGTGTCTGTACCCTACTAGTCAAGGAAATGCTTCAAAGTGGTTGTGAACAAGAATGTATTTCGAGTTATTTATTTCGTTATGATTTTATTCTGTTTTTTTGTTCTGTTGTGTTTTGTTTGTTTTATATTTCAGTCTACAAAGAGATATCTAATTTTTGACTTCTAAAGTTCAGTTTTTCGATTTATTTCAAGCACCTAGCTACCTACCCACCTAATAAATAAAAAAATCCAATATGCCTTAAGGGGCGCCAAAATTCTTTTTTGCTCACAGGCGCCAGTAGCCCTTGCGGGGGCCCTACCCTGTATAATATTTACTCATAATTCATACAAGAAGCAGTATCACCGTACTTCCCTTTGTTTCACTGTTGCAAAAAAATTTTCTTACAATGAGGTATTTTGAAGATATAACACTAATTTGTGACACTCTTTCTGTCAACAAATTTGACAATCCGGCTATAGCTCAACAATAGCTTGAAGTGGTTACGCATATAATACATCAAATTAGTGCAGAATTGAACGAAGAATCCAAATATGCTAATATGCATGAATAAACAGGGTGTTACATTTGAAATAACGAAGAATAGATAGATAACTGTCATTTATTGCAGAGCAAATGGCCATCGACCTTGGGTCCTTCAGCCTGTTCTTTCAAATACATTTTTTTTTTTTTTACGTCCGTGTGAGGGGAAAACCCTTTATGGGCACCGAGAGGGTCCGCACTCTCGGTAGTGTGAGAATCCAAGATCTTGTTTGGTTACTCACTAAAAACCCCTCACACTTAAATGGAGGAGTTCTTCATCCTGCCCTCGTAGCGTCCCTTAACAAAAGAGATAAGCTGCAAGTGGCTTCTAGACTTCATGGGACCTGATGATATGAAGTGACCCGAGCAACACTGCTTTCTGCATTCTGTGCGCCAATACCTCGGCCAGTGATCTGCAGGCCGGGATAATCTTCAGTTCATCCACGTAGTTGGCTCTCATTCCACCGAGACATCCTATGATTAGTACGACCATCCTAACTTTATGACCTGGGTATAAAGTTCCAAGCTCGAACATAAGATCTTTGTACTTTTGCCTCTTCTGTTCTTCTTTCATCACAACATTATTTTCAGCAGGGGAGGAGAATTCCACGACAAATAACTCCTTCAGCTCCTTGTCCAGAAGAAGTATGTCTGGCTTAACAGCATTGATCTGTCGTGTTGTTGAGACAGGATAGTTCCAGCATATGCGAGCTCTTTCGTTCTGGATCACCGCTTCAATCTCCAGAGGCACATATGGTAGCATCGGTTCCTTGTCTATCTCATACGCGGCTCTCAGATGGAAGTATAGAATTCGTAGAGCCGCGTTGTGTCTCTCTACATACCCTGATGGAGCATGGACTCTGCAGAAGGATGTGCATAATCGTTTCCTGTTGCCTATGGCAAGCCCTGCAAGTTGTTGGGGTGTCCATTTTCATGATGTTCATTTTATACATTATTATTATATTTCACGTATTGTACAAAAAAAAAAAGGAACAATAATAATTTTTATGTTAAATTCCAAATATACTGTATAGGGTCTGTCTCGGGTGTTTTCTTGAGGAGCTATGATTGTTATCATCTTGGTAGAGGGCTAATACATCTTCTTGTCTTCTGAGTTTTGCAACAAATCTGGTTAAAAGGGTATTTAGCCTGTATCTTATTGGCTCAATGCTGGTGCTTGAATATAGTAAGTCGTTTGGTGGATTATGGAGTATATTATTTGGGTGCCTCATTCTCTTAATGGTTCTAAGAGCTGTTGTCTCTGCTACTTCTATATTTCTCAGTGCTGGTCTTTTACAGTTGATGAATATTGGGTGAGCATACTCTAGTAGTGGGCGGCAAATTGTTTTGTAGATTTTTGCTGCCGTGTTAGTGTTGATACCTTGTTTCCGGTAGGCTAATTTGCTGAAATGTTTTGCTATAGAAATAATCTTCTTTTTCATATTCTTAGTGTGAAGATTAAAATTTAATTTATCATCAATTTGTACTCCCAAGTATTTTATTGAAGGCGCTGGTTGGATAGTTTTACCATCGAGTTGTAGCGTAGGTGATGTTGCTGAAATCCTGTGATCAAACAAAATAAATTGTGATTTTTCAATATTTACTTTCAATCTCCACTTTTTGAACCAATTCTGAATGTTTTCTAGCAGATCTTGTATTTTCTTCACGCATTTATCTAGTGTTTTTGCATGTGCTATCAGTATTGTGTCATCTGCGAACTGTAGTATGTAAAGGTCGTCGGCAGTTTCTATTATTATGTCGTGGCAAAATATATTGAAGAGTAGAGTTGACAGTGGGGAACCTTGAGGTGTTCCTTGTTCAGGACAGAAATAGCCAGAAGAGCTTGTGCCTACTTTTACTTCCAATTTCCTCTTTTCTAAGAATTGTTTACACAACCTGATCAGTTCGGCGGGGACTCCTGTCTTGTACAATTTATACAACAATCCTTTGTGCCATATGCTGTCGAAGGCCTTTTCAATATCTAAGCTTATAGCAGAAGTTTTATGTGATTTGAGAGTTGCATTTTGGGCATTTGATACGAGTATTGTGAGTGGATGGGCTGTTGATCTTTCATTTCTAAATCCAAATTGAAAGTTTGGAATATGCTGTTCTGTATGAGGTATCATGAGCGTTTTAATTATTTTTTCGTACAATTTTCCTAGCACAGGCAGTAGAGTGATGGGCCTGTAGCTTCCTGCTCGTTGTTTATTTGTGTTCGGCTTGGGAATATTTATGATCTGACCTGTTTTCCATATTTCCGGAAATATACCCTCATTGATGCAGAATTCATAAATTTTAATAATGTGTAGGTGTATTCTTTCGTCTAGTCTCTTCAATATAATCCATGGTATGTTGTCTTTTCCTGGGAAGCTATTTTTAATTTTGTGTAGTTGTTGGTAGTAATCCGTCTCATCCAATTTTGTTATTCCTCTAGAGCGGTTCTGGTAGGTGAAGTAATTCTTGTACCATTCTTCAATCATGGACTTAGTAGTTTTATTATAGCTGTCATCTTCATTGAACCCTATACCTTTCTTTATAGTGTTCGGCAAATAGTTGTGCTTTTTCAGGATCTGTGATATATTCCTTGTTGTTTTCTATCAGATTAGGTATATTAGGGAATTGTTTATACTTTGACAACTTGTTAATTTCTTGATAATTTTTTTTTCCTTTCGATTCATTTATTTTGTTGCAAGCTACAATCCAATTATTTTCTCTGAACTGCTGTATCATGCGTTGTATATTTTTATTGTAGTTATTCAGTTCTTTTTTGAATTGTGGGTTTCTGTTTTTGCAATATTCTCTATAAATTTTTCTTTTATGCTTAATCAGTTTTATGATATAAGGAGGCAGCTCGTGCAGAAATACATGCATGTCTTTTCTTTACTGGTGTGTGATTTCTTATAGTTTCAGACAATATTCTATTGAAATTTTCAATATATTTCTCATCAAGTGGCGTATTCTCATTTTTTTCGATCGATAACTTCATGTCCTCATTAATTTTATTAATGTTTGAAAGTTTGTAGTCATATATAATTTTTTCTGCTTTTATGTGTGGCTGGAGTTTCATATCAATTTCTACTACCATGGCAAGGTGATCTGATCCTAAGTCTGGAGTTAATTCTATGTTCACAATATTGGATTTGATATTATTAGTGTACAATAATAAATCGGGTGTACTGTCTTGATTTTCGTTTATAATGAATGTTGGAGCAGTTTCAGCCTTGGAATAATTGCTATTCTTCAAGAAATCATTCATTTGACCAAGTTTTTTTTTGTCGTTGCATTAAAATCGCCAATAATGATTGCGTACTTGAATAGTGACGCTTTGGTGAAAACTGTATCCTCCAATGAGCTATTTGGGTGAAAGTATACAAGGAAAATATGAAGCTTTTCATCTTGGAATGGAATTGTGAAATGTGTTACCTCGTTCATTTTGTTTTTAATCGCTGGGGGGTTATCTCTCCTGGCTTGCAAAGCTGGGTGGCACTGAATTATGCTACCTCCTCTGGTATTCTGTATTTTATGACCTATTTTTGTGATGGTATTCCAATTTCTATAATTAGTGTTGTGTGTTTCATCTATTTTCGACTCCACAAATAATGAGCACGAAATATTGTTCTGTTCTATGAAATGGTTAATAAGGTCTTTTCTAGGCATATAGCTGTTGACATTGTTGTAAAGGATCTTAATTGTCGATTTGAATTTGCCTGTTTCCATTGTTGTTTACTGGTTCAGTTGGAGAAGGTTCATCAGGATACGAAGAATATTTTACAATTTAAGTTCATGTACTCTCTAAAACAGAAAACATAATCTTGAATCTGTATCAAAATCCCTTTCTCAAATACTTCAGATGAAACAATTAAGAAAATCACCCTTTATAATCAATCCACTGGCCTAAAATTCATATACAGGGTGGCCCACCCCAGACGCGGTTCTCATTTTGAGGCAGTAAATGAAGACATTTTGAAATTTTTTTTTTCGTGAAATGTAAAGGACAATCAGATGCATTGTTTTCACATATACAGGGTGTTCGATAACAAAGATATAGACCATAGTTACACTTTTTTGAATGGAATACCCTTTATATGAATTCAAAAATTGAATGGCAAGCTCAAATAATGATGAGTTTATGAAGACCATTTTATGCCTTAGAAGAACCATTGTAGAGAAAATGGCGAAAAATCGAAAAAAAGGAGTATTTTTAATTTGCAACTGATGAATACACCCTTCAAGCCAACGGGACAGGCAATGTTTTTTCGTGTAGACAAATTGCAAATTGGCTATCCTTATGCAGAAATTGCATAATTTGACTCTGGAATATACTGAGTAATCATTATTAATATTCAAACATTAACTACAAATTATTAACATAAAAACATGAATCCTTTCGCTCAGATACTTCACCTCTTTCAATTTCTGTCATACAGAAAGATTAAGACACAACTTGAATTACGATGATCAATTTCATAACACTATGAAACTCTGAAGACCCTGAAGTCCATTAAACGTATAATCGCTAAACCACTAACATACAGAGTGTTTTTTTTTTCTTTTTTTTTTTAATGTTGTGATTTTCACGAAAAGGAATATCCTGTAATGTTCAGAGAACATCGTGAGAACCAAGGGCAAGCAGGTAGGAATTGGTGTTCTTCTTGAATTTCTGGAGGTTATATGCCTCGGGGAACACCTCCCTAGGCAATGTGTTCCAAAGCCTCGCTGTTCGTTGAATGAACGAGTCTTTGAAGAGAGATGTTCTGCAGGTCTCCAGAATTACCACGAAGGGGTGTGAAGACTTAACTTGACGGGTTAGTCTGGAAGAGACTGCCAGAGGGGGAACGATTGCTGATAATTCAGAAGAGCATCGCCCATGGAAATATCTATAAAATAGAGACAGATCGCCCACTTTTCTACGGTGTTCCAGAGAAGTGAGCGAGCTTGTAAGCGATGCATCACCCACGAGACGAATTGCCCTTTTTTGTACGGAATCCAAGAGCTTTAGGGTGTGTTTAGGTGCAGCACTCCAAACATGGGAACAGTATTCCAGGACAGGTCGAATCTGTGCCTTATAGATCATAAGCAGCTGACCTGGGGTGAAATAGCTCCTGGCACGAAACAGAAAACCAAGTTTTTGGGATGCACTTTTAGCAATGGATCTCACGTGATTCTCCCAGGAAAGGTTACTGCCGACAGTAATGCCAAGCATAGAAATGGATGACTTCAATGGTATGGTCACTCCCGACAATTTTATGCTGGGCACAGTAAGATCGGCTTTTCTAGAGAAAAGACATGCTTGTGTTTTGTTTGCGTTGAATTCTACCAAGTTATTAGATCCCCATTCAAGAATTGTTGCCAAGTCCATATTTATGTTGTTAACATTTCTTCCTCGTTCGTTTTTGATTTGGCGGGCTGGTATTGGAGCCCTAGAAGAAAAGGCGGTATGGAGGGTACTATCATCCGCGAAGCTGTGCACTGGACACGAAGTTGCTTCCAGCAAATCGTTGATGTGAAGCAGAAACAGCGTTGGACCCAGAACTGATCCCTGCGGAACACCAGCATTTATGTTTGAGAGAAAACTAGCTAGCAGAGAACATAGCTTTGGGGCCACGCCATAAGATGGAAGCTTGGCGAGGAGTCCCTGATGCCAGACTCGATCGAATGCCTTGGAGATATCCAGTGCTACGGCTAGGGTTTCACCATATTTCTCGGTAGATAGCTGCCATATATGTGAGACGTAAGCGAGCAAGTCACCAGTGGATCTCTGATGACGGAAACCATATTGCCTATCGTTGATAATTCCTGAGTGTTCCAGATGTTTCATGAGCTCGAAGTTGATGGCTTTTTCCATGACCTTTGAAATAATAGATAACAGAGCGATAGGTCTGTAGTTGCTAGGTAGGGTCTTTTTGCCTTTTTAAGGTACTGGTTGTACTCTTGCGGTTTTCCAGTTGGATGGAAAAACACCCAATTTGTAAGAGTGGTTGAACAATTTGCAGAGGACAGGTGTTAGTTCGGGGGCACATTTTTTGAGAACAATCGGTGGGATTCCGTCGGATCCACTGGCTTTGTTGGTGTTGAGACCCAACAGAATCTTTCTGATAGTACGTGGGCGAAAGGTTATCTCGGGCATATGGCTGTCAATAGTGTCAATAGATTTAATATTCGGGGGTTGTTTTCCCGATGAATCTAGAGTGGAATTTTCAGCGAACAAATGCGCGAAGATGTTGGCTTTTTCCAGGGCAGTCGTTGCTAGTGTTCCATCTTCCTTGGTTAGAGGGGGAAACGAGCTGGAAGTGAAGTTTCTTCCTACAGCTTTGGCGAATGACCAAAATGAACGGGATCCGTTAGGGCATTCAACAAGTCTAGATCTTATTTTGGCATTGTGAGCATCTTTTGAAGATTTGATTGTCTCATTGCATATGCCTCTAGCCTCCACATATTCTGCTCTAGTCTCAGGGCCTGGATTTTTTTGCCATCGATGGAATGCTGCCTGTTTGGAAGCGACAGCTTTAGAGCAGTTCTTGTTAAACCAGGTCTTATCGGATAATGTTCTCCTTGCTGTGTTCGGTATGTAAGATTGCATCCCCAACATAATTATTTCAGAAATTGTCTCGGCACATTCTGTTGGATCTACTGAGGAGAAACAAGCTCTCTTCCATGGGAACGCTGAAAAAAACATACGAAGCCCTTCCCAGTCGGCCGATTTGTAATGCCACATGAGACGGGGTGGTATTGTGCGGCTTGATGGTACATGAAAAGAGCAAGTTGTGGAGATTAGGGTATGGTCCGAGTTTCCAAGTGGGGCGCAAACTTCTATTCTATATGGATCAGGATTGGTAGTGAGAAAGAGATCCAGTATATTGGCAGAGTGGTTGTTGACATCTGGGATGCGGGTTGGTAGCTCGACCAGTTGTTCTAGGCCATGAGTGATGGCGAAGGCCTCAGCTTGACGACCTGGATCATCTGTTTTGTTGGAGAATTTGAGCCAGGCTGCGTTGTGAACATTGAAGTCTCCCATGATTATGACTTCAGCTGCTGGGTGGTTCTCCTGGATAAAATCCAGTTTTAGTGATAAAAACTCAAAAAGGCTCTTATATGACGGTTCATTTGGCGACAGGTAAAGGCAGCAGAGGAACTTGGTCAGTTTGGTATTGGCTAGCTTGAACCACATCACATCGAAATCTCTTGGTTCCAAACTCTCTACACGCTGGCATGAAAGATTAGCCTTGGCATAGAGGCAGACTCCACCTTTGAACCTGAATCGAGAATGGAGTTCGTAACCAGGACAGAGCATATGGACATTGTTGGTGGACGAGTTCACTTGTGTTTCTGTCAGTTTCTGACAGCCAAATGGAATGAATTCGATAACGAATAAATGAGGGCGTGTTGGGATAAACGCTCGGACACGTCGATTTGTAATGTTAAATGTGCATATTTTTCGAGAAAATAATATTATATAGGGTGTTCCATGTGACCGAGGCCAATACCAACTTTCTTATTTCAAATGCAACCCCCTCTATATTTTTTAATTTTTGGATTCTTCAGAGAATTCTAGACACAATTCATGAACAATGTCCTAAAAATATCTTGAACTATTTCGGAAGTATCAAGTATTTTCAGATTTATTGCAAAAAACAAAACAAAAAAAAATTTATTTCACAAATTCGGTACATTACACTTGAAACCTAATAGGTAATACTGATTGTTTCTTAATTATTAAAAAAAACAAAAAAAACAATAATGTCAATGTAGAAAATGTTCAAAATGCTCGCCGCGAACGTCTTGGCAACATGCTAATCTGGTGTAGAATTGTCTTCTAACGTTACTCAACATTTCAGGTGTGACTGATCTAATCGCAAGCGTGATTCGGTTTTTTAGGTCGTCTAAGTTTAAGGGTTTCGTTTCGTATACAATACTTTTGACATATCCCCACAAAAAGAAGTCTAATGGTGTCAGATCAGGAGATCATGCAGGCCATTCTATCGATCCGCGCCTCCCTATCCACCGATTTGGAAAAATTTGGTTCAAGTACTGCCGGACATTGATTTGGTAAGGGGCGGTGCTCCATCTTGCTGAAACCATATTATATTTGCAGAAACTTGTGGATTTGCTGGATCAGGATATAAGTTCATCAAAGTTGGTACGACATTATTTCGGAGTAGTTCTAATTTTTTTTCTCCATTCAAGTTGCCGTCAATGAAAAAGGAACCTATGATATGATTTCCAACAATTCCTGCCCAAAGATTAACATTTTCAGGATATTGCGTATGTTCTTCTCTTATCCAGTGAGGATTCTCATCAGACCAATAGCGGCAATTTTGACGATTAACATGACCGTGTAGTGTGAATGTACTCTCATCAGAAAATAAAACATTTTCTGATTGGATCACATTGTTATCTAAAATTGCCATCATTTGCTCACAAAAATGCGTTCTCCTATCGAAATTGTCTTCTATGAGCTCCTGAGTTGCCATCATTCTATAGTGAGACATCTTACTTTCCTTAAATATTCGAAATATTGACGTGTGGCTGACGGTGAACAGCGGGGCTACTTTTCGAACAGAATTTTGTGGGATTGGATATGGAAATGGATATGGAAATGGATATTTTCTGAGTTAATATCCACTTTAGGACAAGGGTGTGATGCATACACTCACATTATTTTTTAACGTAGATTCAATATCTGTCATAAAAAAATGGGGTTCTAATTTGAAAAAATTGATTTTTCACGATTTTGTCATCCCTAACTTTGAAAGCGATTTTTTCACCCCCTGTATCATGAATCGCGATTTCGATTTTAAAAGTGTATACATCAATCTTACATCTTGAAAAATCCCAAAAATGAAAATTTTCCTTTCAAAAACCTCGAAGTTATTCTTGTTTCAGCGGAGCTCTATTTTCGATTTTTTTTTTTCGAATTTTCCCGCTCAGAGAGAATTTTCCAACCAAAACTGAAAAATGTTACATCAAAATAACTTGAAATTTTCTAAGGAATCTATTTCTGCAATAAAAAAATGGTGTTCTAATTTGAAAAACGGAAGTTGACGTCATTTCCGGAAAAACCGGAGGTGCTCATGCCTTGAAAATATTTTAGATTTCATCAGCATCGTGAAATACTTATAAGTGCTGAATTTCATGAAAATAGGTTCAGTAGTTTCCCGTATAAATATGGGTGAGGTTCCTCGTGAAAGACCCTGTATATCGATAATTTGTAGTTCACTTCCCAGTTTTTACTATTGTTTTGACATTTTCGTGTCCAATATATTCCTCGTAGAGGCCATATGAATAATTCGGTGTTTTGTCACGTCTCATTAAATTGCATTAATTTGTGAAAAGCACCCCGCATTCAAGGCATGCCTTTTGCGGATTACTGTTTGTTCACAATTTGTTTTTCCGAGCGAGATAAATATTGTATGAAGTTCGTTCCTGTGAATAAACTGTCTTAACTCTCTTATTATTACCTGTGTTGATAATTATGGAAACAACCTTTCTCATCACTTAAATCTGCATCAAAAAATTAAACTCAAAAACTCGAATTGGAACCTGAAATATGATAAATTTGTGAATAATAGTTTAAAGGAATAACACTGATATAAATAATACCTTCTCATTCTCAACAATTTACTCTGTACACGATGAAAACTTCTAAATATCCCTCAAGAATACCTGAATATGAGACGAAATATCAAAGCATCGAAGCACGTAAAATAAACATCTCAAGACATTACCCATTTTCTAGGTTGGATGATGTTGTGATCTTTGGATTCGCCAATACTTCCAGGTGAAAACATTAAACAGTGTCACCATTCGAAAGAAGAAAAGATTTTAGGCAATGTTCAATTAAAAAGAAGCATAAAAATGTATCAATAACTGTTTGATCTCGGGTTAATTCCCTGATGAGTGAACTGTAATTTATCTAAGGTTCGCACCGGTTCTTGAGAGCTTTGACAATTCCCCTGGAGAACACAATGAAGAGATTTCGTACAAAGGACACAAAGGCAAAGTATGTTCTGACTCACCTGTGGTATGCTGCGTGCTGGATATGATAAGGCCTCAATTGGCTGAAGTAGGTTTTGCGGCGCGCGGGTTACGTTAAGGGCCTTACTTGACCGTACTAGGTAAGTGTCGCGGTGTTCGTAGTTGAACTCGTTATTGTGTCTAGGTTGCGACTCGTTATATTTGTCTGTGTCTGTCCTGAGGTTGAATACCTGTTCGAGCCACAGAGTTTTCTAACCCCGTGGTGGGGGGCATTTGACTGTTCTGCTTCAGAATAAGCCAAAACATAGATTTGCATCATGCCGCCTTGAGTTGCATTGCGTACAAGGAACAAAGCAGACATAATGCAAAGCCAATTCGATATTTACATTCTATTTACATATATACAACAATATATAGGGAATATGTACAGTTATTTGAGTGGAACCGAACAATAACAATGACAGCCCCATTACATTCTTCGCAACTTATTGCAGAGCTCCTATATCGATCACAGCGTCCTCTAGCGGGCGTCACACGAAACTCTAAACTTCGCCGTCATAGGCAGTCGAGAATGTTCTGTCGAGCGTATATGAAGCCTTCTCTCCAGTAGTTCTATGCTCCTACATATTACTATTGAGAAATATTCATAATAGTAAGTGATTTTCAATTAGACCTTCAGTGTATGAGAATGACGACTCGGAAGATATTCAGACATTTTTGGTGGGATCTACGCGACAGCATTTCCATAATATCAATTAAGGATATGCAGATCCATCGCCATAGATCATAGCATCCCCGATGAACCCACCCTTATAGGCGCTTATTGCTTCGCGCCTCAAGTTTACAGTTTGGTTTCAGAAGGAATATCCCAAGACATTGTTGTCGTTCCTCGGATTCCCCAGCAGACCTCCTTATATTGCTATATTGGAAGATGTCAGGCGTCCATGAACCGAAAATTGTAAACCGCCCTCCTGAACCCCCCGAATTCCTTACATTGAACATTCACGCCAATATCTGATAGATACGGAGAAACGGATCAGTGCCGTGAAGGATAGGGGGGATGGAGAATTTTATGTTGATCTCAATATGCCGAATGTTTATATCAGTCTCTGCTTTGCAAACGTTCTGTTCTCCAGTTCCCGAATTTAAGATAGGGTAATAAAGTATGATTTTTCTGCGAATTCTTTGTTCAATAATCGGACCTAAACGGTGAATTTTATAATAATAATAATAATATGTTTATTTAATAAATTTCAATAAATAAATAAACAAATAAGTTACAGAGGTTATTAATCTAGGAGAAATGACCTGTTCGTAACTAAGAAATAAAAATTTTTTTCCCTTTTTTTTTGTCTTTAACATGCATCCACATAACGAAACAAAATCGAAAAATTAATTTCCATCTTATGTGTATTAGATACCCAACCCCAAAAAATCAAAAAACCAAATGCCCTGCCTGCGCGCATTAAGCTGTAAACAATTATACATTCACAATTAACTCATACAAAAAAATTTTTTGAACTTACAAGAATGAAAAAAAAAAAATCAGTTAAGTTCCACCTTAGAGAATGTGGATATTTTGGTCGTAGTAAGGTTATATGATAATCATTATTCTTCTCATAATATGTAAACAATATAAACAATATTTTGGTAGGTAGGTATGTCAAGGTAGGGGTAGGCTCCCCGTCGCATTTAGGTAATGTATATAGTTATGTTTTTTTTCTTCTTTTTTTTCTCTTTTCTTTTTAATATTGATTAATGAACATCTTTATCCAGTGTCTATTTTTTCCGATAAGCCATTTTTTTATATTGAATTTGAACTTTTTGTAATTTTTAATTTTTTTTAGATCACCGGGTATTTGTGCATAAATTTTTGGAGCTATGTACAAATGTGACCTTTGGCCTATTCGTTTATTGCATCTGGTTGTTTGGTAAGTGTAATTCTGTTTTCGGGTAGAATACAAATGTTCGACTTTATTTAGGAGTATTTTTTCTGTGAATATGTGTGTAATTATTTTAAGGGCATACGATTGCCTTGCGTCGAGTACATTTGTTAGTTCGTATAGCTTATCACTTGGAAACGTGAGGCTTTTTCCAAATATTATGCGTAACAGCCATTTCTGTATCGTGTGCAGCTTTTCTAAGTGACAATCGTAAATTCCCCCCCATCCTATAAGGCCATAATTGATTTGAGACTGTACCAGAGCATTGAACAGTATCATCATGTATTTTGTATTTTGTAGATATTTTTTCATTAATTTGAATTTGTAAAGCAATCCTCTCAATTTTTTCACTAAGTGGTTAACATGTTCGTTCCATTTCAGATTTACATCAATAATTACCCCAAGATATTTAATATTTTTTGCCTCTGGTATAGTGTGCTTTTCGTCTATTTCTATGTTCCCAAGGGAAGGCAGGCCGGTATTGTATGAAGCAAAAGGTAAGTATTTAGTTTTTTTCAAATTTAATGTTAGTTTATTGAACTTGAACCAGTTAATGATATACATGAAGTCCTTTTTCACGTTTGATTTTAAATCATTCCAAGATGTTGCGTTATACTGTATTACAGTGTCATCCGCAAAACTGACTATGTGGCCACTGCACTCGCTCTTTAGTAAACCGTTGATGTAAACTAGGAACAGAAGCGGACCCAGCACCGTCCCTTGGGGAACACCATAGGTAACCGCTCTCCGCTCGCTTCGAATTCCATTGACCTCAACAATCTGTTGGCGATTTGACAAATAACTCACAAAAAATCCAAGCGCAGTACCGCGGAAGCCATATCTCTCCAATTTTTTCAACAAAGTCTGATGACAAACAGTATCAAAGGCTCTGGCCAGATCCACGAAGATGCACAGGGACGGAATTTGTTTATCCAAATATTCGTAAATTTTTCCTGTTAGTTCTCCTATGGCATCCTCGGCGGATCTGCCCCGCCTAAAACCGTTTCATGTTCCATTCATTCGCCACATAAGGATAATTGGGAATCAAATTCTGTTATCGTAAATAGATACACCCAATAAAAAAATGTCACTCTGCATTGCGTATAAAACATCCTGAGATGGTGTCCGTGAAGTTAGCACCCACATTTTCGAAAATGAAGAAATTTTTTTTGCATTAATTAGTAACTCGTTAGTAACTATTTGTAACCTCAAAATTTTCGTTTGTACCTCAAGGGAACTCATAGAAAAACGCCGCATTCCGCTGCGTGCTAACTTCACGGGCATCCACCTCTTAATTTTTTGCGAAAAAAAAAAGTCCTTCGTTAGAAACTATTTGTAACATAAAAATTTTCGTTTGTAACCTAACCCTAACTGAGAAAATGACACCCCTAGAATTTGAAGTTAGCACCCACATTTTCGAAAGTTTACAAATTTTCTATTTCATTCGTTAGTAACTTGTTAGTAACAATTTGTAACATAAAAATTTCCGTTTGTAACCTAACCCTTACTGAAAAAATGACACACCTTACATGCGAAGGTATCACCCGCATTTTGGAAAATAAAAATTTTTTTTTTGCATTAGTTAGTAACTTGTTAGTTATTATTTGAAACCTCAAAATTTTCGTTTGTACCTCAATGACTCTCGTAGAAAAACGCCGCATTCCGCTGGGCTAACTTCACGGGCTCCCCAATTTTTGCGAAAAAAAAAATACTATCGGAAAGTCCTTCGTTAGTAACTATTTGTAACATAAAAATTTTCGTTCGTTACCTAACTCTTAATGAAAAAATGACACCCCTAGAATGCGAAGTTTGCACCCACATTTTCGAAAATTTGCGAATTTTCTATTTCATTCGTTAGTAACTCGTTAGTAACTATTTGTAACATAAAAATTTTCGTTTGTAACCTAACCCTTACTGAAAAAATGACACACCTCACGTGCGAAGTTAGCACCCGCATTTTTGAAAATGAAGAATTTTTTTTTTGCATTCGTTAGTAACTATCTGTAACCTCAAAATTTTTGTTTGTACCTCAAGGAAACTCATAGAAAAACGCCACATTCCGCTGGGTCCTAACTTCACGAGCATCCACTTCTCAGTTTTTCGCGAGAAAAATTACGATCAGAAAGTCCTTCCTTAGTAACTATTTGTAACATAAAAATTTTCGTTTGTAACCTAACCCTTACCGAAAAAAATGGCACCCCTTGAATGCGAAGTTAGCACCCACATTTTCGAAAATTTACAAATTTTCTCTTTCATTCGTTAGTAACTCGTTAGTAACTATTTGTAACATAAAAATTTCCGTTTGTAACCTCACCCTTACAAAAAAATAACACACCTTACATGCGAAGTTAGCACCCTTATTTTCGAAAATGAATAAATTTTTTTCAGCATTCGTTAGTAACTCGTAAGGAACTATTTGTAACCTCAATATTTTCCTCTGTACCTCATGGAAAAACGCCGCATTCCCCTTGGTGCTAACTTCGAGGGCATCCACTCTCAACTTTTCGCGAAAAAAACAATGCGATCGGAAAGTCCTTCGTTAGTAACTATTCGTAACATAAAAATCTTCGCTCGTAACCTAACCTTCAATGACAGAATCACACCCCTAGAATGCGAAGTAAAAACCCACATTTTCAAAAATTTACAAATTTTCTATTTCATTCTTTAGTAACTCGTTGGTAACTATAAGTTACTTCAAAATTTTCGTTTGAACCTCAAGGATAATGAGAGAAAAACACCGCATTCCGCAGGATGCTAACTTCACGGGCATCCGCATTTTGGTGAATGAGAAAAAAAATTCTTTCATTCGTTAGTAACTATTTTTACATTGGAGTTTGTGAAAAATGGGTTGAAACCTTATTGTAAAATTATAAGTAGAATGATGATACACGTTCACTCAAATTTCAATTCCATCAGGTCATTTCCAACAAAAAAGTTTAGGCATCACAAAAAATTACAGAAGAAGTGTCATCAAGAGCAATATAGTATAGTATTTGTGAATTCTGAATAAATTTCCGATGTGTTTTTCCATTGTCGATTGGGTTGAAAATTCAAATCGAGTGTCAAAAATAGTTCATATATAAAAGCTATCGAGAGCAAAAAACTATAGTATATTTGAGAGGTGTCTTTTTCTCACTGAAGATTAGGTTACAAACGAAAATTTATATGTTACAAACAGTAACTAATGAGTTGCCAACGAATGCAAAAAACATTTCTTCATTTTCGAAAATGAGGGTGCTTACTTCGCATGTTAGAAGTCGCTTTTTCATTAAAGAAAAGAACAAACGAAAATTTGTATGTTGCATTGTAACTAACGAGTTACTAACGAATGAAACGAGAATTTCTTTATTTTCGAAACTGTGGATGTCTGTGAAGGTAGCACCCATCGGAATGCGGTGCTTTTCCAAGTACCCTTGAGGTACAAACAAGAATTTTTTTGTTACAAATAGTTACTAACGAGATACTAACGAATAAAATAGAAAATTTGTAAATTTTCGAAAATGTGGGTGCTAACTTCGCATTCTAGCGGTGTCATTTTTTCAGTAAGGGTTAGGTTACAAACAAAAATTTTTATGTTACAAATAGTTACTAACAAAGGACTTTCCGATCGTTTTTTTTTTTCGCGAAAAATTGAGAAGTGGGGGCCCGTGAAGTTAGCACCCAGTGGAATGCGGCGTTTTTCTATGAGTTCCTTGAGGAACAAACAAAAATTTTGAGGTTACAAATAGTTACTAACGAGTTACTAACGAATGCAAAAAAAAATTTATTCAATTTCGAAAATACGCGTGCTAACTTCGCATGTAAGGTGTTTCATTTTTTCAGTAAGGGTTAGGTTACAAACGGAAATTTTTAAGGAATTTTGTTTTGTTGCTTTTCGCCTACAATATGCATTCAGGCATATTTTCAACCAGATGTTGAGGTCGCCTTCCGGCTGCAGTATGCATTCAGGCATCTGGTTTATACAGATTTTTTCTGTTCTTTCAGAATGGATCGTCGCGCTTCTTTGTCGCAAAAAGATTTAGAAGAGTATTGGAAAAATTTCACTGGATTGGAGAGTGATGACGAACTCGATTTCTCATCAGATACAGATAGTATAACAGATCCCCCATTTAATCCCGTTCATTGCGGCGAATCAGAAGAAGTTGACAATGAATCAGAATAATCAAGAAAATTATAGAAATTTGCCGTACACTTCGAATGCAAATCACAAAAAAACGGTAACCAAGAAAACTCCGAGGACAAAGATTGTTTGGAAAAAAAAAGGCCTTCGCCTAAACTAAATGAACAGCAGCTAGAATTTCGAGGAAATATACAGCTGAATGAAGAGCTGATGGCTTTGGAAACACCTTACCAATTTTTACCTACTTCTTTACTGAAGACTTATTGAAACATATTACTGATGAAACAACCCTTTATGACATTCAAAATAATCCATGCAGAAATGACTCTTTCAATTGTATTGAAATCAAACACTTCATTGGTATAATTTTATATACATCTTTAGTCAACATGCCAAATGTGCATTGCTACTGGAGCGAAAAACTTCCATTTAATAATAATAATAATATCCTTTATTGCCAACGAAATCTTACAAAAGACAAAGCAACGTCATAAAAAAATGGGTTGAAGGATAACAACATTTCCCAATATTTATATTTAGACAAAAACAAAATAGAATGAGATGACACAAAAAAAACAAAGAAGGATATATAATTGACATACAAACTTAGATATCAAATTGAAAAGAATAAAAACATTTCAGATGCAACCACTGGCTTAGTTTCCTTTTAAATTTATTGGTGTTGCATTCGGTAAGCTTTTATTGCTCTGTAGTATGGAGGTTTTTCAAAGAATGTCGTCTTATGGTGAGGAATACGCAAGTTGGTTCCATATCTTGTGACCATCGCCATACCCTCTGCATAGTGATCTCGATTTTGCGCAAACAGGGATGGGTGCTTTTTAACGTACATTACCAGCGCCGAAAAATACAGTGAGGGGACCGTCAGGACTCCAAGCTGGCCAAAAAATGGTCTACAAGACACCCTAGGATGGAGTCCAAGAATACACCGGAGTATTCTCTTCTGAAGCACGAAAACACCCTGAGCACCGCCAGATGAATCCCACAGGAGAATCCCATAAGCAATGATGGACTGAACCTGACCAAAATAACGAATCTCTTGATACAACCTCCCGAAGCCTTCTAACAAGACCACACAAACTGCCCAACCTGGATTGCAGAGCAGAGGTATGATGTTCCCAATTCAACGACGGGTCCACATGTAGCCTCAAAAATTTAACATTGTCAGCAGTGGGAACTGAGGTACCATTTAGTCTAACCAGCACCAGCAGAGACTCAGAGTCATTTCTAGATATAGAGAAATGTATAAGGCCAGTCTTTTCAGTATTAAGTTTTAGATTATGACTCCTACACCACTCCAACATGATATCTGTAGCACGCGAACACCTCCGTGAGAGGCCACCTAAAGAATCACTCGCAATAACCAGCGAGGTGTCATCAGCATACTGACTAACGATACACGATGTAAACATCCCAGCCAGACCATTCACGTACAACAGGAATAGTATGGACCCAAGAATCGAACCCTGAGGTACTCCCTGCCTCACTGCAAGGAAGTCTGAAAAAGCTCGTAGCGTCCGGCCCACCACACACACACTGTCTGTTCCCTACCGGAAAGATACGATCCCAGGAGATTTAGTATGGCTCCCCTAAAGCCATAGGATGGCAAAATCTGCAGCAGAAGCTCATGATTAACAGTGTCGAAGGGCTTCGACAAGTCAAAATGAAGACCTGCAACCTTTCTATTATCATCTAACTGACCTGTAATATATGTAACAACATCAAAGACAGCCATCTCAGTATTCTTTTTGGGAAGAAAACCAAACTGCTGCCCATCTATAATGCTATATCGATCAATATGACTCATCATTCTGTTGTAAATAACCTTTTCGAAGCCCTTCGACACAGAAGGCAGCACTGATACTGGGCGATAACTTTTAACGTCATTTCGATCTCCTCCCTTATGGACAGGAACAATTTTCCCCATTTTGAGAGGGTCTGGAAATAATTGAGTACTAAGGCATTTATTAATAACATCACTCAGCGGAACTGCCAGAAACTGACCCACAAACCTAATGACATTCATGGGGATCTCATCAAGCCCAGAAGAATATTTATTGGGCAAAGACATTATTATTCTGTAAATCTCCATAGGGTCTACAGGATCCAGAAAAAGAGTTGGAAAAACACCGCGAGTCCCAACATTGTGATCTTGTAAAGCCCTGTAGGGTAAATCAAACTGCTTAGAGAAAAGCCGGGCCACCTCAACAGGGTCACTGACAAGTGTACCATTTTCCTTTATAGATATAATTATCATTTTTGTTTGTCAGAGAATTTATTATTCCCCACGCTGATTTTACCCTATTTTTAGAGTTACGGATTCTATTATCATTTACCTCTTTGATAGTCTGAGAGAAACTGCCTGTACTTTTTTCTTTCATTTTTAAACATCGAATGGACTGCTTCACTATTTGTTTTCCTGTACCATACATACAAGTCCTTAATATATAAAGAATAATTACGAATATCTGTGCTCACCCAAGAATGTCTAACATTTTTAAGTCTAGATGTACAAGGTGCGGCACGGAGGGCGGACGTTTTTCAGATGGGCATAACTTTCCCCCACTGAGGACGAGAGAAGTGGGGAAGGTGCCGTTAGACTCGTGTATTCCTAGCATTTATTTACCAGTTGTCGTCATGGAGCCTTCGAGCCTTGGACGGTGGAGCATCGTGTTTTCGCCTATGATAGTTTCGTCCGAAATAATGAGTCAGTCACGGTCGTTCAGCGTGAGTTTCGTCGCCATTTCCACATTCATCGGAATAGAGCTATTCCCTCTCGAAACACCATCCTTCGTTGGGTTGAATCACTTCGCAAACGTGGTGAACTGATCAACAGAAGACCAAGAGGACCTGTGCGAACAGTTCGAACGCCTGAAAATGTTGAACGCGTTCGACAAGCCATTCTTCGCAGTCCGTCGCGATCTGCTCGGAAACATGCTGCTGCACTTCGCCTCAGTGATCGTTCGGTGAGGCGAATTTTGCATATGGATCTTCGCTTTCACCCCTACAAATTGGCCATTGTGCAACAGTTACACCCCGGAGATTATGCACAACGAATGAACTTCGCACGTGAGATGGAAGCACTGATCGATCAAAATGAGAACCTCATTTTGTTCATGAGTGACGAAGCCCACTTTCACCTCAACGGCATGGTTAACCGGCAGAATTGCCGTTATTGGGCTAATGAAAATCCGCAACACTTACACGAAAGACCACTGCACAGCCCAAAAGTTACGGTTTGGTGCGCTGTATCGCAAACTCGCATCATTGGCCCTTACTTCTTCGAAGACGTTAATGGTCGTGCTGTTACCGTGAACTCAGAGCGGTACGTCGAAATGATCAACAACTTCTTTATCCCCGAATTACGACGGCAACGTGTTCCAATCCGACGTGTGTGGTTCCAACAGGATGGGGCGACCGCCCACACAGCCAGAGCATCAATGGACGTTATTCGCCCTCTCTTCCCTGGTCGCCTTATTTCCAGGTTTGGCGATGTTCATTGGCCTCCCTGGTCGCCAGATTTATCCATATGCGATTTTTTCTTATGGGGACACCTCAAGGCCAGAGTATACGAGACCAAGCCCCGAACTCTGGACGAATTGAAAAGGGCTATTCGCGTGGAAGTTGCTCAAGTTGAGAGAGCGATGTTGGAGAGAGTCTACGCGAACTTCCAAGAGCGCCTCCAGCACTGCATCACCGATTTCGGCCACCACATGCCTGATGTGATTTTCCACACTTGACTGTCTCAAATGCTATTTCCTTGAGAATCTGATTCCGTCAATAAATGTGTTTTTGAGTAAAAATTAACGCTTTTATTATTTTTTTAAAACCATCCATCCTCCGTGCCGCACCCTGTATAAACCGGAAAGCTGAGATCGAAATAATAGAAGAGGATACCAAAAAACATAGCATACTTTTCTTCCACCCCTGTTAAGCGAAATACATCCTCCCATGTCTCACCCTGCAGGTTACTGGAGAATTGCAATAGGTTTATTTCATTGAAACATCTTTTCTTACAATAAGAAGGAGGAGGATGTTGATCAACCAAAATTGGAAAAGAAAATGTCCGACCATAATGATCAGACAAAGGTGAAACAATTATTTTCGCCGTCAATACTTGGTGAGAGCCAATATTACTGAAGATATTATCTAATTGGGTAGCGCTGTGTGAACCGACTCTAGTATTTCCATGTAGGGTGGTGTAAGACCGTAACTACTGAACAAGCTGATTAATGTTAGCACATTTAGGTACCTACATCCCTCGGATCCTGGAAGTTAAAATTATTATCTCCGTTAAACATTAACCACTTGTTGCATTTGTGGACCTCATTTAAAAGCTCCGTCAGACTTCCGAAAAATAATGTAATGTTGCCAGTGGGTGACCTATATATACATACAATAACAATTTTTATATTTTCATTTAATATACATTCTGCTACACAAAATTCAAAGTCCTTTTCTGACTGCATCACATCCAAATTCAAATTTATTTCCATATATTACACTTGTTAGGATCTTATACAATTGAGGCAAGTGATTGGGCGATAGTTCTTGGGTTGCCCTAAATCACCTGATTTTGGTATCAGCACTGTTCTATCCTCCACCAACCATGACGGAATGGGCTCACGGCTAGTCAGCATCCCGCTGAATAATCTTGCCAGGTCTTGGTGTGTAGCTGGAAATTTCTTCCACCAGTAGTTTTGAATACCGTCCAGTCCAGGTGCTGTGAAATCACGCTTGTTCTTGAGGGCTTGTCTTATATCTTCGGTTGATATTTCAGAAGGTTCATCGTTCTGCTGTTGGTTTTGATCACAGATCTGCTGGAATCTGAGAAATGCTGGAGTATCCCTGGTTTCTGCTCGTTGTTCATATATGCTTTTCCATGTCAATGTTTTCTGTGTCATTTGTTGTTGGGGCTGAAATAATTTTGATGGTTCTGCGTTGAAGGTGTTGTTATCTTCAATCCATTTTCGCCTTTTTATCAGTTTCTTTCGAGCTGCTGCAAGTGATCTTATTTTATCTACAGCTTTCTGCTTCAGTAGATGGACTGTGGGCAAGTCTACTCTATGATGTATGGAACGAAGCTCCTCAATCATATCCTTCATTTTCTTGCTTGACCCAATCTTGCCTTTTAGAACATTGGTACCAAGATGCCTGCTGCCTCATTGATTTTATTCTGATGTCAAGCCGACTGAGTCTTAACCTATGCTTATCCTTCTTCGTAGCTGTACTTTTCGGTTGACATAGAAGTGAAGCGGCTGCTCTCACTGCAGCCAGAACATCTTCTAGTGAACAGGTCTCGTTAAGGTGATCTTTAATGATATTATCCAATACGGCTAGATCTTCAGCCTTATGTCTTGTTTTTATTCGGGTGGCCTTGACCAATGGGTTTCTAACGGCCGCCTCAAATGCTTCCCTGGTATTGACGATTAACTTAGGAACATCTCCACCGTTCCTGGTCTTTATTGCTGTTGGTCTGGAGCATCTGTCACCTGCTCTTCAGCTAGTTCTATTACCGGAACATCTCTCACCTGTTCCGTTCTTGGTCTTGGCCCCAGGGCTATTGCTTGGTGTTGTTGGCTGGAGCATCTGTCACCTGCTCTTCACCTTGTTCTATTTTTGGAACATCTCTCACATGTTCTGTTATTGGCCTGTTGGAGCGTGTACCAGTCCCGGTTTGGCCCGCGATATTCCTCACCAGAGCTACAGCTTGATCTTCAGCTGTGTCAACCGTCAATAGCTGATGTTGGTTCAAAGCATCTGTCACCTGCTCCTCAGCTTGTTGTTCTGTCCTTTCCTGCTCTTGAGACCGCCTTAAGATTCCTTTTCTTTTGAGATGACTGATCTAATCTCTAAGGTTTTGCTGCGTCATGTAGTCAAGGTCTGGATAACTTTCGCACCACAGACCATGCAGCCTTTTCATGTATCCCCGACTTTCGGGTCTTGATCTTTTGTATAGCGCAGACACGCAGACAGCAGGTTATGTTGCTTGTGGCGTCCCTTTTGTGCCGTCCTGTTTCGGCTACCGGTTCCGACTACGGGGTGCTCTTTCTAACGTTGAATCCCTATGCGACCGACAACCTGAACTCTCTTCTCATCGATGTCCTCCTCGTCTAAAGGCATAGCTTCTTGTATGGCAGGCGCCTACCTTCTCAGCATACTGCCGTTGGTGTCCCGCATGCTGTCACATCCAGCACTAACTCCAGACGCGCCCTGACGACCCCCAGGCAGCGACTGTTCTCCGAGGCTTACTTGATATCTGTCCGACATCGGTTGAGAGTGACCGGGGTCCGCGGGATTGTCACACCCGTATACTACACAGTAGTACCCCCGTGCGTTATTATTATTTTTATCATTATTATTAATAAACATTGAGAGTGGAGGTAAAACCTATGCACACTTATATATATAATACAAGTTTGCCAGTCTTGAAATCAGCTCAGGCACTTCTTCTCCCTCGGTCATACATGTTCTTGAACCATAGGACTCATAGTACTATAAGTTCTATGTCTTGAACCCATTGACAGTGACTGCATTCACTACATCACCCGGGAGACGATTCCAAGTGTCGAAAACTCTATTTGACAGGAAGTTCATCCGGTAGGAGGTTGTAAACGATTCCTTGGCTAGTTTAAAATTATGTCCGCGAAGATTATTCGTGTTCAACGGAAATAAATGCTCAAGGTCTACAGTCTACACCGAAGAATCCATGCATCGCCCTGAACGCCACTACCATGTCACCCATGGCACGCCGGTCCTCGAAGCTGATCAGTTCGAATAATCCCATTCTTGCTTCATACCCGGGTCGAGATAAATATGAAAAAGGGATCCTTGTGCACCATCTCTGAACAGACTCAAGAAGTTGCGAGTCTGATTTTCGGGCGTCCCACCAAACTGGTCCAGCGTACTCCAAAACTGGTCTCACGTATGTCGTGTACAGCAACTTTGCAGTCTGGATACTACAACCTCTAAAAGATCGCTGAATGAGGAAGGTGGCCTTCTTTGCTCTATTGCAAGTCTCGGTAATATGTTCCGACCAGTCAAGATCAGAATTAACCATCACCCCAAGATCACGATGGCTCCGGACCACTGTTGAATTTGTGAATAATAATATGTACCTTTAACATGAAATCTCTCAATCTACTTACTTATATTTTTAGTCAAATATTTCAAATTATGCAGTTTCATTAGAGCAAACCGTTTGTAAATTATTGCATTTTCAAAGATAACTTGACATACTTCAAAAATTAAGTTTGTCATACATGCATCTGTGTATTTATTTCTATGTCATGGTCTATGATTTTCTACAGAAACCGGTTAATCAATGTTGTTCGATGTTCATCCTCTATAGGCGCATTCGGTATTCCCTTTCCGAGGTGGAGTGGACACAGAACATCTAATGATTTGGATCCTCTCTAGGGCGGAAAGAGAGGAGAGAGAGAGATCCGTATAAAACTATTTCAACGTTTGTGTGATGGTTTTCAGATCTCAAAATAATTTTGAGAAATACTTATAACTTGCATTATTTCGATGTACACGCCCATTTTCATTAAGCCCTTTATTATTTGAAAGTTAAAAAAAATCACTTTCTGTGAAAGATTGAATTTTTTCATTATGCGTACAATCAAAAAAACAAAATCTGCGTTTTTGAATCAAATGTTCAAAATATTGTCCGGCATTGACTTCCATACAATAATACAATCTTGACTGAAAACCGTTTCTAACATGGTTCAGCATAATTGGAGTTATTTGACGACACTCATTTACATTTCGTTGGCGTAGTTCGCCAAATTTTTAGGCTAAGTCACAACAATCTTGGAATTGAGATGTCCCCACAAGAAGAAGTCCAGAGGGTTTGTGGCGAAAACGGTTCATCAAAATTATGTTCTCGATACACTGTCGTAAAAGGTCTTCTAAAAGGGATGCATTCGCAGGAAGAAAAGCGCGCCGCTTGAAGCTGTGAAGAAAAAAAATCTTATTTTTTTCCTTTTGATATTTTTCTTATTTAAATATTTATTTTCATTATTCATTTTCATTATTCATTTTTTTTTATGAATTCATAAATTACACGAATGAGTACATGAACTTAAATTGTAGAATATTTTCAAGCGGAATATACTTCCGGTTCTACCGGAACCATGTGTAAAATTCGTTATTTCAAATGTAACACCCTGTATATTTATACATATTTGAATTCTTCGTTCAATTCTGCACTGATTTGATGCATGATATCTATGTGTAACCACTTCAAGCAATTGTTGAGTTATAGCCTCATTGTCCAATTTGTTGACAGAAATAGTGCCACAAATTAGTGTTTATACGAGCCAAAATCCCCCATTCTTAGAATTTTTTTTTGCAACAGTAGAACAAAAGAAAGTACGCTGATACTGCTTCTTGTATAAGTTATGAGGAAATATTATAGAGGCTTCAAAGGGAGCCTCAATAAAACAAGGAGATCTAATTTTTCTCAAATGGTAATAATTTTGAAATTCCGATCGATTGCTTATTCCAAAGTAAATATTTTGTTTGAGATTCCTGAATAATATAAATATTGCCATCACTAAAAGCTCTCCGATAATGAGGAACGTCTTTCATGCAGACTCTCCTCCAACTCACAACCTTTGCAATTCTAAGTGTCAAAAACAACGAACAAAACCGGAAACAACAGAAACAAAGAGGGGAAACGAACACTGAGGGAGAGAGATCATAGAACACAGATTTGTCGTCTGTGAAGCGGGGTCGGCCAAGTAAATAAATGGGAAGGGCGCGTGTTAAAACAATTTCCAAGCGTTTCCGAGGCACCTTTGATGCGGGAAAATAATTTGCCTCAAGTTACAAGAACATTTCACGCCGAGTGGCTCTGCCTTTCGGAATAAACTGTTCGTGAAGTTGATCGTCCTTTCTTTGCCATCCGAGTAGACAGGACGAGGACGTCATGTGATGTTGCTGATAACGAGGAAAACACGCTTACGTTTTCGACGATTTCAGACATTTCCATTTCCTCTCCATCTTTGCTTTCTTCGAATGTTGTGCGGGAAAAGAAAGGAATTTGCTTGTCTCAACTCTAGCTCTCTCCAAATGAATTGAAGAAAATTCCTGTTTATTTTGTAAATGTTCTCTTTAATGCAAGGTTGTTTTCGCTAAATTATTACTATCTGGAGAGGTTGATTTTTGGATGTGATTGATTACTCGCCTTCATAAAAATAACAATGATCTTCATTTAGCATAGCTAGTACAAAAAATATCCTACATATTTCTTTCATCACATAACTATCATTATCATTATTATATGAAATCTACAAGGTGCGGCACGGAGGGCGGACGTTTTTCAGATGGGCATAACATTTCCCCACTGAGGACGAGAGAAGTGGGGAAGGTGCCGTTAGACTCGTGTGTTCCTAGCATTTATTTATTGATCAACAGAAGACCAAGAGGACCTGTGCGAACAGTTCGAACGCCTGAAAATGTTGAACGCGTTCGACAAGCCATTCTTCGCAGTCCGTCGCGATCTGCTCGGAAACATGCTGCTGCACTTCGCCTCAGTGATCGTTCGGTGAGGCGAATATGGATCTTCGCTTTCACCCCTACAAATTGGCCATTGTGCAACAGTTACACCCCGGAGATTATGCACAACGAATGAACTTCGCACGTGAGATGGAAGCACTGATCGATCAAAATGAGAACCTCATTTTGTTCATGAGTGACGAAGCCCACTTTCACCTCAACGGCATGGTTAACCGGCAGAATTGCCGTTATTGGGCTAATGAAAATCCGCAACACTTACACGAAAGACCGCTGCACAGCCCACAGCGCCTCCAGCACTGCATCACCGATTTCGGCCACCACATGCCTGATGTGATTTTCCACACTTGACTGTCTCAAATGCTATTTCCTTGAGAATCTGATTCCGTCAATAAATGTGTTGTTGAGTAAAAATTAACGCTTTTATTATTTTTTTAAAACCATCCATCCTCCGTGCCGCACCCTGTATTTTCTACTTTAGAATACAAGAACAGCAACTTATTGTATGACATAATCGATAGTGAATTTTTTATTTCAGTTGACAAAGCATTGTACAAACGAATACCTTAAATAAATAGAGTCTTCTGCATAGCAGTAGACTTGACTGGTCTGATGCTTAAATTCCTGTTGGATCGGATATCATAATCGTAAAATTTCTCCCTTCTCTCTAAGAAATCCACTAAATATCACGACAAGAGACCATGTTCAATCTTGTTTATTAGTGTTAAATAGGCTCTCTTGATGATTTTTTCTACTGATAACCAATTCAGTGTATCAAGCATATCTTTTATTGTGGTATTACACTTCAAAATTATCCTCATTGCCTTATTCTGCTGTAATTGGAGTCTGTAATTATTAATTAATATATTCACATGAAACGCAATTGAATAACAAAAGCCTCAGAGCAAAACTCAGATGTTGGAAAAAAACACACCATCCGAGATTCAGCGTACTGTCCCTAATTATAAATTATCTTGTCTGCCTGCAATAAATTCCGTCAAGGGTGGAGGCCGAATTCCAATGTTTACAATCACATCATAATTCAATAAATTTGTCGACATTTCCTCTAAAATCTAGGAATGTGCTACAGAACGGCCGACCAGATGTTGATTCGTTTAGGGGTGTAAAGTGAAAAATACTTGTTCAGAAGTTCTTTGGTCTGCATATTTTTTTCTCACATTCATTCGTCATTTCACAAGATTCGAATAGTGTTTACAGTGACGGGCGAGTTTCGTGTAACGTGTAAGATTGAAATATTGTGAAAAACTGAGAAGTGTGAATTGAACTACAGTAGAACTTCGATAACTCGATTCATGATCTGCCAGAAAAAAAATCGAGGTATCATATCTTCGAGTTATTGAAAAAAACACATTTTTCGCAAATCGCATGGAAATTTTGACATTTCTGACATTCCTCATAGAAAAAGACAAGATTTCCAAACTGTTAGGAAATATTTATTTCCTTACTGAAGGGAAATTATATTTCCTTACAATTGCCAGTGTTCAACATATGCATATTCCAACTTTTCTCTTGATTTCCTTGGCAATAATACTAATGAAGCAGTATTCAATGCCTCAACCAGTTCTGGAGGAGTCCCAGAAATGGGAAATTCATCATCACACATCATTTCACAAGTTTGACAATTCAACATCTACAGGGTCTTTCACGAGGAACCTCACCCATATTTATACGGGAAACTACTGAACGTATTTTCATAAAATTCAGCACTTATAAGTGTTTCACGATGCTGATGAAATCTCAAATATTTTCAAGGCATGAGCACCTCCGGTTTTTCCGGAAATGACGTCAACTTCCGTTTTTCAAATTAGAACACCATTTTTTTATTGCAGAAATAGATTCCTTAGAAAATTTCAAGTTATTTTGATGTAACATTTTTCAGTTTTGGTTGGAAAATTCTCTCTGAGCGGGAAAATTCGAAAAAAAAATCGAAAATAGAGCTCCGCTGAAACAAGAATAACTTCGAGGTTTTTGTATGGAAAATTTTCATTTTTGGGATTTTTCAAGATGTAAGATTGATGTATCCACTTTAAAAATCGAAATCGCGATTCTTGATACAGGGGGTGAAAAAATCGCTTTCAAAGTTAGGGATGACAAAATCGTGAAAAATCAATTTTTTCAAATTAGAACCCCATTATTTTATGGCAGATATTGAATCTACGTTAAAAAATAATGTGAGTGTATGCATCACACCCTTGTCCTGAAATGGATATTTTCTGAGTTAATATCCACTTTAGGGCAAGGGTGTGATGCATACACTCACATTATTTTTTAACGTAGATTCAATATCTGCCATAAAAAAATGGAGTTCTAATTTGAAAAAATTGATTTTTCACGATTTTGTCATCCCTAACTTTGAAAGCGATTTTTTCACCCCCTGTATCATGAATCGCCATTTCGATTTTCAAAGTGGATACATCAATCTTACATCTTGAAAAATCCAAAAAATAAATTTTCCATCCAAAAACCTCGAAGTTATTCTTGTTTCAGCGGAGCTCTATTTTCGATTTTTTTTCGAATTTTCCTGCTCAGAGAGAATTTTCCAACCAAAACTGAAAAATGTTACATCAAAATAACTTGAAATTTTCTAAGGAATCTATTTCTGCAATAAAAAAATGGTGTTCTAATTTGAAAAACGGAAGTTGACGTCATTTCCGGAAAAACCGGAGGTGCTCATGCCTTGAAAATATTTTAGATTTCATCAGCATCATGAAATACTTATAAGTGCTGAATTTCATGAAAATACGTTCAGTAGTTTCCCGTATAAATATGGGTGAGGTTCCTCGTGAAAGACCCTGTATAGGTTTCTTCCTTGTACAGCAAGCAATTTCATTCCGAGCTCATTCATTTATGAATGAAATAAATCGCGATTTTCAAAATTGACTGAATTCTGTCGAATTCCAAACGAATTTCGGAAAAAAGTATGTTTAACCCGTAGGAGAAGCCACATTCCTAGACTATGTGTTGCTAAGTCTCGACTTGCGCCTCATCCAGGAATGTAAGGCTTTTCCTACCCGGTAAACAATGTACTATTTTTCATGTCTTGTTCATGTGGGTAAATAATGTTACATTTAACCAAGCTGAAACTGCTTCGTCAGCAGTAGCGTACATTATTGGATTTTTAAGCCTTTTGGGACTGCCACACGCACCACTACTTCTAACTGCACTGATAATTATTCTTTTTTTTTCAAATAGTAGATACAGTGTTGGCTCGGATGCCATACTTTGAAGCTACATCTTTTTTTAGCGCACCACTTTTCATTTAAAAGTCTATGTTTTTCATCAAGAGATAAAGTTTTCAAGGTACCTACGTTTTGACGACATACTTTTAGCGATATTGTCGTGAAACCTCACAATTTACAACTCAAGAACTGAAATGAGTTCCCCGCATGCGTTTAAGTTATGAAACGATTCGTTAAAATCATACGTAAACGATGGATTCCTCCAAAAAACAGCCCTCACCCAGCATACACACGTAGAAGGACATAAATTCGATTTCCGTAATACCACCATCTTAGATAAAGAACCCCATTATTCCAGACGCTTACTGAGTGAAATGATTCATATCCGGAAATATGATACGGTCAATAAAGAAGACACCGATAACTTGAGTGTTATACAGGGTGAGTCTTTGACTTGTACATATATTTTAACTGTGGATTCTTTAGGCCAAAATAAACATTTTTTTCATTTTCCATTTTTCCGAATTCGGCTCTGATAAAAAGATATAGCCATTTGAAAAAAAAAATTGTGCTAAATGCGTCCCTGATATTATTCTCTACAAACACCTCAAAGTTCATATTTTTCAATTGAAATTGATGTGATTATTAGATATTCTGGGTGATACATTTAGAAAATACTCAAGCACTAACCTTATTTGAATAAGAATATTACAAACACGATATTTCCTAACAAAAACGCTAAGTTTTGTCCATCATTTCTGCAATTGAAATGCCATATTTCTGACACCAAAATAAGTTCCTTCTTCGATTTTCCTGAAGATTAGTTTGTAAACACTAATAATTTGTTCATATTTTCCCGTATATTCTGGAACGATCTAATCAAAAGTGGTTTCAACTAACCTATCCTAACTCCATCAACGTAAGTCATATGATTCGAGGTCAATGACCTAACCTAACTCATCTTCTGTGATATTATATTCCACAGAACTCTACAGAAGACGATGCCAGATGGCCTATTTTCTCTTCAAACAATAGTATAGTCGAAACCAAGGGAGCGGTACGTACCAACGTACCCCAGAAGAACTATCGCATTTATTTTTGTTTTGTTTACTTTTCGCTAAAGGCGTCTAGGCGTTGCTCTTCGGAAACGCTACAGTGACTTTATCACTGATAGAGTTTGATATTAGAGTCACTGTAGGAAACGCCAAACGAGTAGTTCTGATTCTCGCCGTCGCCGATATAGCGCTACGTTCTTTGCCGACTGCAATGTAGCACGGGCCACGGCCTACTCTTCCCATCTGATTTCTGTTGCTTCTGAAGGCTGTGGAGTGGATGTAGCCGCCACGCAAGACATACAGAGTTTCTGTGTCTCTAATAACCTCCAACGTTAGTCAGTGACTTCGATTTATTTATTTATTATTTATTAATTTACAGAGAATAAAGCAAAAAGGTGATGATTCTGTAAATGACTTAGTGAATTGATGTAATAGTAGTGTCGTCTGGTGTCGAGTTATTATTGTTTTGGAAATTTTTTTGCTGAAGGACCAGTAACAATGAATTTTCAATAGAAACTGCCTATAAAATGTATGTGGGATTTTATTATTACATATCTCTACATCAAACTTTTTTCATCATAGAGATTTTCGTCTTGACAAAGTTGATAAACTGATAATAATTCTGACAACATTGTTAACTTTTGAGAGACCAGAGACGAAATAATATTCGATGAAATTTAACTCAGGACAGCATTCAGATTATTCTTGAAATTCATGATTTTTTCCTCAAATTTAATCTTAGACAATGAAGAATAACTTGAGAACGACGCGTTTTATTGAAAAAACATAAGAATACTTTTATTTTCTAAACCGATTGGTTCTTTCGAAAATATGAACCGTTTATCCTTTTTAAGTGATTTGATAGTGTTTTTGCATGAATTTATGAGTCGACCACCCTGTAACTTTCAAACTAGGAGAGATATTGAATAAGTTTCGATTGAGTAATATGCACCATGAATAGAGTAAAAAATCAACCAAAATTCAGTTCATTTGAAATAACGGTTCCGGAGATATGAACAGAAAAGTGTTTTTTTCGTGGATTTTCGACACCCTGTATCTTCCAAACGAAACCGAATTTTGAAAAATGGTATGGGAAAAAAGTGTTTCGTTTGATGAGAGGAATCTACAGTTGAAATATATGTACAAGTCAAAGACTCACCCTGTATACAATTGCTTGATCTCTAGGATAAATTTACCCCATCGATATAGGAAGAGGTTTTTAGAAAAAAAGTGCACGTTAATTACTTATTTATTTATTTATTCCATTAGCAATTTAAGTTTTATGACTTTATCCTTTTATACTTTTGTATCGTTTCCCATGTTTGTGTATTTATCTGTTTAATTTTATTCATTAACGAGGCCCATGTATGTTTATTTATTCAGTAGATAAATTGTTGCGAACACCTATTTACTCTGTCATAACGACGACAAATTGCATTCTTGCTGACAGCTGCAGAGTTGATGACGAAATTATTTAAAGAATATTCTGCATACCTACCTAATTCAGAAACATTTAATCTTAACCAAAACGTTTTTATTCTATACGAATTTTTAAAATTTACTATAACGAGGTAATTGTTTTTGTAATCTGAATTAAACCATCATTGTTCCTAATAATACCCTCTATTACAGCCTTGAAAAAGGAACAAGTCGTTCCGAAACGTCGGCAATATTTTCATAGTTAATATCCACTTTAGGGCAAGGGTGTGATGCATACACTCACATTATTTTTCAACGTAGATTCAATATCTGCCATAAAAAAATGGGGTTCTGATTTGAAAAAATTGATTTTTCACGATTTTGTCATCCCTAACTTTGAAAGCGATTTTTTCACCCCCTGTATCATGAATCGCGCTTTCGATTTTTAAAGTGGATACATCAATCTTACATCTTGAAAAATCCCAAAAATGAAAATTTTCCATCCAAAAACCTCGAAGTTATACTTGTTTCAGCGGAGCTCTATTTTCGATTTTTTTTTTCGAATTTTCCCGCTCAGAGAGAATTTTCCAACCGAAACTGAAAAATGTTACATCAAAATAACTTGAAATTTTCTAAGGAATCTATTTCTGCAATAAAAAAATGGTGTTCTAATTTGAAAAACGGAAGTTGACGTCATTTCCGGAAAAACCGAAGGTGCTCATGCCTTGAAAATATTTTAGATTTCATCAGCATCGTGAAATACTTATAAGTGCTGAATTTCATGAAAATACGCTCAGTAGTTTCCCGTATAAATATGGGTGAGGTTCCTCGTGAAAGACCCTGTATATATATACAGGGCGGCCACTTTTTCAATGGCATTGTATTGGTAACTTTTAAACCATAAGAGTTAGAGATTATCAGGGCCGGTTTTTGAGATATCATAAGAAAAGTAAATTCTGTCATTTTGATTTTTATTTTTTTCTCACTTTATTTCGAATATTATCAAAAAATGTTAAAGGAATTTTTTATTCGACAGTAAATTATCTTCAAAATGACATAATAAGATTTCGTATCCAACGTTTCGTTCTTCCTGGGCCACCTTCAACCTTATTTTTTTCAATACGGACCTGCATATTTCATGACACTTTTCGAAATAACTTTTAACGCTCAATTCAACGATATATCATACAATGTCATTGAAAGTTGATTTTACAAAATGGTGGACATTTCGAACACTTACGTCATTAATGTTCATCATTTACTTTCGAATAATCATTCAATTTGTCTTTCATTGAATGATATTTTCGTTTAATTATTATGAATTAGGTTTTTCACCTCTTGAAATTTGTAAATAAATAATACGTAACAGAATCAAAGCAAGAAACAAGTAATAATTATTCACTAATTTCAAGAGGTGAAAAACCTTATTCATAATAATTAAACTAAAATATCATTCAATGAAAGACAAATGAATTGATTATTCGAAGGTAAATGATGAACATTAATGACGTAAGTGTTCGAAAAATTCCCACCATTGTGTAAAATCTACTTTGAATGATATTGTATGATATATCGTTGAATTCAGCATTAAAAGTTATTTCGAAAAGGGTCATAAAATATGCAGGTCCGTATTGAAAAAAATAAGGTTGAGGGTGGCCCAGGAAGAACGAAACGTTGTATACGAAATCTGATTATGTCATTTTGAAGATAATTCACTGTCGAATAAAAAATTCCTGTAACATTTTTTGATAATATTTTAAATAAAGTGGGAAAAAAATAAAAATAAAAATGACAGAATTTACTTTTCTTATGATATCTCAAAAACCGGCCCTGATAATCTCGATTTGTTTGAACTGCTTGACAATGCTTCTATGAATGCAACTTTTTCTCCATTTGACCGACCTTCTAACTCTTATGGTTTAAAAGTTACCAATACAATGCCATTGAAAAAGTGGCCACCCTGTATAACTATAACTATTTCGGAAGTATCAAGTGTTTTCGGATTTATGGCAAAAATCAACGTTTTAAATAAAAATTATTTCATTTCACAAATTCGGTACATCACACTTAAAACCTAATAAGTAATACTGATTATTTCTTAATTATAAAAAAAAAACAAAAAAACAATAAGTCAATGCAGGAAATGTTCGAAATGCTCGCCGCGAACGTCTTGGCAACATGCTAATCTGGTGTAGAATTGTCTTCTAACGTTACTCAACATTTCAGGCGTGACTGATCTAATCGCAAGCGTGATTCGGTTTTTTAGGTCGTTCAAGTTTAGGGGTTTCGTTTCGTATACAAAACTTTTGACATATATATCCCCACAAAAAGAAGTCTAATGGTGTCAGATCAGGAGATCGTGCTGGCCATTCTATCGATCCGCGCCTCCCTATCCACCGATTTGAAAAAATTTGGTTCAAGTACTGCCAGACATTGATTTGGTAATGGGGCGGTGCTCCATCTTGCTGAAACCATATTATATTGGCAGGAAGTAGTGGATTTGCTGGATCCGGATATAAGTTTATCAAAGTTGGTACGACATTATTTTGGAGTTGTTCTAAATATTGTTCTCCATTCAAGTTGCCGTCAATGAAAAAGGGACCTACGATATGATTTCCAACAATTCCTGTCCAAACATTAACATTTTCAGGATATTACGTATGTTCTTCTCTCATCCAGTGAGGATTTCCATCAGACCAATAGCGGCAATTTTGACGATTAACATGACCGTGTAGTGTAAATGTACTCTCATCAGAAAACAAAACATTTTCTGATTGGATCATATTGTTATCTAACATTGCCATCATTTGCTCACAAAAATGCGTTCTCCTATCGAAATTGTCTTCTATGAGCTCCTGAGTTGCCATCATTCTATAGTCCATCCAAGAATGATTGACATCAGAGCAGGCCTTGAAAGTCCAGTCGCAGCTTTATTTCTAGTTACAAAAAAGTAACTAAAAATTTTCTATGCTTTCATCATAGATATAGAAATAATCTAAAAATTGAACGATATTTTTTTAAAGTGAAAATGTTCCCAATTTTCACAAACGATTACCATCGTGTGAATCTGTATACCAGCAGTATATTATTTTGATCTTGTATTGATACATTTTCGATTTAACTATCAATTACAGGAGCATACAGCCTGGAAATTCTGGTTCGATAACAAAAACTATCGTTGGTGATTGAATAACACGGTCCTTTTCAATGTTCAATATCAATATTCGTTAAAACGAAAAAAATCTTGTTGATAATTTGAAGCGTGTTACTGCAAAGTGAATGGATTGGGAAATTTGTAATAGATATCAAGACAGAAACAAAATTTAACCAATGGATCTATTTAATATATGAAGAATTTTGTCATGACATTGAAACTTTCAATATTTGTGAACAATGTGAAAAATATAAATATTCCTATCATTCTCTTTCAACAACCACAACATGTTATTTTTTCCTCATCTGAGCAGAACTCGTCATGTTCATAATGAAATGTTTTGTCAGCAATATATCATAACATTCCTTATATTTTGACTAATCTTCTCTCATTTCTTTTTCTACGTGCTCTGTGCAGGCTTTCCATTTTTTAGCTGTTCACTTTTCGAGAGCCTCATTTCAATTTTTTGCCACATTTGTTCGAAGCATTAATGACAGAACAAAATGTCAGTCTTATTTTCAACACCAACCTGAATTCTGCAACTCAAAATATTACTGAATGGGCATTACCAACATAATTTCGATTTTCCAAAGCCCCCCGAGATGTCAATCATTCTTGGATGGACTATATAGGGATGCATCTTACTTTCCTTTAATATTACAAGCTTTTATTTAGTTTCACCTGTCCCGGTGTCTGTCTGTCTGTAATCAAATCTTTCAAGTCTGTGAATACCTTTAAAAACAGATTGGACACATTTCTTCGGCAATAGACTGACTTCAGTGTTGTTTTTTTTTTGTGACATTCACAGTGCAGCATGTTTTGTTTTTTCTAAGATTTTGTTTTTTTTTTTCTATAATTTGAGTGTATAGGTATCTCCACTCTTGTTTCAAATTAATAATAATAATAATAATAATAAAAATATGACACACTTTTAATCGTCTGATTGATTTGAAATTGGGCAGGTGTACAAAATTCTGGTGACAATGCATCATGAAATATTTTTATAGAAAAAAACAAAATCGCGGATCAGTTCTGTAATTATCATCCGATTCCATTCAAAATTAGTATCTGGGGGTTTTTGGGTTCGACAATGATGATTCTTCTGTCAAAATTGAAAAATTCAAGATGGCGGCTACAATATGGCGGACGAGTTTTGTAATTATGATCCGATTCTATTCAAAATTGGTATCTGGGGGTTTTCTGGGCCGGAAATTACGATTCTTCAAAATTGAAGAATTCAAGACGGCGGCTTCAAAATGGCGGATGAGTGTTGTTATTATAAAAGCTTGTCTTAAGAAATGATTTTTTCATCATAGCTTGTTCGAAATATTGACGTGTGGCTGATGGTGAACAGCGGGGCAGAATTATGTGGGCTTTCTTAAAACTCAAGCATAATATCCAATTTCGCATCATCACTTACTGCAATGGCAGCAAATTTTTTTATTTGTCTAAAGCTGGACTCCCACTACTCGTGTATTTGGCAAGTACGCAATTATTTGCGTATTTGGCAAGTAGACCAAGTTTCGAACTTGAATGACAAGTACCTACGGCGCTCCCACTACAAATAATTATACAAGTATTGGCCGAGTGAACCACTCTCACTACATGCCAAATATAGGCAAGTGGCAAATATTTGCCTACACACAAAAAAGACTGTGCTAACGGCAATAGTAGATATTTTATTGACATCGTTTCAGTTGGCCCAATAAAACTTCTTCTTATATCAATAAATTATTTTTGGAGTAATTAAATCCAGATAATTCATTGAATAATACGGCTGTCATTCAATTATAGTCAGAATAATATTAAAATAAGGAAGAACTGCATATTCGTTAAATAAGACTTCTATTTGAATGAATCGATCAGAATAATATTGAAATAAAAAAGAACTATATTTGCTTTGAATACAATCTATATTTGAATGAATTGATTCATTTAATTCAATAGCTAAAAATAGTAACGGAACAATAACTAGATTTATTCCAATGAAGCCTATGATTGATTCAAAAATAGTAAATAAAGCTACGAAGACGACTGCATCAAGACAAGACGCGACAGGATTTTGATTTAGTATTTAGTTGCGTGTTGCGTGTGTGTGTTACTGCGAAGAAAGAGTTTGAAAATGGAAGAGCTATTAAATAAGTGGGGAATGGAATCTCTAGTTCCACATTTTCAGGGTAAGTACCTTCATATTCATATAAAAATGTCTCAAAGCCTTCCGTTTTATTGTGAATGTGTGCCATAAACGAAAGACAATCTAATAATGGTACTTATTTTACCGATAGTTGCTAGGATGTTAGTTATTTCACTATTTCAACCCCTTAAGTTAAAACTTGGTGCACCATCGCTCTCGAAGGAGGGACATCCAATTTCAAGATTAAATTGAACCAAATCTCAGTGGTTGCTTTTGATATACCTGGGCCTGTTTCATAAAACAAGTTATAAGTTAACAGGCAAATATTCTACGAGTTGTAAGTTTTTTGTCCAATATCCGCTCCATAAAAATAACTAACTAAGAACTAAGGTAACAATACCGATTAAATTAATTCGTAAAATTGTAATCCAACTAAAAGTGGGAGCAGTATTTGGTGAAATTCACTTGTTTTCAATGTGCATTACAAGTACTTTTACTTGTAAAATTGTAACTTGTTATTTTATGAAACTGGGTATTGATCATAATTAGTTCATTTCCCACAGTTATCCACTACTTACAGAGTTTGATGTTAGTAAAAAAAAGTCTCTAACATTCATTCTATTTTCACACAAGATTTTGATTATGTAGTTTTTTGAGGTTTAGAAAATCGAAAAGAAAAATATCCCTTAGATCCCTATTTAATATTGTCGCTTATTATCACAGTAACATAACTATGTTCAAATTAGAGGAAATAATTTGTTGTTTTGTTATGAATATTAGTATGTTACTGTTTACTTATTGTTATTGTGTTCTTGAGACAACATTTATGATTTTGTTGATAAAATAATAAACAAATGTAAAACATTCAAAATAGTTTTATTTCACACATCTCATCATTCAATCAATAAATTAAAGAGTTAAATTAACAATAATAAACTTTCAATTCAAATATAGTAAAATATTTCTAACAACTGCATTATATTGATTCAATTGATGTAGTTTCTTTTTCCAATATGAAGAACACTAATTTCTCAGGTCAAGAAAGAAAGGTATGGATATACGTCTACAGGGTTAAAAGAAACACAACAAGCGAAAATATACAGGAATATCTGTCGACCAAAGAGGGACTTCAAGATATCGAAATAATGGTGAAAGAAATTCCATCGCAAGAAGATAGGTTGAAAAGATTTGTACTATCTGCCCCATTCGATAAGAAAGATCTATTGTACAATCTGGAACTCTGGCCTGCAGGAGTTGGCATCAAAAGATACGACTTCACAAGGCACAGAGAATTATTCAAACATAGTGCGGATTTTTTATAAATAAGGAAACTTTACCAACAAAAATTCCAAGTAACACAAACAAAAACAATGTCAATAAATCAAAAAACAAACAACAAATTACAAATTGCTTCATATCAACATCCAATCACTATCGACATCTTTAAATGGACTTGAAACTTATGCCAATGAAAACACTGTTGATTTCCTTTTATTAACTGAACATTGGCAGGCACATGAGCAACTTATAAATTTCAAACTTCATGGCTATAGATTAGTCACTAGTTTCTGTAGGAAATTAAATAAACACGGAGGCTGTGCTATACAGGGTGTCCCACTAGTGCCGCAGCGGACGATATACGCGTAACGGACTGCGTTTTGCAAAATTTTTTGATGCAGACTTGATATACTCCAAGAAGAGCACAACCTAAAAATATTTTCGATTATATAGGGTGGCCCACAAAAGAGGAATAGCGGGTGACTTTGTTTTTTCAAATGGGACACCCTATATTCAATAGTGTTTTTCAATTCTCTGAAACTTCCTGCATGCTTCCGTATACTTTTCACATATTTTTATTCGACAGTTTTCTAAATATTGGCCATTTTGACAAAAAAATGATACTTGTAGAGGCTATGTTATGCAATTATATTTCACGAACCCTTGCACAAACCAATTACAGTTTTATATGGATTGAAAGACAAGACTTCAAAGTATCACACCCAGCCATAATAAAGCATCTCCAGCATACAGAGTGTCCACAAAAGGACTATCAACATGACGAATTTCAAATCGATTTTTCTTCATTTTTTCAAATGCAATGCATATAATTTTTTTTCATCATTGTAATCACCATTCATTTTACTTCATTTTTTGTCAAATACATGATATGCATATCTCTAACGGAATAGGATTTTTAGAGTTTTTCCTCCAAATTCACATTCACTTTCGAATTCAAAAAGCAGATTTGACTTTTCTGTGGTTATTGGGAACTGTCAAATTATTCTATTCAAAATTAACATCATTGCAGCTTCAATTCAAATCATCATAGTTTTTACGGATTGGATGAATACTCACACAATGATGTAAAATTTCAAGAAATACCAATGAGTTTGAATGTACAAGTTATGAATGCTTCAAAAAAACGAGTTTCAAAACTTCAGGATACAAAAAAGTGCCCGCTCTTATCCTTATACAACTTTCTTCGAAAAAATGATATTCATAAGTTTCACAGGCACGCACGCAGATCTTCAAGCTCGCAAGCTCAAAGCTTGTTTCAAATTTTTGGAAGATTCGACGTTCCAAGTAGAAACATAGAAAATTATCAAAAATGTATGTCTTCAGTAACTGATTTCATCACATTTTTGAGTAGATACATCGAAACCTTCTAGTTCCTCATTTCGCTATAATATGAATTGAAGCTTCAATGATGGTAATTCTGAGTGGAATAATTTAACAGATCTCAATAACCACAGAAAAGCCAAATCTGCTATTTGAATTCGAAGGTATATGTGAATTTTAGGGAAACATTTCGAAAAAGCGCTAAAAAATCCTATTCCGTTAGAGATATGCATATCATGTATTTGACAAAAAATGAAGTAAAATGAATGGTGATTACAATGATGAAGTAAAATTATATGCATTGCATTTGAAAAAATTTAGAAAAATCGATTTGAAATTCGTCATGTTGATAGTCTCTTTGTGGACACTCTGTATGCTGAAGATGGTTTATTATAGCTGGGTAGGATACTTTGAAGTCTTGTCTCTCAATCCATATGAAACTGTTATTGGTATGTGCAAGGGTTCGTGCAATATAATTGCATAACATAGCCTCTACAAGTATCATTTTTTTGTCAAAATGGCCAATATTTCGAAAACTGTCGAATAAAAATATGTGAAAAGTATACGGAAGCATGCAGGAAGTTTCAGAGAATTGAAAAACACTATTGAATATAGGGTGTCCCATTTGAAAAAACAAAGTCACCCGCTATTCCTCTTTTGTGGGCCACCCTATATAATCGAAAATAATTTTAGGTTGTGCTCTTCTTGTAGTATATCAAGTCTGCATCAAAAAATTTTGCAAAACGCAGTCCGTTACGCGTATATCGTCCGCTGCGGCACTAGTGGGACACCCTGTATATGTAAGAGATCAACTAAATTTAAAATTTAAAATAAGAAGTGATATCACTAAAAAAACAATCCCCCATGTAATAGAATGTACTGCCCTCGAAATTGACCAGGAACATGCGAAGTTGGTACTCATAGTTATATATAGACCGAACACTCCACCAACTGAAAATATTAATATTTTCTTTGAAGTATTCACATCAGTATTAGAATTACTCTTATCACAGGGAGGAAAAGTGAAGTTTATAATAGCAGGGGATTATAACATAGATATGCTGATGGAGCAAGAAAGAAACACTCAAACAGTTAAAACGATACTAGAAATGTACAACCTAAAGCCACTTATAACTGAACCCACGAGAATAACACCATACTCGCAAACATGTATTGATAACATCTTCTCCAATATTGAAGGCACAACTTCAACAACACAACCCCACCTATCCGACCACCTAGCTCAATGCTTTAACTTTAGTATACATAACACCAACAATACTAAAAGTGCAACGAAAAAAATTAGAATCTTCAATAAAAAATCAACAGAAAACTTCAAGGAGGAATTAACTCACGTCGACTGGTCTGAGTTGTTCAAATTTCACGATGGGGATGTAAATGACATGTGGAATTTCTTCAGTTGTAAATATCAGCAAATCTTCGAAAAGCACTTCCCACATTCGAATGTAAAAATTCATCAAACACACAAAACACCATTCAGGCACGATAAAACAATTCAGGAACTGAAACACAAATTGGACATCTTATTCCTAACATCTATAAGAAATCCAGAACATCTAGACAAATACAAAAAGATGAAAAAAGTATATGACAGTACTATCAGTAAAATAAAACAGAAACATTATTCAGACAGAATAAGATTTTCAGACAATAAATGTAAAACAACATGGGATATCATAAGAAACCTAACAAACACCAATAAATCAACACTTTCAACAATGCCACCAGGTAACCCAAAAAAACTAGCCGACGATTTCAATAAACACTATGTCAACACTGCCCAAACTTGCCAAACCAACTCACACCATAATGAACATCCCATAAATATCGAGAAAGTCAAAAACTCGATGTACATATTTCCTGTAACATCAGAAGAAGTAATAAATACAGTCAAGAAAATGAAGAACAAATTTTCCAGAGGTTATGACGAAATACCCATGTATATAATCAAAGAAACAATAACGTCCATAGGAGAAATAATTGCACACATAATAAACAATGCTCTTGTTGAAGGAATATTTCCAGAAGTACTGAAGACAACTATAGTCAAACCTATCTACAAAAAAGGAAACAAGGAAGAACTAGGAAACTACCGACCAATTAGTATGCTAACCTCATGGTCCAAACTATTTGAAAAGATATTGGCAAATCGCCTCATATCTTTCCTCAACAAAAATAAGATATTATCAACCAGTCAGCATGGATTCATAAACAATCGGAGTACAGAAACCGCAATTTATGAAGTTTCACAACAAATCATAGATGCTTTTGAGAAAGGATGCATTCCAATGGCCTTATTCCTAGACCTATCTAAGGCATTCGACTGTGTGGACCACAACATACTTTTAAAAAAACTGGATCAATACGGAATACGAGACAAACAACTACAATTAATGGAAAGTTACCTAAGAAATAGAACGCAAAAAACTATTATTGAAACCAATTACCAAACAGTCACATCTACAGAACTAAAAATTACAGCGGGAGTCATCCAAGGAAGCATACTAGGACCACTATTATTCGTTCTTTACATCAACGACCTTCCTTACATAATGACAGAAACTATACAACGTAAACTTCATGCTAATATACTAACGGAAACCATTATCATGGACGAACAAAATGATTACACACATGAACACATTACAATATACGCTGACGACACAAATATAATAACAACTTCCAAAGATATAACAACAGTAATACAAAACGCAGAGAACTTATTGACCCAAGTGAAAGAATGGTGTACTACTAACAAGTTAAAATTGAACATGGACAAAACCGAATGCGCAATATTTCATACAGAACGCACGAGACACATAATACCAGAACAAATAAAACTAAATAACGTAGACATAATACCCATAGACAAGGTAAAATTTTTGGGAATCTGGCTAGACACAAACCTCAAATGGAAGGCACACATTGAAAACCTGACTAAGAAACTGAACTCTGTTATTTACACCTTGAGGGTGGTGAAACATCATATTCCTGAGAATTTGTTGAAAACACTATACAATGCCAATTTCCAATCAATAATATCGTACGGAATAATCTTTTGGGGAAACAGCACAGTCCAAAATAGAGTATTCATGGCACAGAAATATGCAATGAGGGTTATGTTCAACATGAAATACAGGGAATCATGCAGAGGAAAATTTAAGGAAAAGGGAATACTTACAATAACTGGCATCTACGTCCTGAGATGCAGCCTATTTTTAATAAAAAACAAGAAACTATTTGAAACGTCAGAGAATCAGAACAACACAAGAAAAATAAACCCATATAAATACCCAAAGGTACAGTTGACTCTAACACAAAATAACACCGAATATATGAGTATGAGGATTTTCAACTCTTTTCCGAGACGTTTCCATCACATCAATGAAGCAAAGAGGTTCAAGAGGGAGCTAATGGAGTTTCTGATAGAAATGCTGAACCATATGACTTATCAGAATTTTTCGAGAAATGTAAATCTTAAAATTCAACTCAACAAAAAATACTTAGAATTTAAATTCACTTATTCACTTTAGATTCATTTTGACGTCACTCTGTAGCAATTTCAATACTCAATGTATATATATGATTTGCTTCTAGAAATAAAGATAATTATTATTCTTCTTCATCGGTCTCCCGTTCTCAGCTTGAGCTGGTAATTTTCTATGAACCAATGAAAAAACATTTCAGTTCCTCCCACTGGTTCAGGAATTTCCGCACGATGTGACAGGTTTGCAAAACCACAACCTGCTGTGCATATCTCGCGATCCTCTGGGATATTCGATCTCTTGAAGATATCTCTTGAATGATTCCCTTCCGTCAGCTGAAGTTCCGGAAGCCTCTCGGTGAACTCGTTATAGAGGGAGTATCTCCATCCAGGAAGTGGTTTGTCCTCGCAATTGTTCACGTAATAAAAAGCTCGCATTTGTTCAATATTCATTTCGCGGCTCCACTTGATACGTGCGTTGCGAGCTCCCCTGCGGGCAGTCCTCCTCACGGTGGTCGAGCCAGCAGGTGGAGTGGCATTTCGGTCTTCTGCCATGATATCGGTTTCCACTTCTCGTTGCTGGTTTTCATGGGTTTGCCACCATTTACCCTTGGTGGCCCAGGTAACTCGGGCCGTGGAGACGTCACCCCCCATGTGGCGTGGTAAGAACCACACCACACCCGTGCGGTTATAATTATATATTAATAATAATAATTATTATTCTTCATCATCGGTCTCCCGGTCTCAGCTTAAGCTGGTATTATTTCTATGAACCAGTGAAAAAACAATTCAGTTCCTCCCACTGGTTCAGGAATTTCCGCACGATGTGACAGGTTTGCAATGCTACAGCCTGTTGTGCATATCCCGCGATCCTCTGGGATTTCTCTTGAACGATTCCTCCAGGTGAAGTCGTTATAGAGGGAGTATCTCCATCCAGGAAGTGGTTTGTCCTCGCAATGGTTCACGTAATTAAAAGCTCGCATTACTTCAATATTCATTTCGCGGCTCCACTTGATACGTGCGTTGCGAGGTCCCCTGCAGGCAGTCCTCCTCACGGTGGTCGAGCCAGCAGGTGGAGTGGCAATTTCATCTTCTGCCATGATATCGGCTTTCACCTCCCGTTGCTGGCCTAATTATTATTATTATTATTATTATTATTTAAATCAAAATCAAGCATTAATTTTTTTTATAGTAAACTACCTTTCAAGAAATTACATCTTGTTTCAGTGTTAATATATCCTACATTTAAAACAATCCAAATGTATATTTATTCAATAATATATTTATTTTCCTGAAATATTATAGTTAATTGATAGAAAAAAAAGTTGGGTTTGTTTTAATTGTATTCTTTCATTGAAACTAACTAACGCTTTTCTTGTCCCAATTATAGCATTTCATTGAATACTTTTACTGCTTACACTGAGAGAAATCTTCATTCATATTTAATGAATTTTATTTATACTTAACAAATAACTGTTTCAAATATGGACTAACTTACCTGTATTAATATTCAACATTTGATTTCTTACAGTGCATTTCTTTAATGCGAACAGACGATTATTTTTCATTAAAAAAATATTATTTACTGGGTATACTTATATATTTTCTTAGTGAATAAATATTTTATAATTTTTAAAAAACATTTTGTAATTATGATCATATATTTGTTATAATTAAAGCTGCAGTATCATTATTTTAAATAAGTCATTTTGTTATTTAACTTACTAATTTTTAATACCTAAAATCCATTCTCTATATATAAAATTGACATTTTGAATGATGCAATATAATTGTTAACTGGTTGCCATTTGATTATTGATTATTAAGATGTATATAATATGTAATAAATAACAAATAAATAATAAAACAATTGCTCTCATATATTTATTTCAGAACTCAACAATATACACAATACATGTTTGGTATATAACAAAAAAATATTATTTATTCTGTTTTTTGAACATTTATTGCACACAGGCCATTAGATAAAGTTTTCAACTCGCGGAATTAATTCATTCAGTGCAGTCTTGCAAGCTCTCCAACAATTCAGGCAATACTTCGAGATGACGCCTTCATCTGAAAACACGTTTTTTAACATTATCTTATTGATGAAGAATTATCTTCCAATCAAAAAACTTAGTTTTGAGTCAAGAAATTTTAGTGGATATCAAATAGTTTCTTTGTTATTAATAAATATTTTAACAGTCAATTTGCTAGGGAAGAAGCTTTTCAGAACTTTCCAATTTCGATTATAATATATTATTAGTAAACATGAATGTGAATCAAATCAAAATAGCTATATCCCAGAGGGACCGAGGTCTTCTGGAAATACTGAAGTCTAATGTACATACCTAATTACAAACCTCTGAATCTCTCCACATATTCACCCATTCCCATTTCCATAAGTAAATTCTCCATCACTGTAAAAATACACTGTTCGTTTCACCGAAACACGACGCTATAGATATTACTTTAAAAGCGTTAATCTTTAATATCTATAATGTAGCACTTACTCAACATTGAATCTCTGAATCTGAAACAGCGAAACTGCAATCAGTCGCAGATCGTCACGCCGAGAAATAAACCGCGAAATGAAACGCATGCGCCAAACCAAGCCACAGCACCACCACAGAATAGATTTCAGAATAATCTGAGCACCACTAGACACTCTTTTCTTGTATTAGCCAGGCGCCCTGGGCCTGGAACCAGACTGTCAGACGACACAGTTGGCCGACGTCATGCGTCATGTTGAACGAACTCTTTCGAACCCACCCCACCACTGCCGAGTTCGTTGATTATAAACTAATTTTGAATAACAATAAAGGAATATGGGGAAAAAAATCAAATATGTTATGGTTTAAATAATAAATTTTCGAATATTTCCAAGGAAAATATATTTTTCATTGTTAGAAGGAATTTATTGACAATCAAATGAATATATTGACTACTAAGAAATTTGTTCTACTACATTAAATGTTGCTATAGAGAACCATTTTTTCACATTTAGCCTGTGTTTTTCGAAAGCTTTATTTACTGTGAAGAAACTTTCTTTTCAATAAACAAATCTGCCGCTAATAAATCAATATTAGTCATTTTGGCTATTATTTCTCTCAGTGTAGATAAAATCAATGAGACCTATAATTGAATCAAAAATAGGCAGCATTGGCATAGGAAGAACAAGATAATCATTGAATTAAATATAGTAATCATTCAGGAATAGGGAATACAGTATATCATTGATTCAATGGTTATGCCATTGTTTCTACTAACAGTGTTTTTTGTGTGTAATACACGAGTAGTGGGAGTCCGGCCAAGGGCGGTCCTAGGCTGATTTCCTGGGGGGGGGGGGGGAATAATTGAATGAACAATTGAAAAGACTATAAAAATTTTTTTTTGTTAGTTTTTTATAAATAAAATTTTAAAAATCGAATTGCTTGTAGTGCTCTGGGTGGGTAATTACCCCCTTTACCCCCCCCCGTAGGACCGCCCTTGAGTCCGGCTTTACAGACCAAGCTCTCAAAACTGCTTTTCTATTTTGCTAATTGTTCCTTGGGATATAGGCGGCAAATTTGGGAATTTTTCGTGAAATAAGCGAGAAACTTCCATTTGTGTCCGTGTGTAATTAAGTAGATACAGTTATCGAAATTCAAAAGACAATAGCACTTACACTGAACACTCATTGTCATGCAAACAGACAACGTGTTGCTAAGGCTATGAGAATAAACAAATCTGTTTTTGTTTTTTTTAATTTCTTCACAGTAATGGTTTTTGCTTACTTCCTTCATATGAAGAGGTAAATGGGAAATAAGTATTGAGTGTAATGTATCGAATTTGTGAAATTAAATAATTTTCATTCAAAATGTTAATTTTTGTAGAAAATCTGAAAACACTTAATATTTCCCAAAAAGTTGGAGATAGGTTTAGTACATTGTACATGAATTATGTCTGGAATTTTCTGAAGAATCCAAAAAATAAATAATATACAGGGGGTTGCATTCGAAATAAGAAAGTTGGTATTGGCCACGGTCGCATGGAACACCCTAAATAATTTCATTTTCTTGAAAAATATGCGCATTTAAAATTACAAATCGACGTGTCCGAGCGTTTTTCCTAACACCCCCTCATTTATTCGTTATCGAATTTATTCCATTTGGCTGTTTCCCTCTGTATGATAAGGGGATGATATAGAAGTATTATCCAATTTATATATTGCTTTAAAGTTATTTGTAACGCTACCTAATATAAGTTGTATTGCAGAGTATTCATTTTCCAAACTGTCATTGATCAAAAATAAATATAGAACTGTTATGACAGAAAATAGACTGCAGTTTTTAGGAATAATTTGATGATATCAAAATAAGAAAAACACACTTTTTCTAGTGGAATTGAAGTTTGTAGGTGACTGATTTACAGCTAAACGATACTTCTATCTTTTGTGATGATTTCATTTATTCCTTAATCTCGATGCCGCAATAAAAAATCTGCAGATTTGATATTCTTAAGATATTTTGTATTTGAATTTTCGTGATATTTTTCCTTTTTTTAAGATTTTTATTCATCTTTTATATTTTGTTTTGATATAGGTACATTCCTTGTATTTGCTAAGTCTCGTCTTGCGCTTTGGCTTAGCAATCTTCACAAGAATGTGGAAATTTCCTACCCGGTAAACAATGTACAATTTTCAGGAATTTTTTACCTTATCCTTCCTCGAAGCCCTGCAGAATTGGTCTGCTCTTCAACATAAGTCTAATTTTTGCGTGTTACCGTGTTACAAACGGTTATAAACGGTTACGAGATTTTTATCTTTTTTGTATTTTTTCATGAGCGGTAATAGAGGGGAAGGTGTTATAACGTAATAAGGCTACGTCAAAATACCTTTCTCTTCATTACTGTTCACGAAAAAATACAAAAAATATCAGAAACTCGTAACCGATTGAAACACGGTAACACGCAAAAATTGGACTATAATAAATTATTATATGTTCTGTGAAAATGAAGAACTTTTTGGTATTTGAGGTCTACTCCCTGATTTCAACTGTAGCGCCATCTGTGAATTCTCTTCAGAACCCGCCTGAGTCTCAGATCTAGCGGTTATAGATTTCGGTGTTATTTAGAGGGAAGTGTCAGGGATTTCTTCGTGATTCTTAGCAGAAAACCGTACCTAGCTTCGGGCATAGTATAAAGAAGGGATAGTATGCCAATCCCAGTGTAAATTTCATTTGAGGCGATTTTTGGGCGCCATCTGTTGATTTTAGTACTCGTTCCCCAAAATTACGACTCAGTTGGTGGTGCCCTCATGAAATATGAAATTATTTTTAAGAACTAATATATGCAGACTGATAACCTGATGAAGAATTCTGTAACTGAAGTAAAAGCCTAGTATATGGTAAACGTAAACTCTGAAACAAGGTGAATTCATACACTGGCGTGTAATAATTGGGCTGTTTTATACAGGGTGAGTCTTTGACTAGTACATATATTTTAACTGAAGATTCTTGAGGTCAAATGAAACCTTTTTTTCATTTTCCATTTTTTCGAATTCGGCTCGGTTAAAGAGATATAGCCATTTAAAAAAAAAAATTGGGCTCAGTACGTTCCTGAAAAGATCTTCTGGAATTGATGCAAAGCATATTTCTCGAATGAAATTGAGTTGATACATTTAGGAAATACTCAAGTACTAACCTTATTCGAATAAGAATGTTAAAAACACGATATTTCTTATCAAAAACAGTTAGTTTAGAAGGGTTACTTCTACAATTGAAAAGCCAATTTCTTCTATCGAATTAAGTTCCTTCTTCGATTTTCCTGAAGATTAGTTTGTAAACACTAATAATTTGTTCATATTTTTCTCCATATCCCCATAAATATCCTGTAAATAGTGATTTTCAATTCAATTAATGAGTTTGATCAAGCTATAACCTTCAAAACAATGTTAATAAAATCATAGAAATACCAACGATAAAATGTTCTGGGAAAATTCACAGAACTTTGACGTGTACGTTGCCAGGTTTACCAATATTTCTGATTCTAAGGAATTTTTCGGATAACATTACTAAATAAATACATATCTATGAATTCCACCATAGATCACCTTCCTTTACATGGGGAATCGACCCATCTCAAAATTCTCAAATTACCATTTACTCTATTCAGTTCTTCTACTTCACATATCATCTGTGGTAGTTCTGTTACATAACTTATGACGTGAGGTTGCTCTTTGACGTGAGATATCTCTGGTCGAAACTAATTAGAGGTTAGAAAAAAGAAAAAATTAGAATTTCTCTAACGAGAGAATGGGTTATAAGAATGTATGTGAGGCATTAATTGCATTAGCATTATCATATTAATTTGAGTTGTGAAATAGCTCGGAATTATGATGTATTACTGCCGGAACTGATGGAATAAATACGGTGTATCAAAACATATTTTAGAGGACGAGATAACGCTGATGTCAATTTATTCAGATATTGAGATTGATTCATTGAATGATAATTAATGTACCAACTATCAATATCGAAGAAAATGAGCTGAATACACAAGTCAAAAGATCTGATAGACGGTAAAGTAATCAAATATTGAAATTTTTATATGGCAAATAACAGTTTCCTTTTCAGTATTTTGAAACGGGCACAAAACACGATAGAATGATGAAAAAATAGCAACCAAAGAAATGAGGATATTACAAACTGAGTTTCTCAAATTGTAATTTATCTGCACTGTGTATTACTTCAGGATGCCCAAAGAAATAGATGTAATCGCTTCAGATTAATATGCACCATGAATAGAGTAACCAATCAACCAAAATTGAGTTCATTCGAAATAACGGTTATGAAGATATGGACAATAAAGTGTTTTTTTCGTGGATTTTCGACACCCTGTATCTTCGAAACCAAACCGAATTTTGAAAAATGGTATAGGAAAAAAGTGTTTCATTTGATGAGAGGAATCTTCAGTTAAAATATATGTACAAGTCAAAGACTCACCCTGTATAAAAGGAGAAAAATTTATTTATGAACGGTACGTTCTGAGCTTATATTATCTGAATAGGATAATAGGTATTCGTTAGAATTCCACTAAGAAATATGGAATTTCAATATTATTCAATTTAATTAGTAGAAATACAAGAGGAAGTGATGAACCAATCGTATCTTCGGAATATGTCGTTCATTATGCAAATGAGGTATTGGTATAAATTAAATCATATATTAGATAAAGAAAATAACATAACAATTTATTTCAATCATAAGCATATTTTATATTTAGTATTTACATCAGTTATGTTGAATAATGGATAATTTTACATTTTTAGCAGTCTGCTTTGTTTTCATTGAAGTGGACCTAGATTTACAATATTTATATATTTGTGTCCGCAAGGAAAGATCTAAAATGAAGTCTCGGTGCTTAATACATTCCATTTTTGTAGTTGACCATTGTGGAAGTTTCTTTTCAATATTTTTTTTTATTTTCCTTCTCAAATTATGCAGAATTTTGCTCAACGTATATATTTCTATATATTTGGTGAATCCTTCCATCACAATTGTAGTAAATTCTTGCATAAAATGAGTAGGATTCTTCAAACCACCTTGTTGATGTTTTAAGTTATAATTTTTGAAGAAAATTAGGAGTTCGCTCTGATTATCGATATTTTGAGAATCTTCCAAAATGTTCCTACAATCATTACATTCAAAATGATCCAAACATTTCTTCACTAAATAGCCTGCAAAATACGTAACTGCACATTTTTATAATGTAACATCCTCCGTTGATACAACCTCATCATCTGATAGGTGTTCAGATGAGGTTACCGAAGAATCCATATCTGACGAAGAACTACCTTTATCAATATTCAGTTGACGAAGGACTTCGTTCCCGTTCGATAACAAAATATTATCGTCATCGTCAGGATGACTACCTGCGTTGGCAGTACTGGGAGGTCTCATAAAATTTGTGACTATACTGAGTTTGAAAGAGGATCGAAAGGTTTTCACTGTTGGATTTCTATTATATCCGCCTCTCTGCCGATAAATAGAAAACTGATTTTCGAGGGGGTCTTGTATCAGTCTTCCAGTGAATAAATATTTGAAACCTTTTTTATTCTGATCAAGTGCCAATTGCTTTACTGCATTGATGGTGACTAAAAAAGCATCAAAACTGTTTGGCCTTGTCAGTTTTCCATTTGGACCAACTTTCTGGAGGTTTTCCAATAAGCCATATCCAGTATTTATTGCAATCAACACCTGTGGGTTGACATCACTTAATACACGATTACAAGGTTTTGACGAATGTAATCGGGTACTGTTGAGAGCATCGAAAAGGTTATTCATCGTCTCTACAAAATGGGCTGTATTCTCAGCCGTTGAAGATAAAAGCTCACCAGTCCTCACCGATGTCATGATAGCGGCGTAAACGCTATGGCTGAATAACTGCGCTGCTAATTTTACTTTCATTTTCTCGAAAGCGTTCGGATTGAGGTGTTTATCAGTGAGTTTCAGCAATGCCCTCCCACTTCTGCTCTTCTTGTCGATTTCGTACACTTTTACAATATCTGAAAAGCATATGAACTTTCCGTTCATTAGGAAATTATTATTAAGAAAATTATTCCGAATACATTTCAGCAGATGAGGCACATCAAAAAATGCATAATATTTTTTCTCCTTGTGGAAGAAATATGGCCTCGATTTTTCAACTCCCAAGTCTTTGAAAAATTTTTGATTTGTACTAGACAAATCACAAACTACACCTAAAGTTTCCATTTTTGATTCTCCCAGTTTGTCCAATGCAGTTTTAATAATGGATAATAATGAAGTGTAGGATACTCCATTATGTGAGACGAAGTAAGCTATAGGAATTTTCCAAGAACTATAAACTCCCCTTATCATTAAAACGAGGGCCTGGCTTGCAGGAAAAGGTTTCTTTCCCAATTCACCCAGGTCTTCGAAACCTTCGATCAAATCGGTTTGTTTATTGTATTCTATGCATTTCTTTATGCTCATTTCATCGAACATAAGAATACAATTTCTTTCACAAACCGTCATGGAATCTGCTTTCAAAGTCAGATTGGCAAAAATTTTTTTATTAAATCCAGGTTTACAGATAAAATTGTTGACCCATGATTTCAAAGTAGATATGCCTGGCAGTTTGATCCCCTTATGGCGTAAATACCTGTAAGTTTTCGGTCCTCTATAAAATAAGGATAAGGCGGTAGTTTTCTCATTCGGCAGCTATGGATTCTTCTTTTTATGTCGTATCTGCATGTTTATAAGGGATTTTGAGAACCCTGTTATAGAAGGTTCGTCGAAATGAACTTTAGTGAGTTGCTGTACATTCATGAGTTTCTTTTTCGCACTTTTCAGTTGAACCTTCAAGTTATTGTTTTTTCTTCTGCTCTGTATTAATGCCTTTTTCAGACGTTCATTTTCCTCTCTCAGCAGCTTATTTTTTTCTGCACTTCCCATCGAGTGGGATGGAAGATTTTGAAGCTCTGTCAACCAAGTTCTATCCTCATCCTCATGCCCACTATTAGAATTTACATCAGATGAACTGTCGTCCTTGATGTTGAGGGTATTTTGGATGCTTCCCTCAACGTTAGAAGAACCCGCATACGTTTTTATATTTGAGACATCAAACATGATTTTTACTGAACGTTCTTCATCGGATAGATCCTCTGGTGACTCATCCTGAATATACCGTAGGGGCACAGCATTACGAGGCAGCTTTTTTGATTTAGTAAACATTTCACTAAAATGTTCACTGCAAATCCGCTTATTTCGCAATGATTCCGGTTCTAGATCTGCCAGAGCAGCATTTCCTGAAACCAATAAAACGGTCTTCATTTCCTTGGACAAATATTGTTGTCTCCAAACGGCTCAAACTCATCATAACATAACTTTCATTCTAAGTAAATCGTTTAAATAAAGCATAAAATTGTAGGTATGTTGATTAAAACAAATAGCTCACCTGAGTTTGAAATCCATCTTCTACATCTATCAGCATCACTTACAGGAAATCGGAACATTCTAATAGAAGCATCAGATCTCCTACTTTGTTGGCAGTTATAGTATACACATTTATTTCCAGCCATTTCTAGAAAATTCAAGACATTAATAGAAAAATGTTTATAATAACTGTTCTCTCAGGAAGTTAACAAAAATAAATATCTCAAGTGTTTCTCTGTAATCAAAGTTTTATTTTTCACTTACTATTTACAGTACATGAATGAATGTTACCTACCTGTAATCGAAGAAACGACATTTAAGGATTTAAGTGTATTCTACGATAATCTAACTTCTTATTCAAATTAAAGGAAACAATCAAATAATAATTCTGCATTCTCAAGAGTGCGGTAAAATTCAAATAAATGAAATTTCTTTACATGTATACGATATGAAATGAGTTTTTTAGTAATATAAGAATAATTATGAACTAAAAAAGGAAATGAATACATACCTCAATTTTTTCCTCTAACGGTCACTTTTGAAACACGTAAATCACGAAATAAACAATAATTTCAGATTATTCGATACTGTTTGAAGTGTTTGAACTTCCACATTCACAAAATATGTACTCTACTAAAGTCTACTGCAAATAGAATGTCATCTCTTGAGCAAGTCGTTCCTTAAATATCGAAATTTAGGAATTACCTACCTATATTTATGGCGCCTTTGCTCAAAATTTCCGAAAACTATAATCTAGTTAATCCTTTAAATTGGCATCGTACACTTTTACCTGAGTACGCCTGAAAGGGTACAGTTCCATTTTTCTGAATTGAGAATTACTTCGTTTCAGACGTGAAAAAATATAACTATCAAAATTCTCCATCCGATTCATACCCAATAAACGAGCCTGAAAAATAAATGATTACAAGAATACGGTGGGAATATTTTATTGAAAAACAAAAGGTTTCGCTACTTTCTGATAACAGATTTGTTATCTTAAATGAAGAAAAGGAAAAATGAATGTTATTTCTTTTACGATCCTCCTACTCCGATTGTCAAATTCGGCCACCCTTTAAATACGCCACTGATTACCTACCTATATTTATGGCCGCTTTGCCCAAAATTTCCGAAAACTACAATCTAGTTAATCCTTTAAATTGGCATCGTACACTTTTACCTGAGTAGGTACGCCCGAAAGGGTACAGTTACATTTTTCTGAATTGGGAATGAGTTTGAAGATGAAATTAGGTACTAAATTTAATGACAGCACCATGGTTGTAAATTATGCAGATGATACAAACATTCTCAGCATAGGAAAGCAATGGCCTCAATTAAAAATTATTGCTGAAGAGGTGTTGGAACTGTCCACTATACAACTGTCCACTATACAACTAAAATCTAACTTGATTACGTGGCCACTTATTTATACGAATCTTGCTTCCCTGAACTCAAAATTCGATGATTTGACTCTTCTTGTTTGTGCCCATGAACCTGTGTTTGTTTTCATTGCTGAGACATTGCTTCACCCCGGAATATCTGATCAGCAATTTGCGTTACCGGGTTATACAATTTTTCGCTGCGACAGTGTAACAACGCCTGGTCATGCCGGTGTTTGCGTTTATGTGCGTTGCGATGTAGTTAATTCTTTCACTATTTCTCACTACTCAATTAATACGCCTGGTATCGACAACCTGTTTTTTGAGGTGAAATCAGATGTCTTGGAACTGTCTTTGGGCTGTATATATCGTCCCAGAAGTTGTGTTCACGACCAAGTTTTATTTAATCATCTGGAGCACCTGTCGAATTCAAGAAAAAACTTATTGATAGTTGGCGATTTTAACTTCGGGGATATTCGTGTCTGGCCGATGAGTCAGCTTCCATCGGATGGTTCCCCTTCTTTTCCTTTTGCTGAGATGCTGCAGAGATCCTGTTTGACTCAGGTCGTCGATCAGCCCACTCGTTTCAGGATTAATCAGCAGCCAACGACACCGGATCTCCTCCTCGTCAATGACGGGGACCTCATCTCGGATATTGAGTATCTTCCTCCTCTAGGAAGGTCTGATCATGTGGTGTTGCACACAAGCATTCAGGTACTGTCGTCCAAACGACCAAAAAATGTGAGGAAGCTGATAAAATCGGTCGACTATGAACGGGTGAATGTCTCTCTTTCTACTGTCAACTGGAGATCGGTGCTTGATGAACCTGATGTTGAAGAGGTGTGGAATCGATTTGCTGACATTTTGACGCAGACTCTTCAAGATAACACCAGAACGAGGATAGTTAAACAGAGTCCTACCAAACCATGGATCACTGGCAATTTGTTTGACGACATTCGCACGAAGAAGAGTCTCTGGCAAAGATTTCGTCGGAGTCGTTCGACACAGGACTTCATGCGTCATAGAAGATTCTCCGAATATCTCTCAGCTGCGATTAAACTATCTAGAAGAACTTACGAGCAGAACCTGACCAGACCCGAAAATAGAGCGAAATTTTTCAAATATATGCGATCTAAGTTCAATAGCAAAGTCTCGATCCCTATAGTCGTTGATGAACATGGTACCATGGCAAGTGGTGAGTCTGAGTCGGCTGGGATTCTTGCTGACTCTTTTTTCGCCTCCTTCTCGGCGGAGCCAGATGGTCCAATGCCAGTGGTCAACTGTCCGAGGATCATCGAATCATTGGAGAGTATCACGGTGACCGACTCCATGATGGAGGAACATCTTCCTGGATTAAACGTTGCTTCTGCCCCTGGTCCTGATGGATTGTCGCCGGCTCTACTCAAAGCGTGTTCAGCCTCTATTAGTGGACCGCTGTGTGCGATTATGAATCGTGTGCTGTCTACGGGTTCTGTACCTTCAGCATGGCGTCGATCGACAGTCACACCCATTTTTAAGAAGGGTGATAAACGGGATGCTGGAAACTACAGACCCATAAGTCTCACCTCTGTAGTGGTCAAGATTCTTGAGAGAATAGTATCCAAACAGGTGCTTCAGCACGCATTGAAGGAATCTATAATCCCTCCACAACAGCATGGATTCGTTCCGGGAAGATCAATAATCACCAATCTGCTGACATGCCTGAATGACTGGACTGGGTCGTTGGATGGAGGAGTTCCGATGGATGTGGTATATTTGGACTTTGCCAGAGCATTTGACCGAGTGCCAAGAAGGAGACTACTTCATAAGCTGGAACATCTTGGTATTCGAGGATCTCTACTTGGATTCATCGATTCGTTCCTGTCAGATCGTTCCTTTTCTGTTAGGGTCGGGAACAACACATCCCCCTTGAGGCCTGTGCTGAGCGGTGTACCACAGGGATCTGTTGTTGGTCCCCTTCTCTTCATTCTGTATGTGTCTGATCTACCAGCTGTGTTGTGCTCTCCATCCGCATCTTACGCAGATGACATAAAGTTATACAACAGGTCTGACTGTCATCGGCCCCTTCAGGGTGATCTGGACTTGATTGTGAAGTGGTGCTCTGACTGGTTGCTTCCTCTTAATACATCCAAGTGTCGTGTTTTATATCTGGGCAGCAATAATCCGAGACGATCATACTTCATTGAAGGTGTTGCCTTGGATGGTTGTTTGAGCCAAGTCGATCTGGGCGTCGTTGTGAACAGCGAACTAACTTGGAGTCCTCACATCCTACATACGTGTAATAAGGCTAAACAGCGGCTTTATATGATCCAGCAGTGTTTCAGGGGAAGCCATCCAGACACCGTTGCTGCTCTTTACAAAATTTACATCCGCCCAATTCTAGAGTTTGCTGGTCCGGTCTGGCATCCATGGCTCCAACGGGATGCTCAGATGCTCGAGTCTCTGCAGCGGCGTGTCACACGTTTACCATATGGTGTGCAAAGACCTACCTACCGAGATCGCCTGAATATCATGTGCCTTGACACATTCGCTGATCGAAAGCTTCGTGGGGATATGATTGTGGCGTTTCGAGCGTTGAAGGGATTGTTCGGCGTGGACCTGTCTCATCTCTTCCAGTTGAACACCAATCATCTCAGAGGGCATGATTTGAAGCTGGCGCGAGAGAGATTCCATACAAGAACCAGTCAGCATTTTCTGGGCAATCGAGTGTTCGCTTGTTGGAATCGGCTAACACCCCATGTTGTTGGAGCTCCGTCGGTCAATGCTTTCAAGAATAGATTTGACATCTGGAGGACTTGTGTGCAGTGATGGTTTTTTTTTCAGTACCTATTGCATTTTATAGATTTTTTTTCATTCTCGGTTGTTATTCTCAAATTGGCTTTAATATTAGTTTTTTTCTCATTAGGGTTTCTATTGTTTTTTTTTGTCAAGAGTTTTATAGATATCTACATTTGTACTCAACTCTGTATTTTTTATAATAATAATAATAATATTACAACAAAAACAACTTAGTTTTAAATAAAGACAAAACGAAGATGATTATATGTTCCACCATTTAAAATCAAGAATAAACTGTCCAGACATCCAGACAAAATAAAATTGTATGATGAATCATACAAGGTTAGTCAAAATGTAAAGTTCCTTGGAATTTATATTGATGAAGAGCTGAACTGGAAATGCCATATTGACTATGTATCAAAAAAGATCTCGACTTCAATTTATGGTCTGGGGGTTATCTGCAAGTATTTGAAGTTGAGATCTTTGAAAACTATAAGCGCGAACGGCAATGGCATCTGACTGGTCGGATTGATCTGAACCGTTCGTTTATTACATCCAGATTGAGGAGAGTACACATCTGGACCGTTCGGTAAGAAAATCTGATCAATCGGATGTAGATCTTTTTGCTCGTTGTATTTCGACGGAGCAAACGGATTTTTTCCACAGAACAAAAACAAAAATTACTTTTCTGCCTTTGTCAATGGATTTTATCTGCATTTATGAGTTTCCTGCCTCGAATATTCTGAACAGTTTATTAAAATTTCGTGTCTTACGTTATTTGTTGTGTAGTAATAAATAAAAAATGTCGTTTGATAAAAAAATAATGATATAATTATCAAAATTCTACCTCCGATTCATACACAATAAACGAGCCTGAAAAATAAATGATTAGAAGAATACGGTGGGAATATTTTATTGAAAAACAAAAGGTTTCGCTTCTTTCTGATAACAGATTTGTTATCTTAAATGAAGAAAAGGAAAAATGAATTTTATTTCTTTTACGACCCTCCTACTCCGATTGTCAAATTCGGCCACCTTTTGAATACGCCACTGATTAATTTCCGCATCATTATGAAACCCGACCTAACGCCATCTGTATTGCATAAATTAGTGCCATCTATTATCGAAAAGCCCTGTTCTCCAACCGATGGATCCATACCGTACGAACTAAGACATACTTCCAATTACCCAGCTACGACATTCGTTGGAGCCCATATCTAGTATCGCCATCTATTGATGGGATCCACGCCGTCAAATGATAACCCCGTAAGGTTGGCTTACTATCCCTTCTTTATACTATGCTTCGGGTATGCTCGTACACGTTCCGTTTGTGGTCGGAAAGCGTATCGATCGAATTAAGCAGGAAACTTTAAAGGCCGGATCCACCCTTAAGCCGGACTCCCACTACTCGTGTATTTGGCAAGTACGCAATCATTTGCGTATTTGGCAAGTAGACCAAGTTTCGAACTTGAATGACAAGTACGGCGCTCCCACTACAAATAATTTTCCCATAATTCTTCAGGAACTCATTACAGAGGAGGCTCCATACAACGTGTCCCAAACTCATTTTATCTCTTCGAGGTGTTTGAGCGGGAAATCCTTGAGGTGGTGAGGAAGATGTGTAACAAGAGTTCCTGCGGTCATGATGAAGTCCCGATGAATGTTATTAAGCGTCACATCTCATTGCTAAGTAAACCTTTCTGTTATTTAGTTAATTGTGTTTTCAAGACGAGCATATTTCCAGATTCCCTAAAAAAATCACTCGTGAAACCCATCCATAAGAAGGGTTCACTGGACGAGCTTGGCAACTATAGACCAATTAGTCTCATAACATCCTTCGCCAAAATATTTGAGAAAATCTTGTCTAATCGCTCACTTCACTTCTTGAAAAAATTTAACGTTCTTTCTAATAGTCAGCACGGTTTCACTGAATCAAAGGGAACTGAAACTGCCTTATTCGAGTTTCTTCTTGGTGTGAATCAATCCCTTGAAAGTGGTTGTATTCCTGCGGGTCTATTTGTAGATTTTTCGAGAGCTTTCGACACAGTTGATCACAGCATACTCCTCAGAAAGCTTGAAAGATATGGTATCAGAGGAATCGCCTTACAACTTTTCAAAAGTTACCTCAAAGATAGATCACAGGTAGTTGTTTTACAGCAGGGAAGATCTCGCGTTGACTCATCGGAAAGATTAATTCAAATGGGCGTCCCGCAAGGAACTATAATGGGACCTATATTATTCTTCATTTATATCGACGACTTACCAAATATTTTTCCACCTTATAACATCGTTGAGTCCTCTCGACCTCTTTTGCCTGTGAATCACACTATACAAACATATCTATATGCTGACGACACGAATGTTTTGATATCTTGTCGGAGTATTGAAGAACTGCTTTGTCATTTGAAAGAATCTATGTCTAAGATCGATAAATGGTGTATAGAAAATGCCCTAGTTCTCAATAAAGAGAAAACCAATGTACTCATATTCTCCACTTCCCGCTCAAATAATATATGTCCATCCTTTGTTGATTTTGACAGTGACAGAACTCAAATAGCTACACAAACCAAGTTATTGGGTTTATATATCGAAGACCATCTCGGCTGGGAAACGAACCATGATGCTCTTATGCAAAGGCTAAATTCATCCATTTATATGTTGAGAGCTGTAAGAATTCAGGTTGGCCCAAAAACGTTGAAGATTATCTATTATTCAAATTTTCAGTCCCTAATATCGTACAGAATCGTTTTCTGGGGAGGAAGTTCCCATATGGAACGTGCATTCATTACTCAGAAATTTGCTATAAGAACAATGTACTTCATGAAATTCAAGGAAACTTGTAGAGGAATTTTCAGAAAATATAATATTCTGACTCTACCAGGTTTGTACATTTATAAGGTGTTATCATTCTTCTTTAGGAACAGATTTTATTTCGAAGACTATAAAAATGTGAATGAAACTAGGCGAATTTATGAATATTTCTTTCCAGCCCACAAATTGTCGATCACTGAACGCAATGCAATATGTCTATTAGACTTTTCAATTATTTACCTAAAAGACTGAGGAGTATAACTTTGTTTAAAGAATTCAAGAAGGAAATATTAGCAATAATAATTCAATGTGAACCATCTTCGATCTTGGAATTTAGAGATTTTTTCCGAAAATGATTTGACGATCTTATGATTGTTGTAGTTCACAAAAGCTGTAGGAGTTTGATTGTGAATATTTTTTAGGTTGGGTTAGGTTCTTAGATTTAGTAAATATTTGATTTCTTAAACAGTTTTGTATTGCATTATAGATTTTTTTGACTTGTTTCATCCTTTATATAGTATTGATGTAATTTTTTTGAACTAATAAATATCATTATTATTATTATTATTATTATTTATTTTTTTTTACGTCCATGTTAGGGGAAAGATCTTGTTTGGCTACTCACTAAAAACCCCTCACACTTAAATGAAGGAGTTCATCATCCTGCCCTCGTAGCGTCCCTTAACAAAAGAGATGATCTGCAAGTGGCTTCTAGAGTTCATGAGACCTTATGATACGAAAAGTGACCCGCAACACTGCTTTTCGCATTCTGTGCGCCAATACCTCGGCCAGTGGTCTACAAGCCGGAATAATCTTGAGTTCATCTACATAGTTAACTCTCATTCCACCGAGACATCCTAATTTTATGACTTGGGTATAAAGTTCCGAGCTCGAACATAAGATCTTTGTATTTTTGCCTCTTCTGTTCTTCTTTCATCACAACATTATTTTCAGCAGGGGAGGAGAATTCCACGACAAATAACTCCTTCAGCTCCTTGTCCAGAAGAAGTATGTCTGGCTTAACAGCATTGATCTGTCGTGTTGTTGAGACAGGATAGTTCCAGCATATGCGAGCTCTTTCGTTCTGGACCACCGCTTCAATCTCCAGAGGCACATGTGGTAGCACCGGTTCCTTGTCTATCTCATACGCGGCTCTCAGATAGAAAGCATAGAATTCGGAAGCCGCATTGTGTCTCTGATGGGGACCCTGATGGAGCATGGACTCAGCAGGCGGAATGGATGTGCATAATCGTTTCCTGTTGCCTACAGCAAGCCCTGCAAGTTGTTGGGGTGTCCATTTTCATGATGTTCTTTTTATACCATCTCGTATTTAGTACTCCATCTTGACACGCCATCACAAATCCCTTCGTCCCTGACTTGAGGCTAGCGGACTAGAAAGGCGAAAGACAATTCCTCAGACAGGTCCTGGTCTTTTGAACTCCTGAAATAAATGGAGTGCAAGTTTTTACCCATATGATTCGACTAATTTATCCGACTGAGACTTTCGGATCAGCCTCCCTAGGCTGCTTTGGTCCGCCTGAGGGATCGGTGCTCCAGCGAGCTCAGGATTGATCGATACGCTGGTTATGCTGAGCTTCTCCTCGGCCCTTTGTGCAGCTCGGAATAAGAAGGCTCCATGGTTCGAAATTTCATGCTGAGCAACAAATTTCAGAAGCGGATCTTCACTTCTTAGAATTCTTACTGCCATTTACAATGTTTGTTGATAGTGTTGATATTCCAAACATTGCAATCCTCTACCCCCCTGGCTTCGAAGAAGGTATATCCTCTGTATTGAACTGTTGGGATGTAGGCTACGATTCATGTTCATCGTTTTTCTTGTTGACCCATCAAGATCGAGGAGTTCGTTCACCGTCCAGTTCACTACCCCGAAAGAGTAGGTGAGAATCGGGATGGCTAGCATATTTGTAGCAGATACTTTGTTTTTACCCGACAGGTGCGATTTCAAAATGTCCCTCAGCTTCTTTTTGTAGCTGGCTGTTGAGGCATCCTTTATCTGGGTTGTCTCCAGTACACCCCTCTGTTTCATCCCAAGAAACTTATAAGTTTCTCCGTCTTCGAGGTGTCGAAAAGTCATTCAATCTTCCAGTCGAATATCTTCTCCTGCGTCTTCAGCTTTTCCCCTGCGCAGATGAAAAACAGTACACTTGTCCAAACCGAACGACATTTCCATTGCTGAGGTGTAGTCTGAAGCGATATTCAGTAGTTGCCGTAGTGCGGACTCGGAAGGAGCGTAAAGCTTCAGGTCGTCCATGTACAAGAGATGCGAGATCAGGTGGTTCCTTCTGCCTGGTGGTCCGGCCTTATATCCTATCTTGCTCTCCCTTAACTCAATTGTTAGTGGTATTAGAGTTATGCAGAATAATCACGAGCTCAGCGAATCTCCCTGGAAAACTCCTCTTCTGTATCTCACCCATCCCGTATAAACGGTTCGACCCTCTGCTCGGATGGCAAACTTCGTTTTCCACAGCTCTATGATGTTTTCTATCGCGTGGATGATAGACTTTCAGCATTTTCAATAACCGTACTATCAGTTCGTGCGGCGTGGTGTCATATGCCTTCGCGTAGTCCAACCATGATGTGTGTAGGTCGCGCTTGTAGTGTGTGGCGTCTAGACATACGCTCTTGTCTATGAGCAAGTTGTCCTTGCATCCTTGCACCCCTTTCTTTGCTCCTCTTTGTTCGTAAATAATGTTCCACACTGGTCCAATAACCCTCAGTATTTGATCTTGAATTACACTTGTGAGGATCTTATACAGTGTATTGAGGCAAGTGATTGGGCGATAGTTCTTGGGTTACCCTAAATTAATTACCTGATTTTGGTATCAGCACTGTTTTACCCTCCACCAACCATGATGGAATGGGCTCACGGCGAGTCAGCATCTCGCTGAATAATCTTGCCAGGTGTTGATGTGTAGCTGGAAATCTCTTCCACCAGTAGTTCTGAATACCTTCTAGTCCAGGTGCTGTGAAATCACGCTTGTTCTTAAGGGCTTGTCTTATATCTTCGGTTGATATTTCAGAAGGTTCATCGTTCTGCTGTTGGTTTTGATCACACATCTGCTGGAATCTGAGAAGTGCTGGAGTATCCCTGGTTTCTGCTTGTTGTTCATACAGGCTTTTTCAAAATTCTTCAACCTCTTGAGGTGATGGTGGGTTCTGTGCCTTTTGTTGTTGGGACTGAAAAAATTTCGATGGTTCTGCGGTAAAGGTGTTGTTATCTTCAATCCATTTTTGCCTTTTTATCAGTTTCTTTCGCGCTGCAGCAAGTGATCTTATTTTATCTACAGCTTTCTGCTTCAGTAGATGGACTGTGGGCAAGTCTACTGTACGATTTATGGAACGAAGCTCCTCAATCATATTCTTCATCTTCTTGCTTGATTTGATTTTGCCTTTCAGAACATCTATGATACATTGGTACCAAGATGCCTGCTGCCTTATTGATTTCATTTTGATGTCAAGCCGCTTGATTCTTAGCTCATGCTTATCATTCTTCGTAGCTGTACTTTTCGGTGGACATAGAAGTGAAGAGGCCGCTCACTGCAGCCACCACATCTTCTAGTGAACAGGTCTCGTTCAGATGATCTTGAATTATTTTATCCAATGCGGCTAGATCTTCAGCCATATGTCTTGTTCTTATTCGGGTGGCCTTTACCAGTGGATTCCTAACGGCAGCCTCAAATGCTTCCTTTGTATTGAGGATTAACTTCGGAACAACTGTCACCATTCTTGGCTTTTGTTGCTGTTGGTCTGGAGCATCTGTCACCTGCTCTTCAGCGTGTTCTATTTCTGGAACATCTCTCACTTGATCCGCTCTTGGCCTTGCCTCCAGGGCTATTCCTTGGTATTGTTGGTCTGGAGCATCTGTCACCTGCTCTTCAGCGTGTTCTTTTTCTGGAACATCTCTCACTTGTTCCGCTCTTGGCCTTGCCACCAGGGCTATTGCTTGTTGGTTTGAAGCATCTGTCACCTGCTCTTCACCGTGTTCTTTTTCGGGAACATCTCTCACATGTTCTGTTATTGGCCTGTTGGAGCGTGTACCAGTCCCAGTTCAGGCCGCGATATTTCTCACCAGGGCTACAGCTTGTTCTCCAGTTGTGTCAATCTTCTCCTGCGTCTTCAGCTTTTCCCCTGCGCAGATGAAAAACAGTACACTTGTCCAAACCGAACGACATTTCCATTGCTGAGGTGTAGTCTGAAGCGATATTCAGTAGTTGCCGTAGTGCGGACTCGGAAGGAGCGTAAAGCTTCAGGTCGTCCATGTACAAGAGATGCGAGATCAGGTGGTTCCTTCTGCCTGGTGGTCCGGCCTTATATCCTATCTTGCTCTCCCTTAACTCAATTGTTAGTGGTATTAGAGTTATGCAGAATAATCACGAGCTCAGCGAATCTCCCTGGAAAACTCCTCTTCTGTATCTCACCCATCCCGTATAAACGGTTCGACCCTCTGCTCGGATGGCAAACTTCGTTTTCCACAGCTCTATGATGTTTTCTATCGCGTGGATGATAGACTTTCAGCATTTTCAATAACCGTACTATCAGTTCGTGCGGCGTGGTGTCATATGCCTTCGCGTAGTCCAACCATGATGTGTGTAGGTCGCGCTTGTAGTGTGTGGCGTCTAGACATACGCTCTTGTCTATGAGCAAGTTGTCCTTGCATCCTTGCACCCCTTTCTTTGCTCCTCTTTGTTCGTAAATAATGTTCCACACTGGTCCAATAACCCTCAGTATTTGATCTTGAATTACACTTGTGAGGATCTTATACAGTGTATTGAGGCAAGTGATTGGGCGATAGTTCTTGGGTTACCCTAAATTAATTACCTGATTTTGGTATCAGCACTGTTTTACCCTCCACCAACCATGATGGAATGGGCTCACGGCGAGTCAGCATCTCGCTGAATAATCTTGCCAGGTGTTGATGTGTAGCTGGAAATCTCTTCCACCAGTAGTTCTGAATACCTTCTAGTCCAGGTGCTGTGAAATCACGCTTGTTCTTAAGGGCTTGTCTTATATCTTCGGTTGATATTTCAGAAGGTTCATCGTTCTGCTGTTGGTTTTGATCACACATCTGCTGGAATCTGAGAAGTGCTGGAGTATCCCTGGTTTCTGCTTGTTGTTCATACAGGCTTTTTCAAAATTCTTCAACCTCTTGAGGTGATGGTGGGTTCTGTGCCTTTTGTTGTTGGGACTGAAAAAATTTCGATGGTTCTGCGGTAAAGGTGTTGTTATCTTCAATCCATTTTTGCCTTTTTATCAGTTTCTTTCGCGCTGCAGCAAGTGATCTTATTTTATCTACAGCTTTCTGCTTCAGTAGATGGACTGTGGGCAAGTCTACTGTACGATTTATGGAACGAAGCTCCTCAATCATATTCTTCATCTTCTTGCTTGATTTGATTTTGCCTTTCAGAACATCTATGATACATTGGTACCAAGATGCCTGCTGCCTTATTGATTTCATTTTGATGTCAAGCCGCTTGATTCTTAGCTCATGCTTATCATTCTTCGTAGCTGTACTTTTCGGTGGACATAGAAGTGAAGAGGCCGCTCACTGCAGCCACCACATCTTCTAGTGAACAGGTCTCGTTCAGATGATCTTGAATTATTTTATCCAATGCGGCTAGATCTTCAGCCATATGTCTTGTTCTTATTCGGGTGGCCTTTACCAGTGGATTCCTAACGGCAGCCTCAAATGCTTCCTTTGTATTGAGGATTAACTTCGGAACAACTGTCACCATTCTTGGCTTTTGTTGCTGTTGGTCTGGAGCATCTGTCACCTGCTCTTCAGCGTGTTCTATTTCTGGAACATCTCTCACTTGATCCGCTCTTGGCCTTGCCTCCAGGGCTATTCCTTGGTATTGTTGGTCTGGAGCATCTGTCACCTGCTCTTCAGCGTGTTCTTTTTCTGGAACATCTCTCACTTGTTCCGCTCTTGGCCTTGCCACCAGGGCTATTGCTTGTTGGTTTGAAGCATCTGTCACCTGCTCTTCACCGTGTTCTTTTTCGGGAACATCTCTCACATGTTCTGTTATTGGCCTGTTGGAGCGTGTACCAGTCCCAGTTCAGGCCGCGATATTTCTCACCAGGGCTACAGCTTGTTCTCCAGTTGTGTCAATCGTCAGTTGCTGATGTTGGCTCGAAGCATCTGTCACCTGCTCCTCAGCTTGTTGTTCCGTCCTTTCTTGCTCTCGAGACCGCCATATGGTTCCTCTTCTTTTGAGATGACCGATCTGATCTCTAATGCTGGCCATACGGTCTACCGGAGAGGTATACCTGCGCAGGCATACCTGTGCAGGTTTAATCCCACACACACTCACGCAAGGGTTTAATCCCACACACGCTCCGGTTAACCTGCGCAGGCATGCCGGCTCCCCGGTAGACCGTAACGTGTATGGCGATCATAAGGTTTTGCTGCGTCATAAAGTCAAGGTCTGGATAATTTTCGCACCACAGACCATGCAGCATTCATGTATCCTCGTCTTTCGGGTCTTGATCTTCTGTATAGCGCAGACAGCAGGTCATGCTGCTCGGGGTCCACTTGTGGCGTTCCCTTTGTGCCGTTCTGTTTCGGCTGCCGGTTCCGACTACGGGCTGCTCTTTCGAACGTTGAATCCCTATGCGACCGACAACCTGAACTCTCTCCTCGTCGATGTCCTCCTCGTCTAAAGGCATAGCTTCTTGTATGGCAGGCGCCTGCCTTCTCATCATCCTGCCGTTGGTGTCCGCATGCTGTCACGTCCAACACCAACTCCAGACGCGCCCTGACGATCCCCGGACAGCGACTGTTTTCCGAGACTTTTCTTATATTTGTCCGACATCGGTTGAGAGTGACCGGGGTCCGCGGGATTGTCACACCCGTATACTACAAAGTAGTACCCCCGTGTGGGTTTATTATTATTATTATTCATCGTCATCGGTCTCCCGGTCTCCCGGTGTCAGCTTAAGCTGGTATTATTTCTATGAACCAGTGAATAAACATTTCAGTTCCTTCCACTAGTTCAGGAATTTCCGCACGATGTGACAGGTTTGCAATGCTACAGCCTGTTGTGCATATCCCGCGATCCTCTGGGATAATTCGATCTTTCGAAGACTTCTCTTGAATGATTTTGACATGACTCCTTCAGCCGAAATCACCAATGGTATAATAGTGACTTTCGACAATAGACCTTTCCAGAATACGTAGAACAAAGATGAAAGATGTGAACTAACCCAGAATGAGAGAGAAACAGGTATATTTCATGCGCCACTTGTGGGCAGTTTTGAAAGATGCGCAAACCTTAGTGCGAAAGAGAAAAGAAAGAGAGAGAGGGAAGCAATGAAATGAGAGCCTACTGGTTTTATCGCACCGTGACCGTCATTTAGTAACACAATATTGATTGTTGAGGCATACTAAAATTTTGATTTTCGATAAACAATACATCAAATAACATCCATATCCAAAACGTCGACTGCGTAAAATAATTATATCATTTGTTAATTGTCAACGATTTAAGGAACGAAATTTTGACGACCAATAATATTCATTCTCAGCCCACAAGTGACGCGCGCAACTTTCACCTGCACAGGTAATTCTGGAAAGGTCTATTCTTGCCGTGAACCTGGCCAAGAATTCGCGGCCAAATAAGTCATCCACACTCACACAAATATTCGCACTTTGGTTCATGGCATCCTCGCTGTCTGCGAAGACTTTCCGCCCTATAAAAAAGGTTCATTCTGATAATAATCAAGAAATTCTCATTTCACTTATCTCCTCCAAATCTAATCTAATTCCACTTTATTGCTACAAGAAAACCATTCATCTCAAAAGCGAAGAAAGTCAGTGAACAAGTATTAAATCATTACTTCGCTGGTGCCGCGAACGCCTGTGAGTGTAGATGGAACATTTGTACTTAGGCGCGAAGCCTTTGTCGCGGGACAGGAGACCGCAACGAAACGGAGAACGCCGCGAACGTGACACAAGAAAGTTATTAGAGAGTTGAAGTGCTGCCATGAACGTAAACGTTAACGTAATAATTGACATCTACGCACGCGCATTCGTCAGGTTTTTACGTTAACGTAGAAAATGAGTTTACGGGTCTACGTAACCAAACGTTCTCTCACGGATACGTTAAAAAGGAACGTACGTAAACCGAAGAATATACGAATGATACTGATAAGTTCCGAATGGCCGAATTTTGAATTCGAAGTAGATATCAATAACCTGGAAAATTCATGAAGAAGTTGTTTCATTTCAGATTAGTTTTTTTATTTATTTTATATTTAAGAAATGACTGAAACGCTTCTGTGATTATAATGTTTGTGGTAATACTACTGTGATTATAATTGATCTCGAATGGTAGTGATACTAGGACTTTCACTTTTTTTTAATATATTATATTTGTTATTAGATTACATTCAGTGGGAAAATGCATGAAGACGTTACTAAATATTTGTTTTTATTTTATTTCAGATTAGTTTTTTATTTATTTTATATTTAAGAAATGACTGAAACCCTACTAACTGTGATTATAATGTTTGTGGTAATACTATTGTGATTATACCTAATTGATCTCATTTTAATGGTAGTGATGTGAACTAGGACTTTCACTTTTTTTTTTAATATATATTTGTTATTAGATTTCATTCAGTTGGAAAATTCATGAAGAAGTTATTAAATATTTGTTTTTATTTTATTTCAGATTAGTTTTTTTATTTATTTTATATTTAAGAAATGAAAAGCTACTAACTGTGATTATGTTTGTGGTAATAGGTACTACTTTGATTGTGGTAGTGATGTGAACTTGGACTTTCACTTTTTTTAAATATATATTTGTTATTAGAATACATTCAGTTGGAAAATTAATAAAGAAGTTACTAAATATTTGTTTTCGTTTTATTCCAGATTAGTTTTATTTATTTAATATGTAAAGACAAAAAAACTCTTCTAGTAGTTTAAACTTTTTTTATTAGGTATATAAGTATCATCAGAACATTCAATTCCCTAAATAATGTTCGAGCTGTGGAGGTTCCATGTTGAAGTATGTACCGGTCTGGCTTCCATATAAACAGGTATGGCAATTCGTCAAAATCATGCATGTTTTGTACATGGTGCCAATTTCCTGCAGTAAAAGCTTCTGATTCTTCTTAAAATCCACAAAAGCAAATTCCTGAACTATTTTTTGGAATCCCCATTCTACACCAATTCTCAAACTACTCATAGTTGTATTAAAAATTTGACGGTCTGGGTGTCCTACTATTTCTAGTTCTGTATATGGCCTCAATAGTAATTCCCTCAAGCCATAGCCTTTGTCTCCATAAATGACATACTTCTGGTTGCCAAATATTGTATACTGGAGAAGTTCTTCATAAAGTCTTGACTCCCTTAGCATTCCTGCATCATGTCGGCGACCAGGATAAGCACCTTTCAGACTAATGATAATTCCATCAGGGCATAAAACTGATTGGTATTTCACACAATGAACTTTTTTGTATCCGGAGTAATACTCCTCCTGATTATCTGTTGGCCTACAAATCGGTCTGATAGTGCCATCTATGAAGCCCCAACAATTGTTCATGGGAGCACCTTTTTCCATTATTGCCTGAAAGTGATGAGAGCATCAAATTATATAAATTTATAAACTGAAATTTTTTGTATAATTAATAATTTGCTAAAATAATTCATAGAAATAAAATGGGTCTTGGCTTGAAATTAATGCTATATGGCTATTTTTCGGTTCATAACACATTCAGGTTTTCTGTTTGTTTTATTTAATGTTTTTTATACATCGTTTCGTTTAAAATTAATGTATTTTTAGAATGTGAATTCACAAGCACCTGTAAATGATCTAAAGGACCTACACATGACAATATCATTTTTATAAGAATATCACATACCTCTGAATAAGCTCTCAACTTGGCTTCATTCAACCATGGCACATTTCCAAGGTTTTCCAATAAATGGCTTTTGTTATTGCATATGATCATCATGACAGTGTTAATAATGCTGGAGATACTCTTATAACTGTAACCAAATATGCATTCCAAATCTATGAGGCGATTAGGATATGCAAACCTTCTTAAGAGTATGCATAAACCATCCACACCTAGAAAATAATAAGGATGTTAAAACATTGTTATTGAACCTATAAAAAGAACATACTATTCAATGTAATGTTGTTTTCCGTCGTTATAGTTTCCGGAAGGCCTAATGCAATTGCAAGGCGAGGAATATGGTATTTTTCAAAGCGAAACCAATTTTTTGCCTCGGTATTGGATACATTGTCCAGAGTGAATCGTCCATAAAGCACTGCTCGATTCCCAACAGGATCATTGTTGAATATATGTAACAGGATTGCCTCATCCATGTCATCCTCGAAATCTGAATCCCCAAGTTGCGCTGCATCAAGAATACCTTCCATCTGGAATTAAATTTTCTGAAATAGAGCCTAATTGAACATGTATAACGACGTGCTTACCATAAAATGTAGCTTCTATTTTCAGTAGAATTTCAACAAATTCAATTCTAAAATTTTATTATTTCGTTGACACAAAACAAAATACAGTAAATACACTCAAATTTATAGGTTAGGGTTGTTAACGGTTGACATAACGTTAACGTTCATCAACCACGCATACACTTCAACTCAAATTTCACTCAATCCGTAAACCAGACGTAAACGTTATATTTACTACGTTAACGTCTACGTAAAGCCTTACGTATCGTGCGCACTTCAACTCTCTATTCACATTCGCGTTCGCGGTATTGGCCAACGTGCTCGCCATGAGCGTGGAGCGGGCTTATTGCCAAGTTCTCATACTTCGTTATTTTTTCGGACTCCGTTCTTCCGATGTTATGAGTCAATGGTACTCAAGGCCGTAGCCAAGGGGGGGTCCGATGGGGTCCGGACCCCCCCCCCCCCCGAAATTTTTCTAGAGCTCAGTTCAACGGACACCCCCCTTCCCCCCGAAATTTTTTTCTAGCTACGGCCTCGGACGGACCCCCCCCCCCCCCAATTTTTTTTCTAGCTACGGCCTTGATGGTACTGCCACATCAATTATCACCCCATACTTCTGATCCTTCTCAATGGGTACAAGGTCCGGTCTATTGTAGTCCACTGTTCGATCTGTTGTTATGGGTCTGTCCCAATAGAGAACCACTGCGTCCGTTTCCAACACTGCTGCAGGTTGATACTTATAATATGGCGGACAAGTATCCAAAAAACCATGCCTAAGAGCTAACTGCTGGTGAACAATTTTTGCCTCTTGGTTGTGTCGGCCCAGATATGCGTTGTCGGCAAGAACTCGACAACCGGCGATTATATGTTCAATAGACTCGCCAACTGCGCCGCACTTTCTGCATTTGTCTTCCACGTTCAGCTTCAAACAGTGCTTCTCATAGTTGCGAGTTCTAATAACTCGGTCTTGGATAGCCGTCAGAAATCCCTCAGTTTCAGGATACAATTGTCCCGCATTCAACCACGACAGAGAAGCTAATTTATCGACATTTTCCCCCTCAAGGTGTTTGAAAAATCTGCCGTGCAGAGCTTGTTCCTGCCATATACTTCTATCTTCGCTTCTGGTGGTGATATCGAACGTCCGTTCTCTGTGTTGTAGGTTCAGAGGTGTGTATCCCTTATCTTCTGTTGTCACCAATTTCATCAGGCTATCTCCAGACTCGAGCAGTCGCTGCCTCAAGTTTTTCTTCTGAATTCTGCAGAGTTTATAGATGTTCAACAAACCTCGTCCGCCATCTCTTCTGGGTAGATAAAGCCTCTTCACCGATGCATTGGTGTGCAGACATCGGAACTTTGTCATTAGGCGACGGGTGAGTCGGTCCAACTCATTCAGATCAGCATCTGACCACTTCAAGACTCCGACAGTTTGGTGTTGAGCACCTTGGTTACCCTGTTTTCATATTGTGACAAGTACGGCCCTGTGCGCTACGGTCCGATCGAGAAGTTTCTGCAAACGCGTGGACGACATAGCGGCCGCGAATGATTCGCGAAGTTTCTAGACGGGCCCGGACTTAGCGAGAAACAATCGGCGTTATACATATAAGGAGGACATCGACGGATGAGGCATTCATTCAGTCAGAGACAAGCGCCGAGTAAAAATAAATAGTGCAAATAAATAATCGGAAATAAATTATACAGACTTTTGTTAGAATAAGTTCATAAGCTGTTAATTATTAGTGTTATAAGTAGTGTAAATAAATAGTTTATTGAACCCGGACGTTTTACTAACGAAGAAAACGTTACATTGGTGTCAGGTGTGGGGTGGATTCGAATGCCGATTACCAGATCGTAAAAAGAGAAAATGGACCAGGCGAGTATGGAATTTTTCAAGCAAGCTTTCGAAAAAATGAGCTTGAAAATGGATAAAATGGAAAATAAGGTGGAAGAAAATTCTCGAGAGATGAGCTCTAAATTGGAAGAAAAAATGGATAAGATGGAAAATAAGGTGGAGGAAAACAATGAACAATTGGTGAGTCAGATTGCAAGTACATTGGATGAGAAAATGGAATCTATCAAGGAAGTAATAATAGATGAAGTGAATGAAAAATTCGATAAGGTTGACGAAAAATTTGGGGAAGTCAATGGAAAATTCGATAAAGTTGATGAAAAATTCGACGAAGTAGTTGATAAGGTTGACGGAGAAATTGAAGAAGTAGTCGATGAAGTTAATGGAAAATTCGAAATAATATCAGGAATAATCGAACAGCATGCCAAGTTGATAGAGTCCCTGAAAAGAACGTCGAATAGAAAAGAAACTCTAGCTTCACCATCCTACAGCTTCGTGAAACCAGAAAATAACGTAGAAAGTGATAAAATGAAGATCAAGCCACCAACATTCGATGGAAAAGTTCCTTGGTCGACATATCAAAAACAATTTGAAGCTGCTGCGTTGGCAAACCGTTGGAGCGACAACGAAAAAGCCACAGCATTAATAATAGCTTTACGAGGAGAGGCACTTAATATCCTGCATATCCTTAACATCTAAATTTCAGATCAGATATGGCGATGCTCACTACAGCAAGTTTACCATGCTCAAATAAAGAACCGGGTGCAGAAAGCAGGAGAAAATCTCCAGGAATTCGAGGCCGATGTTGCCAGATTAGTGAGGCTGGCTTATCCATCAGCTCCAGAGAGCTTCCTTGAACTGCTATCAATCCAGACGTTTGTCGACGGGATCAAGGACAGCGAAACTCAACAAGCCTTGAGACTTGTACGCCCTAAGACTATTGATGATGCCTTAGCTCAAGCTTTAGAATTCGAGACAGCGAAACAGGCGTCGCATAGAGGACATTTTCGTGTGAGACAAGTCCAAGAATCGGACCGATCAATTGAGGAGATTATCCGAGAAGAGATTATTGAATGCTAAGGAAAAGGATGCTGAATGCTGGTATTGCAACAAGAGTAGGCATTTCAAGCGAAATGGCCCATGGATTGGAAAAAGCACAGCAGCTAAACTTAAAAGGGTTGGTGATAAGGGGCATAAATCGAACCAGGTTGAAAATGCCTCTGACGTGATAATCCGTAGAATCACGTCCGGAGATTTGATAAGAAGTCCTTGCCCCGATAATGGCAACTACTGCTCTCGTATGGAAGACAAGGCCGATTTGAGGCGGACCACGGTAATTGAAGATGACTGGCTACCCCCAGAAATTCGACGGACACAGGAGGAAGATCAAGATTTGAGAGTAATCCTAAGTTGGAAGGAGAGTGGCAGACGACCTTCTTGGGAAGAAGTATCCAGACTGAGCCAAAATGTCAAGTCGTATTGGGCGCAATGGGAAACGTTGAAGATTGATGAAGGTCTTCTGAAACGTTGTTGGGAAAATGAAGATGGATTTCAGCAGAGGCTTCAGTTAATTGTGCCCAAGAGTAGGGTAACGGACATTTTGACCAGACTACATAATGGAACTTCAGGTGGCCATTTTGGGATTACTAAGACCCTGGAGAAGGTAAGGCAGCGATTTTATTGGATTAACTGTAAGAACGACGTTAAAGATTGGTGTAGAAAATGTGCTGCGGCCAACGGACCCTACGGTAAAGGAAAGGCACCAATGAAGCAATATAACGTCGGATCCCCCATGGAACGAGTAGCTATCGACATCGCAGGCCCTTTTCCAGAAACAGGCAATGGAAACAAGTACATTTTGGTAGCGATGGACTACTTTACCAAATGGGTGGAAGCGTACGATATTCCTAACCAAGAGGCAAGCACAGTAGCTGAGAAATTGGTGAAAGAGTTTTTCTGCAGATTTGGAATCCCCCTTGAGCTGCATTGTGATCAAGGCCGAAACTTCGAGTCGAAGTTATTCCAGGAAGTTTGCAAAACATTGGGGATACGTAAGACTAGAACTACACCTCTGCATCCTCAGTCATACGGCATGGTAGAACGAATGAACCGGACTATGGGAAAACACTTGGCCAAAGTTGTCTCTGACCATCAAAGGGACTGGGATGAATACTTGCATTTATTCATGAAGGCCTATAGATCTTCCTTTCAAGAATCTACCAAGGAGACTCCATCCAATATAATGTTTGGCAGAAATAAGATTACCTTGCGACCTCGAGTTTGGGTGTAAGCCTGGAGAAGATGTAGCTGGGGAGGACTACGTTAGTAATCTCAGAAGCAAGCTAGACTACATCCATGATAAGGTGCGTAATCAAATGCAGCAAGCAAGTGACCGGATGAAAATGCGCTATGACATCAAGGCCATTGAAGGTGGGTTTACCGCAGTATATCTGGTATGGTTGTATAACCCACAAAGAAGAGAAGGTTTTTCACCGAAGCTGCAGAGACATTGGGAAGGACCGTACGAAGTAATGAAAAGAATAAATGACGTAGTTTACCGAATACGGAAGCCTCCCAGAGGAATACCGAAAGTCGTCCATTTTAACAGATTGGCTCCGTACGCATTCAAGCAAGATGAAGAAGAAGTACGCCTCGTCGAGGTTCCGGCTAAGGCGCTGGTCTCCCCGAACCGCGACCGACGACGGACGCGGGTCTGCCTCGTAAAACTTCCTAGTGATACATTTGGAAAACCATGGATACGACCGTATCCACGAAAATTGTACGGGGCAGAAACGCGACCTACGACGGACGCGTTTCAGGGAGACTTGCGCCTAAGGAAAAATGCGAATTCCAAATATTCACCTATGGGGGAACGCGCATCGCAAGGTTGGGCGTCACGCAGGAAATCATCGGGACCTGTTCACAATCCCCGAGGAATACTCGCTTGCTCATTGTGTAGCAGCCGATTTACGTATGAGTAAGGGAATAGCATGAGTATTCAAAAACAAATTTGGTCGGCGAGAGGAACTAATGGGACAGCAGCCCAGAATCGGGAAATGTTTGAGATTGAAGTCTGGAGGTCGATTTATTTACTATTTGGTTACCAAGCAGCACTCTTTCCAGAAGCCCACCTACCAGAACTTATGGACCTCGCTGCATGGCTTGAAAGAAGATCTTCAGCGTTCCGGCGTTAGGAAACTAGCAGTTCCCAAGCTTGGTTGTGGACTGTATCTACTGAATTGGAGGGTAGTACGAAGCATACTTGAAGTAATTTTCCAGACGGCAGGTATACAGATCCTAGTATGCAGTCTCTACCCAAATCGTGTCGAGCTCCCCGGCAAAACTATAGAATGCTATTTCCATCAAAGGGGCTACTGTAGAGAAGGAGCCGACTGCAGATTTCGCCACGGTCCTCTGAAGAATCCATGCGATCTGTTCTGGGACAGAACAGGCTTAAGGAGGGGACAGTGTGACAAGTACGGCCCTGTGCGCTACGGCCCGATCGAGAAGTTTCTGGAAACGCGTGGACTACATAGCGGCCGCGAATGATTCGCGAAGTTTCTAGACGGGCCGGACTTAGCGAGAAACAATCGGCGTTATATATATATATAAGGAGCACATAGACGGATGAGACATTTATTCAGTCAGAGACAAGCGCCGAGTAAAAATAAATAGTGCAAATTGTAATGAATGTTCTGTCAATGGTTCTTGTGCGCATGTCTGAAATCCACATGCACGCACGAACTAATGTATCTAGCAGTGTAAGAGTTGAGAGCTGACAATAAAGATTAAAACAAAACCCATCACGTATTTTAATTTACATAAAATATCACATGGCGCAGTCGGAAAAACTGGAAAAAGTTGAGAAGATGAGCATCAATAATGTGAGAATGCCGTCTGAATTGGACTTGAATGGTAATCAAGCAGAAGCATGGAAATTCTTCAAGCAAAAATTTGCTTTGTATCTGAAGGCGTCCAAAAATGGCGATGAGAACGATGACTTCAAGTCTGCATTGTTCCTGAATTGCATAGGAGACAAAGGTTTGAGAATTTTCAATACCCTACAATTTCAAAATAATAACGATAAAAACAATTATTCGAAGATTCTCGAAAAATTTGATCAGTATTTTCTTCCTGCAAAAAACGTTACATTTGAACGCCATATGTTCTATACACGAGATAAAAAAACGAGTGAAACCATCGATGAATATGTAACCTCTCTCAGAGAATTATCTGTCACCTGTGAATTTGGCAATTTAAATGATAGTATGATCAAAGACCGATTAATACAAGGCATAAAAGACAGATCTGTGAAAGACAGGTTACTTCGAACTAGAGACCTTACGTTGAATAAAGCATTGGAGATATGTAAAGCTGCAGAAATTACTCACCAACAATTGGAACATCTTTGTACAGAAAAATATCCCTCGAGAAATGGAACCATTAATGAAGTTTTCTACGTCAAGAAACCCAGAGCAGAAAATCAACATCTATCGAGAGAGAAACGAGAAAGAAGAAATTTTCAACATGAAGAATATCGTAACAAGGGACGAATCAAGAAGAATAACAATACCTGTTCGAGATGTGGGTACTTACACAATGTGAACAAATGCAGTGCCACAGGTAAAAAGTGTAATTATTGTGGTAAAATGAATCATTTTGAGAAAATGTGTTATCAAAAGAACAAATTATCTGTACGATCTGTAGATATTGAATCAAGTAATAATTCAAATGAATTTTTTATTGGAATAATTGAAAAGTCACATAATCTCAAAAAATCTTGGTCTGTAGATTTAATTGTTGAACGAAAATTAATTTCTTTTAAAATTGACACAGGTGCGGAAGTTAATTGTTTACCCTTGCACATTTATACAAAATTCTTTGAGAAATTTCCGTTACACAAAATTTATAATTGTAAATTGCTCACCTATTCAGGAGAGAACTTAAAATTTATTGGAGGAGTTTATTTGAATTGTTTATATAAAGGTTTAACTTATAAATTGTATTTCTATGTAACAAACTGTGAAGGACCACCTATATTAGGACTTGAATCGATAGAGATGATGAAGATTATCAAAATGGTAGCTGGTGTGGAGAAGGAGGATGTCATGGAACAATATCAAGATGTATTTTTTAATGGAATAGGTAAAATGCCAGGTAAATACTCGATAAAAATTGATAATTCGGTACAGCCCTCAATTCATCCAGCAAGAAAATTTCCTCATGGGATACTGGATAAATTGAAAGACAAACTTAATTATTTAGAGAGTGAGAATATTATAAAGAGAGAAACAGGGCCAACAGATTGGGTCAACTCATTAATAATTGTTGCTAAAAAAGGGGGTGATGATTTTCGAATTTGCATGGATCCCTCAGAGTTGAATAAAGCCATTCTTAGAGAACATTATCATATTCCGACTTTTGATGACATAATAACCAAACTTAAAGACTCTAAATATTTCTCGGTTTTAGACGTAGCAAATGGTTTTTGGAGTGTCGAGTTGGATGATTTCAGTTCAAAGTTATGCACATTCAACACTCCATATGGGAGGTATAGATATTTAAGATTACCTTTTGGTATTAAAAGTGCGACAGAAATATATCAAAGAAAAATGAATGAAATTTTTGAAGGGGTAGATGGAGTTCAAATATATGTGGATGATTTGTTGATATTTGGTAAAGACAAGAAAGAACATGATAGTAGATTAGAAATGGTGCTCAAAAAAGCAAGAGAAGTAAATTTGAAATTTAATAAAAGTAAATGTAAATTTGGTCTCAACAAAATAAATTACATGGGTCACGTGATAGGCGCAAACGGGATTGAACCAGATCCTACAAAAATAAATTGTATAAAAGAATATCCAGTTCCACAAAATAGTAAAGAATTGCAAAGTTTTTTGGGAATTGTTAATTTTTTACATAAATACATACCGAATGTTGCTGAAGTTACTGCTCCACTTAGGCTTTTGTTAAAAAAAGGTGTTATTTTCAAATGGGACTGTAAACAAAAAGAAGCTTTCGATAAATTAAAAAAAATTTTGAGTGTTCCACCTGTTTTAAATTTTTACAATCCAACAGAAGAATTAATACTGACTGTGGATGCTTCTAGATATGGTTGCGGTGCTTCTATCATTCAAAATGGGAAACCAATCGCTTATGCGTCAAAATCATTAAATCAATCACAGCAACGATATGCGCAAATTGAAAAAGAACTGTTAGCAATAGTTCATGGCTGTAAAACTTTTCATCAATATATTTATGGGAGAGAAATTTCTGTAGAAACAGATCATAAACCTTTATTAGGGATTTTTAGAAAACCTTTGAATGAATGTCCCATGCGTATGCAAAGAATGTTACTTGATCTTCAATTATATGATCTAAAAATAATTTTTAAGCCAGGTCGAGAAATGTATTTGGCAGATGCTTTATCAAGAATAAAAATTCCAAAATCATGTGAAAGTGAAGTGAATTTAGAATATGAGTTTCAAGTAGATTTTCTTCAGAAACATTCGTCTTTATCAAATGAAATGAACAGTATTTTTAAAGTAGAAACATTAAAAGATGAAGAGATGAAAACACTTATTAATTATGTCAAGTATGGTTGGCCATCAAAGAAGAATAATTGTAGTAACATGGCAAAGCCTTATTGGATTTATCAAAATGAATTGGTATTAATTGATAATTTAGTATTCAAAGGAAATGCGGTAATCGTACCAAAAGCTTTAAGATACCTAGTACTACAGAAGCTACATGCTAGTCATTTAGGCATAACAAAAACTAAATTAAGAGCAAGAGGTACTGTTTTTTGGGCAAATATTAATAAGGACATCGAGAATTTGGTATCATCATGTGAAGCATGCATGAGATACTCGAGAAGTAATCCTAAACACCCACTCTCTCCACACCAGGTTCCAGAATATCCTTGGGAAAAAATTGGTACAGATTTGTATCAATTTAAGGGTAAAAATTTTTTAATTATCATTGATTATTTTTCCAAATTTTTCGAACTTTTTGAATTGTCTTCTTCTAAATCTGATAGTGTAATAAAAATTATGAAAAATGTATTTTCTAAATATGGTATTCCAAAGATTGTTTTCAGTGATAATGGAGTTCAGTACACAAGTGAGCTATTTCAGAATTTTGCTAGATTTTACGGATTTTTACATAAAACATCTAGTCCCACTTATCCTCAATCTAACGGGATGGTAGAACGTATGATTCAGACAGTTAAAAATACCATAAAGAAATGTTTGTATAACAATGATGATGTTAATTTTGCTTTACTTGAACTACGAAATTGTCCTATAGATCAAAATATTTTATCACCTGCTGAATTATTTTTTGGACGGAAATTAAGATCCATATTACCAACTAAGACTTCTGATTTGAAATCAAAATATATAAATTATGAATTGCAAAGAAAACATTTGATTGGAAGACAAAAAACTCAAAAAAAATTTTATGATAAAAAAACCAATAATTTGAAACCACTTTCAATCAATGACAGAATCTTTATTCAAGATGGTAAAATATGGACACCAGGAATTGTATTGAAAAGATTTAATGAACAATCTTATTTAGTAAGAAAAGAAGGTAATGATAATGTACTTAGACGAAATAGAATATTTTTGAAACCGATTGAACATTGTAATTTTCTAGATGTATCTGATGATGAACTTGATCCTGAAATTGTTAAGCAAGAAGAATCTTCTGAATCTGATTTTTCAGTTGATGAAAATATTAACTTTGATCAGAGGTCTCAGAATTCATTGAATGATTCCGAGAATTCTTCTAGTGTGTATGATCATGAAAATGTCAAAGAAATATCACATACTGATAGAACTATTTATGAGACTCGTTCTGGTAGAAAGATAAGGCTACCAGACAAATATAAGGCATAACCGAAGATGACTTGTTGTGGTAGAATGATATGCTACCACAACAGAAATGGTAGTTGGAAGAAAGAGATTTAGAACTTTGTTTTATTTTTGTATAGGGGAAGATGTAATGAATGTTCTGTCAATGGTTCTTGTGCGCATGTCTGAAATCCACATGCACGCACGAACTAATGTATCTAGCAGTGTAAGAGTTGAGAGCTGACAATAAAGATTAAAACAAAACCCATCACGTATTTTAATTTACATAAAATATCACACAAATGAATAAGTGGAAATAAATCGTACAGACTTTTGTTAGAATAAGTTCTTTAGTTGTTAATTATTAGTGTTATAAGTAGTGTAAATAAATAGTTTATTGAACCCGGACGTTTTACTAACGAAGAAAACGTTACAATATTTTGCAGTGAACTCGGCTTTTAAACGGGTGTGATCAATCCGTTGATTTTGAGGAATACCCAGATACTTGTAGGTCTCTTCTGGCTGAAATTGTCCCTGAGTGTTTTCCATTTTACCCTTCCTGATGTTGACTATGGCGCATTTATTGAGACCGAAAGACATGTCAATGTCTTTGCTGAAGGAGCGCACTATATCTATCAGCGAGTGAAGTTGTTTTTGGTTCTCGCCGAATAGTTTCAGGTCATCTATATACAATAAGTGGGACAGTTTTCGCGGATTTCTCATTGCTGGTCTATACCCTATGTTGGTGTTTTCATTTACTTGCAGAGAATAAAGGATCCCCCACACCAACGCGGTACTGCGGGAGCGGGAGCGGTAGCGGGAACGACGCGGGATCAAAACATGTGGCGGGATATAGAAGTACTCGCACTCAGGCCTAGTGAGTACTTCTATATCCCGCCACATGTTTTGATCCCGCGTCGTTCCCGCTACCGCTCCCGCTCCCGCTGTCCCGCGTCGGTGTGGGGGATCCTTTAAGCAAACAGGTGATAAATGTGATGTGAAGACTGTGTAGGGTCGATTAAAAATTCCAAGAGGATATTGTTAAAAAGATAGATTTTCCTGAAGGACGGGTATCAATAAATTTTCAATAGAAACTTCTTACAAACTGTGTAATTTCATGCTTCTATATTCTAGTTGCCGTAGTGCGGACCCGGAGGGAGCGTAGAGCTTCAAGTCGTCCATGTACGAGATCTGGTGGTTCCTTCTGCCTGGTGGTCCGGCCTTGTATCATATCTTGCTCTCCCTTAACTCAATTGTTAGTAGTATTAGAGTTAGGGCTCAGCGAATCTCCTTGGAAAACTCCTCTACTGTATCTCACCCATCCCGTATAAACGGTTCGACTCTCTGCCCGGATGGCGCTATGATGTATTCTATCGCGTGGATGATGTTAGGGTACAGTTTCAGATTTTTTAATAACTGTACTATCAGTTCGTGCGGCGTGCTGTCATATGCTTTTGTGTAGTCCAACCAAGATGTGTGTAGGTCGCGCTTGTAGTGTCTGGCGTCTAGACATACGCTCTTGTCTATGAGCAGGTTGTCCTTGCACTCCTTTCTTGTTCCCCTCTGTTCGTAGATTACTGTTCCACACTGGTCCAATAACCCTCAGTATTTGATCTTGAATTACACTTGTGAGGATCTTTTACAGACTCGTGAGGCTGTCTCAGCTAATGAAAAGATTAGGACGGTCCGAGAAAATCCACTGAAACCGTGGATCGACGAGCGGATCCTGGCTATGGTGAGGCAGAAAAAATCATTGTGGCGAAGATATGTCCGAAGCAGGACAACTGAGGATTATCTTAATCATCGATCTTTCTCGAACTTCCTTTCGACAACCATTCAACTCGCAAAAGCTTCTTATGAAAAAAAACTGGTCACCTCTAAGCACAAAAAGAAGTTATACAAGTACGTGAGATCTTCGATGAATTCTAAAGTTGGCATTCCTGGAGTCAGGGGCCGATCAGGGAGTACATGTACCAGTTGCGGCGAATCTGCTGATGTTTTTTCGGAAGTTTTCGCTTCAAACTTTACTGAGGAGCCTGCGAATACTGTTCCTGTTCCGAGTGTGGGCCGCATTGCTGTGGAAATACCAGACCTCACTATCAATCAACGAACAATCGAAAAGTATCTTTTGAACTTGAAGGTGGATACAGCCCCCGGCAGGGATGGAGTTACTACGCGTCTGCTCAGACAATGTGCCGCAGCATTCGCCGTTCCCCTGCATATTTTGTTTTCTGAGTCTATCGCCTCATCCAATGTTCCATCTGATTGGCTCATTGCATCTATAACCCCCATTTTCAAAAAAGGTGACAAACTGGACCCCTCTAACTACCGTCCCATAAGTATCCTTTCGTCGGTCTCAAAAGTTTTGGAAAGAATTGTGAGTGATCATCTGCTGGGATTTTGTTTGGACAACGAGCTTATCCCGAGATCACAGCATGGATTCCTGCCGCAACGTTCTACCACGACAAACCTTCTTTCGTGCGTTGCTCAGTGGACTAAAGCGCTGGATTCCGGTTTCCCTGTGGACGTCATATATCTAGACTTTTCGAGGGCATTCGATCGGGTACCTCACAAGCGTCTTCTTGTCAAGCTGGAGCATCTGGGAGTAAGGGGAAAATTGTTATGTTGGATCAAATCCTTTCTCTCTGATCGCAAGTTTCGTGTTAGAGTCGGTGATGCTTATTCTTCCGTTGAGAGATCCGTAACATCAGGAGTACCGCAGGGTTCTGTGTTGGGACCCATCCTCTTTCTCTTGTATATATCTGATCTTCCTCCACTGATCCAATCTGCGCTCTCTTCATTTGCGGACGACACTAAAATTTTCGGCCTTCCCCTTCTTCAACATGACATTCTCCAGAATGACCTTCAAGTCCTCTCCAGATGGTGTCATGACTGGATATTACCGCTTAACGTGGAGAAGTGCTGTGTGCTTCACATCGGTAAAAATAACCCTAAATTGCCCTATTGGATCGACGGTTGTGAGCTGAGGTCGGTGACCCGCCAGATGGATCTGGGAGTTACCATTGATTCCGACCTGTCCTGGTCTTCTCATGTGGCAGCTATCGCGGGAAGGGCGAAACAGATGGCATACTTGTTCAGAAGATCCTTCAAGACCTCTGACATCTCGACGTGGAAGTTCCTTTATGGAACTTATATACGACCCATAATGGAGTATGCTGGACAGGTCTGGTGGCCATCAACCAGATTCGACGAAAATCTTCTTGAATCTGTTCAACGTTGGACTACTCGCCTTCCATACCCGGCATATCCATACCAACGTCCGTCCTATGAAGATCGCCTCCTAATTTTCGATTTGCCCACCTTTGCCGAACGTCGCAAACGAGGTGATCTCATTTTCACATTTCGTGCCCTGAATGGTTATTTCGGCGAGGAGATTACGAATTTTTTTCCCCTGAATACGAACAATCTGCGTGGACATCGACTCAAGCTACAAAAGGAAGCATTCAAATCCTCGCAGCGTCAAATGTTTCTCCCTAATAGGGTATTCAACCAGTGGAATCAGCTGCCACCAGTGGTTGTAGATGCTCGTTCTACGAACATCTTCAAGAATAGCTTGGATGTATGGAGCTCTATTCCGAGATGACTTCGGTGTCTGAGCCAAGTTGTTGTCTTGTGTTTTTTTTTTCTTTTCTCAGAATTGTAATTTTCAGTTTTTTTATGGGTTTATAGGTTGTCCTCAACCCTTGTAAATGATTAAATAAATAAATAAATAAATAAATAAATACAGTGTATTGAGGCAAGTGATTGGGCGATAGTTCTTGGGTTGCCCTAAATCATCTGATTTTGGTATCAGCACTGTTCTACCCTCCACCAACCATGACGGAATGGGCTCACGGCGAGTCAGCATCCCGCTGAATAATCTTGCCTGGTGTTGATGTGTAGCTGGAAATTTCTTTCACCAGTAGTTTTGAATACCGTCCAGTCCAGGTGCTCTGAAATCACGCTTGTTCTTAAGGGCTTGTCTTATATCTTCGGTTGATATTATTATTTTATCTATGAGCGAGTGAAGTTGGTTTTGGTTCTCGCCAAATAGCTTCAGATCATCTTTTTACAATAAATGGGACAGTTTTCACGGATTCCTCATTGCAGGTCTGTTTCCTATGTTGGTGTTTTTCAATAGAGTAGAAAGAGGATTCAGTGCCATACAAAACCACATCGGCGACAGGGAATCTCCCTGAAATATCCCCCTCGATATTTTTACGGTTCCAGCATTGATGTTGTTCATAAGAATATTCGTTCTCCATAAGATGTTGGAGCACGGTTTTTATTTTCGGGCAGATCCTATAAATCTCCAGTACTTTCACAAGCCAATTGTGGGGCACCGTATCGAAGGCCTTCTGGTAGTCGATATAACAAACACTTAAATTCCTCCTTCTCGCTTGGGCTTGCTTCAGCACTACAGCGTCTATGGTGAGTTGATGTTTACATCCTGCAGATCCTCGAGAGCAGCCTTCCTGTTCTTCTTCCAGAATGTTATTGGCTTCACAATGACGATATATCGCAGTATTAACATGCGAAGTGAACAGCTTGTACAACACTGACAAACACATTATGGGTCTGTAGTTATCTGGCTAGCTGCGATCTCCTCCTTTGTGAAGCATATAGGAATTGCCTTGAGTGAGAAAAGTAGGTATCTTGATGGGATCTTCTAGTGCCTCCGAAAAACATCTAGCCAGACTTGGGAAACAAGATGTAAACTAAGTAGTTGTTTATCTCGACTATAACTTATTTATAACTTACCCGATCAACCGTTTCCATTATGATGTAAACTGTTTAACCCAGAAGTTGTGAAGTCGGTCGGGTCCTGGCGCTTTCCAGTTACTAGTGTTTTTGACAATGTTGGAAATTTCCTCGACTGTAAAAAGATCAGTCCTCATCTCAACGATTTCGGAAGCCTGGTGTTCAATGTCCCTAAGCCAGATAGTGTTTCCCTGAAATCGACCAGTCTTCGACCATAAGGAACTTCAGTACTGCCCAAATTCGCTGTTGCTGATACCAGCATGTAGATTGGGGGAGATTTCGGATGGCTTCTTAAGACTTCTGAAGAACTTCTTTCTGTCTCTCACATATTCAGCGTTTTGTTGTTTTCGCTTTGATAGCTCGTTGTATCTTCGTAGGCGAGCACCTCTCGCTTCAGCTTTTTGCCTCATGCGATCTTTCAGTTCAACTATCAACTCCTTATGTCGTGGAGACCTCAGGTCCACCCCCGCGGACGTGGCCATTTTTTGCACTCTGTTTAATACTTTATGCGATTTGTTATCCTTCAGGAACTCATCCAAAACATCAACTTTTCCTCGGTGTTTATCGAAGTCCTGCATTAATCTTCTTTTCCAGGCAGGAGTTTCATTTTTAACATTCTGTTCACTGGTTCTAGAAATGTAGATTTTGTCCGATTACTGTGATGGCAGCACAGTACAGAGATAAGTGGACTTATCTCTTATACTTGTTCCAACGTCCATTGAGTGCTCAGGTGTTCCGCCAATATTTCGTTGAGCCTCTCGATGTTATTTTTGGCCGTAGAGTTGAAGTTCACTTTTGGAAGGATGGGGCGGTTGAGCGGATCAGTAGATTCGTATTGCGCCAGGTTACTATGGAAGGTGTCATACTGTTGGCGATATTGTGGGGAGTCTTGGTGAGCAGTTCGTGTGACAGACAGGTCCCTCGCCGTATCTGCTGGTCTCTCCAGCCGGTGGATTCTTCTTTCTGACTTCCGACAATCTGTTGTTGATTGATTGTGTAGCCCATTTCTTTCTTGATCTCATCTAGTTCCTGTCTTGTCAAGTAGCTTTTTCGTATAATACCATTTTCATATTTATATTAAGGCGGACAAGTATCCAAAAAACCATGTTTAAGAGCAAACTGCTGGTGAACAATTTTTGCCACTTGGTTGTGTCGGCCCAGATATGCGTTGTCTGCAAGAACTCGACAACCTGCGATTATATGTTCAATAGACTCGCCAACCGCGCCGCACTTCCTGCATTTGTCCTCCACGTTCAGCTTCAAACAGTGCTTCTCATAGTTGCGAGTTCTTCTATTCGGTCTTGAATAGCCTTCAGGAATCCCTCAGTTTCAGGATTCAATTGTCCCGCATTCAACCACGACAAAGAAGTTAATTTATCGACATTTTCCAACTCAAAGTGTTTGGGGAAATCTGCCGTGCAGAGCTTGTTCCCGCAATATACTTATATCTTCGCTTCTCGTGGTGATATCGAATGTTAGTTCTCTGTGTTGTAGGTTCAGAGGTGTGTATCCCTTATCCTCTGTTGTCACCAATTTCATCAAGCTATCTTCAGACTCGAGCAGTCGCTGTCTCAAGTTTTTCTCTTGGGTTCTGCAGAGTTTGTAGATGTTCAACAGACCTCGTCCGCCATCTCTCCTGGGTAGATAGAGCCTTTTCACCGATGCGTTGGTGTGCAGACATCGGAACTTTGTCATTAGGCGACGAGTGAGTCGGTCCAACTCATTCAGATCAGCGTCTGACCACTTCAAGACTCCGAAAGTGTAGGTCAGAGCAGGCGTAGCCCAAGAGTTCAAGGCATCGATCTGGTTTTTAGCAGACAGCTTGGTGTTGAGCACTTTGGTTACCCTGTTTTTATATTTTGCAGTGAACTCAGCTTTTAAACGGGTGTGATCAATCCGTTGATTTTGAGGAATACCCAGATATTTGTAGGTCTCTTCTGGAAACATACTGTGGATGTCCGGAAATTGTTCCTGAGTGTTCTCCATTTTACCATTTCTGATGTTGACTATGGCGCATTCATCGAGACCGAAAGACATGTCAATGTCTGTGCTGAAGGAGCGCACTATATCTATCAGCGAGTAAAGTTGTTTGTGGTTCTCGCCGAATGGTTTCAGGTCATCTATATACAATAAGTGGGACAGTTTTCGCGGGTTCCTCATTGCTGCTCTATACCCTATGTTAGTGTTTTTCGAAAGAGTATACAGAGGATTCAGTGCCATAGAAAACCACATCGGTGACAGGGCATCTCCCTGAAATATCCCTCTCGATATTCTTACGGTTGATGTTGTTTATAAGAATATTCGTTCTCCATGCACTCATAAGATGTTGAAGCACGGCTTTTATTTTCGGGCAGATCTCATAAGTCTCCAGTACTTTCACGAGCCAATCGTGGGGCCCGTATCGAAGGCTTTCTGATAGTCGATATAACAAACACTTAAATTCCTCCTTCTCGCTTGGGCTTGCTTCAGCACTACAGCGTCTATGGTGAGTTGATGTTTACATCCTGCAGATCCTCGAGAGCAGCCTTCCTGTTCTTCTTCCAGAATATTATTGGCTTCACAATGACGATATATTGCATTATTCACAAGCGACGTGAACAACTTGTACACCACTGACAAACACGTTATTGGTCTGTAGTTTTCTGGATTGTTGCGGTCTCCTTTTTTGTGGAGCATGTAGGTATTGCCTTGAGTGAGGAAAGCTGGTATTTTGAAGGGGTCTTCTAGCGCCTCCGAAAAACATCTAGCCAGGTTTTGTCCGATTACTGTGATGGCAGCACAGTACAGAGAATACAGAGATAAGTGTACTTGTTCCAACGTCCATTGAGTGCTGAGGTGTTCTGTCAATATTTCGTTGAGCCACTCGATGCTGTTTTTGGCCGTAGAGTTGAAGTTCAATTTTGGAAGGATGGGGCGGTTGAGCGGATCAGTAGTTTCGTATTGCGCCAGGTTACTAAAGAAGGTGTCATACAGTTGGCGATATTGTGGGCAGTCTTGGTGAGCGGTTCGGGTGACGAAAAGTTCTCTTGCCGATTCTGCTGGTCTCTCCAGCGGCTCGCTAGTTTCTTCATTATGATTTCCGACAATCTGGTCTTGATTGATTGTATAACCCATTTCTCTTTTGATGTCATCCAGTTCTTGTCTTGTCAAGTAGCTTTTTCGTATAATCACATTTTTACGATCCGCAATGTTCCCTTCTGTTAACTGAAGGTCTGGATGCCTCTTGGTGAACTCGGTGTATCTCCATCCAGGAAGTGGTTTGTCGCAATTGTTCACGTAAAAAAAAGCTCGCATTACTTCAATATTCATTTTGCGGCTCCACTTGATAAGTGCTTTGCGAGCTCTCCTGCGGGCAGTCCTCCTCACGGTGGTCGAACCAGCAGGTGGAGTGGCATTTTGATCTTCTGCCATGTTTTGGGATTCCACTTCCTGAAGTTCTGGTGAAGCTGTATTTTGTTGAATGACAGGGGCCCGCTTCCTCATTACCCTGCCACCGACGGATCGCATGCTGTCATGCCCAGCATCGGCTCCAGACATGCTCTGGCGCTCTCCAGGCAGCGACTCCTTTCCGAGGATCAATATATGCTCCCTTTTCATGGGTTTGCCACCATTCACCCTTGGTGGCCCAGGTAACTCGGGCCGTGGGTACGTCATCCCCCATTTGGCATGGCAGGAACCACACCACACACGTGCGGTGTTAATAAACCCGCAACGGGGGTACTTCTTTGTAGTATACGGGTGTGACAATCCCACGGACCCCGGTCACTCTCAACCGATGTCGGACAAATATAAGAAAAGCCTCGGTGAACAGTCGCTGCCTGGGGATCGTCGGGGCGCGTCTGGAGTTGGTGCTGGACGTGACATCATGCGGGACACCAACGACAACGGCAGGATGCTGAGAAGGCAGGCGCCTACCATACTAGAAGCTATGCCTCTAGACGAGGAGGACATCGACGAGGAGAGAGGTCAGGTTGTCGGTCGCATAAGGATGCAACGTTCGAAAGAACAGCCCGTAGTCGGAACCGGCAGCCGAAACAGGACGGCACAAAGGGGATGCCACAAGTGGACGCCCGAGCAGCATAGCCTGCTGTCTGCGCAATACAGAAGATCAAGACCCGAAAGACGAGGATACATGAATAGGCTGCATGGTCTGTGGTGCGAAAATTATCCAGACCTTGACTATATGACGCAGCAAAACCTTAGAGATCAGGTCAGTCATTGTAAAAAGCACCCTCTTGGTGATTGGACAGAAGAGCGTTTGGTTACGTAGACCCGTAAACTCATTTTCTACGTTAACGTAAAAACCTGACGAATGCGCGTGCGTAGATGTCAATTATTACGTTAACGTTTACGTTCATGGCAGCACTTCAACTCTCTAATAACTTTCTTGTGTCACGTTCGCGGCGTTCTCCGTTTCGTTGCGGTCTCCTGTCCCGCGACAAAGGCTTCGCGCCTAAGTACAAATGTTCCATCTACACTCACAGGCGTTCGCGGCACCAGCGAAGTAATGATTTAATACTTGTTCACTGACTTTCTTCGCTTTTGAGATGAATGGTTTTCTTGTAGCAATAAAGTGGAATTAGATTAGATTTAGAGGAGATAAGTGAAATGAGAATTTCTTGATTATTATCAGAATGAACCTTTTTTATAGGGCGGAAAGTCTTCGCAGACAGCGAGGATGCCATGAACCAAAGTGCGAATATTTGTGTGAGTGTGGATGACTTATTTGGCCGCGAATTCTTGGCCAGGTTCACGGCAAGAATAGACCTTTCCAGAATTACCTGTGCAGGTGAAAGTTGCGCGCGTCACTTGTGGGCTGAGAATGAATATTATTGGTCGTCAAAATTTCGTTCCTTAAATCGTTGACAATTAACAAATGATATAATTATTTTACGCAGTCGACGTTTTGGATATGGATGTTATTTGATGTATTGTTTATCGAAAATCAAAATTTTAGTATGCCTCAACAATCAATATTGTGTTACTAAATGACGGTCACGGTGCGATAAAACCAGTAGGCTCTCATTTCATTGCTTCCCTCTCTCTCTTTCTTTTCTCTTTCGCACTAAGGTTTGCGCATCTTTCAAAACTGCCCACAAGTGGCGCATGAAATATACCTGTTTCTCTCTCATTCTGGGTTAGTTCACATCTTTCATCTTTGTTCTACGTATTCTGGAAAGGTCTATTGTCGAAAGTCACTATTATACCATTGGTGATTTCGGCTGAAGGAGTCATGTCAAAATCATTCAAGAGAAGTCTTCGAAAGATCGAATTATCCCAGAGGATCGCGGGATATGCACAACAGGCTGTAGCATTGCAAACCTGTCACATCGTGCGGAAATTCCTGAACTAGTGGAAGGAACTGAAATGTTTATTCACTGGTTCATAGAAATAATACCAGCTTAAGCTGACACCGGGAGACCGATGACGATGAATAATAATAATAATAAACCCACACGGGGGTACTACTTTGTAGTATACGGGTGTGACAATCCCGCGGACCCCGGTCACTCTCAACCGATGTCGGACAAATATAAGAAAAGTCTCGGAAAACAGTCGCTGTCCGGGGATCGTCAGGGCGCGTCTGGAGTTGGTGCTGGACGTGACATCATGCGGGACACCAACGACAACGGCAGGATGCTGAGAAGGCAGGCGCCTACCATACAAGAAGCTATGCCTCTAGACGAGGAGGACATCGACGAGGAGAGAGGTCAGGTTGTCGGTCGCATAAGGATGCAACGTTCGAAAGAACAGCCCGTAGTCGGAACCGGCAGCCGAAACAGGACGGCACAAAGGGGATGCCACAAGTGGACGCCCGAGCAGCATAGCCTGCTGTCTGCGCAATACAGAAGATCAAGACCCGAAAGACGAGGATACATGAATAGGCTGCATGGTCTGTGGTGCGAAAATTATCCAGACCTTGACTATAATAATAATAATAATAATTGTGGTCCAGAACGAAAGAGCTCGCATATGCTGGAACTATCCTGTCTCAACAACACGACAGATCAATGCTGTTAAACCAGACATACTTCTTCTGGACAAGGAGCTGAAGGAATTATTTGTCGTGGAATTCTCCTCCCCTGCTGAAAATAATGTTGTGATGAAAGAAGAACAGAAGAGGCAAAAGTACAAAGATCTTATGTTCGAGCTTGGAACTTTATACCCAGGTCATAAAGTTAGGATGGTCGTACTAATCATAGGATGTCTCGGTGGAATGAGAGCCAACTACGTGGATGAATTGAAGATTATTCCGGCCTGTAGATCACTGGCCGAGGTATTGGCGCACAGAATGCAGAAAGCAGTGTTGCTCGGGTCACTTCATATCATCAGGTCCCATGAACTCTAGAAGCCACTTGCAGCTCATCTCTTTTGTTAAGGGACGCTACGAGGGCAGGATGAAGAACTCCTCCATTTCAGTGTGAGGGGTTTTTAGTGAGTAACCAAACAAGATCATGGATTCTCACACTACCGAGAGTGCGGACCCTCTCGGTGCCCATAAAGGGTTTTCCCCTCACACGGACGTAAAAAAAAAAAAAAAAAAAAAAAAAAAAAATAATAATAATAATAATAAGCTTTATTTCAAGTAAAGTAGGAATGTGAATACATAACTTCTCGAAATGAAATAGTGTCAAAAAATCAAGATTTCAACCCATCTACCGGTTAGAGGTCCCGTTCCAGCTCCTCAGATCATACATCAAAAACTCATCCACAGTGTATGGTTCGATCTGTATTAACAGTTTGAAAACATCCTTCTTAAAGCCCTTGAGGGTTGTTGTATTTTGTATGCAATCTATAATTTTGTTATAATATTTTATACAGCTATATTCTGGTCCCTTTTCAGTTAAAGTAAGTCTATGTTGTGGATATTTTAACTTAGTTGTCCTTGTGTTATATGTTGTTGTTGTTTTAGACTGAAAGTAGTTTTTATTTTTAAAGACAAATATAAGGGACTCTTGTATGTGAACTGCGATTGCAGTTAGCAGGCCATTTTTTCGGAATATCCCTCTACATGATTCCCTGCTGTTCATTCTCACAATTGTTCTGATAGCTCTCTTCTGCATCCTCAGAACACGATCCATAGTGTTTCCACTGCCATAAAATACTATTCCATACCTTAGTTTCGATTCAAATGTAGCCTGATATATTACTTTAATGGATGATAGGTCTAAGTATTTTCTCAAGACGCCCAGTGAGTAGCAGATGGAAGCTAGCTTGGTGCATAGTGATGATATATGTTCGGACCAGTTCAAATTTTCATCTATTGTGAGACCTAGAAAGCGTCCAGAGTTTTGCAGTGCAACCTTGTTGTCATTGAGTTGGAGATGGGATGGTGTTAGAAAACCGGAATGAGCAGTCTTCAGAAGAATGGCACATGTTTTTTCTACATTCATACATAATCTGTTGGATTGGAACCATTGCATTGTTTGTTCTAAGGTGCTCTCAACCAGATTTGAAATTTCGGGGAAGCTAGATGCACTCAGCGTTAAGTTGAAATCATCTGCATAGTTGATCATATGATGTTCAATTTTGTTTGCAAAGTCATTGATGAAGATGATAAAGAGTGTAGGACCGAGGATACTCCCTTGTGGAACGCCAAGCCGTATGCATGCCTCTTCAGATATAGTTCTTGTGCCATTTATATTGATAGCGACCCTTTGTTTACGATTGAAAAGGTAGGATCTAAACCATTCTTTTTCCATACTTCTTATTCCATAGAAGTCCAATTTTTCCAATATGTAATTGTGGTCTAAAGTATCAAAGGCCTTAGACAGGTCCAGTAATAGAGCAATTACTACTTTGGAATCTTCCAAGCCCTTTAATGCGTCTTGAATGAACTCAAATGCAGCTGTAGTTGTTGATTTCCCCTTCACGTATCCATGTTGTGATGATGTCAGGATTTTCTCCTGAATGAGGAAAGTCACTAGTTGTTCAGAGATGGCCAACTCTAATATCTTTGAGAAAGTAGGGAGAATACTGATTGGTCTATAGCTTTCAGGTTCATCCTCTTCACCTTTTTTGTATATTGGCTTTATGAGGGCTTGCTTCAAAAGTTCTGGAAAAACTCCATATTTCATAGAATTATTAATGAGATAAGTGATGGGAGTCGCTATATCTTCCATACAAAATTTTACTGTTTTTATTGGGATGTCATCTATTCCTGAACTGTTTTTGTTCTTGAGCCTTCCTATTAATTTCAATGTTTCTTCCTTAGTTATGGGGTGGAAATTAAAGTTGTTATCATTTCTTCTGATGTCATGTTGAAATGTTATATTTTTTTGGTGACTCATTTTCTCTTCAGCTGCTGTTGCAAAGTGCAGATTAAATTTGTGTGCCATTTCTCTAGGATTTCCAGGAATCTCTTTATTTGAATTTTTATTATTCTTAATTGTTGCAACTGTTCTCCAAAGTGTTTTCATTTTGTTGTCAGAACTTAAAATATGTTGTTTAAACTTATTGCTCTTCTCTTTTCTTAACAATTCATCATATTCCCTTTTAACCTCCTTGTATGACTGCATGAAGACATGATTAAAAGACTTACAAACATGTAATAGGTCTAGTCTAGTCTTACAGTTCATTATTTCTTCACTCCTTGGTTTTGGAGGTTTTTTCGTAGTAACTTTTATCTTTCTCATTGGACATGCCTCGTCTAACTTGCTTTTGAATATATTTGTGAAGGTATTCCATTGTTCATCTACCAAATCATCTGGGATGTTGTATAAAATATTCCAATCGAGTAGATTCAGACTTTCGGCTAAGTTTTGCATGTGGTTTGATGTTATAATTCTTTTATATTGGTATTCCTGGCCTTGATGCATCTGCTCCTGTATTGTTATCATCTGTGCTGTATCATGATCTGAAATATTGGTTCTTATTATTTCTGATGTGAAGTTCTGTTGGTTGATGAGAATATTGTCTATGCAAGATTTACTGTATAAGGTTGATCTTGTTGGCTCGTTGATGCTAGCTTTTATTCCATATGAATCCAATAAATCAAGGAATTGGGTTGTGTTTCTGTTAGATTTATCCAGCAGGTTGATATTAAAATCTCCAGCAATAATTACTGTTTTGTTTTCGCAACATATCTTCAGAAGAAGCTCTTCAAATTTTTTGAGGAATTTTTTTGTTTCCCCTGGGGTAGTATACAGTGATATTATAGTGATTATTTTAGTACCAATCTTCATGTCAATTGAGGCAATTTCCAATATTTTCTCAATTGAGAGTTTAACAATATCTTTTCTTTCTTGATGTTGAATACCTTTTTTTAAGTAAATGGCACTTCCTCCATGTTTGTATTCGCTGCGGCAAAAGGCACTAGATATCTGAAAACCTTTGATGTTATGGTTCTGAAGTTGTTCAAAGCTCTTCCAATGTTCAGTTACACATATTGCTTTCAAGTTATCCAAAGTTTGTGTCATGTCTTCTAATTTATCGATTACGTTGGTTATAGACTGAACATTTTGGTGAAGAACAGATATACGACCCGTGTATTTAATTGAATTGGGAGGCAACAGCTCCTCTCTCTTTTGTACTGGGTTTTCGAAATAAGTTCCTAAAGGAAAATTCCCTCACTATGACCCCCTCAGGCCAGATTTCAGGACTGCAGATTGTCTTGAACAACTCATCCGTCTGTACCCCAACACTGAAAGCTGAATTGCTTCCCTGTGTATTCAGCTTTTTCACTTCTATTCCCTCATTTTGATCTATTTCTCCAAGGTAATCTTTTATTTGATTTTCAGTGATTTCCGTACCTCGAATCTTGCCAACATAGATCCATTTTCGCTTGGCTGCTCCTTTTATTATGGAATTCGTTGTTTTTTTCGAGCCTGTGCATATTACGTCACTTTTAGGCTTTGTTTTATTTTTATTGCGTACAACCGTTGTCCATTCCCCATTCTGTGCTGACGTTTGTTTGTTTAGGCTGATTTGACGTTCTATGTTGACATTTCCTATTTGACTTTTTGACGTATCACTTGCATTAGTTCTGGGAGTCGGTAGTTCCATAATTCTCTCTGCAGTCTTTTTGGCATATGACATTGCATTACTTTTCTCATTCTTTGTATCTTGACTCTTGTTATCACCTTTGTTATCACCTGGTCTGTGATCTCCGCTTTTTTCTTTGTTTACATTTTTAACATCTTCACTATGATTTTTTTTCAGAAGGGCGTTATTTTCTATGAGTATTTCGTTTTTTTCTCGAGATTCCTTAAGTAATTCTCTGAGGTAAGTTAACTCAATGCTCAAAATATCCTTTTCTTTTCGAAGTTCGCCAATTTCTCTTGCGAGTTTTCTGATGTTTCCTTCTTCATGTTTGCAGTTTGCGGACTTTTGCCCTGCGGCCTGTTCCATGCATTTAGGGTGGAAGATTTCTGAGCATTTGTAACACTCCACTGGTTCCACTACTTTTTTCTTGCATTGAACGCATTTAAATTCACTTTCTCTGCTACTTTTAGCAGGATCACCTTCAAGCACATCATCTTCGCCCGCCATCTTGCGCATCGATCTATATGACGCAGCAAAACCTTAGAGATCAGGTCAGTCATTGTAAAAAGCACCCTCTTGGTGATTGGACAGAAGAGCGGCTTTCCACCAATCAAGGGTGTTATTACTTAAAGAAAAATAAAAGATGTTAATTTAAAATTTTGAAGTTCTTTCTTCCGACGGAAGAAAGTGTGGGATCGGCCCAACGCACTTGGGTCGGGTCTTAGTGTTTAAAATTATTTTCTAGGGAGAGGGATGGTAAATGAAAACCTTTTAGGTTAAATTTAAGACGTATATTAAACCAAATCAAACTAAACAAATTCTCACCAAATTAGATATGTGTTACTTAAATCAAATGATTCAAATTATCAAATGTTCAGATATTTCTTAATTCGAAAGTAAATAATCCCATCAAGTATAACTGTTAAATTATCTTTAAATTACAAAGGCAGATCTATTCATTGAAATTAAATCAACATCAGTGTGAATTCCAAATCAAAAAAAAAAAATATCACATTCAAATTATCATCAAAAATGAAAAAGGTTTGTCAAAATAACCCCCAAATTAATAACCATGGATAATCTCAAAAGAATTTACAATATATGGTAAACTTTCTATACCCAAACAAGAAAACGGAAAATAATCCCTCTTAAACTTCACATTCACAAGGAGAAACTCAACAATAGTTTCCTCGTGATCTTTCAAATGAACCTGAGTTTTCTCAACAGAAAACTCCACTTAGACCTTCAACTACTTAAGGGTGATTACAAAAATAATAATACGCTCCAAAGAATATACGAAAAATATGAAACTATGACTTTTAGAGGATTTCAGGACTCTGGACTAAACATATAATATGGGCGGGCAAGCTAAGCATAAACAATTTATCTGACCTTTTTCCTGTACCAATAATTCCAAAAATGATGAACCTAGGATGGATGATTCTACGACGATGCTTCTTTCCTGAAACAGACAGATTAGGTACGAAAACACGACACCCACACGTTTTTCGCAAAAATTGACCTTTCACTCCCGAATATACCGACGATACGCGATCTAAATAATTCCAAATAATTTAGAGACTTTACTAACTTTAACTTAATCACTTTTTATGTCCCTGTTCAAGACTGATTTTCCAAGACTTCAAAACTAAAACCAAGAACTTTATGAGCTATTCAAACGCCGTCTTCCGAATAACTACAAAACAAAATTAATTCTAAAACCTTCCTTAAAACCGTACTAAAAACATATCAAACGAGTCAACTCAGAATCTTCCCGTTTAAGACTTCTGCAGTTACTCCTCAACTTCAAAATCAACCATAATTGCTTTCGCCTCCACTTTGAGACCGTACTTCTTAACACTCAAGTACCTAAGCTGAAACCGTACTACCCTAGTTTCCGCACCATATTCGCGAGCACTGGCACCCCTTTCCGCTCGGGATTCCACCAGCAACTGCCGTTTCCGTCCCCCGAGCGAGTCGAAGATTTTCCCCTCTTCGTCTCCTCCAAAAACCAGTCAAATTAAAGGTTTTTCTTCCGTCGATGCTTCAAAACCAATCAAATCAATACTTCTTCCATCTTTGCTTTTATGAACCAATCTGTTAAGTCACAAAATGGACTTAACAAAAATTTCAATTAATTTAGGAAATATTTCATCCTAATCATGACATAAATATTTCAATGTTAGTAGGTTAAGTTTGATTCAATAGTTTTCATTGTAACACCGTCTGGCCTTGCACCAAATAAACGAAAGAAAGAATGCGTACGTAAGCAAGGTCGGTACGGTGAATCAGTAGGCTTATGACAATTGTTTATTATTTTCAATATTTAAACTATATAAACTCCAGCTCGTTGAGATTACAGGAGAGTTTCTGCAGTTAGCTAGTTCAATAAACGGTTGACAGTGAATTCTCCACCAATCTTTCCAAACAATACGAACATCCCTCCATCCCCATACAAACTACCGTAGGATCAGTTCCCTGATTCTACATTTGGTCCTTCGAGCAAGTGAACGGACGAGAAGTTCGTCGAAGCAGGATTCAGCGCCAGTGCCAAGGAGAAGCGCCCGTGCCAAGGAATCCTCACCTGACTCAGTGCCTGTACCGAGAAGAAGCGTCCGTGCCAAGCAGTCCAAACCTGAACTTGAGAGCCTGTGCCGAGAAGAAGCGCCCGTGCCAAAGAGTTCACAAAACAAGTAAGAAAACAAGCTAATCTATACATACGTTGTAGCAAATAATACAACACAACGATGGAGGGAAAATATAACGAGAAAATCAACCAGCAATTGGGCATTGCGAAGGAAATGGAAAAATTGTTGACAAACATGAAAAAGGATTCTGCAAGTAGGAGAACACAGCAATACATTCAAACTAGAACCACCACTCTGCAGAATTTATATGATGACTTCATTAGGATCCATAAGGAACTGATTCTCCAGCTATCCCCAGATGATCCATATCTCACGAACAACTATCAAGAAAAAATCGAGGAGAAAAGGGCAGAAATTCAGTCACTTCTGCACAAGTTTGAAGGAGAATTAAAAATCCAGGACCCAATAATAAAGAAACAGTTGATCAGGTTTGCAATGCTCCAGACGTACCAGGATGATATGGAAGGAGACATTCGACCTATCGAATGCAAGGAGCAGGAATTGGCATCCGCATGGAAAGAAATTCAATCAGCACACATGGACATTTTGTGCAAAGACTCTGAGGATATCACCAGCTATGTGTCAAAGTACGAAGTTATGAAGTCAGAGTACCAACGAGTGAGGAATCAACTAAGCAAAGAAGGTCAACATCGAAGACAGGTGAACAAAATAAATTTACCTCTTCCTAATATTTCTGTGCCGATATTTGCTGGTAATTATGAACAATGGCCCACATTCCATGATGTTTACAACGAAACAGTCCATAGCAGGGAAGATTTGAGCTGCACTCAAAAGTTGCAGTACTTGAAATCATTTCTACGAGGAGAAGCAAGCCGGCTGATACAACACTTGGACACCACAGCCTCCAATTATGAGGCGGCCTGGGAAATTGTGCAACAACGATACAGCAATGAAAGAATACTTTTCTCCAAGTTTACTAACCGCATTCTCAATCTGCCTACTACAAACTGGAGGATTGCATCCAGTCATAAACATGTGCATGACACCATTAATGAGTGTATGCACGCAATTGGAAATTTGAACATAGATGTGACTACCTGGAGTCCATTGATAGCAGCTATAGTGATCAACAAAATGGACTCTGAGACGAAGGAAGCATTTGACAACGCAATGGATGATCAGAAAAGCATACCTCAGTTGGAGGAGGTATTGCCATTTTTGGAAAGACGGTTCCAAACTTTAGAAGCATCAAAAAATATGCGGAAACCGGAATGGAACAACAGAGCACCACAAAACCAGAGAAAAATGGATACAAAAATTCCGGTGGAGTCATACCACATACAGAAGACAAGACAATGTAAAGTATGCAAAGAAGACCATACGATAAAGGAGTGTCCCAAATTCCTGGAAATGACGATTTACGAAAGAAATCAAGTGGCAAAAAAGAATTCGCTATGTATGAACTGTTTAAGTCATTCCAGTTCCACGAAATGCTTCACAAGAAAGCGATGCCATAAATGCCACCAGTTCCACCACACCCTATTACACTTCGCAGAATTCAAGTCAAAGGAATCAGCTCCCAAACAAGCATCGTTCAAGCAAGAAGACATAACTAACGGCGGACAGGAAATGGCAATCAGTCACATGGGGAGAAACACCATCAAAAATGGTAAAACAAAAGTTACCCTGTTAGCCACAGCCTATATCGATGTAAGAAAGATGGACGGTTCATATACAACACTAAGGACACTAGTGGATCCAGGTAGCGAAGCCTCGTTTATTACACAACAAGCTGCGCAGTTGCTTGGAACACCCCGTACAAAGCACCGAACGGAAATTAGTGGAGTAGGGAAAACAGAAGCAGGAATCTCCAATTGGAAAATCAATGCAGAGATACGACCAAGATTCTCCAGTAGCTTCAAACTAATCCAGGAGCTACTTATAATACCAAAAATTACTGGAACCATTCCTAGGGAAGAAATACGTACAACAAGTCACCAGTGGAATGACACTATATTAGCAGACCCCTTTTATCACAAACCAGGACCAATCGACATATTGCTAGGAGCAGATGCATATGCACTCATCATCGACGAAGGCAATAGAAAGGTCGACGAAGGGCTTGTAGGAGTCAACACAAAAATAGGATACATTCTATTAGGATCCGGTGAGACATACAGCCCAAAAATCAAAATTACTAGCATGATTTCAAGTATTCAGGAAATCGGACAGCAGATGGAGAAATTCTGGGAACTAGAGGAACCAGAAACTGAAAACAAAGCAAAAGATGACGGGGAATGCGAGAAACACTTCAAGAACACATGCAGACGAGAAAGCAATGGATCTTACACAGTTCGCATTCCTTTCAACGAAAATAAGAGCAGCTTAGGAGATACAGCGAATAAAGCGATAGCACAGTTGTATCAACTAGAGAAAAAGTTCAGAAAAAACCAATCTCTGTCAGAAGACTACAAAGAGTTCATGAAAGAATACATAACGATGGGTCATATGTCACCGATAAATCAAGGTCAAGTAACTGAAGGTTACTATATTCCTCATCAAGCAGTTGTGCGTGCTGACAAATCAACAACAAAACTACGAGTTGTATTCAATGCAACTTGTCCTTCCACGACCGGACTCAGTTTGAACGACATAATGCCGGCAGGACCAATTTTGCAGAACGACATCTCCGATATCTTACTCAGGTTTAGGACATTCCAATATGCATTAACGGCTGACATAGAAAAAATGTACAGGATGATAAAACTTCACCCCGAGGACCGAGAGATGCATAGAATATTATGGCGATTCCAAGAAACGGAACCTATAACAGTGTATGAGTTGAATACACTCACATATGGGACAAAAATTGCCCCATACTTAGCAATAAGGACATTGCAGCAACTGGCCGAAGATGAAAAAATAGCCTATCCTAGAGCAGCCCAGTTCATATTGAACAATTTTTACGTGGATGATGCATTGGTAGGAGCAGATTCGAGGACCGAGGCGAGGCAAATTCGACAGGAATTAACTGAAATAATGAGAAGGGGCGGATTCAATTTGCGGAAGTGGAAGGGTAACATGGATCCAGACCCCCAGACTCAGGACCTAGCCCTCGGAGATCAAGGTGAAAAAACACTTGGAATCATTTGGAAAACACAACTGGACACACTGCAGTATCACGTTCAGGATAACCAAAGGGGAACCGTATCAAAAAGGACCATACTATCCAAAATAGCGTCCATCTACGATCCATTGGGGCTGTTAGCGCCTCTTGTAATAGTGGCCAAGGTATTACTACAAGATATTTGGAAAATGAAATGTACCTGGGATGAAAAATTACCACAAAGCATAGAGGAAAACTGGACAAAGTTCACGGATAATCTACAAGGCATAAATGCACTCAGCATTCCCAGATGGGTTCAAACATCAAAAACTAATGCCATAGAATTGCACGGCTTCAGCGATGCATCCCTATTGGCATATTCAGCAGCTATATACATCAAAGCGATCAACCCCCAAAATGTGGTTCACGTTAATCTATTGACAGCTAAAGCAAAAGTAGCGCCATTAAAGACCAAACGTACAATACCACAACTAGAACTACAAGGAGCGAATCTGCTGAGCAAGCTGATGAAAAAAGTCATTAGTGCTCTAGACATGAAGGAAATTCCAATAACATGTTATACGGATTCAACGATTGTTTTATCATGGATTACAAACAAGCAGAGTAAACAACAAGGTGCTTACATAACAAACCGCGTAAACAATATCAAACAGAATATCCCAGGTGGTCAATGGAGATATGTAAATACGAAGGATAATCCAGCTGATTTAGCGTCCAGAGGAACCTCAGTGAGAAGGCTACAAGAATCCATATGGTTTCATGGACCAGAGTGGTTGCAAAGAAACGAATACATTGAACAGATGGAAGTGCCAACACCTCCAGCTTCAAACATGGTGGATGAGACAAGAACCGTAATGACTATTCAAAACGAGGCAGAAAATGGAGAAATCAGTGCTTCCTCATGGACAAAAACAAAAAGGAGCATCGCATACTGCATCAGATTCATCGAAAGGTGCAGGAAGATGAAAAATCATCCAGCTCATCTGACTCCAGAGGAACTGCAACACAGTGAGGAAGTACTCTACAGGATGGTACAACAAGATTATTTTCGAATGGAGATTCAAGATTTAAGTAAAACACAGGCATTGAACAAGAAAAGCAAGCTACTAAGCCTGAACCCTTTTTTGGATGAAGATGGGATTCTGAGGGTAGGCGGAAGGTTGCATTACGCAAAAATTCCATACAACAAAAACAACATAGAAATAGATGTCAACAAAGTAGAGGCATCGGACGTTCTTCACCATCTTCGTGGTTTGGAAACTGACCTATCCCAACGACTGAGCAATGAACGATGGCGACACCTGACCCATGCGATATCGTCAAGCAGCGTTACAACAATAATAATATTGGGGTCACTAGCATTGGGTTACTTTCTATGGCAATCCAAAATATGTAAAGCCAGCAAGACGAGCGGACAACAGCAGGAGGACAACGCAGTGGAGATGCAACCATTAAGCCATAGCAGACATAGCAACAGCGATGGTCAATCCAACAGCGAGGAGCACCCGATATACGCAGACATGGTACGGACGTTGCGGGCATCTCGATCAGAAGACACCTCATGAGATGTTCCATTGTAGGAGGCGGCAATATGTTAAGTCACAAAATGGACTTAACAAAAATTTCAATTAATTTAGGAAATATTTCATCCTAATCATGACATAAATATTTCAATGTTAGTAGGTTAAGTTTGATTCAATAGTTTTCATTGTAACACCGTCTGGCCTTGCACCAAATAAACGAAAGAAAGAATGCGTACGTAAGCAAGGTCGGTACGGTGAATCAGTAGGCTTATGACAATTGTTTATTATTTTCAATATTTAAACTATATAAACTCCAGCTCGTTGAGATTACAGGAGAGTTTCTGCAGTTAGCTAGTTCAATAAACGGTTGACAGTGAATTCTCCACCAATCTTTCCAAACAATACGAACATCCCTCCATCCCCATACAAACTACCGTAGGATCAGTTCCCTGATTCTACACAATCAAATTGAAGACTTTTCTGCTTCCCTACCCCTCTTAGTTCCCATGCATCGGTTTGGGAAATGCTGTGTCGCAAAAATATCAGGGTTCTCAGCAACGCAGCATATTCTCAGCGCTGAGTGCGTGGAACCATAATTTCCTTATCTTCACTGTTGCAGACGAAATTGGAACCGAAAATCAACAACTTCAATCGTTAACGTCTCGCCTGACATCCTGTATAGATATAGATAAACGATTCAATAATTCCTCGGCGCAGAGGTATCGAATTTCCGAAATTTAAATCGATCAATCAAATTATTGCGCTTTCTCTCGGGAGATTTCCCGAATAAAATAGAGGGTGTTGAAAATACCGCCGAATTATTACGGAAATGAAAATGTTCAAGTCCTAATTTTCAAAGGGATATTCATTTTATTACTTCCAAGTTATCCCTCCTATTACAAATATCCTCCCCTTTGAAAAAGTTTTGGCATCGGTTGCCATAACTTTTCCCCTACCCTCATTCCTCAATAGTCCAATAGTCCCTTGTCTTCCATTAAAAATATTCTAACAGTTATACAACTCGAATATACCAAACTTAAAACTCTTAACTCTCATGCAGCATGCCTTAAAACTAAATATCAATCTTGCTCAACTAATTAGTCCAAGTCCAAGACAAACAATATAAAAAAAATACAAGGTTCAATGCAGCAAAACATAATGCTCATAAATCAAGTCCTTCAAAAAGAAGAAAAATTAGGCAAATCCTGCCTTTCACCTTCCACTTCTCCTAAATGGAGTCTATGTTTTTTTTTCGAATTTCAAATTGCACTCGCGGTCACAACAAAATTTCCTTAGTCCGGCTCTGACCATTTCTATAGGTTTCATTCCTCTGAGATCGGAACTGACCTTCGCCTCGAGAACGACCTTCCAAAAAATACACAACGGCCTATATAGTCTACCGTAATCAGCTATTCGCACTTTGAGTTCGACATCAATATTTACGTTAGCGTAGCGCACAGCCCATCTGATATCGCGAGAAATGTCCCTTACATTGCACATATTTCCGTTTTCACTTTCAGTGTAGTACGTCTTTGTTGTCGTAGCCTACGTCCGCCTCTGCGTCCTCACTTCTTCCCAAGTCCCCTTGTCTGGTCCTGTGTCGGTTCCTAATACACGTAGTTGAAGCACAGGCCAATAAATGTCAAAGTATTCCACAGGCTGGCCAACGGAATCATTTCATATCCAAATACCTTATAATATAGGTGCAGTCGTTTGATATAACTCCTATCCCGTACTTTATGATTCGGAATATCGCATAGAAACCCATGAGTCCACTCATGAACAGGTGATGTAAGTGAACCATCCCCATAATTGTCTGGTGATGTTGTGGGCTAATTCTTTAATTTCGACGGTATCTCCAAAGTCTCCATTTTTGCTACTCGTCGATGACGTTTTCCATTCATTGATTGGTGTTCTCCACGACTTTTAAATGGTAAATAAAGCTTACCGTGCTCTCGGCCATGATTAAGCTACGTCTATGCATCCCGCAATGCGTAATCACTCAAGTTATCTCGACACTGCCGGTTGTTTAATTGTTACTTCGCCGCGATTATCTCAATGTTTTTCTCCGCACACGCGTACGCGATTAGCGTTTCAGCACTGTTTACGTTTGCGAATAAGGTCATTCCTCTGGCTTAGGTCAGTACCTTTTCCATACTGCTAATTGATTTGGCTCCTCTTGAAACCTGTTTTTGGGAAATATACAAGTACAACAACAGCAAAAAATGAAATTTCTACAATTTTTTCATAACAACTTAAAATAAAAAAAACCTAAGTCCCTTTTTCTTCCCTATTCGTCCTCCTATGATAAGTTACATGATTCATTCCTAATCATCCGAGGAAGAATACCACAAATAATACAATCAGATCTGCTTTTTGTTGTGGAACACAAAAACGCAATATTTTACCAAGATTATTTCAAAAATAATTTCCGCAACCCGTACTTTACACTCTTTCGAAAAAATATATATAAAAAAAACTTAAAGACTTAATTCAACTGTTGCGAAATTCGAAAATTAAAAATGATTTAGGGGGGGGGTGTTCGTAACCCAGAACAGGGACCCTTTTCAGACGGTGGCTCTCCGGGCCAGTGAGCCCCTGGAATCTACGAAATGGGCAGGAGTTGATTCATGTCTCCTAGAAGGCCGTCGATGACTTGCCTTCTCGCTACCCGAATTCCGGTCCAATTTATCCATGGAATCTAACGAAATGGGCAGGAGTCGATTCGCTTCTCCTGGAAGGCTGTTGAAGAGTTGCCTTCTCGCTACCCGAATTCCTGACTAGTTTATCCTTGGAATCTAACGAAATGGGCAGGAGTCGATTCATTTCTCCTGGAAGGCAAATGAAGAGTTGCCTTCTCGCTACCCGTAGTCCTAGACAGTTTTTCCCTGGGTCCGGAGGGCGCCTTGCCCTCGAAGATCGTCGTAATGGTATGGTTTCCATTACCGATCGTTTCTTCTCGTAACTCACTGATTTTACGAGTTTCTGTTTCTTCCTCACCGTATTTTCCCTGTTTTTCGTGGGACAGGTTGCGACATATACTTGAGCGATACCCAACTCCATGGGTTCGCAGACTATGTCCGTCCCCTTTATCTCCTTCCTCAGTTTGGCCTCTACCACCATTTCCGAACGCGCGGAGATATTAAACGCAGATATCAACACAACGTCGGTTTCCCAGGTACGATCTTCCTCAATGGTTGATTCCTTCCTGATATGTACCTTTTTTCCTAATTCGTCTGTACCATCTCCACTTTCCTTCCGGTTCCTATCTATTCCTAGAGTCGAAGGTGAATTGCGATCCCAACGAAGCTCCCCTTCGTTATTCTCGTTTGACCCGGTGACGTCACCATTCCATTCCCTTATGGTGTCACCCTTCGACAGTCCATTGCTGTCGGCTCCCTCTGCACCCTCCGTCTGGGTGCTAACACTGGTATCCCTGAACGCCTCATCAACCTCGGCCCTTACTCCTTTTTCCTTAATGTCCTCCTGGACTCTCCTCTGAACATAAAAATGTTCCATTTTTCCACTGTCCTCGTGACAGTCTCTCCTGGGATAGTGGTCTCCTAAACTTGTACTTCCTCGTTGTACCACTTCGGTAATCTCCTCTATTTCCTCACCTTCCATACAGGTTTGTTCTCCTATATCCTCCTTCCTCACTAATTGGATGCCAAAATATGTTTTTGGCTCCTGTCCTCTATCCGTACTTTTGTTAGGGCACTCCCTTGCCCAATGTCCCTGCTTGTTACAATTATGACACACTCCCTGTGTCATTTGTCCTCCTTGATTGATATTCCAGCAATCCCTCGCGAAATGGCCTGTTTGGCCACAAGAATGGCATGTCCTCCAACTGTCTCTTTCCCCATTTCTTCGGTTCTGCCTAATACTTCCACACCCCTTCGCGGTGTGACCTTCTTTATCGCACAGTTGACACACTTTTTCGGTGTCAACTGTCGATACCGTCATATTTACCGACCTCCCTTGCAACATTCTACTGGTGGTCTCTTGTAGCCTAACTAATTCCTCTGCCCTTTCCAGGTCCAAGTTTTCCTCCTTCAATAAGTAAATCCCAATTTCCCTCATTACGTCCCTCCTCAGTCCTATCTTGAACTGATTCAATATTAAGTCCCGGTTCTTCTTCCTTATTCCAGGTTCTTCATCCCTTAACGCTCCGGCCAGATCCTCGCTCAGTAAACTTGCTCCCACCGTGCGTAATCTAGTGCAGAACGAGGACACATCCTCGTCCTGTCGCTGATAACATCGACTCAAATTCCACTGGTTTTCTCCCGGCAACCTAACTGTCGTAAATTTCTTAACGAGCCTCTGCTTCAAATCCTTATAGCTTAAGATGTCCAAGGTGGCATCGGATTTGAAAAAATTATAGGCATCCCCCTCAAGCTTAAGTTTGAGAAGGATAAGCAAGACCTTTTCATCCCATCCGTATAATTTTCCCAGCAACTCTAATTGTTCAAAATACCTCGTTGCGTCTTTCCCATAAAAACACTCTAAAGTAGTCGATAGCATACCTAGCGAGTACCTAGGTATTATGTGACCCGCGGAAACATTCATGTTGGATGCACCAACTGGTTGAGCCATTTTTCAAAAATTTAACCAGAACCCAATTATCGTAACCAAAATATGATTTTTCAATGTACTCAATAAATTATTTACTTTTAAAATCATACAATAATTTCAATTTCTCAACCTCAAATTCCAACAGAACTGAAATACGCTCAGGATTACGACTTTAAATTTCTCAAATAAAAAAAATAGCAAAATGATACCCTAACAATTCCGATTCATACAGTCTTACTCGAAACACCCAAAATAAAACAAATCACCTGAAAACGAGTTCAAAACAGACCAACACACCAAAAAGAAAAAACTCAAAAGAAACTCTGAAAAAAAATTGATGCAACCCCAAAAAAAAACGAGAAAATTACCAAGTGTCGGATTCCTGAAAAAGAAAAATACACAAAACCTCCTGAAATAAAGAATAATTCTATTTAACTTTTCTGGAACTCAAAAGGTCACGATCAGCGGCTCTTTTACTAAAATCTTAACCAAATTTAAACTTTTCCCGATTCTTGAACCTTCAAAATAACCCAACTTAAAAAAAATTCAAAATTTTTCTTCTATCAAAATGTTTTCCAAAATTTCAAATTCGACTTAGAGCAAAGAAAACCAAGTTCAATTATTCTCCAAGTCAGACTTAAAACAAAACCGAATTATTTTATAAAAGCAGACTTTTTCGATCGTCAAACGAAGTCGCGAATAATCGGAACAGTGGATAAAATAACCAAAAAAAATTTCACGCAATACGCCCTGAAAGAAAATCAATCAAAAGTTCAATCAATCGATAAAAGCACAATAATTTTCAAAAAAAAACAAAAATTAAACCTCCTGAAACAAAATTTGATCCGCTATATCGCAAATAGAAAAACCAACACCTTCCAACAAAATCAAATAAATGAATAGAATAACCAAAAGAAAAATTTTCATGTAATACGCCCTGAAATAAAATCAATCAAAAAAATTTTTCACTGAAAGCAATCAATTAAAGCAAAAATTCCAAAAAAATAATTCATAACCCTCCTGAAACAGAAAACTTGATCGTACACATTCAATAATCAGAAAATTCAACGTCCTGAAAAAGAAAAACAATGTCCTGGAAGAAAAATAAATGTCCTGGAAGAAAAACTTATGCCTTCTTTCCCTATAAAACCGCAATGAACCTAAAACTTCTTTAAAGTCTTAAAACCTCGATATCAACTTGGCTCTATCAAAAATCCTTCACATAAAATGATAGAACATCACAGAAATATGAACTGTTCTATAATAATTCCAAAAAAAACCTGAATTTATTCAAAGAAAAACCAACTGTATTTATTCAATTCTTCAATATTTCAAAAACAAAATTCTTTAGATCAATAATTTTACTTTACTTTAATTCAAACCTGAACTCTGTTCCTACCAATCACAATTTTTAAAACATAAACTCGAATTCACAGGCATAAGTATATATTCAAAAGAAAATAATCCAATTCAAATTAAAATCAATAGGTACCTGAAAACCTTCATCCGGAAACCTTCCAACAAGTCAATACACACTACGTCAATCACCCATAAAACAACAGGATAAAATTTCCTTATTCCTCAAAATTTCTCTAAATTTCTCAAAAATCTCTCTAAAAACCTCCCTTGGAAAATTTAACACATGTAACTCTAGTAAATCTTTATATTCACACTGATGCCACATACATAACACCAAAAAGACTTTTTATCTACCGGAAAATTCAACAAATTTTAAATTACACAAAAAAACTCTCCCCAGGAAAAAAATTAAACAATCCCACCGGTAATCTTTAAATTCACAATGATGCAACACACACAAAACCAAAAAGAAACTTTTCATTCACCGTAAAATTCAACAAATTTCAAATTACCCAAAAAAAACTCTCCCCCAGAAAATTTAACACTATCCCACCGCTGTCACCATATGTAAAAAGCACCCTCTTGGTGATTGGACAGAAGAGCGGCTTTCCACCAATCAAGGGTGTTATTACTTAAAGAAAAATAAAAGATGTTAATTTAAAATTTTGAAGTTCTTTCTTCCGACGGAAGAAAGTGTGGGATCGGCCCAACGCACTTGGGTCGGATCTTAGTGTTTAAAATTATTTTCTAGGGAGAGGGATGGTAAATGAAAACCTTTTAGGTTAAATTTAAGACGTATATTAAACCAAATCAAACTAAACAAATTCTCACCAAATTAGATATGTGTTACTTAAATCAAATGATTCAAATTATCAAATGTTCAGATATTTCTTAATTCGAAAGTAAATAATCCCATCAAGTATAACTGTTAAATTAGCTTTAAATTACAAAGGCAGATCTATTCATTGAAATTAAATCAACATCAGTGTGAATTCCAAATCAAAAAAAAAATATATCACATTCAAATTATCATCAAAAATGAAAAAGGTTTGTCAAAATAACCCCCAAATTAATAACCATGGATAATCTCAAAAGAATTTACAATATATGGTAAACTTTCTATACCCAAACAAGAAAACGGAAAATAATCCCTCTTAAACTTCACATTCACAAGGAGAAACTCAACAATAGTTTCCTCGTGATCTTTCAAATGAACCTGAGTTTTCTCAACAGAAAACTCCACTTAGACCTTCAACTACTTAAGGGTGATTACAAAAATAATAATACGCTCCAAAGAATATACGAAAAATATGAAACTATGACTTTTAGAAGATTTCAGGACTCTGGACTAAACATATAATATGGGCGGGCAAGCTAAGCATAAACAATTTATCTGACCTTTTTCCTGTACCAATAATTCCAAAAATGATGAACCTAGGATGGATGATTCTACGACGATGCTTCTTTCCTGAAACAGACAGATTAGGTACGAAAACACGACACCCACACGTTTTTCGCAAAAATTGACCTTTCACTCCCGAATATACCGACGATACGCGATCTAAATAATTCCAAATAATTTAGAGACTTTACTAACTTTAACTTAATCACTTTTTATGTCCCTGTTCAAGACTGATTTTCCAAGACTTCAAAACTAAAACCAAGAACTTTATGAGCTATTCAAACGCCGTCTTCCGAATAACTACAAAACAAAATTAATTCTAAAACCTTCCTTAAAACCGTACTAAAAACATATCAAACGAGTCAACTCAGAATCTTCCCGTTTAAGACTTCTGCAGTTACTCCTCAACTTCAAAATCAACCATAATTGCTTTCGCCTCCACTTTGAGACCGTACTTCTTAACACTCAAGTACCTAAGCTGAAACCGTACTACCCTAGTTTCCGCACCATATTCGCGAGCACTGGCACCCCTTTCCGCTCGGGATTCCACCAGCAACTGCCGTTTTCGTCCCCCGAGCGAGTCGAAGATTTTCCCCTCTTCGTCTCCTCCAAAAACCAGTCAAATTAAAGGTTTTTCTTCCGTCGATGCTTCAAAACCAATCAAATCAATACTTCTTCCATCTTTGCTTTTATGAACCAATCAAATTGAAGACTTTTCTGCTTCCCTACCCCTCTTAGTTCCCATGCATCGGTTTGGGAAATGCTGTGTCGCAAAAATATCAGGGTTCTCAGCAACGCAGCATATTCTCAGCGCTGAGTGCGTGGAACCATAATTTCCTTATCTTCACTGTTGCAGACGAAATTGGAACCGAAAATCAACAACTTCAATCGTTAACGTCTCGCCTGACATCCTGTATAGATATAGATAAACGATTCAATAATTCCTCGGCGCAGAGGTATCGAATTTCCGAAATTTAAATCGATCAATCAAATTATTGCGCTTTCTCTCGGGAGATTTCCCGAATAAAATAGAGGGTGTTGAAAATACCGCCGAATTATTACGGAAAAGAAAATGTTCAAGTCCTAATTTTCAAAGGGATATTCATTTTATTACTTCCAAGTTATCCCTCCTATTACATCATCTCAAAAGAAGAGGAATCATATGGCGGTCTCAAGGGCAAGAAAGGATGGAACAACTGTAACGGAGCAAGTTTTCCGGCTGAATAAGAGAGTACATCGGCTCGCGGTAACTGTCGCGGTGATCGATGCGTGATAGGTCATGATCGCGGGGTCAACCACGTTCGGCGTGGTCAGCGCCGCGACCCGGAAGCGTATAAGATCGGACGCGCGGACGGTAATGAATTAATTGCGGTACCGACAGTCATCTTCAGAAAATCCGAATCCAGGCCCTCAGGTAAAGTGAAGGAAGCAGTAGTGCGAGTCCAGGTTTCCAGGTCCGGATATTGAAATGAATAATTCAAAACAGTGAGTAAACCGAAGGGTTACGCGTGAGCAAGGTATGATTATTTCATTTAAATTTTATTTTGTTGATTTGTCGGTGTATTACTGTATTTTACAATATAGAATAAGGGGTTATGGGAATGAATAAACTAATTTCTGATCTTCTCTTTTATTCCATCAGTCGACGTTTCGGTCCAGGTATGGGCCTTCCTCAGGACTCTAAAAATTACACTAAAATGGTAACACATCTCACATGGTAATAAAAAACTCACCGGAAAACAGAGTATTTAGATAACAAATCTAACATCAGTTAACAGAACTAAAATCAAACAGGCAGCAACTAATAAGAGTGAAAAAGTACAATGTTCTCCCATTCAATAATCGCTCAAAAAATTTTTTCTTTCAGTCATGTCATCTACATCAATCAATGTCAAAAGCCACAGAACACAGAATACAATAGGACAAACAATTTTCTTAGGTTGACACAATGACGTCTGAAGTCACAGAGCTCCCGTCATTCCCCGGCCTCAGTACTCCTCTCTCCCTCCTCTCTCTCCAGGGAGAGAGGAGTACTGAGGCCGGGGAATGTACTCCTCTCTCCCTCCTCTCTCTCTCTCCAGGGAGAGAGGAGTACTGAGGCCGGGGAATGACGGGAGCTCTGTGACTTCAGACGTCATTGTGTCAACCTAAGAAAATTGTTTGTCCTATTGTATTCTGTGTTCTGTGGCTTTTGACATTGATTGATGTAGATGACATGACTGAAAGAAAAAATTTTTTGAGCGATTATTGAATGGGAGAACATTGTACTTTTTCACTCTTATTAGTTGCTGCCTGTTTGATTTTAGTTCTGTTAACTGATGTTAGATTTGTTATCTAAATACTCTGTTTTCCGGTGAGTTTTTTATTACCATGTGAGATGTGTTACCATTTTAGTGTAATTTTTAGAGTCCTGAGGAAGGTCCATACCTGGACCGAAACGTCGACTGATGGAATAAAAGAGAAGATCAGAAATCAGTTTATTCATTCCCATAACCCCTTATTCTATATTGTACGATATATTGGGAGTTAATCACCTTGAGTATTAAGCATGGGGTTCTATGCAGAGGTCCAAACACAATATGGACTTGTTTCCGTTAAGAACTTGAAATCTTGGGCATCATTGAACATCAAGCTGGCTTCCCTGAAGAATCGGAGAGTGTTCCTTTTGGAGTGCAAGAGGCAAGGTCTTCTACCAAAACACATATCCTGTAACATGAAGTACCTGTATGGTTCAGCAACTGATTCCATATCTGCTAGACAGGTGGAGTGTATGAAGACTAAGACTGTTCGGCATGTTCTTCTGTTCGAAATCAAGACAACAGTTTCCAAAATAAGGAGGATGGAAGACGAGTTAGCCAGGGTGTGGCAGACTTTGGTGGATACGCTTCCATGTGACATGTTGGACCAGTTTCACAACCGTCAACTGAAGAAGTACACGGATCGGTTCCGGTTGATACGCGATAACAATGTTAGAAAACTCACTAAGTTAATAAGTGAACAACTCAGTAAAGTCCAACCCCAGAAAGAATGGGTTAAGAATATTAGTTCCATTGCAGTCCCAGAGAGGGTTCTCAATTTCCTGGCCCTGGGTCCTAAGTTTGGCATTGAAATCCCCAGAAATGAAGTCTCAATTCAGAAATTGTTGGCTGATATTGAGTTTACAATCGGTATGAATGAATCTCTTAATGATGAAGGTAAGAACATTTTCCGATCACTGGCGGCGAACACTATTACCAATTACGTTCGATCGAACAGAGGAACCAATTATGTATTCCAGAATGAGTTCTATTACTGCAAGAGATACCTGAAGGATTATCAGGATTTGTTGGTCATGCAATCGGATAAGGGCAATGTTACTGTATTGATGGATAGATCTCAATATGTTGACCTGTCCCGAGAGATCCTTGATGATGACAAATACTACAAAATTTTACCTAGAGATCCCACTACGTCCATGCAAACAAAGTGCAATTCATTAGTGAAGAGTTTGGTCAACAAGGGGTATATAACAGAGTCTGAAGGGAAACGCTTATATAATTACAATGCTGTACCAGCCAGATTCTATGGCCTCCCGAAAATTCACAAGCCCACCTTAACCCTGAGACCCATTGTTTCATTTATAAATACTCCAACATCCAAGTTGTCAGTTTACATGGCTGATATATTAGCTAAAACTCTTGCTGCCACAGAAGATAGATATTTCGTCAAAGACACCTTTTCCTTTGCGGAGTTCGCTAAAGATCTTCAGTTACCAGATGATTACGTAGTGATAAGTTTAGACGTTATTTCTTTGTTCAGCAATATTTCTGTTGACTTGGTGATCTCGGCCATTGAAAGTCGGTGGACAGATATTGAACACCACACTTCCATTCCCAGGGAGGAGTTCATTTCTGTAGTGAAGTTCCTTTTCTCGTCGAACTATTTTCTTTTTGATGGGAAATTCTATTTACAGATACTGGGCTCCCCCATGGGCTCCAATTTCATTCCAGCCATTGCGAAAATGGTTATGATATTTCTTTTAGATTTGATCCTCGCTAACTTGCCATTTTATATTCCTTTCTTAAAGGGATTCGTAGACGACCTAATCACTGCTGTACCAAAGAATCAAGTAGCTTACACCCTCCAGAAATTTAACGAATGTGATGAGTTTATAAAGTTCACCCTTGAGGATGAAACATTAGGCAGTGTTCCCTTCTTGGACACCAGGGTCATCAGAACTAATGCTAATGACGTTATACTAGATTGGTATAGAAAGCCCACGAGTTCGGGCCGTTACATCCATTTTCTTTCTAATCACCCTTCCAAACAGAAGATCAACTTAATTCTGGGACTAAAAAGCCGCATAGAAAGAATAGTGCACCCAACGAAACGGGAGGCCAACTTGAAGGTCCTTTTTCAGTTAATGAGGAATAATGGATATCCGAGGGGACTACTTGCACGTTTAATTTATAACTCATCCCCCTCTGGACAGCCACAGAGGGGAAGGGAAGGAATATCGGATGGTGTTGTGCCTTCAGTGGAGAGCGCCTCCGCCACTTTAGAACTCAGAAGAGATGGTTTGAAGTTTTCATCTATTCCACTGATAGAAGGTGTTACTGGGTCATTGGTGAAGTTGCTTAGAACAGACACAATAAAAGTGTTGGCAAGAAATGATTTCAAGGTCAAGAAATTATTTAGTGGTGTCAAGGACAGGTTGGATATGCTTAAGATGAGTGGGGTAGTGTATGGTGTTCCATGCGCCTCATGTGGTGAAATTTACATTGGACAGACATCGCAACAACTTAAGAAAAGACTCACACAACACAAGAGTGATATCAAGAATCCAAGCAGGACATGTGCCCTGGCGGAACATGCTAGAAGTAGTGGCCATCAAATGAATTACAACGCAGCGAAGGTGTTGGAATGTGAAAACAATCTCAAGAAACGGACCTTTTTGGAGATGTATCACATTAAGAGACATGATAATTCGATGAATTACAGAAAAGACATCGAAGGGATTAGCAATATTTATTCTTTTTTATTAAGTATTGACCAGCTGTCCAGGGAGAGAGGAGTACTGAGGCCGGGGAATGACGGGAGCTCTGTGACTTCAGACGTCATTGTGTCAACCTAAGAAAATTGTTTGTCCTATTGTATTCTGTGTTCTGTGGCTTTTGACATTGATTGATGTAGATGACATGACTGAAAGAAAAAATCTTTTGAGCGATTATTGAATGGGAGAACATTGTACTTTTTCACTCTTATTAGTTGCTGCCTGTTTGATTTTAGTTCTGTTAACTGATGTTAGATTTGTTATCTAAATACTCTGTTTTCCGGTGAGTTTTTTATTACCATGTGAGATGTGTTACCATTTTAGTGTAATTTTTAGAGTCCTGAGGAAGATCAGAAATTAGTTTATTCATTCCCATAACCCCTTATTCTATATTGTACGATATATTGGGAGTTAATTACTGTATTTTCTCATTTTGATCCTTTACCTCTCTGGGTCATGGAATTGTGTAGTAGCTTCAAACGGCCTGCATAACTCTATGAATTTCCCCAGTATGTGGGAATGTACATGTTACCTCGAAAAGGCGCATTTACATCTTCGTTCCTTTCCAACCATTCATGGTGCCAGGTAGTAGCTTGAAATGGCGTGCCTGACTCGGTGGATTTCCCAGTGTACAGGGTGGTATATTGCCCCCAGGTTAAGTGAAAGAAGCAGTAGTGCGTGCAAACCCAGGTTCCAGGTCCAGGTCCGGTTATTAAAAATAATCCGAAACAGTGCGTAAACCGAAGGGTTACGCGTGAGCAAGGTATGATTATTTCATTTAACCGCAGCCGCCGTCTCCAAGACACTCTACGAAGAAATAATCACTCGTTTTGGTTGTCCGAAAACAGTAATCTCAGACAATGGATCGCATATTTCGATGGATGATGGAACAACTGTAACGGAGCAAGTTTTCCGGCTGAATAAGAGAGTACATCGGCTCGCGGTAACTGTCGCGGTGATCGATGCGTGATAGGTCATGATCGCGGGGTCAACCACGTTCGGCGCGGTCAGCGCCGCGACCCGGAAGCGTATAAGATCGGACGGGCGGACGGTAATGAATTAATTGCGGTACCGACAGTCATCTTCAGAAAATCCGAATCCAGGCCCTCAGGTAAAGTGAAGGAAGCAGTAGTGCGAGTCCAGGTTTCCAGGTCCGGATATTGAAAAGAATAATTCAAAACAGTGAGTAATCCGAAGGGTTACGCGTGAGCAAGGTATGATTATTTCATTTAAATTTTATTTTGTTGATTTGTCGGTGTATTACTGTATTTTCTCATTTTGATCCTTCACCTCTCTGGGTCATGGAATTGTGTAGTAGCTTCAAACGGCCTGCATAATTCTATGAATTTCCCCAGTATGTGGGAATGTACATGTTACCTCGAAAAGGCGCATTTACATCTTCGTTCCTTTCCAACCATTCATGGTGTCAGGTAGTAGCTTGAAATGGCGTGCCTGACTCGGTGGATTTCCCAGTGTACAGGGTGGTATATTGCCCCCAGGTTAAGTGAAAGAAGCAGTAGTGCGTGCAAACCCAGGTTCCAGGTCCAGGTCCGGTTATTAAAAATAATCCGAAACAGTGCGTAAACTGAAGGGTTACGCGTGAGCAAGGTATGATTATTTCATTTAACCGCAGCCGCCGTCTCCAAGACATTCTACGAAGAAATAATCACTCGTTTTGGTTGTCCGAAAACAGTAATCTCAGACAATGGATCGCATATTTCGATGGATGATGGAAGAACTAGGTATCCAACACCGGGTAACGCCCGTCTACACGCCCCAGTGCAACCCAGTCGAACAAGCCAACCGTACTATAAAGACTATGATTGCACAATTCTGTGAGAACAATCACAAACACTGGGATTGTCATCTACATGAGATTACCTTCGCCATCAATAGTTCCCGTCACGAGTCCACAGGATTTACCCCGGCATTTCTGAACTTCGGTCGAGAGTTGGAAGCACCGAAGACAATCTATCGAAAAGCTATGAAGGACGCAAGAGAATTTGAGGATGTCGACCCGGACCCAGCTACCATTCAAGAACGCACTAGCCGTTCAAAGAGGCTGCAAGAGACCTTCTCCTTGGTACGCCGTTATTTAGCACAGGCCTTCGACAAGCAGAAAAAGCACTACGATCTACGCCGCCGTGCGTGGGGGTGCCATCCGGGTGATAGAGTGATGAAACGCGAACATCCTCTTCCTCGCGCGATTAATGACTTTGCAGCGAAATTGGCCCCTAAGTTCACCGGTCCATATACGGTTTGCCGAGTAATATCACCCGTGGTCTACGACCTGCGAGATGAGCAAGGAAAACTGGTCAAACGAATACCACGAGTACATAAATTATGTTACAGATATGCCGAAGTCGACGATTCCGGCAAAGATGAGGCCCTCAAAGTGGCCGAATGCGCACATACCACCATGGAGGAAATTCGTGGTGCCACAACCCCTCAGCCCCCTGCCGCCGACTCGTCCACCCCCAGCTCCGACCAGAGGGGAACTCGTAGAAGAATTCGGCCGACTCCTAGAAACGGTTCCGCCAGAAGACAGCAATTGGACGCCCAGGTTATGGGAAGTCGCCGGGGAACTTCGTCCCGCAGATTGGCCGGCAGAAAAGTACTTCCGCTTGAAGGTGCCCATAGGCGGAAAATCCAGGTGGATCAGGATCCCGGCACAAAATTAATTTATATTTGCTCCCTCTTTTCCTCCTTTTTGTTGCCCATTAATTCGGAAAATATGATGTTTTGCTTAGACCTTGATCCTGCGTAATTTCAGATCCCTGGTGTTGCACGAGGACGTGGAGTTATATGGGGAGAAGGCGACGGAGGCGGTCACGACGCAGTCGGAATCGACGCCGATATACCTGCCGGTGAAAGACTACCCGCTGTGCTGGCGGTGTGGCTATCTGGACCATGATCGTCGCATCTGCCGGAGACCCATAATGGTATTTTGTTCGAGGTGCGGAAAGGTGGGCACCCGGTCGTCCGATTGCGGCTGCCAGGAAAGAACCACGATGCCGCCGGGAAGGACGGCCCCGCCGAGGAGGGCGCCCCCACCGATGTCAGCCAGGACCCGAGACATCGGTGTACAGTGTGACCTTATCCGGGTGACAGCGTCCTGCTCCCCTGCCTGGACGAGGCCATGAGGTCGCCCCAAGAATTTTGTTTTTTGTTTTGTATTATTAGTATAAATTTTAGTTTAGTATTGTATTTATAGGGAGAGTAAATTTTTATTTTCAATGTTACAGATGTCAATGCTTAGAAAAGAGAAAACTATAGTTTTCTCTTTTCTATCCGAAGAAGGAGGGGGATGTAACGGAGCAAGTTTTCCGGCTGAATTAGAGAGTACATCGGCTCGCGGTAATTGTCGCGGTGATCGATGCGTGATAGGTCATGATCGTTGGATCAACCGCGTTGGGCGTGGTCAGCGCCGCGACCCGGAAGCGTATAAGATCGGACGCGCGGACGGTAATGAATTAATTGCGGTACCGACAGTTATCTGCAGAAAATCCGAATCCAGGCCCCCAGGTTAAGTAAAGGAAGCTGTAGTGCGAGTCCAGGTTTCCAGGTTTCCAGGTCCGGTTATTGAAAAGAATAATCCGAAACAGTGAGTAAACCGAAGGGTTACGCGTGAGCAAGGTATGATTATTTCATTTAAATTTTATTTTGTTGATTTGACGGTGTATTACTGTATTTTCTCATTTTGATCCTTTACCTCTCTGGGTCATGGAATTGTGTAGTAACTTCAAACGGCCTGCATAATTCTATGAATTTCCCCAGTATGCGGAGATGTACATTGTACATGTTAGCTTGAAACGGCGCATTTACAACTTCGTTCCTTCCCAAACATCCATGGTGCCAGGTAGTAGCTTGAAATGACGTGCCTGACTCGGTGGATTTCCCAGTGTACAGGGTGGTGTATGTTAGCTTTAAATGGCCTGTATAAATTCATGGTAACCCTAAGAGTGCAGGGACACGCATGCTAGCTTCAAATGGCGCATTCAGTGGCTTTGTATTCCCCTTGTACTGCCCGAGTTCTTAGAGTCCGTGTAGTAGCTTGAAACGGCCTACATGTCTTTTTGGATTCCGAGTGTTTGGAATTGTACTATGTAAGAGGTGCGTCAAGTTGGTGACACACCCCCCGAATTTTGGTATCGAATTGTTTTGGGAATTTTGTGCCCATTTTGTGCCAATTTGTGCCGTATGTTATGAATTTTGTGCCCGTTCCGTTTTCGAGATATTTCAAGTTTTCCAAGTGTGTCACCAACTTGACGCTGTGACACACTTGTGGAAATTTGAAATTTTTTTTCTTTCGATAAATTGTGCCCATTTTGTGCCAATTTGTGCCGTATGTTTTGAATTTTGTGCCCGTTCCGTTCTCGAGATATTTCAAGTTTTCCAAGTGTGTCACCAACTTGACGCTGTGACACACTTGTGGAAATTTGAAAATTTTCTTCTTTAGATAAATTGTGCCCATTTTGTGCCAATTTGTGCCGTATGTTAGGAATTTTGTGCCCGTTCAGTTCTCGAGATATTTTGAGTTTTGTTTGTGAGGAGCGTCAAGTTGGTGACACACCCCCCGAATTTTGGTATCAAATTGTTTTGGGAATTTTGTGCCCATTTTGTGCTAATTTGTGCCGTATATTATGAATTTTGTGCCCGTTCCGTTTTAGAGATATTTTGAGTTTTTCATGTGAGTCACCAACTTCACGTTGTGACTCACATAAGGAAAGCTGGAAATTCTTCTTTGGATAAATTGTGCCTATTTTGCGCCAATTCGTGCCGCATAGTATAGATTTTGCATGCTTGCAGTTTTCGAGATATTTGAAGTTATTCCTGTGAGATGAATAGATGTAGCAGAATTCAAAGAGGAGCTTTAATTCCATGTCATAGTTTCATGTGATCATTTTAAAGTATGAGTTGTTGAACTTGCAGACATTCGGTGAAAACAACCAAATTTCAATGATTCGACGACCTTTTCACTTAGAATAATCAATTCAATATAATATTTGAGTTGATGAATTAATATATAGGTACAGGTTTATCGAATACGTTGACACATCCTCAGTTTCAATTATACAGGGTGTTTGGTAATTTGAGGTGAACCTTGTTAAGGGATAAACTAGACGTCATTTGCAGTCAATTGCGTCGAGTGAAGCATGGTCCGAAAATCTATGGTTACGAAGATATCGCTTTTTTTCAACTTTTTTGAAATTTTCTGCTTCGTTTTGTGAAAACTACTCGACTCTAAATATCCAATGAATATTTTTTTTCGGAGCTGAGGAGATGGTCCTCATTTCTTGCGAAAAAGTATTCACTAAAAATTCAGATAACCCGAGATATACAGGGTCATAAATGGCTGCACCTGTTTTCCTCATGAAATCTTGATAAAACAATTGACAATTACTCGAAAAAAGTATTATGAACTTGGTATACAAATGTAGGGAAGAACTACCCTGTTTCATCAGCTTTCCAAAAAGGTACATACATATGTCAATAATTCCTTCATGCAATCAAAAAATATGGCCGGAAAACCAAGCAGACAACAGACTTTTTCGAGTCATTTAGATAATCCTATCATCCTTTATTACACTCTGCGTGATTCGTAAGCGGTTCATGGTTCGATCACTTTCAGCAATTATTCTCGGAATAGGTGACATGACAGATCACAGATTAAATTACCAAACTGTTAGTTGCTTTAATGATACTAACCACAAACAAATCCGTATAATAAACATAAACATAGACATAAACAAAAAATTAACAAAATTAGAGATCCTGCTTGAGTTGTCGCCCTCGATTTCTTATGCATGCACGCAGTTTACGGCGTACTTCAGAAATTGTTACCCGCGTTGAGAACTTATTCTTTACATGCTGAGCAGCCGTCAAAATTCGCTCCCTCAATTCTTCAGCTGTCGTCACTGGTGTACCTACTATACACTAGCTGTTTAAAGTGACCCCAAATGTAAAAATCACATGGGGTCAGGTCCGGACATCTGGCCGACCAAGAAATTGGCCCACTACGTCCTATCCAACGTTGGGGATAGTTTTGGTCTAGCCACAACCGCACGTTTCTGAAGTAATGAGCTGGACAGCCATCATGCTGAAAAATAATTCGTGATCGAACTGTCAGCGGTACATCTTCTATAATTGCAACCTAAGCTCGTCACGCAGAAAATTTCCGTACGAGATCCTATTTAGGTTATCAGGTAAAAAAACTGGTCCAACAATACGAATGTAGACGGAGCCTATCCATACATTGAAAGAAAATCTTTTCTTTACATTTTCTGGGATTCTGACCTTTTGGCGCCCAATAATGCGCATTATGGAAATTTGTTATTCCGTCTTGGTTAAATTCAGATTCATCTGTCCATAAGATGTGTTTCAAGAAATTGGGACCCTCGATATCGCAATAGACCTTTCCAGAATACGTAGAACAAAGATGAAAGATGTGAACGAAACCAGAATGAGAGAGAAACAGGTATATTTCATGAGCAACTTGTGGGCAGCTTTAAAAGATGCGCAAACCTTAGTGCGAGAGAGAAGAGAAAGAGAGAGAGGGAGGCAATGAAATGAGATTCTACTGTTTTTATCGTACCGTGACCCTTACTTAGTAACACAACATTGTTGGGGCATAATAAAATTTTGATTTTCGATAAACAATACAACAAATAACATCCACAGCCAAAACGTCGACCATGTAAAATAATAATATCAATTGTCAAATGTCAACGATTTGAGGGGGGAAATTTTGACGACCAATAATATTCATTCTTAGCCCACAAAAGACGCGCGCAACTCTCACCTACACAGGTAATTCTGGAAAGGTCTATTGAGAAGAAACCGACAAAAGTCCATTCTTCGGAACGGATCTCCCTCTTCAATAGCATTTCCATCGCAAAATCCGTAAAAGTACAAAATGTCAGCATATTCTGCGTTTCCACAACAAGCCATTGGAGTACTTTCAATCGATTGTTGAAGATTTCAACGGCTATTCAGGAAAAATTAACTTTTCTTATTGTTGTAACTGCAAGCAACTAACAGTTTGATAATTTAATATGTGATCTGTCATATCATGTCAACTATTCCGAGTGATCGAACCATGGCCCGCTCCGCTTACGGCTTACGAATCACGCCGAGTGAAATAAAGGACTTAGATTGCATGAAGGAGTTATTGACATATGTACCTTTTTGGAAAGCTGATGAGACAAGGAAGTTTTTCTTGAGATTTGTACACCAAGACCATAATACTTTTTTCAAGTAATTCTCACCTGTTTTATCAAGATTTTATGAGGAAAACAGGTGCAGCCATTTATGACCCTCTAATCTCGGGTTATCTGAATTTTTAGTGAATATACTTTTTCGCAGCAACGAGGACCATCTCCTCAGCTTTGAAAAAAATATTCATTGGATATTTAGAGTCGAGTAGTTTTCACAAAACGAAGCAGAAAATTTCAAAAAAGTCGAATAATCGCGATATCTTCGTGACCATAGATTTTCGGACCATGCTTCACTCGACGCAATTGACTGCAAATGACGTCTAGTATATCCCTTTTCAAGTTTCACGTCGAATTACCAAACACCCTGTATAATTGAAACTGAGGATGTGTCAACGTATTCGATAAACCTGTACCTATATATTAATTCATCAACTCAAATATTATATTGAATTGATTATTCTAAGTGAAAAGGTCGTCGAATCATTGAAATTTGGTTGTTTTCACCGAATGTCTGCAAGTTCAACAACGCATACTTTAAAATGATCACATGAAACTATGACATGGAATTAAAGCTCCTCTTTGAATTCTGCTACATCTATTCATCTCACAGGAATAACTTCAAATATCTCGAAAACTGCAAGCATGCAAAATCTATACTATGCGGCACGAATTGGCGCAAAATAGGCACAATTTATCCAAAGAAGAATTTCCAGCTTTCCTTATGTGAGTCACAACGTGAAGTTGGTGACTCACATGAAAAACTCAAAATATCTCTAAAACGGAACGGGCACAAAATTCATAATATACGGCACAAATTAGCATAAAATGGGCACAAAATTCCCAAAACAATTTGATACCAAATTCCGGGGGGTGTGTCACCAACTTGACGCTCCTCACAAACAAAACTCAAAATATCTCGAGAACTGAACGGGCACAAAATTCGCAACATACGGCACAAATTGGCACAAAATGGGCACAATTTATCTAAAGAAGAAAATTTTCAAATTTCCACAAGTGTGTCACAGCGTCAAGTTGGTGACACACTTGGAAAACTTGAAATATCTCGAGAACGGAACGGGCACAAAATTCAAAATATACGGCACAAATTGGCACAAAATGGGCACAATTTATCGAAAGAAACAAAATTTCAAATTTCCACAAGTGTGTCACAGCGTCAAGTTGGTGACAAACTTGGAAAACTTGAAATATCTCGAGAACGGAACGGGCACAAAATTCATAACATACGGCACAAATTGGCACAAAATGGGCACAAAATTCCCAAAACAATTCGATACCAAAATTCGGGGGGTGTGTCACCAACTTGACGCACCTCTATGTAAGCTCAAAACGGCGCATCTCACAGTTCTATCCAGGTACATTCCTTTCTTAATGTCTCCTACCAATCGTAACGTACCGACAATGAAACTTTGTTTTGTTTTATTCAAGCGTTCCATTGCCCACGTTATTACCTGCCGTAGTTCTGTTTCCTCACAATATTTTCTGCTTGCACTCTTGCTTCATTTCGCTTATGTCCGCTTGCTACCGCACGTTACTTTGACCTCTTTCTCATTTTCGTAGTAGTGTATATTTTGAATCTTTGCATGTATAATTTTCCATCACAAATGCACGTTACACCCCGCCTCCGAACCGATTGCTCCTCCTATTCCCGGTACATTATTAAAAGTATACTATATCAGCGACATCATTGGGTACAGCACTTAGCCATTGGTAATGTGTGTGGATATCATTCATTTGCCATTTCTCATCAAGAGGGATATCATGTACGCCTAGGCGAAAATTTATCATTCCATATCATGTACGCCGAGACGAAAATTCATCATTCCACATCATGTACACCGAAGCATATAGACATCATTCTACAACATGCACGCCGAGACATCATGAGCACCGCTACGTACACCACATTATCATTGGCACCGTCACATTGCCGTCAATACGAGGGAAGCATTTGAGGCTGCCGTTAGAAACCTGTTACGTGTTACGCCACTGTTTTTCCGAAATACTTCGCAGAGTTTTGGTAGAGAGCAGGCGCTGTACGTACATATGTAGGTACTTCAATCTGGGACAATTTGTTCGCGATTATTCATTCCCATTTTGAATTTTTTGGTTAGCGGAGAATTTGTATCAGGCTTAGATAAAATCTAAAATTATTTGATTTTATGTTTGACCCTCACTTCACAAGGGGTAAGTTAATGAATTAATTTGCTTTCTCGCTATTTCAATGATTGCACTTCTTTTTATGGTTCTTTTGCTGCATGTTTTGCTCTTTTTCGATTTGATATCACTTGATGAAGTTTTCATAATTAATTGCTGCTTATGCTATGTCTAAACATAAAATTGTGTCTGCTTCGCGTGAATAATGAATTCATTCGTTTTTTTTATTTCATTCGTGAAATCTGAATCGGTGTTTTATATTGCCTCTTAGAGTTCCTCAACATTCATATCAATTTTTTTTTTCATTGTTATCATTTCAAGTTTTTATAGTACTGTGGTTGCATTTAAATATCGGGTTGGCTACTCAAAAAAAAAAGAAAACGTTTGTTGCCTTTTTTTCTTTCAATTTCATATGTTATCAACAAGAACAGCTTCTGAATATTTTTCATAATTATTGTAACTTAAAATTAATGATCGTGGAGCAGGGGCAATTTGAATACGAGTACAATTGTCTAATTGAGATGAAATTCCAGTGTTTGGTCAGGACCTCATTTTTGGTCAAGCCCTAGTTTTTGGTTACAACCACATACCTATTTGGTTTGGAGTCAATCTATGGTTTCGAGGAAATTTACATTTTGGAGATATCTTTTGGATTTGGAAAGAAATAGCAGTTCTCAGAAATTGAATCAGGTGAACACCGTACCTACATCGTGGAGGCATCATTTGAAATCGACGCTAGTTCCAGATCAACTGGAACTATCCTTAAGATCGACGCTTCGATTAGCGGAAACACTAGAGATAAGTTGTAAATTCAGGCGCTGTTCATTATTTCTTAATTTCATTTTTGTATTTTCATTTGGAATAAACAGCTGGTTGAATTCCTGTGAATATTCATTGATATACCTATCCATAGTTCTCTGGAATCATATTTGTATTGGTGGAATCTAGGAATCGCGACCACTTTCTGATTAGAGTGCCCGGCATTTGTAATAATTGTACCCAGTAGGGTTACAAACCCACTGGTCAAGGCCACCCGAATAAAAACAAGACATAAGGCGCTGAAGATCTAGCCATATTGGATAAAATAATTCAAGATCATCTTAACGATACCTGTCAACTGGAGGATGTGGTGGCTGCAGTGAGAGCGGCCTCTTCATCACTTCTATGTCCACCGAAAAGTACAGCTACGAAGAATGATAAGAATAAGCTAAGACTCAGGCAGCTTGACATTAAAATGAAATCAATGAGGCAGCAGGCATCTTGGTACCAATGTATCATAGATGTTCTGAAAGGCAAAATTAAATCAAGCAAGAAAATGAAGGATGTGATTGAGGAGCTTCGTTCCATACATCGTACAGAAGACCTGCTCACAGTCCATCTACTGAAGCAGAAAGCTGTAGATAAAATAAGATCGATTGCTGCAGCGCTACAGAAACTGATAAAAAGGCAAAAATGGATCCCACCAAAAACATTCTGTAAAAAACTGGCCAAGTCTCGATGGAGCTGCTTCTTTATCACTAAAAAGTAATGAAATCTAGACAAAGTCGTGCCAAGTCTAAGACTCCTTACTGCGATTTCTTTATCATTATAGTTAATGTTGTGTGACTTGGCCGTTGAACATTCTTTATACGTTAGTGGGTACAAGTCAATTTTGTTTACAGGTAATGTTATATCTGTTGTAACTACCCATGTTTGTTAAGCGAGGTAATAGCCCATACTGGTAGTGGACACATGCATTCAGCATTGACAATGCTGACTTCTGCTCTCTTCTTTTTGGAGCGTCAAATCAACCACCGATCTAACATAAAATAGACGGAATTGTATCAATGATTAGAAGTCCGTATGTACTGGAAAAATTTTTTATACTGTTTGTTTCAGTCTCGCCTACACATAAGTATTATTGGAATACGCAGCTTTATCAAGCCTACAATTGACTGGTTATTGAATCAACGTTTTCCAAGTGGCAATTTTCCATCGTCAATGGGTAGCGGTTCTGGCGGCAGATTGGTGCAATGGTGTCATGGAGCACCCGGATTTGTACCCTTGTGTACCCTTCAACGGCCAAGTCACACAACATTAACTATAATGATAAAGAAATCGCAGTAAGGAGTCTTAGACTTGGCACGACTTTGTCTAGATTTCATTACTTTTTAGTGATAAAGAAGCAGCTCCATCGAGACTTGGCCAGTTTTTTACAGAATGTTTTTGGTGGGATTTCACTTCTTTTTGTAGAAACGTGGGCATATTAATTCATTTCATTAGATTTTCCTATTTGACAAATTTTTATTCTTTAAAGGAGTGGTTTTTTCATTATTAGAAATCTTTCTTTTCTTGTTTTTTCGGTTCTGATTCTTGTACAGAAGAAACAGTTTTTCGTATTGCCCATTCGCGTTCTCTATTTATTCTTTTAGATGGCTTAAACGTTTTAATTTCTGAAAGATCGGCGCGGTATTTGCGCCTAAGCCGGTTGTATTCGGTGATCGCTGAAGCTTGAGCTTTTATATTCTACATCTACATTTATGAGGTGCACCCCATGAAGATTGGTTACTCGTGACGTGAAAGCGCCACGTAAGCTATTATTTTGTTGCGGTAGTGCGGTTTCATCCTCAACACTTCAACCTGTCATATCTTTCGATGTACTCGTTGTAATTGGATGATGTTAAGTACTATTTCGTTCTAAATTAAATACTGGGGATAAATAACGTATTAGGTTGGATGAGGATCAATTCATAAAAACACACTCCCGAATAGTGCATAATTTTGGAAAACATCTGATTACCATAAACAGGTAATATCAAGTCAATCTTAAGAGATAGATATATGCTACCGCGGACTTTTTTGTAGAACTATTCAAGAGGTACATTTCCGTCATACATTGTATCCACGTAAGTCTTGCGGTTTTTGCAGCGCACGTGAAAAAAGCTGATTATGGCTGATTTTGCTACTTATTTTTTCGTAATTATTGAAATTATAGTAGGTATCCTTAATTTTTTCGGGTTAAAAGTATAGCCTGTACTCATGGATAATGTAGCTTTCTAAGGGTGAAAGTATTTCTGAAATCGGTCCAGTAGTTTTTGAGTCACGTTGTATCAAACATACAAACGTTAACTTTTAATTATTACCTGATTATTATACTCAGCCTATTCAATCTATACAAACTATTATAAACAAAACGTTAACTCTTTATTACCTGAGGGTTCTTCATCAGATACTTCAGACCTTCGATTTTCGACATCAAATGAAGAGGCGAACAAAATTGAATATTATTTGTAGAGGCGGTAAGTCGATCTTTAATAGTTTGGTAGGACTTTTGTGTTTTCAAATAAGGGTCAACAGGTAGGTAATCCAAATCTTCGATTATCCCAGTTTTTATAGTTTTCCCTTTATGTGACCATTAAACCCTAACTCTGTACCAAATTTCAGCTCACTGAGTTTATGGGAAGTACTAGTTCTATTTTGATGATCATGAGTTTATAAGTGAGTGTCGAAAATGCGAAACTTTGCCTTCGCTTAACTTCGGAACTAAATGACCTACACATTTGAAATTTTGGATTTTAAGTACAGTGATTATAGCTCACTGGATGACGAAAATTTCAGCGTTCTGGTCTCATCCAGAGGTTCTCAAATAGGAGCCTGAAAATGCGGCGAAATGGTTCCAGTAAAGTATGGTACGGCAGTGTTTGCTTCGCGCTCGACTTGGCGGGGGCACTGCCGTGTCCCCAGATTGAAGATAACAACACCTTCACGGCAGAACCATCGAAATAATTTCAGTCCCAATAACAGAAGGCACATAACCCACCATCACCTCAAGAGGTCGAAGAATTTTGGAAAAGCCTGTATGAACAACAACCAGGGATACTCCAGCACTTCTCAGATTCCAGCAGATGTGTGATCAAAACCAACAGCAGAACGATGAACTTTCATCAACACCTGGCAAGATTATTCAGCGGGATGCTGACTCGCCGTGAGCCCATTCCGTCATGGTTGGTGGAGGGTAGAACAGTGCTGATACCAAAATCAGGTGATTTAGGGCAACCCAAGAACTATCGCCCAATCACTTGCCTCAATACACTGTATAAGATCCTCACAAGTGTAATTCAATATCAAATTCTGAGGGTTATTGGACCAGTGTGGGGCAGTATATACAAACAGAGGAGAGCAAAGAAAGGAATGCAAGGATGCATGGACAACTTGCTCATAGACAAGAGCGTATGTCTAGACGCCAGATACTACAAGCGCGACCTTCACACATCATGGTTGGACTACGCGAAAGCATATGACACCTCGCCGCACGAACTGATAATATGGCTATTAAAAATGCTGAAAGTCCACCCTAACATCATCCACGCTATAGAAAACATCATAGCGCTATGGAAAACGAAGTTTGCCATCCGAGCAGAGGGTCGAACCGAATATACGGGATGGGTGAGATACAGGAGAGGAGTTTTTCAGGGAGATTCGCTAAGCCTGTTATTATTCTGCATTACACTCATACCACTAACAATTGAGTTGAGGGAAAGCAAAGTAGGATACAAGGCCGGACCACCAGGCAGTAGGAACCACCTGATCTCTCATCTCTTATACGTGGACGACTTGAAGCTCTAGGCTCCCTCCGAGTACGCACTACAGCAACTACTGAATATCGTTTCAGACTACACCTCAGCAATAGGAATGTCATTCGGTTTGGACAAGTGTGCTGTATTTCATCTGCGCAGGAGAAAAGCTGAAGATGCAGGAGAAGAATATTCGACTGGAAGATGGAATGACTTTTCGACATCTCGAAGACGGAGAAACTTACAAGTTTCTTGGGATGAAACAGAGGAGTGTACTGGAGACAACCCAGATAAAAGATGACTTAACAGCCAGCTACAAAAAGAAGCTGGGAAATATTTGGAAATCGCAGCTGTCGGGAAAGAACAAAGTATCTGCGATAAGTATGCTAGCCATCCCGATTCTCACCTACTCTTTCTAATTATTATTTTTTTTTCGTCCGTGTGAGGGGAAAACCCTTTATGGGCACCGAGAGGGTCCGCACTCTCGGTAGTTCGAGAATCCAAGATTTTGTTTGGTTACTCACTAAAAACCCCTCACACTTAAATGGAGGAGTTCTTCATCCTGCCCTCGTAGCGTCCCTTAACAAAAGAGATGAGCTGCAAGTGGCTTCTAGAGTTCATGAGACCTGACGATATGAAGTTACCCGAGCAACACTGCTTTTTGCATTCTGTGCGCCAATACCTCGGCCAGTGGTCTACAGGCCGGGATAATCTTCGGTTCATCTACGTAGTTGGCTCTCATTCCACCGAGACATCCTATGATTAGTACGACCACGACCTTCCTAATTTTATGACCTGGATATAAAGTTCCAAGCTCGAACATAAGATCTTTGTATTTTTGCCTCTTCTGTTCTTCTTTCATCGCAACATTATTATCAGCAGGGGAGGAGAATTCCACGACAAATACTTCTTCACCTCCTTGTTCAGAAGAAATATGTCTGGCTTAACAGCATTGATCTGTCGTGTTGTTGAGACAGGATAGTTCCAGAATATGCGAGCTCTTCCGTTCTGGACCAACGCTTCAATCTCCAGGGGATCATATGGTAGCACCGGTTCCTTGTCTATCTCATACGCGGCTCTCAGATGGAAGTATAGAATTCGGAGAGCCGCGTTGTGTCTCTCTACATACCCTGATGGAGCATGGACTCTGCAGGCGAAAGGGATGTGCATAATCGTTTCCTGTTGCCTGTGGCAATCCCTGCAAGTTGTTGGGGTGTCCATTTTCATGATGTTCTTCTTATGCCATCTCGTATTTAGTACTCCATCTTGACACGCCATCACAAATCCCTCCGTCTCTTACTTGAGGCTAGCGGACTTCAGAAAGGCGAAAGAGAATTCCTCACACAGGTCCTGGTCTTTCAATCTCCTGAAATATACGGAGTGCAAGTTTTTACTCATATGATGTTCGAGTAATTTATTCGACTGAGACTTTTGGATCAGTCTCGCTAGGCTTCTTTGGTCCGCCTGAGTGATCGGTGCTCCAGCGAGCTCAGGATTGATCGATACGCTGGTTATGCTGAGCTTCTCCACGGCCCTTTGTGCAGCTCGGAATAGGAAGGCTTCATGGTTCGCAATTTCATGCTGAGCAACAAATTTCAGAAGCGGATCTTCACTTCTCAGAATCCTTCTTGCCATTTCCAATGTACGTTGATAGTTTTGATATTCCAAACATTGCAATCCTCTACCCTCTGGCTTCGGGGAAGGTATATCCTCTGTATTGAACTGTTGGGATGTAGGCTACGATTCATGTTCATTGTTTTTCATGTTGACCTATCAAGATCGAGGAGTTCGTTCACCGTCCAGTTCACCACCCCGAAAGAGTAGGTGAGAATCGGGATGGCTAGCATATTTGTAGCAGATGTTCTTTTCCGACAGCTGCGATTTCCAAATGTCCCTTAGCTTCTTTTTGTAGCTGGCTGTTAAGGCATCCTTTATCTGGGTTGTCTCCAGTACACCCCTCTGTTTCATCCCTAGAACTTTATAAGTTTCTCCGTCTTCGAGTTGTCGAAACGTCATTCCATCTTCCAGTCGAATATCTCCTCCTACGTCTTCAGCTTTTTCCCTGCGCAGTTGGAAAACAGCACACTTGTCCAAACCGAACGACATTTCCAATGCTGAGGTGTAGTCTGAAATGATATTCAGAGTTGCCGTAGTGCGGACTCGTAGAGCGTAGAGCTTCAAGTCGTCCATCTACAAGAGATGCGAGATCAGGTGGTTCCTTCTGCCTGGTGGTCTGGCCTTGTATCCCATCTTGCTCCCCCTTAACTCGATTGTTAGTGGTTTTAGAGTTATGCAGAATAATAACGGGCTTAACGAATCTCCTTGGAAAACTCATCTTCTGTATCTCACCCATCCCATATAAATGGTTCGACCCTCTGCTCGGATGGAAAACTTCGTTTTCCACAGCTCTTTGATGTTTTCTATCGCATAGATGATGTTAGGGTAGACTTTCAGCATTTTTAATAACCGTACTATCAGTTCGTGCGGCGTGGTGTCATATGCTTTCGCGTAGTCCAACCATGATGTGTGTAGGTCGCGCTTGTAGTGTGTGGCGTCTAGACATACGCTCTTGTCTATGAGCAAGTTGTCCTTGCATCCTTGCACCCCTTTCTTTGCTCCTCTTTGTTCGTAAATAATGTTCCACACTGGTCCAATAACCCTCAGTATTTGATCTTGAATTACACTTGTGAGGATCTTATACAGTGTATTGAGGCAAGTGATTGGGCGATAGTTCTTGGGTTGCCCTAAATCACCTGATTTTGGTATCAGCACTGTTCTACCCTCCACCAACCATGACGGAATGGGCTCACGGCGAATCAGGATCCCGCTGAATAATCTTGCCAGGTGTTGATGTGTAGCTGGAAATCTCTTCCACCAGTAGTTCTGAATACCGTCCAGTACAGGTGCTGTGACATCACGCTTGTTCTTAAGGGCTTGTCTTATATCTTCGGTTGATATTTCAGAAGGTTCATCGTTCTGCTGTTGGTTTTGATCACACATCTGCTGGAATCTGAGAAGTGCTGGAGTATCCCTGGTTTCTGCTTGTTGTTCATACAGGCTTTTCCAAAATTCTTCAACTTCTTGAGATGATGGTGGTTTCTGTGCCTTTTGTTGTTGGGACTGAAATAATTTCGATGGTTCTGCGGTGAAGGTGTTGTTATCTTCGATCCATTTTTGCCTTTTTATCAGTTTCTTTCGCGCTGCAGCAAGTGATCTTATTTCATCTACAGCTTTCTGCTTCAGTTGATGGACTGTGGGCAAGTCTACTGTACGATGCATGGAACGAAGCTCCTCAATCATATACTTCATTTTCTTGCTTGATTCAATTTTGCCTTTCAGAACATCTATGGTACATTGGTATCAAGATGCCTGCTGCCTCATTGATTTCATTTTGATGTCAAGCCGCCTTAACCTTAGCTTATGCTTATCATAAATCCCGGAGTCCCAGAAGAAAGCATTAATCATCCCAATACATAAACATAAGGGGGACACAAACGCGCCAAACAATTATAGACGGATATCAATTCTTCCTGCAATTTCTAAAATCATTGAAACTTTGATAAAGAAAAGACTGGTGAGCTATTTTGAAAAATTCAATCTTCTGACTGATAAACAACATGGTTATAGAATATAGAGTCAACAAATCTACCATCACAGCATTAAATGATTGAGAAAATAACGGAGGGTTTAGATGAAGGAAGTAGGGTGGAGTTAATTTTGTGCGACCTTTCGAAAGCGTTCGATAGTGTTTCTCACCAGATACTCCTGCAAAAACTCGAGTATTTTGGAATACGAGGTCCAGCATTCCGATTGTTGGCTTCTTTTTGGGGGGTAGGCAGCAACAGGTGCAGGTAAATAATGAGAGAACATCGTGGATGACGATATTAAAAGGCGTACCTCGGGGCTCTATACTGGGTCCGTTGCTGTTTATATTATACAGGGTCTTTCACGAGGAACCTCACCCATATTTATACGGAAAACTACTGAACGTATTTTCATGAAATTCAGCACTCATAAGTATTTCACGATGCTGATGAAATCTGAAATATTTTCAAGGCATGAGCACCTCCGGTTTTTCCGGAAATGACGTCAACTTCCGTTTTTCAAATTAGAACACCATTTTTTTATTGCAGAAATAGATTCCTTAGAAAATTTCAAGTTATTTTGATGTAACATTTTTCAGTTTTGATTGGAAAATTCTCTCTGAGCGGGAAAATTCGAAAAAAAAATCGAAAATAGAGCTCCGCTGAAACAAGAATAACTTCGAGGTTTTTGGATGGAAAATTCTCATTTTTGGGATTTTTCAAGATGTAAGATTGATGTATCCACTTTGAAAATCGAAATCGCGATTCATGATACAGGGGGTGAAAAAATCGCTTTCAAAGTTAGGGATGACAAAATCGTGAAAAATCAATTTTTTCGAATTAGAACCCCATTTTTTATGGCAGATACGAGAGGGTAATCAAGAGTGGATATACTTGTACAAATTTGTGGATATACCGTGGATATGCATGGATATACTATGGATATACCTGGATATACCGTGGATATACATGGATATACCGTGGATATCCATGGATATACCGTGGATATACATGGATATACAGTGGATATACATGGATATACAGTGGATAATATACATGGATGAACCTCGATTTATATTCAAATGCGCATGCTCACTCCCTCGTGATTTTATAGGTTATGTTCAAGGTTATTTTAAAAGCTTTTATTTAGTTTCACCTGTCCCGGTGTCTGTCTGTCTGTCTGTAATCAAATCTTGCAAGTTGAATATGACACACTTCTAATCGTCCGATTGAATTGAAATTTGGCAGGTGTACATAATTCTGGTGACAATGCATCATGAAATATTTTTTATACAAAAAAACAAAATGGCGGATGAGTTTTATAATTATCATCCGATTCCATTCAAAATTAGTATCTGGGGGTTTTTGGGTTCGACAATGATGATTCTTCCGTCAAAATTGAAAAATTCAAGATGGCGGCTATAATATGGCGGAGGAGTTTTGTAATTATGATCCGATTCTATTCAAAATTGGTATCTGGGGGTTTTCTGGGTCGGAAATTACGATTTTTCAAAATTGAGGAATTCAAGATGGCGGCTTCAAAATGGCGGATGAGTGTTGTTATTATAAAAGCTTGTCTTAAAAAATGATTTTTTTATTATAGCTTTTTCATTATTTCTCTTAGTGTAGCGGATGTCATTTGAAATAATTCGGTAGTTATAGTGCCTTCGATTGTTTATAAACTGGATCATAAAAGTTCAATTTCATCTTTATTATTCCAGAAGTAAATAATAATTCCATTATACAGGGTGTTTCACCATAAACTGGACAACCATATATAGCCGTGTAGAATCTACACCTTGGAAGTCATTTTTGCCTTATGACATATACCCTGTTTTCGACGCATAAGCGAGATACAGGGTGTTTAATGTCAACTTTGAGCAATATTCTGATAACTGTGGTGAGTTATGCGTGACATTTGAAATAACGGTTACTGGTCACATCTTAGTATTTTTTAGGGCTCAATTCAATTGTGTTGTAGAATTTGGAAAAATAAAATTCAACATTGCGAAAAACCTGCAAAGTTGGAATTTTTTTTCTCGGTTGCCAATTTGAAAAGCACCATTTCAACCTACTCGATTTTCTAAGATTTTCAGTGAAAACATTTTTTCAAAATTCGAACTCAACTTTTCTTTAACATAATTCATTTTTTTATCATAATTTTTATTCAAAAAACTGGAAGCCGTACGAAGGCCAAAATTGTGCTAATGGGCTTGTGATGTACCCAGCTAGGGTAGGTTCGACCAATCGTTATGCAGTTAAGGATGGTGAAGAATAATACCAGGCAGACTCATCAAAGGGGTTTAATTCACTGAACTTACATTGAATATATATGTTTACTACAGATTCTCGCTGTTGACTAACAAGCGGTCAATACGTATACACTTCTGAATGAATCACTCTGAATCTCTCTAGCCAATTGTTATATATATTTTATAATTGTTTACTTGTTTTAATAACATTATATTTGATAACATAACTGGCAATGATGAGACCTAGAGCTCTGGCTTCACGTGCCGCTGTAGGTCTTGAAGGGAGGTCGCACTAATCTTATTATATCACGTACGGAATATACAGTGTGTTCAACATACTACACCTTCCCTCTTTGAGAAAAAAAAATTTTTTTGCTATACAATGTAAAAATATTTTTTTTTTGACTTATCTATAGCTTAATATCTATATCTATAATATCAGTCTCAATGGATCTTAAATCTACAAGTTAAATACGATATTTACCTAAACTAATTTTTACATCGGTCTCTGGATAATTCTAATCACTTGTTATGAGAGTTACAATTCTTTTCATTTCAATTTTTACCTTCACCAAGTTTTCTCTAGCATCTTTCTATGCCGTTTGCAACCTATATATTAATCCAAGAGTTGTCAAAATTGTAAACTGGATCTACACGGCTTTTTAAATTTGGAGGAAATAATCTACTAGGTTTCTGAAAATTAAACTAAACATATCTGGATGTCCACCGGTTGGAAGCATGTGAACATCGTTCAGAATGATTTGCCTTGATCTTTTATACGCGTTACATCTCGTATTACATTAATTTTTCAGTATCTTCCTAGAATTTCATTCTTATAATTTGACAACATATTCAAAAATTTTATATTGCTAGCTAGCTTTATGAGGAACAATTCTAATACATTATTTTCTGCGCATAAATTTTCCAGTTTCCTCAACGATGTACCTAAGTCTTACGCCGATCGGATGTTCTGGTTATTGAAAATAATTTGTGAATTCACATCATATATTAAATTCTCATTGTAATCCTCTGAATGTTGATTTTTCAAATTATGAAATTCTTTTTCTGAAAGTGGTCTTTACACAATACTTTTTACTGGACGTTTCAAAACTCGACAACAACAAGGTGATCAATCCTTTCGCCATCGAAGGCATTCGTCTCTACTTTATTTTCAATACGCGATAAGGCATGTGCTGAAAAAATTTTCTGAAACTTTTACATGATGAACCGTTAAGTTATACTCTTCTAAAATCAAACGGAATTTGGTCGATTATCATATTGAACAATTAATTCCGAGGTGTTATTGTTTTCGGAACGATAGGTGAACTGGCGACATTGACCTTGTCCGAACTCTTCTTCGCTGACATGAAATTTTGTCCGCTAGGATTTTCCTTGCGGTCACGACCTCGATTTGAATGAAACGAATTTCCTTTCTGATAAAAAAACATTGCGATGCTTTGAGAAAATTTGGTTCCGACTTGACAATTTACATAATTTGTTAAATTAAAAATCTTGATTAATTCATTATTTACACTATCGGCCCGTTCACTATGTTCTCGCGGCTCATTTTTGATGTTTTCACATCAATTAAGTCAGCAATTAGTTCATCACTTTTCACTTCACGACATGACATAACAGGGGAAAAGAAATAGTTCTTACACTACATCCTTCTGGTGGCTTCTCCTTGCCTCGAGTTGTACAGTCGTCTCCATAGCTTCTTGAATCTCTGGCCAATGATGATCTCGTCTTGCTTGGACTGGCCTAATCCCATCTTGCTTGTTGGTTGAAATACTTGGAATTACATACCCATATCCAATTCCTGATAAAAACCTTCTGGATTCTGGACCTTTAACTGCATCGAACTGGCAGGATCGCCATGTGATGTACCCAGCTAGGGTAGGTTCGACCAATCGTTATGCAGTTAAGGATGGTGAAGAATAATACCAGGCAGATTCATCAAAGGGGTTTAATTCACTGAACTTACATTGAATATATATGTTTACTACAGATTCTCGCTGTTGACTAACAAGCGGTCAGTACGTATACACTTCTGAATGAATCACTCTGAATCTCTCTAGCCAATTGTTATATATATATTTTATAATTGTTTACTTGTTTTAATAACATTATATTTGATAACATAACTGGCAATGATGAGACCTAGAGCTCTGGCTTCACGTGCCGCTGTAGGTCTTGAAGGGAGGTCGCACTAATCTTATTATATCACGTACGGAATATACATTGTGTTCAACATACTACAGGCTGCCAGAATGACCCGGACAAAAATATGAATTGATAAACCAAAAAATTTTTTTTCAAGAAACTTTGGTAGGATTCGAACTCTCTACGAGTATGAATTGGGTTTATTTTAATCTTATCAATTTCCGTTACCAAAGCGACGCCAGTTAATCGAAAGTGGAGTTCGATTCCTACCAAAGTTTTTGAAAAAATTTTTTTTGGTTTATGAATTCATATTTCCGTCCGCGTCACTCTGGCAGCTGATAAACCTAAATTTGACCTTCGTACGGCCTCTAGTTTTTCGAATAAAAATTATGAAAGTTCTCCGAGCGTAATCTTTCGAAGGCTACAAAAGGAAAACCAATGGATATCATTTCATTCTGTTTTCACCACAGTATTCATAATGAAAGATAGTTTAACCATGAAAAATTTCAACAATTTCGGCCGAATATTTTTTCACTGAAGACATGTAAAAAAAAGTTGAGTTCGAATTTTGAAAAAAATTTTTCACGGAAAATTTCAGAAAATCTAGTAAGTTGAAATAGTGCCTTTCAAATTGGCAACCGAGAAAAAAAATTCCAACTTTGCAGGTTTTCCGCCATTTTGAATTTTTTTTTCAAAATTCTGCACCACTATTGAATTGAGTCCTGAAAAATACTGAGAAGTGACCAGAAACCGTTGTTTCAAATGTCACGCATAACTCACCACAGTTATCAGAATATTGCTCAAAGTTGACATTAAACACCCTGTATTTCGCTTATGCGTCGAAAACGGGATATATGTCATAAGTCAAAAATGACTTACCCGGTGTCGTCTACACGGCTATATATGTTTGTCCAGTTTATGGTGAAACTCCCTGTATATTCAATTCAGATTTGCAATGGAAACAGTATTCGGAAACCTGATGGTGAATTTGCCAAAACACCTGAAAAATATTCTCAAATATGCGGGTTACGACAACTTGAGAATATTTGCTAAGCTATCAAATGATGACATAAATGTACTAGGGCAATTTGTCCTATACTACACTAAAGGGACTCGTATCTTGGTTGATTTCACGTTTTTCAACGGCCGGGGATTTGAAGAAAACGGAGATGGAATTGTCGAATTTCAACAAAGTATGAATTCTTTCGATTTATTTCTGGAACAATCTGACGTCAATTTAAACCAATCAGGGGACGAGATTGTTCCCCACTTTCAAGATTTTCGAATTTTCAGCGCGTCATGACCCTACCATTTCCGAACGTTTTATAAGAGCGAAACGACCTGCGGAAGGTCTTTTTTGCTCTCTTTTACTCTTTTACGCTCGTTTGAAAGTAGTTTGAATTATTTTTCGCCTCTCCCCATTTTGAATACTGTCATAGTTTGCCAGGTTGATTTAACCATTATAAATTAATTTTCCGTAAAAAATAAAATCGGTGCGAGTGAAATTCGAGACGGGACTCCTAATTAGTTTGTGCAGTGCATACTTCGGTAAACCGGTAAGGCCCCGTTCATATTTCTCACATGGCATCATCCGTTAAATATCATTCTAACAATTAAATCATTGTGTGTTCCACGACGTTTAAACCATTTTTTTATTATTTCTTATCTGATTAATGATTTATTTCTTTGGTGGTACCTTAATCTCTGTAATTATCACCAACCTTTTGAGAATTGAGATCGGCGAGATCACAACGGGGTTACTACCGCGCTTCACCCCTTCTCAATTCGCTGAAGGTTGACGGATATACAAGAAAGAGACTTCGTCAAGTCGAGTGATTCCCTTTCGCCAGGGGTTACTCACCTGAGCGTTGTTGTTTCACCGCCGTAACCTACCTGTATTTTACCCACATTATTTCTTCGATTTCAAACTATATCAGATTTTTTTGTGTTTCCTTAATCTCTGTGTTTATCAGCGACCTTTTTGAGAATTGAGATCGGCGAGATCACAACGGGGTTACGACCGCGCTTCACCCCTTGTCAACTAGCTAGACGTTTGCGGATTACTACAATCACTTCGTCAGGTCGAGGGGTTTCATTCTCTGGAGTCACTTGTCCGGACGTTGTGCTGACACAGCTGTCCCGTTCCCTATCATCTCTGACTAAGTCTAAGCATTGACCGATAATTTTTATTTTAACATTGGAGTGTGCAACACATCGTTGCAAGTAGTTAGATTGTATGATATTGTCCGTGGCCTGCCGAATCTTGAAGTTTTGCTTGGTTACTCCCGTACTCCCCTGTTTAACGTCCAATTCTTGCATTCGCTCACCTTCCCCGACCGTCTTGCTCACCCGATCACCGTTTCTTTTCTTGAATTTATTGATCACTTTAAAATACCGATAGTTAAGTAATTTCTTTTAATTTCACGTTTACTTGATAAAATCAGTTTCAATTTTTGATTCGCATTGTATTAATAGATTGTTATTTCTGTTTGAGTTCAGTAAACTTTGTAAAATCCATTTTGGTGTTTTGAGTGAACCTTTAATTTCGGCAACATTTACGATAGAAACAGAACTTCTAATCGCTTACTTCCTAGATTAAACCGAACCCTTCTCCACTGTATAAAAGCTACCTTGGTAGAAGTGGAGAGTTCAAGGCGCCACAACCTTGTTAAACCTATTGAGGCCATTTATTTCCCGTAAAGGTGACTGCGCCCTTGAAGACTCCCCTTAATTAAGGGATCTTCAATTAGTGGGAGTCCGGCTTAAGGCTGTATAAAATTTCGCCATCGGTTAGTGAACCTGTTACCTGAGACAGCCACATCTTCATCCACTTGAACAAAGTCGGAAAAACTCACACCGCTGATGTAAACTAATGGATCTATTGATGGTTCTTCATCATCCATAAGTACACTTCCACTTTCCCCACAAACTTTTTGAACACCTTATTTCTCTTTCTGGAATTTGCTGCAAAATTTCTTATGCTTAGATTAAGATAGACGCGAACTCTTCTGCTTTTTCCTTCAACAAGTTTCCAAAGGTTCGTGTACGCTGATACAAGTTCGAACTTGTTGCAAAATGTACAATCTTTCCGCCTCTTTCTCTCAGCAACTTTGAATTGTCGAGTGTTGGACGCCGATTAGTTTATTTATTACAACAATTGTTCCGCTGTGATTTGATTCTTAAGAAAAGGAGTTTCCATCAAGTGAAGACCGAGTCAATCCAGTATTAAATATTTTTGTGGAAATCAAAATAATTATTTTCGAAGCTTTAGTTAGAGAAATGAGCACCGAAAAATTCTTTATTCTTCACATTTGTGAAATATTTTCAATAAAATTATATTAAAAGGAATATTTATTCTGAATAACAAAAATTTCGCGGCAGAAGTGATTTAAAATCGCACGCCTATGTTCATCCAAAGCTGAGGATTTCTGCGGTGTTGCCACAAAACGTGGCTGAACAAAGAGATCCGATCTTTCATCTTTGTTCCACTAATTATGATGACTTTCAATGTGGGTGCCAAAACAAATCATGATTCTACAAGGGAATGCGATGTCTATCGGGTATAGTCAAAGGATCCACCACAAACCAAAGATTATTTCTCTCGGCGACTGAAATAATGGTAAAGTTTTTATTTTTAACAGTTTTACATATCTGAGTTATCCGATGTTAATTATCAATTAGATAGAAAAGTTTCATTTTTGAGTCTGAATTCATTTTATTCGATACTCATGAAAAAAGTTGCTACGTCTAATTTCCGAGCTACAGGGCGATTTTGGTATTTGGTCCATTATTATAATTGACTAGTACTAGTACTTCCGAATTATAGCCATTATAGGTATATGATCTACCTACGCTCCCGAAAAATGAACATATGCTATTGGATTTTTTGTATCTGCTCGAATTTTGGAGCAATGACAAAATAGTATATTATATTATAAGGATTAAGAGTTCTTAATTTTTTTTACGAGCAATATTTGCAGTTGCGAGGCGGAGCGCAGCGCAGCCGAGCGAATGCAAAGCTTAAGGGGGCGCCAAAATCAACCAGAGTGCGAAATTTTTTATTTTTTATTTTCTCGGAAAGAATTAATTTCCTAGTGCTAGATCGTAACACCTTGTATATTTATACATATTTGAATTCTTCGTTCAATTCTGCACTGATTCGATGTATGATATGTGCGTAACCACTTCAAGCGATTGTTGAGTTTAGCCTGATTGTCCAATTTGTTGACAGAAATAGTGTCACAAATTAGTGTTTATATCTCCAAAATCTCTCATCATAAGAATTTTTTTTTGCAACAGTGGAACAAAAGATAGTAGGTACGCTGATACTGCTTCTTGTATAAGTTATGAGGAAATATTATGCAGAGTGCCTGAAAAAGGCTTCAAAGGAAGCCTCAATAAAACTATGAAATCTCACTTTTTTCAAATGGGAACCATATAATTTTGAAATTCCGATCGATTGCTCGTCAAAAACTGGTAAGAGATTGTTTGGCAAACAGTTCATGTCTCCAAAAACAGTAGTTTTGCCGTTATCGAATAAATTCGAATTTTACGACTAAAGCCAGGTTTCTTTGTCTAGTCATAGGTTGTTTATTGAGAGAATTTTCAAGTAGGCTATGTCAATAGTTGGAAGATGTTAGTTCATTTATAATGCATTGTTGAGAACTACTACAGTAGATGGGGTTCGTAGAAAAATTAATGAATATATACTTTTTGAAAATTTATTGTTAAAGCTATTATTTAATCTCTGTCAAGTTTTTTGTTGTTGAGAAAATTGTTGTTATAGTTTTTAACTAAGATTTTTTTATTTAGTCATCATTTGCCGAATATAAAGGACTATAATAATAAAAATAATAAAGTTTATTAGCAACAACAATACAATACATTATATCCAAAATTACACATTTAATAGTCTAATAAACGATACCTCACCACGAAGGAGTATTAAGAAAATACTTCTTGTGTGTGGTTTAGATATCTGTTCTTTTTTAATGTCACAATCGGTAGATATACAGACACAATCGAGAATCTGTCAAAATCGGTATATTTTCATTAATATCTTATATAGTATGATTTCTCTTATAGGCACGCGTCGAAAATCGGTTGTTTATTATGTTGTAAAACTCTTATTTTCCATTGATACAGTCGTGTACTATCTCTCTTGGATGTAGAAACATCCATTTCTTCAAAGAGTTCTTGAAAGAAAAATGAGTCCTGCTTGCTTTACTCTCTTCGGGTAAAGAATTGAGAATTCTAGGGGCCAGGTAGGAGAAGCATCGACAACCCACTGATTTATTTCTTCTTGGTAAATACTAATATGCATGTACTTTTCTAGTTTCGTGAGGATGAATATTTTTTGTAAGTACAATTTTCTTGTCAAATGTTTTTAAAGCTATTTTGAAAAAATAAAGTTGCCTAACATCCATCACCCCTGAGTTCTGGAAAATCAAATCACTGGAATGCCTGCGGTTTTTGTTGTATATGATTTTAAGAATCCATTTCTGTCCAAACTTCTCAAAGTGGTGTCATAAACACCACCCCATCCCAATATTCCATAATTAATCTGAGACTGAACTAGTGAAAAGTAAAGTATCTTGAGATGTCGTACGTCTAGAAATTGCTTCAAATATTTGAATCTAAATAGTAATCCCCTGATTCTATTGGTGACGTTTTTTATTTGTAGGTCCCATCTAAGGTGGCGGTCTATAATAATTCCCAGGTATTTAATATTCTCAGCCTCCGGTATACTTGTCTTACCTATGCAAAGTGGTCCAAGATCAGGTAGAGTACCTATTCCTATATGATGTGAACGGCATATACCTACTTAGTTTTTTCATAATTCACTGTCAACATATTAAGTCGAAGCCATTCACTCAAAATTTTTGTTTCTTTTTCAGCTACCTCCTTCGGTTTTTCCCATGTATCCTCCCTATATATATAACCACCGTATCGTCGGCAAAACCTATGATTTCGCCCTTTATATCAAGTTCTAAGAGTCCATTCACATATACAAGAAATAAGAGAGGACCCAGTACTGTACCCTGGGGCACTCCGTATTTGACGCTTTGAGGGGAACTAATTACATCATCAAGTTCGACATATTGGACTCTATTACTTAAGTATGATCTCAACAACTCCCATATTCTACCCCTGAATCCATATGCACATAGTTTTTCCAACAGTGTGTCATGATGAACCGTGTCAAATGCTTTCGCAAGATCCACAATAAGACACAGTATTGGTTTCTTATATAGAATTCGTTAGTTCACATATGGCATCCTCAGTAGACCGCCCCTTCCTGAAACCATATTGTCTCTCTGAAAGGATGTTGAACTTTTCCAAGAATGAAACCATTCTTGATTTAATTATTTTTTCCAAGATCTTCGATAAAGCCGAAATCATAGATATTGATCTGTAGTTGCTTATCTTAGTTCTGTCACCTCCCTTGTACAGGGGCCTTATTACTCCAGTTTTCAGACATGTGGAAAAGCACCCAGTATCTATTACCTTATTTATCAAATATGTTAGTACGACTAGGATGCTCTGTTTTATCCGCTTTAGAGTTTCGCTCCTTATTTTATAACTGACTTGATATATCACTACCTACCTACCTAATTATTATTGAATGTTTTGCATAGTGCTTGATCAATAAGAATAAGTAAGAATGACAATTCAAAACATAGCCTACTTAGAAAAAGAGCGTATCAATGAATTTGACAGAGCCAAACCTGCCTTCAGTCGTGAAATTCGAATTTTATTCGATAACGGCAAGACTACTGATTTTGTAGACATGAAATATTCTGCACACTTTTTTGAAGAGCAATTTGAAAAAAAAATAGATCTCATAGTTTTATTGATGCTCACTTGAAGCCCTGTTTCAGGCACCCTGTATAATATTTCCTCATAACTTATACAAGAAGCAGTATCAGCGTACTGTCTTTTGTTCCACTGTTACAAAAAGAAATTCTCACAATGAGGGATTATGGAGATAGGTATAATCACTAATTTGTCAACAAATTTGACAATCTGGCTATAACTCAACGATCACTTGAAGTGATTGCGCATATCATACATCATTCAGTGCAGAATTGAACGAATAATTCAAATATGTATGAATATACAGGGTATTATACAGGGTGTCCCACGGTCGAGTGCCTATTAGGCGTTTCTGGAGAACTGGACATATTTGAAATCCGAAAATTGGGATTATGATATTGTTGGAAATTCTCTACAGACCTAAAATATTTTTGGAGCCTGAGCACTTCCGGTTATACCAGGAGTGGAAATAAATTTGTTCAAAAAATATTTTTTCAATATTTTCGTTTCTGATATGATTGGGTATTCAATGCTGAATACATTTCTGTTGAAACCATTTCATTCATTCGAATAGTTTTCAAAATATCGAAAAAAAAACTGAAAAATATCAAATATTCATAGTCAGTGTTATGTTCATTATTCTCATTCTGAACATCCCGAGTGTAAACCGTTCTCACAACTTCGAAGTAGAAGAATGTGGAAAGGTCATGCATCTTTTGAATTTCATAAATATCATCACGCAGGGTGTTTCAAATTTTGTGTCGAAAACTATGATCGAAAATTGGCCATAACTTCTGTTTTTCAAATTAGAACCCTATTTTTTTATGATTGCGTTGGATTCTGCGAGGAAAAATAGTGATAGCACTCTCAGAAGTTTTTGCTCCTAAATTCAGTAATTCCCGAGATATTTGAGCTTTTCTGGATTCATGTTGTACGTAGAGTCAAATTCATCGAATCTGAAGAGATTCGATGAATATTCTTATAAAACCATAGTAACAACTAATAATTAGACCTGTCACCTGTGAATTATTAATGGGATCATTTATCTTCTATGGTCACAGAATATTCTAATGCCAACAGATTCGATGAAAATTATTATGAAAATAGTAACCATTGAAGAAAAATCAAGAAGTAAGGTTAAGGCCTAGAATCAGACCTGTCACTTGTGAATTATTAATGGGATAATTTATCTTCTATGGGCACAGAATATTCTCATGCGAAAGATATGATGAATTTGACTCTACGTATATTAACTCAGAAAATATCCATTTTAGGGCAAGGGTGTGATGCATACACTCACATTATTTTTTAACGTAGATTCCATATCTGCCATAAAAAAATGGGGTTCTAATTTGAAAAAATTGATTTTTCACGATTTTGTCATCCCTAACTTTGAAAGCGATTTTTTCACCCCCTGTATTATGAATTGCGATTTCGATTTTCAAAGTGGATACATCAATCTCACATCTTGAAAAATCCCAAAAATGAAAATTTTCCATCCAAAAACCTAGAAGTTATTCTTGTTTCAGCGGAGCTCTATTTTCGATTTTTTTTTCGAATTTTCCCGCTCAGAGAGAATTTTCGAACCAAAACTGAAAAATGTTACATCAAAACTCGCATCAAAATAACTTGAAATTTTCTAAGGAATCTATTTCTGCAATAAAAAAATGGTGTTCTAATTCGAAAAACGGAAGTTGACGTCATTTCCGGAAAAACCGGAGGTGCTCATGCCTTGAAAATATTTTAGATTTCATCAGCATCGTGAAATACTTATAAGTGCTGAGTTTCATGAAAATACGTTCAGTAGTTTCCCGTATAAATGTAATAGGAGAGATAACTTGGAAGTAATAAAATGAATATCCTTTTTAAAATTAGGACTTGAACATTTTCTTTCCTGTAATATTTAACCGGTATTTTCTACTTCAACTTCTGAAATTTAATAGCCTTGTGTTAGAAAAATTATTGGATCGTTTATCAAGCCCACACAGGATGTTTGGCGAGACGTTAACGACCGAAATTGTTGATTTTCAGTTTAAGTTTATTTAGAGAACTAAATGATAAATTATAATTGTCCCACGAATTTGGTTGCAATTACTACACACGATGACAGGAATAAAATTCAACGCAGGCATTGTTGAGAATTGTCACGTAGCAGTTCCCAAACCATTGCATGGGAAACTGCAATATCTCAAGAAGAAGGTGAGAAGCAGAAAAAAATCTTTAATTTGATTGGTTCATAAAAACAAAGATGGAAGAAGTTTTGGTTTGATTGGTTTTGAAGTACTGACGAAAGAAAAACCTTTAATTTAATTGGTTTCTAAAAGGAACAAAGAATAAGGTAGCCGGGGAAGTTTCGGACGAAAGTGAGTTCAGTTATTCGGGAGACGAAAACGGCAGTTACTGGTTGAACCTTAAACGGGATAGGTTGCCAGTGCTCGCGAATATGGTTCGGGTACTAGGGTAGTACGGTTTCAGGTTAGGTACTTGAGTGTTAAGAAGTACGGTTTCAAAGTGGAAACGAAAACAATTAAGGTTGATTTTGAAGTCGAGGAGTAACTGCAGAAGTCTTAAACGGGAAGATTCTGAGTTGACTCATTTAATATGTGTTTGATTGTTTGATATGGTTTTAAGGAAGGTTTAAGAATTAATTTAGTTTCGTAGTTATTCGGAAGACGGCGTTAGGATAACTCGTAGGTTTTTTTGGTTTCTTTCAAAAGTTTTGATAAGTTAGTCTCAAACTGGGACATATATAAGAAGTGTTAAGTTGAAGTTAGTAAAGTCTCTAAATTTATTTGGAATTATTTAGATCGCGTATCGTCGGTATATTCGGGAGTGGAGGTCAATTTTGCGAAAACGTGTGGGTGTCGTGTTTCGTATCTAATCTGTCTGTTTCAGGAAAGAAGCATCGTCGTAGAATTATCCTCCTAGGTTCATCATTCTTGGGATCATTGGTACAGGAAAAAGGTCAGATAAATTGTTTATGCTTTGCTATTTTTGAGGATTGGTAGAAAAGCCGCATGCCCGCCCAAAATATATTTAAGTATAGTCCAGAGTCCTGAAATCTTCTACAAGTCATAGTTTCATAATTTTTTTGTATCCTCGTTAAAGCGTATTATTATTTTTGTAATCACCCTCAAGTAGTCGGAGGTCTAAGTGGAGTTTTCTGTTCATTTGAAAGATCACGAGGAAACGATTGTTGAGTTTCCCCTTGTAAAATTAAAGTTTAAGAAGGATTATTTTCCGTCATATCATTTGGGTATAGAAAATTTACCTTATACTGTAAATTCTGTCGAGATTGTTCATGATTATTATTTCTGGGGTCATTTTGACAAACCCTTTTCATTTTTGTTGATGATTTGAATTCATTTTTATATGATTTGGAATTCACACTGATGTTGGTTTAATTTCAATGAATAGATCTGCCTTTGTAATTTAAAGCTAATATAACAGTTTTACTTGATGGGATTATTTCCTTTCGAATTAAGAAATATCCGAACATTTGATAATTTGAATCATTTGATTTAAGTAACACATATAACTAACCGGTGTAAATTTGTTTGGGTTTGATTTGAATTTAATATACGTCTTAAATTTAATCTAAAAGGTTTCATTTACCATCCCTCTCCCTAGAAAATAATTTTAAACACCAAGACCCGACCCAAGTGCGTTGGGCCGATCCCACACTTTCTTCCGTCGGAAGAAAGAACTTCAAAATTTTAATTAACATCGTTTATTTTTTTTCTTTAAGTAATAACACCCTTGATTGGTGGAAAGCCGCTCTTCCGTCCAATCACGAAGAGGGTGCTTTTTACATAAATATGGGTGAGGTTCCTCGTGAAAGACCCTGTATACATATAATAAAGTTCATGTAGGTGTAGGTACTTACGAAAGAAATGACGAGACACAATTGGGGATGCCGGTGACGGCTCGTGCCCTTCAGGAGTGGGTCGGCCAGGCACAATATATACCGAAAATTTCTTATATGTATTTAAAAAACTTATAAAAAAGCGGCATAGCGTAATGATCTGTTCTACGCACTAGAGTTTTTTGCAAAACAAAAAACAAGAGATGTTGATATCTACGGTGGAGCGGGCGAGAGAGCAGGTTCGGACTGAGGAATTTTCAGATTCACCTAGAAACTAGAAAATATTCAATTTATTATTCATTTTCTCGAGACAGGGGCAAAAAATTTTTGGTAAAATGACTTATTTTGATGAGTTCTACCATCTGTCAAAAGGAAAGCCTCACTTTAAAATACTCCCTTATCGTTAAAACACTTTATGAAATCGCTATGAGCGCTGTCCGAAGAATTCAAAATGTTTTGTTTTCCGAACAATTTATATTTTAGGGCCGAATGAATATGCTCTTTCGAAATTTCTTGTTTACCCGAAGCGTGATGAATTTCCTTCAGAAATCGTATCCGGCCGAACAGAAAGGGCTTTTTTGATCGGATAATAGCAGGCAGTACTAACAGAATAGTTTATTTCGCGTTTCGCTTCCGGTTAAACAAATGAATTTTTCGTAGATCGATTTGGAAAATGCACGATTATGACTAGTTGTGCGCTGAACCAGATTAGACATAGAGGGTCTGGGAACAGGTACCGTACCTAAGTCTTTCACAAATTTCTTATCATCGTATGAAAATGCGAAAAACTTATTATCAATTAAAAAACTTACCAAGTCGCCGTTACTTGATACTACCTCCCTTAAATTTGCCATGAGAATTCATGAAACGAACTATAACCTAAAAAACACGATAACGGCGGCTCTATTACTTATTCTACGACACTGACCTAATTCTAATTCAATCCTACTATGCAAACTTCGCGATTCTACAACCCCCACCCTACGGTACGGACCTAGCGCCCTAGCGGGCCTAGTGAAGCGCGTATTTCACGATGCTGAAATTTCCTAGAAATTAGGAATATTTTATATTTTCATGGTGAGAAAATCACCAAACTACTTTTAAACGGTACGAGAACTTTTTTTTTTCTGATACAGATATAATAATTAATAATCAACTATTAACTATTCATGTAATATTAGAAATAAACAGTAAGAAACTGTGTTTTATTACATTGTCGATTCAATAGGCTAGGCTGATCCGGCTGGCCGTACTTGTATGTATCAAGCAGCGACCTTATATTGGGGTATTGTACCGTTCGCATTTAGACATTCCGTACTCACGTACGGCACCAAACGCGAATAGCGCTATGTTGTGTTTCTTTCAACAAGCCCTAGACAAATCGCTTATAACTTCTTTCGGTATCAACGATTTTCTACACATATAATATAGAGGTTCAATTAAAAAAGAATAAAAATAAATCGAACTATAGGTAACTATTAATGCCCTCGCTCCGCTCGCGCGTGATATATCAGTTGATTAAATTTTCAATTACTTTACATATTTTGATAACCTATTCTCATCTCCATTTTTATGGAAAGTTGGAAAGTGATTGAATTCATCGAATTTTCGTGTTTAGAAAATTACGAAATGATTGTACTCCATTCAAATCAGACGTTTTCATTTCATTGCTTCAAAATTGAAGAGTTCTTCCTTTATAACTCTTCATCTCAAAAGTATTCCATTTGGATGCTGCAGAATATAAATTACCCATATTACCAGTAAAGATTCATTCATCACTTGGAATAATTTCATTTTCATTTAGATGAATAAAATGATAAATACCGAACTTCAATTGAATTACGCTTAGGTATTATACCTATTATTATACGCCGTTTCGCATTCGAAGTGAGATTGGTCAGGTAAATAGCAGAGCGCTATTCGCTCCGTACGTGAGTACGGAATGTCTAAATGCGTACCGTTCTTCTTAGTAGCAACTGCTAACGGCGTAGGTGTTTCATAGTGCCATTGTTTAAGGATGATAGTGCCATAGGAATTGCGATATTCTGAAGCTCTCTTGCGACGGGCTCGGCGGGCCGATCTGTGGCCTGTATGTTTCAAGCAGCGTGTATGTTTCATTTGTGAATTGTGGGAAGCGCTCCGTCGACTGGCGGTATATAGGATACAGAAATATTTGATGAGAAGGAACTTTTTCTGTTCTAAGTGGAAATATAGGATTTTGAGGGCAATAATCGAGACTTGAATTTCGAAATTGATAATTCAGAATAAGGTTCAAAAAATAAAATTTTTAGATATTTATTTTCTATTCCCAAGCATAGTAACATAAGTTTGATTGTGCCACAGCTGATCATGTCAAATCGTCGGACTGGTCTACTATTCTTTTGCCTTTGGAATTGAAAGTTGAGAAATATTCTCATCTTGATTTTGTATTTATATATCATTTATGTGTCAATTCATAACAAAATGTGTTTTGACGCATGTGAAGTAAATCTGATGTTAGTTCAACTGAAAATTTTCATATACCTAATTATAATACCACTAGAGATGAAATTTTGCCGGCAAAATTTCTCTATTGTAAAACGAAAGTTTGTTGCTTTTGGCAAGTTTGCGAATGATATTTGTATCAAAATCAGGAGCCGTCAGGCAAGTGATTTAGGAAAAATGTCATGAGCGAAATTGCCGAAAAGCAACAAACTTGAATATTACAAGAGAGAAATTTTACCTGCTTAAATTTCATCTCGAGTGGTATTCGACATGACTATTTCACGAGAAAATATGGTAATATGTTCACAATTGACACGTACTGTGCTATTTGACGAATAAAAGTATTCATCATAGATCAACTAAACGTTTTTTGTTTTCGCTATGGTATTCCTTCCTGAAGCTATCTATGAATTTGAGAAACGTCAAAAATTTCATCACTTGAAAACCAACTTGTTGGTTTTGCCGATGTGAATGTTTTATCGATGAGAAACGAGTGTTGCGAAGGAAACTTCCTCACTAAAAATGGGATGAGTGGAATAGTCATATACATGTACCTATATGATGTATAATAGTCATATACATGTATAATACCACTAGAGATGAAATTTTGCCTGCAAAATTTTTCGATTGTGAAATGAAAGTTTGTTGCCCTTCGGCAATTTCGCGAATGACATCTGTATGATTTGTATCAAAATCACGAGCCGTCAGACGAGTGATTTTGGAAAAATGTCATGAGCGACAGATTAATAAATTTGACAGACCATTTGCACAACCCTCCTAACCAATTTATTATCCGAGTAAACTGAGGTAGAAACAATATTAACAGGAATACTACTTAATAGGCCAGAAATACATTGAGAAGCACACGAACAAGAAAAAATGGAAGCACTGGTACACCATTATAAGATGACAAATAGATCAAAGGCCAAAATATCAGTGCTGCCACTTTTTGAGCACCTGCTCTCTTTGGGATAATAAATTTTCTTCTTATTTAGAATGACAGTACGAATAACGTATGTATTTATGTAACTATTATGGAGATAAGGAGCCTAAATGCAATCAGGTTCGAAAGGGAGGTGAAGAAAATTCCACTTGGGAGAACGATCTACTCCTACTGCAGTAGATCGTATGCATACAGGATTTTTACTCGGTGGATTTTTAACTGTGTATGTCGTAGTAATTTGTCTTATACAGGGTGTCCCGTAAAGACCACGTCAAACGAAAACGGAATGTAGATCAGAATGTGCTCTAGGTATCTGATGTGGAAAAATCGTTCATATGAAAGTCTCACAATTTTCGAGATATTTGATGTTTTATGAAAATGTTGAATTTTTACACTTGAAATGCTTTCTCTCTTGCGGAAGCTACAATCGAATACTTTTCGAATCAGTTTTTCTTCCGTAAATATTGTTGAATGATTACTTCAATTCATGCAATGAAAAATAGCACAAAATATTATACAGGGATTCAAAAAAAAAAATTAAAATACATGTTCTGAAGGAAGTGTTTTTTTGTACTGAATTCTATCTGACGTAGTATAAAAAAAGACACTAGACCTTTTCTGCATATTACCTACGTTGAAAAGTTGCCCAATTTGTGAAGATTCCGAAAAGGTAAAATACAGGTGATAATAACATTCTTCACGAAAAAAGATATTTGAATGTTTATCGAAAATGGAGCATTTCTGTGAAAAACTGATTTTGTCACCTTTTCCACGAATGGCACAAATCATCTCATTCTGCAGATTCTGATGTAACGTATTGAATAATTCCCTTGAAAAATGTCAGTTCTTGAATTACTTATCAAGTGAAATTATTCATTGATTGCAATGATATAATGAAATAACGCACAGGAACTTCAACATCAACAAATCTATTGTGAAGAAACTCTATAAAAAATATCAATAATAAAAATTCAGGATTCTAATTAGAACAAATGACCACCCCCTTTGCTAATACATGCCCTGCATCTATTGAGAAATGACCTTTTTAAACCATACAAATTTCTCTCTGCTATTTTGGCTGCTGAAATACGAATGCGGTACCTTAGTTGTGCTTCATCTCTTATGGAATTCGAATAAATTTCATTTTTTAAAAAACCCCAGTAAAAAAAATCCAGAGGATTTAAGTCTGGTGAACGGGGAGGCCACAAAATTTCACCGCCTCTTCCGATCCACCGGTGAGGATATGTTTGGTTTGAATATTCCCTAACATTACGACTGTAATGTGCTGGGCACCCGTCGTGTTGAAACCATAGATTACGTCGCATTTCCAGAGGTATATCTTCTTAGAGTAAGGGTACACTGTTCTTTAGAAAATTCAAATAGTTGATAGCGGCAATTTTGTCGGACCGAATATTTTTCCATCGTATATTCCAGTCCATAAATTCACCGTAAATCGATATTGGGAATCTTGCCTCAAATTTGAATTTTCTAAGGAACAGTGTACCTACCCTTACTCTTAGAAGATATACCACTGGAAATGCGACGTAATCTATGGTTTCAACACGACGCGACGGGTGCCCAGCACACTACAGTCGTCATGTTAGTGAATATTTAAACCAAACATATCCTCACCGGTGGATCGGAAGAGGCGGTGAAGTTTTGTGGCCTCCCCGTTCACCAGACTTGAATCCTCTGGATTTTTTTTTTACTGGGCTTCTTTAAAAAATGAAATTTATTCGAATCCCATAAGAGATGAAGCACAACTAAGGGACCGCATTCGTATTTCAGCAGCCAAAATAGCGGGGAGAAGTTTGTATGGTTTGAAAAGGTCATTTCTCAATAGATGCAGGGCATGTATTAGCAAAGGGGGTGGTCATTTGCTCTAATAAGAATCCTGAATTTTCAATATTGATATTCTTATAAAGTTTCTTCACAATAGATTTGTTGATGTTGAAGTTCCTGTGCGTTATTACATTATATCATTGAAATCAATGAATAATTTCACTTTATAAGTAGGTAATTTAAGAACTAACTGACATTTTTCAAGAGAATTATTCAATACGTTACATCGGAATCTGCAAAATGAGAGGATTTGTGGAAAAGGTGACAAAATCAGTTTTTCACAGAAATGCTCCATTTTCGAAAAACATTCAAATATCTTTTTTCGTGAAGAATGTTATCACCTGTATTTTGCCTTTTCGGAATCCTCACAAAATGGGCAACTTTTCAACGTTATATGCAGAAAAGGTCCAGTGTCTTATTTTTATACCACGTCAGATAGAATTCGGTACAAAAAAACACTTCCTTCCTTTTGATATTTTTTTTCAGAATCCCTGTATGATATTTTGTGCTATTTTTCATTGCATGAAATGAAGTAAGTAATTCAACAATATTTACAGAAGAAAAACTGATTCATAAAGTATTCGATTGTAGCTTCCGCAAGAGAGAAAGCATTTCAAGTGTAAAAATTCAACATTTTCATAAAACATCAAATATCTCGAAAACTGTGAGACTTTCATATGAACGATTTTTCCACATCAGATAGAGCACATTCTGATCTACATTGCGTTTGACGTGGTCTTCACGGGACACCCTGTATAGTCGGATGTTAGTTTGTTACCACGGTGCAATGTTTCATGCATGTTATAATTTGATGTATCATTTAAATATTATTGAATGTAAGTATGTACATTTCTATGTACAAGTAGTTTTATGACGCGTCATGTATTACTTGATGACGAAAATTTTATACATTGTACAGGGTGGGCAAAATTGGTGCTACATGAACTAAAACTTTTTAACCCGAGGAGATAGACAAAAATGAATGGCTCCTTATAGTCCTCTCTTTTCGAGAAACTGATAATGCCATCAACTGCATTCCTCTTTCTTCTTTTGTTTCCAAGTTATAGGCCAAAATTGAAATTTGGGCGATTTCAACTTTGGTCATTATCTCCGTTTCTGTTTATGCTAGGATGTTGAAATAAAAACATTATACAGGCACTTTTCTGATAGCAATCCAGTGGCGTACTCTGATTTTTTATAAAAGGTTCATTTGCTGAGTTATAACATAAAGTTGTGTTTTTTCTTATGGAAACAGTAGTTTCAAATGACTTAGAAAGAATCGTCATTTTTTTTCCGTTTCAGAAGTGTATCATATAATATATGATTCATTCATTCATTCAAGATGGCCGTTACGTGTAAGAAATGTTCTAAATCGATAAGTCGTTATGACGATTCCATACCTTGCTGTAAAGATAGTTCCCACTTGTTTCATATTCAGTGTGTCGAGTTAACTGTTGAAAATTTTGAAACAATGAAAAAAACCGGAACTTCCAAAAGCTGGATGTGTAATGATTGCTCAACGGTGGACATAACCTCTTTAATGGATGTGTCTGAGGGTTTATCAACTTTAACTCAGATTCCTAATGAAAGCCTTCTTAAGAGCACCGAAGTCATCATCGCAAAATCCTTTGAATCACTATTCCTGCCCGTGGTGGAAGGACTGAAGCTTCAAATAACTAATCTCCAAGATACGGTTTCCAATCTCAGAGCTGAAAATTCTGAACTTCTAAAATGTATTAATCACCCAGATACAATACAGCCCAAAATTTTGTCATTCAGTGAAATAATCAAGCGTAGTAATGATCAGAATAGAAGAGGCAACAACTCCTCAGCGAGTGCTTCAAAGGCCGAGGAAGTAGAAAAACCTCAACAACAACAAACAGCATCTAGTTCTGAAGTACTCGAAACAAAAATCAATAATGATTCGTACCCCGAAAAACGCGAATCACAGGTTACCAATGAAGAGGAATTCATAACAGCAAAAAGCAGAAGAACTAAACGAAACGATAAAAGCATTGTAGGAAGTGGAAAGCCCGATGGGATGTCAATAAAAGGAGCCCTCAAATATGGTTATCTTCACGTCTGTAAACTTGACCCCAGCTTAAAACCGGCGGCTTTGGTTAAACATCTCAATAACAATGGTTTCAATGACATAATTTGTGAAAAATTGGATTCTAATAGACCGAAAGAATACTCCTCTTTCAAACTAACTGTACCTGCAAAGAATTTCGAAGAAATCAAGAATCCAGAATTATGGCCAGAAGGTAGTAGAATAAACCATTTTTTATTCCGCCTCAGAAGGAGCAAATTGTTTTGAATCCAAAAGAGAATGCATAATTCTTCATCAAAATGTTCAATCGTTGAGAAATTGTATTTTTAGGTTAGAACAATTTGTAAATAAGAACAACGCATGCTTTGTAGCTGTCACAGAGCACTGGCAAAGTACTGCAGAACTTGACGCACTCACCATCAGTCAATCAGTGGTCGCATTCACCGGACGTAACCGTTGGGCAACTGTTCCGCAATCGTCCGGTGGCACATGCGCTACTTACTCAACACGTTCTGGAAGACGCCGTTATTCGGAGCGCTTTTGATTTGCGCTAGGTATCGGTAGCGGAGCGCTAGCGTCCGGTGAATGCGACCAGTGGTTTCAAAGTAGCATCTAAATACTGTAGGCCGATTAACTGCCACGGTGGATGCGCAATATATTGCAGAGATGAAATTGTGTACAAGGAGCGTTTAGATTTTGTAAATATTAGCATCCCTTATGTTTTTGAGTGTGCAGCGATTGAAGCTTGTGTAAACTCTAAACAATATGTAATAATTTCTATATATCGACCTAACAGTTATCCCAGAGGTGATATAAATTTGTTTTTCGAGAAACTTTACCATCTTCTGGAAAAACTCACCCTTTCTAATAGTCAATATATAATAGCTGGTGACTTTAACGTAGATGTACTCACAAACAGCTCTGAATCTCAAAAATTTATATCTATTCTTGAAGGCTTTGGCTCAAACCTTTCAATTCATGAACCAACCCGCATAACATCAACTTCTGCTACCTGTCTCGATAATTTTATAACTAATTTGAACATTTATGATGCTAGTGTAGTTCCATCGCATCTATCAGATCATACCGCCCAGCTGTTCTCTTTTCCACTAGGAAATGCCCATTTTGAATCCACCATAAAGCAATTTCGCCTGATAAACGAATCGACGTTAAAAAACTTCTTGGAAATTCTATCAATCGAAAATTGGGACGATTTATCTATCTATCGAAACGTCGTTGATATCGATCTCATGTGGAATACATTTTTCAATAAGTACAAAACCATATTCGATACTTCATTTCCGCTTCGCGTAGCGAAGGTTGGGTCGTCTCAGAAGAGATATGTAGATGAATCACCTGAAGTATCGGAACTCAAGAACAAATTGGACTGTCTGTTCACCATTTCTCAATCACGCCCAGAATTCAACAATCAATACCGCAGTACTAAAAATTTATATGATCAACTCATCAGATTGAATAAAAAAAAATTCCTTCATGCAAAAATTGCCAATGCTAAAAATAAATCTAAAGTAGTTTGGCAAACGATCAACCAAGTGACAGGAAGGAAGGATAAAAATGATTTTAAGATGCTTCCATCCATTGAACCACAAAAACTAGCAAATGAGTTCAATAAGCACTTCATTAATGTACCTGCCTCCCTCAGAACTCAAGGTTCCGCGGTTTCTGGTTCCAGATCACTGAGATACAATGAAAAGTCTTTTTTCCTTTTTGAAATAACGGCAGATGAGGTCATTAGAACTGCGAAGGCAATGGAAAACAAGGGTTCCTTCGGATATGACGGAATACCCATGACGGTTATCAAAAGGTCCATTGAAATTGTTGCGAAACCTATAGCTCACATAATGTATATGGCTTTTAAAGATGGTGTTTTCCCAGGATCTCTCAAAGTAGCTGTCGTGAAGCCTTTTTACAAGAGGGGGAATAGAGATGATCTGGATAATTATCGTCCGATAAGTCTGCTCACATCGTTTTCCAAATTATTCGAGAAGGTTCTAGTGAGTAGGCTTTTAAATTTCTTTCATAAATCTGACGTTTTTTCTAAATTCCAACATGGATTTCTTAAGTCGAAAAGCACGGAAACGGCGGTATTTGAATTGACGAGGTCAATTCTTAAGGCTTTGGAGGGCGGTGAGGTTCCGGCGGGCCTCTTTCTCGACTTCTCCAAGGCTTTTGATTGCGTCATTCACGAAAAATTGTTTGATAAACTTTACAGCTACGGTATCAGAGATAAACAACTAGATCTGATGCAGAGCTATTTGGAGGGTCGTGTTCAAAGGGTATCCATTGAGGTTGATGGTGCTGTCTACAGTTCACATGACGAAGTATTATGTGATGGTGTACCTCAGGGGAGTATTGCTGGGCCTTTACTCTTTCTGATTTATATAAATGACTTGCCAGAGTACACTCGCATCCAGGAGGTCGTACAGGTGTGTGCACAGTACGAAAGACGAGAAGAACAAGAGGTAGGGGTAAATGGCGGTCAGGTAGTCATGTACGCGGATGATACCAGTATATTGGTTGCAGCTTCCAGCGTATCTGATGTTGTAGACGTAACTCAGAGTAAATTTTCTTCAATCGCCAACTGGTGTCAGAGGAATCAGATCAGCTTGAATTTGAGTAAGACTGAATATATAATTTTTTGCACCTCACACAGTAAAATTAAAAAGCCACAAACCATCGATCTCATGGGACATAACATTGAACTCAACGACAGTACCAATTTTCTGGGAATTAAATTGGATGAACATCTGAACTGGTGTGATCATATCGATGCACTTCAACGAAAGCTAAATTCGGTTCTCTACACTCTTCGGGTACTAGTGCAACAGGCTGACTTGGAACTACTTAAAACTGTATACTTCTCTAATTTCCAATCGATTCTGAGTTATGGAGTTATCGTGTGGGGGAACAGTTCTGACATTTCTAGAATATTCGTTGTACAAAAAAGGGCATTAAGAACAATGCTACGCTTATCCTCTAGAACATCCTGCCGAGGAATATTCAAACGAGAGGGCATCTTAACTGTGGCTGCATTGTATATATTTCGATGTCTTGTTTTCTTGAGGGGGAACATCCATTATTTTGAAAAGTATATAAATTTGAACATGACCAGGCGCATACACTCATTCCATCTCCCGAAATGCTCTCTCACTCTAACTCAGAGAAATGTGGAATACATGTGCATTGTTTTATTCAATAAGTTGCCAAAAAAATATCAAATTCTAACAGAAATGATACAGTTCAAAAAAGGAGTTCGAAAACTCCTGATCGATTTAGAACCATATTCCATAGATGAATATTTGAATCATAGTTTTGTTGTGTAAACATCACTATTTATTTTTTATGGTCGACTTGTTTTCTCTTCAGAATACTGTATTTTGATCTTGAAAATAAACATTATTATTATTATTATTATACATCGCCCTCAGATTCGTTAAGATATTATGAAAAATATGGTTTGTATATGGAATTCGAAATATTGAGTAGGCTGAATCATAGAATTATGTGTCTCTACTCTCTACGCATGGTGTAATTATTATTTCACAATTGAATCACTTGCTGCCTCACTATTCTTATTCGCTGAAATGAAACATTTCAACATATCATATTTTTCGTAATTTTGGAATATCTCCATAATGCCGCCAACGATGACTTCAAATTTCAATAACTGACAGTTGTTTCAAACAGAGATCGCACCATCAAGTATTCAAACGTGAATTAATAATTACACCATGCGTAGAGACACATAATTCTATGATTTAGCCTACTCAATAATTAGAATTCCATATACAAACCATATTTTTCATAATATCTTAACGAATCTGAGGGCGATGTATAACAAATGATACATTTCTGAAACGGAAAAAAAATGGCGATTCTTTCTGAGTCATTTCAAAATACTGTTTCCATAAGAAAAAACACAACTTTATGTTATAACTCAGCAAATGAACCTTTTATAAAAAATCAGAGTACGCCACTGGATTGCTATCAGAAAAGTGCCTGTATAATGTTTTTATTTCAACATCCTAGCATAAACAGAAACGGAGATAATGACCAAAGTTGAAATCGCCCAAATCTCAATTTTGGCCTATAACTCGGAAACAAAAGAAGAAAGAGGAATGCAGTTGATGGCATTATCAGTTTCTCGAAAAAAGAGGACTATAAGGTCCATTCATTTTTCTTTATCTCCTCGGGTTAAAAAGTTTTAGTTCATGTAGCACCAATTTTGCCCACCCTGTACATTACATTTGTAGGTGTATGTAAATAAACTAAACTGGCATTGATTGGAATCAATAACGTTGATTTCTCTCTAAATTTGAAATTACTCAATTTGCATATCTATCGAATTCATCTACTCAACTGCCATCCTGCAATTGGACATGAAGCATCAAAAGGGGTTTTTAATGGAAGTGTAAACTGGTTTTTAATGGAAGTGTAAACTGACTCGTTACTTCGAGATTGACAGAAAATATCATATTCGATATTCCCTGTGTGTACTTTTGTAATTCGCAAGAACAAAGCCCAGATCCATTCAAATCATCGACTTAAAATCTAAGTCATTGATTCAGATAAACAAAACAGTACTGTATGATTAGTTTAATCAACTCAAACTCTTCTATAATTATTCGAATTTGTAGTCAACTGAAGACCAGGGAGGTTAGTGAAATCCAAAGACTTCAGCATCTCCTTTGTATCATTATCAACTTCAATGATATCGCTGTCTAATGCCGAGACAGCTGGTACATAGTTGTCTCGTCTTTCCCTCTCTTCTTCCTGCAATTTTATAGATATTCCTCTCACTTGGGAGTATCGCAGCCTCTTCATTAGATGAGTAACAAAACCTGCTATTTTGTTACGTAATGGCTTGGTGGGTATTGAAGCGACTTCTTCACAGACTCTCTTGTTTGTGTGGAAGTCTAGCGTAAGTCGAGTGTAATATTTCTCGATTATAACTTTCGAAGCTTTCTTGATCGTCTTCGTACGAACTCGACCCATGATTCTGTTGAAAATTTAAAAATATGAAAATGCATATATGAAAGGAACTATAATATATTTATATATTTACCTTCAATTAATAATAAGCACTAAGACTTCAGAAGACGTGGTCGTGTTTTTCTCAGAGAAGTTGAACATGAAATGTAGGTAGTCTATGATGAAATGAACAGTTGAAGTCATAGAAAAAGCATAACCTAACCTAATTCGATTGACATATTCTAATATTCTATCTATGCCTTTCATTCATACCCCAGATACTGCGTTCGGAGTGGAGCCTTATATATGTGTTCTGTGGTCATCGTATTATATTTATAATTGAAATCATAATATTTACGAATTTAAGATCGAGACAAAATATCGCATGTGATTCATTAGCATTTTAGTTTTTGATTTTCCTGAGAAAACAGAGAACTTGGTTTTCTGAATGAAGCCCAGAATAGTTCATATGATGAATAGGCATTTTATTCAGATTCGGTTTTGTTTTGATTTGACTTTTGTCGTACTTGGAGGTTAAGTAGAAAATTTTTGATTTTCACGATTCTTTCTTTTTGGTATTTATCTAGAACATCTAGTTTTAGCAGTGTTATCAATCCTAATTTAGGTTCCGCAATGGCTCTTATATCCTCAGGCTGTAAAAATTTGATGAAATTAACCCCTGTCTTGAAAAGGTTATCAGTCGTAAGAAAGATTTAAAGTCGATATTTCTCCTTTTGAAATTTCAGGAGCACTTCTGCTATTTCGAATACCAGTATTAATTATGCTCCTAAGGACGCCAAACCTATCAAAAAAGAACTAGCCCTTCTTATGCCTGAAGAGCTGGAACAGAGAAAAAAGTTGCAAGGTTACATAACAGTGGATGAAAAAGTATTATCGCAATGATTTGTGTAAAAGTTAAATATTGTATTTTGTTTTAATTCCTTAGACAGATATATCTCCTGTGACTGGAGTACCAGAAGAGCATGTCAAGGAGAGATGTGTGAGAATTTATATGCCTCCAAAGAATGCTATGCAGAGTGGAACTAACAATTTGGGTCACTGGGAAATCGATTTTGATACTAGAGAGAGATGGGAAAACCCCCTGATGGGTTGGTGCTCAACGTGAGTAGATATGATCTATTTTAGAGATATTTGATTTACAAAATATCACATTTTCGGTTCCTTCTAATTTAAAGCTATGTTTTAATACTACTTAAGAGGGTAATTATGCAGAACTAAAAGAACTGGTTCAGCGAGAATACAAATAGGTGAGTTGAAACAATAATGTGACAAAAGTATTCGCTGCTTAACGATCTAGTAAACATGAAGCTACGGGATTCACACCCAATTTCATAGTTTTTGGTCGAGAGCTCATCTTTGCCCAGCCTTGGATTCTGAGATGGATACAGGATATCCAAGTTGATAGATCTCGTGATTTATGGAAGCGTGCTATAGAATTAGCGAAGGTATTCAAGGAAGTTAGCACTCACCTTACCCATATTCATAATAGAAGAAATAGTATACAGGATGGCCACTTTTTCAATCGTGTTGTATTGGTAACTTTTGAACCATAAGAGATAGAAGGTTGGTCAAATGGAGAAAAAGTTGCATTCTTAGAAGCATTGTCAAGCAGTTCAAACAAATGAGATTATCAGGGCCGGTTATTGAGATATCAGAAGAAAAGTAAATTCTGTCATTTTGATTTTTCTTTTTTCCCACTTTATTACGAATATTATCAAAAAATGTCACAGGAATTTTTTATTCAACAGTAAATTATCCTCAAATTGACATAATCAGATTTTGTATCCAACGTTTGGTACTCGGTGGGCCACCCTCAACCTGATTTTTTCAATACGGACCTTCATATGACACTTTTCGAAAAAACTTTTTAATTCAACGGTATATCATACAAGGTCATTCAAAGTTGATTGTCAGGTGATTTTGACCCTTATCCAAATTTCTTTGGGTTGGATCTGGATTTCATTTACTTTTAGTTTAAATAACAACATGCAATACATTTGGATAAGAAAATCAACTTACTCACCTCAAGCTGAATGGAACTTAACAGAATCAAAGCAAGGAACAAGTAATAATTATTTACTATAATTTAATGAAAGAATATATAATGAAAGACAAATTGAATTATTATTCGGAAGTAAATGATCAACATTAATGAAGTAGGTGTTCGAAATGACCACCATTTTGTAAAATGCACTTTGAGGTTATGGAACCTATACTTCTTATACATTCGCTTATTTCGTCTCCTTGAATACCTTCCAATACAGTCTCAATCTTCTCGCGAAGAGTTGTGTGTTTGTAAGAAAAAACAAGTCTATCAACGTTATCAATATTCTTATCGGAGTGTATTGCATGTTGTTATTTAAACTAAAAGTAAATGAAATCCAGATCCGACCCAAGGAAATTTGGATAAGGGTCAAAATCACCTGAAAATCAACTTTGAATGACCTTCTATGATATACCGTTGAATTCAGCGTTAAAAGTTATTTCGAAAAGAATCATAAAATATGCAGGTCCGTATTGAAACAAATCAGGTTGAGGGTGGCCTACCGAGTACGAAACGTTGAATACAAAATCTGATTATGTCAATTTGAGGATAATTTACTGTCGAATAAAAAATTCCAGTAACATTTTTTGATAATATTCGAAATAAAGTGGGAAAAAAAGAAAAATCAAAATGACAGAATTTACTTTTCTTATGATTCTCAATAACCGGCCCTGGTAATCTCGATTTGTTTGAACTTCTTGACAATGCTTCTAAGAATGCAACTTTTTCTTCATTCGACCGACCTTCTAACTCTTATGGTTTAAAAGTTACCAATACAATACCATTGAAAAAGTGGCACCCTGTATAATTCAACGAGCGGTAATGTACCGGGTTTTTCACTATAATTTGACCCCTCCTTTAACTTTGTTTCTGAAAGAGATACAGAAAAATGTTTTTCACAAAAGTTTCACGAAATCTACTAATGTTTTTTAAAATGATTTCACAATATGACATATACAGAGTGGGCAAAATATTGATTGCAACTTCATTTTTTCAAATGGAACACGCTGTATACTTTTCTATACTTAGCAAGCTCTTTTTTTCCTAATTTCGAATGTATAACATGTCTGGTCTTTTTCTCTTATTCTGGGTACCACAGAGTTTCAAATTTTAAGAACCAATTTCTTTAGTTGGCATTATTTATTCAATACCACCATAGTTTATTATTTTTTTTATTTTTTATTGGATATTATTAGGTATACATTGAAAAAATATTGCTTTTAAGTAAATTTTTTGAATATAAAGAATTTCGAAATGATTTCACATACGTATTTTTTTATTCCGTAGTTTGATTTCAAAATTTTTAAACTCTGAAAATAAAAGAGAAATACTCGCATAATATATTCGATATCAGGAGAAAATAACCAATTACAATAGGGAAGATTATATAGGGTTTTCCATTTGAAAAAATGTAGTTGTATTCAATATGTTGTTCACCCCGTATATATTCGAATTGACGTATTCAATTTAAAAAAATTTATTCGATTTCGTATAATTTTTGTATGAAATATTTTCATGTATCTGTTTTTATAACAGAGTTAGAGGGGGGGTCAATTTATAGTGAAAAACCCAGTAAGTCATAACAACGCAGATGAATTTTTCACCACGAGCCGTCAGGCGAGTGTGTTATGACCCTTACCGCGAATTGAATACTATACTTTATTTCTAGCCCTCTAAAGATCTGTATGGTATGACAACAACCTTGTTAGATAGTTGGTCCAATTACCGAATTATTGAACAAATGAAATGAAAAAGAACAAGGTGGTTCCAGTTTACAAGAGTGGTGATAAAAGTGCTGCAGGTAACTGTAGACCGATCTCTATATTGCCAGTCATATCGAAGGTGTTCGAAACAGCAATACAAACAAGATTGGCCAGTTGTTTCGAAAAATATGATTCACTAAGTAATAGTCAACAACACAGGATAGGAATGGATGCAGAGCGTTAAGGGAAGCCTATGCTCACTGGGCGCAAAGGGGCTAAAGAAGAAACAAGCTATAATAAAAAAATCATTTTTTAAGACAAGCTTTTATAATAACAACACTCATCCACCATTTTGAAGCCGCCATCTTGAATTCCTCAATTTTGAAAAATCGTAATTTCCGACCCAGAAAACCCCCAGATACCAATTTTGAATAGAATCGGATCATAATTACAAAACTCGTCCGCCATATTGTAGCCGCCATCTTGAATTTTTCAATTTTGACGGAAGAATCATCATTGTCGAACCCAAAAACCCCCAGATACTAATTTTGAATGGAATCGGATGATAATTACAAAACTCATCCGCCATTTTGTTTTTTTTCTATAAAAAATATTTCATGATGCATTGTCACCAGAATTATGTACACCTGCCAAATTTCAAATCAATGGGACAATTAGAAGTGTGTCATATTCAACTTGCAAGATTTGATTACAGACAGACAGACAGACAGACAGACACCGGGACAGGTGAAACTAAATAAAAGCTTTTAAAAAAAAAAAGAAAGTCAACATGTATACAGACAGAAAAGATCCACAATCACAGCACTTCTACAAATGTATGAAAGAATAGTACATTCCATAGATCTGAATAAACAACAGGAACTATTGTTGTGGACCTTTCTAAGGTTTTCGACACAGTGTCACACAATATTTTGTTGAACAAATTAAACCATCACGGTATACGAGCTGATGTATGGAAGCTTCTGAAAAATTATCTAAGAGATCGATCTCAATAATTTTTTTGGCGTTCCAAAAGACCTTGTTAAGAACTTTCACGAGAAGAAAAAGTAAACATTGGAGTACCTCAGGGTTCAATCCTGGGACCTATGCTTTTTATTATTTATGTCAATGATCTGAATGCATTAATAGAGGGAGCAAACTCTTACCTGTATGCCGATGACACAATCTTCTTGATCACAGCTAACTCTTCTGAAGAACTGAAGCTAAAGAAGGAAAACATGATGCGTGTCTCAGATCAGTGGATCAGTGCAAACAGATTGAGAAACAATACAGGGAAGACACAGACAATGAAACTCATGAAAGATGATACGACTGTTGAAACCTTGGGAGTAAATATAGATCCAAGACTTACTTGGAGGGACCACATAGAGGCGACATGCAGGAAGGCAGCGGCTGCTATCTACTCCATACAAAGAATGAAGAGTATAGCGACACAACAAACAACAAAGGTAGCGTATTTTGCAAGTTTCCATTCTGTTGCGACGTATGGTATTATCCTGTGGGCTGCAGCTAAAGATCTGTTCCTGTTACAAAAACGTGCAGTCAGGACTCTGTGCAACTTGAAGATGACTGATAGTTGTAGAATGTACTTCAAAGACCAAAGAATACCTACACTTCCATCCATGTATACAGGGTGATCTTTTTAAGTGTTTCATAAGACGTATTCGAGGAAGGAATTGATACAAATTAAAAATTTTGTACTTTTGGAGTACATGAACTCGATTTGTAAAATATTTTCAAGCGGAATCTACTTCCGGTTCTACCGGAAACGAATGAAAACTTCGTTATTTCAAATGTAACACCCTGTATATTTATATATACATATTTGAATTCTGCACTGATTTGCAGTATGATATGCGCAACCACTTCGAGCGATTGTTGAGTTATAGCCTGATTCTCAAATTTTTTGACAGAAAGATTGTCACAAATTAGTGTTTATATCTTCAAAATCCCCCATTGTAAGAATTTTTTTGCAACAGTGGAACAGAAGAAAATACGCTGGTACTGCTCCTTGTTTAAATTATGAAGAAATATTATGCAGGGTGCCTGAAACAGGGCTTCAAAGGGAGCCTCAATAAGACTATGAAATCTCATTTTTTGAATGGTTACCATTAAATTTTGTAATTCCGAGCGATTGCTCGTCAAACAGTAGTTAGAGAGTGCCAAACATTTCATGTCTTTAAAATGAGTAGTTTTGCCGTTATCGAATAAAATTCGAATTTCACGACTAAAGCCAGGATTCGCTCAGTCGAATTCATTGGTATGCACGTCTTTTTTAAGTAGGCTATGTTAGGAATTGTCATTCTTTCTTATTTTTATTGATCGAGCACTATGAAAAACATGCAATAATAATAAGCTAGATACCTACCATAGAATAGAATGATATAACAGAAGTCTGTGATAGCAGATAATGAATGATAACTAAATGAAAAAAAACAACAATTTTCTTAACAACAAAAAACTTTGACATAAATTCAATAATAGCTATCATAATAAATTTTCAAAATGTTGGCCCCTTCCTCCAAACATTTATTAATTCTTCTACGAACTTTGATTTTTTTGAAGGTGGAAAATGTGGTTCAAAGTTCTGACCACCCTTTCTAATATTTAAGAGGTAAGCAGATTTACGAAGATATGCTTAATACCCTTGGTGATCAATGTCCTTCGTATGCGACCGTGAAAAATTGGACTGCAAGCTTCAAAAGAGGTAAATTTTCCATTAAAGATGATGACCGATCGGGTAGGCCAGTTTCTGTGTCAGTCTCCGAAAATATCGATGCAGTTCATGACATGATTTTATCAGACCGTCGAATTGGGCTAAAACGGATATCTGAAGAACTGAAGATTTCATACGAACGCGTTCATCATTTATAGTTCACGTCAATTTGGACATGAGGAAAAATTTCTGCAAAATGGATCCCCAAATCTTTGAATGTTGACCAAAATCGTGCAAAGGTAGAAGCATCGCATCGCGTTCGATCTGTGCTCGATTTGAAAACGATGTAAACTTCTTGAACCGAATTGTTACTATGGATGAGACTTGGGTACATTTCTACGATCCAGAAACAAAGAAACAATCGATGGAATGGCGACACTCTGGTTCACCAAGACCTAAGAAGTTTCGTGTCCAAAAAACTGTTGGAAAAGTTCCTGCTTCAGTTTTTTGGGATTGCCATGGAGTAATCATGATTGATTTTTTGGATAAGGGTAGAAGAATAACTGTAGAAATTTTCGACATTACTGACCACTCTATGGGAAAAAATTGAAGAGAAAAGACGCGGAAAGCTATCCAAAGGTGTTTTGTTTTTACAGAACAACGCCCCAGTACACAAATCTCATGTTGCCATACAAAAAATTCGTGATTTAGTGTTAGAATTACTAGAACACCCCCCTTATTCACCAGATTTGGCTCCGTCCGACTATCATCTCTTTCCTCAACTGAAAAAAAGTTTGAAAGGTCGTAAATTTTCTTCCAATGAGAAGGTAATAAAAGCTGTGGAGGACTGGTTTGCAGAGCAAAAAGAAACATTTTTTTGAAAGGTCTAGAGACGTTGCAGGTTCACTGTAATAAATGTATTCAATTAAGAGGAGAATATGTTGAGTAATAAAATATTTTGACATTGAAATTTTGTTTGGTTCTATAGTAGGCTAAGAATTTTTCAATATATCCTCGTAAACACTAATTTGTGACACAAATTTGAGAATCAGGCTTCAAGTGGTTGCGCATATCATACATCAAAACAGTGAAGAATTGAACGAAGAATTCAAATATGTATAAATATACAGGTAGAACCGGAAGTAGATTCCGCTTGAAAATATTTTACATATCGAGTTCATGTACGAAAATACAAAATTTTGAATCACAATTCCTTCCTGGAATACGTCTAATGAAACACTTGAAAAAATCACCATGAATATTGGAGGTACTAAAGCATATGCACCAGAACATCACTAAAAAGAATATGAATGGTCATAGCTATAATACTAGTTAGAGAGATCAAATAAGAACAGAATTTCACCGAATAAAGAGGACCCAATGTTGCGCGGATCATTGGGGAACCAAACTATACAATCATACAGATATGGATAATGTAGTTGGAAACACTGGGGTCTTCTAGTCCAGTTGAACAGTGGAAGAATAGAAACCTCAGTGCGATTCGATATCGAATAAGCGGCTGGTCTAGTTTAATGGCAGTTTCGATCGTAGTGGGGATGCCTGGATCTCTGCTGCTCTTACTAGATCGTTGTGCTCTGGCATCCCCACTACAAACTGCCATAAAACAAGACCAGCCGCATATTCGATATCGAATCGCACTGAGGTTTCGATTCTTCCACTGTTCAACTGGACTAGAAGACTGCTCGAATTTTGTACTGAAACCCCAGGGTTTCCAACTACATTATCCATATCTGTATATCAAGCCAACTCAAAAGGGAGAATGGGAGATGATTCGCAGCCCTGCTGAAGAACCTATTGATGAACGAGCTGTATACTCCATCCAGGAGTTCCTCGAATTAGATTTGAGCTGAGTCTCATTTTGGAGTGTTGTATTTGTCTTGATTTTATATCATATTTGATACTGATCATGAAATGATTGTGACATGTCGTGTAGGTGTTTGATGACAAATATATCTATATACATATCTATCTATCTTCGACTTCTTCAGTAAAATTCATATTAATCTGCATTTTCAAAATTGGGAACAGTTGTCAAAACCGATCTCTATGGTCGAGAATTGAATCGCGTAGAAAATGTCAAAAATTCACGTCGTTTTACCCCCTCTTCTGGTCGCCCATGCCCTCGTTTGAATAGAACGAAAACAGTGCCGACGTCTTCGGGGGACAAGGGGATAAATGTCTAAGGCTCAGCTCTTGAAAATCCACCTGCCCTGTGTGGAAGTTCTATGTCTTTCTTAGTATTTAAGAAATTACTGATATTTGGCAACACCGCCTGTTCGAGAAAAAATCACCTTACGGCATTTTACACTGCCGATGCAATTCAAATAAATATAAAATCTAAACGCAGGTGGAAATATTCACAATCTTTTTTATTTTTTTCTCCAAAACTACTTCTTTGCCAATGCTGAAATTAAAACTGTAGGATGTCTTCAACATATACAATCACGAGACAAAATATTTTAAAAATCGGAGGAGGGGACCTGAACTAGAAATTGACCTCAATTTTTGGATATTCAGACCCAAGGAATTGAAGAAATTGATGGCGAGAACGTTACCTTGTTCCATCCTTCGAATGTTTTGCTTCAGTTTGTTGTTGCTTATTGTTTTACGAAAATGTATTTCAACCTCAGACAAGGGAAAGAGGAGACCTGGCATGTAATTCATAAATTCAGGAACTTTTGAAGCCAACATCCCGACCAATTTCCAATGAGTGGAACAGATGTAGCTGTTCTTGTTCCACGGATATCGCGCTGGCAACAATGCGGAAACTAGATTCGCGTGAATTCATTTGTCGCCAATGGCGTGGATCTGCCGTGTTGTTTAGGGGGAAGTGATACACCTCCGCGTGTCCAGATAAATTTACAGACTACTCCAACCTGTCAGTAAACGTGTACAGGAGGGATCCTAACCTCATAATTTAGTTTTGTGTTTACAAACAAAACCTTGTGAGAGTGTGAGTTTTGAGTTTTTGTTCGGCAGGGGGCGAATAACTTGCATTTGTTAATTATTAATAAGTGCCATGGACCTCATAGATGATTGGAATCTTATAGTTGATAACTATGATGAGGAGCTTCTCAATACGAGAAGACCTCATAATAATTCCCATCATTGGGATAATCTTAATGCATGGGACGATTTGGAATTTTACCAACGATTTCGTCTCAGTAAAACCTCTGTAATGAGATTACTTCCGCTGATAGAGAATGATAGGTATATCATATGAATCCAATAGGTAAGTAGCAATCAATTTTTAAATTTTTCCGCAACAGGAAAGGGTATTTTTTCTTGAATGTACAGGCAATTTGTGTTGCAGAGTACAATCCAGGACATTGTAACTCGCTGGCTAGGATCTGCCCACGATTCAAATATTTTTGATCAACCATCAATCAAAACCAGGTTTGTCAGAAATGAATTTGGTAACACAATTCTATTAGGTGATAGTGGGTATGCTTTGAGGAAGTACATGATGACCCCAATACAGAGCCCAAGGGATGAAGCTGAGAATTTGTTCAATGAATCCCAAATCAGAACAAGGGGAATAATAGAAAGAACATTTGGGATTTGGAAGAGACGCTTTCCATGTTTATCAAATAGGCTACAGTGCAAGCTACCATTTGCCCAAAATATTATTGTAGCTACTGCAGTGGTGCATAATATGGCAAGAAAAAGGTTGAGTAATATTATAATGCGTATTCAAAAGTATGTAATGCAAAATGAAAAAAAAAAGAATAGTTTCCTCTCAAATCATGCAATAAATATAAATATGTACAAAATATTTTATTCTTTATTTTCGTTATCCCTCAACATATTTAATTTGAGCTTATAAAGTTGCTGTTTCAGCAACAAATTGTCCTGTTCAAGTTTAATATTTTTCATTTGCTCTATATGTTGTTCTTCCATCTGTTGCACTCCTATTTCGATTTTTTTTAATTCAGCCGATGCAACTTCTTTTTGGATTTCTATTAATTCCTCTTGGGCTTTCTCATCTCTTGGTATTTTCCTTGAATAGGTTTGTTCTTTCCTCTAAATTTTATATTGAGGGGGGTCCTCAATGAGGTAGGGTTCCAAGAATCCCATTTATGATTGTTATCTGTAACGATCGAGTCAATTAAAAAAAAAAAAAAACAAAATGCATACCTTTTGTTGATGCTGGAACCTCATTTTCATCTGGGCTCCTCTTCGTTTCAAGGTATCCACTTGTTTCAGGGAGAGGATCAACCGATTAACACAAATTATTTCAGCATCATTAATTTCATCAACTGGTTCTTCATCATGAGTTTCATTTGAAACAAAAATTATAATGGAATGATTCGTTACCTTCATTCTGCTTCGAAAGAAGTATTGTTATCAAATTTCTTTACACCATAACAAGTATTTATATCGTTTATAAATCATCTCAATAACTTTCCACATTTACCTGCATCACAATCATTTTCTGACGGTAGGCCTTCTACACTGAGGGGAATAAATCCCATCAATTTTTCCTCTCATTCCAAAAATGTGTGTACCTCCTGTTTTGAACTCCTCGGCAACCTTCTCCAGGCAACCTACTAAGTCTTTGAACTTACCTTTTTCCATCAGTTTCTAGGCTCTGCAGATGGCGTTAGCCGAAACATGTTAGCAAGAATTATATAAATCAAGGGTGAATAAATATAACTGAATTTTAGACATTCATTTCAATAGTTAGGTACATTGATGTCTGAAACAGAATTCCTGATCGATCCGGCTTTTTTATTCATTTTGTAAGCAATTTAATTTTTCCTATTTGTATTAGAGTGAGTTATAGGTGTGAGAGTTATTATTCAATGTGAGTAGATAAACGGTATTACGATCTCCGAAGACGTCGGGTTGATTGTTCCAAATTCCCCTTTTTAGTGTCGATCACCCCACCCCCATTCAACCGTTCTATGTGCGACTGTTTCTCTCATTTTTTTATTTCAATGTGGTGATAAAAGCGATTCGACACAGAGTACGTGTCGAACCAAGTTTGTCATCCCCATAATTCAGAAGATACCTGCACATTGTAACAATGGCATTCTTGGACTTGACCCTCAACTTTCTCCACCGTCAAGGAAATTCCCGAATTGCAATAAACCTTCAAAGAATATCAGTTACTTTCAGGTACAAGGGACTAGAAAGATTTGGGAGGCGCAAGTCCACGGAGCCCATTGGGCAGGTGTATAAATACCTCAAACATAGGTAAAACCAGACAGTTGTTACTTAGACTAGTTAGCAGTTATCGACGACAGTCGAAACGTTCTTGTAACTAGAACCGATCTCCCGATGAATAAACATATTCCTTCGTTTCCACAAGTGTTTTAATGTTTCCCGTAAACGCATACACCTCATCAATAACATAAGCAGCGGTATTCTTTACTATCTGAATAAACCTTTTATCAATACAACTCTGTTAGTAAATTTTAGAGTTGTTACTGTTCCGCAGGGTATTTTCAGGGGTAGAAATTTAACAGGCTCCCAGTTTAAGATCTGCTTTCTTTTCACTTAAGAATCCCCCGTCTCTACTGTAGCAAGCCGCGTCTACCCTAGCTGGTAGCTTGATTACCAATCTCAGCATTTTGAGGTTACAATTGCTTGTACTTATAGAGGCGATTTCCCCACCATCATAATTGGCTGGAACAGGTATCATTTCAATTTCTCATGACAAATTATCTATAGAAACCCTTGGGAAGTCTAGGATTCACCTTGATTGGTCTAATTTTGACACTTTTTGCAGGGGAGATCCACTGTCTAACATGAAAGTTCAGTTTAGCAGTCCAAAAGAAGCCATCGAATATTGTGAGAAGAATGGTTATCAATGGTATATCCAGGAGAGCAAACTAGAAAAAGAAGTGAAACCAAAATCCTATGGAATCAACTTTTCTTGGAACAAGCGTACCCGAGCTTCAACAAAATAAAAAATTATAGTTAAAAATAATTCGGAACAAGAGTTAAGAACACCATGGTAATATTAGTTGTGAAAATGTATGTCAGATTCAGAAATAAATAATTCTTCGAGTCGATAAATGTTTTATTTTAAATTCAAAAGCTATAACTTCCGATAATAGATTTGTACACAATTCTACATTTAAGTAACTCCTCTATATTGTTCAAAATTAACAATGATATTAAAAAATATCTTGATAAAGGCAATATATGTTGAATTTATCACCAGCAACATCCAAAATGGCTAACAAAACCATCAATCAACATATGAGGATCAGAAATGAATATGACAGTTATAGAGAATGTTAAATTTTTGTGATGAGAATATATATTTATTTATTCATTTTAAAATATAGAAATAATCATCTTGATTTCAACATAAATATACAGGGTGTTCCTTAATTGAACGTACAAACGAAAAGGGGAGATTCCTTAAGTAAGTTAAAGAAAAAAAAGTCCCATATAAACATGGGGTCGCAAACGTTTTGTCTTCGAGATACAGCAAAGTGTTGAAGTTTGAGAGTTCTCAGTGTTCTCACCACGTGACATGGCAATTTCACCTGTTAGTTTTCCTCCAGAATTTTTTTTTGGTGTGCAACTATTGATTTGAAAAAAATGTGAAAAGAAGCTTTGTTGTTATACTAAACTTTTCGGTCTCTTGTAGTTTTGTCGTATCTGCCACCGATTAAGAGAAGAAAAATGTTGAACAATTCTCTCGAAATAATTTGGATTTTTCCGAGGATTTAGAGAGAATCGTTCAATACTTTTCTCTCGAAATCGGTAGCAGATACGACAAAACTACAAGAGATCGAAAAGTTTAGTATAACAATAAAGCTTCTTCTTACATTCTTTCAAATTAACAGTTGCTCACCAAAAAAAACTTGAAAAAAATTCAAACTTCAACACTCTGTATCTCGAAAACGAAATGTTTGCGACCCCATGTTTATGGGACTCTTTTTTCTTAAACTTACTTAAGAAATCTCTCCTTTTCGTTTGTACGTTCAATTTAGGAACACCCTGTATTTACGCTCAGAAAATCATGAAATATCAATAACATTTCTGAAATATATACAAATACTGTGAAGGGATAATTCAAAATTTCTAGATCTTCTTCAATGAAGTGGTTTATTCACTGGGATTCAATTTTTTTTTGTTTTATTATGTTAGGTTAATGTCCAGAGGCGAAAATTAGATACTTTTGATGCAAGTGGAGAAATAAAAATTTATTGGAGATTCTGACGAAGAATAATCCAGGGGTAATTATCAAATAATGTTAAATTTCTGCACCTCATATCCATTGACGAACAATAATTTGGCTAATCATCATTTACACATTTTATAAATATTTTGGCATTAAACTTTTTCAAATATCATTCATAAATTGCAACAGATTATATGATAACAATATACAAACGAAGCATATAGGAGATTTAATGGTATACTTTATCTGTGAATTTAGTATTTTAATTAATATCTATCACAATCCAATGAAAGTATCATGAAACAATACTTCTGAAATTATTTTCTCAAGCTCGAATTCACACAGGTGTAGATAAACATGGTGGTCTAAATAGTCACTGAATTATAAAGAGATGAAGTTATTCGTTTTGCATCGGAAAAATTAATTTTGGTGCATCGCTTAATGAGATATATGGTTTTGTACAGTTTACAGTTATGGGCGGGTTGTAACTAAGTGGGTTAACCTCTGGTTTCCGTTGACCGTTGGTTAACGTGGTTGTATGACAGAAATCTTGAATTGACTTCACCTAACTTGGTAGGTTAACCATTGGTTTCAAGACCAACTGGTTAACAACCTGAGTTACAACCCGCCCTCAGCTGCATCAAAATAACCAACTGGTCAATATTCTGAACATATTCATACCTGTTTATGTATGAATTGGAATACCTTTTTGATTCCAACATTTATTTTCATGATATTTTCTCTTGATTCTTTTTTCTGAGTGAATCACCTATTCCACAACTTAAATTATTATAGAACTCATATAGAATATTCATCCAAAATGTTTACTACGTACTAGGGAATCAATAATCACCCGGAAATGTTACTGTTACAAAATAGATTACAATTTATCTGTACCCTTTGTATTTTTGAAAAATTAGCCCATCAAGCAATTGAATGAAAGCAAAATAATAAATAATGATACCTCTCTCTAACAACTAGGCACACATATTTTCTTTCTGTCCAAATTTAAGTATGTTACAACTTAGCTATATCAGATTAATAATTGCATGCTGTGCGACCGCTATAGCAATAGGAAATAGGAAAATTCACGTTCGTTAGGTCCGTCCAGTAGGGACATATATAATAAATGAGAGAAATGGACTCGCAAAGATCTAATTCAAGAAGTAAATTGCCAGAACTTCAAAGTAAGTACTTGCGAAATACCGTAGGGTGAAGTGAATGTACGTAGAGATCTAATTTTCGAAGGAACGTCTGGGATGAAACGTAGACATTTACCCGCTAGGTGTATTGTATGTAGTATTACATTGTACTCAGGAGTTCCTGCTAGAGAGAGTGATATAAGCTCTTCCGTTTCATTTGGTTGCTACGGTAAGAGGGGATATGTGACACTGATGACTGCTAAGAAGCCAGAAACCGGTCTGTTATTTTCCTTCTGCGGTAGCAGCACGTTCCGGCATTTACTTCTTGAATTAGATCTTTGCGAGCCCATTTCTCTCATTTATTATATGTCCCTAGTGGACTGTCCTAACGGACGTGAATTTTCCTGTTTTTGATTATTATACTTGTCCGGTTTGTTATTTTTTTCTTGTTAAGAGTCATCTGGTCGTAAGTTCTGCGTTACTTCGATGAAGTACTTATCAAATTTTTCTACCACCTCTTCCAAGCTGACTATTAATTACACTAGATGTTGAGACTTGAATATTTGTAATGATATTGTCTATGCAGGTGGCAGAGTGGGCTGTTATTCGAGTTTGTGCATGAATAGTCAGCTTGGTCCCAAAGCTTTCTGTTATGAACTTGAATAATGCAACTATTTTATCTTCATTAGAGATTTTGTTGATATTGAAGTCACCTGCTACGACGAAGTCAACATTTGGGTTACTTAGCATATCTGATAATGTGATATACCTTTCTATGAAAGCATCAATATCACTTTCAGTTCTGGAAGGTGGTCTATAAATACAGATCACTATTAGTTTACCATTTTTTTTATCTTAGTTCGCATGCTGAGCATTCAAAAATGTTGGTTATACTTAATTTCTGTATGTCAAGCCTTTCTTTGCATTCTAGTGTTTTACGACAAAAAAATTGCACTGCCTCCATATTTGGATGTGGTTCGGCAGAACTTTGAGACAAGTTTGTAATCATTTAGGTGGACATTATCTATTTCATCCTCACTTTTCCAGTGTCAGTGCAGCAATATCAGCATCTTCATCGGTAAGAATCTTTCCTAGGATGTTTATAGACGAGGTGATTGATTGTATATTTTGGTGAATGATATTAATGCTTTTATGTCCATTGATGTTTTTACTGCCTGTCAACCTGCCTTCTAAGCCAAATGCTTGCTAAATGAAACGAAATTATGGCATGAAGACTTATAGATGCAGAATGGACAAACTTGCGCAATTAACTGTGAAAGGAATGATTGTGGATGGTTAAATGAAAAAATAAATTAATCGATTAATATACGTGTATTTTTTCAAATTTATTTGTGTGGCAATACCTCACCTGCCTCCTAGGACAAGCCTCCACTGATTTGTTGAGATTGTGAAGGTGATTCACGCAGAAAAGTTTCAGGAGAAAATATTGTTTACTCCACAAAATATGACCTCGGAGCAATGATTTTGATCAAATCAACTATTAATTTTACGGAGATTAATTTATTTAATTGAGGCGTTTGGTATAGCGTTTCATAAATTTTCAGATTTCATTGTAACCTCGGATAAATAGGAATGCTATGTTTCTTATTTATTTGATATTGTAACGAACTTAGACTATAGAATATAGTCTAAGCTAACCAACGTTCAAAAAACTCTTGATGATTTGAAGGTACTGCTTATAGCTTATTCTGAACTCAAGAAGATATATGGACAATCTAAGTAGGTACTACCTACTTACAAAAGTCGCCAGAATTCTTATTGAACACAATTTTTTGAGCGCTCGTTATAGTTTGTTTCTATTTAGGCCACAGAATGTTCTGAACCACACATGAGCACTTATATGAGTATTTACAATGATATATGTATATATAATTGATCTGGCCCCATGGGAGTTGTGAGTAGCATGCATTTACACTAATTATTAATCATCAATTATTTTCATTTAATCCTATAAGAGAACCCAGAGGAGTGCAAAAATTCTGATTTTGGAAGTTGAAAAGAGGATTTTTTTGATTGTCTTGAATAAATGTCAAATTTCTAATATTTCTATGTAAGATATGTGGAAAATCTTCATTCAATTTTTAATTTCACAACCGTAAGCTTTCTTTTGTGCAATTTATTCTACAAATTATCAGCGTAAAACTAACTTTAGGCCTTTACTCATCGAGAATACTAGAGAATGGAAAAATAGCTAAAGCGAAAAATATTAAATTTTTTTAATGTAGATTTCAACTCACTATAAGTCCTCACTGAAAAATTAAAATTTCATGAATTCATTTCATATTTTAGATATTTAGATGTATTATCAGCTTCTTAAGCATTATTCACCATAAAATCCTCTGTAAGCTCAAGATAATTTTTCAGCCTGACCAACTGATATTCTATATTTCTATTGCACTTTTATTCAGTAAGATATAAAATGGTTTCAAAAGTTCAAAACTTTTCTGAAATTATGCATACAAAATTCGATACAAGGTTTTAAGATCGTCTTATTCGGAATATATTCTGATTCTGAGATAAAATTCATTCACTGATTGTACATATACCTACTCTCAGTGACATGAAAGGAAATTGTAATTCATTTAATTGACTTATAATTAATCAATTCACTTGTTAAAGAATGACACCTCATCTAATGGTAATTATAATATCCACTGTACAATTTACCTAATTGAAATTTATTTACAGTCATGCTTTACGCATTTTAATTAGAATTAACCCACTTTACCATTTTACAAGAATTCGAACTGAAACGTAAATAATTAAAAATTTATTCTATTCTACTTATTGTTAATATTCGATCATCTTATACAGGGTGTTTTCCAACTGAGGAGACACAGATATTCATTTTTATTTTCAAACGGACATAAAATCTATTTTTTTTTCGTAGAATTAACCTATAATATGTATATACTATAATACATCCCATCGCCTCTGAACTCGTAAAACCCCACTCTGGTAATTAGCGGGTAGGTGTTAACAGAATATCATGAGCCGGGGTATCAGTATATGAATACCAAGCATGGGAGGTACCTACCATGCATTTCTATATTATGATATCAAGAATTATGAAATTTCGCGAAACTTTTAATTCAGCTGAAATTCAGTAGAGAAAAACATTATGTAAGAGTGTAAGAAGGAGAAAAATAATTATCAACAAAATGAAATTACTGCTAGAATTGTTCAAACTGTCCACATTGAATGTCAAAACACATTTTTTACATTGAGGCGAGTCATAAGCATTAAAGCATACATACAGGTGGGAATGATTTGATTTATTATTATTATTATTTATAGAAACAAGAGTTAAGGTTTAACCCATAAACTCAGAAACTAAAGAAAATATAAAACGTTCAAATGTTGATACCTAACTAAATATAAATCAAGATATTAACTGAAAAGAAAATTTCCATAAACATCCACATTTATTGATACTTAACTAACTGAATATAAACCAAGATATAAAATGAAAAGAAAATAAAATTCACCGCGCATTCGCTATATCATTAGTCCACCTCTGTCCAGAGAGTTTATATTTATAAAGCCCAAGATAGAGAAGGTTACGCCTTACGCCATCCTCATTCTACATAAACCAATTGTTTCATGCGTGCCAGAAGGCATAGGTCCAGTAAATTTAGGTCAGTTAACCTTGCATGCCAGTTCACTAGATTTCTTCATTGAAATGAAAAATGAGCTCGAGATAATTAATTTTAATTCAGAAGAAATTTTTTTTACACATATTGATACTTTTTCTACTTCTTTTCAGCTGAATAAAAAATTCGCTGAATAATGTATGTTATCTTAGGAACGAAACGCGGTAGGTAGGTACACGAGTTATTTAGATTTAGTATGAAATGAAAACATGTTCACAATATTTCCGCTTCAGTTGGGAAACACCCTTTATATCAATAAGTGCCTAAAGCAACCTACCAAAATGAATGGGAAATATAAGAAGGATAGCTATTTCAAAAATTGGTAGGTAACTCAATAAGTAATGAAATGCTTAAGAATCTCTAGTTAATTTTCTTCAATTGCTAAGAAATTTAACATTACCACAATCAAAATATTAAGTGCAGAGAGTGACCAATTCCTGAATAGCCAAAAAAAATATGGTTTCAATTATCAGTTTATCAGTGATTCATGATAGCCGATGTTATATTTTTTAATATAAAAGATGCTCATATTATTGAATCGTTTATACTTTAGGTTTCCCGGCGAAGAAATACGAGAAGGGACTGAAAAAATAATCTGAGATGTAACGAGCGAACAGGTAAATTTGTGATCAAGTACTCAAGTAGGCTGGCATATTTTGAAAATATCTTGCAATAACGACATTATTCTTAAGCTGCAGAATGTTTTGTCCACCCACAACATAAATATATTATGTACTATTACTTGGGAATTTACGTCTGTGAAATATACAGTCTGTATTTAAGGTGAGACTTTCCTTTTGAAAGATGTTAGACCTCATCAAAATAAGTCATTTTACCCAAAAAGTTTATATGAATTATGCCCCTGTTTCGATAAAATGAAACTCGAATATTTTCTAGATTCTAGGTGAATCTGTAAATTCCTCAGTCCGAACCTGCTCCCTCGCTTGCTCCTCCGCAGATATCGACATCTCTTGTTTTTTGTCTTCTAACAAATTTCCAGAAAATTCTAGTGCGCAGAACAGATTATTTTGCCAAATGCCGCGTTTTTATAAAGGACCCCGCACACTTACTTAGGAAAAGCGGGACCAGTGAATTTTCCCCATTTTTACATATTATATTTATATCAACCTTAAGAACAATATATCAGATTTTCACGAAGGTCTTACATCCGGTTTGTTCTATAGGGCGTTCCAAAATTGCAGCTACGGAAAAAGGAATCTTCAAATTTTGATGATAATTCTTCTAATTTTCAGAATTTCATCATGATGTCTTGGGTTCTGAATAACAAGATATCAAGGATATCCAAACAACACCCACCACGTTAAGTTTCGTTATACAGGCTGTTCCATGAAGCTATATAAGTAACTGAATGTAACTTGGTAAGTGACTCTGGGACCACCCTGAGTTTTTCAAAATATGATACCATGATGTATGTCCACCTCTGTAGGAAGTTTCATTAATGTTAAAAAAACAGTTGCAAAATTATTCAGGTTTAAATTCGGATTTCATACAATTTTTCTTTAAAACTTATCTGTAGTTGGGATTGCTGTCAAGGAATATAGGTTTTCATCCAGTATAATTATTATGATAGGTATTGACGGTCGGTCCAAAGGTGTTTTTTTTTCAGGAATGTACAAGATGGACATAATTCGGTGTCACTAATCTCCTCATTTCGCTATCTCAAAATCTGTTTATATAGAAAAACAGTATTATCATTCCAGGTTGTTGTATCTTCGAGCACTCTAAGGATGCATATTTTTTTAAATATTATACCATAAAAGTATGTCGACCTTTGTGAAAAATTTCACTCGTGTATGAATAATTGAAAGATTGTTGCCAGATCATTCAGGTTTTAGTTCAATATACACCATTACTTGAAATAATCATTATCAACAATTTGCATAAAAATGTATTGGCACAAAATATGAAATCTATTAATTCCAATCTTAAAATAGGGTTATTAACACGACTGATTAAACAATTGAAAGATTTAACAGTTGAAAGACTGAAGATTTTAGCTTTATATTTGTTACACCACTATTTAATCTAGGACAGTTACTGAAAAAAGTCATGGAATAATCATTCCTACATTCAAGATAGAACTCAAGAGTTGAGTAGAGGGGTACTTAATATTTCGCATATGTCGTATCCAGGAAACCAGAGTACGCTTGTTATGTGAGAACATGTCCCCAGGGTTCTGGCTCTAGTAATGGTTTATATTGAACTAAAACCTGAATTATTTGGCAACAATCTTTTAATTATTTATCCACGAGTGAAATTTTTCACAAAGGTCGACATACTTTTATGGTATAATATTTAAAAAAATATGCATCCTTAGAGTGCTCGAAGATACAACAACCTGGAATGATAATACTGTTTTTCTATATAAACAGATTTTGAGATAGCGAAATGAGGAGATTAGTGACACCGAATTATGTCCATCCGGTACATTCCTGAAAAAAAACACCTTTGGACCGACCGTCAATACCTATCATAATAATTATACTGGATGAAAACCTATATTCTTTGACAGCAATCTCAACTACAGATAAGGTCTAAAGAAAAATTGTATGAAATCCGAATTTAAACCTGAATAATTTTGCAACTGTTTTTTTTACATTTATGAAACTTCCTACAGAGGTGGACATACATCATGGTATCATATTTTGAAAAACTAAGGGTGGTCCCAAAGTCACTTACAAAGTTACATTCAGTTACTTATATAGCTTCATGGAACAACCTGCATAACGAAACTTAACGTGGTGGGCGGTGTTTGGATATCTGTGATATCTTGTTATTCAGAACCCAAAGCATGATGAAATTCTGAAAATTAGAAGAATTATCATCAAAATTTGAAGATTCGTTTTTCCGCAGCTGCAATTTTGGAACGCCCTATAGAACAAACCGTATGTAAGACCTTCGTGAAAATCTGACATATTTTTCTTAAGGTTGGTATAAATATAATATGTAAAAATGGAGGAAATTCACTGGACCCGCTTTTCCTAAGTAAGTGTGCGGGGTCCTTTTTCAAATTGAACATTTCATATAAGAAATTTTAGGTAAAATGACTTATTTTGACGAGTTCTCTCACCTGTCAAAAGAAAAGCCTCACCTTAAAATACACCCTGTATATAAGAGAAAATCATTAATCGTTATTCCATGATAACCGATGCTGGTAATGAAGTAATGATAAATGTATAAATAAAAAAATGAAAATTCGAAAAAAGGCTGATAGTATAAAATAGAATTCAATTAGAGTAGGTGTTCAAAATGTCCTCCGCTTTCACGAATAAGTACACAAGTCTATCCTTTTTTCTAATGATTCCAGTAATCTTCTGAACTAGATGCAATGTTTATTGTATCTGAAAATAAACCTGAATTTATTGAAAAATATAAAATGATGAAGATCTTTTATAATTCTGCAGTAATATCTGATAGGTAGTTGTTAAACTCGTCCCGCATAAAAAAAACGAAAATAAGAAAGTAATTTTTATATAAGCCTAAAATTGTTCAGCTACTCACCTAGATTTGTTAAAGGTTTGAATTAGTTGAAAATATTCAAAAAGTCCAAATTTTCTATTATAGTTGAATGTGAACCTTACATAAAATATGAATTAAGAGGTGACTGATAGATTGGTGTAGGTACTGAATATCCTTTTCATTTTGTAATAATTTCTCATAATGTTTCACTTATTGTAGATTTGACTTGTTTCCTCTTCTTTATGTATTAGTGTATGTAAATGATTTGGGGAATAAAACTAATATATTCTTTCCATTCTATTTTAAAACGACTCAGTAGCGTCATTGCTTATAGTTTTTGAGTCGATTCATTTTTTATAGAAGTGTCTAGTAAGTTTTCATATTTTCGACATCTTTTTTAATCGTACCTAGTAGGCTATGGAAAATCGAACCTCAATAAGGAATTGTCGTCAATTAATGTGAGATACTGTATTTTATCGTGTTCATATATTATTATATTCTTCATCTGAATATGGAAATACTAAATCCATGTTCTTTTTTTTTGTTATCTGAAATTTTTTCAGATTTCGATAAGTAGAAAAAAAACCCTTCAGATAATATTGTAGCAAACATTTTGTGTCCGAGTTTTATTCGTTTATTCGGCATAATTCCCTCAAATCGATGACGGTTTATTTAAATTTCCGACAAATTTTCTTCTTGATTAGGATTAAACTGTAGATATTGGGATTGGCATCATCATTATGATATATCGAAGACATCAATTGTCATTTCATAGATTGAGTGGTTGGAAAGAAAAAAAAATTATCTCAATGGTGAAGTTACTCAAAAGACAGAAAGGAAATGGATAAGAGAGTGTGAGTGATTATCTACTCTCAATTATGGGGCAAAATGCAATAGGTTCTGACATCAAAAAGCTCTCGAGGGAGAAAAAATACCTTGATTCATCTGCCGTTCCCATCATCACACTTAATATTTCCCACTTTCAATTGGTAGATATTCTTATCGATTTAATTATTACTATGAAATCATACAAGTCGAGATCTCGTTATTAGGCCTTACAGCTTGACGTCTATGAATCTTGCATATTTATCTACCCTACTATCCAAGTTACAGTAAAAAATTATTGCGTTAACCGTCTAACATAAAGTTCAGATCAGCTGTCCCTAACAGTGCTATTCGAACTAAGAGCTGAATCAACGATAATGTCACTCAAAATTTCATCACTTTTATCTTGTTTCACCTGCTCGACCCTGAGTTCAGGAGCAGCCGTTTCTAGTTCTGGTTCATGATACTCCTCGCTCTCTCTATGCACCAGCACTTGGACAATTGTAGCTTCACTCTGTTGCCTCTGAAGCGAAGGTTTGGTGGCAACAGAGTCTGGAGAAGCTTCCGTGACCAGTATGCTAACGTCCGTGGAGTTCTGTGGTTCGCTACCTGCTCTATGAGCTGGAGAGAGCATGGATGAGGGACGTGTTTTGCATGAGCCCCCTCTTTTACGTCGTATTATACTTCCGCGTTTCGGTTTCGTTTCCTCCGCCATGGCCGGGTGAAGGGTTTGACTGGTGGTAACGATGTTTCTTTTTGGAGCGGGAGGGGACTGGGAGACGTCTTCGTTCTCTACGGCGTCTTGGTGTCTGAGGAAGAAGTTGTAGATGCTTCTTCTACGAGGCTGTTGGGTCGGCGTTAGAGCGTCACCCTAAAAAGTGAGTTGAAAAAAATTAAAAAATTGTGGTCAAAGGATATTGTCACGAGAATGCCTTTGATGCTACTGATACAAAATTTGATCTTGGCACTATACAGGGTGATTTCGGAGGAGACCGTTCTAATAACTTCGAAGATAAAGGAGGGGTCCGAAAAGTATCAATTTCCAAAATCGCCCTGTATCTTATAAACGGAAACAGTAATGCAAAATCTGAAAAGGCCAACTTGAGTTTCACAAACAAGTAGGACAGGACCGTGAAAACCGCAAGGCTCTATCTTAAAAACAATCGAAAAACCTGGCTGTCTCACCCAAAATGGGATGCACTGTTCAGTATGTACTTTCATTCGCCTTAGGCTTCTCAATGCTAATTTTAAGACATTCAACTCAGAATTGGCTCGACGGATTCATTTAATTTTTTTAGGATAGACTCGGATGGGAATTATCAATCGATCTGTTATTTTATTTTTGGAAGAAAATATTTGAGGAAGAATACTGATGAATTGAAGACTGAGATAAATAGTGTGAGGGAGGAAATGAAGGAAAAATAGAAACAGTGGCAGGGGGAGAAGAAAATTTTGGAGGAAAGAATTAAAAAACTCGAAGATATAGCTGAAAAAGAGGATAGAAGGAAAAGAAAGAACAACATAATTGTGAAAAACTAAAAAGTACCTGATGGAAGAGAAGAGAAAGCGATCAAGAAGTTTATGGCAGAAAAATTGGAAACAAATGTTGAGATTACAAGGGCATTCAAGATAAACAAAGGAAAGAAAAATGAAATGGTTTTGGCAGAGGTTCAGGACTGGAATCAAGAGCAGAGTATAATGAAGAACACAAATAAGTTGAAGGGGCAAGCTGCAATCATAGAAAATGATCTGACCGAAAAGGAGAGAAAGATCCAGAGACAGATAATAGAAATCAGTAAACAAGAAAAAGACAAAGGAAAGATTGTTAGAGTTGGATATCAACGGATCAAAATTGATGAGAAAGTATATTTTTGGGACCAAGATGAGCAGGGTATGATAGAGATAGATACAAAAAAAGAGGTCGTCAAAAAACTTATAGACGTAAAAACTGACTGTAGGACTCATACGGCGAAGACACGGCAGAACGATAAGAGAAAAAGGATGACAGTCAAACAAAAACAGGAGAATTGGAAGTTGGGTACATGGAATGTGAGAGGTTTGAATGGTAAGGAATTAGATTTGGAAGTGGAATTTGAAAAATATGATATAGATATACTGGCGCTGACGGAAACTAAGAGAAAAGGTGAGGGGCAACAATTTACGAAAAATGGACATTTACTGGTATATAAAGGAGTCGAAAAGGAAAAACATGGGGGAGCAGGTGTTGCATGTCTAATAAACAAAAGGTAAGTAATGCTGTTGATAGATGGGAAGCTGTCACAGAGAGGATACTGATATTATATGTGAAAAGAGGAAAGGCAAATATGTCTATTATTGTAGTGTATGGCCCTAATGAAGATGCACATAAGAGAGAGAAGGATGAATTTTGGAATGAACTACAATTAGTGACCGAAAAATGAAGAGGAAAAATCATGGTTTGTGGAGACTTCAATGGGAGAGTTGGAATGGGTGGAGCGAAGGATGATATAGTTGGAAAGTATGGAGAGGCAAAGAGAAACAACAATGGAACAAGGCTTTTAGATTATTGTAGAGTTAATGATATAATAGTAACAAACACCTTTTTTGAACACAAAGATAAACATAAGTTTACCAGACAGGGACACGGGTTGAATGAGAGATCTATTATAGACTATATATTAGTAGAAAAAGGCAACAGAAGGGAAATTGAAGATGTAAGAGTATATAGAGGAGCGGATATTGGTAGCGATCACTTTTTGTTGATCGCCAACATAAGAGGAAATGAAGATGATAAAAAACATGGAAATGTACAACGAAATGAAAGATATGAGAAAATAAGAAGTTAAAAACTGAGGAATGAAAACATGGCAAAAAAATATAAGGATATAGTGACTCAAAAATTGAATGGAATTGAGTTGGACACGGAAATAAATGTTGGAGAGTTATGGTACAGATTCAAAACAGCCCTACTAGATTCAGCCAAGGAAGTGTGTGGTGGCGTAAAAATCAATAGGAACAAAAAATGTACATCTTGGTGGAACACAAGAGTGAACAATCACATAAGAGAAAAAAAAGAAAGTTGGCATAAATACTTACAGAATAGAACACCCAATAACTACCAGAGATATAAAGAAAAAAGGGAACTTGTGAAAAAGGCTGTAAGGGAGGAGAAAATGAAAAGTTGGAGGGAGTTTGGAGAGAGAATGGAAAGAAATGCAGGAGACAATCAAAAGTTATTTTATAGAGTATTGAAGAACATGAGAGAGGGTAAGCAGATCGGAAATGCATCTGTCAGGTCCAAAAAAGGAACATTATTGACTGAAGATCAAGAAATAATGGGTAGGTGGAGGGAGCATTTCATGGAATTACTGGGGGGAGAAGAAATTGAAAAGGATCGAAGAAGATTTCATGATGAAAGAACGGATGATTTGTGTGAAGGCGACGAGAAAGATCATATAGAAATTGTTGAGGTGAATGAGGCATTGAAGAGAATTAAAAATGGAAAAGCATCTGGAAAAGATCAGATAACTGCTGAAATGTTGAAGAATATGACAATATGACAATTCGAGTGTTGCGAGTGTTCATACACCTCTGCTCTATATCAAAGAATTAAGTGGTTTGAAAGCGACTGAAATTTGTTTAGTTTTTACCAGGGTTGATGTTAATTGGCTGAGGTAATAAATTTGATCTTTTTCGGGGGATTTCGGTTTGGGTTTTTCTTGACTGCAAGTATCTTTTTTTTCCGCGAAGTTATCTTTCTATCCTTGTTGTTATTTTCAACGGTATTTCTTCAGACATCCACGCAGCGCTGACGCGTTGATTCTCCCCCCTACTCTCCTAACCGGTTGCTGTCACGAGCCGCCTCGCTTCGCTACTTGTATGCGCGACTTCCAAGGAGGGAGGGGAGCGTTGTGGATTTCAATTGATTCCAACTCGCGAAGAGATCGCGATTTCGGTAATTGCAGCATTGATTCTTCTCTTTATTTTGGCACACTGCGGACTTTTACACTCATATTCTTTCAATACATCCTTTCCTCTTGTAGAACCTCTCCATTCCGTGGCCTTCCCATCTGTGTATCAAGTCTCTCTTATCAGTCCAAGGGAGTGAATTGCGTACTCTCCTTCCCCATATCCTATTTTTGCTTATCGAGATGCCGAAGTGTCATATATGTTCTAAACAGACAGCGTCCCGACGCTGCGTTAGTTGCGCAAAATGCAAAAACATCTTTCATCTGGACTGCGTCAAGTTATCATCGGGGGAATTGGCCGGTGTGGACGACGGATGGGTTTGTGGGTGCTGCAGTAGGGAGACTCGAGTACTACGCAGTCAGTCGGTCTCCTCGCCTCTTCCATCGGTGGAGGGGGGCTCTTTGGGCGATAGTGATCGGCCACTCGACCCAATGAATATCGATCAGTTCGCTTTAATCATGTCTAAACTCAACGAGATATCTTCCGACATTTCTACAATTAAAGCCACTCAACTCACCTTGCAGTCTGAAATATCTGACTGCAAGTCGATTCTACAAAAACATGCAGGAGAAATCAGTGGTCACGGCGAAGCTCTTGCTGATCATTCGGTTACGCTGGCCAAACACGATGCCGACATTATATCCTGCGGCGATAAAATACGCGATCTTTCTTCAAGTCATGATCTGCTTAAGGTGAACTTGAATTCTGCCTGCTTAAGATTGTCCAATGTTGAGAAGACCTTCAATTCATCTGCTCAGGACTCAACACAGACAGAATATGCACCTAAACCCACTGAAATACTCGATCGTCTGAGGAGATCACATAACATTGTGATTCGTGGTATTCCGGAATCTATTGTGTCGGAGGACACAGCGGTTGCTTCGCAGATAATTGATTACGTTTCTCCAGAAGCAAGCATCCATCGCATCTCTGTTGAGAGATATGGTCGTTTAGCTGGTGATCGCCCAAGAATGCTCAAAGTAACATTCACTAACCCGATGGTTGTCACAAAGTTGCTGCGCAATAAAAAAGTCATTAATATTTTACCAGCTTGGAAGAATTTCAGTATTTCTGATGACAAAACACCTTTACAAGTGAGGGAACTTAACCAGATGCGTGAGGAGCTCAAGCGTAGGAAGAAAGCGGGAGAGACCGATATCGATATCAAGTACCTACGTTTCCGGTGTTCCTACGATAATAAAAATTCCTGTGAGCCCAAAAAACTAAATCTTCTGCACGAGTGGTCGGTCGCTTACACCAACGCTCAGTCTCTCTGCTCAAAATATCTGGAACTGCTTGCATTTGCCAAAACCTATCAGCCTACATTTGTTCTTGTTACCGAATCCTGGTTGCGTCGGGATGCGGAGCTGATCGAGAGGTTTCAGAGGCGGGTCACGCGGCTGCCCTACGGTTTACGTCGACCAGATTACGAAACGAGGCTCGCGTTGATGGACAGGACTTCGTTTGCAGCTCGTAGGACTCGTGGAGACCTGATAATTTCGTTTCGTGCTATTCGGGGGCTTTTCGGTGCGGACTTGCGGGGTCTGTTCAAGATCAACCGGGACGAACGATTGCGTGGTCACTCGTTCAAGCTGGAGAAGGAAAAGTTCGCTACAATCCAGAGACAGTACTTTTTGCCAAACCGCGTGTTTGACGCTTGGAATAATATGCCCGGAAGCATATTTCCGTTCCCTATACAGTCAGCGCGACAGGGCCCGTATTCTCGGCGAGTGATATTTCGGTGCGTATACGTTTGCCATACATAATTACACTGAAAACGTATACGCACCGAAAGATCACTTGCCGAGAATACGGGCCCAGGACGCTCTCACCGTATAGGAAACGGAATGCACAATGGAACACTCCGTTTCCTAGCAGATATGCGCGATGTGCTCACTGCCCTGTTAGTCTTCTGGGTGCCGATGGGACAAATTGCAAATTATTAATAAAGTTTTCATACTTTCTGTATAGCTTAATTAGGTAGAGTCTACCACATTTTTCCCCTGTGAACATTTTTATAGCCGCGGATTTTTTTCAGCAAACCTCTCGAAAGTCGACCATATTTTCATTTTTCTTGAATCAAACATACTCTTTTTTCTAAAATGCAATCATAAGAACAACCTTGGAGAAATGAGAAAACATGATTGTCTACCAACATAAACATGACTGATGATCGCATTTTTTCAAAGTAATACCCTTCCGAATTTTTCAGAATCGGTTGATACGACCATATGAAGTATGAAAATGCAATTGTGCGACAAAAAAATGTGGCGATTTCCTTGTCCGACAGATGAAAATCGACGATTTTTTTGAGGTTTTAAATTCATTAATATTTACCGGACAAGAATGAATTTATATTTTAGAGAGATTTGTTTAATAGAAAATACAACTGTCCACCAAATGAAATGCGGCAAATCCTTAGTCTAGTTGAATATAATGGTTTTGTTTCAGGAACTTTTTCCGATTATTATTGAAATTAAACTATTGATTTTGATTGAAAGTGTATAATTCAAATTGTTTACTGACATTTCCATTCAAATCTGATAAAAAAAAACAATGAAAAAACCTCTTCCTCACATTGAATTGATTGTAACAAGACGAATGGTATGCAGTAAAAGTATCACACCAATCGTCAGGTAGAATGACATCTTTATATTTGTGATTATGATGTTCTCTTGATGCCAAGAATATTTTGCACAGTTCAAGGATGTCACTTCCTCCTTTTTAAAAGCTTTTATTTAGTTTCACCTGTCCCGGTGTCTGTCTGTAATCAAATCTTGCAAGTTGAATATGACACACTTCTAATCGTCCGATTGATTTGAAATTTGGCAGGTGTACATAATTCCGGTGACAATGCATCATGAAATATTTTTTATAGAAAAAAACAAAATGGCGGCTCCAAAATGGCGGATGAGTTTTGTAATTATCATCCGATTCCATTCAAAATTAGTATCTGGGGGTTTTTGGGTTCTACAATGATGATTCTTCCGTCAAAATTGAAAAATTCAAGATGGCGGCTACAATATGGCGGACGAGTTATGTAATTATGATCCGATTCTATTCAAAATTGGTATCTGGGGGTTTTCTGGGTCGGAAATTACGATTTTTCAAAATTGAGGAATTCAAGATGGCGGATTCAAAATGGCGGATGAGTGTTGTTATTATAAAAGCTTGTCTTAAAAAATGATTTTTTTATTATAGCTTGTTCGTTTTAATGCCACGGATATTTTTCAAATGTTTGCTCGAAAAAACTCCATCACTACTGAGAATATTATATCGGCAACAACTAAAATTGCCGAACTTTATTCGTCGGACAGCTGGATGATAGTATTCAGCACAGTGGCGCACCCAGAAATTTCATTCGGGGGGGGCTGCTCGAGAGTAATCAGGTTTTTGTAAGTTATACAGGGTGGCCGACCCCAGACGCGGTTTTCATTTTGAGGCAGTAAATGAAGACATTTTGAAAATTTTTTTTTCGTGAAATGTAAAGGGCAATCAGATACACAATTTAAAATTGTTTTCACATATAAGAGAAAATGGCGAAAAATCGAAAAAAAGGAGTATTTTTGATTTGCAATTAATGAATAAACCCTTCAAGCCAACGAGACAGACAATGCTTTTTCGTGTAGACATATTGGCTACACTTATGCAGACGCAAAAAATTTAACTCTGGAATATATACTGAGTGATCATAATTAATATTCAAACATTAACTACAAATAATGGTCGAAAACTTATCTTATTTCGAATGACACACCCAGTATTTCTGTACCTTGTTGAACGTAAAAATTAATATCGAAACTATCTTCATTGGGTTCCCCTACATCTAAACCTAATAGTTTCCCAGTAATTTTCGATTTTTAATTCAACTAGTTAACCTACTATTATGAATAGCGATATTCGTAGAAATACTTGGAAGTATTTGTGGGGAAATGCTTACAATATAATTTTTTTGAAATCTGAAAAAATTATATGAAGATCTCAATAATGGTGTTGCGGTCACGCAAGATTTATTATTCCTTTATGAATGATTATCTACTGTTTTTCTGAATATCAATTCTTTTTTCAATTATTTTCGAATCAATTTCGCCTAGGAGGTATTAGGTGTTATTATCATTCAATCTTTTCCGGTACATGCCCTTAAATTTTCCTTTATTCCGATCGTTTTGAAGTTAAGCCACACGTTCAAAGAATCATGTAACAAATGATTCATTCAAAAAAATATTTGCTCAGGCGATGAACCATTGCTCCAGTCCAACATTTTACCTATTCTTCACATTTTGAATATTTTCAAGACTTATCGAGATTTTCAAAAGAGATCTGTTATCTTGAACCTCTGGCCAAAGAGTGAGTTGAGTACCGAGTGGAACGAGTTTCACCCGCATAAGAACATTCAGTAGTAAGGTAGTATTTGAAGGTATTTTGTGAACATCTTCGAATCTTTGAGTCTACTTATACTCAATCCAACAATTGGAGATAACGAGTATGAAGAATCAAAGTAGGGAAAGTATATTTCGGAAAGCGAATATTCAGTTCTGTGTGCATTAATGCAAAAACTATAGGTCTTTTTATTCAATGCAGAGAACGAAGAAATATTTTGAAACAGGTAAATCAACGATATTGGAATAGTAAACTTACATTCTTAAAAACTATAACAATAACAGATCTACATTAAATACAAAGGAAAAACCAAATAACAAAAATCCCTCATAAAAATAATTGGCAATCTACATAAACTGCTCAAATGATTCTCCATCTTTTGCAATGCATAAACGAATACGTTTAAGGAAAGAGTTTTCAACATTAGCAAATACTTGGGGTGTAATGCTTGCAAAAGCATCTTTTATTCTTCTTTTCATGTCTTGAGGAGTTGTTATGGTATTCTCATACACAATACTTTTGATAAAACCCCATAAGAAAATATGGAGATGTTAGATCTGGCGACCTTGCAGGCCAATTTTGTGGGCCTCCACGACCTATCCATCTATTTGGAAATTTTCTATTCAATTATTGGCGGACATCAATTCGGAAGTGGGCAGGTTAACAAGTTGAATTAAAAATCGAAAATTACTGGAAAACTATTAGGTTTAGATGTTGGGAAACCCAATGAAGATAGTTCCGATATTAATTTTTACGTTCAACAAGGTACAGAAATACTGGGTGTGCCATTTGAAATAAGAAAGGTTTTGACCATTATTTGTAGTTAATCGGGGCTATTCACTAAGCAAAGTTGTTATGGATAGCAACTGTATATCGTCGTTATCCCATGTAATAAGCATAGGATAACGACGATTTACAGTTGCTATCCATAACAACTTTGCTAAGTGAATAGCCCCGAATGTTTGAATATTTATTATGATCACTCAGTATATTCCACAGTTAAATTTTTTTATTCTGCATAAGGGTAGCCAATATGTCTACACGAAAAAACATTGTCTGTCTCGTTTGCGCGAAGGGTTTATTCATTAGTTGCAAATTAAAAATACCCCTTTTTTTCGATATTCGTCATTATGTTCTCTTAAATGGTTCTCCTAGGGCATAAAATTGTCTTCATAAACTCATCATTATTCGAGCTTGCCTTTCAATTTTTGAATTCATATATAGGGTATTACATTGAAAAAAGTGTAACTATACCTAGTCTATATATTTGTTACCGAACACCCTGTATATACAGTATGTGAAAACAATTTTAAATTGAGCATCTGATTGCCTTTAACATTTCACGAAAAAAAAAATTTCAAAATGTCTTCATTTACTACTGCCTCAACATGAGAACCGCGTCTGGGGTGGGCCACCCTGTATAATTTAAAAATGCGCCGCAGGCGAAAATCTTCTCAAGTATCGCATTCGTTATTTTAGGAAGACATCATAAAAAAGCTTTCCTTAAAAAATGCATATTTTATTTTTTTCACAAATACTAAGTGAAGGGGGTAAGAGGAAACGCCTAAAACTTGATTAATCTTTCTACAGACATAAAAAAACTCGAAAACGACGAAAACAATCCTTCATTTTTGAGCTCGGGGGGGCTGCAGCCCGACAGCCCCCCCCCTCGGTGCGCCACTGATTCAGCATTTAAATGGTCCTCAAAAAATCAAAATGTTCATTTGTAACATGAGCAAAGTTATATCCGATAAATGCATATAGTCTGTTCATAACCAAATTAGAGCAGTGAATTCTTTAATTTTTGAATCAACGCGACCGTATTATCGAGGTGGAGAGAGAATAAGAAAAAAACGACATTATTCATAATTTTTTATTTTGAAAAATCTTCTATTTTCATTTGTCGGACAAGGAAATCGCCACATTTCTTGTCGCACAATTGCATTTTCATACTTCATATGGTCGTATCAACCGATTCTGAAAAATTCGGAAGGGTATTACTTTGAAAAAATGCGATTATCAGTCATGTTTATGTTGGTAGACAATCATGTTTTCTCATTTCTCCAAGATTGTTCTCATGATTGCATTTTACATAAAATAGTATGTTTGATTCAAGAAAAATGAAAATATGATCGACTTTCGAGAGGTTTGCTGAAAAAAATCCGCGGCTACAAAAATGTTTACAGAGGAAAAATGTGGTAGACTCTATCTAATTAAGCTATACAGAAAGTATGAAAACTTTATTAATAATTTGCAATTTGTCCCATCGGCACCCAGAAGACTAACAGGACAGTGAGCACATCGCGCATATCTGCTAGGAAACGGAGTGTTCCATTGTGCATTCCGTTTCCTATACGGTGAGAGCGACCTGTCGCGCTGACTGTATAGGGAACGGAAATATGCTGCCCGGAAGTGTCGTCTGTTCCAGTTCGGTGAACGGGTTCAAGAACTCCTACGACAGATGGATCGCGGGGCAGTAGTGCGCGCACAGTGTCTTTGTGTTTTTTTATAGGAACACTTGTTCTTTTGTTTTTTCTTGATTTTTTTTCTTTTTTTTGTTTGTTCTTAATTTGTGCCCAAACATCTCGAATATTTTCTTATTTTAGATTCTATGTGAGTTTATAGGCTCTGCTTCAACTCTTACCGTTATGTAATAATAATAATAAAAAAAAGGCATTGAAATTTTCAGGGAAATTTGTCAGAAGGCATGATCTGCAAAGAAGATACCAGAGGACTGGAAAATGGCATTGGTTGTACCGATATTTAAGAATGGTGATAAGAAGGAGTGCAACAACTATAGGGGAATAAATCTAATGAGTACAGCTCTGAAAGTATATGAAGGCATTTTAGAAAAGAGACTCAGGAACTGTATCGAGCATACTTCAGAACCCGTTCAGAGTGGATTCATGAAAGGCAAAGGTGTACAAGACCACGTATTTTCGATAAAACAGATTATACAGAAATTAAAGAAAACTGGTAAAAAAGGATATTTCGTTTTTATAGATCTTGTGAAGGCTTTTGATAAAGTAAAGAGAGAAAAAATAGTGGAAATATTGAAGAAGAGAGGAATCACAGAACAACTAGTGCAGTCCATAGAGGATGTATACAGCGAAAGCCTGAACAGTGTCATATACAAGAGTATGAGGTCAGAATGTTTCCAGACCAAAGAAGGACTAAGACAGAGTGGAGTTTTGAGCCTGGCACTTTTCATTATTTTTCTGGATGAGATCATAAAGGAAACTAAGGAAAAAATGAAAGCTCTGATAGTCGGACATAGGAAGATGAGGAGGGTGGGCGCCTCAATATTTGCTTTCGCAGATGACATAGTTTTGATGGCAGGATCGAAAATGGCAATACAAGAAAATGTGGATATTTGGGACGAGACTCTAAAAAAGTATGGAATGGAAATAAATAAGAAGAAGACTAAGGTTAAGGCGGCGATCGCGGAAGTGAAGGAGGATGAAGATGTACAGGTTACAATAGACAATGAATACATTGATAAGGTCAATAATTTCACATACTTAGGTGTGGATATAGATAGCAGTGGTAGTCAAGAAGGGGATATTGAAAAGAGAATAGAGAAAGGAAATAAACTATGTTATGCTATCAACAGAAAATTTTTGAGGAAAAGGGAAATAAAAGATAAAACAAAGATGACAGTGTATAAAACTATATTCAGACCCGTTTTGACTTACGGCTGCGAAACATGGGTTACTGCACAAAGGAGCAGGAGCAAATTACAGGCGATGGAAATGAAGTATCTAAGGGGTGTTAAGGGTATAACGAGATTAGATAGGTGGAAGAATGAGGATGTTAGGAGAGATTTGGAGATAGAGTCGATGGAGGATTATGTAGGAAGAAGACAGATGGGATGGTGGGGGCACTTGATTAGAATGGAAGAAGAGAGTCCTGCAAGACAGATATGGGAGGCGAGATTGGACAAGAGAGGAAAAAGAGGAAGACCAAGACTAAATTGGGACGATATGGTTACAAAGGAAATTACAAGAAGAGGGAAAAACATCACAGAAGCTAGATCGTTGGCGGCGAACAGGAAAGGATGGAAAGAGTTTATTGATTTTAAGTTTTAATGGAATGTTAAATATGTTTATTTTGGTATTTTTTTGTTATTTTGGGACCCAAACACCGAAAGGTATAATTGGGAAATAAATTATATATATATATATAAGAAAATATTTTCAGTTCCTCCTGGAATTGCATTCGAAATCGAGAAATTTTATGAATGATCATATCTACCAACGTCGAAGTTTTAAGTAGAAATCGAATCGACAGAAACATTCCAATTTCTAAGAAGTATTCTTAAAATAAAAAAAAATCGAACGATATTGAGTGTAGAGCGTCCTAAAGTTTGAAAAATGTTAAAATTCAAGCCTTCCATCTACCACCGCCTCTAATTATCGAATATCCAATGGAAACGTACATCTTCAATTCAGTTTTGATTTATGGCTCTGAAGAGGGCAATATTTTACTGAAACTAGTTTTTATGATGAGGGTAGGTAATGATGCCAACGATGATCAGCATCTTTATTTCAGTACAAGAGGAAATTTGTGAGATATGAGTGATGAAAAAGGAGTTTACAAGGAAGGAGAATGTGGATACATCCAATTATGAGATGAAGACAGAAGAAAGGCATTTCCAAACCATGTTTTTCGAATCAAGGAGGCGTCGTGTGCGCCATGGTATTCGTTTCGACGAAAACAGCTGCGTGTTTGTTCACCGTTATTGTACTTTTATGGTCTACTCCTCATTCACCTAAAGTGATCGCATAACAGATATACCCATTCATAAATTATTAAATAGAAACATTTCGCGTGTAGATTTTCTTAGCTACAATATTATATCTAGGTATCACGACGTTGATTGTAGCGTTCAATGATTTTCACCAGGGCCAGAGTTCAATTATGAACAGCAGCATGGCTCTCACTTGAGAAGAAGAAGAATGACTCTTTTAAAAACACCCCGAATACATTCAACTTAGGGGTTCTTGTACCGGGTTTTCCTCTATAAATTGACCCCCCTCTAACTCTATTACAAAAACAGATACATAAAAATACTTCACACAAAAATTGTACGAAATCAAATAAATTTTTTGAAGATGATTACGTCAATTGGGATCTATACAGGGTGAACAACATATTGAATGCAACTACATGAAACACCCTGTACTTATACTTTTCTATACTTGGCAACTCTTTTTCCCCCTAATTTCGAATACATATATAACATAATATGTCTGGTCTTTCTTTCTTATTCTGAGTACCACAGAGTTTCAAATTTTAAGAACCAATTTCTTTAGTTGATATTATTTATTCTATATACTACCATAGTTTATTATTTTTTTTATTTTTTATTGGATACTGTTAGGTATTCATCGAAAAAATATTGCTTTTAAGTGAATTGTTTGAATATAAAGAATTTCGGAAGGATTTCTCACATTTATTCTTTTATTCCTTAGTTTCATTTCAAAACATTGAAACTCTGGAAATGAAAGAGACAGACCCACATACGCATATACAGGGTGTCCCACTAGTGCCGCAGCGGACGATATACGCGTAACGGTCTGAGTTTGGCAAAATTTTTGATGTACGAGTAGACTTGATATACTCCAAGAATGGCACAACCTAAAAATATTTTCGAATATATAAGGTGGCCCACAAAAGAGGAATAGAGGGTGACTTTGTTCTTTCAAATGGGACACCCAATATTCAATAGTGTTTTTCAATTCTCTGAAACTTCCTGCATGATTTCGTATACTTTTCACATATTGTTATTCAACAGTTTTCGAAATATTGGCCATTTTGACAAAAAAATGATACTTGTGGAGGCTATGTTATGCAATTATATTTCACGAGCCCTTGCACATACCAATAAGAGCTTTATATGGATTGAAAGACAAGACTTCAAAGTATCCTAGCCATCAGCTATAATAAAGCAGGGTAATTTTCTAGTTTAGGTCCCCTTTGATTTTTCGATGTTTTAATTTTTTTTCGTGAAAAACAAGTGATTTGGTATGATTTACTTCTAGTTTCAATGCTGGCAAACAATTAATTTTGCTGTTTTTTCAACGGGATCTGGAGTGAATAGGGGTGCTGGTGGGTAAGATTCTTAGAGATTTTCTTGAAAAAACGACAATTTACGAAAAGAATGAGTCTTGCATAGTCTAAAAAGATCAAAATTTGCCAAAAATGTCTAGGTCATTGACCTATTTTTTCAAGGACATGACCTTGAAAAGAATTCAAAATCATTTGAAAAATGTACAATTTCATTAGCGCTGAATCAATGAATATTTCAAATTTTCTCGAGTCTATAGTTTCTGAAAATTTCAAGAATAATTTATTTTTTCGAAATTCTCCGACAGTACCTATCCGTTGATAAAAATATGACGACCATGAAGCATATTTTCATTAAATCTAGATGCGATTGCTCCAAAAACGTACCTTGAAATGCTTGAAAGACAATGATCATATTTTCGGTATCCTCTTTTCTGTATTGTAACCGCAACTTGGAACACACACATTCAAATCTTCCTCTTCTTCCACACTTGAAGAAATTCTCACAAATTACTATTTTATAATCTAAAAAGATGAATGAATATCTCGAATGAATTTTTAATTTTCAACTGTCGAATTATTTTTTTTTTATCTCCGTAGTAACGATTACCTACGTGATTTGAAACGTGAAAATTCTGTTTGAATTGAATTCAGCGTACGATGCTTGTTGCCACGTTGAATCATTGCATCTTTTTTGCTCAAAATTTGTAACCTAAGTTTTCTACCAAAACGAAACCCATCAACGATATGTTGAATTTAAATATGTTATTATTATATATTCGATATCTCGTAGGAATGGAACAAGATATAGAAAATAGATTGGACACATTTTATTCAAACGTCATTTCCCGAATGTAACGTTGCTTTCTCGAGGTTCACATCATATCAGTTGTAATAGGAGAGATAACTTGGAAGTAATAAAATGAATATCCCTTTTAAAATTAGGACTCGAACATTTTCTTTTCCGTAATAATTCACCGGTATTTTCAACACCCTTCATTTTATTCGGGAAATCTCCCGAGAGAAAGCGCAATAATTTAATTGATCGATTTAAACTTCTGAAATTTAATAGCCTTGTGTTAGAAAAATTATTGGATCGTTTATCAAGCCCACACAGGATCTCTGTCGAGACGTTAACGACCGAAATTGTTGATTTTCAGTTTAAGTTTATTTAGAGAACTAAATGATAAATTATAATTGTCCCACGAATTTGGTTGCAATTACTGCACACGATGACAGAGATAAAATTCAACGCAGGCATTGTTGAGAATTGTCACGTAGCATTTCCCAAGGTGGGAAGCAGAAAAAAATCTTTAATTTGATTGGTTCATAAAAACAAAGATGGAAGAAGTTTTGGTTTGATTGGTTTTGAAGTACTGACGAAAGAAAAACCTTTAATTTAATTGGTTTCTAAAAGGAACAAAGAATAAGGTAGCCGGGGAAGTTTCGGACGAAAGTGAGTTCAGTTATTCGGGAGACGAAAACGGCAGTTACTGGTGGAATCTCAAACGGAAAAGGTTCCCAGTGCTCGCGAATATGGTTCGGGTACTAGGGTAGTACGGTTTCAGGGTAGGTACTTGAGTGTTAAGAAGTACGGTTTCAAAGTGGAAACGAAAACAATTAAGGTTGATTTTGAAGTCGAGGAGTAACTGCAGAAGTCTTAAACGGGAAGATTCTGGGTTGACTCATTTAATATGTGTTTGATACGGTTTTAAGGAAGGTTTAAGAATTAATTTAGTTTCGTAGTTATTCGGAAGACGGCGTTAGGATAACTCGTAGGTTTTTTGGTTTCTTTTAAAAGTTTTGATAAGTCAGTCTCAAGCTGGGACATATATAAGAAGAGTGTTAAGTCGAAGTTAGTAAAGTATCTAAATTATTTGGAATTATTTAGATCGCGTATCGTCGGTATATTCGGGAGTGAAAGTAAATTTGGCGAAAACGTGTGGGTGTCGTGTTTCGCACCTAATCTGTCTGTTTCAGGAAAGAAGCATCGTCGTAGAACATCCTCCTAGGTTCATCATTCTTGGTATCATTGGTACAGGAAAAAGGTCAGATAAATTGTTTATGCTTAGCTATTTTTGAGGAGTGGTAGAAAAGCCGCATGCCCGCCCAAAATATATTTATAGTCCAGAGTCCTGAAATCTTCTATAAGTCATAGTTTCACATTTTCGTATTTTTTTTCTTAAAGCGTATTATTATTTTTGTAATCACCCTTAAGTAGTTGAAGGTCTAAGTGGAGTTTTCTGTTGAGAAAACTCAGGTTCATTTGAAAGTTCACGAGGAAACTATTGTTGAGTTTCCCTTTGTAAAATTAAAGTTTAAGAAGGATTATTTTCCGTCATATCATTTGGATATAGAAAATCTATCTTATACTGTAAATTCTTTCGAGATTGTTCATGATTATTATTTCTGGGGTCATTTTGACAAACCCTTTTCATTTTTGTTGATGATTTGAATTCATTTTTATATGATTTGGAATTCACACTGATGTTGATTTAATTTCAATGAATAGATCTGCCTTTGTAATTTAAAGTTAATGTAACAGTATTATTTGATAGAAATAAATTGCCTTCAATTTGAACAGCATCCGAATATTTTGATACTTTAAATCATTTGATTTGAGAAACATATAACTAACCAGTGTAAATTTGTTTGGGTTTGATTTGAATTTAATATACGTCTTAAATTTAATCTAAAAGGTTTCATTTACCATCCCTCTCCCTAGAAAATAATTTTAAACACCAAGACCCGACCCAAGTGCGTTGGGCCGATCCCACACTTTCTTCCGTCGGAAGAAAGAACTTCAAAATTTTAATTAACATCTTTTAATTTTCTTTAAGTAATAACACCCTTGATTGGTGGAAAGCCGCTCTTCTGTCCAATCACCAAGAGGGTGCTTTTTACATATGGTGACAGCGGTGGGATTGTGTTCAATTTTCCGGGGGAGAGTTTTTCTTTTGTAATACGTTGAATTTTCCGGCAGATAAAGTTTTTTTTGTTTTCTGTATGTTGCATCAGTGTGAATATAAAGATTACTAGAGTTACATGTGTTAAATTTTCCAAGGGAGGTTTTTAGAGAGATTTTTGAGAAATTTAGAGAAATTTTGAGGTATAAGGAAATTTTATCCTGTTGTTTTATGGGTGATTGACGTAGTGTGTATTGACTTGTTGGAAGATTTCCGGATGAAGGTTTTCAGGTACCTATTGATGTTAATTTGAATTGGATTATTTTCTTATGAATGTATACTTATGCCTATGAATTCGAGTTTACGTTTTGAAAGAAGAATTGCGATTTGGTAGGGACAGAGTTCAGGATTGAATTAAAGTAAAGTAAGATTACTAAATTAAAGATTCTTGTTTTTTTGAGATATTGAAGAATTGGGTAAATACAGTTGGTTTTTCTATTTGCGATATAGCGGATCAAATTTTGTTTCAGGAGGTTTATTTTTTGTTTTTTTTGAAAATTATTGTGCTTTTATCGATTGATTGAAATTTTTGATTGATTTTCTTTCAGGGCGTATTGCGTGAAATTTTTTTTTTTTTTTGGTTATTTTATCCACTGTTCCGATTATTCGCGATTTCGTTTGACGATCGAAAAAGTTTGCTTTTATAAAATAATATCATTCGGTTTTGTTTTGAGTCTGACTTGGAGAATAATTGAACTTGGCTTTCTTTGCTCTAAGTCGACTTTGAAATTTTGGGAAACGTTTTGATAGAAGGTAAATAATTTATTGAATACATTAAAAAAAATCATATTTTGGTTAAGTTAATTGGGTTTTGGTTAAATTTTTTGAAAAATGGCTCAACCAGCTGGTGCATCTAACACAAATGACCCTGCGGGTCAAATAACACCTATGTATTCACTAGGTATGCTCTCGACTACCTTGGAGAGTTTTTCCGGGAAAGACGCAATGAGATACTTTGGAAAATTAGAGTTGCGATCAAAATTATACGGATGGGACGAGAAGGATATGCTTCTCCTTCTCAAACTTAAGCTTGAGGGGGATGCCTATAATTTTTTCAAATCCTATGCCACCTTGGACATCTTGAGCTATAAGGAATTAAAGCAGAGGCTCGTTAAGAAATTTACGACAGTTAGGTTGCCGGGAGAAAACCAATGGAATTTGAGTCGATGCTATCAGCGTCGGGACGAGGATGTGTCCTCGTTCTGCACTAGATTACGCACGGTGGGAGCAAGTTTATTAAGCGAGGATCTGGCCGGAGCGTTAAGGGATGAAGAACCTGGAATAAGGAAGAAGAACCGGGACTTAATATTGAATCAGTTCAAGATAGGACTGAGAAGGGACGTGATGAGGGAAATTGGGATTTTGTTGTTGAAAGAGGAAAACCTGGATTTGGAAAAGGCGGAGGAATTAGTTAGGTTGCAAGAGATCACCAGTAGAATGTTGCAAGGGAGGTCGGTAAATATGAGGGCATCAACAGTTGACATCGAAAAAGTGTGTCAACTGTGCGACAAAGGCCACACCGCGAAGGGGTGTAGGAGTATAATGCAAAACCGAGGGAATGGAGAGAGGAGTAATGCAAGGACATGTCACTCTTGTGGCCGGATAGGCCATTTCGCGAGGGATTGCCGGAACAATAGGCAAAACGGATCAATGACACAAGGCGCGTGTCATAGCTGCGGCCAACAGGGACATTGGGCAGGGGAGTGCCCTAGCAGGGGTTCGGCTGGATGGCGGGAGCCAAAGGTCGAATCGTTAAGGAAGGAGGATATAGAGGAACAAACCTGTATGGAAGGTGAGGAAGTAGAGGAGATTACCGGGATGGTACAATGGGGAAGGCAGGCTCTAGGAGGCCACTTCCCCAGGGAAGACTGTCATGAGGACAGTGGGAAAAAGGAACGTTTTTACGTGCAAGGGAAAGTCCGGGAGGACATTAAGGAAAAAGTAGTAAAGGTCAAGTTTGACAAAGTATTCAGGGAGTTCGGTACCCAGACCGAAGGTCCCTTTGAAGTTAGGGATTTTATTAGAACTGGAAGGAGGAGTACCAGTGTTAGCACCCAGACGGAGGGTGCAGAGGGAGCCGACAGCAATGGACTGTCGAAGGGTGACACCATAAGGGAATGGAATCATGACGTCACCAGGACGAAGGAGAATAACGAAGGGGAGCTTCGTTGGGATCGAAATTTACTTTCGACACTGGGTACCGATGGGAACAGGAAGAAGGGCTGAGACTGCGCCGATGGATTAGGAACTAAGGAACATGTTAGAAGGGAGTCAACCATAGAGGAAGATGGTATCTGGGAAACCGAAGTTCTGCTGATATCGAGGGTTACTATCCCCGCACGTTCGGAAATGGTGGTAGAGGCCAAATTGAGGAAGGAAATAAAGGGAATGGACATAGTCTGCGAACCCATGGAGTTGGGTATCGCTCAAGTTTTTGTCGAAAATTATCCCACGAAAAACAAAGAAAATACGGTGCGGAAGAGGCGGAAACACGCAAAAACAGTGAGTTATGAGAAGGAATACGGGTAGCGAGAAGGCAACTCTTCAACTGCCTTCCAGGAGAAGTGAATCGACTCCTGCCCATTTCGTTAGATTCCAAGGATAAACTAGTTAGGAATTCGGGTAGCGAGAAGGCAACTCTTCAACAGCCTTCCAGGAGAAGCGAATCGACTCCTGCCCATTTCGTTAGATTCCATGGATAAATTGGACCGGAATTCGGGTAGCGAGAAGGCAAGTCATCGACGGCCTTCTAGGAGACATGAATCAACTCCTGCCCATTTCGTAGATTCCAGGGGCTCACTGGCCCGGAGAGCCACCGTCTGAAAAGGGTCCCTGTTCTGGGTTACGAACACCCCCCCCCCAATCCTTTTTAATTTTCGAATTTCGCAACAGTTGAATTGAGTCTTTGAGTTTTTTTTATATATTTTTTTTCGAAATCTTTCTCTTCTAACAGATTTTAGTGATATTTAATAGATTTGAGGAATGAGCTGAAGTATAATCCACGGGTTACGGAAATTATTTTGAACTAATCTTGATAAAATGTTGCGTTTTGTACTCCACAACAAAAGGCAAATATGTATGAAAAATTCGTGGTATTCTTCCTCGGATGATTAGGAAAGAATCATGTAACTTATCATAGGAGGACGAATAAGGGAAAATAAGGAATTTATGTTGTATGTTAAGTTATGGCTTGAGGGTGAATGGATCCTCCTAATGATAATAAAATATAGTGAAAAAAATGTAATATTTGTCTTAAATTGTTATTGTATGAATTACTGTACGGTTCCTCATTTAGGTCTCAAGAGAATCTCAATCAATTAGCAGTATGGGAAAGGTACTGACCTAAGCCAGAGGAATGACCTTATTCGTAAAAGTAAACAGTGCTGAGACGCTAATCGCGTACGCGTGTGCGAAGATAAACATTGAGATAATCGCGGCGTCTATACGCGAATCCGACGAAGTAACAATTAAACAATCTGTAGACCGGCAGTTCCGAGATAACTTGAGTGATTACGCATTGCGGGATGCATAGACGTAGCTTAATCATGGCCGAGGGTACGATAAGCTTTATTTACCGTTTAAAAGTCGTGGAGAACACCAATCAATGAATGGAAAACGTCATCGACGTGTAGCAGAAATGGAGACTTTGGAGACACCGACGAAATGAAAGAATTGGCCCACAACATCGCCAGACAATTATGGGGATGGTTTACCTACATCACCTGTTCATGGACGAACTCATGGGATTTCCATGCGATATTCCGAATCATAAAGTATGGAATAGGAGTTATATTGAATGGACTACACCTATATTAGATGTGGAATAACCCTGTTGGCCAGCCTATGGAATACTTTAAATGTGGATTATGAATCGACACAGGACCAGACAAGAGAACGTGATAAGAAATAAGGATGCAGAGGCGAACGTAACTACAATAACGGCAATGACTGGATTATATTTGAATTCGAACGGCACTGGTCAGAAGAAATGAGTGAAAGTGCTCTAGGGCGCGAACTGGATATGTACAGTGTTATTGACATTTCTCGTATTATCGTAAACATTGACATCGAACTCAAAGTGCGAATCGCTGATTACGGTAGACTATATAGGCCGTTGTGTATTTTTGGAAGGTCGTTCTCGAGGCGAAGGTCAGTTCCGATATCAGAGGAATGAAACACATGGAGATGGTCAGAGCCGGACTAAGGAAATTTTGTTGTGACCGCGAGTGAAATTTGAAATTTCGAAAACATAAACTCCTTGGGAGAAGTGAAAGGTGAAAGGCAGGATTTGTTTAATTTTTCTTTTTTGAAGGACTTGATTTATGAGCATTATGTTTTGCTGCATTGAGCCTTGAATTTTTTTGATATTGTTTGTCTTGGACTTGGACTAATTAGTTGAGTAAGAATGATATGTAGATTTAAGGCATGCTGCATGAGAGTTAAGAGTTTTAAGTTTGGTATATTCGAGTTGTATAACTGTTAGAATATTTTTAACGGAAGACAAGGGACTATTGGACTATTGAGGAATAAGGGTAAGGGAAAAGTTATGGCAACCGATGCCAAAACTTTTTCAAAGGGGAGGATATTTGTAATAGGAGAGATAACTTGGAAGTAATAAAATGAATATCCCTTTTAAAATTAGGACTCGAACATTTTCTTTTCCGTAATAATTCACCGGTATTTTCAACACCCTTCATTTTATTCGGGAAATCTCCCGAGAGAAAGCGCAATAATTTAATTGATCGATTTAAACTTCTGAAATTTAATAGCCTTGTGTTAGAAAAATTATTGGATCGTTTATCAAGCCCACACAGGATCTCTGTCGAGACGTTAACGACCGAAATTGTTGATTTTCAGTTTAAGTTTATTTAGAGAACTAAATGATAAATTATAATTGTCCCACGAATTTGGTTGCAATTACTGCACACGATGACAGAGATAAAATTCAACGCAGGCATTGTTGAGAATTGTCACGTAGCATTTCCCAAGGTGGGAAGCAGAAAAAAATCTTTAATTTGATTGGTTCATAAAAACAAAGATGGAAGAAGTTTTGGTTTGATTGGTTTTGAAGTACTGACGAAAGAAAAACCTTTAATTTAATTGGTTTCTAAAAGGAACAAAGAATAAGGTAGCCGGGGAAGTTTCGGACGAAAGTGAGTTCAGTTATTCGGGAGACGAAAACGGCAGTTACTGGTGGAATCTCAAACGGAAAAGGTTCCCAGTGCTCGCGAATATGGTTCGGGTACTAGGGTAGTACGGTTTCAGGGTAGGTACTTGAGTGTTAAGAAGTACGGTTTCAAAGTGGAAACGAAAACAATTAAGGTTGATTTTGAAGTCGAGGAGTAACTGCAGAAGTCTTAAACGGGAAGATTCTGAGTTGACTCATTTAATATGTGTTTGATACGGTTTTAAGGAAGGTTTAAGAATTAATTTAGTTTCGTAGTTATTCGGAAGACGGCGTTAGGATAACTCGTAGGTTTTTTGGTTTCTTTTAAAAGTTTTGATAAGTCAGTCTCAAGCTGGGACATATATAAGAAGAGTGTTAAGTCGAAGTTAGTAAAGTATCTAAATTATTTGGAATTATTTAGATCGCGTATCGTCGGTATATTCGGGAGTGAAAGTAAATTTGGCGAAAACGTGTGGGTGTCGTGTTTCGCACCTAATCTGTCAGTTTCAGGAAAGAAGCATCGTCGTAGAACATCCTCCTAGGTTCATCATTCTTGGGATCATTGGTACAGGAAAAAGGTCAGATAAATTGTTTATGCTTAGCTATTTTTGAGGAGTGGTAGAAAAGCCGCATGCCCGCCCAAAATATATTTATAGTCCAGAGTCCTGAAATCTTCTATAAGTCATAGTTTCACATTTTCGTATTTTTTTTCTTAAAGCGTATTATTATTTTTGTAATCACCCTTAAGTAGTTGAAGGTCTAAGTGGAGTTTTCTGTTGAGAAAACTCAGGTTCATTTGAAAGTTCACGAGGAAACTATTGTTGAGTTTCCCTTTGTAAAATTAAAGTTTAAGAAGGATTATTTTCCGTCATATCATTTGGATATAGAAAATCTATCTTATACTGTCAATTCTTTCGAGATTGTTCATGATTATTATTTCTGGGGTCATTTTGACAAACCCTTTTCATTTTTGTTGATGATTTGAATTCATTTTTATATGATTTGGAATTCACACTGATGTTGATTTAATTTCAATGAATAGATCTGCCTTTGTAATTTAAAGTTAATGTAACAGTATTATTTGATAGAAATAAATTGCGTTCAATTTGAACAGCATCCGAATATTTTGATACTTTAAATCATTTGATTTGAGAAACATATAACTAACCAGTGTAAATTTGTTTGGGTTTGATTTGAATTTAATATACGTCTTAAATTTAATCTAAAAGGTTTCATTTACCATCCCTCTCCCTAGAAAATAATTTTAAACACCAAGACCCGACCCAAGTGCGTTGGGCCGATCCCACACTTTCTTCCGTCGGAAGAAAGAACTTCAAAATTTTAATTAACATCTTTTAATTTTCTTTAAGTAATAACACCCTTGATTGGTGGTGTCACACGTCGATTTGCCCAGACGGTGAAAAGGGAGATCAGGGCCCCTCAGCGGTTGGAGCTAATAGGGGTGGGTTTATTTTTTTTTTTTTTAAGTTGTTGAAAAGGGCGCCAAACAATCGTACACTGATCTCTAGTTTGTCTCTTTAATAAAGGGATTGTTACCTCTATCAAGGTGAAAGGGAAGTTATTATGATATATTATAGATTTTCAAATATTGTATATTCGTCTACACATAGTATTCAAACAGATCAAACGTAATGATAGAAACAAACAATTCAGTGGGCCGCAGTAACGTTACGTAGGCTTTACACTATTCTATAATTCGTAAATTGAAACTAGACAGTAACAGTAAGGAATATAATAAGATATCTCTTTCTCTTTAAAAAGAACTACTCGAGTTCTCTCGTTGATGCTTCTACGGCAAGTAGTTTGAGCTCTATATAAAATTTGGTGGCGATGTCTGTCTCATAAACACAAAGTAAGGTAATGGATCTGACCTTGTCATCCAACACGTAGTGTTACCAGGAAAAGTAGTTCTATAGTAAGCTCTACACAACGATGTCCAGCGTATGGGTTGCTCGAAGATTCTCCCAACTCCTTCACTCTCTGAATTACAGCAAACACGAAGACAATCCACTGCTAAATCCCCTCGTCTCGTTCAGTTGAACGCAGGTAAAAGGGTAGGTATTCTTAGGGGCTCAGAAATATCAATTCTTCCGGTGTTTTCCCGGTGGAAAAAGATTTCCCGGTGGAAAAAGATTTCCCGGTGGAAAAAGAGTCTGATCTTCGACTCTCAAAATGCTCCACTCTTTTGGGTGCTGCCAAATCGGTAATCACCAACAAAATTCAATCGACAACCAGAAGGACGACTGGATTCCAAAATACGGCAAACTTTCTTGCAGAAATAATCCTCTTTCGAGATAGCACACAAAATTCTCTTCAAGAAACTCCCAAAAATTCCAGAACATTCGAATCGCTTCACAAAATGGTGTCTTTCGTACCAGAAAAAAAGCGTAGTTGTCACAGAACCAAAAATCGATGACAGATCACAGACGTCAAAATCGATGGTAGATCACGGAAAAATCGATGTACGTTACGGGAAGACGAACGCTGTAAACCTCTACTGAATCGATGGGGCACGGATAGATGGCGCCAGGAGTGCGATATGCAGCGCAGGAAATTTTGAACGTGACATTCCCCCTCAAATACCTCAGGAGGTGAGCGTAGATCACCGACGATCTGCGTGAAGTCCAAAGAACTCAAACTAAAAGATGGCCTGTCACTGAAGGTGTCAGACATCGAAATTTCCCAAGAGAGCCAAACCTAACGCACCACATCAAAAGTAAAGGACATCCGGTCGCTGAAGGCAGCCGGATACCGAAACGAACTCTTATAGAGAGAGACGAAATACAAAAAGGTGAAAGATATCTGGTCACTGAAGGTGACCAGCTACCGACAAGTCCAGCTAAGAGTAAGGAAAACTAAAAAAAAAAAACGCAAGAAAACAAAACCAACTCAACTAAAGATATTAACGTAAAATGAGCCGACTTAAAAAGATAAAACATTTTATTTTTAACGAAAAAGAGAAACTTTATCGTAATCCGAGTTGAAGATTACGAAAAAGGCGCTGGACAAGGAGGACTTCATTTATTCTCAAAGTCGCAACCTCAACGACTCCCACCACAACCATCAGGAGTGATGTCGCTATCGAGAAGTCGAAATCAGTAACGTAGACTATATCGGGAATATAAAACAAGATCGAGAGCAACCAGTGGTCCTCGTGGGTAAAAAGCAACGGCTCAATACACGACCAACCGGGGACACAAACTCGTCGGGAGTTTCGGGAAAATAAAAAAAAACGAACGTCAAAGCAGGGTAACATACGACAACAACAAACAAAAATAGTCATAATCGAGAATACGGAGTCCTAATCGATACACAAAATCAAGGAGTAACAAAAGTCGCAATCGAGATAGTCCTCACAGAGAATCGTAGGTAAGCCAAAATTCGTAGATTTGCCACGACAATACAAATCCGCAAACAAGCGATAGTCATGAAAGCAAATCCGCATAGCAAAAGCAGGCACAACAAAACAATCGAAATAAGGTAAGGTACTCAAAATCGGTAAGGTAAACTCAATAGTCACAGTCGGTAAGGTAAACGCAATAATCACGTTAGACGCAACAGATGTTCGATGGTCATTATCCCAAGCATATGGCGATTCCATTAACTAACCCCATCGTCACCGGGGCAAAGTCCACAAATGAAGATAAGGTAAGGTACGAAACGATACTCAAAGACACATCAGATGTTCGATGGTCACTCTCCCGAGCATATGACGGTCTCAATAATCCACCCCACCGTCACCGGGGTAACATACGCAGGTAAAATACGGTACGAAAAGATACCCAATCAAAGTAAGGTTCGGCAAATAAAGGTAAGGTAAGACGAGGCAAACACAAAACAAAAAAAAGACCCGTCTGATGTTCGACGATCATGTTCCCAAGCATATGACGGTTCCGACATTACTCCCCACCGTCACCGGGGTAAAATACAGGCTTCAGATCCTGTACATGCCACACTCCTTTATGCCTGCCTAAATCGTCTTTCAGCTCGTACGTGAAGGAACCAGACTTTTTCGCGATAATGAAGGGACCGATATATCGTGGAGCCAACTTCGAACAGAAAGCATCAGGTGTGCTCGACAAGGCCTTATTCTTGCGCAAGACCAAATCTCCAACACGAAACTGCACGGGACGGCGTCGCAAATTATAACGAACACGGTATTTCTCTTGCGCAGCCAACAAGCGTCTGCGAACATCTTCGAACAGAGCAGCGAAGCCTGACCTCCTCTGCTCCAAGTTCACGGGAGAGTCGTGAGACTTCATAGGGTGGTCGTATTCATCGCCGGATATGCGATGTTCTCTACCGAAATTGATGTAGTAGGGGCTATGACCTGTCACCTCACTCTTAGCCGTCCGAATGGCACAGCCGACAGCCGCCAAATTATCAGCCCAAGTTCTGTGGTTGTCTCTAATATAGCAGGAGATCATGGTCTCAATCGTTTGGTTAGTGCGTTCCGTTGGGTCGGCACGGGGATAATATAAAGGGGTATAGAAAATCTTAACCTTGAATCTAGCACAGAGTTCCTTAAACGATTTACTCGTCATCTGGACACCATTATCGCAAATGAGGGTTTGGGGCACACCATAAACAAGGAACAGTTGTTCTTCGACAACCGAACAAAGAGAACATGCTGTAGCCGATCTTAAAGGCACCAACAACACATATTTGCTGAAATAATCTGTGATAACCAATAGATATTTGAAACCCTTATTGGATCTTGGGAGTGGTCCGATAAAGTCGAGGCTAACCATCTGCCAAGGTTCCGCAATGTCAGGCCTGGTACCCATCATTCCGGCAGGTGCCCTCCTACTAGGTTTTCGAGTAGAACAGATTGAACATTTACCCACATACTTTAGGACGTCAGACTTCATCTTAGGCCAATAATACCGCCTTCTAATCCTACCAAAGGTCTTGAAAACCCCTAAATGTCCTGCAGTCTCGATGTCGTGATTATCCTCGAGGATCCTCTTACGATGATCTTTCGGAACCACGATCTTCCAATACTCCGATTCACTACACATAGCAGGTACGGCGCTCGACACGTACTTAAACAGCACTCCACCCTCGCTTCTCCAAGCAGGGAACTTATCGGGATAAGACTCTACATCTGTCAGCATTCTCCTATACCAAGGGTCCTGTGTCACAGTGAACTCCGCAAACGTGTTGACCACGTCCAAGGCAGGCGGGACGGAACGGGACAAAAGGTCAGGTACCACATGGTCTTTACCCTTACGATGGATTATCTCAAAATTGAAAGGCATAAGTCGCAAGCTCCACCTTGCCAACCTACCCTGCGGATCCTTCAGACGCTGCAACCACAACAAACTATGGTGGTCCGTAATCACCCTGAAAAAGGTACCTTCCAGGTACTGTCTCAATTTCTCCACCGCCCAAATCACCGCCAAACACTCACGTTCAGTAGTGGAATAATTACGTTCTTGACGAGTCAACGAACGCGAAAGGTAAGCGATCACCTTTTCCTCATCTGAGTCACCCTCCTGAGTTAGCACTGCACCTACTCCGTATGCAGAAGCATCCGTCTGCACGGTAAACATCTTGGAAAAATCCGTACAGGAAAGAATAGGAGCGGTGGCCAGACACTCCTTCAAAGTTTGGAAGGATTTCTCGCATTCGTCGGACCAAGACCAAGCCACATTTTTCTTAGTCAGATTAGTAAGAGGGGCCATGAGGGTAGCAAAATTAGGCACGAATCTCCTATACCATGACGCGGTACCAACCAAACGTCTCACCTCGGTGACACCAGTGGGACGGGGAATATTCAGAATCGCCTCAACCTTACCAGGATCAGCGCGCAGACCATTGGCATCCACCACGTATCCCAAGTACTTGAGCTCCGGCATGCAAAATTTGCACTTCTCACGAGAGACCACCAGCCCAGCAGCCAAGAGACGGTCCAAGACCAAACCTAGTATTCTTAAGTGCTCGCCGAAATCCTGCGACACAATAATGATATCGTCGAGGTACACCATAACATAAGGCTGTAAGTCCGCACCCAAAACAGTGTCAATAATTCTCTGCCAACGAGCAGGGGAGTTTGTCAGCACAAAAGGCAATCGACGAAACTGATAAAGGCCTCTTCCAGGCACAGTAAAAGCGGTATACTCTCGGGAACCCCGGGCAATAGGGATCTGAAAGAAAGCACTCTTGATATCGAGGCCAGATATAAACCTAGCGTTTCTCAATCGATCCAAAATCGAAGATATGTAAGGGATAGGGTATGCATCCTTTCTGGTAACTGCATTAAGTTGTCGATAATCGACACAGAATCGATAGGTGTTGTCCTTCTTAGGAATAAGACAGACGGGCGACGACCACGGACTCTGAGACGGCTCTACGATTCCACTGTCTAACATCTCCTCCAGATGTTGGTCGATGATTTTCTGTTTAGCCGGCGATACCGGATACCATCGCTGCTTGATAGGCTTTGCGCCAGGTAAAAGCTCGATGTCGTGCGGCGGAACATTCGCACAACCGATACCCGTACCCATTCTCTGGAACTTCTCCTCAACTAGGAACTGCAACAACTGTGACTGAGCAAGAGTCAAGTGAGACTCGCCCGTGACGCTACACACCTGCTCAGACTCGACCGGCGCTTCAGAAAAATGCCAAACACCCTCATTAAGCCTAGGAACAACCTCCATTCCCGTCAAAAAGTCAATGCCCAATATAAGTCTATGAGGCAAACTTGGAACCACCAATATATCAATCCAACGAGTTCTACCCTTAAGAGTGATGGGCGTCTTAATATAACCAGGGCTGCTACAAATCTCTCCATTGGCGACAGCACAAGAAGATTGCCGGGGGGTGAGCTTAAGTCCCAACTGCAAAAGAAGGTCAAAACCAGGACGGCCCACAATGGTACGCATTGCCCCTGAATCGAGCAAACCCGTGATAGAAAAGCCGAATACGTCAACCTCCAAATAAGGTCTTCCATCTCCAGGCACATGTGACAGAATGAAATCGAGGAGTACTTGCTTCTCATCTCGAACGCCAGCATTGGCCGTACCAGTCGGTGAGGAGGTTTGTAGCGGTCTACACGACAAAATTATTCGTTGGTCTTTTATTATATCGAGAAGACCAACGAATAAAGGAAATCGCGAAATATATGTTGTGTGTCAATGTCTGTCATGTGTGTGCGTTCATATGTGGTTGTACGACGAAAAGAAATCCCTTCCTCTTTTCCGTTGATGATACGTCGAATACGTTACGGCTGTGACTCGCTGGCTGAAAATATCTCGAAAAATTTCGTAATTTACGTTTTTGATATTTAAAAGAAAACCCTCAGAGAAGGGGTAAGTACATTTCATTCGCTTCTAGCGTTTCTATATTTTATTTTTACTTTTATGTAACATTCCTTGAAGTTTTCACTTGCAGTTTTCTCTTTACGCTTCCGCCATCTTGTGAAGGATGAAATGAGAGTTCTCTCTTCTCAATTTCACAATTGCATGTTGCACTTCTGTCTCAATAATTTCGCACAGTAAGACAATTATCATTATAATATAAATTTTATTACAGCGGAAATACTGCACGAGAATTTTTTTTGTTCGCCTTATCTTGTGATGAAAGAGAGACAGAAGTGCCTATATTTTAATATGTGGCATAGTTCTTATTTGTCTCAATGTTCACAGTTTTTCCCTGGGATCAAATTTTATGGAATTTTCCCTGGACGCTGAGATTTTCATGCAGTTTAATTTTGGAGTGGATTCTCATTTCCTGGAAGATCAAGCGAGAACTTTTTCTGGAGCTGTTGGAGATTTTTACCAGTTACCGGAAACGCTGAGGCTGAATAATTCGAAGAACTGCAATGACACCAGAGTAAAGAACGACAGCACAACCATCTGCGAATTACAAATCTCTCAGGGAAGTAAATGTCCGGGAAAATCTTAAAATTTGTAAATATCTATTTCTAAAATTTCTTGTAAATATTTTTTCGAAATTCTGGTACCAGTTAGTTGTAGGTATATATTTTATATTGTATATAATTTGTGAGGAAAAATTCTCGCGTGAATAAACGTGGAGGTTGTTCTACTGGAGCCTTGTGTTTCTTTTCCACTGGATTGTGAGATCAGGCCCACACCCAATAAACCGACTGAGCTCGGACACTAATAGCATTTCATATAGTGTGGTAAAAAAATTGCTACACATATTTTTGGCGCCCAACGTGGGGCAACCAAGCGTTTAGGTCTTGGAACCTGATCTCATTCTATCCCTGGTGGGGAAACTGTGCTCTTTGCCGATCAACATTCCCGTTTCGGGTTGTTTAAATTTATTGGGTCATTTTCTCGGTACTTTTTTCATATTATCTCATTTCAATTTCCTAAAATTGGGATTATAGTCATATATCTTTATCTTTAAAATTTTCGGCAAGATGTCAATAAATCCCCAATATCTCAGACAACTCTCCTATGAAATTGCGATTAGAGGAATTGAAGTTCCGTCATCAGTAGATGATAAACGTAAAATTTTGAGGGGTTTGCTGTCCCAAGAATCTTCAGATCGCAGTTTCACTGTCTTGTCTGATCCCTTTACTTTCAAAGAGAACGTTGAAGGTATCAAGGAAAGTTTGATTAGTATAAAAGAGGTGTGCTCTAAGTTTAGCTCAGAATCCTCGCAAGTGGATTACAAGCGTATAATATCTCGTTTAACTCATATAACTGGAAGAATTCAACGTTTATCAGTTGAAGCAGATGACGAATCTGTTCTTAGACAGAGCCTTTATAAAGAGGTTCTCATGTTAGAGTCTGACATAGCGGAGAAGGTTTCTGTTACTGAACCTGTCAATCTTTCTACCTCCACTCCTGTAAAGACCTCAGGTGTGCATGAATCATTAACTCATCTCAATGTGGGAACTAATCATAAATGTGTTCCTGTGTACAAGTGGGGTCTGAAGAAGTATTCGGGAAAGGAACCACTGATTCCATTCCTGGAGTTGGTCGAGTCACTTAGAGTTTCCAGGGGATGTACAGAATCGGATCTCTTCGATTCTGCCGGAGATCTATTTGAAAACGAGGCTTGGACTTGGTGGCATAACAACCACCTAAAGAATCGTTTTTCCAACTGGAACGAACTCGTAGAGGCTCTAAAATCCACGTTTCTGCATAGCAATTATGACTCTGTGTTGCTGAGCGAAATAAAATCCCATAAACAGAATCCTCGAGAATCGGTTGCTCTTTTTATAACTTTCATGGAAGCTCAATTTTATAGGTTGAATAAATGTCCACCAGAGTCTGAGATGGTCAATATTATTAGAAATAACTTGCTATCTGATTATGTTAAGGCTCTTGTCTTACAGGATATTGGATCAATATCCCAATTAACGACTCTTTGTAGGAGGGTAGAGGACGCACTGTGTTTGAGTGTTTCGAATCAGTTAGGAGAGATGCAGGTATCTGAAGCTCCTTCTGGTGTCAGATGTTGGAACTGTGGTGAAGGGAATCATCGTTACAACGAATGCCGTAAGCAGAGAAAGCGCTTTTGTTATGGTTGTGGTCAGAAAAACGTGATCAAATCTAACTGCCCCCTCTGCTCAAAAAACGTGAGGAGGACCCACAGTTCCGCAGGTATTGGAGGTCCTTCCGGTCAAAATCCTGCTCAAAAGCAAAAACCCAGGTCGAACCAGAAGAAGAATTAATTTCTTCGGCTCCTGCAACGGCCAAGATCCCAGATTCGTCTGATGATCTCCCCAGGTTACCTTCTCTCAGTTCTCTCACAAATAACCGAATCCATTCGAAGGAGGTCAACCCCTTAATGGAGCTGCGTCGGAAAGACAATCGTCCCTATTTAACAGTCTATGTTGGAGGAGAGCCTATTTCCTCCTTACTCGATAGTGGGAGCAACGTCACAATTTTAGGTACCTCTTCGATGCATCTTTTACGAAAATTAAACTTATCTCTCCACTATGACGTTTCAGTTAATCTTACTACCGCTGATGGGAAGCCTCAGAATACCCTTGGTTATGTCAACCTTCCCATTAGCTTGAACAATGTCGAGAAGGTTCTCAGGGTACTTGTTGTTCCTTCAATAACTCATGACTTGATTTTGGGTATGGATTTCATTCATGCATTCAATTTGGCTCTTGATTTCAAAGATTTCACCTATAGTTCCTCTTACTTATCTTCAGATAGTTCAGTAGCTGTGGTTAGAGCATTACTTGGACCTGATTCGTTGACTGATTCAGAGGAATACGAATTAGATTTTGTTGTTGACCTGTTCAAACAAATTGCACCCTCTGACAGGTTGGGTACGACCCATTTATATGAGCATCACATCGATACAGGAGATGCCAAGCCTGTTAGACAGAGACAGTATCCGCTCTCTCCGGCCATGCAAAAAATTTTGAACGAGGAAATCGATAAGATGTTGAAACTCAACATCATTAAACCTGTGTCCGGGTGTAGCCCATGGTTATCTCCACTCTGGCTGGTTCCCAAAAAGGATGGAACATACAGAGTTGTGTTCGATGCTAGGAAGTTGAATTCCATCACTCTACCTGACAGTTACCCAATGCCGCCCATTGATTCAATTTTAAGTAAAGTACGTGATGCATCATATCTTAGCTCAATAGATTTGAAACAAGCTTTTTTTCAGATTCCTTTGGATGAAGAATCCAAAATAAAAACTACTTTTGCCGTTCCAGGCAGAGGCCTGTTCTGTTTCAATGTATTACCATTTGGTTTAAATTGCGCTTGTCAGGCAATGGTGAGACTTATGGATATGGCCATTGGTCCATCATTAGAGCCCTATGTATTCTATTATGTGGATGACATAATCGTTTGCACCCCTACTTTTGAGATGCACCTCGCTGTACTCAGAAAGCTATTTCACTGTCTTAAAGAAGCTAATCTTACAGTTAACTTAGATAAATGTAAGTTTTGTAGACCTTCTTTGAATTTTTTGGGATTCGTTGTGGATGCAAATGGTCTAAGAACTGATCCCTCCAAGGTTCAGGATATCTTGGATTATCCCGCTCCGAAGAATACCACCCAGATCAGGCGTTTGATCGGTTTGATCGGTTATTACCGTCGGTTTTTGAGAGACTTTGCTTCAGTATGTAGTCCAATTACTGATTTGTTGAAGGGTAGGAAGAAGGGACAACCAATTGTATGGACTGATGATGCAGATGAAGCCTTACATAAAATAAAGTCTTTATTGACCTCAGCTCCCATACTGGCAAGTCCAGATTTTTCGAAGCCATTTTGTGTTGCTTGCGATGCTAGCGACAATGGTGTTGGAGCAGTATTGTTTCAGGAGGAGGATGGATTAGAACATCCAGTTGCTTACTTCAGTAAGGTTTTGAATAAGAGCCAACGCAACTATTCAACCACTGAGAAAGAGCTCCTAGCTATCGTTTTATCGATTGAGAAATTCAGGCCGTATATTGAGGGTACCGAATTCACAGTAATCACTGATCATTCTTCGTTGGTATGGCTAAATTCGATGAAGAATCCCAATCAACGTATCTCAAGGTGGATTATGAGATTATCTTCATACCGTTTCAAGATTGTTCATCGAAGTGGTTCCCTTAACACTGTGGCTGATTCACTCTCTCGTTTGTCAAGTGATACTGTACAGGTTTCTATCTTGAACCTATCTCAGATGAATATCGATAAATGGTACGGTAATATGCTGACGAAAGTTAGCGATCGTCCAGATCTGTTTCCCGAATTTAAGGTTAGCAATGGCGTCTTATATAAGCATATTTTGCCTAGGTACCGACTTCTGAATGATTCTCCCGAGTGGAAGATTGTTGTGCCAACTTCTCACAGGCTGGAAGTTATGAAGGAATTTCATGATGAGGCAACATCAGGACATTTTGGAGTCTACAAGACATTACACCGAATATCTTCCCTATATTACTGGCCGAGGATGAAGAACTCTGTGGTCAAGTATGTCAGAGGCTGTAAGGTATGTGCTTCTTGTAAACCAGGAAACCTACCTCAGGCTGGATTAATGGGCAAGTATCGAAATATCAACTTTCCATTCCAATTTTTGAGTGCTGATTTGCTAGGACCCTATACACGTTCTAAATCTGGGAACCAATATCTCCTAGTCGTTACCGACTGGTTCACCAAGTTTGTTTTTGTACAACCGCTTTCCAAAGCTACTGCCAAAGCGATTGTGAAATTTATCGAAAATCAGATTTTCTTGCTGTTCGGTGTTCCTCAAATTTTTGCGGTGGATAATGGATCTCAGTTTGTTTCTGCTGAATTCAAGAACCTGATGAAAAAGTATAAGGTCCAGAAAATCTTCTACAATGCACGTTTTCATCCTCAAATTAACCCAACTGAACGTGTGAATAAGACAATAGTCACCGCCATAAGATCATACATTGATGGTGATCACAAACTTTGGGATACAAACATCTTACAAATCGCACAAGCTATCAGACTTGCTAGGAGTGAAAGTTTGAAATATAGTCCTTCATTTTTGGTTTTTCTTAGGAATGTTGCCACTGATGGATCATTTTATGGTCTCATTTCAGAAAATGCTGACAACACCGTCACTGTGGGAAATAAAGTCTTGGATTCTGATTTGGTGCGACAACTACCTGATCTTTATGAAGACGTTCGAAAACGTCTGAAGCATTCTTATGAGATCAATGCTCGTAGATACAACCTCAGGAGACGTGATGTTCGTCTGAGCCTTGGTGATAGAGTTTGGAAGAGAAACTTCGTTCTCTCTGATGCTTCCAAAAATTTCACCTCAAAACTCGCTCCCAAATTTGTCCCTTGCATAGTGAATAAGGTACTATCTTCCCTTGTGTACAATTTAGTTGACCTGTCCGGTAAGGACTTAGGAAACTTTCATATCAAGGACATAAAGCCTGACCTGACACGAGATGACCCAGATGATATTGTGGATGTTGAATCTGAATGATCCAAACAACTGTTGTATCTGTTTTGAAAGTGTGATGTATAATATCAACTCCCTGTGCTGTTCTTGTTCCTACTCTCCCAATTTCTTCAAAATGGACATGATAACTATTTGAAGTTCAAGGGTATTTTTCTTGCCTCCCTTTTTGAACTGAGTGCATTACCTTATTGTAATGAAGGGACTTATCTTCTATATCTTCTGATATATATCTTTCCATTACATTTATCTTTGTCTTCTGCTCTCGTTCAGATTTTTCTCTTCCTTCCCTTGTGATGACTTCTGCCTCCTCTCGGAGCAACATACAGTTTATACAGTGTATTATGTGGGTGTATGCTAATCTTTGTGTACCTGTTTAGTTGTTCTGGGATAATTATAACTTTTGTGTCTTTCAGATGCAGTTTGAGTTCCATTTGAAGCCTTGCTTTGTGACTTACCTTGTGATTGAATCACTGGCGCCCAATTATTTCTTTTTCTTTCCTTTTTTTTTTTGGGGGGAGAAGGGGTAGTGTAGCGGTCTACACGACAAAATTATTCGTTGGTCTTTTATTATATCGAGAAGACCAACGAATAAAGGAAATCGCGAAATATATGTTGTGTGTCAATGTCTGTCATGTGTGTGCGTTCATATGTGGTTGTACGACGAAAAGAAATCCCTTCCTCTTTTCCGTTGATGATACGTCGAATACGTTACGGCTGTGACTCGCTGGCTGAAAATATCTCGAAAAATTTCGTAATTTACGTTTTTGATATTTAAAAGAAAACCCTCAGAGAAGGGGTAAGTACATTTCATTCGCTTCTAGCGTTTCTATATTTTATTTTTACTTTTATGTAACATTCCTTGAAGTTTTCACTTGCAGTTTTCTCTTTACGCTTCCGCCATCTTGTGAAGGATGAAATGAGAGTTCTCTCTTCTCAATTTCACAATTGCATGTTGCACTTCTGTCTCAATAATTTCGCACAGTAAGACAATTATCATTATAATATAAATTTTATTACAGCGGAAATACTGCACGAGAATTTTTTTTGTTCGCCTTATCTTGTGATGAAAGAGAGACAGAAGTGCCTATATTTTAATATGTGGCATAGTTCTTATTTGTCTCAATGTCACAGTTTTTCCCTGGGATCAAATTTTATGGAATTTTCCCTGGACGCTGAGATTTTCATGCAGTTTAATTTTGGAGTGGATTCTCATTTCCTGGAAGATCAAGCGAGAACTTTTTCTGGAGCTGTTGGAGATTTTTACCAGTTACCGGAAACGCTGAGGCTGAATAATTCGAAGAACTGCAATGACACCAGAGTAAAGAACGACAGCACAACCATCTGCGAATTACAAATCTCTCAGGGAAGTAAATGTCCGGGAAAATCTTAAAATTTGTAAATATCTATTTCTAAAATTTCTTGTAAATATTTTTTCGAAATTCTGGTACCAGTTAGTTGTAGGTATATATTTTATATTGTATATAATTTGTGAGGAAAAATTCTCGCGTGAATAAACGTGGAGGTTGTTCTACTGGAGCCTTGTGTTTCTTTTCCACTGGATTGTGAGATCAGGCCCACACCCAATAAACCGACTGAGCTCGGACACTAATAGCATTTCATATAGTGTGGTAAAAAAATTGCTACAGGTTTCCTTACGGCCCTCTAGGACCTCCTTTGTCCGTTTCCCGAACCAGAACATGATGGACAAGTTCGAACAGTAACGTCCGCTTTCCCGCATCGGAAACACAGCATCCTCTGGGGCTCCCCACACGAACGCCGAGTATGGCCCGACTTACCGCAATTCCAACAGATCACCCGGGCACTCTCCGAAACAGAAGGCATCTCAGGTGACCTAACTGCAGAGACCTCACCCTCAACCGCGGATTCCGGACCATCAAAGGCTCCCACGAAAGCTAAATCGGGGTCAGCATAGTCCTGTCTTCTCCTGGGTGGAGGCGCGTAGTTATCAGACCTAAATTTTTTAACCTCCAACTTAAGGCATTCGTCTTCTAGCTGCTGGAGTGTCGTTACCGTGGGCAACTGAGTAGAGTAGAAAGGGGCCAAGTTCCTAATCAAAATATCCAACCTAGCCGACTCATCGAAGGAACCATAACGTCTGAACATGGAGTTCATGCAAGTAAGATAGTCCACAATGGACTCCGAAGGTGCCTGAGTACGGTTCAAAATGTCCCTGAACAACCTAGCTCTATAATCTGGGGGCTCATAATGTTTGGTCAAAAGAGAAGCCAACTCCTGCCAATCACCAAACCGGTCGCGATTAGATCTATACCACATCAACGCTTTACCAGCAAAAAGATCGACAGCAGACTCGAATAAAGCAGAGTAAGGGACGTTTCTAGCCTTCCGCATGTCTTCAACAGACTCAAGAAAACTATGCACCGTTAAACCTCTCGCCTCGCCAGTAAACTTCAGATTCCACTTCTGGAGATTATATGCAGAAGTACTCACCGCCAAAGAGTTCCTAGTACTAGACCTCAATATCGTGCCCCTAGGACGCGACTGCACCCCAACAGATTCGTCAGAGTCCGACTCAATGCCAGAATTGCCAGCAACCACCGACGCACCAGCCAACTCACCAGGAACAGGCACAGACTTCAACTCATCCAAGGCCGCCGCAACCGAGGTCCTCAACTTCAAAAACTCCTCGCGTCTGGATTGCTCCACTTCATCGACAGAAAGCCTAGCCAACCTACCGCTCAGATGAGTCAAGCGAGAATAAAGAGTCTGAAAACTAACTCCAGGATTCCCCCGCAGAGCCATCACTTCCAAATATTTCCCACTACAACTGTCCAACTCCACCTGGCTGTCCAATTTAACCTGTGGATACGAAAACGATCTATTCCCACTCTCCATCTTCATAAATTGTCCCAGACACGTCCGCAGGTCCTTAACCGTTTGCTCCGGGGTGGACTCGAAACCCCTAATGCGCAGCTCATGCTGAAGCTCATCCTTCCTAAGATTGTACAAGCTGAAACGCAAAGACATCCTTGGGCAAGGCACAAACACCGGTACTAAGCCTCCAAAACAAAGGATCGCGTTAATAATAAAAGAAAAGATCCACAACTGCTACAGTACCCAAAAGAAATATTCCCAAAACCAACAGACCGATACAAAAGATAGCCAAAACAAACAACCGCAGACGAAATACAAAAATTATATGCGCAGTGCTGGATTGGTATTGGCTGGGACACCCTGTGTAGGCTCTCAAACGCTACACGTACAAGAAAACAATCAGCGGTACGTAAAGCTATTGTAAATCGCAATATAATTTCGATAATACAGCGTTAATCTGAATAAAAATTCGAAGTAGGCGACCATAAAAATAAGTAAGAGAAAAGCTCATCCACCAAATTTCGTTCACTCTCAACAAATACAGCGAAAATATACAAAAATTTGAACAAGTGACCTGTTGTGGCCCCACGTTGGGCGCCAATGTCACACGTCGATTTGCCCAGACGGTGAAAAGGGAGATCAGGGCCCCTCAGCGGTTGGAGCTAATAGGGGTGGGTTTATTTTTTTTTTTTAAGTTGTTGAAAAGGGCGCCAAACAATCGTACACTGATCTCTAGTTTGTCTCTTTAATAAAGGGATTGTTACCTCTATCAAGGTGAAAGGGAAGTTATTATGATATATTATAGATTTTCAAATATTGTATATTCGTCTACACATAGTATTCAAACAGATCAAACGTAATGATAGAAACAAACAATTCAGTGGGCCGCAGTAACGTTACGTAGGCTTTACACTATTCTATAATTCGTAAATTGAAACTAGACAGTAACAGTAAGGAATATAATAAGATATCTCTTTCTCTTTAAAAAGAACTACTCGAGTTCTCTCGTTGATGCTTCTACGGCAAGTAGTTTGAGCTCTATATAAAATTTGGTGGCGATGTCTGTCTCATAAACACAAAGTAAGGTAATGGATCTGACCTTGTCATCCAACACGTAGTGTTACCAGGAAAAGTAGTTCTATAGTAAGCTCTACACAACGATGTCCAGCGTATGGGTTGCTCGAAGATTCTCCCAACTCCTTCACTCTCTGAATTACAGCAAACACGAAGACAATCCACTGCTAAATCCCCTCGTCTCGTTCAGTTGAACGCAGGTAAAAGGGTAGGTATTCTTAGGGGCTCAGAAATATCAATTCTTCCGGTGTTTTCCCGGTGGAAAAAGATTTCCCGGTGGAAAAAGATTTCCCGGTGGAAAAAGAGTCTGATCTTCGACTCTCAAAATGCTCCACTCTTTTGGGTGCTGCCAAATCGGTAATCACCAACAAAATTCAATCGACAACCAGAAGGACGACTGGATTCCAAAATACGGCAAACTTTCTTGCAGAAATAATCCTCTTTCGAGATAGCACACAAAATTCTCTTCAAGAAACTCCCAAAAATTCCAGAACATTCGAATCGCTTCACAAAATGGTGTCTTTCGTACCAGAAAAAAAGTAGAGCACTATAAACATAGGTATGCTGGATAGACCTGGCTCTATGGTTATTGGGTCCAACCATAGACTCGAAAATTACAGGACTCGCAGCATTTTCATCGCCATCTATCGGGGTGATACACCAACATAAACAATAAATTATTATAAATTTGACTATGAGATGCCGCGGCTTTATTCTAACACCACGAACCTAACCTATTTCCAATGTTTTTCATGCGAACATGCCCAAAAAAGTCATCACAAGATCTCTCATTCCGAAAATATGCTCATTTGATTACAGATTTCATTTCTTTTGATTACAGATTTCATTTCTTCCGATTTAAGATTTCATTTCATTCGAAGGGATCTGTAATTTTCGAGTCTATGGTTGGACCCAGAATGGCGGTTCTGGCATACTCCCCTTTATAGAGCCTTAAAAAAAGCGTAGTTGTCACAGAACCAAAAATCGATGACAGATCACAGACGTCAAAATCGATGGTAGATCACGGAAAAATCGATGTACGTTACGGGAAGACGAACGCTGTAAACCTCTACTGAATCGATGGGGCACGGATAGATGGCGCCAGGAGTGCGATATGCAGCGCAGGAAATTTTGAACGTGACAGTGGAAAGCCGCTCTTCTGTCCAATCACCAAGAGGGTGCTTTTTACATATGGTGACAGCGGTGGGATTGTGTTCAATTTTCCGGGGGAGAGTTTTTCTTTTGTAATACGTTGAATTTTCCGGCAGATAAAGTTTTTTTTGTTTTCTGTATGTTGCATCAGTGTGAATATAAAGATTACTAGAGTTACATGTGTTAAATTTTCCAAGGGAGGTTTTTAGAGAGATTTTTGAGAAATTTAGAGAAATTTTGAGGTATAAGGAAATTTTATCCTGTTGTTTTATGGGTGATTGACGTAGTGTGTATTGACTTGTTGGAAGATTTCCGGATGAAGGTTTTCAGGTACCTATTGATGTTAATTTGAATTGGATTATTTTCTTATGAATGTATACTTATGCCTATGAATTCGAGTTTACGTTTTGAAAGAAGAATTGCGATTTGGTAGGGACAGAGTTCAGGATTGAATTAAAGTAAAGTAAGATTACTAAATTAAAGATTCTTGTTTTTTTGAGATATTGAAGAATTGGGTAAATACAGTTGGTTTTTCTATTTGCGATATAGCGGATCAAATTTTGTTTCAGGAGGTTTATTTTTTGTTTTTTTTTGAAAATTAATGTGCTTTTATCGATTGATTGAAATTTTTGATTGATTTTCTTTCAGGGCGTATTGCGTGAAATTTTTTTTTTTTTTGGTTATTTTATCCACTGTTCCGATTATTCAATCATTTGATTTGAGAAACATATAACTAACCAGTGTAAATTTGTTTGGGTTTGATTTGAATTTAATATACGTCTTAAATTTAATCTAAAAGGTTTCATTTACCATCCCTCTCCCTAGAAAATAATTTTAAACACCAAGACCCGACCCAAGTGCGTTGGGCCGATCCCACACTTTCTTCCGTCGGAAGAAAGAACTTCAAAATTTTAATTAACATCTTTTAATTTTCTTTAAGTAATAACACCCTTGATTGGTGGAAAGCCGCTCTTCTGTCCAATCACCAAGAGGGTGCTTTTTACACAGTTGAATTATGTTATTATTGCAGTATATATTAAATTAAGCCATAACGAACTGACATAACCTAACCTAACTGCTGAAAAACGATAAGGCCATAAAAATCTCAGAGAGGGGGGCATGCCCCTCTTGAACCCCTCCTTGCTGGAGCCCATACCCTCGTTTGAATAGAACGAAAACAGTGCCGACGTCATCGGGAGACAAGGGGATAAATGTCTAAAGCCTAACTTGAACTTACCCAACCCAACTGCTGAAAAACGATAAGGCTATGAAAATCTCAGGGGGGGCCATGCCCCCCCCCTGAACCCCCCTTGCTGGGGCCCATACCCTCGTTTGAATAGAACGAAAACAGTGCCGACGTCATCGGGGGATATATCTAAAGGCTCATCTCTTGAAAATCCATCTGCTATGTGTGAAAGTTCTATGTCCATATTAGTATTTGAGAAATTATTGAGATTTGGCAACACCGTCTGTTCGAGAAAAAAACACCTTACGGCATTTTACACTGCCGATGCGATTCAAATAAATATAAAGTCTAAACGCAGGTGGAAATATTCACAATCTTTTTTAGTTTTTTTCTCTAAAACTACTCATTTGCCAATGCTGAAATTAAAACTGTAGTATCTTTTCAACATTTACAATCACGAGACAAAATATTTTAAAAATCGGTGAGGGGGAGCTAAACTAGAAATTGACCAACCTTCAAATAGCAGATTTGGCTTATCTGTGGTTATTATGAGTGCCCCTGGCTCAGTGGTAGAGCGTTGGAATTCGGACCCAAAGGTCCGAAGTTCAATCCCGAGCTAGGTAACAAATTTTCTAGTCTCGATAGGGGCCACCATTCTCACTGTTGGGTCAAAAATTAACAGTGCTGTGCCTAAGGTGGCGTAAGGACACAGTAACAAAGCCTACACAGAACACAACTGCTTACTCCGAACTCGGCACAAGTTACAAGCTTCGAAGCTTGTAATTTCAGAGGGATCTCCACAGGAGACCTAGGAGTAATCAGGATAAACAATAAACAATGAGAGAAATGGACTAGCATTATTGTATGTCCCTAGTGGATGGTCCTAACGGACGTGAATTTCTCATTTTGACAATAAACAATATAATATATCATTGAGAACTGTCAAATTATTCCACAGAGAATTAGCATCATTGAAGCTTCAATTCATATATCATATTATAGCGAAATGAGGAACTAGAAAGTTTTGATGTATCTACTCAAAAATGTGATTATAGTATATTTCATTACCAGTCCAGAAAGTAAGCTTTTTCCGTGCGCGCGCGATATGTTCCCGTGTGAGGCGGAGCCGAACACTGGAACTCATGCAAGCACGGAAAAAGCCTTTCTGGACGTGTAATGAACGATGTTTTTCATTACACCTCTCTGAAAACAATAACACGGGAAAATTTTTCGGCAGAAAGCATTTCGATATTGTGAAACAATAATTATTCAAAACACTGACATCTACTGTCTCGCAATCGTTGCTCTGTGTCTCAGCACAGGAATCATAGGATGCATCTATGCCTCAGCCAAATAATTCTATACCTATAACTTGATCCTTGTGAATTTCCTTGAAGCCGTCGACCTAGGCATATGGAGACTACTGCTCATGCGCGAATAAGGGGAAGTAGCTTGGAGTAGGATTCTAAGCAGGGTAGGGGCAATATGGCGGCTATAGCGCATGCGTATAAGCCATCATATGTCCAGGTCTTGGCTTCATTTTTACGCAATTTTTTGCACAATGCTAGCGGTATAGAAGTTTAAGTATATGGCCTCAGCGCACCGTAAAACTTTTTGCGGTGCGGCCGCACGGAAAAGAGTCATTTTCGATGTTCTAAATCTACATGTCATGATAGGGTTTTCAGTGCGGTGTAATGAAAAATAAATATTATATTCAAATTAGATGCGTAGAGTTTTGAAGTATTTGGCTTTTGTCCTTCGATTGTTTTCCGAACAATGGGGAAAGAAAGGTTCAGTCTGTGAATTTTCGGCTGAATTTTAACTATGTAGGTACCGGATTTTTCACTATGAATTGACCACCCCTCTAATTTTGTTACAAAAACAGATACATGAAAATACTCCATACGAAAATTGTACGAAATCAAATAAATTTTTTGAAAATGGATGAACAACATATTGAATGCAACTACATTTTTTCAAATGGGACACCCTGTATATTCTACCATATTTCAATTGTTCATTTTTTCCTGATATCGAATATACAGGGTGTCCCACTAGTGCCGCAGCGGACGATATACGCGTAAAGGTCTGAGTATGGCAAAATTTTTTGATGCAGACTCTAAGAAGAGCACAACCTAAAAATATTTTCGAATATATAGGGTGGCCCACAAAAGAGGAAAAGAGGGTGACTTTGTTTTTTGAAATGGGACACCCTATATTCAATAGTCTTTTTCAATTGTCTGAAACTTCCTGCATGCTTTGGTATGCTTTTCACATATTTTTATTCAACAGTTTTCGAAATATTGGCCATTTTGACAAAAAAATGATACTTGTAGAGGCTATGTTATCCAATTATATTTCACGAACCCTTGCACATACCAATAAGAGCTTTACATGGATTTAAAGACAGGTGGTCTTCAAAGTATCCTAGCCAGCTATAATAAAAAGCATCTCCATTATATGGAGTGTCCACAAAAAGACTATCAACATGACGAATTTCAAATCGATTTTTCTTCATTTTTTCAAATGCAATGCATTTAATTTTTTTTCATCATTGTAATTACCATTCATTTTACTTCATTTTTTGTTAAATACATGATATGCATATTTTTAACAGAATAGGATTTTTCAGAGTTTTTCTCCTAACATCACATTTACTTCCGAATTCAAAAACAGATTTGGCTGTGGTTATTGAGAAGTGTCAATTTATTCTATTCAGAATTAACATCATTGCAGGTTCAATTCATTTCATATCATCATAGTTTTTACGGATTGGATGAATACTCATATACAATGATGTAAAAATTAACCAATACCAATGAATTTGAATGTACAATTGTACAAGTTATGACTGCTACAAAAACGAGTTTCGTAACTTTAGGATACAAAAAAGTGCCCGCTCTTATCCTTATACAACTTCCTTTGAAAAAATGATATTTTTAAGTTTCACAAGCAAGCACGAATATCTTCAAGCTCCAAGCATGAAGCTTGTTTGAAATTTTTGCGAGATTCGACTCTTCAAGTAGTTATCAAAAATTTATTTTAAAATGGGTACAGAAAGCAAGTTTCTGTCTTCAGTAACTGATTTTATAATGTGAGATTAAGTGATATTCTTCAAGTTGTCCGATCTCATACTTCATACAACAACTAGAAATGGACTTTTTGCACAAATGGCAGACATCTCATTCAGATGAGCAAAATGAATATTTTCCGATAAGCAGATCGCATATTTATTTCGATGTCAGCCCATTTCCTTTGATGTAATCAATTGTTTCGAAGGAATCTGGAATATTTCACGGTATTGAAGAAATTACCAGAAAACCAGCTTTATAATCGTGCACTATTCTACTTAACTTAAAGAAGAGGATTGTGGACAGAATATCGTAACGACTATAAAGAACATCTTTTTCACTTTAAGCCACCAAGAAGAGATCAATGTTTCAAGGCTATCAAGGAATTTGTTAGAATATGTTTGTTTGTTGTGTAATATAAGAGTACAAGATGCATAGAATACCAGAATGATGTCGACACTTACTTTTGTCTAATATACATAATTCGAGACATAATTCCAATATGGATTATGAGCCGATGAAAATTGAAGCCGAGCTTTGATAAGAATTCCGACTTGCGCATGTGCAGTAATATCTAGGAGCATAGAATATTCTATGTAATATTGGGAATAAAAATAACTTATCTACTAATTCTGTCTCTCTCTGACACATTGTATAATTCGTGAAACGCATGTCATCCATAACTTCATGTGAATACTTTGGATCATAACCTAATAATTTCATGTGATATGTTTCAATGGCTTCATTTCGTTTACTACAAGCTCCAGACCAACTGTTGGGTCTGTGAAACAGCGGTTTGTCTTGCGCGCTCTGACTACCTCGCTTTGCGAAGTCGCTCACCTGGCGCACCGTTGAAGGCGACTGAAATTAAGATCGTAGCGCTGTATCGGCGAGAATCAGAACTACTCCTTGGCATTTCCAAAGAGGCAACACTAGACGTTATCATCCAAAAGTAAACGAAACTAGTGCCTTTGCGTTAGTTCATCCGTTAACGCCGAAGAAGGAACTTTTTTTGGTGGGAGAAATATGGCTTTTCATTGGCAGAAATAAGTGGACAAAACTTAGTGTTATCGTTAGGAAATATCGTGTTTGTACCATTTTATTCTAAGGTTAGTACTGGAGTATCAACTCAATTTCAATCGAGAAATAAGAAATTTGCATAAATTCCAGAGAATCGTTTCAAGGACGTATTTGGCCCAATTTTTTTCAAATAGCTATATTATCTTCTTAACGAGGCCGAAATCAGAAAAATGGAAAATGAAAAAAAGTTTTCTTTTGACCTTGAGAATCTTCAGTTGGAATAGGTATATGTACAAGTCAAAGACTCATCCTGAGTTTAGAGTAAAGGTTGACTATGGCTTCACAAACTGACTCAGATGAACAACAGGCATATGTATCATCCATATTGCTATTTCTAGATATGTGGTGTCCAAACCATGTATTCTTGCATCTTGTACGAGTGTACGCATAACCCTATCCCCTATTTTTTCTTATAAACTTTCAGTAACGTTGGTCGCTGTTACTATGTTATTGTGTGTGATTCAAACGTAGTAACTGAATCTCAAACTAGTTTCTTGAAATTCGTTTTTATTCCTACAGTAGCAGATTCATCAGCTGAATTTACTACTGTTTCTTGTCATCGTTTAGTGAGGTTTTGTGTATAGTGTATGTTTCTTAATAAGGTAGTGAATTTTCAGCTTTTGTGTTCGTGAAGAGGTTGTGTAAAAGCAGTTCTACAATGTAATGAAGGTGTGAAACATGTAGGGGAGGCTAGATTATGAATTGGTTCATTCTGGCACCCAATAAAAAACATTCGAGACCACGTCAACTACTTAGCAGTTTTCATATTTTACGGGATGTCGTAATTGGGAGCGAGCGAGCGATTGCCTATTCAGACAACGCAAAATACGCAAAAGTAATAAGAGACTCCCCAATCAAAAATTGGACCCGCTTGGATTTAACAGTAACATTTTGTGTAGCTTCCAGTATAAATTTTTTAATCCAGTAATTGAGGTGGTTATATAAGATTTGCATTGGAAACACAACTGACAATTATTATGAGCCAAGACATTGAAAATGAGAATAGATCATAAAACCTACGTTCTACAAGGAAAGTAACTTTCGTACAAGCTACATGATCGGGAATGATAAATTGGAAATAGAAGAACTAAGGTGAAGACTATTATGATCTGAACTCCGAAGTCTCAGACATGAAATGAACAATAAGAAATTTGAGGTACTGAAGCTTTTACAGAGGATTTCGCTGCAGGTTTAAGAAACTATGCGTAAAGATCAAAATCAAGGAGGGAATTCTCGCTTAGGACTCTGCTCTCACTTACCACTCTCTTAGGTTGGTTTAAGAATTGAGGTGACGGGCAAGAATGTTGCTTAAACTAAAATTAGAAAATGATTTTGATACGGTTCCTGAACTAACTGGAAATGAACTATTAGTAGTCAATCAACAATGATATTTCTATAATACAAATAGTTCATTTTCTTATGAACTGACAAAGGAAAAGGAGCACCCTGCATTTATTATTTCAATATAAAGATGATGAAAATATCCAAATATGTATAAGAATTAAATATACATATAAACTAACAAAAAAACATATCATGATTCCCGACATAGAGTACTTCAAGATTAGATCTTTGAATGTGTACATGGTCATGATATGGGTGTTGTTCAGAGACCAAGGGTACCCTCAATCGTACAGTTCGAACAATGGAGCCACAATCTTAGGAAATCGTGGGTCAAAGAAGGCATGTTTCACATCTTCAATTTTATTTTCGTCCTTTATGAATCCATTTTTGATATCCATATTCTGGTCTGAACGATGAAGAATATCCGCAAACACATTTGCATATGTCAGGGTGCACTGAAATGAAATCCTCGACTCAAAAGTAAATCCCCACAGTCCTAGGAACCATTCATTCGGAGGTCAAAAACGCTCCTGGTTCTCGGGAGGAAGCAATTATTTCTGTTAACCGGTGTTTTCACTACCCAACGGTTAACAAACATTAACAGAAAATGGTTTTTCTTGTGCCACTGGAACACAGTTGTAATAATTTATCAGAATTTAAATCAGCACATCTAGAGAACCGAACACCGTTCATCTCTATGGTGAGAAGGACTGTCAGCTCGGGGCATTCTTGTCGTCGTGCCTTCGGGTCTGAGTCTCTCTGGCATTACTTGAGGCGATAGGAACGTTGCGCCTCATGGTTTACGTTCAGCAGGCGATGGGAGCCACAAAAGAAGAAGAAAAAGAATGTCTCCAGCAGATCTACTAAATCATCTCATTCTTGCCTCTACATGGTTGTTTTAATCACAAAAAAAAAATAATTCAAATTTCTTCGTATAAATAAAGGGCGTACTTTTCTAACTGTCAATTCATGTATCTTTTGTATAATATCAAGAACATATTGATAATAAGTTGAGAAAAACGCAGTAACTTACGATCCTCTTTTCTTTATCGGGAGTTGCTTCGTTGACCTTGATGCTGACAACATCGCTGATGTCGCGCTTCAAATCCAGCTCCTCCGGGTCCATGTTGGTCGCGCTGGAGAGCAACAACAGCGGGAGGTTCAACCAAGGGCCGCCCAACTCGCTGAGATCACTCGCGTCCGATGCCCTGGAGGACTTGCGAGAAGAAGCGCGACTCCCTCGATGAACGTGCAAGAAGGCCGATAGCTTGCCCTGCCAACCACCTGGAGATGAGTTCCTAGTGTCGGCTTCCTCTTGTTCTCTTTCTCTTTCTTTCTTGCGCCTAGAAATTATTGAAATATCAAAACAGTGAATTCTACAAATACAAATAGCGTAATGCGTGCGCGATGGGGCCATATTACCGTTAGACACATTTTCTCGTTCGTCAAATCGAATACCACTCGAGATGAAATTCAAGCAAGTAAAATTTCTCTCTTGTATTATTAAATTTTGTTGCTTTTTGGCAATTTCGCTAATTACATTTTTTCCAAAATCATTTGCCTGACGGCTCGTGATTTAAATATAGTTGTTATTTGCGAAATTGCCAAGCAACAAACTTTCATATTACAATCGAGAAATTTTGTCAACTATTCCACTCATTCCATTTTTAGTGAGGAAGTTTCCTTAGCAACACTCGTTTCTCATCGATAAAACATTCAGATAGGCAAAATCAACCAGTTGGTTTTCAAGTGATGAAATTTTTGACGTTTCTCAAATTCATAGATAGCTTCGGGAAGGAATACCGCAGAGAAAACAAACAAAACGTTTAGTTGATCTATGAGATGAACACTCATTCGTCAAATAGCGCAGTACGTGTCAATTGTGAACATATTACCATATTTTCTCGTGAAATATTCATGTCGAATAGGTACCACTCGAGATGAAATTTGAGCAGGTAAAATTTCTCTCTTGTAATATTCAAGTTTGTTGCTTTTCGGCAATTGCATCAGCAACAAACTTTCATGTTACAATCGAGAAATTTTGCCGGCAAAATCTCATCTCTTGTGGTATTATACAGGGTGTTTCACCATAAACTGGACAAACATATATAGCCGTGTAGACGACACCCGAGAAGTCATTTTTGCCCTATACCATATACCCCGTTTTCGACGCATAAGCGAGATACAAGGTGTGTAAGCAATGTTCTGATAAACTGTGGTGAGTTATGCGTGACATTTGAAATAAGGGTTACTGGTCACGTCTTAGTATTTCTTGGGGCTTAATTCAATTGTGGTGTGGAATTCTGAAAAAAAAATTCAAAATGGCGGAAAGCCTGAAAAGTTTGAATTTTTTTTCTCGATTGCCAATTTGGAAAGCATTATTTCAACTAACTCAATTCTCCAAGATTTTTCGTGAAAAAATTCCCTCAAAATTCGAAATCAACTTTTTTTTTTAATGTCCTCAGTGAAAAGAAAAAATTCGCCCAGAATTTTTGGAATTCTTCATGGTTGAACTATCTTTAATTCTGAATACTTGAAAACAGAATGAAAAAAATATCGATTGGTTTTCTTTTTGTGGCCTGCCAAAGATTACGCTTGGAGTAGGTACTTTCATAATTTCTATTCAAAAAACTATAGGCCGTCCAAAGGTCAAATGTAGGCTAATTAGCTGCCAGAGTGACCCGTACGGAAATATTAATTTATAAACCAAAAGAATTACTATGCAAATTACACAGTAATTGTATACATCGCCATCTTGTGGCGATAATATCAAATATAGTATCTGCACGACTACGCTAGAGTGTCTGGATAAGAGCCATTAACCGTAGTGACACCTAGTGGCCTCATTCAAAAGAAGGAAAAGCATTTCTTACATAAGCAAATTTTTCATCGAAGTTTTCAGAGTTTTAATGTATTATATAATAACGAGGCCATATAGACGAATCCATGACTAAAGTTTCAAACAAACAGTCCATCCGATCTCGAGTTATAAATGGTGTAACCAACGGTGTAGACGACACCGAGGAAGTCATTTTTGACTTATGACATATACCCCGTTGATAAACTGTGGTGACTGGTGAGTTATGCGTGAAATTTGAAATAAGGGTTACTGGTCACGTCTTAGTATTTTTAAGGACTCGATTCAATTGTGGTGTAGAATTTTGAAAAAAAAAATTCAAAATGGCGGAAAACCTGCAAAGTTGGATTTTTTTTTCTTGGTTGCCAATTTGGAAAGCACTATTTCAACGTACTAGATTTTCTAAGATTTTCCGTGAGAAAATTTTTTGAAAATTCGACATCAACTTTTTTTTTACATGTCTTCAGTGAAAAAACATTTTCGGTCGAAATTGTTGAAATTTTTCATGGTGAAACAGAATGAAATAATATCCATTGGTTTTCTTTTTGTAGCCTTCAAAAGATTAATCTCGGAGAACTTTCATAATTTTTATTCAAAAAACTAGAGGCCGTCCAAAGTCAAATGTAGGCTAATTAGCTGCCAGAGTGAAGTCGCTTTGGTAACGGAAACTTATAAGATTGAAATAAACCCCATTCATACTCGTAGAGAGTTCGAATCCTACCGAAGTTTTTTGAAAAAGAAATTTTTGGTTTATTAATTCATATTTCCGTCTGGGTCATTCTGGAAGTCCATTAGCAAAATTTTGACCTTCGTACGGCTTCCAGTTTTTTGAATAAAAATTATGAAAGTTCTCCGAGCGTAATCTTTGAAAGGCTACAAAAAAAAACCAATGGATATTTTTTCATTCTGTTTTCACCACAGTATTTAGAATGAAAGAAAGTTCAACCATGAAAAATTTCAACAATTTCGGACGAAATTTTTTTTACTGAGGACATGTCGAATTTTGATAAAAAAATTTCACGGAAAATCTTATAAAAATCTAGTACTTCGAAATAGTGCTTTTCAAATTGGCAACCGAGAAAAAAAAATTCCGACTTTGCAGGTTTTCCGCCATATTGAATTTTAATTTTTTCAAATTCGACAACACAATTGAATTGAGCCTTAAAAAATACTAAGATGTGACCAGTAACCGTTATTTCAAATGTCACGCATAACACACCACAGTAATCAGATTAATCAGAATATTGCTCAAAGTTGACATTAAACACCCTGTATCTCGCTTATGCGTCGAAAACGGGGATATCTCGTCATAAGGCAAAAATAACTTCCTCGGTGTCATCTACACGGCTATACAGGGTCTTTCACGAGGAACCTCACCCATATTTATACGGGAAACTACTGAACGTATTTTCATGAAATTCAGTACTTATAAGTATTTCACGATGTTGATGAAATCTAAAATATTTTCAAGGCATGAGCACCTCCGGTTTTTCCGGAAATGACGTCAACTTCCGTTTTTCAAATTAGAACACAATTTTTTTTTTGCAGAAATAGATTCCTTAGAAAATTTCAAGTTATTTTGATGTAAAATTTTTCAGTTTTGGTTGGAAAATTCTCTCTGAGCGGGAAAATTCGAAAAAAAAATCGAAAATAGAGCTCCGCTGAAACAAGAATAACTTCGAGGTTTTTGGATGGAAAATTTTCATTTTTTTGATTTTTCAAGATGTAAGATTTATGTATCCACTTTAAAAATCGAAATCGCGATTCATAATGCAGGGGGTGAAAAATTCGCTTTCAAAGTTAGGGATGACAAAATCGTGAAAAATCAGATATTGAATCTACGTTAAAAAATAATGTGAGTGTATGCATCACACCCTTGCCCTAAAGTGGATATTAACTCAGAAAATATCCATTTTAGGGCAAGGGTGTGATGCATACACTCACATTATTTTTTAACGTAGATTCAATATCTGCCATAAAAAAATGGGGTTCTAATTTGAAACAATTGATTTTTCACGATTTTGTCATTCCTAACTTTGAAAGCGATTTTTTTACCCCCTGTATCATGAATCGCGATTTCGATTTTTAAAGTGGATACATCAATCTTACATCTTGAAAAATCCCAAAAATAAAAATTTTCCATCCAAAAACCTCGAAGTTATTCTTGTTTCAGCGGAGCTCTATTTTCGATTTTTTTTTCGAATTTTCCCGCTCAGAGAGAATTTTCCAACCAAAACTGAAAAATGTTACATCAAAATAACTTGAAATTTTCTAAGCAATTTTCTGCAATAAAAAAATAGTGTTCTAATTTGAAAAACGGAATTGACGTCATTTCCGGAAAAACCGGAGGTGCTCATGCCTTGAAAATATTTTAGATTTCATCATAAGTGCATCCAATTTTTCCGAAAAAAATCGAAAAAACACGTTGCTAAGTAATATTTTAACAAGAAGCATGAGTGCAGGTGGCTACAAAAATCCGAGTCGAAGACGAGGATTTTTGCACCTGCACGAATGCTTTTTGTTAAAAAATATTACTTTGCACTGTGTTTTTTCGATTTTTTTCACAGGAAAAATTAGATGCACGAATGGTATTTGACAAGACTATTTCCTGAGTAACAGATTATTCTGGATGCATCTATGCATGTATTATTAATTTTCGTTGACAACAACTGTCAAGTTTTGCCACGGGTAAACCCGAAAAAACTGCTGACAGCTGCCGCTGCCATACAGTTTTTCCATCTAGAAACCATTTGTGATTTAAAATTGCGCGTTTCTGATTGGTGGAAATTAAGACGAGGGAAATAGTCAGCATTATCGCCTAGTCGATTGATAATGTTATAAATATCAGAAATGTCCCTTCAGGCATAGGAATTGACTTTGAACGATTATCTCATTAGTTGTAAATCTATTTCATGTACCTATAGTAGATTGGTAGTCCCGAATTAAATTTGTTTTTTAAAAACATAGTTTTCTCCGCGAAAAACATAATTATCTTCTATTATCTATATATATAAAAAAGAGATGTTGGTTACACCATTTTTAACTCGAAATCGGATGGACTGTCTGTTATGAAACTTCATTTATGGATTCGTCTACGGCCTGGTTATTATAAAATTCATTGAAACTCTGAAAAATTCGATGAAAAATTTGCTTATGTAGGAAATGCTTTTCCTCCTTTTGAATAAGGCCGCTAGGTGTCGCTACGGTTTGCTTATGTCGGAAATGGTTTTTCTCCTTTTGAATGAGGCCACTAGGTGTCGCTACGGTTAATGGCTCTTATCTAGACACTATAGCGTACAGTGACTAGACACTGTATTTGATATTATCGCCACTAGATGGCGATGTATACAATTATTGTGTAATTTGCATAGAACTTATAATAACATGGAAGGGGTAAAGATCTCAAGTTGGTGGAACAGTGAATTTTTACCGGAATGTCAAGTAAATCGGATTGTGACGATCAGCATCAATCGTGAGTTGTCCATTTTCATCTTTTCTCTATATTTCTGAAATGTTTTTGATTTATGTTTGGGTAATAAATATATTAGCGGAAATAACTGAATTCAAAATTGCACATAATTTGTAATTGACATATTTTGTAATTGACATATTATTTTTGTCTTTCTGTTTGGTGTGACAGCTCATATCCATGGAAAAGATGACAGTTGACAGATGACATTTGACAGATGACATTTGACAGACGACAGATGACATTTATCAATAGACAGATGACTATTGACAGATGACATTTGATAGAACTTTTATTATGCCTAATTTATCTCCTGCTTGAAAAAATAGCAATGGTGAGTTTATACAACTTTAACGGGGGTTTCACAATGCAGACCTATCACCGGTGATCGGAGCTTGATCTAGAATCAACTCGATTTGACAGTTCAGAAATCTAACCAAGCCGTTGATCTCCGATCACTGGTGATTACGATTTGTGAAATTCACAGTAAGTATAGGCACGGCCTTCTTAAGATAAAGATGGCTCTGGTATAGGAATCATTTAGGCGAAACAAAGTTCACCGGGCCAGCTAGTATATGTATATAGATTCAGGTAATATTGCAATTTTACTTCGATATCCGAACAAATTCACTGGTACCTATGTAACAGAGTTTGAGTACAGAAATGTCAACGATTGAATGATTTATCTGTAGATATCAGTAAATTTACCGCAGATAATCCCTCCAAGTGCGTTGAATCAGCTTAGCAGCCTTATCTTGTCTCTTCCATATCCTGGTAGACGAAACTATCTCCAGTTCCTTTCTGGTTGGGAACTGCTTCTTGAATTTTATATCCATCTGCTCTTGAAGCTGCAAGCAAAAAAAACATATACTTAAATGGAATTAACTGTCAGCATGGCATGAACTCTTCTTCAAGAAAAAACTAACGTGAATTTCTAGTGAGAGGAAAGCGTACTCTTCCAAATTGGTAGAATAGCGATACTGGTATGAATCAGATATAATCAATCATATTAGAACCTGGAATGCATGGCATCTAATTCTGCTGCTCACGAACGTTGTGAACCAGATCGAGGTGAATTTCAGTCCAGCAAAGACGAAGTAGAGAATTGTTTGAATGAGAAGCGAATATTTGATAGAAGTCGCTTCAAACAATTGGCTGCGAGCTATAGTCGATTTTTATTGGTTAATGGATGATTTATTCGAACAGGAATGTACAGAAGATACAGAGTAAGTCTTTGACTTGTACATATTCAGGGTGTTTCAAAACAAGTCCGAAATATTTGAGGGGGTGATTAACGTCGTTTATGTTAGCTCCCGGCCGCATTTTTCAGTTCCCTATACAGTCAGCGCGACAGGTCGCTCTCACCGTATAGGAAACGGAATGCACAATGGAACACTCCGTTTCCTAGCAGATATGCGCGATGTGCTCACTGTCCTGTTAGTTTTCTGGGTGCCGATGGGACAAATTGCAAATTATTAATAATGTTTTCATTTTGTAGCCGCGGATTTTTTCAGCAAACCTCTCGTAAGTCCACCATATTTTCATTTTTTTTGAATCATACGTACTCTTTTTCTGTAAAATACAATCATAAAAACAATCTGAGAAAAATGGGAAAACACGATTGTCTTCCAATATACAGGGTGAGTCTTTGACTTGTACATATATTTTAACTGTAGATTCTTGAGGCCTAAAGAAACCTTTTTTTCATTTTTCATTTTTCCGAATTCGGCTCGGTTAAAGAGATATAGCCATTTGAAAAAAAAAATTGTGCTAAATGCGTCCCTGATATTATTCTCTACAAACACCTCAAAGTTCATATTTTTCAATTGAAATTGATGTGATTATTAGATATTCTGGGTGATACATTTAGAAAATACTCAAGCACTAACCTTATTCGAATAAGAATGTTACAAACACGATATTTCCTAGCAAAAACGCTAAGTTTTCTTCCATAATTTCTGCAATTGAAATGCCATATTTCTCACACCAAAATAATTTCCTTCTTCGATTATCCTGAAGATTAGTTTGTAAACATTAATAATTTGTTCATATTTGCCTCGATACCCTAAAACTATCTTATAAAAATAAGTTTCTCACTAACCTATCCTAACTCCATTAATCAGTCATCTGATTCGAAGTCAATGACCTAACCTAATCCATCTCCTCTATGATAGTGATCACAGAATTCTAGAGAAGACGATGCCAGATTGTGTTGATTTTCTCAGTAAAAAATGGTATAGGCGAACTCAAGAAAGCAGAACGTCCCCTATCGTTAACGGAAGAACTAGTTTTGTTTACTTTTCGCTAAAGGCTTCTACGCATTGCTCTTTGGAAATGCCAAACGAGTAGTTCTGATTCTCGCCGATACAGCGCTACGATCTAAATTTGAGTGCGCTGCCGGCTGCGAGTGCGATGTAGCCGCCACGCAAGACAAGACAAGACGTTCTTCTGTGTCTCCAGAGTCCAGACTCCAGAGTACAGTCTGTGATTACATTGAACGACGCCGCGATAACCTTTCTACATGGATTCGTTTTATTATTTATTTATTTACTTGCAGTTTGCAGATAATAAAGCAAACAGGTGATTAATGTGATGTGAAAACAGTGTAGGGTCGATTAGAAATTCCAAGAGGATATTGTTAAGAAGATAGATTTTCCTGAAGGACGGGTATCAATAAATTTTCAATAGAAACTTCTTATAAACTTTGTAATTTCATGCTTCTCGGAATTCAGTTGATAAACATTGACAACATTGTTAATTTGTTAAGAGACCAGAGAAGAAACAATATTCGATGATATTTAATTCAGGGAAGCATTCAGATTTTTTATGAAATTCATGGTTTTTTCCTCAAATTTCTTCGTATACATTTAGGAATAACTCGAAAACGACGCGTTTTATTGAAAAAATATAAGAATACTTTTATTCTCTAAAATGGTTGATTCTTTCGAAAATATGAACCGTTTATCCTTTTCAAGTGATTTGATAGTGTTTTTGCATGAATTTATGAGTCGACCACCCTGTAACTTTCGAACTAGGAGAGATATTGAATAAGTTTCGATTGAGGAATATGCACAATGAATAGAGTAAAGAATCAACCAAAATTCAGTTCATTTGAAATAACGGTTCCGAAGATATGAACAGCAAAGTGTTTTTTTCGTGGATTTTCGACACCCTGTATCTCCCAAACCAAACCGAATTTTGAAAAATGGTATGGGAAAAAAGTGTTTCGTTTGATGAGAGGAATCTACAGTTAAAATATATGTACAAGTCAAAGACTCACCCTGTATACAAGACTGAAAATCACATTTTTTTGATTATCAATTCACTGCTGATTTTTTCAGAATCGACAAAAAATGTAGTGTTTTTCCTGTCCGACAGATGATAATCGACGATTTTTTTGAGTTTTTAAATTCATTAATATTTATCAGACATGGATGAATTTATATTTCAGAGAGATTCGTTTTATAGAAAAAACAACTAAAATGCGGCAAATCCTTCGTCTAGTTGAATATGATGGTTTTGTTTCGGAACCTTTTTTCGATTTTTATAGAAATGAAACTATTGATTTTGATTGGAAGTGATAATTCAAATTGTTTACTGACATCTTCATTCAAATCTAATAAAAAGAACAATGAAAATACTTCTTCCTCACATTGAATTCTTTGTAACAAGACAAATGGCATCCAGTAAAAGTATCATTATGATGTTCTCTTGATGCCAAGAATATCTTGCACAGTTTAAGGATGTCACTTCCTCCTTTTTCGTTTTAAAGCCATGGATATTTTTCGAATGTTTGCACGAAAAAACTCCATCACTTCTGAGAATATTATATCAGCAACAACTAAAATTGCCGAACTTTGTTCGTCTGACAGGTGGATGATAGTATTCAGCACTTAAATGGTCCTCAAAAAATCAAATGTTTATTTGTAACATGAGCAAAGTTATATCCGATAAATGTATATAGTCTATTCATAACCAAATTAGAGCAGTGAATTGTCTAATTTTGGAATGAACGCGACATATTTTCGAGGTGGAGAGAGAATAAGAAAAAAACGACATCATTCATAATTTTTTATCCCAAAAAATCTTCTATTTTCATTTGTCGGACAAAGAAATCGCCACATTTTTTTGTCGCACAATTGCATTTTCATACTTCATATGGTTGTATCAACCGATTCTGAAAAATTCGGAAGGGTATTACTTTGAAAAAATGCGATTATCAGTCATGTTTATGTTGGAAGACAATCATGTTTTCTCATTTCTCCAAGATTGTTCTTATGATTGCATTTTACAAAAAAGAGTATGTTTGATTCAAGAAAAATGAAAATATGGTCGACTTACGAGAGATTTGCTGAAAAAAAACCGCGACTACAAAAATGTTGACAGAGGAAAAACGTGGTGGACTCTACCTAATAAAGCTATACAGAAAGTAAGAAGACTTTATTAATAATTTGCAATATATCCCATCGGCACCGAGAAGACTAACAAGACAGTGGGCACATCGCGCATATCTGCTAGGAAACGGAGTGTTCCATTGTGCATTCCGTTTCCTATACGGTGGGAGCGACCTGTCGCGCTGACTGTATAGGGAACGGAAAAATGCCTTCCGGCCGGCCAGCTCCGAGCGCTACTTTTCCACCACGGTCAATAGTGTCATTCTACTGCGCCAGTTATACCTAATGAGCTAATTGATAGATTGATACTATGAAGGGCCCGCTTCCTATACCTACTGATTTCGTTTCGACAGAAGTTTTTACTTTTTTTTCAAGGGTTCAAGAAGGCCGCCAAGAATTATGATCAGCTGATTGTATAGATTAAAGGACAATTCAGACGAATTTTTTCGTTCAATTTCGATGGTCTTTAAGGACCAGCTTCAGATTGAACTATTTATTTAGGTACCCTGATGTCGTTTCGACAGAAGTTTTTATTTATTTTTGAAGAGTTTAAGTTGGCTTTTTGAATGGATGGATAGACAGACTGATCGGAATGCGAGACCATCAGAATTGACTTATTTAGTGACTGTGAATATGTGCTATATTATTTTTTATTTCTTCTGTTAGTTCATGAATTCCATTTTATTTTGGATACTTGCGTTTATGGGCGTGAACCCTCACACTTTTTTCCTTGTTAATAATAACAATAAAATCAATACGGTATAGATTAATATCTGTACGGATATAGGGGCTGTAATAATTGATTTTCTTCCTTATCGAATCTATTGAGTTTGTAGTATGCTTTTGATTTCAGTATTCAATTATTTCATTTCATAATCATCATTACGTTTCCTCTTACCTGTCTGAAGGTATCAGTTTCCTCCACGTGACCCAGAACGTGCTTCACCAAGGCGTGTAGGATGTCGAGGCAGTGGATTTCGTTGCCCTTAGCTATCGGTAAGTTGAAACTCACTAAAGCAACTATATTCGGCTTCGGAATACCCAAAGGCGGATCAAGAGAAGCTATGAAATCCGACAGTTGGGAAAATCTTATAAATTGCGTTGCGTGAGGATCATACCTGAAAGAGATTTAATTTATTACAGACCATCTAATTTTAGGGTATTCATTAAATGAATACAATGTAATATTGTGAATTTGTTGGATTGTTGGAGAGAACGAAATATTCGTAAGAAGATGGGTTATTCATTAATTGCATTGATTATTTCTCGCTTCAATTGAAGGCTGATTCAGGTGCACATTTCTAGGAAGTAGGTACTTGCAAGAGATGTTAATAATGTACGAGAACTTCGAGAAAAAATAAATTCGAATTGGTTGTCGATCTTCAAGTTGATCGGATAAATACGAGTCCACTTAGATATGTTTGATTCTGCGTTCGCTATAATGTGTATGATACAACTCTTTAAAACAGATAACATTATGAAACATTTCCTTTTAGTGCTACCTCAAACTATATTCAATATGAACAGAAAAACGTTTTATAATATTTCAACAACCTGAAGTTTCAACAAATTTAGAAATCTATATTCTACATTTGAGTGAATATTTTTTCACGTTTATTTAATTAAATTGATGTTTTCTTTTGATAGGTACTGTTACATCTAGGTACAATATCATCTATGAAACTTGCAGCGGATGATTTGTCTATATTTTTTCACCCTCCTGCCATTAGGAATTCTCAAATCTCGAATTTCCAAAATTTCTCAATACTTCTTCAGCCATCTCTCGTCCACTTCATGAAGTTCTTGAAGAAAATAAGCGCAGATTATTTTGCAAATTGATGACTAAATATAAAGAATGAAAATAGCCACAGAAGGAGAAATTGCAATTGAGGTGAGGGGTTTTGCGTAATTTTCTCATTGTAGCAATTCCAAAAATTATTAAATCCAAAAATCATAAGACGTTATTTAAATACTTACAATAAAAAAATCATATCTTCACATTAACAAAATAGGAGAGTGAGTAATGAATTGATAAGTGCAGTTTTTGAATGGATAAAATACTGTCGACATACAGATTCATCATTTATTTGAGAAATGGAAGTATTTGTGAAAAGGGACTTAGTGAAAAAGATTTTTAATAATCTTAAAATATCATAACCAAAAAAATTTCGTATTTTTCAATTCCTTTTACCAATAGCTTAACATAATATTGAGCGGTCAACTGAAGGATTGCGAATTGTATATAAGAATGAAATTTATATCGACATAGATAGCTAAGCTTTTTATTTTCTCATTCATTCAGGTGAAATAGGGTTATTCCCTACAAAATACCATTTGCTATAACAATCTGAATCATCATTCGAACAGGGTTATTCGATGTTGTTCGCAAATTTTGGTCTGATATAACTATACTTTTTGATAAACATGTGGAGTGATAGCAAAGGATCTTATTTATCGAACTTAATTTTCGAAGAAATTCTGTCGTCCTGTCGACATTATTTTTGAATCATACTTATACTGCACACCTGATCTCAATCAAGTGATATTCTTTTTTGATACCATTCTCCGTTTGATAGCAATTCATGCAATTTTTGCAACAGCAACGGGAATACTCACAAAATTCAATTTGCTTGATGTCTATGCGAATGAAGATTAATTTGGTCAATTCGTATCAGGAGTTGAATGCAACAAAAGTAACTTAAACTCAATTTCTGGGTTTAATAATTATTTCATAGGGAAGTTGTACTTATCGATTTAATTTCATGGTATTCTCTCAATATTAATCCTCACCATACCTGTTACATTGTGAAAAGAAGTTGAAGTTTAGTAAACTCAGATAACCTACTTAGTAGATTTAGCCTAAAGGCAAAATTTGAACTGAGGAATTATCCAATTCTTATTGATATTTGGTACAGGTGTGAGAGCACTGTGAGATCTATGAACTTTCACAATTGTTAATTTGTGGATGATGTTATTGGTTTCTCGTTGAAATTTATTTCATTAGAAATCTTGAGGAAAATATAATTTTTCAGTAATTTGGGTTATTTGAATACGGCCAGGGTCACTTTCACCTCGATCTTGAGGTTACCCTGAATTTTTTTGTAATAATATTTTTTTTATATATCAGTGTGGGCTAAAAGATTAAAGTGTAATTTTTTTGTTTGTTTTTTTTTGAGGCTTGCTGACTGAATTATTCCTTGTATTTTTTTTGTATTTTTCATGACCTGGAGCCAAATCAAAGACCGAAAAAAGGGGTGTTGCTGCTACATCAGGCGCTTGCTGTGGCAGATTTAGTCCATCCTGTGTTCGAGAACTCCATTCGAAAGGGTATGAGAACTGATTCAAGTCAGAGGAGTTTGGGAGAGCCAATTAAATCACTTGTATCATTAGATTTTGTTGTTTTTCATTCAGCTTTCATCTTTCAATCCTGCATTCTGATAAAATAAATTCTTTTTCATTCTTTTTGTAAAATTTGAAATCATTCAATTTTTTTTTGTAATAAAATTAATAAAAATTGAGTGTGTTTTATTTCTGTCAGAAAATAAGGAAAAATCTGAAATATTAATTTGAAAATACCATAACATTAATAAATGGCGCCCAACGCGGGGCCCCGAAAATATTCTCTTTGTTTTTTGACTAGCCGAACGCAATATCTGACACCGATAAAATATCAATTTTTTTGGCTCTGAAATTTCTCTTAATATTATTATTTTATTTATCTCTCTGATAACGTATACCCAATTCGAATCACAGAAATATAATAAATACTAGAATGCTATTAGGTACGTCCGAGATTCAGAAAAATGACCCCACATAGCGAATAAACACCTACTACTTGTACATGCGCAACTCGTCTTTTCTTGCCACGTCGTTGCCAAGCATTATGGTTTCAGATGAAGTTCGGAATAAATCTTATTGTGAAACCAGTGAATTCGGCAACACCGCTACGCGACGAAAACAAACACATCTTCACATCAGAAAAAGAGCAGTGTCGTATTTTAGGATTTGTTGATTCCCTTCGCTGTGTGCTTTCCTGTTTATTCATTCGTATAAATTCGCTTGCCTTTTCTGCTTCGTTTTCGGTGTTTCCTCGTTGTTTTCTTGAACATTGTGTAGTACTGATACTCCTTTAGTTTAGTTTTGTACTTGAGTTTTACTAGTTAATTTTGATAGTCGAGTGCTGTGACAAATTATAGACAAAATGAAGTGCATGGTTCTTTTTTGCGCAAATAAAGGAGAAACCCATTTTATGAAAGTAAGTTTAGTTTAAGTAAGATACTACAGCTATTTCATTATTATTGCAAATGTTGATATCGACAACTTATTCATACCACATTCACGAAGTCAAAAATTTTAAGTCCTACCCTGATGACACGTTCACATATTGCGCAAACTCTGTAGTAGGTCAATTTTCCCTATGAGGTGCCAGGAATTGTGAGCCTATTGGCGTTCTAGTATTTATTATATTTCTGTGATTCGAATTCATATTCCACGATTGATATCGCCAAATTAGATGCGATCACGCGCGTGGTTTATCGCATAAGCTTCAGCTGACTCCGAGCTGCGATACGCAAAATAGTTATAGTGAAAAGGGGTTACAGTCCACTGCGACCTTAACGGGTCGTTTATACTGGCCCGTAACTTAAACTTTTCCCTTACTCTAAGAGTTGAAAGATAGAAATTTCATGCTATGGTTTATACTAGAACTTTAACTTATTCTCTTAAAGAGAACAAATTTTAAGGGCATAAGTTAAGGGCATAAGTTAAGGGCATAAGTTACGGGCCAGTATAAACGACCCTTAAGGGCTATTGTGACCAGAGCTGTCATCATCGCTTTGTGATCGAGATATTCTTGATAATGGATTATTTGTTGAAAGATTATTTGGGCTGTTTCCATGATACCTATCGGCAAGCAATCGCCTACCGTCTTCAGGGTGTTGAGATGCACCGGTTTTTGACAAATTTGGTCTGTCTGGACTTGTACGCACCCCGCACCATACGTTTTCGATTATAAATTATAGTGTTGGGATTAAAAAAAAAACTAGCCTTTAATTCCGAAACTACAGTCACTCTAACCACTAGTCTACCGGAACAGGTAATTTTATGCTACTCGTTCAAGTTATACAGTGCGTGTCAAAATTATGGAACAAATTCATATTTGGCAACAAAATCCTGAAACAGGTCAATTTTTGTTTAACTTTTACCAAATTTTTATGCATTTTTGAAGGATTTTTGTTGCACCCTTGCTCAGGGGCGGATCTAGGAATTTTTTGAGGGGGGGGGGCGATTCCAAAGTAACACAGTAATAATTCTCGGATAAACCAGCAAAAATTATATTATCACAGTACGAATTCTAATCCCGAGGGGGGGGCGAAACCACCTTCGCCCCCCCCCCCTAAATCCGCCACTGCCCTTGCTATCCCCATCAACCCTCTAAATTTTTCGAATAGGGAAAGTCGGTCATGTGGTAGTTTTTTGGAAAGGTCTTTGTATGTTCTCTACAGGCGTGTAGAAATTTTCAAGATTTTTTTCTTGAAAATTAGTTAGTTCGAAGAGGTTTTAGTATGTGAACTTTGTCATGGCTCATTTACTTCGAGACGATGGTACCTGATGAAATTTGTCACCCAATGAAAGTCGACCATTACAGTTTTGTTCATGCACAACTTTCAACCCCTGTCAACGTGAAAAATTAGAATGTGTGAAAAGCGCAGTGTTTCATAATTATTTGGAACATTATTTTTTTGCTTTGAGACATTATTTCAACATCCGTTTGAACTTTCATTTTTCGATTCGAAGATTTGCCTTGGCCTTCGAGAACCTCCGACTTAACGACATCCGATTTTTCCTGTGTTTACGGGTCGTCCTGGTAAAATCGAAGTCAATATTCGTGAAGAAGTCAAGGGAATACACGAAGGTTTTCCACGCTGTGTAATAAACTACTTTTTGTCTAATATTGAAAAACGTGTTGAAGTAGCCTATTATGGGGAACCCTTTATATGAAACGACCTTGGAAGGACAGTTGAACTTAAGAATATACCGCAATATTTCTCGATGAAAGGTTCCATACGTCTTAAGAGTAGGATAAATGTCAAACTTGTAAACTCACTTGCTCCACCGAATGTAGAACATCTCCAAGTCATCTTCCACGATGCCGATCTCCTCCTCTTGATGCGCCTGATTGAAATTCTCGAGAATAATTGCTATGTACATATTGATAACTATCATATAATTGATGATGATGAAACTGGTGAAGTAAATGATAGCCAATAACGGATATCCGCAGTCTCCGTTGCTTTGGTGCCTGTAGTTCGGATCGCAGTCGGGATACTCGATCATCAGGCTTTCGAGGACGTCGTTCCATCCTGCTGACGTGATGAGCCTAAAGAGCAAGTGCATGGATCTGCCGAATGTTTGGAAATTCACCATGTCGTCAAGAGCACCTTGGAGACGAACGTGGCCGAAGAGAAACATGCCGATGATGGCGTATATAAAAGTTATCAGAGCTAACAATGCTCCTATGTTAAACAGTGCAGGCAAAGAAACTACCAACGCGAACAGCAGTTTTCTTATACCTTTAGCAGCCTGCAACAAAAAATAAAGGATGAACTACAACTCCTAAACTATGAGATATAGAGAAGAAGTAATAGAAGGTACAAGTCTTTTTCTTTTTTTTTCGTGAAACATAAGCTGCTGAAAACCCAAAGTTGCTACGGCATCTAGTTTCCGAGCTACAGGGCGATTTTGGTATTTCGTCCATTATTATAATTGACTATAACTTCCGTATTATAAGATCTACGCTCTCGAAATGAAAACATCTTTCGGGCACTTTTTATACTGCTTTCCAGCGGTGCTATTGGATTCTTTGTATCTGCCCAAATTTCGGAGCAACAATAATTTTTTTTTCTCAAATGGAAAGCATAATAGGAAATGATATTTCCAAATTGATCATCCATCAACAATTTCAAAAATATAAATCATGATATATTCCGAGTGCACTGTATATCGTAAATTTCGAAAAAACACATCGTTCAACTAAATTCAAGCAGGCTTCGATTCACTTCCATAGAGATAAGAAACTGTCCCTGTTCACTTCCGCCTAACTGAGGAGGCCATAGAATTCGATATCTCACAATTATTATTGTAAGCTGCCACATTGATTTAGGAAATATTAGCTTTATTATTACCTACTTATGTACGAGAGATGACGACCAAAACCATGTTTCATAGCGGCCCGGCTAAAACCGTGTAAAAACGATAGATTAGATGACCCTAGAGCCGACTGGTAAGTAGTAATACTCAGAAGTGTAGCATCTTCGCGGGGGGGGGCATTTCTGCTGTGTAAAAAAAAATGGTCGACGATCGTATAACGGCCCGTCTGATATTGAAAATGTACATAGGTTTTGTTATTTCATCACTAAAATTTGTGTTTTCAGACATTTTGTGCGTAGCGTTTGACCTGAGTGTCTTTTCAAAAATGTCAAAAATCTGACCTAAGTGACTCAAAGCGGCTCGATTCATTTTTGTTTTGAATCATTCGTATGGATGCCCAAAATACAAAAATACGATTTTCAGACATTTTGAGTGTCGCCTATAAGGAAAAAATGTGCTGGAGTCGCCCGGCAAAAACTCCGGCTACACTAGTAAGAGAAAGACATATGCGATCTTATCGCAAAGAAAAGAGATGAACCAAGTGTGGAGTCAACTTGTCAAAATCATATGGAAGATGTAAACCAATATTTATGTGACCACAGGCTTGCTTTGCCCACAAGCTCTGACCACAAGGAGTTGATGCTTTGAATATAATTCATGTAAAACTAATTTCTGAATTAAAGTCATATATTTTTTTATATATTTCATTTGGAATATATCTATTTGGTGTTAGTGACCATAATCAAAAGAATTTCTGTGAAGTATTTCGGAAATTTCTCGAATTATTTTACGGACTTGGATCAGGAATATATTAGAAACTAGCTGGCCCGGCGAACTTTGTTTCGCCTAAATAATACCTATACCATAGCCATCTTTATCTTAAGAAGGCCGTGCCTATACTTACAGTAGATTTCACAACGTAATCACCAGTGATCGAAGATCAACGGCTTGGTTAGATCTCTGAACTGTCAAATCGAGTATTCTAGATCAAGCTCTGATCACCGGTGATATGCTTTGTGAAACCCCCGTTAAAGTTGTATAAACTTACCATTGCTATTTTTTCAAGCAGGAGATAAATTAGGCATAATAAGAGTTCTGTCAAATGTCATCTGTCAACTGTCAAATGTCATCTGTCAAACGTCATCTGTCAAATGTCATCTGTCCAACGTCATCTGTCAAACGTCATTTGTCAAACGTAATCTGTAAAATGTCATATGTCAAACGTCATCTGTCAAATGTCATCTGTCAAACGTCATCTGTCAAACCATGGATATGAGCTGTCACACAAAACAGAAATACAAAAATAATATGTCAATTACTAATTATGGGCAATTTTGTTATTTCCGCAAATATATTTATTAGATACCCAAACATAAATCAAAAACATTTCAAAAATATAGAGAAAAAATGAAAATGGACAATTCACGATTGATGCTGATCGTCACAATCCGATTTACTTTACATTCCGGTAAAAATTCACTGTTCCACCAACTTGATCTGATAATAGCCTTCCATGTTATTATAAGTTCTATGCAAATTACACAATAATTGTATACATCGCCATTCATACTCTAGTCTAGTCTATACCATTTCTGAATTTCCTACCCTTCAAGAAAATTAAATCCACCATTGCCAGACTACTTCATGGCTTGTAACTTCACAACGTTCTATTTTATCGAAAATAGCGAGTCCATTTCTCTCGTTCTATTTTATTATTGCATTTCTATTTAATACCGTGGAACTTCGTTCTACCACTATTAATCCCCATAGAATATTCTCATACCGTTGTTAGGTATTCTGTGGTGAGACCTACTGCACTTTTAACTATTCACTTGACATGCGATTCTGTGGAAGAAAAACTAACCTCCTTTGTCCAAATGTCAAAACCTACATAAGTTCTCTATGATTGCTCGAGAAAAAGGAATGTCTTTTTTTCTTTTCTGTAGGATTTTTTTGGGAATATTTTGATATATAAACCTTGCCCTAACAATAATAAACACAACAAAAAAAAATTGTCGAATTTGGTGCGATCGTTTGAACAATATGGCATTTCGAAGTTTTGAACCAACCATAGATCGCCTTTTATTAATATAGATGATTTGAGTTGAACGTTGAACTAATTCATAATATCTAAATGAATATAATGCATATATTTTTGCTGAATAATTAATGTTTTATTGGCCACAAACTACAAAAGTACGTATTATCATTTCATTCTTCCGAATTTTCAATTAGTAAATTTGGTAGCTACCTCAATTTCATGTTCAGTGCTAGTATTTCTATAGGATTGCGGCTATTCAGCATTGATTTCTTGTGATTGAGGAAAGAAACTTGAATTCAGAAACACATTAGATGAATGTTTGATAAATATGTGTATGACAAAATTGAACGATACCCCTGAGGTAAATTTACTTCACGTTCATGCAACCGGGCTAACTACTGCAAATTGAAAAGTTGTCTGATTAGTTAAATGCTACATCCAATTTGTCAGATATCATTTTTTTCCACATCTGGGGAACGTATTCAATCATTGACGACGAATTTCAGACAGGTCGCTATGGGTCACTTAGGTCAGATTTCTTGACATTTTCGAAATGCTATAAAAATGTAAGGCGACATGTTTTTTGTCTGAAAATTGATCTTTCCACATCAATTGACACGGCTTAACCTATAAAAATCATTTTCAGACGGGCCGCTGTAAGTTTTTTTTTTTTTTTTTACTTTTTTTTATTGGTCTCCTGGGTACGCGCTACAATCTTGGTATCTGAAAACTGTGTTATTGGTATCTCAGGGCTATTATCTAACTACATTCCGGAAATCAGACGGGCCGCTATGAGTCACCCATGTTGTTTTTCTGACATTTTTGAAAATGCGCTCAGATCATACGCTACGCGCAAAATGTCTGAAAATCGCATTTCTGGGTACAGGGTCATATAATCTATCGATTCCGTGCGGTTTTAGCTGAGCCGATATAAGTCAAAAATCTTGGTCGCCATCTCTCGTACTATTAGAATTAGAGCAATAGAGGGTTTCGCGAAACTTGTTGATTCTAGTATGATTTCTCTGCTGAATTGATAGATGAAAAGCATTTAAATACTCAGATAATTTAATAATGACAATAACACATAGATCTATGTAACCGAGGGCGTCGCCAGCAAGGGGGGGCAATTTAAGCTAGGGGGGGCAAAAAACAATCAGAATAGAAAAAATGAACTGATTTTCGTCAGCCCACCCCACCCCCTGTATGTAAGCCATTGATAACGGTAATAAATGCTTCCATCAGGGGCGAGAAAAGCTCCTTCAAGTGAAAATATTGGTTTATTAAAAAAAAAATAATATTCACAACGATTCGTTGACACGCCGCATGTTTGAATCTTTGACTTTATATGCTCGTAGTTGCTTCAATTTCGAATTATTTTAAAGATGATTGGTGTTGATCATGATAGCGGTAATGATACCCCAAGCAAATCCAATATGTTACCGGCCAAATCAAAGCTAATATATGAGACTATTTCCCTCGTCTTAATTTACACCAATCAGAAACGCGCAATTTTGAATCACAAATGGTTTCTAGATGGAAAAACTGTATGCCAGCAGCTGTCAGCAGTTTTTTCGGGTTTACCCGCGGCCAGGCACGTAGCGAGGGGGGGGGCCCGGGGGCCCGGGCCCCCCCCGAAATATCAAAAAATCGAAAAATGCCCTTATATTTGACAAAATTTGCAATGTTTACTTATTGTGGGCCCCCCCCGAAAGTTGTGGGCCCCCCCCGAAAGAAAATCCTGGCTACGTGCCTGCCCGCGGCAAAACTCGACAGTTGTTGTCAACGAAATTTAATAATACTTACATAGATGCATCCAGAATAATCTGTTACTCATGAAATATTCTTGTCAAATACCATTCGGGCATCTAATTTTTCCTGTGAAAAAAACCGAAAAAACACAGTTCAAAGTAATATTTTTTTAACAAAAAGCATTCGTGCAAGTGCAAAAATCCTCGTCTTCGACTCGGATTTTTGTTGCCACCAGAGCACAATATTACTTAGCAACGTGTTTTTTCGATTTTTTTTCGGAAAAATTGGATGCACTTATGATATTACTTATGAAAACATATGACCAATTTTATGAATGGTGCAACAAGAACCACGTGAAAAAGGTTTCTGAAAATGTGCTCACATGCTATTTTGAGGAAAAATCTAAAATTTCAAAACCTTCCACGTTATGGAGTGTCTTTTCAATGAAGAAAAGTACATTGAATGTTAAGGAAAATATTGATGTAAGGAAGTCTTCAAAATTGGTCCCGCTCATTAAGAACAAAAGCGTCGGATACCGAGGAAAGAAATCTGAAGTGTTATCAAGGGATATCAATAAATTCATTCAAGATGCTGATGATGAACCTAATTTACTTTATAAGGTTCAGATATAATCACAATTTCGTGAGATTACCTAGTTGTGATTTCAATATTCCTTATTTGTAGGTTGGCCTAATTTTGATTATCACAGGTGCTTGTCCACGTGAAGAATTTTTGAATATAACTATTGATGCCATTGAAGAAGCTGGATCTATACTAATTGTTAAAATAGCTGATACAAAGACTCATTGCGCAAGAACGTTTACTGTTCAAAATTCGGATTATATTGACATACGAGCAGGCCGTCCCAGCTTCGCCTGGGTAGAAATTTGTTTCACGCGGCGGTTTCATCTTCAACACTTCAACCTGCCATATCTTTTGATGTACTCGTTGTAATTGTATTATGTGAAGGACAATTTCGTTCTAAATTAAAAACCGGGGAAAAATAACGTATTAGGTTGGATGAGGATCAATACCCAATAGTTAAAAACACACTCCCAAATAGAGCATAATTTTGGAAAACATCTGAAAAGTATAGCCTATGTCACTTAGGGATAATGTGGCTTTCTAAGGGTGAAAACATTTCTGAAATCGGTCCAGTAGTTTTTGAGCCTTTTCGTATCAAACACACAAAAATACAAATCTTTCCTCTTTATAATATTAGTATAGATACCGCAAGTATAGAGCACTACGGCCGCCTCAAACAAAATTTACTATTTTTGATATACTTATTCGAGAGGAAAATGTGTCATTCAACATGTGGGGATATATAAAATAGGAGAAATTCCAAGCTTGATTGCAAAATGGCTTGAAAAAGACATGTATAAGAGTTACACACTTACACAGGTCACGGTTTCAAGAGGAGCTCTGTAACTCTTGGCCAATTCAGGGTACAAAATTTCATCAATAAAACGTCACAGACAGAGGGTGGCTAGAAATCTCCCTCCTTCGCAGAAGCATATATAGAGGATAGTCGGAATAATAAAATTTAGATTTCAAAAGTGTCGGATCTTTATCATTAACCTTTGAAGTTTTATTTTTTAATTGTTTGACGACCCTGTAGGTAGGCTTTGATAGAAATGTCAGAGAGAAAATATATGTCAATTTGGTAAAAGAAAGAAATACAGAATTTGACTTGTGAAAGAAAGTTTTACTGAAATTCAAGACTGTTCAGCACAGAACTGAACATTTGGTGACCCCGACGTGATTTTCTGCATGGAGGAGAATAGACCAAGACGAAATTTAGCAGGGATGAATAGATCGCTATCGGCAGACTTTGTGTGGCCCGAAAACTTTGGAAATGGATCCAGAATTCCCCGGGCAGACAGAAACACATCACATGCTGGATCTATGCATTACGTTGCACCTGGTGAATTTCAGCCTTCATCCAGAAGCCACTCTATTGAAGAAACTGACAAACCAACTTCTTCCAAGGGAGGACGCTCAGAATCAAAACGTAGTACTATTGATTTGCAGAAAAAAAGGCTTATCCTAGAAAATGAGAAGAAAAGGCAAGAGTTAGAAATGCTGAAACGAAGACAATTTGAGCTAGAATCGAAGCAGAAGGAAATAGAAAACTGTCTTCGCCTGCAAGTTATGGAAGAGGAGTTAAAAAAGGCCGAATTTGAGGCACAAAGTAATGAGGGTGCCAGTTGTGAATCCAGAAAAAAGAAATTTTCGAAAATTTGTGGAATTGTTGAAAAAACGAATGACAATCTTGTTGGAGACTGGATAAACAATATCCCAGAAGCAACTGAGATAGATGAAATCGAGAGTTTTCCAGAAAACCAAAATGCCAACAATGACATCACAATGTTATGTGATACTCTGCGAGATGTACTTATGTCAGTGAAAACTTCAGGACAATCTCAAAAAACCTTATTTAAAATTGGTGCCAGACAATTTGTAGACAAAGACTTTCCTTGTTTTGATGGAAATCCCCTAGATTGGCCGCTATTCTATAAACATTTCACGAATATTTGTACATTATGTGAATATTCGAATGAGGAGATTATGCTCAAACTACAAAAATGTTTGAAGGGACTTGCGAAGTCAACCGTTTCTGGAATGATGCTGACATCAAATGTGGACCTGGTTATGAAAACTCTTCGAACTCGCTTTGGCAGGCCTGAATTCATCATCGAAACACTCATTGTGAAAATAAAAAATTTACCATTCATAAGAGACTGCAATTTGGAAAAACTCATTCATCTATCAAACGAAGTGAATAATATGGTGTCCACTATGAAAATTTTGGAATCCACGGGTCATCTCCAAAATCCCCAATTGATAAAGGAACTGCTCAATAAGTTACCAGATGTCTTGAAATTGAGCTGGGGCGAAGCTGTGTCCAGGAAGAATGGAATTGTAGATTTAGATGATTTCGCAAAATGGTTGGAGAGTTACGCTAGCGCTGCATGTTTTGTTAGTACACCACAGCCATTCGAAACAGAAAAACAAAATCCATCGAAAAGGTCCGAAAGAGTTCTGAGTACAACAGAAAAACAAAAATTCCAGATTCCAAAGAAGTATTGTTCATATTGTGGAAGCGACTCTCACCGAGGTGAGTGTCCGCAAATGAAAGCTGACGACATCGATACCAGATGGAAAACCGTAACTGAGAAAAAACTCTGTTTCTCGTGCCTCAAGGGGAACCACCATAAATTCAAATGTCGAAACAAGAAAGTATGTGGAACCACAGGTTGCAAATTGTTTCATCACCCTCTTCTCCATAAAGAAAAAACCGTTGTTGCAAGTGAAAATATCATTTCTACCAGTATGTCAGAACCACATGTTGAAATGATATGTGCAGTAGCCAGCGACAGAAAAACGTTATTGCGGATGATCCCCATAAAACTGCATGGTCCGAAGACCACCGAAACAGTCTATGCACTTTGCGATGAGGCATCTACAATTACTTTGTTGGATGCAGAAATAGCTAAAGATCTAGGCATTGTAGGCTCTCCAGAGCAGATATGTTTGCAGTGGACGAACGAAGAAATCAGTTCTCAGGTAAACTCTCTCAGATTCGATTTGAAGATTTCTGAGGTGGATGAACAAAGCAAAGTTCATTTTCTGAGGGGTGTTCGAACTATAGAGAACCTGTCACTGCCGTCACAAACCATAACAATGTCAGATATAGAAAAGGAACCACATTTGAAAGGAATTCCCGTTCGGAGTTATGAAAATCAGAAAGCTGTCATGATAATCGGACAAGACCACATTCATTTGATAACTCCTCGGCAAATACGATGTGGGCCAGAATATTCTCTGATGGCAACAAGATGTTTATTGGGATGGTCAGTACATGGGCCCAGTTCAAGAAAGTATGAAAATGGTAATACGAAAGCTCACGTGTTACATGTTTGTGAAAAATATAATGAAGAAGATGAATTACAAGATCTAATGAAAAAACAGTTTACGACAGAATCTTTTGGAGTTTTATTAACACCCAATCGATTGAGTAAAGACAATTTGATGGCAATGAAGATAATGAAAGACACAATCAGAAGAGTAGATGATCGATATGAAATTGGACTTCTTTGGAAAGAGAATAGTATGCAGCTTCCAGAGAGCAAATTCCGAGCCCTACAGAGACTGAAGTGTATCGAGAAAAAATTCCGAAAAAATGTTAAACTGGGAGAAGATTATTGCCTAAAAATCCAGTCCTACATAGAAAAAGGGTATGTGACGAAACTCACTAGAGAGGAAGCCGAAGTATGTGGACCCCTAACTTGGTACCTTCCACATTTCCCAGTCGAAAATCCCAATAAGCCAAATAAAATCAGATTGGTTTTTGATGCTGCTGCCAAATCCAATGGTCTCAGTCTGAATGATGCGTTGTTGTCTGGTCCTGATCTTTTACAATCGCTGGTAGTTATTCTATGGAAATTCAGACAAAGAAGATTTGGATTCTGCGGAGATGTGCGTGAAATGTTTCACCAGGTTCGAATCCGAAAACAAGACCGTCCTTCGCAACGATTTCTTTGGAGAGACCTGGAATACAACCGTAATCCTGATACGTACGAGATGAACGTAATGACTTTTGGAGCTACTTGTTCGCCAGTTTGCGCACAATTCGTGAAGAACTATAATGCCGATAAATTCGCACAAGATCCTGAGATACGAAAAGCTATCATAGAAAAATTTTACGTGGATGACTATCTCGACTCAAGAGACACAGAAGAAGCTGCGATTGAAACTATTTCAGAAGTTCGTAGGATCCAGAAGATTGCAGGATTTGATGTGGTGAATTGGATGAGTAATTCAAGTAGAGTCCAAGAATTTCTGAAGGAGGACATGCTCTTGGCTACATCAAAAAACATTGACGAAAATCCTTTTCATCGTGTACTGGGACTATGGTGGAACGTTCAGGATGACAATTTCTCATTTCGCCTCAACAACATAGAAATGATGAAACACGAATATCCAACGAAGAGACAAGTCTTGAAATCCGTCATGTCTCTGTTCGATCCTCTAGGCTTCATAGCATGTTTCACCATCAGGGGAAAAATTCTCATGCAAGATGTTTGGAGATCGGGAATCGACTGGGATGCAGAGCTTCCTGAAAATCTGAAATACACTTACAGGATGTGGCTTGAAAATATCTCGAAAATTACGAAATTGAGAATTCCAAGGTGTTATAGTTTCAACATACCGATTGCTGAAAGAATTGAGATTCATACATTCTCAGACAGCAGTGAGAAAGCATTCGCTGCTGTGTCATACCTGCGTGTTATAAGAAAATCCGAAATAAACGTTTCTTTTATCGCAGCAAGAACGAGAGTATCCCCGCTGAAACCTCTGTCGATCCCAAGATTAGAGCTACAAGGTGCTGTGATGGCGAGTCGGCTTGCAGAATCCATCAAACAAGAACTTGAAATTCCCATTGATCAAATATATTTTTGGACCGACTCACGATGCGTTCTTGGATGGATAAAAGGCGACGGTAGAAAATACAAACAGTTTGTGTCCCATAGAATAGGAGAGATTCAAGAGCGAACTCGTTGCGAAGATTGGAGATGGGTCCCCTCTGGAGTGAATCCAGCAGATGAAGCCACAAGATCTGAAATTCTCCATAATAAGAAAGCATTTGATGGTTCCTCAGAAACAGTCATCTCAAAAATATGGTTCAATGGACCCGATTTTCTAAAATCTACCGAAGAATACTGGCCCAAAGAAAATAGCAATCTTGAATATTTCACGGAGTCTGAAATTAAAAAAGAATTTGTGTCGTGCGAGGTATGTTTGTTTGTCAAAAAAACCGAAAATGTTCTACCAGATATAAAGAAGTTTTCGAAATGGTTGAGATTGATCAGGACAACTGCTTGGTGTTTGAGGTTCATAAATAATTCAAAAATCAAGCATAGAAATGACAGAATGAAGGGAGAGTTGGAAGTGGAAGAGTTGAAGGTGGCCGAAAGAATTTGGATAAAGCAGTCGCAATACGAGAGTTTTGGCGAAGAAATTCGGCACCTTGAGAAAGAAAAACAACTGAAAAAACAAAGCAAACTCGCTTCATTGTCTCCAGAGATGAAAAATGGAATTTTGGTATTGGGCGGAAGGACAAATTTGTCCACAAATTTGGATGAGGACACCAAAGAGCCCATTATTTTATGCCCAAAACATCCCTATACTAAACTTTTGATTCGACACTATCATGAACGATATCGTCATAGAGGTATAGAAACGACACTTAATGGATTGAGACAAAAGTTTTGGATAATCAATGGACGAGGAGCTGTCAAGGCTGTGTTTAGCCAATGCAATACGTGTAAGATTGAACGAAGCAAGCCTAAACCTCCGATCATGGGACAATTACCCGAAATTAGGCTGAGGAAAGAAGTTCGACCATTCATCAATGCTGGTATGGATTTCTTTGGACCTATTCTGGTGAAAATTGGAAGAAGACATGAGAAGAGGTGGGGGGTATTGTTCACGTGCTTAGCTGTGAGAGCTGTTCATCTGGAAATTTCCCATACGCTGAACACGGACTCCGCGATCATGGCTATCTTGCGAATGTCAGCTAGAAGAGGAAAACCAGACACCATTTATTGCGATAATGGGACGAACTTCCGAGGAGCATCCAAAGAATTGAGGAGTATGATTCAAGACCTGGATACATCAGCCATCGAAAATTCCATGTCTTCAAGGAATATACAGTTCAAATTCATCCCTCCTGCATCTGCACACATGGGTGGGGCTTGGGAGAGGCTCATTGGATCTGTCAAACGAGTCATCGGCAAAGTTCTTCACCAGCAGCCACTGAAGGAAGAAATTTTGCAGACACTATTTGCAGAAGCAGAGCTCCTAGTTAATTCCAGACCATTGACTAGACTCTCCAATGATCCAAATGATCTTGCAGTACTTACACCGAATCATTTTCTGATTGGTTCATCGAATGGTGAAGGTCCTCCATTCCCTCAGAATCCAGATAAAAACTGTCTGAGAAGGGCATGGAATTTATCCAGACATCTTTTAGACTCCTTCTGGTGTCGTTGGGTAAAAGAATATTTACCGACTTTAACCCGAAGAAACAAATGGACCAAGGACCAGAAACCAGTTCGAAAGGACGATGTTGTTGTTCTGGTTGATGATACGGCCCCAAGATATCGATGGAAATTGGGAAAAATAACCAATGTTTATCCTGGACCGGACCAAAAAATTCGAGTAGTGGATGTGAAGACGTCTTCAGGAGAATATCGACGACCTGTTACAAAAGTGTGTTTATTGGAGCTAGAAGAGAACTAGTTCTTCTAGCAGGGGGGAAAATGTCGGATCTTTATCATTAACCTTTGAAGTTTTATTTTTTAATTGTTTGACGACCCTGTAGGTAGGCTTTGATAGAAATGTCAGAGAGAAAATATATGTCAATTTGGTAAAAGAAAGAAATACAGAATTTGACTTGTGAAAGAAAGTTTTACTGAAATTCAAGACTGTTCAGCACAGAACTGAACAAAAAGAAATATTGAATTGTTCATCTACTTCAAAAAAAAAATATCTGATGAAGAAAAGTCAAGTTTTTTTGACACTTGTAAACAAAGCATAATTTTATGTTATTTATTTTAACATTTTATAAAAATTCCTAAGGTGTAATCTTCGACACATGTATACTTCCAGCAATTGTCTCGCTTAACCCATCCTGTGTAGATATCGTGACGAAATGATATAGCCCTTGTCCGAGAGCTGAATATTGAACAAATTGGTCATTATCCAAACATAATACTAGTTTTTGCAGAGCTGATTTAGTGATCATCTGCATCACAAGACAAGTATTTCGTATCTAACATGCAAAATGAAAAAAATTGTTGAATTAGTTGTTACAACTCACCTTGATGAGCCTTAAAATTCTCCCTATTCTAAAAACTCTAACTACTCTCAACAACGTCGGCGAAACAGGAAAGTCTATCATGATATCCTCCATCAGTATACCAAGAATGGAAGCCAGTACTAATAGAAAATCGAAAACATTCCATGGAACAGTAAAATAGTGGTATCTTAATCCTATTATTTTTACAATTGCCTCTGGAAAAAAAAAGGAATTACACTGCCTTTGTTTGAAATATAGATTTGTTCGAATTCTTACCCAAGCTGAATACTGTCGTAAAAAAGGCGTTTCCCACTTCGAGAATAAAAAAAACAGTATGGGGTTGGTTGTAATGCTCGATTCCCATACTTAACATGTTTAAAAAAATTAATACAAATATCGCTATTTCGAATCGCCTCGAATTGGAAAGATCGTAAAACATAGCTAAAAATTGGTTCCTTGGTCTCTTGATGACCTTTTGAGGTTTCTTTCTACCTAGTTTCTTCATAGCGGTGTAATATTGTTTCTGGCTATCTGTGAGAAACATCTCCAGTACACCACCTTCGTACTGCAAAGAAAACATACCATAAAGTGTGTGGATAAATATGTAGACATCGCATTCGTGACACATTTTGCCAGAATCATTTAACTTTTTTTGTTTCTATCATTTCCTTTTTTATTTTATGCCTCAATTACACTCAGCCACTTCCACTGCTACTCGCGCTGCCAGAAATATTTCCCGGAATACTTCTGCGGCAGTATGGAAAGGCAGTGGGTATTTACCATAGAACTTATAGTACATGGAATGCCATTAGCCTTGCTGCTCAGCTTAAAAAAGTGGATAAACATCTCAAGTTGGAGGAATACCGAAATTTACATGTTCCCATGGATACGACTTGTCATACAGAATAGAAACACAGAAATACTATGAATTTAATCGTCAAAATCCGATTCACTTGGCATTTAGGCAAACATTTCTGTGTTTCTGATCGGTGTGACAAGTCGTATCCATGGAAACATGGAAATTTAGAGATTCCTCCAACTTGAGATGTTTACCCACTTTTTGATCTGGTAATAGCATTCCATGTAATATAAGTTCTATGGTATTTACACTCAGCTCAAACATTTCTCTCGCGTTCAAGTTTTGGCAATGGCGGACGACGAAATTGCAGCCTCAGCGCTCTGTCTCTTATTACACTTTCATTTGAGGTATATAAATAATATGTGAGTGTCTTGAAAACATATAAACTCCAAAAGAACGTTCGTCGTCGTAGAAGATGGTGGATGATATCAATACATCGTGCACTTTGTGCTTAGTTCATGGTTTTTATCAGAAGAATCCCATATCACTCTTTCGATCTCAAGGAGTTCTAGAGATGATATTATTTTTTCGTTGCTCCACGCTCCACTCCGTCGACATTTTTCGCAACAATACACTACGTTCGCACGATAGTAACTGGAAAGAATGTGATCACTACCTGCCACTTGCGCTGCCGGTCCTTTGACTGCCGCACGAAAAACCGCTTCTTTAGGGAGTGACCGGTAGCGCGAGTGGCAGCAGAAGTGAGGTGATTACATTCTCACCCTGCTCATTTCCCTGCTCACTTCCCTGCTCCCTGCCGTAGAAGTGGGCTGAGTGTAATTGACGGGTATGTATTAAGTAAGCTTTTAAAATGAGGATAATTTGTGTTGTGAACATATTCTCATCCTAAATAACCAGAGATGCCAAAGAATATGGTTTCAAAAAAATAAGTGGATATTGATAATGATTATACTGATTACTCCTCAGAAACTACAAGTTTCGAAGCTCATAACTTGTACGAGTTCGGAGAAGCAGTTGTGTTCTGTGCAGGCCTTGTTACTGTGCCCTTACGCCCGGTGCGTTTCACTGAAGCGAAAAGTCACTGCAGCGAAAGTTCACTGCCGCGAAAGGTCAGTGCTGCGAAGGTTCACTCGCGCGAAAACCACGCCCACTTCACCTGATTGGCCATCTGGCCAGTTCTCCGTTGTTTGTCATCTTCGTCTATCATTTATGCAGTTTGAAAGAGGCTAGGCAACTTTTAACACAAAAGTTGTTATTGTTTTTACATAAGCCAAGAAAAATGTGGGGTTTCAATATAATCCAATGAAAACAGATTTAGAGTATTTAGACGTTTCTGTATGTTTGTACGATTGGTAGCATAACATAACCTCCAAATTTTCAGTGAAATTTTATTGTCTAATTAAGTGAGCGTAATGATAATATGAAAAGAATTCAATGATGAAATGCATTGGGAGTTTTTTAGGATACATTAAATATTTTTCCGGTAATATATAAAGTAGGTATCTAACGAATCGTACAAAATAAATATCCCTCATTTTCTTCAGTTAAATCTAATGCTTTTTTTAGGTAGTGGTAGATGGTGAAAATACTCAAAATGCTGAAATATTCTCAATTCAGTCATGAAAGTAGTATACAGCCTTATACTTCTCAAAAAATATACCAAGGTTTTCACATTAGTTGATGGGAACTGTAATCATAATGAACTTATAAATTTTACTGATTGAGTAAAATAAGCAATCTGCACCTGTGTTGGTCAATCAGCAATCTCAAGTTTTCAATATCTATCACATTCAATGCTGAATCTTCTCGACTTGAATGAAACAGATGGAGATAAAGTACAAGTAAGTACAAGCAATGTTTCTATTTCACAAAAATGTTATTCGGAAAATTCAACTCACTCATGATTGGTTTCAGAAATTAGGTAGGTAATAAGGGGACCAGTGAAATAATGGATACCTTTGGAATCAACGTTACTTGGAGTAAATAGTAGATCGCTGATATAAATACCATATACAGATCTTTCTTCTGAGAACTTATTGGCCTGAAATTGTCCATATTTATGAAATAGATAGACAGATATAGGAGTGTGTAACTTATCATTGTATAAAATATAAAAATAGGAGTCCATTTCTCTCATAAAATATAAACTGAAAATGAATTTTCATGTTGGTATTATTTATAGAATTGTTATGCCCAATAAGAACTTTGATGATACATACCCATTGTATAGGAGACATATTTTACCTAAACCAATATTTATAAGCTTCTGTTATGAGCAGTTAACAATCTCAATTTATGAAATCCTTTCACATATTTTATCGATTTACAAGTAGAATCTGATGTATACATAAAAATACCTGAAGGCTATATACAGAAAAAAGTATATGTATAGGTATGTAAATTGAATAAAGGACAGTATGGATTAAAACAATCTTGAAAAATGTGGAACATTACTTTGGATAAGGCTTTGGAAAGTTGTGGTTTGAAATCATTGAAGAAAGATCCTTGTGTGTACAAAAATGAAGAAAATACAGTTTATGTGGCCATTTATGTTGATGGTGGAATTGTTTTTGGAAAAGACAAGAAAACTATTGATATCATATTATCCAAAATCCAAGAGAAATTTAAAATAAGAGTTAATAATACAAGAAATAAATTTTAACCTTTCACCTTTGAATTAGCGGTTCTTTCAGATCGCTTAATTTAAATTGTCTCTTTTTTAACTCCGATTTTAAAATAGTAGATGGCTCAATTATGAAATCGTTCACTTGGCAACACCGTATGTAGGTATCCCACTTAGCCTTGAAACCGTATTTAAATCGACGAATAAAAAAGCATTGTCAACCGTTCATGCAGTTTGTTTTTAAACGTTCCACCAATGAGAATCAACCTTCACTCTTTCAGAACTTTCGGATGCATTCCGATTTCATACACGGAAGAGCTTTCCAAAACAGGGGTGACCAGAATTTTTAGTGGTGATCATAATAAAAAAAGCTCATAAATTAATACATATAATATAATTCACATGAAGTTAAGAATGACATACGTTTCACGACATAATACGATGTGTCAGAGGTAGAATTGAAAAAATATTTTTATTCCCAATATTGCCGCACAAGCGCAGATCTGGATCGTTACCAAAGCCCAGCTTCAATTTTGATTAGCTTATTACCCATATAGGAATTATTAGATATATGATTTGGACCTTTTGCAGTTTTTACATCACAGTTACTGCACATTTACTGAACTTCACTGGTTGCGCATGAGACACTTAATTTTTGTTGCGCAGAAACTGTACATCAACTGTACTTCAAATACTGCATTCTTTGAAATGCATTATTAGCAATACAGAAACTGTGCAGTTTTAATACAACAATTCATGTGCTGATGCATTCAGGTGGCACTTGTAACGCAGTATCTGTACAGCTGCTGTATTTTGTGTTTGCTGGGTTATACCTTATGGACAAAGCTATTTTTTATTTAGATCAACCACGGTCTTGCGTTGATTTTTTGTGATATTTGCACATTTGAGGTGAAGCACGTTTTTGCACGAACTGCTAGAAATGGTTTCATCGTTTTACTTTGGAGCAACTATGAGAAGGCATGATTCAGAGAAAATTTCTGAATTGATTACTGCTAACTAATGAAGAGAAAGATAGCGTGTTACATATATAATGACCAATCATTTCCTATGACATTAGTGGGTACAGGAATCACAAATACCTACCTTTAAATGATCTCCACTTTCTTACGCCTGTAAGCAAGACTCAATGGAAAAAAGAGGGCCATTGTTGAAGATTTTTATATTAAGGGATTGTTGGCTGACTCAAACATGATCGAAAATATATTCTTTAGTCAAATTTATTGATTTGAATCAAATATATACCCCATATTGGGTATGTATGTATCATCAAAGTTCTTATTAGGCATAACAATTGAAATCTGAAGTCCTATTACGTTTTCCTGCTTTCCAAGACCTGAAAGACTCAGACCAGAATTCCGACTCTTTTAAGTATTGAAGATGTAAGAAGTTGTCCATCTTCAAGTGGAAAGATCAGAGCGAAACCATGAATCATTACCTATTACTCGTTCACATGTTTTTTCTTGCTTGATTGAAGAAAACCTACTAGAAAAAAGGAAAAACAGAAAATTTTGAATCTCACAGAAAATTCGCAGTGATATAACATTATAGTTCAGATTGTATTTTCATAAGTAATATCATAAGTGCATCCAATTTTTCCGAAAAAAATCGAAAAAACACGTTGCTAAGTAATATTTTAACAAGAAGCATGAGTGCAGGTGGCAACAAAAATCCGAGTCGAAGACGAGGATTTTTGCACATGCAGGAATGCTTTTTGTTAAAAAAATATTACTTTGCACTGTGTTTTTTCGATTTTGTTCTCAGGAAAAATTAGATGCACGAATGGTATTTCACAAGAATATTTCATGAGTAACAGATTATTCTGGATGCATCTATGTATGTATTATTAATTTTCGTTGACAACAACTGTCAAGTTTTGCCGCGGGTAAACCCGAAGAAACTGCTGACAGCTGCTGCCATACAGTTTTTCCATCTAGAAACCATTTGTGATTCAAAATTGCGCGTTTCTGATTGGTGGAAATTCAGACGAGGGAAATAGTCAAGTGAAATACAAAATATTTTGATAATACCTATGTCATTTTATTCCACAAATACATTATTTTGATATCTTTAATATTCAAATATAACGAGTAAAGTTATAGAGTAATATTTCACTCAGTTGTATTTCAAAATAAATATTTTAAATGCTATTTTTTCTCTTGGGTGTGAATAAAAATTATCAAGAACAAACCGAATGTTACATTCTCTTCTTTTGTGTCCACCTTAAATATAGGTACACAATGGACTAAGTTAAATGTTTTTATTTATAAAAAATCAGATTCTACTTGTAGGTGAGTACTTTATCTTCTGTAATCCACAACATTCATCCAAATCGATAAAATATGTGAAAGGATTTCATAAATTGAGATTGTAAACTGGTCATAACAAAAGCTTATAAATATTGGTTTAGGTAAAATATGTATCCTATACAATGGGTATGTATCATCAAAGTTCTTATTGGGCATAACAATTCTATAAATAATACCAACATGAAAATTCAATGTTCAGTTTATATTTTATACAATGATAAGTTACACACTCCTATATCTGTCTATCTATTTCATAAATATGGACAATTTCAGGCCAATAAGTTCTCAGAAAAAAGATCTGTATAATCTATGGTATTTATATCAGCGATCTACTATTTACTCCAAGTACCTTTGATTCCAAAGGTATCCATTACTTCACTGGCCCCCTTATTTCCTACCTAATTTCTGAAACCAATCATGAGTGCGTTGAATTTTCTGAATAACTGAGAGAAGTAGACTAGTAGAGATCTCTACTAGTCTACTTCTCTCATTTATTTCAGTTTGTCCTAACTTAGGGACGTGATTATGATCATCCTTTTTCTGAATAACATTTTTGTGAAATAGAAATATTGCTTGTACTTGTACTTTATCTCCATCTCTTTCATTCAAGTCGAGATTAATCACCCCCCGTATCTCAGTTGTGCTTGAACTTGGAGAAATGGTTGAAACTTGAAACGCTTTCCGTTTTTGAGTTATTGAGCAAACATATGTTTTTTTAAATGGGACACCCTGTATATTATTTTTTTTCTTAATAAGCTCAATCTCAGCTTTTCAAAAACATATTATTTTATGCATTTATTTTTCAAAATATTTAAATTTTCAAAAAATTGCAAATTGAATTAAGTTAAATATTAGATCATGTGATGTAGATATTATGTTAACATCATTTTCGATTTCTAACGAAATCTTGACATTTATTTTTTGTTTTTAATAAACAGTCGTAGCCTACTACTTAGTTATTGACAATTGAATTACAAAATCTTGAATTCTGAGCTTGGTTTCGAAAATAAATGCATACAATAATATGTTTCTGGAAAGCTGAGATTGTGCTTAATAAGAATAGAGAATAATATACAGTGTGTCCAATTTAAAAAAACATATGTTTGCTCAATAACTCAAAAACGGAAAGTTTAATGGAAAAACTGACTACGCCACTGCATTCTACGGAAAAAAATCTATAGGAATGCGTTTCAACCATTTCTCCAAGTTCAAGCACAACTGATATAAGGGGGGTGATTAAAAAGTGATACTTTTCATTTCCAGCCTGTATAGCAAAAACTAAGAGGGCTATGCAAAAACTGATTGCGCCATCTTTAGTTTCACAAAAAAGTAGCACACTGTCGCGAAAACCGCATCCCGCTAACGTTGAAAATAACGGAGATATCCCGTAAAAGTGCCCAAAATGGGATACCCTGTACAAGTCAAAGTATATCAAAAAAGGTTTTGTTCACTCAGATGGCATCCTAGGGCTGATTTAGGCTGATTTCTGTGATGTTCGTTGAATCGTTTCTTAACATTTCGTGTCGTCATTCCAATGTAGAAGGCAGGACAGTCAGCACAGTTAATCTTATATATACCACTTTGTTCTTCCTGTTTGGGTTTTGTTTTATTGTTGATCAGTGAGTCTTCAATATTTTTATGTCGACTATTTATTAGGGTAAAGTCGTATTTTTTGACAGTCCACTGAATATTTTCATGTAATTCCTTATAGTATGGAATAGTTAGGTAGGTATTGTCTCTTCTTTGTATAATACGACTTTACCCTAATAAATAGTCGACATAAAAATATTGAAAGCACTTTCCAAAGTATTGATGAAGCCATGGCTAAATTCAAGGGCCGAAGCTCTTTGAAACAGTACCTCCCTTTGAAACCCACAAAGCGAGGAATAAAAATTTGGGAACGCTGTGATTCAAAAACAGGTTACACGTATTATTTCAATATTTATTGTGGAAAGGATGCCAACAGAGATACCGAATCGACTCTTGGAGAATCAGTCGTCACAAAGCTCTCGTCTTCAATAAGAGATCCAGAGGTTGGTTTATGTTTTGATCGTTTTTTCACTTCGACTCTTCGACGAAACTAATAAACAACTCTCCGTTTGCTTGTGTTGGCACAGTGATTGGCAATCGCAAAAACATGCCGAAATTCGAAAAAAAGAAAAGAAACAGAGGCGAAGCTGAATTTGTCCATAATCAATTTGGTACTACGGCGGTTTTGTGGAGAGACACAAGAGAAGTAACGCTACTCTCAAACTGTCATGGAAATGAGATGACCTTTGTGAACAGAAGAGAGAAAGATGGCAACAAAAAGGAAATTCCTTGTCCTGAAATTGTGGCACATTACAATAGGTTCATGGGGGGCGTTGAACTTTCTGACCAGTTGATTGGTATTTATGACATGGATCGTAAGTCATTGAAGTGGTGGAAAAAAGTTTTCTAATGTTTGCTCATGACCAGTGCAGTAAATGCTTGGATTATTTGGAGAGAAACACACCATAAGAAAACTTCATTTCTGGATTTTCTGGTTCCACTAGCAGAGTCAATGATTTCGGAGGCTCGAAAGCCTGCCAAGGTTGTTAGAAAACGCCAATACGGCAGACCATCAAAATCTCCCAAAGGGTTATTGAATGTTGGGGATCATCTTCCGAATGAAGGACCAACTCGTAGGCGATGTCACAGTTGTGCAAAAAATAAGAGAGAAAAACGCACAACAACTTTCTGCTCAGCTTGCAATGTTCCTCTGTGCAAAAATTGTTTTTCTAGTTTTCATACATAATAATTTGTTTTGAATAAATCTATAATGAGTACCATTGGTTTAAATGTGTCCCGTACGAAATTTCCACTGGGATATATGTGTCCCACTACCCCCTAGCCACACCCTTGAAATTAAAAATAAATCAGCAAAGTTTCTATATTATTTGAGTGTTAAATAGCTCATTAAGCTGTTGAGTACCATGAATACTCGCGAAAAAACAATTGGGAGCGAAAGGGATTGAAATCAATGAAAAATAAAATGATACTTAGCACTAAATAATATGTGGCGATGTTTCTATCTAAACAATATCATCTTGGGATTTTATAAACTCGACAATACACAGTATATATCACATTAATTCACTGAAAGTCTCCGACATAATCATCACTAGATCGAAGGAAAATACCTAAAATAATCAATTTCCTCGTTTATAACAACAAAACTCTAGAACAAATGACCTCCATTTCTGTTTACATTTGAGACACAGAACAACAATATAATGTTGGAGATCAACAATTTGACATTGTCTCCCAGAGGCTTTGTAATTTTTCTGTCATAGAAGATTTTTGTGTGTACGCAAAAAGGGTTGGATTAGGTTGATCAGTTATGAATTGAATGAAAAACCTTTTTTTTCGGCAACTGTCCGGAAAATACCCACTTCCCAGACGCTTTTTCTTTCAGAAAGTAGCATTTCCCGGCCAAGTCTGGAAAGTACGTACTTTCCGGACTACACAAGTCGTTGTTGTCATTGTGATGATCATCACAATAGCAACGAAATAACGGATGACAGTTCTGTTTTCTTTAATTCAAATAAGAATCAAAATGTATAATGAAGAAATGTGTCGTCTCATTGATTCGTAATTCTACATGGTTGCCGAAAAAATACTGTACGCAACACGACCGAAAATAGTTTTTTTGGACTCGCATGCTTCCAGGACTCGCCTCCGGCTCGTCCTAGAATTTTGTCTATTCGTCCAAAAAAACCCTATTTTTCGGTCTCGTTACCTAAATTACTATTACAGGATAGTTTTGGGATGTCGAGGAAGATATGAACAAGTTATTAGTGTTTACAAACTTATCTTCAGAAAAATCGAAGAAAGAACCTATTTTGGTGGAAGAAATATGGCTTTTTAATTTAGAAATATTCGGAGAAAACTGAGTGGTTTTGTTGAGAAATATCGTGTTTGTAACATTTTCATTCGAATTAGGTTAGTACTTGAGTATTTCTCAAACGTATCAACTCATTTGCGATCGAGAAATAACAACTTTAAGGTCTTTGCAGATAATTCGTATCAGGTACGTATTTGGCCTAATTTTTTTCTTCAAATGGCTATATCTTTTCAACAGAACCGAATTCAGAAAAATGGATAATGAAGAAAAAGTTTTTTTTTTGGTCTAAAAAATGTACAAGTCAAAGACTCATCTTGTATATCCGGCGATTGAAAATTATCTCTCGCACCTTCCACTAACTTTTCTGGTTGGATATGGAAAATAAGATTTTTTTCTCATAACCCCACATACAAGTTTATACACTGTGTCCGTAAAGTATGAAACAAATTCATATTTAGCTAAACAGGACATTTCAAGAAATAATCCTGAAACTCGTCGATTTTTGATGTTAATTTACCGTATTTTAAAATAATACATAATATAATATACACTAATAATTAAAATAAATTTACTCTGTTTTCTATCACTTAATTTATTAAATACAGATCTAATAGTGCCTCGAGTTTCGTAGTTTTACTACATTTTCAAACTGGTGTATTTCAAGTTGTGTTGGGTACTTTTATATGGCGGAGAGTACTTTTATAAGGCGGAGAGGACCTATGGAATTCCCCGCTATTTGGAGTTCTGGACGGCCCGACGCCTCTCCGCCATATAAAAGTACCCAATACAACTTGAAATACACCAGTTTGAAAAGTGTAGCTAAACAATAATGTGACGAGTGCGGCCCTGTGCATTCAAAGCGCTACGGGGCCGATCGAGAGGTTTCTGGAAACGCGTGGAGTGTTCCATCCGACGTTACGGCCGTACCGATGATTCGGGAAGGTTCCAGACGGGCGAGAAACAATCGGCGTTATACATATAAGTAGCGCATCGACGGGAGGCATTCATTCAGTTAGACACGAGCGACCAGTGAAAATAAATACATAGTGCCAAATAAATCAGTAGAGATAAATTGTACAGACTTTTGTTAGAATAAGTTCATTAGTTATCAATTATTAGTGGTGTAAATAAATAGTTTATTGAACTCGGACGTTTTACTAACGAAGAAAACGTTACATTGGTGTCAGGTGTGGGGTCAATTGAACTGCTGTGCTTATTGAATTGTGGACTTCATTGTGGAACTTTTGAATGCCGATAACGAGATATGGAAGTATGGAATTCCTCAAGCAAGCCTTTGAAAATATGAGCTTGAAATTGGAAGAAAATTCTCGGGAAATGAGCTCGAAATTGGAAGAAAATTCTCGAGAAATGAGCTCAATGAGTTCAAAAATGAACAATTGTAACGAATTGGTGAGTCAAATCGCAAGTACATTGGACGAGAAAATGGAAACTATCAAGGAAGTAATAATAGATGAAGTTAATGAAAAACTTGAAGAAGTCAATGGAAAATTCGATATAGTTGATGAAAAATTCAACGAAGTAGTTGATAAGGTTGACGAAAAAATTGAAGAAGTAGTTGATGAGGTTAATGGAAAATTCGAAGTGATATCAGGAATAATTGAACAACATGCCAAGTTGATAGAGTCCCTGAAAATAACGTCGAATAGAAAAGAAACTCTAGCTACACCATCCTATAGCTTCGTGAAACCGGAAAACAACACAGAAAGTGGTAAAATGAAGATCAAGCCACCAACATTTGATGGAAAAGTTCCTTGGTCGACATATCAAAAACAATTTGAAGCTGCTGCGTTGGCAAACAGTTGGACCGACAACGAAAAAGCCACAGCATTAATAATAGCTCTACGAGGAGATGCACTCAACATTCTGCAGACAATACCGGAAAGTCAACAGGCATGTTATGAAGTTTTAACATCCAAACTTCAGATGAGATATGGCGATGCTCACCTACAGCAAGTTTATCATGCTCAAATAAAGAACCGGGTGCAGAAAACAGGAGAAAGCCTCCAGGAGTTCGAGGCCGATGTCGCCAGATTAGTGAGGCTGGCTTATCCATCAGCTCCAGAGAGCTTCCTCGAACTGCTATCAATCCAGACGTTTGTCGACGGGATCAAGGACAGCGAAACTCAACAAGCCTTGAGACTTGCACGCCCTAAGACCATTGATGATGCCTTGGCTCAAGCTCTAGAATTTGAGGCAGCGAAACAGGCGTCGCATAGAGGACAATTTCGTGTGGGACGAGTCCAAGAAATAGACCGACCTGTGGAGGAAATCATCCGAGAAGAGGTTAGCAAATTATTGAATGCTAAGGAAAAGGATGCTGTGTGCTGGTATTGCAACAAGAGTGGGCATTTTAAGCGAAATGGCCCAAGGATTGGGAAAAGAGACACAGCAGATAAACTAAAAAGGGTTGGTGATAAGGGGCATAAATCGACCCAGGTTAAAAATGCCTCTGACGTGATAATCCGTAGAATCACGTCCGAAGATTTGACAAAAAGTCCTTGCCCCGATAATGGCAGCCACTGCTCTCGTGTGGAAGATAAGGCCAATTTGAGGCTGACCACTGTGATCGAAGATGACTGGCTACCATCAGAAATTCGACGAGCACACGAGGAGGATCCAGATCTGAGAGTAATCCTAAGTTGGAAGAAGAGTGGCAGACGACCTTCTTGGGAAGAAGTATCCAGACTGAGCCAAAATGTCAAGTCGTATTGGGCCCAATGGGAAACGTTGAAGATTGATGAAGGTCTTCTGAAACGTTGTTGGGAAAATGAAGATGGATCTCAGCAGAGGCTTCAGTTAATTGTGCCCAAGAGTAGGGTACCGGACATTTTGACCAGACTACATAATGGAACTTCGGGTGGCCATTTTGGGATTACTAAGACTCTGGAGAAGGTCAGGCAGCGATTTCATTGGATCAATTGTAAGAAGGACGTTAAGGATTGGTGTAGAAAATGTAAAGTTTGTGCTGCGGCCAACGGACCCTACGGTAAAGGAAAGGCACCAATGAAGCAATATAACGTCGGATCCCCCATGGAACGAGTAGCTATCGACATCGCAGGCCCTTTTCCAGAAACAGGCAATGGAAATAAGTACATTTTGGTAGCGATGGACTACTTTACCAAATGGGTGGAAGCGTACGGTATTCCTAACCAAGAAGCAAGTACAGTAGCTGACAAACTGGTGAAAGAGTTCTTCTGCAGATTTGGAATCCCCCTTGAGCTGCATTGTGATCAAGGCCGAAACTTCGAATCGAAGTTATTCCAGGAAGTTTGCAAAACATTGGGGATACGTAAGACAAGAACTACACCTCTGCATCCTCAGTCAGACGGCATGGTAGAACGAATGAACCGGACTATGGGAAAACACTTGGCCAAAGTTGTCTCTGACCATCAAAGGGACTGGGATGAATACTTGCATTTATTCACGATGGCCTATAGATCTTCGGTTCAAGAATCTACCAAGGAGACTCCATCCAATATAATGTTTGGCCGAGAAATAAGATTACCTTGCGACCTCGAGTTTGGGTGTAAGCCTGGAGAAGACGTAGCTGGGGAGGACTACGTTAGTAATCTCAGAAGCAAGCTAGACTACATCCATGATAAGGTGCGTAATCAAATGCAGCAAGCAAGTGACCGGATGAAAATGCGCTATGACATCAAGGCCATTGAAGGTGGGTTTACCGCAGGAGATCTGGTATGGTTGTATAACCCACAAAGAAGAAAGGGTTTTTCACCGAAGCTGCAGAGACATTGGGAAGGGAAGTTGTGAAGAGAATAAATGATGTAGTTTACCGAATACGGAAGCTTCCCAGAGGAAAACCGAAAGTCGTCCATTTCAACCGATTGGCTCCGTATGCGTCCACGCAGGATGAAGAAGAAGTACGTCTCGTCGAGGTTCCGGCAAGGGAAAGCTGCGAATTCCAGGAATTTATGAGCACCTATGGGGGAACACGCCTTGCAAGGTTTGGCGTCACACAGGAAGTTCATCAGGACCTGTTTACGGTCCCCGAGGAATACTCGCTTGCTCATTGTGTAGCAGCTGATCTACGTATGAGTAGGGGAATAGCAAGAGTATTCAAAAACAAATTTGGTCAGCAAGAGGAACTAATGGGACAGCAGCCCAGAGTCGGGAAATGTTTAAGATTGAAGTCCGAGGGTCGGTTCATTTACTTTTTGGTTACCAAGCAGAACTCTTTCCAGAAGCCCACCTACCAGAACCTATGGACCTCGCTGCATGGCATGAAAGAAGATCTTAAGCGTTCCGGCGTTAGGAAACTAGCAGTTCCCAAGCTTGGTTGTGGACTGGTTCTACTGAATTGGAGGGTAGTACGAAGCATGCTTGAAGTAATTTTCCAGACGGCAGGTATACAGATCCTATTATGCAGTTTCTACCCAAATCGTATCGAACTCCCCGGCAAAACCATAGAATGCTACTTCCATCAAAGGGGCCACTGTAACAAGGGTGCCGACTGCAGATTTCACCACGGTCCTCTGAAGAATCCATACGATCTGTTCTGGGACAGAACAGGCTTAAGGAGGGGACAGTGTGACGAGTGCGGCCCTGTGCATTCAAAGCGCTACGGGGCCGATCGAGAGGTTTCTGGAAACGCGTGGAGTGTTCCATCCGACGTTACGGCCGTACCGATGATTCGGGAAGGTTCCAGACGGGCCCGGACTTAGCGAGAAACAATCGACGTTATACATATAAGGTGCACATCGACGGATGGGAATTCATTCAGTTAGACACGAGCGACCAGTGAAAATAAATACATAGTGCCAAATAAATCAGTAGAGATAAATTGTACAGACTTTTGTTAGAATAAGTTCATTAGTTATTAATTATTAGTGGTGTAAATAAATAGTTTATTGAACTCGGACGTTTTACTAACGAAGAAAACGTTACAATAATATGTATACAGGGTGAATTACGTTAAGTAATGACTTCACCGTCATTTTTTCTAAATGGAACACCCACGTTTTGTCTCAATTTTCGGATTACTCTAGCTGAGCTGATTCCAAACATGTATCACATGTTGATTTCAATTGGTACAGGGTGCACAAAAATAGTTTTTGACATATTTTGTCAAAGGAGTTGTTGGCAGAGGAGGGGATTGTATGCCCTACATTGTCGCACTCTAGATGCGCCCACTGAATGTGGCCCCGAATTTCCTTTTTTTCATTCAATTTCAACTCACCTTCTTTTTGAGCATATTGAAATTGTCGATAATTACTCCTATGAACAGATTCAGAGTGAAGAACGATCCGCACACAATGAAAATTACGAAATAAATGTAGGCGTATAAATTCGCCTCTCTCTGAGGCTGTAAATTAACCCCTCTGGAATCTACAGCGTCAGCCATAACTTCCATCCACCCTTCAAATGTGGCCTGGAAAGTGTAAGTGTGAGAGAAATCCCTAATATTGTATATCAACATACTCACCACTTGAAATAAGGCTAAGTAGGCTATTCCTACATGATCGAAGGAGATTTTGGAGTTTTCCCAAGTGTAATTCAACCTGTTGCAATCCCATTTGTCTTCAACAATCTGAAATGAGCAGAATGATAATTGAGTTCCTTTTTCCATAGTATGGTGAGATAGGGGGGTACGTAATTACGCATATGCCAGTCGATATTGAGGGTCATATGAACATAGGGTTTCGTAGCATTAAAGATTTCAAAAACGCTGCAACAGACTCAACTCACCGAAGTAGGTAAAAGCTCTCCTTCCTCGTCCACGCATTTATAAAATTTTCCACTAAAGAACTGCACTCCCATAATTGAAAAAATAAGCCAAAACACCAGACACACCAATAACACGTTGAAGATACTTGGAATAGCGTACATTAAGGCATTCACTACGATTCTCATGCCCTGCCATCTACTTATAGCCCTAAGTGGCCTTAAGGCTCGTAACGTTCTTAAGGAACGTAATACCCGTAAGTTTTCGTTTTCTTCGATTAGAAGACTGAATAGAGATACCTGGAAAGAAAAAAAACATCACAATTTATACATAGACTGAATTGGAATTTTCAGTTTTTCAGGACTGCAACGTTGCCGTTTGAATTTAAATTTGATCATATCCTTATTTCCATCTTTAAGACGTCGATCTCCATTTATCTTGACTCCGTCACTAGCAGGGCAGTGCTGCTTCCCCATAAATCGGATTTTTGTATACAGGGTGTCCCAAGTTCGAGTGCCTATTAGACGTTTCTGAAGAACTCGGCATATTTGAAATCTGAAAATTGGGTTTAGGATATTGTTCGAAACAGACCGAAAATATTTTTGGAGCCTGAGCACTAATAATTTTGTTAGAGAATTTTTTACTGATTTTTTTCGTTCCGATATGATTAAGTAATCAATGCTGAATACATTTCTCTTTAACCATTGTTTTTATTCGAATATTTTTCAAAAGATCGAAAAGGAAACCGAAAAAAAAAAACTTAGCGCAAACCGTTTTTTTTGTGTCAAAATCTGTGATCGAAAATTGGCAAATGAAAACCCTATTTTTTATCATGTGTTGGGTTCTGCAAAGAAAAATAATGATAGCACTTCAAGATGCTTTTGCTCCTAAATTCAGTAATTTCTGAGATATTTGAGATTTTCTGAATTGATGTTTTACATAAAGTCGAATTCTTCTTATCTGTTGCATGAGAAGGTTCTGTGTGTTCTGTGACCATAGAAGATAAATTATCCCATGAATAATCAACAAGTGACAGGTCTAATTATCAGGCCTTATCTACGATGTCTAAACACATCTATCTATGTTAGACATCTTAGCTATTCAAGACATCTTAGCCTTATCTTCACTTCTCGATTTTACTCCAATGGGTACTATGGTTTCATAACAATATTCATCGAATCTGTTTAGATTCGATAAATTTGACTCTACGTACAACATACATCTAGAAAATCTCAGTGAAATGATGTATATACATATGAATGACACGGTGAATCATCGATCCGACACACAGGGTCTCAATATTATGTACTGTTCCTTATTGAATACATACAAAGAACACGTGTCATGATATAAATTTATTTATTTATTTATTCACCAATTTTTCCCTATAAGACTTACAAAAGTAAGTATGAGGTACAGACGGTACAGTCAAATCTGATATAAGCGTACCTAAATACAAAAAATAAAGTTACATAATCACAATTGCAGGTTACAACAATTAATTACAGCACCGACGAACAAAAATCATAATATTCCCGGTATGAATAAAAAGAATTGTCCAATAACATCATTTTTACAGATTTCTTAAATTTTCCAGCATTTACAATATTTTTGTACACCTGGGGCAGACTATTATATAATTTTATGAAATCTACATTTGGTCCTCTTTTAGCCTGTGTGAGCTTGTATGCGGGAACATATAAACTATTTTGATTTCGTGTCTCATATTTATTCACATCACCAAATTTCCGATATCCAGAAATATTCGTATGTACAGGGTATCCCATTTTGGGCACTTTTACGGGATATCTCCGTTATTTTTAAGGTTAGCGGGATGCGGTTTTCGCGACAGTGTGCTACTTTTTTGTGAAACTAAAGATGGCGCAATCAGTTTTTGCATAGCCCTCTTAGTTTTGGCTATACAGGCTGGAAATGAAAAGTATCACTTTTTAATCACCTCCCGTATCTCAGTTGTGCTTAAACTTGGAGAAATGGTTGGAACGCATTACTATAGAGTTTTTTCCGTAGAATCCAGTGACGTAGTCAGTTTTTGAATTAAGCTTTCCGTTTTTGAGTTATTGAGCAAACATATGCTTTTTTAAATTGGACACCCTGTATATTATTTTTTATTCTTATTAAGCACAATCTCAGCTTTTCAAAAACATATTATTTTATGCATTTATTTTCAAATTATTTAAATTTTCCGAAAATCGCAAATTAAATTAAGTTAAATATTAGATCATGTGATGTAGATATTATGTTAACATTATTTTCGATTTCTAATGAAATCTTGACATTTATTTTTTGTTCTTAATAAACAGTCATGGCCTACTACTTAGTTATTGACAATTGAATTACAAAATCTTGAATTCTGAGCTTGGTTTTGAAAATAAATGTATAAAATAATATGTTTTCGAAAAGCTGAGATTGTGCTCAATCAGAATAAAAAATAATATACAGGGTGTCCAATTTAAAAAAACATATGTTTGCTCAATAACTCAAAAACGGAAAGTTTAATTGAAAAACTGACTACGCCACTGGATTCTACGGAAAAAACTGTATAGTAATGCGTTCCAACCATTTCTCCAAGTTTAAGCACAACTGAGATACGGGAGGTGATTAAAAAGTGATACTTTTCATTTCCAGCCTGTATAGCAAAAACTAAGAGGGCTATGCAAAAACTGATTGCGCCATCTTTAGTTTCACAAAAAAGTAGCACACTGTCGCGAAAACCGCATCCCGCTAACCTTAAAAATAACGGAGATATCCCGTAAAAGTGCCCAAAATGGGATACCCTGTACATAAGTCACTGCCTCTAGAATATACATAGAATAAAGTGTCAATATTCGATTCTTCTTGAAATGATCTCTACATGAAACCCCAAAACAAAGACTGAGCATACTTCTCAAGATTCTCGTCTGCACAATGAACACCCTACTCAATCTCGAACTGCTCCCCCAACACAACAGTCCATATGATAGCATGGAGTTTATGCAACCGTAGTAGAAGAGTCTAAGAACACCGAAATCCACCGACTGCCGCAACTGGAGGATGCAATAATTCTGTGCTGCCAGCCTCCCCACCAGACCCTCTATATGAAGTTCCCAAGTCATGAACGAATCCAAATTCAACCCCAGAAAACTCACAGAGTAACTCTGCACCAGAGATCTACCCTGGTCACGAACCAAAATACTCAAATCCTGTCTGTTGCTTCGTGTTGAAAACAAAACCATTTCGGTCTTCTGCTCATTCAAAACAAGACCCTTTCCGTCACACCATTCTCTCATCTCTTTCACACAGGAATTGGCCCTCACACCGATGTCACCAATATCATTGCCCTCGATAATAGTGTTGGCATCATCAGCGGACATTGTCACGAGTGTACCAATTAATCTTCTCTTCAACTCATCGGGTAAATCGTTCACGAATAAAATAAAAAGAAGGGGGCCCAGAACACTGCCTTGCGGTACACCAGTTTCAACAGCTTCAACAGAAGATAAAATTTTTTTGCCATTTTCTCTCAGTCGCACTCGCTGATTCCTATTTTTTAAGTATGTCTTCAATCACCCCAAAGCCTGCCCGCGAATACCAAGAGATTCCAATCTGACAAACAACGTTCCATGATCTATATTCTATGGTGTCAAAGGCCTTAGTCATGTCATAGAAGATTCCCAAAGCCTTTCCCTTCCTCTCGAAAATATCCAAAAGATGACAATACAGTGACAAAAGCGCACCCTGTGTCGAGCGACCCTCGACAAAACCAAACTGTCTCGAACTTATGATCTTGTGTTTGGACAGAAAGGGCATTATTCTACTCTTAAAAGCTCTCTCAAAGATCTTGGAGAATACCGAGAGCAAGGCTACTGGTCTATAATTGATGATCTGATTTCTCTCTCCCTTTTTGAATATTGGTACAATGTCTGCAGTCTTCAGATAATCCGGAAAATAACCGTTTTCAAAAGAAATATTTATTAAAAATGTCAAAGGGCAGATCATCGGCAACATACTTCAGCAAGTAACAAGGGAACTCGTCAGGACCAGCCGAAACCTTTCCAGAACACTCCACAAGAATGTTATGGACCTCCCGGGGAGTCATGGGAGATAAAAATACACTACCCGAATTGGACATCCCAGAATCACTAATATACTCCAGTCCTCTGCCCGGACAAGAATCAGTCAAATTCCTGACAGACCGCAAGAAATATTCATTAAGTGCATGCCTGCTCCTCCCTTCCGAAAATCTCTCTACCGTCGTCGCCTAAAATTTTTTCGGGGAGCTCATATTTTCTTTCTTTCAGATTCAAGTTTCCACCTATAATACCCCAAGCACGAGAAATATTATCAGAATTTAATATTTTTTCAGAATTGTACTTCATTTTCGAATAATTTATTTTCTTATGGTGTTTTTTTCAATATGTCAGGAACATTCGAACAAACCAAAACGGAATGCAAATCCCGAAGTAATTGACCCTCCTCTATTAATTCCCTTGTTATCCATGGGTTATTTTTCTTGATTCTAGTCGATTTCTTCAAATTCACAACAGGAAACGCTATCTCAAACATGGACATCAATCGGTCAAAAAAAGCAGTGAACCTATTCTCAACACATTCCTCCCCATACACACTCAACCATAACTCTCTTCCCAACTCAAACTTGAATTTACCAATATTAGTTCGCGAGAAAATCCTCTTTTTTGTTATAACCTCACTTACTTCATCCAAACTTGATCTAATATTCAGCAATTGAACGGAGTGGTCAGATAATGTGTTACTCAATGTGTCGCAACCGATCAACGCTAATGGGGCATTGGTGAAAATACCATCAATCAAAGAGACACTATCATTCTGAACTCTAGATGGACTAAAGAAAACTTGGTTTAACCCATAAGAAGTTAAAATTTCCCTTACTTTTCCCACCCTTTCAGAATTACACAAGAAATCATAGTTGAATTCACCACACACAAAGTTTATTATATTTTTATGTAAAGCACACAAATGAATCTCCAGAAGCTCCAAAAATGACTCATCGTCCGCCCCAGGAGATCTGTAAATACAGGAAACATTGAACATAATATTACTATTAAAACAAAGTGTTACTGAAACTGCCTCAAACAATTTATCTACAGAACCATTAACGATTTTCTTAGTGAAATTTACATTTTCTTTTATTAAAATCAACACTCCACCCCCTCTAGAGGTTGTTCTAGAATAATTAGATGCTACAGTATAGCTGTCCACTTTAAAAAATTTCTCTTCTCCCGGCCGTAGCCAAGTCTCTGTAAAACATACTACTTCAGGATAGTAAAGAGTAGATATGCAAAAGTAGGTTTATTTCGTTAATTTTGTTTCGAACGCTTCTTATGTTGAGATTGACTATCCGAATGTTCACAAGACTTTCGTCCCGTGTTGCCTCTATTTTGTTCTTTTGGAGGACGTGTCGACTTGAATTCTCTTCGAAAAAAGAATCTCGAAATTTCAATTCCCATGGGCCACTTGAGAGGGTCGAGAATCGATTCTCTCATACTTATGTCACATATCCTATCTTGAAAGAATTGTAATCACCACGATTTTCTATTTGTTCGACTATTAAATGTGTACCGGGAAACATTTTTTCCAGATACTCAATAAGGTGTTCCCTCTTGTACGTTGTTTTGAATTTTGTAGCGAATATCCAATGTTTACGTTCCGCCACAATGCAATCTGTGTCAACATTTGCACCTACCATGATGTTTTTCCGTGTGCATTCTTTGGAACTACTCTTTTCACCGATATCCGGACAAACAAAATTAAATAGAGATTTTTTGTTTGCCTGGTCTGCCTGAACCATTTCTTCAATTGTATATTTGATTCAGTTTGTGTGTAGGAGTAATATTGACTGATGAACCTTCCTACTTGTTTGTCCAATTTGTCTCAGTGTTTTATTTTTATTTATACCTATATATGACCATATTTTAACAATATTTTTTTAAGGGTAAGTCGTCATAATTGCTATTTTGTCTTACTTCATTTTGTATTTTCTCTTGTAGTCCTGATGAAGTCCAGAAATTTGGACGAAACGTTGACCAATGAATAAAAATTTTTAAACCGTAATTAGATTTGTCCTCGTTCCCGTGAACTCCAATGGTATCTCAAATAACTCAGAAAATACCGAATTCAGCAAAAAAAGCATTTCAGAGAGCTCTCAAGCAATCATGAAAAAAATAGGGTTCTAATTTGAAAAACAGAAGTTATGCCGAAATTTCGATCACAGTTTTCGTCACCCATTTTGCAACACCCTGCGATGATATTTATGAAATTCGAAAGATGCATGACCTTTCCACACTCTTTCACCTTGACGCTATGAGAACGGTTTATGTTCAGGATGTAGAGAATGAAAGGAATGAACATATTACAGTCTATGAATATTTTTTTTTTATAAAACTTTATTGCAATTTACAATCTACTTTCATGAAGTATTGAGTAAATTTTATGTATGTATTCTCCATTCACTTATATAAAGTATCGCGGTTAGCCATGATTTAGGTTTATCAAGTTTTTTCAATTAAAACAGACGCAGGTTGGCACTCGTGAAAATCAAGCGACATTGCCAATGCTTATTTCTATTTACTCTTTTTTAACTTTGTGAATGGAGTTAGTTTTTCTAAGGTTCAACTGTGGCGCAGGTTTCGTAGAACTACTACATTTTCATACTGGAGTATTTCATGTTGTGCAAAAAGGTATTTAAATGTCTCCAGAATTCACATAATATTTTCTCAAATTCATTAATTTCCCAAAGTAAATGAACATTTTGATAAATCGTAATTACTACGATTTTTTAGCAAAAAGGACAACGTTGTGGGCATATCTGACAGTGGAATGACCTTAGCCTAACATTTTCAAAATATACGCGGTAAAATGTGTCAGAATTTATGGCAAACCGCGATACTTTATAAACGTGAATGGAGTTTACCGGGTCTTTATGTTACTCAATGGCTATCTCGCAGTTAATATTGATCGTACAAATACTTTTATATGGGCAAATTTGTAGTATTTTTTATGGGCATTCAGAATTCAGTACTAAAAAATGCATAAAACCATCGTGGACCTGAAAATTTAATGAAAACTGTTATTTTTTAAATGGTATACCCTGTATTTCATTTTTCGAATCGGTAGAGCTCTTTCTTCTTATTTCAAAAATATATACTTCATGGAGGTTATTTTCGGCAGTTCTCTAAAAATATAATTTTTTTCGTAAGTAATATCATAAGTGCATCCATTTTTTTTCACAGGAAAAATTAGATGCACGAATGGTATTTGGCAAGACTATTTCATGAGTAACAGATTATTCTGGGTGCATTATTTATGTATTATTAATTTTCGTTGACAACAACTGTCAAGTTTTACCGCGGGTAAACCCGAAAAAACTGCTGACAGCTGCTGCCAAACAGTTTTTTCATAAGTAATATCATAAGTGCATCTAATTTTTCCAAAAAAAATCGAAAAAACACGTTGCTAAGTAATATTTTAACAAGAAGCATGAGTGCAGGTGGCAATAAAAATCCGAGTCGAAGACGAGGATTTTTGCACCTGCACGAATGCTTTTTGTTAAAAAAATATTACTTTGCACTGTGTTTTTTCGATTTTTTTCACAGGAAAAATTAGATGCACGAATGGTATTTGACAAGACTATTTCAAGAGTAACAGATAATTCTGGATGCATTATGTATGTATTATTAATTTTCGTTGACAACAACTGTCAAGTTTTGCCGCGGGTAAACCCGAAAAAACTGCTGACAGCTGCTGCCATACAGTTTTTCCATCTAGAAACCATTTGTGATTCAAAATTGCGCGTTTCTGATTGGTGAAAATCAAGACGAGGGAAATAGTCATCTAGAAACCATTTGTGATTCAAAATTGCGCGTTTCTGATTGGTGGAAATTAAGACGAGGGAAATAGTCGTCTAAATCTAATAGGCCTACCACACGCTCAAGCTTCACCACAGTTTGGCTTGCGCAAACCGGCTTGAACACTGAACACTGAGGGAAACTGTATACAATTCTCCCAACCGCACGCTCAGTGTTCAGTGTTCAAGCCGGTTTGCGCAAGCCAAACTATGGTGAAGCTTGAGCGTGTGGTAGGCCCATAATAAGGCTCCTGTTCTTTATATCAAAGAAACAGTGGATGGAATAAAACAACTGATATTTAATTGAAGAAGAAGTCCATGCTTCCATAATAAAGGAAAGGGCCTCTAAGTAATCTCCACAATACGATGAAAAAACTTTTATTTCAAACGGTCAGACATGTTTCGAACCCTGTAGGATTCATCTTCAGTGAAGGAAATTTAAAAACAGATGATGTTAAGGACACCTAAATCATACAGTGAAGTCAAAGAGGATCATTACAAAAAACAAAATATCAACCATCAATGATTGATCAACAACAATAAATCTCCATTTTGTTGAACCTGGAGAAAACAAGACTTCACTGTATGAGGATTTAGGTGTCCTTAACATCCTAAATTTTGCTTCATCTGTTTTTAAATTTTCTTCACTAAAGATGAACCCTACAGGGTTCGAAACAGGTTTGAAATAAAAGTTTTTTCATCTTATTGTGGAGATGACTTAGAGGCCCTTTCCTTTATTATAACTGATATTTATTTCACTTATCTTGTTTTTACTGATAACTCCTAGGTCTCCCTACTAAAAACTCAATAAAGTGTTCAAAATGACGCCAATTTACTTCGATATCTTTTTATTAAGTTTTTGAGGGTTTTCCTCACCATTTATTATTGAGGTTGTCAATTTCCTCTTCTATTCTGAATTTAATGTCATCAATATTTTTCGGACGAGCCATATGCACTTCAGATTTCAAATATGTATCCCGATAAAGAAGTGTCGTGTGGCGTTCTACAGCTGCCTCAGATTTAGTCGAAAAAACCTATATTTTCAGAAATTTGCCTAAAATAACCATAAAGTGTATATTTTTAGAATCAGAAGAAAGAGTTCTACCGATTAGGAAAATAAAATACAGGGTGTATTATTCAAAAAATAACGGTCCGCATAAAGTTTTTAGGTTTACGATGCTTTTATGCATTCCTTAGTAACTGAATCCTGAATGCCCATAAATAATTCCACAAATTTGCCCATTCAAACGTTTTTGTTCGACCAATATTAAATGAAATAGCCATTGAGTAAAATATAAACAATCACACTGTACAGACTATGAGATGATATTGAACTAATACTTCATAATATCACTTAAAATCAAGTCGTTTTGCTAGATCTGTTGTAATCTAAGGAAGTTGTAGGGATTTTTTGTCAGTTGATCAATCAACTGGTTGATTGATGGTTATTTCCTTGAGTGATTTTCTATTTCAATGATTATTTTACTTCTTTTCGGTTTTCTTTCGATATTTGGAATACTATTTGAATAAATACAATGGTTTTAACAGAAACGTATTCAGCATTGAAAAGTCAATAATATCAGCACAAAAAAATTGAAAAAAAACTTTCAAAGGTTTGAACAAGTGCTCAGTAGAACATTTCGAACAATATCTTAACCCCAATTTTCAGATTTCAAATATGTCCAGTTCTCCAGAAACGTCTTATAGGCACTCGAACTTGGGAATCCCTGTATATTGTGTATTGGGTTGCTATGAGCTGTCAAACATTTGATTATGGAAGGAAAACCCGACTGGAAAAATATTTAACTGAAATGAAAAATAAAGAACTATACTTAATCAACATAATTTTGTGTGTTAGTAATGTATAGGATGAACTGCGCAATGTTTTCTTTTCCTTCTGCCTGGTCAGTTCATAATACACATATATTCAAAAGTTTTACATCACATAATGTCCGTGCAAGAATCTTTCAAAATCAAAATTTTTTTGTGGATCTCTCCGCCCCTTATCGAATATATTGGGGTTACTTAGCGCAAATAGGATTTTTCAAATTTATATAATATTTTACCATAAATAATTTCTTAGTAGGTATGATACTACTTACAAAAACGATTAAAAAATCCAAAAGCGTCCAGAAACTGGTGAAATATTTGTGAAAACCATGAGCTATCCATTTTAGAAGCATTTCGATGATGAAGATTATGGAAAAAGTGAAGTTGGTCCAATAAAGCACCCTCTTTAGGTCAGGGCTATCGTCTAGGTGAATATCCTCGAAACAGAGAGTAACGCTGGATGCGAATATTAAAACCAAAACGAACCATTCGAAACTGGGCGTATCCACAACTGATAGAACACCAGTTCTCATTTCTGTCCATTTTTTTCCAATCCTAGTGTTGAGGCATTTTTCGAAACCATTGCATCTATAAAAGTTTTGAAGAGGTGTAGCATTCGATGATGTAAAGGAATATTTTTCATGCTTAACTTCGAGTTATGTAGGAAATGAGCATACGCAGATTTTCTCAATAATTCTACAAGTGTTTTGAAGCGAAGCACTTTCCTGAATAATAATTGCATATACAGTATTCCATGGATTCTAGAATTTTGAAGAATACCATTGTAATCTATTCTACTTAAGAGAGCTTGGAAATTTTTATGAATAAATAAACGAGATTCATATGTACTGTAAAGACTAACTGCAGCGTACTGGAAAATGAGACCTTGAACATCCATTTTTATCGACCTGTTTTGAACGATTTCAAGGTAGACATTGTGACTAAACAGTAATGCAACAGAGCAATAACTTTTTATTTGATTTCTCGAAAAATTCCTGAGACAAATTCTCTTTCATTCGACGAAATTAATGAGAACTCTACGTTTGAGGTGCGGTTCATATTTCCTTTTTCCCTATGCGTTTTTCCTTTCAACTGAGAATTTTCCCTTCATGATACATGAGAGTGGTTGAAGAAGCAGAATATAGAATGATATTAAAAGTCTTTGTAATCAGAATTAGATTAATTTATACCCGAAGTATGTTTTCATTTCGAGATCGTAGATCCTATGATACGGAAGTTATAGTCAATTATAATGATGTACCAAATACCAAAATGGTCCTGTAGCTCAGAAACATAGACGCCGTAGCAACTTTGGGTTTTCAGCAATATATGTTTCTCGAAAAGAGAGGACATGACATGTATATTACATTTCCTTTATCTCTTATAGTTTAGGAGCTGTAGTACCAAGCCATCGAAATCTGGCCACCCTGTACAGAGGAGGTTACCACACAAGATCGTCTGCAGACATTACAACATCGCTAGAGGTCGTACTCAATCTGCCTCTTCTACATCTACAATCTACATGTTCGGCAAAGCAGCCTGCGATACCCTTGCAGAATCTTATTTGACAGCAAGTTCCCTCCCGGCAACTAGTTGGACAGTCTTCAAAGCGTATCCAAAAGTCATAAGTCATTATTAGTTTATTTTTAATTGTGCTCTAGGTCTATCAGTATCACCCTAAAATTAAATACTGAACTAGCGAACTGAATTCACACAATAACTGAGTGCAATCTTTGCTTCATTTAATAATGGACAAGTAGGTTTCTTACGATGTGCTTTGGTTTCATAAATCTGAAGATTGCAGGCCTTCCACTTCCTCGTCTGTAAGTCCCTCATACACAGAACTCGTGCCCTTACAGGAGGATGCGAATGATGTAGAAATTCAATCAGAAAATGAACAGCCACCAACAAAAAAAAAGAAGTATATGCAGAATTTCAGGGTAGCATGGTCCAATGAATTCGAATATTTACAGTGCAGTGAATCGAGTTGCATCTTGTAGAATATGTGAAAAAAATAGCTTGTAATTATAATCATATACAGAGGACATTTCAACAGTAAAATACATAAAATCAAAAAATTCACTCGAGTCAACCCCAAGTATAAGTCAGTTTGTGGATCCTAGCAGAGTATAAACTTGAACTATTCAGTTAAAACTGCAGAGTTGAAACTTCTCGTGTTTTTACATGAGCACAATCTGCCCTTCCTACTGATGTACCATTTGCCAAAGTAATAACATCTGCATTTCCTGATTCCACAATTGCTAAAACCATTGAAATTGGACAAACCGACGCAACATCTTCAACAAAAAAATCAGCTAGTAGAAGAATTCCTCATCGAATTGAAGAATCCCTCACCGAATTGAAGAGTCTTTTACAAATAAACAATTTTTACAGTTTAATAATTGATGAAACAACTGATATTTCCACACAAAAATCTCTGGCAGTTGTAATAAGATTTTATGATGAGATATCCATAAGAGATAGATTTTTTGGACTGATAAGAGTGGTTTATTCTGTGCTGTAATAAAATTGTTAAATGACAATTATATTCCTGTTGAAAACATGATAGGATTTGCCGCTGATAATCTGTGGTGATGGGAAATAAAATAGGTGTTCAATCCAGATTTCAAGAAATCAACCCAAATATTATAATAATGGGTTGCATATGTCATTCAGCAGCAGCTTTGATATTGCCTAAGTCTGTGGAAGAATTCTTGAGGAATATTTTGAATCACTTCTCCAACAGTTCGGAAAGGATTGAAAGCTTCGAATATCAAGAGTTCGTTGATATAAAACCACTAAAGCTTTTTGAAACTAGCAGGACAAGGTGGTTGTCATTGCAGGTAAATGAGATTATGTTCAAAAATGCATTTACCAAAATATTTCTCTTCTTACAGGCAGCTGTTGAAAGGGTTCTACAATCGTGGGACGCATTGAAACTATATTTCACAAATGCAGTCAGTATACACGGAAAATCTAAAAAATACTTCCCCAATTCTAGAAAATCTTAATAATCCCATATATAGGATTTACTACTACTCTCATTCTTTGGGATTTGTTAACAATCTTAACAAAGAAGTCCAGAGTGAATAGTGTAAAATAGATGATGTAGTCCTAGTCCGAATGACAGAATTATTCAAAACTTTTTCACGGAATTATACCAAAAAAGAGTACCTACATAGATGAAACACCTGTTCATGAGCTGTATGTTGAAGATCCCCATCAATTCATCACGATTGAGAAAATGTATTTTGGGGCAAAGGTTGAACAGATCATTGGAAATGAGCTCTTGAAATTCAAAACCAATGCTCTTGGCTTTTACATAGAATTATGTAAACAAATCAAAAAAACGTATCGATTTCAATGATTCTCTGTTGAACTGTAATAGGAGGGCTAACTTGAAAGTAATAAAATAAATATCCCTTTTTAGAATTAGGAATTGAACATTTTCTTTTCCGTAATAATTCACCGGTATTTTCAACACCCTTTATTTTATTCGGGAAATCTCCCGAGAGAAAGCACAATAATTTGATTGATCGGTTTAAATTTCGGAAATTCGATACCTCTGCGCCGAGAAATTATTGAATCGTTTATCTATACTTATACAAGATATCTGGCGAGACGTTAACGATTGAAATTGTTGATCTTCGGTTCAAATTTCGTCTGCAACAGTGAAGATAAGGCAATTATGGTTCCACGAACTCAGCGCTGAGAATATGCTACGTTTGCTGAGAACCCTGATATTTTTGCGACACAGCATTCCCCAAAGCGATGCATGGGAACTAAGAGGGGTAGGGAAACAGGAAAGTCTTCAATTTGATTGGTTCATAAAAACAAAGATGGAAGAAATATTGATTTGATTGGTTTTGAAGCATCGACGGAAGAAAAACCTTTAATTTGACTGGTTTTTGGAGGAGACGAAGAGGGGAAAATCTTCGACTCGCTCGAGGGACGAAAACGGCAGTTGCTGGTGGAATCCCGAGCGGAAAGGGGTCCCAGTGCTCGCGAATATGGTGCGGAAACTAGGGTAGTACGGTTTCAGCTTAGGTACTTGAGTGTTAAGAAGTACGGTCTCAAAGTGGAGGCGAAAGCAATTATGGTTGATTTTGAAGTTGAGGAGTAACTGCAGAAGTCTTAAACGGAAAGATTCTGAGTTGACTCGTTTGATATGTTTTTAGTACGGTTTTAAGGAAGGTTTTAGAATTAATTTAGTTTTGTAGTTATTCGGAAGACTGGGACATATGTAAGAAGTGTTAAGTTGAAGTTAGTAAAATATCTAAATTTATTTGGAATTATTTAGATCGCGTATCGTCGGTACATTCGGGAGTGAAGGTCCATTTTTGCGAAAAAACGTGTGGGTGTCATGTTTTCGTACCTAATCTGTCTGTTTCAGGAAAGAAGCAACGTCGTAGAACATCCTCCTAGGTTCATCATTTTTGGGATTATTGGTCCAGGAAAAAGGTCAGATAAATTGTTTATGCTTAGCTTGCCCGCCCAAATTATATGTTTAGTCCAGAGTCCTGAAATCTTCTAAAAGTCATATTTCATTCGTATTTCTCTTTAAAGCGTATTAATTGTTTTTGTAATCACCCTTGAGTATTCGAAGGTCTAAGTGGAGTTTCTGTTGAGAAAACTCAGGTTCATTTGAAAGATCACGAGGAAACTATTGTTGAGTTTCCCCTCGTGAATGTAAAGTTTAAGAAGGATTATTTTCCGATATCTCGTTTGGGTATAGAAAGTTTACCTTATATTATAAATTTTTGTGAGATTATCTATGGGTATTACTTCTGGGGTTATTTTGACAAACCCTTTTCATTTTCGTTGATGATTTGAATTCATTTTTATATGATTTGGAATTCACACTGATGTTGATTTAATTTAAACGAATAGATCTGCCTTTGTAATTTAGAGCTAATTTAACAGTCTACTTGATGGGATTATTTCCTTTCAAATTAAGAAATATCCGAACATTTGATAATTTGAATTATTTGATTTAAGTAACACATAAATAACCAGTGTAAATTTGTTTGGGCTTGATTTGACTTTAATGTACGTCTTAAATTTAATCTAAAAGGTTTCATTTACCATCCCTCTCCCTAGAAAATAATTTTAAACACTAAGACCCGACCCAAGTGCGTTGGGCCGATCCCACACTTTCTTCCGTCGGAAGAAAGAACTTCAAAATTTTAATTAACATCTTTTATTTTTCTTTAAGTAATAACACCCTTGATTGGTGGAAAGCCGCTCTTCCGTCCAATCACCAAGAGGGTGCTTTTTACATATGGTGGCAGCGGTGGGATTGTGTTAAATTTTCCGGGGGAGAGTTTTTTTTTTTTTTGTAATTTGAAATTTGTTGAATTTTACTGTGAATGAAAAGTTTCCTTTTTGGTTTTGTGTGTGTTGCATCATTGTGAATTTAAAGATTACGGGTGGGATTGTTTAATTTTTCCGGGGGAGAGTTTTTTTTGTGTAATTTGAAATTTGTTGAATTTTACTGTGAATGAAAAGTTTCCTTTTTGGTTTTGTGTGTGTTGCATCATTGTGAATTTGAAGATTACCGGTGGGATTGTTTAAATTTTCCGGGGGAGAGTTTTTCTTTTGTGTAATTTGAAATTTGTTGAATTTTCCGGTAGATAAAAAGTCCTTTTGGTTTTGTGTATGTTGCATCAGTGTGAATATAAAGCTTACTAGAGTTAAAATGTGTTAAATTTTCCAAGGGAGGTTTTAGAGAGATTTTCGAGAAATTTAGAGAAATTTTGAGGTATAAGGAAATTTTATCTTGTTGTTTTTATGGGTGGTCGACGCAGTGTGTATTGACTTGTTGGAAGATTTCCGGATGAAGGTTTTCAGGTACCTGTTGATTTTAATTTGAATTGGATTATTTTCGTTTGAATGTATACTTATGCCTATGAATTCGAGTTTACGTTTTAAAAAATTGCGATTGGTAGGGACAGAGTTCAGGTTTGAGTTGAAGTAAAGTAAAATTATTGATCTAAAGGTTTTTTGTTTTTGAGATATTGAAGAATTGAGTAAATACAGTTGGTTTTTCTTTGAATAAATTCAAGTTTTCTTTTCTTTTGGAATTATTATAGGACAGTTCATATTTCTGTGATGTTCTATCATTTTAAGTGAAAGATTTTTGATAGAGTCAAGTTGAATATCAGATTTTAAGAATTTAAAGAGATTTTAGATTCATTGCGGTCTTATAAGGAAAGAAGGCATAAGTTTTTCTCTTTCAGGACATTGTTTTTCTTTCAGGACATTGTTTTTCTTTTTCAGGACGCTGAATTTTCTGATTGTTGAATGTATATGATAAAGTTTTCTGTTTCAGGAGGGTTATGAATTTTTCTTTTGAATTTTTGCTTTAATTGATTGCTTTCAGTGAAAATATTGATTGAAATTTTTTGATTGATTTTATTTCAGGGCGTATTACATGAAAAGTTTTCTTTTGGTTACGCTATCCATTTATTTGATTTCGTTTGAAGGTGTTCTATTGATATAGCGGATCAAATTTTGTTTCAGGAGGTTATTTTTGTTTTTTTTTGAAAATTATTGTGCTTTTATCGATTGATTGAAATTTTTGATTGATTTTCTTTCAGGGCGTATTGCGTGAAATTTTTTTTTAGTTATTTTATCCACTGTTCCGATTATTCGCGATTTCGTTTGACGATCGAAAAAGTTTGCTTTTATAAAATAATATCATTCGGTTTTGTTTTGAGTTTGACTTGGAGAATAATTGAACTTGGCTTTCTTTGCTCCAAGTCGACTTTGAAATTTTGGGAAACATTTTGATGGAAGGAAAATTTTTAATTTTTTTTTTAAGTTGGGTTTATTTTGAAGGTTTAAGAATCGGGAAAAGTTTAAATTTGGTTGAAATTTTAGTAAAAGAGCCGCTGATCGTGACCTTTTGAGTTCCAGAAAAGTTAAATAGAATTATTCTTTATTTCAGGAGGTTTTGTGTATTTTGTTTTTTTAGGAATTCGACACTTGGCAATTTTTCTCGTTTTTTTTTGGGGTTGCATCAATTTTTTTTTTCTCAGAGTTTTCTTTTTCTTTTGAATTTTTGGGGTGTTGGTCTGTTTTTGAACTCTTTTTCAGGTGATTTGTTTTATTTTGGGTGTTTCGAGTAAGACTGTATGAATCGGAATTATTATCATTTTGCTATTTTTTTATTCGAGAAATTTAAAGTCGTAATCTTGGGCGCATTTCAGTTCTGTTGGAATTTGAGGTTGAGAATTTGAAATTATTGTATGATTTGAAAAGTAAATAATTTATTGAGTACATTGAAAAATCATATTTTGGTTACGATAATTGGGTTCTGGTTAAATTTTTGAAAAATGGCTCAACCAGTTGGTGCATCCAACATGAATGTTCCCGCGGGTCACATAATACCTAGGTACTCGCTAGGTATGCTATCGACTACTTTAGAGTGTTTTTATGGGAAAGACGCAACGAGGTAATTTGAACAATTAGAATTGCTGGGAAAATTATACGGATGGGATGAAAAGGTCTTGCTTATCCTTCTCAAACTTAAGCTCGAAGGCGATGCCTATAGTTTTTTCAAGTCTGATATCACCTTTGACACCTTAAGTTATAATGAGTTAAAGCAGAGGTTCGTTAAGAAATTTACGACAGTTAGGTTGCCGGGAGAAAATCAATGGGATTTGAGTCGATGCTACCAGCGACAGGACGAGGATGTGTCCTCGTTCTGCACTAGATTACGCACGGTGGGAGCAAGTTTACTGAGCGAGGATCTGGCCGGAGCGTTAAGGGATGAAGAACCTGGAATAAGGAAGAAGAACCGGGACTTAATATTGAATCAGTTCAAGATAGGACTGAGAAGGGACGTAATGAGGGAAATTGGGATTTACTTATTGAAGGAGGAAAACTTGGACCTGGAAAGGGCAGAGGAATTAGTTAGGCTACAAGAGACCACCAGTAGAATGTTGCAAGGGAGGTCGGTAAATATGAGGGTATCGACAGTTGACACCGAAAAAGTGTGTCAACTGTGCGATAAAGAAGGTCACACCGCGAAGGGGTGTGGAAGTATTAGGCAGAACCGAAGAAATGGGGAAAGAGACAGTTGGAGGACATGCCATTCTTGTGGCCAAACAGGCCATTTCGCGAGGGATTGCTGGAATATCAATCAAGGAGGACAAATGACACAGGGAGTGTGTCATAATTGTAACCAACAGGGACATTGGGCAAGGGAGTGCCCTAGCAGGAGTTCGACTGGATGGCGGGAGCCAAAGGTCGAATGGTTGAGGAGGGAATATATAGAGGAACAAACCTGTTCGGAAAATGACGAGGTAGAAGACATCACCAGAGGAATACGACAAGGAAGTACAAGTTTAGGAGGCCACTATCCCAGGGAAGTCTCTCACGAGGACAGTGGGAAAATGGAACGTTTTTACGTTCAAGGGAAAGTCCGGGAGGACACTAAGGAAAAAGGAGTAAGAGTCAAGGTTGATAAGCCGTTCAGGGATACAAGTCTTAGCACCCAGACGGAGGGTGCCGAGGGAGCCGACAGCAATGGACTGTCGAAGGGTGACACGACGATCGGATGGAATAACGATGTCACCAGGGAGTCAAAGTTGACAAATAAGGAGAATAACGAAGGGGAGCTTCGTTGGGATCGCAATTCACCTTCGACTCTGGGTACCGATGGGAATAGGAAGAAGGGCGGAGATTGCGCCGATGGATTAGGAACAAAGGAACACGTTAGAAGGGAGTCAACCATAGAGGAAGATGGTATCTGGGAAACCAAAGTTTTGCTGATATCGGGGGTTACTATCCCCGCACGTTCGGAAATGGTGGTAGGGGCCGAACTGAGGAAGGAGATAAAAGGAACGGACATAGTCTGCGAACCCATGGATCTGGGTATCGGTCAGATTTTTGAGAACGGAAGATCGGTAATGGAAACCATACCATTACGACGATCTTCGAGGGCAAGGCGCCCTCCGGACCCAGGGAAAAACTGTCTAGGACCTCGGGTAGCGAGAAGGCAGCTCTTCAACTGCCTTCCAGGAGAAGTGAATCGACTCCTGCCCATTTCGTTAGATTCCAAGGATAAACTAGTCAGGAATACGGGTAGCGAGAAGGCAACTCTTCAATAGCCTTCCAGGAGAAGTGAGTCGACTCCTGCCCATTTCGTTAGATTCCAAGGATAAACTAGTCAGGAATACGGGTAGCGAGAAGGCAACTCTTCAACAGCCTTCCAGGAGAAGCGAATCGACTCCTGCCCATTTCGTTAGATTCCAAGGATAAATAGGACCGGAATTCGGGTAGCGAGAAGGCAAGTAATCGACGGCCTTCTAGGAGACATGAATCAACTCCTGCCCATTTCGTAGATTCCAGGGGCTCACTGGCCCGGAGAGCCATCGTCTGAAAAGGGTCCCTGTTCTGGGTTACGAACATCCCCCCCCCCAATCCTTTTTAATTTTCGAATTTCGCAACAGTGGAATTGAGTTTTTGAGTTTTTTTTTATATTTTTTTTGAAATCTTTCTCTTCTAACAGATTTTAGTGATATTTAATAGATTTGAGGAATGAGCTGAAGTATAAAGTACGGGTTGCGGAAATTATTTTTGAGATAATCTTGATAAAATGTTGCGTTTTGTGTTCCACAACAAAAGGCAAATATGTGTGAAAAATTCGTGGTATTCTTCCTCGGATGATTAGGAATGAATCATGTAACTTATCATAGGAGGACGAATAGGGAAGAAAAAGGGATTCATATTTATGTTAAGTTATGTCTTGAATTGTGAAAAGGATTCCGTAATACTAATTAGAAAAATTGTGGAAGTTTTAATTTTTGTTGATGTTGTTGTATTTGTAAATTTTATGTAAAACAGGTTTCAAGAGGATCCAAATCAATTAGCAGTATGAAAAAGGTACTGACCTAAGCCAGAGGAATGACCTTATTCGTAAAAGTAAACAGTGCTGAGACGCTAATCGCGTACGCGTGTGCGAAGATAAACATTAAGATAATCGCGGCGTCTATACGCGAAGCCGACGAAGTAACAATTAAACAACCAGTGTCGAGATAACTTGAGTGATTACGCATTGCGGGATGCATAGACGTAGCTTAATTGTGGCCGAGGGTATAATTAACTTCATTTACCGATTGAAAGCCGTGGAAAATATCATCGTCAGACGAGTAGCAGGATTGGAGACCGCTGATCAAGGCTCTTCAACTATTCACATGTTCAACTCAGAAGAAATGGAAAAAAAATGGCCCACAACACAGCCAGACAATTATGGGGATGATTCACTTATATCACCTGTTCATGAGCGGACTCATGGGTTTCTATGCGATATTCCGAATCATAAAGTACGGGATAGGAGTTATATCAAACGACTGCACCTATATTATAAGGTATTTGGATATGAAATGATTCCGTTGGCCAGCCTGTGGAATACTTTGACATTTATTGGCCTGTGCTTCAACTACGTGGATTAAGAACCGATACAGGACCAGACAAGGGAACCTGGGAAGAAGTAAGGACGCAGAGGCGGACGTAGGCTACGACAACAAAGACGTACTACACTGAAAGTGAAAACGGAAATATGTGCAATGTAAGGGACATTTCTCGCGATATCAGATGGACTGTGCTCTACGCTAACGTAAATATTGATGTCGAACTCAAAGTGCGAATCGCTGATTACGGTAGACTATATAGGCCGTTGTGTATTTTTGGAAGGTCGTTCTCGAGGCGAAGGTCAGTTCCGATTTCAGAGAAATGAAACATATGGAAATGGTCAGAGCCGGACTAAGGAAATTTTGTTGTGGCCGCGGGTGAAATTTTGAAATTCGAGAAATAGACACTTATAAACTCCTTGGGAGAAGTGAAGTGAAAGGCAGGATTTGCTTAATTTTTCTTTTTTTTTTGGACTTGATTTATGAGCATTATGTTTTGCTGCATCGAACCTTGTATTTTTTTTTATATTGTTTGTCTTGGACTTGGACTAATTAGTTGAGCAAGATTGATATTTAGTTTTAAGGCATGCTGCATGAGAGTTAAGAGTTTTAAGTTTGGTATATTCGAGTTGTATAACTGTTAGAATGATTTTAACGGAAGACAAGGGACTATTGGACTATTGAGGAATGAGGGTAAGGGAAAAGTTATGGCAACCGATGCCAAAACTTTTTCAAAGGGGAGGATATTTGTAATAGGAGGGCTAACTTGAAAGTAATAAAATAAATATCCCTTTTTAAAATTAGGAATTGAACATTTTCTTTTCCGTAATAATTCACCGGTATTTTCAACACCCTTTATTTTATTCGGGAAATCTCCCGAGAGAAAGCACAATAATTTGATTGATCGGTTTAAATTTCGGAAATTCGATACCTCTGCGCCGAGAAATTATTGAATCGTTTATCTATACTTATACAAGATATCTGGCGAGACGTTAACGATTGAAATTGTTGATCTTCGGTTCAAATTTCGTCTGCAACAGTGAAGATAAGGCAATTATGGTTCCACGAACTCAGCGCTGAGAATATGCTACGTTTGCTGAGAACCCTGATATTTTTGCGACACAGCATTCCCCAAACCGATGCATGGGAACTAAGAGGGGTAGGGAAACAGGAAAGTCTTCAATTTGATTGGTTCATAAAAACAAAGATGGAAGAAATATTGATTTGATTGGTTTTGAAGCATCGACGGAAGAAAAACCTTTAATTTGACTGGTTTTTGGAGGAGACGAAGAGGGGAAAATCTTCGACTCGCTCGGGGGACGAAAACGGCAGTTGCTGGTGGAATCCCGAGCGGAAAGGGGTCCCAGTGCTCGCGAATATGGTGCGGAAACTAGGGTAGTACGGTTTCAGCTTAGGTACTTGAGTGTTAAGAAGTACGGTCTCAAAGTGGAGGCGAAAGCAATTATGGTTGATTTTGAAGTTGAGGAGTAACTGCAGAAGTCTTAAACGGAAAGATTCTGAGTTGACTCGTTTGATATGTTTTTAGTACGGTTTTAAGGAAGGTTTTAGAATTAATTTAGTTTTGTAGTTATTCGGAAGACTGGGACATATGTAAGAAGTGTTAAGTTGAAGTTAGTAAAATATCTGAATTTATTTGGAATTATTTAGATCGCGTATCGTCGGTACATTCGGGAGTGAAGGTCCATTTTTGCGAAAAAACGTGTGGGTGTCGTGTTTTCGTACCTAATCTGTCTGTTTCAGGAAAGAAGCAACGTCGTAGAACATCCTCCTAGGTTCATCATTTTTGGGATTATTGGTCCAGGAAAAAGGTCAGATAAATTGTTTATGCTTAGCTTGCCCGCCCAAATTATATGTTTAGTCCAGAGTCCTGAAATCTTCTAAAAGTCATATTTCATTCGTATTTCTCTTTAAAGCGTATTAATTGTTTTTGTAATCACCCTTGAGTATTCGAAGGTCTAAGTGGAGTTTCTATTGAGAAAACTCAGGTTCATTTGAAAGATCACGAGGAAACTATTGTTGAGTTTCCCCTCGTGAATGTAAAGTTTAAGAAGGATTATTTTCCGATATCTCGTTTGGGTATAGAAAGTTTACCTTATAATTTATATTATAAATTTTTGTGAGATTATCTATGGGTATTACTTCTGGGGTTATTTTGACAAACCCTTTTCATTTTCGTTGATGATTTGAATTCATTTTTATATGATTTGGAATTCACACTGATGTTGATTTAATTTAAACGAATAGATCTGCCTTTGTAATTTAGAGCTAATTTAACAGTCTACTTGATGGGATTATTTCCTTTCAAATTAAGAAATATCCGAACATTTGATAATTTGAATTATTTGATTTAAGTAACACATAAATAACCAGTGTAAATTTGTTTGGGCTTGATTTGACTTTAATATACGTCTTAAATTTAATCTAAAAGGTTTCATTTACCATCCCTCTCCCTAGAAAATAATTTTAAACACTAAGACCCGACCCAAGTGCGTTGGGCCGATCCCACACTTTCTTCCGTCGGAAGAAAGAACTTCAAAATTTTAATTAACATCTTTTATTTTTCTTTAAGTAATAACACCCTTGATTGGTGGAAAGCCGCTCTTCCGTTCAATCACCAAGAGGGTGCTTTTTACAGAACTCCTTGAATTTTTTTTCCTAAAGAAGTTATGCCTGGAGATCACCTTTCAATAACAAAAATTTTGGATTTTTTTCCTCAGTTAATTCCTCATGTGGATGTAGAGAATTTGAATTCAGAGTATCGCTTGGTCAGCTCTGTGAAAGATCTTGAAAAAAAAATCAATTGCAATTTTGAAATTTTTTGGAATTCTGCTATGGAAATAAAAAATGGTTTAGATGAACCTATGTTTCCCAATTCATGAAAAGTCATAAAGGTGATAATGACCATTCCTCATTCTTCTGCCGCAGCAGAAAGAATATTTTCTCATTTAACATTGATGAAAACAAAACAAAGGAATCGCTTGGAAGTGGATACTTGTGATTCAATAATGCATGTAAGATCACTACTTGACATGAAAGATGGCCACAGTTATTAATTTGAACCTTCGAAAAGACTTCTAAAAAAAGTTTCTTAGACCAAAAAAATCTAGTCCGATTTTGACTGAAGCCGTATTATGACGTAACTGAGCCTGTGATATATGTATATTTCGAGGTATATTTGTATTTTTAGGATTTTTCATATTTTGTGAGTATAAGTTTTTTGTGATAAATATTTTTTCAGTTAATGAGTTTTTTCTCTTTGAGCCAAGTTATGAGCTTGTGATATATGTATATTCTTTGAGTTTATAAGTTTTTTCTCTTTAGGCCAAGTTATGAGCTTGTAATATATATTTTTTGAGTTTGAGTTTCTTCTCCATAAGCCTTGTGATATATATTTTTTGAGTTTATAAGTTTTTTCTCTATAAGCCAAGTTATGAGCTTGTGATATATTTGTTTTTTAGTTTTTCAAATTTTTGGGATCTATAATAGTTTTTGTCGACGTTTTTGTTTGTTTACCAAGTATAAAGTTATGAGGTATATATCTGAGCTTTCAATACATATATGTTATTTTAGAGTATTGTTTCGAGAGTTTCAAATAATTTTTTTTAACAGCCGCTTCAATTTATTCCAGAAAGAGCTGCTTTCATATTTTGTAGAACAATCAAACTAATTTTCAAGCATGTCGAACAATTTGAGTTTTCCGTAGGATATTCCAAGGCTATTTCAATGAAATATTTTCGATCCTTTCCTGTGGATGATTTTTCAGTTTTAACACCTCATTCCATAAATATATTTCAGCAAAACTAACTTATACATGATTTCAAAATGAGCCCCTCCCATATTTCAGTTCTGTATGTACTTGCAGAGTTGTCTGTGGTACTTGTGAATTTAATTTTAATAGGTAGGTGTAGATGTAAGTCTGTGACCAATGGAAAAGCTAGTCTCACGCCCTCTAACGGTGACAAAAAAACGTTAATTTGCTGCGCGTGTGGTTCTTGGCCGTTGCTTCCACAAACTACAAGCTTGCTCCCTACTCGGTACATTTGGCCATTGCACAGTTGTCTGTGATGTGATGAAATTAGGATTTCAGAATTTATTGACATGTCCTTGACAAAGCAACTCAGACGGCGCATGCGCAAAAGAACACTTCGTTTCCGTATGTATCTACTCCACTTTGGTGTATCTACTCCGCTTTCAACCTCCAATGTACTACTATTTTTCAGGGTGTTGCGGCAACACTGACCCAATACCATGAAGCAAGTGACCAGGGGCAATGAAGTATCTCTCTTGGGTGACATGGCACTGGGTAATTGGTGGTGAACCCTTCTGTGGCTTTGGAAAGAACCACTTCAGGGCGGCGTTACACCAATGGGAAATGCAAAACATGACACCAACCTGAAGAGGATCTCCATGATTGGAACAAGCGACAAGTATGAAAATATCCAATGGAGTGAGACCTGGTGACCGTGGCGACCATTCAATCTGCCCCTTATTTCTGTACGCCTTCTATCGAATACTTAATAGAGGTATTGCTCCTGAAAAACACTCATTGGCTCAGAAATATTCAAATTTCCATCCTCTGCTTCTCAGTTAGTCGTTGCATTATGCTCCTCACAGGGAACGGAATGAAATTCTCATTGTAGGTACATGAATTTTATAAATCGTACGCACATGAGTTTTTGAAAATAATGAAATCATTTTTCCGATCAACGATAAAAATTCATTTCGGATCACGGAAGCCCAGGTCAAGTTTGTTAATTAATGAAAAATCGACTGGAGGTTCCGCAAAATAACCGGTTGAAATTTTGTTTCCCTGAAACTCTCGAAACTATAAGGATTTCATCGGAATAAAATCTTGCATTAGAATGAAGAATGACATGTGAAGTTTTGTCCTTGTCGCTCAACAAAAACCTTATACATTTATAGCGAATTACCGAAAAACAGAATTCTAATAATTTTGGAACAACATATCCGGGATTTTGGACGATTTCTTGACAGCTGCTGTGAATTTTTTTGACAGATGTCGAAAACTCATGATGAACTAGCGCTTCACCTCAGTGCTTTTGGTGGTCCATTTTCCTAACTGAAGTTGACTCCAGAAATTTCTCGACAAATCATATATCTGCGGAAGTTTATTTTGTTGCATTATCTTTTACTTACAATGTTTAATAGACTCCTTGTTACACTAATATAACCTTATATCGAATATAATATCAAAAGAAAAAGAGTTATCAACCAATGAATGCTCAAAGTGGAAAAGATATATTGACTTCTGAACAAAAACCTTTGAAAGCGATAGTTCTGGACAATGTTTCGAAATGAAAATGAATGGAAGACCTTTCAAAACTGTTGAAATGAGGAGTCGAGTATGAAGATTCAGAGTTATATGCTAAGCATCTACATTGAATGTTCTTTCTCAAAAAGCCAATCAGTACTTCATCAAGCTTGATATAGACTAACGCAGTCTGTGTTTTCTGTAACTTGTGTCTGTCGATAACATTGCCCGTGTGAAGAATCAATGTTTAAATAACTAGAAATAACTGTAGGAACTAAAGCAGGGAGAATTTTTCTTTCACCAAAGCTTTGAAATGTAAGTAGAGGAACAGTTGATACTGCTCATGCTTCCTATTTAATGAACGTCATTCCTCGAACCGGCCAGTCATAGAGCAGAGAATATTCCTAGTTAATGGAGTTTTCATTGGGAAAAACCCGCGAATATGATGATACGGGGTATTTTCATTACAGTTACTGTTGTATGTAACACAGCAACTGTATACCTAAAATATTTAGGGCCCCAGGAGACGAAACAGAATCGAAATAGTAATTTAGCTCTGATCACCGGTGATCACACATTTTGGGACGAATATTGGACAAGAAGGCATGTCAGGCTGTATATCTCGAAAAACTTGAGTATCTTTTTTTCATGAAGAAACCAGAAAATTTATGAAAAATGAAGGTTGACATTACAAAAACAAAGTTAGGACACGCCCATACAAAATGGAACAACCTATGTAACTGAAACTATATTAATTTTGTCGAGCCATTAGCAATAATGTGAGGTTTTATAGCGAAATAGATTCCTATCTATTGCAGGACCCTGTATAGATCATCTCTTAGCGAGTAACTCTGAGCAATATGGTGTAAAACGCTTTATTAAACATCCAGTGGTGCTTTCTTACACTGTATAATGAATATTGAATATGAATAATAAAATGATAATGTTTGGTCTCCGGAATCACAGCACATACTCATGAATGTATAATTCCAGAATTTGCGGAATTTTCTCTTACTCTGACGACAGACCACTAGAGCTTACTCGATCGGAAAAATTCCTAAGGATCAAAAAGGAATTACCTTAACGCTTAGTCTTTCGAAATCGGGATTCAGTCCCCCACCAATCGCGACTTACCATGTTAGCTTATTCTCATTCGAAAATTCCGTACTTACTTTTGGTAAACGTGTATTGGAAAACAATCCGGTGGTACTTTCGGAGGTTTATTCCTCCCAAACCCCGGAAAACTACCCATCCCATCGATGTACTGCCCCTTGGAGTTCCTTCTCCCGCCGACTGTCAGTTCATCTACATACGATACCAAAGTTTGCCATGGTCTACTTTCACTTCTTTCTTTCTTGTCATATTTACCCTTCGATTCTGGACAAAGAGCCGATTCTTCGTCGTGTTCGGTGTCTGCGGAAGCGCCCCTGCTGATGTCTTTCAATTCCACTGTTTCGGTCTTCTCGTCTTAAAAATAGTTAACACTTAATAAATTTTTTATTTCGTACGATTTATTTTTTGCTGTACTTGAGAAACACAGGAATACTATAAAACTAATCGTCAAAATCCGATTCACTTGGCATTTCGGAAACATAAAAATCCCTCTGTTTCTCCAACTTGAGATGTTTATCCACTTTTGATATGGTGATAGCATTCCATGATACTCTAAGTTCTTTGCTCACAACTGAAAATCGTGACAGAAAATTGTAGCACTCTAGATTGCCGATCAGGCCCTACTTCCGGAATAATTAGCAATATTTCACGGTTGTGGCGCTCTCGAAAGGGTTATGGCAATGGAAAATAGAGCGACCCCTTTCCAGAGAAATGAAAGGTGGGACCTCATCACAGATTTTCGATCGACAACAAATTCTTTAACAAAATCTAATCTGTGCCAGGAATTCCATGCGTCTATGTTCTGGGGAAAAGTATAAAACTTTCATTACATGAAAATGCCATTCTGTGGTTAGGTCATAATTGACCTTGGCAGATGAGCTGTTGATACATTGATCAAATTTGTCAACGAAAAAGTACCTAAATGACCTTGTATGACATTATGGCGCCGCCACAAAACATTTCTAATATTTTCAAATTGGTCGAATGTAACTGCGCATTCAAAAATTGACGAGTGCATACACCACGTTTTTAAATATCTTAATCATTTCATACTACCGAGGCAACATGCAGAATCTGTATTTGAAATGTCCAGTGGCGTGGTGGTATCGGTATCTGAAGAATGGAAATAAATAACAAGTGAATTCATACAATGTTCCGAACATAGGAACAGATTCTGAGTTAGGTAAACAGAGTCAGCTTGATTCACAGTTGAGAACGAAATGTTCCTCCTCCCAATATCAGAAGGGAATCTGAAAAGTGACATTTTGAAAATCTAAGAATCTACGCCACAGTTACCAAGAATGATAAGAGCAGGACATACCTGTGTTGACTCAAATCAGGATTCAAACAGTCCAATTTTACTACAAACAAGACAATTAGAAAATATTTTTCCAATGTATTCTGCTAATAATATTCAGAAATGAATCCAAATCTCACTTCTCTCTCACAATAAAATGCGATATCGCCTTGAAAACACTGTTCAAAACGTTATCAGTAATACAGAATTAAAATAGCAGTCCTCTATATTCATATTAAACAGTATTATATAATATATACATGACGCGATGATAACAGCTCTGTCCCCGGGGCACAATAGACCTTAAGGTGTAACCCCTTTTTACGATAATTATAACTATATAGAAGAATAATCAGAATCGTAGTACAATTAACTATATGGGATAAGGGTATTATCGATTCAATTAAGCAAACTCGTGTTACTCTTTTTTCTCAGCCAAGCTTTCGCAATCAGTTTATTGCTTCATCAGGGCTTCTACAATATAAAAAGTGTCACAAAAGCAACTTAGAATGGCATAAAACAATCTTCTTACCAAAGTTGAGATTGAAGTGAAAACATGAACAGCTACTATAGAACATTAAAACATCAATAAAAATTGGAATTGAATTTACAATAATTTAAAATTTGAAATGTTCTAGTGTATCAAATTCAGACATTTTTATAAACAAATTAGACGTATGTCACTATTAATCAAAAATCAATATCACTGGAAATGGTCTCAGTAATTTCTTTTCTTTTTCACTCTATCTACCTATTATCCGTATTGTTATTCTTGATTTTCGTCAAGAGGTATGAATATATATTACTTAATTTTTGTACATCCGTTCTCTTATTAATTGAAGCTTCAAATTTATGAATTTGGATCATTTCATGTATGATTCTTTTATGGTAATTTCCTTCTTTCTTTAAAATTTCAGCGTTATCAAAATCTATTCGATGATCATTCTGGTTGGCATGTATTGCAAGTGCACATCTTTCTTTATTCGTTTTAACATCACTCTTGTGAATGGCTAATCTGCTTTTTAGCCATTGAGACGTATGGCCTATATAATTCTTTCTGCAGTCCAAACATCTTACTTGGTAAACTACATCACTTTGCAATCTTATAGGGATTTGATCTTTGAGTTTGGAATATAATTTATTAACCGTTTTGGAATTATAAGTTGATATTTTTATATTCTCTCCTCTGAATATATTCTTAAGTTTTGGTGTAACATTTTCTATGTGAGGAAGAGATCCATATATATATACATGACCATAAAGATTCAACCATGAGTATAACACCAGAAAAGCTGATAAACTCATGATACCTCATCATAGATTGACAACAACACAACTGAGTATAAACCATCTAGCGTTGAAGATCTACAGGGTCTTTCACGAGGAACCTCACCCATATTTATGCGGGAAACTACTGAACGTATTTTCATGAAATTCAGCACTTATAAGTATTTCACGATGCTGATGAAATCTAAAATATTTTCAAGGCATGAGCACCTCCGGTTTTACCGGAAATGACGTCAACTTCCGTTTTTCAAATTAGAACACGATTTTTTTATTGCAGAAATAGATTCCTTAGAAAATTTCAAGTTATTTTGATGTACCATTTTTCAGTTTTAGTTGGAAAATTCTCTCTGAGCGGGAAAATTCGAAAAAAAAATCGAAAATAGAGCTCCTTTGAAACAAGAATAACTTCGAGGTTTTTGGATGGAAAATTTCCATTTTTGGGATTTTTCAAGATGTAAGATTGATGTATCCACTTTAAAAATCGAAATCGCGATTCATGATACAGGGGGTGAAAAAATCGATTTCAAAGTTAGGGATGACAAAATCGTGAAAAATCAATTTTTTCAAATTAGAACCCCATTTTTTTTATGGCAGATATTGAATCTACGTTAAAAAATAATGTGAGTGTATGCATCACACCCTTGCCGTGAAATGGATATTTTCTGAGTAAATATCCACTTTAGGGCAAGGGTGTGATGCATACACTCACATTATTTTTTAACGTAGATTCAATATCTGCCATAAAAAAATGGGGTTCTAATTTGAAACAATTGATTTTTCACGATTTTGTCATCCCTAACTTTGAAAGCGATTTTTTCACCCCCTGTATCATGAATCGCGATTTCGATTTTTAAAGTGGATACATCAATCTTACATCTTGAAAAATCCCAAAAATGAAAATTTTCGATCCAAAAACCCCGAAGTTATTCTTGTTTCAGCGGAGCTTTATTTTCGATTTTTTTTTCGAATTTTCCCGCTCAGAGAGAATTTTTCAACCAAAACTGAAAAATGTTACATCAAAATAACTTGAAATTTTCTAAGGAATCTATTTCTGCAATGAAAAATGATGTTCTAATTTGAAAAACGGAAGTTGACGTCATTTCCGGAAAAACCGGAGGTGCTCATGCCTTGAGAATATTTTAGATTTAATCAGCATCGTGCTGAATTTCATGAAAATACGTTCAGTAGTTTCCCGTATAAATATGGGTGAGGTTCCTCGTGAAAGACCCTGTATAACGCGCTACCAGGGGAATATAAAGAGCTAAGTAAGAAGAAACTCAAAAGAGTACTCAAAAAGAAGTTGGTGCAAAAAGCCTACTACAAGATGGAAGAATACTTCACAGACCCTTTAGTTTGAATTGTTTGTCTATCGTGTAATTGTGTAGATTGTCATATACTTTCTGTATGAGTATATTAAGTGCTACTTATTTGCTCATTTGCCTATGAATATTTTATTACTCATATTAGATCTTACATTCTGTATGTCTAATGCAATGTGGTTGTTTTTTTTTATCGTATATGATTTTATCATTATATTGACTCCCCATGTATAATTGATAGGTCAAATATTGTATGCTCTTTGTGTGCAGTACAAATATACAAATAAGATGTCTGAAAACATGGGGTATGCAGTCGTCAGGTTTCGAATGCATTGACATTCGACCAAATCGAAAATATGAAAGATGCTTCGTGACGGCGCCGCAATGTCATTGTTGCCATTTCGGTGTTTTCTTATTTGATAGATTTGATTGATGCATCAATTGCTGATCTGCCGAGGTCAATTATGACATGACCACATAATGACATTTTTATACAATGAATTCTTTTACTTTTCCTGAGAGCTAAGATGTCTAAACACATGGTGTATGCACTGGTCAATTTTTGAATGCCATTCGCTCAAATCGAAAAAATTAGAAATGTTTCGTGGCGGCGCCGCAATGTCAGTTCAATGTGTTTTTCTCATATATCTAATAACATTAATATGGATTAAACCCCCTGCTTTTCACAGTCACAACGTGAAACTAAATCTTTGGTAAGGATTTGTTTTGCACGCTTGCGTCAACTGGAAATTCAAAAACTACGAGAAATGTAGAGGTAATGTATATTTCGATAGACGACAAGAAAATAAATAACGAGAATTGAATAATGTCAGTGAAATATTTTGCGTTCAATTCTAAAATATGACAAGTGTCAACGATATGTGGGACTCAAAGAAAATGGAATAAATCGATTGAAACATCTCACATGAAATTGTGAGGTTATGATGGAGAATATTCACATGAAGTTATGAATGACATACGTTTCACAACATAATACGATGTGGAAGAGAGAGACAGAATTAGAAAATTATTTTTTCCGTCGACCATAGAATAAAAGCTCATTTTAACGCACTCAGAATCATCAATTAATGACCTATTTTAATGCATGATTTCCTATTAATGCATGATTGTCATGGCAACCGAACATAAAATATTCAGTCGAAGCACTATCGAGCTTGGTTGGAAATCAACTTCTGTCACAGAAGGGTATATTGATAAAACTCCATTCAAAACAAAATAGACTGCAGAAGAAATTTCAGTTGATACAAGTTGCAAAGTAGATAATAGGTACTTCAACCTCCACTTTCTCCACACGTTCCTTATGGGATATCATAAGTAATGATATAAATGCAAACTAAATATAAACTATTCAGAATGTCACAACATTTCCAATATTCCCTCTATGAATTTTTCGAATTGTTCCATATGGAGCATAAATATTAAATCGAAATGAACATATAAATTTACATTATGTCAAATTTGTTTATTTTGCAAAATAAAAATTAATTTTAATCGAGAATTCATATTCAATTCGTGATGAGGTCGACGGAAAAACCTTGTAATCAACTCGTTTATTAATTCAGCGATTAATGGTCTCAAACATTAACGCGTGAGAGGAGCGAGCGCGTTAAAATATTCCGTCCATTAATCGCTGTCATTAATAAACTAGTTGATTAAATAACTATTATTCTCAATATTGCCGCCTAAGCGCAGATCTAGATTCTTACCAAAGCCCAGCTTCAATTTTCAGTGGCTCATTTCCCATATTGGAATTATTATTATTATAAATTATTATTATGATTTTGAACTGTTGAATCGAGCTGATTCTCCGATCAGCCTTGATTGCGCTTCATGAATCCTGCCATATGGATCATACCATCAATTAAGCGGTTGATATTGATATCAATGACTGCAATGCATCTGATTGTCTCAGATAATTGTCAATATGATCATCCACTTTCGTATTGAAAACTAGATTCTTCGCAGAAGGCTGTCTTCCATAGATTCGTCGACAGTCATGGCTAATTTTTTTAATGAAAAATCGGCAATTCTCGAGACATTTGCGGTAATTAATGCAATGTTTCTTGAATAAACTGACAGTAAAATTTAAATTGAGAAATCCTTTTAGGAATTGAAAGGAATCGAAATGAAGATCATTTCAAAATGAAAACCGCTCGGAATGTCGCCATTGTTTCTTACATACAGAGTATTCAATAAAACAATGTCTTCGTGAAGCTGAGATACCTGAAAAGGATTCACAAACAATTTGATGAAATGGGGTACCTTTTCCTTTAGAGTTTTTTGCATGAATAGAATTTTCCTTTTTGGACTCTGACATATTCTCCACGATCTCACTTTCCTCTGAGGTTCCGTTGATGAGTGTAGAATACTGATTCGATCTTCTGTTTTCCTGCATCTCTGCTATCGTTTCCTGATAAAAGAAAATTGAATTATTGTCTTATTATATTTCCTTGTGAAATCAACTTCGACTGACGTTATACTATCGATCCGATAACAAAACGCGGTTCTGTTTTCCAACCAACTCAATTTCAGTAGTTTCCTATGAAACTAACAATAAGTTGGAAACAGCAGAAACTTTGGACGTTCCCTTTTTGCCTTCACATTCGTAGGATAATGTGTTTATACTTCAACTTTTAGAAGTTGGGGATATTTCTTTGGTAGTTTACCGAATTAGGTTATTGCTCAAGAGAAAACACGTTTTTGCTTTCACAGACGTAGATGTCAAACATTCTTCTGTAGAAATAATCATTGAAACTTTCTACATGAAATATAGCTGTTCTTCAAACTGATCTTCCAAATCGCTCCTTCGCAGTGTTTTTATTACTTCTGTAATGACATTGACACGGAGTGTTTCTTCCATAATTGGAATAAATTCCGTATTTCAATTGTGGCATATTCATGAAAAATACCGATATGGGTCAAATTCTTGAATCAATTTCCTTCGAATATTGGGGGTGCCTTCAGTAACACCCTGAATAGTCTACATTATTATGAACTTACTTGAATAACTCCGAAACGACGAGTTTTATTGACAAAACATAAAAATACTCTCATTTCTCAAAACGATTGATTCGTTCGGAAATATGAACCGTTTATTTTTTTCGAGTGGTTTTATAGTATTTTTGCGTAGACTTATGAGTCTGCTACGCTGTAACTTTCATACCAGGAAAAATATTGAATGAGTTTTGCTTTAGGAATATGCACCATGGATAGAGTGAACAATCAACCAACATTCAGTTGATTTGAAATAAAGGTTACGAAGATTTGAAAAGAAAAGTGTTTTTTCATTGCTTTTCGAAACCTTGTATCTTTCAAACAAAACCGCTTTTTGAAAAATGGTAAAAAAAGTGTTTCGTTTGATGAGAAGAATCTACAGTTAAAATATATGTACAAGTCAAAGACTCGCCTTGTATACTGTAACATCCCAACTAATAGCCAAGCAGCACTTTGAACTCTGAAATCCAACAGCCAGATCTCACTGCTTACTTGGGAATTTAGCATTATTGTGAAGCAACTTGCCAGAAGAAAATTAAGTGACTCTTTTATGGTTGCCAGAGCACTATGGTATTGAGGCTCGCCCTGTACCCTGATTAACTCATTCACTTGAAATTTCCTTTTGGTGAATGCAAATAAAACAATTATTATAATCATTAGATACACTCACACGACCCCTAATTTTTCATAATAATTCAACATTAATTTATTGAAAATATCGTTTTAACATTGGAAATGTTTATGTTCGTATATTACAGGCAAGTTGCGAGTTTTCGTTCAAGGTCAGAAGACAAAGGTGTCGCCAGTAGACCAAAAAAGCATTCGAAAGTTATCGCGTGATTTATTAACATAGGTGTATTGGGCCAGCATAGGAGAATCGCCGACCAGTGAGCCGCGGTGAGGTACGTCAAATTCACCGCAACGTTGCCAGATTGGGCAATTATTCCTGTATTTGAAAGATAGATCATTGTTTTATTTCCTTCATTAGCACTTCGAGTGTTTATATTGTTGTTTCATCAAGTGAGATCTGGGCCGCGGTGAGTGGTCCGTCAAATTCGCCGCAACGTTGCCAGATTGGGCAATTATTTCGGTATTTGAAGAATAGGTCAATAGTTGATCCGAGAACATATTATAAGATTCATGAATTTCAGTAGAAACAGAATCCTTTTATCTAAAGCTAATTTCATGAATACCCAGATTTGCTAAAATCAAAATTCACTTCGAAAATATTGGACGGAGTGGACTCAGCTTCATCTGATGATATTTCCTCCGAGTACCTACATATAAGATTCATCGATTTTAGTAAAATCATAATCCTTCTATCTCAAGCCAATTTCGGGAATACTCAGATCTGGTAAAATAAAAATTCTCTTCGAAAATATTGAACGGGGTGGACTCAGCTTCTTCTGATGATGTTTACTCCGAGTACATATAAGATTCCTGAATTTTAGTAAGAACAGAATCTTTCTATCTCGAACCAATTTCATGAAAACCCAGATTTGCTAAAAAAAATTCGCTCAGAAAATATTGGACTCAGCTTCATCCGATTTGGAGTTTATCTAAGAACAAATAAGATTCATGAATTTTAGTGAAAACAAAATCCTTCTATCTCAAGCCAATTTCGAGAAAACTCAGATTTGGTGAAATGAAAATTCTCTTCAAAAATATTCGACGAGGGGGATTCAGCTTCTTTTGATGATGTTTTTTCCGAGTACATGTAAGATTCATGAATTTCAGTGAAAACAGAATCCTTCTATCTCAAGCCAATTTCGAGGAAACTCAGATTTGGTAAAATAAAAATTCTCTTCGAAAATATTGGACTGGATGTTATGAGCTTCATCCGATGATAGTTGATCGGAGTACATATAGGATTCATGAATTTTAGTAAAAACTGAATCCTTCTATCTGAAGCCATGAAGCCAATTTCATGAAAACCCATATTTGATAAAATCAAAATTCACTTCGAAAATATTGGACAGGAATGACAGGATGGACCCAGCTTCATCCAATTATTTATATCTGTATTTTTTATTATTATATCTTAAGAATACTTACTCCAGAAACAACATTTTTGTTTTAAAATACGGTGACAAGTTTCCTCTTACATGTTTGTGTTAGGAATTAGGAATGTTGATTGTTTCTTGCAATTTATATTGCTCATTATTATTATTGAAAATACTATTTTATTTTAAGTTCAAATGTTGGTAATATTCACATGTGGTGTTATCAATCCCAATGTCTCTGATGGTTGCAAGGATTGCGAAATCTGTAATTTTTTTCTTATATCAATATCAGGGCAATAGGTTCACGGATGACTTATTCATACTGATTTTCATGGCACTTCCTATTTACTCCACATTTCCTTCATATGCAGATGACCGGCCCGATGAATGTGCTCCAAGCACGTTCCAGCCTATTGGCCAGTGGGTATCAAAACTTATATAGTACATCTTTGTAAACTTGATCTTTTATGAATTACGTTTTTGAGATACTCTTTTCTATATGTTTGGTTAGTTGAATCCTAAGATGCTCCACCTAATTTGCAGGTCACGAGCCGCTACTGTGAGAGAAATGTGCCTGGAGAAATTTAGATTCCTGTATTTATATCTAGTATTTGGAAAGTAGTCCGATAGATGGCGCCAGCCTCGATAATCATCATCAGTAATTCATTAATTTCATTTCTTAATTGTATTCTCTTTCATGTAGGTATATTTTCCATAAAGATGGTACATTCTGTATAATTTAATGCTTAATATCCTTCTTAATTTCATGTTCATGTGCTTTGATCTCTTCTTCTTTTCCATGTTAAAGTTCTATGTATTAGTCAAATGTTGATGTGCCTATTTCAAATATTTAAAATAACTCTCTCTTCTTCAATCTACTAAAGAGTAGATATATACAAATTATACTCGTCAAGTCGTCAATCTACTGTGAGTTGCAGTTAGATTATTAGATGTTCTGTGATTTGCAGGCATTTACGTTTATAACTACACTAAACTGGTGTAAACATAACCTGAATTGGTTGTGTGCTTAATTCTTCTTGAAATAAACTGTTAGTGTTAGTACACACGTGTTTCTTTTAAATTAATCAGCGCAGGAAAAGAAGTACAATACAGTCCACTACGTCGAAATAAACCCATGGTCCTACGTGCCAAATTCTGGTTAATTTGAGTGTGTTAATTTGGTAAATCTTTTCTGTTCGTGAGTGCGAGGAAATTCCAGCCGTTGGAAACCAAGAAAGTGCCAGAGGAAAGTTCACATTCAAAGAAGAAATTGAAGTTTATTTCAAGAAACCGAGGTTACCTTTATCTGCTTCCCGTTTGAGGAGAGCCAAACGTTGGAGATCGAGGTGTGCCAAAGATAATCGAAGGTTGAATACATCTTCGAAGACTCAAAGACGATTAAGAGGAAATCAAGTGCCAATGGAAAATGTCTGATAAGTATCCTTTAAATTCCTTCCTTATAGTATTTGAGTCAACAATTTTAATCATTTTTTCTCTGAATAAATTTTAAAATTTGGTAATTGTTAAGTAGTTGCATTCAGTCATTGACATAGCTAAAGAAATGGTCATTGATATGGATGAATTTGAATGGCTTTTCACAAGACGTGAAAGTATAAAGCGCAGGTTCACAGTTCTTTCATGCAAATTGGAACCATTATTTAAAAAATTTTATAGTGATCGATCTTTAAGTGAAGTGGAAAAAATTCGTTTAGAAAGATTCAGAAAGGAATTGTTGTTGCTTGATAATGAATTTGACCAGATTCAATCAACTATCGGGGAAACATGCGAGGATGATCAGTTCGATATTCAATTCAACGAAAGAAAATTATTTTTTGATAAAATGATGACAGCCTCATGTAAGACAAAAACCATCCTTAGTGAGACTGGTGAATTCGAGTATAGCAATGAAAATTTTGAACGTAGTTCTCCAATTCAATTGCCAGTTCTCTATTTGCCAAGAATAGTAGAGAGCATTTCAAATTTGAATAAGCACAATGTTGTAGATTTGACCATTGAGTCATCGAAATCAAATGATAGTAACGATTTGAACTATGATAATGATTTAGTTCAAGATAATACCGGTCGTTTTGGGTTGAAGATTCATGTTTGTAATGATATTGAGAAGTTGCACAAGTTCAAAACAATAGCAATCAAAGGGTTACTTAAAGAGTACCCTAATTTAGGGCATATAGGTTTACTGAGAGAATTGTCACATAATAAAATATATTCTCTAAGTCATCATGAGGTTCTTCGAGATGGTAATAGGATCACAGTGGGTTTTAATAGTTCATCATCTTCAAGTTCAGGCTATTCATTGAATGACCTTCAGGTAGTCAGGCCCAAAATTATTCATAGTTTGTTTCAGATGCTAATAAGATTCCGTCAGTTCTCTCTTGCTGTCTCTTCAGATATTCCAAAATTGTATCGACAGAAATTAGTTAATCCTAATGATCAAACTTCACGAAGAATCTTTTGGCGATTTGATCGGGGTAAGAATGTTCAAATGTACAGCTTCAATACTAGTACACATTGTCTTACTAGTGCAGGTTATCAAATCATTATTCGTTTTCAACAGTTGGCTTCAGAATATCAATATCCTACGATTTCAAACATTATTTTAGAATATTTCAATGAGTTGATTACTGGATTCAGTAGTAAATCAAATACTAGTCAGATTTGTGATGAACATAGAAAAGTGTTGACATCTAAGAGCTTCATCTTGAGTAAATGGAGACCCAATATTGTGGAATTCTTGAATCGTTTCAAGGCTCGGTCAAATCCTTCATGTTTTTTCACTATTCGTTATAAATGGAAAAAGAGTGTACGTATACAATGGTATTCTGGAAGTAATTGTCAATTATCCAACCTTATTGTTGCTTGTCGATGTCCCCATATTCATAATATATCAGAGAATTTTAAGGTTTTCGATCCAGGTCTATTATATCCTGCTTTCATTGTTCGTAGAAGGCTCATCCTAAAGTTATGGAGTCCTCAATTGGATTGGGATGAGGAAATACTTGATCGTTCAAAAAAGAAAGTTTTAGCCTTTCAACAATATTTGATGAAGTGGAGTTCACTTCCTCGATTCTTGCTGTTCCTGGATCCTTTGAGTGCACAATTTTTTAGTTTCTCAGATGCAAGCAATCGATCATATAGTAGCGTCATTTATTTGAGATCGATCAATGATAAAGGTGAGATGAAAATATCTCAATATTCAAGGAAAGAGGTTCCTCTACTGAAACCTTCAATTATGCCATGCTTAGAATGGCTTAAAACCATTTTGGCCCGACTGATAAAGTCTGCCACCAAATATTTATTCACAATTCTCGAATGTCATTCATTGTCTGATTCTGAGGTTGTGATTCATAGACAACCCATCATATTGGATTATCAACATCCCTTTACCAGCTTGATACTTCATTTAGAGCATATTAAACTGCTACACATAGGCCAACAAATCCTCTTGAGTAATATTTTACAATTGTATTGGCCATTAAAAATTACATTAAATGCGAAAAAGATTGGTCAAATTTGTTTAAAACGCTTTAAGTTTATACCAAAGTCGACTTCTGTAATTATGGGTGATCCGCCTGATTGCATAGTCAATATCTCATTTTCTCTATTATCAACTGGTCTCAATTATGCTGGTCCATTCAATACAAAGGACAAAATACCAAGAATATGCAAAGCTTATAAGGCTTATATCTGCCTGATCGTATGTTTGAGTGTCGAGACATCCCATCTTGGATTAGTTAAATTAGTTTCCTTCTCAACATCAGCTAAGGTGAAATCCTTTAGAGAACTTTTGTCAAAAGTCATTGGCGAAACCGATTTAACCTTTGAGGAATTCAGCACGTTGACTCAAATCGAATCCTTCCTCAATTCTCGACCTTTGCGTCCCCTTTCGTCAGATCCCAACGATTTAACCCCTTTGACTCCAGATTATTTTCACATTGGCCGCCCTTGTCAAAGTGTACCACATCCTGATGTCAAATCTATTCAGCTGAATTGCATGTCGAGGTACCAACTACTTCATCAGCTTCAACAGAGATGTTGGAAACTTGGCCACGAGACAATAAAAAGGTGGACTTTACAGGCCTCAATGAAGTTCCTGTTGGAATCATTGTCCAGCCAAATGGGATCCCGGTGGTGATGGAATCACCTGTGTAGTGAGTGTGAAAACTATTGAGGATGTTATAAAACGCCCAGTGATTAAACTGTGCCCGTTGTCAAATATGACAAAAGACTGATTTTCTTTATTATGTATTTGCATTGTTTTTTCTTTGTGTGATATGAAAATTTTCAATTTTAAATTCTTAAATATTAGAACTTGTATATCATGTTTGAGAGTGGGTCGGCATGGAGAAATTTAGATTCCTGTATTTATATCTAGTATTTGGAAAGTAGTCCGATAGATGGCGCCAGCCTCGATAATCATCATCAGTAATTCATTAATTTCATTTCTTAATTGTATTCTCTTTCATGTAGGTATATTTTCCATAAAGATGGTACATTCTGTATAATTTAATGCTTAATATCCTTCTTAATTTCATGTTCATGTGCTTTGATCTCTTCTTCTTTTCCATGTTAAAGTTCTATGTATTAGTCAAATGTTGATGTGCCTATTTCAAATATTTAAAATAACTCTCTCTTCTTCAATCTACTAAAGAGTAGATATATACAAATTATACTCGTCAAGTCGTCAATCTACTGTGAGTTGCAGTTAGATTATTAGATGTTCTGTGATTTGCAGGCATTTACGTTTATAACTACACTAAACTGGTGTAAACATAACCTAAATTGGTTGTGTGCTTAATTCTTCTTGAAATAAACTGTTAGTGTTAGTACACACGTGTTTCTTTTAAATTAATCAGCGCAGGAAAGAAGTACAATACAGTCCACTACGTCGAAATAAACCCAGTGCCTAAAGGCTGATAAACTTTATAAAAGTATATCAAAGGTTGAACCCATCAATATTAGTTCTCAGCGAATATGGGGTACGAAAGCTATACTTTGAAAAGATGACACCCTTAACCAACTTCCAATAAAAGAGGTACGTGATTTTCCAGGAAGTTATTATCTCGAATATTCCTGTCACGAGTATCACGAAAAGTTCAATTAGAAAACAAGCTTAGTTCTAACCTGTTATCGCGAATCATTTCCGATTATATTCAGATTGAATTATCAGTATTCAGAACTCGTTCCAATCTGCTGAAACCATGATTGAAGAAGTGCCAGAATGTCGTAACTAGGCATACTAACCTTATAGTCTGGAGGCTCGTAGCTAATGATGGAAATCGGTCTGTTCATCGCCTCCTGGTAACTCCTCTTGTCCCTTGGAAAATTAACCACAGACTGTTCTATGGGTTTTCTGGGGACTCCAGCTGAAAATTGAATATCCCTTCAATTCATTAATTAGATCAAAAATAACTCCGTTAATGACAACAAAGGTGAACTTCCTTTGAACATTCTAGTGAGATTCTGGTAGACAATGGAACTTCGGATAATAGGCAATAAGTGGAGGGTACTATTGTATTATTATGTTTGTTTTCTTTTTTTCCAACCGCACACATGAGTTGACACCACACCGCAATAATAAAATCTCATCGCATGCAAAATTTTGGAATTATTGTCACCACTGCAAAGAGAAACATTAGTACATTATTGTGGATATTAGATTGTTCGTAATTTCAGACAATTTTTTCTGGTAATTTTTGTCTTTTTCATTTATTTCTCCCCATTATTTTGTCTCGTTTGATGATCGAAAAAAATAATTGCAAAACGATCCAAATTTTTCAGGTAGGTACATCTTGTTATCTGATGAAGCCACTTTCCATAACACCGGTGAACTGAATCGACATAACTGTCATTATTGGTCTGCGAAAATGCCTCATTGGACACTAGCAGTCGATAATTAAAATCATTGGGACGTTTTTTCTGATCTTGTTAACTCGGAATGATATCTCAACTTTTGGACTGATACTTTACTTCAAGAGGATGTTGATTCAGAAACAAGAAGGCGTTTGTGGTTTCAGCATGATAGAGCACCTGCTCATAGAAGTTAAGCAGTGCAACAATTTTTGTATCAAAGATATTCCAAAATGTCGACAGGAATTGGACGTGTTCAATGGCCCCCTCGATCACCAGATCGAGGGGGCCTTTCTTTTGGTGGGGATATTTAAAAAAGAATTGTGTATGCAGAGGCACCTACAACTAGAGAAGACATGATGGGACGAATCATGAATTGATGCTGGGGCGTACCGCCGCAGCATGTGTTTTTATCAACCGTCCGAAGCTTCGAACAGAGAATAGAACTGTGCATTGCTAGTGCGTGTAGGATCTTTTTAGTTTTCACGTAGATTAGGTAATATTATTATGCAAAGAAAAATGCATATTTACTATTAAAAAAATCTACTTGACCTTGAAATTAAACTCCAAGGAAAGATTAAACGCCTGCATTCGCTGTCCCAATGTGAACTAAGAAACTTTCGTTCGTAACAATTTTCGATACAGGCTGTTCCCAAAAAGTAATTTCAGTGGATATTTGAAATGAGTCACCCTGTAAACAGGAGGCTGCTACTAGTTCTCCCACATTTGAAGGAGCTGTTGAGAAATACGGGAAAAGATATTGGAAAAAATTTTTTATGACTAGTTGCCGTACCCTGTATAAGACGTGTATGGTACAATGTATTGCAAGCCAAAACATATGAAGATTTCGATATATACAGGGTGACTTGTACATATATTTCAACTGAAGATTCTTGAGGTCAAAAGAAACCTTTTTTTCATTTTCCATTTTTCCGAATTCGGCTCTGTTAAAAAGATATAACCATTTGAAAAAAAAAAATTGGGCTCAATACGTTCCAGAAATGATCTTCTGGAATTGTTGCAAAGTTCATATTTCTCGATAGGAATTGAGTTTATACATTTAGGGAATACTCAAGTACTAAGCTTACTGGAATAAAAATGTTGCAAACACGATAATTTCAACAAAAACAGTTAGTTTCATCGAATTATATCTGCAACTGAAAACCCACATTTCTCACACAAAAATAAGTTCCTTCTTCGATTTTTCTGCAGATTAGTTTGTGAACACTATTAACTTGTTCATATCTTCCACGAAATTCCCGAACAATATCATGAAAAAAGACTTTTAATTCAGATCATCAGAATTCATTATTAAACAACCTAACTTAATCTATTTTGTATCCATTCTGTGAATGTTCGCACAGAAATTTCAAGGAAATGTTGTCAGCTTTCTGATATTTCCATTGAGGTTAAGGATTTATTACGAACCATAGAATAAATCACGATACACTTGTGTACCGTGGTATAAATATCTATGAATTTTGCCGTTTCCATCATAAATCGAGTTTGCCGCCAATTTAACCACGCATGCGTCGAGCGAAAACCGAAAGATTGGTTAGGTATCTGCAGGTCAACTATGAACAATAACAAACCAGAGTCTCTGAACAAACTGTAAACATTATGTGAAGTTCTGAATACATTCAGTGAATTATTGATCTAATGTGTTTTATTATGTGATGTGAATTATTATAATCTTAACCGTGTCGAGTTTATAAAATTCCAGGAGGATATTGTTTAGATGAAAACATCGATTCAGATTATAAGGTATCATTTCAGTTTTCATTAATTTCAATTTTATCTCCCACATTTTCGGGATTTTATTATTTAAATATCTCGACAAAGTTGATAAATATTTTGACAACATTGCAAATTCCTTGAAAGACCAGAGAAGGAATAATATTCGATGATATTTAATTCAGAGACGCATTCAGATTATTCTTGAAATTAATGATTTTTTCGTCAAATTTCTCCGGGTAAAATTGGAAATAACTCGGAAACGACGCGTTTTATTGAAAAAAAATAAGAATACTTTTAGTTTCTTAAATGATTGATTCTTTCGAAAATATGAACCGTTTATCTTTTCAAAGTGATTTTATGGTGTTTTAGCGTGTATTGATGAGTCGACTACCCTGTAACTTTTTTACTAGGAGAGATATTAAATAGGTTTTGATTGAGGAATATGCACCATGAATGGAGTAAAAACTCAACCAAAATTCAGTTCATTCGAAAAAACGGTTCCGAAGATATAAACAGAAAAGTGTTTTTTTCATGGATTTTCGACACCCTGTATCTTCGAAACCAAACCGAATTTTGAAAAATAGTATAGGAAAAAAGTGTCTCGTTTGATGAGAGGAATCTACAGTTAAAATATATGTACAAGTCAAAGACTCACCCTGTATTGTGGAAATTGAAATAGGTAGATATCAGTTTATCGCAATTGCAGTAGTATATACAGGGTAGGTTTTTGACCTATACTCTGCAGGGACAGACCGAAGCCAAATTTTTTGGGGGGGATAGCTTCGAAAATTTTCCAACTTTGCATTAGAGGTTTAGAAAACCAATGATTGAAGGGGGGATGGTATTTTGGATTGCGAGTCTATGTTTTCCCCAAGAGCATTAAAAATATTAAGAAAATTTTGTTGTAGTGTATTTTTATTTTATTCTGATGCATTACCAGATTAACACACTCTACAGGATAACACAGCATCTGTTATCATCATTTTGTATGTTTCGATTTTTAAGTTCAATTCCGAAGAAAAATAAATCATTCATTCAAGTGTACTGAAAAAAGTGCACATACCACACACATCACTTTGTATCTTTTTCGGTTCATTTTTGCGTACTTAAGGGGACGGTATACTTCTTCGGCCGACGGCTACGGCACCGATTCTTTATTCAAAAAGTGCCTTTCACGCCCTCAATTTTCCACCTGAGGGCACTCCAATTTCTTCTCCTTGATAAAATTATTTTTTCGCATGAAAAAATCGGCCACGGCACCGATTCTCCATTCAAAAAGTGCATTTGGTTTTTCCAAGTTTACGCCCTAAATTTTCAATCTAAAAGCTTGATTTTTTCTTTGAATTGAAGTTAAAGGATGTCTTGAGGGCACTCCGATTTCTTCTCTTTGAAAAAATTATTTTTTCGCATGAAAAAATCGGGTTGAATTTGAGTGTCTATTAAAATTGACTTCATAATCGTTTTTCGGCGGTTGTTCATCATTTTTTTTTGGAAATTCATTGGAGTGCCCTCGACAGATCAATTTTATATATTTGAAAAAAATTCCTTTTGGATAGGCGCTCAATTGATGCAAAAAATTATGGAAATACTGAAAGACTTCCAGAAAGTGTGAAATCGCAGAGAACTGTCTGAAATTCCAGGAGAATTAAAAAAATCAAGCTTTCAGGTGGAAAATTGAGGGCTTGAACTTTGAAAAATGAAGGGCACTTTCTGAATGGAGAATCGGTGCCGTCGGCCAAAGTATAACGGCCCCTTATATTAACAGATTTACGTGTTGAACGGAGATTCGATAGAATGAGAAAAAATACGGCCACTGCCCGACCGAGAGGAATAGCGCAAATTGGTACCAGACGGCAGGGGGGTGTAACTCTCTAAGTACGGCCGAATTCACGCATCACTACCGCCACCTAGCGGTTGTTGTACAACTAAATTTCAAGATTTTTTGGTTGACGCATGCGCCTAGACTCTTTATTCATTGATGACATGAAAAGTGTAAACAATAACAACGTTAGAAACGACAATTTCATAAATATTTTAATCAATGCTAAATTTATCAATTCATTTCATATATATTTAGTATCTACGATTCTGAATTGGAATACACAGGCCATAGCTGTCGTATTATAGAAATATGCAAAGAAGAGGAGTGAGGTTATATTTTTTTTATGGACTTGGAGTCTCGAAAATGAATACTCATGCTGTTGAAAATGAAAATATTCTTTTCAAATTCTGCTTTGTGCATATTGCTAGTGTTGAAAATATTCACTGTGACTCCTTAAACAATGGCTCCCAGAATGTGTTGTGTTACTACTTGTTTCGCTGAAAGTGATAAAAGGTATGATACTAGTTTTTGCTGTATTTATTTTGATGGTCACCCCAGATTCCTGTGATTTTAAATTTGTTTTTATTTTTAGATATCACATTCCCTCAAATGAGGAAGTAAAACAGGTCTGGCTTCAAAGAATCGGTAATGCTGAATTGTTCAATGTGAAATCAAAAAACGTAAAGAATTATGTGGTTTGTGGCATTCACTTCAGCCCAGAATGCATACTGCAGAATGCCAACTCTCAATTTACCAGGTAATTTAAAACATTCATAAGATATACATATCTATCATATAATTTATATGGATTGCGGTCCTCTTCTTTGAGGCCATACCTATACTAAGGCTATCTTCTTAGTGCTCTACCTATACTATTAATTGCCATATTTATTGTATTGTTTGACAAATGTACTCGATAGTGTTCCAGTTTGAAAAAGATTCAAATTTGATGTGTGTATTGGACGCAATGATTTGTTACTGATATTTGTTTGAAATAAACATTTTATTTTTAATATTCGATCTTTTCTTTAGGTTTTCATTGAATTTGGTGACAATTTCTTTCAAGTTGTCACCAAATTTGATGAAACCTCACCTATAATTAATTTATTCTCAACCTTTTGAATACTGGTACTTGATATGCGAAACGCTAGATGGCGTTTGTGGAGGGGTTAGGGATCTGTAATTTTGTCCAATGTTTTCCAAAAATAGTGTGCCGACAAATCATAGATGGCGCTTTTTAATGAACCAGAAATCGAAGGAGAGTTGCCTATCTATAGGTAGAGGAGAAGGTGGTATTATGGAACCCCAGTTTGTTTTCATTTTATAATCCGAAGAGATTTGTGTTTATCTTCTTGTTTTTTGTATTAATAGGCCCTATATATATTCAGTTTTTGTTTATTTGAACGAATTTAGAATACTAGCAATATTCAACAAGATACATTCAATTATTTCAAAAAGCTCAAAATTGGACTCCCAAAAAAGTAGGCTGGTAATATGGACCCTTTGGAAAAATGAGAACTTATATTCGAAGAAATGCATTTTTGGGTGCATAAACATAAAATATCTATCTCACTTATTATAATTATATTTTATAATTCATAATATAAGATTATGAACGACAGAAGTCACACCAATCGGAAAAATCGTTGTGTGCCCATAAATGGCACATCAGATACTGAACCCACAGAAATTGAAGTCTCCAATTCTATTTTGTAAGGAGAGCTGGTTATTACTGCAGCAGATGAAGCTTTCCGTCCTCTGTTCGCCATTTTTTTTAGGTTGTGGTACCATCACCTTTGGGGTTCCATATTATCAAAACCACATGTTACAGTACATCGCTTGGCAAATTTTCTGGAACCTCGTAGAATGCATTATTACCTACTAAGTTTCAACAGAAAAGCCCTATTTTAGCCTGGCAGAATACCAAAATATATAAAACTCAGATTTAAATATTTTTTATGTTGACACGAATTCACGGCATCAAAGTTTCGTTTAACCCATTCACACATAATCCCTCACAGTTGGATTTCTGCTGCGTACAATACGCTACTGTTTCCCACACAAGTTGTTCCATAAGTGATAAAGGATATTCAACTTTTTGAACCCTAGATATCACGGCCAGTTCCAGTGGCGTAGTGACCAGTGTTCGGCGTGTTCGAAGAACACGGGCCCGGGCCCCTATAGGGGGCCCGGACGCTAAGGACGACTAGCGCTAATAGGGAGGGAAGGGGCCCGGAAAATATCTTGAACACAGGCCCGTGGTGGCGTTACTACGCCGCTGGCCAGTTCAGAATAAACCGAGGGTTCCATATTAGCAGCAGGGTTCCATAATACCACCTTCTCCTCTAGTCTATGCCAGACGGTTTCTTATGACACAGTCGATGAGGCCAAACTGAGAAATTCACAACTACCTGCTGAGGGATGACGTGAAAGATGAAAAATTGTTCATATTTTCTAATACTTGGTAGCAATATCGGAATGAATATCATTTATTGTTATTATCATTATATACTCTCACAAGAATTTGTACAATTGTCGCTATTCTGTGCATGTTTTGACCGGCTAAACGTGGGCTTAGTTCTATCGGTTTAATAAGCATTAATTTCTGAAAAATTAATTTAAAAAATTGTCGAATTCATTCACATTTTAAGAAAACTTTTTTAGAAATATGTATTCCAACTCAATTGAAATCTTTCAAACTGCTTCAAAATTTTCACAACTGTTTTGTCCAACTGCTCCGAAATTTTCCCAACTTTTTCGAAACTTTTCCAACTGCTTCGAAAATATTCCAACTGCTTTTAAAATTTGCCAACTCTGTTCAACATTGGGGGGAGGGTCGTCAACCCCATCCCCCCACCCCTTAGGCCCGTCCCTGTACTCTGCAAAGAACTCAATGTTCGTATTTCTCGAATGAAATTGAGTTGATAAATGTAGGAAATACTCAAGTACTAACCTTATTCGAATAAGAATATTAAAAACACGGTATTTCTTAACAGAAACACTTAGTTTTGCAATTGAAAAGTCATATTTTTTCCACCGAAATAAGTTCATTCTTGGATTTTCCTGAAGATAAGTTCGTAAACACTGATAATTATCGCATGAAATAGTTATTTTCCTATCAAGGGCGCAAAGTTGTACTTTCCCGCACTAGATTGCAATCGAGTGCGGGAAAGTACTTTCCGCTCAAGATAGGAACAATATTTTTTCTACAACAGTATTATAAAATGAAAAAAAAAACTTCTACACAACTCGAATATTCGTTTCGACACATTAATTGAGGAGTTTGGGATTCTATGCGGAAAGTCATAGATCATGACATAGAAATAAATACACACATGCGTGTAGATATGTCATAATGTTTGAAGGATGTCAAGTTCTCTTTGAAAATGAAATAAGTTTAAAACGGAAATCTGCATTAATAATTAGTTTGACATATATGAAACTGCATAATTTGAAATATTAAACTAAATATATAAGTAAGTAGATAAGGAGATTTCATGTTAAAGGTATTATTATACCCAAATTCAACACATATTTAATTTCCCGCACTAGTGCGGGAAAGTGACACATTCCGAATCGAAAACAATGCGGGAAAGTAGTTAGTTAAGCCCGGTTGTAGAAAATAGTTATTTTCCTATCAAGGGCGGAAAGTACTTTCCGCTCAAGATAGGAACAATATTTTTTCTACAACCGTATTATAAAAAGAAAAAAAACTTCTACACATCTCGAATATTCGTTTTGACACATTAATTAAGGAGTTTGGGATTCTATGCGGAAAATCATAGACCGTGACATAGAAATAAATACACAGATCTATGTATGCCAGAGTCATAATTTTTGAAGGATGTCAAGTTCTCTTTGAAAATGCAATAATTTTCAAACGGAAATCTGCATTAATAATTAGTTTGACATGGATGAAACTGCATAATTTGAAATATTTAACTGAATATATATTAAGTAAGTAGATTAAGAGATTTCATGTTAAAGGTATTATTATACCCAAATTCAACACATATTTACTTTCCCGCACTAGTGCGGAAAAGTAACTTTCCTACACTAGTGCAGGAAAGTGACACTTTCCGAATCGAAAACAATGCGGGAAAGTAGTTAGTTAGGCCCGGTTGTAGAAAAAATAATTTTTCCTCATTATTTGTTAATCTAACTCATAGGATTCTAGGTCAATTACCTAGCCAAACCTACTTTCTATAATATTTTTTAATTTTTTCCCTAAAGGTGGGCATAACGGTGAGCAAGACAAACCGTAAGATCTATGAATCAACCCATCTCAAACCTTATATTGTTGTTCTGTGTCTCAAACGCCAGTCTCATGATCTACGCATGCGTTTAGCGACCGCCGGCGTGATGTAAACAAAATAACAAATAATTTCTAGAGCTATGCTGTTATAGAAGGGAAGAGTGATGACTTCGTGAAGACTTTCAGTAAATTAATATAATTGTTGAAAAAACAATCTTACATTCCCCCCCCCCCTTCTTCAGTCATGAGAGACAATTTTTTTTCTAGTTTCGTTGTTCACATTCCAGTGTATTTAAATTCCTGGGTTTATGAGTTCAACCTCAACCCTTCTCCATATTTCAATAAGTAAATAAATATATTGCTACACGAGACTATACTGCAGCTTCACCGCTTGCCGCTACTTTCGTCTTTTGCTTTCGCTATTTGCCTCAACTATCTTTCTTTCACCGTGATTAGTGAGAGTGCTGTGCTACTGTGCACAAAGAATTCAACTGTGCTGTATTACTGTCTTGAGGAAGAAGGTTTCTGATATCATCGCTTTTTTTCAAATACAGTCCAATTTATCTCTATTAAATTGAAAGCTATCGTTTTCTTCAAGAATAATATTAACCGAGTACTGTCGAGTTTGTAAAATTCCAAGAGGAAATTTCTCAGATAGAAACATCGCCACAGATTATTTAGTGCCAAGTATCATTTCATTTTTCATTAATTTGAATTCAATACGTGGTTTATATCGATATTACTCATTCATATACATATCTGAGTTTTGTATTGCATTGACTTTTATCTTCAAAATTAACCGGTAACAATAATATTTTAATTTCATGCTCCACATTTGTGGAATTTTATTGTTACATATCTTTACATCAAACGTTATTCCATTATTTCAATTTTAGTCTCGACAAAGTTACATTCTGACAACATTGTTAAATTGTAGTGCGATGAATTTTTCAGCGATTCGGTGCAAGTTGAAATCCACAAAAGCTTCCAGATTAATTTGAAAATTCGTGATTATTTCATCAAATTTCATCCGATGAACTTAGGAATAACTCGAATGCGACGCGTTTCATTGAAAAAATATAAGAATACTTCTATTTTCTGAAGTGATCGACTTTTTCGACAATATGAACCGTTTATTTGTTTCAAGTGGTTTTATGGTATTTTTGCGTGGATTTATGAGTCGGTTACGCTGTAACTTTCATACCAGGGGAAATATAGGATAACTATTGATTGAGAAATATGCACCATGAATAGAGTGAACCATTAACCAGAATTCAGTTCATTTGAAACAACGATTCCGAAGATATGGAAAGAAAAGTGTTTTTTCATGGATTTTCGACACCCTCTATCTTTCAAACGAAACTGAATTTCGAGAAATGGTATGGAAAAAATTGTTTCGTTTGATGAGAAGTGTACTATTGAATGCTCAGGTAGGCAAAAAACATTGCATAGTGCATGCTATTCATTACACAAAATACATTCATTTAGTATAAATATGTTGTTTTTTCTTCTCATTTGAATATTTTTGTATATATTTTCTTCGATTATTTGTATGTAGCAATGTGGAAAAATGTAATTTATTGTAAAGCTAACGAAAATCAAATACAAATATACAGGGTGAGTCTTTGACTTGTACATATATTTGAACTGTAGATTCCTCTCATCAAACTAAACACTTTTTTCTCATACCATTTTTCAAAATTCGGTTTCGTTTGAAAAATACAGGGTGTCGAAAATCCATGAAATTAACACTTTTCTTTCCATATATTCGGAACCGATATTTCAAATGAACTGAATTTTGGTTGATTATTTACTCTATTCATGGTGCATATTCCTCAATCGAAACGTATTCAATATCTCTCCTAGTATAAAAGTTACAGGGTGGTCGACTCATAAATTCATGCAAAAACACTATCAAATCACTTGAAAAGGATAAACGGTTCATATTTTCGAAAGAACCAACCATTTTAGAGAATAAAAGTATTCCTACATTTTTTCAATAAAACGCGTCGTTTTCGAGTCATTCCTAAATGTATACGAAGAAATTTGATGAAAAAATCATGAATTTCATAAAAAATCTGAATGCTTCCCTGGATTAAATATCATCGAATATTCTTTCTTCTCTGGTCTCTTAACAAATTAACAATGTTGTCAATGTTTATCAACTGAATTCCGAGAAGCATGAAATTACACAGTTTATAAGCAAGTTTCTATTAAACATTTATTGATACCCGTCCTTCAGGAAAATATCTATCTTCTTAACAATATCCTCTTGGAATTTTTAATCGACCCTACACGGTCTTCACATCACAAATCACCTGTTTGCTTTATTCTCTGCAAGTAAATAAATAAATAAATCGAATCCATGTAGAAAGGTTATCGCGTCGTTCATTTTATCACAGACTGGCCCACAGAACATCTAACTGGCATGTGATGAGATGAGACACAGAACAACGGCTTGTCTTGCGTGGCGGCTACATCGCAGCCGGCAGCGCACCGCGACTGAAATTTAGTACGGCGAGAATCAGAACTACTCGTTTGGCATTTCCAAAGAGCAATGCGTAGAAGCCTTTAGCGAAAAGTAAACTAAACTATTGCCTCTGCGATAGTTCTTCCGTTAACGATAGGGGACGTTCTGCTTTCTTGAGTTCGCCTATACCATAGTTGAAGAGAAAATCGGCAATCTGGCATCGTCTTCTCTAGAATTCTGTGGAATATCACTTCACAGAAGATGGATTAGGTTAGGTCATTGACCTCGAATCATATGACTTTGAATAATGGAGTTAGGATAGGTTAGTGAGAAACCAATTTTCGTTTCAGGATATCGAGGAGAATATGAACAAATTATTAGTGTTTACATGTTTACAAACTAATCTTCAGGAAAATCGAAGAAGGTATTTATTTTGGTGGGATGAATAATGGTTTTTTCAATTGCAGAAATAATCGGACAGATGTTTTCGTTAGGAAATATCGTGTTTGTTACATTCTTATTCAAAAAAGTTTAGTGCTTGAGTATTTTCTAATTGTATCACCCAGAACATCTCATGATCACCTCAATTTCAATCGAAAAATATGAACTTTGAGGTGTTTGCAGAGAATTGTTCCAGGCGCGTATTAAGCCCAACTTTTTTTTTCAAATGGTTATATCTCTTTAACAGAGCCGAATTCGGAAAAATGGAAAATGAAAAAAAGGTTTCTTTAGACCTCAAGAATCTACAGTTGAAATATATGTACAAGTCAAAGACTCACCCTGTATAAATGGGTGAAATTATTAGAGAGAAAGCGTTAACGGCATAGGGACATTTTTTTGAAATTCCGGAAAAAATTACACACCGAGCAGGAATTCTTTCCGGAATTTGAAAAAAAATGGTCTGTATGCCGTTAACGCTCTCTCTCTTTCTCTCTATTGAATATAAAAAGAAAGGTTCGGAAAAAGAATCAACCCGCTCAATATTCTGCAACAGAAATTTCAGACGGTTCATGGTTCTCCACAACAAATTAATTTCTAAAGAAAAATTCAATACGAAATTTTGCCTCCCGACTTTTTCCTAAAAATCATTTTTCCTAGGAAATATTCATCCGGAACAAATTTTTCCTCCAACTTCGAAAGGCAATCAATTTGGTGGGACTCAGAACAAAAAGATTATATAGAATACCTCCCTCGATTTTCGCTGACGAACCACCTTATGAAAATTTGCAAATTCTTTTCATTCGAAATCAGTTAATGATGAATAATTTCCAAGGTTATTTTCCGTCGTAGATTTCTTCGACGTCAGCCCTCTTAATTTTTCATTCCTAATGATCGTTATTTGAAATTAAGTCTGACGCAAACGAATACTGCATAAGAATAAGAAAACGATTCATTTTGCACTACAATTATCCTTCTGGGTACGAAGCAGACGCTCTTGACAGGAGTCTTGACATTTCAATTAAGTGCGAATGGATATGAGGGTCGTACTCTACAACTCTACAGAACATTGTCTGAAAATATTATGATAACGTTGTCATTATAAAATAAGTATTCTCACATCTCCGTGAGCATTCACTTCTTGTTTCATTCCCGAAGAATCAATATTCTCACAACCCATGAGGGTACGGCTCAGGAAACATACTTCTCAGCGAGATCTCTGAAAGTTGACCGAAGCGACAATCAAAGTTTGACGGCGAGTTTTTCGAACACTGAAATAGGCCATCTTTTAGCAGTAGCTTGATTATGGACTTTGACGGAGCAGATGGTTACAAAGTTGAAAATCATCTCATCACGAGAGACCAAATTACATATTTGAAACTATTGATTACCGGGTGGTAGACCTTCCTCGTTTCCCAACATATGCGATTTACTGTTTATTTCTGCAGAACCGTTTATTATTTTTTTTCAGCACCTCGATTCTAGTATTTTTTATTGCGTTTCTGTCAATATCGTGGAGGTAAGAGAGGGTGAAGAATAATTACTTCTTGAGCTGCATTAATTAAATTTAAACTGCATACATTTAACTATCAATTTTTATGAGGTATTCTTATTGAATTAGTGGTGGGATTCGAACTTTTGATGACGAATTATTCTGTTGGATAATCCCTTTGATTTGAGGGAAAATTAATTAATTATTATTCCAAGCGAATTTTCTATATTACTTACTAATAGAAGAAACAAGAAATAGAGTAAAAAATATAAGTGGGTATATGAAACAGAATTGGTGGAGTAACTTACGTCAATATGAAGCGCGAATTATCACCGCTATGGCCTTATAGATGTTTCAGGAAAAATATTTATAATTTTGCACGAGACAAAATATATTATTGAAAATCGAAAAGGGGGTCCTAAACTAGAAATTGACCTCATTTTCAGACCTCTGCACCTTGCGGTTTTACGGGAATCTATCTCAAGGTATTGAGAATGAGAGATTTGATTTGATTGGTTATTGAGAATCGAATGGAAAAAACTGTGAAAACAGGCACTAGCAAGCTTTCGAATATTTTCACGAAAGAAGTTTCTTTCAAAAATTCTTTTTCATTTTCAATTGAGCGAATAGGTAGTACTAAAATATCACAGGGTCACATCAAATTCATCAAACATGTATTTTTAATTTTTTTATTCGATTCTACGTTTAGAAAGAGGAGTTGATCTAAAAACAAACCCTTAACCTAAAATGAAGACTTTCACAGTGATCACGGAAAAACTGGACATAAGCGAAAACAGCCTTTTTCAAACTGGGTTAATTATTCTGTTACCTCCGGAAAACAAAGAAAGGAAGTAAAATACGATATTTCGATGAATAAGGAGTTCATAAATCCTTCTCATTCCGAAAATAGCTAGATTAAAAATTTTTTTCTATTTGTCCTGACTAATGGCGTTTTTGAAAATGAAATCAAAAGGAAGAAAAAATAGGAACTTTGAGGCTGATCAAATCTATATCCTCAATACCCAGTGGAGTCAAGAATCTCAGATTTTTCCTCACGTTTCGAAATGGTCAGTGCAACCCAGGGTTCAGACCTTAGACAAAGGAAAGAGGAGACGTGGTATAGGATGATAAATCTTGAAGCCAAGATGCCACATAATGAAGAACGAACTGGACGACTCTATTACTACAAAACGAGAATTACGCTAAGATCTGAACGACGTTGTCACGTTGTCTGAGATTTTCGATTCATTAACGTCGAATCCTTCCAGAATGGCCATTCACGTGATTACCTGGTTCCCAACTTGACAACACCGGTTGTTTCAGTTTCATTCATAATATTGTTCTCGACCAATCAGCGAAATTGGCCTACGATTTGACATTTCATGTTTGATACACGTTGCCATACCGCTATCTAGTCGAGTTGTGTCAAATAATTGAATTTCTGAGACATTTCTGAATATCTTGAGCAAAATACCAAAGAGTTTCTCGAAAATACGTTAAAATAATGGTTCGAAAGTGTCAAATGTTTGGCAAATTGGACTCCCGCAACCCTAGTTTGAGTTTTCACAGGTTAGTTTCATGTTTGCAGATCAGTGGCGTAGATTGTCCAATGTTTATAATTTTACTTTCAGATTTCCTTCTAATTTTGAGAGAAGAAATATATGGCTTTCAATTTCGCACTTGGTTGATGCTGAAAACATGCCTCAAAATCTGTTCTTATGTTCGGAGCACTTCGAATCCAAAGATTTTGGTTTTCAAGTGAATGGTACAAAATATCTTAAAAATGATGTCAATCCTGTTCCAACTCTGGGAACTTACGTCTTCAAGGTAAGTTTCTGTGGGAAGTTCTAGAGATTCATATTTTAATTCAACCTGTTTGAATATAACTTCATTAAATAGAGTCAGAATATGTGTCAGTAAATATTGTTATATAATAATATTATATTATTTTTTACAAAGTATAATTCAATACATTAATTGAGAACTTTTTTGCAGCTCAAGCTCAACTGTCACTCCCCAAGATGATAAAAGTTATAATTTGCCGTTTGACAATGAATATTCAATGAAATATATTTGCAGAGATCAAGTTTCATTCCTCGATGCAGAAATTTACCAGATTATATGCATACGATGAAAAGATCTATTCTTGGACTGACATTGAAAGGGATACCTATTACAAGAAGTGGAAGAAAAACAGGATTTTTAGGTTTCTTGATCTGCATTGAAAGTTTGGAACAAATGTATAAGAAATATGTCATTGAAGCAAAAATTCCTTAAATATCTTCTCACTTATAAACTGTCGCAGGACAGGGTTAGAAGTAAAACTGGACATAACTATAACCCCACTACAAGACAGTTCGATGCAGCATACAAAAGGTTGATTGTTCACTCACAAATATCCGCTTCTGATACCGGAAATGCCATCAATCAGGTATCCATCAATATCCTGACATTCGAATCTGCAGTTAGCATGCAACCAATATTGAAAAAAAAGAACAGTTTGCTTCAGTCGTGGAAAGTGTTTTTACAGATATGAATAAATTTGAGTATGCAACTTCAACAGCATGGAATCTCACTACATATTCAGAAGATATTGTAGGATATGTTGCTCGGATACTTGACAAATTTATTTCATGTCAAAAGTACCTTGATCTTTTGAGAAATGAAGTAGATGTTTCACTTCTCCAAAGAAGAAAAACATGGAAGATTAATTAGGGCTAGCCAATTTGTAATTGATGTTTGTAAAGAGGGCGAAAAATTGTTCAAATTCTCCCATAAAACTTCAAATATTTTCAATAGAACATTTGTTACCAGTTCTGATCAGCAAAACTATGTTTAATGTTAATTCATCCATTTTACACCATTTTGAAAATCATCTTTTTGATGGAAATTTCATTGATGGACATGCTGATCATAATTCATAATGTTTACTAATTCAAGAGCTCATTGCTATAAAAAATTGTACAATAAAGGTTGAATTCGTCAAATTTATTTTTTCTTGACACAATCAAAGTATGGTATTGAAGATTATTTGGCTATGAATATTTTATGACTCATATTTAGATCTTACATTCTGTATGTCTAATAAATGCTATGTTCTTATTTTTATCAGTATATTGACTCCCCATGTATGATTGATGGGTCGAATATTGTATGCAGTACAAATATACGAGAACATTGAACTATTGATTATTTCTTTCATTCAAAAAATTCCTTTAAAGAATATTGCTCACATTGAACAAGCATTTTTAATAAATTAGTCTTTAAAATTTTTTTATTCGAGGTCTTCAATTTGTGAGGCAGAGCATTGAACAACTTAAGACCCATGTATAAGGAAGACTTTTCTGTAAGAGACAAAGTGTGACATGGATACAAGTAAGGCTCAATGTGCCTTGTAGTTCTTAAAGTAATCAGAATGATGAGCCATGAAAACAAGTACTCTGTAGAAATATAAGCCATATCATCATATGTAGTTAAAATGTTATTTTCCTTGAAGTGATCCCTACAAGATTCTCTGAAGCCCAACTTTAACATGACCCTCAAAATGAATTTTTGTCTCAGAAAGACAGATTATCAGTTGATAAAATTCATTTTAGAATAAGGATCCATCATGAAACAACTAAACTCTTAGATGAGTCCAAAGAAAATAGATCAAGATCTATGAACACAAAACTTATATTGTTTAGGAATGAATAATTTTACTATTTCAATGTAACTATTAATTGTTACCATTCGTTTTGTAACTATTTGTGAAATAAATTTGAATTAATGTGCTATTGTGGATTGTGATTTAACTATAATTATTGTTTCAATAAAACACCTTTGGATTATTATTTTGATATTTTATTGGGTAATTCATTTTCTGTAACATGATTAAATTTTCTGAATCAACATATTTTCGTGAATTTTATTGAGTAAATTCAGGTGAGCTCATTGTTTTCTTCAACCGGTTCATCTTTGAGGCGAATTCTTCGGCAAGTTCATTCAGTTAATATACATGTCAAATTGGAACGAAATTTCAGCTAATTGTGATTGATAGTTCCGAAGATATTGAGCTCCGAAGCAATAATTTTCAAATGTGAATAACTCCGGAACCACGCGAAAAAATTGGCCCATAATCGGACAATGTGAGTATATACATTTTTTTCCGTCGAAATTAATTGAATTCTGATTTCATCAATAAAAAGTTATTTACCTAACGTGCGCATATCAAATTGGAACCAAATTTCAGCTAATTGTTATCAAGACTTCGAGTTATTGAAAAACAATAATCTTCAAATGCTGTTGCCAACCAATTTGATTCGAGTTATCAAGAATTCGATTTATCGAAGTTCGACTGTAGTTCCAAAGATATTGAGCTCCGAAGCAATCATTTTCAAATGTGAATAACTACGGAACCCCCTAAACAACACGGCAGATCCACGCCACTGGAGGCAAACGAATTCACGCGAATCTAGTTTCTGCATTGTTGCCAGCGCGATATCCGTGGAACAAGGACAGCTACGTCTGTCCTTGTTCCACTCATGGGAAATTGGTCGGGATGTTGGCTTCAAAAGTTCCTGAATTTATGAATGACATCCCAGGTCTCCTCTTTCCTTGGTCTGAGGTTCAGACACTTCCTTTCCCCCACCATTAAACGAGTTTCATTTGGTGCACATACACCAGGAGCGCCGCATACGCTTCTAATAAGTTCAGCCTAGGGATTGCAAACTTACCGAATTTGAATTTACCGGTAATTCGGTAAATTATTGGAAAAATTACTCATGACAACTCGGCCTCATAGTGTGAAGTCCAAAAAAGCCATATATGCGGCAGGAACAATTATAACAAAGATTAGGTCGCGGCTAAGTGGTGAAAGGTAAAAGTATTGATATATCAATACAATAAGATTAGGTCTCCACACTAGTAGGCCGAGTTGTCATGAGTGCAGCGAAAACCATTTCTAAGTATTTCCCCCTGAATCAAGGCCGTAGCTAGAAAAAAATTTCGGGGTGAGGGGGGGTGTCCGTTGAACTGGGCTCTAGAAAAAATTTTGGGGGGGTCCCCATCGGGGGGGTCCCCATCGGACCCCCCCCTGGCTACGGCCTTGCCCTGAATTACCTATTCCCAAAAATATGGCATTTCCTTTTCACACATTTACACACTTGAATATTTCACAATCCATCCCTTCCGCGCTGCCCGTGCATTACAAAAACAATGGATCAGCGCTGGAATTTTTTTTACCGAAATTACCGGTAAATGATGTCGGTTTCCTCGTCGGTAATTTGAAGAACATTAAGGGAGGGTTGTAACTCAGTTGGTTAACCAGTTGATCTTGAAACCAATGGTTAACCTGCCAAGTAAGGTGAAGTCAATTCAAGATTTCTGTCATACAACGACCTAATCAAACGTTAACCAATGGTCAACGGAAATCAGAGGTTAACCTACTGAGTTACAACCCGCCCTTAGGGTCCTAAATCGGTTAACCGGTGAATCGGTAAATCGGTAATGCAATCCCTAGTTCAGCCGCCAGTAGACGGCGCCGTATCTGTCGTTTCTTTCGTTGATTTTCGCGGTTGTAATTTTTAAGTTAGTCAACTACGATTATACAGGGTGAGTCTTTGACGTGTACATATATTTAATCTGTAGATTCCTCTCATCAAACGAAACACTTTTTTCCTATACTATTTTTCAAAATTCGATTTCGTTTGGAAGATACAGGGTGTCGAAAATCCACGAAAAAAACACTTTCCTGTTCATATCTTCGAAACTGTTATTTCAAATGAACTGAATTTTCGTTGATTGGTTACTATATTCATGGTGCATATTCCTCAATCGAAACTTATTCGAAATTTCTTCTGGTATAAAAGTTACAGCGTAGCCCACTCATAAACCCATAAAAATACCATAAAACTACTTGAAAAAGATAAACAGTTCATTTTTCGAAAAAATCAATAATTTTAGTGAATGAAAGTATTCTTATGTTTTTTCAATAAGTTTTCGAGTTATTCCCAATTTTATCCGATAAAATTTGACGAGAAAATCAAAAATCATAAGAATAATCTGGATGCTTCCCTTGATTTATAATATCACAGAATGGCTGAAATTCATAAACTCTTTGATTATCTATACGAATCAACAATGTTGTCAGGATGCTTATTAACTCTGTCCAAACTAAAATGTCAATGGAATACAAAATTCGGATATTAATGATGAATGTCCCATGCAAACCACGTATTGAATTGAAATTAAGGTGGGCGTTCAATGTATTGTGTTTTTATTTCAAGTTGCATTTGAAAATGGTTTCACTTCGGAAACTGAAATTTTGTGGGTAAACTCAGAAAGAATTGGAGTTTTTAATTGAATGATTTAAATCAATTTCATTTCGAAAATTAATTTTTTTCTTTCGAAAATAGAAGGAAATGAGCCAACTCATGATTCTGTTTTATTTCAAACGAAAGACCCATGAAAATAGTTCAACTTCCGATTAGAAGTGAATCTACAGATATTTCGTTCAGAAAAACAACGTGAAATACGGAATTGGCAGAGAAAGGCCCAATTCGAATATATGGCGGAAAAAAGTTCCTGCTTTACCCACATATCCACAAATTTCATGGTTCAGCAATTTTCAGATAGAGAGCGCCATTGTACATTTTATTCATGAGGATAGACATATTCATAGAACTTATAGTGATGTAAGTTCTATGGAGATATTCCATAAAATGCACAGTGGCGCCTCTATCGGATTAGTTTTCCTACTCGCTCTGAACGGCGACCTCAATGCAAAATGAATACTTAACACTACATGATCTGTGGCGATGTTTCTATCTAAACAATATCCTCTTGAAATTTTATGAACTCGACACTACACGGTTATTATCATATTAATTCACTTTCACTGAAAATCTTTTCACATCAACTGTTCGCATTCTTCACTGCGAATAAATAAATAACAGATCGACAAATCTCCATCAAGCCGCTATACGCATGCTTCGTTCAACAACCACATACCAACTGTTCGGTCTATGGAATAACGGTTTGTCTCGTGCACCGTTAAAGGCGACAGAAATTAAGATCGTAGCGCTCTATCGGCGATAATCAGAACTACTCCTTCGGCATTTCCAGAGACTAGACGCCATCAGCTAAAAGTAAACAAAACTAGTGCCTTCGCGTTCGTTCCTTCGTTAATGATAGAGGACGTATTGCTTCCTTGTTTGAAAGAAAATCAACACAATCTGGCATCGTCTTCTCAAAAGCTCTGCGATAGCTCTGTCACAGAAAATGGGACGATGGGTTAGGCTAGGTCATTGACCTCGAAACCTATGACCTAGGTTAATGATGTTATGATCGATTATTGTAAAAACAATTCTTTCTGAGATAGTTTCGGGAGATAGAGGAAAATATGAACAAGTTATAAATGCTCATAAACTAATTTCAATGGGAATCGAAGAAGGAACTTATTTTGGTAGGATAAATATGGCTTTTCAATTGCATAAATTATCGGACAAAACTAAGTGTTTTTATTGAGAAATAACGTGTTTTGAACATTCTCATTCGAATAAGGTTAGTACCTAGATGTATCAACTCAATCGAGAAATATGAGCTTTGCATCAATTCCAGAGAATCATATCAGAGACGTAATTAGCCCAATTTTTTTTCAAATGACTATATCTTTTCAACAGAGCATACTTCCATACTTCAGGGTTGAAAAAATTCCAACAAAGAAAAACAATTCTTTGTGTCGATCTTCGGAGAAGTGTAACTTTAATGGGGGGAGGTTTTTCGAAACATTTATATCAAATTCCCACTGTAATTTTCCTCAAAGAATCACCCCTCTCATTTTTTCAGTGTAATTCATATGCACCCTGTATATAAAGTAAATTCGTTCCTTCAAACAAGATATATATTTATCGCGAATATTCAAGTATTTTGTACTAGAAGAAACGAGTTCTTGAAACATAATTTCCGATAATATTTGGTAATTCACAAATCGCATATCGTATGAAATATTCCCATGCATATAAAAGGTTTCTTTCAGGTATTTGGACAACTTTTTATTTGAAATTACATTTTACATCGTTTCACCGACTTTTCGGTCTCCAATCATACCTTTTTCGAGGCTTAAAAATTTTTTAAACATTTAAAATATTGAAAACATTGAACATCTCAAAAACATGACAAATTTGAATAGACCTACATTATTGATTCACAGGAATTGAGTCAACAAAATAAAACACATCTATCTGCTTCACCGCAGGCTGATCGTAAATTTAAAAAAAAAGTTCTCTCTCTTCTGAATACCTAGAATGATTATAAGTGAAAACAAGGAAAAATTCAAGAAAAGGGAAACAATTCGCAACAACAAAAAACATAACCTAGATTAGGATTACAGTGTTTATTCAGGGATGACAGACGTCAGCAATAGGAATTCAGGCTATTTTCCAACCAATAGACTCAGATTGCGTTGATTCCACTAACATCCTCTTTAAAATTCACTGTTTTATCGAGTGACATGTGAATTATTCCACTTATATTATACGATAGTTATTCGAAGTGTAGTAATAGTTGTAAATAAGTTAAGAGTAAAATGTACCTACACAAAACTACAGTGGCTTTATACAAGACAGTGGCGACAATAGACGTTCACGTTTTGATTGGTTGGACTTTTTTCGACCACTAATGGCGGACTTTCATTGTTTTGTTGTCATGTATCTAAACAAAAAGCTCAAGATCGAGTCAAATGTCAAACAGCACGACACTCAAATGTAAACAAATTTCCGCCATGTTTGTGCAAAAACGTGTTCTATGACCCCATTGTCGCCACTGTCTTGTATAAAGCCACTGTACACAAAACAACATCCGACCAGAAAAAAGATAACCTACACAAAACTTCAGGTTTCCTTACACCCCTGGACTCTCGCAGAAGATTTCCAGGGTCTTCAAGACTTCATGAGGATTAATTGTACCTGTGCTTTCTACAATAAAATCACAAATAAGAAATATTTCACGCATTTGAAAGATTGTGTTCCAAATGGTTTACATATCACATATCACTCAATAAAACAGTGAATTTCAGAGAGGATGTTAGTGGACTCACCGCAATCTTTAATAGTCTATTGGTTCCTTTGAAAAAATAGCCTGAATTCCTATTGCTGAATTCTGTGATGCCGAAATGAACACTGTGATCCTGATCTAGGTTATGTTTTTGAAGTTTTCTCCACATTTGTCGTTTGCGAATTGTTTCCCTTTTCTTGAATTTATCCTTGTTTTCAGTTATGATCAGTCTACGTATTCAGAAGGGAGAGAACTTTTTTTAAATTTACGATCAGCTTGCGGTGGAACAGATAGATGTGTTTAATTTTGTTGACTCAATTCCTGTGAATCAATAATGTAGGTCTATCAAAATTTGTCATGCTTTTGAGATTTTTAGTATTCTTGATATTTTTAATGTTTTAAAAATTTTTTAGTCTTGAAAAAAGTCTGATTGGAGACCGAAACGTCGGTAAATTGATGTAAAAAGGAATTTCAAATAAAAAGTTGTCCAAAAACCTGAAAGAAACATTTTATTTATGTAACATGGATGAAAACATGAACTGCAATTCCCATGCACTTTCAATAAAGATTGATTCTATTCAGTAGCAAAGGTAGTGGTTATTAGGGTTGGGTAATATTATGTCGATTGATTCTATTATTGACGGATTCAGTATGGAAGCTATATATTTTTGAATGGTCCCCTAAAAAAACTTACCCTTAAGAGCAGCGTCTTCCTCAGCCTTCTTCTGCATAACTTCCCTGACGATTTTCTCCAAACGCGAATTATTCTCGTTCTGCTTTTCTTCTTGCATACGTTGTTCTCTCCGTTTTCTCACAAGGTCCCTTATTCTTTCGAAACTCTGCGCCAGTTTGGACTCATCTCCAACTTCCTAGAAACAACGGAGATCATTCTAATGAAAAGAACACCACTTTGTTCTGATGTGACAGGCTTTCGGGCATTCTTTGTCCGCGTCGACTTTTTGAAAAGTAATGTTTCATCGGTAAGAAACGACACTTGCATTCAACGCCTTCCGAGAGAATATTGGACTTTTCAGTTCAGAATAAATGGCAAGAGAATTCATTAGGTTATTCGTATGAATCTCTCGGGAAAGTAGAGCGTATCTGCGACTAATAGGATATTTCCGCTTTCCAAGGGCGGATATAGCTTTAATTCATGGGGGGTAATAACGATTGAAAATCAGGTACACATTTTATGTGTACCAGATTGCGTTACTTTTTCTCAGGACTTCGATACTCATGGGGGGTAATTACCCCCTCTAACCCCCTTCCCTAAAAACCCTTGCCGCTTTCCACTTATCACAAAATTTCCTCGGAGAAATAAAAACTATTAAATTGCAGGTTTGAAGTAAATCAAGAAAATGTTATAACGATATCATGTTGATCTTATTCCTTCGTAAACAAAATTTTTACATACAAATACAAAACTGAATAATTCTTTCGATGATTATTTTAACATTTCATCTGGATATTGTGAAAAACACCAAGGAAATTTTTTTTGTTCCGAAACTTTTTTAAGGATTGAATGAATGCTAATTACGTGGCTGTTCATGCATTGAAAATGAAAAGAACAAACGAATTAATTTCAACGAAAAAATTTTTTGCTTGTCAAGATAGTCGCCTTTTGCGATCTATACACTTTTGCATGTAATTGGACCACCTTGTACAGCCAGAAGAAGTCAGCTAAAATGATATGTTCAAGAACATAATTTTTTGTTGTCGTCCAAATACTCGCTTGTTTGATGCGAGGTGTATGAGCTTTGCAAATGAGGCAAAATAAGTTTTGAATTCGTTTTTTCAAGTCACTCGATTGATCAAAAGCTTTTGGCGAACAAATTGTCGTTCACCACACTTAATTAACATTATTTTGATTTTCCAGAGCCACAGTAGCCATATCACCAATTTCAATGTGAAAAAAGGGCCACTATCCACTCTTCAAAACTTCTAGAACGAGTAGCTTCGTTGGCTTTTTTCACATCAAAGTAAGTCTGAAATCTGTTTCAATGTTCCGCACATTTTATGAATTCTTCAAAAAGAGTTGATTCATTTGAACTTTCATTTTCATTCTTCAGAACGGATAATACCACGCCACTGGACATTTCAAAGCTAGATTTTGATGTTATAACGGCAGTATTGCTATCCTTTATGCTATCCTTGTTCCACCCATTAAAAACTGACTGAATTTTGGCTCCGCCAATTCTCGAATTTATTTATGGTCCAAGGTTGTAACGAAAAGACTGTTTTTTTATTATGTCTTCAATGAAAAAGCCATATTTTTTTCCTCAGAATGCATGTCTAATTACTTCTTTGACAGATTTAGGAATACACCATAGATCAATGGAGTTATAATCAGGGCTATTCGCAAAGTGAAGTGGTTATCACAGTTGCTAGCCATAGCAATTTTGATAACAACTTTTGATAACCACTGGTGACCACCTTTAGTATAAACGGTTGGCCACTGTTGTTATCATAACATCCTTCCGTGAAGATAGATATGGCAGCACCGCAGATCAGTTCGAATTTACTGGTCAATTGGTCATAGATCTAAAATTACTATGAAAGTATGTCTCTGGTGCGGATATATGGCGGAGAATAGGCATATAACCTCTAAATAGTATGAATGTTTAATGATTTCGGCACTGCACTAAATACTTCGATCAGGATTCAGGATTGAGTTATATTTTTTTAAAGTGTTGATTTATTCTATTTTATTACTCGGGTTTGTTTAACTATGTATATTGTATACCCAGGGTTAGCAATAAACTTACAAATTTCCAACAGCATTTAATTTTGTGAATTTGAAAACTCAGTAGAATAATTGAAAAATGAGATTAAATTTGTAACTATGTTGAATGAGATGATTTCTTATTATGATATATGCAGTGGCGGATCCAGCTCTCGAGAAAGGGGGGGGGGGGGGGTCAAGGTCAGGTGGATTACATACCCGCCAATTGATTTTTTTTTCTGAGACACAAGATTTGAGGGTTCGTCCAGTCCAGGGGGGGGGGGTGACCCCCATGACTTCCCCCCTGGATCCGCGCTTGGATATATGACATGTACAAGAGATAGCCAGAATCTCCTATTTGTTTTACCTCCAAAATATTTTTGCTCCATATTTTCTCTGATAAAGGACATTTGCCATATAGCAGGAGCATGAGTTGACCCTGAGTAACGAGTATTTATTGAAGTTATACTTATACTAGCATACCTCTTTTGGTTATAATAAACAGCCCCAGGGTGAATTTTATTATTCTCTGGAGGATTAATGATTGCAATATGAGATATGAGTACTATCTATGCATCCTACAACAGTATTATTTCATGGATTATTAAAAAGTCCATCTGCGTGAGAAACGCCATTTTTATAGATTTGAAATATTTAATTGTTTACACAAATACAGAAAAACATTCCAAAATAGTGCATAACGCACGTGGTTTTCGTTAACAACATCTCTAGAGCTGTTGTCAGTGAACCACTTCTCATAGCCACTGGTTATTATACATGGCAACTTCAATAGCAACTTAAGGCGGACTCCCACTACTCGTTTATTTGGCAAGTACGAAATTATTTGCGTACTTGGCAAGTAGACGAAGTTTCGAATTTGAATGACAAGATTGACAAGTATTGGCCGAGTGAACCACTCCCACTACATGCCAAATATAGGCAAGTGGCAAATATTTGCCAAATACACGAGTAGTGGGAGTCCGCAGTGGCGGCTTGTCCTATGAGGCAGGTGAGGCAGTGCCTCACCAATAAATTTGAAAAAATAATTGTATTAATCGAATATTTTATTATATCATTCCATCATCACTATCATTCCTGTCACAATTGAATTCAACATGAATGATTGCGCGTTCGTCAAAAAATACCCGATCGCTTATTTAATATTTACCCCGTCCCATCTTATATTTAGCTTATAAGCCAGGATTTATTCTTGCCGAACGCGCTAAAAGGTTCCGAGTTTCATATCTCTCCATTCCTATGTTCCATCTCACTTCCTCTTTAAAAAGTAAACGGCTGGAGGCTAGCCTCACGTGTTTCTTTGTCTAGCACGTACGCTTCGAGCATCGACTGGTGCGTCGGTCCGCTTTGGTAGGAGAAAACTTGGCGCGTTTAAAGATAGATGTGAGGCTAGCCTCTCGCCCTTTCGTCTGGATGATATACGTTCAGGAATCGGCTCGTAGAGACGGTATTGAAATTTCGATTGGTACAGGGAAAATTGCACTTAATCAGGACGTTTACTGAATTATTTTTACATACTTTTTGAATACTCCGTGTCGTGTGATCAGTGATTTCTTCTGAAATAAGCGTTTTCGTTTCTATACCATCTTCAAATACAACCCGATTTCCAAATTTAGAGCAATCAGTATATTTATAAAAAGGAGATCGTGAAATAAGCTCAACTACCTAGAATATTTTTGATATAGCTACTTCCATCTCATGGAGTGTTACTACCAAGGGCCTATTTTTTCAAACGAAAGATAGAAACAAATTTAACAATGCAGCCATAATGATTATATGACGAGCAGTGTCTATTTGGAATTTGATGATTTTAGATTATTACGCAACAGGCGAAGAAGAGAGTTCACGAGAAAACTCATAGTACAGTGCAATGAAATAGAAAATCTCATTATGTAGGTACTTACGAACTTACGTCAGTTCGAAATAAGAGATAATTTCACTGCAAAAGTTGTTGCTCTTGTACCTAAAATGTTTGTTGCGGTACTACAATTGAGTCAATTTGTTCTATGATGGCAACCCCTTCATATAACGAAAAATTTATGGACTAGGGGAAGTTTTCACTTCATTATCAGAGTAACGTAAAGTAGAATTTTCTGATTAATGGGTGTTTCAAGTTTGATGATATGCTGGAAATCGATTCCCTTGAAGAGGATGTTCTTGAGAAGGTCTTAAAATTGAAGTATTTCAGCAAATAAGATTATTTTTCCAAAATGTCTGACCATAATATAGGTATTCCATTCGCTCATTTACTACAGCCTTTTCAACCCGCAAAAATCAGATTTTATTCACACCCAAGTAAATATTTTACGAAGCAAAAAGTTCATCGAAATAAATGACCTCAAGTATGCTAGCGACAAAGAATTATTAATCGAGCACTTTAAATTTTTGAGGATAAAACGAATTTTAGAGGGATGAAAGAACACTATCGAATGAGCAAATTACGTATATATCAGGCGAACCATTTGAAATTATTCCCCAATGAAATTTCTCATATTTTATCCTTTGTCTCGGCAACGCCACGGCAAGGAATCTTTTTTTTTGTGCCTCACCACCTTAAACTGTCACGAGCCGCCACTGGGAGTCCGGCTTTACACAAATAGTGAATACCAATTTCGTGCTTAGCAACTGAATGTGAACATAACGACGATTTACAGTTGCAATCCATAACAACTTTGCTTAGTGAATAGCCCTGATTAATTCTACCGGTTATTCAGTTCTATTCTATAACACCGTGACCATAGCCTTCTTAAAGACGACTCTGATAGTGCCCATCCACGGGAGACACCGAATCGGAAACATTGTGTCCCGATCTGCAATAAATCATGGCCAATAAAATGTGCCGCTTGGGTTTTGACAAGAGGTAGACGGATTATGTTGCTAGAATTTGCCAGCGTTGCCACTTCTACGGAATTCAGAACGCAGTACCTACGAAACGTACGATTTTGTTCGGTATTGAACGGAAGTACATATTATGAATAATCTATTATTCCCTAAGTCTACGGAAATTTTCGTAGAAGTGACTGACACAACTGCAAAAATTCCGAAGTTCTTCATGGGAACTGATAGCATCTGCAATGGCACGCGCCGGATTTTATGGTCCTTTATTATCTTTGCCGCTTGTGTACGGATCGGTAGCATCGTGAGTGGAGACCATTAGTGCGTTACACTTGGCGCTCACAACGATCAAAATGAAAATCGTTGTGAACGCGGCGAATACGTCACTGATGACGTCTTTGTTTTCGCTCACGCCAAGCTCAGTGCTCACAACGACCCATCCGAAGACGTTAGTCTTTGCGGTCGTTCGAGGAGTGGGGATGATAATTTGGCATTCGAGATCCAGACTCAGAGGTTGGGTTATTTATTTTATTATTTTCAGAGAAGTTATAGGGCCCCTACACGATCATTCGGAATGACAATCAGAGCGAAGATTGACATTCCGATTGAAGGTGTAAGGTCTATACTGATGGAATGACGAATGGACTGACTGATTTTCAGATATTTTGAAATTCGAGGTTCAATCACGTTGAGTGGAGGGGAGACTGTACTGATTCTTTCATTCTTTTCCTGTCTTATTAATGCAATCATGGAGGACGGATGCTCGCAAAACTTTAACGAGGATTTCGCTGAGTTGCCCCAAAGGGTTGACGATCGAAACTGCCTTCGAAGGTTCATAAGTGTTTATGAATCTTTCCCCGAACTGTGGAATAAATCCCATCCCAGTTACATGAATAAATATAAAAAAATGTTGCATTGGAAAAATTCCTCAACATATATAAAGAAATAAATCCAAATGCCAGTGAAAGACGTTTTATTGTCTTCTTGGTGCCCAATGCAAGGATAATGGCCAAACAAGCCTTTTCTTTACTTTTTTCATTTGGAGACATTATACTAATAATAATTAGAAGCGTACTATTTGGTGTTTAAATTTCAACTGAGCTGAAGTCATTTCAATCAGACTGTCAGTTTGAATGATATGTGTAGGGGCTTCAAGATTGAAGGCAGGATTGACAATCTTATTGTTCAGTCAGACTGTCATTCATGATTGACCGTCTAGGGGCCGCTGTGCGTTCCACTTGAAGCTCACAACGATCAAAATGCTCCCTTAGCCGTTCCACATGGCGACTACGGTCGTTGTGAACGCGGCGAATACGTCACTGATGACGTCATTGTTTTCGCTCACGCCAAGCTCACAACGACCCATCCGAAGACGTGGGTCTTTGCCGTCGTTCGAGGAGTGGGGATGATAATTTGGCATTCGAGATCCAGACTCAGAGGTTGGGTTATTTATTTTATTATTTTCAGAGAAGTTAGAGAAATACTAAATTTTCTGAAATTGCATTATACTCTTCATCCCAACTTGACGAAGTACTTTCTGAATCGTTGCGACTCATCAAATATCCCACAACGGCATCGTAAGACATTTCAGGTTGCATTCGATTTTGAGTTTATCAGAAAATTCACCAGAAGATTTTATAACTGAGTTTTTAATGAATAAAAAACTTCAATATCAGAATCCCTAAATTCATTTCCATTGACAATGTCATAAGTTCGTCTGGATTGCGCTTGTGCAAAGCTTGTCCACAATCTAGCCCGTTCCACTTGTATGTTCGATTGCAACGATCGCAAGCAGGAGGAATGGGAAAAACAGCGGTCGTGAGCGTGAGCATTGTGAGCGCCAAGTGAAACGTATATCTGATGTGGCCGTAGATCTATTCCTCATATATCTAGACCAAAGGCAACCCTTCAGGCGCAGTTTCACCTTCTTTTCTACTACAAGGTTAAAATGTCTATAACCTCAAATTATGTTCCGTCTGTTTATGAAGACATGTTGGAATTAACGAAATTATTGTTTCCAAGAACGATATGAAATTGTATTGAAGGAATGTTTTCACCAATATTTGCTAGGAATGTGAGTATTTTGAATAGATGATTTTATGAGTTTATAAATATGTGATATCAACATGTAAGTACCTATTAATTATAATAATTGGAAAATCGAAAATCAAACTGACATAATTGATGCATGGGTTTTCAACATAGATGCATAGAACACTCGGTGTTAGCACTAATTAGTTTTTTTCAAGATTTTCTTGTCAATCGAAAATCTGAGCAAGGGGTCGTACTTTTCTTCTCTCTCGAAAGGGGTCGTGCTATTTTCCATTGCCGAAGTAGCGCCACGACCGCGAAATATGGCGGATTATTCCCGAAGTACGGCCCGTACTACATTCTAGAGTGCCGTTTTTGATCAACAATTTTGGGTTAGGACTTAGGAGTCGTTACACGGTTGTAATACATCTAAATATTTCAATTAACTATGTAGTATGGAAATTAAAACAAATGTCGATTGAAATTATTGATCTTCGTTTCAAGTTTCTTATGGGTCAGAGCGATAACAGATTGATGAAATCGTTCTACGAACTCGGTTGCAGTATATGCGTACGACGGCAGAAAAATTCGAAGCTGGGACTGTGGGATTGCAACGCAGCATTTCTCAAACGGTTGCATGGGAAACTACATTATCTCAAGAAGGCCCTACCTACGAGAAGTAGGAAGCAGAAAAAATCTTTGATTTGATTAGTTTGTAAAGACGAAGATGGAAGAAGTTCTGATTTGATTGGTTTTGAAACATCGACGAAGAAAAACCTTTAATTTGATTGGTTTTTAGAGGAAACGAAGAGGGGAAATCTTCAATTTTCTCGGGAGACGAAAAAGGCAGTGACTGGTGAAATCCTTAAACGGGAAGGTTGCCAGTGCTCCCGAATATGATTCGGAAACTTAGTGTAGAACGGTTTCAGGGTAGGTACTTCAGTGATTAGAAGTACGGTCTCAAAGTGGATACGAAAGTTGAGGAGTAACTGCAGGAGTCTAAGGGCCGGTTTTATAAAGGGCACGTTCAATCTGAGGTTACTCAAACGAGGATTGAAAGTCAACCCTCGATTGAAAAAAGTTCGGTATTATAAACGTCTTTGCAGCCTCGGTTGAACAACCTCGGATTGAGATCGCTTTTTTTGGGTTGGCTAACCTGAATCTTATTTCTCGAAGTATTTTGGCACGTTTTTTTCATACCATGTTTGGATAAATTCAATAATCCTAGTCTAATAAAGACAAAACAAGAAGCTAATTCGAATATTCCTGTGTTGCCGTTTCAATAGCGGACAATGTTTGCGTTATTTGTATTTACCGTTCTGATGCGGGAGATTATCAAGTATTTGAAGAGCAACTTACCAAATTGACCATATTCATCAGCTATCGGTTGCAGCTTTTTGAGCGTCTTCGGGTTGGTACCAATGTGTCATCAATGTCAATGTGCAGTGTCAAACCTCATTAATGTCAATTGTCTTTGATTGTTTACTTTTGAACGTGCTATTTATTTTGAATTTTGATAGAGCAAAAACAATTTTTGGTAAAAATGGACGCTAAAAAGGTGTAAGTACATCTTGTGTGCACCTAAATTTGATAAAGAATATAATGAAACCTAAATGTTAATGAATTGGCGGGCTCATTTCAAATCAGTAATGACATATTATTATTATTGTTGCCAACCCAAGAACGCTCAAAAAGCTGCCACCGATAGCTGATGAATATGGTCAATTATTAAGTCAGGTTTCAGTTTTGTACCCTTCGATTATCTTATGTGGTGACTTAAATATTGACTGGAAGCGGCCAAATGATAGAATGACGAGAAGTTTCCGTGCAATTGTGGAGGGATTCAATGTAGTGAATGTTAATGGGGATTTTACCAGGATATTTAGATCGGTAGACGGGCATATTAGTAAAACTTGCATAGATTATGTTTTGACTAACTTGGAATCTACGGCGATATATAGCTGCAGGAATTTTAATCCTGGCATATCTGACCATAATGCGCTGTTTGTTGAATTCTTAGTTTCTGGATATCGTACTCCTACTCATGTGCATCAGACTGATATTATAAAAAGGCGTGTATTCAACGAGGAAGCATTCAGTGAGTTTAATTTTTTATTGAGAAGATCCTTGCACGTAGACCTGGATGCTTCTGAAATTGTGGATGTCGATAAGGTCTTCGACGATTTTTATCAGCAGTTTATGTGGTGCTTTGAGGTTGCTTTTCCTGTCAGATCCAAATATGTGAGGTGCTGTGGTACGGGAAGGGTGCATGTGTCTGATGAGGTGAGATATCTACTGGGCAGGTTGGAGTTGCTCGGTTGGCTGTCGGGCGGGTTTCCGGGATTCTCGACTTCGATTGTTGAAGAAAGAAAAATGTTGAAGGCGCAGATTAGGTCACTCCAAGAGAGGTCCCAACGAGAACATAATTATAATGTGATACAGAATAGTGCTAATAAGATGAAGACAGTATGGAGTATTATAAGAAAGGTTCAGAATAAGGAAAGGAAAAAGGATTCAATCAGGTTGTCTGTGAATGGAGAGGTGTTGGATGATGCTACTGAGATCTGTGATGTATTCGGGAAATTTTTCACTGTTAACTTCTATGAGAGAATAAATAGCTCTTTTCGGATGTCTCTCAATCATTGTACGACGAAAAGATGTCAGCCTCGTGATTCCATGGTTTTTCGAGAGGTAACTACGTTAGAAGTTATCGAGGTCATAAATTCAATGAAAAATAAGTCTTCTGCTGGAATTGACGAAGTCCCTATAATTGTACTGAAGAATTGCAAGGATATTGTAGCTGATTACTTGGCTAATTTGGTGAACATATCTGTCTGTGTAGGTGTATTTCCGGAGGTGTTGAAAGTATCGCGGACCCTTCCAATTTATAAAAAGGGCGACCCTTTAGTCCCAGATAATTATCGTCCTGTGTCTGTTCTGAGTGTTTTTTCTAAAATTATCGAGAAAATGATGTATCATCGATTGATAAATTATCTTGAGGACTTCAATTTACTATCCAGTTCACAGCACGGTTTCCGCCCGGGGCGCTCGACGAATACTTTGATGACTGAACTGGTCCAGGGCATATCTTCGTGAATGGATCAGGGTGAGTACGTGGTTGTTATCTGTTTCGATTTGAGAAGAGCATTTGATTGTCTGAAACCTGAATTTATGTCTGAAAAGTTGGAAAGGATTGGAGTTAGAGGAGTTTTGAATAGTTGGCTGACGTCATTTCTGACTGATAGAAAAATGGTTGTGAAATTGGATGCAGTCTCTTCCGATTTGTTGGATGTTCATCTTGGTTCACCACAGGGTAGCGTGCTTGGTCCTCTGTTGTTTGATGTTTTTGTGGATGATCTTGGCGAATTTCTGATGAAATTCTTGTCGGGGATTCTCCTTTTTATGTATGCTGATGACGTGAACGTTCTGATTAGTGACCGGTGCCCGGAAGAACTTAGGAGAAAATGTGACCTGGTTTTGGAAAAGTTCAGTAGTTGGTGTGAGCGAAATCATCTGCTGATTAATTACGAGAAAACGATCGCTGTTGAGTTTCATGTTCCTCAGAGGCTGAGAAGTGGTATCGGGTTGATCTTTAATGACGTTCCAGTAAGGTTTTTATCAGAGGTGAATATTCTTGGCACAGTAGTTGATGAACATCTCAGATGGGATTCTGAGGTTGATAAAATTTGTAAGCGTCTTCATAAAACATATTACACTATATCTCACATTAAAAAATTGGTGGGCAATGACAGCGCATTGGCGTTCTACTATTCGAATGTTTTCTCTATACTGAGATATAATATTGTGGTTTGGGGCCAATCTGTCGAGTGGGAGAGAGTTTTCATCTTGCAGAAGCGCATTATAAGACTATTATTTGATCTGCCCTTTAGAGTATCATGTAGGGATTATTTTAAACACCATCACATTTTAACTGTTCCGTCTATTTATATTTTTAATATTTTAATCTATACACACAAGCGAAGCTCTCGAATTCTTAGACGTGAAGAGGTACATTCTTATGAGACCAGGAATAAATATCGTTTATGTGAGGAAAGATCAGTTCACGCTTTTCATAAAAAGTCTCCGAATATTTCGGGTTGCAAACTATTCAATATGCTGCCGTCTCATTTAGCGCATATGACCTATAAACATTTTTGTAAAGCACTGAAGGAGATTCTTGTCTAAAATTGTTTTTATTCCCTTGATGAATTCTGTAATTTTTTGAAAACTTTTTAATATGTTGTGTGGATTATTCTGTGCCTACTATATATTTCAATGTATCTTAATAATTGTATGGACGTATTCTGGTTTAATGGAATAAATGAACTATTATTATTATTATTATTTTGTGACGGTCACGGAAGATAATTCAGAGAAATCTGATTTCCTACAGGGTGGGGCAGAAGAACCTATCCGATTTCAAATCCCTTTTTCTCAGAAGAGAGAGCAGGTAGAGTAGTGGGGTAAAAACCGTTAGAAAGCTGGTTTTATGCCATTTGTCAGTAGTCAACATGCCTTGGTCTGGTGAACATCGTGCTTTTGTTATTGAGCGGTTTATCGAATGCGGCGGTTCGATAATTGCTACACAACGTGCTTTTCGAATTCATTTCGGACTCGGGCGTCATGATCCTGTTCCACATCACGCTACGATTAAAGTGTGGGTGTCAAATTTCAGACAGACGAGTTCAGCATTGAAAAAGAAGTCGCCTGGACGTCCCAGGACAGCAACAGGACCTGAAAACGTGGCCAATGTGAGAGCCGCGATTGAACGTTCCCCGCGTCGTTCGGCGCGAAAACATTCGCTCGCTTTGGGGATTTCCAACCGCAGTATTCGGCGAATTTTGCACCGGGACCTCAAAATGCATCCCTACAAAATGGTTGTTGCACAGAAATTAAGTGAAAGGGATTTTGAAACCCGTACGAACCTGTGTCGCGATCTCCGAGAACTGCCAAACGACGATGTTGTGCTCTTCACGGACGGTGAAAGTCATGGAAAGCTACCGCGAGCGCCTAAATAAGTGTATCCGCTCCCAAGGACGACATTTGAGTGATGTGCTTTTCAAAACTTAAATTTAAAAATGGCATAAAATTTGCGATATGTCAATAAAAAAAAATTTTTGATAAGCTGAGTGGTTTTAATTTTATAACGTTTTGAAATCGGATAGGTTTTTCTGCCCCACCCTGTACATCAAAACAAATTATGTGATAAAAAAAATTTTAATTTATAAAATGAGGACAGACTTCTTACGAATTATTTCCACTCGAAGCTATTGCCAAATACGTTCTAGTCTTTATCACTTTTGTCAACTTATTTGACTCGAATGATCTAAGTTTGTACTATTTTGATATTCTGAAAAGTCTTATCTCAAACTCTTATGCCAAGTAACCAAATAAAAGCTAGGACAATACAAACATCCAATTAATTGCATTAACATTTAGTCGTACAAGGATGTAGTTATATTTAGGATAGGAATATTATGCAGGGTTCCGCAAGTCACAAAAATAAATAGCAAGGCACACACGTTGTTTTCAAATGTAATCAGATCCTGAATAAAAGAATGGAAAATGTTCTTTCACATGCCAGAGAGTCTTTAATTTGAATTCATAATTCATATGTGAGCTTCATTGAATAATTGATCATCCATTGATCTGCGAGATGGGATCGGTGTTATCAATCATTTCTTTAAAGTATATTAAAAATTTGATGAGAATTACCAAATTTATAAGCTTAGCAACTTGGAAATTTTGAAGAAGAGTAATCCTTTTCACATCTGTAGCATTCAGCATTTTCCAAACCATTAAAATAAGCATGCACCTGTACTATGGAATAATAATCAAGAAATCCTTCTAGAACGTGAGTGCGCTCCAGCAACATGGTTCTAATACACCGACATTTGGTCAGTCAATACAACCTTTACCTTGTTAGTAGCTATTCCTGTTGATTGCTTGGCATTTTGATAGAATGATAAAATAAGCACTAGAATACTTTTTGATAACGTCCAAAGTTCTAGACATTTCACAACTTTCTGACTTTTTTCTGATGTTGATCTATGTATACCACAAAAATCTTCGAAAATGTTAACAACTCTGAAAAGATTCAGCTTATTCAGAGTAATTTCATCCACCTGATGAAAGAGTTTTTTTATTTGACCAAAATCTCTTCTTCGTGCCATCTTCGAAGAGGTCGAAAGGAAATGTGAAATCATTTGATTGGTATCTTTCTTATTCACTATCGTTATTATATCTTTTGAATGCCTTGCAGTTATTTCATTATTATCATAACTAGAGTCATTTTCTATATTATATTCACATAGGAACTTGGCAGTTCTATCCCTCGAAGATAAGGCACAAAAATTCAGTTTCAATTTGGGAATATTTTTCCAAACACCAAAGATGAATTATTAATACATAGCAAACCTTCAGAAGACTGTGATTAATCAGGAATTCTATCTAATATCATATAATATTTTCATTCCAAGCAACTTCGTGTGCCAAAACAAAATGTTTTGTTTTGTTTTTAACATAAAGTGAGGTTAGTTGTCGGATTCAAATCTCAAACGGAGCTATATTCACCGGTTGAGTCAATCCAGGATTTAACCCGGAATTGGATGTTAATAATACGGAAATCTACATTCGACGGCGGATTTGGGCTCAACCGAGGATTGAAATTCTTTTATAAAACCGGCCCTTAAACGGGAAGATTCTCAGTTGACTCGTTTGATATGCTTTTGGTACGGTTTTAAGGGAGGTTTGAAAATTAATTTAGTTCCGGAGTTATCTCGGCCCCGGTGTTAGGGAAACTCATAGGTTTCGGTTTTTATTTTTGAAAGGTCAGTCTCGAACGGAGACAGAAAAGTGTTAAGTCGAAATCAAAAGATCTCTGAAATTACTTGGAATTTACTTAGATTGCGTCTCGTGGGTATAATCGGGAGTGAGATTAATCTACGAAAGCGAGTGGGTGACGTGTTTTTGTGTTTCTTTTATTTTTCAGGAAAGATTCATCATCCTTAGGATTTTTGGTACGAGAAAAAGAGCATATACTTTTGTTTATGCTTAGATTATGTTGAGTATTGGTAGGAAGCTGCATGCAGGCCCAGATATCTTTTTATAGTCCAGAGTCCCGAAATCTACCACAAGTCGTATTTTCTTCTAAAGTGTATTATTTTTGTGATCACCCTTGAGTATTTGAAATTTTATGTGGGAATTATCTTTGAGATCTCTCTTGAATATTTGGAAGTTTAAGTGAATTGTTTTTTGAGATCTCTCTTGAGTACTAGAAAGTTTAAATTGTATCATTTTGAGATCATTCCATATGTTTATAATTTTTGGGGTTATTTTGACAAACTCTCTAATTTTTTGATAACTCGATTTTACTTTTATAATTGGAATTTACACTGATGCTTGATTTAATTTCAATGATTAGATTTTCCTTTGTGATCTTAAGTTGATAATAATTTGACTTGGTATGATTAATTTCATTTGATTTGAGAAATTATCGGAATATTTTGATAATTCGGTTCGTTGAAATATAAGTAACGAGTGTAAATTTGTTTATTTTGCTTTGGTCCTTAAAATTAAACTTAAATTTAAACTCAAAAAGTTTCATTTATCATCCCTCTCCCTAAAGAATTTTTTTCAAAGTCCCGACCCTAGTGCGTTGAGCCGAACCCACTCTTTCTCCCTTTTGGAGAAAGAACTTCAAAATTTCAAAAAACATCAATTTTTTTTTCTTTAAGTAATAATACCCCTGATTGGTGGAAAGCCGCTCTCCCGTCGAATCACAAAGGGGGTGGTTCTTACACGGTTACACCAGGGTTTCTATGCATCTATGTTTCAACGATATTTTACACAATTCGAATAACTTAATCATTGAATTTTTTTCCAAATTTCCATTCAGTTAATTTGAAATAACGATTCCGATATATGGACAGAAAATCTCATGAATTTTCGACACACTGTATCTGTCGAACGGATCTGAATTTTGAAAACTTGAATGAGAAAAAATTGTTGCGTTTGAGGATAAGAAGAAACAGTAGAAATTGCGAAAATCAAATACTTACCTTGTATTTCAGTAGTCAAATTATGTAGAACTGATGGAATTGCCAAATGGCGTATAATTTCGAATAATTCAGGGAGCATAAAATGATACTGGATCGAAATAATGCTGATCAATATAGACTTCTGAATTCATATTAATGGTGTTGATACCTTCTTTGTTGCAGACGGGTCTCAGTACGTGAGAAACAGGATTTATGCGGGAAGATGAGCAACAGAACTGTTGATTTGCGGATCAAGTTTCCGCATTAAACGCAAGCAAGAATCCGAAAAGTACTTCATCAGACGGGTACGACACCCTTCTAGAAATCCGCCCACGAAAGGTGGGAAAAGATAATCGTTGATTGTCTCTGAAAACGTAAAAGTCACAGTAGCTGGAGAAAAGGGTCCCTGTTTGCTCCGGTTCGGTTGTAGGAAGATTTAAGAAGAACTTCAGAGTTAGGTCCCAAAGCGGAGACGGAAAATGTGCTATTCGGGGAATAGTGAAGTGTTGAATCGGTAGTTAAAGGTTGATAATTAATTGAAATATCTACATCTCGTCGATGTTCTCGCGTTATAGGAGGTACGTCGCGAAAAACCGGGACTGGAGTAAACAGTTTGAAGACTGCATGAAAGTCCAGAGTCCTGAAATCTCCCGAAGTGTTGATACTCTGATTTCGTTTTGCTAGGAAAAGTGGACCAATAATTGTGAAAATTTATTCTTCGACGTGATTGATTCATAGACAGTGGGTGAAACCGGTTTTTTTATTTTCGTCTCAATATACATCTGAAGTTTGATCTGAAAGTGTTTCATTTACCACTCTTCGCCCTGAAGAATTCTAAACACTAATTTCTGCCCCTAGTGCGTCGGGCCGTATCCACATTTTCTCCCTTAAGGAGAAAGATCTTCAAAATTGTTTACATCATTATCCTTCTCCTTTTCTTCAGGTAATAACACCCCTTGAATGTTGAGAAGCCGCTCTTTCGTCGAATCTCAAAGGGGGTGTTTATTAAATTTCTGTAGTTCATAGTTTTTCAATGTCTTCGATGAATTCATGTGACTCAATGAATAATATTTCAAGAAATCGGCAGGATAAAAATCGGTTATTCTCATGACATCTCCATCATTTGTTCTTGGTATTCGGTGGCTTGAGAGTTGAGTGAAAAATTCTAATTATTATGAGCGGAAAACTACATTTCTGATTATAAAGTTATAAATCGGATCTCATTATCTTATTTCCTTTTACGGGGGCAGCCCTGCGAAATATATTTATTATTCAAAGTTGAAAAAATATAGTCAATATCATAGTAACTATCCAAGATTCTACTGCTAATTCTAATTCTAAGATAAGCATCTATTCATGAGTGATGAAAGTATGATGTATAATTTTTGCACGTTTTATGAATAAAATAGCATAAAATATCTCATCTTAATCAAGGAAATAATTTTGATGTTTATTATTCACGTAGATGAGGTTCACCAAACAGACAATAATCTCAATTGCACAATTGCATTGGAAAATTTGTTATGTTATTGAACAAATCGTCGAAGACTCATATGTTTAAAAAAGTTTTGGAAAACGAGCGTTACGTTCCGATTGCACTTCTTCGACTATTTTCAGAATTCGTTCATTTAGTCACGAATTTCTTGCTTTGGCTTACATTTCAAATCAGAAATTAGATGAGACTCAGTAGAACGTAACACTTAGTTTCTCAAATTTTCGTCAATAACCCATTTATACATTATGTTCATGTTCAAGTCAGGCACATACAAAAAAGAGTTTCAGAGGAAGAAGAAAACCAATGACAGAACCAGATGATTACAAAAAGTTCCTTCTTTCAGAACTACGAGATCTATGAAGTATCCTTGATCTGAGCGGAAAATATGTCGGACTTCTTGACTAATTTCCTGACAGGCCCTCCCTCTAATTCCAAATATGAATCACAATCTGAAGACAGTTTTGAGAAAAGACAACATGAAATTTATAACCTGGAGTAAAATCACTTCTGACAAATTGTTCTTCACTAAACTGAAGGACAAAATTTCTAAGAAATGGAAATCGTATCTATTTTACAAGATGAATCGTTTGCATTGCCAACAATGTTATATAGGAACAACTAGACTGCATATTTGTAAGAGAATATTCGATCACAAATACTCTGTTAAGCATCCGACAACAAAACGGCCCTAGTCTATCACCATCTTAGTACAGGACACATGTTCAATTTTGATCTCGATAACATTGAGATTGTGCACAAGGAGAAAAATTATAAAAAAAGATTCTTTGCCGAGATGTTTTATATTGAAAAGCATAATTCTGTAAATTATAGGACGAACACGGACGATTTGAGTAAAATTTATTGTAAATCAATTTGTAAGTGTTGAATTACTTGTTTTTCCGAGTTTAATTGCTGGTTTGTATGTTGTTTGTAGTAGGCCAATGTGGTGTATAAGCCATAAGAACACGGAAGATAGGATTATGACAGCTGACCTTGTTGTTGAGAGATGTGAATATGGATAATTGTTTTTCTTTTTATGTATTGTTCTAGAAAGTTCCATTTAGGTGACAATCTTAGGTCTGATCCGGTTTCCAATGTCTGTATGATGTCGAAACATTTTGATATTCCATATTTTTGTAACAGTGTTTATTTCGGTAATCTTTATTGCGTGTGTGGTTTGCCATATTTGTTTTTACAATGTCTTGTTACTTTTTTCAGTCTGAAGAAGAGATAAATCCAATCTCGAAACTGTCGTGATTTAAATAATTTATGAATAAATCAATTTGCCAAATCACCACTTGTATGATTTCTATGACTATTGTTCCTGGCAATCTGAGCGTTGTAACATTCCAAGAAAATGTAGAAATGGATGGCGAGAACGTTACCTTGATGGCTGAAATAGAGTTCCCCATTGACCCGACTTTTTTATTCATTTCGTAACCTACATTTTTCCTATTTGTATTAGAGTGAGTTATTATTACCTCACAACATTGGTTTATAGAGACTATTAGGGATCAAACTCAGTTGAATAATGGATATATTATTTTATGGGATTAGATAATAGTTTATTCTCAAACTAGTTGCAGAATGGGCTCCTATTCCAATACGAATGCGAGATTCAAAAACGAGCGACGAAGGAGCGAGTTTTCGAACGCATGAGTGTTGTGAAACCAATGAATGAGCCAAATCGGGCAAGTCGGAGTGTACAGGGTCAAAAGTTTGATGAGTAAATGTTTTCTCTTCCATGTTTTTCTCTCTGTTTGAGTTGGTCCATTTTTTTTATAATTCTACACTCAGTACAATTCATTTGTCTTCCAAATTGACAGTTTTTTTTAATGTTTTCTGGATGTTTCTTTATTGATGGAGGAAGTATTTAATTTGCGAAAATTGTTAGTCAACCTATTGTTTTTTTGTACATACAAGTTATTTTTTGAATTACTCTTCACCATCGATTTCGATCCACAAAAAATGTCCTCATCACCAGATGGGGTGCAAATTTTTTATTCTAATACTTTCACCACATCTGTATTAAAAACGGCTCTAACGTAGGTAACCACGTATTTCATACTACCTAGTGATACAAGGTTGACTTTCATTTTATGTTTGTTTCGATCAAGGCCGGGATCCAAAAATCAAACGCAGTACAGAATTGAACAGAGAATTCAAAAATATATAAATATACAGGGTATTTCATTCGAAATATCGAAGTTTACATTCCGCTTGAAAATATTTTACAATTTGATTTCATGTTCTCTGAAACAAAAATACTGAATCTCGAATTTGTATCAAAATTTCTTCCTCGAATACGTCTAATGAAACACTCAAAAAATCTCCATGTATATTCACTCAGTCGTTTATATACAGGGTATATTTTAAGGTGAGGCTTTTCTTTTGACAGGTGATAGAATTAACTGAAATAAGTCATTTTACCGAAAATTTCCTACATGAAATGTTCAATTTGAAAAATTTATAAGAAAGCGGCAAAATGGACTTGTTCCATACGAATTGTATAAATGTATTTCAAACAAAGACGCTTGGATTACACTCAGAAAAACAAATATCCCACCAAAACGGATCGACTTCGGACCTATGCCATAATTTTGTACCCATTTTGTACCAATTTGTACCGGCTTAAAAAAATTTTGTACCCCAACCGTTTCCGAGATATCGACCCCCTCTAGGTGGTGTGCCAACTTAACGTTAAGTTGGCACACCACTCTGCAAGAATTGATCGTATCGAATTCAAACAAAAACTGCAATTTTGTACCCATTTTGTACCCTCCTGAACCACTTTTATTTCTTCTCTAGGATCTACCGTTCCCGAGATATGGGATTTTGAAAAAAAAAATTTTTTCAAACATTTTGGGATTTTTACTCCATAATTTTGTACCCATTTTGTACCAATTTGTACCACCTTTAAAAAATTTTGTACCCCAACCGTTCCCGAGATATCGACCCCCTCTAGGTGGTGTGCCAACTTAACGTTAAGTTGGCACACCACTCTGCAAGAATTGATCGTATCGAATTCAAACAAAAACTGCAATTTTGTACCCATTTTGTACCCTCCTGAACCACTTTTATTTCTTCTCTAGGACCTACCGTTCCCGAGATATGGGATTTTGAAAAAAAAAATTTGTTCAAACATTTTGAGATTTTTACTCCATAATTTTGTACCCATTTTGTACCAATTTGTACCACCTTTAAAAAATTTTGTACCCCAACCGTTCCCGAGATATCGACCCCCTCTAGGTGGTGTGCCAACTTAACGTTAAGTTGGCACACCACTCTGCAAGAATTGATCGTATCGAATTCAAACAAAAACTGCAATTTTGTACCCATTTTGTACCCTCCTGAACCACTTTTATTTCTTCTCTAGGACCTACCGTTCCCGAGATATGGGATTTTGAAAAAAAAATTTTTTTCAAACATTTTGAGATTTTTACTCCATAATTTTGTACCCATTCTGTACCAATTTGTACCACCTTTAAAAAATTTTGTACCCCCACCGTTTCCGAGATATCGACCCCCTCTAGGTGGTCTGCCAACTTAACGTTAAGTTGGCACACCACTCTGCAAGAATTGATCGTATCGAATTCAAATAAAAACTGCAATTTTGTACCCATTTTGTACCCTCCTGAACCACTTTTATTTTTTCTCTAGGACCTACCGTTCCCGAGATATGAGATTTTGAAAAAAAAATTTTTCGAACATTTTGAGATTTTTACTCCATCATTTTGTACCTATTTTGTACCAATTTGTACCACCTTTAAAAAAATTTGTACCCTCACCGTTTACAAGATATCGACCCCCTCTGTGTGTACTGCTAACGTTCAGCAAGCGCTCATATTGCGAGGGTTGATCGGATCGAATTAGAACAAAAGCTATCATCTTGTACTCGTTTTGTGTCAATTTCAATCACCTTGAATTCATTTTGAACCCCCCACGGTTTTCAAGAACTACTATTGTGTACCAATTTGTAACATCTTCATTGCATCTTCATACAGAAGAACGAATACAGTGCAACAAAAGTGTCGAGTATTAATATATCTATTTTCAAGACATTTTACAATATATTTTATCGTAAGTAAGTATACAAGAAGTTGTATTTGATTTTGATTTTATGATACTATTGTAATCACATCCTTCAGGTCATCAAAATTTTGCCACTGCTTATTCGGCGCAAAGAAAATGAAGGAGGAAGAGTTAGTTTTGACGATTTTGAGGTGAATGAACACATTTTCTTCAATTTATACACTTTGAGTAACTTTTTTGAAAGAAAACTAAATTCAAACCCAAAAAGTCTCAAAATAAAGAATAAAATATTTCGACTTCGTGGATGCATTGGTTTTCGAGGCATTCTGCTAAAAGTGTAGGACACTTCGAAGCCTTTTGCTTACGCCTCAATAACCAGTGGCAAAATTTTGATGACCTGAAGGATGGAGTTAACACAGTATCAGGAAATTCAGATATTAAAATACAACTCATTGTATATACAATAACAACGACATCTTGAATATTAATATATTATTCTATGCCCTTTTGTTTCACTTTTCGTCCCCTTTTCCTACGTCTTTTCACTTCGGCTTCCTAACGAGAAGCCGAAGTATTTTTCTTATTATTTTTCTTCCATCGACTTTCTATAGAAAGATAGCCACAATATTCATTATGGAGCAAAAATACAAAATATGATTGGGATTGGAAAATACAAAATCCGTTTAACCGAGCAGACAAACCAACTTTCAGGATCCCACACACCGGCGCGAATTTTTTCACAGTGTTAGATTTCTACCAATGGGCGAGCAGCAACTTGACCGATGCTGCTCTGCTATTGCTTCACGCCGGTGTGTGGAATGCTTTAAGCTCCTATCCTACATACGGAAGTGCGACATCTCAGAAAATGTAAGTCCTAGACAAAAAAGAATGCTGCGTTTGTCGGCACGAGGTAATTTCAATCTGGTAACAAAACAAAATGGTTCCTGGTTTTTGAATTATTGATCATGAATAAGAACACCAGTGGCGACTCGTGGACGTAAGTAGCGTTTACACATTTCAATAAAAGCTATTGATTTTATTGAATGAGAAGATACCACATAATTCACTACTGTATACTGTGTAAGAAAATAAAATCTTTACTTCTTTCTTTGCAGCAAAAATACCGATAAACGCATCGTTGAAATATGGTAAAAGGTAAAATTTCAAATTGTAAAAATTTAAAGGTGGTACAAATTGGTACAAAATGGGTACAAAATTATGGAGTAAAAATCTGAAAATGTTTGAAAAAAAATTTTTTTTCAGAATCCCATATCTGGGAACGGTAGGTCCTAGAGAAAAAATAAAAGTGGTTCAGGCGGGTACAAAATGGGTACAAAATTGCAGTTTTTGTTTGAATTCGATACGATCAATTCTTGCAGAGTGGTGTGCCAACTTAACGTTAAGTTGGCAGACCACCTAGAGGGGGTCTATATCTCGGAAACGGTGGGGGTACAAAATTTTTTAAAGGTGGTACAAATTGGTACAAAATGGGTACAAAATTATGGAGTAAAAATCTCAAAATGTTTGAAAAAATTTTTTTTTTCAAAATCCCATATCTCGGGAACGGTAGGTCCTAGAGAAAAAATAAAAGTGGTTCAGGAGGGTACAAAATGGGTACAAAATTGCAGTTTTTGTTTGAATTCGATACGATCAATTCTTGCAGAGTGGTGTGCCAACTTAACGTTAAGTTGGCAGACCACCTAGAGGGGGTCTATATCTCGGAAACGGTGGGGGTACAAAATTTTTTAAAGGTGGTACAAATTGGTACAAAATGGGTACAAAATTATGGAGTAAAAATCTCAAAATGTTTGAAAAAATTTTTTTTTTCAAAATCCCATATCTCGGGAACGGTAGGTCCTAGAGAAAAAATAAAAGTGGTTCAGGAGGGTACAAAATGGGTACAAAATTGCAGTTTTTGTTTGAATTCGATACGATCAATTCTTGCAGAGTGGTGTGCCAACTTAACGTTAAGTTGGCACACCACCTAGAGGGGGTCGATATCTCGGGAACGGTAGGGGTACAAAATTTTTTAAAGGTGGTACAAATTGGTACAAAATGGGTACAAAATTATGGAGTAAAAATCTCAAAATGTTTGAAAAATTTTTTTTTTCAAAATCCCATATCTCGGGAACGGTAGGTCCTAGAGAAAAAATAAAAGTGGTTCAGGAGGGTACAAAATGGGTACAAAATTGCAGTTTTTGTTTGAATTCGATACGATCAATTCTTGCAGAGTGGTGTGCCAACTTAACGTTAAGTTGGCACACCACCTAGAGGGGGTCGATATCTCGGGAACGGTAGGGGTACAAAATTTTTTAAAGGTGGTACAAATTGGTACAAAATGGGTACAAAATTATGGAGTAAAAATCTCAAAATGTTTGAAAAAAATTTTTTTTTTCAAAATCCCATATCTCGGGAACGGTAGCTCCTAGAGAAGAAATAAAAGTGGTTCCGGAGGGTACAAAATGGGTACAAAATTGCAGTTTTTGTTTGAATTCGATACGATCAATTCTTGCAGAGTGGTGTGCCAACTTAACGTTAAGTTGGCACACCACCTAGAGGGGGTCGATATCTCGGGAACGGTTGGGGTACAAAATTTTTTAAAGGTGGTACAAATTGGTACAAAATGGGTACAAAATTATGGAGTAAAAATCCCAAAATGTTTGAAAAAAATTTTTTTTTCAAAATCCCATATCTCGGGAATGGTAGATCCTAGAGAAGAAATAAAAGTGGTTCAGGAGGGTACAAAATGGGTACAAAATTGCAGTTTTTGTTTGAATTCGATACGATCAATTCTTGCAGAGTGGTGTGCCAACTTAACGTTAAGTTGGCACACCACCTAGAGGGGGTCGATATCTCGAAAACGGTTGGGGTACAAAATTTTTTAAAGCCGGTACAAATTGGTACAAAATGGGTACAAAATTATGGCATAGGTCCGAAGTCGATCCGTTTTGGTGGGCTGTCAACTTAACGTACCTGTTTCACTATACGTCCCAACAAATATTTTTCAAAAGTTATGTTTTGGTTTCTTACAGCATTGACATCTTGATACTAAGAAATCATTTATATTTGATGAATTAGACATTAGATTACTCCAAAGATACTATTTCTTTATATTGATAGCATGTATGTCAATACAAATAACCAGATTTAGGGAATATGAAAGATTTCTTCACTGTTATTGAATGATTGTTAATATAGAAAATAATCAATTAGGAATTAATGTTTTAGAATTCATGAATACATTGTATTCTTTATAGTTAAGAAATCAAATATTTGTTGTGATTATCTCATGTTAAACAGTTAACAAGTTTTTTAATATCAAACAAATAGCATTATTATTTCTAAAAGAGTACTTTTAACTATAGACTTTCTTTTAGTGTCCTCCAAGAATCATACAAAATAGAAAAATGTTTGTGGGACTACGACCAAATAACAAGAATGACTTCTAAATCATATATTCGTCGACGTTTCGCAGATTATTTCGTCTGCTTCCTCAGGCCTAAAAGTTAAAATCCTAATTAGACATCACTTATACAAATCACATGAACAACGCAATAAAATACCTCCATATAAGCCAGAAGTACAAAGATCTTCAAAATCAGCATGAAACAAGTCGAAATCGGACATCAAGAATAAAAACCTCCACCCTAATTCAAAGCACATACAGTTTAAAAATGTTTTGAAAAAACAATTTTTTGATCAAAAATGAAAGTAGTGGTATCAAAGAGTAAATACTCTATTTACTCTTTGGTGGTATTTCACTGTCGATGTTTCCATCTCCAGATGCCAGACTCGAGTCAAGCTCAACAGGGTCTTCTTATTTCCCCGCTAATTTTCCAATCCCGTTCCCTTGGCAATGGTTTTCGCTAGATCTCGTTAATCCATTCATGCGCGTCACTAATTAGATGACGAGGCATTTCGCTATTGAAATCTCTTTATTCAGTAAGTTACAGCCGCTGGGATTTACATTTTACAAAGAGGCCGCCCTGCTCCGCCCATGAATTGACAATTATAAACATAAATATAAAAACTGACAAAATACAGATCAACAAGATTGTTCAAACAAGACAGTCCAATTGAAGACTTTCACGAGCGACACTAAGTGACTCACTCCCAAACTGCACCAGCGGGGAGACGTTTCCTCTGCGTAGGATGCCAGAGGTAGCAGGTTAGTTGGACTATGACCACGTGCGCCGCGCAAAATCACTATGAATGTGCCAGCCGCCACGTAATGCTGTAATAATCAGCTCTAGTTTATTCGGATGTGTATTTATGCCAAGCGAGTCCATGGTGTTATTATGGTCGCGGCACCACATCCCGCGCGCACCGACTATAAGGGGCAGCACCCGCACCTGCTGACCGGCGTATCTCGGAGTTTCTAGGAGTCTAGGACCGATACGAATTCTGGTTGGTCATATACGAGCCGCTTGATCTCGTAGGTCTCGGATAGGTTTCGCGGGCCTTCCCAGGACACCAAGACGTCTAGTACCACCGCCAGCTCCTCATTGGATATGATGAGGTCCAGCTTCTTAAGCTGTCCACGACTGTCTCGGATGTGTGATTCATCTTCCACAGTCCATCCTTTCCGTAGGACCATACTCTTGATACGTTGGACCACAAAGTTATGCCTCCTTATCCTGAGGGTATGGCCGACCGGGCATTTCTGCAGCACATGTGAGAGGCTCTCAACTCTACCGCAGCCTGCCCTGCATTTCCCCTCTTCTGGGGGCGTTGTATGGAAGGCCCTTGGTTAGCAGGCAGTTTAGTCTGAGCTGTATAGCCTTTATGAATTCTTCTCCCTTCCAGAACCTGGGGGGGCTGTTTATGTATGCATTTTCCGCAGAATCGTTGGCAAACTGCATAGTCCCACCTCCGTAGAATGACTCCTCTAGCGCGTTGCCGTTCTTACGATCGATCTGCTCTTTTGTGGTGGCATCTAGCTTAATTATCCTTTTAATTCTTTGGAACCATCCATCGGCTTCGCTCAGAAGTGTTCGGAAGCCTATACATGTTGTTGACAGATTTCTGCACCTCCGCTCAATTATTACCGGTATTTTCCTGGTGAATGAGAAGACTCCAAGACCGCCCATTTTGGATGGGAAATATATTGACCTGTCGATAATATGAGTTGGGAGGTGCAGAATTTCTTTTATGCGGATTATGATTCTCCTATCTACTTCCCGTAGTATTCCGCTGTTTATGGAGGGGTTCTGCATCGAGTGTATGTACTGCGGAATCAAGTATGTTTTCATGATGTACAACTTTTGTTGTGGTTTGAGCGGTGATTTCTTAATTCAACTTAGCTGTTCTGGTAGTTCCTTCGTGGAGCACTTGATGGCGCCAGTAGCCGTTAATTTTTGCCCGAGGTACTTGAATGTGTGTGAAACGTCCACCGGCCTAATCGGCTTCCCGTTGACATTGTATAGTGGGGTGTTTATTATAAAGATTTTCTTTTTGGAACGGAGAGTCCTGGCCGTAAGTGACTCGCACTTATCTACGTTGAGGCTAAGGCCCCGCTGTTCGATGAACTCAGCGGCCACCTTCAACAGTCCCTGAGCACCCGCCACCGTATCAGCCATCAAGATGATATCGTCGGCGTAGGCTAGATCTGACGATCTGAATTCACCGAGAGTCAATCCTCTCGCCCTCTGCAGCTTCTCCATTAGTTCGTCCATCACTATATTAAAGAGTATTGGAGACAATGGATCCCCTTGTTTGAGACCCCTCTTGATCTCTACAGTGGCCGCCTCCTCCCCAAGGCCGGATATTGTTGTATGGCTTCTCTTCAGGTTCTCCATAATGTAATTGCTCGTTTTATCGTCGACTTTGAACCTGTGTAGGGTGCGCCTCACGGATTCGTGAGAAACGGTGTCGAAGGCCTTCTTCAGATCCAACGTTATTAGCACAAATCCCTTGCCAACTTTTCTTTTTCTTTTGGTGACTGTCTGAACTGTGATGTTGTTCGCCAGACAGCCGTCCACATCTGAGAAGCCTCGTTGCGTATCGTTCAGGCGTATAGTCTTTAGCCTGTCTGCCAACAGCCGATTGATCAATCTAAGCAGGATGGAGGAGATAGCGATCGGCCTCCAGTTGTCGACATTCTCGAGGTTTGATGGGCCTTTGGGGATGAGGGTGGTTCTTGATTGCTTTAGGTTTGTAGGGACATATTGTGTGTAAAGTATGATGTTGTATAGCAGTTCCAGTTTAACTCTCGGGATCTTGTTTAGTGCGTGTGTCGTGATACCGTCTGGTCCCAGCGATGTTTTCGGGGCTCCGCCTATCAGGGCATCTATTTCCTCCGACGTGATGGCTTTGTATAGACCCAGCGTTTCTGTACTTTCGTTTGTAATCGGTTGCTGGTCCCTCTGTGACTCGGAGCCCAGTATGGATTCATAGGTGTTTTTAATTTTTTCGTTGGAGGGACGCCGTGCCTCGTTCTGGCTATACAAAGATCTTCCGGAGATAGTGTCCTGTGCCAGCTGCTTCCTGTATTTCTGGAGGGCGTGTTGTGCACATCCATAGTCGTAGACTCTCCTTTTCTTCTTAGGCATGTTCGTTGGTGGAGTTGGTCGGCTTTCCGAGGGCGTCCATATTTCTGGGCGAGCTGTTCCGTCCAGTGGTCTATTGACGACCTGTAGCCTGGAGACAGACATCTCTCGCCAGCTCCACGTCCTCCCGATCCTCGAGCCGTGGACTTATTTCCACTATATGCCTTCGGATCGGTTCCATTTCTTCGAGGTACAGGTCCCCGATACCTTGTTCCGCAGGTGTTGGGGTAACATATGAGGGGGCCAGGATGGCCGTCGACGCGCGCTCTGTCGGAGTCCCGAGGCCCCCATCGGGACGTAAGGGGCTATTGCCAGCTATTGACGGCGTTGAAAGGAAGCTCGCGACCCGCGCAGCAGACAGACGCCCTCGGAGGGGTGAGACCTCTTCTCTCTCGGGGGTGGTAGGTCTGTGTTCAAATGTCTCCTCGTGGAATGTCGCGGTCTCCAAGCCCGGGCTATTATCTGATATTCGATATGTGAGACATTTCCGTGTCTTCCATCTGATGTGCTGCTCACACTCTCGATGACGGCATCTATCTGAGGTGTTATTCGCTCCCTTTATCATCCGCTCCATTTCGTATTTTGCCACGAGTTCTTCACAGTGGGGCGTCTGTCTTTTCTTTTTTACGCCCTCTCTGGGTCTGCCGGTGAGCTGAGTCAGCCTCATCATCAGCTCCGTGCCTCCATATTCGGCTTCCTCTCTTGCCATGTCTTCTATAGTTCTTCCTCGGTCCACTTCGGCTGGTGGCTTCGGGAGGCATATTCGCCTGCCATGTCCTCATCGTATGCCGCGGGGTGCACCTGTTTAAAGTGCTGACGCATACACGGATATGTTGGAAAGTCCCTGTCACACACAGGGCAGGTCGTGCTTTGCTGTCCTGGCTGCCCAGAACAGAACCTTCTCTGTTGGGCCTTGAGGTTCTGTACGGAGCTGTATATTTTTCCGCATCTGCACTTGGTGTTGGTGTCTGGGGGGGCGGTGGTATATATGTATTAAATCTACGGATGTGTGGTTGTGTTTTGTGAACCTCCAGAGAAGTAAACGATTGAACATTGATACTAAAGTTGATGCCGAATTGAAGCTAAGGCAAACTTACAACCCAATAATTACCCACAAGCCAAGACTACAGTAGTGAAAATAAGATATTTCGAACTTTTGACTGCCGGTAAGACCGAAATTATTGGGATTTCACGGAGACAATCAGCATCTGGTATAATAAATCTTTAATCATAAAGGAGTGTACACAGTGGAGGATGTCTGGAAAGGAAGGAGAAATCACATCAAAACAGGTCCTGAAAGAAATTATTGATTCGAAAACGGAAATAAAAACTTCAATATCTGATAGTGAAAGGGAATTAACAGCTGAGGAAGAAGGTGCAAGTGTTGGGAGAAGAAAAACAAAACTTGCAGAACAAGGTGGAAATACTCGAAAAGAATAATAGAAAAAATAACATCGTTGTCTTCGGAATCGATAAGCCTGATTTCGAAATCACACCGGAATTTCTCGTTCAAGAAAAAAACCAAGTACTAGAAACCAACATTTCTCCATCGGATATAAACAATTGTTATAAACTTGGCAAATCAGAAAGTTCACCAATGAACATAGAATTTATATCATATCAAGAAAAACAGGATATATTCTCCAAGGTAAAAAGACTCAAGGGAACTGGAATAGCAATTGCAAACGATCTGACAAGTCAACAGCGTGAAGAACTGAAAATTTTGGGGAAACATTTTAATGAAAACTTTTCAGGAATTTGGACAATACTTTATTTTCTCAAATATTATTCAATGTGCCGACGTTTCGGAGGCGAGTTCCTCCTTCTTCAGGGCTAAAAGACAAACGAACACTCAACAAAACAATAACAAAGACAGCCTCCAAAAACCAACCTTAAGAATATTAAGTTTTTCGAGAAAACAATAAAAAGAAATAATCTCTCATAAATACAGACTATAAAACATTCACAAATATGTATATTATATCGTCGTTGGAAATAAAACAGAAGTGTCGAAATAAACAGAAAAAAAAGGGGGGGAAGATTGAACTGTCAAGCATCACAATCACAGAAATAAATAGATACATCTCATTTTTCTTTACTTTTCTTTAAGCTACATTCCGCGTGTTCCTCCCTGCACCCAATCACGTCGTGTCCAATAAAACATCATAAAAATAGCTGTGGTTATTGACGTCCTCTCTGAAATTCACGGTGTTGTTGCCCCTAATGGAAATCATCTCACTGATGTTTCTTTTGTAACCATTACTCTCAACATCCAGTATTTCCACATCCTCGTAGTTGAAATTGTGGCCCTCGCCGAATACATGATATGTTAGGGCAGTCTTATCCTTGTTGTTTACGTTCCTTGTATCATATTTGTGCTGTTTTATTCTATCTTTCAAATACTGTCGAGTTTGTCTAATGTAACTACTGTCACAATCCAAGCATGGAATCTTATAAACTACAGATGACATTAATTCTTTTTTGGTGGCTTCCTTCAATCTTGAGAAGAATCTGTTGGTGGTAGAGATGTTGTAGAAGGCACATGTGCAATTCAATTCTCCGAGAATCTTTTGAATCTTGTAAGATAGGCCCTCGATAAAGGGGAACCTGTGAAAAGATCTCTTGCTAACTTCTGAGGACTCTGTGGTGGATCTTGATGTATTCTCTTCTCTCTTATTCTGGATTTTACTGATAGATCTCTTTATGAGGTACATGGGATAGTTGTTTTGTGTGAGAATATTCTTTACTCTCCTCAAATTCGCCCTATGATATTCTCCGTCACTCAATTTTAACGCTCTATTGATCAAATTATTCACCACGTTTATCTTTTGTGTGGTGCTATGGTTGCTGAAAAAATTCATTAGCCTGTTCGAGTTGCTAGGTTTAAAGTACCAACATGTCTTGAGACTGTTGTTCTCCTTCTTGATTAGTATATCTAGGAACGGAATTGAGTCATTTTCCTGTACTTCCATTGTGAACTTAAGTTTATCATCATAAGAATTAAATAGATCTAGAAGTTGTTGTTTTTTGTTGTTAGGTATGATAAGAAAGGTGTCATCTACATACAGCTTGATCATCGGGATGTAGACATTTAGAGCAGTCGAGATCAAACACGAAAGAGATCATACATAAGAGGCGATAAGTTGATTGTTGAAGAGAAGAAATTTACTGCAAGAGAGGGAGGGAGCGAGTGCGAAGAAGAAGTATACCTACACTGAAGACAATATCAAAACTCCGAGAGTCAAAGAAGCAGAGCAGGCGAGCCATTCTGGTTCTATACCAAAGAACAAAACTCAAAAAGAAAATCCTGAAAAATATATTACACGTAAAAGGTTGGAAACATCAAAACAAACAAAAATTAAAAAAGTAAGTCAACATCAATAATTTTGAAAAATAAACATTCGCACTATATATCTTTACATTAAGTATCACCTTTGGGATTTCACGATGAATCAATTCATCAGGGATTATGAGTTTACGTAACATATGACCCTGTTGTTGTGGAGAACATCGATAACATTGGGAATTATAACTTGAATGAAAAATTCAACATTTTACATATGAATATCCGAAGCATAACAAATATTTTATTGAATTCAGCACTTCTTTGGAATATTTGACCCAAGATTACGAGATTATTGTATTGTCTGAGACATTCCAGATAGAAAATTTAAATCCATTCATTATAAGCGGCTTCAATTGCATTTACAATGGCGGAACATATAATAAGAACGATGGAGTAATTGCATATATCAAAGAGAATATAGATTTCGATTATAATTTATTCAATATACACAGTTGGAAAAATATCGGTCCGAGGAACAAAATAATAGCAAACTATTCTTTCACAAAGTTTCGGCACTTTATTGTGCCTTCCTCAGGTGTCAGAATATTAAAAGTTTCAATCTTTTCATTCTGTGACTGTGACTATTACCTGGAACGAGATTCTTTTGATATTATTCAATATAAGTGAAACAAAGGCAACGGAAATTTCAATTAAAAAAGAAGATAACACTAGAGTCAATATCACAGCGGTTTAAAGGTCTCCACAACAATGCCCTAAACTTTTCAACCAAAGCTTATTCCAACACTTATAGAATTTCTTATGTCCAGAACACATCATAGTTGGCGATATAAATATTTATATCTGAAGCTGCGTCTAGATGTGCGAGCCGAACCTATCGCGAACCGCTCGCGAACCAATAGCGACAATTATTTGGACGGCATGTCGAACCTCCATAGAGCCGCTCCCAAACCGTTCACGCCGAACCATCGATAGTCGGATTCTTTAGCTGCGTCTAGATGTGCGAGCCGAACCTATCGCGAACCGCTCGCGAACCAATAGCGACAATTATTTGGACGGCATGTCGAACCTCTATAGAGCCGCTCGCAAACCGTTCGCGCCGATCCATCGATAGTCGGATCCTTTCACGAACCCAACGCGAGCCCAGTGTAAGTTCGTTAATCCGTCGGTATTGGTTCGCCAGCGGATCGCAAGTGTGTACGTGAAATTAACGAACATGACACGAACACTTCGCGAACGGATCGCGATAGGTTCGGCTCGCACATGTATACGCAGCTTTTCACGAACACAACGCGAGCCCACTGTAAATTCGTAAGCCGTCGTTGGTATTGGTTCGCGAGCGGATCGCAAGTGTGTACGTGAAATTAACGAACATGACACGAACACTTCGCGAGCGGTTTATCCTATGAAGATTACGTGGAGGAGTACAAAAACACTATGCACACTTTTGGATTTATGTCAATCATGAACAAATGTACAAGACCTACAAGCGGCAGCTGTATTGACCACTTTTACGTCAAAGGCTCAAACCCAAATAAAACACCACATAATGTTGATGGCTTCATTCTTAATTATTTGGTTACCGATCACCATCCGATAATGATATCTTGCGACATAACAAATAAAATAAAAAAAATCAGAACTATAAATAAAGAAAAATATTACATAAATTACCAAAGACTTAAGCATGGCCTAAAAAATGAATCATGGCAGGCACTGTATGCTGGAGCGGACACAGATTCGGTTACTGAAGCTCTCATGGATATTCTCATAAAGCCGGACTCCCACTACTCGTATATTTGGCAAATATTTGCCACTTGCCTATATTTGGCATGTAGTGAGAGTGGTTCACTCGGCCAATACTTGTCAATCTTGTCATTCAAATTCGAAACTTCATCTACTTGCCAAGTACGCAAATAATTGTGTACTTGCCAAATATACGAGTAGTGGGAGTCCGCCTTAAGGCATATTCGAGAGAATACGAAAAGGGTAAAGAAACGAAAATCTTGGTTAACACCATCTCTACTTGAATTAATAAACAAAAGAAATAATATGTATATGGAACTCATATAGAAACGAATACTTGAATGAAAAAGAATATTCTGAACTGAAAAATCGGTACATAAACTCATCGATGACGCAAAGAAACAAGATCTACAAAAAGGACCCCGCACTTTTACTACGGGAAATGGCGTTCCGTCAAATTTTCTAAAATTTTGGTATAATGTAGTACTCGACATACTGATCAAAAGTGTCCATGGCCCCAACTCAATCCTATGACTAGTTTTTGAGATACAGGGCGTTGCAGTTGAGAATTACCCACTATTACCACGCCCGTATCTCGGAACAGAATCGAATGAACTTCAATTTTTCTCAAGAAACATCACATCCCCAAGGAGCAAGCATATAGAGGAATATGACCGAAAATCGTTACGAATACAGGGTTATCCATAATTGAATGCATGCCCGATTTTGAAAGTATAAAATATGTCAATTCCAGAGCGAAAACGTTCGCAAAATGTACTATGTATTATTACACTAGATATGTTGTTGTTACATCGAAAAAGTCTGAAATACCCAGAATTTATACTGGGTGATCCATTATTATAGAAACTATTCTCAGGGAAAGGAAGGTTAAATGGATACCCTATATTTATGGGTTGATTCAAGGTGTTTGTTTAATTTTTTTAGAACATATCATCATGGACTTCAAAGAATACAGGGTGATTCAGTCATGAATTGAACTTTGAACCTCATGAAAATACCCAAAAACCACATTCAGTACTTTCCCGTATAAATATGGGTGAGGTTCCTCATGAAAGACCCTGTATCTATACTGGACTGCCTCTTGTACGTCCACGGAAATAGGAGTACATTCGTGAAACATGCACAGACCATCAAACAAGATCCAGGGAAAAATTTGTGGCCCCAATGCATCGCTTAACAAAAACACGGAACACGCATATTTATAACTGAAAATGTTCAACAGGCTTCCCGAGCACATAATAACACTCAGTAGTGCCGCTTTCCGGAGAAGGATTAAGACTCTGCTTACTGACAACGGGTTTTACTCAGTGGAGGAGTTCATGGAATATAAATTTCAATAAATTTTATACACTGTATTTTAGTTGAAATGTGATTTGTGGCTGATAGATTTTATATTTGTCTTTTTACATGAAATTATTTAATGTTGATTGTTGTGACACATCCTGTAACTTATTAAGGAGAGAATAAAGATATAGATATAGACGTAGATAAATCCCTTCATTAATCAGAAAAAATAAATCGTTTCTGACTCCCTTTTCTTCAGAAATGTAGACCCTCAATGTATGAGGGTTGGCGCGATAGCACAGAGGAAACAACTCAGACTATTCAAAGAAATGATTCAAATGATTCATTATCCTTGTATAATTCATCTGTTCGTTCTTAAGCTGCGTACAGATGTGCGAGCCGAACCTATCGCGAACCGTTCGCGAAGTGTTCGTGTCATGTTCGTTAATTTCACGTACACACTTGCGATCCGCTCGCGAACCAATACCGACGGATTAACGAACTTACACTGGGCTCGCGTTGGGTTCGTGAAAGGATCCGACTATCGATGGATCGGCGCGAACGGTTTGCGAGCGGCTCTATAGAGGTTCGACATGCCGTCCAAATAATTGTCGCTATTGTTTCGCGAGCGGTTCGCGATAGGTTCGGCTCGCACATCTAGACGCAGCCATGATACTAAAACCCACAAGGTATGATCACTTGGTGAACGAGTTTTGACTAGGTTGGCGCATGACGTCACTAGGTGACACATGGCGCTTATTCCCACATAATTCTATATTTATGATTGTTATTGTTATTTCATAGTCATTTAATTGGATTCGCTTATTTATTGCGTGTACATAATTTTCTTATTAAGAATATCTGCAAAAATACCGTATCTGATCGAGAAGAAATCAGAATAGTTGTTAATTGTAAAATAACACTTGAAAATTCGAGCAAAATATCTTACTCGAGACAAATAGTGGGGTAGTAAAATAAACGTGAATAAGTTTTGACTTTCAAATAAATTTTCTTTGATATTTTTGTTGGGATGATTCAATTAGGTACTACAATGAATTATCAATAACAATATATCTTTATTCTAAAGTAAGTTGTTGATTGATTATGGTACAAAAATACATTATATGTATTGCTCCTTGTAGGGTATTCATGTGAAGTCCTATTTCATTGGGAAATTTTGGATTTTTGAAAATAAACAGCTGGCTGAATCAGTTCAGACTCAAAATAAAAATTCGCCAATTTGTTTTTGTATCTTGATTTGAAGTGAAGTGCGTCACTGAGTCTTTCTTCTTGAATTTTGAAGAATTCAATGGAAGAGACCATAGAAAAAATATAATCTTTAACTAGAATACGGAAGAAAACAATAAAAAATAAGTTAATCCACCAAAATTCAGCACAATTCAATCCAAAATAATCTAAACGCGGTCAGAAACAAAGCGAATTTGAATGTTTGTCTCCCGATGACGTAGGCGTTGTACGAGAGAGATAGCAGACGATATGCGCGTGAGTTTACCTTGTGGGTTTTAGTATCAGCTAAAGAATCCGACTATCGATGGTTCGGCGTGAACGGTTTGCGAGCGGCTCTATGGAGGTTCGACATGCCGTCCAAATAATTGTCGCTATTGGTTCGCGAGCGGTTCGCGATAGGTTCGGCTCGCACATCTAGACGCAGCTTTAGAGTTTATACCTAGCATACAAGCGTGCTTAGGTTGTGTACCTCCAGGTGATATTTTGTGAGCTGATTGATTGATTGTTCGACATTTTCAGGGGTTCGAGCCATTCGTAGAGCCTCTGATTGCTTTACGTTCTTCACAACACTTCGTATACGAGGTGCTTGAACATTTCAAAGACTTGTGTTTCGTTAGAGGGAACACTTCGATAACGATGAATAATGAAGTGGAGATGGAATTCAAGCACAGGAAATACATTTATTTCGACTCTTCGAACTGTTTGATTTTGCCTCTAAGATGGATAGATATTTAGTGATGATTACTACAATTGATACATTGTTTATGTTCACGCTAAGGGAACGGTTTCGAATAGATTGTTCAATTTTTTCACGATTCTAATTGTTTTAAATAAATTTTTTCATACTGGGGAATTTCCATATGGAATTATTTTTTATGTAGGTACACAAAGAGCTCGTCAGTTGTGGAGCGCATATGTCGTATCTATATTTGTTTCATTTTCATAATTCATATCAAATTCATTGATTAACTTAATCGTGAATATTTCTGCTGCCGATAATTGCTAATTCTTTGTTTACTTTCGTGAATACGGGAAATTTTAGTTTTTCCTGTGATTCATAGTTTGTAGTGATTTCGATTTAATCGAATTACTTTCATGTAAAAACTTTCATTTGTGCGAATTATTTCGAACAAAAGACTGTTACCGGTGGCGTGATCATTTTATAATACCGAAAGGATAGGAGCACAATTTGACATTTTAGCAACGGAGTTTTACGTCAGCTTCATTCCATGTTCGTTTGTCGAGCTCGATCACTCTTTTAATGAAAATAGGAGTCATCGACAAGATCCTGTTGACCGTTTTGCTGAAATAGGTTAGACTATATTTCAACTGTAATTTTCGGAACATTTATGCTTCCATTTGTGTTGGGTTTCAATTAAATTTCATATACATATACAGTCCACTATTCCTATTTTTTTATTCCGAAAGGTTGTTAATTTTCCTTAAAAAAAAATTAAACCACACTTCAGTTTGTAAACACTACCCAACAGTGTACAGGGTGGCCAGATTTCGATGATTTAGTACTACAACTCCTAAACTATAAGAGATAGAGAAAAAGTAATATACATGTCATGTTCTCTTTTTTCGAGAAACCGAAATTGCTGAAAACCCCAAGTTGCTACGGCGTCTAGTTTCCGAGCTACAGGGCGATTTTGGTATTTGGCCAATTATTATAATTGACTATAACTTCCGTATATTACAGGATCTACGCTCTCGAAATTAACACATCAAATTTTTTTTTTTCAAATGGAAACCATAATGGGAAATGATATTTCCGAATAGATCTTTCTTCAACGATTTCCAAAATATATATCATGTTATACTTCCGAGTTCACTATATATCGAAAATTTCGAAAAAACACTTCTCGTTCAACAAAATCCAAGCAGGCTTTGCTTCACTTCCTTCAAAACTGGGGCGATCATAGAATTTCATGTCTTATTTATTTTCACTTGTCAAATTCAATTCAGTTTCATCATTGTTGTATCGTCTGGCGCTTCTTAAATTCTTATAAGGTCGTAGAATTCGATATCTCACATTTATTGTAAGCTGCCAAATTGATTCAGGGAATATTAGCTTTATTATTACTCAGACCAATAGAGCGGCTTCGCGAAACTTGTTGATTCTAGTATGATTTCTCTGCTAAATTGAAGAATGAAAAGCATTTGAATACTTATGTAACCTGTTTATAGCAATAATTAATGTTTCCATGAGGGGCAAAAAAAAAGCTTCTTCAAGAAAAAATATAGATTTATTCGAAAAAAAGTATATTCACAACAAATGTTCAAATCGTTGTCCATTAGAGCGAGCCATTGAAGGAAATACATAAATTGCATGATGTGATATAAATAAGAACTTTAGAAGCGCCAGACGATACAATGATGAAACTGAATTGAATTTGACAAGTGAAAATAAATAAGACATGAAATTCTATGCCGGTCTCAGTTTTGAAGGAAGTGAATCAAAGCCTGCTTGGATTTTGTAGAACGAGAAGTGTTTTTTCGAAATTTTCGATATATAGTGAACTCGGAAGTATAACATGATATATATTTTGGAAATCGTTGAAGAAAGATCTATTCGGAAACATCATTTCCCATTATGGTTTCCATTCGAAAAAAAATTTTTTTTTATAGCTTCGGAATTTGAGCAGATACAAAAAATCCAATAGCACCGCTGAAAAGCAGTGAAAAAAGTGCCCTGAAGATGTGTTAATTTCGAGAGCGTAGATCCTGTAATTCGGAGGTTATAGTCAATCATAATAATTGGCCAAATACCAAAATCGCCCTTTAGCTTGGAAACTAGACGCCGTAGCAACTTCGGGATTTCAGCAATTTCGGTTTCTCGAAAAAAGAGAACATGACATGTTTATTACTTTTTCTCTATCTCTTATAGTTTAGGAGGCCATCCTGTACACAAGTCATTGAAAGGTAGGTGATTTAAAAAACTAGTAAATGAACAAAATGCTGAAAGAGCAGGTCCAGAACAGGATTATAAAAAATCAATTTCATCTAGAGTCAAATCATGAAATTCGTCAATTGAATAAAATACATTCAGTCAACATCTTTCTTATTTACCTTTTGTACTCGTCCATCCTCAGATTTTTTACCCCACCAGGGAGTTTATTTTACAGAGACACCGCACGGAATCCAGGAACCTGCTGGGATTTACTCAGTCTGAGGAAATATTTTCTAATGAGTGACTTTTTCCGTGTATCATATTCATGAATGTCTGATTGTAACTGATATTCATTCCGATTTCTATGAATGATATATGATGACATATTGTTTATCCTGATTACTCCTAGTTCTCCTGAGGAGACCCCTCTGAAACTATACAAGCTTCGAAGCTTGTAATTTGTGCCGAGTTCGGAGTAGGCAGCTGTGTTCTGTGTAGGCTTTGTTACTGTGTCCTTATGCCACCTTAGGCACAGCACTGTTAATTTTTGACCCATCAGTGAAATGGTGGCCCCTACCGAAACTAGAAAATTTCTTTCCTAGCTCGGGATTGAACTCGGACTTGCCGGGTCCTAATCCAATGCTCTACCACTGAGCCAAGGGCACTCATATATAATATAAAGAAAACTCTCCAATATAACTAGCGATGGGAATGTAAGAATACCCAAGGCTTTGAAGGCATTTCTACAGCAGTCGCGGTAGCTCAGACCTCCCAAAATTCTCATTGTCCGCTTCTGCAGTCTAAAAACGGCCTCTCGATTCGCACTGCCTCCCCAGAGGAAGATACCGTAACTCAAATGGGATTCAACTAAAGCAAAATACACACATCAGGTGTTCTCAGGGCAAAAATATTTCGACTGAGTCTGGTCAGGAGGTTGTCAATATTGAAATTCCATTTGGACGCAGAGGCCACATAAACACCGAGGAACTGAATCGAATCAATCAAACCACCCTCACTATAAAACGGTCTCAGACTCATTATCATATTGTGAGTCTTACTCTCATTCACACTCAGACCGTTTGCTGTGAACCACTCAACGAGCCTCAGTCGCGATGTACGTCATTGCTCGAGCAATGTCTGTATATTTGAGGCCCTAATTGCGATAGTCGTATCATCAACGAACAATGTGGTTTCAATTTCAGGTATGTAGTCTGGTAGATCAGAAACAGCACCGGTCCCAAAAGTGATCCCTGGGCCACCCCCATGTTGATGGGGCTTATACTAGAGCATGTTGCGTGTTGCGTGTAAGACTTCTTTCGATGGAATATGGTGTTCATATCCATTTCCATATTAATTTTTCATTCAGGAACGCCCTTAGCGTTGTGCGCACTATGAAGCCGACTTACCAAATTTATTATAACTCTCATTCCGAATTCCATGAGTGGGATAACGGTAATTCTCATTTCGGCGGCATATGCAGCTTATGCTCGTAGCTGAAATTAGCATGATGAATTTCTTAGATGTATGAATGTGAACATATACAATTTATATCCACGTCAAGTAAATAAGCGGAAAGCGCAGAGGGTTGGGAGTTGTTTGAATCTTGATTTCTTTTACAAAAGTGTTCCATTAAAACTTCAGAACTAGATTATTATGATTCGAACGTTTCATGAATGCCTGAGTCGTATCTAGCAATACTTCTATTCAATCTCCAAAATCTATTTATTAACTGTAATATGATTCACATAGGACTCTGAAGAGATGACATCAAGGGAAAAATTTATGATAGTGGTGGTTTTCCCGGGTTCCTGAAGATGAAAGATGTGGTCTCAAAATTTAAGACGGGTGGTGGGTGTAAAATCGGTTATTATAGTAAGTACCTCAGAATCAATGGTCCTCAGTATTCACGAAAAAATCTGAATGGCCTTCATAGGTCGACTTAATATATCGAAATCGAGCATCAAATGCCAGTTACAGTTTGTCCTTGTTGAGGGCTGTTCAATACATATTCCTGTAATTGTATGACCGCCTTGAGTAGAATTCTCTTTTCTCGAGAATATCGAGAATAGTATTTTCTGTAACAAGGGCAGAATGAAAATCCGATACGAGTGAATCATTCCGAGGGCGAGCCGGAGGCGAGCCTGAGGAATCACGAGTATCGGATTTTCATTCTAACCGAAACAGACTATACTTTCTCCACGACTGTTTCGAAGCTAGATAATTAATCTTTTAATACTAAGATGAATTATGACGTTTCGAAAACCGCAATAAATATGACAATTAGAGCGGCTGACACATAGATTTATTCTCTATGTTTTCAAAAGTGTTACGGAATGAATATTCTCACACACTGTGCGAGAATGAAATTCAGTCTAAATGCTTAAAAAACAAGAATTATACTCAAGCTCGAGTTGGTTATCGGTGGTAATCTGTAAAGGACGAAAACCAAGGACCAAACTGAACAACAACCGCGGTCATAACTGGTTATTTACTTGAAATCGATAAAAGTGTTGTAGAATGAATATTACATATCAAGTGATGGAATACTGACATTCAATGGTCAAATTCGATGTTGGAAGAGCTGTTTTCTGTGGCAGTCGTGGACAAAAGAGAATTCTACATGTCCCAGAAATTTGACACTATTGGTATTGTAGTATGTCCCTCACTGGGATTGGCACCTTGTAGCTGGTGTGAGGGCTCAAGTAGCTCTAATGAATCTTGGGGTGATGTCGGCGGAACATGGTTCTGGCAGGTTTTCCCATGTCGATAAGGTCCAAGCTGAGCGGTGAGAACTAAGACTGATCCATAAGCCTTCCTGTTAGGTCATGTCTGTGCAGGGAGTGCTGGTGTGGTAGAGATCCGCCCAAGTAGCCTCTACGGTTTGCTCCCTCAAGCCAATTGTGAAACAACATATGCCAAGGGCTGCGTGTACGGCGGCCCTACTGATTAGTAGGGCTACGTCACCGTTCTCTCGATCGTTCTACTCCCTGGTTTTCAAGAATAGAGGCCCTGGTCGTTTGTATGTGGACTCCTGGTATCGACGTACCCCTGGTTACAATACACTTGCTACATCAAGAGGCTCTGAGGTGGTGGACTGATATTTCCTCAACAAAAAACAACTTATATGGAAGATTCAACAAGGTGAAAGAAGATGAAGAATCAACAAGAGAATCGCTAGACGCAACCACTGTTACTTTTGATCGGACGAGTCTGTGCGAGCTTAGCTCAAAGAGCAGTCGAACAGACAGCGGCTGAAAAAAGCTGAGAGGATAATATACAAATAGTTGGTGATCCACAACATACGCACGAAGAAGCTAATAAATTTTCCGTCGCAGAACGGGAGGCTCTACAAACTGCTCCTGCTGTTAAGCAGGTTAGGTCTAAGGATTCAATCCCCAATCGAGAGCAAAAACAACAAATCTGAAACCGTCGACCTCCTGAGCTGGTCCTAATGGAGATCAAGCGAGAACATCGACATCAATGGACAAAAGCGGTAAGGGCCCGCAAAAATCCCTAAACGAGTGAGCAGCATCCACAAAACTATCTCTTCAGATTTTGCAGCGGGATGCTCAGGGGAGTGAAGGTGTGGCATCCCAACGAGAACCTAGCGGTGAAGGACCTCGCCGAGCTTAATACTAGGGTATGAGGATAATATGATATCCACATTCAGAAACGCATTATTTCGCCTAGTATTCATGGTTATAGAATGTGATAATCAAGCTACAGCTGCCTGGGTGCAATTCAATGACGAGGAGCTACAACTCCTCCACAGGTCCAGATCAGTCATAAAAACGACATCCCAGTTGCGGCAGTGGCCACTGCCTACTTTTCAAACAGCTTGAAGTAAACCGTAAACAAAGTCCGGACCTTCATCGATAAACAAAATCCCAGTATCAACACCACTCACTGAAGAGTGCTGAATGTTGAGTATACAGGAAAAACTGTCGAGAGATAGTAATGTCGTTGAACTGTGTGCGCCCAGAAGCTCTACAAGTGCTAGATTACATGGTCAACTGCAGACTAGGCAGAGCACATAGCTCTGCGGCTGCCGATGTGATCCCTGTGGACTCTGACGCCGTTGCTTCCGCTATTGCCTCAGCGGGACCGGTGCCCTCGGTTTCAACCCAGGCAGCTGCTGCGCCGGCTCAAGTTAAAGGTACCCAAACTCACACCAAAGCGAAGGAAGAGCCGAAGAACAAAACGGCTCCAGCGAAGAGACAACAACAGAAAGGAAAGTCGCCACTACTCCAGAATGAGTGTGACAGGCGATCTATTCCCCGAAGCCAGGTGTAGCCAAGAAAAGCCATGGGGATCAACCTTCATCATGCCAAGGCCGCTACGAATGCGGTCCTCTGGAGGTTGATCAAACAAGGCCTCGATAAAATGTTGGTCTAAAAACCTTGGTTCACGGGTACCAAGATAAAAGGACTACCAAACGATCCAGGTAAACTCATCATCATTAAGGAGTGTCTGCGCATAGAGTGGCACTCTAAATTATTAAGAACATCTGCCCCTTTCAAGATTCATACAACGCGACATCATAGTCAGTCTTCTCGAGGGTAACGTCGGAGCTGTTAAAGCTTTAACGAATCAACATGAGGAAGAAGCATCACCACCCGAGGACATTGACAATTTAGTGATATACTGCAAGTAGATATATATAGGCAATTTATCATAAGATGTGACAGCAACGCTCACGACTCAGTCTGGGCGAGCTCTAACATCAACAAAAGAGGTGAGTACCTTTAAGATTTTTCTACAACTGAAGGGGTGGGAGTAGTAACTACCTAAGAGCAAGAATATACATAGTATCAGATAGTAGAGCCGCCCTGTTAGTGCTTGACTCCCCACAAGTTAAGTCAAAGTTAGTCTGGGAATGTAAAACGTCCCTCAACATTTGGGAACCTGGCCACTCCGGGATGGCTGGCAATGAAGCGGCAGACCGACTGGCCAGGGAAGGGGGGTCAATTCCCTTCACCAGGTCAGAGCCATTTTGTGGCTTCCCAGCCAGTCATCAAGCGACGGCAGTTAAAGAATGGGAACGAAAGAGAAAGCATTCGTTCTGATGGCGAACGATCAATGGTCAAAGGCAGGCAAGTCATTTCTCTCCTACTCGACGAGCTGGACTAAGAAGGTTCTCCCACTCAGTAAACTGGAACTGAGGAAACTGACAGGCGCACTCAAGGGACACTGTCCAGTGAGGTTTAATCTGAAGAACATGTGAAGGACACCTGCCGCTTCTTTCAAGAAGCCACTGAAACAGGCAAGCACTTGCTATGCAATTGATAGTTTTCAAAATATTGAGAAAACTCAGGAGAATGCGGGAATGCCGTGCATCTTTTGAATTCGAGGAATTCTTTCAAAGGATGTTTCTGAAATATCAGTTGAAAGTTCATAACAGTGTTCTACCATAACATTCTATCTCAAATTTGAACCCTATTTTTTATGATTGCTTTCGCGGTTCGATTGTATGAAAAAATTCTCCCCAGCGATGACTCTTAGTCTAGGCGCGCACCGAAGTGGCGTGGCTGTGGTGTGGCGGTGGTGTGGTAGCGAGGTGGCGAGCTGCACCACTGAAGTGGTGTGGTGGATGCAACACGGCGTGGTGCCACTAGTCTCTTGCATGTTTAATTCTGGAGTGGCAAGCGGGACGTCACCACATCGATTCGGCTTCTAATTATACTATTATTTCACGAAATTATAAATAATATATTATAAATCTGTATATTATTTTTAAAAATAGAGTGGGGTTTCTATTCTAAGATGCGAGATGACAAGAAATTTAATATAAAATTCGTAGTCCTCGTAGAGAAATATAATGTTATGAGTAGTCTTTCCTTCGGATACACACATTTTCTGTAGTTTGTATCCTTCTTCTGGAGCATAGGTCGCACTTTTTTAACCAACTCAATGAATGTCTCTTTCTTCATTCTATAAAATATTTTGAATTTATTGCCCAAGTTGAGATCTCTTTTGAAGACATTGAATATTCCATATCTTTTGTTGTGTCGCCACAGGGGATGGACCCAATATTTAACTGTTCTTTTTTTTTCGAACTTCAGCATTCATATTAAGAAGTTGCACATAGGAAAGCACATCTTCATCAGACGATAAAATTTCAACAACTGATGAAGTGGTGCCATTTGCCACTTCAGTGCGCATTAAACCACGTCCTCACCATTTCGCCACCTATCCTGCACCATTCAGCTCGCCACCTCGCTAACACGCCACCGCCACACCACCTCGGTGCGCGCCTTGCCTTATGTTCTTCAATTGTTCGAAGAACGCTACAGGCTTTTTATGTTGGGGGGTCATCTCACATAGCTTCGAAGTGGTTGTCAAAGTGACCATATAAATGATATACTTCGAACTTGAAACATCGAGGGAAAATTTATAGAATTATTCTGGTCAGGCGTTTCGTGCAAAGGAGATTCGGAGATTTCTGTCAATGGAGATTGGCCCAATTGGTAGGTGAAGGTCATGAGATCTTCATCAGTCAATCGATCTTCAAATCAGTCCATACCATAAACCCAAATCTTCGAATTGTCCCTGTCTACAGACAGTTTGTTTTAGCAAATTTTTCAGACCTAATTGATAGATCTGAAAAACGCAGATTCACTTCGTATGAAAACTTCAAAATATGGTCTACATTTGTTGAGGCTTTCGCGGCCATCGTTTGATGACATCTGGTCTTGGTTCGAGCATTTCGGCCAGCGTGGTTTATTAGATTTCGACGTTTCGCCAGATCGAGTGTCTGGCATCTTCAGGAATTATTTCTCTCTTGTACGGTGTACTGGAGCTATCCGATTATGACGAGGGCGCAGGCTATATATAGCGCTTGCGTGGGGTCGGGACCCGCGCCTGCATCTGGTTGGCTGGCTTCCTCCGGCTTAGGACTCGTTCCGGCGGAAGTGTACTTGTGCTTTTGAGCACAGGTACCCATACTCTGTTAATTTTGAGTGTTTCTTCTGATCTATTGAAATTTTCCTGGTGTTTGTGGATTTCAATTGCCTCTCTATAAAGCCTGGGGTAGTAAGCGGTGGTGGTACATAACACTTGGGTTTGGTCGAATTCGATGGCGTGATTTGTGTTGTTCAATGTGTGCTCTGCGACGGCGGACTTCTTTGAATGACCCAGTCTGCAATTGGCCTTGTGTTCTTGGATTCTGGTGTTTATCGATCGCATCACACCCTTGCCCTAAAGTGGATATTAACTCAGAAAATATCCATTTTGGGGCATACACTCATATTATTTTTTAACGTACATTCAATATCTGCCATAAAAAAATGGGGTTCTAATTTGAAAAAATTGATTTTTCACGATTTTTTCATCCCTAACTTTGAAAGCGATTTTTTCACCCCCTGTATCATGAATCGCGATTTCGATTTTTAAAGTGGATACATCAATCTTACATCTTGAAAAATCCCAAAAATGAAAATTTTCCTTTCAAAAACCTCGAAGTTATTCTTGTTTCAGCGGAGCTCTATTTTCGATTTTTTTTTCGAATTTTCCCGCTCAGAGGGAATTTTCCAATTTTAGATTTCATCAGCATCGTGAAATACTTATAAGTGCTGAATTTCATGAAAATACGTTCAGTAAATTCCCGTATAAATATGGGTGAGGTTCCTCGTGAAAGACCCTGTATATTTTGTATGAAGTTTGATGTTTCTTGAATATTCTCATAAAAATTTGTTGACTACAGTTTCATTTGTTGGAGAGTAATTTCAGTGAATTCAGTTAATTTTGAGAAATTCTAGGAGCCCACCCAAAGAGACAAACCGAGCACAAATCCACTTCCCTGTGCTTGCTAATCGTAAGATCATTTCAGTTTCAACATAACATCACAGGTTACAGATTTTATGCTCAGATTTTTCAACCCAACAAAAAGTGACAAATAGTGTAAAACTTTCAATGCAGGAGCATTTGCTTCAAACCAAAGTTTTTCATTCGATGTGTTTCAGATGTTGTGAGAAAAAGAAAATCCCAAACAGTTTCAACGGAACTGCTGAAATATGTCTTCAATCCAAGGCGATTAGAGTGTTCTTCGAAAGCTATCGGAGATCATCAATGACAACGATCAATGAAGAAGTGAATGGATTGGGGATTTGACCTAGAATTCCGCCAAAACATTCGTCGAAATCAATAAGCTGTCCTAACGAAAACAACCAATACTGGAAAATAGAGCGAATTACCCAAGTGCAAGCCACAGCTGAAATTCAGATTTCTGGAAGCGGACGGAAAGAAATAATGAGAATTCCAAAGGATCTGTATCTCATTTCTTGAATGTCTCGGATATAAAAAGCTTTATGCCTGAAAGTAACGATTACAGTTCAGAACCTTTAGCTGAGCGTGAAATTAAAAATCAAAAGAGTCACAGCTGTACCCGCAATGAAAGTTTGGAGCATTGAACACAATGCGAGTATGTAGGTGATAAAAGTGGAGGTTTGTTACGGAATAATGAGTAGTTGTGGAAAATGTTTTCGTTTTATGTGCAGCTGGTTAAAATTCAAACACCGGTTTGTTGAAATGACCATTGTAATTTGAACACCTCGTGAAAAACTCGAGAGAACAAAGGGTTCGAGTGACTGCTTTATTGGGTTTTCCACAGTGCATGTTTGGAACATGAACACAGTTTCTGATATGTATTCTCATGGAAAGATTGCTAGAGTTTCTTCTGAGAAGAAGGAACAAATTACCGAACAGATAGAAAATTGCGGCGACTATTGGTTTCTTGAAGGGAATGTTGTATTGAGAATTGCTTTATTACATAAAATCCTGAATTAATCAAAAGATGCAACTCCTTAGTTACAAGAAAGGGAGTAGATAAAAATATTAAAATGCAAAACATGCTATGCATTTTATATTGGTAAAACCTTCTTTGTAGGTTGGAGTGACTGAACACATGACACAGACAATATAACACCAGGAAACGGAAATGATTGACGATCCAGTACCTATGACACAATTAATAAAGCACAGAGAAGTACAAGTTAACATTGTGTAAGATCTGAATCAAGATAAATGTGTAGGCCTGGTTCTAACGCCCGTTGGCGTTATGAGCTGTTGTGACAGAGAGAAGGGCCATGTCATTATGTATACATGGTTTCCTTATATGGATTTTTTTTTCGTGCTGCCAATCACCATAAATCTCCTCGATGTCCCAGCCACAACTCCTTTATCGCTCATGTGTAGGGGAAGTATGCCTATGATGGCACCCTGCCTATGATGGCACACCATGAAGAAGTCTGTTAATATCAACTGAATAAACTTATGTTGACTGCTCGGTTGTTCGCCAGATAATATTAATGCATATGTCCTATGATGGCACCCTTGGCCAAATTTTTGAAAGTGCTGTTATTCATATCCTTCAAAATTTATACTGAAAATATACTCAAGAATGCATACTACATATGAGAATAAGTAAATCTATGAAATTGATTATCCAAAAAAAATTTCTTCCAATGAGATATGTGGATAATTCGTTAAGGGTGCCAACATAGGCACACTTCCCCTACTAGTTCTCGCGGGAACCAGGCTAGATGTTTCAGATTTAATCTCAAGGATCAATTTATAGGTAAAGAATTAGGTGATTTATTCCATAGAATATGTATATGCAAGAGCATACTTATTTATTGATCTGAAACATGGAGACTCACCGAGAGAAACAAAAGGAAATTGAAGGCAAGGAAGATGGATGCGATTAGGAGGGCAATTAGGTTTTCACGAAGGGAAAGGATCAGAAACGAAGACATTGAAGCACGGATGGAAATAGAAGGTACGATAATAAATGATATAGAACAAAAATAGCTGGTATGGTACGGCCACGTCCAAAGAATGCAAGAAGAAGAATTCTAAAACAAGTATTTGGATGGATACCTATAGGAAGGAGAAAGAGAGGAAGGCCCAAGAAGACAGGGATGGAAGGAATAAGAAGAACGATGAGAGAAAGAAATCAGACAGAAGATCAATGGGCAAGTCGCACAAGGTGGAAATTAGGCATCGGATAACGTCGCAAGACGGTGTCCGTGAAGTTAGCACCCACATTCTCGAAAATGAAGAAATTTTTTTTTGCATTGGTTAGTAACTCGTTAGTAACTATTTGTAACCTCAAAATTTTCGTTTGTAACTTAAGGGAACTCATAGAAAAACGCCGCATTTCGCTGGGTGCTAACTTCACGGGCATCCACTTCTCAATTTTTTGCAAAAAAGAAATACGATCGGAAAGTACTTCGTTAGTAACTATTTGTAACACAAAAATTTTCGTTTGTAACCTAACCCTTACTGAGAAAATGACACCCCTAGAATGCGAAGTTGGCACCCACATTTTCGAAAATTTACAAATTTTCTATTTCATTCGTTAGTAACTTGTTAGTAACTATTTGTAACATAAAAATTTCTGTTTTTAACCTAACCCTTACTGAAAAAATGACACACCTCACATTTTCGAAAATGAAGAAAATTTTTTTTGCATTCGTTAGTAACTCGTTAGTAACTATTTGTAACCTCAATATTTTTCTTTGTACCTCATGGAAAAACGCCGCTTTCCCCTTGGTGCTAACTTCGAGGGTATCCACTCTCAATTTTTCGCGATAAAAACAATACGATCGGAAAGTCCTTCGTTAGTAACTATTCGTAACATAAAAATCTACGTTTGTAACCAACCTCCAATGACAGAATCACACCCCTAGAATGCGAAGTAAAAGGTAAATTCAATCTCGTGTGATATTTTATAAGACTATTTCACGAACAAAATGAAAGGTCAGAAACTTCACATTCGAGAGGAAGCATTGAAAAACATGCAATAATAATGAATTTATTCCAAGAAGGTATCACAAACTGAAATAATTTGTAACAATTATTATGCGATATGCTTAACAATAAACAATTTTCATAAATACGAACAAAATACCTTATTCTCGACTATAATTATTATAAATTGTGCAATTGTAAAAATTTTGAATAGTACTAGCAGCATTAGGTGGATGGTTGTTGCTTGATGTAGTTGGAGTATTTCTGAAAGTATTCACTATATTTTGATGATGTTCGGTACTCAGCTGTATATACGGTTTCATTGAGTTCGAATTTCCATGTCCAGTGATTTTCATGGTTTCTTGTTCACTTACGCCAGATTTTAGTAACTGACTTACTGCAGTGGCACGATTAGAGTGATTTGTTATTTTTACTTTTTTAGTGTCCAATCCTATCTTTTCTGCAGACAGTCTTGTCCATTGCGATATTTTATTAATGCCGATCGGACAATTTTTATACCAGTTACTACCATTATATTTATTTCACTTGCCATTAACAGTGAGAAAAAGCCTGTCATTAGCGATAACACCCCTTTTCGATATTAGTTTTCGGTATAATCTCACAGGACACAATTCAGGATTTTTTAAATTTTGGGCCAGCCATTTAGTATCTGCACAGTTTTTATCTCCACCTTGGCGAGTTTTGGAGAATATAGGGTTATATGCAAGCCTATTCGTCAAATAGCCTTTGTTGTCCAATTCTTCTTTGAAAAAATGCAACATGGCGAAAGCTGCTTCGTTTCCTCTCCAAGCTAGTTCAACTGCAGCTATATGATAAAACTTTTTTTGAAGTCCCTCCGGCGTGTCCTCATCCCATTGCAAACACATATTTTTATGTTCGTCGGAAGTCAGAGCTACAGAACTAATCTTCCGTTTTTCGGGTTGAACTTGTAAAATCTTTCTTTTACTATCACGAGCCGCTCTCGCCTCATTGAACATTATATCTCTAAAAGGATCCAGAATTCTCTGGTATTCCTCGAAATATTTTTCCTGCACCAATTTTGCAGTGGTATTCCATATAGTTTTGATTACACTCTGTTTGTAATCAGTGCCATCAATTCGTCTCATATTGAATGCCCAGTCCTTCAAAATGAACGCTAGTTTTTCATTAGTATTATCTGCATCTAGCTTGTAGTTTCGTTCCCCGCAGAATGTCATGAATTGTCTCCATATATAAGATTTTGATTTTTTTGTATTTCTTGGTATATTTATATCGATATTTTGGTTGATATCTTCGTTCGAAATCTCACCGAAGCGACTCATGTTGACGTCTACAATTTATATTTATTAGTTGTCAAACCGTTTCCATAGTTCCATCACATCATAGAACTTATAGTTCTATTGGTTGAATCGTTGAAAACACCGAAGCTGTCAGGCCAATCAAAATTCAGAGACAGTTGGTATTATCGCGATAATACGAGCTGTCTTTGGACTGTGATTGGTCAGTTTTTAAAGTGAGTGGAATAGTCTATTTAATTCTTTAGTAACTCGTGAAAAAAAATTCTTTCATTCGTTAGTAACTCATTAGTAACTATTTTTACATTGGAGTTTGTGGAAAAAGGCTGAAAACTTGGTGTAAAATTATAAGTAGAATGATGATACACGTTCACTTAAATTTCAATTCCATCAGGTCATTCTCTTTCATTTCCAACAAAAAACATTAAAAAAGTTTAGGCATCACAAAAAATTACAGATGAGACGTCCCCAAGAGCAATAAAGTAGATATAGTATTTGTGAATTCTGAATAAATTTCCGATGTGTTTTTCCATTGTCGATTGGGTTGAAAATTCAAATCGAGTGTCAAAAATAGTTCATAAATAAAAGCTATGGAGAGCAAAAAACTAAAGTATATTTGAGAATGTTCAGATATCAGAGGTGTCTTTTTCTCACTGAAGATTAGGTTACAAAAAAAAATTTATGTGTTACAAACAGTAACTAATGAGTTGCCAACGAATGCAAAAAACATTTCTTCATTTTCGAAAATGAGGGTGCTCACTTCGCATGTTGGAAGTCGCTTTTTCATTAAAGAAAAGAACAAACGAAAATTTTTATTGTGCATTGTAACTAACGAGTTTCTAACGAATGAAACGAGAATTTCTTTATTTTCGAAACTGTGGATGCCCGTGAAGGTAGCACCCAGCGGAATGCGGCGTTTTTCTATGAGTTCCCTTAAGGTACAAACAAAAATTTTTTTGTTACAAATGATTACTAACGAGATACTAACGAATTAAATAGAAAATTTGTAAATTTTCGAAAATATGGGTGCTAACTTCGCATTCTAGGGGTGTCATTTTTTCAGTAAGGGTCAGGTTACAAACGAAAATTTTTATGTTACAAATAGTTACTAACAAAGGACTTTCCGATCGTATTTTTTTTCGCGAAAAATTGAGAAGTGGATGCCCGTGAAGTTAGCACCCAGCGGAATGCGCAGTGGCGGCGCGTGGATTTTTATTTTGGGAGTGCACATGTGGGAGTTCGGGGGAGGAACAAAATTTGAAAACTAACCTTCAAAACTTGCATTTCAGAGCACTTTGTGTCGTTCTTTCACCTTATCTCGGGATAATATTCAGAAAAGGGTTTAGCGCAAAAATCTGAAATTGTAAGTACAAGGAGTACGGTCTGTTAAAGTATAACGGAAAACTATAACCATTTGGAAAATGTTTGAAATGTCACTTGTTTCATCATCTTTATATTTAAATACCGTGGATTCATTCAAATGATCCCTGAGTGCTAAATCTAATTCGGCCGAAAAATTGATATGACCTAAATATACATGATTTATCGAATCATTTCCTTCATAATGGTCACGTAATGCTAATTCGAAAGCACCACAAAATTTAATACAATTTATGATTTTCGATTAAATGTATCTGTTCTTTTTTACTTGCTCAAAATGTTTCTCGATATTCAGTCGGTGAGCACTGTTTAATTGTTGTCGAATATCTTGTTCACCTAATAAATTGAAACCTAATTTGCATGGCAGAGAGATGTCTTGGAACTTTGATATTTTTTATTTTTTTCTTTTAATGGATTAAATCCTTGACACCGGATCTGGTCCATTCTGTTTGATCATCACCAGCAAATAAAAAACAAGGAAAACAAATAAAGACTGTTACTTATTTCACAACCACATAACGATTCGGCTTTTTCATAAGTGTCTATCTTAAAGGTTCTTTTATAATCGCGTGTTTTACATTTTGTTACATGCGTGATCGATAAATTCAGATTTGGACGACCGGCACTTTTGATTTTTTATTTTTCTTCTGATGTCAGCAACGAAAAACGAATGGTTTTTTAATATTTTACGCTAATGTAAATCAGATTCTCCAAATTTTCGGTCATAATTGCGCGAATACAACAAACACGGTAGACAGCATCTCACCTATAAATAAAGAATTATATCACCTACACACGACGTAGATCGGTACATCGTAGCACCGTAGTTCTTTATCCATGACGTAGCCTACGCGTACACATTCTGCATGTGTACCTGTGTCTGCTAAATCTTGTGGACTGTAGCGGGACGTTTGGGGCGCGCGGGGTCGCTGGTGCTCCAATCAAGGCTCACATCGGATGTGCAGTGTACCGACTGCCGTCTAGCGTCTACGACTCTACGCGCATTATTTGCATTGGCGTTCGAAGTTCGCTTGCCGTCTGGAGTCAGAAATACAGAACCGGAACATCGAAATAAAATTAAATTGAATACATACCCAAATATAAAACGTTACGTTTACGTCAAACACAAAAGTAAATTCCTTTAGATGAAGATATTAATTGGGGGTACACGTGCACATGTGCACCTATTGAGCAGCCGCCACTGGGAATGCGGCGTTTTTCTATGAGTTCCCTTGAGGAACAAACAAAAATTTTGAGGTTACAAATAGTTACTAACGACTTACTAACGAATGCAAAAAAAATTTTCTTCAATTTCGAAAATACGGGTGCTAACTTCGCATGTAAGGTGTTTCATTTTTTCAGTAAGGGTTAGGTTACAAACGGAAATTTTTATGTTACAAATAGTTACTATAACGAGTTACTAACGAATGAAATAGAAAATTTGTAAATTTTCGAAAATGTGGGTGCTAACTTCGCATTCTAGGGGTGTCATTTTTTCAGTAAGGGTTTGGTTACAAACGAAAATTTTTATGTTACAAATAGTTACTAACGAAGGACTTTCCGATAGTATTTTTTTTTTCGCAAAAATTGGGAAGCCCGTGAAGTTAGCACCCAGCGGAATGCGACGTTTTTCTATGAGTATCCTTGAGGTACAAACGAAAATTTTGAGGTTACAAATAGTTACTAACGAGTTACTAACGAATGCAAAAAAAATTTTCTTCATTTTCGAAAATGTGGGTGCTAACTTCACGGATACCGCAAGACGTTCTAACCAAATATATATATATATACAGGGTGATTTTTTCAAGTGTTTCATTAGGCGTTTTCGAGGAAAGAATTTTGATACAAATTCAAGATTCTGTATTTTTGTTTAAGAGTACATGGACTTAAATTGAAAAATATTTTCATGCGGAATCTACTTCCGGTTCTAGCGGAAACGAATTGAAACTTCGTCATTTCAAATATAACACCCTGTATAATTATGCAAATTTGAATTCTTCGTTTGATTCTGCACTGATTTGATGTATTATATGCCCAACCATCAAGCGATTGTTGAGTTATAGCCTGATTGTCAAATTTGTTGAGTGTCACAAATTAGTATTTGGATCTCCAAAATACCTAGGTATGTAGAAGTATCAGCGTACTTTCTTTTGTTCTACTGTTGCAAAAATAAATTTTTACAACAGTAGAACAAAAGAAAGTACGCTGATACTTCTACATACCTACCTGTATAAATTATGAGGAAATATTATACAGGGCGCCTGGAACAGGGCTTCAAAGTGAGACTCAATAAAACTTTGAGGACTTAAAATTTTGGCTGCTCCAAAACTAGAATCTATGAATGTGATGCTGTATCTCCTCTCTCTCTCTCTCTCTGGTCTAAGTGAATTACTTTTTCCACGACCATCGAATAGTGTTCATAATCCATTTCATTCATCAAGCTTTATGATATCCATAAATAACTTGTGATTTATGAGCCGTTTATCTTTGCTTCATGGTTTATCATCATATATCTGATAACATCAATATGGATTATAACCCTGCTTCCCACACTCACGAAGTGAAGCCAAATCTTTGGTAAGGATTGAGTTGTACGCATGCGTCAACTATTGAGAAAATAGATATCGAGGATGATACTATGTCACTTAAATATTTTCAGTTCAATTCTGAAAAATGAATTGGAGTTGAAAATGCTATTCTGGAAGAAAACTGAATAAAGCGATTGAAACATTTCATAGGAAATTGTGAGGTAATGATCGAAAGTATTCACATGAATTTATGAATGACATACGTTTCACGACATAATACGATGTGACAGAATTAGTAGATTATTTTTATTCTCAATATTGCGGCACACGCGCAGATCTGGATTCTTATCAAAGCCCACCTCCAGTTTTCATTGGCTCATTTCCCATATAGGAATTATCAGATATATTTAGATATTGTTTCATGAATTGTTGCTCTAGATTACCTAACTCTGAATTGATTTTATATATTTTGACGAAAACCTTTATATACTGACTAGCCTTAAGAAAGAGGAAAACCATCAACCTCGAAACGTCGGCTTTGTGAGAAAAATAAGATAGATAAATTGTCCAATTTCCCAATATTGTGTTTATTTATTTGGATAAATGTTTATTATACCTACCTCAATCTGACGACCACAAAACATATCAATAGAAAGCTCGAATTCTTCTGAGCAGAGAGTTCTATAAATGTCATTTCAATTTAAAAGGGCCATTTGTCCGTAGAAATATAACTTTATTATTCAACAGTCGTGGACAGAAAACTATATCCGACTCGTATATTATTGTGGCTATTATTCACTCGGATGATGTACTAAACTCGACTTCGTCTCGTCGGGTAAACCCTGAAATCGCGAATGATAGTCACCATAATATGCTCGTTAATTAATAATATAATATTTTCGACCACTTTCTCAGACCCAACATTAATGTTTTGTTACAGATCGATTTCTGAACAAAAATTATTTTTCAGGAGGAAAGTTTGGCTGTATGAATTGGAATATAAGTCAGTAACAACTTTTTGAACTAATCTACATTCTACATTTATTAGCAGAAAACCGCTTATTTCCGGCAGAAAAGTATTGAAACTGGTAGTAAACACGTATATCTACTTTTTTTATAATTGGAACTGTTTCGAATGTCATTTTCGTAAATAGTCCTAGATTTGAAAATACAACAAACTTTACAGAAAAAGCGCAGACAATTCTTACAGCTCCTTGAAATTGATGCAACACCACATGTACAACATTTATATTGTGATATAAACACAAAACAACACTTATAGACAGACAATTCATGAGTGCATGTCATGCTCTCCGTGCAGATGAGATGCTATAAAGAAAAACAACTTTCATTTTCCATAACTGTATATTCGTAATGAAATACAAAAGTTGTATCTAACATGCTTGAAGAATATATAAAAACACAGCATACACTGAATACCTCTTTCCTGTTCTTGAGTTCTTCGGAATTAAAACTGTTGAGCAGCAGGGCCAAGAACAAGTTCAAAACCATGAAGTTTCCCATCACCAGCGTAGGCAAGAAAATGGCGAGGCATAATCCAGGACTCTGAAAAAGATATTTGTGATTATTTCATTCACACATGGCTACGCCAATGAAAAGTCACGAATTTGGTCACGCGATATGCAATATTGTCGGCTATTCAGGTAAACAAAGAAATATCAGCGGCTATTTGAAGTGTCAATAACATTTATTCAGAATTGAAAATGTCACGAGTTCAAAAAACTTGATCGGGAAAGCAATTTTTGCAATTTGCAAAGAAAATTATAAATAAGTGCTCGATCGAAAATACAAAAGACCGCAGATCCGAGCGTTTGGAGCGTTTTCATGAAATAATCTTCCTGAATATCACTCGACTATGACAAAAGCGACTATTATTTTCTTTGATTCATCTCGAGCAACTTGTATTTCAAGACAATTCAATTCGACCATATGAACATTAATAATCAAAGAATAACTCTCCCTCGAGCTAAAGCTCTCGAGAGTTATTCAGATTATTAATGTTCATATGGTCTTATTGAATTGTCGAAATACAAGACGCTCTCGATTAAATTAGGCCGAAAATAATAGTCGGCTATTTGTCATAGTCTTGTGATATTACCTTCGACAATAATCTCCCAATACTTTGGATATTTATGGTGAAAATTAAGGATTGTTGGGAAATATGTGGAAATTTTCAGGTGTTGCGGTCTGTTTGAATAAAAACAAGTTTTTCTCAGTTACTCAATATTTCGTCATTTATTTATGACTTCATCAGGAGTTGTGCTGAAAGGAAATTGGATATTACAATAAAATATGACTCACAAAAGAATCATCAACTTACAGAATTACAGTCAATACATTAAAATTAAAACAAACATTCAGAATTATTTTTACATGTTGTCGTGGTCAATTTCATGAAGGAGAATGAATACAGTAAGACATAAGTGACGTCTATACAAATGTCACTCCGATATAGAGTATGGTCTTTTTAATACACGTTTACCCTAATTACCTGTTAATCATCACTAAAATCATCAAAATTACATTGCGTCTAAAATTCCACAATATATACTACTGAGTTGGTTGGTATCAGATTTATAATTTACACAATTTTTAATTTTAATGTATTGACTGTAATTCTGTAAGTTGATGATTCTTTTGTGAGTCATATTTTATTGTAATATCCAATTTCCTTTCAGCACAACTCCTGATGAAGTCATAAATAAATGACGAAATATTGAGTAACTGAGAAAAACTTGTTTTTATTCAAACAGACCGCAACACCTGAAAATTTCCACATATTATCCTTTTTACGGTCGATTAAAATATCAATTGTTTACATATATGTTGGGAAATATTCATTTATGGGAGATAAATGTACGATTATGTTAAGTTTGCAGTCAATCACTAATATAATGAAAGAGACAGAAATAAAAAAATGAACACATCGGGCAAAGTAAACAATAAATAACATATTCTCAAGATGTCGCATCATGATGGTTCATAAGCTGATGTGATGGGTACTCCGTATTCGCAACTGGTTTAATGACAAGTGTGGATCGAATCATAAACAACAAAATTGTCGTCATGGTTCAATTTTCTTGATGGATATTTTTTCAGTAGCTCTCGCTGCATCTTTGCTGCATCGGATGATCAAATTTTTCTATTCAAGCTCCCAGTATTCGACCATCGTATCATCTACCAGTTCCAGCGCTTACTATACAACCACGGAGATCTCCTTATCAGCATTTGTGCTTTTCGTACACAACGACAATATAATAGTATATTGTTCAAGTTCAATGACCGGTGTAGTATGTTGAACACACTGTATATTTCGTACGTGATATAATAAGATTAGTGCGACCTCCCTTCAAGACCTACAGCGGCACGTGAAGCCAGAGCTCTAGGTCTCATCATTGCCAGTTATGTTATCAAATATAATGTTATTAAAACAAGTAAACATTTATAAAATATATATAACAATTGGCTAGGGAGAGTCATTCAGAGTGATTCATTCAGAAGTGTATACGTATTGACCGCTTGTTAGTCAACAGCGAGAATCTGTAGTAAACATATTGTATTCAATGTAAGTTCAGTGAATTAAATCCCTTTGATGAGTCTGCCTGGTATTATTCTTCACCATCCTTAACTGCATAACGATTGGTCGAACCTACCCTAGCTGGGTACATCACATGGCGATCCTGCCAGTTCTATGCAGTTAAAGGTCCAGGGTCCAGAAGGTTTTCATCAGGATTTGGATATGGGTATGTGACTTCATTGTTCAATTCGTAGTTCAACCAACAAGCAAGATGGGATTAGGCCAGTCCAAGCAAAACGAGAACATCATCGGCCAGAGATCCAAGAAGCTATGGAGCCGACTGTACAACTCGAGGCAAGGAGAAGCCACCAGGAGGATGTAGTGTAAGAACTATTTCTTTTCCCCTGTTATGTCATGTCGTGAAGTGAAAAGTGATGAACTAATTGCTGACTTGATTGGTGTGATTACTTCAAAAATGAGCCGCGAGAACATAGTGAACGGGCCAATAGAATAAAATGAGTGAATAATGAATTAATCAAGATTTTAAATTTAACAAATTATGTAAATTGTCAAGTCGGAACCAAATTTTCTCGAAGCATCGCAAATGAATCATAATGATTTTAATTGGAAAGAAAATTCGTACTATTCAAATCGAGGTCGTGACCGCAAGGAAAATCCTAGCAATCAAAATTTCACGTCAGCGAAAAAAAGTTCGGACAAGGTCAATGTTAACAGTTCACGAATCATTCCGAAAACAATAACACCTCGGAATTATTTGTTCAATATGACTAATCCGTCTAGTAGATTAACAGAATTCCGTTTGATTTTAGAAAAGTAACTTCACGGTTCATTATGTAAAAGTTCAGAAAATTTTTTCAGCACATGCCTTATCGCGTATTAAAAATAAAGTAGAGACGAATGCCTGCGATGGCAAGGACTGATCACCTTGTTGTTGTCGAAGTTTGAAACGTCCAGTGAAAAGTATTGAGTAAAGACCACTTTCAGAAAAAGAATTTCATAATTTGAAAAATCAACATTCAGAGGATTACAATGAGAATTCAATATATGATGTGAATTCACAAATTATTTTCAATAACCAGGACATCCGATCGGCGTAAGACTTAGGTACATCGTTGAGGAAACTGGAAAATTTATGCGCAGAAAATAATATATTAGAATTGTTCCTCATAAAGCTAGCTAGCAATATAAAATTTTTGAATATGTTGTCACATTATAAGAATGAAATTCAAATCAAATCAAATCAAATTTATTTCACACATCATTACAAAACAGATGGCAACAATTAATAGTCAAAAGAAAATGCAAAATACAATCGAACCATACCAAAATATCAAAATAAATTACAAATTTTACTTCAACTCATCAGACAAAAATTCGTCAACAGAGTAGTAACATTTAGAGGCCAAGAGAAGTCTGAGACGACTTTTATAACGGTTACTTAGCTTGATTTCTTCTGGAACATGATTATATAATTTGATGGCCATATAATTTGTGGCTTTCTGGGTTTTTTTCATTCTATGGTACGGTATACATAGATCTTGTCTCTGACGCGTATCATACTGATGGAATTCGCCACTCTCGACGTATTTGTGCTTGCTTTATGTTCATAAATCAAACAAGCATAAATGTACTGGCAGTAGAAGGTAAGGATGTTAAACTTTCTGAAGTAATCCTTGCAAGATGTGGTGTTGTTAATTCCTGCTAGAGTTCTTATTGCTCTCTTTTGCTTCAAGAAAATTAAATTCGCCTCAGGTACGTCACCCCAAATAAGGATGCCATAGGACATAGAGCTATGGAAGAGAGCGTAGTAAGCATCCATCAAAACGCCCCAGTCAGTTACCCTCTTCAGTCTGTCCAAGAGGAATATGATTGACGACAACTTCTTAGTAAGATTCTCTACATGGATATTGAACTTGAAGTTCTCCTGAATTTGAATACCGAGAAATTTAGCACTAGCGGCGTTTTGTGATTCAATTCTCGATCCAATTCTCAAAATGTTGGTTTTTTTCATATTTAGATGGAGACCATTTGAGGTGAACCAGGATTCAGCTTCTCTGAGGGTCCCTTCTGTTTTGGTTCTCACATAATTTTTCGAGAAATTCAAAAAAGAAGTATCATCCGCATAATTACAGACATAGTCGCATGTTACGTTATTTGGGAGGTCGTTAATATATATGATGAAGAGTAAAGGCCCCAAGATAGATCCCTGAGGTACCCCTTATGTATCTTCATCCAAGATGTTCGTTTTCCCCTGATCTGCACCTGTTGCTGTCGACCATCCAAAAAAGAAGCAAACAAGTGAGTGTTGAGCCCCGAACTCCATAATGTTCAAGTTTATTCAGAAGAACCTTGTGGGAAACATTATCGAAAGCTTTCGAAAGATCACATAAGCTAAGCTCAATCTCATCACCTCCATCAAGACCCTCCGTTATTTTTTCAATAACTTCAACTAGAGCTGTGATAGTTGATCTCTTATTTCTGTATCCATGTTGTTGATTTGTGAGAAGGTTGTTCTTCTCGAAATATTTTATTAATCTACTTCTTATTAAGCTTTCTAATATTTTCGACATTGTTGGAAGAACTGATATTGGTCTATAATTATCGGGCACGTCCTTTTCGCCGCTTTGTTTGTAAACAGGAACAACTTTCGCTTTCTTTTGTGAATCTGGGAAAACACCTTCCTCAAAACATCTGTTTACTATAAACGTGAGTGGTTCCGAGATAACATTTATTAGTTCCTTTAAAATATATGTAGATAAATCATATGCATCACAAGTGGATTTCCCATGTAGTGATTTTATTATCATTCTCACCTCATCCGACGTTGCAGGTTCTAAGAAGAATGATTTATAACTCTTTATGTTCACCTTTTTCAGGAACCTTGCTGATTCATCTTCATTGATAGTTTTCGATAAATTATTATTTATTCCTTCGAGAAAATTGAAGTATTTTTCTGGATCAAGTACATTATCTTGACATGTTTTCTTCCTGAGAGAATTTACAATTTGCCAGGCTTGTTTTTGTTTATTTTTTGACTGGGATATCTTCATCGAGTAATATTCCTTTTTGGCCTTCTCTAGTAATATTTTATCGTATTTTCTGTAATCTCTGTACTGTTTTACTTCCTCGATATCTTTCTTGACTTGTATTCTAATTTGTGAAGCATCCAATATGTTTTTGTTCTTTTTCAGTTCTTCAGTGTACCAAGGTGCTCTTCTTGAGTCTTTTGATGTTCTCAATACCTTCCTTATGACTGGACAGCAACTATCCAAGGCTGTAATGATTTCTGTATGGAAATTCTCAAAAATTTGGTTTGGTATGCCAATTCGATACCTGTCATCCATCCAATCAATCTCATCTAAGTATGTTACAAGCTTTTTAATGTCGTCATCAGATGTCTTTCTCGCGTATTTGAATATTTTTTTGTTTGATTCCGGTACAGAAGTGCTGAACTCAATTTTTTGAACCAGATGATCGGAGATGTGGGGGTTAAATGTACTCTTTCTAGTTACGCTTGCGTCGCAGTTATCGTGAAAAATATTATCGATACAGGTCGACGATTCGATAGTAATTCTCGAAGGTTCTCTGAAAAAAGGTTCGAATCCGAATTCTTTCATCAAATTCAAAAATCTTTTGGAGTCTTTAGATGATTTCAAAATGTCTATATTAAAATCGCCCCCAATAAAAGTAATTTGATCTTCAACCTTTTCATTTATTATCTTTAAACATTCCATTAACCTGATCAAAAATTGCTCAAGATCATTCCTGGACCCTGATGGAGCCCTATATATGCCAATTACTCGTAGCCGCAATTTTCGAACTTCAATTCCAGTCACCTCGAATTTTCCTTCTTCTTCGCATGTTTTCAATTCCTCAATTATTTTTGCTTCATGGTTGTCTTTGATTATAACAGCAACTCCACCATGTGCGGAACTTTTTCTCGAAAAATAAGATGCAATTCTTAAGCCTGGAATATTAAATTGTAAATATTGTTCTTCGGGCATCCAGGTCTCTGTTAATATTCCGAAGTCTACTGAATTTTCCTTTAGAAAGTCCTCTAACAGCTCAGTCTTATTTTTAACAGAACGACAATTTAAGTTGGTTAATCTGTATTTAGATTTAGCATTGAGATTGGGCCAGAGAACATCGAAAGGTTGTATGACCTGGAGCGTGCTAATCTGGCGAGAGCTCTCGAGTGGTTCACAGTCAACGGTTTGAGCATGAACGAGGACAAGACACAGTCTCTAATCCTTAGTCTGAGATTGAGGAACGGTGGAGATAACACTAATATAGTGAAATTTCTGGGCATACATCTTGATGCTTCACTCACGTGGAATGCTCATGCGGAGGAGCTGTCATCGACTCTTAGCAGAAATATATTTGCCTTGAGGGTTCTTTCATACTCATTGGCTGGGGGAGCTCTGAGGTCGGTTTACTTTGCTTTGGTTGAGTCTAGACTGAAGTATGGGGTAGTATTATGGGGAAACTGTGCCCAACGTGAATCAGTTTTCAGACTGCAGAGACGTGCAGTTAGGATTTTTGGGGGACTGGGATATAGAGAATGCTGCAAACAAGTTTTCAAGAGACTAGAACTTCTTACATTTCCATCTATCTTCATACTTGAGAACTTACTGTACATTCATGGTGGTGATAAAGACTATCGTTTGCAATCGGACATTCACGATTATAATACAAGAGATAAATTCCACATCAGGAAAAACTTCCTGAGGTTGAAAAAATCCCAACAAAGTCCGGAGTACTGTGCGATATCCATGTATAATAGACTACCCCTTAGACTTAAGGATCTGCCCAGATCTAAATTTCAGAAAGAATTGAAGGACATATTAGTCAGAAACGCCTTCTATACGATCGGTGAGTTCTTTTCTTTTTGGAAAACATGATTTTGTGTATGTCTTTTTTTTTCGGTTCACCATTTTATCTTTACACTGGTTGCTTATTTATGTATGGTTGTTTATTTGTGTATTATGCATTTTTTTACATTTTATTTTTGCAGACTTTTATCTATACAAGCTTTACTCATTTATATTTCATGTATTTTTATATTTTAACTCTACGAGCTTTTAATTGTTTTATATATTTCAACTTGTAAATATTATTTTATCTATACAACAATTAATTTATTATTTTATCTTTACACCTAATTTATTTATTTATTAGTTGATTGTTAATAATTCATCACACTGCTCTTGCAACAAAACTCCCTGTCTATATATTTCTGATGTAGTTGTGTTGTTTTGTGTTTTTATGTTTTTTCCATTGACCTGTGAAAGCAATTCTTGAAATTGTAAAAAAACACCAATAAAACTCTCTCTCTCTCTCTTTAGACTTTGTGATCATATCGTCTGAAAAAGCGAAACCTCTGAATGACAACCCCAATGGGCCATGTATCAGGTTTATTCAAATCATCGAGTAACTTGAAATCTGCTCCAACTCTGAAGGATAGACTTGACGAATTTTCTTTCTCTTGTATTTTATCAATTAAAAATTCTTGTCCCGGAAATTTCAGGGCCAAATGGTTTCGTATATGCTCACATGTTACTCCCGGTTTAACTCTGCCTATATGCAACCAAGCTCTCTTCGTCACTGCGGCAAAGCTAACGTTTTCACTAGATGAATCTTTTAGTTCACTGGATCCAACGAACTTTATATCTCTCTTCTTTCTCTCTTTAGGTTTTTTGACTACATTTCTGTCCATTCTGGTAGGTAATTGCAAAGTCCCACTCGGTGGATTCGTAGTACCATCAGCAACATTACCAATATCTTTGTCTCCTCGCCCAGGAATTCTATCAGACTCGGCAACAGTGTTTACATTGTGGACGTTCGAACACTCAGGTGAAATTCTATTTTGACAATCATCATCGGGCAATTTTTGGCTGTTATTTTTCTGGAGTAACTTGATAATGAGTTTCTGATCTTCCACTCTCTCCTCTAACTGAGACACAAGTTTCAGTAATACCTCATTTCCGTTATGTTTTTCTAGGTTAGGTCCTTGTTTATTATCTCCGAGATTCTAGGAAGATCCTGAAAAATTAATGTAATACGAGATGTAACGCGTATAAAAGATCAAGGCAAATCATTCTCAACGATGTTCACATGCTTCCAACCGGTGGACATCCAGACATGTTTAGTTTAATTTTCAGAAACCTAGTAGATTATTTCCTCAAAATTTAAAAAGCCGTGTAGATCCAGTTTACAATTTTGACAACTCTTTAATATATAGGTTGCAAACGGTATTGAAAAATGCTAGAGAAAACTTGGTGAAGGTAAAATCGGAAAGGAAAGAAATTTTCGACAAAAAATGTAATGAAAACTTAGTTAGTTTAAAATATCGTATTTAACTTGTAGATTTAAGACCCATTGAGACTGATATTATAGATATAGATATTAAGCTATAGATAAGTCAAAAAAAATATTTTTACATTGTATAGCAAAAAATTTTTTTTCTCTCAAAGAGGGAAGGTGTAGTATGTTGAACACACTGTATATTTCGTACGTGATATAATAAGATTAGTGCGACCTCCCTTCAAGACCTACAGCGGCACGTGAAGCCAGAGCTCTAGGTCTCATCATTGCCAGTTATGTTATCAAATATAATGTTATTAAACAAGTAAACATTTATAAAATATATATAAAAATTGGCTAGGGAGAGTCATTCAGAGTGATTCATTCAGAAGTGTATACGTATTGACCGCTTGTTAGTCAACAGCGAGAATCTGTAGTAAACATATTGTATTCAATGTAAGTTCAGTGAATTAAATCCCTTTGATGAGTCTGCCTGGTATTATTCTTCACCATCCTTAACTGCATAACGATTGGTCGAACCTATCCTAGCTGGGTACATCACACCGGTAATGTAAGTCATAACACACGCAGATGAATTTTGCAGCCCGAGTCGTCAGGCGAGGGGTGTAATTCATCAAGTGTGTTATGACCATTACCGCGAATTGAACACTATACTTCATCTTCGACTTCTTCAGTAAAATTCGAATTAATCTGTATTTTCAAAATTGACAACAGTTGTCAGGAGCGATTTCTGTGGTCGAAAATCGAATCGATATCGAATCCCGTAGAAAACGTCAAAATTCACGTTTTCGAAATGCAATTTTCGGATATTCAGACCTAAGAAAATGTAGGAATGGATGGCGAGAACGTTACTTTGATGTCTGAAATACAGGGTCTTTCACGAGGAACCTCACCCATATTTGTACGGGAAACTACTGAACGTATTTTCATGAAATTCAGCACTTATAAGTATTTCACGATGCTGATGGAATCTAAAATATTTTCAAGGCATGAGCACCTCCGGTTTTTCCGGAAATGACGTCAACTTCCGCTTTTCAAATTAGAACACCATTTTTTTATTGCAGAAATAGATTCCTTAGAAAATTTCAAGTTATTTTGATGTAACATTTTTCAGTTTTGGTTGAAAAATTCTCTCTGAGCGGGAAAATTCGAAAAAAAAATCGAAAATAGAGCTCCGCTGAAACAAGAATAACTTGCATCACACCCTTGCCTTAAAATGGATATTTTCTGAGTTAATATCCACTTTAGGGCAAGAGTGTGATGCATACACTCACATTATTTTTTAACGTAGATTGTAACGTTATTATTTGGGAATTTATCATAAAATGTAGTTTTGCCATCTTTTTCCAAAAATTATTAGTTAGTAAACTTATTGGGATGGTTCATTTTCAAAGTTTCCTCATTGTTGTACTTATTCACTTCGTTTACCTACCTTTTTGAATTGTTTTCCATCAGAAAACGGTTTGTTTATTATTTAAAATTGTGAGGTTAGTGTGGTTGTCATTTTGTGGTGTTGTCATTTTGGTTAGTTCAAAAGCAGTGGTTGGCAATTATTTGGCCTCAGTAAGGTACTTCGGAAAATCGTGGAAGAATTATAGAAATGGATTTATAGAGACCCTCCTCTGGTATAAACTGCGTAGATTATCAGTACCGTAATGATTCCTTTATATTATTTTGGTTTTGATGTGTTTTCTTCTTCTTCACTATGACAACTGATAGGCTCTGTGAACTTTGAGTATCCGAAAATTTCTGTGCGACTGTCAGAGCGGACATTTTGTGATACGAAAATCTTGTTGAGAGTTTGGACCAAAGATTATAGAGAAGGAAGATTGGAAACGAAGCGACAACATTGACGTGAGCGCCGTCTGGTGAGAAGAAAGTCCTGAGATAGATAATAGGTGGCTAAGAGAAGTGACATTATGTTACCATGGTTACCACATATGGTACAATTCAAACAGACAAATTCAAATCAAATTTAGATTATTCTCCAGTTGAGTTCGTTTAGATTAGATCTACAAAGAATAATTAATATTGTATTCGTTAAGTTTAAGTTTAATTGAGTTTTCGTATTGTATTTGAGTTATATATCGTGTAGTGTTTGAGTTTTCGTTATAATTTAGTTTGATTCGTGCTTATTAGTATTCGTTTCTGTGTTTCGGTTGTTAAATATTTGAAGACAAGATGCCATCCGGAGCATGCTGCATGGCAAAGCAGTGTACTAATAATAAAAGGAATAATCCGAAATTATCCTTCTTTAAATTACCGAAGAAAATGGGAATGTAAGTATTGAAACTCGAAAGGGGTAACTCTGTTATTCATTGCATTAATTTTCAGTGCTCTGAAATGGATAGAGTTTTCTGGGCGAGAGGATTTAGATCTCAGCAGAACTTATACTATGTGCAGTGAGCATTTCTCTCCATCCGGGAAACTCAACCCTGTCGTCAATCTTCCTTCAAGATTTTATCAAGTGACGCTGCAGATGTAAAGATATTTTTGACATGTATTCCAATTTAAAATTGTATGTATATTTTGAAATAAAAATATGTAAGCAAATCTATTTGGTGTGTTTAATTAGTATCAATTGAATTAATATGTAGATCAAAAATATAATCCTGAGCAGAACAGAAGCCCTGCTTTTGTTGTGTCACCCTGTATATTATTGTATGGGCTCGATAGGTGGAAATCAAAATTATTACTTATGGTGGTATTCAAATTTCGCGCTCTTTCCAGTAACAGTAATCTGTAATGAAAAAAACTACAGTCACTATAATCTGTAATGAAAACGCCATCTCGTGAGTAAAAAGTCCCGATATATATATGCATAAAACGTAGTCGGTTTTTAGTACGGGAGATATGAGGGCGTTTCCTATCTTTGCACTCTATAATCTTTGGTTTGGACATTTTTCGAAGATAAATTTTGAATCTAGATTCATCCTCGTTGTGAGGGATTATAACTTCGAGTGTCATTATTCCCTGAGGAGTATTTGGGAATATTTTTGGGAAATACGTTTTATACGTGATCATAAACTTTTCCACAGGAAATTCGTTAGGTATGCATACACTTTCTATCTTGAACCAGTTGTCTGACCATCTTTTTTTATTAGGTCGTTGTGTAGCGAATAATATATTTGGAACAAATTTTTGACTGAAGTGGAGGTTGAACCTATCTCCCTCGAACAACAGAGGTAACTAAAATATCCTTACTAGCTTATGAACCGTTTCTTATAGTATTTTGTTAGGGTCCACGTATTGGGGGTACCTTAGTTCCACGTATTGGGGGTACCTTAGTTCCACGTTTTGGGGGTACCTTAGTTCCACGTATTGGGTGTAGGTACCTGAGTTTTCCACGTAGCTGAGTTATTCCACGTACTGGTCAGTTTCCACATACCTGTCAGTTATCCACGAAGTTCGGAGTCCCGAGTACCTGAGTCATCTACGTACCTGTCAGTGAGGGGTAACAGTTGGCATCTTGGAGGTCTACGTGCCTGGCGTCATACGTTCAACTTACCATTTGTAATAGTTTGTGAAGGTAACCAGTGCATAGCACTGGCTTTAAAATTGTAAATCATTGGTTCCTTTTTTTTTAATTTTGATAAATTGTGATATTATTCTATAAGGTAATTTTATATATAACTGTGAGCAATTATAGTGAGGTGCACTTCATAAGTTGCGTTGGGTACCAACAAAGGTGCTCGTGTATCCCTTCAGGATTTTATTATAGGATAATTGATCGGTATTCCCTTCAGGAATCATTGTTTAATTTAGCGTAGTTATTGACAATCTAAACCCGAACGTTAAACTGAACGTAAGCTGATTAAGTGAATTTAGTTTGTCAGTTTAGATTATTGGTTCTTATCTGATTCAGTGTGTTTAGTAAGTTTTCTTCTGGCTACCCCTTGGGGGAAAATATTTATCCGTATTATATCAACCACTGCACCTACATATTTTTGTTTTTGGGTAATAAATGGTTGTGACTTGAATTTTGAGGAATTTTGTTAACTCTTACTCTGGTGGAGGAGTAAGCAGTTCATTAACCTTGAGTAGGCAGGCATTACTCTACCTGGCGCCCATTACATTCCATCCGATAAAACTCACTCCCGTCTTCACTGAGGTAGCCGCGAGCCTATCATTGCCTTGAGACCGGCTTTCCCCAAGTCTACGTTTCAAGATTCAATATCTGCCATAAAAAAATGGGGTTCTAATTTGAAAAAATTGATTTTTCACGATTTTGTCATCCCTAACTTTGAAAGCGATTTTTTCACCCCCTGTATCATGAATCGCGATTTCGATTTAAAAGTGGATACATCAATCTCACTTCTTGAAAAATCCCAAAAATGAAAATTTTCCATCCAAAAACCTCGAAGTTATTCTTGTTTCAGCGGAGCTCTATTTTCGATTTTTTTTTCGAATTTTCCCGCTCAGAGAGAATTTTCCAACCAAAACTGAAAAATGTTACATCAAAATAACTTGAAATTTTCTAAGGAATCTATTTCTGCAATAAAAAAATGGTGTTCTAATTCGAAAAACGGAAGTTGACGTCATTTCCGGAAAAACCGAAGGTGCTCATGCCTTGAAAATATTTTAGATTTCATCAGCATCGTGAAATACTTATAAGTGCTGAATTTCATGAAAATACGTTCAGTAGTTTCCCGTATAAATATGGGTGAGGTTCCTCGTGAAAGACCCTGTATAGAGTTCCACATTGACCCGACTTTTTTTTCATTTCGTAAGCTTCATTTTTCCTATTTGTATTAGAGTGAGTTATAGGCGTGAGTTATTATTACCTCACACTATTGGTATATAGAGAATTATGTATTTATTATTCTATGGGAGTAGATAAACATACATTCAGTGACAGCCGAGGACAGCAATTCAGAATCAGAATCAGCTATATAATATCTCCTAGAAACATACATCCCTCACATATTTTGGACATAAATCTTTCCAGAAGTCGGATGTACAGTTGGGTGTGCGGCATTTTTCCATGCTGATGATAGTAATTTTCTCATCACTTTTACTAATGAGAGAAATGGACCAGCAAAGATCTAATTCAAGAAGTAAATCGCCGGAACGTGCCGCTACCGCAGAAGGAAAATGACAGATCGGTTTCTGGCTTGTTTGCCGACATCAGTGTCACATATCCCCTCTTACGGTAGCAACCAAATAAAACGGCAGAGCTCATATTACGTCCTAGCAGGAACTCCTGAGTACAATGTAATAGTGTAATACTGCGGTAGCGGCACGTTCCGGCGATTTACTTCTTGAAATAGATCTTTGCTAGTCCATTCCTCTCATTTATTGTATGTCCCTAGTGGACGGTCCTAACGGACGCGAATTTCCTATTTTGACTTTTACTAATGCTGAATCGTTCATAAGTGTTGGAGAGATTGTCGCAACCGAGGATGGTGTAATGAAAGTGGCTTATTGGTAAACAAGAGCAAAACTCGTGGTATTTTTACTGGATGTAGTGCTGGACTTGGAGCTGATTGCCCATTGTCATTGGTGGTTGATGGGGACTTCGATATTCAATTGGGTGAAATGATCAACTTTCTGGGTATTACATTGTACAAGCTCCTTAGATACACCTTAAATGTTTCTAAGTTATAATGAAAACTGAACTCGTTTCGAATCCGTTATTGTGATTAGAAGAAGGAAATTTTGACACTATTCGGACCCTACATTTTTCAAACTTTCAATCTCTCATATTTTCTGGGGGAACTCGTCTTCAGCGAATGATATTTTTTAACTCAGAAAAGAGTGATGAGAGTTATGTTTGGTTAGGGTTATAGGATAGGGGATCTTGTCGGGGTAAATTTAAAGATAATAACATCCTAACACTTTACGCGGTTTATATTTATAGACTTATGATTTTCATGAAACAACAGCCGCACCATTTCAGTGAATATGTCAATAAAAATGCAACACGAAGAGTTTTTAAGTATATATTGTCCATTCATTCTAGTTCAAGGTTTGCGAATGGTTCTCTTTATATGGCCATGCGTAATATTCAACTTTCTGCCTAAGCACCTACAGTCAGCTGTCAATATTGAGGTCTTCAAAAAACACCTTCATAAATATCTCATCGATTGTAAGCCGTACTCCCTCGATGAATTTGCGGCTTACAGTTAAATCTGAGTCTTTCCAACTAAGGTAAAGTGGGATGAGTGCAATTATGGGGTAACTGCAAACAGGAACCATCATTAATAAATTATGAGAAAATACGGTACCTTTATTGACTATACTTACAAGAAATGATATATTCTACCTAATGTTAATAGTTGACAACCCTGCGCAGCCTCTCTAAAGTTCAGTACCGAAAAGATCTTCGCTCTGTACATATCGGTCCGACGTCAAGTGGGTCGTAATTTTTTACCTTGTGTGTATATTCACAATTTTTCACGGTAAGTATCTGTTTTGCTATTTTGGCCGGTTATGTATGATGTATTGTTAATAAATGTAATGGGACTATTCAGTTTTACTTTGTATTCCAGGTATCGAAAGAATGATTACACATTCCTCACGAAAATGTTAATAGGGAAAGTGCAATCATAACTTGATGGGAAAGAGAAGTGAACTCATTAAAATCGAATTATTATGTACTAGCGACCCGCCCCGGCTTCGCACGGAAGCAATGCAATCCTTATAAACAACGGTAGTGCCGGCCCGCACCGCTAAGTCCCTGCATTTTGAATCTGTAATATTCCTTCAAATTACATGCTGTAATAATGCTGAATAAGCCAGTTTTTCCCGTAAAATGTGAAGGATGAAAAATGGTTATTGTGGGTTATCCTTGAGAGATAGACATTATACCATCGCAGATTTTTTTGTATGCGCAAAAAAATGTGTTTATTTACGACATCACATTAGAAACCTGTAAATTCATAGGTGTTTCTCTACAATATTATCCATGTATCACACATATAAACCTTCCTCTTGAATCACTTCATCTATTAAAAAAAAGCGTTTCAAAATCCGTTGCGTATTCTCGAAGCATACATAGAGACAGACAACGAAAGCGACTTTGCTTTAACCATGAAAAATTTCAACAATTTCGGCCGAATTTTTTTTTCACTGGAGACATGGGAAAAAAAAGTTGAGTTCGAATTTTTTCACGGAAAGTCTAAGAAAATCGAGTACGTTGAAAAAGTGCTTTTCAAATTGATTCTGATAAAGAGGAAATAGATCACTTGATAAATGGAGGAGCGGCAAGAAAACACTACTCTTTCAAAAAATTCACATAACCCTTCAAACTATTCTCAATAAAATCATTGAAATCCCTGACTCAAATCATCCTAGAGAACATAAAACTCGTCACAAGAATTAACAACCCAACATCAATCACATTTTCCCTCAGGGCACACCATAAAACGATCACCACTGTCTGTGCATCTTACCTTTGTTCACGCCAAGTGAACGGTTCAAATGAGTTTTACTGAATTTTCAAAATTCTCATCCACTTTAAATTGATTTCTCCATACTGGGGAATTCCCATATGGAGTTATCACTTATGTAGGTGCGAAAGGAACTCGTCAGCTGTGGATCGCATCATATGTTACATATTGTTTCATTTCAATAATTCATTCAGTTCATTGATTAACTTAACCGTGAATACTTCCGCTTCCGTTAATTGCTAATTCTCTGTTTCCTTTTGTGAATTCGGAAAATATCAGTTTTTCCTGTGATTCACAGTTTCAGTATTTCAATTTCATCGAATAATATTCATTCAAAAACTTTCATTTGTGCGAATTATTTCGAACAAAAAGACTGTTACTAGTGGCGTGGTTATTTTACCATACCGCAAAGATAAGTGTGCACAATTTGACATTTGTAGCGACGGATTTTCTCGTCAGCTTCATTCTATGTTCGTTTGTCGAGCTCGATCACTCTTTACATGGAAATAGGAGTCATTTACAAGATCTAGTTGACCGTTTTGCTGATATAGGTAATAGACTATATTTCCATTATTATTTTGGGTACATTTATTTTTTAATTTGTGTTGGGTTTTAATTGAATTTTATTCACATATACAGTCCACTAGCTCTATTTTTTTCTCATTCATAAAATTATATTTCGACAATTTCTACTTAAATAAAATAGAACCACAGTTCAGTTGGTTAACTGAAACTCTACCCAACAACCTAATAATATCCATTGCAGCGATTGAAGGCGGAAACAGATTGTTGTCACGTCACTTGAGCTCACGTGGTATCACGCAAAATCACGTCATCTACGCAAAATCACGTCATCTCCGCAAAATGTGTAACCACAATAATGCATGGAAGTTGATGCGCTTAGGACTGCATTGTCATCATTTCACGCGATCACGAAGTTAGCATCTGCTGTCACGTGATAGCGCACCAGAGCTGTGTCCCGCAAATTTACATTTTGTAACCTAACCGTACGTGATATCACGTCTGATATTTTGTGAAGTGATTGAAGTGAACAATGGATGAAAATTTGATCGAACTTTTCAGGCTTCATGAAGTGATCTATGATCATTCTTCATCAGAGTACAGGGATCAGAATATCTGAATATCATATTTGATTAGCCCATGCAAAAAATTAAATTCTTTTTGGTCATTCTGAAATACATTTGAAACTGATCTGGGTGCTCATTGTATTCTGTATTCGCGTATGTGGTTCAACTACTTTTCGGAAGACCCGCATTCTTGCCCAGATTAATATAAAGTCGTCGGGTACATGTGTCTGATGATACTTTTTACTTCTGAATGAATTGCGTTTTTAATTCGGTTTCTGAGTGTTTCAAGAACACGAGCGAATTAGAAAAATAACTGCCTCTGTCGCATCTTAAGGGTCTACATTCCTGAAAAAAAAGGGAATCAGAAACGAATTATTTTTTCCGATTGATGAAGGGATGTATGAGTGTATAAAGATAAAAATAATAAAAAAATTTTTTTTTATAAGTATTAAATGCATGAAAAGGATATTCCTCATCATTTTTGATTATTTTTCAACATTTTCACCATCAAAACTAACAAATATTTTTGTGTTTTTTCCTTTCAGTATTGAAGTCTTTCATTTAGTTAATGCAATGTCTATTCCTTTTTTTTTAAATTCACCGTTTTTTTGTAAATGATATTACAATAATGTGTTGTTTTCGCGAAATTTATTTCCTTGAATTTTTCTATTCGGAATGATAAATATTCAGTTTTCTCAAAGACAAGTCATTAAGGTTTGTTTTAGCCGTCGATTAGTGAAAATCAATTGTTAATAACAATTATGGATTTTAACATGGAATTGAATTTCTTTTTAATGACACGCCCCGCAGGTATCTCCTCCCAGATGACATATAAAGGAAAAAGAGAGTATTATACCAAATTATACAGGCAGTATGATATCTAGTTCAGGGTAGTATTTCTAGTAATATTCACTGTGCCCAAACATTTGTTCTATTGAGCTGAATAATCCAATAAATAGAAATTAATGCAATGCACTGCCATCTGGCACGTTTCTTACATTGACGGCGATAGACTCTTATTTTTTCTATCAAATGCCACCGTCGCAATTCCAGAAACAAATTTCTTCTTCATGACCAAGACTTTTGTAGTTTTAGTCAGAAGGTTTAGTCTTAGCACATTTTTGGACTCTTCGGAGCGTTTCTCCTGCAAAGTGGACAACAGAATCTCAGACTTCAAAGGGGCCCTTAAACGGTCACTGACGAAGAATTCGTCTTAGAGGACTTCATTCTATATTCTGGTAAATGCTCTCACTGGTAGAAGAAATAAAGGACATCGGCCCATGGAGATTTTAGTCGATGGTGTTTCGTATGTTGAGTCTGGAGATCTGGCCTCGGTGTTTGCAGATTATTTCTCAACTATTACCCAGCAAACGCTGAACTTGACTTGATTTCAAGTCAAGCCAAGTCAAGTAGCTTGAATATCAAGTCAAGCCGTGAAACTCTGGGATCACTAGCAACGGAAAAAGCATATACATGTTCTTTATATCTTCTTTCCTTTCCTAAGAGCTTGATGAAGAAGAATCTCTATTTCACTGCATCACTGAATCAAGAACTACCCGAATAGCTACCTCACGACACGCGAATGTTGAATAGTGTGTCTCTAAGCCAAGCGTAATATCACGTGATGTCATGACCAACGTGACGTCACATGAGCTCACGTGACGTGCCAAAAATATGTTTCCGCCTTTATTCACACCAAAACATTCGAGACAATATAATACTACAATACCTCATGAGAAAGCCCTGAAGGAATGTATAGGAACTTGAAGGATTAATGTGATGCCCAATCCAGACAAATCACAGTACATCATTTGCATCCACAGACAATCACTTTATGGGGTACACAACAACGACCCCTGCGGTATATATACAGGGTACGTCACCAAGGTGTACGGCTAAAATAGCGCCTTAACCATACCGTATCGAAAAAAACTATGATGATATGGTTGTGAGTTTGACAAAAATCTACAAACTAAAAATAATTTTACATATACAGGATGCGTCAAAAACATTCGGTAAACATCTGTCTAATATAAATTCACCAAGTCACTCAAATTAAATATCGATAACTCGAATATCTTCAAATGGAACACCCTGTATTCTTCTCTTTCATGAGAATTGGTTTTCAAATATCTACCTTTTTTACAAAGTAGATATGTCCCATACTTGAACCGCTATTTTTTCAGATATTTTACATACAAAAAAAAATTATTAAACCTATAGAGCAGAACACCGAAGGTTCATGGCTCGTTGTCTGTTATCAGTTAATAAAGAACAAGTTCTCTCCCTCTCTCTTGGATGGAAACTGTCGATTGGGATAAATGAAACATTGAACACAATTATGGAAATTGCTACAACAGAGGTGAATTGACTTCAACCGAGTTGCGCCTTTTTTAAAAATTGAAACAGCTTCGTTATTAATACAGAAATTATTTCTTTTAATTTGTAGGGCCATTTCACGACATCGTCGAAACATCAATTTTTATCAGGTTTACATGAACACATCAACATCTGAGATTTTTCAGGAATTAGTAATCACTAATGCCTAACGTTCAGATAATGCGGAATATACCCGAACTCTAGAAAAGAAGATGACAAAAAGAAACAAATCGAATAATCAGCTTTATCCCCATACCTTTTCATTCCAGTTCATTGATGTCTCCAACATCGAAAGGATGAATCAACAAACTCACCCTGATTCGAAACTTCGCTTCCAACAGGGGGAAAATGTTCGCCTAAATCACACAGTGTTAACATATTCAAACACGCCAAGGGGCTTGGCTTTTCATCGGAGCGAAGAGTTGAAAACTGCCAAATAGACCCGACTTTTCAATAACAATAAAGATATTCGGGATCTTGCCCTTGACGCGACAATGAGAACGAATGTTTATACAGAGCTTTTCGTCGCGTCGCCTTGAATGTGTTTATTGAACTTTGTTCGTAGCGTATAATTTTCTTGGTGTGTCAGGTGGAAGTTGAATATTGATAGTGATTGGTCCAGTGTCGTTTACATAATAATCTTCTAGATAGGAGATGTGGTTTCAGATTTGCATGGATATGCTATACAATTTTTTTTGGAATTGTTGTAGCAGTTCGGGTCATACAGTGCTTCCGAAATCCCCACCAAGCCCGAGACTTAGAGACGACACTGTGTGCCGTGATGCACGGGTTCCACAGAATCCCCAATACGAAGAAAATAAAGTGAAGTGATTCTGTGATCTGTGGACACAAAAGTGTGGTGAAAAAGTGGGATTAGAGGAGGACGCTCAAAGTTGTTTTCTTTTTGGAATAGAGGTTTTCACGGAAAGTAATACATATATAAATGGGTTTAACCTCTGTGCAATCATTAGAGAGAGAAACCCCCCCTCTCACTACAAATGAGGTGAACCTCAACATATTGAATTCTGGGAAAAGTATCATACATACTGGTTGCTTAGAAGAAGAGTACCCGCCCGGGAAGAAGGGAGACGCAGGTTCGTTTCCTGCTCGGTGTGTAACTTTTTCCGGAATTTAAAGAAATAGGGAAAACCTTGTTGAATTTTGACCATTAACGTTAACCACATAGAAATCGAGGATCAGAACCTACCCTGAAGCATCAAGTGTCTGGTTTTACCCGTTCGAAAGTTAACGTGTGCGCAGACAGACAGACCTGAATTTGAGCACAGGTTTTATAACAATAATAATATTTATTGATTCCAAAAAATATTCATACAAAACAACCAAATAGGATGCATAAATAGAATTTAAACAAGTCAAAATTCTCAAAATAAAATCTTTTCCCATAGTTCCCCAGATATTCAAGAAATTACTCTTTGTTATATGGCTCACATTCCAAAATCAGTCTGAAAGTCTCTTCTTTGAATTTTCTACAGTTGCTTGCTGATTGAAGGTGTCTAGGTAATATAGAAAACAACTTTATAGCCAAATAAAAGATATTCTTTTCAAACATTGATGTCCTATGCTTATTCAATAGGCATATAATAAGGTAGAACTCCTCTCATATTGTTTGGGTTTTTAACCTGATGAATATAGTCTTCATTCTTCTAGAAGGAAACTAAAACTCTACACACGTATATTCCGTCCCCTGAAGTGCCCTCGGCAGGATTTCCTATACCCAAGGCCGAGAAAAGTGCGAATCGCCCATTTTTGTGAAATGAACAATACCTCTGCAAAAGAAGAAGCGCCCCAAAAAACTATCGTATAATAAATAACTGGAAGTTGCTGTAGTACAGGGTCTTAAGTATACTCAAACTAACCTGTTTTCTCATCAGTCGCAACGTATACAGGGTGAGTCTTTGACTTGTACATATATTTTAACTGTAGATTCCTCTCATCAAACGAAACACTTTTTTTCTATACTATTTTTCAAAATTCGGTTTGGTTTCGAAGATACAGGGTGTCGAAAATCCATGAAAAAAACACTTTTCTGTTTATATCTTCGGAACCGTTATTTCGAATGAACTGAATTTTGGTTGAGTTTTTACTCCATTCATGGTGCATATTCCTCAATTAAAACCTATTTAATATCTCTCCTAGTATAAAAGTTACAGGGTAGTCGACTCATCAATACACGCTAAAACACCATAAAATCACTTTGAAAAGATAAACGGTTCATATTTTCGAAAGAATCAATCATTTAAGAAACTAAAAGTATTTCAATTTTTGTTCAATAAAACGCGTCGTTTCCGAGTTATTTCCAATTTTACCCGGAGAAATTTGACGAAAAAATCATTAATTTCAAGAATAATCTGAATGCGGCTCTGCATTAAATATCATCGAATATTATTCCTTCTCTGGTCTTTCAACGAGTTTGCAATGTTGTCACAATATTTATCAACTTTGTCGAGATATTTAAATAATGAAATCCCGAAAATGTGGGAGATAAAATTGAAATTAATGAAAACTGAAATGATACCTTATAATCTGAGTCGATGTTTTCATCTAAACAATATCCTCCTGGAATTTTATAAACTCGACACGGTTAAGATTATAATAATTCACATCACATAATAAAACACATTAGGACAATAATTCACTGAATGTATTCAGAACTTCACATAATGTTTACAGTTTGTTCAGAGACTCTGGTTTGTTATTGTTAATAGTTGACCTGCAGATACCTAACCAATCTTTCGGTTTTCGCTCGACGCATGCGTGGTTAAATTGGCGGCAAACTCGATTTATGATGGAAACGGCAAAATTCATAGATATTTATACCACGGTACACAAGTGTATCGTGATTTATTCTATGGTTCGTAATAAATCCTTAACCTCAATGGAAATATCAGAAAGCTGACAACATTTCCTTGAAATTTCTGTGCGAACATTCACAGAATGGATACAAAATAGATTAGGTTAGGTTGTTTAATAATGAATTCTGATGATCTGAATTAAAAGTCTTTTTTCATGATATTGTTCGGGAATTTCGTGGAAGATATGAACAAGTTAATAGTGTTCACAAACTAATCTGCAGAAAAATCGAAGAAGGAACTTATTTTGGTGTGAGAAATGTGGGTTTTCAGTTGCAGATATAATTCGATGAAACTAACTGTTTTTGTTGAAATTATCGTGTTTGCAACATTTTTATTCCAGTAAGGTTAGTACTTGAGTATTCCCTAAATGTATAAACTCAATTCCTATCGAGGAATATGAACTTTGCAACAATTCCAGAAGATCATTTCAGGAACGTATTGAGTCCAATTTTTTTTTTCAAATGGTTATATCTTTTTAACAGAGCCGAATTCGGAAAAATGGAACAGGAAAAAAAGGTTTCTTTTGACCTCAAGAATCTTCAGTTAAAATATATGTACAAGTCAAAGACTCACCCTGTATATCACACTATTTAATCTACTTCTAAGATGTTTTATGTGGTGTCCCCATTTCAAACTCTCATCAATAGTGAGGCCCAAAAAAACAACAGAATCTCTAATTGATATTTCTGTTACTCCGACATCTATTGTATCTGTATAATCTCCTCTACTCTAGCTTGAACGAAAAATCATAGCCTCTATTTTATTCGTGTTCAAAAGTAACCTGTTCTCAGCACACCACTGCCTTACATCTGGAAGAATTCGTCCAGCCGCCGTCCGCACCTCATGCATATATGTTGCCCGCAAAAGAAAGTTCGTATCATCAGCATACATAACCGGTCTACAGGCGAGGTCACGACAAGCACTGGGAAGAGTATTAACAAACACCACAAAGAGTAGACGACCGAGAACACTCCCCTGAGGAACTCCGGTCTTCAGAGTTGCCATCCTGGAGAAACGGCTCACTCCCTGCTCAGAAACTTTCACTCTCTATTCCCTATCAGAAAGATAACTTTGCAGTAACCTTAACTGGTTCTCTCTTATGCCATAATGTTCAAGCCACGACAGTTATATCGAATGATCAACCAGATCGAACGCCTTAGTGAGATCCAAAAATAGAGCAAATGGAACCTCACCATTATCCAAAGCTTCAACTTTAAGGCTCACTAGCTCAAAGGTTGCAGTTTCTGTGCTCCGATCTCTCAAAAACTCATGCTGCTCCGCTGCTAAGACATTGAATCTTCTGAAGAAATCCAGAAGTCGACTCGCCAACAGCTTCTCAAAAAATTTTGCAAATGAGGTGAGAGAACTTTGAGGTCTGTAATTAGCTAGATCCTCCACATTGATTTTCTTGTATATCGACTTGACAATAGATGTCTTAAGCTGGTCAGAAAAATCCCCTCCACAAAAGATTTTTACATAAAATGGGCTATTGGTGCCGCTACAATATCAATGTTATCCTTGATTATTCCTAGGGGGATTTCATCGCAACCATATGCATTATTAATTTTCAATGCTCTTACTTTTGACACAATCTCTACCGCTGTGATATCAAAAACATAGAAACTATTAGATATTCTCTTTGATGGACTGGAGTAAGTATTTGGGATCAGAGGACATTCAGCAAATTCCCTGTAGGCGTTCGCAAAAAAATCATTAAATTTATCCGCCAGGACCCCAGAGTCACCCTGTGATTGTGGAAGGTTCTCTATCTTATTTTTTTTTCTGTAAGTGAGTTGATGATCTGCCAGGCTGTCCTTGATCTATTGTTGGACGACAGCATCTTTTTTTCATAGTAGCTTCTCTTGGTACTTGTGAGAACTGTATCATAATAAAGTTTGATTTTTCTGTAAGTATCTTTACTGGATCTTTTCTGGATTTCGTGTAGAGGCAACATAAAAATAATCTAATAAGTTCCTCAAGTAAAGAAGCTGACGGGTCGTTGGCACACTCACATTTCTCCTCGATCGTGTAACCCTCACAAAACATTCATCAAATAGACTCTTGAACCTGTCGAATAAGCAACTACACATTTGGTTAACATCTCCATCAGAAGACATCACGCGTGTCCAATCAATAGATCTTAGACAATGTGTAAAGGCAGACTTGGAATGTGCATTCATCAGTCGAAAAGAAACCTTCTGCTGCGGTCCGAAATTATAAAGATCATCTGTAATAAATTTAACTGCTACATAATCTGAGATGTGATATTCTTATATTGTTGAAACACAACTACAGTTTGTCAAAACGTTGTCAAGACATTTTCCAGAAACTGGACGTGTTGGTAATAGCGGCCTTTACACATACACGCTTTCCGTACGGAAAGGCCTGAAATAGGAAAGAGCGAAGTAAAGCGCGTATGTGTAAAGGGCAGGATTGCGCTTTCCCTATGGATTTGCGAGATGGTATTACTCACACGCTTTCCTCGAAGTCCCAGGAGTGTGGGAAAGCGTGTATGTGTAAAGGCCGCTAATGTGTTGGTCATACCAACATTAAATTCTTCTAGTGGGGCTAAGAGTTCAGACGAGTCTCTCTCTCCAGAAATCATATCAACATTAAAGTCGCCAGCAATCATCACTCTAACTTGCTCTTGGCAACAGATCTTCAGTAGTATCCTAAGCGTTGATAGAAACAGGGAAACGCTACTTAACGAAGGGGTATTAGGCCTGTATACGCAAACAATGACAACCCTAAAGCTGCGTACAGATGTGCGAGCCGAACCTATCGCGAACCGCTCGCGAAGTGTTCGTGTCATGTTCGTTAATTTCACGTACACACTTGCGATCCGCTCGCGAACCAATACCGACGGATTAACGAACTTACACTGGGCTCGCGTTAGGTTCGTGAAAGGATCCGACTATCGATGGATCGTCGCGAACGGTTTGCGAGCGGCTCTATAGAGGTTCGACATGCCGTCCAAATAATTGTCGATATTGGTTCGCGAGCGGTTCGCGATAGGTTCGGCTCGCACATCTAGACGCAGCTAAAGAATCCTACTATCGATGGTTCGGCGTGAACGGTTTGCGAGCGGCTCTATAGAGGTTCGACATGCCGTCCAAATAATTGTCGCTATTGGTAGGAAATTCAGAAATGGTATAGACTAGAGCATGAATGGCGATGAATACAATTATTTTGTAATTTGCATAGAACTTATAATAACATGGAAGGCTACTATCAGATCCAGTTGGTGGAACAGTGAATTTTCACCGGAATGTGAAGTAAATCGGATTGTGACGATCAGCATCAATCGTGAATTGTCCATTTTCATCTTTTCTCTATATTTCTGAAATGTTTTTGATTTATGTTTGGGTAATAAATATATTTGCGGAAATAACTGAATTCAAAATTGCCCATAATTAGTAATTGAGATATTATTTTTTTGTATTTCTGTTTTGTGTGACAGCTCATAACCATGGAAAAGATGACGTTTGACAGATGACATATGACAGATGACATTTGACAGATGACATTTGACAGATGACGTTTGACAGATGACGTTTGACAGATGACATTTGACAGATGACGTTTGACATATGACATTTGACAGATGACGTTTGACATATGACATTTGAAAGATGACATTTGACAGATGACGATGACTATTGACAGATGACGTTGACTATTGACAGATGACGTTTGACAAATGACGTTTGACAGATGACGTTTGACAGATGACGTTTGACAGATGACGTTTGACAGATGACAATTGACAGTTGACATTTGACAGAACTTTCATTATGCCTTATTTATCTTCTGCTTGAAAAAATAGCAATGGTAAGTTTATACAACTTTAACGGGGGTTTCACAAAGCATATCACTGGTGATCGGAGCTTGATCTAGAATCAACTCGATTTGACACTTCAGAAATCTAACCAAGTCGTTGATCTTCGATCACTGGTGATTACGTTGTGAAATAAAGGCCGTGCCTATACTTAGGCACGGCCTTCTTAACCCAAATAAAGCTGAAATATTTATTTTCCGGAAACGGTGCACTGAGTTACTATTGTTGTTTCTCACAACCTTCAGACCACCAGAAAAATATTTAAAAAAAATATGAGTGCATATTTTTTTCGTAATGGTGGGTCCTTTTAAAAGGACTTTAGGTTAATATACGTCTATTGAATAAGTGAAATACTAGAATTTAAAGAATGTTTATTTATTCTTTGGTAGAGAGAAAACAATTAATTTTTTTCAGAAAATTGCACACACATATAAAAAAAAATATATATACTTATTCGGGACATGGTATTGGTAAAAAAAATATTTGGGATGAAGTCCAACAGTACACTCTTGGCAGATAAAGTTGACTTTTTTGTACGAAACCCGCACTTTACTTGTTTTTCGTTATATATAATAATATGATCAATTTGATCAAAACGAGAAGTTTGATGCAAACTTTAACTACTCTTTCCTGTCTGGTACGTTGAGCGTTTTTTATGGGTCTCCAATATACCTTGTGCTATTGTTCTTCTAAAGGATAAATGGTCCATTTTCCCCATTCTTTTTCGGTGTAATTGCCAGGCATTCTAGATACTCATATCAACTAAATGACAAATGATGAGAAAGTACCATTTTTGCTTTGTATTGACACACGGTAGAGGCAATACATTGTATGTATTTTGGTCGGCTCTGTCTACCCCGCTCATATTTTCATTATATTTTTTCACAATATTTGGCTGCTCAACGATTTTATTTTTTTTTCTTTCTGGGAAAATCTTTTCACTTGTGATATTGGTTGAACTGGAGTTTTGTTAGATGCTGAGGTAAGCAAATTATTGTCATTCCATTTACAGACAATAACCGTCACCGGAATCTTCATCCGTAATTACTCCGCATTGGCATTCTCAGGGGGCAAAATTGCTTATGAACTGGGCACATCTTGTTCAGAAGTAATTCTGTCAAGCTTTTCCATCAGTTCATGCAATTTCAACGGTCGATGATCCCTGAAAAAAATATTTTATAGTAGACGGTGATATAGCTAAAGTCCTTTTAAAAGGACTATGCCATTTTGAAAAAACTAACATTTATCGAATGCCCTTGTATACACTATATGCAAAAAATGAAACAGTTATCACTAAAGATTATTATCTCATACTTCAATACCCCAATATTTATGAATTATTTGATTTTCTTACCTCCAGTTTGCCATGTTGAATTTTTCAGATACACACAACACTTATTTGAGTACAGATTTTCAAAAAAAGTGCAGACTCGGTCACAAACTGACTCAAACTATCAGAAATTATATCCTTAGTGATGAACAGCAACAGCCATATATGAGCAAAGCGTAGATACTTTGCTATAAGAAGAATAAGAAGGTTTCATCAGAATGCCTTTTAAAAGGCCTTTAGCTTTATTTGGGTTAAGATAAAGACGGCTATGGTATAGGTATTATTTAGGCGAAACAAAGTTCGCCGGGCCAGCTAGTAAATTCATAATTCAGGGTCATTCTGGCAACCAATTTGCATAATTTTGTCCTTCATTAGGCCACCAGTTTTTTTGATAAAATTATTTGAGTACTACCATTGAAATGCTACAAAAAGAAATCACATGGATATTTTTTCATTCTGACTTCACATGAGAATTCACATTTTGGGTGATATTTTTATTTCAGTGTGGATATGTAAAAAAAGTTGAGATCGGACTTTGAAAAAAAATTCGAGTACCTACATTGTAATAATGCTATCCAATTTCGTAATAGACTTTAAAAAACCTCGACTCTGTAGGTTTTCCGCCATTTTGAATTTATTTTTCTAGAATTCTACACCACAATTAAATTTACGTGCACCAAAAAATAATAAGATGTGATCAGAAATCGTTATTTCATGGTTAATGCATAGCTCAATAGAATATTGCTCAAAGTTCACATCAATTACTCTATTACTGCGTTCGTTATTACCAATCCGGGAGTCGAGCGAGAGAAAACGGACACAGAAGTATAATGAATACGGATCTCTCTCTCTTTCCCTCTTTCAGCCAGAGAGAGAGAGATCCGAATTATTATATTTCTATGTCCATTTTCTCTCACTCCTCTCCCGGATTGGTAATACCGAATGCGCCTTGTATTTCGATCATGCATCGTGAACGGGCATATGTCATAAGGCAAAGAATATGACTTTCTCGAGTCAGTTTATGGCGAAACAACCTGTGTACAGGGTGTTCCAGAAAAAGGTGCCCCGTCTTTATGATAGGTATAAAAAACTGAAAAATATTTGGGGTATATACACATTTTTCACGATTTTGACGCAACTACTGGCAACATTGTGATGAAATTTCATACGAATATATTTTGGAAGCTGATAAAGTGTTTTTCTACAAGCGTGCACTTTCATTCTCTTTCCCGCACGTATTTCAATTCGTAAAGAGTCACATTGCCAAACAGTGTGGGAAAAACCCCTGCTATTCCATTACCGCACGCAAATGCGTGTGGTAATGGATTAGCAAGGGCTTTTCTCGCACGCTTTTTCTAAAGAATAAACTGAATTATGATAATATATCTCTATGCACCAAACGCCACCGACGACGTTGCTATGGAGACGACATGTGAATAAGAATTAATACATTGTCATTATATTATGAAATTGTGTTTAAATATAAATAATATCAACTCGAATTCAATCAGTACGCTCCGGTAAAATGGATACTTCGGGATCTGATGATGGCCTGCCCGAAGAAATATTAGCAGCTTCTTATGAAGGGAGTTTAAATTTGTTACCGGCCAAGTCGAAGATAAAATATGAGAAGCAATATTCAGAATTCATTGATTGGTGTAATTCCAAAAAGGTTCAACCGAGGAAGGAGGAAGTGTTTTCGGCGTATTTTTTGGAAATGTCCAAAATTTGGAGACCAAACACATTATGGTCCCGATATTCAATGATAAAGAGTGTTTGTAAACTGAAACAGGATTTAGATATTGGAAAATTCCATAAATTAACTGCCTTCATTAAAAGACAGAATATAGGATTTCGTCCAAAAAAGGCCAAAACTTTTAATGAAGAGGAAATAACAAAATTCATGAGTGAGGCATCTGATGAAATTTACTTGATGATGAAGTTGGTAACAATTTTTGGATTAGCTGGTGCCTGCAGACGAGAGGAACTTACAAAACTCACCATCGACGATATAGATGATAAAGGAGACTTGATCATCGTCAATATTAAGGACTCCAAAAATCATTCACCAAGATCGTTTGTTATATCCCAAGACACCAATAATGGATATTTTCTGAACATATACAGAAAATATATGAATTTACGTCCAAAGGAAATACCTCATCGCCGAATTTTCATAAAGTATAATCGGGGAAAATGTAAGATTCAACCTGTCGGAATCAATACAATAGGAAAAATACCGTCCGAAATTGCAGCTTACTTACGCCTACAAAATCCGGAATTATACACAGGACACAGTTTTAGGCGCTCCTCGGCTACTTTCCTAGCCAATTGTGGAGAAGGTATCACAAATATTAAACGTTTAGGAGGATGGAAGTCAACTGCTGTTGCTGAGGGATACTTGGAAGAATCTATTAACCAGAAAAAAAAAATGTCCACTAAAATTCTTAATTTGAATGGTTCTTCTTCTTCAAACTGTAATACAGAATCATTACCTTCCAAAGAGCCTTCGAACAATATGATGGCAAATATTCAACGTTTTGCTTCTTCCTCTTCAAACTGTAATACAGAATCATTATCTTCCAAGGAGCAGCTGACTTCGACCAATATGATGGCTTCTGCTATTAAATTGCATAACGCGACCAACTGCACGTTTACAATAAATATAACTAATAACTGAATATTTCTAATGAATATATTGATAATAATGGGAAGAAACAGAATGTACATAGATTCCTTATCAAAATTCATTTTTATGTGCTGTTAGTCTAGTTTTCTTTTCAATTAATAAAGAATTTATGAATATTATTACAGTTTAAATTTATTTCATAGGCTTGTAGTCTCTATGGACCGAAGGTCAACGATGAGAGTACAATGGTAACGACTTGTCAGAGACTTTTGTCATTCATGTGTATTTAGATCAATTCACATTTGATCTGTGTGTTGAAATCGATCTCGTATAAGCGCTTGTAGAAAAAATATTGTTCCTAACTCGTGCGGAAAGTGTTTTTCCCGCACTCAACTGCTTACCCGAACTCCGCTTCGCGTCGTTCGGGTAACGGCAGTTTCGTGCGGGAAAATATCACTTTCCGCACTTGTTAGGAAAATAACTATTTCCAATGAGAGGTGTTATTTTGTATAGCCCATTAAATCGGTAGATTTCACTTTTGAAGCTGTCATTTTTCGACATTTGACAAGTAGAAACTACACCACTATCAAAAATGAAACGATTATAAGCTTCAACAACGCACTGAAAATATTGAAATTCAATATGAAAATTTGGCAGAGACGGTTCGTGAAACTCGAACATTTTCTTACAGAAATTGGTGAAAAACTTTGAGCTGTTGGGACAAGTAGATGAGTGATGTGAAGAATGGAACTTGTGTTTTTCCATTACTTGTCGTTCTTAGGAATAAGGCATCTCAATCAACGGCATCTCATCAAACGTTTTTTATGGCCGGAATTGGTTGACCACCGAAATCTTGCGATTCAACACCTTGCGACATATTTCTTCGGGGCCATGTGGAAGAAAGGTCTACGCCAAGAGCCCAGTGTCGATTCAAGATCTCAAACATTGAATTCGTGAGGCAATCGTGGACATGGGGCAGCCACTTTGCGCTTTGGTTATGGAAACTTTCATGAAAAGGATATGGCCCTGTAGCGTGATCGTGGTGGTCATTTGACTGATGTTACCTACTCTCATCATGAACGACATACCTACCTCTTTATAATGAAATAAACATCCAATCATTCATCTGAAAAATTGGCATTTTTTTCTGAATGTCAAAATAACACCTAATATTGGAAAACCTTCACATCCAATGAATTTGTTTTTATGTCTGACTCTCATAGAGGACGCAAGTAACACGGTTCGTACCGAGTAGTATTGAACATAACTTTTTTATTTTTAGATTGATTGGGAAAAATTTCAAATAAACATGAACATCATTCAATTTCACACCAAAAAGGTTCCAGTGGTAAAATTCGAAACTATGTACCGTTCTCGGAGTATTTTGAATTGAAAATTATGAAGCAATTACAGATGTTGACTACCAAACGTTCACAAGATTCATGGATTCTTTAGAAAAAAATTAGACTTTTGTATTCGTGAAAACGGAGAACCTACTCTAATAATAATAATAATAATAAATTTATTGCACAGATAATACAGTGACGTCAAAAGAATACAAAAAATACATGGAATAGAAGAATCTTAAATGTACAACAATTTTTAAAAAACATACCTAAAATACACAATACATAAAGAACAAACAATTTATAAAACCCTCATCGCTGAGACGAATTCATCAACACTGTAAAAGGTTCCAACGACAAGAATGGACCTCAATTCACGCTTAAACTCAGTTTCCCGCATCACAACCAAATATCTTGGCAGAACATTGTAGATTTGAATTCCCGATATAAGGGGGGATCTTTCATGGAACGTATGGTTCAGACCAGAATGGTACAGCCTTTGACAACCGCGAGTGTTATATGAGTGGTGGTCACAAAGCCTAGGTATTTTAAATCTCCTATCATGTATGTACATCATAAGATGGTAAATGTACAGTGATGGAAGTGTTAGGAGACCATTGGAACGGAAGTATTCCCTACACGAGGTCCGAGGATGAAGACCGAACAACACTCGAATTATCCGCTTCTGCAGGACAAAGGCGCGATGGGACCCAGTAGCACGCCCCCACATCAGAAGACTATATCGCAGCGCTGAGGCAACGTTAGAGTGATAGAACGCCATGGCACAACGAAAGCCAACGTATTTTTTTAGGTGGCATATGGTATAATAACCTCTATTCAATCTAGAGCAAACACTATCAATCTCGGGCGTCCAGCGCAGGTTCCCGTCAAGAGTGCAGCCAAGCAGTCTCACCTGATCCGACAGCTCCAAAACAAAACCTCCGAACCTAAGAAGAGGTAGATTGTGGAACTCGACACAAACGGTCTTATCGTTGTTAACTAAAAGCTGGTTTCGGTCACACCACTCCCGAAACTGATCGAGCACCGCGTTGCATTTCCTCCTCAATGCTGTGGGGGATGGATCACTGATGACAACACTCGTGTCATCAGCGTAAAGGTATGTTTCACCATCCACTATGTGTTCGGGCAGGTCGTTGACGAATATTAGAAACAGTAAGGGACCTAATGAACTCCCCTGGGGGACCCCATACCAAACGTCCACCTCCCTGGATATCGAGTCCTCGACCCTCACGCCAAATCTCCTATTGGACAAGAAGGATATAAGCCAGTCGTTCAGCTTTCCCCGGACTCCCAACTGGCACAGTTTCCTTGACAGAAATAAAGGATTAACGCAGTCAAATGCCTTCTGCAAATCAAAGCATATCATCAGCACATAATAGCCATCATCCAATTTATCGGAGATGGACTGAACAACATCACAGAGGGCAGTCGAAGTGGAGCGGCCAGACCTAAAACCATGCTGACCGTCGGCAAACAGATTATGTCCCTCAATGAAGTCTGTCAGACGCGTGTAAACAGCCCTCTCGAATATCTTCGAAAAAACGCTCAGCATTGTAATTGGTCGATAATTATCAACCATGCTTCGGTCACCCTTTTTAAAGACCGGGATGGTCAGACCGATTTTCAATTTATCAGGAAATGACCCACCAGTTACAGAATCATTTATCAAATCCGCCAAAATGCCGCAGATGTATGGGGCCGAAGCTTTTATAGTTCGAACTGTTAGATACATCGTCCCAACCAGCCGCCGAACAACTCGGCAATGATCCAATGATCCGCTCGACCTCAGTAGAAGTGACAGGGTGGAAAAACATAGAATTTGGGATCCATCTGGAGGTGATGGAGCACCCATCCGAAAGAGAACCCGACGAGAATCGCCCAGCAAGGAGCCCCAGAGCCGCCGAACCGAAATACCGAGCGAAAAACTCACACAATGTTCCAGCATCCAATATTTCCCGATCTCCCTCGTACAATGCAATACCAACTCGCGGTGCACATTTATTTCGAACCGAATCGATAATTCGCCATACCGTTCTCGTCTTGTTTTTACTAGCGTTAATCTCCTCATTGAATACGTCCTGACGATAAGACAAAATCATATTATTCACCTCGTATTTCAACAGGTCACGTTCTCTACGCGTCCGTAAACAAGGAAAGTTAGAAGCAAGCCAAGAAGAGTGATCAAGCTCTTGGATCTTCCCAAGGATGATATCTGGGAGAACTTGGGATTTGATCGAGGAACAACACCTCACTTTTCTCATCCGTTTAGGAAAAGCTGCATTAAAACACCAAAGGAAATCCTCATAGAACATTTCGAAATTATCTCCGCATTCGAATGAGCGGTGTTGTCGGATTGTCGCAATATTCCTACGGAGAAGAAAATCAAACTCTGAGAAACCAACATCGGAAAACCTACGGCAAAATACCTCCCTATATACGTGCTGGTGGGGAAGCGTAGTATCATCCCTGTACGTGACAACCTGGACGTTGTGATCCGAAAATCCAGCATGATAATTCAGGATATCAACGATTTGGGGTTTATCAAATCTACAAATAATATAGTCAACGCTACTTCTAGATGTCCGGTTGGCACTGTCAGTAAAAACTCTGGTGTAAGAGGAGATGAGCGAGTGCAAATTAAAATTTCTCAAGATAGATAAAAAAGATCGAGATGAGTCCTCGCATGAAAGACATTCGTCTATATTAAAGTCACCACAAATGAATACATTTTCAAAATTTACTAGAACAAGCGCGAGCATCTATGTGAAACGGTCCTCAAAAATCTCCCTCCCCGATCTATATATGCAGACAATACAAGTTCGATCATAAGAAACACCACAACACTCGAAATTAATTTCCTCGCTCAAAGGTTCCAAGTATGGAATCTTGGCGCATTTAGATCCAATTGTCGACTTAACAAAAATCACACTACCCCCGCGAATGTGAAAGCTTCTGCAAAATTCGGCCACGCGGATATAACCGCTCAAATTGAAGACGTCCTTATCGTTCCGTTCAGTGATCCAATGTTCCGTGAAACAAACAAAATCAGGATAATCGTTACTGAGTAATACAACGTCCACCAATATGGATACTTATTAGAAACACACTGAATATTCAAATGTAAGATTTTTATCAAATTAGAATTAGAATGACTTGCGTGGTGTGAACTCGTCTCAGACGTAGGGGTCGAATTAACCTCATGGGATCGCTCCAGGCTGGGCCCTCCGTCCGTCGCTACAGAAGATGAGACTAGGTCCGGATCACTATTCTCTAAGAATCGCTGTTCGGATGACGGGACCTTTGAAAAAACTTATTCACGGCCACTCCTTCAGGCCAGAAGTCCGGACTCATGACAGCATCCATTAATTCGGTCGGTAGCACCACTTTGAAAGATGAATATACTGTGGGCTGCCTAGAACTCAACTTTTCACATGTGACGTTGGGTATATCACGGATTTCAAAAAAATTTTGAACATCATGCAATGATGTCTCCGGGTTGAGGCGTGAGACATGTATACGAGACAACCGGCGTTTAGGCACAGCATTAAGAGAACTCGACTTCATAGTGCCAACTATAGGTTCCGAGGCATGCCTCAGATTCCTCGATGGTGGCCGATTGGGTATATTCTTTATCTGCTCTGCAGTATTCGACCTTTTATTCTTGTGTCTTTCCCTAATATTTTTCTTTTTCTTTGGATCGGTCCATTTAGATGATTCATCAGCGTTCGAAGTGTTTTCGTGTTTTGTCACATCAATGGCAACATTGTCAACTTCGTGGACAAGATGCTGGGGAACCTCCAGATGGAACTGTCTCGCAGATGAGGACGAGTCAGACGTGGAATCCCCGACAGTTGGAATCTCCGAAACATCATGATCAGCTGGATTCACGATAAGTTTTTTGGCCTCTGATAAAATGTTCACCTCCTCAATGAGATCGTGTATTTGTTTACTTTGAGATAATATTATTTTCTTAAGATCCTCAAGTTCAGACCGAAAAATGTTGGAAATCTCACTTACTATTTCTTTCCTCATATCAGACAAATCACGAGCAGTTGCAGGAGGGGTAGGCATCTCGATGACGGCTGTGGGATTCTGACAACCTCCACAAATCCACCCAGCTGCAGAATCTTCGCGAACTTTGTTGAAATTTTCGACGGATAAATTAGCACATCCAATATGAAAATACCCTTCACAAAGTTTACAGGATATAGAGTCATCATATCTATCAATTTTCGAGTTGCATTGGGAACAACTTATACCTCGACCGCGCGACATGATAGCTCGCATATAAACTAATTGAATTCTATGTTATGTTATGTTATATTAGACTTTTTTTTTTAAATCTCATCTTGTGTTTTTTTGTTTAACTATTACATTTATCATTACTTCATACCTGCATAGTTTATTACTTCATAATTTTCAAGTCAAAATATGAAAACCGTACACAATATCTAGTTTTATCAGTAGTACCTTCTTGGTGTGAAATTGAATGAAATTCAAGTTCTTTGGAATTTTGATTCATAAATCTAATATTGAAACATTTCAATACTGCTTGGTACGAACCGTGCAACTAGGGCCCTCTATGAGAGTCAGACATACCTATAAACATTGGATGTATCAGCTTCCAAAACATATCCGTATAAAATGTCATCACAATGTTGCCAGTAGTTCCGGCAAAATCGTAAAATATATGTGTATGATTTTTTTCCACATCGCCTTTATCTTGAACTAGCGACCCGCCCCGGCTTCGCACAGAAGCAATGCAATCCTTAGAAACAACGGTAGTGCCGGTCCGCACCGCTAAGTCATTGCATTTTGAATCTGCAATATTGATTTAAATTACATGCTGTAATATAACTTTCTAAATAAGCCATTTGTCCCCGTAAAATGTGAAGGATAAAAAATGGTTTTTGTGGGTTATCCTTGAGAGATAGACATACACCATCGCGGACTTTTTGTAAGCGCAAAAAAATGTGTTCATTTACGACATCACATTAGAAACCTGTAAATTAATCAGTGTTTCCATACAATATTATGCATGTATCATACATATAAACATTCCTCTTGAATCACTTCATCTATTAAAAAAAAAGCGTTTCAAAATCCGTTGCGTATTTCTGAAGATTTAAGCATACATAGGGACAGACAGCGAAAGCGACTTTGCTTTATACCATGGAAAATTTCAACAATTTCTGCCGAAATTTTGTTTTTCAATGGAGACATGTGAAAAAAAAGTTGAGTTCGAATTTTGACAAAATTTTTTCACGGAAAATCTAAGAAAATCGAGTACGTTGAAAAAGTGCTTTTCAAATTGGCAACCGAAAGAAAAATTCAAACTTTGCAGGATTCCCGCCATTTTGAAATTTTTTTTCAGAATTCTACACCACAATTGAATTGAGCCATAAAAAATACTAAGATGTGACCAGTAACCGTTATTTCAAATGTCACTGTTTGGACGGTAAATTTCGGTATTGACTTCACTCCAAATATGAACTTAAATCTCTGTTAGGTACCTACTATTGGATATTTCACTTGTAATGAACTTCGTCATTTTTATTCATTCAAGGCATAGGCATATATTATTCCTTCCATAATTATTCAAGATTTCAATGGAAGGAAAGTTTGATTCAATAAGTCCAATACTGTGAACAGAACTGCAAGTTGTAATGAAGTCCGTAATTAATTTTCACTCATAAAAGTCCTGTTCTCATTTATCAAATTCCCATCAAAATATCCGTGATTTCAACGAAAGGAAAATTCAATTCGATAAATTCAACGATGTAAACATAGCCGCAAGTATAAAAACGCCCGGGCACATGCTGAGCGTTGCGATAAGAGGCTTGGTTGATTTCACGTTTTTCAACGGCCGGGGATTTGAAAAAAACGGTGATGGAATTGTCGAGTTTTAACGAAGTATGAATTCTTTCGATTTATTTCTGGAATAATCTGACGTCAATTCAAGCCAATCAGGGGACGAGATTGTTCCCTTCTCTCAAGATTTTCGAATTTTCAGCGCGTCATGACCCCACCATTTCCGAAGGTTTTATATGGGCGACACGACCTGCGGAAGGCCTCTTTTGCTCTTTTGCGCTCTTTTGCTGTTTTACGCTCGTTTTAACATTGTTCGAATTATTCTTACACTTCTCCTCATTTTGAATAGTAATATAATTTTCCAGTTTGATTTGAACAGTTAATAAATTCAGCATTGATTTCTCCGATTTGATTTTCCGTAAAAAATAAAATCAGTGCGAGTGAAGTTCGAGACAGGACTCCTATTTAGTTTGTGCAGTGCATACTTCAGTAAACCGGTGAGGCCCCGTTCATATTTCTTACATGGCATCATCCGTTAAATATCATTCTAACAGTTAAATCATTGTGTGTTCCACGACTTTAAACCTTTTTTCATTATTTCTTATCTGATTTATGATTTCATTTCCTTGGTGATACCTTAATCTCTGTAACTATCAGCGACATTTTTGAGGATTGAGTTCGGGGAGGTCACAACGGGGTCACGGCCGCGCTCCACCCTTGCTCAATTCGCTGAAGGTTGACGGATATACGAGAGGCTTCTTCAAGTCGAGTGATACCCTTTCGCTGGGATTACTCGTCTGGGCGTTTTTGGTCCACCACCGTAACTTGCCCGTAGTTTATCCACATCATTTTCTCAATTTCCTACTGTATTATATTTCTTCGTGATTCCTTAATCTCTGGATTTATCAGCAACCTTTTTGAGGATTGAGTTCGGCGAGATCACAACGGGGTTACGGCTGCGCTTTACCCTTGCTCAATTCGCTGAAGGTTGACAGAAATCCAAGAGACTTCGTCAAGCCGAGGGGTTCCATTTTCTGGGACCACTTGTCTGGGCGTGGTTGGTTCACTACCGTACCCGACTTCTTTTCGATCCCATCTTATTTCCAAGATTTCATCTTGTATTTTGATTCCCTGGTGGGGCCTTAATCTCTGGATTTATCAGCAACCTTTTTGGAGGATTGAGTTCGGCGAGATCACAACGGGGTCACGGCTGCGCTTCACCCTTGCTCAATTCGCTGAAGGTTGACAGGAATCCAAGAGACTTCGTCAAGCCTAGGGGTTCCATTTTCTGGGGCCACTTGTCTGGACGTTGTTGGTTCACTACCGTACCCAGCTTATTTTCGATCCCATTTTACTTTCAAGATTTCATCTCGTATTTTGATTCCCTTGTAGGGCCTTAATCTCTGTATTTGTAAGCGACCTTTTGAGGATTGAGATCGGCGAGATCACAACGGGGTTACGGCCGCGCTTCACCCTTTCTCAATTCGCTCAAGGTTGACGAAAATACTAAACACTTCGCCAGGTCGAGGAGTTCCATTTTCCTGGGGCTACTTGGCTGGGCGTGGTTGGTTCTCCACCGTACCCGATTCCCCTCCACTTAGCGGTTCTCGAAGATTCACATTTCACAGCGACGTCCTTGTGAGTTGACATCGGCGAGATCACAATGGGGTCACGGCCGCGCTTCACCCTTTGTCAACCCGCTGGACGTTTGCGGATTTACTAGAATCGCTTCGTCAGGTCGAGAGGTTCCATTATCTGGAGTCCCTTGTCCGGACGACGTTGCTGCCACAGCTGCCCTCATTTCCCCTGTCATATCCGCCACAGTCTAAGTATTGTCCGATAATTTTTCCTCCATATTTGAGTGTGGAACACCCCATTGCAAGTAGTCAGATTATATGATATTTTCTGTGGCCTGCCGAATTTTGAAGTTTTGCTTTGTGACTCCCGTACTCCCCTGTTCACCGTCCAATTTTCGCATTCGCTCACCTCGCCCGACCGTCTTGCCCACCTGATCACCGTTTACTTCTAGATAATATCAGTTTAAATTTTTGGTTCGCATTGTATTAATAGATTGTTATTTCTGTTTGAGTTCAGTAAACTTTGTAAAATCCATTTTGCTGTTTTGAGTGAACCTTTAATTTTGGCAACTTTTACGATAGAAACAGAACTTTTAATCGCTAACTTCCTAGATTAAACCGAACCCTTCTCCACTGTATAAAAGCTACCCTGATAGAAGTGGAGAGTTCAAGGCGCCACAACCTTGTCAAACCTATTGTGGCTGGCGCTCGAGCATTCATTTCCCGTAAAGGTGACTGCGCCCTTGAAGTACTCCCCCTAATTAAGGGATCTTCACACACTGCGATCGTGCGATCCATACAACATCCACCAGAACCATAAGGATCATTTTCCCTTATTTCCGTAAGAATAACATGGGCGATACGCGAAATCGTGCCTTATTACATGGACCAAAACTATGAAAATACATACAAAGTTATTTACGACATCACATTAGAAACCTGTAAATTAATCAGTGTTCTTCTACAATATTATGCATGTATAATACATATACCTAAACCTTCCTCTTGAATCACTTTATCTATTAAAAAAAAGCGTTTCAAATTCCGTTGCGCAGTTTTGAAGATTTAAGCATACATAGGGACATAGGGACAGACATCGAAATCGACTTTGCTTTATACTATGTAATGATAAGGATGGCGTTACGAAAATTTTGTACTGAGCAAACTCCAATATTTTTCAGTTTTCTGCCTATCCTGGAGACAGGGTCCCATTCGTTTGAAACATCCTGTATAATCGACGGCAAAATGGAATTCGGTCCATGCATTGACATTAGGAGTAAAACCAAGGATTTTTCATAGATCGTCAACGTAATTTTACCGATTTATTGATTGAAAAGCTTCCATTGTTGATGAATAAGCAGTAAAAACAATTCACAATGGACTCAATCACCATCCTGAAACGAAGATAATAGAAATTCATGTCGGGATGAAAAGGAACAGATACAATCGCGATTTTCATTTCTCCTACCTCGCCAGCTTCGGCCCTCATGCAGTCCCAGAGGGGCTCGATCCACTCGCCGCATAATATCCGGAAAATCATCATGAACGAATGAAAAAAGTCCGTGAAGTTCCACCTGAAATAAAAGGACAGATTAGGAAGGTTTTCCATATTTTTCAACCTGCGAAAAACGAACTTTTCCTCTTGGGATATAGAAGTTTTATGCGAGACGGAGCGAATATTCATCTATTCAGTTGGATTCCAGCTGTTCGAGGGGAAATACGTAAACATCAGAACCTTTCGAATAAATTCGTTACTTTTTGATGCAGAGGTTTTTCAATATTTTTTTATGGAAAACTAGTATATAGGTCGGCTGGTTTCGCTAGTTTATCTAAAAAATACTGGGTGAGCTAGTCCTAGATTGCAATTCAAATAATTCCACTTCTGATTGAAAACTGATATCTCATTCATGAAATTGGGAAAGGTAATTTCACATTGAATAAATGACAAAAATTTTCGATTGCCTGACAAGAATATGTTTGAGGATTTCCGTTCTAAAGTCGAATAGAAGAGACAGATCTATAAAACCCCAGAAGTTGCATTTGAGTCCTTTGATTACCTAATATGGTATTTGTGAGACAATATTGTTCTCTACAGTCTTTGAATAAAGCGTTCATAATCCGCCTGTTTCATCAAGTATATAAATCACATGTTTTAAATGAGCTACAAATCAGTTTCAATTCATGTTATATAGAAAACCTCGAAAACCTTGGGGAAAACTAATTTTATGGTTGAATTCATAATTATTCGCATAATAGGTAAAAGAATAATTATTTACTATGCATACTATCATCATCTATCAGAACCAATTAGTGAAGAACGTCTGAAGGAACTCGTGAAAAAAGTTAAAAGCAAGACCTCATGTGGAATTGATGAGATAGAAGAAATAAGCCAACCGCTAAAATACATTATGAACAACTCTTTTAGAGAACCCGAAATAGCAGAAATAATGCCTGATTATCAAACTGACAATGTTGAAAATCTTGGAAACTACCAATCAGCCTCTGCACATCATCCTCCAAGCTATTTGAACTAGCATATTGCGAACAAATTTTGGAATATATTACACTTCATGCTCTCCTTGGCCAAGACCAACATGGTGGTCTCAAAAGAAAATTCACACAAACAGTGATGTACCAACAGGCGTTCGAGGAAGGCTGTTTGTCAATGGGATTGTTTTTGGACCTTTCCAAGTCTTGATTCAAATATTCTGATAGAAAAACTTGAGCAATATGGAGTCCAGGGAAACGCACTAAAATGGACAAAATCTTTCTTTCACAAGCGCTGTTGTTCCTATGCGATTCTGTGGAAGAAAAAGTAACCTCCTTTGTCCAAATGTCAAAACCTATACTCCATTCACTTTTATAAAGTATCGCGGTTTGCCATGAAATTTTGACACATTTCACCGTATATATTTTGAAAATGTAAGGTTATGGTCATTGCACTGTCAGATACGCCCACAACGTTGCCGTTTCTGCTAAAAAATCGTTGTAATTACGTATTTATGTTCCTTTGGGAAATTAATGAATTTGAGAAAATATTATGTTAATTCAGAAGACATTTAACTACATTTTTGCACAACCTGAAATACTCCAGCATGAAAATGTAGTAATTCTACGAAACCTGCGCCACAGTTTAATCTTCGAAGAACTAACTCCATTTACAAAGTTGAAAAAGAGTAAATAGAAAGTAGACCTGGCAATGTCGCTTAATTTTCACGAGTGCCAAACTGCGTCTGTTCTAGGGGAAAAAACTTGATAAACCTAAATCATGGCCAACCGCGATACTTTATAAAAGTGAATGGAGTATATATAAGTACTCTATGATTGCTCGATTGGTCGTAAGAGAAGGAAATGCCTTTTTTTCTTTTCTGTAGGATTTTTTTGGGAATATTTTGTTATATAAACCTTGCCCTAACAATAATAAACACAACAAAAAAAGAATTGTCCAATTTGGTGCGATCGTTTGAACAATAAAGCATTTTGAAGTATCGAAGCAAACCATAGATCCTCTTTTATTAATATAGATTATCGATGCATGGCTTATTTGGCCCAAGTTTGTATTCTGTGATGAGTAAAACATACTGTTAATAAGCGTTGGAGAATATCCATTATTTCTGAGATACCGAGTGAAAAACAGAAAATTTTTTCGATGGAAACATGGATCAGATAGAGTTATGATCTTACGTTTTATGTTTTTTATTATAGCGATCTTATGTTTGAAGGCATGACATGATCTATAATTGAAAATTCTTCCAGAGGATGTTGGCTTCTGGTATGATGAATTCGTGATAATTTTATCCTCCTCTCTTATGATCATTAAATCTAAATAGGGTATAGAGAAGTCCCTTTGAGTTCGTAGGTGAAATTCAGATCAGGGTGATATGAATTTAACTGTCCTAACATATACTGAACCTTGTCACCAGGTATACATGCAATGATGTCATCGACAAATCATATAAATATATATAATATATAAAAAAGGTACCAAAGAATTACACTTCTCTACAGTTCAAGACAATTTCTGCGAAAATGGGGGATGCTGGGTTTCCCATGGCGGGTCTTTCAACTTTGTAGAACTGGCCCATGTATTGGCAATAACTGGTAAGTATTGAAAATAAGGTCTATGTGGAAATTTTTTTTAATTTTTGATTGATGATTTGCTGTCAATTTGATCTGTTTGTGTCTTTATATATTGTAGTGTTGTAGTTGTTTTTGAAATTGTTTTTTAACATTGGAAATGTTTATGTTCGTATATTGCAGGCAAATTCTGAGTTTTTGTTCAAGGTCAAAAGACAAAAGTGTCGCCAGTAGACCAAAAAAGCATTCGAAAGTTATCGCGTGATTCATTAACGTAGGTGTGTTGGGCCAGCATACGCCAGCATACGAGAATCGGCGACCTGTGCCGAATTTCTGACCAATCACAGTACGGAATATCTGCACATGACATCACGGTTCTTTTTCCTTGTCTAATGTCAAATCGTCAAATGTTCTTCTCTCTATTTCCATGATTTGTTTTGACGTTTGAGAAATTCTCATTGTTTTCTGCTCATCAGAATTTCAATTCAATTTTATTACAAAAAGCAATTTTAATTGCTGCATCATATTGACAAGGAGTTCTGTTCTATAATAAGCAATAGGCATGGACGAAGTTGAGTGAGTATATCATTAATCAGTAAAAATTTATACTTGGTTTCATTTTGATTATTAATTTTCAGTGAAAGTTTGCTGTATCTCGTATACCAAGAGCATTTTTCAAGATCATCAACAAGAAATCGGCATATGAGAAAAATTCATCATGAAGAACCTGTACCATTTGATCAAAAAGACATTCTATTCATTTGAAGTGCCCACTTTGCCCTGTACAGGACTAAATATCTTTTGGCTCTCATGAAGAATTATTCATCCATTTGGGAAAAATGCACTCATAATTTTTTTAAGGAACAAGAAGTAATACTACAGGTTGGTTTATTAATGTTATGAGTTATGTCAGCTGATTTTACTTGAACATAATTTATCTACGAGTCAATGTAATCAACGTAGCATGAAAGATCGAGGTATAAAAATATATGGATTATGTCCATCAAGAATTTCGGTGAAAGTTAGTACTTCTGGTGGTAACTGTTCACTGTTATTATAGCATGTTAGTGTTTTATTAGTAAATTTACTTCAATTTTAGGATTGACATTCAAATAATGGGAGGACCAGAGGTTGAAGGAAGGGAGATGGGGTCAGCTGTAACGAACTCTCTCGATATATTCAGTTGAATATTGAAACTAATGTGGGTCACTATGATGAACTTAGTTCCAAACGTTTGACGCAAGATCAGCAAGATAATTGATATTTACTTTCGCATGGTATATTTCGTGTAGAGTTTTAGAAACCGTTCATGAAAAAGGTGGGCTAATATTATATTCCACAATGAATATATCCTACTACCTGTTCGATTGATATTGGCTTGATTAATGGAATGGCTAGAATTTATACAGTGGACTTAAATTTGTACACAAGTAGACAAAAATGCACAATGGTGACAAATTCAGTGATTGAACCTTATATTGAATAGCAAAAGTTAATATTTGAGAATTGTAGGTAACATGTAATTAGTATGTAAATATTCACTTTGCTTGTGGTATAGAGTTTCACAAAGCATTCATGTAGGTCATAATGGCATTCAAATCCATAAGTAATTATGCTTTCGAAGAACTCCTTTGCAGATTTCGGTGTAGTAATGATTGAATTTTGTCACCCTACAATAATTTCATAGCTTCAGGAAGAATAATGTAGCAATAGAAGTGATATGTATGAGATAATGTGCTGAATTGATTGAATAAATATATACCACCGCTCCTTTGTTATTATTCAGATTAAGATATAATCATATATTTTGTTATGTCAATATGTAGAATATAATGACAATCCAATGAATGAAATTGGAGGCTCTAATAGAAAGTAGATAAGAGATTCAACACAGGCAATTTGTTATATTTTTCAATAATATGCAGTACTTTCAGTCATATTTAATTGAACAGTGTTAACGTTAAAATTTTATATACAGTTCAAATATTCATTAATGTGCCCGAATTACATAAAAACCCTCACCGAATTCTGGATCCGATTCTCGAGAGAATTTAAATAGATTTCTGATTTTGAATACTTTTATTACTGGTAGATTTTAATATTTGAAAAATCTGTAAGGCAACAATGAACATCTATGGAAATCTTTCAAATGTATTTTCTTTCTCAAAGTCGAGAATTTCGAAATGTGGCAGCGATTTTAGAAAGTATACAAATGTAATTATCTGATTCTTTGGTGTTATCTAGAATAATTCTTTCTCATCAAATAGCAGTCGTGAAGTTTCTAATGTCTTCTTCCATTTAAAAAGATCTTGCATGAATTCCAACCAATTCAATAGTTCGAGTTCGAAGTCAATTATTAATATTCAACTGATAGAGAGCACACAACCCTTTCTACGACAGAGATGAATTTCGATAAACATAACCAAAATGTATTTCACGTTGACTTGACAACTGTTGAATCGATTTTATACACGTAAACAGTGTCGCCGGGGTTGAAAAACTTGAAAGCGCAATGCCGCCAACAGAAAAGCGCAAAATTAGATCAAAAAGCGCAATATATGTCAATGTTTTCCACCAGATGGCGTAATGTGATCTTCTGTTCTGTTGTTCCAAAGAGGTCTTTGGTTGTATGGTTGTTCTCATGTTCTGTCTTATAAAAATGTCAATATTTAGCATAGATGCATAGAATATTCTATGCATCTATGATGAAAAACCAAACTACCAAAGATATTCTATTGTAGAATGTCTTTGAGAAAAAGCGCAATAATACTCAAAAAAGCGCAATGGCGCAAAACACAGTTAAAAAGCGCAATTATTGCGCTTTTTGCGCCTTATTGGCAACACTGCACGTAAACCATGCTGACGTATGACGTGAAGAGAAAATCAAACGGGATAGCGTGCTCTCCTCCTATTGGTCGAAATACGGCACCGTTGGTGTCTTTTAATGTATTCTGGACTCAGGTGGGAGCAAATAATTCTATACCTATAACTTGATCCTTGTGGTTTTCCTTGAAGCCGTCGACCTAGGCATATGGAGACTACTGCGCATGCGCGAATAAGGGGAAGTAGCTTGGAGTAGGATTCTAAGCAGGGTAGGCGCAATATGGCGGCGATGGCGCATGCGTATAAGCCATTATATGTCCAGGTCTTGGCTTCATTTTTACGCAATTTTTTGCACAATGCTAGCGGTATAGAAGTTTAAGTATATGGGTGGGAGGTCCGTCAAATTCGCCGCAACGTTGCCGGATTGGGCACTTATTCCGGTATTTGAAGGATAGATCATTGTTTTATTTCCTTCATTAGCACTTCGAGTGTTTATATTGTTGTTTAATCAAGTGAGATCTGGGCCGCGGTGAGCGGCCAGTCAAATTCGCCGCAGGCAATTATTCCGGTATTTGAAGGATAGATCATTGTTTTATTTCCTTCATTAGCACTTCGAGTGTTTATATTGTTGTTTAATCCAGCGAGATCTGGGCCGCGGTGAGCGGTTCGTCAAATTCGTCGCAACGTTGCCAGATTGGGCAATTATTTCGGTATTTGAAGAATAGATCATTGTTTTATTTCCTTCATTAGCACTTCGAGTGTTTATATTGTTGTTTAATCAAGTGAGATCTGGGCCGCGGTGAGCGGTTCGTCAAATTCGTCGCAACGTTGCCAGATTGGGCAATTATTTCGGTATTTGAAAAATAGGTCATTGTTTTATTTTCTTCATTAGCACTTCGAGTGGTTATATTAGGTGCGTTCGAGTTGACGGTCAAAATGCTCCGAGCACACTCCACGTCTACTTTTGAGTTTTTTTTTGACGGTCGGGGCGTGCTCTATTTGACAAAAGTGCTCGGGAGCTCCTCTTTCTTACTCTGTTCACTATCTACTCGCTCCGCCGATCGTCAACTCAAACGCACCTATTGTTGTTTTAACAAGTGAGATCTTAGCCCATATCTAAGCCGCGGTGAGCGGTCCATCAAATTCGGCACAACGTAGCCAGATGGGGCAATTATTTCGGTATTTGAAGAAAAGGTCATTGTTTTATTTCCTTCATTAGCACTTCGAGTGTTTATATTGTTGTTTAATCAAGTTAGATCTGGGCCGCGTTGAGCGGTCCGTCAAATTCGCCGCAACGTTGCCAGATTGGCCGATTATTTCGGTATTTGAAGAATAGGTCATTGCTATATTTCCTTCATTAGCACTTCGAGTGTTTATATTGTTGTTTAATCAAGTTAGATCTGGGCCGCGGTGAGCGGTCCGTCAAATTCGCCGCAACGTTGCCAGATTGGCCAATTATTTCGGTATTTGAAGAATAGGTCATTGCTATATTTTCTTCATTAGCACTTCGAGTGTTTATATTGTTGTTTAATCAAGTGAGATCTGGGCCGCGGTGAGCGGTCCGTCAAATCCGCCACAACGTAGCCAGATTGGGCAATTATTTCGGTATTTGAAGAATAGGTTATTGTTTTATTCCCTTCATTAGCACTTCGAGTGTTCATATTGTTATTTAATCAAGTGAGATCTGGGCCGTGGTGAGCGGTCCGTCAAATTCGCCACAAAGTAGCCAGATTGGGCATTTATTTCGGTATTTGAAGAATAGGTCATTGTTTTATTTCCTTCATTAGCACTTCGAGTGTTTATATTGTTGTTTAATCAAGTGATGAATGTGGATGAATATCTGAATAGTGAAATCTCCAAGTTTAATGCTTTCAATTAATATATTGTATGCTTAAAATTTTAGTTGACTTGTATCCCCGTCAGAATGTATTTTGATTGTGGAAATAAAGAATATTATTATTATTATTATTAAATCACTAAATCTGGTTATAGTTTAGACTTCAACGTAGAGTTGTTAGCCTATATGAAAGTCTCCCAAATTGATAGACCACCAAGAAGGTCTTTCGGATTCGACCAATTAAAAGAATTCAAAAAGAGTCCAGGAGTTCACTCATCTTCAAGTGATGATGACGATGTTGTAAATGTAGGCGCATCTACCAGTACTGAGTACTGGCTCTTTTAAGTTCGATACATCATTACATCCATGTGTTAATATTGGTATATGTATTATATCTTAAGAATACTTACTTTAGAAAGAACATTTTTGTTTTAAAATACAGCGACAAGTCTCCTCTTACATGTTCATGTTAGGAATAGGAATGTTGATTGTTTCTTGCAATTATTATTATTGAAAATACTATTTTATTTTGAGTTAAAATGCGAATAAATGTTGGTAAGATTTTACATGTGGTGTTATCATTTCCAATGTCTCTGATGGTTGCAAGGATTGCGAAATCTGTAAATTTTTTTATCAATTGTAGGCTGAGGAAGGTGAAAAATAAACCACCGAAACGTCGCCATAGATATCTAGGATTTTTATTGTTCCTTCAACCGATATTAACATTGTCAATATTTTCATTGGAACAAAAGTTTGAAGAATCATAATGTTGGAAGTTCGTTTGTGAAAACAAGCAATTCACAAAAATTAGAGAAATTCGAGAGGTGAGAAATCAGGCAAAAGTCTGATTCTGATCGATTTAAATTGTTATTGGCCTTTTATTACCTCGTTTTGTCAGTATTGATTTGAAGAATATGGTTTCAAACTGTAACTTAATTCAGCAACTGCTTAAAGAATTCTAGGGGAGAAAATATTCTCAGAACAATGACAAACTTCCTACTTGAGAACCGTTACGTTCGGAATTGTTGCTCGAGGGAATTCTATACGAGCTTGAGAAGATTCATGGTTGACTAGCTACACCTCGCACGGTATCGCTCTATATCCCGGACGATTTAACCTACCAGAGACCTGATAACGTTCGCAGCCAATTTGTCTCCCAAAGGCAGTAAGTGATTGAAATAGTCTCGAACAGGAATCCGTTTTATTTCGTGATTTTAAATTGTCTGGAATTTTCAAGGAATTTCATCTGCGATAATATAAAGCAATACTACTTGAAGTGAATACTCACCTGGGTACAGGATCGGGAAGAAATTTTTCAACCAAATAGTCTCTTGAAAATAGTTGCATTCCGATAACAGCGAATATATAGATGATTATCAGGAGTACCAATGTCAGGTTTCCCAATGCGCCAATAGTACTGATGATAATACTGAGAAGAACCTTCATGGTAATCCATGATTGAGCAAGCTTCAGCACTCTTAACTAGAAGAGAAATCAATTAAATAGATTGTGATCACATACTGCACCCGAATCACAAATTTTTCATTGATAGGAAAAATACTCGAAACCTGTCCCTATGTATTTATAATTAACTTCATAGATATCATAGTAAGTACTTTTCGAAAGCCCACTTGATATGCATGTTTCGCAGTGTTGCTCAAAGTGCATAAGCACAAATTTCATATCGTTCATTAATAAGCAAAAGTGGTAGAGAGATCGACAAATTTATTTTTTTGGGTAACAGTTTCCATCTATAGGTCCTATGTTTTGAGGAAATTTTCGAGAATATTATATGGACCATTAAGAAAAAGATTTGAGAAGAGGATTGCGAAAGTCAAGAGGAGAAATGCAGAAGATATCAATTCCCTGATGAAGGCTTCGTCTGGTTCCGTTCCTTGATTAGTTAACCAAGGTGTACTGGTTTTATTTTTGTACCCTGATGGTTTTACCAGGATAATGATCTTCTTGAACAGCTTCTAGTTGGTAGGATGCTGGTGATCCTCGTGAATCTCGATGATTGCGACTGTTGTGACTACACCACCGATGTAGGGGGATACTTAACTGTAAGCACCCTATGATGATATTGATGATCACTGCGGTAAGTTGTTATCTGTACTCAGATAACAACTACGAAGAGGATGAGGAAGTGGTGAAATTTGAACGCACTCTCAATGAATAACAAAATGTAATTTTCTTGTCACCTTCACTTAGATAATAAGCAAAAGTATTAAGTATACAGTTATAAACTCTACCATCTACATGAAAATGTATAGCAAGGAACAATTATGATCAGTTGTGATTCACAAAAACTGACTGATGATTTTGATTAATTACCGAACTGATTACGAACTCAAGGCCTGTATCTGTAACATAGGGTTTTTGAAGACAAGCTAGCAAATAAGGGAGGTTCATTTCCTCCGAGTAGAAGAGGGAAAGATCAACAATTGATTGGGTGTCAGAATTGAAAAGCTAAGCAAACATAGTGCCCTCATTTTCCAGTTTTGACTACAGTGGGAAAAACAACTCATTTCTCAAACCTACGGACCAATAAGAAAATCTTTGGACTTTCATTGTTCGATGTCTGGCATGTGTTCTCTAATGCAACTTGTTCTGCAATAAATGTGTCACCATATATTTGATTTTGAGAGCTTATTCTGAGGAGCTGAATCAAAAGGGTATTTTTTTTAACAAAGAACTAAAATTGTAAAGGCATATGAAACAAATATTGCCGTACAAGTGATCGATCTCGTATGGTTGAAAACAATTTATCCATACAACATTTTTGAAGGAGCCAGCTCATTTCTTGTGGACAAAGGAGATGGAATTTGTCTTGTCCAGATGTGGTCGTAATTAGAAGCAACACAGAATATTCTGAATTTTCTAGCAGTATTTTGGATTTTAATCTAACGTTTCGCCTATAACTGCGCTAGGTTGCCACAAATCTCTTTTCCACCGGAAACAGCTCGTTGTAAGGCAATGTTCAAAAAGAGGTGTTATGTCACCTGGTAGCATATTCATATCCCACGTATCGTATCGCAGCTCGGAGTCAGCCGAAGCTTACGCGATAAACCACGTGCGTGATCGCATCTAATTTGGCAATATCAATCGTGGAATATGAATTGGGATTTATACGTCATAATGATACCTCGATTCTTTTATTTTTCAGTTAGAATACTAATCATATAAACCTAAATGAAACTGTTAATTTTAGGACAGACACCTTATCTCTCAGCCCACAATACTCTAACTTATTCAGCATACCTAAAAGATACAGTAATCGAACATGAAGCACAAAAAAAAAAATAAATAAAAATATTTTATAATAATTAATGTGAGCTCTGATTTGGCGGTTACGCTGGTTTGGTGCGATGTTTGTTGCAAGTGTGCGTTTCACCTTTATGTTTTGTTTACTTTGTTGACAGTTGACCTATGAATGTTTCTTTGTCTGTTCTATTCGAATTAGTTGTGTGCTTTAACTGGAAAAACTTGATGCTGTCTGGAACATGTATATATTTAAAGTTCGATTACTACTTTCAATGTAATTTTCCGCTAAGCATTCTAAACCAACAACAATTCAATTAGCGGTAAGTTTGTTATCTTGTCCGGATGATCTATTTATTGTCATGATCTCATTTTGTATTTTCTAGCCTTGAAGAAGCATAAATATATATGCGAAACGTCGGTTGATTGAGGGTGTTGTTTCATTGGTTGTCCTAGTCCCTGTTAATATCCAGTTTCACTAACAATTAGATTTTTTTCATAAATAATGACGGCGTGAGTTCGAGAGTAAATGCTTTCAGGTTATGAATTTATTTGGATGAAGGAATAAGCATATTTAGAATAGATTTTATACTGAAGCGAAAAAAATTGTCGCAACCATGTCTTAAATGGGCCCTATTTAGGATGTTCGGGTCAAACAAAAAATACAAATCTCGAAAATAAATTATGTATAACATAGAAAAACAAACTATTTAACATATATGAAGTTATTCTTTATCGACTCGTAAAATTCTATATTGGGAATATTATGTTAACCACAATTGTATTTCCAGACCTCTGATGAAGCTACACAATAGTAGCGAAAGCTTAGGCACTCAATAAAGAGAAATAACACCAATCTAGGCCCCTTTTTAGGACTCCTTATACCCGAGAATAATATTCCCAATATATTTAACATATAGATGAAAATAACTATGAGTTTGGAAGAATTATTCAACGAATTTGTTATCCCCCAACATTATATTGAACCTTGGCGCATTTTGTTGAGAAAGGTAGAGCTTTTTATTTCTTTTTCGTGAAGCTAGTATGTCTTTCTGCTTGCTGTTTCCTTCGGCCATTAAGTCTTTCGTCTGGAAACCTATGACGACTGAACACCAATTTTCTTTCTTTTTCTGATTGTTCTCGTGAAACGGTGAAACCTCGTTTAGAAGGATAAAATTGATCATTACCATAATTCAAGAGTGAATAGTTTTAAGTTATTTAATATTTATTGGGATGAAGAAATAAGTATATATTTTTTATAATAGATTTCATACTGAAGCGGAAAGAATGATCGAAACCATCTCTCAAATGGTATTTTTTAAAAGCTTTCGAGGGCTGTTCTAACAGTTGTTCTTATTGGCCAAGTTATCTTTGTTGCATTCATAAGTTCGGCCACCCTCTTCTGGAACGAATTGACTAAATAAATCTCAATTTACTTAGCCATCATGCAAATTGAATCTTGTGATTATTATATTCCCGTCGCTGTTGCAAAGATACACAAAGTAAAAAGCCGTTGGAAAGAAGAATTAATAGAAGAGTTATCGAATTTAAAAGCTGCCAAAAGAAGAATGGTATCAAAAAATTATATCACTTAATTGAGATCAGCTGTGCAACATAAGAAAAACAAAAATAAGGATCATCGTTGCTTGGAAAAATTTGTGAAAGTAAAAGTATGATTGTGGACATAATTTCTTCGAAAATTATGTTCAATAAATAAGATCACTCCACATTTTTCGGAAAGGGTATAGTTATATCAGAACTAAATTTGGAAATAGTTTACAACATCCAATAACCCTGTCCAAATGATGATTCAGATTGTTATAACAAAAAGTATTTTGTAGGGAATATATTTTACCTAAATGAATAAAAACAAGCTTAGCTATATGTCGATATGAATTTCATTCTATACAATCCGCAAACCCTCAGTTGCCGCTTACTATTATGTAAAGCTATTGGTAAAAGGAATTTATAAATATGAAATTTCTTTGGTTATGATATTTAAAGATTATTAAAATCTTTTTCCGTAATTTCCTTTTTACAATTATTTCCATTCATTCTGATTATTTATGTCGACTTAAAGTGTTTTATTCATTCAAAAACTGCAATTGCCAATTCATTATTCACTTTCCTATTTCATTTGAAGATTTGATTTTTTTAATTTTAGTTAAAAAACTTCTTGATGTAATTCCCTCTCGTTTTTATGATTCAATAATTTTTGGAATTGCTACTATGGGAAAATGACGCAAAACCCCCTACCTCAATTTCAATTCCTCCTTCTGTGGCTATTTTCATTCTTACTACTAAGTCATCAATTTGCAAAAAAATCTGCGCTTATTTTCTTCAAGAACTCCATAGGATTCTCTTAGCGATCTCATACGATTCGTAAAATACGTTCGAGATCGCAGGCACGGGTGCGATCTCGTACGTTAAGTTTACTTCGGCTTCGGGTGAATTCGGTTTGCGATACGGTACGTGCAGGGACGGGCCTAAGGGGGGGATGGATGGGGACGATCCCCCCCAATGTTGAACAGAGTTGGCAAATTTTAAAAGCAGTTGGAATATTTTCGAAGCTGTTGAAAAATTTTCGAAGCGGTTGGAAAAATTTCGAAGCAGTTGGAAAAGTTTCGAAGAAGTTGGGAAAATTTCGAAGCAGTTGGGAAAATTTTGAAGCAGTTGGAAAGATTTCAATTGAGTTGGAATACATATTTCTAAAAAAGTCCCCAATGTGGAACAGAGTTGGCAAATTTTGAAAGCGGTTGGAATATTTTCGAAGCTGTTGAAAAATTTTCGAAGCGGTTGGAAAAATTTCGAAGCAGTTGGAAAAGTTTCGAAGAAGTTGGGAAAATTTCGAAGCAGTTGGGAAAATTTTGAAGCAGTTGGAAAGATTTCAATTGAGTTGGAATATATATTTCTACAAGAGTCCCCAATGTTGAACACAGTTGGCGAATTTTAAAAGCAGTTGGAGTATTTTCGAAGCTGTTGAAAAATTTTCGAAGCAGTTGGAAAAGTTTCGAAGAAGTTGGGAAAGTTTCGAAGAAGTTGGGAAAATTTTGAAGATGTTGCAGAGATTTCAATGGAGTTGGAATACATATTTCTACAAAAGTTTTCTTAAAATGTGAATGAATTTGACTTTTTTTAAATGAAGTTTTGAATTTATGTTTATTAAACCAGTAGAACTAAGCCCACGTTTAGCCGGACAAAAGCATGCAGAGAATAGCGACAATTGAACAAATTCTTGTTAGAGTATTTGGCAGATTTGGCCCAATGTGCAATGTGTATAACCAGCAATAAATGTTATTTATTCCGAATTGCTACCAAGTGTTTGAAAAGATGAACAATTTTTCATCTTTTACGTTATCCCTCAGCAGGTAGTTGTGAATTTCTCAGTTTGGCCGCATCGACTGTGTCCATCTGGTACCAATTTGCGCTATTTCTCTCGGTAGGGCAGTAGGCAGTATTTTTTTCTCATTCTTAATTATTCTATCAAATCTCCGTTCAACACGTAAATCTGTTAAGGGGCCGTTATACTTTGGCCGACGGCACCGGTTCTCCATTCATAAAGTGCCCTTCATTTTTCCATTTTTATTTTTCACGTCCTAAAATCTCCACCTGAAAGCTTGGTTTTTTTTAATTCTCCTGGAACTTCAGACAGTTCTCTGCGATTTCACAGTTTCTGGAAGTCTTCTCAGTATTTCCATAATTGTTTGCATTAATTGAGCGTATATCCAAATGAATTTTTTTTAAATATAGAAAATTGATTTGTCTAGGGCACTCCAATTAATTTTCTAAAAAAAATGGATGAACAACCGCCGAAAAACGATTATGAAGTAAATTTTCATAGACTATCAAATTCAACCCGATTTTTTCATGCGAAAAAATGATTTTCTAAAAGAGTAGAAATCGGAGTGCCCTCAAGACATCGTTTAACTTCAATTTAAAGAAAAAAATCAAGCTTTAAGCTTAAAAATTTAGGACGTAAACTTGGAAAAATGAAAGGCACTTTTTGAATGGAGAATCGGTGCCGTAGCCGATTTTTTCATGCGAAAAAATAATTTTATCTAAGAGAAGAAATTGGAGTGCCCTCAAGACATCCTTCAACCTCAATTAAAAAAAAAATCAAGCTTTTAGGTGAAAAATTGAGGGCGTGAATTCGGAAGAATGAAAGGCACTTTTTGAATTGAGAATCGGTGCCGTAGCCGATTTCTTCATGCGAAAAAATAATTTTATCAAAAAGAAGAAATTGGAGTGCCCTCAAGACATCCTTCATCTTCAATTTAAAAAAAATCAAGCTTTTTGGTGAAAAATTGAGGGCGTGAACTTGGAAAAATGAAAGGCACTTTTTGAATGGAGAATAGGTGTCGTAGCCGTCGGCCGAAGTATAACGGCCCCTATGCAAAAATGGACCGAAAAAGATTCAAAGTGAAGTGTGCAGTATGTGGATTTTTTCAGTTCACTTGAATAAATCATTTATTTTTCTTCGGAATGGAACTTAAAAATCGAAACATACAAAATAATGATAGCAGATGCTGTATAATCCTGTAGGGTGTGGAGTGTGTTAAAGAATTAAAAAACTACACTACAAAATTTTCTAAATATTTTTAATGCTCTCGGGAAGAAAAACATTGACACGCAATCCAAATTGAGAATCGGTGCCGTAGCCGATTTCTTCATGCGAAAAAATAATTTTATCAAAGAGAAGAAATTGGAGTGTCCTCCAGACATCCTTCATCTTCAATTTAAAAAAAATCAAGCTTTTTGGTGAAAAATTGAGGGCGTGAACTTGTAAAAATGAAAGGCACTTTTTGAATGGAGAATCGGTACCGTAGGCATTTAGACATTCCGTACTCACGTAGGTACGGCACCAAACGCGAGAAGCGCTATGCCATTAGCCCGACGAACTCGAACTGAGAAACAAATCACACTTCAAATGCGAAAACTAAATATTTCCTCCACATATATGTTCATTCTATTTGATTATTTCATAAATGTAGTTACCCACTTGCACTGTCGTTTTTCTTCTGTATTTTCCTTGCTTGAAAAATCTAGAGAACATATAGGAATACCTATCTATACAAGGGGTATAGCCGTATCATCCAAGGTCGTGCATTTTCATAGGTTCTCGGCTTGTCTAGAGCTTGTTGAGAGAAACACAACTATTGTTGTTCTCTGTCTATATTTAGGACCGTTATTAGGTCCTTCTTCAGAACATTAGCTGCTATTTAGCAGTTAGCTGTTTTCTTCACAGCGAGTTGCTCATGTCTAGAAGAAGGACCAAATAAAGGTCCGAAATATAGACCAAGAACTGCAATAGTTGTGTTTCTTTCAAAAAGCCCTAGACAAGCCAAGAACCTATGAAAAATAACGACCTTAAAAATAACTTATTCTCAAATCGCTTATAACTTCTTTCGGTATCAACGATTTCCTACACAAATAATACATGCAGAGTGTAACAGCCAAATGGAATAAATTCGATAACGAATAAATGAGAGGGTGTTAGGAAAAACGCTCGAACACGTCGATTTGTAATTTTAAATGCGCATATTTTTCAAGGAAATAAAATTATATAGGGTGTTCCATGCGACCGTGGCCAATACCAACTTTCTTATTTCAAATGCAACCCCCTGTAAATTATTTATTTTTTGGATTCTTCAGAAAATTCTAGACATAATTCATGTACAATGTCCTATACCTATCTTCAACTTTTTCGAAAATATTAAGTGTTTTTTACAAAAATTAACATAAATGAAAATTATTTTATTTCAGAAATTCGATACATTACACTCAATACTTATTTCCCATTTACCTCTTGATAAGAATTGTAAGCAAAAAACGCCTGAAATGTTGAGTAACGTTAGAAGACAATTCTACACCAGATTAGCATGTTGCCCAGACGTTCGCGGCGAGCATTTTGAACATTTCCTACATTGACATTGAGGTTTTTTTTGTTTTTTTTAATTATTAAGGAATAATCACTATTACTTATTAGGTTTTAAGTGTAATGTACCGAATTTGTGAAATAAAATAATTTTTCTTTGAAACGTTGATTTTTGCAATAATTTTGAAAACACTTAATATTTCCGAAATAGTTAAAGATAGGTATAGGACATTGTGCATGAATTGTGTCTAAAATTCTCTGAAGAATCCAAAAAATAAATAATATACAGGGGGTTGCATTTGAAATAAGAAAGTTGGTATTGGCCACGGTCACATGGAACACCCTATATAATATTATTTTCTGGAAGAATATGCGCATTTAAAATTACAAATCGACATGTCCGAGCGTTTTTCCCAACACGCCCTCATTTATTCGTTAGATATCGAATTTATTCCATTTGGCTACTCGCGCTTGGTGCCGTACGTGAGTACGGAATGTCTAAATGCGTACCGTAGCCGTCGGCCGAAGTATAACGGCCCCAAGGCAAAAATGGACCGAAAAAGATTCAAAGTGAAGTGTGAAGTATGTGGATTTTTTTCAGTTCACTTGAATAAATCATTTATTTTTCTTCGGAATTGAACTTGAAAATCTAAACATACAAAATAATGATAGCAGATGCTGTATAATCCTGTAGAGTGTGTTAAAGAATTAAAAAACTACACTACAAAATTTTCTAAATATTTTTAATGCTCTCGGGAAGAAAAACATTGACACGCAATCCAAAATACCACTCCCCCCTTCAACCGTTGGTTTTCTAATCCTTTAATGCACAGTTGGAAAATTTTCGAAGCTATCCCCCCACAAAAATTTGGCTTCGGCCCGTCCCTGGGTACGTGGGATATGAATATGCCACCCGGTATTATTTCCGATATGTTTTTCAGAGATTTCTCAATGAGAAGCAATGGAAAGAGTGACACAACATCGAGGCTTACGAGTAGAATACACATGAGGCCCCAATATGATTGTTTTAACCAGATCATATACTGATGAGTCGGAGGTGCTCATTAATGGCCTTAATGGAACACCGTCTTCGTGGGTTTCAGGAAGCACATAAATCCACTTAAGCCCAAAAGATTTATAGGAAACATCATTTCAGTTAGAACGAATATGTAATTAGATTTTTTCTATTTCAGTATCGTAATGAGTTATATTTTTCGTTTCGTGGTTGTCAACAATGACTTCCGATCCTATCAAATTTCAACACACGTCAATTTGGAAATGTCAATTTCGTAACAGTCACCAAATGCCAAGATACAATTCAAAGGTCACTAGGATGTATAATCCGAATGTTTCATTGAATTTCAACAGTATTTCACAAAATTTGACTGAAATAGAGAAAATATCGTCTGATACTCGTTGCAGAATGCAATTCCAACACCTATGAATTTCGCATTTGTATTGGAATAAGAGCCCATTCTGCAAGTAGTTTTAGAATATACTATTTCAATCGATAATTGATCTTAAATAGGGATGTTGACACATGTTACAAATTCATATAAATTGGGGTTTTCCACATTGAAGGTAGTTTTTGAAATACTAAAAAAATATTTTAGTGGACTAATTACTCTAATTAAATTAAATAAAATCGATTTGAAATGTGTATTCTATAACCGTTTATCACGTGACTGCAAACACGAATGAGAATACGTGACGTCACCGTTCTGCAAACAAGCTAACCCATAACCTTACTGTCATCACGAGTACGAACTTACGAAGAACAGACGAGAGTAAAACGTATCACCAGCGAACTATTTCACGATTATTTGTTACTACGCAAACGATCTGTTCGCAAGAAATCACACATGATCAGTTCGCTTTGACAGACGGCGAAGTCTGTTTACTGAATAGTGACGTCATCATAATCACTTCGTTTCAGCGGGAATTTTGAAAACTTATTTTTATTGACGCATTTTTTATTGGTATTTGCTATATTTTTTCCATGAAAATATTTTTTTCGTGTTTGTATAGGGTTTATCTACAAATTAAAATAATTTCCAAAAAATAGTCAACATCCCTATTGCGTGTATTCTGGGTCCGAGTATAGCGATGGATATTTTTGTGTTTGTAGGATCCGTTATTTATTCTCAAATCATTGGTGTTATTTAGCGTAATTTGTTGCCGTACTGTATATACCGCGGTTATATTTTAACTACAAAATAATCACAATCAACGAGAGATTTTTGATATGTTTATTAACAAAAAAGGGGACAATGACTGTCCGTATATTTACAAGTGTCGAAGTATAATCGAAGAAAATGACGCGTGATCTTAGAAGCTTAAGATGGTCAAGACGGAGCGTAGATCAAGAAGGAAGATTATAACAGAAACATCCCTATTTATGCATGAATCCCCTCCAGAAGGGCGGTTTCTGTCAGTTGAGTATGGTGGGGCATCTTCGTCTTCTGTGGTTCCTTTTGATGGCCTCAGTATTTTCTTCATAATTCTTCCGAGTGTTTAACATAGCGGCCTCCTTGAAAAGCACCAGCTTTTCAACAAGAAAGATTGGGATCCGAAGTTTCGATATTGGGTGTTGGTAATATGCAATGTTTGCATGCGGGCCTTCGAAGATAAATTCCGTTGACAGTTCTTACGTTCACTGCGCGGATTGCGCCATCGGCTCCAGGAAACATCTTAACGACTCTTCCAATAAGCCATTTCAAGGGGGGTAATCCATCTTCTTTTACCAGCACAAGTGTACCTTCCTTCAATAATTGTGGGTGGTTTGCCTTCCATTTGGATCGGACTTGCAAACCCGAAATATAGTCTTTAGTCCACCTGGACCTGAAGTGCTGCATCATTTTCTGGTTGTGTTGACCTATTGATGATATCCAGTTGTGATCAGAAACAGAATTCAATCTGTCTCTTATTAGGAAGAGTGCAAGTGGTAAAGTAAAAGGATTGTTGGAGAGGGCGTATAGAGGTCTAATGTTGAGGCAAGATTCTATTTGTACTGCTGATATATCATTAAGGGAAGAACGTGTTGTGGATTTCGGTGTCGCGTTTGTATCTTTCAGGATATGATGATGCGTAAATTCATCTTTAGAAATAATATTTAATTGAGTGGTATGATGCTGAGCAATGTATTTGTCCACAAAATTGATAAACTGATTTTTGACATCAATATTTATTGATAATCTGCCTTCTAATGCATGAAGGCGCCTTTCGGCGGTTTTTAGTGAATCCCCTAAACTAGAAGCGGGTTCTTTCATTGGATGACTGATGACTATTAATCCATCGGATAGATCTCGCGTGGTATTGTCTTTGGAGTTTTCTTCACAAAATGATTCCTCCAATGATAGTAATTGTCGGGATGGCAATTCCTCACCTTTATAGAATTTTTTAATTCGGTCGTTGGGTTCGTTGTTCGTTATTCTTCCTATATTGCAATGAGTTTGACGATAGGGTTCGTCTAGATTTAAGGGACCCGAAATTATCCAACCGAAACGAGTTTTTTGCAATATAGGTAAACTGGGACCTAGTTTAATTTGTCCATTACACAACAAGTCGTAAAACAGTTTGCTTCCTATGAGCATGTCTATTGAATCGCATTGGTTAAATGTTGGATCTGCTAACTTCAGATTGGATGGTATTTTGATTTGACTCGCATCGAATGATAATGAAGGAATATTTCCAGTTATCCGCGGTATCACGAAACAAGGTAATGTAGTCTGAAATGAATTAAGCCTGGATTGGATTTTGATAATTGTTCGTTTATCAAGAGAAGATGAGGATTGGTTCAAACCAGTTATAATCATTTTGCATTTGTTTGTTTTCAAGTTTAGTTTCTGGCATAGTTTTGTAGTTATGAAATTGCTCTCGGAGCCGCTATCCAACAATGCTCTGCAACTGTGAGATTTTCCAGTGGAGTCTGAGACGTGTATTACGACGGTTGACAGAAGTGTATGCTTTCTGTTTTGCGTGGAACATGCCGAAAATGATGATGCCACCGAATCGCGAGCTTCAGATGAGGTAGAATTATCATGAATGGATGAATTTTCATTATTTTTCGTTGCGGAAGAAGACTGTTCACCCTTCTTGGTGAAATGCAAAAAGGTGTTGTGGGACTTTCCACACTTTCGACATTTACTCGCTGAGCATTGTATGGATGAATGGTTTTTCCTCAAGCAATTTATGCACAAATTCAAACGTTTAACTTCATCATACCTGGCATTTGGATCCAACTAAAGGAATTTTTGGCAATTATAATACAAATGATCTCTGGTGCAAATGACACATCTACCTTTATTGGTTGATACGAATGTTTTAACGGATCTTGGAGGCGCTGCGGGTTTATCGATGTTTAATGTTTCCAACAAACGACATTTTTCCTTCAAGAAATTAAGAAAATATTCCAAAGTTGGTAATTCTGAGCTGGTATTCTTTGATTCCCATTCTCGCCTGGTGTTATAATCGAGTTTGGATGCGATTAAATGGATAATCAAAGAATCCCAATGTTCCACAGGTAATTTTAAAGATTTCAAAGCTCTCATATGTTGATACGTCCAATCAAGCAGTTGACGTAAGTGAATGTGCGATTCTTTGGTTATCGAGGGAAGATTAAAAAGAGCTTTTACATGGTTAGACACAAGGAGAGATTTATTTTCGTATCTTTCGAAAAGACAGGTCCACGCGATTTCATAATTGCCGTCGGATATTTCCAATGATTTAATCACGTTGGCGGCATCATCCTTCAAAGACAATCTCAAGTAATGGAATTTTTGAACTGGTGACAATGACGTATTATCATGTATAACAGATTTGAAAGTGTCTCTGAAAAATAACCACTCATTGTATTGGCCGTTAAAAATTGGCAGATTTAGTACCGGCAACTTTATATTGAGATCTGGAGAGGTTTGACGCGAAACTGAGTTATTACCCGAAAGCGTTCTGGAATTTGCCGTAATGTAGTCTTCTGCAAAACAGGTCAACTCATAAAATTTATTTTCAAACGACTCAGTTTCTACCTGTAGAGCCTTTAGGGTTTCCGGATCATCTGACGAGATGAGTTCCAGTTCATATTGAATTTCGAGAAAACGGGTCAATAGCGGTTCTACATCTTTTAGCCTTTTTTGTACCTGGGTTGTGTTCAAGGTTGATTCATCGATGTTTTTTTTGGTTATAAATGTTTCAAACCGACTAAGCTGGGCTTTAAGCGTGGCGCGTTTTCGGATTAATTGTTCCATTGCTATGTTGTAACTTGATTGAGTATGAGAATAAAATTGCAAAAAGGGATATCAATGTGTTTCACTAGACTTTACGAATTGAAAGCTAAATTATTGTAATTTCCAAAAGAATAAACAAATATGTAGTGAATATATGTACGAGAATGTGCAAACTGGATTGCTATCAATAGAGCAAAACAATTTACAACGAAATACAGGGTGCGGCACGGAGGATGGATGGTTTTAAAAAAATAATAAAAGCGTTAATTTTTACTCAAAAACACATTTATTGACGGAATCAGATTCTCAAGGAAATAGAGCATTTGAGACAGTCAAGTGTGGAAAATCACATCAGGCATGTGGTGGCCGGAATCGGTGATGCAGTGCTGGAGGCGCTCTTGGAAGTTCGCGTAGACTCTCTCCAACATCGCTCTCTCAACTTGGACAACTTCCACGCGAATAGCCCTTTTCAATTCGTCCAGAGTTCGGGGCTTGGTCTCGTATACTCTAGCCTTGAGGTGTCCCCATAAGAAAAAATCGCATATGGATAAGATCGATCAGTGCTTCCATCTCACGTGCGAAGTTCATTCGTTGTGCATAATCTCCGGGGTGTAACTGTTGCACAATGGCCAATTTGTAGGGGTGAAAGCGAAGATCCATATGCAAAATTCGCCTCACCGAACGATCACTGAGGCGAAGTGCAGCAGCATGTTTCCGAGCAGATCGCGACGGACTGCGAAGAATGGCTTGTCGAACGCGTTCAACATTTTCAGGCGTTCGAACTGTTCGCACAGGTCCTCTTGGTCTTCTGTTGATCAGTTCACCACGTCTGCGAAGTGATTCAACCCAACGAAGGATGGTGTTTCGAGAGGGAATAGCTCTATTCCGATGAATGTGGAAATGGCAACGAAACTCACGCTGCACGACCGTGACTGACTCATTATTTCGGACGAAACTATCATAGGCGAAAACACGATGCTCCACCGTCCAAGGCTCCATGACGACAACTGGTAAATAAATGCTAGGAAAACACGAGTCTAACGGCACCTTCCCCACTTCTCTCGTCCTCAGTGGGGGAAAGTTATGCCCATCTGAAAAACGTCCGCCCTCCGTGCCGCACCTTGTACAACTATTTGTCTCTGAAACTATTCGATAAACACACGAAAGTTTCCAACTAGATTATAAGAAACACAAAGTTTCATATAAAATCTTGCCACAAATATATAGAAATGGAAAAACGGAACGAGTTTTAAGGAATAAAAAGGAATGATCACCTGGTATTGTGTAGTCCAATGTCTGGGTTTCCTAGCACAGACTTGATTGCTTGTATTGTAGGTGGCTTCTTGGTACGTCCCTGGAAGTTGCTGCTTCGACGATGTTGACTGGATTTATTTTGAGTTCACTGATTCAAATTTGGAACGAAGGACCATGTTATGTAGCGTAATTTGTTGCCGTATTGTATATACCGCGGTTATATTTTAACTACAAAATAATCACAATCAACGATAGATTTTTAATATGTTTATTCACAAAAAAGGGGACAATGACTGTCCGTATATTTACAAGTGTAGAAGTATAATCGAAGAAAATGACGCGTGATCTTAAAAGCTTAAGATGGTCAAGACGGAGCGTAGATCAAGAAGGAAGATTATAACAGAAACATCCCTATTTATGCATGAATCCCCTCCAGAAGGGCGGTTTCTGTCAGTTGAGTATGGTGGGGCATCTTCGTCTTCTGTGGTTCCCTTATGATGGCCTCAGTATTTTCTTCATCATTCTTCCGAGTGTTTAACAATTGGTATCACACCGATGAATCAGTCGTTGGCCATTATCATTCACTGTGTCTTCGCCGGAGGGTCCTGCTATATTATTATTCATCTCAGATCCAGTTCTGCTGTTGAAGTTGTCGAGCAGAATGATTTCTCGTTGCTCTCAATTTCCACTGAATATCGTCGATTTTCTCAAAAAACACTTGCTTTGTTTCCACTTTTGCATCGTCGGAGAGAGCATATGCGACAATTATGACAATGTTGTATCCAAATAACTTGAGATTAACTCTGAGTATATTCTGATCTATCGCTTCTCAGTTACTGATTTAATTTTTAATCTTTTACTATCATAAAAGTGGATACTCTTAGATGATGAAAGATAATCTTTCCAGAGATTCAACAAAAGAAAACGTTGAAAACAGCGGTTAAATAAAAAGTAGGTACACATAGACATACAGAGGACAAAATACTGAATCTTCAATAGTTTGGTATTCAGTCAAATTTGATCTTTTCACTATTACCAATAACTTCGCATTCAGCAGTACTTCATACTTCGAAAACGAGAAACTGACATCGAGTCTACAATTACTGTACATAGTGTACAAATAAAAGAAAGAAATCTGTCTAACTCCTCATTGCAAAGTCCATAACAATTTTCTTATTGTCATAATAACTGTTACTTCCTACATTTCTGAGCAGTAATCTTGTTCCATCATTACTCTTCATTGTAAAATTCTCGAATTCTCAAAATGAAGTGAAATATAATATATTGATTTTTTTGCAATTTCGCATTTATCTGTGGTGGCCGGTAAAATAGTGTACAATACTCGTGTGAAATGTATCACTTTCTACACTACTAACGTTATCATATACTATTTTCCTGATATCGTCAATAAAAAAAGCTGTGTCTAACTCTTGTGAAAAATGTTGAAAAAATTTACTTACCAATCGAAGTCCTCTGAGAACAGACAAGCCATCCACCAGTTCAAAAATTAGATCGAGTAGACTCGCAGAAACGATAATCAGGTCGAATATGTTCCAACCGCAATGAAAAAACTCTTTACTTAACGCCATGAGCTTCAGGGTGCATTCGAAGGTAAAAATCGATGTGAAAACCTGGAACAGAAGTGCTTTCCTCATTACTGGTGCATAATGTTGTAGCGGAAAAGGAAACTTGGCAAACTGCATTGTAGCTCTCGGTTTGGGGTGGCATCATTTAGACAAATAGAATTTGTTGGAAATATGCGGAATCTGGAAGATATCAGTGGTTTCGGTTTGAGACCCTTGAACATCAGAATAGCATAATATTCGATTTGTTGAGTATCAGATAAAAAACAGGTACCTATTGCATAATTCAACTTATTGCGTGCATTCCAAATATAGGAATTACTTTTCCTGAATAAAACGAATTTTGCCGCAGATACTTTTCGGTGCGGATGATATAATTCGATACTGATAATTTTGTTGTTGATTTTCTCAATATCTTAGAGAAGAGAATGAATTTGTATGAAGCGAAAAATAAATAAATGGCTCCTGACTTCACGTCAGTTCGTCCATTCTGTAAACTCCCAATTGCCACTTCAATACATAAATCATGGAACAGAAAACACAACAGTCAAAAAGAAATAAATAAACGAAAGGAAGAATGCGTACGTGAGCAAGATCGGTACGGTGAATCAGTAGGTTATAACAATTGTTTACTATTTTTAATATTTATACTATTTGTGCGTTCCGCTTGGCGCTCACAACGATCAAAATGCTCCATTAACCATTCCACATGGCGACTACGGTAGTTGTGAACGCGGCGAATACGTCACTCATTACGTCATTGTTTTCGCTCACAACGACCCATCGGAAGACGTGGGTCTTTGCGGTCGTTCGAGGTGTGGGGATGATAATTTGGCATTCGAGATCCAGACTTAGAGGTTGGGTCATTTATTTTATTATTTACAGAGAAGTTTGAGAAAAACTGAATTTTATAAAATTGCATTATACTCTTCATCCGAACTTGACGAAGTACCTACTTTCTGAATCGTTGCGACTCATCAAATATCCCACAACGGCATCGTAAGACATTTCAGGTTGCTTTCGATTTTGAGTTCATGAGAAAATTCACCAAAAGATTTTATAACTGAGTTTTTAACGAATGAAAAACTTCAATATCAAAATCCTGAAATTTATTTCGATCGACAATGTCATAAATTTGTCTGAATTGCGCTTGTGCAAAGCTTTTCCACAATCTAGCCCGTTCCACTTGTTTGTTCGATTGCAACGATCGCAAGCAGGAGGAATAGAAGAAACAGCGGTCGTGAGCGTGAGTATTGTGAGCGCCAAGTGGAACGTACTATACAGGGTCTTTCACGAGGAACCTCACCCATATTTATACGGGAAACTACTGAACGTATTTTCATGAAATTCAACACTTATAAGTATTTCACGATGCTGATGAAATCTAAAATATTTTCAAGGCATGAGCACCTCCGGTTTTTCCGGAAATGACGTCAACTTCCGTTTTTCAAATTAGAACACCATTTTTTTATTGCAGAAATAGATTCCTTAGAAAATTTCAAGTTATTTTGATGTAACATTTTTCAGTTTTGGTTGGAAAATTCTCTCTGAGCGGGAAAATTCGAAAAAAAAATCGAAAATAGAGCTCCGCTGAAACAAGAATAACTTCGAGGTTTTTGGATGGAAAATTTTCATTTTTGGGATTTTTCAAGATGTAAGATTGATGTATCCACTTTAACAATCGAAATCGCTATTCATGATACAGGGGGTAAAAAAATCGCTTTCAAAGTTAGGGATGACAAAATCGTGAAAAATCAATTTTTTTAAAATTAGAACCCCATTTTTTTATGGCAGATATTGAATCTACGTTAAAAAATAATGTGAGTGTATGCATCACACCCTTGCCCTAAAATGGATATTTTCTGAGTAAATATCCACTTAAGGGCAAGGGTGTGATGCATACACTCACATTATTTTTTAAAAATCAATCTTACATCTTGAAAAATCCCAAAAATGAAAATTTTCCATCCAAAAAACCTCGAAGTTATTCTTGTTTCAGCGGAGCTCTATTTTCGATTTTTTTTTCGAATTTTCCCGCTCAGAGAGAATTTTCCAACCAAAACTGAAAAATGTTAAATCAAAATAACCTGAAATTTTCTAAGGAATCTATTTCTGCAATAAAAAAATGGTGTTCTAATTTGAAAAACGGAAGTTGACGTCATTTCCGGAAAAACCGGAGGTGCTCATGCCTTGAAAATATTTTAGATTTCATCAGCATCGTGAAATACTTATGAGTGCTGAATTTCATGAAAATACGTTCAGTAGTTTCCCGTATAAATATGGGTGAGGTTCCTCGTGAAAGACCCTGTATATAAACTCCAGCTCGTTGAGATTACGACGAGAGTTTCTGCAGTTAGCTAGTTCAATAAACGGTTGACAGTGAAATCTCCACCTATCTTTCCAAACAATTCGAACATTCCCCCATCCCCATAGAAACTACCGTAGGATGAGTTCCCTGATTCTACAGCAATGAACTTTGGAATTTTTCAGTTTGGGAATCGATTAGGATTACGATTATACTCAATTAAGACGATCTCAATTATCACACACTATTTCGATTGAGTGAATCTGTTACTAACAGTATACTATTTTCAGTTGTAGTATTCTCGAATTGACGACAAATTGTAGCTATACAGCCTGGAAATTCAGGTCTGATAACGAAAAATGGGGTGGAACTCAAATGTTGAGATATCATTCACGTACAATTTACACATGAATAATTGAAGACATTGGAGATCATTGAAATAAATGTTCCTATCCGAAGATCAATATGAATATTAGCTATGATGTCTGAACCAGTAAAACAAACAGAAATAGGAAGTTCATAATTTAAAGCATGTGGCAAAGAGAATGGATTGGGAAAATCGTAATGGATATCAAAATATCTCAATGAATCTATTTCATATGCATATGTCGAATTTTGTCATGCTACGGTAGTTTTCACTATTTGCGAATCATTTCATGAAGGTGTTAGATATAATGAAAATGTCACTTCCCATTTATAATCAATCTTATCATATATCATATCTTATCTTCTCCATTTAGGATAAGTTTCACACTCTTCAAGGGGCCGTTAAGGGTCTACATTCCTGAAAAAAAGGGAGTCAGAAACGATTTATTTTTTCCGATTGATGAAGGGATGTATGAGTGTATAAAGATAAGAATTTTTCTTTATAAGAATTAAATGCATAAAAAGGATATTCCTCATCATTTTTGGTTATTTTTCAACATTTCCACCATCTGTTACGTGCAATTTTTGATTTAATGAATATTTTTATGGGAACAGTAACATAAATTAAATGGACCAGGCTCGCGAACTAGCTCTAAGTGGAGAAGGGGTGGGTCTCTTGAAAAATAGGGGCGCCAGATAGTTTAAACTAACTTTTGATATCGTACTTTCACTGCTGATTCAAAACTATCAAAATGAGAACGTTGATAAATGAAAGTCTGATAAAATATTTTATCTTTGATATTTAATCAAAAGTCTATGATAGGAAAAATGATATTCATCAAGAAACAATCCCAGAAATTTAGTTTTTAAATGTAACAATTCTAGATAGGGGGATGAAGGCCGGCTTTCATTTACAGGTTTAATCATACAGTAAAAGGGGTGTGATAAATATTCAATAATTTCTTCTCAAACTTAAATATGATAGATTTGACTATTATATAGTCCACTTATTATATCAATTGTAAGGGTTCTTGAAATTTAGTAACTGAAAATGAGTCTGAAGAGATTGAAAATAAAATTGTACTCATCCAGTATCGTGCTACCCGGAAGAAGGCTTCAACGTCACTTCCAAGGGATGATTTCCCAGACGAAGGGTAAGCGTTGTTCGAATTCTAAAAGTCTTCGGGGGTGCTGAACAGTGGTAGTTGTTGTTCCTGAAGCTGCATACACCAAACGGCCAAATATGTAAATCCAATGTGAAGTTCTATATTTTATAAAAAGCCTAAGATGGTGGTCGGCTTTTCTAGAATGTTCTTCCGTAGTGAATAATAAATCCCGTATGAAACGGAAATTCTGTCCGATTTCCAAAAATCCAAAATCCAATAAATCAACAGAATTCGCTGAATTCAACAATCCAAAATATCCGAAAATATCGTGTGAATATGATTTCACAAATTAGAACGTCGAATCTCAAACACTTTATTCAGAAGAAGACGTGAATCGTAATGGAATCATCTCGATCTCATATGGCGCAGGGAATTAAGAACCACTTTTTCATTCGCGAAGATAACCGATGTTTTATTAATTGCCTAATTTCCATAATTTCAGGAGCATTCAGTTACTTTGAAAAACCAAAATTATTTTACGTTACAAATTCCCCCCTTACTAGAAAAAAAATTCACTGAAAGTTAATTTTTCTCTGCATTCGCAATTGCAACCCACACTGCAGCTGATTCCACTCGAATGAACTTATGCCTTGAATGTTTGATTTCTCAACAATATATAGTTCAAAGAAAGTGAAGGAGCATTCGGTTACTGAAGGCCACTTCTCTAAAAACAGAAGTGGGGCAAGGACATTACCTCAACGATAGATATCATCGCCCAACCGAAGCCCAAGACATGCCCCTTTGACTCTAAATACAAAAATAAATCGCCTCAACAAAAATTACCATAGAAAAAATACGAAACTATCATCTTGCATCCGAGACGAGGGTGCAAGACGAGGGCATGGAGACTTATAGTTTGAGTCGAAAGCCTCCAAATGACCCCATCACTCTGTGCTCATAACAGAACGATGTCCAATCCGATATTACGATAATTCTGCGCCAAGTCCGAGTTCAAAATCAAAAGCGAAAAGGTCAAGTCAAAGCCGAGGAAAAAAATAAATCCAATTGTCACACTCTATGCATTCAAACTCATCAAAACATTAAGGGAGAAATCAATAATAGCAACGTTACTAATCGTGGACCTGAAAATACAAAAGATATTCGATGTACTTCGACCACTAGATGGGGGTAGTGACCACCCTAGTCAATTTATGCACAAGGCAAGGGACAATCATCCTCTGCCCCAATAATAGCTGAAAAAGAATTAGGATGCTGAAACTTCGTCAAATCCTTCCTTCAAATCATTGACGTGCCAAATTCCACAAGATTTACCTGACTCATCTTGCAATTCATATGTCCAACGACCACCTTTCGTCTTCACCCTGAATGGACCGATATAACGAGGACTCAATTTAGACGAGAAAAATTTCGACTTATTCGACAAGGCGTGATTTTTATGCCAAACAATATCACCAATTTTAAATTCTACAGGACGTCTTCGAAGATTATATCTTTTCTCAGAAGTTCTATAAGCCTTTGCTAATTTCTCTTTCACACAGGAATAAAGCTGTTGAAAGTGACTGTAACGTTCAGGATTTAAGTTTTCTCTCACAATGTCAACATTTCTTTCGGAAATTTCTAAACTATGAAGATCCCCGCGAATAATATGCTCACGACCAAAATTAATGAAATAAGGAGTATGTCCTGTCACTTCATGAACCAGTGTACGAATGGCACAGCTTGCGGATGGAAGATATAAATCCCATTTCCTATGATTGTCCTGTATATAACACGATAAAGTAGTTTTCACAACCCTATTGACTCTTTCTACGGGATTATGTTGGGGATGATATAAAGCATTGAATAGTACCTTGACCTTATATTTAGTCCATAAATTAGTGAAATGCTTTCCACGGAACTGACTTCCATTATCTGAAATAATATATTTTGGTACACCAAACAGCAGGAATACATCATTTTCGAGATGTTCGCAAATTTTCATGGCATTCGCAGATCTAAGAGGAAATGTCAACACAAATTTAGAGAAGTAATCGCTCACTACAAAAATGAAACTATAACCTTCCGTAGACCGAGGAAGCGGCCCCATCAAATCGACACTTAGCATTTGAAAGGGTTGAGTTATCGTGGGTCGACTACCCAAAAGACCAGAAGGAGATTTTTGTACTGACTTATGCCCAATACATACCTTACATCTTTTCACGTAAGAACCTATATCCGAACGCATTTTCGGCCAGTAGTATCTTTGACAAATTTTTTTGAAAGTCTTGAATACACCAGGATGTCCACTCGTAGGAGCAGAGTGCACCTCTTGAATAATGGAGGGACGATTCTCCTTGGGAACAACCAGTTTCCAACCAGAATCTTCACCTGATAATTCTGGAAACTCGCACTTCACATGTTTGAGGATTCTATCGTTCTCAATTCGCCACTGGGGAAACTTGAGGGGATTATCGACTATTTTCGATCTCAGAGACAAGTACCACTTATCTTTGGTCATTTTAACATCAAATTCAGAAAAATGCTCGATTGAATTAACGCTCTCTACTATAGGGACCGAGTGAGAGAGAAGGTCAGGGACGACATGATTCTTACCCTTACGATGCACAATCTTGAAATCAAACTGTTGTAAACGTACAGCCCATCTACATAACCGACCATTTGGTTCTTTTAGATTGTGAAGCCAGATCAGGGAATGATGATCTGTCACAACTGTAAAGGTCGTGCCCTCCAGATAAGGTCTGAGTTTCTCCAATGCCCAAACAACACAAAGGAGCTCTTTCTCTGTAGTGGAGTAGGCACGTTCCTGCTTGGTCAGTGATCTGCTAAGGTAACAGATAACTCTCTCTCCTTCATCAGATTCCTGGGACAAAACTGCTCCCAAACCAAAGTTACTTGCGTCCGTTTGAACGATGAATGGCAAAGTGAAATCAGGACACTGTAACAAGGGTGCGCTTATAAGGCGTTCCTTAACATAATTGAAAGCTTTCTCACAATCAGGGGTCCAATTCCATTTGGAATTTTTGCGCAAAAGCTGACAAAGTGAACTGATGGAAGCTGAAAAATCAGGAATAAACCTACGATACCAGGACGCCATTCCAATGAACGACCTTACTTCCCTGACGCAGGTGGGTAGAGGGATTTTCAAAATTGCACTCACCTTCTCAGGATCGACTCTAAGTCCGAACTTATCAACAACATAGCCTAAATAACGAAGCTCAGCTCTACAAAATTTGCATTTCTCCTTGTTCACTGTAAGACCAGCTTCAAACAAGCGGGAAAATACCTTCTCGAGTATCTCCATATGTTTCTCAAAAGTATCCGATATTATCATGATATCATCGAGATATACAAAAGCAAAAGGTTCCAAATCAGGACCAAGTACACGATCTATAAGCCTTTGCCATACCGCAGGTGCATTTCTCAATCCAAAGGGAACACGTTTGAAATGAAACAAACCCCGGCTGGGAATGGTGAAAGCGGTATACTCTCTACAAGATTTTTTTATAGGTATCTGCCAATAAGCTGATTTAATATCCAGGGAAGAAAGATACTTTGCTCCTTTGAGATTATCCAAAATAGTCGAAACATAGTGCAAAGGATAAGCGTCAGGCCTCGTAACCTTATTTAACTTGCGATAATCTACACAGAACCGATATCCGCCTTCTTTCTTCTTCACTAAAAGAATTGGTGATGACCACGGACTACGAGATTCCTCAACAATTCCTAAGTCCAACATCTTTCGCAGTTCATCATCGATATGCTGCTGAACCACGTGAGAAACCGGATAATAACGCTGTTTGATGGGTGCAGACTCAGTCTCTATATCAAACTCGACTAAATTCGTACAACCTAATCGATCACCCTGCAATTCGTACTTCTCTTTCACAAATTTTTCCAGAGTTCCCCTTTGTTCTTCCGTCAAATCAGAAATTACATTATCAGATTTCTTCTGTACCTCTACTCCATCGCAAGAGAATTCCCAACAATCCTGATTAAGGTTCGGAACTATACCCATGATCTTCCAAAAATCTAACCCCAATATTAATGAATGTTTCAAGGTTGGCACGATCAAGACGTCCAGGATCTTGATTTTACCTTTAAGTTCGATAGGAACACATACTGATCCAAGACTCTCACAAATATTGCCATTTGCTACAGAGCAGTGTGGTGAATCACCAACATTTAGGGTTACTCCGAATGATTTCAAAAATTCCCAACTACTTTTACCCATAATAGTTCTTGTGGCACCTGAATCAAGTAAACCAAGGAAAGTTTTTCCAAAAATTTTGACTTTAAGATATGGCCTTTCATCACGTCCTGAATGAGATATAATGTAATCTAAAATCACTTGCTGTTCCGAATTTATGTTAGAAGCTATAGGACATCTTTCACAATTGGTAGAACCAGGTGCATCAAGGGGGTCCAACTGTCTACCTTCGAAAGATCCCCTTAATTGTTTTCCGACCTATTTGTAGGGCGAGAACAATTTTTACAATCGCGGACTACGACATTTGGAGCACCACATTTAAAACAGTGCTTCGTCCTAGGAGCTTTACAAGCCCGAGAAGTATGACCAGACTTCCTACAATTCCAGCATGTCACCGATGACACTCGAGAGCTGGACTGACTTGAAGACGTAGAAGGTTCAATATATGCTAGATCTGGCTCTAAATCGGTTTTTCTACGCATAGGTTTCGAATAATTTTCGACAGAATGCTTCTTCACTTCCAATCTTGTACACAATTCTATAAGGTGATCAATGGAATCGACTTCAGTCAATCCAAGATGAAGTTGGAAAAAAGGATGAATATTTTTCAAGATCAATTTCAGTTGAACTGACTCAGGAATTTTGTACGACAAACGAGAAAACAAGGTCGTCATGCAAGCAACGTATATGCCAATATTTTCATTTTCACCCTGCGTACGTTTCTTTACTTCTTCGAATAAACGATCATCGTAATCATGTGGTAAAAATTGCTTCTTCAATGCGGCACAAATATCATTCCAAGAAGTAAACTTCTTTTTGTTTGCCCTAAACCAAGTCAATGCAGAACCACGAAATAAATCGGAAGCAGACTCGAAAAGTTCAAGTTTTCCTACATGTCTAGAGATGGATAATTCTTCTACCCGCTCGAGGAAAGCCGAAACTGACATATCTCTAGCATCTCCAGAGAATTGAAGATTCCATTTAGTTACAGGGACTGATTTTGGGCGTTCTACATAATCTGAACGATAGTTCGATTCCACATTTCTCGGAGTTGAATTATGAATTCCCGCAATATCTTCCTCCGACGAGTCGTCCGCGTCCTCTAGTGCAACATTCATCATACTCCCATCAAGAATACTCGCATTTTGATTTTGTAAAATTTTGATACGATGTTTCAATTTAGGCATTAAAGTTAACGATTGAGAAAGAAGGCTACTTCTGATCTTTATTCCTGCTGATTCGGTAGGATTAGTCCGATCAATCCGTTTCACTACGTGCGCAATCTTATTTGAAATTTTCTTATATGGACTACTCCGTTCGTCGCCGTCAAAAGTTTCGATCAAAGCCAATATTTCCTTAATTTTGTTTTCTACGATCTTGAACTCCTCTTCGCAATCCAAAGAATACGAGGGATATTTTAATGACTGGCCGGTTCGTTCTAACTTCAAAACACTTCTAAGGCAACTTCGCATACTATTTACCGTTCCAACATCTTCAAATCCTCTAATATCTAATTCATATTCGAGTTCATCCTTCGAAAGTCTATTACAATCTAAATAAGAATCCATTACGCCCTGACAATTTCCAAATATTACCGAATAATAAATCAAAGACCCAAAATGAAAATTGCAATCGAAATAATCCGAACCCAACAAAATCGATATCGAAATATTCAAATCGACAATCTGAAAATTATTTCGTTCAGCATATGAAACCCAAGGAAACAACACAGTGAAGAAATTCGTATGTTATATCTCAGCGATAAGAAAAAAAAACGTTAACGAAACGTAAAAGGAGAAATAAACAAATTCAATCAATGTATCAATTATTTCAGTAGGAAAATCTTCCAATCAATCATTCAAAATACTAATCTCAATAATATTGAAACTCAAACAGAACCCACTTTTACGCAGAAAACTGCACCACGTAAATACAATAATGATTATAATTAAAAAGAAATGCGAACAAAAAATACAGGAGGAGGCCCCACGTTGGGCGCCAATTATTTATGTTACGTGCAATTTTTGATTTAATGAATATTTTTATGGGAACAGTAACATAAATTAAATGGACCAGGCTCGCGAACTAGCTCTAAGTGGAGAAGGGGTGGGTCTCTTGAAAAATAGGGGCGCCAGATAGTTTAAACTAACTTTTGATATCGTACTTTCACTGCTGATTCAAAACTATCAAAATGAGAACGTTGATAAATGAAAGTCTGATAAAATATTTGATCTTTGATATTTAATCAAAAGTCTATGATAGGAAAAATGATATTCATCAAGAAACAATCCCAGAAATTTAGTTTTTAAATGTAACAATTCTAGATAGGGGGATGAAGGCCGGCTTTCATTTACAGGTTTAATCATACAGTAAAAGGGGTGTGATAAATATTCAATAATTTCTTCTCAAACTTAAATATGATAGATTTGACTATTATATAGTCCACTTATTATATCAATTGTAAGGGTTCTTGAAATTTAGTAACTGAAAATGAGTCTGAAGAGATTGAAAATAAAATTGTACTCATCCAGTATCGTGCTACCCGGAAGAAGGCTTCAACGTCACTTCCAAGGGATGATTTCCCAGACGAAGGGTAAGCGTTGTTCGAATTCTAAAAGTCTTCGGGGGTGCTGAACAGTGGTAGTTGTTGTTCCTGAAGCTGCATACACCAAACGGCCAAATATGTAAATCCAATGTGAAGTTCTATATTTTATAAAAAGCCTAAGATGGTGGTCGGCTTTTCTAGAATGTTCTTCCGTAGTGAATAATAAATCCCGTATGAAACGGAAATTCTGTCCGATTTCCAAAAATCCAAAATCCAATAAATCAACAGAATTCGCTGAATTCAACAATCCAAAATATCCGAAAATATCGTGTGAATATGATTTCACAAATTAGAACGTCGAATCTCAAACACTTTATTCAGAAGAAGACGTGAATCGTAATGGAATCATCTCGATCTCATATGGCGCAGGGAATTAAGAACCACTTTTTCATTCGCGAAGATAACCGATGTTTTATTAATTGCCTAATTTCCATAATTTCAGGAGCATTCAGTTACTTTGAAAAACCAAAATTATTTTACGTTACACATCAAAACTAACAAATATTTTTGTGTTTTTTCATTTCAGTATTGACGTCTTTCATTTAGTTAATGCAATGTCTATTTCCTTTTTCTTTTAGAATTTACCGTTTTTTTGTAAACGATATTACAAGAATGTGTTGTTTTCGCGAAATTTATTTCCTTGAATTTTTCTATTCGAAATGATAAATATTCATTTTTCTCAAAGACAAAAGGTCTCTTTTAGCCGTCGATTAGTGAAAATCAATTGTTGATAACAATTATGGATTTTAACATGGAATTGAATTTTTTTTAAATGACACGCCCCGCAGGTATCTCCTCCTAGATGACTGATAAAGGAAAAAGAGAGTATTATACCAAATTATACAGGCAGTATGATATCTAGTTCCGGGCAGTATTTCTAGTTATATTTCCTGTGCCCCAACATTTGTTCTATTAAGCTGAATAATCCAATAAATAAAAATTAATGCAATGCACTGCCATCTGGCGGTATAAGTTTCTTACATTGAAGGCGAAAGACTCTTAAACTCTGGCCGACGGCAAAGATTCTCCATTCAAAAAGTGCGTTTCATTTTTTCAAGTTCACGCCCTCAATTTTCCACCTGAAAATTGATTTTTTTTCAATTCTCCTCGAACTTCAGACAGTTCTATGGGATTTCACACTTTCTGGAAGTCTTCTCAGTATTTCCATCATTTTTCATTATTTAAGTGCCTATTCGAATGGATTTCTCTTAAATATAGAAAATTGATTTATCGAGAGCACTCCAATGAATTTTCTAAGGAAAAATTGATGAACAACCGCAGAAAAACGATTATGAACAGAGTTATGTTCAATACTACATGGTATGAACCGTGTTACATGCGTTCTCTATGAGAGTCAGACATAAAAACAAATTCAATGGATGTATCAGCTTCCAAATCATATTTGTATGAAATTTCATCGCAATGTTGCCAGTAGAAAAATCGTGAAAAATGTGTATAATATTATTTTTTTCCTCAACGCCTTCTATCGTGAATACAGATTGCGTAACAAAAATGTTTCACTGAGCAAACTCCAAATATTTTCGAAAACGGTACACAGCATCGAGTTTTACCAAGAAAACCTTCTTGGTTTGGAATTGAATGATGTTCACTTGAATTTTTTTTAAATAAATCTAATATTAAAAAAGTTATGTTCAATACAACATGGTATGAACCGTTTACATACTTGCGACCTCTATGAGAGTCAGACATAAGAAAATATTCATTGGGTGTATCAGCTTCCAAAACATATTCGAATAAAATTTCATCACAATGTTGCCAGTAGTTTCGGCAAGATCGTAAAAAATGTATATGATTTTTTTTTTCTACTTCGCCCTTTATCTCGAATACGGATGGCGTTACGAATAATTTTCAATTTTATATCTATCCTAGAAAGTGATCCCTTTTATTCTGAAACATCCTGCCGAACTATGAATCAGGCTAAACAATTCTAGTCATCTGCATGAAGCAATGAATTTGGCTCTTATTCATATTTCATTTCTATTCTTATCTCATTTTTCAAGGGCGGATTTACGGGGGGGCACTGGGGGTAACTACCCCCCCATGAGTATCGAAGACCTGTGAAAAAAGTGGTGCAAGTGAAATATTTCATACAAAGTGTACCTGATTTAATGGTTTTCAATCGTAATTATCCCCCTCCATGATCGCTATTACCCCTCCCATGAAAAACAGCTATATCCGTCCTTGTCATTTGCTTTATAAACCTTCAGACCTCTGATATCCATTACGAAAGTACACCCATAACCTCGAGCTCGGCAATAGGCCATTCCTTTTTTTGAATTATTCAATATCCAATTCTCACCTTATTTCCTACGTCTAAGGCTCTGTATACCGACTCACTCATTCCGTGATGTTCTAAGGCCAAAAACATGGTATTCAAAATAATGCACACGGTAATCACTAACTCGAATATTGGATCTTTAACGATACGATATAAAACTTGTTGAAACTGCAACCAACCCCCGTAGTCCATGCAGCAACGTTCACAGCTCGCGCAGTTTCGATCTGGAACTTGATCATCTGAAAATGGAAAACATGATTTTAAAAAGGATTTGAAATTGAAGCGAAATCATGTTTGCGAATTTTCGAGTAGAATTCAATGTGAAACCGAGTTTTTTCACTTCCAGGTTTAGCGGATCTAATTGAATGCCTTGTAGCAGATATACTATAAGAACCTTCTGTATACATGAGTCTTCGACTTGAATTTATTTTAACCGTAGATCCTTAAGGCTAAAACAAACTTCTTTTAAATTTTCCATTTTTTTGAAGTCGGCTCCTGCAGGAAGATATAGCCACTTGAAAAACAATTGGGCCGAATACGTCCCAGATACGATTTTCTGAAATGAATGCAAATACCTCGAAGAGTATATTCTCCGTGTGAAACTGAATTAGAACATATATTTAATACTTAATTACTAACCCTGTTGGAATAAAAAACACTTGGTTCTTTCCGACTTCATCTGCAATTGGAAAGCCATATTCCTTCCAGCCTTCTTCATACATGATGAATTTTCGACTTTATTTTATTTATTTATTTATTCATTTAAATAATGACAAGGGTTGAGATTATTAAATCTATAAACCCAACTCAAATACATTCATAATAAAGCATCTGAAGGAACTATAAGTACTGTGTAAATAAAGCATGGTAAATAACAAAATAAAAAAATAATTTCGACGCCATCCATCTGGCCTGTTCTTAAAAGCGTTCACAGAAGGGGCCTCCAAAATCGCCGTGGGTAGACTATTCCATGAACTGAATATTCTATTAGGGAGAAACATTTGCCGAGGTGTCGATTTGAAGGCTTCCTTAGATAGCTTATACCGATGCCCTCGCAAACTGTATTGAGGCATTACATGTCCTGGATCTCTCCACCGAAATGGCCATGGAGGGCTCGGAAGGTAAAAATGAGATCCCCCCTAGTCCGGCGTTCAGCAAAACTTGGTAAACCAAATATGCGAAGACGATCCTCGTAGGTTGGACGCACATACGAGTAAGGGTACGTACATGCCGGAGATGCAAGGATGAGCGCGGTGGAGGTCGCGGTCGCGATCTAGTTATAAATCGATGCCTGGCCGTACGGCGATGTATCGATTTATAACTAGATCGCGACCGCGACCTCCACCGCGCTCATCCTTGCATTTCCGGCATGTACGTACCCTAAGGGCTCTCACAGACACAGCGGTTTTCGCCGAGTCGACGGCTGAGTTTGCTTTTGTGGGACGAGTCGGCTTGGGCGGCGGTGTGTGGTTTCATAGCGCAAAAGCACAGGCCAATTCCGCCGACTCGGCGATTTTCTCGGCCGCCGACTCGGCGGAAACCGCTGTGTCTGTGAGAGCCCTAAGGTAGACGTGTAATCCAGCGTTGAACAGACTCCAGGAGAATTTCTTCATACCTGGTTGAAGGCCACCATACTTGTCCAGCATACTCGATAATAGGTCTTATGTAAGTTTTGTATAGAAACATCCAGGTTGTTTTATCGGAGTTCCTGAAAGTTTTACTAAGCATATAAATTATTTGTTTAGCCCTTCCCGTGACTGACTCGACATGAGCGGACCAGTTGAGATCGGAGGTAAGAGTTACTCCAAGGTCGACGTGACGAGTCACTGGCTGTATTTGATGACCGTCAATGAAATAGGACACCATCGGATTGCTTCTGCCCATGTGGAGAACGCAACATTTTTCAATGTTCAGAGGTAACATCCATTCATGACACCACCTGGAAAGAGCATCCAGGTCTTCCTGGAGAATGTGGGCGTACAGGAGTGGTAGGCTATAGAGCTTAGCGTCGTAAGCGAAGGAAGATAAAATGGATTTTAACAGAGAAGGTAAGTCGGAGATATACAAAAGAAAAAGAATCGGACCCAAAACTGAGCCCTGTGGGACACCAGATAGTACACTTCTCTGGGCTGGGGAGTATGCATTGCCAACTTTGACGCGAAATTTACGATTGGACAAAAATGTTTCAATCCAACCCAACAATCTACCCCTTATTTCCAAATGCTCCAACTTAGTAAGAAGGCGTCTGTGAGGTACCCGGTCGAACGCCCTCGATAAGTCTAGGTAGACTACATCAACCGGGAATCCAGAGTCCAATGCTTTAGTCCAATCCGCGATGCATGAAAGGAGATTTGTTGTGGTTGAGCGTTGTGGTAGAAAGCCGTGTTGGGAACTTGGAATTATGTCGTTCTCGAAACAAAATCGCAGTAGTTGGTCACATATGATTTTCTCGAAAATCTTCGAAACAGATGAAAGCACACTGATAGGTCGATAACAAGAGGGATCGAATTTATAACCCTTTTTTAAGATGGGAGTGATTGAAGCAGAAAGCCAATCAGATGGGATGCAGGAAGTACTGATTGATTTATAGAATAAGATTTGAAGTGGGGTAGTAAAAGCATCAGCACAGTTTTTGAGCAGACGCATTGTTAGGCCATCGTTACCTGGAGCGATATCCAACTTCAGTTCGGAGAAATATTTCTTGACAGTTGGCTCGTCGATGGTGACGTTGGATAGTTGGTTTGTTATGCGATCAATAATGGGAGTAGGAACCAGGTGCGTCAAGTTGGTGACACACCCCCCGAATTTTGGAATCGAATTGTTTTGGGAATTTTGTGCCCATTTTGTGCCAATTTGTGCCGTATGTTATGAATTTTGTGCCCGTTCCGTTCTCGAGATATTTCAAGTTTTCCAAGTGTGTCACCAACTTGACGCTGTGACACACTTGTGGAAATTTGAAATTTTTTTTCTTTCGATAAATTGTGCCCATTTTGTGCCAATTTGTGCCGTATGTTTTGAATTTTGTGCCCGTTCCGTTCTTGAGATATTTCAAGTTTTCCAAGTGTGTCACCAACTTTACGCTGTGACACACTTGTGGAAATTTGAAAATTTTCTTCTTTAGATAAATTGTGCCCATTTTGTGCCAATTTGTGCCGTATGTTGCGAATTTTGTGCCCGTTCAGTTCTCGAGATATTTTGAGTTTTGTTTGTGAGGAGCGTCAAGTTGGTGACACACCCCCCGGAATTTGGTATAAAATTGTTTTGGGAATTTTGTGCCCATTCTGTGCTAATTTGTGCCGTATATTATGAATTTTGTGCCCGTTCCGTTTTAGAGATATTTCGAGTTTTTCATGTGAGTCACCAACTTCACGTTGTGACTCACATAAGGAAAGCTGGAAATTCTTCTTTGGATAAATTGTGCCAATTTTGCGCCAATTCGTGCCGCATAGTATAGATTTTGCATGCCTGCAGTTTTCGAGATATTTGAAGTTATTCCTGTGAGATGAATAGATGTAGCAGAATTCAAAGAAGAGCGTTAATTCCATTTCATAATATTATGTGATCATTTTGAAGTATAAGTTGTTGAACTGGCAGACATTAGGTGAAAACAACCAAATTCCAATGATTTGACGACCTTTTCACTTAGAATCATCAATTCGATAAAATAATTGAGTTGATGAATTAATATAGGTACAGGTTTATCGAATACGTTGACACATCCTCAGTTTCAATTATACAGGGTGTTTGGTAATTCGACGTGAACCTTGAAAAGGGATATACTAGACGTCATTTGCAGTCAATTGCGTCGAGTGAAGCATGGTCCGAAAATCTATGGTTACGAAGATATCGCGATTATTCTACTTTTTTGAAATTTTCTGCTTCGTTATCGAAAATAATTAATTTTGTGAAAACTACTCGACTCTAAATATTCAATGAATATTTTTTCAAAGCTGAGGAGATGGTCCTCGTTGCTGCGAAAAAGTATATTCACTAAAAATTCAGATAACCCGAGATTAGAGGGTCATAAATGGCTGCACCTGTTTTCCCCATAAAATCTTGATAAAACAGGTGAGAATTACTTGAAAAAAGTATTATGGACTTGGTGTACAAATCTCAAGAAAAACTTCCCTGTCTCATCAGCTTTCCAAAAAGGTACATATGGCAATAACTCCTTCATGCAATCTAAGTCCTTTATTTCACTTGGCGTGATTCGTAAGCCGTAAGCGGAGCGGGCCATGGTTCGATCACTCGGAATAATTGACATGATATGACAGATCACATATTAAATTATCAAACTGTTAGTTGCTCGCAGTTACAACAATAAGAAAAGTTAATTTTTCCTGAATAGCCGTTGAAATCTTCAACAATCGATTGAAAGTACTCCAATGGCTTGTTGTGGGAACGCAGAATATTTTGTACTTTTACGGATTGTGTGATGGAAATGCTATTGAAGAGGGAGATCCGGTCCGAAGAATGGACTTTTGTCGGTTTCTTCTCAATTGCGATATCGAGGGTGCCAATTTCTTGAAACACATCTTATGGACAGATGAATCTGAATTTTACCCAGACGGAATAACAAATTTCCATAATGCGCATTATTGGGCGCCAAAAGGTCAGAATCCCAGAAAAAAGAAAAGATTTTCTTTCAATGTACCTATGATAGGCTCCGTCTACATTTGTATTGTTGGACCAGTTTTTTTACCTGATAACCTAAATGGGATCTCGTACGAAAATTTTCTGCGTGACGAGCTTACGTTGCAATTATAGAAGATGTACCGCAGACAGTTCGATCACGAATTATTTTTCAGCATGATGGCTGTCCAGCTGATAACTTCAGAAACGTGCGGTTGTGGCTAGACCAAAACCCCCAACGTTGGATAGGACGTGGTGGACCAATTTCTTGGCCGGCCAGATGTCCGGACCTGACCCCATGTGATTTTTACATTTGGGGTCACATGAAACAGCTAGTGTATAGTAGGTACACCAGTGACGACAGCTGAAGAATTGAGGGAGCGAATTTTGACGGCTGCTCAGCATGTAATAAAAAGAATAACTTACTCAACGCGGGTAACAATTTCTGAAGTACGCCGTAAACTGCGTGCATGCATAAGAAATCGAGGGCGACAACTCAAGCAGGATCTCTAGTTTTGTTAATTTTTTGTTTATGTTTATGTCTATGTTTATGTTTATTATAAGGATTTGTTTGTGGTTAGTATCATTAAAGCAACTAACAGTTTGGTGATTTAATCTGTGATCTGGTGATTGGAATCTCGACTACCAATTGTAATATATATTTACGGATGATCGGTTTTGTGGTCAAATATCTATAAGACTTAACTCTTTATTGTTTCAGCCAAGCTTTCGGAAACTGTCGTTTCCTTCTTCAGGGCAGCTAAAATTACACAAGTCAATAACGCATTTCATGTATGATATCATACTCACATCAATGTGAGAAGTGGTACTATGTGTTCGATCAAACATGCAACTCATAATATAAAATTTAGAAAGCAACAAAAACAGAATAAAAGGAACTCATACATCCCAGAAAGTCCAGACATAAAAGGTAAAAATCTTCAACAAAAACAAAAAACAAAAATCGATCGATAGTAAACAACAGAAAAGACAGAAGACACAGAGCGGAATGATAGAAAATGTGTGACACAGCTATCTCGACGGTTATAAGGCGTTTTATCGTGGATGTACCTTCGCATTCATATTGATTAGATTGACAATGTTGCAGTATATTGCACTAATACCATTAGAATCGGAGTTGATATTCAGATTGTCAATGTGGCTCATGATCTCGACAGTTTCTAAGAACTCGCGTTTGTACCTATTCTGCCATCACAGAACACGATTCCCCTCCAACTGTTGAAGAGGGAAACACAGTGATCCTGAGGAAAAAATTTTTCTCGATGACCTACCATCCGGCCATCACACCTTCTATCATAAGAACCATCAAATGCCACGTACCGAACAATGAACAGATATTCATCTCTACACGCATGCCTTGTACTTTGGGTAGACATGTTTTTTCCAAAACAAAGGACAACACCCTGACAACTAACAAATCAGGGATCATCTATTCCATAGACTGCATGGAATGCAACAAACCCTATATAGGCCAAACGGGTAGAAACCTCAAAACACGTATCAAAGAACACACAAGAGACTGCATAATGGACAAACAAACCACGGGCCTTTCCAAACATGTACATGAAACGGGACACACTATGAAATTTTCTGAAGCGAGATGCCTAAGATCAGAGCAGAATAGGTACAAACGCGAGTTCTTAGAAACTGTCGAGATCATGAGCCACATTGACAATCTGAATATCAACTCCGATTCTAATGGTATTAGTGCAATATACTGCAACATTGTCAATCTAATCAATATGAATGCGAAGGTACATCCACGATAAAACGCCTTATAACCGTCGAGATAGCTGTGTCACACATTTTCTATCATTCCGCTCTGTGTCTTCTGTCTTTTCTGTTGTTTACTATCGATCGATTTTGGTTTTTTGTTTTTGTTGAAGATTTTTACCTTTTATGTCTGGACTTTTCGGGATGTATGAGTTCCTTTTATTCTGTTTTTGTTGCTTTCTAAATTTTATATTATGAGTTGCATGTTTGATCGAACACATAGTACCACTTCTCACATTGATGTGAGTATGATATCATACATGAAATGCGTTATTGACTTGTGTAATTTTAGCTGCCCTGAAGAAGGAAACGACAGTTTCCGAAAGCTTGGCTGAAACAATAAAGAGTTAAGTCTTATAGATATTTGACTACAAAACCGATCATCCGTAAATATATAATCTGTGATCTGTCATGTCACCTATTCCGAGAATAATTGCTGAAAGTGATCGAACCATGAACCGCTTACGAATCACGCCGAGTGAAATAAAGGATGATAGGATAGGTATCTAAATGACTCGAAAAAGTCTGTTGTCTGCTTGGTTTTCCGGCCATATTTTTTGATTGCATGAAGGAATTATTGACATATGTACCTTTTTGGAAAGCTGATGAAACAGGGTAGTTTTTCCTTACATTTGTACACCAATTTCATAATACTCTTTCCGAGTAATTCTCAATTGTTTTATCAAGATTTCATGAGGAAAACAGGTGCAGTCATTTATGACCCTGTATATCTCGGGTTATCTGAATTTTTAGTGAATACCTACTTTTTCGCAAGCTTTGAAAAAAAATATTCATTGGATATTTAGAGTCGAGTAGTTTTCACAAAACGAAGCAGAAAATTTCAAAATAGCGATATCTTCGTAACCATAGATTTTCGGACCATGCTTCACTCGACGCAATTGACTGCAAATGACGTCTAGTATATCCCTTTACAAGGTTCACGTCAAATTACCAAACACCCTGTATAATTGAAACTGAGGATGTGTCAACGTATTCGATAAACCTGTACCTATATTATATTAATTCATCAACTCAAATATTATATTGAATTGATTATTCTAAGTGAAAAGGTCGTCGAATGATTGAAATTTGGTTGTTTTCACCGAATGTCTGCATGTTCAACAACTCATACTTTAAAATGATTACATAAAACTATGACATGGAATTAACGCACCTCTTTGAATTCTGCTACATCTATTCATCTCACAGGAATAACTTCAAATATCTCGAAAACTGCAAGCATGCAAAATCTATACTATGCGGCACGAATTGGCGCAAAATAGGCACAATTTATCCAAAGAAGAATTTCCAGCTTTCCTTATGTGAGTCACAACGTGAAGTTGGTGACTCACATGAAAAACTCGAAATATCTCTAAAACGGAACGGGCACAAAATTCATAATATACGGCACAAATTAGCACAAAATGGGCACAAAATTCCCAAAACAATTTGATACCAAAATTCGGGGGGTGTGTCACCAACTTGACGCTCCTCACAAACAAAACTCAAAATATCTCGAGAACTGAACGGGCACAAAATTCGTTATTACGGCACAAATTGGCACAAAATGGGCACAATTTATCTAAAGAAGAAAATTTTCAAATTTCCACAAGTGTGTCACAGCGTCAAGTTGGTGACACACTTGGAAAACTTGAAATATCTCGAGAACGGAACGGGCACAAAATTCAAAACATATGGCACAAATTGGCACGAAATGGGCACAATTTATCGAAAGAAAAAAAATTTCAAATTTCCACAAGTGTGTCACAGCGTCAAGTTGGTGACACACTTGGAAAACTTGAAATATCTCGAGAACGGAACGGGCACAAAATTCAAAACATATGGCACAAATTGGCACAAAATGGGCACAATTTATCGAAAGAAAAAAAATTTCAAATTTCCACAAGTGTGTCACAGCGTCAAGTTGGTGACACACTTGGAAAACTTGAAATATCTCGAGAACGGAACGGGCACAAAATTAATAACATACGGCACAAATTGGCACAAAATGGGCACAAAATTCCCAAAACAATTCGATTCCAAAATTCGGGGGGTGTGTCACCAACTTGACGCACCTGTAGGAACCGGGCCATCAGGCTCTACGGAAAACGATGAAAAAAATATTTCTGAAAATACATCAGCGCTTTCACTCGGACTCTCACACATGGCTCCCAACTGGTTCTTTATTGCAGGAATGCTCACTTTACAATAAATTCATGGAAGATCTTACGTATTTGTATATTCTCTTTTTATTTCTTGAAGTTATGAGCTTTTTCTCATAAGAAGTCCTTGCTAGGTCTATGGATTTAGCCAGATTATTTGAGAAGGTACGATGGTTCTGATAATCCGTTGTCGATTTGAGAATACTTGCGCCACAATGACCTCTTACGCCTCACCAATTGTTGTAGTCGTTCATCTATCCACGGTTTAAGTGGATTCATTTTGGCTGATCGGATTTGCTCGTTAGCCTTCACGAGTTGCATCGAGAAAGATAGTCCACATCGAGTCTATGTCATCTGTGTTCATGATGCCAGCCCAATCGACGGAATTCAAATAGGAAGAAACCCCTGCATAGTCAACGTATCTGAAAACTTTCCTGACGTTGGTTGTGTTGGATAAAAATTCTATCTGAATCTCTGACGTTAAAACAATGTGGTCAGATTTGCCGAGAGGAGGAAGGTAATTACTCAGAGATGATGTTAGCGTCAGACACGATGAAGAGATCGAGTAGGGATGGTGTTTGGCCGGTTCTGAATCTTGTGGGCTTTGGAACGAGTTGCTGGAAACCAGAGTTATGCACGAACTCGGCATAAGGAAATGAAGGAGAGTTCGGTGAGGGTAGAGCTGTAGAAGTCCAATCAATATCGGGACAGTTGAAGTCCCCAGAGACGAATATATTTTGGTATCTACTCGCAGCTGAATTGAAGAATTTGATACACTCCAGGTCGGAAGGGCAAGGACGAGAACGATATACGCAGCCAATGAGGTGGGATGTTTGGGGAGAGGAGATAACCACAAAAGGGTTATCTATACCAGGCCAATCGCTGTGAAGGATTTCAAGTTTGGAACCTTCAGCAATACTATCACTTATATAGACACATACACCCCTATGCCCAATAGTTTCAGAACTGTCGTTGCGAAAAAGAGAAAAGCCCGGGATGGAAAACATAGAGTCTGGAATCGATGGCTGCAACCAAGTCTCTGTAATGAGAATAATAGAGGGTGAAAGCAAATGGACATTTGCAAGAAGCTCATCGTATTTGGAGGATAGTGACTGTATGTTGGTGAATAAAATGGGCAAGTTGGTAAGATTGTTCAGTTTTTTGGGCTTCGTGGCTGGGAAGGTTGAGGTGGAAGTTTCACGATTCTAGGAGTGCGGTCAACATACTTAATCGTGATATTATTCTCTCCAAGTTTTTGACGATCCGTCAATTCTTGTCGCAAGGCGTTCAGAGTGGCGACTTGGGCCCTGGTTTTATCATCCTGAATCGTCATGTCCCGGAAACTGCTGTGTCCACGAAGTGAACTTCTGTTACGAAGAATAGTGGAAACAATTTCAGGGTTAGAAAATGTCAACCTCATCCACCTGGGTCTAGTGAGGCATCCTTCGATCGAAGCCGTAGCACACTCTGTAGCGAGAGGCTGGATGAGTTATGAATGTGCTCAATAATACTTGACGCAGTATTCCTATCTTCATGCTCGCCAGCACTCTCGGGAACGTTTGTTATTATTAGGTTGAAGGATCTTCTTACTATGTCCAAAATTTCCGGAGTTGGAGGAACGGCTGCATCGGCTTGAGAACTACTGCCAAGAAGAGATGACTCAAGGTTGACTATCCTGGAGGTGACCGACGATACGCCATCGGAAAGAGCCGTCTGATCAGATCGAATCTGACGAATCTCAGCCTCGCACGATTCTATCGCTGATTTGTGTTCTTTCAGTATTCCCGAATGCTCAGCAATAGCATCGGTACAGTTAGATAATTGTAGCAATAGATCATCCTGCCGTTTTTCGATGCGCTCCATACTTGTGGTCAAATTACGCATCTGTTCCATCAACAATTCGAAATGCTTGACCGCAGCGAAGTGTCGCCACTACCCGCAATCTCATCTGAACGCGTAGGCTCAGGTTGACGAAGGCTCTGTGAGCCACTACGAAGAAGCCTTTGATTGGATATACAGGGGGAACACGACCACCTCCGCATACCGTCAGCAAGGAATGAGACATCGTTCTCGTTCAAATTGGAGCAAGCATGATGAAAATGTTGTTTGCAGGTGTTACATCGTAATAATGGACCTGGGGTTGATCCAACCCCGTTGCAACTATAACAATTACGCGACATAGCTATAACGCCAAACGTTCTAGAGGACTGGAACAGGATAGACTTTTCACCTTCCTGGACCTTTAAGAAGGGCACACACACAATGGGAAGGTGACGGCAGGATGTGGATATGAAGTGGTCTGGAATTGAACAATATCGTACGAGGAGTACAGCGACAAACCGGACGGCGGGCGATCACCTTTAGCGAGAAACGAGTCCACAGCGCAGCGGGTACTGGGACGAACTCAAGGTCGCGTGACGTAGAGGCGAAGCCGAAAAAAAAGTAAACGAAGAAACCGGGCAAATAAATACACCGGAGTTTTGAATGCAAGTAAAAAACAAAGTAGGACAAAATCAGAACACGGCCTGAATATGCAGGATATAATGGATTCGTGAAGTATTGTGATAGTTTACCATAAATTCAGCTTAGAATTTGCACAGGAATACACACACGTCTAGCTCCGCCAGATGCACAATTTTTAATTGTGATTGTAGATTGACTGTAGATTCCATTTTTCCATTCTTTCGAATTCGGCTCTGTTAAAACGATATAGCCATTTGAAAAAAAAATTGGACTGACTACGCCTTTGAAATGATCTTCTGGAATTGATGCAGAGTTCATATTTCTCGATCGAAATTGAGTTTATACATCTAGGGACTACTCAAGTACTAATCTTATTGGAATAAAAAGGTTGCAAACACGATAATTTCAACAAAAACAGTTAGTTTCATCGGATTATATCTGCAACTAAAAAGCCACATTTCTCACACCAAAATAAGTTCCTTCTTCGATTTTTCTGCAGATTATTTTGTAAACACTAATAACTTGTTCATATTTTCCACGAAATTCCCAAACAATATCATGAAAAAAGACTTTTTCTTCAGTTCATCAGAATTTATTATTATTATATTATTAATTTATTACTGAACTAAATTATGCATTTAATACATTTGAGACATGTTTGTCTCACCAAAATAAGTTCCTTCTTCAATCATCCTGAAATGTTCGTTAACACAAATGATTCGTTTATATCTTCCTCGTTAACCGAAAAATATCTTAAGAAAAAAAGTTTTTTATTCAATTTATGCTAAATTCAAGCTATATTTCCCTATTTTGTATTCGAAACAATGCTCTCCTATGAATATTTCATAGACCTTTCGGTGGAGACGTTGCCATATTCGGTTCAATAGTGAAACGTTGCCAAGCAGTACGCCTCCTACCGTTAAATAATATAGCTTTCGCTTTGGCCATAGAATGCTTTGTTCATTTTAGTTCACATGTGTTCCGTGTTAAATTTCCGATTTATTTTGTTCGAGAACCCCTAATATATTGGAAAAATATGAATCCATTTTATTGTGTATCTACCTAATTTTTTATCTTGCGATTAAAGAAATTCTGAATATAGTTCCTATACCTTTCCAATAACAGAAATATCCAGTTTTATAATCGAATCAATGTTGGGAAATCAAAGAATTTGTGGACAGAAGAAAGAATAATTTGTTTTTTATATTTCAGGATTAGGTAACACCTCTCGACATTATTTGAATCTGAAGTAACAAACTACGCATTCGAATTTTCAGCTCCACCCAAATACAAAATGTATTCGAATAATTATATCTACTCATCTTCTTCTCGGAGGAACTGAATACTTGTACTTAGGAATTCAATATATAAAAATCACAGTAATTCATTTTAATATGAATTACATGACAAGTTATTCTATTTTCAATTTCAATTATTTTAATAACCATTGTTTCGCTACTCAGTGGCTCCTTCAGATTTTACATTTTCGAATAACTTCAATTAAGAAATAACTTATTCAAAAATGTGAAATCTTAAGAAGCTACTATGTGGCGAAACAATTGTTATTGAAATAGTTGAAATTAAAAATAGAATAGCTTGTCATGTAATTCTTATTAAAATGAAGTTCCATCAAGTGAACATCGAGTCGATCCAATATTGAGAATATTGTGATAGTCATTATATAAAAAAAAATGATTTCAATTACAAGTTTATTTACAAAATATGAATGTTCAAAAATAATAAATTATGTACTACTATTGCCTGATAGTAATCCCAACAAACCAGAATTTTATACCAGAATATTCTTTAAAACAAGTGGTTATGTAACAACAAACTGACAATAAACGAAGCAAAGACTGTCCACATTATTATAAAACAACAAATAATTCTGACTGTGATATAAATTTGTACCTGGACAGATACAAGCTGAAAGCTTCCTTATTTACAGTTTTTACACAACTGTAGTATGTTGAACACCGTATATTTCGTACGTGATATAATAAGATTAGTGCGACCTTCCTGTAGACCTACAGCGGCACGTAAAGCCAGAGCTCTAGGTCTCATCATTGCCAGTTATGTTTATCAAATATAATGTTATTTAAAACAAGTGAACATTTATAAAATATATATAACAATTGGCTAGGGAGAGTCATTCAGAGAGATTGAGTGATTCATTCAGAAGCGAATACGTATTGACCGCTTGATAGTCAACAGCGAGAATCTGTAGTAAACATATATATTCAATGTAAGTTCAGTGAATTAAATCCCTTTGATGAGTCTGTCTGGTATTATTCTTCACCATCCTTAACTGCATAACGATTGGTCGAACCTACCCTAGCTGGGTACATCATATGGCGATCCTGCCAGTAGTGCCAGTTCTATGCAGTCAAAGGTCCAGGGTCCAGGAGGTTTTCATCAGGATTTGGATATGGGTATGTAATTCCAAGTAGTTCAACCAACAAGCAAGATGTGATTAGGCCAGTCCAAGCAAGACGAGATCATCTTTGGCCAGAGATCCAAGAAGCTATGGAGCCGACTGTACAACTCGAGGCAAGGAGAAGCCACCAGGAGGATGTAGTGTAAGAACTGTTTCTTTTCCCCTGTTATGTCATGTCGTGAAGTGAAAAGTGATGAACTAATTACTGACTTAATTGATGTGAAAACATCAGAAATGAGCCGCGAGAACATAGTGAACGGGCCGATAGTGTAAATAATGAATTAATCGAGATTTTAAATTTAACAAATTATGTAAATTGTCAAGTCGGAACCAAATTTTCTCAAAGCATCGCAAATGAATCATAGTAATTTTAATCAGAGAGAAAATTCGTACCATTCAAATCGAGGTCTTGACCGCAAGGAAACAAAATTTCATGTCAGCGTAAGATAGTTACTCACAAGGTCACGGTCGAGACAGTTCACGAATTATTCGGAAAACAATAACACCTCGAAATTATCTGTTCAATATGACTAACCCGTCTAGTAGAGTAACAAAATTCTGTTTGATTTTAAAAAAGTAACTTCACGGTTCATCATGTAAAAGTTTCAGAAAATTTTTTCAGCACATGTCTTATCGCGTATTAAAAATAAAGTAGAGACGAATGCCTCCGATGGCAAGGACTGATCACCTTGTTGTTGTCGAAGTTTGAAACGCCCAGTGAAAAGTATTGAGTAAAGACCACTCACAGAAAAAGAATTTCATAATTTGAAAAATCAACATTCAGAGGCTTACAATGAGAATTTAATATATAATGTGAATTCACAAATTATTTTCAATAACCAGGACATCCGATCGGCGTAAGACTTAGGTACATCGTTGAGGAAACTGGAAAATTTATGCGCAGAAAATAATATATTAGAATTGTTCATCATAAAGCTAGCTAGCAATATGAAATTTTTGAATATGTTGTCAAATTATAAGAATGAAATTCTAGGAAGATACTGAAAAATTAATGTAATTCGAGATGTAACGCGTATAAAAGATCAAGGCAAATCATTCTGAACGATGTTCACATGCTTCCAACCGGTGGACATCCAGAAATGTTTAGTTAAATTTTCAGAAACCTAGTAGATTATTTCCTCAAAATTTAAAAAGCCGTGTAGATCCAGTTTACAATTTTGACAACTCTTGGATATATAGGTTGCAAACGGCATAGAAAGATGCTAGAGAAAACTTGGTGAAGGTAAAATCGGAAAGAAAAGAAATTTTCGACAAAAATTGTAATGAAAAATTAGTTAGTTTGGAATATTGTGTTAAACCCTGTAGATTTAAGATACATTGAGACTGTGATATTATTAAAGATATAGATATTAAGCTATAGATAAGTCAACAAAAAATATTTTTACATTGTATAGCAAACATTTTTTTTCTCTCAAAGAGGAAAGGTGTAGTATGTTGAACACCCTGTATATTTCGTACGTGATATAATAAGATGAGTGCGACCTCCCTGTAGACCTACAGCGGCACGTAAAGCCAGAGCTCTAGGTCTCATTGCCAGTTATGTTTATCAAATATAATGTTATAAAACAAGTAAACATTTATAAAATATATATAACAATTGGCTAGGGAGAGTCATTCAGAGAGATTGAGTGATTCATACAGAAGCGTATACGTATTGACCGCTTGTTAGTCAACAGCGAGAATCTGTAGTAAACATACATGTATATATTCAATGTAAGTTCAGTGAATTAAATCCCTTTGATGAATCTGCCTGGTATTATTCTTCACCATCCTTAACTGCATAACGATTGGTCGAACCTACCCTAGCTGGGTACATCACATTCACACATTCAATACCCACTTTTTCCAGTAATTCAACTACCTTCAACGGACAGCATTCGGCAACGTGTTTCTTCGAGAACCACTTGTTGAGGAAAGTATCTCTCAATCTCTCTTCGAACTTAAGTAGGAATAAGAGCGGTTCAGTTATAAATCTAACGTTGATTTTTTTCGTACAATAGCCTCAAGCATAAAATAGCATAAGCAGCTATATTCTTTGATTTACTCATGAATAATATGTATACCTGAAAAGACTGCCTCAATTAAAAATTACAAGATGTTATATCAATTTAGCATTGTGAATGAGAGAAATAGTTTTTGTGTATAATAATAGCAAGGCACACACGGAAGGGAAATCTGTGAGATCTGATCCGCAGTCCAGATCTGTTACAGGTCTGGACTGCGGATCGGATCGCTCCCGCCGATCTGGTCTGTCGCGGATCATATATCTCATTGATTCGCGACAGACCAGATCGGCGGGAGCGATTCGATCCGCAGTCAAGATCTGTAACAGATCTGGACTGCGGATCAGATCTCATAGATTTCGCTCCAATGTGTGCCTTGCTAATAGGTCATCAGAGGAACCTACAACATGTTTAGTTTGGCAATATGGAAATATAACAAACGATTTCAGTGGACCAGTATGAGGTACAATCGACCAGCTCTCAGTTTCAGATGCGACACATTTTAATGTTATATAAACGGGTCTTCAATTATATAGTCTAAGGAATGATCCTACAAAACCTGTTTCAGCAAATTATCCACAGGTTTAGTACTCATCCGTTCATGAATGTGAATCAAATTTCTTACCTATTACTACTATGTGTGAAAGATAATCTGGAGGAAGCGAATACATGTTGTGTTTCTTTTTCTTGCAACTTCCGACACCATTACATTTGATCACTTTTATTTCCTTAGGGCTCAGTGCTACTGCTACCGGTGTAGCTTGGCTTTTCTGCAACAAAGAATTATATTGTTCAAACCGAATCATGCATGCATATAATGAGGGAGTCTCATATTATGGTGTTTACCTCTAAATCAACAGAAGTCTGCAACTTGCGATAAAAGACATTTTTAAAATCAAATGCGTTCAAGCATTAATAATGAAATCTTTCTGATAGGCAATAGACTTGCTGATGTTAAGTATTCGAAAGTCGTCGACTGCTTGGTGGGTGTACACATTAATATTAGATTTATGTAGGATTTCTTTCCAATCAAATTTCTCTCATATTTTTGAATTTCGTATGTGGGACGATTTATATTGTGCCCAAGATTAGCGTGACTTTTCTGCTTCGCATTTGATGACTTCCATGTGTGAGCTTCCGAGTCCTGAATGTGAAACCTTCATCTTATAGTGGAAAGAAAGTTCAATATGAGATTTAACAGTTTTACCATTCCGTGGAGTAAGATTAATGGACCAATTTGCACGCCAGTGTTTTCTTTGTAGATTTTCATCCCTAGATGGCCTCGGGCTACCAGGGTAGGATAATTTATGATGCGTAAAGATGCACTTGACACTTGCTCATTCCATTGGCTCGAGTCGTACAAAAAAGTAACACCACTTTTCTCAAATGCAAATTGGGGGCGGAACCGATAATTAACGTTGAGGGCCTAATTGGGGTAGTGAAGTCAGTTGGTCGTGAGTCGAGTACAGAGTTCCTACGGGAGTCGGTAGTGAGTTAAGACGGAGGAATTTAATGCCATTAGAGACGGAATTGGATCTTCAGGACGATATCATATCGGCGGTACTAGATCAATTCTTTTGTTCGGCGTAAAGAAGTTCAGTGAATGCGGATAGATCCTAACTGAAGGTGTGTTTGTCAAAAATTATTAGTAAAACCTCGTCTAGTGTCTATGATAATCATATGACACTAATCGAGGTTTTGGATTTAATCTACTGTTTTGTCTACGGTCAATCGGCCCTGAGACGGGTATGATCTACAAGTGTAGATCATTTTGTGATGACTATGAATAAATTGTATATAGACAGTTTGATTTTTATTGGTTCTTGAGAGAACTATAGTAAGACGAGACGATAGACGTAAAATATAGATTCGGCAGCCAAAGCGAAGGACATATTCCTCGACGACCGACAACAAACCTACATTTTCTAACCGAAATTTCAAGTGAACTTACGTATCAAGTTTACACCAAAGAGGTACTCTTGGTAGAACTCGATACTCTGTACTGTTTTCAGAATATTTTGATTTGAAAAAAAATCATTGATATCCGATGCTGGTAAGTACAGGGTGCGGCACGGAGGATGGATGGTTTTAAAAAAATAATAAAAGCGTTAATTTTTACTCAAAAACAGATTTATTGACGGAATCAGATTCTCAAGGAAATAGCATTTGAGACAGTCAAGTGTGGAAAATCACATCAGGCATGTGGTGGCCGAAATCGGTGATGCAGTGCTGGAGGCGCTCTTGGAAGTTTGCGTAGACTCTCTCCAACATCGCTCTCTCAACTTGGGCAACTTCCACGCGAATAGCCCTTTTCAATTCGTCCAGAGTTCGGGGCTTGGTCTCGTATACTCTAGCCTTGAGGTGTCCCCATAAGAAAAAATCGCATATGGATAAATCTGGGGACCGGGGAGGCCAATGAACATCGCCAAACCTGGAAATAAGGCGACCAGGAAAGAGAGGGCGAATAACGTCCATTGATGCTCTGGCTGTGTGGGCGGTCGCCCCATCCTGTTGGAACCACACACGTCGGATTGGAACACGTTGCCGTCGTAATTCGGGGATAAAGAAGTTGTTGATCATTTCGACGTACCGCTCTGAGTTCACGGTAACAGCACGACCATTAACGTCTTCGAAGAAGTAAGGGCCAATGATGCGAGTTTGCGATACAGCGCACCAAACCGTAACTTTTGGGCTGTGCAGCGGTCTTTCGTGTAAGTGTTGCGGATTTTCATTAGCCCAATAACGGCAATTCTGCCGGTTAACCATGCCGTTGAGGTGAAAGTGGGCTTCGTCACTCATGAACAAAATGAGGTTCTCATTTTGATCGATCAGTGCTTCCATCTCACGTGCGAAGTTCATTCGTTGTGCATAATCTCCGGGGTGTAACTGTTGCACAATGGCCAATTTGTAGGGGTGAAAGCGAAGATCCATATGCAAAATTCGCCTCACCGAACGATCACTGAGGCGAAGTGCAACAGCATGTTTCCGAGCAGATCGCGACGGACTGCGAAGAATGGCTTGTCGAACGCGTTCAACATTTTCAGGCGTTCAAACTGTTCGCACAGGTCCTATTGGTCTTCTGTTGATCAGTTCACCACGTCTGCGAAGTGATTCAACCCAACGAAGGATGGTGTTTCGAGAGGAAATAGCTCTATTCCGATGAATGTGGAAATGGCGACGAAACTCACGCTGCACGACCGTGACTGACTCATTATTTCGGACGAAACTATCATAGGCGAAAACACGATGCTCCACCGTCCAAGGCTCCATGACGACAACTGGTAAATAAATGCTAGGAACACACGAGTCTAACGGCACCTTCCCAACTTCTCTCGTCCTCAGTGGGGGAAAGTTATGCCCATCTGAAAAACGTCCGCCCTCCGTGCCGCACCTTGTATAAAGTGGTGATGAAGTTATAACTTGTTTATATTATTTTTTTGTATGCATTATGTGAATTGGAAGTTTCTTGTCGCGTAAATGGAAGCTCATCGATAAAACGGATGATTGTTAAAGAGTTGTATCGTTTCATGTGTTTCTTCAACGCACTTTCTGATAACCGATGGCGTTACGAAAATTTATTATCGAGCAAACCACGATTATTTTCCAGTTTTCTTCCTATCCAGGTGGAATACCTTGTATTCGAGTGGCGTTGGAATTTTTATTTTCGATTTCCGAATTCGATAGCATCATTTCATTGTACTCGAATTCCTAAAGAATTCCGTGAGAAATTGTTTTCAAAATTCGAACTCAACATTTTTTTCTCGTATTGAGTGAAAGAAATTCTACTCAGAATGGTTGCAATCTTTCCAGATTGAACTATCTTTCATTCTGAATACTGATGTGAAAACAAAATAATTTGTAGCCTTCCGAAGAGTCCGCTCGGAATAACTTCACAATTTTTATTTAAAAAACTGGTGACCTTACGGAGGCCAAGATTGTGCTAATGAGCAGCCTAAATGAACCGAATAGAAATATGAATTCATTTAACAAAAATTCATTTTCAAGAAACTTTGGTGGGAACCGAACTCTCTTCTTTTTTGTTTGACTATACCGTTGCTTGGTAACGGACATTAATAAGATTAGAGTGAATCCAATTCATACTCGATAGGTGAGGCAACCCCTTTGTCCAAGAGGTCGATTTCCACCGAAGTTTTTCGAAAAAAATTTTGAGGTTCATTAAGTAATTCATACTAGCTGGCCCGGCGAACCTTGTTTCGCCTAAATTATACCTATACTTACGGTGGATTTCACAAATCGCAATCACCAGTGGTCGGAGATCAACGGCTTGGTTAGATTTCTGAACTGTCAATACGAGTTGATTCTAGACCAAGCTCCGATCACCGGTGATATGCTTCGTGAAACCCACCGTTAAAGTTGTAAAAACTTACCATTGCTATTTTTACAAGCAGGAGATAAATAAGGCACAATAAAAGTTCTGTCAAATGTCATCTGTTAATAGTCATCTGTCAAATGTCATCTGTCGAATACCATCTGTCAAACGTCATCTGTCTACTGCCATCTTTTCCATGGATATGAGCTGTCACAGTGTCACACAAAACAGAAATACAAAAATAATATGTCAATTATTAATTATAGGCAATTTTATTATATAAATTAGGTTATTTACGCAAAAATATTTATTACCCAAACATAAACCAAAAACATCTCAGAAATATAGGGAAAAGATGAAAATGGACAACTCACATTCCGGAAAAAATTGACTGTTTCACCAACTTGAGATGTTTACCCGCTTTTTGATGTGATAATAGCTTTCCATGTTACTATAATTTCTATGCAAATTACACAATAATTGTATACATCGCCATCTACTGGCGATAATATCAAATATAGTACCTTTACGACTACGCTTCAGATTCTAGATAAGAGCCATTAACCGTAGCGACACCTAATGGCCTTATTCAAAAGGAGGAATAGCATATCCTAAATGAGCATATTTTTCGGAGTTTTGATGTATTTTATAATAACCAGACGGTAGACGAATCCATAAATGAAGTTTCATAACAAACAGTCCCTCCGATCTCGAGTTATGAACGGTGTAACCAACAACTCTGTTTTATTAATTCATATTTCTATCCGGCTCATTCTTGCAGCCCATTTTCACAATTCTTTTCATCGTAAGGTCACCACTTTTTTAAGAATCTTCAGCCTTCAAAATAAGAAACGTATACCGCCAGATGGCAGTGCAGTGCATTAATTTTTATTTATTGGATTATTCAGCTCAATAGAACAAATGTTGGGGCGCAGGGAATATAACAAGAAATCCTACACTGAATTATATCTCAGGCTGGCTGTATACTCTAATTTTCCTTTACCAGTCATCTGGAAGGAGATACCTGCGAGGCGTGTCATTTAAAAGAAATTCAATTCCGTCTTCGAATCCACAATTGTAAGAAACAATAAATTTTCACTAATCGACGGCTGAAACAAACCTTAATGATGAAAATTGATATTTATCATTTCAAATAGAAAAATTCAAGGAGATGAATTTCACGAAAACAACACATTGTTGTAATATTATTCACAAAAAAACGGTAATTCTAAAAGGAAAATGAGACATTTAATTAACTAAGTGATTGACTTCGATACTGAAATGAAGAAACACAAAAATATTTGTTCGTTTCGATGGTGGAAATGTTACAAAATAACCAAAAATGATGGGGAATACCCTATTCATTCATATAATAGGTAACTTACTAATTTTTTATTATTATTATATTTATACACTCTTACATCCTTTGATCAATCACAAAAAATAAATCTTTTCTGAGTGCCTTTTTTTTCAAGTATGAAGACCTTTAAATGAAAATTATGGAAGTACTCCGAGCAGAATCTTAAGAAGGCTGTTCCGAATGAGTGATTTTGAGTGAAAGTGCTTTTCCACTGTAGGAAAGCAAAAGTTGGGTTCGAATTGTGGACGAAAATTTCACGGCAAATCTCAAAAAATCGAGTACGTCGAAATCCTTCGATTCAGTTCGGCAATGAAGAATGAAAAATTCCAACTTGGCTGGTTTGCCGCTTTCGAAGGTCGCGCATAACTAACAACAGTTATCAGAATATTGCTCAATATTGTCATTGAACTATCTAGCTCATACTTCGAAAACAAGGTTTATGTCATGAGGTAAAAATAATTTTCTCGATGACACCTACACGGCCATCGGGCCATGTATATGCTTTTTTACTTTATAGTGAAACACCCTACATAGATTTTTCATATAGAAGAAGAATCAATTGGATAATTTTCATTCGTCATTTTTATTCATAGGAGAGTAAGCAAACAAAGATAATACACTCATCACTTACACGAAAAACAAAACTTAGGTACCTACCTAATGGCAACAAATGAATAATACCAAAAGAAGAAATACCCAATGAAATATTTATCATTGATACACATTTTCAGCATTGCTTAATATCTTACTAATGAAACTGTTCAAATTGCTGTCCATTTTTCATAATACATAATTGACAAACCTTTTCGATACGCCTAAGTGCATTTAATATTATAAAAGGGTGGTTTTATAAATCCTGGAAATCTGCCCCACAAGAAACAGTCTAATATAGACAGATCAGGTGACCTTGGAGGCTACCTGATGCGAGACCTGATGGGTCAATGAATTCCAATCCAACAACCCTGAAATTTATTCTCTAAAAACCACCCGATCAATCTTGAATTATGATGGACAGGGGGCGCCGTCCTGTTCGAAATGCAAGGGCGGATTTACGGGGGGGAACTGGGGGTAACTACCCCCCATGAGTATCCAAAACCTGAGAAAAAGGTGGTTTGTGTACCTGATATAATGGTTTTCAAACGTTATTACCCCCCCCTCATGAGTATCCAAAACCTGAGAAAAAGGTGGTTTTGTGTACCTGATATAATGGTTTTCAAACGTTATTACCCCCCCATGATCGTCATTACTCCTCCCATGAAAAAGAACTATATCCGCCCTTGTCGAAATGTATGGGATAAAGGCAAGGGGAACATCAGATTTTGTTTAAGACTTTCTCGTCGATCAAAAATCTGAGCTGGGGTCCTACTTTTCATTTCTCCCGAAAGGGGTCGCGCTACTACATTCCAGAGTGCCGTTTTTGATCTACAATTTTTATTTTTAGTTAGCAGTCGTTTCACTAGGGTTTCTTTGCATCTATAATTTTTCATAGCGATGACAGCTAGATCAGATTTGTTTTTTCTCTTCAATGCCTACTTGATGAAACAGTGCTCCCAAATGCATAGTAGCCGTAATAAAAACAATTGAGGTTGAGGATGTTTTTAGTTAACATGGTATAAATATCTATGAATTCTGCCATTTCCATCAGAAATCGACTACGCGGCGAACTTTCACGACGCATGCGTGACAACATTGTAAACTCGTTAAAAGACCAGAGAAGGAATAATATTCGATGATATTTGATTCAGAGAAGGATTCAGATTATTCTTGAAATTAATGATTTTTTCGTCAAATTTCTCCGGGTAAAATTGAAAATGTGTTATTGAAAAAAGATAAGAATACTTTTAGTTTCTTAAATGATTGATTCATTTGAAATATGAACCGTTTATCTTTTTAAAATGATTTCATGGTGTTTTTGCGTGTATTGATGAGTCGATTACCCTGTAACTGTTATACCAGAAGAGATATTGAATAAGTTTCGATTGAGGAATATGCACTATGAATAGAGTAACCAATGAACAAAAATTCTCATTTGAGATAACGATTACGAAGATATGGATAATAAAGTGTTTTTCTCATGGATTTTCGACACCCTGTATCTTTCAAACGAAACCGAATTTTGAAAAATGGTATGAAAAAAAGTGTTTCGTTTGATGAGAGGAATCTACAGTTAAAAAATGTGTACAAGTCAAAGACTCACCCTGCATAGTATTATACATCATTCTGAAGGGGAAAAAAACAAGGAATTCAACGAAGTGATAAAATACAAGGTGTTACATTGAAAAAAATGAAGGTTTGTTTCGTATCTTCAAAACCATACCCTGAAAAAAAATTGAGAACGCCACTGGATTCTACGCAGAATTCTGTATCAGACGTAGTTTTTAGCTCAGCATTATTTCTAATAACTTCGAAGAAAAAGGAGGGGTCCGAAAAGTATCAATTTCCAAAATCGCCCTGTATCTTATGAACGGAAACAGTTTTGCAAAATCTGATTAGGTCAACTTGAATTTACAAAAAAGTAGGACAGGAACGTGAAAACCGCAAGGCACTTTCTTCAATAACAAGCGAGAAACCTGGCTGTATCACTTAAAATGGGATGCACTATACACTATACAGGGTCTTTCACGAGGAAACTCACCCATATTTATACGGGAAACTACTGAACGTATTTTCATGAAATTCAGCACTTATAAGTATTTCACGATGCTGATGAAATCTAAAATATTTTCAAGGCATGAGCACCTCCGGTTTTTCCGGAAATGACGTCAACTTCCGTTTTTCAAATTAGAACACCATTTTTTTATTGCAGAAATAGATTCCTCAGAAAATTTCAAGTTATTTCGATGTAACATTTTTCAGTTTTGGTTGGAAAATGCTCTCTGAGCGGGAAAATTCGAAAAAAAAAATCGAAAATAGAGCTGAAACAAGAATAACTTCGAGGTTATTGGATGGAAAATTTTCATTTTTGGGATTTTTCAAGATGTAAGATTGATGTATCCACTTCGAAAATCGAAATCGCGATTCATGATACAGGGGGTAAAAAAATCGCTTTCAAAGTTAGGGATGACAAAATCGTGAAAAATCAATTTTTTCAAATTAGAACCCCATTTTTTTATGGCAGATATTGAATCTACGTTAAAAAATAATGTGAGTGTATGCATCACACCCTTGCCCTAAAATGGATATTTTCTGAGTTAATATCCACTTTAGGGCAAGGGTGTGATGCATACACTCACATTATTTTTTAACGTTAAGTTATTCTTGTTTCAGCTCTATTTTCGATTTTTTTTTCGAATTTTCCCGCTCAGAGAGCATTTTCCAACCAAAACTGAAAAATGTTACATCGAAATAACTTGAAATTTTCTGAGGAATCTATTTCTGCAATAAAAAATGGTGTTCTAATTTGAAAAACGGAAGTTGACGTCATTTCCGGAAAAACCGGAGGTGCTCATGCCTTGAAAATATTTTAGATTTCATCAGCATCGTGAAATACTTATAAGTGCTGAATTTCATGAAAATACGTTCAGTAGTTTCCCGTATAAATATGGCTGAGGTTCCTCGTGAAAGACCCTGTATAGTTTGGGCAAAATTGGTGATAACTGAACTAAAAAAACTCTTTCCCAGTAAGAGATAAAGGAAAAGTAATGCCACATTGCGTAATCAATTTGTCATAAAACTTATATCAATTGCAATCTTCGATCTTATTTTGCTTTCGAGTTACAAGCAAAAATTGACATTTTGGTAATTTTAACTTTGGTCATTAAGTCAGTTCCTGTTGGTGTTAGGTACGATATTGAAATGAGGACATTATAAAGACATCCGATCACACTTGGGTATTTGGATCAATTTATTGCCAGGGGGGGGTCCGATGGGGTCCGGACCCCCCCGAAATTTTTCTAGAGCTCAGTTCAACGGACACCCCCCTCCCTCCGAAATTTTTTTCTAGCTTCGGCCTCGGACGGAACCCCCCCCCCCCCCCCCCCGAAATTTTTTTCTAGCTACGGCCTTGGTTTTGGTCACGAATAGGACCCGTAGCAAGAATTTACATGAAATCTTCAACAAAACATAGGAATACACTTCAATGGTCTTCTTGTAAGGAATTGAGCAAAACTAAAAATAAGTGTTTGTACATGACCCTGATCTGCTTCAAGCATTATTGGTAATGTGTAATCATACTTCATGAAATTTTTTTTTTCGAAAATTTCTCTATGGTACCTACAGTTTCCAACAAAATTCTGTACCTTATTTCGCCCACATGTGGTATTAAGATATTCAGCAAAGGGGCATGTTTTCGCAAACACTTCAAAAACATGCATTGCCCTCAAATTATACAGGGTGTCCCACGGTCGAGTGCCTATTAGACGTTTCTGGAGAACTGGACATATTTGAAATCCGAAAATTGGTATTATGATATTGTTCGAAATTCTCTACAGACCGAAAATACTTTTGGAGCTTGAGCACTTCCGGTTATACCGGGAGTGGAAATAAATTTGTTCAAAAAATATTTTTTTCAATATTTTCGTTCCTGATATGATTAAGTATTCAATGCTGAATACATTTCTGTTGAAACCATTGTATTCATTCGAATAGTTTTCAAAATATCGAAAAAAAACCTGAAAAAATGTCGCATATTCATAGTCAGTGTTATGTTTATTATTCTCATTTTGAACATTCTGAGTGTAAACCGTTCTCACAACGTCAAAGTAGAAGAATGTGGAAAGGTCATGCATCTTTTGAATTTCATAAATATCATCACAGGGTGTTTCAAATTTTGTGTGGAAATCTGTGATCGAAAATTGGCCATAACTTCTGTTTTTCAAATTAGAACCCTATTTTTTTATGATTGCGTTGGATTCTGCGAAGAAAAATAGTGATAGCATTCTCAGATGTTCTTATTCCTAAATTCAGTAATTGCCGAGATATTTGAGCTTTTCTGGATTCATGTTGTACGTAGAGTCAAATTCATCGAATCTGAAGAAATTCGATGAATATTTTTATGAAACCATAGTAACAACTAATAATTAGATCTGTCACCTGTGAATTATTAATGGGATCATTTATCTTCTATGGTCACAGAATATTCTCATGCCAACAGATTCGATGACTATTCTTATGCAACCATAGTAACCATTGAAGTAAAATCGAGAAGTAAGGTTATGGTCTAAAATAAGAGCTGTCACTTGTGAATTATTAATGGGATAATTTATCCTCTATGATCACAGAATATTCTCATGCGAAAATTCACCTTATTTGACTCTACGTACAACATGAACCCAGAAAAGCTCAAATATCTCGGCAATTACTGAATTTAGGAACAAGAACATCTGTGAATGTTATCACTATTTTTTTCCGCAGAATCCAATGCAGTCATAAAAAAATAGGGTTCTAATTTGAAAAACAGAAGTTATGGCCAATTTTCGATCACAGTTTTCAACACAAAATTTGAAACACCCTGTGATGATATTTATGAAATTCAAAAGATGCATGACCTTTCCACATTCTTCTACTTTGACGTTGTGAGAACGGTTTACACTGAGAATGTTCAGAATAAGAATAATGAACATAACACTGACTATAGCGGCCTTTACACATACACGCTTTCTCACAATCCTGGGACTTCGAGGAAAGCGTGCGAGTAATACCATCGCGTAAATCCATAGGGAAAGCGTGTGTAGCAAAAATATGACACTGCGCTTTCTTCCAAGAAAGCGTGTCGACTTGTTGGAGCCAACGAAAAGAGGGCGAATCTAGCGCGCAATCCTCGTCGCTTGGAGTGGTCGTCAGACGAACAGTTTTGATGGCCTGCCGGTTCAACTCAGTGTTGCTTATGTGATTGTGCGTGTATGATGGATCTTCAAAGAAGACGAAACGTCACTCTGGCTATTATTGGATTGATGACAACAGTTGGGCAAATAAAAAAAATAAAAAAGAGGGTTTGGGTGAAAGAATATAGACGTCGTTATGGTCATTTGCCGTTGATATACGAGTTACGGGAAAATCACCCAGAAGATTTTATTAATTATCTGAGAATGAGCTCCTCATCATTCGAATTATTATTCTTTATTTGCATCAGGGAATCCGCGTGCTTTACAAAAATCCACCATTGCCTTGAAGGCACTATCACGAAGGTTTTTGTTTTTGTATTCGTCGCTCTTATTTCGCCACAAACACGGATTAGATTTGTATAGATTGATGAAGTCTGCGCTATGAGTTCTTTTGACCACAGTCGAACATCCATGATCTATTTATTTATTTCAAAGGCCGCTATTCTGAACGCTTACGCAATTGTTTGGCGGGACGGAAAGCGCGTAGTGTCTTCCTAGATGACCAAGACTAGACTGCCGCGCTTTCCTGCAATAATTCTGCGAAGGCAATCCTGCCCTCCTGTGCACCCTTTACATATACGCGCTTTACTTACGCTCTTTCCTATTTCAGGTCTTTCCGTACGGAAAGCGTGTATGTGTAAAGGCCGCTTATGAATATGCGACATTTTTTCAGTTTTTTTTTCGATATTTTGAAAACTATTCGAATGAATACAATGGTTTTAACAGAAATGTATTCAGCATTGAATACTCAATTATATCAGAAACGACAATATTGAAAAAAATATTTTTTGAACAAATTTATTTTCACTCCCGGTATAACCGGAAGTGCTCAAGCTCCAAAAATATTTTCGGTCTGTAGAGAATTTCGAACAATATCATAATACCAATTTTCGGATTTCAAATATGTCCAGTTCTCCAGAAACGTCTAATAGGCACTCGACCGTGGGACACCCTGTATTTCAATTACCGTAAAATACATAAAAAAGGAAAAATTCCAATTTAATCTGCTTAACCGTCTCATCCTCATAGTAATGGAAAGGTTGATAAAAAAAGAGTCATTCCTGGCACAAAATACAATGGTTGCCATTCAAAAAAACTCCCGAATTGTACATGAAAACTTAACTGATCCAAAATGAAGATTGGCATTTTCGACCACTTTTCCACAGAATAGTGAATACCGAATATACAGGGTTCGGATAAAGTATGAAACCAAGTAAATAAATATCTTTTAATCTGTACAAATAACAGGTGTAGGTCTTTGGTTAAAGAAAACTGCTTTGATTGAAAGGCCAACGTTTCGATATATCGGCTATCTGACTGTTGATAGCCCTGAGGAAGATATTAAATATATCGAAACGTTGGCCTTTCAATCAAAGCAGTTTTCTTTAACCAAAGACCTACACCTGTTATTTGTACAGATTAATCACATTAAAGGTCGTCATACACCACAATTGATATCTTTTAAACTAAAGAAACCATATTTATGAAAATTTGCAGGTGATTGCAATGGAACAGAATGCATTTGATGTACATTTTTTTTGTTAATAATATATGTACTTCCGGTTTAACCGGAAATACCGTCAACTTCTTCAATTTAAATGGGACACCCTATATATTTTTACAGATTATGAAATAACTTGTTATTTTGAATTTAGTGTAGGTGTACATTTGATTTTAGAATAATGAGAAACGAGAGAGAGAAAAGATATTTATTGCTCTAGCAAATGGCTAACGACTTTGGTCTTTCTGCCAGTATAATATACATTATTTTTCTTGAAAAGGTAACATAATAATTTAGGAAAAAAAAATAAATTTTCAAAGTGTTGAGTTGACAGTGCCAGCCATCAGGAGGGTTCCTTATTGCATCCATTAGTGGTTCAACTGGGTATTTTCTTTTGTTTTGCCCTTGGTCGCGATATTGCAGTGTTACAGGTTTGAGGATTTGGATGTTGTGTGGACTGTTCAAAAATTTCTGTCGCAATGTCTGAAGTCTATTGAGTATCGGTTCTATCTCCATTTCTTCATACAGAAGAACATTTGGTGGATTATAGAGTGGATTTTCTGGATGGCGTATTTTGCTCAATGTTCTCAAACTACTTCTTTCTGCTACTTCGATATTATTTAGGATTGGTCTTCTACATTTTATATATAAGGTGTCCATATTCCAATATCGGTCTGCATTTAGTTTGGTAGATTCTTGATGATGTTGTGATGTTTATACCGCGGTTTTTGTAGGTGAGGGATCGAAAGTGTTTTGATCTAGCAATAATTTCTCTTTTCTTATTGTGGCAATGTATTTTAAAGTTGGTCTTATTATCTATTGTAATTCCCAGGTATTTAGCATGGTGGACTGGTTTTATGTCATAATGAAGCATTCTGATGGTTGGTGAATCATCCGATATTTTGTGGCCAAATATTATTAGTTTAGATTTGTCGGGGTTTGGTAGGATTCTCCATTTTTCATCCATATCACGATTTTGTAACACAGGTTTTGTACTTGTTCCATTGTGTCTTTCAGGTTCTTGCTGTGTGATATGAATGCTGTATCATCAGCGTATTGGAGGATGTATCTCTGCAATTCTTCTGTAGCCTTGTAGATATCGTGTACATAAATATTGTATAGAAGTGGTGACAATGGAGAGCCTTGGGGTACACCTTGTTGGGGAGAAAACGAAGCCGAGGACTTTTTGTTGATTTGGACTGTCAGGCTTCTATCCTGTAAGAAATTTTCTACTATTTTGTTTGAATATGCTGGAGGTGAAGTTTGTGTAGAAGACCTTCGTGCCACACACTATCGAATGCTTTCTTGATGTCCATGAATATGGCTGCTGATTTGTGACCTTTTTTCATTGTGGTTTGAATATTTGATACAAGTGCTACCAATGGGTGGATGGTTGAATGATTTTTCTTGAATCCAAACTGTGATGGAGGAATGTTATATCCAATTGAATTTTCAAGACGAATTTTCACAATTTTTTCAAATGTTTTACCCAAAATTGGCAAGAGTGTGATGGGTCGATAGCTGGATACTTAGTTGTGATCTGTGCCGTGCTTGTGGATTGTTATAATAGTTCCCTTTTTCCAGTCTGTTGGGAAGTATCCGTTGTTCAGACAATAGTTGTAAATTCTCCTCATTTCATCATGAACTTTCGAACTTAATTGGCATATTATTTTCCTTGTCACGTTGTCATATCCAGGTGCTGTGTTCTTCCCATGTAATGCTTCTTCGTACTCTACATCAGTTATGTCCGGAACTGGGTTTATAGTGTTTGAATTAGCCGCTTTTCTGTGGTCTTCTATTTGAGTTTTGAAATGTTTGTCAAAAATTGGGTTTTCCCTAGCAGTGAATGTTTCCTGGTAATATTCTTTAAATGCTGAAGCTATTTCTTTATCTGTATTGTATGTTTTCCATTTTTCATTACATGACAGATGTTGGTTGAGAAACGAAATAACTTCAAATGTTCAAAATGCTCGCCGTTTACTTGCTGACAATATGCTAACTTATTAAAAAATTCTTGAATCACTCTTTCCAAACCTTTCTACGTCAGACACGTGATTTTAGATAACCCCAAAGAAAAAATTCAGTTACGCTAAACTCAGTACCTATGTATGAATTCAAAATTACAAGCTCTCTTAAAATCTGTGAAAACATATAGGGTGTCCCATATAAATTGAAGAAGTTGATGTCATTTCCGGTTAAACCGGAAGTATATTATTAGTAAAAAAATGTACATCAGATGCATTTTGTTCCATTGCACTCACCTGCAAATTTTCATAAATATCGTTCTTTTCGTTTAAATGATATTTACTTGGTTCCATACTTCATCCCAACCCTGTATGAATTATATGCGGTACTTTATCCTCCCTGTGAATGAAATCGCTTTGAGTTCACTCACCCTCTTCTGTGCTGGAGTTTGAGATGTCGCGTCCTCCGATGTGGCGTAACCCTCAGTCTCGTGGTCGTCCACAACACCCGAGTCGTCTAGCGACGATTCTCTATTATTACTGCTGCTGCTCGTTTGTCTGCTGCTTGAACCGAGCTTGTTAGGGGCTGGAAAATAATCGGCGGATTTGAATGGGATATGTCTGAGATGAGAATGAAACTTTGTGACATTCTTACGATCCCTACATTATTCTCGGCGAATAGAATGGAAACTGCAAAATCCGATAATTGAGGAAATAGAAAACTGAATTTATATTTATTTTTCACCTCTCACATAATCGGGGCTATTCACTAAGCAAAGTTGTTATGGATAGCAACTGTAAATTGTCGTTATCCCATGTAATAAGCATGGGATAACGACGATTTACAGTTGCTATCCATAACAACTTTGCTTAGTGAATAGCCCCGATTATCTGTTTTTTGCACCTTAGAAACGGTTGCTAAAAATACAATCATAACGCCCTAGGGCATTTGAAGTGGCCTTTAGGGATCATCTCGTTGAGCGAGAAGCAAAAGCCAGATCGCAGAGTTTTGATACTAGTACAAGCGACAACAACAAAGTCTTACTTAATTAAAAATGCAGTTTTCGAATCTTCCGGGAGAATTATGTGATCGTAAATGCTTGAACACAAGAATTTGGAAGTTCTGTCATAAGAGAACCACTAAAAAATTCATGAGAATGTGTTACCGAATTTACAATCATTGTTGATACATTTTTTTTTCAGAGAAAATGCTTTGTTTTAAGGTGGGCGTTCAATGTAGTGTGTTTTTATTTCAAGTTGCATTTGAAAATGGTTTCACTTTGAGAAATGAAATTTTGTGGGTGAACTCAGAAAGGATTGGAGTTCTCAATGAGATAATTGAGATTAATTGCATTTCAACAGTTCATTTTTTTCCTTTGAAAAATAGAAGAAAATGAGCCAACTCATGCTTCTGTTTTATTTCAAACGAAAGACCCATGAAAATAGTTCGACTTCCGATTAAAAGTGAATCTACAGATAATTTCATTCAGAAAAACAACTTGAAATACGGAATTGGCAGAGAATGGCCAAATTCAAATTTTCGCGGGAAAAAGTTCCTGCTTTACCCACATTTTCACTAATTTCATAGTTCAGCGAGTTTCGGATAGAGAGCGCCATTGTACATTTCATTCATAATTAGAGAGATATTCATAGACCTCAAAGAGATAATGTAAGTTCTATGGAGATATTCCGTAAAATGCACGGTGGTGCCTCTATCGGTTGACTGTTCCTACGCGCTTCAAACGGTGACCTTAAGTACTTAACCTGTAGTCTCAGATGCACTTTTGCTTCTTCCTCGCATTTTCTAAGTTTCATACGATGTACCGGACCCAGTTAAAAGAGAATGTCCTGTTATTCATTCGCATTATCTGATTCTAAATATTTGGCAATCATCGAACATCCTAGGCATACTTCCTATGGTATTTTTGCCAACAGTTTGGACGGTGCACCGACCGTTTCGGAACGTGAGGTAAAATCTGAGATTCTTCACTCCAGGATATATATTTTCTGACCAGCCTCAAAGCTACTATTTTTCTTTCCTCTACAATACTGAATCCTTTTGGCATACCAGTTTCAGTTTCGGGTATTTTAACAAGTAAAGAGCTACCCTTATCTTCTATTTCGTTAATAGACATTTTCACAAGTTCATTTCTCGTTAGTCCTCCAAAAATATAATTTCGCTGAGATGTCAATAATTCTTGAGTTGGTATAATTGATCCAATTATTCGGAATCAACGATCATAATTGTGATTACTTCCTCGTCTGGGTCAAATACTTCAATCATCTTCAGAATCATCAGGAGTATTTTGTCCAATCATTTCTCATTTCCTTCTCCACATGCTCTATGTGGAAAAAAAAGGAGAATGTTATTTCGTATTCGATGAAAAATACTACAGACAAACCCTTGGCTCCGCTATGGGATCTCCTTCCAGTCCCTCATTCGCTAACCTTGTGATGGATGACTTGTTTAGTTGGGTCTTATCACTCTTATCACAAATAGATATCTACATCCCGATGGTCAGGTTGTATGTAGATGATACCTTTTTTCTTATACCTAACAAAAAAAACCAGCAACTTCTGGATCTATTTAATTCTTATGATGACAAGCTCAAGTTCACTATGGAAATACAGGTGGATAACTCAATTCCATTCCTAGATATACTGATCAAGAAGGAGAACAACACTCTCAAGACATGTTGGTACTTCAAGCCGAGCAACTCGAACAGGCTAATGAATTTTTTCAGCAACCATAGCACCACACAAAAAACGTGGTGAATAACTTGATCAATAGAACGTTGAAATTGAGTGTACGACTGACGGAGAATATCATAAGGCGAATTTGAGGAGAGTAAAGAATATCATTACACAAAACAACTATCCCATATACCTCATTATACAACATTGCTACCACCAACAGATTCTTCCCAAGATTGAAGGAAGCCACTAAAAAAGAATTATCATCTGTGGATTATAAGATACCATGCTTGGATTGTGGCAGGAGTTACATTGGACAGATTCGACAATATTCAAAAGAAAGAATTAAACAACACAAATAATATGATACAAGGAACGTAAACAACAAGGAAAAGACTACCCTAACCTATCATGAGTTCGGTGAAGGCCACAATTTCAACTACGAGGCTGTGGATATGTTATTCGCAATAGCCGAAATCGGGCACTGTCCGAAATTTTTGCCCACAACGCGTTATGGGTATCCAAATTTACCCACGATGCGAATAGATGTTCTTTTTTCGAGCACTGAGTAAACCAGAATACTCAGAACGCGTTGTGGGTAAATTAGATAATCCACAATGCGAATCCAATTTTAGCGCGCTCTCATTCTGCGTTGTGGACAATTCATTTTACCCACAACGGGTTGTGGGTATCGCACTTCACCCAGAAAGCGATGAACCAGAATTTGTCGTCGAAGTCAGTGTGATGTAGCTTGAGTACTGGCAAGTACGAGAAGCCATTATCATGAGTATCTAACGTTAATAGATTACGCACCTTGTGAATTCTCAAGTTTGATTGAAGGTCCTGTTTTCGAAATTATATCAATATGAAAACCTAATTTGAAAAAAAACTAAGTGAACGTATGCTAGAAAAAAAGACAGGTCGTTGTTATTGTTATTATCGGACGAACGTTATTTGGAGTTAGTAAATGAAATCAAAGTGGCACTACGAAGAAAACAGGATGGGCTTCAATTATCATCCAAAAAATATCGAAGATTGAAAAGATATGATTTATTAACGTTGGCCAAAAAAAAACTTGTTAACAAGGAACGTTCAGGAAACCAATCTGGCTTTATAAAATGCAATTGTTTGAAAGGATGTCAAACTGAGGCGTGTGCATGTGTGAAATTGAATATAAAATATAATTCAAGATTTCATAGAAGTAGGTACCTACTTGTGACAATAAATAATACCTATTTGTTTTTAGTTCTAATAAGTTGTTGATATATCGTTTTGTTTCACCTTTATGAACTTTCAATATAAGTAAGAAGAGAAATAACGGCATGCAGACAATTGAATATTTTTTGAAAATTATTTCTCTTCTTAATTATATTCAAAGACGTTAAACTTATTCTACTTTCAATATAAGGTGTAATCATTGTTTTACTTGAAACGTATTTTGGGTAAAGCGAAATGGACAGATAGCTTTTTCTCTTTTGTGTCCAATTTTTCAATGAGTTATCAGTATTACATCATACATTTCATTTGCTGCACATTGAAAATCTAGGCCAGATTGGTTTGCTAAACGCCCTATGTTAACAAGTTTATCCTTCTCTCCACCAATTAATACCTGTCAGTACACAACCTACAGCTTACAGCAGGCTGACTTCGATGACAAATTCTGGTTCATCGCTTTCTGGGAAAAGTGCAATGACCAGAACGCGACGTGGGTAAAATGAATTGTCCACAACGCAGAATGAAAGCGCGCTAAAATTGGATTCGCATTGTGGATTATCTAATTTACCCACAACGCGTTCTGGGTATTCTGGTTTACTCAGTGCTCGAAAAAAGAACATCTATTCGCATCGTGGGTAAATTTGGATACCCATAACGCGTTGTGGGCAAAAATTTCGGACAGTGGTCGATTTCGGCTATTGCGAATAACAGATATACTGGATGTAGAGAACAATGGCTACAAAAGAAATATCAGTGAGATGATTTCCATCAAGAGCAACAAAACCGTAAATTTCAGAGAAGACGTCAATAACCTTAACTATTTTTATGATATTTTATTAGATATGACTTGGGGAAGAATACGTTGAATACAGCTTAGCGAAGAGAAAAAGAGAAAGATCCGTCATTTTGTTTCTGTGAATGTAATACTTGACATTTGAAGTTTCCCCCTTATCTATGTTCTGGTGTTTTGACACTTCTGTTTTATTTCTGGCGACGATATAATATGTCTGATTTCATGAGAGATTACCATAGACAACTTATAGATGGGCCACTCTCCTACTAAACGTTTGAAGCTGATTTTAATTTCATCAACACCCACCAGACAGCGCTCGCATCGCTATTTTCGGTTTCTTTCCTTACGATTTCCGTTTCCTCTGTGTTTCTGTCATGTTGAATTTTGAATTGTCTAAAGTGTAGCATGTTGTTTTTAGCTTTAGCGAATTTTCTTAAATAAAATCTATTTCAAAATAGAAGGAAATATGAGGTTGAAACCTAAGTGTTGTGTACCAAATTGTGAGGATAGGACCTGTCAGCGTCATCGGTTTCCGAATCCAGAAAAATATCTTACACTCTTCAACCTTTGGGTTGAAAAAGTGGATAATCCTATCCTAAAAAATAAGACACCACAACATAATACGGAAAAGTTATCTCGTTTGGGATAGACATTTTCCAGAAAAATATAAAACAGAAGGTCGAAAAGGAATTTGGACATGTCGTGTCCGAAGGTATTTGAAAAATTATTTATATTATGATAAATGATAGTTTGTATAAAGTATACCTAAATATAATGCTTTATTTTTGAAATTTTTGTTTTTCTTAATGCCCTTATATGTGAATTCGATAAGATTATATCTTATTTCAGTGAGTGGTTAAGCATTCAAAATAAGAAATAAACAAAGCATTGGTAGGGTGAGGTCATTTTAAATTTTCGCGCCATTTAGTACTATATATCACCACTAGGTGCTAACATTTTCTAAAATAACTCCTTCAACACCCACCAGGGAGCGTATCGAACCCAAACATTAGGGGGAGAGTTTCCCATCTATAAGTTGTTGTCTATGGAGATTACTACTCTTCATCATTTTCTCTAACAACTTAGTATTCTTGAGGTTAGTTTCTTTGTTATTGTTTTGTTGAGTGTCCTTTTGCCTTTTAGCCCTGAAGAAGGAGAAACTCGCCTCCGAAACGTCGGCACATTGAATAGTATTTGAGATAATAAAGTATTGTCAGAATTCCTGAAAAATTCTTATTCAAATTGCAATCATGGACGAAAACCAAGCTGAGCTCTATGTGAGTTTTCCATTTGTTAGCAGTACACACTCGAAGTGGCTCCTTCCAAAGGCATTTCACTCTCTTCTTATCTCCTAATTTTCCCTTAATTATTGATTGTAATACATTTTACAAAAACTCCATGCCAATTCTATAGGATCGTACAGATAATTATTATAAGGTGGTAATCGAGGAACCTCATGTCCATCAGCGTTTTGTAGAACTTGATCGATATGGTACTTATTAAAATTTGGATGGCCAGAAAATGGTTTGTTCAAATTCAGAAGATTAGTTTTAGTGAAATTCTCTTCAAATGAGATTCCATGTTCATGTAACCATTGCTGAATTACTTCTTTACGAGAAGCAGATGATGGTGGTAATTTATCCGCCTTTATTCAATGGTGGTGCATTATCCATTAACTGTAGGGCAGGTATTAATTTTGCAATAACTCATTTATTAAATATCTCTCCATTCATCGTTTTGTGGTAATCCTTATCATTGATAGCTCTGTGGGAAACTAATTTCCACAGAAATATTAAGGAATAAGATGATTTTCGAATGCAAAGTCGGCGGACAGAGAAAATGTGGAATCTGGGAAACCACGCCTCGTATGGTAAAACTCATTCGAGCAACCTTATTGGTTCAAATAAAATCGGTCCAGAAATTGGATAAAAAGGACCGACATGCAAAGCAGAAATGAGATCTCTTCGATTCATCACAAGAACCAGCACTCAAGAAGCACCAGCTCTCGAGAAGAATACACCAGCGATAATCGACGACAGCCAATAATTCTTAAAAGGTTTTTATCAAAACCCTCGACCAGCACCGAGCAAGCACGTCAATCATCCACATCTGTTCCACATCAAGAGTACCTGCCACTGGAAGACCATCAGACGTCCGTCCGCCACATCTGTTTCGCATAATCTCTGCACCACATCCCGGCGCCTAAACTATCGATACGACTGTCACAACACAACACTAGATAAATCGTTTTTCTGAAAACGGTGTCCTCTAACTTCAGGGACAAAACAAATAGTTGGGTTGAAATAAACTGTGATATATTTGCCTGAACTTTTTCTTTCACTTTCCTTTCCCCGTGAATTAATTGAAGTTGCAGATCAAAAACACAGCAACCCACAAATTGGTGACCCCGACGTGATTGAAAAAGAAGCCCTGAAGACAATGACAGAAGAAGCCCAAGTATCGAGAGTCGCCGTCCGTATGCCCGAATTTGCAGTCACGGATCCCGAATTATGGTTTGCCATCTGCGAAGGGAGTTTCAGCAATGCTGGCGTGACACAGGACCGGACCAAGTTTAACTACGTCGTAGGAGCCCTGCCAGCCAAATATGCAGTGGAGGTGAAGGATATCATCATGAAACCACCTTCCAGTGAAGCCTACGACAAATTGAAGACGGAGCTGGTGCGACGGTTGAGTGCCTCCCAGGAAGAGAAAACCCGCCGCCTACTGGAGCGAGAGGAAATGGGAGACCGTAAGCCCTCACAATTTCTTCGACACTTACAGGGGCTTGCAGATGCAACAGTGCCGGAGAACCTGATGAAGTCCCTATGGATGAGCCGTCTACCTAAGAACATCGAGGTGTCATTGGCTATCATCAAGGACAAGAAATTGGAGGACTTGGCCAACCTCGCAGACAACATCGTGGAAGCTTCCCGACCCCCCGTCCACCATATAGCTGAAGCGGCCGACATGGCATCCCTCAAGAACGAGTTTACGCGGTTCACCATAGGACTCAACCAGAAGATCGCAACCCTGCAAGCGGAACTGGCAGCATTCCAAGAACGACCTAGGAGAGATAGGAACCGAGGCCGTTCCCACGATCGTCGAAGAAGCTATAGTCGCAGACGACCCACAGTCGACGGAAAGTGCTGGTACCACGACCGATTTGGAGCCAAGTCAACGAGGTGCGTGCAGCCCTGTAACTACTCTTCGGGAAACGGAGGGGGCCTTCACTAGAGGCGGCCAGTGATCCCAGCCCTTCGACGCGCCGCCTGTTCGTAACGGATCAGGATTCCAAGCTTCAGTTCCTGGTCGACACTGGTGCAGACTTATGCGTCTTTCCCTACAGAGCAGTCACTGGCAGGCGAGAGAAGTCCGACTACGTACTTTCAGCAGCCAACGGAACACCCATAGCAACCTATGGTACAATCACCCTCACGCTGAACCTAGGACTACGCCGAGCGTTTACATGGAGATTCGTCATAGCAGACGTATCGAAACCCATCATCGGCGTCGACTTCCTGAGCTTCTACAACCTGCTAGTGGACGTCAGAAACAGAAGACTTTTGGACGGAACCACCCAGCTCACTACCCAAGGCGAAGTGGCTGAGTGTAACATTCCAGAATCCACTCCAGGTATCATGATCTATTAACACAATTTCCAGAGATCACAAGACCGGAAGGAGCCCCAGGACGCATCACGCACCAGACGAAGCATCACATTAAGACGACCCATGGACCACCAGTCGCTTCGAGACCACGACGCTTGGCACCAGAGAAGTTCAAGGCAGCCAAGAAAGAATTCGAAGCCATGCTCAGACTAGGAATCGCGCGTCCATCCAACAGCCCTTGGTCGTCCCCACTGCACTTGGCACCAAAGAAGGGTTCCGAAGAATGGAGACCGTGCGGAGACTACCGTGCACTAAACGCCCGGACTGTCCCCGACCAATATCCTGTGAGACACATCCAGGACTACGCTCACATTCTTCAAGGAAAGAAAATCTTCTCGACCCTCGACCTAGTGAGGGCCTACAACCAGATACCCCTGGCAGAAGAAGACGTAGCCAAGACAGCCATCACAACGCCGTTTGGATTGTTCGAGTTCCCGTTCATGACGTTTGGACTACGGAACGCTGCACAGACTTTCCAGAGGTTCATCGATGAGGTTCTACGAGGCCTGGACTTCTGCTTCAGCTACATAGACGATGTGCTGATCGCCTCCTCATCAGAAGAGGAACATATGGAACATCTCCGGATCATCTTCGAGCGGTTCCGCAAGTACACCATCGTCCTCAATCCAGCCAAATGCACTTTCGGACAACCAGAAGTGAAGTTCCTAGGGTACCTCGTCACAGTTGAAGGAACGAGGCCACTGCCAGACAGAGTCCGAGACATACTGGGATACAGCCAACCAACGACTGCCAAAGACCTTCGAAGATTTCTGGGTATGATAAACTTCTATCGTCGTTTCATACCTCGAGCATCACAGTCACTGGCACCGCTCCACGACCTACTCGTACCAAACTTGAAAGGGAAGGCTAAGATCTCATGGACCCCAGAAGCCACTGCAGCCTTTGAAGCAGGGAAGAAAACGCTAGCCTCAGCGACCTTGCTAGCACACCCCATGGATGGCGCTCCACTGGCCTTAGTAACCGACGCATCAGACACTGCCGTCGGAGCTACTCTCCAACAGATGGTCAACAGTGAATGGCAACCTCTTGCATTCTTCTCTAAGAAACTGTCACCAACAGAGACCCGTTATGGAGCATATGACCGTGAACTACTAGCCATCTACCTAGCCATCAAACACTTCAGACACATGGTAGAGGCCCGAAGCTTCACTATCTTCACGGATCACAAGCCCTTGACGTACGCCTTCAAGCAGAAGCCAGAGAAGTGCTCGCCCAGACAGTTTCGACACCTGGATTACATCTCCCAATTCTCCACCGACATAAGATACGTCCCAGGAGAGCAGAACGTCGTTGCTGATGCCCTTTCGAGAGTGGACGAACTCACTCACACAGTGGACTATGCAGCATTGGCCACATCACAAGAGGACGACGACGAACTACGGAGATACCTACAAGGAGACACAGGATTGCTGCTAAGGAAGATGAAGCCACATGGATCTACCATTTCGGTGTACTGTGACACATCCACACCACAGCCACGTCCATTCTTGACGAAGCCTTTCCGTAGAGCAGCCTTCGATACTATACACAGACTGGCACACCCTGGTACCAACGCAACAACAAAAATGGTGAAGCAACGATATGTATGGCCTTCAATCAACGCAGACTGCAGGAAATGGTCCCGCAGCTGTATAGAGTGTCAGCGAGCCAAAGTCACTCGTCATGTCACGGCTCCACTAAGTCCATTCGTTTCACCAGCACGGCGATTTGATCACGTTCATATGGACATCATAACCATGCCACACTCTGAGGGCTACCGATACTGCCTCACTTGCGTTGACCGATTCACTAGGTGGCCAGAAGCAATCCCTCTACAAAACCAGGAGGCAGTCACCATCGCCAGAGAATTCTACACTAACTGGATAGCGAGGTTTGGCACTCCACTCCGGATCACAACGGACCAAGGAAGACAATTCGAGTCGAGCCTGTTCAACGAGTTGAGTAAGTTGACTGGCTCGAATCACATCCGAACCACCGCCTATCACCCAGCAGCCAACGGCATGGTGGAGAGAATTCATCGACAACTCAAGGCAGCAATAAAATGCCACAGCAACGATCGATGGACCGAAACGTTACCAACCGTCCTGCTTGGGATGAGAGCGGCCTGGAGAGAGGATTTGAAGACAACCGCAGCAGAGCTAGTGTACGGAGAACCACTGAGATTGCCCGGAGAATTCCTAGCGACAAATACAAATGACTGTGAAGACACATCCGACTTCATCGTGAATCTGAGGCAACAAATGCAAGCGATAAGACCCACTGAAGGAAGCCACCACGGAGAGCGATCCAACTTCGTGTTCAAGGACCTATCAACTTCACCTTCCGTTTTCGTCCGACATGACGGCCCAAAGAAAGGTCTGCAAAACCCATATGACGGACCATACGAAGTGTTAAGGCGAAATCCAAAACATTTCCTAATAAAAGTGAACGGCAAGGAAACGACGGTGACGATCGACAGACTGAAGCCAGCCTACGTCATCACCGACGATAATATGAAAGACTCGCCAAGAAGAGAACACCCTGTAGTACCCGACACAACAGATCCAAGGCCATCGCAGGAAACGCGGACCACTAGATCCGGCCGAAAAGTCCATTTCCCAAAGCGATTTGTGCAGATGATTTCGTAACTTCGTCACTGGTGGGGGAGTGTGTGGGAAACTAATTTCCACAGAAATATTAAGGAATAAGATGATTTTCGAATGCAAAGTCGGCGGACAGAGAAAATGTGGAATCTGGGAAACCACGCCTCGTATGGTAAAACTCATTCGAGCAACCTTATTGGTTCAAATAAAATCGGTCCAGAAATTGGATAAAAAGGACCGACATGCAAAGCAGAAATGAGATCTCTTCGATTCATCACAAGAACCAGCACTCAAGAAGCACCAGCTCTCGAGAAGAATACACCAGCGATAATCGACGACAGCCAATAATTCTTAAAAGGTTTTTATCAAAACCCTCGACCAGCACCGAGCAAGCACGTCAATCATCCACATCTGTTCCACATCAAGAGTACCTGCCACTGGAAGACCATCAGACGTCCGTCCGCCACATCTGTTTCGCATAATCTCTGCACCACATCCCGGCGCCTAAACTATCGATACGACTGTCACAACACAACACTAGATAAATCGTTTTTCTGAAAACGGTGTCCTCTAACTTCAGGGACAAAACAAATAGTTGGGTTGAAATAAACTGTGATATATTTGCCTGAACTTTTTCTTTCACTTTCCTTTCCCCGTGAATTAATTGAAGTTGCAGATCAAAAACACAGCAACCCACAGCTCTATCAAGGCTAAGGTCACATTCAGGTAAAAATCCATCAGATGTTCCAGCATTAAGAATTGTGTATCTTTTGCCTTCACCTTTGAATATACTTGGTATACCTTTTGGACTACTGTCCAATGTCCACTGTCGAATTTGACTACCATTTTAAAATACCATCTAGATAAATAAATATCACATTTTGTGTCGAGTGTTCTTGATATTTACCACAAAATCGTACTATATTTACATATTATGTTTTTAGTCTATCAATGAGAATTCTCCTTCGATCAATTTTGTTGGATTTGTGACCAACTTCAATATTATACCATGAAATATTGACCTTGATTGATATCAATCCAGGTGTTTTTTTGCTAGTTGAAAAATAATATCTGAACTTATATAATCATTGTTTTTGATTTTAGCAAAATTAATATGAAGTCATTCAATAACTCTTTGAAAGTGTAATCATACTCTATAGGGATTCATGTCCTGCTAATTACAGGCTGTAATGACGTGCCTTCTTCTGTTTTCATCAAAATTCTTCGAACAGTGCTGGGAGAAATCTGAAATTGTGAGACCCATTCTGTGTTCAGGATGTACCTTGAGCAGGAAAATAATAATTCACCTGAAAAACTAGCGAAACGCGATCAATGCAAGAGGAAATATCAGTCGAATCCATGAAAAACTCGCAGTAACACACAGTAATGAAAACATCGAACAACATCGACACGTTTCACATGCGACTGATGGTCGGTCCTGATGGTCGGTCGGGGCCGGCGTTTGAACTGGATTTTGAAATCCTTTAACATGCATGCGTATCATCAGTCGACCGATTCCAGTTCAAACGCGGGCCCCGACCGACCATCAGGACCGACCATCAGTGGCTGGCTGGCGTTGAATCGATCTATCAAGTGGCACAACAGGGGAAATACATAACAATTATTTGATAAAACACGAAGTGGATCAACATTATTATTATTATTATTATAAAGTTACAAGAGTTGAGGCAAAGCATTAACATTATTCCCATCTTGGTGTCATGTTTAATATATTCTATGCCCCAAAAAAGTTAACGATCTAACGGCCTGGAAACAGAATAGAAAAGTGTAGTATCTTGTAGCATCTTGTCCCCCATCTCTTCGGGGAGGACAAGTTGCATTTTCTAAAATGGAACATCAACAAAACACATCACCTCTATGGTACCGGCTGCTCCTATTTAAAACTGAAACACACCTCTCGGAGGTGGATAGATGGCGAAATTTATTGATAGAGGATTGAACCAGTATATCCCGTATTCTGTAAAACTTCTCAGGATGGTGTGTTGAGACCAAACTACACTATGAAAGACTCCCCAAATTGATCACGAAACAGCGTATCTGAGGAAGGATAACTGATAAATCATGAGCTACCTGTAAATCATTGGGTATTTCGAATAAATCGCATGTTGATCTCGCACAAAAATATGTGAACCCTGATGAAATAAATGATTACTTTCTGGATTTTGCGGATGGAAGAAGTGACCCTTCAGTTGTAGTCTTTTACAAGAACAATTCCATACGTTCAGAACAGTTGTTTTTTTTCGGTTGGTAGATGAGGAAACTTCATTTAATTCTCTGAAAAAAATCAAGAACATTGCTGCAGGTTGTGATTTCAATTTCATTTATTGAGATTTGCTGTTCCGATTTCCTTCCTTTTATTGTCAACATTTTCAACTTCATTCTGCTAAGTTCTAAGTTTCCCAAGTCGTGGAAGTGTGCATAGGTTATTCCTATTCCAAGGGAGCTATCCCAGAGATCTACTCGAACTTAGACCAATAAGTATATTGTCGGCATTGTCCAAAATATTGAAGAAGATAATGGCTGTTCAACTTGAGGAGTATCTCAACTCAAATAAAATTTTTGATTTACTTTGGAAGTTAGATCTTTGCTAGTCCATTTTTCTCATTTATCATGTCCCTAGTGGACGGTCCTAACGGACGTGCATTTTCCATTTCGATAATAACACTTGCGGGATCCGAACCGTATGAACGGGCGTATTCAACTTCCCACGGTAGACTGCATGAGACTTCAAAGTAAATACCTACTTGCGGATTAACGTATAGATCTAATTTTTTAAGGAACTTTGACATTTACCCGCAAGGTGGGACACTGCACATGACATTGTAGTCATTGTACCCAAGTGTTCCTGCTTGAGAGTAATATATAAGCTCTGCTGTTTCATTTGGTTGCTATCGTAGGTGGGGATATGTGGCATTGATGACGGCTAACAAGCCAGAAACCGGTCTGTCATTTTCCTACTGCGGTAGCGGCACGTTCCGGCGATTTACTTTGGAAGTTAGATCTTTGCTCGTCCATTTCTCTCATTTTTCCTGATGATCAATCTGGTTTTAGACCGGGTTTCACAGTGCCACCAGTACTTCTTGATGTCACTGATGCAGTCACTTGATGAATCTAAATGCTCAGCTCTGCTTTTGCTCGACTTCAGTAAAGCTTTCGATACGGATATAATATATACAAATTTTACAACGTTGTTCCCCAAGAATTGGAGCAGCTCGAGAATAAAGAATTTAAAAAAAAGATGAAGGATTCCCTTCTCAGCTGCTGCTTACTTGAATCTCTGATAAAGTATACTATCTTGATGTATGCACTGTTGTATGATTGTACGTATTCTTCACTTTACAGTACATGTTTTTTTTTGTGAGTAGGGTTAAGTGATGGAGCACTTCCTGGTGAACTTCCCCTTGAGGTTTTCATTATTATAAATAATATGATGAATCTCTTGTTTAAATATAACGAGTGCTCAAAAATCATTATGATCGTACAAATGACGATTCTCGTGGAAACGTGACATTCATTATACATTCAGAGGTAAATGAAAGCAAAGAGATGCAAATTGTTTCTAGCGAGTACTATGAGAAACGTTCCATACGTTGTACGTAAACACATAGAAGGTGTTTCGCAGGAGTAATGTCGATAAATAAATAATGTGTATCCGTCGAGGCCCACTGGTAAAATGCCATCCTATCGATCTATGTCGAAATATACTACCGCTCGCCATTAACATTCAGATCTTCAATGATTCGGTAAATATCAAGAGCTACTCGAACTTTCCATCCTCATCCCACTTACCCAAAGTGTTTCCTGGATGAAGAGTTTCGGGACCGCATCTAGGATCCGTCAGCTGTACGTGTTTTGGGGGCGGCAAGGGAAGGGGTAGAATCTGGGGCCTTGGTGTTCGGCTGTGACGTGGGCTCGGGCTAGGACTCGGCGTAACTGACCTGCAAAAGACGGTGGTGATTTAATCAGCTGCTGTCGACTGGGGAATAGTTAACCCTACATTATTCACTAGCTGATGGAGAATGCGGGGCATAAGGAATTTACCTAATTCATTCAAATTTCCATTCCGCATTTAGGTCAAACATGCTGTTCTTCACTTTCTCTTGAAACTCACAACAATCTAATCTGTATCTTTCTCAATAGATTGAAATCGTTTTCAAATGCTTTTATAATGAATCGGAATATTGCGGTTAATCATTACAGACTTCTTAATTTATTTTCGTGGCTTCGAACAATTCTCTGTTGCAGACGGGATTCAGTACGTGAGAAACAGGATGTATGCAAGAAAATAAGCAATTAAGCTGTTGAATTTCGGATCAAGTTTCCTCATAAAACGCAACCAAAAAACAGAAAATAAGTTGTTTATCGAGACGGTGTTCGAAAATTTTTGTCTGACGACCTGGGTGGCGGGATTCTGAGGTAGCGTAAAATTCAAGGCTAGATCGCGGGAACTGCAACTAACAGAAAAACCTCAAACGCATCATGAACAAAATTTTCAGTTGCGATATAATTTTTCGTGTCTGCTGAATGCGGGAGTGAAAATAATGCTAAGGTTACTTCCGAGAAAATGTAAGGTATTATATCTACATTATTGTGAAAAAAATACAGGGCGTTAGATTTGAGAAAATCGAGAAATAATAATTTGAAGTTCTTCATATTTGGACCTCAATAACGGACACCCTGTATATGACAGGTAGGTCGTTCAGGAAAGGCACAAGGCACATTCTTCAATTAAAAAACTTTTAGATCAAATTCATGTTATTGTAGCTTCTGGAAATCGTCAGAAGAATTTTAATGAACTGCTTTTCCCTCACCTGTTTGCATTTTTCTCCGAATAAGATCTGTACCGTTGGAAAAATGTCTCTAATATTTTCGTCATGAAAGAGGTGATGGAGGTCATTGAAAATATGTGAAAATATATGGGGTGATCCATTAAAAATCATCCATTTGTTGAATAACCTTTATCGGGGACACCCTTTATATCCGAAAATTTCATGGGATGCAGAAATGAAGGTACACGAGGTAAATTTTTCAACGAAATCTTTGAGATGTCTGGTTCGGCAGCTATAGAAGATTTTCGCACTATTGCAGGAACCTGCATACGTGTCCAATCTTCTGCATCAATCCTCCGCACAAAGAGATAAGTATTTTTCTCATTGATCTCCTTGATCGTTCTGAAGACTTCTTTTTCAGTTTTAACTCGAATATAAGGTATCTTGAGAATTTTACTGGAATGTTTCGAGAGATAAGGTTCGGTTGTAATGACTTCGCAATGTCCACTGCCGGAATAGGGATGTTGACACATGTTACAAATTCATAAAAATTGAGGTTTCCCACATTGAAGGTAGTTTTTGAAATACTGAAACCATATTTTAGTGATCTAATTACTCTCATTAAATTAAATAAAATCGATTTAAAATGTGTAATCTATTACAGTTTATCACGTGACTACAAACACGAATGAGAATACGTGACGTCACTTTTCGGTGAACAAGCTAACCTATAACCTTACTGTCATCACGAGTACGAACTTAGGAAGAACAGAAGAGAGTAAAACGTATCACCAGCGAACTATTTCACAATTATTTGTTATTACGCAAACGATTTCTTCGCGAGAAATCACGCAAGATCAGTTCGCTTTGACAGACGGCGAAGTCTGTTTACCGTATGGTGACGTCATAATCACTTTGTTTCAGCGGCAATTTTGAAAACTATTTTTATTTACGCATTTCTTCTTGGTATTTGCTATATTTTTTTCGTGTTTGTATAGGGCTTATCTACAAATTGAAATTATTTCCAAAAAATAGTCAACATCCCTATTCGTGAAGATATCGAGGCAATATGATCATATGATGAAGTTTCAGTTATTTGTGATGGATCAGAAAAAATGTTATTCTTATTGAATGACCTGAAAATGTTTTTCTCCTCATCAGACTGTCTCTGAAAAATCACATCATAGTCCCCAGCGAGGACATAGTGATCTCTAGGATACTCCTGCAGGCATACCTCAAGAGCCCGATATATGATGGAAAAAAAAGTTTCGAAGTCCCATGATGGTGGTCGATATACGGTCACAACCGTCAAATTTTGCTTTGTTTCCTAATGGCCGTCATTTCTTTTATTTTATAAGATTATAATTTCTTTCTCTATTTCAGTATCGTAATGGGTTCATTACAGTACTAAAAACAGTGCTGTAATGAACTCATTTCAGCATTGTTTTTAGTTATATTTTTCGTTTCGTGGTTGTCAGCACTGGCTTCCGATCCTATCAATTTTCATCATACGTCAATTTCATAACAGTCACCAACGGCCAAGATACAATACAAAAGTCACTAGGATGTAAAATCAGAATTTTTCATTGAATTTCAACGAAATTTCACTGAAATAGAGAAAATATCGTCTAATACTCGTTGCAGAATGCAATTCCAACACTAATGCGTTCGAAAACTCGCTTCTTCGTCGCTCGTTTTCGAATTTCGCATTCGGGGGGTAGCTGCCCCCCCTGCCCCCTCTGGCAAGGCCATTGAATGGTACTTCGATAAACAGAATAATAAATTCAGCTATTATAATAGATTGATGTGAAAAGCATTAACACTCCGTTCCAATTCGAATGACATGAATTATTTATAAAGTGCCGTCTCCGAAAATATAGATGAAAAAATCGTAAAAAAGCAGAGCTTCTCGTACGTGACTTACGTGCTCGAGTGAACAGACCGGAATAAAATGTATTATCAACGTGAGTCGATGCCGGATTAATTTCCTGCAATATTGAAAATGTAGCTAGGAGAAGGCGCCGTATTGTTTTCCCACGAGAAACGTGCTCCTCCATAATTGAAGAGAAAGACGTCACGAGTCTCTTGCCACCAATATTTGTGCCAAATGTGTTTCTATGGATTGCACTTCGAACTTTTGAATAAATTGCGACAGGTAATTGAAGGGTAGCTTTCCTGAAAGGGTGGAGCTTTGATTTCTGTCGCATCCAATTGTTGGTTTATCATTTCAAATCATGAACCTTCGGAATGCGGCAATAAAAAATAGCATCATACGTTACTAGTGTTAAGAGTGGCCCATTTTACATGAGTGGAAGAACCCCACGAGTGTGAAATGTACACTCTGTCACCGAGGACTACAGATTTCATTTATTTATTTATTGAGAATGGAATACAAACAGGTTACACCCAAAAAAAGCATCCATTGAAAGATATATTGAAAATATCTACGAAAGCACAGTTATTCGGAAAATCGAAAAACCCAAAAAACTCAATCAACATACAGTATCTCACATAGAGAAAATCCTTTCACATCACCATCAGAAGAATAAGGATATAACGAAAATATTTAAACTAATCACATGTTTATTGAGTGTTCACAAATACTCGTCACAGGGGAATTCCTAACAACGTTTGTCCTGAAACCCTCTGCGTTTGCCCCTGCGGACATGAAAATGCACGGGTATTAACTCCGGCGAATCGTAGGGATTCATCACGGTCTTGAAAAGAAAAATCAAGTCAGAAATTATCTTCCGTTCTGAAAGTTGGATACCATTATCTATTTCGAATATCGCCGATTCCTGATATTAGGTACTTATCGCCTACTTATTTTGAAATAAAGTAATTTTTTCTCCAACCATCAAAAATTGTCGACATTTTTGTAGTATTTTCAGGTGCAAAAGCCATCAATTCCCTTACCGTACAAAAATTTGCTCGTTGCTTAGCGACACTTTTAATCCTAGGATTAAAAACTCAACTTTTAATCCTAGGACTAAAAGTAATTGCATTTGAGCTCTCTAATTGAAATTTGAAGTCTACTGACGTCTACTTGACAATCAATATTTACCAACAATACCTGATATTTGACTTGGTTGGAGAATAGTATATTCTAAAACTAGTTGCAGAATGTGCTCCTATTCCAACACTTATGAGTACCTATTAGACGACATTTTCTCTATTTCAGTCAAATTTCGTTGAAATTCAATGAAAAATTAAGATTATACATCCTAGTGTATAGTTGTATTGTATCTTGGCAGTTGGTGACTGTTACGAAATTGACATTTCCAAATTGACGTGAGTTGAAAATTTATAGGATCGGAAGCCAGTGCTGACAACCACGAAACGAAGAGTTCATTACAGCACTGTTTTCAGTATCGTAATGAACTCGTTACGATACTGAAATAGGGAAAAAATAGTATACAGGGTGAGTCTTTGACTTGTACACATATTTTAACTGAAGATTCTTGAGGTCGAAAGAAACCTTTTTTTCATTTTCCATTTTTCCGAATTCGGCTCTGTTAAAAAGATAAAGCCATTTGAAAAAAAATTGGGCTGACTACGCCTCTGAAATGATCTTCTGGAATTGATGCAAAGTTCATATTTCTCGATAGAAATTGAGTTTATACATTTAGGGAATACTCAAGTACTAACCTTATTAGAATAAAAATGTTGCAAACACGATGATTTCAACAAAAACAGTTAGTTTCATCGGATTATATCTACAACTGAAAACCCACATTTCTCACACCAAAATAAGTTCCTTCTTCGATTTTTCTGCAGATTAGTTTGTGAACACTATTAACTTGTTCATATTTTCCACGAAATTCCCAAACAATATCATGAAAGAAAACTTTTAATTCAGATCATCCGAATTTATTATTAAACAACCTAACCTAATCTATTTTGTATCCATTCTGTGAATGTTCGCACAGAAATTTCAAGAAAATGTTGTCCGCTTTCTGATATTTTCATTAAGGTTGAGGATTTGTTACGAACCATAGAATAAATCACGATACACTTGTGTACCGTGGTATAAATATCTATGAATTCTGCCGTTTCCATAAATAGAGTTTGCCGCCAATTTTACCACGCATGCGTCGAGCGAAAACCGAAAGATTGGTTAGGTATCTGAAGGCCAACTATAAACAATAACAAACCAGAGTCTCTGAACAAACTGTAAACATTATCTGAATACATTCAGTGAACTATTGTTCTAATGTGATTCATTATGTGAAGGTAATTATTATAATCTTAACCGTGTCGAGTTTATTAAATTCCAGGAGGATAATTATTGTTTAGATGAAAACATCGACACAGATTATAGGGTATCATTTCAGTTTTCATTAATTTCAATTCAATAAGTAGTTTGTATCGAGATTTATCGTTCATATTCGAATTTTGTATTTAATCGAATTTAACTTCAATATGGACCAGTAAGTATGGATTTTCAATAGAAACTGTGCGTGTTAAATCGTCCTTGGGGTTCAATTTTATCTCCCACATTTGTGGGATTTTCTTATTAAAATATCTCGACAAAGTTGATAAATATTTTGACAACATTTACTGGGTTCGTTATTTCGTTCCCGGAGTGGAGCGAGAAAATACGTATACAAACGGATATACAATCACGTGACTTCGGAGCGCAGAACAGTGAGGAAAGTGTCAACAGACTGAATTATCGAACGCCAACGGAGCAAGCGAATAGAAAGAAGCTGACGGATATGTATATACCGAACGCGCCTATTGCAAACTCGTTTAAAGACCAGAGAAGGAATAATATTCGATGATATTTAATTCAGAGACGCATTCAGATTATTCTTGAAATTGATGATTTTTTCGTCAAATTTCTCCGGGTAAAATTGGAAATAACTCGGAAACGACGCGTTTTATTGAAAAAAAAATAGGAATACTTGTAGTTCCTAAATGATTGATTCTTTCGAAAATATGAACCGTTTATCTCTTTAAAGTGGTTTTATAGTGTTTTAGCGTGTATTGATGAGTCGACTACCCTGTAACTTTCATACTAGTAGAGATACTGAATAGGTTTTGATTGAGGAATATGCACCATGAATAGAGTAAAAACTCAACCAAAATTCAGTTCATTCGAAATAACGTTTCCGAAGATATAAACAGAAAAGTGTTTTTTTCATGGATTTTCGACACCCTGTATCTTCGAAACCATACCGAATTTTGAAAAATGGTATAGGAAAAACGTGTTTCGTTTGATGAGAGGGAGCTGCTTGTTTATCTCTAAAAAGTAATGAAATCTTGACGAAGTCGTGCCAAGTGTAAGGCACCTTACTGCGATTTATTTATTACTAGCGACCCGCCCCGGCTTCGCACGGATGCAATGGCAATCCTTATAAACAACGGTAGTGCCGGCCCGCACCGCTAAGTCCCAGCATTCTGAATCTGTAATATCCTCGGAAATATTCAATTACATGCAGTAAAGGGTCATACTGATGTATATTGAATGGACAATCTATTTAAGGTACTCAATTGGATAAGGATTGATGATGTATTGCTTAAAATAATTTCCTAAATAAGCCATTTTTTCCCGTAAAATGTGAAGGATAAAAAATAGTTATTGTATGTTCTCCTTGATAGATAGACTTGGCACGACTTTGTCTAGATCTCATTACCTGGGATAAACAAGCAACTCCCTCGAGACTTAGCTAGTTTTTTACAGAATGTTTTTGGTAGGATTTCACCCTTTTTTATTGAAACGTGGGCATATTGATTCATTTCATTAGATTTTCTCATTTGACCCTTTTTTTTTAGGAGTAGATTTTTATCACAAATCTATTTTTTTTTCCGGTTCTGAACTATGGTAGATATAGCCTCCGATTGTTTTTAATGGAATTCAGGGTCCTCGAAAACCTATAGCTTGATACCAAACTTGTCCATATAGCCCATCTTTTAACGGATTTTTTTTCGGATTTAATTCTTTCTCCCCCCATCTCACCACCGCAGAGTCCGCAGACCCATCTGGTAACACTTGAAAAAAGGATAATAATCGGGTGATCAGTCTTATACACTTGAAACATTTCACAGGAAATAGTGAGGTTATGATCGAAAGTATTCACATGAATTTATGAATGACATACGTTTCACGACATAATGCGATGTGTCAGATAGAGATAGAATCAGTAAATTTTTTTTATTCTCAATATTATCATTCATCTTCAGTGTTCGTGTCCTAACTGTATATTCTCAATATTGCGGCACACGCGCAGATCTGGATTCATACCAAAGCCCAGCTTCAGTTCTCATCAGTTCTCCATATGGAAATTACTGGATATAATATTATGCTAACAGCTTTCCATCAAAGATTATAGAGAAGGAAGATTGGAAACGAAGCGACAACATTGACGTGAGCGCCGTCTGGTGAGAAGAAAGTCCTGAGATAGATAATAGGTGGCTAAGAGAAGTGACATTATGTTACCATGGTTACCACATATGGTACAATTCAAACAGACAAATTCAAATCAAATTTAGATTATTCTCCAGTTGAGTTCGTTTAGATTAGATCTACAAAGAATAATTAATAGTTGTATTCGTTAAGTTAAGAAAATGGAAATGTAAGTATTGAAACTCGAAAGGGGTAACTCTGTTATTCATTGCATTAATTTTCAGTGCTCTGAAATGGATAGAGTTTTCTGGGCGAGAGGATTTAGAACTCAGCAGTGAGCATTTCTCTCCAGAACAAATTATGCGTGATTATCCACGTTTATTGCTGCATCCTGGAAGCGTTCCTTTCCTTAAGGGGCCACGTGCGGAGGAAGGTGTAGCAATGAACAAAATTATTTTTGAAAGTGCTGCATTCAGTAGTGGCGGTAAGTCTTACCGAATATTAATATAATGTAATGAATGAGAAACATGTTTCTGACATTGAATATTCTGTAAAAAATATGTTCTAATAATTCTGTAACTCAGATGTAAAGATATTTTTGACATGTATTCCAATTTAAAATTGTATGTATATTTTGAAATAAAAATATGTAAGCAAATCTATTTGGTGTGTTTAATTAGTATCAATTGAATTAATATGTAGATCAAAAATATAATCCTGAGCAGAACAGAAGCCCTGCTTTTGTTGTGTCACCCTGTATATTATTGTCTGGGCTCGATAGGTGGAAATCAAAATTATTACTTATGGTGGTATTCAAATTTCGCGCTCTTTCCAGTAACAGTAATCTGTAATGAAAAAAACTACAGTCACTGTAATCTGTAATGAAAACGCCATCTCGTGAGTAAAAAGTCCCGATATATATATGCATAAAACGTAGTCGGTTTTTAGTACGAGAGATATGAGGGCGTTTCCCATCTTTGTACTCTATAATCTTTGCTTTCCATGTTACTATAAGTTCTATGGTTGTATCAGAAAGTTGTCACAGGAAACTGGATATTCAAGGAAAAGTGTCCACAGAATATTGGAACTGACTACGTTGCATCCTCATAAAATGACACCTGTTCATGAACTGAACGAAGATGATGGTGATCGGAGAATTTAAGTTTGCCTAATCATTTCGCAAGAAATTATTGCGAATTCTGTGTTTTTGTACAAAGTGTGTTTTTCGGATGAATGCAACTTTTTCCTTAACGGAAACGTCAACAAACATAACATTCTCAAGGCCCACAAAAACTCAACGCCTGAATGGGTATTTTGGGGATCACTTGATTGGTCCTGTGTTCATTCCTGGAAATCGCACTGGCAATGTGCTATTGCTCGGAAACGTGATTGATCTTTTCAACACCGAAGCTTTGGAAGCAGATGGGAACCTTTTAGAACAGGAATATTGACTGTATAAAATACCTTGTTCCTATAGCGAATCCTATATTGGCCAGACCAAATAATATGTGAAGTCACGAAAAAGCCAACATATCAATAATTGTAAAAACCACAATCAGAACAAATCTAACAAAACAGCGTAAGCATCACACCAGTTTGACATAGGCCATTCCGTCAAATTCGAAGAAGTCACAGCACTAGACAGACAGGAGAATTGGTTCAAACGTAACGTGGGTAAAATGGTTCTGATAAGCTTGGCTGACACTGTCAACCTAAAAACGGACTGCTCGAATCTCAGTATTATATGATATAAACGCTAGACAAATGGTTTCAGATGATTTTGTCGTTCCTTTTGCTTAAAATATTTCAATATTGAAAAAACTCGATCTATCCATCATTGAAATATTTCTTTGATATATTATTTCATAATATTCTTTTGTTCGTTGTTTATTACCGATGTTATGACATTTTTTTCAAAATTCGAACTCAACTTCTTTTTTTGAATGTTTTCAGTGAAAAAAATAATTTCGGCTAAAATGGTTGGAATTTTTCATGTTTGAACTATTTTCCATTCTGAATACTGAGGTGAAAACAGTATCAAGTATCTTCCAAAGATTACGCTCGGAGTACTTTCATAATTTTTATTTAAAAAACTGGAAGCCGTAGGAAGGCCAAAATTGGGCTAATGGACTGCCAGAATGACCTGTATAAAAATGTGAATGTATAAATCTGAAAAAAATTATTCAAAAAAACTTTGGTAGCTTTCGAACTCTCTAGAAGTATGAATTGAATTTATTTCAATCCACGCCAGAATAGATAATAAGCTCAACCAAGAATCGGGAAAAGGAATCAGACATGGGAAATTCTCTAAGCCCACTTCTGTTCTACATCATCATGGACGTAGTTATAGAAAATATACGCAAACTGAGGGGATACAAAATGGGGGATAAAGAGATCAAGATCTCATGTTACGCCGATGATGCGGTCCTGGTCGCAGAGACAGACTATGATCTACAGAGGCTTCTACGAATGTTCAATCAGACGGCCAAAACGCTCAATATGGTGATATCAACATTTAAAAGAAAATGCATGACAACGACAAAAACTCCAACACGTTGTAAACTAGTTGTTGATGATAAAATCATTGAACAAGTTATGAAATTCAAATACCTCGGTATAGAAACATCAGGATATGGGGACCTTGAAGCCGTGGTTCAAGAGCAAACCAACAGAGCCTCAAGAATAGCAGCTTGCTTCAATAACTCTATATGGCGAAATAAACAATAAACAGATACGAAATCCAGAATAAATAAGACCAATAATGACTTATACCGCTGAAACTCGACCTGACACATCAAAGACAAGACGAATACTGTAAATAGGCCCGTTTACACGAGCAGTTTTTTTGGCAGTTTTGGAGCGTTCGCTCCATTTCTTAACTCCAATCTTGTGCGTGTGAATGCTAGACCATCGTGAGTCCAAAAGAGTCGATTTGATGCGACGTGCCAGATGTGCTGGTTTGTGATTTCAACGTCGTATTCACACGCACAGTCCGATCTACCGAGATATGTAGCAGCAGATGCTTATCGTTCTCTCGAATTTTCGTAGCTGGAAATGTGTATTTATGTTTATAAACTTGAATTCTGGTCATTTCCACCAATACCTACATACACACACAATGTAGAATAGGGATAATTTATAATTATTTATAAACGGAGTTCCTATAATAGAGGCATATGACCAAAACGCTCTCTATTCAACCTCCACTGCTTAACCCAAATTTTTCGAGGAGTTTTCTTCTCATCTTCATTGATGACATACAGCCCTAAAGAAGCAATAGCCTTCCTTTTTCTCGAATTCATGTTCACTACACTGTCCACTTACGGGTATTCGATTCAACTGACTGGTATTTATAAGAGAGCACGGAACGTGGAGTTTCCACCTCAACGGAAATTCCACGCTCCGCTCCAAAACTGTTGTATTTTGCATTCACACGGAGAGTTTTGGAGCGTACAGTAAAATCTGCCGCATCGATGCGCGATCCAAAAGTGTTGCTCTATGTGACGACCACGCATCAATCCTCACGCTCCTGGAACGCCGTTCCGGAGTGCCGCATCAGAGCGACGCCACAGGAGCGTTGGTTCGGAGTGTACGTTTTAACGGGGCTAATGGCAGAAATGAGGGGTACTCAGAAGAATTGATGGAAAACATTGCTGGACAAAAAACGGAGCGAAACTATCAGGGAAAAAACAAGATAAAGGTTATTAACAGCTGGTTACTGGATAGGAAGGTTGAATGGAATCAACAAATTAATCGAATGGACACACGAATTGTAAAAATTGCACGCGATAGGTCACATTTGGGTCGCATAAGTGTCGGACGACAGAGGAAGCGATGGAGTGACAACTTAAGACCAGACTCGGCATGGTGGCGAAAAAGAAACAGGCAGTTATACCTAATTTAAAGTAGGAGGAAAAAGAAGAAGAAGTATCATTCGAGTTAAAACTTTTAATTGCTTCGTATTATGTGTGAACTGTTCTTTGTATGTTGCTCGAAAAAGCAAAAATAAAAAATGAGAAATTCGCTCGAAGAGTGAATTGATGATCTTATTGAAATATTCCAATCCCACGAGCAGTGTTTCCATATTTTTCGTTACATTTTTTTATACGCATCTCTCTGACTAGATTGTTGAAACCAGGTATTACCTCAAGCTCCTGAGGTTGCTGTTCAACACTCAAATCACCCCATTTCATCGAGGTTGAATACAGGTATTTTTTCCAAATACGCACATCCGCCTGTAATCTGTGGCGTATTGTTCATCTGCGGTCGTTTATGTTGAGATTCCTGGCGAACCATTGATATTCGAGGAAGAATAGACTGAATTATCAGATCGTCGCGTCGGTTCGTTAGTGTGCAGAAGGAGATCCTTTCTTAGTGCACAATTCAATGGGCTCCTGAGAGTAGAGCAGCACTAAGGAATGCAGAATCCATTGAATCGCAGATCGAACAGCGTTGTCAAATTTCTACACCTATTAGTTGTTCTTTGAGTCCGCGGCCCATAAAACGACCAAGCAACCAAAAAACAACTAGGATTTTTTCAAGCCTGAGAAGTCCGTCCCGTCTGATCTCTGATATAAGTATAAATTATAAAATGAAAAAAATTATTTGGAGAAAAAAAATGTTGATGGAAAAAATATCCAGCGCAATATCTGTGGTGTATGTGTGTATTTATGAGTTGGGGGAGACAGGGTGTGTGTTTAATTGCCCCTTCAACGTGAACAGGGGTTCTGGTCCTGTTTTGCCTCGTTATGCCTTTGTAGACGATAGTAGGTATCTCATGACATACATTACGAACTTGATGGTAGCTTTGACAGACTCGGTGAGTTCGTGATTGTGTGGTGCGCGTTGCCCTTGTTCATTTCGATATTTTTGTGTATTTGTTTAGGTTATGTGAGTATTCCTTTTTTCATGTTTTTTACATCCTAGAAAAAGTTGAAAAATTCCAACGAAACGTCGCATCTTCAGTAGACAGTGGTCTGAAAAAAGGCTAGTTTCATTCGGCAATATCCTGTTTCCTGTGACTGTGAAATCAGTTTTCAATCATGAGCACGCAAGGGTGTGAAACATTTGATGATAAATGGTATAAGTATAACGTTTCTCATCGAAATTGAAACTATTAATCACGAATATGTGTTTATTCTAGTACATAACCACATTTTCTGAATGATACTATTTATAGCCTTGTAACCTTTCATGAAAGCAGGGCAGTGGTTCTTTTTTTTTCAACAATCTCTATATTCTTCGATATCTCAAAAAATGATCGATATTCGGAGGTAATATCACAAGACTGTGACAAATAGCCGACTATTATTTTCGGCCTAAATCAATCGAGAGCGTCTTGTATTTCGACAATTCAATAAGACCTTATGAACATTAATAATCTGAATAACTCCCGAGAGCTTTAGCTCGAGGGAGTTATTCTCTGATTATTAATGTTCATATGGTCGAATTGAATTGTCTTGAAATACAAGTTGCTCGAGATGAATTAAAGAAAATAATAGTCGCTTTTGTCATAGTCGAGTGATATTCAGGAAGATTATTTCATGAAAACGCTCCAAACGCTCAAATCTGCAGTCTTTTGTATTTTCGACCGAGCGGTCGGACTTATTTGTAATTATTCTGCAAAAAATTGCTATCCCGACCAAGTTTTGAACTCGGGACATTTTCAATTCTGAATAAATGTTATGTCAAATTTTGACACTTCAAATAGCCGGTGATATTTCTTTGTTTACCTGAATATCCGATAATATTGCATATCGCGTGACCAAATTCGTGACTTTTCATTGGCGGAGCCATGTGTGAATGAAATAATCGATGTAATTGAGTACCTATGTTACGGGCAATGTAAATAATTGGGCATTGTTCATAATGCCCAGGCAATTTGAAAAGTGTCCAAAAGGATATGACAAAATGATAAATTATATTGCAAATATTACTTTGCCCGTCATTATGTATAATGCTTCAAGGCAAGTGGGCAATTTAAAAACCATTTTTATTCATATTTCTTATAAAAAATAACAAATTTTCACATGCCTAACTGACAAAGTAACAAGGAAAAAATAACAAATAAAATTTCACATGCTGACAAACAAACGGGTGGCGATGAAATAAGTAGGTACAAACAAAACTTAAGTCCAAATAAAAATAATGTATTAGATATGTACGTGATTACAAATTTATATTTACACAAAATGTCAATATGTAGCAATACAAAGAGGGTCTATTTATTAGAGCAGCTTCCACTTTGGTGACATTTCGAGTTACATAGCTTTTTTTCTTTAGGACACCTGCACTTGTCGGATTTACATCCACCTTCAAGTAGGCCACTCACGATGCGTTTTTACGGAAATTTCGAGCTGCCAGCTTCGCAAGAAGCTTGTAAACAGTCTCCGTGGATGGTCGACGGGGCTTTCCTTAAGCGGCCGAAGCGTCCGAAGCGTTTCGAGACTCTACGCTCTTGAACGCGGTAGCTTTAATGGACGCTACGTCAGTGGTGAATTATACGATGCTCAAAGGCCTGGTTGGAAGCTTGAGAAGTCACGCGTCCAGACGAGGTCGTGAAACGCTTGAAAAAGAGGCTTCGTGGATGGTCGGCATTACAGCCACATCGACTATAGCCTTGGCCCCCTGTCTTGGATGACAATCTTGCACATTGCCACGGGCAAAGCATATTTTCCACGTCCTGATTTGCACGTTCTACGGAATCCTGCCTTTGAAAGTGTCTGGGCTTTCCATATACCATCTTCAACTCGGGCCATATTCTTCATGGTTCGCTAATAGTACTGTTAGCAAATTCCCTCCCATTATCACTTTGCAGAATACTGGGCGTACAAAAAATTGCAAAAATATCCAAAAGCACACACCACACGCACGTGGATGTCTCATTGCTGTCAATTAATCAAAGTGCCCAAAGAAATAATAGCGGTATTCATAATGACCGGGCAATGTAAGAAATTATCGTAAAGTAATTCAAATTTATCAAATTGCCCAATTTTAATGGTCATTATTCATAATAACCAAGCATTATGAATACTGACCCAAATAATTACATTGCCCGTAACACCTACATGAAAAGTTCATTCTTTTGAATGAACTGAATATGAGGTATTTGTGACAGCCATTCCGATTATCACAAATGATTGATCATAACCATTATTATTGGAGGACGGATAATTCGTTTGTTTTATTTACTCATAACACTAGGAAGCCAGGCGGCGCAACCGGCTGCGCCATCGGTGACGATGCTCGTCATTGGGCATAAGGGGAGCCGCACACCCGAGCAATAAGCCATAAGCAGCCAGCAACAGGCAATGAGCAACAAACAATGCATTATAAGCTATCTCATCTCGCACACCGAAGTGATAAAATATCATTAGTACACTAGTTGAAAATATCGTCGTCTGATGAGGACGAAATTTTAATTTTGTGGCAGTTGTAATGAAGTTAAATTTCCCGAACTGAAAATTGGTCTTCATTCTAAATTTATATTTTTACGAGTTTTCCATTTTGAATTCCTAAATTTAATTTCTGTTCAGAGCTGAACCGCGAAGATCGAATATTGTTCGATATCGCTCTTCATGCGGAGAACATAGTGAAATCGTTCACAAGAACCACGTAGATTGCAGATAACGCCGTTTTTCTTGCTCATACGTACGATAAGCCAGATTCGAAGCAGTTTTTACCAAAGTATTTTTCTATAATTTTAGCACCTACGCCTACCGTGTCTGCTCCCCTCAGGGAGATTATAGAAGGCGACTTTTTCCTCATCTGATGTCATTTATTTTTGATTGATTCTCAGTTCAGTATAGATTCACTTTTGATTCGTCTCTAGTCGAGTATCTGCTTTTAATTCGTCTCTAGTATTGTTCACTTTACCGATTAACTTCTGATTTAATATAATTCACCTTCTGATACAGTTGCTGCATTGTTAATTAATACCGATTATCAATTTTTGCTTTTATACTGTGACAGAATCGTAAGTACCGAGCCGATTTATTGTACTCCCATTTTTAATCATCGTTGAGACTACTAAAATAGCTGTTCCTCCGAAATCCGCTGATTACCTTTTCTAGCTTGTCCAGGTGTCCGGCGTCGGTCTGTCCTTCATGGTGTGAATACTTAGGTCAGACCCGTTCAACCGCTAACAATCCTGCTCTGTTCCGATCCTCAGTGGCCGTATTTAGTCTGTCCTTCATGGTGTGAATACTCATGGTCAGAACCGAGGGCCCCTCCGAACCAAGGCTATTATAGCAAGTTCGACGCATCCTATTTAACCATCTAATTCAACATGGTCAAACCCGCACCTTCCAAACGTGAAACAAGCTAAGTTGTAGATAATACAACTGTTTTTAGTTTTGGGACTGAAAGAAGATCGGATAAAAATAACTGTTTTGCACTTTCATACTGAACCCCTTTCATGTCCGCTTAACGCTTTGCGACTGTATATTTGAATTTGCCGTTTGATTCCAATTCCCCCCTTCTATTCTTGCTGACTCGTACCAGGGAGATATTTTATTACATAAGTGCTCGCGGTCAGACAAAACTGACCAACCTTTCAATTTGTATATATTTCGGATTTTTCTTAGTATTACTGTATTTTTGTATCACTATAATAATAATAATAATAATTCTTTATTAATCCCTTTGACATTACATGAGAATGTATAGGACAGGTCAAATGAGATGAGTTCCCAGTAAAAGGAAAATGAATACAAATTATCAAAATAAATATGATACACTAGTTATGCAAAATAAGCCAAACAAAATTTATGCGAAATGGTCATCTGCAAAGTATTCCGCTATACTATAATAAGATTTCTCAATCAATATGCGTTTGATAGTTTTTTTGAATTTTAACTCATTTAATCTTTTGATTTCATCTGGTAAATTATTGAAAATTTTAATGCCCTTATAAGATGGGGAAAGTTCAAATTTCGTTGTCCTATGTTGAGGCAGACACAGTGTCCCAGAGTTTCTCGTACAATAGTTGTGATATTTCGACAGTCCAATAAAACTTCCAATATTACGTTTGATAAACAACAGACATTTGTATATATAAATACAAGGGACCGTCAAAATGTGATGATTGATGAAGAGCGGTCTACAGGAGGAAAGTGGGCCGATATTGAATATCAGACGAACTATCCTTTTTTGGGTCAAAAATATCCTATTTGCTTCAACTGAAGCTCCCCATAACAATATGTTGAATTGTAAATGACTGTATACCAAACTGTAGTACACATCTAAAATTGACTTAGATGGTAAACACACTTTTAATTTGTTTATAGCATAATAGGATGCATTCAACTTTTTACTCAATACTTCAATGTGTTCACACCATCTCAAAGTACTGTCGAGATGAACACCCAAGAACTTTACTTTTTTCGAGGAAGAAATTTTGACATCTCCCAACTGGAGGGTCAATGGAACAGTATCCCTGATACCAAAAGAAATAAACTTGGTTTTTTCCACATTAACTATAAGCGCATTAGCACTACACCAGTCCATGAAGCCCCTTATCAGTATGTTGCAGCAAGAAAGAAGTTCATTGATATTTTTTGATGCTACGGCAATAGATGTATCGTCGGCAAATAAAATCAATTTTATTAATTCATAGAGATTAAGATGTTCAGGCAAATCATTAACGAACAATATGAACAGAAGTGGGCCCAATACCGATCCCTGAGGAACACCAATATCGATATTAAATTTGCTCGAATATGAGTCACCCACTTTGACGACCATTGATCTTTCCACCAGAAAGCTATGTAACCACTCCAAGAAGATTCCCCTGAATCCCAAGTTATATAACTTATTCATTATAAATGGTATAGACAAGCAATCGAATGCGCGCGATAGGTCGAAAAACAGACCAGCGACACATAGACCATCATCCAACCACTTATATGTACTTTCAACAAATGAAACAGCAGCCGTCTCAGTTGAGCAACCGGCTCTGAATCCATGTTGGCTACTAGTGATAATATTAAATTTATCTAAATAATCTACCATACGCTTTAATACCAATTTTTCAATCACTTTGGAAATAGAACTGAGGATTGATATTGGTCTGTAGTTGAATATTTCATTTACATCATTACTTTTATGTACAGGAATAACGGTGCTCATCTTGAGTGAAGATGGGAAATTGCCAGTTGATATTGACAGATTTATCAGGTGAGCAAGATGACCTGCAACATGTCCTGCCGAGACTTTCAATATTCGTGAAGATATACAGTCAGTACCAGTGCTTTTTTTGTTACTTAATGAATTTATAACATTTATTACTTCTTCCACAGTGACACTATTTTCGCTAATCGAATAAACTGTGTGAATTACTCTATTCCTGATTTCTCAGTTATCGCTAACAGCTCAGATATCAGAGAACTCTGTCTCCGACTAGCAGCTATCCTGGTATGTTTGCTATTTTCCCATATAAGGAAGAAGAATAGCTGGCGCTCGAGGTGAGTTTCGCCGAGAAAACCCCGTTAGACAGTATAGGCGAAGAAATCGGAAACGAAGACGATATTGGATTCATCCATAATTTCAAGTGCTCAAGAATCATGGAGCATGTGTATGTGCCAACGAATTGAAGGCCCATCCCACCCAGTTTCAGAACTGCTATCGAATGAGTCCAGATACTTTTTCAACTCTACTGATGGAGATGTTAGTATCTTATATTACCAAACAAGATACTAACTACAGGGATGCCAATGTCCAAATAACTAAAAAATTAGACTCGAAAACGTTTGTATTCACCCTATTGGGTAGAAAAATCAACCTTGATATCGCTGAGGTACAGGCAATAAATCTTGTATTTCGATACCTACGCACGTCCTGTTGCTAGCAACATACATTGCTCTACACAGGCGATAACGATATCACGTTGCGGCGGTGTACGAGTTGGCATATAAATAAATGTGAAATACATACTGACGATAAAATTGCTTATTGCTCGTTGTCTGTTGCTAGTTGCGTATTGCTCCAGTGTGCGAGCCACCCAAAATACCAATTTCATTTGGGCTATCGGTGGCGTCGCCACAGATTGGCGGCTGACAGGCTGCCGTGCTCCGAGAACACGTCAGCAGCCACGTGTATCGTGTGTCGGAGAGTCGTTGCGGGGCAGCGTCTCATAACTCTCATATGAGACCTATTGCTAGACAGCTGACAGCTCAGCGCCGTAGCTAGTCTCGCTCTCACTGATGTTCTTGTTACTTTTTTTATACTCACCTCACTTTGCACAATGATTTAGTTTTGTTCTTTTTAATGACATTTGATAGCATTTTTGACATTGATTTATACAATCAATTATATTAACATATAAGGACGAAGATAAAAACGTAAATTCCCGTTTATTTCGATTTAAAACTAGTAAAAAGAAAGCCCCAGTAAGCCTGACTAGTCTGAACATTAGTCCTTCGAGCATAAACGTTAGTGGAAGCATGTCCATCCCAAGAAGTAGTGAAGAAAAAACAGAAGGAATTCCTCCTGAAATATATGGAGGCTTAAATGAAAACATGATATAGACACAAAAGTGTCCTCTCATGCATCAAGTATCCACGAGAAAACTGATTCAAAAGTTGAATCCGAACTGACAAAGTCGTCAAGTTCGAGAAGAAGGCTTTAAAAGATAGAACTGAAAGAAGCAAGAAAGTTAGCAGACATTAAAAAAATTTAGGCTGAAATAGATGCTGATAAGGAAGAATGTGAATGAGATTTGAAATAATAATAATGATTCATCAATCCTTTCAGACAAATATTGATGTATAAGACACGTCTGTAACAAACAATAAAGAAAGTGGAAAATGGGCAATTATCACAAATTCAAACAAAATCAACACCATGTAAATATTCCCCTATACTATAGCAGGCTTTGCGTAGTAACAGACACTTCAACCTAGACCTGAACACGGAAACTCCAAGTTGTCTCATTGCAACAGGAAGATGTACAATCTTATACCCTGAAAATGAGGGGAAGACTCATACATCGATTTCAAGCGGTGGACCAGTAATAACCGCGGTTATCTCTGGTCCTACCCTTGGTTATAGCCCTTCAGGAAGAACCGCGAATAACCAACTTGCGCTTGAATGTAGTTATCAGAATCGCGCGAAAGTTAGACTATTTAACCTCACTTCTTATAACCACAATCTCAACCCAGGTCCCAAGTAAGGTTATCTGCGGTCCAAACGATGACGTTGAAGGGCTAATTCAAGACGTCACATGATTATAACCAACAAGGACCAAAAGCGCTTGAATGAGAATGAGAAATATTAGAGGGCCAAGTACTGACCCCTGGGTTCTTTGTTTAGTTGTTTGACAAATAAACGACTTTTTCTGAAAAATTGTCGAAAAATATGCCAACTTCGAAGCACTGCAACCAGAATAATGGGGTTAAAAGTAAACCCTTTTTATATATTACGCTTTTATCCTCTACGAATGAGAGACTCCCTTTTTCATCCACGTGTTCCAAACGATTTAGATTTATCGAGCTTTGTTTGTTCATCATATTGGCTGTTCGAGTTTTCGAAAATTTTTACGAGTTCGAAAAAAAAAAATTTTTTAACTTTATCTACCCGGATCTCTTCTTTAGACTGATTCGGGGTCGTACAAAATGAAAAAGACAACAGTTCTTTTTTTTCGGAACATCTCACGCCTGCTGTTACTCATTTATGCTCAGATACGGTTGCAGTTTTCCCAACATTTTCTTGGTGAATAATTTTGGTATTGAACTGAGCAAGATAATGCCCTTAGACCATCAAATGAGGGGACACACCTTTCAAAAATAAATAGTGAAGCCAATTTTAAAAACCATCAGAAATAAACTGGGTAACTGCACTATTACGGACTCAAAATGTAGTAGACAATTTCGCAACGTTGTGACGTTCTTTGAATTTTCTAATAAATGAACTCCCATCAAAATGTTAAGTACTTTAGATTGAAATTCATTCACTCATTTGTGCGTGAATGTCAGAAATGAGTATTTGTTTCTTCGAATTTTGTGAATTCCTCACATGACATTTATACCGAAGTATCGGAATGTTTGTGAAACGCCTCGGCCGTTTTTGTCCCAGAAAATGAATGGTACGTAATGACTGCACCGTTTTCTGAATCTGTGGCCAGTTCATTCATCAATTTCTTTCCGCTCATTCATTTGATAATAATTCCTATATGGGAAATGAGCCAATAAAAACTGAAGCGGGGCAATATTGACAATAAATTTTTTTTATTCTATCTCTCTCTGACACATCGTATTATGTCTTGAAACGTATGTTATACTTAAATTCATGTGAATAGTTTCTATCATAACCTCACCATTTATTGGCATTTAATGTGAAATTTGTTTTGTTCATGAGCACATATCTATTGTAGAATTATTTTCACAAGAGATCTTAGATTTTAATTTTATTCGAAATCCTTCATATGGATTGTTAGGGAATTCTGTTGGTTGACTGAATTTCTGATTTCAAATTTGTAGCTTGTAATGTGAGTGTTAAGAATTTTTCAGTTGATTAAACCCCTTTTTTGACCAGATTCAACCATTAGTAGCCCTGACTCAAAATGTCGTTTTCAACATCAATAAAAAGGACTGTGAAAGTATAGGACTTTCATTCACGAAACACGAAGAGTAGGTAATCCACATTCTTCAATTTCTCAATTTTGATCAGATTCATTTCAACAGTTTATTTTGATGAGTTCTCTCCGCTTAGAATATACTCATTTTTAACAACACCCTGTATATCTCAATCTATCAGTGGAGTCGTGTGAGTTACTTTTGCATAGGAAATGAACAAATTTGCTGTATTTTGAATTCTACGCTCCTTTGCATTTCTGAAAAAACAGAGGAATGAGACTAATGAGAGGAACGATAAAAGATTGGTCATTTAATTATTTACCTAGAGCTCTTCCTCGAAGACGAATCTTTATTCGACATCTCGTCGTTTTTCTTGCGACTTGAGTCGTTCGCTCCTTCAGATTTAGTCGTGACGCCACAGCCCTGCTGTTGCTTGCCAGGGTTCGTGGTACTCCTATTTCTTTTTCTTCTCCGCGTTCTCTTTCTCGTGTACGAAGACAGCAAGACGCCCTTGCGGGCGTCGATTTTCTTTATTTTGTGCTTCTGCAACTTTTTCACGTTAAGGCTTGAGGGATCAAAACTGAACGTTGAATCCTCTCTATGGTCTACTAACTCCTTCTTGCGTTCCTGAAATAATAAGAGCAGATAACTCGATTATGCACAATTTTGGATGTTCTCTAAAGAAATGATTGATGACACCGATTCATCTCGCAGATCAATGAATGATCAATTATTCAATGAAGCTCACATAAAAACTATGAATTGAATTTAAACACCCTCTGATATGTAAAAGAACATTCTCCATTCTTTTATTCGGGACTTGATTACATTTGAAAACAACTACTATTTTTGTGGCTTGAGGAGTCCTGCATAATATTGCTTCAGAAATAAAGTAGACTGATCCTATTCATGACTCTGAACCTGAATAAAAAGAAAATTAATCGAGAAATAAATGTAATGTATCCATTTAATGTGAATTTCATGTACTCAATCGAAGAAGGTCAAGAATGATTTGTATTTATCCTAAATATGACTATATTTTTGTACGAATAAATGTTTATGCGATTTCATTGCTTGTTTTGTATAGGCCTAGCTTTCATCTGGTCACTTAACATAAGACATGAGACTTTCCAGAATAATAAAATAGTACAAACTCAGATCATTCGAGTTAAATGAGTTGACAAAATTGATAACCTTCACATCATATTTGACAACAGCTTCGAATAGAAAATATTCCTACGAAGTCCGTCCCCATTTCATTAAGTTCAAAATATTTGTTTTGATATTGGAAATTAGATTTCTCTATTTTCTCTTAATTCTTTGCCGTGACTGTGACAAAACACGAGAACAATTTCGAATTAGCTTCTTGTTTTTTCTTCACCAGACTACGATTATTGAATTTATCCAATCGCGGTATAAGAATACGTGCCAAAATACTTCAAGAAATAGCGACCTCAACCCGAGGTTGTTCAACCGAGGCCGCAAAGACGTTCATGAAACCGGCCTTTTTTCAACCGAGTGTTGACTTCCAATCCTCGTTTGAGTAACCGCCGATTGAACGCGCCTTTTATAAAACCGGCCCTGAGTGTCTCTCATCAATCTGGCTAGATTGAAGTCCCGAAATCATTTATGGGTTAATGATTCTTTCTATTCTAAAAAAAGTCATCATGAAATTAGAAGTTCGCAATGAATTTTTCCATTGAAAGTTTAATTCTGAATACTTTCGAAGTTCCTGGTTCTCATCTGTCCAAGAAAATTTGATGTCTTTTGAATCGTCTCAGATTGTTCCAATAATATGCTTCTCGAAATGAATTCCATTGATAGCTCGAGATGAGAGTATGGTGAAGAAGAGAAAAGTATTGCTCATTTGGTCAATAATTGTTCTGTACGTACGTAAACAGGGTGAGTCTTCGACTTGTACATATTAAATTTCAACTGTAGATTCCTCTCATCAAACGAAACACTTTTTTCTATATCATTTTTGAAAATTCAGTTTCGTTTTAAAGATACAGGGTCTCGAAAATCCATGAAAAAAACCCTCATCTGTTTATATCTTGGGAACCGTTATTTCAAATCAACTGAATTTTGGTTGATTCTTTACTCTATTCATGGTGCATATTCATCAATCGAAACTTATTCAATACCTCTCTTGGTATTCTTAAAAGTTACAGAGTTGCCGAATCACAAAAACACGCAAAAATACCAGAAATACACTTGAAAAAGATAAACGATTCATATTTTCGGAAGAATCAATCATTAAGGAAACTAGGAGTTTTCTTATGTTTTTCCAATAAAACGCGTCGTTTTCGAGTTATTTCCAATTTTACCCGGATAATTTTGACGAAAAAATTAGTAATTTCATGAATCATCTGGATGCTTCCCTGAATTGAATATCATCGAATATTATACGCACCGTTTCTATTGAAAATTTATTGTTATCAGTCCATATTGAAGTTGAATGTCGATGGAATACAAAATTCAGATATATGAATGATGAATGTCGATACAAACCACCTATTAAATTGAAATTAATGAAAAATAAAATGATACCTAATAATCTGTGGCGATGTTTCTACATAAACAATATCCCCTTGGTATTTTATAAACTCGACACTTCAAATTGTAGAAATGCCTTATTTTAAAACAACAATTGGAAATATACCCCGGTGGGTAGATCAGCAAATGGCAACTGCCACCCTTTGAAAAAAGGCTGCCTCAAGGATTCTGGGGGAGGCAAAAATTCGCAAAAACCTCGACACTTCGCGGTTAATATTATCATAAATCACTGAAAGTCACATAATTATCACATACAATAATTCAATGTTCACTAAATGTATTCACATCACAACTTCGCATAATGTTTACAGTTTGTTTATAGTTGGCAGCGCCCCCAACGGTAATTGAGATTACCAATGTCTGCCGGTTTTCGCTATACGCATGCGTCGTGAAATTTCCGGCGAAGGGTATTTTTGATGGAAATGGCAGAATTCATAGATTTGTTACTTGAAAAATTCTCAACTCCGATTGAAATATCAACAAGCTGGCAACATCTTCTTAAAATTTCTGTGCAAATATTCACAGAATTGATACAAAATGAATAAGGTTAGGTTGTAGGTACGATAATAAATTCTGATGATTTGAATGAAAAGCCTTTCTCCATTAGATTGTTTGGGGATTTCGAAGGAAAATATGAACAGGTTATAAGTGTTTACAAACTAATCTGCAGGAAAATCGAAGAAAGAACCCATTTTGGTGGGAGAAATATGGCATTCAAGTTGCAGATATAAAATCTTATTCAAATGAGGTCAGTAGGTACTTGAGTATTTCCTAAATGTATCAACCATATTTCAATCGAGAAATATGAACTTTGAGGTGTTTGTAGAGAATAGTAGCAGGCACGTTATTAGCCCAATTTTTTTTCAAACGGCTATATCGTTGTGACAGAGCCGAATTCGGAAAAATGGAAAATGAAAAAAATGTTTCTTTTGGCTCCCAGAATCTGCAGTTAAAATTTATGTACAAGTCAGGGACTCACCCTGTATAAATGTCCAGATGATTCTGAAGATTAATTATTCTGTATCTCATTCGTTATTGAGATGTGAAAATGAATATATCAGTTGATTTTTCTTTCTTGTTGTTTCTCCTTTGGTTTTTCGTTTCAATATTATTACAAAATGCTTCCTCATCCTCTTTTGAGAGAGGAAGAATAAATTTTATTGGAAGAAAAATATGCCCTTCAATATGAATGTTAACTTGTAAACAAATTCAGTATCCCTAAACTTAAACGCACAGAGAGTTCCTGCTTAGGATTTTCATGTGATCTTGCATCATACATAGAATTGTATGGTGCCGTGTTCAACATCTCCTCTGCTCATACTGAAATTAGGAGCGGGAAATATACCAATTTGTTATCTGAGTGTGAAGGGTTATTAGGGTAACAGCCGTTGCTAAGAAAAACCGTTTGCTCGAGCTTCCGAGATTTATTATTTATTTCTTCAACATGATCACTAAAATACAAAAAAAAACAATAAGAAGATAAAATGACGTTAATTTCAATTAACTGAGGATAGAAAGAAAAACTCACAGGAATTGAGGTTGTTAACATTAAAGAAATCTCTTCCTTTATCATCGACCTTCATGTAAAGAAATCTAGCAATTCTATCTGAGAGTATCAGTATCAATAATCCATGATAGAGAAAGAGATTTCGTCAATGTTAAAAACCTGAATTCCTGTGAGTTTTTTTTTCCACCCACTGTTAATTTGAATTAACGTCATTTTATCGTGTCTTCTTAATGTTCCTTTTTGTATTTTAGAGCTCTTGATGAAAAGATAAATAATAAATCTCGATAGCTCGAGCAAAAGGAAAATGAGTTTTTATCAGCAACGGGTGAAATCCCAATAACTCTTTATACTTAGATTGCATGAAAAGCAGCAAATAATACTTCATTTGGATCAATTTGTTTGTTGAAAAAATTGGATTTTAAGGTTGATCATTACCAATCGGCAGTATAATCAATTTATTATTTCTGTTTATATAATATAATATTCGAAGCTAACGTCTATGAATAATATTGAACTAAATCATTTGCAATCGGTATTCTGACAAATTCCCAAGAAGTATTCACTTTAAATTGCATAGAAAATCGGACTAGTAATCTAAAAATATGAGTTCGACTCCCACTCGAAGTGAAAACTTTTCTGGAATTCGAAATTCTTCTGAATACCGATTAAAAATGGAACTCTATTAATCTTATATGATCGGAATCTTTCATTGATCAAAAAATAAAGAAAATACATAATATTATCTGTCAGTTTGTTCAACCTGTATGCATGTTTTGCATGATGGTAATTTTCACCTAAAATATTTCAAATGTTTTTTCAAGTTGGTAGATGTTACATAAAGTATTAATTTTCACATCATATGAACATTTCATTCACATTCAATATTTTTAGATTCATAGAGTTTTTGAACATCGCTAAATGAATTCGGTGTGAAAGTCAGTGAAAATTCTATTCAATCATTTTCCATACACATCTCTAAAAATTTTTCATGCAGACTTCTGACCCTTTGAGAACTGACCCTTGTTCCGTGATACCAATATTACAGCGAAAGGAATTCTAATGAAAGACAAAAAAACACAAAAAAGTTAATACGGAGAGAACAACACACATCTAAAAATCTGCAGTTTTGAGCAATTGTTAGTGTACTTCACCGCAATACAGTGTGAGCATTGAAAATTATGGAATTTTTCCTCTTATAGGTGCAAATGGGGATAACTTCGATGTAAACAATTATTTTTATCACCGATGTCATAGACATATCAGGCATGCACTCAAATAATAAAATGCATAAAATTACTCCATAGGTTCCAACCATACAACCTACAAGGCAAAAATGAAATAAATTGTATCAATGTCTCGACACGTTATTGTGGAATTTTCTCACAGTTTTCCGCGAACTTTGCAGTATTTTCATGCCGCCTATTTTTACGATCGTTGCGCGAATAAAACTGGCAATAAAACGAGCAGGAGATCAGTCCTTTCAATTAGTTTTATTCTCTGCGTTTATGTGTTTGAAGTTTGGAAGGAGCTGTAAAGGAAATCCCATTCTTATTTGTCGTTACTTCCGCTCTAGAGCAAATCATGAATCTCGGTTAGGGATGAAAAACTTTTGTCGAAACATTTCAAATATCGACTGTACTAAACAGCTTTTCATTTTTCACGCTTATCATAACAATGGATTAAATATCATTATTATTCGAATTTCACCCAAATTCATCGATTCCTTTATTTGTTGTAGTCGTTTGAAGTAAGCAACTTATGTGTTTCTTGAAAAAAAAAAGCGAATTCTGTGCAGTGATTAAACACTATTGTTTGAAAAGGAAAACGGCGAAAGAGACAAAAGAAAAGCTCGATAAACATTACGTTGGGGCTGCTCCGTCAGATTACATGGTAAAATATTGGATTGCTGAATTTAAACGCGAACAAGCACTGCGACAATACCATCCATCAACAGGAAGGCCAAAAGAGGTGGTTACTGAAGTAAATATCAAGAAAATTCTCGATATCGTTATGAATGATCGCCGAGTCAAGTTGCGTGAGATTGTTGAAATGGTAAACATATCATATGAATGTGTGTTCAACATTTTGCATGAACATTTGCATATGAAAAAGCTATCGGCAAGATGGGTGGCGCGTTTGCTCACTGTCGAACAAAAACGAGTTTGACAGACCACTTCACAGCGGTGTTTGGACATGATAAAGCGTAATCCTGTTGATTCTAAGCGTCGATTAATAACTTTCGATGAAACGTGGGTCCACCACTACTACACAACTGGTGGAAGTGCTCCGAAGAAGGCGAAGGCAGTGAAATCGGCTGGCAGGGTTATAGCCACTGTATTTTGGGATGCACACGGAATATTGCTCATCGATTATCTTGAAAAAGGGTCCAAAATCACAGGAAAGTGTTATCGTGCATTATTGGATCAATTGAATGATGCAATCAAGAAAAAACGACGACATTCAAAGAAGTAAAAAGTGCTTTTTCTTCAAGACAACGCACCGGTTCACAAAGCATTAGATACGATGATGAAATTACGGGAAGTACACTTCGAATTGGTTGATCATTCACCTTATAGTCAGGATTTAGCTCCTAGTGACTTTTTCCTGTTTCGAAAAAAACTCGGAAAAAAACGGCTCGGAGAAAAAGGTTCATCTCAAACGAAGAAGTGATTACCGAAACTAACGCGTATTTTGAGGGATTCCCGAAATCGTATTATTCAGCTGGTATAAAAAAGTTGGAATATCGTCTTACAGAGTGTGTCGAACGGTAAAAGGAGACTATGTTGAGAATTAAATGGTTCTTCAAAAAAAAAAATTTTTTTCCTACTTAGGTAGCTTCATTATCAATCCGCATTCGTATAGCCATTTGAAATAAAATCGGGCTTATTACGTTCCTGATACAATTCTCTGGAATTGATTCGAAGTTCATATTTCTTGATAGAAATTGAGTTTATACATTTAGGGAATACTCAAGAAGGGGAAAGGGGGGAAAACCGTGTAGCTAAGAAAAATCTGCAATAATTTTTCATTTATTTATGTTCATGATATGATAATATGATATATTGTTTATCCTGATTACTCCTAGGTCTCCTGTGGAGACCCCTCTGAAATTACAAGCTTTGAAGCTTGTAACTTGTGCCGAGTTCGGAGTAAGCAGTTGTGTTCTGTGTAGGCTTTGTTACTGTGTCCTTACGCCACCTTAGGCACAGCACTGACTTATTGGTTGACACTTGACTTATTTATTGTAGCGTCTCAAAAGTACACTCTATACAGGGTCTTTCACGAGGAACCTCACCCATATTTATACGGGAAACTACTGAACGTATTTTCATGAAATTCAGCACTTATAAGTATTTCACGATGCTGATGAAATCTAAAATATTTTCAAGGCATGAGCACCTCCGGTTTTTCCGGAAATGACGTCAACTTCCGTTTTTCAAATTAGAACAACATTTTTTTATTGCAGAAATAGATTCCTTAGAAAATTTCAAGTTATTTTGATGTAACATTTTTCAGTTTTGGTTGGAAAATTCTCTCTGAGCGGGAAAATTCGAAAAAAAAATCTAAAATAGAGCTCCGCTGAAACAAGAATAACTTCGAGGTTTTTGGATGGAAAATTTTCATTTTTGGGATTTTTCAAGATGTAAGATTGATGTGTCCACTTTAAAAATCGAAATCGCGATTCATGATACAGGGGATAAAAAATTGCTTTCAAAGTTAGGGATGACAAAATCGTGAAAAATAAATTTTTTCAAACTAGAACTCCATTTTTTTATGGCAGATATTGAATCTACGTTAAAAAATAATGTGAGTGTATGCATCACACCCTTGCCCTAAAAAGGATATTTTCTGAGTTAATATCCACTTTAGGGCAAGGGTGTGATGCAAACACCCACATTATTTTATAACGTAGATTCAATATCTGCCATAAAAAATGGGGTTCTAGTTTGAAAAAATTGATTTTTCACGATTTTGTCATCCCTAACTTTGAAAGCGATTTTTTCACCCCCTGTATCATGAATCGCGATTTCGATTTTCAAAGTGGATACATCAATCTTACATCTTGAAAAATCCCAAAAATGAAAATATTCCATTCAAAAACCTCGAAGTTATTCTTGTTTCAGCGGAGCTCTATTTTCGATTTTTTTTCGAATTTTCCCGCTCAGAGAGAATTTTCCAACCAAAACTGAAAAATGTTACATCAAAATAACTTGAAATTTTCTAAGGAATCTATTTCTGCAATAAAAAAATGGTGTTCTAATTTGAAAAACGGAAGTTGACGTCATTTCCGGAAAAACCGGAGGTGCTCATGCCTTGAAAATATTTTAGATTTCATCAGCATCGTGAAATACTTATAAGTGCTGAATTTCATGAAAATACGTTCAGTAGTTTCCCGTATAAATATGGGTGAGGTTCCTCGTGAAAGACCCTGTATACCTATGTACGCAGATGACCGTTTCTGGTTCGAGTTAAATTCTTCTCGTGTAGGAACGTGGGAAATCGTATCGGGTGATTGCAGTTTTTCAGCATATGTTTGAATCAGTACCGATTTAGCTCTTGATGAGGTTCCGTCAATTATCGATTTATATTTCGTTGATACCTGAATATCTTCATATTTGAGTTTCGACTTTTAATAAAGTTATTTTTGTGAAGTGTATGCACATTATTATGTGAGTATTCTCATATGGTTGACCGTGTCAATTTTTCTCTCGTTTATTTCTGCAATCACCGGATACGAAAAAAGTCCCCTTTTGTTTTCAGTGCCTCCACGTTATCACAAGGCGTATTCGAACCAGGAAGGGGTCCCATTCTTCCGTTCGGAAAAACTTCCGATTGAATAAAATCATAAATAAACTTTGAACTGAATAAAAATTTTGACGGGATACAGGCAGAGTTTCCAGCCATTGTTCCCTCTCGGCACGTCCGCAACGTTGCCGGTTGTCCTCGACAGGCGGAGGAACCCAGGAATCGACACAAACATCAAAATAGTGAATATATCATTTTCATTTCAAGTTTGGAAAGGACACCTACTGCGAATTTTTCATCTATTCTTTGATTTAAAAATTATTGATTCCTTATTTGAATTTATGCGTATTAGACTCTGTATTATATTCTGTTAGCGGAATCGTAGCGCTACGACACTGCATGCTCAATCGGGTTTCTTTGTGTACAACTGATGTTTTTTCTGATTATTATTAACTGCTGCATCGAATGGACTTATGAACAACTTTAATTGAATTGATTTGAATTTTCGTAATTTTTCAAATCATTCTGCTTTGACATATGATAGAATTTGTTTGAATAAAATTACGTGGCGCCCAAAACATTGGCTCTTTATTTTTTCTGTAGTTTTCAATTAAATTTCACATGAACCCCGCCTAGTGCCACCAGACGAAAAGCTAGCCACCTCAAAATTACGTTAAGAGGTTAGTTACATTATGCCGTAGCATATGATCCAAACAGTGAAATGAGTCAAACTTATTAAAATCCAGTACAAGATGAAAAAATCAACTAAAAGAATTATATTCTATTTTACGGTTATGCTCCAACCCTCGGGGCAGAAACTTATGGCAGAAGGGGCAATACCGGGTACTACGTATTATTCACTATTAGCACACACGAAATAATCTGAATCACCTTCTAACCATCCTGTACATCCTTCGTGTGCCCTGTTATTGCACGTTTCAGTGCATTCCATCCACTTATCATTTTTGGTAGTATGCAATAAATGCAGAAGGTGTCCTCGTCACCTTGTGATTTATCGTCTTCTTCTTCTGAGCTGGACTCTTTAGCTTTTTTTGTCAATTTCTTGTTGTTTTTTGTATCACAATCTTTCTCTTCACCTCTTGTTTTGATTTATTTTGGGTACCAATTCGATATTTCATTTACCTTTTGAAGCAGCCTTTTCCAAAGACATTCCATTCATTATTTTTTCAACCCTATCTTCAAGATTTGATTGAGCAACATCCATCTGGCACAACCGGGCGGTACCCGGTTAAGCCCCACGAGGATTTTCTGGTTGTGCCCCAGAGCTAATATTTTAAATAATGTGCAACAATAAAAAACACATGAGAAAAATTAAACATATACAGTGTTTCATACAGCCAAACAACCTACATATCAAATTATGTATTGGCAATTATCGTAGAATATAGTTAGATCAATCTGTAGGTAGGAATAAATTCAGGTAAAATAAGATTTCGTACCAAAGATTCACGTGGTTCTACACAACACTGATAAATAAACAGACACACCAGTCAGAACTTGTGGAAATATTGGCGTAGATGAGAGATATCAACGTATGCTACGTGAACAGAATTAAACCGACGCAAAGGGGGTAAATTGGGGGTACCCGATTATACCCCGGTACCCGGTTTTGCCCCCCTCTCCCCTACTAACCTCATTGGAATAAAAATGTTGCAAATACTGTAACTTTAACAAAAACAGTTCGTTTCATCCGGCATCCGGTTTAATGTGGATTTTCAACTAAAAAGCCACATTTCTCCCACCAAAATAAGTTCCATCTTCGATTTTTCTGCAGATTAGTTTGTAAGCACTAATAACTTGTTCATATTTTCCTCGAAATTCCCAAACAATCTCCTGAAGAAAGACTTTTCATTCAGATCATAAGAATTCATTATTAAACATCCTAACCTAATCTCTTTCGTAACCATTCTGTGAATATTTGCACAGAAATTTCAAGAAGATGTTGTCAGCTTGCTGATGTTTTCACTGAGGTTAAGGATTTTTTAGAAAACATATTAAACATATCTATGAAATCTGCCGTTTCCATAAGAAATCGACTTCGCCGCGAAATTTCACGACGCATGCGTATAGCGAAAACCGGCAGATTACTTTTAAAGGCGTTGCCAACAATAAACAAACTGTAAACATTATGTGAAGTAGGAAATACATTCAGTGAATCACTGTAATAATGTGATTATCATGTGGAGTGAATTATTATAATATTAACCGTGTAGTGTCGATTTTATGAAATTACAAGAGGATATTGTTTAGATAAAAACATCGGCAAAGATTAAAGGTTATCATTTTATTTTTCATATCTATATTTTCACGTCCTTAGCAATGTATATATAATCAAGAATAATGGGAAGTAGAACAGCCACTGAAACACAACTTCTCAACCGAGCAACGTTTCGTCAATATATTTAGACTTCTTCACAGCTAGAAACAATTGACCATTACAGAATCTGTGGAAAACTTATAGTGGAGACTCACCCTTAGGTAATTGTTGTAGGCTAATGATGTGATGTATAGAACATTGAACACACAGTGTATAAATAAAATCGTAGCCGAATATTTACAATTAAAATAATAAATTGGGGCGGACATGAGATTTGGACATTTAAAATGGAAAATAACCACAACAACAAATGACAACTTCGACTTATCAACAAATGTATGTAGGCGCAATGATAATAGTACAGGTTTAAAGCAAAACAAGGTACACATGTTCATTGTACTCACTCTCTCTCTCTCACAGCCGGCCCCTATTCACCTTGTACAGATTCAAAATGTTAGAATACACAGAATTCAAATTTTGTGCACTTCAGTTCTGTCATTTAAAGTGGACTTATAGTACGAGAGATGATGACCAAAACCATGTTTCATAGCGGCCCGGCTAAAACCGTGTAAAATCGATAGATAAGATGACCCTAGAGCCGACTGGTAAGTAGTAATACTCAGAAGTGTAGCATCTTCGCGGGGGGGCATTTCTGCTGTGTAAAAAAAAATGGTCGACGGTCGTATAACGGCCCGTCTGATATTGAAAATGTACATAGGTTTTGATATTTTATCACTAAAATTTGTGTTTTCAGACATTTTGTGCGTAGCGTTTGACCTGAGTGTCTCTTCAAAAATGTCAAAAATCTGACCTTAGTGACTCATAGCGGCTCGGTTCATTTTTGTTTTGAATCATTCGTATGGATGCCCAAAATACAAAAATACGGTTTTCAGACATTTTGAGTGTCGCCTATAACGAAAAAATGTGCTGGAGTCGCCCGGCAAAAACTCCGGCTACACTAGTAAGAGAAAGGCATATGCGATCTTATCGCAAAGAACAGAGATGAACCAAGTGTGAAGTCAACTTGTCAAAATCATATGGAAGATGTAAACCAATATTTATGTGACCACAGGCTTGCTTTGCCCACAAGTTTGACCACAAGGAGTTGATGCGTTGAATATAATTCATGTAAAACTAATTTCTGAATTAAAGTCATATATTTTTTTATATATTTCATTTGGAATATATCAATTTTGGTTTAGGGACTATAATCAAAAGAATTTCTGTGAAGTATTTCGGAAATTTCTCAAATTATTTTACGGACTTGGATCAGGAATATATTAGAAATAATAATAAAATGATTTGAGTTGAACGTTGAACTAATTCATAATATCTAAATAAATATTATAATGCATATATTTTTGCTGAATAATTAATGTTTTATTGGCCACAAACTACAAAAGTACGTATTATCATTTAATTCTTCCGAATTTTCAATTATTAAATTTGGTAGCTACCTCAATTTCATGTTCAGTGCTAGCATTTCTATAGGATTGCGGCTATTCAGAATTGATTTCTTGTGCTTGAGGAAAGAAACTTGAATTCAGAAACACATTATATAAATGTCTGATAAATATCTGCATGACAAAATTGAACGATACCCCTGAGGTAAATTTACTTCACGTTCATGCAACCGGGCTAAGTACTGCAAATTGAAAAGTTGTCTGATTAGTTGAATGCTACATTCAATTTGTCTGATATCATTTTTTTCCACATCTGGGGAATATATTCAATCATTGACGACGAATTTCAGACAGGTCGCTATGAGTCACTTAGGTCAGATTTCTTGACATTTTCGAAATGCTATAAAAATGTAAGGCGACATGTTTTTTGTCTGAAAATTGATCTTTCCACATCAATTGACACGGCTTAACCTATAAAAATCATTTTCAGAAGGGCCGCTGTAATTTTTTTTTTTAATTTTTTACTTTTTTTTTATTGGTCTCCTGGGTACGCGCTACAATCTTGGTGTCTGAAAACTGTGTTATTGGTATCTTAGGTCTATTATCTAACTACATTCCGGAAATCAGACGGGCCGCTATGAGTCACCCATGCTGTTTTTTTGACATTTTTGAAAATGCGCTCAGATCATACGCTACGCGCAAAATGTCTGAAAATCGCATTTCTGGGTACAGGGTCATATAATCTATCGATTCCGTGCGGTTTTAGCCGAGCCGCTATAAGTCAAAAATCTTGGTCGCCATCTCTCGTACTATTAATATTTTTATAAATCATTTTGCTGATGCACCTCCTATTGTAAATATTTTCATTATCCGGTATACCTTATATTTTGAAAATCAAATGCTCTTCAAAATGATGTCTTGCCAATGCCGTTTTGTCAACTTTATCACAATTCTTCGTCTGACAATCATATCTATGTTGCCTAATTCTATTCTGGAGATACTGCTTCGTCTTTCCTATATTATTCTTATCGCAATTTAGGCAAGGTATCCGGTATATCAAATATCTTTGCAATAAAGGAGTCCTATCTTTTAACTGATGAAATGATTTATTCACTTTTTGTGTGTTATAGAAAACTAATTGAGCCGAAATTTTATTTTTCTTGAACATCAAATTAAGTTTCGATGATAGTGATGGTACAAATGGAAATTCATAATATTTAATAATTCCATTGTTTTCATCCCTATTAGGTGGATGTGCGTGAATGTTATATCCTCCCATGGTCTGTGCTATCATTCTGTTAACAGTGTTAACTAAATCAATGGGGTACCCAGTTGTTGAGTTTCAGTGCCTGACCTATTAAATCATTATTTCCGTGGTGGAACTGGGGACTACTCAGGTTTTTTATTTTATGGATCCAACCCCTTCATTACTGATATTTTTTGTTTGAAATCATGGTTTGAAAAGTAGTTCAGTAATCTCCCAGAACTGGTAGGTTTTCTGTACCAGTAGGTCATAAGGCCTTTGATTGCGTTGCCCATACTCAACTTCTGAATAAGCTTGAATCCTATGGTGTTCGGGACAATCAGTTGAAGTTATTACAAACTTACCTTGAAGACCGTAAACAGAAGGTAACAGTTGAGGTGAACTGTGTTAAGTACACATCTTCCGAACGAACTGTTGGGATGGGAGTGCCCCAGGGAAGTATTTTGGGTCCCCTTCTCTTCATATTGTACATAAATGATTTTCCAGATATCTTGAGCAAATGCGGTTGTACTTCGACTCTTTTTGCAGATGATTCAAACATCATAGTAACGTCTAAAGATCCTCAATTGACTGTTACAATGGGCAGAAAGGCTCTTCAGGTTGCGGATGACTGGTGTGCTGGCAGTAATCTTCTGCTTAATCCCCAGAAAACGGAATGTCTCTTTTTCTCTTCTAAGAGACTACTTGAATCGATTCCAGCTAAGATTTCTTATAAAAATGCTGATATCACAGTAAACACTTCAGAAAATTTCTTAGGATTGCGGTTGGACTTTAGCTTAAAATGGGATGAACAGGTTGCAGTATTAAATGAAAAATTATATTCAGCAATCTATGTATTAAATACAATGAGGCATCAGGTTGACAGAGACACATTATTGACTGTGTATCACGCGAATTTTATGTCGCATGTAGCTTACGGCATCCTTTTCTGAGGAGGCAGCAGCGGAGCCGCGAAGATATTTATTACGCAGAAACTTGCGCTGAGAACCGTCATGGGTATGAAGTATCGGGAATCATGTCGCGGACATTTCAGGTCAAAAGGTTTGCTGACGGTTGCTGGTATCTATATTTTTAGGTGTCTAAAATTTATTATTGAACATCCTAACTTGTTCGGGAAATTCAGAAATCTGAATAACACAAGGCACATTGCTAGATATAATTATCCTCTGCATCGTTTAAGCTACACACAGTACATGTGTCTTAAATTCATTAATGCGATTCCCTCATCTCTGCTGAACCAGGAGGGTGGTAGGTCTCTCTTGAATAGAATCAAGAAATTTTTAATTGATTGTGAACCATACAATACTGAGGAGTTTTTTGTATGGTGCAAGGGTAATCATGGATGATAATGCCAGTATTGAATTTTTGTTTTCTTTTTGACTTGTTGGCCTTTATTGTGTGTACACTATTATCTTGATAATTTCTGTAATGCGATAACTCTGCTAATAAATAAATATTCTATTCTATTCTATTCTAATCACATCTATGCACCATCATATCAAAGAATGGAATTTTCCGGTCTACTTCTTTCTCAACTGTGAACTGCAGTCTGGTGTGAAATGAATGGTAAATGAATAATAGTTCAACTATCTTATCTTCTGGAACCGCCAAAAATATATCATCAACGTAAATCTCCAACACGGGAACAGCAAATGATAATATTTTCAAAAATTCTTCAATAACAAAGTTCATGACGAAATTAGCTAAACAGGGTTATAGCTGGGTGCTGGGTTCGTCATGACTGTTCTATCAAGTTGACCATAAAATTTACCATCAAACGAAAACAACAATTTTGACGAACATTTTCCTTGTTAAGTCAGTACCAGATGATATGTACCTCCACCTCGTCCTAAACATATCCACTGCCAGCATTTTAGGGATATTAGTGAACAATGACATAACATCGAGAGAAACCAATACATATCCATTTGGCAGCGAAACAGTTTCAACATATTCAACAAAACTATGAGTTCTGTTCTGAACACTATGTGCAAATGTAGTTGTCAAAGGTGAAGGAAGATTATGCAAAAACACTGAGAGATTGTATATGGGAGAATTATCACAAGATGCAATGGGTTTGAAACTAAGATTTGTTTTATGCGTCTTTCACAAGCCGTATAGTTTTGGAGCCATTGAGTTGTGTTTTTCCAAACTTTTTGATGTTGTTAAGTCTACAAAACCATCTGCATGGAGCTTGTCAACAAGACAGTGTTAGCATACGATTGCACTTTCGAGGTGGGGTCTTTGTTGATCACCCTGTACATGATTACCTACGTCACTGAGTATGGAGCACATTGAGTCTACATATTCATTTTTGTACATTAGAACAGTAGAGTTGCTCTTATCAGATCTCATAACAAAGATATCTGGATTACTTCTTTTGAAATTCTTAAGCGGCCCCTAGACGGTCAATCATGAATGACAGTCTGACTGAACAATGAGATTGTCAATCCTGCCTTCAATCTTGAAGCCCCTACACATATCATTCAAACTGACAGTCTGATTGAAATGACTTCAGCTCAGTTGAAATTTAAACACCAAATAGTAGGCTTTTAACTATTATTAGTATGTCTCCAAATGAAAAAAGTAAAGATAAGGCTTGTTTGGCCATTATCCTTTCATTTCATTGGGCACCAAGAAGACAAAAAAAACGTCTTTCACTGTGGCATTTGTCTTTATTTCTTTATATATGTTGAGGAATTTTTCCAATGCAACATTTTTTTATATTTATTCATGTAACTGGGATGGGATTATTGGGATTTATTCCACAGTTCGGGGAAAGATTCATATAAACTTATGAACCTTTGAAGGCAGTTTCGATCGTCAACCCTTTGGGGCAACTCAGCGAAATCCTCGTTTAAGTTTTGCGAGCATCCATCCTCTATGAAATAAGACTGAGGAAAAGAATGATAGAATCACTACACCACCATTCCGACTGTCAGTCTCCCCTCCACTCAACGTGATTGAACCTCGGATTTCAAAATATTTGGAAATCCGTCAGTCCATTCGTCATTCCATCAGTATAGACCTTACACCTTCAATCGGAATGTCAATCTTCGCTCTGATTGTCATTCCGAATGATCGTGTAGGGGCCCTATTAGCCATGTCAAATTCTTCGGATTCCGATAATGATTCGTAATAATATTTGCGGCTTGGGATCTTACAGTGTTCTTAATATCGTCCGAGACTGCAATTCCTCGTAAACAATACTCCAAATCCTTCAAAACCCTTGGGATAGAAAACTCATGTTTTAACTCACCAATACCGAAGTTTGGACCCATCGATAAAATATGTGCAATGTCGATGGGAACGTCTAAAGATGTGTGATTATACAGAGTGAGTCTTTGACTTGAACATATATTTTAACTGTAGATTCCTTCCATCAAACGAAACACTTTTTTCCCATATCATTTTTCAAAATTCGGTTTCGTTTGGAAGATACAGGGTGTCGAAAATCCACGAAAAAAACACTTTCCTGTTCATATCTTCGGAACCGTTATTTCAAATAAACTGAATTTTGGTTGATTCTTTACTCTATTTATGGTGCATATTCCACAATCGAAACTTATTCAATATCTCTCCTAGTTCAAAAGTTACAGGGTGGTCGATTCATAAATTCATGCAAAAACACTATCAAATCACTTGAAAAGGATAAACGGTTCAAATTTTCTGAAGAATCAACCATTTTAGAGAAGAATAGTATATTCTGTAACAAGGGCAGAATGAAAATCCGATACGAGTGAATCATTCCGATGGCGAGCCGGAGGCGAGCCTGAGGAATCACGAGTATCGGATTTTCATTCTAACCGAGTAACAGACTATACTTTCTCCACGAATGTTGAAATAAAAGAAATAGAATGTTAAGATGAATTATGACGTTTCGAAAACCGCAACAAATATGACAATCAGAGCGGCTGACACATAGATTTATTCTCTATGTTTTCAAAAGTGTTACGGAATGAATATTCTCACACACTGTGCGAGAATGAAATTCAGTCGAAATACTTAAAAAACTAGGATTATACTCAAGCTCGAGTTGGTTATTGGTGGTAATCTATAAAGGGCGAAAACCAAGGACCAAACTGAACAACAACCGCGGTCATAACTGGTTATTTACTTGAAATCGAAAAGTGTTGTAGAATGAATGAATATTACATATCAAGTGATGGAATACTGACATTCTATGGTCAAATTCGATGTTGGAAGAGCTGTATTCTGTGGCAGTCGTGGAGAAAAGTATTTCTATATTTTTTCAATAAAACGCGTCGTTTTCGAGTTATTCCTAAATGTATACGAAGAAATCTTCTTAACAATATCCTCTTGAAATTTTTAATCGATCTTACACTGTCTTCACATCACATTTATCACCTGTTTGCTTTATTCTCTGCAAGTAAATAAATAAAAAGTTCTTCCGTTAACGATAGGGGACGTTCTGCTTTCTTGAGTTCGCCTATACCATTGTTGAAGAGAAAATCGGCAATCTGGCATCGTCTTCTCTAGAATTCTGTGATATATCACAGAAGAGATGGATTAGATTAGGTCATTGACCTCGAATCAGATGACTTTGATTAATGGAGTTAGGATAGGTTAGTGAGAAATTAATTTTTATAAGATAGTTTCAGGGTATCGAGGCAAATATGAACAAATTATTAGTGTTGAAAACTGATCTTCAGGAAAATCGAAGAAGGAACTTATTTTGGTGTGAGAAATATGGCATTTCAATTGCAGAAATGATGGGACAAAACTTAGCGTTTTTGTTAGGAAATATCGTGTTTGTAACATTCTTATTCAAATAAGGTTAGTGCTTGAGTATGTTTTAAATGTATCACCCAGAATATCTAATAATCACATCAATTTCAATTGAAAAATATGAACTTTGAGGTGTTTGTAGAGAATAATATCAGGCACGCATTTAGCACAATTTTTTTCAAATGGCTATATCTCTTTAACCGAGCCGAATTCGGAAAAATGGAAAATGAAAAAGAGGTATCTTTAGGCCTCAAGAATCTACAGTTAAAATATATGTACAAGTCAAAGACTCACCCTGTACATAAACTTATCTATCACTGGTCCATCCATACGAGTAACCTTTTGTTTCCTCTTCAATCCTTTAATCTTTTCAATATTTGACTTTCGAATCGTTCTGAATATTTTGTCATAATTGTTATGGCATCTCAATTCAAAATCCACGAAAACATCTGATGGAAGTGATTTCCTAGAGTTATACCTAACTCTAACATCAACTAGCCTAACCTGAATCTTCGATAATTGCCAAATGGCAGCATCTATCTCTATATTGATCACCGATCATTTGAAATTATTCAACAATTTGTCAGCCTTTCTCATTATCGGACCACTTGTATCAGTTACAACTTCGTTAAGGCATTCGATATTCTGTGAGATGTGCCTTGGGGTGAGTTTATTACGTCTACACTCTAACAGATATAATAATTTCCTTTTGTACCGTCACTATCATTGAAACCTAATTTGATGTTAAAGAAAAATAAAATTCCGGCTCAGTTAGTTTTCTATAACACACGAAGAGTGAATAAATTATTTCATCAGTAAAATGATAAGACTCCTATATTATGGCAAAGGTAGAATTTGATATACCAGATACCTTGCCTAGATTGCGATAAGAGTAATATAGGACAGACGAAGCAGTATCTCCAGAATAGAATTAGGCAACATAGATATGATTGTCAGACGAAGAATTGTTATAGATGACAAAACGGCATTGGAAGTGGAAGACATCATTTTGAAGAGTTGCACGCATTTGATATTCAAAATGCACGTATACTGGACTATGAAAATATTTGCTATTGGAGGTGCATCAGCGAAATGATTTATATAAATATTAACTCTACTGTAAATGACAGAACTGATACAAAAATTTGGGTTCTGCATATTCTAACATTTTAAATCTGTACAAGGTGAATAGGGGCCGGCTGTGAGAGAGAGAGAGAGTAACATAAACATGTGTACCTTGTTTCGCTTCAAACCTATACTATTATCATTGCGCCTACATACATTTGTTGATAAGTCGAAGTTGTCATTTGTTGTTGTGGTTATTTTCCATTTTAAATGTCCGAATGTCATGTCCGCCCTAATTTATTATTCCAATTGTAAATATTTGACTAAGATTCTATCTATACACTGTGTGTTCAATGTTTTATACATCACATCGGTAGCCTACAACGATTAACTAAAGGGTGAATCTCCACCCCACACAGCACATGTACATCCTATGTACGTCCAATGAACGTTCGTTTTCGATATCCAAAAGATCCATTGTACGTCCGTTACTGTACGTGTACGTAATACGTCCAACGGATGTCCAGTGGAGGCCCATATGGCACCACTTTGGACATGCATTAGATTAGACGTCCTTTGATAACATCCTTTGGACGTACTTATACATTACTTCGGACAACCAATGGACGTCCATTTTTCCTCCAAAAGAGGAACGGTGGACATTCATTGGACGTCACGCTGTAAATGAATGAATTTTCAAAATTTTTGGCATAATCCTTAGCAATTTCAGTACGGAATCTTCAATTTCCTTCACAGAATTATTTGTATATGCCAATGCCTTATCTGCCGCACCTGTGGAGCTCTCGCTAGGTTCCCTGAATGATGTGAACCTAGCGAGAGCTCCATCGTTATCATTCAGAAATTGTCTATGATCCTCATCAACGCAAGATCTTTTTATACTAACTTAATGTCTGCAGAACAAGTTCATCTTAAAACAAAGCGATAGATCGTCATGAGGAAAGACTACCTCATGACCTCACTAATCCGCTGTCGAAGTTACCCGAACGAAGATAGATGGCATAGCTCTCATTTTCTCCTCAGCAAGTAAGAATGTGAGTTTTCACATATGAAACATACAAGCCGGGAGCGTGAGAATTGTTCATAGTAATCGGCATATCCGTAAATAATAATTATTCAACGAGAGTTTATTCCAGAAAGAATTATTCCAAAAGGAAATTAATCAGTAGAATATTCCCAAAAACTTGAGTGGTTGGGGGCTGAAGCCCCCTTGGCTTCGTGCTTGCCTAGAAACCCTAGTTATAAATGTTATTCTTCGAAGAACGCTATTAATATTTGAACATGATACAGAAAATATAATTAAAACAATATAACATCAATAATGTATCTGGATTGGACGTACAATGAATGTTCACTGTTGATGTACAATGGACGTCCAGAAATGTACATTAACTGGACCAACAAAAAGCACCATTCATCAAATTTTATTCGAAGATTGTGTTTGGAAATTCTATTGATTTTCAGTTAGAACAGAAAAAATAGATGAGATTCAAACAGAAAATTCATATATATTTTTGGACATTATAATATGTATGTACAATGGACGTACGTTCGTAACAACCAATGTACGTCAGCAATTGTAAGTACAATGGACATCCATTCAATGTCCAAGGACGTTTAGACTTGAAATGGTCGTAAAATGGACGTCCAATGGATGTCGTGTGCTACTGTGCTGTATGGGACTATAAGTTTTTCACAGATTCTGTAATAGTCAATTGTTTTCTAGCTGTGGAGAAGTCTGAATATATAGACGAAACGGTTAAGAAGTTGTGTCTCACTGGCTGTCCTACTCCTCAGTATCCTCGTTTATATATTTTATTTTTTATTGATTTCAATTTAATACGTGGTTTCTTTCGTTATTCATATCCGAATTTTTCATTTCATCGATATTTAACTTCAATACGGACCGGTAAAAATGAATTTTTCATGACAACTGTGCGTATTAAATGCTCCTTGGTGTTCAATTTTATCTTCCATATTTGTGGAATTTTATTATTGAAATATCTCTACATCAACGTTTTCCATCATTTGAATTCAAGTCTCGACAAAGTTGACAAATATTCTGACAACATTGTTAACTCGTTTAAAGACCAGAGACGGAATAATATTCGATGATATATTTTCAGATGAGCATTCAGATTATTCTCGAAATTAATGATTTTTTCGTTAAATTTTTCCGGGTAGAATTGGAAATAACTCTAAAACGACGCGTTTCATTGAAAGAACTTAGGATTACCTTCAGTTCTTCAATGATTGATTCTTTCGTAAATATGAACCGTTTTTTTTAAGTGGTTTTATGTTGTTTTTTCGTGTATTGATGAGTCGACTACCCTGTAACTTTCATACTAGGAGGGTTTTTGAATAAGTTTCGATTGAGGACTGATGAATAGAGTAGGTACCTAATGAACCAAAATTCAAATCATTCGAAATAACGGTTTCGAAGAGATGGACAATAATGTGTTTTTTTTCATGGATTTTGGACAGCCTGTATCTTTCAAACGAAACGGAATTTTGAAAATGGTATGAAAGAAAGTGTTTCGTTTGATGAGAGGAATCTACAGTTGAAATATATGTACAAGTCAAAGACTCACCCTGTATATGTCAATTAAATAAATATCCCGACATATGAATGATGAATGTCGAAATCAATGAAAAATAAAATGATACTTAGCCCTAAATAGTAAATAATCTGTGGAAAAATTTCTATCTAAACAATATAGTCTCGACACTACACGGTTGATTTCACATCAATTCATAAAATTCATTAAATTTAGCACAATGTTTTTTCGGCAATAAACATTTTATTGAAACCATTCGTAGAAAGTGGCAATACTTTTTATCCAAATGTTTTTCCAATTAGCGGATTGGCCAACGAATTTCGAAAAATCTGTATAATATCACAAGGAATTGAAATCGCATTGCGGAGGCAGAAACGATATGATTGTTTTTATTCATTTTCAGCACATGTTTTCCTTTAGCGGTTTTCCAAAATTATTTATCTTCTACTCGGAGAAAACTATGCCCTTATACATGTGAAACTTACATGATGAAATATCATTTGTTGCATCTAAACCACAAATGCCAGAAATATGTTGATTTCAAATGGACAGAAACCCTGTTCAAAAAATCCCCCCCTCAAAAGATAACACTCCTGTGTGAACTACAAATTGATGATTTCGAATTAATTCAAGAATCGGCCAATCTGCCAACATTGCGATATAGATTCTCAGATGCACGGTGTTCATAAAGGGACCGACCAATTAGCCATAAACAAACCCAGAGAGAATGAAGAGAAACTTGCTAGTAATCTGTTTGAATTTCAGCTCACCTCTTGAGTTATCTCAGCCTCCTCCTCGTAACTGAGCGCTACCACAGCCAGCATTAAGTTTATTAGGTAAAACGAACCGAAAAATACTACAACGGTGAAAAAGCTCACGCTGATGGGTCCACATGACGATAGCACCTGAAAAAAACACACATTGATATAAAAGAAGTACAAAATGCGATATTTCAAAGAATCATAAAGCTGTTACCAGACACATCCAACTTCGGACCCGCCGATCTCGCCCAAATCTACAAACGGAGCGCCAGCAATAAAATGAATAATCTTTTTCATTACACCGCACAGAAAACCCTATCAAAACATGTAGATTTAGAACATCGAAAATGACTCTTTTCCGTGCGGCCGCACCGCAAAAAGTTTTACGGTGCGCTAAGGCATAGATGCATCCCATGATTCCTATGCAGAGACACAGAGCAACGATTGCGTGACAGTAGATGTCAGTGTTTTGAATAATTATTCTTTCTCAATATCGAAATGCTTTCTGCTGGAAATGTTTCCCGTGTTATTGTTTTCAGAGAGGTGTAATGAAAAATATCGTTCATTACACGTCCTGAAAGGCTTTTTCCGTGCTTGCACGAGTTCCCGTGTTCGGCTCCGCCTCACACGGGAACACATCGCGCGCGCACGGAAAAAGCTCAATTTCTGGACTAGTAATGAAATATACTATTGCAATTTCCCGCATTGAGTGACAGATACGCAGCGAAATTTGCCTGTGTCCTGCTTGGAGGTTCAATTAATAATAAACCCATAAATTCAGAAGGAAATATTCTTTTCAACAACACATCGCGAAAATTAGGGGAAATTGAGATGGAACGATATGAGTAGTCCTGTTTCTTTTTCGATATCACACACTGTATCTGAACTTTCAGCACGAAATACAAACTCATTCGCAACCTTAACCAATTCTCATTATCTATTGGAAGTTGGAACAGTGGATTCGAACAATTTGGCGATTCGGAAATAGGTAGCCATAGATAATTTTGAATTCTTCCAGAATTTCACTTCTGCGATCGATCGTTCATAATAATGGGAGATAATCAAGACAAGGGCTTGAATAATATGGATTTTTTTCAACCATGCCAACGTTTAATTCAATACATATTCCAAATCTTTCAGGTTCGGGAAGAAATTTTGTTTTTCATTATGAAGTCGATACAATAGTTCACAAAAAGGAATATAACACAATAGTTATAGTTTATAGTGAAAAGGTTTTACAGTCCACTGCTGTCCTCATCGCGCCTCCAGTTCCAGAGATTTGATGAAATCCAGTGTCTGGGACGGCTTCTTGTCCCAAGCACTCTTACCTTTGGTGAATAGGAGTTTCTTCCTCCTCCCCACAGAATCTACACTCGTCAGTGTTCGATAAACCCATTCTCAACAGATGTTTCTTTAGGCGACAATGTCCTGTGAGAAAGCCAGTGAGTAAGTAAAGTTGGTTTTTACTGAGTACCAGTGGGTGGCGTTTCTCCGTTCTTTCTGGTAAGTGAATTGTCCTCTTCATTTCCCACGATTCTCGAATGAACGCGAACCCAGATTGAAAAGACCTTATTGTTTTCGCCTACCTCATTGAGTTTGTTCAGGAACTCCCAAATCAGCTTTGAATCAATGACAGTAGCTCAGTGCTTTAATGGCAGCTTGACTATCTGTATGAATAGCGATATCGCACTTCTGATAGTTTCTTTCTAGATTTATATCTAGACATCTCCCGATTGCAAGTATTTCCGTTTGAAGGACGCTTGTAGGCCTAACGATAGTGCACATTTGGTACTTTTCCCGTAAATCCCAGCGCCACCTTCTGTAACGGTTTTGAAACAACCTGGATACTATTTCATTTTATTTTATTTGAGAATTCAGTTCGTGTATTCCCTTTCCCAATCCTGTCTTCTGCTTAGCATTATATTGAAGTTTTTTTCAATGCCTACTTTCTTGATAATTACATCACTAGGAAGTTTTGCAAATGAGATGCAGTGATTCAGGGAGGACCGAACTCTCTGACTCATGATTCTCTCATTGCCTGTTCCTTCTATAGATATTCTGAGGATGGCCTCCATATAATTTTGTAAATCCTATCGGTTACTCGTCAAAAACTAGCTAAAGCGTGCCAAATATATCTTGTCTTTAAAATCAGTAGTTCCGACGTTATCGAATAAAATTCGAATTTCACCACTAGAGCCTGGTTTAGCGCTTTCAAATTCATTGGTATGCTCGTCTTTTTTGAAAGTAGGCTATGTTAGCAATTGTCATTCTCACTTATTTTTTTCGATCAAGCACTATAGAAATATTCAATAATAATTGCGGCAAATGTGAGAAGAAAACAAAGCAGATAATGAATGATGACCAAATGAAAAAATATTAGTTTGAAAACATCACAACAATTTTCATAACGAAAACTTTGACAGAAATTTAATGATAACACTAATTTGTGACAATCTTCTTGTCAGAAAATTTTATAATCAGGCTATAACTCAACAATCGTTTGAAGAGGTTGCGCATGTCATGCATCGAAACAGTGCAGAATTGAACTGAGAATTCAAATGTGTATAAATAAATATACAGGGTATTATATTCGAAAGAACGAAGTTTACATTCGTTTCCGGTAGAACCGGAAGTATATTCCGCTTGAGGATATTTTACAATTGGCTGAAGGACTTAGATCGATGGCCATCTGATTGCATCAATAAAAAACAGTTATCTATCTATTTATCTATTTTACAATTTAAGTACATGTACTCTTGAATACGTCTAATAAAACACTCAAAAAAACACCCAGCAATCGATAAAATACTCCTTGCATATTCGTTGTGCGTCCAGGCTGATTTTAAATTTGAATTTTTTTTTTGATAAAACAATAAAAATTACACATTGTAACACTCTAGCTTGTCTCTACTAGAAACTATATTGACGATAGAAGCATAATTCGAGGGCGTCATATCAGAAGGGCGTAAAAGCCATCATGGTCGTTCTTGAGATTTTTGGGCGAATTTGTTTAGTTGATCCATCCGCTCGATATATCAGGGCTATGGTTCAGAGCTGTGCCAAAGCATTGTGCTTTGTGCTCGTGAAAGCACTCGAAGCCCTTTTGTGCTCCCGAGCACTATGCTCCCAAGCACTTTTCAAAAGCAGTGCTTAGTGCTTAGTAATTGGAGTGCTTCGTCCAAAGACTTAGTGCTTAGTAATCCCAAAAGTGCTCGGGAGCACTTTTGGGATTACTAAGCACTAAGCCCTGAGCCAATGTTGTACGAATTTGTTTTTACATCAATAAAATATTAAATCAACATTTCCTTACATGACAGTTAAATCCCAAAACTGTTTGGATTACAATTACAGACAGATGATAATGAGTAAACTTGATCAATATGAAAGGAAAATTGAAGGGCCCATGTGTATTTTGTAAAATGGTAATTTGTGCGTTGACAACTTATTAATATCAATAGAAAAAACAAAAGCCAATATTCTGATTTTTTTTCGTTTTCATCTGACCAAAGATTCTTATACATATAGACAAAATCAAAACGTTACATAGTTCATTGAGTTCTAATTTTGATACTTCTTCGTTATTTGTCACCGCGCGCAAAAATGTTTTGCAACTGGTTTGCTCCTGACAAATCAGTGCAAGAATTGACAGAGGAACATTTCCATTTTTCCTTGAATTTTTTATGTAATTTTGTTTCAAGGACTGGGCGTTTTCAGAAAAAAAGTAAACTCGAAAAATTCAGTATATTTATGAATATAATCAAACAGAGAGATCCAGGAGCGAATAGCATTTTTCTCTTTCATTACCAATAAGAATGTATTACATATTATATTGAATCGAATTCAAATTTTTTAATATCACATACACCTATGCCAACAACTTTTTTTCCGATTAAAATAACCTCACTTTCAATATTCTCTAAAAAAAAGTGCTTAGGGCTTAGTGCTCGAAATGTCGAATTACTTTCACAAAGTGCTTAGTATTCGCGAGCCTTTTGTGAAAATAAGTGCTTTGTGCTCGAGACTCGGGAGCCTTTTTATTCAAGTGCTTAGTGCTCGAAGCACTTTTCTTCAGTGCTCGTCACAGCTCTGCTATGGTTTCATAAAAATTTACACCATTTTTTAGGTATTTGAACTTTGGTGTATGAACCATTTTTTTCAAACCGTAATATCATGAAGGCGTATGGTTTTTACGTCTCCTGTAAAATTCACTGTATGGCTCTTACGCCCTTCTGATATGACGCCCTCGAATTATGTGTTCACATAAGGATGTAATAAATTGAAATATTTTGGTTGTCCAGTGTAGACTTCTGAAATTGATATTCAGGGGTCTGAAAATTATTGTAAATAAGTGCTTATCGGCATGGTATATAGAACAGGATGTTGGCGAGACGGTAACGATTGAAATTATTGATCTTCGGTTCAAGTTTCTCATAGGACTCAGACGATATCAGGAAATCGTTCCACGAAATCGGTTGCACTAAATGCGTACGAAAGCAAAAAAATCCTAGGCTAAAATTGTGGGTTTGCAACGTGGCAGTGCCAAAAACTTTCATGGAAAACTGCGTCATCCTTTCAGAACTCACCTACGGGAGGTGGGAAGAAGAAAAATCTTCAATTTGATTGGTTTGTAAAAACGAAAAAGAAAAATCTTCAATCTGATTAGTTTTCAAAGAAAACGAGGAAGGAAATCTTCAATTCGATTTGGGGACGAAAAAGAGTAGTAACTGGGGAAGCCTTAAACGAGAAGGTTCACAGTTGGCCCGGGAGACGGTTCGGAAATTAAGGGTAGCTGGAGAAGCCTTAAACGGGAAGGTTTTGAGTTGACTCGAGAACAGAGATAGGGTAACTCATATTTTTTGGTTTTTTTAGAAGGACGGTCTCAAGCGGGGACAGAAAAGTGTTGAGTCGAAAGTAAAAGGTCTCATATTGTTTTAATTACTTAGAATTATTTATATTGCATTCCGCCGGTAAAACGGGAGTGAGATTAATCTGCGAACAGCGAGAAAGTGACGTGTTTTTGTGTTTCTTTTGTTTTTCAAGATATTTTTATCATCCTTAGGATTATCTGCACGAGGAAAAGGTCAGATATTTTTGTTAATGCTCAGCTTGGTTGAGTATTGGAAGAAAGCTGCATGCAAGGCCAGATATCTTTCAGAGTTCAGAGTCCCGAAATCTACCACAAGCCTGTCTGAATTGAACTATTTTTGAGATCTCTCTTAATTATTTGAAAATCTGGGTTGTATCAATTGTGAAATCACCCCATCTTTATGGTTTTGGGTTGTTTTAACAAACTTTTAATTTTTGATAATTCGATTTTGCTTTAAGAGGGGCCTATACCGTTCTGACGTTCAGTTCAAAACGCGATTCGGTATTACTCACGATAGAGACTACCGATTTATATGGTGTTTTCACTGTTATTCAATTTGAAGAGTTCTTCAAGTTGGAAAGTTCATAATTTTTTTTTTCGTCGAGTGAAAAAAAAAATAAAATTTTTTTTCCCTTCTTAGTGACTTTATATGCATAATTCTAACTTTCCAACCTAGACTATTTTTTTTTATGAATTCCAACGAAAAATTTAACACAAAAAGTTTTCTCCAATCGCTCAAAAACCGATTTCAGTAAAATTAAAATCAAACGATCGCAAAGTGCTGCCACCTAATCGACGAACTTGGCTATTTCCATCTTCAACTGATCGTTCCATCTATCTGGCAATACTGCACATTTTAGGTTGCACTTTGGGGTTTTCGGTAAATCCCAGTGGCAAATATTTATTGTAAGGCGTCTGTTATCAGTGAAAAGTAAAAGTGTAAAAACATGTTCTTTATTACTTCTGTTGGACCGGCAAGCCGAAAGCAAATTCGTTCGGTCCCTACGTTTTTAGATCTTGTGACGAGAGACGAGGGTCGTGAATTTTCACTTGATTTTTTTTTCTTGTGATTTGAAGTGTTGTGTTATTTGTTTCAATTACTTTGAAGATGAGTAGGAAATTTAGTGATAAACGCAAAAATCTTTGCGCACATTTGTTATGTGATGTTTATCCTACATAAAATTTTTTTACATGACAAGCTATGATGGGATCAGAAAATTCTCGAGATCTTCTAGAATTTCATACAATCCTTCCTCCTTCTTGAATTACCTTATCGTTTCAATTTTATAAAATAATGATATTTTCTGATCCATGATCTGAGTTCATGAAAAAACTCATTCAATTTCAAAAACTTTCCGAAATTCTTGATATTATAGTCACTAACATCAAAAAAAGCTATTTTAAATGAATTACATATATCAAAAAAATATATGACTATAATCCAGTTCGAGTGCCTATTAGACCTTCCTGGAGAACTGGACATATTAGAAATCTGAGAATTGAGATCATATTGTTCGAAATTTTCTACTGAGCTAAAATATTTTTGGAGCCTGAGCGCTCTTGGTTATACAACAAGTGAAAAAAAATAGATTTGTTGAAAAGATTTTTTTTCAATTTTTTCCTTTGTTAAGTATTCAATTCTGAATAAGTACATTTCTGTTAAAACCATAGTTTTCAAAATATCGAGAAAAAACCGGAATAGTCAGTATAATGTTCATTTTTCTTATTCTCAATATCCTCAACGTAAACAGTCCTCATAACATCAGAGTAGAAGAATGTGGAAAGGCCATGCATCTTGTGAAGTTCAGAATAATCATCACAGGGTGTTTCAAATTTTGTGTCGAAAACTATGATCGAAAATTGGCCATAACTTATATTTTTCAAATTAGAACCATATTCTTTATGATTGCGTTGTATTCTGCAAAGAAAAATTATGATTTTACTCCAATAAAATAAAATGAAAAAAACTTAGAGAACTATCATTTTTTTCGCACGATTAAACGCAATCATAAAAAATAGAGTATGTATATACAATTCCTCTGATACAGCATCTCATACAAAAAAAAAATTTATTTTAGGTTTTGAGTCTCGATCAAATTTTTTTTTTACTGTAGATGTGGATGATTTTTTCCGAATCTAATTTACAACCAAAACAGAAATTCGCAATAAATTCGTACAACCAAGAAGGTGATATATTCTTATTTTGTTCCCTCACATCTGCCAACACAGGTAACATCCTTGTCTGTCGTCCTTTCTTCAGCTAAAATCAATATTATAGACCGCAACCCTGAAAGTGGGCATTCCCTCTGTTGTAGGTAATTCCCAACTATTTATTTCCATCTGGCAAAACGTCTACCTCCTATGAATTTACAGTGTTGTCAGCAGTTTCGTAAATAATTCCACTTCATTCGTGAATATACGAGGGCATTCGACAACTTCCGCCCTCCCCTAGGTAAAGGCTGTACGTAACAGAAATCTCGCATGTTGAAGAAAAGGGCGGTAAATACGAGGAATGTCTGAGATATCTTCGGACGTACTGAAAATCGACGATTTCTTAGGGGAGGTGAGGGGTGAGAAGAAGGCAGACTTTGACGGACGCTAAGAAAGCTGGGCACTATAAACCCCTCTTAATGATTGGAATTTGTACTTATGATTTGATTTGGTTTCAATGATTTGAATTTGTTTTGCAATTTTAAATTGATGTAATAAGTTGATTTGATTTTGTTGAGTTCATTTGATTTGAGGAATTGATCGAATATTTTGATAATTTAGTTGTTGACGTGATTGGGTTATAAAAAGCGTGTGTAAAATTGTTTATTTCGCTCTGGTCCTAATATACGTCTTAAATTAAAATTCGACATTATGTCGAAATTTTTCGTGTCCCCAGATCACCATGTAGTCCCAGTATATGCAATATGGTGATGGATTATATAATTAATAAGGCTTTAAAAGACAACAAAAAAGAAAGCAGAATACATTGGATAAGGTATTACGTTGACGATACATTTTTAATAGTACATAAAAAAGAACGTTGAACTATTCAACAGATTACACCAAAAAATAAAATTCACGAAGGAACAAGAAAGTGACAACAAAATACCATTCCTAGACTTGATGTTAATTAGAAACAATAATAAAGTTATGACAAATCTATACAGCAAACCTACAAGATCTAATAGGTTATTGAACTTCAAGTCTAGTTGTCCTCTCTCACAAAAGATATCTATAATAAACAATATAAAATACCGGATAATCAATCTCAGTGATGAAATATTTCATAGAGAGAACTTTCTGAAGGCAGAAGAGGTGTTGATACAAAACAATTACCCTAGGCATCTCATTCGAAAAATATTTTATACAACTAAAGAAGAGAAAAATATACAAGTTGGGAATGAGGACATATATTTCAAATTTCCTTGTGTAGGTGTTGTAGACAAAAAAATGAGGACAGTTTTCAAGAAACATAACAAACATCGGACGATATAGTATAAAAAACAACAGAAGACTTTTATATACTGGACTGAAGACACAGACAATTACAGCAGACAGATCTAATGTAGTATACCAAATATCTTGTGCCAACTGCCCTAGTATATACAGGGTGAGTCTTTGACTTGTACATATATTTTAACTGTAGATTCCCCTCATCAAACGAAACACTTTTTTTCCATACCATTTTTCAAAATTCGGTTTCGTTTGTAGGATACAGGGTGTCGAAAATCCACGAAAAAAACACTTTCCTGTTCATATCTCCGGAACCGTTATTTCAAATGAACTGAATTTTGGTTCAATTCGTTACTCTATTCATGGTGCATATTCCTCAATTGAAACTTATTCAATATCTCCCCTTGTTTAAAAGTTACAGGGTGGTCGACTCATAAATTCATGCAAAAACAGTATCAAATCACTTGAAAAGGATAAACGGATCATATCTTCGAAAGAATCAACCATTTTAGAGAATGAAAGTATTGCTATATTTTTTCAATAAAACGCGTCGTTTTCGAGTTATTCCTAAATGTATACGAAGAAATTTGAGGAAAAAATCATGAATTTCATAAAAAATCTGAATACTTCCCTGGATTAAATATCATCGAATATTGTTTCTTCTCTGGCCTCTTAACAAATTAACAATGTTGTCAATTTTTATCAACTGAATTCCGAGAAGCATGAAATTATACAGTTTATTAGGAGTTTCTATTGAAAATTTATTGATACCCGTCCTTCAGGAAAATCTATCTTCTTAACAATATCCTCTTGCAATTTTTAATCGACCCTACACTGTTTTCACATCACATTCATCACCTGTTTGCTTTATTCGGTTATAGGTTATAGGTTAGGTCATTGACCTCGAATCATATGACTTTGATTAATGGAGTTAGGATAGGTTAGTGAGAAACTAATTTTTATAAGATAGAAATATGAACAAATTATTAGTGTTTACAAACTAATCTTCAGGAAAATCGAAGAAGGAACTTATTTTGGTGTGAGAAATATGGCATTTCAATTGCAGAAATTATGGAACAAAACTTAGCGTATTTGCTAGGAAATATCGTGTTTGTAACATTCTTATTCAAATAAGGTTAGTGCTTGAGTATTTTCTAAATGTATCACCCAGAATATCTGATAATCACATCAATTTCAATTGAAAAATATGAACTTTGAGGTGTTTGTAGAGAATAATATCAGGCACGCATTTAGCACAATTTTTTTTTCAAATGGCTATATCTCTTTAACAGAGCCGAATTCGGAAAAATGGAAAATGAAAAAAAGGCTTCTTTAGGCCTCAAGAATCTACAGTTAAAATATATGTACAAGTCAAAGACTCAGACCAGGGCCAAACAACATGCTAATGATGTAAAAAACAAATCAAAGAAGACTGCCCTTGCTAAACATGCCAAAGACAACAACCATACATTCGATTTTGAAAATATCAAAATATTATAATTATTCTGTTTTGGAGACGCTATGTCGACGATATTTTTTGCGTCTTTCTGGGGAACCAATCTGACCTCATTACGTTCCTAGACTTCATCAACACACTTCATCCTAGAATTACCTTCACCTTTGAGATGCAGACGAACGGCACCCTTCCGTTTCTGGACTTACTTTTACGCTTAAGAGATGATAAGATCGAGTTCTCCATCTATAGGAAGCCCACAACAACAGATCATGTGATCCCCTTCTCGTCAAATCATCCACTCCAGCACAAGCTTGCCGCGTTCCTTTCCTTCTTCCATAGACTTCTGACAACCCTGTTGTCCCCTGAAGATTATGAAACGGAATAGAACATCATTCTGCAGATAGCACATAATAATGGCTTCCTCATGAATTTAGTGCAGAACACCTTTCACAGGATTTCCCAGAAGGTCATAATTGGACGTAGCACTAATTTAACCCCTATAACAGATGAGAACATCACTTTCAGGAGCATCCCATACATTCCTGGTGTTTCTGAAAGGATTCAAAAACACTTGAGGCAATTCAATATTAAAATATCTTTCAAAGTTGAGAACTCTCTCAAGTCGATCTTTTCCAGGGGTAAGGATGAAGTTGATCCGATCAAAAAAAAATGGGAGTCTAACAACTATATTGTTCATGTTGAAGTTTCTACATAGGCCGATCCTTTAGAAGAATCAATACAAGAATCGATGAACACTTCAGAGCCATTAGAACCAACAACCCCAACAAATCCACTTTCGCAGAGCACATCCTCTCGAACTCCGGCCACGTTCCCTCGTTGGAGCCCTGCATCCTGTCTCTCCCTCATACAAGAAGTTTATGCGACAGTTTGGAAAAGATACACATTACAAAGGCAAAACACAACACCCCAAGTAACCTTCTGAACACCCAGCAAGAATTCCCTGAACCCGGTCATTTCTGCGGTTTCTGTATTTTCTGTTCGATCTGTCTGCTTTCTTGATAATGTGAAATATTTATGTTTATCGTTCACTATCGGCGAATAATTGTGTTCAAAAGTTCCTAACATGTAAGTTATTATTTTTTCAAATTCTATTTACAATTAACTGTTATTGTATGTTAATTGTCATTTGAACTTCATACTTGTTTTCTCTCTTTCGAATATTTTTCTGTTGTTGTCTTTTGTTGTTTTTGTGACCGTTTTCGTACACATTTGTATTTTGTCTGCAGATGCCTGAAGATGACCCTATTTTTGAGAGGGTCGAAACATATGTAGCAGTTCTAATAAAACTTTTTGGAGCAGACACGAAAGTTTCCTTTTTATATCTGAAAACCTCCAATGAATAAGATGGATAACATATCTAATCAAAATATTAGATTCAGAACAAAACAAACTAAAACGTGAAATACTAGAAGTATTGAGGATACAAATGAATAAAAACAGCTGCAATTTTAGAACAGACACAGCAAACCTCAATAACATATATAAGATAATTCTACATGAATGATCACTGACGAACGCGACAAATACCCAAACAAAAATGGAACACAGACAAACACGGAACAATATGACTATGACAGACATGTAATATAATGATGACACTTGACACTACAAGGACCGAAACAAATATAAATAATTTCGACAAGACTGTTCAAAGAAGTGAATTTTGAGATCGATGAGAATTTTGAATGAAAGAGTATTGTTTTTCTGATTCTCAAGTGAAGTAAGTACCAATGTTAACACGTAAATAATTTTAATTGTTTAGTCTGTAAATTTGTAATGTACAATATTTTATTTAAATGTAATTTTCAGCCTCTGAAGATGCCCACATTTTGGGCGAAATGTCAGGTAAACTAAAATTAAATAAAAACAATTTTACTCTTGTTTTTGTCCTAGTGACCCACAAATTTATTGGATAATTTAAATTCGACAGTTTCATTTACCATCCCTCTCCCTGGAGAATTATTAGACACTAAGTCTCGACCCAAATTCGTTTGGCCGTACCCAGACTTTTTTCCTTCACGGAGAAAGATCTTCAAAATTTAAAATAAATAAAAGCCGCTCTCCCGTCGAATCACAAAGGGGGTGCTTTTTACAAGGATATGTGAACTCATATGCCACATTCTACGATATCGATCTGACGAAACTTACCATATTATAAACGTTCTCCCAGTAATCGAGTGTGATCAACTGAAAGGTGGTCAGCATGGACCACAGGAAGTTATCGAAACTGGTGTAGCCATGATTCGGATTCTCGCCGACACAAAGGCAGGTGTGAGTGGATGGGCAGTGTCTGCTTCCGGTCACATTTCCGCACAGCAGTGGATCGTCCGTTCCCGGTCGGATCAACCAATTGCTCGGGTCGTTCGTCCAGCTGGAAATTCAATCATAAATAATTACAATTCAATGGGAAAATGGCGTGATTGTCTTTGTCGATTAGGCTACGTTCATACCGGATTAGAAAGGAATGCCGATATATAGAGCATGGAAAACGGTTAACGAGTCGACAGATTTTCACGATATTTTTTCATGGAAAAAGAAAAAAGCTCTAACGCTTCAGGCACATCTGGAACCCATAAATACCGAATTTCAATTCCTGAAGTCATACCGAATGTTCACAACATACCACACTTTTGTGTGGCTCTATTGAGAAGCTTGTTCAAAACTAAAATTCAATAATCAAAAAGGTTCACTTCCGTTAGAGAAATAAAATAATGAGAGGAAGTGGACTAGTGGAGATCTTATTCGAAAGTAAACCGCTAGGACGGCATAACAAGCCAGAAACCGATCTGTCACTACTGTTCTTCGATGGCAAGGCCCGTATTCTCGACAAGTGATCTTTCGGTGCGTATACGTTTTCTGTATTGTATTTATGTATACTAAACGTATACGCACCGAAAGATTACTTGTCGAGAATACGGGCCCAGCTCGATCCTAGCGGATTACGTCTGAATGGGATCTCCACTAGAGATCCCAGTTGCAGTTGCCTTCTGCTTCTTCAGGCCTACAATTTATTCAAAACATAAGAATACACAGAGAAATATGATATTAACAAATTTTTTCACCGAATAAGTTCAAGAAAGCACTCTACATGACATTCGGTGTAACAATTTTACATAATCATTTTACTTACATCCCAACATAGTCTGAGAAAATAGAAAACATAATAAAGCCATACCCCAATATAAAGATTGCACACAAACCATTCATACAGGTTAATCAATTATTTTCAAGATTGAAGGCAATAGTCCCGAAAAATCAAAGATCACATGCAACCAATGTAATGGAGTGTACAGGGTGGGCAAAATTGGTGCTACATGAACTAAAACTTTTTAACCCGAGGAGATAGAGAAAAATGAATAGCACCTTATAGTCCTATTTTTTCGAGAAACTGATAATGCCATCAACTGCATTCCTCTATCTTCTTTTGTTCCCGAGTTATAGGCCAAAATTGAAATTTGTGCGATTTCAACTTTAGTCATTATCTCCGTTTCTGTTTATGCTAGGATGTTGAAATAAAAACATTATACAGGCACTTTTCTGATAGCAATCCAGTGGCGTACTCTGATTTTTTATAAAAGGTTCATTTGCTGAGTTATAACATAAAGTTATGTTTTTTCTTATGGAAACAGTAGTTTGAAATGTTTGAAATCGCCATTTTTTTCCCGTTTCAGAAACGTATCATATGCTATACATTGCCCTCAGATTCGTTAAGATATTATGAAAAATATGGTTTGTATATGGAATTCGAATTATTGAGTAGGCTGAATCATAGAATTATGTGTCTCTACGCATGGTGTAATTATTATTTCACGATTGAATACTTGATGGTGCGATCTCTGTTTGAAACAACAGCTGTCAGTTATTAGAATTTGAAGTCATCGTTGGCGGCATTATGGAGATATTCCAAAATTACGAAAAATATGATATGTTGAAATGTTTCATTTTAGCGAATGAAAATAGTGGGGCAGCAACTGATTGCTGTGAAATAATATTTAAACAATGCGTAGAGACACATAATTCTATGATTCAGCCTACTCAGTAATTCGAATTCCATATACAAACTATATTTTTCATAATATCTTCACAAATCTGAGGGCGATGTATAACATATGATACATCTCATTTCAAACTACTGTTTCCATTAGAAAAAACACAACTTTATGTTATAACTCAGCAAATGAACCTTTTATAAGAAATCAGAGTACGCCACTGGATTGCTATCAGAAAAGTGCCTGTATAATGTTTTTATTTCAACATCCTAGCATAAACAGAAACGGAGATAATAACCAAAGTTGAAATCGCCCAAATTCCAATTTTGGCCTATAACTCGGAAACAAAAGAAGCTAGAGGAATGCAGTTGATGGCATTATCAGTTTCTCGAAAAAAGAGGACTATAAGGTGCCATTCATTTTTCTCTATCTCCTCGGGTTAAAAAGTTTTAGTTCATGTAGCATCAATTTTGCCCACCCTGTACATAGGACAAACGGAACAAAATCTGAACAATAGGATAAAAGGACACAAATATTATAAAACCCAAACAGCCCTTTACAAGCATACAGTAGAAAACAACCACAGTTTCAATTTCGAAAATACAAGGATATTAGACAGGGAAAAAAAATGAAAAAAAAAACAGAGAATTTTTGGAAATGATTTGCATGAAGCGAAATCCCAACTCTATCAACGACAGAGCAGATATAAATGGTCTGAACAAAATATATTCAACGATTATAAAGAAGACAGCAGAGAACAACAACCGAAGAAAAAGAAGAACGTGACAATTCAATGACTTAGCGCCACATTATATTACAGAATGAAGACACATGCACTATAGGCAGAAGTATTTGAAATTGTTTGAATAAAGGTAACAGATCTCTATCTCGAAGAATTGTATACAGGGTTGGGATGAAGTTTGGCACCAAATTAATATCTTTAAAACGAAACGGGCGATATTTTTGAAATTTGGCAGCTGAGTGTAATGGACCACAATGCATCTGATGAGCATATTTTCATCGATGAGATACTTCCGGTTCAACGTTTTAAAGATATTAATTTGGTGCCAAACTTTATCCCAACCCTGTATATAACTGTGTTTTGAAGGTTTATCTTAGATTGAGAAAGAGCCCGAACCCGAAACGTCTTATATTTGACTTTGAATAAATTAGGTTCAGAAAATTCCAGATGATCAATTAATTTAACAAAACAATAAACTGGTGGAATAAATAAATCAACAAACAAAATTTTATATCCTACAATCATCTACGAACAATCTATATACTATTTTCTCGTAACTTGAGAACCATCAAAAGAGCATCAGTCTCATTCAAGGATGGAAAAGTAAACACAACTCAATGGCATATGGTGACAAAACTACTGAACATAAAAACAACAACAATTTGACAATTCATGATATCAACAATTACAATTTTTTCAGTCGATGTTAAAAAACTACACAATTATATTACTTGTTTTATTCTATTTTCATTTTTATATTCTTCCTTTTGTATTTATCAATTTTGAATTCTGTTCTCCTCTTTTCCTTTCTTTTTTCATTGAAGTTTTTTTTTGTCCAATTGACCATATTCATCAGCTATCGGTTGCAGCTTTTTGAGCGTCTTCGGGTTGGTACCAATGTGTCATCAATGTCAATGTGCAGTGTCAAACCTCATTAATGTCAATTGTCTTTGATTGTTTACAATTTTTGAAGTTTTGAACGTGCTATTTATTTTGAATTTTGATAGACCAAAAACAATTTTCGGTAAAAATGGACGCTAAAAAGGTGTAAGTACATCTTGTGTGCACCTAAATTTTATAAAGAATATAATGAAACCTAAATGTTAATGAATTGGCGGGCTCATTTCAAATCAGTAATGACATATCATTATTATTGTTGCCAACCCAAGAACGCTCAAAAAGCTGCCACCGATAGCTGATGAATATGGTCAATTATATCTCATATTCATAAATATATTTCAATATTCAATGTCCTTCACTTGTAGGTATACATCCACAATTAATCTCAGTTAACAAGATTTTCATATTTTACAATGATGGATTATAACGTTTAGCCTTGTTCTATAGTTCATGGAACCAGACAAACTTATACCATCTGTAAAATATTTCTTCTTGTAAAATTTCTCTCTCTTTCATAAACATCTACACTATCAAAATCAATTATATGGTCTTCATTAAAGCAATGAGAACAAAGAGCTGTTTTTTCCTTTTTTTAACATCCTTCAAATCATATTTATGTTGACTTATCCTTTTACTGTCTGGTCTGATCGATATATGTTTGGCTACATCCTGAACAAGAGATCATGCAGGGTGTATTTTAAGGTGAGGCGTTTATTTTGACAGATGGTAGAACTCACCAAAATAAGTCATTTCACCAAAAGTTTCGAGAAAATGAACCTGAAATATTCTCTAGTTACTAGGTGGATTTGGAAATTCTTCAGTCTGAACCTGCTCCTTTGCCTGCTCCTCCGTAGATATCATAATCTTTTGTTTTTTGTCTTCTTATCTAACGAATTTGAAAAAAATTCTAGTGCGTAGAACAGATCTTTTTGCCATATGCCGCTTTTTTATAAATTTTCTAAATTGAACATTTCATATAAGAAATTTTCGGCAAAATGACTTATTTTGATGAGTTCTATTACCTGTTAAAAGAAAAGCCTCGGAGATCATAGGTCACGATATAAATGTTAATTAAATGTAAACTATTCAGAATGTCACAACATGTCCAATATTCCCTCTATGAATTTTTCCATAGAGAACATAAATATTAATATATCGAAATAAAAAGAGAAATTCACATTATGTCAAATTTGTCTATTATGCAAAATGAAAATCCATTTCAATCCAATATTGAATTCGACGAGGTCGAAAAATCTTTCAATAAACTCGTTTATTAATCCAGCGATTAATGGTCTCAAACATTAACGCGCTCGCTCCGCTCCTGCTCACGCGATTAATTGTGGAAATATTTCAACGCGTGAGAGGAGCGAGCGCGTTAATGTTTGAAACCATTAATCGCTGGATTAAACGAGTTGATTACAAGATTTTTCCTTCAACCTCACCACGAATTGAATATAAATTCTGTTACAACAACAGTGTTACATTTGATGAAAGGAATCTACAGTTGGAATATTGTAGAAAATAATTTAGATAGTTGAGTGGATTCACTAGGTATATTATAGTTCAGATTCATTTCGTTCACGATGTATATAGAGGTCAAAGACTCACCCTGTATAATCTTCAGATCATTAATCGTAACTTTATATTATCTGTAACATTTGGAACCGATACGAAAGAGCATATAATCTATAGTCACTAAAACAGCGGAAGAGAAACCTGAGTTATCTTTATTCTACCCATTACCCATACTGAGGAACATGCTCCTATCATGCCAGAGCACTCATGCCAGCTGTAGCCAAGAACTATCACAAACTGAGTACAACATTCAACTCTTCAGAAGAGGATGAAACGGGCTTAAGAACTCCTATCATCTAATATTAGAATATGGCTGCGATTCGCAATTCATCTCATAGAATATCGAAAGAAATGACTGCAGTTGTTACCTCCAAAAATTTCTTCATGTATAAACTTTACTCATACTCGTGTGACTTTACGGGTTCCTAATAAACTCAGCGCCAAGGAAGAAAAGGAACAACAACAAATACACTGCTGTGCTTTCAACTTTCTGAACGACTAATCAACCTTATTACCCTGCAGGCTGTTGCTTCAAGATAAACGAGCTACCTTGAACCATCAATCACGGATTCTATTATAATTACTTCAATAGCCAAATATCAAATTTCACGGGGTATTCTGTATAATTTCACAAGTCTACACCTCGAATAGCTGGATATTTATGCTCGAATGCACGACGATTTAACGATGGTAATTTAATGAAGGTTTCTGTTGTTATAACGACTCCAGTTGTTAGAAACCATAATATACTGCTCCACAAGAATTAGGGATATCGTATTCAATCGTTTTTAAAAGTAAGTAATCTTCGAGAAAATCGCTGTAAAATCATTTTCCGTCGACCATAGAATAAAAGCTCATTTTAACGTACTCGAAATCATCCTTTAATGACCTATTTTAATGCATGATTTCTCATTAATGCATGATTATCATGGCAACCGACCATGAAATATTCAGTCAGAGAAATATCGAGCTTGGTTGGAAATCAACTTCTGTCAAAGTTGGGTGTATTGACAACTCCATTCAAAATAAAATAGACTGCAGAAGAAATTTCAGGTGATAAAAGTTGCGAAGTAAATAATTCATGGCCACACATAAATAATTAATCTACCTACACTTTTTCTACACGTTCCTTATCGGACATCATAAGTGATGATATAAATGCAAACTAAATGTAAACTATTCAGAATGTCACAACATGTCCAATATTTTCTCTATGAATTTTTCGGATTGTTCCATAGGGAGCATAAATATTTACATATATCGAAATGAACATAGAAATCTACATTATGTCAAATTTGTCTATTATGCAAAATAAAAATTTATTTCAATCCACATTTCATATTCAATTCGTGATGAGATCGACGGAAAAATCTTGTAATCAACTCGTTTATTAATTCAGCGTATAATGGTCTCAAACATTAACGCGCTCGTTCCGCTCACGCGTTAAAATATTTCGGCCATTAATGGCTGTCATTAATAAACTAGTTGATTAAATAACTATTAAAACTCGAATCGATCCAATAAAAATCAGTATGAGACATTTCGTCAATCTGGTCGCCTTTTTTCTGAAGTTTGGTTCTTTGCATATACTTCATGAATGTTCTTATTTTGAAATGGAGTCAGATTATAAACAGCTTCGATATGAAACAAGTTGTCTGAAAATGCCAAGACGTAAATTAACAAACCCTGAGGCTAATAGGGCTATCGGAATGCTACAGGCTGGCCTTACTCAGGTTGTTGTAGCGGAAAGGCTCCAAGTCAGCCAAAGTGTGATATCTCGACTTTGGAATAGGTTCAGGGAGACAAGTTCCGTGTTGGAAAGACCAAGGCTTGGTGGGCGACGAAAAAAAAAACCTGTTCAGGATCGTTTCATCACAGTTTCGGCGAGAAGAAACCCTCCATCGACGTGTAGAATGCTACGGAATACTCTCCAAAATGCAGATGGGGTCCAAGTTTCCATCGAAACCATCAGACGACGTTTGAGAGAGGTGAATCTAGAATCTAGACGTCCATTAAGGGTGTACAGTACTTTCATTCGCCCTATGCTTCTCAGTGCTAATTTTAGAACACTCTAACTCAAAATTGGCTCGATGGATACATTTCATTTTCATAGAGTAGACTCGAATGGGAATTATCAATGGATCTGTGTTGGATTTTTGGAAAAATATTTTCAGAATCTCCTGAAATTTGAATTTGAAATCGAGAAATTTTATAAATGATCATATCTCCCAACACCAAAGTTTTCGGGAAAAAATCAATACACAGAAACATTCCAATTTCAAAGAAGTTTTCTTAAATATAAATTAAATTTTTTTTTTCTAAATGATATTGAGTGTAGAGTGTGCTAAAGTTTCGAAGTTCTTAAAATTCACGCCTCCCATCTAGCACCGCCTCTAAATATCGGAATAACCAATGAAAACGTACATCTTCAATTTAATTTTGATTTATGGCTTTCAAAAGGGCAATATTTCACTCAAAGAAGTTTTTATGATAGGGTAATGATGCCAACGATTGTCGGTACATTTGATCTGCACTTGATTTCAATACCACAGGAAATTTGACAGTTTTTATGACCCTAAAAATTTCACTGGGTTCTTAGCTGAATATGCTCGTACCTGAACGATAGATAAGGATTGAAATTTGTCGTCAGGTGACAAGGCGGGTTACAAACCCATTACCTAGCGATGACGATTTCGTCATCTATCAACAATAGTAGGGAAGTTTACAACCTTTAATATTCAGTTTCCAAATTTCACTTGTTTATGCATAATCCTTCCAAAGGTAAGAGGGGGGGTGTGTAGGGACTTTTGAGAAGCACTATATATTCCAATTGTGTGAAGAAAGAACTCATAGCTTAGTATATTTCCACCTGAATTACCTCGTGTTCTAACGGAAGGTTATATATAAGGGTACTTATTAATAATATTCACATAATTTCATTTCGTGCAACTATGGCTAAGTATCGCTCAAGAGTTCACAAAAGATCGGCTAGGTCGAAATTCATGAAAAATTTACAAATTGCAAGGTATGTATATCACATAAATTCACCTATACTTTTAATTCTCTCATAACTAAACTTGAAAGATCTTTGGCAAATCTGAAGAATCTACGAAAAGTGTTATCCATTAATTGATTTCCATTTCAGACAGAACGCTTTAGCTAAACAAGAAGGTTATAGTGAATTGCTCGAGTCTACAGAAGGTGGTAGAAATGAGTAAGTAATCCATTAGATAAAGTCATCATAGTGAACAAAATTCAGATAGTATACTTTTTAGGGATGCAATAGAAAATCTGCCAGAATTGGAAGTAGAAATTGACTCTTCTCATATCTCTATAAGGCATTTACTGAATGGACGCCGTATAGTGAATTTAGGTCACATTCTTTATGAATACGAGCAGATCATAAGACATAGTGATAAATATACTATGGGCAAAATGGCTTTCGTGAAGGAAACGAAATTTGGGATGAATTCGCGACTCCATTTCTTCTGCAATAACTGTGGAAAATCTACTATTTTGAATACCGATCCAGACTATAAGCAAAATGATTTGTCTAGTGCTATGGTATGGGGCAATTTATCAATAGGTATTGGAAAAAATCAATGTGAGGAGTTATTCGCCATGATGGACGTTCCATTCATGACACAGAAGACATACAACCGTAAAGTGTTTCAAATAAAGAAGGTGAGGATATTAGCTAATGTTCGAACAGTGAATTTCATCAATTTACTTATCTCTGTGCAAAACGTTCATTACTAAGTATCAGTTGAATATATAATACGTTGATTTCGGATTTCCAGGTCCGCATAGAATATTCATCACATCAATAGTTTTTTTAGCACGAAATATCACGGTGTTTGCTCTATTAACATTTTGAAAAGCTTAAAGTTTCACCACTAAGATCATACTTTACGCTCAAAGTGAGATCATGAAACAATATTATGTTTGTCATTTTTCAAGTAAGATGCATGGAAATATCGAAATTATGTTCACAGCTTCCCTAATACTCAAATTCTATTTAAGAGAACCACTTTCGATAAAATAAATGTTTATGTAAACACTTAATACAGTATCGACAATATTTTAGATCTGGGAAGAAAAATTATTCGAAAATATGCAAAAGGCTGGCGAAGAGGAAAAAAGGATTGCTATTGAAAAAGGGAACGTGTGTGCAGATGGAACTCCCTACATAACTGTCATAGTAGATGGAGGATGGAGCAAGCGTAGTTATGGACATGGATACAACGCACCTTCGGGACTTGTGAGTATCTATAAACATTGAAACTGATAACTGTTATAACGCGAATAATTCTTATGATCTTCGCTCTCGGGTATCAAAAATAAAAAATAAAACGATGGGATGCTAATTTTTCAGGGAATTATTATTGGTGCACAGACGAAAAAACCACTATTTCTAGGAGTAAGGAATAAAACGTGTTCTGCGTGTGCATACTACAAAATGCGAAATACACCTTCCCGGCCACATCATTGTGCACTCAATTACAGCGGTCCTTCAACTGGAATGGAACAGGAAATAATTGTAGAAGGTTTTTGTAAAAGTGTCGAACAGCACGGACTTCTATACAAATACTTAATAGGTAAATCAGCAGACAACAATATTCATTTTTAATATTAACTGGACAATTCTAAAATGTTATAGGTGATGGAGATTCGAGCGTGTATGCAAGGGTAGTAGAAAAGGTACCTTATGGTCGGCAAGTGATAAAAATTGAATGTGCCAATCATATGACCCGATGTTTGAGCGACAAATTGCACAGACTTGCTAAAAACACTTCTTTCGGTATTTCTAATAGAAAAATACTTACGAGGAAGAATAAAAATATAAATAATATCGAAAGACTCGTGAAATCTGTGAGGATCATCGTAAAAAACAATGAAGATGATTCAGCCATATTGCGACAAGATGTGGGAAATGCTCCTTACCATGTTTTTGGGAATCACAGCAATTGCAGGTGAGTACTTATCGATTTTTTCTCAACCTCCAGTACCAGAGAACATAAGTTTGATAAATAGTAATTTTGTTCTCACAGAGATTCATATTGTAAGAGAAAGGATTCAGGAGAGGAAGATCTCACCAAGATTATGAATCAGTCCTTTTTTCAAGAAGTTCTGAAAATAGTGGAACCGATGAAAAATAAGGCTGATCGATTAGTGTACAATGAAACCACAAACCAAGCCGAAAGGTATGAGAGTTCAATTTAAATATTTCCAATATATTTTCCATTCATTCTACTTTTATCTACATATTGTTATTCGCAATAGCCGAAATCGGCCAATGTCCGAAATTTTTGCTCACAACGCGTTATGGGTATCTTATTTACCCACAATGCGAACATGTGGTTTTTTTCGAGCATTGAGTGAAATGCAATTCCCAGAACGCGACGTGGGTAGAATGAATTGTCCACAACGCAGAATGTAAGCGCGCTAAAATAGGATTCGCATTGTGGATTATCAAATTTACCCACAACGCGTTCTGGGTATTCCGCTTTACTCAGTGCTCGAAAAAAATTATCTATTCGCATCGTGGGTAAATTTGGATACCCATAACGCGTTGTGAGCATAACTTTCGGACAGTGGCCGATTTCGGCTATTGCGAATAACATATTCATACCTGAATTTTACATAGATATATATTGAAATTTGTTGATTTTTTAGGTATATGGCACTCGTCGCTAAATGCACGGGAGGAAAAAGAGTTAATTATAGTAAATCCATTTCATATACCACTCGTGCTTATGGAGCTGCTATTTCTCACTCTGTTGGACCTGCGTGGCATCTCCATACTTGGAAAGGCCGTCTTGGGGAGAATACGCGTAAAATTTTGGCGAAAAGGAAGCGGATTCATGATAAGAGAAATGAGGGTACAAAAAGCCAACCAAAAAAGAGAAGAGATTTTTCAAATGGTCCTGACATGAATTACGGACCAAATGCTGCCCAGCCTGACATTCCTCAGGGGGAAATGTCAGTAAAGAAAACCCTCTTTCTGAACAAACTGAAAGATAGAATTTCAGATCGTTCAAAATTGGAAGAAATTGAGGAGAAAACTCGTGGGCAGCATGATAATTCCTTATGGAGGGAATTGAGGCAGGACTATCTGACAGCCTCGAACTTTGGTACAGTGGTCAAAAGAAGAGCAACAACCCCTTGTCATAATTTAGTAAAAGCTTTACTGTATAAAAATCCGGTGAATACTCCCGGTATTTTGTATGGAAGGGTGAATGAAAAAGTCGCTATAGAGATATACGAAAGACTGAAAAATGTCAAAGTCAAACGATGTGGATTGTTTATTGATGTGGATTTTCCATTTTTAGGTGCTTCTCCCGATGGATTGATTGGAGATGATGGTTTGATAGAGGTAAAGAGTTTCCAGTCAATCAAGGGAAAACTGAAAGATTATTCGAAACCACATTGTTATACTATCAATGGAGAAGAAGTAAGGTGAGAAATCAGATTTCAAACGCCGTTTCATATTTTATTAATCTTTTTTTTTCAGGTTGAAACGAAACCATAATTATTTTTTTCAGATCCAAGGTCAACTGAATATATGCAGAAGACGATACTGCGATCTGGTTTTCTATTCTGATGATGATTTTCATGTCCAAAGAATCGAAGTAGATATAAACTTCTGGCACAGTATCATGATTCCGAAATTGGAAAAGTTTTATATTAATTGTATTCTTCCAGAAATTATCGATCCAAGAATTCCAAGAGGATTAAAAACTCGGGAACAGGAATAAACTGTTATAAATATGGTGTGCCTTACATTGTAAACGCAAGCGTGACGTTGAATTTGCAAAAGTAATGACTCTAATTCATTTCGCAAATTCCGCATTGTTTGAATGCGTAATCGCAGGTTTTTATCGAAACTTTATATCAATAAAATTCTTATTATATCAATAAAATTTTTCAATAAAACCATATTGTCTTTCATTTGATAATATTTTTTCGAACTAACTTCTGTTATGATGAATTAGTTCATTGATAATCCCTCCTGGATCTTATATTGGTCCTCTGTTCCTTCTGTCTTCTAAATTATTTTCAGGTGAGTGACACCATTGACACATTAGAGGAATACTCAATGGACACATTTTGGGTTTTACCAGGAGAGGAGAAAATTTCCAATACGTCATTTATTCAGATTTTTCATCCCTAAACATAAATGATCCTACTCTTCAGTGAAATAATAGAAAAACGAAATATTTTTGAGCGCTCGATGGGCTCATTATAACTAGTGTCAAATCAATTGAAACAGCCATTTTATTTCGAATATTCGTATTCTTTCTAATATTCTATATTATTACATTGTGTATCAAACAAGACTATGAAATGAAATTGAAAACCATTTGATAATACGTAGGTATCTCTGAACCTCTGATATAAACAAGGTCTTAGAATATTCATTTAATAATTGTTATCATGGAATTTGGTGAAATACTTTCATGATGTTATTGATAGGTAGTAAGGTATGAAAATAAATAAATTTCACTATTTCTAAATATATTCCAATGACGCAGTTTCGGTAATTCTATCGATCTGAGGAAACGATGCCCACACAATTCTTCTTTCTATACCAGAATTGACGAACGTTTCGATCCTTTCGGTTCCCTTTTACATCAGGTAAATAGAGCGGTGGGCTTTATTATGGTGTCATAAATTGCAATAATACCAGATGTTCATTCTGTTCTGTCGAAAATTTTGTTCGAAGTAACTCGGCAAGAATAGGCGGGGCTATTGAAATATTGGGAGTTTTGAATTTTTATTGCTGGGTATTTTCATGTAGTGCCATCTAGCGGAATTCGAGCTTTCTGGCAAAGGGTGTAACAGCCTTAAGAGGAGTTCCATTAACACGTGACCATAAGCGTCAAAGACTGGAATGGGCAAGGCAACATATCAATTGGAACGATCAATGGCGAAGTGTCCTTTCCACTGATGAAACCAGATATGGACGATTTTCAGATTCTCGAAGAATAAGTCCATCCATTCCGAGGGGGTAGTGTTATGGTATGGGCCGGGATATGTTCCAACGGGCGCACAGATTCACACATTCGTCCTAGGAATATACATTACACTATAGGGAGCATGTTATTGACAATGTTGTGCCAAATTTTCACGCTGCTACTGGTGAAACTCTTCAATTTCTAGCCGATAACGCTAGACCGCACTGTGCAACCATAGTTGAGAATGCGCGCGAGGAGCTTGGTATTCCACATTTACCAATACCTCCGCACTCACCAGATTTGAATTGCATAGAACATGCATGGGATCTGCTCCAGAGAAGATAAGATAATCATCAACCTACCCCAGAATCCTTAAATGATCTGAGAGAGCTTCTGCCCCGTTTATGCAACCAAATTCCTCAAGAAATGTTCAACAACCTCGTGTGTAGTATGCAAAGAAGATGTCGAGCTTTTATTTATGCCCTTGGATACATTGTATTGATAGTCTTAAAATGCTTGAATTCTCTGGGAATGAAATTTCGTTTTTTCGCTCGATTTTTCTCAACCACCCTGTATACGCTGCAGACCTACAGGCTCAAATTTATTCTCAACTTGAAATCATATTAATTCTTTCTTTCATGTTAATATGAATTTTCATTACAAAAATCTCATTTTAACTATATTTGTTCGCAATTTAAATCAATATCCCTAACTCATGTGAAGCAGTTTAATTCCTCATCGATAAAACGAATAATGTCCTTCTTAGTAACGTTATGGTTTTTTTATTGTGTTCTTTCAGTCAATACTTGGGTGGAGTGTTTCGGAACTATTTCAAAGACCAGTTTTTTCCAAGAATAATAATAATAAAATATGACCAGATTCTGTGAAAGAAAAGAGAAGAGACTATTTTAAGGGACTAAAATTCAAATGGCCACGACACCGAAAGAGGTGGCCTCATGCCGAAAATTTAAATAGGGGTCTCCTCATTTCGTCTCGAGAATCTGTGACCAAATTTTGTTGCATGAATGCCGGAACACCCTTTTTAGTTATAGTCAATTCGTCTTGTTCAGCCTTATTAACGTTAATCGTTTGGGAACTGACCAACAATAAGCTTTTAGTTTCCGTCCTCTCCAGATTAAACAGGGGTTGACTATAAATCATATCAAGGCGTCCAATCACGGGCATAGTTTGATGTATTGACCCTATTTGTGAAGGTTTGCGGAACCGATGGATCATAGTTGAAGGTCAGTTATAAATGCGGCACGAAAGCCAGATTATATTTCGGTCAAACTGGGTGGAATGTAGGTTGGAGGCATTTTCCTGCAGACGAAATTGTTATTTCGATGGATTACACAATCAAATGCCGAATACTCTGACGAAATTTAAAAAAATCAGGTAATGCATTCAAAATTTATTCTTCATGCTGATGTTATAAAAAGTAAGAAGAGGGGAAATATCCTGATTCAATATACAGTGTGATTCTCTTTGAGAGACTTCAATTCATTAATTCAGGACGGGTTGATCCATTTCCAATTACTTGTTTCTTGCTTTGATTCTGTTACGTAATAATTACCTATAAATTTCAAGAGGTGACAAACCTAGTTAATAATTGAACATTTAATGAATTACAAAATTATTATTCGAGAGAAAATGATGAAGGTTTATGAAGTAATTGTTCGAAATGTCCTTCATTTTGTAAAATCAATTTTTATCTAATCGTTGAATTCAGCGTTAAAAGTTATTTCGAAAAGTGTCGTGAAATATGCAGATCCGAATTGAACAAAATTAAGTTAAGGGTGGCCCAGAAAGTACGACACGCGGGATACGAAATCTGATTATGTCATTTTGAGGATAATTCACCGCCGAATAAAAAATGTAATCTATGTAATATTTTTTGATAATCTCTGAAATGAAGTGGAAAAAGAGAAAATCAAAATGACAGAATTTACTCCTCTGTCTCTTCTTATGATATCTCAATAACCGGCCCTGATAATCTCGATTTGTTTGAACTGCTTGACAATGCTTCTATGAATTGCAACTTTTTCTCCATTTGACCGACCTTCTAACTCTCATGGTTAAAAAGTTACCAATACAATTCCATTGAAAAAGTGGCCACCCTGTATATCACAATCCATATATTCCTATTCGAAAATAAGAGGGGTATGGAGCGTAAAGGATGTGGAGCTCAAATTATAAAATGCATAGGAAGATCTGCTTTCGGAATAAAGAATCCATAGATTCCTGGATTTCCTTTAATAATTAGATATCATCAGTAAAGAAATAATGGTCTGATTGCAGTAGGTAGGTACTCCCCATTCACAAATTGACAATTTTTTTCTATTTTTTTTATTAAACGGCACAACCAATTCTAACTGAGCCAAATCGCTAAATAGGTAATCAAATTACCTTTCATTTGATGTATCACAATCCATATATTTTCAATTGAAAAAATAAAGTAGTTTGGTGCGTGGCGTAGGGGGTGAGAATAATCAAATTCAAAAAATAACAGAATAAATTGATTTTGAGATGAAAAATCGACGGGTGCAAGGATTTTCCCTAATTATTCTTCGTACAAGAAATATTGACGAGTGTTCACGCCAAGTGAACGGTTCAAATTAATTATTAATCCTTCTGAATTCGAATTATTAAATCAATTTCTCCATACTGGGGAATTCCCATATGGATTATCCTTTATGTACAAGAAGAACTCGTCAGCTGTGGAGTGCAGCATATGTCGCATATTTGTTTCGTTTTCATATTTTTCATTCAGTTCGCTGATTGACTTCGTGAATAATTCTGCTTCCATTAGTTGCTAATTTTCTGCTTCCTTTCGTGAATTCGGAAAATTTCAGTTTTTTCTGTGATTCGCAGTTTGTAGTGATTTCGATTCAATCGAATTACATTCATTTAAAACTTTTATTTGTGCGAATTATTTCGAACAAAAAAACTGTAACTAGTGGCGTGGTTATTTTAAAATACCACAAGGATAAGTGTACACAATTTCACATTTTTAGCAACGGATTTTCACGTCAGCTTCATTTCATATTCGTTTATCGAGCTCGATCAATCTTTATATTGGAATAGGAGTCGTCGACGGGATCCTGTTGACTGTTTTGCTGATATACAGGGTCTTTCACGAGGAACCTCACCCATATTTATACGGGAAACTACTGAACGTATTTTCATGAAATTCAGCACTTATAAGTATTTCACGATGCTGATGGAATATAAAATATTTTCAAGGCATGAGCACCTCCGGTTTTTCCGGAAATGACGTCAACTTCCGTTTTTCAAATTAGAACACCACTTTTTTATTGCAGAAATAGATTCCTTAGAAAATTTCAAGTTATTTTGATGTAACATTTTTCAGTTCGAACTTTTGAAGCCGCACATTAAGGTATAGGCAAATGATATATGGTTCGAAAGGAAATGAAAAGGCGAATCTTGTCATGTGGAAAAATATAGGGTGTTTGAAATAACAAAGTTATTGGAGTTCAAATATGCGGTAAATGTCCTTGGCAATATTGCACACACTATACCATCGATCGTCTACTCAAGGCACAGTAACTAGCTGAAAGGGATTCAAGAGACCAGAGAAAATTTTATACACTTGCCGTTGCTAATTCCAATGATATTGAATTTCTTTGACAACATTACTTTTTGAGAAATAATTGAATTTCTCGCAAACGGAGAGAGTTAGGTATATAGATACTTTTGCGAAGTCCACTCATTTTTTCTCGAAGAATTAAAAAATTCAAGAAAATACAGGGTGTCTCATTTAAAAAACATAACTTTGATATGTCACGCTCTCTTCAAGCACCCTGTATGAATGTCATCATTTTTGAAATGTAGTTCAAATAGACTTACATATACTTCCTCAGACCGTTTACTGAAAAAATGTACCATTTGGCCACGAGAGTCCGAGGCGTTCAGCTTGACTCGCCCTGTATACATTCACTTCAAGAACAGTAGGTACATGTCCATGATCTCATTTTTTCAATAAATGATTTTTATAACCGAAAATTCACCAAAATCTGATTTTAATCTATCCACCTAGATACACACAGACACAACAAATTTGTTAAAGCTTCGAACAATGTTCAATCAAGGAATGAGGAACTGATAAGTTTTTTGTGATAATAGCAATTTTTGACTAGTACTATTCTTCAACTGATCGATTCAATTGAATTGACATTTCTATGATGCCGTCACCGTTTTGAAATTGTGGCATTTGAGCGATGCACGAACTGGTGACGTTCACTTAAAATGTTTTGAAATAGTTCTGAACCATGATTCATGCGAAAAAATGGCTCTGGTTCCATTTCCCAACAGCTATTGGGGTTGTTGACTGCACGCACATTCGTATTGAAATGCCAGCCCAATTTGGAGACGACGTAAATCGGTGTACCTTACATTTTTCACTTATCCGAAGCACTTCCTTGCAAGAACACGGTGGTGCTTATGAAAACGAATTGAAGCAAAACCTTTTTCTTCTACCTTTTACTTGCAAGTAAATGCTTAATATTCATAAATACGGATTAATGAGTAAGCAAAGTACTTTTGCTGAAAAAACTGTTTGCAATTACTGTTGTGATTTCAATTGCTCTTCGCGGAAAACTGAAAACATGTCCATACATTCTCATAAATGTCCTGAAATATAGGTCTCAACACTATAAATTACTGACGAAAAATATTTTCTCGTGAATAACTCGATTATAGGAAAACTACTGATACCTAGGAGCATAGATAATTGGAGAGAAGGCTCCGCTACATTATTGAACAGCCGAAAACGGCGGGACAAGTTCGGCACACGGTCACGAGATGGCGCCAATGTCGTTATAGCTCTGACCAGTATATAACGATAGTATTCGTTTGAAATAAAATCAGTTTAGAAACGAAACAATTGAATTAACTTTTATGATGATAAGTTGTTATTGCTTATTATTAGGTAACACTAGTTACTGTATCATAATAATAATCTTTCCTAGAGTTATGTTGTTATAAAATGTGAAACTGATTAATATATGTGTTCTTCTTCGATCTCTTGGACACTCTCAGTGAGTTAATATGTATTTTTAACGATAAAGTGTCGAGTTTCAAATATTGAGGTGTATAAATTGGCTTTTTCCCTCCTCATTAGATCGACGTTCAAGAGGAATTCAATGAAAATCATTAAAATGAATGACTATAAGTGAATAAGGTCTGATGTGCCAAGATAAAGATGGAGATCCTTGTACTGTTATTTCATCATAATCAAGTATCACTTTTACATCTTGAATAATAAAATTCATATGTATTATTAGCATAAAACCTCTTTTAATTTCTGTCTCGCAGAAAGACTAAGAATTGTGAAGATCATAAGAAATTGAGGTTACACTCAATATTCCCAAAATAGAAATGAACAAAACAAACAAATTAAGACAGCCGATGTAATTACCTTACACGAAAACGAACGAAATTGTCAGCTCAACATCCCTAGCAGATGGATAGCAGGGATTCAGATCGGACAGATCATGCACGTATGCGGTTTTCGTTATTAGACAGATAAGGGAAAAATCAATAGAGTACAATAGTCCTGCAGTAGCATACATGTGTTTTGTGATTTGGAGAAGGCGTTCGATCGCGTGCAATCAAAGGACGTTTTACACCTATTTCACGACAGACAGATCCCGCATAACCTCATTCAAACCATCAGGAACGTAAGTGAGGAAAATTGGATTCAAGCGAGAATAAACGGGGTCCTGACCAGGACCGGATTATCCATGTGAGGGGCCGCTAGGCAGGGCCGAATTAACCATGTTGGGGGCCCCTAGGCAGTGCAAGCTTCCCTGAATAAAACATTCAATGGGGCACGTGGGGCCCCTTGCTGCCTACTCTGCCTAATGGTTAATCCGGCCCTGGTCCTGACTGAACCGATAGCTGTGGGCCGTAGCAGTCGACATTGGGAGTTCCTGAGCCGTCTTCTCTTCAACATCATTGTGGACGAGGTGATTGGGAATATACGTTCACTGAAAGGATACAGGATGGGCGACCGTTGAATCGCAATTCTGTGCTATGCCGATGACGCCGTGCTGGTGGCCGATAGTGAAGACGACCTGCAGCGGTTGCTGCATCGATTCAACTGTGTTGCCAAATCATTCAATGTGATAATATCAACGCAGAAAACTAAATGCATGACAACATCAAAAACACCACTTAGATGCAAACTGGAAGTTGAAGGCAAATTTATCCAAAAAGGAATGGAGTTTAAGTACTTGGGAATAGAAATCTCAAGCTATGGTGATGTTGACGAGGAAGTGAGGGATCAGACTTCGAAGACATCAAGAGTGGCAGGGTGTTCGAGTGACACGATATGGCGAAATAAAAACATCAATATAAACAAAGTCAAGAATTTGTAAGGTAAGACTGACTATGACATGTACTCCATTCACTTTCATAAAGTATCGCAGTTGGCTAAGTTTTAGGTTTATCAAGTTTTTTCACCTGGAAAAATCGCAGGTTGGCACTTGTGAATGACATTACGTCGATGAATAAATCTCGTAGACGTTGCCAACGTTTATTTTTCATTATTGATTATCAAGCCTGGAAACTAAGAAGGCCGATGGTAGTTTCGAAAAAGCAGAGGCAAAGTATCAGGAAGTGCTATTTAGAATTGAAATCTGTGCATTCTAAAATTAAACCTGATAATGTTCTCAAATTTTTTATCTTCCCGAAGTGAATGAACATTTTGTTCAAAACCTTTATTACTACGACATGAACAGGGTGTCCCAGAATAACACCGACAACGCTCGGCCATATATTCTCAGAATGAAATTTATACGATTAGTCGAAAAAGAAAGGTAAAATGTTTTCAGTTTTCAAGTTATAAGCCATCAAAAATTGCGATTTTTTTCTTCAATTTGTGATAAAATTTGGTGTATTAATTCAGTGACTGAGTTACTTCTATTTACGAAATGTCATTCAAATTGGAGATATGGATCTATGATTTTCCTAGGAACAACCGTTTCCGAGAAAAATCAGCCTATCAAATTATTACAACGCCATCTTCGATGGCTTATAACTCGAAAACTAAAAACGTTTTACCTAACTTTTTTTTCGACATATCGTATTAATTTTAACTTGAGAATATACGGCCGAGCGTTATCGGTGTTATTCTGGGGCACCCTGTATTATTAAATGAGAACGTTGCATGTTCAACTGACATAAAAATAACTATATCCTAACATATTGAAAATATACACGGTGAAATGTGTCAGACTTCCTTGGCCAACCGGTATACTTTAAAAAAGTGAATGATTATACACAGCTGAAACTCGGTCTGACACAGCTTGGACTAAACAGAAAGGGGGGTAATTCGGAGGATAGCTTGAAAATCACTGGGACAAAAAAGGAAATAGAATGAGCAAATCGGCTGAAAGGACGAAGGGAGAATGGTCAGAATTGCGCGCGACAAGTCTCCTTTAGTTCGAAGAAGTTGAGGACGCCCTCGAAAACGATGGAGCGAAAATTTGAGAGTAATGGCAGAGCATAAGACGAAAGGAAACAGGCGATTCGCCTACACTGAAGACGGAAGAAGAAAGACTAAGACACAGATTGAATTTCCACGATCGATTTCGAAACACTCTTGTTGATAATAATGGAATTAACCTTTCTCAACAATTGAAACTGCATCAGAAAATTAAACTCAATCGAGACACCTTGTAACCTAAATTATAATAAATTTGAGGATACTAGTTTAAATGAATAACAACAATTTACTCAGAACACGGTGAACTTAATGATTCCCTCGAGAATACCTGGATATGAAACAAAATATCACAGCTTCGAAGCACGTAAAATGAACATTACTTATTTTCTAAGTTGGAATTTTTGCCGAAAGAGGATGTTTTGATCTTTGGATTCTCCAATACTTCTAGGTAAGAAGGGGGCACAATAGACCTTAAGGTCGCAGTGAACTGTAACCCCTTTTTACTATAACTTTTTACTATATAGGTAAGAAGAAAAGATTTAAGGCAATTTTCAATAAACGAGAAGAATAAATATATCAATAACAATGACCCCATTACATTCTTCGCAACTGTAGAGCTCCTAAAACGATCACTACTAGTGTCACACGAAACTCTAACCTCCGCCGTCATAGACATTCCAGAATGGTCGGTCGAGCGTATGAAGCCTTTCCGAGAGCCTTTTCTCCAGTTAAATATGCTCCTAGCTTCTTGAACCATAGAATTCTACGTTACAAAATATTTGAAGAATCTTGAACAGGAAAAAATCATAGCAACTTTGCACAATTCACGTTTCTATAAAGCAACCTACAACTCGGAAATTATGAGAGATATCGATATGCAGTTTTCACCATTGAGATCATCATGAAAATTGACTGTTGGCTCTCAGACACTGATATCAGTTTTCCTCTTTTTCTTCTTCATTTTCTTGTGCGGCGCTCTTAGTCAATCGGTAAGCCTTATCGCCCATTGTTGCATGCCGACAAGAATGCCGCGAGCCGACAGGGAGGAGTACCTCTCACCATAGAGATAATTATTAGTTATAATTTATTTCGCATTCTATGAAATTCAATCATGAAGCGAATTTGAGCTTACGCCATTCTACTTGACCTTCTGAACCAATAGGTTTCATTCAATAAAACGAAATAAATATAAATGAAAAAAAATCAGTACATAAAATTCTGAAACAATAAAGACCAAAAAAATTACAGGAAAATAATCAGACGGAAGTGTTCCCTACCCATGTTAGCCCCAAACATATACATAGATTACCGCACGTGAACAGTATATGTTCCGCCATTTCATCCGCGTTCCTGCATCATCAGTACAGGGAATACTCAGTTAGACCCATTCTCTGCGAATGTTTGCTGAACAGATGGCCAGTTAAGAGTCTTTAGTTTTCAAAATAAGAAACGTATTCCTCCAGATGGCAGTGCAGTTCATTAATTTTCATTTATTGGATTATTCAGCTTGATAGGAGAAATGTCGGGGTGCAGGGAATAAAAAAAGAAATGCTACCCTGAACTAGATCTCACACTGGCTGTATAATAATCTCTCTCCTTCACCAGTCATCTGGGAGGAGAGTCCTACTTCGAAGTCAGGCCACATACTATGCAAAAATAACGCCGATAATCACAACGGACGGGAGGGTATGTAGCTCTCCTCATAAATAAGAAAATGAAACATATGGTAACGAAATTTTCCTTTATCTCAGACAGAGGTACAGACTTGGGGTTCGTGGTCGAGAAAACCCTGAAGTTGCAGCCTTCCTTGAGTCTCCGGTGTTCTTAACGAGCGTTCACGAGCGTTTTCTACACTGTGTCTGACTCTCGGTTGTTTACCGAAGACTCTATCGGCGAGTTTCCGTCCACCTCCTATTGTCGAACCCCGGTAACGATCTTGGCGATTCTCGTACTTCCTAAACGAAGTACAACGAGATAGCTGGATCGGCTAACGGACGGAAGCGCTCTTGGGAACCGCACCGAAGGCTCAATTTCACGGCGACCTGCAGTCTATCTCGTAGGTCGTTTGAGTCTACCTTCAACCCAAAGAATAGAAGGTCAGTGGCTCCTCGGTCTGAGCTTGATGAAAATTGATCTTCTGATCGACGCATCAAGGTGTGGGTCACGTTTTTTCCTGCAAAGTACGGCGAGTGAGTCTTTTGGCATTCCACTCGCCTACCACACCAAAACATGCTGAGAAAGGGGTCAGCTAAGTGTTCATGGTTCTCTGTCGCTGCGGCAAGGACTTCTCCACTGGAGCCAACCTCAAGACTCACAAAAGGTACAGACTACAGCTAATCTATGGATACGCGCCTACAAGCACGGCGGATAACATAGAGATGGAAACTTTCCTGGAAGATTTATCCATCAAGGCGGTGAAATCAGAGAATTGTCACCACGAGATTATAAGTGGTGACATCAACACAAAAATCGGACGAAAAATCGAGGCCGATTCGAAAAACATTGGTAGCTTCGGTCTGGGCATGAGAAACTCGCGTGGGGATATGTTGTTGGAGTTTCTAAATGGAGAAAACCTATACTGTCTGAAAACCTATTTCCAGAAACCCAACCAGAGAAAATGGACATGGAGAAGTCCCGACGGCAAGACCTGGAACTAGATAGATAACATACTTGCCAACAGCAGAAAAATCTGCACCGACGTACTGAACCAGTTTGACACGGGTAGCGACCACAGGATGGTCAGAGCATCGTTCATATTTCATCTCAAAGTCGAAGGAAACAAGCTGATTCTTCAGGGTAGATTTCTCACCGTGGATGAGTTGGGTCGTAAGGAGGAAGAATATCAGGGAGAGCTGAAGAAGAAACTTGAACCAACCGCAGATCTGGAAGAGATGGACATCAATTGTTTGAATGAGCAGATAGTTCATGACATTCGCAATGCGGTGAAGAAAGTCTGCACGAGAGATATGGGCAGCATAAACTATAAACACCGACAGAGACACACCAGAAAACCAGGAACTAAATAAGACGATTAGCAAAAAAGTGAGAAAAGACATCCGAAACCACAACACTAAACTTATTGAAAACGCTATAGAGTCGAAAGCAAATATGCGACATGCGAGTTCTTAGATCGAACATGTCCACGGGAAAACATAGAATGATCAAAATAAAAGACCAACAGGGAAATTCGACCTCAGACAACGAGGGCATTGCTGATCATGGATATTTTCTGAGTTAATATCCACTTTAGGGCAAGGGTGTGATGCATACACTCACATTATTTTTTAACGTAGATTCAATATCTGCCATAAAAAATGGGGTTCTAATTTGAAAAAATTGATTTTTCACGATTCTGTCATCCCTAACTTTGAAAGCGATTTTTTCACCCCCTGTATCATGAATCGCGATTTCGATTCTTAAAGTGGATATATCAATCTTACATCTTGAAAAATCCCTCGAAAAATCCCAAAAATGAAAATTTTCCATCCAAAAACCTCGAAGTTATTCTTGTTTCAGCGGAGCTCTATTTTCGATTTTTTTTCAAATTTTCCCGCTCAGAGAGAATTTTCCAACCAAAACTGAAAAATGTTACATCAAAATAACTTGAAATTTTCTAAGGAATCTATTTCTGCAATAAAAAAAATGGTGTTCTAATTCGAAAAACGGAAGTTGACGTCATTTCCGGAAAAACCGGAGGTGCTCATGCCTTGAAAATATTTTAGATTTCATCAGCATCGTGAAATACTTATAAGTGCTGAATTTCATGAAAATACGTTCAGTAGTTTCCCGTATAAATATGGGTGAGGTTTCTCGTGAAAGACCCTGTATAGTGTATATATCTGTCAGCTCCTTTCTATCCGCTTGCTCCGTTGGCGTTCGATAATTCAGACTGTTGACACATGGTTGACACTTTCCTCTCTGTTCTGCGCTCCGAAGTGACGTGGGAATGAAATAACGAACCCAGTACATATATATCTCCCAAACTGTTCACTTTGGCCGTTGGAGAACGTATTCAAAACACTCCCTTGGGAGGCTAACGATTCGCCAACGACATCGTCCTCATAAGTAGCGATGGAACGCATCATGCTTGGTATCAGTCTGAGGGATAAGATCAGGAATGAGGAAATCCGACGAAAAACTAAAGTCGTGGATATTATGAAACGCATCTCGGAGAGCAAATGGCAGTGGGTGGGGCATGTGGCCAGACAAAGCCATGACAACTGGACAGCGCGAATAGCACATTGGCGACCAAGACAGACCAAACGTAGCGTAGGCAGACCTCAGACGAGATGGCTGGACGATATCAAACGGATAGCGGGGAGAAGATGGTTCCAGACAGCACAAGACAGAGGGTCATGGAAACGGATGAAAGAGGCTTATTGTCCAGGAGTGGACAAATGAGGGCTGAAGAAGAAAAAAAAATCGAATTAATATCGGATTACTGAAATCCCATCACAAAACGAAACGGTATCAATGTATAAAACGTTTCGTAAAATACCGTAGGTCATGTAGACTACCGTTCATGAAATATCGTGGCAATAAAACTTCCAACCAGCTGCTCCGACCGCAATATCCGACAAGATACGTCCAATTTTTTCCGTTGCCGTGTACGCTGTTCGGCGTTAGAAATGATGAATTTGATAGGAACTAACCGTTTGAAACCACTGCTACACAGGTAACAAAGCATCTAGAGCCCAGCTGCTCAGTTTCCAAATTGACGGAGGAACGCGAACATGCAATATGCTTACATTTTAATTACATATATCTGCTATCATTTGTTATGACGTTTTAGTGGCCTGGATTGGTACGAATGGAACGAAGTTTAATCGAGAAAAATGGTGTTAGTTCTTTTCAGGAACTGTCAAAAACATGAAATTAAAACTAGAACAGGGTTGTATAAAGCAAACACGAAATGGGAGTAAGTGATACAAACTTTGCTTGAGTGAAATCAAATAATTTGAACACTGGGCGAATAATAATATGGTTTTTCATTAAATACAGTCAAGCAAATCTCTGTGTCGTTTTTCCGCCATTTCGCTTCCATGAGGCTCGTATTTTCCTAATGTATTTCCTAAATGTAGTGGGTCAGTCTTGATCAAGAGATACTGGATTCGAGGTGTATACATCAACCTTAAATCTAAGTATACATCAATACCAAAAAATCATGCCAGGCAAGCACCCGCCCTTTTTTTTCGAAAAATAACTATACAGGCTGAGTCTTCGACTTATAGTTATAGTAAAACGGGGTTACAGTCCATTGCGACCTCAAGGTCTATTGTGCCCCCTGACAGATCTGTTAAGTCTTCGACTTGTACATATATGAGTATAAAGAATTTATTCTTCAGTTTGAATTTTAAAGCGTTCTAACGAACGTCGATGATTGTTAAAATGTAAGATACAGTAACGTGGATTTAGCCAGATTATATTGTCATAGAAAATGTCACGGAATTATCGTGCAATATTTTAGTTCGTTATTTCAAATAATTATTGTTAAAACAGATCATCATTAAAACCTGTTATGAATAACATTTGATGTCGTTCCTTTTGCAGGTCAAATAAAGGACCCCGCACTTTTTATAGGTAAAGTGGCGACCGGTCAAATTTTCTGAAAGTTTGGTATGTTGTTGTACCCGACTCAGTGACCCAAAGTGTCAATGGGTCCAACCCAATCCTATGGCTAGTTTTCCAAATACAGGGTGTTAAAGTTGAAAATTGCCCTAATTTTCGGATTTATTCTTTGATTATTAAGAGTTAGATTACATTTCTGTGACATACACACAACACACGTTTACTACATGTTCTAGTAATGAAATTAGTGGATACGTATGATTAAAAATATATATATTTACAGGGTGATTCACGAATATATGACGGTATTTTTTTGCCAAAATTCACTTTTTCTACTGTGACGTCAGGAAATCATATTTTCGAAATGTTTTTTTCGATTTAGTATTATGACGACAAAATATTGCATAATGCATATTTTTTATACAGGGTGTTTCACAGAGAGAACCACTAAACATAATCAATTTTTTTTGGATTAATTCGAAACCCTGTATTTTTGAATTGATTTTTGGGAAAAGTAATACCACAAACATACGTGTGTCTCTAATCTCCAAAATATTCATGGTGGTTTGTTCATAGGAAGGTATTCCATTTTGGGTAAAGTTCGAAAAACATGAACATCCTGTATTCGAAAATTTCCTCGGTCAAATGCAACTATTTTCTCACAATACATATATTTCTACAACATCTCCAGAGGTATGAATTCTGAATCCGATACTATGACCAGTTTTCGAGATACGGGGGGGCGTTGAAGTGGAGAATAAATGATTTCATCAGTTTTTTTTTTTCAATTGAAAAGGCGGATCAAATATCCTTCAACCAAACTTTTGAATTGTATATTGACGATTCAGGGGAAAGGGATCTGCCAGAAATTATTCAAAATATCAGTAGCTGATTACTTCTGTTTCAAAACATTTCTTCATGTAGAATCACTTATTACCCATTTTATTTGCATTATTGTGAATATTTCAGATGAAATTATTAATATTATTCATCCAAATTAGTTATTATCAGTATATTGTATGTTTAACGCCCTGTATCTCGAAAACTGGTCATAGTATCGGATTTAGAATTCATACCTCTGGAGATGTTGTGGGAATTAATATACAGGGTGTTTCACCATAAACTGGACAAACATATATAGTCGTATAGTTGACACCGAGAAAGTCATTTTTGCCTTATGACATATACCCCGTTTTCGACGCAATAGCGAGATACAGGCTGTTTAATGTCAACTTTGAGCAATATTCTGATAACTGTGGTGAGTTATGCGTGATATTTCAAATAACGGTTTCTAGTCACATCTCAGTAATTTTGAAGGCTCAATTCACTTGTGTTGTAGAATTTGGAAAAAAAAAATTCAAAATGGCAGAAAACCTGCAAAGTTGGAATTTTTTTTTCTTGGTTGCCAATTCGAAAAGCAAAATCTCAACGTACTCGATTTTCTAAGATTTTCCGTGAAAATTTTTTTTCAAAATTCGAACTCAACTTTTTTTACATGTCTTCAGTGAAAAAAAAAATTCGCCCAAAATTCTTGGATTTTTTCATGGTTGAACTATCTTCAATTCTGAATACTTGGGTCAAAACAGAATGAAAAAATATCGATTGGTTTTCTTTTTGTAGCCTTCCGAAGATTACGCTCGGTGTACTTTCTTAATTTTTATTTGAGAAACTGGAGGCCGCACGAAGGTCAAAATTGGGCTTATGGGCTGCCAAAATGACTGGGATAAAAATATGAAATTATAAACAAAAAAAATTTTTTTTCAAAAAACTGGTACGAATCGAACTCTACGAGTATGAATTGGATTGATTCTAATCCTATAAATCTCCCTTACCAAAGCAACACAAGTGAATCGAGAGTGTAGAGTTCGAATCTCACCGAAGTTTTTCGGAAAAAATAAAAAAAAACAAAAATTTTTTTTAATTTTTTTCGCCAATAAAAATTTTTTTTGTTTATAAATTCATATTTCTATCTGGGTCATTCTGGCAGCCCAGCGGCACAATTTTGGTCTTCGTACGGCCTCCAGTTTTTCAAATAAAAATTATGAAAGTACTCTGAGCGTAATCTTTGGAAGGCTACAAAAAGAAGACCAATTGATATTTTTTCATTCTGCCTGCACCCAAGTATTCAGAATTAAAGATAGTTCAACCATGAAAATTCCAAAATTTTTAGGCGAAATTTTTTTTTCACTAAAGACATGTAAAAAAAAGTTGAGTTCGAATTTTGAAAAAAATTTTTTCACGAAAAATCTTAGAGAATTGAGTACGTTTAGATTATGCTTTCCAAATTGACAACCGAGAAAAAAAAATTCCAACTTTGCAGGTTTTCCGCCATTTTGAATTTTTTTCTGCAAAATTCTACACCACAATTCAATTGAGCCCTCAAAAATACTATGATGTGACCAGAAATCGTTATTTTAAATGTCACGCATAACTCACCACAGTTATTAGAATATTGCTCAAAGTTGACATTAAACACCCTGTATCTCGCTTATGCGTCTAAAACGGGGTATATGTCATAAGGCAAAAATGACTTTCTCGATGTCATCTACACGGATATATATGTTTGTCCAGTTTATGGTGAAACACCCTGTATAGTGGGAAAATAGTTGCATTTGACCGAGGAAATTTTCGAATACAGGGTGATCATGTTTTTTGGACTTTTCCCAAAATAGAATACCTTCCTATGAATGAACCACCATGAATATTTTGGAGATTAGAGACACACTTATGTTTGTGGTATTACTTTTTCCAAAAATCAATTCAAAAAGACAGGCCGTCAATTATAACATTAAGTACAAGAACACAAAACATCACGGTAATGCTGATGATGTCCAGAAACAAATCGGTTTCTGATGAGAGTACCGTTGAAGAGTCAGAGTTTTTCAATATAAATCAGATCAATACTTTGCCAATCACAGTTTCGAAATTATCGGAATATTATACGAAAGAGGACGCCGGAGATGTATTTGAATTGGTAAATGGTCTAGAGACGGGTACGACTGTCCCTCCCAAATTTCGATTCAACGTTAACCAAAATGAATTTTCATTGCAGAATGACTGCCTAAGGAAAGGGTAACTGAAATTATACCTCCCTCCCTCTCTGAAAATTTAAGAGTCGAAGAATGTCCTTAATCGAGTGATCCCGAGGTTCCACAAGTTAGGAGATCTTCTTGGGCTAAGAAACCTGTCCAAAGATTGAATATGTAATTTCCTTTTAGTGAAGGGGGTGTTGCATATTAGGATTGGCAACTATGCCTAATATTATGTTGGCAATACTGGACAGTTGACGGGGGATAGAAGATATAAGATGAGGGAATTGACAGTTAGTTAACCTAATACATAATGTTCTTACGACACTTATGATTTACATTTACTAGAATATTGAATATTGTACAAGTTTAGTTTTAGTGGATTAAACAGAAAAATACTTAAGTTACGTTGTTCTCAGTTTATATCGAACCCTATTATATTATATTATATTATATTATATTATATTATATTATATTATATTATATTATATTATATTATATTATATTATATTATATTATATTATATTATATTATATTATATTATATTATATTATATTATATTATATTATATTATATTATATTATATTATATTATATTATATTATATTATATTATATTATATATAATTACGAAAATACTACAAAATGATAAAAATTCTTTGCAGGGGAACTTGTTGGTAATTTATCCAACCGAACAAACCACATTATACATATATTATAACTGTAGATTTCTCTCATGAAAATAACACTTTCCTATACCATTTTTCAGAATTTGGCTTCGTTTGAAAGATACAGGGTGTCGAAAATCCATGAAAAAAAACTTTTTTTTCATGTCTTCGGAAACGTCATCTCAAATGAACTGAATTGTGGTTGAGTGTTTACTCTTTTCATGTTGCATATTCCCAAATCAAAGCTCATCCAATATTTCTCCTGCTATAAAAGTGAGAGCGTAGCTGACTCATGAATGCACGGAAAAATACAATAAAACTACTCGAAAAAGGCGAACGGTTTATCTTTTCGAAAGAATCAATCATTTAAGAAAATAAAACTATTCCTATGTTTTTAATAAAACGCGTCGTTTCGAGTTATTCCTAATTTCATCCTATGAAATTAGAAAAAAAATCATGAATCCCAAAAATATTCTTTACCTTTTCAACTTCAAATTGGGAACTAACATATTCAAATTGGAAATAATCAAAATCAGATTGGGAATAATCAACTTCATATTGGAATGACATCCATGTGTATCAGATCTTTGAATTACTCGATATGTAATTAACTCTCAAATTTGTCCAAAGTAAGTAACGAACGATAAGTCTACAATTTCTTTCTCATAATCATGCCTTATAAAAAAAAAGAAAGCTGCAGATTCTATGAAAAAGCAGGTAATTGCGGTATGCAATGGAAACATAACACAGACAGAATTTTGTCTTCAAAAAACGGAAAATTTGATAGAAAGAAATATATCAACCATGAACCATTACAGTTAGTACCTGTACAAGATATGAGGCTCATATCCAGAGGTTCATACCTGATGTTTTGACCTTTTTTGAAATGAGAGTTTGAGCACAAATATGGAATTTTTTAAGTACTTCTTACACTTTTCGAATGTTTGATAAGTTCAATTATATATTAATAGTTTTTTCTCATGTTTTCTCAATATAAAGATCTTATGCTCAAGCGTGATCGTGATATACATAGCCACGAATGCCGTTTCAATTTGAAATTGATTATTCCCAATTTGAATGTGTTTATTCCCAATTTGAATATATGAATTCCCAATTTTATTTTGATAGATCCCAATTTGAAGTTGAAAAGGTATATATGCTTCTCAGGATTTCAAATATCACCGAAATGCAGAAAAATAATAATATCTGATTGCTAAACAAATAAACAATCAACCTTATCGAGACTGAAATCTCTATGATGAAAAAATGCTTGATTTTGGGATATACAGGGTGGCCAAGAGATTGACGTCAAAAAGATGAAAACAGGTCCCTCGTGTCATGGGCTATTTGAATCACCCCCATGTGAAAAATCGCATGACATATCATGCGATTTTTCACGGTTTTCGAGTTATGAATTTTTTTATGAACTTTGAGAATTTTTGACTTGACCATCTTAAAAAAGATATTGAAAAAAAAGTACGAGACTTCTCTGTGAAATTCTTTCGTGACTTGAATCTCCATGAATTAATTATACTTTCATACATAAAATAACCAGATTCGTAACTTCGATAAAAATTATGGAAATGTTGATCTCGAGAGAAAAAGTTACGTGAATTGGATTATGATCTGAATTTTCGAATCAAAATTAAAAATGTAAATACGCTAATTAACGGTTTCTTAGTATGCTTAAAAACTGCGCTCAACACTCTGCTTCTAGAATCATTGATGAACCCTCTATTTTTGCTAGAATTAGCCTTCAAAGTCATCGAGGTGGAAAAACTCAAAGAACTAGACATTTACTCCAAAATTATTTTATGCCATTTTAAGATTTTTCTGATCAAGTTATGATGGAAAATGCTGAAAATTAATGGAAATCACCTTCAGATGTTGGTCAAGAAAAGTTCTAGATAAAAAAAACGGTAGGGCAATAAATCACCCATCATAATGTAAATGAAAAGAAATTTATTTATAAAATTTACAGTAGGTTTTCAAAGTGGCCACCTCCAGCCTCAATACACATTCTACACTTCCTTAAAAAAATTTCTTTCAATCGCATAACACCTGCCCTGTTCTTTCTTAGGACACGTTCAGCTTCTCTTAAATTGATCAAACGTCCGTAATCACTTGAATGAACGTTACCCGAACAGATGGATCGGACGCAGCGGACCGATCAAGTGGCCCCCACGTTCACCTGACCTTAATCCCATCGATTTTTTCGTTTGGGGTTATTTCAAAGAAAGTGTTTACGCCCGAGAATGCTCGAGTGAAGATGAGCTGCGACTGAAGTTAAGCGAAGCCCAACGTGTCCTAAGAGAGAACAGGGCAGGTATTATGCGATTAAAAGAAAATTTTCTCAGAAGGTGTAGAATGTGTATTGAGGCTTGTGGTGGCCACTTTGAAAACCTAATGTAAATTTTATGAATAAATTTCTTTTTATTTACATTATGATGTCTGATTTACTGCCATAACTTTTTCTTTTCTTTATCTAAAACTTTTTCTGACCAACATCTAAAGCTAATTTTAATCAATTTTCAGCATTTTCTATCATAACTTGATCAGAAAAATCTTAAAATAGCAAAAAATAATTCTGTAGTAAATGTCTAATTCTTTGATTTTTTCCACCTCGATGACTTTGAAGGCTAATTCTAGCAAAAGTAGAGTGTTAAGCAACATTTTTTATCGATGATTCTAAAAGCGTTGAGTACAGTTTTTAAGCATACTAAGAAACCGTGAACTAGCCTGTTTACATTTTAAATTTTGATTCGAAAATTCAGATCGAAATCCAATTCACGTAACTTTTTCAATTGAGACTAACATATCCATAATTTTTATCAAAGTCACGAATCTGGTTATTTTATGTATAAAAGTACAATTCATGGAGATCAAGATACAGAAGAATTTCACAGAGAAGTCTTGTAATTTTTTTTTAATCGTGAAAAATCGCATAACATACATGGGGGTGTTTCGAATAGCCCATGACACCAGGGACCTGTATTTTTCTTTTTGACGTCAATCTCTTGGCCACCCTGTATGATAATAAAATCCCTCGAAGGTGGGAAATAAAATTGGATTCTAAGGATATACATTATATATACAGGGTCTTTCACGAGGAACCTCACCCATATTTATACGGGAAACTACTGAACGTATTTTCATGAAATTCAGCACTTATAAGTATTTCACGATGCTGATGAAATCTAAAATATTTTCAAGGCATGAGCACCTCCGGTTTTTCCGGAAATGACGTCAACTTCCGTTTTTCAAATTAGAACACCATTTTTTTATTGCAGAAATAGATTCCTTAGAAAATTTCAAGTTATTTTGATGTAACATTTTTCAGTTTTGGTTGGAAAATTCTCTCTGAGCGGGAAAATTCGAAAAAAAAATCGAAAATAGAGCTCCGCTGAAACAAGAATAACTTCGAGGTTTTTGGATGGAAAATTTTCATTTTTGGGATTTTTCAAGATGTAAGATTGATGTATCCACTTTTAAAATCGAAATCGCGATTCATGATACAGGGGGTGCAAAAAATCGCTTTCAAAGTTAGGGATGACAAAATCGTGAAAAATCAATTTTTTCAAATTAGATCCCCATTTTTTTATGGCAGATATTGAATCTACGTTGAAAAATAATGTGAGTGTATGCATCACACCCTCACCCTAAAATGGATATTTTCTGAGTTAATATCCAGTTTCCTAAGGTCGCTGATGGTTACTAAGGTAAGAAAAGCAAAAGCACACTGAACGTTTTCTTGAAATAAAGCAACGAATATATTAATTGCCATCTCAGAAAATAAAATTTTTGCGTTGCAGTCAAACATAAAGCTTTGTATGCCACTCGTACATAATAAGGATTATGGACTTGCCCAAATTATTGGCTTCGCTCGCTCTGCCATAAACTTTGGAACTCGTCCATAAATTTATTTATTTATACTGACAAATCAACAGGCCTAAGCCCAATGACAGACAGACAGTAAGTACATTGCACATAAAGAAACAGAAAATGTAATACACACAAGATACCAAAATCACAGTTGGGTCAAAAAAAATAAAACACGAACTCAAAACAAGGCTAAAAATCCCAACAAACATATTAGCCTATAACTGGCAAACAGCCTTTAATTTCACTCCTACTTGAAATGAAAATATCTATATCACATTGTTTTACATATTCATTTACAGTTCTTTGGCATTTTTCAAAAGGTGAACAAGACGTGACGTCAATTTAGAAAATATCGTGGTTTCTCCTACGTAATTTTACTTCAGGTACACAAATGTTTATTGCACTAAGTAAACCAGGTACATTCAGTTTATGATTAATTATGTCTGACACAAACAGCACACCACTCATATCTCTTCGAGACTCCAGTGTTTTTTGCACAAATTCCAGCAGTTGAGCCTTGTTCGAGATCATAAAAGGAGACTCTCTATGTTTCCTGTAGTAAAGGCTTCTCAAGAACCTCCTCTGTACTTTTTCTACCATCTCGGAGTATACAACTGTGTGGGGATTCCATATGACTGAGCCATATTCCAACTTACATAAATACTTACACTTACATAAATAGCTACTTCAGCATGTAATTTAAATAGATATTTCCGAAGATATCACAGATTCAAAATGCAGGGACATAGCGGTGCGGAGCAGGCACTACCGTTGTTTATAAGGATTGCACTGCATCCGTGCTAAGCCGGGGCGGGTCACTAGTACCTAATAAATGCACAGTTTCTATAAAGAATTGATTGTTACTGGTCCTTCAGGAAAATATTCGAAATGAATGACAATAAAATACAAAATTCAGTCGATACGAACCACATAATAAATTGAAATTAATGAAGAATCAAATGATATTCAGCACTAAATTATCTGAGGCGATGTATCTACTTATTCAAACAATGTCCCTCGTTATTATTTGCAAGAATCTTAACTGGATCACAACTTCTACACAAAAATAAATAACAATTCATAACTTTAACACCTTCAATAAAAACTTTCCCTCATCACAACAACGTAGCTCTAGAAAAGATTTGCTCCATGTTTGTTAACATATCGCAGCGCCTCCAATGGTAGTTTAAATAGCCAATATCTAGCGCCGGTTGTTAGGAAATATCGAGTTTGTGACATTTTCATTCCAATAAGGTCAGTACTCGAGTATTCCCCAAATGTATTAACTCATTTTCAATAGAGAAATATGAACTTTCCCGTTAATTTCAGAAAATGGCATCAGGCACGTATTTGGACCTTTTTTCAAATGGCTTCATCTTCTTAACAGAGCCGAATACGGAAAAATGACAAAAGGTTTTTCTGCCTCAAGAATCTACAGTTAACATATATGAATATGTCAAAGACTCACCTTGTATATGCAAACACAGGAGCATTTGTAGGAAATAAATTTACAAGACTCGCCCAGTATATTACAGAAATACCGCCATTGCAAATATGGAAAATATTATGGATTTATCGAATTTGTTCCATGATTTATCAACGAGCATATTATTTACGGGTATGACGTTTACCAAGCGAGGAGAAGTCGAGTTTGGTTAATCATCCAACATACTTCTGGATCTATTGTTCACTGTTAAATACACTAGATACTCACTTAAACCAAACTGCATAGGATGCGTTGTGATTATCCATCTTGAGTACACACTTGTTGCGAAGCTCCCCTTTGTAAACTTGAAGAGCAAACAAGGCGAAAACCATTAGGCAAAAGATGGTGAGAGTCATGACCTCGGCCAATTGTTTGAACGAATGAAGTAATGCGTTGATGATGGTTTTGAGACCTGAAAGTGAAATAAAGATGATTTTTTCATACACACCAGATTCCACATAAAGAATAAAATGATTTAAACCATGAAATATAATGTAGTCAGTCACATATATCCATCATACCAAATATGGTGGTTGCGTCCCACTACGCAACATCTGGACAAAATAAATTCCATAGGAATCCTTTGTCTACAAGAAATGAGCTGCATCCTTTGAGAAGGATGCATAAATTGATTTCAACCATAGGGGATCCATCACTTTTGCTGTAATATCGGTGGGTTTCACAAAGCGTAATCACCGGTGATCCGAGCTTGCATGATCTAGAATCAACTCGATTTTTCAGTTCAAAAATCAGAGAATGATCACGAATCACCGGTGATCACGCTTTGTGAAACCCACCGTATATGTTCCATATGCCGTTATTTACAATTCTCATTCTTTGTTTAAAAATACCCTTTGGACTGATTTTTTGATCATCTATTGAAAGGGTTCACGACCCAAGAATCAAGGTCAGTTTTGGGAAATTCATCTGGTTCTTTGAGACAATATCAATGTCCTGCGAACATTCACTCAGTTTCTCAACATAAGCTCATAAAACTAAATATATGGTGAAACATTTATTGCAGAACAAGTTGCGGAACACACGGCAGACATCGAATACCTAATAGTCCGAGGATTTTATTATTGGTCTGTAGATTCAGTATATGGGTTGTTTTTCCCACTTTAGTCAAAAATGGCCAATGAGAGCATTTTTGTGGCCTCCAATTTTTTCTCCAACTTATCTACAAGACCCTATGTTACAGAGACAAGCAGGCAGTAATTCGTCAGTACTTAGTCGTAAGTTGTTATTTTTTTTTTTATACGCATCTCTCGGGAAAAGACTGAGCTTATAACACTTTTTCCAGCGTCCCGAGATGAATTGAGTAGTTTTTCAATTGTTCATCAATTTTCGTCAGTCAACTTGTGAGTAAATCGCTAGTAAACCATACATATTCATAGATTACAACTGATCACTTGCTATACATTTACACTTAGAAGGTACATTTCGTAATTCTTCACTGCTTTACATTTTTATATAAAAGGTAGAGTTTATAATTGTATTATAGGTACTTAATACTTGTATAATCATTTCGTGCTTGATATCTAACTAAAAGTAACAAGAAAATTAGAATTTGTTGTTTGTTGAGAGTGCGTTCAAATTTCACCTTTCAACTTATCGCAGTCATCATCAAGATCACCATAGGGTGCTTACAGTGATGTTTACCCCTACATCAGTTGTGTAGACACAACAGTCTCAATCATGGAGATTAACGAGGATCTCCAGCATCCTACCAACTAGAAGCAGCCCAAGAAAACCATTTACCTGGTAAAAAATCAGGGTACAAAAATAAACCTTGATAAATTAATCGGGTAAGAAACAATGGCTCATACACCTGCTGTGCAGTAGATCAAAATTTCTTGGATCTACTAAAGGTTTTTTTTGACTTGTACAATCCAATCTCAAACTTTCAATCCTTATTCACATCGACAAAATCGTTATCATGGTCAATGGTTTGTGTTATCGGTTATCGAGTAAACTCTTGATGTTTTTTCAACTTCGCAAAAGTACTTTCACTTACAACTGATAAACTGGATGTTTTGAGTTCTTTAATCACGGTGTATATTGAATCATTTTTATCGAGTCTTTTCAATTATTAACTCGTCGGAGGGGTATCTGCCAAGGTCGATTTTAGAGGAGGAAACTCAAGAATTTGCTGAATTTAAATGAGTATCGCAATAATTGTTGTTGTTAGTTGTTATGAAAACAGGACGGATTTAGTCTCCGAAACGTCAACTGAGGATGGTATCATTATTCATTACCATGATTTTGTTGTTTTTTCATTTGGGTACTTAAAAGGCAAATTTATGTGTGGAACGAGAAAATCCTGACAAAGTAACTCTTAGGAAGAAATATGCTATTGGTTTGACCTCATAAATTGTTGATTCAGATTTTGAAAGCGGATTTTCCTGAAAAAAGAAATGAAGAAGAAATATGCTATGATGTTTCGAATTTTCTTCAAGTTCGCAGAAATTTCAATATCCTACCACCATCATAGTTAACTCTTGATAAATCACTGCACGTATTCTTCTCAGAATTGTAAGTGTGACATAATCTGTATAATTTTCCCGCAGAAACAGGAATATAACCAAACAACACAAATAGTTAATTATATTGAGCAGATTAACAACTCAATACGGAAATCAAAATCTTAAGGATAGGTACATTGATGGCAACTATTATACAGGGACGGGCCTAAGGGGGGATAGGGGGGACGATCCCCCCCCAATGTTGAACAGAGTTGGCAAATTTTAAAAGCAGTTGGAATATTTTCGAAGCTGTTGAAAAACTTTCGAAGAAGTTGGGAAAATTTCGGAGCAGTTGGAATTTTTTTTAAATAAAGTTTGAAATTAATGCTTTTTAAACAGGTAGAACTAAGCCTACGTTTAGCCGGACAAAAGCATGCAGAGAATAGCGACAATTGTACAAATTCTTGTAAGAGTATATTTAGGGTATTTGGCAGATTTGGCCCAATGTGTATAACCAGCAATAAATGGTATCTAATCCGATATTGCTACCAAGTGTTTGAAAGGATGAACAATTTTTCATCTTTCACGTTATCCCTCAGTAGGTAGTTGTGAATTTCTCAGCATGGCCGCATCGACTCTGTCATAAAAAACCATCTGGTACCAATTTGCGCTATTTCTCTCGGTTGGGCAGTATGCACTTATATTCTCATTCTTGATTATTCTATCGAATCTCCGTTCAACACGTAAATCTGTTAAAAGGCCGTTATACTTTGGCCGACGCCACCGATTGTCCATTCAAAAAGTGCCTTTCATTTTTCCAAGTTCACGCCCTCAATTTTCCAGCTGAAACCTTGATTTTTTTTTAATTCTCCTGGAACTTCAGACAGTTCTCTTCGATTTCACACTTCCTGGAAGTCTTTTCAGTATTTCCATAATTTTTTGCATTGATTAAGCGCCTATCCAAATGGAATTTTTTTCGAATATAGAAAATTGATTCGTTGAGAGCACTCCAATGAATTTTCTAAAAAAAAATTGATGAACAACCGCCGAAAAACGATTATGAAGTAAATTTTCATAGACTCTCAAATTCAACACGATTTTTTCATGCGATAAAATAATTTTTTCAAAGAGAAGAAGTCGGATCGGAGTGCCCTTAAAACACCCTTTATCTTCAATTCAAAGAAAAAATAAAGCTTTTAGTTTAAAAATTGAGGGCGTAAACTTGTAAAAATGAAAGGCACTTTTTGAATGGAGAATCGGTGCCGTAGCCGATTGTTTCATGCGAAAAAAATAATTTTATCAAAGAGAAGAAATTGAGGTGCCTCAAGGCATCCTTCAACTTCAATTTAAAAAACAATCAAGCTTCTAGGTGAAAAATTCAGGGCGTGAACTTGGAAAAATGGGAGGCACTTTTTGAATGGAGAATCGATGCCGTAGCCGTCGGTCGAAGTATAACGGACCCTTAAGTGAGTACGCAAAAATGGACCGAAAAAGATTCAAAGTGAAAGTGTGTGGTATGTGGACTTTTTCAGTACACTTGAATAAATCATTTATTTTTCTTCGGAATTGAACTTAAAAATCGAAACATACAGAATAATGATTACAGATGGTGTGTAATCCTGTAGAGTGTGGAGTATGTTAATCTGGTAATGCAGAATTAAAAAACCACACAACAAAATTTCCTATATATTTTTAATGCTCACGGGGAAAAACAATGATTCGCAATCCGAAATACCACCTCCCCTTCAACCATTGGTTTTCTAATCCTTTAATGCACAGTTGGGAAATTTTCGAAGCTATCCCCCCAAAAATTTGGCTTCGGCCCGTCCCTGCTATTAAATCCAATTTCGGATATCTCAGTTCATGAATATTGAATACCCTTGAAACAAAGATGATCTTCAATACAGGGTGTCCCATCAGACGTTTCTGGGGAACTGGGCATATTTGAAATCTGAAAACTAGGATTATGATATTGTTCGAAATTTCGAACTGAGCTAAAATACTTTTGAAGCCTGAACCTTCCAGTAATTTTCTATTTATTTATATATGATTGAGTATTCAGTGTTGTTGAAACCATTGTATTCATACAAAAATTTACAAATCAAATAGGTATTCATAGATTAGATTACAACTGTATGGAATTCGTCAGGAAGAACAATATAAGAAAAATATCAGATTAACATCTTAACAATGAAAAATAATTATGAAAAAATATGACTTATAAACCTCAAACGAAAGAACAATTCAAATATTCACCCACCCCATAGAAACAATTCACAATCAAGAATTCCCTTATCTCCTTCTTGAATTCTCTGCACTCCAAAACCTTAACCCTTTCTGGAAGATGATTGAATAATTTTATACCACAATACATGGGCGAGTGCTCAAATTTTGTTGTTTGTTTGTTTTGGAATACAGAAAATTTATTTATGCCTTGTATTATAATAATGGAAATCAGAGCATTCTCTCAGTGATCTCACATTTCTTCTCATATAATATAATAAACAATCAAGTATGTAAATGCAGGGAAAACTCAACAATCTATTCGCAACAAAGCAGGATCTACAGGACTCCATTGGTCAAAGATTGAAAATTAGTCGAATGATCAAGTTTCACATATTGCTGAATACAGACGTGTTTTACTGTGCTCCTCTAGATTTTTAAATTTCCCAGAATTGTTGTGACTTTTGCACTAAACAAGGTAAAGAGTACTTTTTCATTGGCTCTACTTTTGATCTTATAACTTTTTGCACGAATTAGTGGTCCTTTCTGGGGGCTTTCTGATAGTTTTTCCATTGTTTACGTTCGCCGATTATTATCAGAACTGGACGGTGTGTGCTACGTTGATCCTCGATTCTGCACTCGATTCTACACATTTCGTTTGTTGATCCTCGATCCTTGCGATCTTACTTTCCGGTTACTGGGCGGAGTGTTTCGCTGATCCTCGATCTTCGACATCTTATTTTCCGGTTGCTAGACGTAGTGTACTTCGTTGATCCTCGATCCTTGTCATCTTGATTTCTTGTGGTCTGACGGTACGTGTTACATTCATCCTTGATCCTTCACATCACACTTTCCATTATCCGTGGCCCTCCTGCTTCTGTGTAAGTCTTTCTTATAGGCCCAAGAAAGTGAAGAGTCCTAATTGTATTCCTGCTCCAATCCTCAAGCGCGTTGTTCCAGATGGCTCGTTCTTGTTCCGTTTGTGTTAAAGCGATATCAAACGCCCAGAAATATTTATCGTGCGTCAAGTGTAGCAGGGATTTCCACTTAAGCTGCGTCAATACATCTGATGGACCGATTATTAACTCGAAGGGGGCCACTAACGTGTGGTACTGCTCTGCTTGTACTATGAACGAGCGTATCTTGCGTAGTAACTCGGTGGGTACGCGCCCGATTACCCCGTCTCCGTCGGAACCTTCCATTTGTAAGGTTCCATCTGGTGAACCTTTAACTGTCGATCATTTCAATATGCTGATGGAGCGGATTTTGGATTTATCGTCGGGAGTTGATCGAATTGAGAAACGACAGAACGACTTGTTCGAGCGGCTTTCGGCATGTACGGACACTCTTGCTCAACATTCCAACACCCTGGCTGATCATGAGTCAGCCATTGCTCTCCAACGTTCCCAAATTGAATCGATCCAGCGTGATCATGCAGTGCTTTCGGACAAGATATCGGATATTTCCCGGGGTCTGGGTGAGCCTGGACCACTTTCTACTGCTGGTTCACAGTCAGCTTTGGTTCCCGAGGTTCTCGAGCGTGTTGAGAGGTCCCACAATCTTCTCGTCCTCAATGTCCCTGAGGGAGCTACCACTTCCGATGACGTTAGTGTTGCCTCCGCCATAGTGAACACCATTTCTGAGTCAGCTAGTCAAAGTCTGCTTAGCGTTGTTCGACTGCCATCTAGGGACAAATCACATCCTGCCTGGTTGAAGTTAAGGTTCTCTGACCCCCGTATGGTCTCTATTCTGCTAAGAAACAAATCTCGTCTCTCCGCAAGCAAAAAATTTCGTGACATCATATTACGTGATGACAAGACGAAGTTCCAGGTGGCTGAGCTCGAAAGATTGCGAGAGGAACTTAAGAGAAGAAAATCCAGTGGTGAAAAGGATATCACAATAAAGTATGTGAAAGGATCCCCAACAATCGTGCAGGCCGCTGCCACTAAACGAAACCCTGCCCTTTCTAACGAATCGGGGGACTCCAGGTGTGGCCATTAATGTATAGCAACGTTCAATCTCTATCTTCTAAATTTCCCGAAATTTTAACTTATGTTCAACAGCATCAACCAAGTCTTATCTTCCTTACCGAAACTTGGCTGAGGCCTTCTCTGTCGGATAGCTCATTCCACATTCCAAACTATTCATTATATCGTGACGATAACACTATAACCGTGGGTCACTGTGGAGTATGTATTTATGTTCGTGACACCATTGCTAGTGATTTCAAGATTGAGGCTTCCCATTATGATTGGTCTGGTATTGATAATATTTTTCTAAAAATCCACAACACCAAATTTTCCCTCTTTGCTGGCTGCATTTATCGCCCTCGTCCTTGTCCGGGAGACTCAGAGTTTGTGGAGTTTCTTCGTGATGCAGCATTTCACCACAACAATATTTTTATTTCTGGAGACTTCAACTGCCCAGATATTGTATGGCCTCTAAGAGCTCTACCATCTTTAGGTTCTCCCTCCTTTGCCTATGCTGACCTCATCAGTAAGACCGCCTACCAACAACTGGTTGATAAACCGACTAGATACAGGGCTGGGCGGGTTCCGTCAGTTCTCGATCTCGTTCTGGTGTCAGACCCCAGCCTCGTTTCGGATATCCATCATTTACCTCCGTTCGGTAAATCAGATCATTCCACCTTGGCAACCGAGTTGCAATTTCGACTGTTAAGTCCAAATTCTGAGTCCGTTAAAGAAATTCGAAGTGTAGATTATGACAGAGCATCTGAACTGCTGGAATCGATAAACTGGGACCTGATATTTGGGGACGAGGAGGATGTTGAGGGGATGTGGCGCTCTTTTATGGGAGTAATTGATGAGGTTGTGTCCGCTTGCACGACCAGTCGTCTGGTTAGATCCATCAGCGCGAAGCCGTGGATCAGTGGGGGGCTGTTGAGGATGTCAAGAAGGAAGAGGGCATTGTGGCGGAGGTTCCTCCGGACTAAATCAGTCCGCGATTTTCAAGATCACCGCGAATATTCAAACCACTTTTCCTCATCTTTAAGGCAGGCTAAGATCCAGTACGAGAAGCGACTCGCATCTGCGAAGAACAGGAACAAATTCTTCAAGTACCTCAAGACGTCTATGAGCGGAGCAGTTAGTTTTCCAACCATTCATAACCGGGCAGGTCGCCCCTGTGAGGATTCCCTTGAGACCGCCGAGGTGTTTGCTGATGTCTTTTCATCTGCTTTCGTTAGAGAGCCCGACGGACCTCTTCCAGAAGTTAAGCTTCCTCGGATTTCTGGGGAGATTTCCGACATCTATATCGATGAGGAGCTGATTCGGGGGTACTTAGCTCAGCTCAGGGATACTGCTCCGGGTCTTGACGGCCTTTCTTCCGGGCTTCTCAGGTGTTGCGCGAGTTCCCTTTCTTTTCCTCTCTATAGAATATTTTCTAGTTCACTCAGGTATTCGATTCTGCCTGGTGACTGGCTGACCGCTTCAGTAACACCCGTTTTTAAAAGGGGGGATAAACTATCACCGCACAATTACAGACCCATCAGTTTAATTTCTACGGCTTCCAAGGTCTTGGAAAGGATCGTTTCGGACCAGATCACCCAATTTGCATTATCAAACGATGTTATCCCTAATGAACAGCACGGATTCTTATCTGGTCGCTCTACCATAACCAATCTCATTTTGTGCATCAATGAGTGGACTAGGGCGTGGGACCGGGGGGTGCCTGTAGATGTTATCTACCTTGACTTCTCGAGAGCTTTCGATAAGGTCCCTCACCGTCGGTTGCTTGCTAAGCTCTCTCATCTTGGAATCAGGGGAAATGTTCTTGCTTGGATTGAGGCTTATCTGTCCAATCGTTCTTTCCACGTCAGGGTCGATCGTTCTTTCTCCAGTCCCGGGAGCCCTTTGTTATCTGGTGTTCCGCAGGGTTCCGTACTGGGTCCTATATTGTTTTTATTATACACCTCCGATCTACCTAGATTACTCCACTCTTCTTGCTCCATGTTTGCAGATGATACCAAAATCTTTAACTTTCCCCTATCAAACTTCAATACTCTGCAACTTGACCTGAACGAATTAAATGTTTGGTGTGGTGACTGGTTACTCCCTTTGAATGTGGAGAAGTGCTGTGTACTTCATATTGGTAAAAACAACCCGAGGACGGAATACTTCATCGGCAGCGATAGGCTGAAACAAGTTTCTAGTCACTGTGACCTGGGTGTGACTGTCTCCGAGGATCTTCGCTGGTCAAACCATGTAGGCATCATCACTGCCAGAGCCAGACAGTTGACTTATGCCATTCAAAAGACCTTTAATAGATGTGAGGTTGCTACCTTGAAGCTTCTCTACACCAGCTACGTTAGACCATTGTTGGAATATGCTGGCCCGGTTTGGTGGCCTTCCACACGTGCCGATGAGCATTGCCTCGAGTCGGTCCAGCGCTGGATCACTCGAATACCCTTCGGAAGGATTCGCCCCACCTACGAGAACAGGCTCATCACTTTCGGATTGCCGACTTTCCAGTCACGGCGCGACAGAGGTGATTTGATTTTTTCTTTCAGGTCTCTACATGGCCACTTTGGTGACCCTATCCGTGGCTTATATACGTTGAACACCAATAACCTGAGAGGTCACCAGTTCAAATTGGCGAAGGAGAAGTTTGCAACTCCCCAGCGGCATAGTTTTCTTACCAACAGAATCTTCGAGAGGTGGAACCGTTTACCTGGTGCGGTGGTTGATGCTCAAAGTGTAAATGGGTTTAAGAATGCCTTGGATCTGCTTCGTGATGGATCTGTTCAAGTGTGAAATAATTATACTTAATTTGTATTGAGTTTATAGGAAATTTCCTCTACTCTAATTTTAGTTATAATAATAATAATAATAATCTCTTTCTGTGAGATGAATGCACTAGAACTTGTTGATGACCCATCCCACAATACCACGTTGTAACTTAGGTGAGAATAGGCAACCGAGTAATAAACATCGACCACCGACCAGTGATTCTCTTGGTAGGATTTGCTTTAGGCTCCTTAAGGCGAAATATGCATTACCCAATCTCGAACAGACGGGGTCAATATGGTTCCTCCAATCCAGAACCCCCTCAATCCACAGTCCGAGGAACTTTACACGACCGGAACTCTTCAACTCACCAGCCGGAAGTTTAAAGTGTCTCTCGTCTGTACAAGTACAAGAGATCGGTCTTATTTATGTTCAAAATTATTGAATTCCGAGAACACCAATCAGTGCAACACTCAATCGCAAGTTCGCACCTAGCGGTGAGCTCAACATACCTGGGCGCCGAAGTTATAAAAGAAGTATAATCTGCAAATAAAACTATTTTGATATGGGCCAAAATCGATGAAGATGCACTAACATAATAAGGGAGATCATTGACGAACAGAATGAATTGAAGAAGTCCCAAAACAGAACCCTGCGGGACTCCCAACTCAACCGGATATTTGGAAGAACCCCGCTGGCCTACAAGAACATAGAACTCTCTACCACCCAAAAAGTCCTTAACCCAATCGAGAAAGACACCCCTGAATCCTAGGTTGTTCAACTTGGACAGGATGAAATCGAAAGTAAAGCAGTCAAATGCTCTCGATTAACCAAAAAAAAGCACTGCTATGTATGATCCGCCATCCAGGTAGTCGTACACAAAATGTATCAAATCGCAAGCCGCTGTATTGGTAGATCGGTTGTAGACCAAGAGCCAGTGACCAATTTTCATATTATGTCATTTCATAACTCACCAAAATTCACTTGTTTAATATTCAATATCTGCTCGAAAATAAAAACCATTTCTGCCAGTCCATAATGGCCGGAGTAGACTACCATAAGCGCTCAAAGAGGCCAGAAAATTAGGTTCACCTATGTCATAGTATCATTCACAAAACTTTCAGGAATTGTTATTGATAATATATTGAATCTATAAAAAATAATGACAGAACTTTTTCGTCCCTCCTAAGTGTTGGCAGAACTCTTTGAAAATTCATTAGGAACAGCTGTAGGTACTTATGTCATTTCAGTACACTTGAAATTTACAGGAAATAAAGAAAATGTGTCTACAAAGCGAATTATAATCAAGACAGAAATTTTTTACATCACGAACCATCTGCCAGAACGAGAAATGTTGCCGCGCAAGTGCGAGCGAAATGAGCTTATTCATATTTGCAAGTCAGTCCGAGAGCGCATATTGGGCATTTACGAGACTCATCAAAAGTTGATATGAAATTATGTGGCGGAAGCTAAAATTCTTTCATGAACTAATAGAATTTGTTTTCAGTTTCATTTACATTGATCCGATGATAAGGGTATTCGCATGTACTCGTAATACGAAAGCTCACTGTGAAAGTCTTATACTTTCTTTTACTACTCTTAGTCTACCCAACTTTTGGGGTTTTAAATGCCCTGATGGTTTATTTTTTACCCCTTTATGTTACTGAGATCTTACACTTCTTTGAATGTTTCGTAAGTCACACGGGTATAGGTATACTCAAGACCTCCTCAATCCATTCGAAAAATTCTTGGAGCTTAGTTCAGATTTCAGAATTCATCTAACAAAGTCAATGTTTATTAATAATCTGTTGGTAAAAATATTTTTACTCATTTTTTGAGAACTAAACATTATAATACTGTTGAAAAATATGCTTCGAGTGAGAAACAATGCATTCATTGAAAATGTCAGCCAAGATGACGACGATGAGGAAACAAATTTTGAGGATTTGTAGGAAGAGCATATTTTTTTGAATAGTTTATTACTAAATAAATTGTTGTAATGTTAGAAAAACACCTTCAATTCTTTTAATTTATTCCTTTAATTGACAATAATACATGCCCAATATGCGCTCTCGGTCTGACTTGCAAATATGAATAAGCTCATTTCGCTCGCACTTGCGCGGCAACATTTCTCGTTCTGGCAGATGGTTCGTGATGTGGAAAATTTTTGTCATGATTATAATTCGCTTTCTAGACACATTTTCCTTATTTCCTGTGAATTTCAAGCGTACTTAAATGACATAAGTACCTACAGCTGTTCTTAATGAATTTTCAAAGAGTTCTGCCAACACTTAGGAGGGACGAAAAAGTTCTGTCATTATTTTTTATAGATTCAATATATTATCAATAACAATTCCTGAAAGTTTTGTGAATGATACTATGACATAGGTGAACCTAATTTTCTGGCCTCTTTGAGCGCTTATGGTAGTCTACTCCGGCCATTATGGGCTGGCAGAAATGGTTTTTATTTTCGAGCAGATATTGAATATTAAACAAGTAAATTCTGGTGAGTTATGAAATGACATATGGAAATTGGTCACTGGCTCTTCCTCTATTGAGTTTAAATCCATGCTGGCTTTCCGCGATCAACGAAAACCTATTCCAGTAATCCAACATTCTATTAAGTATCAGTTTCTCCATGACTTTCGACAGAGTGCTCAAAAGAGATATAGGCCGATAATTCGCAATATCGTCAGCAGCATTCTTCTTGTGTACGGGAATAACTTTGGCAGTTTTCAGGACGCTAGGGAACCTGCCAGAAGTGATCAACAAGTCAATCAGGTGGGCAAGATGCTCAGAGATGTGGGGTGAGAGAACCTTCAGAACCCTAAGCGAAATCATGTCAAACCCTGAGCTATTTTTATTTTTCAAGTTATTAATAACGGCAAGGACCTCCTCAGCAGCCACCGGAAAGAAGAAGAAATTTCTATCGGAAAGATGCACAGTTGTACAGGAGCTCGATAATCCGTTCTGAAAATGCTGACTCAAGCTAGTGGAACAAATTTTGGCAAAATATTCGCCGAAGATGTTAGCCACTTCCAGTTCGTCACAATGAATCCTTCTGTTCACATTCAGAGTAATTTGCACGGCAGCTCTTACCAGCAGTCTGCTTTCGTCCCAGATTCCATAATATCGTTTTAACCTTGCTACTAGAATTATCTATGACATTTTTGTGAAAATTTAACTTGGTCATGTTCAACAGTTTCCTGCACAGAAAAAGTGAATGCTTAAAAGGAATATTTAAATATTCTTATTTCTTCCACCTTGTTCTGAGAGTTTTTATTCTCATTTGATGAAAATAGTTTTGCATTGAAAATCCTGAAATGTTCAAATGTGAATATTCATTTTCTCAACATAAATTTTCACTTCAAGTAAATATGTTTCATTCAAACTTGAAAAATTATTCCATTCAAGTATTGGTTATCTCTATTCAGTTAAATGAACGATTTTCAGGATAAAAATCGCGTGCTCTTCAAATGAGACTATAACACCTCATTCTGAGTATATCATTTCACTCAAACTGAGTTTTCGACAGATTCCATTCATATATACCATATTTTTAAAAGAACACTACTCCATTTCATGAGTGGTAAAAACAAAACTCCTCAACTCAAATTGAATCTCAAATATTCTTTATAACGCTAAATGGAATGTTCAATATAATGATATTTTTCTGAAGTTAAGTTCAAATTTCTCTGATTCACTTGATTTGTATGTATACTTTCTCTGTTTGAGATTCAATCGCGTTCTCCAATCTCAAATGAAGTATGTATATTGTATATTTCTTGGCATAATCGTTGGACAGGTCCAGACCTATCTTTTTATTCTATTCGCCGAAGTACGAACTACGAAGCATGTGTCGAAATTCATTTCGCTTTCGTTCACGTTGAGTTTATCTAGATCAGAATGGAGGAGAAACTTTGGAATTTTTGAAACTTGAGTTTTTCTGGTTATTCATTTTCAATGCGTTTCACGGAATGGGGAATGATGCAGATCACTTCGCAGGTGGATATTGGTGATGTTCTAAAGGATTGATGGGGTTGTGATGAATCGGTTATTGAAGTATTCAAAGGTAAGTGAATTTGTTCAATCTAACATATTGTCAGGGATGTTCTTAGTAGTTTCAAGAAATAAATTTCAAATTGAATCAAGCGCACTGAGAGTATTAGGGCGATTCACTGCGAGGGCTCTATTAGACGTTCATTTCGAAAACTAGTCATAATTTTCTGCTGAAAATTTGCATTTACAAAAAATATTTCTAATGCATGACGTTAACGATTGCTTTATGATTATTTCACAGACGTGAAAACCCATTTATAAATATTTCTAATTTTCAACTTGGCCATTTTCTATGGATTCCGGAAATTTCAGATAACCTAGGCTGAAGGACCTCAGGTCGATGGCCATGAATAAACTTTTCTCCTTCTTTCTTCTTCTTCAGATAACCTACTCAGTTCAGAATTGCGGGATTTTCCTATTGATTCAAATGTGTTCATCATGGTTATAAGGTTTACTGTAGCAACCCCTTCTTTATGGGGAAAAGAAAATATTATCGAAAGCCTCTACGTGCAGCTTGTTTTAAAATTGTATTTTTCAGCTATGAATAACGAGGATATTGTTTGGCTGCAACTTAACGATGAGCCTTGGACCAACGTCATAGAAAAATGAAGAAACACCTTCCGCAATGTAGAAAGAATACAGTGGCACATAATTCTAATGAATATTTTATAAATATCTTCAATTTTATATCTGAGAACTGTGAATATTCTATTTTTGATGAGTGCTCCTTAATTTTTTCAGCATACCACCCCTTATTCAAAATCTGCAGAATGAAGCCAAAGGCCAAATATTTCGTATTGAACTACAATAATTAACCTAAAAATAGATATGCTTAATAATTCTTAAATTCTCTCCACCTTTTCAATTTCAAGATGAGATTGAAATATTCGGAGGGAAATATTTTGAGGATATGCATGATAATATATAGATTACTAGCATTTCAGAATGAACGTTATCAAAATATCAATTCAAATATCGAGTAATTTGCATCTAAGCAATATTTTTTCATTTCTAAATTATCAATATTCTTCAATTGAAATGAAATCATCTTTAATATACTCAAAACAATCATATTTCTAAATGAGCAGAGAAAACAATGATTCACTTTAAGAATGTATAAACTTGATACAAGCTTTTCAAATTCTCAATGTAAGTATTGTGAATTTCCTTCTACGAACCATATTCTCAATATGATCCTACCATATATTCTGAATAATCAGATAGTATACTTCATTCTATTTGCCATATACTACAATTGAGTATTAGATTTTATTCAATTTCAGACTACGTGTTCATAGATTGAGTAGTAAATTACTCTTCGCGTGAGCATCCAAATATCTTTGAATTGAAAAAATCATTTGCTACATTAGAAGCTGAGGCTTTGAGAATATGATAATCTAAATTGAAATAGATATCCTCTCGGGGATATACAAATCTAACATCAGCTTGAATTGAAAGGTATTGCTTTGAAACAAGCTTTTATTTTTTTCCGTGATGTACTCCCTTTTTTGAAAGGTGGAGTTCTCTGGTTCTTCCAGATTTTAATTGCCGAAAAAGCCAATGAGAATTCTTCAATTCACGACTGGCGGCCATTATGTTCTCAAATATCCACTGGTCGCTCAGAAGCCTTCTCCGCTTAATGGGACAAGCAGTCAGCATTTTGTTCATTTTCTCATTCTCAACATCCGGAGCCTAAACCGTTCTCATAACGTCAAAGTAGGAGAGTGTGGAAAAAAATGCATCTTCTGAATTTTTTTAAATATCATCATCATCGAATTTCGTATCGAAAACTGTGATCGAAAATTATCCATAACTTCTGTTTTTCAAATTAGAACCCTATTCATTTGTAAAAACATTGTATAAAATGATAAGTGATGATGAATTTCCCAATTCTGGGACTCCCCAGAGCTAGTTGAGGCAGTGAATACTGCTTCATTCGAATTATTGCCACAGAAATCAAGAGAAGTGTTTGAATATGCATATTAAAAACACAATAAGGAAATATCATTTCCCTACACTAAGGAATGGTACATTGTTTACCGGGTAGGAAAAGCGTAACATGTGTCTTTTCCTACGAGGTGAACATACTATTTTTTCGCAAATCGTTTAAAATTCGACAGATTCCAATAAATTTTGATGAAAAATCATGAATTATTTAATTCATAAATAAATGATGCTTCGAAATTCGTATTGAAATTGGTTACGTTACTATGGAAACGTATTCATGTTGAATTGTCAAAGTTGACGCAATAATTAATTTAATTGCAAGTGTTTTCGAATTTAAAACAGTGTAAAATGATAAGTGATGATGAATTTGCTATTTCTGGGACTCCTCCAGAGCTGGTTGATGCACTGAAAATACTGCTTCTTTAGAATAAGTGCCGAAGGAATCATGAGAAAAGTTCGTATATGCATATGTCGAACCAAATATCATTTCCCTACACTCTACAGTAAGGAAATGAATATTTCCTAACAGTTAGGAAATCTTGACTTTTTTCTATGACCAATTTTGACTGGAATGTCAAAATTTCCTAGCGATTTGCGGAAAATGAGTATTTCCTAACAGTTGGGAAATCTTGACTTTTTCAATAGGAAATGTTGTCAGGAATGTCAAAATTTCCATGCGATTTGCGGAAATAGTAATTTACGTAACAAGTCCGGAAAATAGGGTTTTTTTGGAAGAATAGACAAAATTCTAGGACGAACCGGAGGCGAGTCCTGGAAGTCTGTGAGTCCAAAAAATAGTATATTATTTCATAGGGAGGAGAAGTGTCACTTTTTATGGCGAGCTCGAGTTTGCCCGCCGAACGTAGTGAGGCGTGTAATTGAAAACGAGCCATGAAAACTGATGAAAAGTCACTTCTCCTTCGAATGAAATATGTTAGGTATTTTATTTTTAAACATATAGAAATTCATGAAAATCTGAATATCCACTTTTGGATTGACATTTACGATCGTTATAATTGAGTAAAAAATGGAACATTTGCCTAGTTACGGTTGTCTTGCAAAATTCATACTTTGCATGACGACACTTTTCCTGCCGCCGCACAGTGGGGCAGAAACCATCTAAATGTGATATCAAATATATCATTCAAATCAAAGTGCCAGAATGCATTGAATTGATGATGAAACGATGGATTGACTATTATGGAACCAAATTTATGCAACTTTCATGGAAATAGAAGGGAAAATTTGGTTTTCATAGGGTTTTATTAACATTAATAATTAATAAAAAAACAGTCAGTTGATAATATACTCCACACAGTTTTTCGGCCAATAAATCTTATATCTCCCAATTTCCGTCATCTTTTTAATGTGGGGATGATTCACTATCAACAGAGCTTGAGCTTGCCATGGGCGCCCGCAGAAGGGGGGCCTGAGAAAAATTTCTGCGGGCGCCCATGGAGCTTGCTATGTTTTCTGGAGAAGGCAGCAGCTCGGGCAGTAGCAGATCCAAAACTTCCGCTGGAATTGTTTCCCTTCTTCTTTTTGGAAGTGATCTATAACTTGTTATAATCGGGTCAGATGAAATCGGAAGAAGAGAACAACCAAGTCCATCCTAGACATTTTCAGACTTTTTTTGGGAGAACCTGACACAATTGAAAAAAACTACTATCATCCCTTTGGACTACAGGTATCAATTTCATTGCTAATAATTCAAGAAGGGGCAAAAAGGGGCAGCTGTTAGGGTGTTGATCTTCTACTAGAAACTCAAGAGAATCGTTATTGAAAAAAAAAGGTATTTGGAAGCTGTTGGAAAGTTACTTTCGCATCATTATTTCATCTTTCAATGGCAACAAAAAAAAAATCCGAAGAGGACAATTTTCAACGCAAATTATCAGACTTTGAACAAAATATTATATTTAAAATATATAAACAAAAACGAAGTACATAGGTTCAGATTAATCCTCCATAGAGTGCATTTGAATTTTCAGATCACAGCAGAAATTATGGTCAACAACAATAATATGTTATTTCGCGTCAATTGAAAAAACTTTCAACACATAAATTGAAAACGAATTTCAATTCAAAATTAGAAAGAATAAAATACGTTAGAACTCTTCCGGTGCGTGAATTCAGTGGACTGATGTTTAAAGTCAATTGTAAACTAACAACTGACATTTCATGGGTAGTATGATTTTTGGAATTAATATCACAGTTAGATGGTTTCTGCCTCACTGTGCGCCGGAGGGAAAAGTAAGCCATAGCAACGTTTTCTCCGCCTAGGCGGCGAAATAGAACTTTTCGATGATCCTGTCAGTCGCAAAATGACGTCGGTATCGTACGTTTGAAAATAAACCATTTTCGGGCGTGTTGCGTACAATATTTTTCGGCAACCGTGTAGAATTACAAATCAATGAGACGACACATTTCTTTATTATACATTTTGATTCTTATTCGAATCAAACAAAACAGAACTGTCATCCGTTATTTCGTTGCTATTGTGATAATCATAACAGTGACAACAACGACGTGACGTGACCGGAAAATGCTTCTTTCTCAAAGAAAAAGCGTCCGGGAAGTGGGTACATCCCGGACGGTTTCTGAAAAAATAGTTTTCCGCAAATCGTCAGGAAATTTTGACATTTCTGACAAAATTTCTCATTGAAAAAGTCAAGATTTTCTAACTGTACGAAAATATTCATTTCCTCACTGTAAGGAAATGAAGTTGTCAATGTTCTACATATGCATATTCGTAGAGGAGAAGGTGGTATTATGAAACCCTGCTGCTAATATGGAACCCTCGGTTAATTCTGAACTGGCCGTGATATCTAGGGTTCAAAAAGTTGAATATCCTTTATCACTTATGGAACAACTTGTGTGGGAAACTGCAGCGTATAGTACGCAGCAGAAATCCAACAGTGAGGGGTTATGTGTGAATGGGTTAAACGAAACTTTGATGCCGTGAATTCGTGTCAACATAAAAACGGTTCAAATCTGAGTTTTATATATTTTGGTATTCTGCCAGGCTAAAATAGGGCTTTTCTGTTGAAACCTAGTAGGTGATAATGCATTCTACGAGGTTCCAGAAAATTTGCCAAGCGATGTACTGTAACATGTGTTTTTGATAATATGGAACCCCAAAGGTGATGGTACCACAACCTAAGAAAAAAATGTCGAACATAGGACGGAAAGCTTCATCTGCTGCAGTAATAACCAGCTCTCCTTACAAAATAGAATTGGAGACTTCAATTTCTGTGGATTCAGTATCTGATGTGCCATTTATGGGCACACAACGATTTTTCCGATTGGTGTGACTTCTGTCTTTCATAATCTTATTTTATGAATTATAAAATATAATTATCATAAGTGAGATAGATATTTTATGTTTATGCACCCAAAAAAGCATTTCTTCGAATATAAGTTCTCATTTCTCCAAAGGGTCCATATTACCAGCCTACTTTTTTGGGAGTCCAATTTTGAGCTTTTTGAAATAATTAAATGTATCTTGTTGAATATTGCTAGTATTCTAAATTCGTTCAAATAAACAAAAACTGAATATATATAGGGCCTTTTAATACAAGAAACAAGAAGATAAACACAAATCTCTTCGGATTATAAAATGAAAACAAACTGGGGTTCCATAATACCACCTTCTCCTCTACTTTTCTCTTGGTTTCTATGGCAATATTTCCAATGAAGCAGTATCACTGTCTTAACCAGCTCTAGAGGAGTTCCAGAAATGGAAAATTCATCATCACTTATCGTTTAACACTGTTTTGTCTTCGAAAACACCAGCAATTAAATAATTAGTTTTCGTCAAGTTTGACAATTCAACATTGATACGTTTCCATAGTAACGCAACCAATTTCATTCGGAATTTCAAAGCTCCATTTTTTAATGAATGAAATAATTCGCGTTTTTTTCAAAATTGAGTACAAACTGTCGAGTTTTAAACGATTTGCGGAAAAAAAGTATGTTTACCTCGTAGGGAAAGTCTCGGCTTGCGCCTCGTCCAGGAATGTTCGGCTTTTCCTACCCGGTAAACAATGTCGGTACTATTTCTTAGGTCTTGTTCATGTGGTTAAATAATGTTACATTTACCCAAGCTGAAACTGCTTCTTCAGCACTAGCGTACATTGGATTTTAAGCCTTTTGGAACTCCCACACGCACCACCACTTCCAACTGCACTGATAATTATTTCCTTTTTTTAATATCAGATAATATTAGATACAGTGTTGGCTGGGACGCCATACTTTAAAGCTACTTCTTTCTTTCGTGCACCCCTTTCCACTTCATTCAAGAGTCTCTGTTTTCCATCAAGAAATAAAGTTTTCACAGTACCTACGTTTTGACGACATATTTTTAGCGATATTGTCGTGAAACCTCACAATTTACAACTTTAGAACTGAAATGAGCATGGCATGCGCTCAAGCTATGAAACGATTCGTTAAAATCACACGTAAACGATGGATTCCTCCAAAAAATTCGACTAATCGAATGTGCCGCCAAATATTTCGTTAGAGGTATCAAGATATTAGAGTTATAGAAGTTCGACTTATCGAATAAAAATTACACTAATTTTCAATATTGGCGCTATTGCCAACCAATTTGATTCGAGTTATCAAAAATTCGATTTATCGAAGTTCGACTTCTCGAAGTTCGACAAAACACCCTTAGATGCTGTAGATTCCAAATTCAGTAGTTTCTGAGTTATTCAAGATTTTCTGGATTTATGTTGTACGTCAATTTATCGAATCTAAACAGAGTCGATGAAACCATAGTAGCAACTAATAATAAGATCTGTCACTTGTGAATTATTGATGGGATAATTCATCTTTTATGGTCACAAAAATCCGATAGCACCGCTAAAAAACAGGAAAAGTTGTGCTCATTTCGAGAGCATAAATCCTATAACATGGAAGTTATAGTCCATTAGTACTAGACCATCGAAATCTGGCCATGCACACTGTACATTATTCATTATTCAACTTGAGAAACCTGTATAAGTCATAAAAATGATTCAAGAAACTATTGTGGCCAAATCTCCATGTGGTTGATTATAAACGAAGTAGCAAATCAGAATTCTGTCCAGGAATCTTCGAGCGTCATTCCGTTCAGTGAATTGATTACTGGTTTCGTAGTTTGCCCGCTGACCTTACTTATCAGCTCTTCTTTGGCGAGTTGATTCAAACGTTAGTTTTCACACAATTATTTGATCAAAAATGAACAAGTGTATGACGTGCTCGATATTATTAGTGCTTTCAAACATTTCGATCCCAGCTCTCGCAACAAAATGTGTATCTTTCAACAATATTGATTTGAGGGTCAAGGTTAGGAGTGGAGAAGAAAGGAACATTACCTCTTTCACAGGCATTTTGGAAAGGAAGTCGTTCGAGGATATGAATATTACTATAACAGAACTCTACGTTCGCCAACAAGATGTCGAAGATATCGGTTTGGAATGTGTGCGTCATTTTGTTCGTCTGAAAACGTTGGTTTTCTGGGGTTGTCCAATTAAGACAATAACGCCAGGCGCATTAAGGAACCTACCCAGATTGTGGAACTTTCAAATATCTTACGGAAATCTGACCAGGTTTCCCGGAGGGTTTTTCGAAACTACGCCAACAATGAGACTGCTGAGACTACATGATAATGCTATACATACTATTGAAGATAGAGCTTTTTCGAATTTATCGGATTTGAAAAAGCTTTACATGGGAAATAACAATCTCAGAGTGTGGGAAAACTCTTGGTTTTTCAACACAACAAACATAGAAATATTGGATTTCCAGGGAAATAAAATAGAAATAATTCCAACTAGAGCACTTTTTGGCATGACGAAGTTAAAGCAAGTATTTTTTGATTATAACGAAATAAGAACGATAGAAGCCGATTCTTTTCTTAGTGTCCAGAATCTGGACTACCTAGGATTGAGGTACAACAGACTGAAAGAATTGAACGAAGACGTTTTCCCAAACAAACTGTCTGTGAGATCCCTACTGATCGATGCCAACTACCTCAATTATTTGTCAAACGAAGTGCTCAGAAGGTTATCGGTGAAAGATTTAACACTCGACGGTAATCCTTGGAAATGTCCTTGCTTAGACAGAATTCACCATTGGATTTACATGAAGAACGCAACTCTACGAACTTCTGATTATTGCAATGATCCCAACATACCATTGTGCTTTTTCCCTAAATCGTACTCTACCACATGCTTGGAGAATAATGACGAAGTGATGACAAAAATGTATATAGAAACCTTGAGAAGAATGAAATCGAAGTTGAACAGGCATTGTGCCCGTTTGGATTGAAAGAAGACAATTTTTTCCCATCATCAGTAATGGTATGTATAATTATTTTATAGGAAAAAGTAGAAAAATTTACAAAACATCACATTTCCCTCTATTATTTCATGTTCAAACCTTCAAACTCTTTGAGCTGTTACGATTATCTGTTCATCGGGTTACTTAATCCTACGCATCTAGATAACATTATATACCGGGTGAATTTTTTAAGTGTTTAATCAGAGGTATCCGAGGAAAGAATTTCGAAACAAATTCAAGATTCAGCATTTTTGTTTTAGAGTATATGAAATCAAATTGTAAAATATTTTCAAGCGGAATTTACTTCCGGTTCTACCGGAAATGAATGTGAACTTCGTTATTTCAAATGTAATAGCCTTTATATTTATGCATATGCATATATGTATATATTTATGCAAGATGGCGCCGAGTGAAGTAGACACGGAAAGCGAAGCTGACGAAGACGAGCGGAAAAGTGAAAATTTAGGGGCAAAAAATTCAAATGTTGCTCCAAACATAACAAAAATCATGTGTGCCGATGCTGCCATCAATACACCATGAAAGTTGTGCAAAAAAAATAAAAAACATAATTTTCGAGAGGAAGCAGTGCTAGTTTGCTGTGAGAAAACAATATCAACCAGCCAAACAACAAAAAGGACAGACTGAAGCGGTAAATTTTGAGAATGAATTCCTGAAGAAACTGATGAGAGAAGTCCAAGAAAAAACCAAATACTCATAGAAAACAACCATAACCATAAAGAAAATAATTTTCTGCTAAATGAAAAAATCAAAACATTGGAAGGAAACAACAAAAAAAACTGTAGTCAAATGGTGATCCAAGGCCATACCCGGCTGGAGAAACCCGTAAATAACAAGGAGAACAAATCCCAAACAGTAAAAGAATTACCCCAACATCTGCCACATGTATCGATGGTATAATATCTATGTTAACATACAGTAAGGGTAGTGGCTAAGAGGACTGGGGAAATAAAATCCTTTATAAGATGCCGACGTTTCGACCTTTATTTCTGGTCTTCTTCAAGGCTAAAATAGAATAAGACTTAGAACATAGGGCGCAACATACACTCAAGTCAACATAGATGTCATAAAAGCTTTTTGCAGTAAAAACAACTAATAAAGTATAAACAGTAAAATCTTAAAAACAGGCAACCGTACATGACAGGGAGCGACACATTAAAACCCACTATATACAGCAACGCCTACCTATTCATATGTTAACCAGACTTTCGCTATTAAGGTATTGCATACACATGTATCAGAGTATCAGACCACACAGATCAACAAATTTAATTTGATATAACCACACACTATCCTAAATTTCAACGCAGGAGGATATTTTCAACTGAAAACGTTGAAAATTTCAGGACACTTTCAAGAAAACAAGGATTTATAATATCAACCCTGAGAGAGTAAATGAACAATTCAGTCAATTTCACCAAATAGTTATAAGTCACCTAAACTCAACATGTCCCCCCCATTAAAATGCCACTCAAATTAAACATCAAAATGGAACTTCATATTGTAGATCTAAGGATGATCGATTCAAACAAAAATATGCAGAAACGAAAATACAATATGACAGCTTACTGCAAGAACAGAAATCCAAAGATTTTGAGAAGAAAATGAAAGATTCAGACAATAAAAATGAAACAGTATGGCAAATTGTTAATTCTTAAAGGAAGGGAAACCAAAACAACAATTTCCCTTCAAAGGATAATCCTAGACAAATTGTAGATGAAATGAATACCTTCTTCATGAATGCAGCATCCAAATTAGTAATGGAAAACAGTGGGTCAAAATTGAAGTCAGGTACATCCCCAAAAATCATGCTCGAATGAATCATTTTTGATACGTTTAATATTCAAGGAACAAGTTCTCAACATTAGAATCCCTGAAGAATAAACAAACAAGAGGAATTGATGAAATGTCTCACAACCTAATCAAGAGAATCAAAAAATGAAATAGTAGCACCATCAACACTTATCTATATTAATAAAAGAGGATCTATGGTTCCCTTCAAACTTCGAAATGTTTTATTGTTCAAACGATCGCACCAAATTGTTGTTTTTTTGTTGTGTTTATTATTGTTAGGGCAAGGTTTATATAACAAAATATTCCCAAAAAAATCCTACAGAAAAGGAAAAAAGCCTTTCTTTTTCTTACCACCAATCGAGCAATCATAGAGTACTTATATAGGTTTTGACATTTGGACAAAGGAGGATAGTTTTTCTTCCACAGAATCGCATGTCAAGTGAATAGTTGAAAGTGCAGTGTAGGTCTTACCAACGGTATAAGAATATTCCATGGGGATTAATTAAGATGCCTAGAATACTGGTGTAAGCACTCGTCAAATTTTGAATGGAATGACGTTAGACCAAATTGAGAATATCGGCAAGATTTCGTTTTTTCCACTTCAGGTGGCGCTCTTCACTAATTATGTCATACAACGTCATTACGGTCCTTTTTCCCTTGATCGATTTGATTGATTAATCAACAGCTGATCTGCCAAAGTCAGTTATGACTTGACCATAGAATGACATTTTTATGTGGTGAAAGTCTTATACTTTACCTCCATACTGATATGAATTAAAATATCAAGAATATATTCCCAAATTATTGCTTGACAAAATTATCGGCTATTGACACAACATGTTCACCAGAATAAATTCGAATATAATAAAAATCAGTCATAATTAGTGAAAAGCGCCACCTGAAGTGGAAAAAACGAAATCTTGCCGATATTCTCAATTTGATCGAAACAAAATCTAATAAGTGCAATCACCATGTGTTCAGTCATCGAAGGATTAATAGAGGTAGAACGAAGTTCCACGGTATTCAATAGAAATGCAATAATAAAATAGAACGTTGTGAAGATATGAGCCATGAAGTAGTCTGGCAACGGTGCATTTCATTTTCTTGAAGGGTAGGAAATTCAGAAATGGTATACTTAGACTAGAGTATGAATGGCGATGTATACAATTATTGTGTAATTTGCATAGAACTTATAATAACATGGAAGGCTATTATCAGATCAAAAGCGGGTAAAGATCTCAAGTTATAGTTATATCAGTTATATCAGTTATATCAGAACGCAAGATGGCGGTCGAGGTAAACGCAACGTTTCTCACAGCTCAACTCAATAGAATGAATAAAGAACAGTCAGTTTCTATAATAATCGAAAAAGTGATTAACTTCGAAAGTGTAACCGGTATGAGTACCGCAACATTCGAGAAAACCAAGGAAATGGTCGATACACATTTCAAGAATTCCCTTCCGGAACCTAACCTCGAAATGGGTAATGGAGATGGAATACTTCTTAAGTTGGCGAGTCAGATGGAAGAACGAATAAACGATCAAAAACTCATCATAGAACTACTCCAACAAACGAATAAATCAGGGAAAATACCGAATATTGAAATTTCCTCCGAAACAGAAAATTCTTTGGTGAAAACACATATCTCAAACAGTGTTGCCGAGTTAACTGCACCTGTTTCCACACAAAACATCAATAATTTTCCAATTGAACAACTTCCCACGAAAATTGAATCAAAGGCAAAGAAGAACATCCCGCAGAATAAAATAAAACCTAAGAAATCGTATGATAGAAAGAGAAAAGATGATAAAATTATCGGATCTGTTGATATTGAAGAATCATCAAATGAAACAATAAGCTTCGCAGGAATAACAAAAAGAGCTTGGCTGTATTTGGGCAGAGTGGTACCAGGAGTTACGAGTAATCATATTAACGATTATCTTCATCATAAATTCCCTGGTAGAAATTTTATCGTTGAAAAAATACAGGAGAATGAAAATACTTCTGGTACATCATTCAGAGTGGGAGCGGATTTCACTCTTCTTGATGAATTGAATAAGCCTGAAATTTGGCCTAGAGGAGTCACCATACAGAGATTTCGATTTTTTCGACAATATGGTGCAAAAACAAAACTATAGGATTGCCAATTTGAACTGCCGATCACTAAAAGGGAAAGTTGACCAAATAGAATCCTTCCTCAAGGAAAATTCCATCGATTTTGGGATCATAACGGAAACATGGATGCCGGAAGAGAACTACGCACAACTCAACATCCCAAATTACAACATTGCATCATATTTTTCAAGAAGCAGTAGTGCACATGGCGGTGTGGCAATTATGGTTGAATCTAAACATGAAACCAACAAAATACAAGAACTTGAAAGATATGTAAAAGAAGGAAACTTCGAAATCACAGGTATTAATATCAACAAAATACACTTATAGTACAGTCAATCTGTCGAAAAAAATATAAAAATGGGCTAATACTTTCCCAGTGGATGAAACTTGGTGAGTCGTTAGAGACTAATGAAAGGAAGCTTACCTGTGAATGGCCAGGGCCACCTATTGGGGGATTCAAAAAAAACTCAAAAATATTTTGAAATGCATTTTTCTCGAAAACTATGCATTTCACAGAAAAATTTATTGAACAAAAAATGTAGAGGACATCTTTATCTACAATTAATGTCATTGGTGCTATGTTGTAAAACAAAAAATGTGCGCATTAGGTGGCGCTAAAGTTTCCAAAAAAGTGTTTTTTCAATTTTTCGTCCAGAAATTTTCATTTTTCAGTTACGATTCAAATAGAAAAATTGTTCCTTTCAATTTTTTAAACAACTTTTATTTCAAAACTTTTTTCGTACGACTTACCGTTTCAAAGTTATAGTGGCATAGTATTAACAAAAGGGCCGAATCATAGAGCTGCCCAATTCTTCTAGGAAGGTACATTTTTCAGTTGCTATGTAAGTTTCGGAGAGTAGTGACAGACTTTGCTCTGTGAAAGCGTAATAGTCAAATTTTCACTTCAACAAGCTGCAGCTCTGAAACGGTAAGCCGTACGAAAAAAGTTTTAAAATAAAAGTTGTTCAAAAAATTGAAAGGAACAATTTTTCTTTTTGAATCGTAACTGAAAAATGAAAATTTCTGGACGAAAAATTGAAAAAACACTTTTTTGGAAACTTTAGCGCCACCTACTGCGCACATTTTTTGTTTTACAACATGACATTAATTGTAGATAAAGATGTCCTCTACATTTTTTGTTCAATAAATTTTTCTGTGAAATGCATAGTTTTCGAGAAAAATGCATTCCAAAATATTTTTGAGTTTTTTTTTAATCCCCCAATAGGTGGCCCTGGCCATTCACAGGTAAGCTTCCTTTCATTAGTCTCTAACGACTTACCAAGTTTCATCCACTTGGAAATTATTAGCCCATTTTTAGCCAGATTGACTGTACTATTACAAGTTCTTGGCATTTACAGAGCTCCGTCGAGTTCCAGGCTCGATATCGAGGATTTCTTCAATAGGTTGTCGGAATGTCTCGGGCATATAAGAGAAAAATCGAAAAATGGCACTACATTTATTGGAGGGGACTTGAATTTCGATTTACTCAAATCTTCTAGAGACTCCAAAAGATTGTTGAGTTCAATGAAGGAGTTCGGATTCGAACCAATATTTATGAACCCATCAAGAATTACCTTAGGATCATCGACCTGCATCGATAATATTTTTTGTGATTATCGTAGTCTCATAACCACTATGTAGAAGTACATTTAATCCACACATTTCTGATCATCTAGCTCAGAAAGTTGAGTTTGGTATGTCTGTTCCAAGTACAGAAAATAAACAGTGCAAGTATGTGAGGGAGTTATCTGAAGCCAATATTAGTGAATTTATAACTCATCTTTCTAACATTGACTGGACTAGTCATGACTATCAATTTGGCTCTTCAGAACAAATTTTTGAAAATTTTCATCGAGAACTTGTTGAATCACTGAATAATTATTGTCCGCTGATTAAGAAAAGAATAAATTCAACAAAAAAATCCGAAAACCAGTCTTGGTACACAGAAGATCTGAAACGCATCAAAAACATATTAGATGCTTTACATACTCGCATCCATGTGAAACAGGATAAAGAATCAGTAACGCTTTATAGGAATCAACTGAAGTTCTATAAAGATTCATTAGAAAGGGCCAAAAGAGTGTATTATTCGTTTGAAATTGAAAATGCGAAAAATAAACAGAAAAAGTCATGGGAAATCATTAATTCTCATAGAAAGAATAAATATATTGAAAATGTCGTAGATTCGAACGAATATTTTAGATTTCTCCTCAATTTCAATAACAAATTGGAGTGTGTTGATGAAGACCAATCTATTGAGTATCTACGGAAAGTGAAAATACGAAATTTCAAATCAATGTTTCTAGATCCGGCAACTCCGGAAGAGGTAAAAATGATAGTACATTCATTGCAGAGTAAATTCACATGTGATATATATGGTTTATCAACTTCTGTTCTGAAAAGAATTATAAATATTATCGGAGATCCTCTCACATGCATTATCAACAGATGTTTCGAGGAAGGGGTTTTCCCGGAATCCCAGAAAAAAGCGAAGGTCGTCCCAGTTTATAAACATACCGGTGATAAAAGTGTTCCCAGCAATTATCGACCAATATCTGTTCTTCCAACCATCTCGAAGATAATGGAAAGTTTAGTAAAAAATAGACTCACAAAATATTTCGAGGAAAATAACTATCTGTCTGTTAATCAGCATGGATTCAGACAGAAAAAAATCAACCATCACTGCTCTAATAGAAGTGATGGAGAAGATTTCGGAAGGACTCGATAATGGCGATAAAGTAGAACTTAGTTTATGCGATCTCTCCAAGGCCTTTGACAACGTTTCCCACAGAATTCTTTTGGAAAAGCTTCAGTATTACGGAGTAAGAGGACAACCCCTCCGATTACTTGCTTCATTTTTAGAAGGTAGACATCAGCAGGTTCATTCAAATAAAAAACAATCTCCTTGGATGAGAGTTAATAAGGGTGTGCCTCAAGGTTCAGTCTTAGGTCCATTACTCTTCATTATATACATAAACGATCTCCCGAATAACGTACTTTGTGACCATGTATGCAATTATGCAGATGACACCTCATTTCTAAATATTTCTAAAAATTCAATCAGATATAAAACTGAAAATTCACTTAAAGAAGCCAAGTGTTGGTTTAGCAGTAATGGGCTCCTAATGAATTTAGAGAAAACCAAAATAATAGGGGTGGGGATGAAACTGGGACTCCCTCATGATTTGAAAACTGCAAAATTCCTAGGAATTGAAATCCAAGAAAATTTCAAATTCAATGTTCATATTGACACAATTATGAAAAAATTATCATCGATCATTTTCCTCTTGTACAGACTGAGAAAGTTCACGGAGGAAAAAGTACTACTCGACACCTACTACGCCCTTTTCCATAGTAGAATGTCTTATGGCCTACTTCTTTGGGGGGATGCTCCAGAAGCAAAAAATGTATTCCTTAAGCAGAAAAGAGCAATAAGAACTCGCTGGAATTAACAACACCACATCCTGCAGGGAATACTTCAAGAAGTATAAAATACTCACACTATACTCGCAATTCATTTTCTTATGCTTACTACATATTCACGAGAACTTGGATAAATACACAAAGAGCGGTGAATTCCATCAATATTCTACGCGAAATAGAGAAGATATTTGTATTCCGTACCACAGATTAAAACATACACAAAAAGCTACAAATTATTTAGCTGTTAAAATGTATAATCACCTTCCAGTACAGTTCAAAAGGACGCCAGGTTTCAAGAGGCGTCTCAGAGAGTTCCTGGTTTCCCGGTGCTTCTATTCATTGGATGAATTTTTCTCGTGTGGGTCCTACTAGAGGTCAAGGGAGTTTCCTTTTGCCAATTTGTTTTTGTTTTTTTCATGGATTGATTCTGTATGACTATTAATTGTTACCTTGTTTATGTAACTTTTTGTGAATAAATTTGATTTGATTTGATTTGATATATATAGTAAAAAGGGGTTACAGTAGAAAATGCTTTTCCTCCTTTTGAATGAGACTAGGTGTCGCTACGGTGAATGGCTCTTATCTAGACACTGTAGCGTAGTCGTGAAGGTACTATATTTGATATTATCGCCACTAGATGGCGATGTATACACTTACTGTGTAATTCGCATAGAACTTATAATAACACGGAAGGCTATTATCAGATCAAACAGCGGGTAAACATCTCAAGTTGGTGGAACAGTGAATTTTTAACGTAATGTAAAGTAAATCGGATTGTGACGATCAGCATCAATCGTGAGTTGTCCATTTTCAGCTCTTCTCTATATTTCTGAAATGTTTTTGATTTATGTTTGGGTAATAAATATATTTGCGGAAATAACTGAATTCAAAATTGCCCATAATTAGTTTTTGACATATTATTTATGTATTTCTGATCTGTGTGACAGCTCATATCCGTGGAAAAGATGACAGTTGACAGATGACCTTTGATAGATGACGTTTGACAGATGACATTCGACAGATGACAGTTGACATTTGACAGATGACATTTGACAGATGACATTTGACAGATGACAGTTGACAGATGACATTTGACAGATGACATTTGACAGATGACATTTGACAGATGACATTTGACAGATGACATTTGACAGAAGACATTTGACAGATGACATTTGCAGGATGACATTTGTCAGTACACAGATGACTATTGACAGATGACATTTGACAGTTGACAGATTACACCTGACGGAACTTTTATTATGCCTTATTTATCTCCTGCTTGAAAAAATAGCAGTGGTAAGTTTATACAACTTCAACGGGGGTTTCACAAAGCATATCACCGGGGATCGGAGCTTGATCTAGAATCAACTCGATTTGACAGTTCAGAAATCTAACCAAGCCGTTGATCTCCGATCACTTGTGATTACGATTTGTGAAATCCACAGTAAGTATAGGCACGGCCTTCTTAAGATAAAAATGGCTATGGTATAGGTATCATTATGCGAAACAAAGTTCGCCGGGCCAGCTAGTATTTAATAACTCTATCAAATATAGAATATTCCCTGAGAATCCTGAGATCCTAAAAGTTGCTGTTGTAAAGCCCATACATAAAAAAGTTGATGTGGGTGAGTACCAGAATTATAGACCTATCAGTATATTACCTTCATTCTCAAAGATCTTTGAATAAGCATATTGTAACCAGATAGTGGAACATTTGATGAAAAACAATTTGTTTTCCAAAAGTCAGCATGGCTCTTTGAAGGGAAAATCGATACAAACTGCGATATACCATTTTCTGATTAAAATTACAGAAGCTTTTGAAAATAAAAACCTTGCATTAGGACTATTTCTGGACCTCTGGACCTAACCTAATCATTAAAAATAACGACAGGTTCAAACAAAATCCTGCCATACTACAACTTAAAAGTAAATTAGATCTGATGTTGATTTTGAGTCAATATAACCCATCACTAAAAAATGTATACAAGGAAGTGAAGTCACAATACGATAAGGAATTAGTTGCACAAAAAACCCAATTATATGACGAAAAAATAGCAACATCTGACAACAAAAATAGAGCATTATGGTCAGTCGTGAAATCTATAAAAGCAAATGAAGCAGAAAGGAAATTGCCGATTAAGAAAGATCCTATGCAAACAGCTAATGAGCTGAATGAACATTTCATCAACATTGCATCAAATTTAACTGCCAACATAAAAATGAACAAAACTCACTCAATTCCAAAAGAACAAGATAAATCCATGTATATCAAACAAATAACCAAAGAAGAACTCAGAGATATTGTGAAATGCATGAAAAATAAACAAACACAGGGTATAGATGGTATCTCAAATAAGTTAATATAGCAAACCATAGATTAAATTGAAGAACCATTAGAGTGCATAATCAATAAATCATTGAAACATGGAATTTTCCCAGACAAATTTAAAACAGCAATAATAAAACCCATTTACAAAAGAGGAGACCAAATGAATTACGAAAATTACCGCCCTATAAGTATTCTACCATCATTTTCCAAAATATTTGAGATGGCTTTCTGTAGACAGCTAATGAACTTCGTGCTGGATAACAATATAATATCCAAAAATCAGCATGGTTATCTAAAGGGAAGATCGATACAAACAGCGGTATACCATTTCATCAAAAAAATATTAGATGCATTTGAGGAGGATGAACTATCCTTGGGTTTGTTTCTAGACTTATCCAAGGCTTACGACTGCGTTCCTGCTGAGAAACTTCTTGAAGAACTGGAAAGATGTGGAATCAGAGGGCAAGCACTGAAATGGGTTAAATCATATTTCGACAATAGAACACAAATAGTTGAGATCCAAACGAATGGAGAAACATTCAGATCAAATCAGCTGACCATTAAACTTGGAATTGCACAAGGCAGCTTTGCAGGGTCAATCTTCTTCATCCTATATATCAATGAGTCAGGAGACGAAATAGATGAAGTCAACTACACGGGGACAGTGGTAAATTATGCTGATGACACCAGCATTCTGACTATTGCAAGTCAATGGCCAGAATTGAAAAAGATAGCTTCAGAGGTGTTGGCACTTTCCAACGACTGGTTCAGCAATAATAATCTAATATTGAATAAGGATAAGACCAATGTTCTAATGTTTCACCACATCAAGTCAGGTATAGAGAACCCAAGTAGCATAAATTTGAATGATCAATCATATAAAATTAATAATTATGTAAAGTTTCTTGGAGTCTACATTGATTGCGAATTGAATTGGAAGTACCAAATAGAGTATGTTGGAAAGAAGGTTTCATCAGCAATTTATGGATTGAAGGTGGTTGCCAGATATTTCAAAGCATCTCACGGAAAACTCTATATTATGCTACAGGGTGGGGCAGAAAAACCTATCCGATTTCAAAACGTTATAAAATTAAAACCACTCAGCTTGTCAAAAAATTTTTTTTATTAACATATCGCAAATTTTATGCCATTTTTAAATTTAAGTTTTGAAAAGCACATCACTCAAATGTCGTCCTTGGGAGCGGATAAGGTGAAAATGGGCTTCGTCCGTGAAGAGCACAACATCGTCGTTTGGCAGTTCTCGGAGATCGCGACACAGGTTCGTACGGGTTTCAAAATCCCTTTCACTTAATTTCTGTGCAACAACCATTTTGTAGGGATGCATTTTGAGGTCCCGGTGCAAAATTCGCCGAATACTGCGGTTGGAAATCCCCAAAGCGAGCGAATGTTTTCGCGCCGAACGACGCGGGGAACGTTCAATCGCGGCTCTCACATTGGCCACGTTTTCAGGTCCTGTTGCTGTCCTGGGACGTCCAGGCGACTTCTTTTTCAATGCTGAACTCGTCTGTCTAAAATTTGACACCCACACTTTAATCGTAGCGTGATGTGGAACAGGATCATGACGCCCGAGTCCGAAATGAATTCGAAAAGCACGTTGTGTAGCAATTATCGAACCGCCGCATTCGATAAACCGCTCAATAACAAAAGCACGATGTTCACCAGACCAAGGCATGTTGACTACTGACAAATGGCATAAAACCAGCTTTCTAACGGTTTTTACCCCACTACTCTACCTGCTCTCTCTTCTGAGAAAAAGGGATTTGAAATCGGATAGGTTCTTCTGCCCCACCCTGTACAATAGAATCCAGATTAAGATTTGGAATAATATTCTTTGGATCAGGAAATATGTCATCTCTTTTCATTCTTCAAAAAAAGGCAGTAAGAATACTGTTTAATTTAGGTAGAATTACATCATGCCGCGGAATCTTTAAAAAAAATAAAATCTTAACTATATATGCAGTATATAGGTATACAAGAATACCTTATATTTCTACATAAAAACAAGGAACTTTTCAGAGAGCACATAAATGAAAATAAGACAAAATACAGCATAAGAAATCACAATTACACATACCCCAAGATTCGTCTAACTAGCACTCAAGACCAGGTGGAATATAGGTAGGTGCCTTAAACTTTTCAACGCATTGCCAGTTGAAATCCAAAAAGAAGAAGACTTGAAGAAATTCAAGAAATCAATTCATGAATAATTATTGAAAATTGAACCATACAAATTAGAAGACTTTCTTTTTGTGAATAAAACCTAAGTTATTTTTGTACATGTTGACACAATTTCATTTGCTTGTTCTGTGATGATCATTTGAAATAAAGATTCTTATTATTATTATTATTAACCAAGGCATACGACTGCCTCAAAATTGAGATCCTGCTGAAGAAAATGGAAAATTATGGAATTAGAGGACCAGCACTGACTTGGGTTGTGTTATATTTCAAGAAGCGTACACAACTAGTTGAAATATGATGATGTGGTAAGATCGGAACCATTGGAAATACAATTGGGAATACCTCAAGGAAGCATAGCTGGCCCTATATTTTTCATTATATATATATATATAAATTATTTTGAAGAAGATTACCAAGGGGAAAATAGAGTGAACAGGATAAACTATGCAGATGACTCTAACCTACTTCTGATGGGAGCTTTATGGCCACAAATGAGAATTTTAGCTGAGGAGGTTCTGTAATATGCTGAATTATGGTTTGACCAAAACAACCTGATTATGAATGGGGACAAAACAAATGTCGTGTTATTCCATCCTTCAAATTCCGGCATGAAACCACCTGAAACTATGTCAGTACTCAACAGGGAGTATACCATGGCAGGATCCACTAGATTCCTGGGCCTCTACATTGATAAAGGACTGAAGTGGGATCATCACATTCAACAATCTATATCTATATACTTATATAAAACAAAGTTGTTGGTTACACCATTTATAACTCGAGATCGGATGGACTATTTGTTATGCAACTTAATTTATGGATTCGTCTACGGCCTGATTATTATAAAATATTAAAACTCCCAAAAATTCGATGAAAAATTTGCTTATGTAGGAAATACTTTTCTTCCTTTTGAATAAGGCCACTAGGTGTCGCTACGGTTAATGGCTCTGATCTAGACACTGTAGCGTAGTAGTGAGGGTACTATATTTGATATTATCGCCACTTGATGGCGATGTATACTTACAGTTACTGTGTAATTTGATAGGACTTATAATAACATGAAAGGCTATTATCAGATCAAAAAGCGGGTGAACATCTCAAGTTGGTGGAACAGTGAATTTCTACCGAAATCGGATTTTGACGATCAGCATCAATAGTGAGTTGTCCATTTCCGTCTCTTCTCTATATTTCTGAAATGTTTTTGTTTTCTGTTTGTGTAATAAATACAGGGTGTCCCACGGTCGAGTGCCTATTAGACGTTTCTGGAGAACCTGACATATTTGAAATCTGAAAATTGGGATTATGATATTGTTCGGAATTCTCTACGGACCGAAAATATTTTTGGAGCTTGAGCACTTCCGGTTATACCAGGAGTGGAAATAAATTTGTTCAAAAAATTTATTTTTCAATATTTTCGTTTCTGATATGATTGAGTATTCAATGCTGAATACATTTCTGTTGAAACCATTGTATTCATCCGAATAGTTTTCGAAATATCGAAAAAAAACCTAAAAAAATGTCAAATATTCATGGTCAGTGTTATGTCCATTATTCCTATTCTGAACATCCTGAGTGTAAACCGTTCTCACAACGTCAAAGTAGAAGAATGTAGAAAGGTCATGCATCTTTTGAATTTCATAAATATCATCACAGGGTGTTTCAAATTTTGTGTCGAAAACTGTGATCGAAAATTGGCCATAACTTCTGTTTTTCAAATTAGAACCCTATTTTTTTATGACTGCGTTGGATTCTGCGAAGAAAAATAGTGATAGCACTCTCAGATGTTCTTGCTCCTAAATTGAGTAATCCCCGAGATATTTGAGCTTTTCTGGATTCATGTTGTATACGTAGAGTCAAATTCATCTTATCCTTCGTATGAGAATATTCTGTGACCATAGAAGATAAATTATCCCATTGATAATTCACAAGTGACAGCTCTAATTTTAGGCATTAACCTTACTCCTCGATTTTACTTCAATGGTTACTATGGTTTCATAAGAATAGTCATCCAATATGTTGGAATACGAATATTCTGTGACCATAGAAGATAAATGATCCCATTAATAATTCAGAGGTGACAGGTCTAATTATTAGTTGTAACTATGGTTTTATAGGAATATTCATCGAATCACTTCAGATTCGATGAATTTGACTCTACGTACAACATAAATCCAGAAAAGCTCAAATAACTCGGAAATTACTGATTTTAGGAAAAAAAGCATCTGAGAGTGCTATCATTATTTTTCTTCGCAGAATCCAACGCAATCATAAAAAAATAGGGTTCTAATTTGAAAAACAGAAGTTATGGACAATTTTCGATCAGAGTTTTCGACACGAAATTTGAAACACCCTGTGATGATATTTATGAAATTCAAAAGATGTTTGACCTTTCAACATTCTTCTACTTTGACGTTGTGAGAACGGTTTACACTCGGGATGTTCAGAATAGGAATAATGGACATAACACTGACTATGAATATTTGACATTTTTTCAGGTTTTTTTTCGATATTTCGAAAACTATTCGAATGAATACAATGGTTTCAACAGAAATGTATTCAGCATTGAATACTCAATCATAACAGAAATGAAAATATTGAAAAAAATATTTTTTGAACAAATTTATTTCCACTCCTGGTATAACCGGAAGTGCTCAGGCTCCAAAAATATTTTAGGTCTGTAGAGAATTTCCAACAATATCATAATCCTAATTTTCAGATTTCAAATAAGGCCAGTTCTCCAGAAACGTCTAATAGGCACTCGACCGTGGGACACCCTGTATATTTGCGGAAATAACTTAATCCAAAATTGCCCATAATTAGTAATTGACATATTATTTTTGTGTTTCTGATCTGTGTGACAGCTCATATCCGTGGAAAAGATGCCAGTTGGCAGATAACAGGTGACATTTGACAGATGATGATATTTGACAGTTGACATGAAATTGTGAGGTTATGATCGAAAGTATTCTCATGAAGTTATGAATGAGATACGATTCACGAGATATTACGATGTGTCAGAGAAAGATAGAATCAGTAAATTATTCTTTTTCTCAATATTGCTGCAAGCTTCAATTTCCATTGGCTCATTGCCCATATTGGAATAGATCATTCCAACAAAACAGCTGATCACCTTTTTTCAAGATGGCTGCTGGAACAAATAAATAACAAAAATTTCTGCTATAGTGTTACTCTATGTCTATATAACTATCATTTTGTTTGTTTGTGTTATCCATGATGAAGTGGACATTGATACGGTTGGTTAGGACGGTGGATTAGGACCCGGCAAGTTCGAGTTCAACCCCGATGCTAGGAAAGAAATTTTCCAGTCTCGGTAGGGGCTACCATTTCACTGTTGGGTCAAAAATTAACAGTGCTGTGCCTAAGGTGGCTTAAGGACACAGTAACAAAGCCTACACAGAACACAACTGCTTACTCCGAACTCGGCACAAGTTACAAGCTTCGAAGCTTGTAGTTTTAGAGGAGACCTAGGAGTAATCAGAATAAACCTGCCATCATCATCAGGATTTTATGAATATTTTGAAATCTTCAATGAATGAATGTTTTCCCTTGAAAAAAGTTAAAGTTGCGGACGATTCCTCTGGATGGGTTACCGAGAAGGTAAGAGTAGCAAGCGCTAATTAAAAAAACATCCACTGGGTTCATGCCAATCTGAAATCTCAACAAAGTCTTGATTTATATGAAGTGGCCAAACACGAATATAATATTTTATTGAAAAAATCTAAGCTTTGTTATCATGACAGTCTTTTAGAAAAATCACAAAATAAAAATAGAACAGTGTGGAATATTGAAAAAACAAGAGACTGATAAACAAACTAGGAACAAAAAAAATATAACTTTGAATATAGGAGGAACTCTGTGTTCTGAACCATCTGGAGTAGCCACAGCTTTTGCTGAGCATTTTTCAACAATTGCTGCACTTGGTTTACAACGTTGTTACGGCACTAATATTTCCCCAATGCTGAACCAGTTCATAAAAATGGAGTCATTGATTGCATTTGTAATTTGAAGAATAAAAAGAGCACAGGAACTGATTACATCTCTTCAAAAATTCTGATTTTAGCGGAATATATTGCTGAACACATTGCGGAACTTGTGAATTTGTCAGTATCATCTGGAAAATATCCAACACTTCTAAAGGAAGCTATTGTAATTCCAGTATTCAAAAAGAACAATGTTAACGATATTGTCAATTATCTACCTATATCGATTTTAAGCACTTTGTCCAAAGTTATTGAGAGGATTGTTTTCACGCGAATTGTAAATTTTACAAATAAATTCAATGTTATATCTGACTGTCAACACGGGTTCAGATCTGGTCACTCTACGGAGACAGCCGCATTATCTTTTGTGGAATTTATATATGAATGCCTGAATGAGGGTCTACTGAAGGTGGCAGGATTATTTCTCGACTTGTCGAATGCTTTCGATGTCCTATTGTCCTATCGTTCAAATTCATGATATATAAGTACTATAATCTTGGCTTCCGTGGCGTTTTTTTGAACTGGCTTTACAGCTTCATTATGAATGAATTCAAAATAACAAGCTATTTCAAAATCTGTTACAATATATAGGGTAACCCTTTCAAATTAAAGAAGTTGATGGCATTTCCGGTTAAACCGGTAGTACATGTACATCAGATGCATTTTGTTCATTTGCACTCACCTACCTGCAGATTTTCATGAATCGTTCTTTTCGTTTAATAGTAATTTAGGTACTTGGTTCTTGGTTTCATACTTAATTCCAACCCTGTATGTACAAAATGTAATAGGCATCATAACTTGAGTTTGAGGGTATTAAATGCGGAACTGCATACCATATCACACGACCCGAGTGGGTTCTATTAACCTATGAATGAAGAAGTCGTCCATCTTTCTATTCTATTCTTCTCCAGGATTAGCCCTAGAGAAGACTGGTTACGATGCATGCATTGGTTGCATTAGGATCACGCATCTTGTGCTGATGTTTCTAGAAAAACCGAACGTTTCATTGGTGAAATTTATGAGTAGTTTTGTAACTATGAGTAGAAAACTACAGTTGCCTGTTGCCGGTATGTGTTTTTATCCATAGCATGCGGACAAAATGAATTTCGTTTATCCCAATTCATCTAAGAATATTCTATTTCTAGGTTCTTTAATTTCATAAAGATTGATTAGAGAAGGGACCAAAGATCATAGGTGTAGAATATTACATTACTGTAATTCACTACTATAAGTATAACAAGTACCTAATGCCTCTGCAATAAAACCCTATGTCATTTTGTACGTACCTACTTCCCCTACCTGACCTTGTAAAATATTTTCAAGCGGAATCTACTTCCGGTTCTACCGGAAACGAATGTGAACTTCGTTATTTCGAATGTGATACCCTGTATATTCATACATGTTTGAATTCTTCGTTCAATTCTGCACTGATTTGATGTATGATATGCGTAATTCATTCATTGGTCTCAGCGGTGTTATACAGGTTGTCCCAAGTTCGAGTGCCTATTAGACGTTTCTCGAGAACTGGACATATTTGAAATCTGAAAATGGGGATTAGGATATTGTTGAATGCTCTACCGACCTAAATATTTTTGGAACCTGAGCACTTCCGATTATACAAGGAGTGAAAATGAATTTGTGCAAAAAATATATTTTTCAATTTTTTCGTTTCTGATACGATTGAGTATTCAATGCTGAATACATTTCAGTTTTAACCTAGAAAAATGTAAAATATTTATAGTCAGTGTTCATCTTTCTTATTCTGAACATCCCGAGTGTAAACCGTTCTCACGACGTCAAAGTAGAAGAATGTGGAAAGGTCATGTATCTTTTGAATTTCATAAATATCATCACAGGGTGTTTCAAATTCTGTGTCGAAAACTGCGATCGAAAATTGGCCATAACTTCTGTTTGTCAAATTAGAACCCTAGTTTTCTCATGAATGCGTTGGATTCTGAGATGAATAATAATGAGAGCATTCTCAGATGCTCTGGCACCTAAATACAGTACAACTCATTCCTTACCAAAGATCTGGCTCCACTTTCTGAGTGTGAAAAGCAGGGCATATTGGTATTATTAGATATAATATATATATATATATATAATATGTTTCAATGGTTCCCCTATGGCTTCATAAGAATAGTCATCGAATCTGTTGGCGTAAGGGTATTCTGTGACCATAGAAGATAAATGATCCCATCAATAATTCACAGGTGACAGGTTAAATTATGAGTTGTTACTATGGTTTCATAAGAATATTCATCGAATTTGTTTAGATTTGATGAATTGGACTCAACGTACAACATGACTCCAGAAAAGCTCAAATAACTCGGGAATTACTGAATTTAGGAGCAAGAGCATCTGAGAGTGCTGTCATTATTTTTCTTGACAGGATCCAACGCAATTAGAAAAAAGGGTTTTTAATCTGAAAAACAGGAGTTATGGCAAATTTGTGATCACAGTTTTTGACACAAAATTTGAAACACCCTGTGATGATATTTATGAAATTCGAAAGATGCATGACCTTTTTTTTTCAGGTTTTTTTCGATATGATGAAAAACCGTTTGAATGAATACAATGGTTTTAGCAGACATGCATTCAGCATTGAATACTCAGTGCTCAGGCTCCAAAGATATTTTAGGTCTGTAGAGAATTTCAAAAAATATCATAATAGGCACTCGAACTTGGGACACCCTGTATTTTACTTGTGAGGGCGAGGGCGTCCTATATTTCGGTACGTTCGACAATGAGTGAACCAGTTTTGTTACATCTGTACGCCAGCGAAGCACGTAAATGAATTATTAATTAATCTAATAATCATTTGACAACGAAATCAGTTGACTTGTGAGATTATTTATTTTATGAAATTCCGTGGTTTGCAAGTTCTCGAATGGAAGATTGAAGGACGTTCACCGCTTCCGAGATATCATTTTGTGACTTTTTAGATTATATTATCTATGTGTTTTGTTGTACAACTTTGAAGTAGCAACAATGAAATTGCGTGACGTCGCTTGGAGGAATGAATTCACGTCTTTTTCACATGAATAAATGACAACATTTGGTTTCAACAAGATGGTTCACCAGTGAGCATCGGTTTCAATGTGAGAAATTTTCTACACGATTAATTCTCTGGAAGATCGATCGGTAGAAATTCTCCTATCGATCGAGCTAGATTTCATCAGAAGTTTACATAAAATGAAGTTTATGCATTAAGACCTACTGCGTGGGAAGGATAAGTACACCCCTTAAAACTCTGCCAAGGACAGAATTTCACTAATGGTGTTTAATTTGAACATACAGGTGTCTCACGGTCGAGTGCCTATTAGACGTTTCTGGAGAACGGGACATATTTGAAATCCGAAAATTGGGATTATGATATTGTTGGAAATTCTCTACAGGCCTAAAATATTTTTGGAACCTGAGCACTTCCCGTTATACCAGGAGTGCAAATAAATTTGTTCAAAAAATAGTTTTTTCAATATTTTCGTTTCTGATATTAATGCTGAATACATTTATGTTGAAATCATTGTATTCATTCGAATAGTTTTCAAAATATCGAAAAAAAACCTGAAAAAATGTCAAATATTCATAGTCAGTGTTATGTTCATTATTCTTATTCTGAACATCCCAAGTGTGAACCGTTCTACAACGTCAAAGTAGAAGAATGTGGAAAGGTCATGCATCTTTTGAATTTCCTAAATATCATCAAAGGGTGTTTCAAATTTTGTGTCGAAAACTGTGATCTAAAATTAGCCATAACTTCTGTTTTTCAAATTAAAACCCTATTTTTTATGATTGCGTTGGATTCTGCGAAGAAAAATAATGATAGCACTCTTCTTTCGGTGCGTATACGTTTGATATACAATACAAAAAACGTATACCCACCGAAAGATCACTTGCCAAGAATACGGGCCCTGCTCGATATAGCCAACTCAATACAAATCCATAAAAAAGCAAAACATGAAAACGATGAGAATATACGAGAATATCTTCCTCACTCCATTACGTAGACTTCTTTATGGAAATCCCCATTAAATGCATAACGACTTGTTGGCGATGATGGAATGAAACATAATAGTTATCATTCTAAAGATAAGACGGAAATAAACTGAATTATCCGTCAATCATTTGCATTGGAAAGTTTAAAGTACCGATTAATCCATAGTTTCAAAGCGAGCATGTCTGTTTCTTCCTAGTAAAAAAATAGTGCTCGCGATACAAAGTGAAAATATTAGGTGTTACTGAATTGAACCCAAAATGAAAAACGATTTTTTCGTTCCTATAATTTTCATGTTATTCAACAATTTGGCCGGAGCGCAGTGCGCAGAGTGCAGTTTCTTCAACAACATAAAGGTGATTGTGACTCCGAAGTCAAGAGTACCCTACTTCCGACAGTATACCGAGAAAAACTTCCAAGGATGCTTTGAGCAGAAACAGTTCGATCAGGTTATTCTTCAACTGGCTGTCGTAGATCAAAATATTACGGAGATCGGCGATCACGCAGTTCACGATTTGCCGAGTCTGAGTACGTTATCTTTTACTGAATGTGGAATCGAACAAATATCTTCCAGAGCATTCGAAGGTCTGCCAAAACTCAGGGTTATTCACATTGATCACTGCAATTTGACATCCATTGCAGGAGGAATTTTCAACGATCTGCCTAGTCTGGAGGATTTGAGCATGGTTCAAAATGAGATATCAGAAATGAAATCTCATGTCTTCGCTGCCATGACCTCACTACAGCAGGTTTTACTCTCAAGAAACGAACTCAGAGCAATAGACCCACTTTGGTTTTTCGATACCCCCAATATTTCCTTACTGGACTTCAGCTATAACAAAATCAAACGAATCGACAAGTATACATTCAAATCCACTCCAAATCTGAAAGATTTATTGCTTGATTACAACCAGATAGAATATTTTGAGGAGAAGGCTTTCTTCGATTTGAAAAACATGGAACTTTTGAGCCTCCGACATAACAGAATAACTGAACTGAACGCCAATATCCTAACGGGTTCACTTCGCATTGAAATTCTTTACTTAAATGCAAATTTCTTGAACTTTTTATCTGAAGATTTACTCAAGAAACTTTCCGTAAAAGTTATGGAACTGGCTGGAAATCCTTGGAAATGTCCATGTTTGACCAAAATTCATTCTTGGATGCGTCAGTCGAACGTTAGTTTGAAAGACAGTGGTTATTGCAAAGGACATCACATCCCGCAGTGTATTTATGGCGCTGAAGGAAATGTTTGTTCAGAAACTGTGAATGGTGGAATGACCGAAACATTTTTGAATGCTGTGAAAAATTTAGATCGTCCTGTTGAAGATGAATGTGCTAATTTATCTACTTGATTGAAGATGCATCTCGTTTCTAGCTTCAACTTGAGAAGTGCGAGTTCTTCTGAAAATTCCTCCAAAAATTTATATTAGTCTGGGTGGAGGAAAAATGTGGTAGAAAAATGTGGCTATACATGAAGGAAAGAAAACTTTATTAATAATTTGCAATTTGTCCCAACGGCACCCAGACTATATGTAGATAAGATATGAGAAACTATGTATAATATGAATTCGTTGACATACAGGGTGTCCCACGGTCGAGTGCCTATTAGACGTTTCTGGAGAACTGGACATATTTGAAATCTGAAAATTGGTATTATGATATTGTTCGGAATTCTCTACAGACCGAAAATATTTTTGGAGCCTGAGCACTTCCGGTTATACCAGGAGTGGAAATAAATTTGTTCAAAAAATATTTTTTTCGATATTTTCATTTCTGATATGATTGAGTATTCAATGCTGAATACATTTCTGTTGAAACCATTGTATTCATTCGAATAGTTTTCAAAATATCGAAAAAAAACCTGAAAAAATGTCAAATATTCATGGTCAGTGTTATGTCCATTATTCTCATTCTGAACATCCCGAGTGTAAACCGTTCTCACAATGTCAAAGTAGAAGAATGTAGAAAGGTCATGCATCTTTTGAATTTCATAAGTATCATCTCAGGGTGTTTCAAATTTTGTGTCGAAAACTGTGATCGAAAATTGGCCATAACTTCTGTTTTTCAAATTAGAACCCTTTTTAAAAGCTTTTATTTAGTTTCACCTGTCCCGGTGTCTGTCTGTCTGTCTGTCTGTCTGTAATCAAATCTTGCAAGTTGAATATGACACACTTCTAATCGTCCGATTGATTTGAAATTTGGCAGGTGTACATAATTCTGGTGACAATGCATCATGAAATATTTTTTATAGAAAAAAACAAAATGGCGGCTCCAAAATGGCGGATGAGTTTTGTAATTATCATCCGATTCCATTCAAAATTAGTATCTGGGGGTTTTTGGGTTCGACAATGATGATTCTTCCGTCAAAATTGAAAAATTCAAGATGGCGGCTACAATATGGCGGACGAGTTTTGTAATTATGATCCGATTCTATTCAAAATTGGTATCTGGGGGTTTTCTGGGTCGGAAATTACGATTTTTCAAAATTGAGGAATTCAAGATGGCGGCTTCAAAATGGCGGATGAGTATTGTTATTATAAAAGCTTGTCTTAAAAAATGATTTTTTTATTATAGCTTGTTTTATGATTGCGTTGGATTCTGCGAAGAAAAATAGTGATAGCACTCTCAGATGTTCTTGCTCCTAAATTGAGTAATCCCCGAGAGATTTGAGCTTTTCTGGATTCATGTTGTACGTAGAGTCAAATTCATCTTATCTTTCGTATGAGAATATTCTGTGACCATAGAAGATAAATTATCCCATTAATATTTCACAAGTGACAGCTCTAATTTTAGGCATTAACCTTACTTCTCGATTTTATTTCAATGCTTACTATGGTTTCATTAAGGCTCTATAAAGGGGAGTATAGCAGAACCGCCAATCTGGGTCCAACCATAGACTCGAAAATTACAGATACCTTCGAATGAAATGTAATCTTAAATTGAAAGAAATGAAATCTGCAATCAAAAGAAATGAAATCTATAATCAAATGAGCATATTTTCGGAATGAGATATCTTGTGATGACTTTTTTGGGCATGCTCGCATGAAAAACATTGGAAATAGGTTAGGTTCGTGGTGTTAGAATAAAGCCGCGGCATCTAATAGTCAAATTTATAATAATTTATTGTTTATGTCGGTGTATCACCCCGATAGATGGCGATGAAAATGCTGCGAGTCCTGTAATTTCCGAGTCTATGGTTGGACCCAATAACCATAGAGCCAGGTCTATCCAGCATACCTATGTTTATAGTGCTCTAGTTTCATAAGAATAGTCATCGAATCTGTTGGCATGAGAATATTCTGTGACCATAGAAGTAAATGATCCCATTAATAATTCACAGGTGACAGGTCTAATTATTACTAACTATGGTTTTATAGGAATATTCATCGAATCACTTCAGATTCGATGAATTTGACTCTACGTACATCATAAATCCAGAAAAGCTCAAATAACTCGGAAATTACTGAATTTAGGAGCAAGAGCATCTGAGAGTGCTATCATTATTTTTCTTTGCAGAATCCAACACAATCATAAAAAAATAGGGTTCTAATTTGAATAACAGAAGTTACGGCCAATTTTCGATCACAGTTTTCGACACGAAATTTGAAACACCCTGTGATGATATTTATGAAATTCAAAAGATGTTTGACCTTCCTACATTCTTCTACTTTGACGTTGTGAGAACGGTTTACACTCGGGATGTTCAGAATAAGAATAATGGACATAACACTGACCATGAATATTTGACATTTTTTCAGGTTTTTTTTCGATATTTTGAAAACTATTCGAATGAATACAATGGTTTCAACAGAAATGTATTCAGCATTGAATACTCAATCATATCAGAAATGAAAATATCGAAAAAAATATTTTTTGAACAAATTTATTTCCACTCCTGGTATAACCGGAAGTGCTCAGGCTCCAAAAATATTTTAGGTCTGTAGAGAATTTCCGACAATATCATAATCCTAATTTTCAGATTTCAAATAAGGCCAGTTCTCCAGAAACGTCTAATAGGCACTCGACCGTGGGACACCCTGTATATTATGTATAATCTGTTCGGTTCATATGTTCGGAAGAACCGATCATTTTGTAAAATGAGGATATTCTTTCTTGAATAGAACGTGTCGTTTTCCAGTTATTTCTCAATTTATCCGATCAGCTTTGTCAAAAATAGCAATAATTTGAAGAATAATCTGAATGCTACAATAGGTTTGATCATGATCGAATCACAGAATAACCTTTCATTCTGTTATCGAACCAAGTGTTAATAATGTTGTCAGTTGTCAGTTTCATCCTTCAATTTCTATCATAACTGGAATAATTAAACCAACTAGGTACTTCAGGCCTTGAATTTCTAATAATCGACATGTTCAAAACATATTCAATACTAACCAATTTATTAATTCCTTATCCAAATGCAAATAGATCTCTCATCCAATGTTTCTTTATTTGCAAATAAAGGAATAATCAAGATTATTAGAAATCACATATTAATGTTCAACCTAAAATGTAAGGATGAACTTCCAATATCGAAATATTCCAGGAAAGCTCTGTATGATAATCTGAACCTGAATGATCTGTGGCATCTATTGTCAGAAATAAACTATACCTTTTCAACTTCAAATTGGGAACTATCAAAATCAAATTGGGAACTATCAAAATCAAATTGGGAACTAACATATTCAAATTGGGAATAATCAAAATCAGATTGGGAATAATCAATTTCATATTGGAATGACATATATGTGAATCAGATCTTCGGATTACTCGACATGTAATTAACTCTCAAATTTGTCCAAAGTAAGTAACGAACGATGAGTTTACAGTTCCTTTTTCATAATCATGCTTTAAACAAAGAAAAAAGCTGCAGATTCAATGAAAAAGCAGGTAATTGCGGTATGCAATGGAAACATAACACAGACAGAACTTCGTCTTCAAAGAATGGACGATTTGATGAGAAGAAATATATCAACCATTACAGATGGTACCTGTACAAGATATGTGGTTCATTGTTCATATGTGATGTTTTAAATTTTTTGGAAATGAGAGTTTAAGCACAAATATGAAATTTTTTGAGTATACTCCATTCACATTTATAAAGTATCCCGGTTGGCCAAGTTTTAGGTTTATCAAGTTTTTTCACTTAAAAAAGTCGTAGGTTGGCACTCGTGAAAATTAAACAACGTTGCCAATGTTAATTCGCTAATTTATCCCTTCAATATTCTTGAAGTCTTCAAATTATATGAGTGTGCTGATAAGAGAAATGTCAAGTTTGATTAATAAACAATAAAAGTCTGATTCACTTGAAAGATATTTCGCTTTCTGAAATAAAAAACTATAAAAACTGTTCGGTAAGGGTTGATCACATTTACTTTAACAAATATAAATATATTCATCACGCCAGGAAACTAAAAATGCCGAAGGTAGTGACGAAAAAGCAGAGACAAACTATGAGGAAGAATTGAAATCGGCTCATTCAAAAAGTATCAATTTGGAATCAACACTTTATTATACCAGCTATCCAACATTTTTAACGTAGGTATGTGAGTGAAAACCAAGGTATTATATTTTATGAGAATAGACATTTATTTTTTAGCTGCACATAAACACAATCAGGAGGATTTTAAGTGAAAGAGACGACAAAGAATTTCCTTCTATTGGTACACCAAAAAAGACATTGACTGAAGACTTCATTTTGAAAAATTTGGAATTATAATTCGAAACATGAACATTTTTCGATTGATAATCTACTCACTTTTGCAAAATAACATTTGGAATATAACGGAGGACGGACATTACTTAAATCATGAAATCAATGGGTTACAAATACAAAAGGGTAAATGAACGCAAAATTTTATGTGAACAAAAACATGTTGTTGCAAAATTACTTTCCTGCGCAAATTTCTACAGTATAAATCTTCGAAAATATCAGATTTGTGTTTCTACATGAAACTTGGATTTACCAAAACGATACTTCAGTTCGTCGCTGGACACATGAATCTGATATGATGAGTAATCCATCCAAAATTGAATCAGAAGGAAAACGTTTCACAGTTCTACACGCAGGAAGTAATTTTGGATTTTTAGAAGGTTGTGATTTCATTTTAGATTAAAAAAACAATGACTGTGACTATCACAAGACAATGACCAGTGAAATTTTTCAGAATTTGGTTATTAATCAACTGATTCCATCTTTAGCTAAGATTCCTGTGAAATGTGTGGTGGTAATGGACAATGCACCATATCATTCGGTTCAATTGGATAAACCACCCACCTTTTCCAGCAAAAAAAGCGAGATGCAGGATGGGTTGATTAAAAACAAGATTGATTTTAATCAAAATTTTACCAAGAAACAACTTTGGAATTTGATATTACCTCATCGAACTGACAGAAAGAGACGATATGTAGTTGATGACCTTTTGATGGAGCATGAGGTTCTTAGATAACCCCCATACCATTGTCAGTACAATCCTATTGAAATGGCATGGACATTTTGTAAGAACTTCTATAACAAAAACATACATTCGCATCCCTATACAACGGATAGAGTGTTGAATTTATGGAGTCTGGCTCTTTCAAAATGTACATCAGATATGTGGCAAAATTTTTATTTACATTGTGGGAGACTTATCACAGAGGACTGGACAAAACACATGGGTAATCTTCCAATAGCAGATATTCCTCCATTCATTATTTCATTGGGAGAATCTGATTCAGATTCAGAATTTTCTGAGGGTTACTCTGACTCAAACAATGATCTAATGGATATGGAATAATATGTAGAGGAAATTCAGTTGCAGATATGATTTCAAGATATTTTGTCAGTCTCAATCCAAAAGAAAGATAAAATGTTGTTCCTGAAGAAGATTCCATCCATTATAAATATGTCAGCCTATTCTTTGAAAAAATTCCAAAACCTCTATACTTACTCAGAGAGGTTTTTATCTTTGTGCTCTTGTATCATAGTTAAAAATGTATGGTGTCCTGTTCGAATCTGTTTTGCTATTACTGTAATTGCTTTGATCATGCTATAATGTTTGATACATCAAATAACCTAATGCTTTTTCTCAAAGAAGCATATACATGTAACAATGTTAGAAAATAATGTTTTGTGATTGAAAATTATGGACGTTTTATATATTCAAATCCAATTTCTTTATTGAGTTACCGTTTTCTCAAGTTTTTGTATCCAATCATTTTATGCCAGTTTGAAAAAGACTCTTTATTAATGATTGTATTCATAGCGTCCATGAGTAGACTTTTTTGAATTTAATATTAGGTACTGCTCACATCAGAAGTTTTCACCTGAACTCTTCCATGTGTGCAATTCTCTTGAAAAATTACTAATTGTATATTGTTGAAAAATTATGTCTTAAGCTGTAATGCCATTGAAATTATGTAAGGAAATTACATTATGAATTATACTGTATATATGTTATTTCATCCCATTGTACTTTGATTCTTTTTTCGAATAAACTATCACAAAGTAACGGACTATTCTGGCCATTATTTTTCAGTGAAATTTCAACACTCGATTCTTGTCTTCCGTTCGAGAAAATAGCATAACTGAATCTTCCAACCATGTTAATATATGTGAAATATTCCCACTATTAACAGAGAAAAAAGTTTCTTCAACATTCGCCAGGTCTCTGGAATTATTGAATTCACATATTTTCTCAAATTCATTATTTTCCCAAAGTAAATAAACATTTCGATGAATACGTAATTACTACGACCCTTATGAAGAAAGGGCAACATTGCTCAATCATCTGACAGAAAAATGACTATAACCTAACATTTTCAAAAAATACAGAGTGAAATGTGTCAAAATTCCATGGCCAACCGGTATACTTTATAAAAGTGGAATGGAGTATACTTCTCACACTTTTTGAATGTTTGACAAGTTCAAATATATATAAATAGTTTTTTCTTCATGTTTCATCAATATAAAGATCTTCTGGTCATGCCTGATCTTGATTTACATAGCCACGAATGACGTTTCAATTTGAAATTGATTATTCCCAATTTGAATATGTTAATTCCCAATTTGATTTTGATAGTTCCCAATTCGAAGTTGAAAAGGTAAAGTTGAAAAACACTTTCAATAGCATTTAAATCGCAAATTCACCGAAATTTTACTGTTCCGAAGAAAATGTGAACATTTCCTTCACCAGAGTGGAAATGACTCTACCTTATTTCGTCCAGGTCTTTTTTCTTGAACGACACAAAAACGTTCATACGACCCCCAAGGAACTTGAAATTAGAGAAGTATTTGAACTATGGAAATTGAAAGCACTGTTCAAAGGCGGACGTTTGAGTGAGTTTTGATCACTGCATTTCGAATTCGATTCCTTATTATATGGTGGAAATCATAGAACTCCTTATTATATAAACCGAAAAATTGTTTTCGTCAATCTTAGGAATATGACCGTTGCTGGCAACGTCTACACCAGAATGTTCTTGAGCCTTTGAAGAATTATTCATAGAATCTAAAGGTTTCGATTATTTCGAATGAAAAGTGGGTTGATATAGCTTGATGAATCATGAATTGAATGAAAAACGTTTGTTCATAAGATATTTTTGGATTTTCGAGGAAAATATAAACACATTCTTAGCGTTCACAAACTTATCTTGAGGAAAACTTAATGAGGAACGTATTTTGAAAAATGAGATGTTGCTTTTTGATTACAGATATAATCGGACAAAATATATGGCTTCGCTATAAATATCGTGTTCACTGTACTTTAGAATTCACTTTCATTGAATAAAAATATACTTTGAATGTGTTCATTTATACCAGAGAATCATTAAGCCCAATTTTTCTGGCTTTATCTTTTCAACATCCAAAAATTGTTAAGGGAAATTATTATTGAAATTTGGCGACAATATTCCAGAATCCGTTTTAAAAAGTAAACTTGGATTTTTTTTATCAACGAATAATTTGCATCTGAATAACGAACAATTATTCCTTCGAGTTTGGAACAAATTAATAATAGATATTGATAAAACTCGAAGGAAGTATAGATTGCCAAAATGAATATTATACAGGGTGAGTATTCGACTTATAAATTTTAATGAAAGTTGATTGTCACCAACCGAAATACTTTTGTCAATATCATTCTTTGAGACTCGGCACTGCTTGCAAGATTCAGGATGTCGAAAATTCATAAAAAAATACTTTTCTTTCCATATCAACGAAACCGGTATCTCAAATGAACTCGACATATGGCAGACATTTCACAATCAATATTTATTGAATTTTTTTCCCGGAGAAATACGATAATTTCCCAACCCCGCTACCCGTTTCTGACGTTATTTGCACCACATCTTGGCCGAAAATATGTCAAAGAATGTCCAAATCAGGTATCCTATTCATCTTGATCCGGATTTTGCCGATTGGTCTCGATCGTGAGCTGTTGATTCCAATCCTGTCATTTTTGACATTTGGGTGAAGACTCACCATATATACCATATATAGTATTAATTTATCAGTTGTATCACTGGAAGTGCAACAGGAAGCTTGCGAAACATTTTAATAACTTTGTAATAAATCATTTCGGGAACTGGTTTGTTTATAACTTTCAACATACTCTATACATTTCAGGATCTTCTGAAACAGACGACTCCAAGATCTTATTAAGTACTTACCAGGCAGTATTGAGATGGTTTTGAGCGCCCTGAGCACTCTGAAGGTCCTCAATCCAGCCAGATTCCCCCACTCCATACCGATGGTGGCGTATCCGCTGGTGATGACTACGAAATCGAGCCAATTCCAAGGATTCCGGAGATACGTGTATTTGTTCAATATGAACCCTTTAGCAGTACCTTTCACCAACATTTCAGCCGTATAAATGGCTAAAAAAATATACCTGAAAAAAATAATATGGATGATTCACTTTTGCATCATAAGATAAAAGGAGAGATCATGTTTTTTGTAAGATGATATATATTCCATTCACTTTTATAAAGTATACCGGTTGGCCATGGAATTTTGACACATTTCACTGTGCATTTTTTGAAAATGTTAGGTTATAGTCATTTTTCTGTCAGATGATTGAGCAATGTTGCCCTTTCTTCATAAGAGTCGTAGTAATTACGTATTTATCGAAATGTTTATTTCTTTTGGGAAAATAATGAATTTGAGAAAATATTATGTGAATTCAATAATTCCAGAGACCTGGCGAATGTTGAAGAAACTTTTTTCTCTGTTAATACTGGAAATATTTCACATATATTAACATGGTTGGAAGATTCAGTTATGCTATTTTCTCGTACGGAAGACAAGAATCGAGTGTTGAAATTTCACTGAAAAATAATGGCCAGAATAGTCCGTTACTTTGTGATAGTTTATTCGAAAAAAAAAATCAAAGTACAATGGGATGAAATAAGATATAGTGTAATTCATAATGTAATTTCCTTACATAATTTCAATGGCATTACAGCTTAAGACATAACTTTTTTACAATATTCAATTAGTAATTTTTCAAGAGAATTGTTTATACTCATATCCAATTAGAATAACTCCACTAATATACCTAAATGAGATTGCACACATGGAAGAGTCAGGTGAAAACTTCTGATGTAAGCAGTAATATCGAATTCAAAAAAGTCTACTCATGGAGGCTATGCATACAATCATTAATAAAGATTCTTTTTCAAACTGGCATATAATGATTGGATACAAAAACTTGAGAAAACGGTAACTCAATAAAGAAATTGGATTTGAATATATAAAACGTCCATAATTTTCAATCACAAAACATTATTTTCTAACATTGTTACATGTATATGTTTTTTTGAGAAAAAGCATTAGATCATTCGATGTTTCAAACATTACAGCATATTCAAAGCAATTAAAGTAATAGCAAAACAGATTCGAACAGGACACCATACATTTTTAACTATGATACAAGAGCACAAAGATAAAAACCTCTCTGAGTGAGTATAGAGGTTTTGGAATTTTTTCAAAGAATAGGCTGACATATTCATAATGGATGGAATCTTCTTCAGGAACAACATTTTATCTTTCTTTTGGATTGAGACTGACAAAATATCTTGAAATCATATCTGCAACAGAAAAGGAGATAGAAAATCATCAGGAAATAATAAATAATATAACCTACATTTGGTCCTTGACAACGAAGGTCTTCTGACAAGATCTGGCCCTCCAAGCAGGCCTACTTAAATTGAGAAATTATTTCCCAGATTCCTGATTGGTTATTTTTCTATCTAGGTGGTTTACTGGTTTGCAGCAACTTCCTTTTCCATAGTATAGGCTTTTTGTCATTTTGTTCGATTCAGTTGAACCTCCTTGATCGTAGAAAATCTTCGATACAGTACTAGTTGAATAAGGAGGGTATTCGACATTTTTGCAATACTAGAATATCCAAACGTAAGGTCTTTCACACTGCCGGATAAAGGGTTCTGTTGAACTTACACTAGTAATGTTCCTTTTGGTGTTTTTGAACCTCCATCCATTTTGAATTTCCCCATTTTAAGTGGAAGAGACGATTTCTCAGAATTTCCTCTACATATTATTCCACATCCATTAGATCATTGTTTGAGTCAGAGTAACCCTCAGAAAATTCTGAATCTGAATCAGATTCTCCCAATGCAATAATGAATGGAGGAATATCTGCTATTGGAAGATTACCCATGTGTTTCGTCCAGTCCTCTGTGATAAGTCTTTCACAATGTAAATAAAAATTTTGCCACATATCTGATGTACATTTTGAAAGAGCCAGACTCCATAAATTCAACACTCTATCCGTTGTATAGGGATGCGAATTTATGTTTTTGTTATAGAATTTCTTACAAAAAGTCCATGCCATTTCAATAGGATTGTACTGACAATGGTATGGGGGTAATCTAAGAACCTCATGCTCCTTCAAAAGGTCATCAACTACATATTGTCTCTGTCTGTCAGTTCGATGAGGTAATATCAAATTCCAAAGTTGTTTCTTGGTAAAATTAAAATCAATCTTGTTTTTAATCAACCTATCCTGCATCTCGTTTTTTTTTGCTTGAAAAGGTGGATGGTTTATCCAATTGAACCGAATGATATGGTGCATTGTCCATGTCCACCACACATTTCCACGGATCTAGCTAAACATGGAATCAGTTGATTAATAACCAAATTCTGAAAAATTTCACTGGTCATTGTCTTTTGATAGTCACGGTCATTGTTTTTTCATATATAATACCACTAGAGATGAAATTTTGCCGGCAAAATTTCTCTATTGTAAAATGAAAGTTTGTTGCTTCTCGGCAATTTCGCGAACGAAATTTGTATCAAAATCACGAGCCGTCAGGCGAGTGATTTTGGAAAAATGTCATGAGCGAAATTGCCGAGAAGCAACAAACTTGAATATTACAAGAGAGAAATTTTACCTGCTTAAATTTCATCTCGAGTGGTATTCGAAATGACTATTTCTCGAGAAAATGTGTCTGAAGATGGTCACATTGGGCTTGTATTGCGCTATTTGAGAAATAAGTATTCATCATAGATCAACTAAACGTTGTTTGTTTTCTCTATGGTATTCATTCCCGAAGCTATCTATGAATTTGAGAAACGTCAAAAATTTTGTCGTAAGTAATATCATAAGTGCATCCAATTTTACCGAAAAAAATGGAAAAAACACGTTGCTAAGTAATATTTTAACAAGAAGCATGAGTGCTCTGGTGGCAACAAAAATCCGAGTCGAAGACGAGGATTTTTGCACCTGCACGAATGCTTTTTGTTAAAAAAATATTACTTTGCATTGTGTTTTTTCGATTTTTTTCACAGGAAAAATTAGATGCACGAATGGTATTTGACAAGACTATTTCAAGAGTAATAGATTATTCTGGATGCATTATGTATGTATTATTAATTTCGTTGACAACAACTGTCAAGTTTTGCCGCGGGTAAACCCGAAAAAATTGCTGACAGCTGCTGCCATACAGTTTTTCCATCTAGAAACCATTTGTGATTCAAAATTGCGCGTTTCTGATTGGTGGAAATTAAGACGAGGGAAATAGTCGCTGAAAAACCAAGTTGTTGATTTTGCCCGTTACCAAGTTTTATCGATGAGAAACAAGTGTTGCTAAGGAAAATTCCTCACTAAAAATGAAATGAGTGGAATAGTCAATCTAAAATGAAATCACAACCTCCTAAAAACCCAAAATTACTTGCTGCGTGTAGAATTGTGAAACGTTTTCCTTCTGATTCAATTTTGGATGGATTACTCATCATATCAGATTCATGTGTCCAGCGACGAACTGACGTACCGTTTTGGTAAATCCAAGTTTCATGTAGAAACACAAATCTGATATTTTCATCTGAAGATTTATACTGTAGAAATTTGCGCAGGAAAGTAATTTTGTCTGCAACAACATGTTTTTGTTCACATAAAATTTTGCGTTCATTTACGCTTTTGTATTATTTTGTAACCCATTGATTTCATGATTTAAGTGATGTCCGTCCTCCGTTATATTCCAAATGTTATTTTGCAAAATTGAGTAGATTATCAATCGAAAAATGTTCATGTTTCGAATTATAATTTGTCGTTGCAGATCTTTTTTCAAAATGAAGTCTTCAGTCAATGTCTTTTTTGGTGCACCAATAGAAGGAAATTCTTAGTCGTCTCTCTCACTTAAAATCCCCCTGATTGTGTTTATGTGCAGCTGAAAAATAAATATCTATTCTCATAAAATATAATACCTTGGTTTTCACTCACATACGTTAAAAATGTTGGATAGTTGGTATGATAAAGTGTTGATTCCAAATTGATACTTTTTGAATGAGCCGATTTCGATTCTTCCTTATAGTTTGTCTCTGCTTTTTCGTCACTACCTTCGGCATTTTTAGTTTCCTGGCGTGATGAATATATTTATATTTGTTAAAGTAAAATGTGATCAACGCTTACGGAACAGTTTTTATAGTTTTTTATTTCAGAAAGCGAAATATCTTTCAAGTGAATCAGACTTTTATTATTTATTAATCAAACTTGACATTTCTCTTTTCAGCACACTTATATAATTTGAAGACTTCAAGATCACTTCAAGAATATTGAGGGGATAAATTAGCGAATTAACATTGGCAACGTTGGTCAATTTTGACGAGTGCCAACCTGCGTCTGTTCTAGGGGAAAAAACTTGATAAACCTAAAACTTGGCCAACCGGGATACTTTATAAATGTGAATGGAGTATAGAAGTGAAACCTGAGAAAATGAATTTTTTTAGACCTCATTCAATTCCAATCAAGAGCGTTCATGAAAATTCGGGGTCCGGTATTCTGTAAACTTTACTTCGTTGTAGGAAAGTTATAGCATCAAAATGTCACAGTATAACTCGAATTTGTGTAACGTTCATTATTATCGACATTGAAATGTAACATAATTGATTATTAAAAATAAACAAAAATCCGACGACAAAATATTCAACTGAAGAGAAAAATTCCTATACTTAGGGCCGGTTTTATAAAGGCCAACCGAGGATTCAACCGTTGCGTCAACAACCAAATTCCTCACCATCTCGTAGTTGGCGCACGGTTCAACAGTCGGTTCGCCCTTTATAAAGCCGGCCCTTGGGGCCGATTTTATAAAAGAATTTCAATCCTCGGTTGAGCCCGATATGATAATAATGAAATAACTACAAGGCATTCAAAAGATAGTAACGATAGTGAATAAGAAAGATACCAATCGAATGATTTCACATCTCATTTCGACCACTTCGAAGATGGCACGAAGAAGAGATTTTGGTCATTTAAAAAAATAATTTATCAGGTGGATAAAATTACTCTGAATGAGCTGAATCTTTTCAGAGTTGTTAACATATTCGAAGATTTTTGTGGTATTCATAAATCAACATCAGAAAGTTGTGAAATGTCTAGAACTTTTGATATTATCAAAAAGTATTCTAGTGCTTATTTTATCATTCTATCAAAATGCCAAGCAATCAAAGGGAATAGCAACTAACAAGCGAAAGGTTGTATTGACTGACCAAATTTCGGTGTTTTAGAACCGTGTTGCTGATCTCAATCCGAGGTTGTTCAACCGAGGCCGCAAAGACGTTTATAATACCGAACTTTTTTCAACCGAGGGTTGACTTCCAATCCTCGTTTGAGTAACCTCGGATTGAACGTGCCCTTTATAAAACCGGCCCTTATAATCAATGAACATATGTGAGAAACGTATTTTATTTCCTAGCGTTGCTGACAATCCGAAAGTTGGATATTCAGGATATTCAGATTTTTATGAATTTCAATAATGAGAATAAAATAACAATATGGCTATTTTTAGTCATGATTTCGAATCTTGTAATTCGATAGTGATGAAAGTCGTCATTGAGATGAAAAATGACTCATTCAAGTCACGAGCATTATTTTATCCAAATCACGTAACAACAGCAACATAAAATTTTTCCGTTAAATTCTTCGATGCCTTCAAAGTGCTCAAGAACTCCTCACTTCACAATAGTGTTTTAGGTAACCCATTCTTAAATTTGAATTGAACTTGACCACGGATTTGTGATAAATTACTCCAACCTAGTCGATTTAGATCATTGCCGGCTCAAAATGGAGGTATTGTGGCGAAATGATATAGCCCTCTTTTAAGTGGAACGAAGATACAGGTTGTCTCGTTTGAAAGTATCCACCCTCAATAACTCAAAAACAAATCAGAATTCGTGAAAACCGTCAGACAGGTCGATTTTTGATGACTAGGATACTGATTTGGGATACAGTTGTTTCTACTAGCAACCCCCTGGAGAGGATTGCAACCCATCAAGACTTTGAATAGGGAAGATGGGTAGTTTTGTGGCACAAATGTATGCATGGATTCAAATTTGTTTATACCTGCAGTTTGTGTTTTTATGAGTGAATTTACACAAAGGTACAGGGTGTTTTTCTATGGAATTATTCTATATTATACTAAAACGGTAACTCTGTGGTCCAGCCCGGGGAATCTGTCGAAAAAGTGGGTGCAGAAGAATCTTAAAATCGCAGCGAAGCTGCGATACAGGAAAGAAATTTTTACACGTTCGGAAAGAGGAACGATCGATTCGTACGTGGGCGAAATTTCGATTCTCTAGGCGATGTAGAAGTATTTTAAAAAAATTCGCGAAAATCGCGAAAAAATTCGGCAAAAAGGGCAATTTTAAACTCGATAAAACTTTTTTCGCAGATATCCTGGCCGTGATGTAAATACACGGATCAAAAGAGGAAGAGTCAACGCAAAATAGCTTGGTATTCGTATTTTCCACAATTTCCCCATTTCTTCAGGAAAATTGATCAAACTTTGACAATTCGACAATAAAATAACCCTTGTTCTACGATGAGGATAACTACTTAAAATGTAGATCTGCTGGCCCATACTAGTAGTAACTATATGAAACGGGGATGCTCTAATTGACCGTATAATTTCTATCGAAAGAAAAATATTTTCAACGAACAGTATCAGTAAAAATTTACCGCAAATGCTCGCCATTAGATTCCATGCAGCGATACAATCGTTCTTCAAAATTATTTCGTACATGCTGTAGCATTTCAGGAGTTATGTTACGGCATTCTGCCACAATTCGTGCTCTAAGGTCGTCTAAATCTGCAACTCTGGTTTTATAAACTGTGATTTCGAGTGGCCGCAGAAAGAACATCAAGCGATCTGGCGATCGCGCAGGACACTCCGCTGGGCCCCTTCGGCCTATCTAGCGTCCAGGAAAGCTACCATTTAGGTACTGTCTCACCTGAGCTGGAAAGTGCGGCGGAGATTCGAGAGATTTTACAGATTTAAAATGGAGGAACATAGCGGCGCGGCGACGGCACTACCGTTGTTTATAAGAAATGCATTGCATCCGTGCGAAGCCGGGGCGGGTCGCTAGTGAATTTATAAATTCTCAGCTCATATCTATAAATATTCCGTAGCATATAAAAGAAGAGACGCAAAAATACGTTCGTTTTCATGTTTTTTATTCCTTTACCATGGAATCATACGTAAAAACATAATATTGAAAGTTTTTTGTTTATTCGAGATTGAAAACCAAACAAAAATTGCAGGAACTCAATATTAATGAAAGGATTAAAATGGATATTGTATTTGGTGAGATATTTTTCCATAAGTAATTCAGCGGTTACGTTCCAAATGACCAAATCGTTTTAACAGTATATTCCTAATACTCATCGGCATTTTGCTTACGCATATTGAATGCCCAGTCCGTTAATATTTTCGCCAAAACATCAATTTGTGTGACGCCACACGTATTTTCTGTTATGTTTTTTGTTTAACGGTTTGTTTTCCGAAACTTCTTTTTCGATAGCTTGTAAAGAAGCACGACAAAAACGAGACATTTTTGATAATGTATTCGACATGACTTGGATATGAACCATAGATATAAATGTATCTGTGCAATTATCGGTGTAGAATGTTATTATCGCTGGACTCTTTCGCTTTCTACAATGCATTTATCGCTGTGATTATGAGGTAATTGCACTCCATTTACAGAGGATTGTTGAAAGCAGGGAGATATTGAACTAGATTATTCTGAATATTCTTGAATATTGTTATGAAAGTATTGTGTTTTTTCTAATATATGTATCACTAATTGCCAAATTTTTCGTTTTTAGCCTGAAGAAGGCAAAATAATGTGCCGAAACGTTGTGAAAGAATAGTTTCCTATTTTTTTGTTCCTTGGACCGATATTTTTCTGTTTTGTGTCCCTAGCCCAGTGGTTCAGGCGATTGTCTAGGACCCCGAAAGTCCCGAGTTCAATCTCGAAGCTAAGAAAGAAATTTTCTAGTGTTGGTAGTGGGCTTCCATTACACTGTTAGGTCGAAAATTAACAGTGCTGTGCCTAAGGTGGCGTAAGGACACAGTTACAAAGCCTACACAGAAGACAACTGATTCTCCGAACTCGCACAAGTTACAAGCTTCGAAGTTTCAGAGGGGTCTACTCGGGAGACCTAGGAGTAATCAGTATAATCATATGGATATGGTTTGTTTGACTGGTTGTGAAGATCCCTTAATTAGGGGGAGTACTTCAAGTGCGCAGTCACCTTTATGGGAAATAAATGCTCGAGCGCCAGCCACGATAGGTTTAACAAGGTTGTGGCGCCTTGAACTCTCCACTTCTACCAAGGTAGCTTTTATACAGTGAAGAAGGGTTCGGTTTAATCTAGGAAGTTAGCGATTAAAAGTTCTGTTTCTATCGTAATTGTTGCCAAAATTAAAGGTTCACTTAAAACACCAAATTGGATTTTACAAAGTTTACTGACTTCAAGCAGAAATGACAATGAGGAAAAATATATTAACACTGTTGTTGTTAAAATTAATTGATTGTCTGGAATTTTCTTAACCTAATTTATTTCAAAAGTCAAAATATGAGACGTTTCGGGTTCGGGCCCTTTTTCAATCTAAAATAAACATTCAAAACATAGTTACAATACAATTTTTTGAGATAGAGACCTGTTACCTTTATTTTAAATAATTTCTAATACTTCTGCCTGTATTGCATGTGTCTTCATTCTTCATCTTGTGAAATAATGTGGTGCCAAGTCATTGAGATGTCACGTCAGAGTTGATGTCACTTTTCTTTTTCTTCTGTTGTTGTTCTCTGCTGTCTTCCTTATAATCGTTGAGTATATTTTGTTTAAACCATTTATATCTGCTCTGTCGTTAATAGAGTTGGGGTTTCGCTTTATGTAAATCATTTCCAAAAATTCTCTGGTTTTTTTATTTTTTTCCCTATCTAATATCCTTGTATTTTCGAAGTTGAAAGTGTGGTTGTTTTCTACTGTATGTTTGTAGAGGGCTGTTTGGGTTTTAGAATATTTGTGTCCTTTTATCCTGTTGTTCAGATTTTGTTCCGTTTGTCCTATGTACACTCCATTACATTGGTTGCATGGTATCTCGTAGACGACATGTGATCTTTGATTTTTCGGGACTATTGATTTCAATCTCGAAAATAATTGATTGACCTGTATGAACGGTCTGTGTGCAATCTTTATACTTGGGTATGGCTTTATTATGTTCTCTATTTTCTCAGATAGTGTTGGGATGTATGGTAGGGGTATGTATACTATTGGCTTGGTTTTTGGATTTTGGTAACTTAGTGAGTTGTAAAATTTATGAGTGCGTTGTTTTATTGTTTTCCTTATCATTTCTTGTGGGTAATTGTTTGTGACTAGTAGAGAGGAGATCTGATTTAGTATTTCCGGTCTATATCGTGGTGAAGTTAATTTGATTGCTCGATCTATATAGTTGGTTACTATTGCTTTTTTCTGTTTCGTGTTATGTACTGAGTTATAATCAAGTATCCGGTCTGAGTTAATGGATTTTCTTAGCATTTTAGTTTCTATTTTGTTATTCTCTCTAATTATGGTCATGTCCAGAAAGTTGATTTTATTGTCCAGTTCTGTTTCTAGAGTAAACTTTAGTTTATTGTTAAAATTATTTAAAACTTCCATTATTTTTTCAATTTCATTTTCTGTTGTTATGATTAAACAATCATCCACGTACCTCTTGAAAATTGTTATTTTATATGATGAATTTAGCAAAACTTTTTCTTCAAAATATTCCAGCACTAGTTGAGCCACTGTAGCAGCAACCGGACTACCCATAGCTACACCGTCTATTTGCTGGTAAAATTCGTCATTGTATTGAAAGTAGCAAGTTCCCAATGTTAGTTGTACTACTTCTATGAATTCAGTTTTCGGTAGATCTGTATATTCTTCCACGAGGTGCCACTTTTCTTCCAGTATCTGTGGTACCAGTTGTGTGGGGATATTTGTGTATAGGGACACAGCATCTATAGAAAATAATTTTTGATCAACTGGAACGTATAGTGTATCTAATTCTTGTTTTAGTTCATAGGAGTTTTTGGTGTAAAAGGGATTTTTGTTTATGATATTTGAGAGAACTGATGCTAAATATTTGGACAGCTTATAAAATGGTGTTTGCGTATGAGAAATGATAGGTCTGAGTGGAATGTTTGGCTTGTGAAGTTTTGGCAAGCCATATATTTTCGGTGAAATACTATTGTGTACAGTGAGAGATTTAGCAAGGGTTGGCGATATAGAGTGGCACCTCGTGGAAGAATATACAGATCTACCGAAAACTGAATTCATAGAAGTAGTACAACTAACATTGGGAACTTGCTACTTTCAATACAATGACGAATTTTACCAGCAAATAGACGGTGTAGCTATGGGTAGTCCGGTTGCTGCTACAGTGGCTCAACTAGTGCTGGAATATTTTGAAGAAAAAGTTTTGCTAAATTCATCATATAAAATAACAATTTTCAAGAGGTACGTGGATGATTGTTTAATCATAACAACAGAAAATGAAATTGAAAAAATAATGGAAGTTTTAAATAATTTTAACAATAAACTAAAGTTTACTCTAGAAACAGAACTGGACAATAAAATCAACTTTCTGGACATGACCATAATTAGAGAGAATAACAAAATAGAAACTAAAATGCTAAGAAAATCCACTAACTCAGACCGGATACTTGATTATAACTCAGTACATAACACGAAACAGAAAAAAGCAATAGTAACCAACTATATAGATCGAGCAATCAAATTAACTTCACCACGATATAGACCGGAAATACTAAATCAGATCTCCTCTCTACTAGTCACAAACAATTACCCACAAGAAATGATAAGGAAAACAATAAAACAACGCACTCATAAATTTTACAACTCACTAAGTTACCAAAATCCAAAAACCAAGCCAATAGTATACATACCCCTACCATACATCCCAACACTATCTGAGAAAATAGAGAACATAATAAAGCCATACCCAAGTATAAAGATTGCACACAGACCGTTCATACAGGTCAATCAATTATTTTCGAGATTGAAATCAATAGTCCCGAAAAATCAAAGATCACATGTCGTCTACGAGATACCATGCAACCAATGTAATGGAGTGTACATAGGACAAACGGAACAAAATCTGAACAACAGGATAAAAGGACACAAATATTCTAAAACCCAAACAGCCCTCTACAAACATACAGTAGAAAACAACCACACTTTCAACTTCGAAAATACAAGGATATTAGATAGGGAAAAAAATAAAAAAACCAGAGAATTTTTGGAAATGATTTACATAAAGCGAAACCCCAACTCTATTAACGACAGAGCAGATATAAATGGTTTAAACAAAATATACTCAACGATTATAAGGAAGACAGCAGAGAACAACAACAGAAGAAAAAGAAAAGTGACATCAACTCTGACGTGACATCTCAATGACTTGGCACCACATTATTTCACAAGATGAAGAATGAAGACACATGCAATACAGGCAGAAGTATTAGAAATTATTTAAAATAAAGGTAACAGGTCTCTATCTCAAAAAATTGTATTGTAACTATGTTTTGAATGTTTATTTTAGATTGAAAAAGGGCCCGAACCCGAAACGTCTCATATTTTGACTTTTGAAATAAATTAGGTTAAGAAAATTCCAGACAATCAATTAATTTTAACAACAACAATAAACTGGTGGAATAAGTAAATCAACAAACAAGTATATTAACACTAAGAATCAAAAACTAAAACTGATTTCATCTGAGAGTAAACATGAAATTAAAGAAATGACTTAAATATCGGTATTTTACAATGATCAATAAATTCAAGAATAAACGGTGATCGGGTGAGCAAGACGGTCGGGCGAGGTGAGCGAATGCGAGAATTGGACGGTAAATAGGGGAGTACGGGAGTAACAAAGCAAAACTTCAAGATTCGGCAGGCCACGGAAAATATCATACAATCTAACTTTCCCAATGGGGTGTTCCACACTCAAATATGGAGGAAAAATTATCGAACAATACTTAGACTGTGGCGGATATGACCGGGGAAACAAGGGCAGCGGTGGCAGCAACGACGTCCGGTCAAGGGACTCCAGATAATGGAACCTCTCGACCTGACGAAGCGATTCTAGTAAATCCGCAAACGTCCAGCGGGTTAACAAGGGGTGAAGCGCGGCCGTGACCCCGTTGTGATCTCGCCGATGTCAACCCACCAGGACGTCGCTGTGAAATATGAATCTTCGAGCACCGCTAAGTGTAAGGGGATCGGATACGGTGGAGAACCAACCACGCCCAGCCAAGTAGCCCCAGGAAAATGGAACTCTTCGACCTGGCGAAGTCTCTAGTATTTTCGTCAACCTTGAGCGAATTGAGAAAGGGTGAAGCGCGGCCGTAACCCCGTTGTGATCTCGCCGATCTCAATCCTCAAAAGGTCGCTTGCAAATACAGAGATTAAGGCCCCACAAGGGGATCGAAATACAAGATGAAATCTTGAGAGTAAAATGGGAACTAAGATAAGCTGGGCACGGTAGTGAACCAACAACGTCCAGACAAGTGGCTCCAGAAAATGGAACCCCTAGGCTTGACGAAGTCTCTTGGATTTCTGTCAACCTTCAGCGAATTGAGCAAGGGTGAAGCGCGGCCGTGACCCCGTTGTGATCTCGCCGAGCTCAATCCCCCAGAAAGGTTGCTGATAAATCCAGAGATTAAGGCCCCACCAGGGAATCAAAATACACGATGAAATCTCGAAAGTAAAATGGGATCGAAAGTAAACTGGGTACGGTGGTGAACCAACAACGAGTCTCTTGGATCTCGGTCAACCTTCAGCGAATTGAGTAAGGGTGAAGCGCGGCCGTGACCCCGTTGTGATCTCGCCGAACTCAATCCTCCAAAAAGGTTGCCGATGAATCCAGAGATTAAGGCTCCACCAGGGAATCAAAATACAAGATGAAATCTTGAAAATAAGATGGGGTCGAAAAGAAATCGGGTACGGTAGTGAACCAACCACGCCCAGACAAGTGGTCCCAGGAAATGGAACCTCTCGGCTTGACGAAGTCTCTTGGATTTCTGTCAACCTTCAGCGAATTGAGTAAGAGTGAAGCGCGGCCGTAACCCCGTTGTGATCTCGCCGAACTCAATCCTCAAAAAGGTTGCTGATAAATCCAGAGATTAAGGAATCACGAAGAAATATAGCACAGTATGAAATTGAGAAAATGATGCGGAAAAACTACAGGCAGGTTTCGGTGGTAGACCAACAACGCCCAGGCAAGTGATCCCAGCGAATCTCGTATATCCGTCAACCCTCAGCGAATTGAGCAAGGGTGGAGCGCGGCCTTGACCCCGTTGTGACCTCGCCGAACTCAATTCTCAAAAAGGTTGCTGATAATTACAGAGATTGAGGTATCACCAAGGAAATAAAATCGTAAATCAGGGAAGAAATAATAAAGAAAATGGTTTAAAAGTATTGGAACACACAATGATTCAATTGTTAGAATGATATTTAACGGATAATGCCATGTTAGAAATATGAACGGGGCCTTACCGATCTACTGAAGTATGCACTGCACAAACTAAATAGGAGTCCTGTCTCAAATTTCACTAGCACTGATTTTACTTTTCACGGAAAATCAAATCGTAGAAATCAATACTGAATTTACTAACTGTTTAAATCAAACTGGAAAATTATACTACTATTCAAAATGAGGAAAAGCGAAAAATAATTCAAACGAGCGTGAAACAGCAAGAGAGCGCAAAGGAGAGCAAAAGAGGCCTCCCGCAGGTCCTTTCGCCCTTATAAAACCTCCGGAAATGGTGGGGGCATGACGCGCTGAAAACTCGAAAATTTTGAAAGAGGGTGTAGTGTATTCTATAATAGACTCGATTCAAATTCTTTTCTGATAATATGTTTCCATGCGCAATAGAATGAGTCGTATATTTCATGCGTAAATTAAAACCATCATCAGTATCGAATTATACCACATGACGAAGAGTTTGTTCAAACGATTATTATTGTTTTATCGAATAAAGTTTAAGTTTATCAAAGACATCTTTATATTCAAAACTTGGAATCAACTTCCATACATCACAAGTGGCGACGAGGATTTTCAAGTGAACACCGAGGCCCGAAACGAAAAATAGTTTCAACTACTCAGCCAGAACACCGAGAAACATGGCGACCGAGACGGCGACCGTAACGACGGACCACGTTGGACATTTACGTGAATTCGACCCCTCAAATTCAGAATGGTCAATATTCAAGAAAAGGTTACAATCTTATTTTGTGGCTAATGCGATTGAGGACGAAAAGCGTAAAAGCGCAATATTATTGAACATTTTAAGTGAAGATGCTTACAGACTACTTTTCAATCTTTGTATTCCGGATGAACCTGAAACAAAAACTTTCAAAGATTTATCAGAAAGGCTCACGGAGTATTACAAACCGAGTGACAGTGTTTTCGGTTCAAGGTTCAAATTTTACAATGCAAAAAAGTCCCAGAATGAATCACCTAAAGAATGGGCCGCACGATTAAAAAGTTTGGTGGCTCCATGTCAATTCGAAACGAACGAAATGAAGGTGTTATTACGGGATATTTTCATTGTCGCTTATAATAAAGGTCCAGTGCATGATAGGCTGATGGAGGAGAAGAAGAAAATAACTTTTGAGGAAGCAGTGGAAGTGGCTACCATAAAATCAGTTGTTCAACCAACGTTTTCGAGTTGTAATTCAGAAAATTTCATGAAGAGAGAAACGGAATTACATTTTTCTACCTCTAATCGAAAGAAGAATCCATTCGGAACGGGGCGTGCGCATGGTTTTTCAACAAGTGGCGCAGCAGGGACGCGAGCATTTTCATCTCAACAAGGCCGGAAAACGACATCGTCACAGCAGTTTTCTCACTCTGACAAGTTTCCAAAATGCACCGTATGTGGTAGACGAAATCACACGCCAGATAAGTGTTCTTTCAAAAATTGTATCTGTCACAATTGTAAACAAAAGGGACATTTAGCACCAATGTGTTATCAAAAGAAAAATTCTCACAGAGCATCTCAAAATTATTTAGAATCGGTTGAGCAAAATTCTTTATTTAATTTAGATTCAAATACTAGACCGATTTTTGTTGAAATTGTTATAGATGGAACTTCTTATACTTTCAATTTAGACACTGGTTCTAGTTTCACTGTGATTTCCGAGGGATATTATTTCGAAAATTTTTCGAAATATAAATTAGTGAAAACTGATAAAATTTTCAATTTGTATAATGGGAATCACATTATTCCATTAGGTAAATTTAATTGTAATATTTCTTTTCTAAACAAACAACATGATTTGAACATATATGTGGTTGCAAATGCTACAGGTCCTCCACTATTGGGACGTGATTTTTTTAGTTTGTTCGAATTGAATATTTCTAATACTCATTTTATTGAATTTCCTCCAGATTTACATTATCTCGTTAATAAATTTAAATTCGTTTTTGAGCCTGGTTTGGGCAAATTTACCAAGGGTTCTATTTCAATAAATTTAAAAACAGATGACGTCACACCAAAATTTTTCCGTGCTCGCCCTCTTCCTTTTGCAATTAAAGAAAAGGTTGAGGTGGAGTTAAATAGATTGATTGATTTGAAAGTTTTGGAACCTGTTGATTATAGCCCATGGGGAACACCTATTGTTCCGGTATTAAAAAAAGACGGTTCCGTACGGATATGTGGTGATTTTAAGGTTACTTTAAATCCTTATATTGAGGTTGACCAATATCCGCTTCCTCGAATTGAAGAATTATTTGTTACTCTACAGGGTGGAGCAGAATACACCAAACTCGATTTGGCAAATGCGTACACACAAGTTTGCTTAGATGAAAAGTCGAAGGATTTTGTTACTATTTCAACCCATAAGGGATTGTTCCGTTACACCCGAGCTCCATTTGGAATAGCTTGTATTCCTGCCAAATTCCAGAAAATGATGGAATCCTTGCTAAGCGGAATGTCTGGTGTTGTCATTTTTCAAGATGACATTCTAATAACAGGTAAAGATCGTAAGGAACACATCGAGCGTTTGGAACAAGTGTTGAATAGGTAACAAGGAGCAGGATTAAAGATTTCTCTGAACAAATGTGAATTTTTTAAAACTAAAGTTTCTTACTTAGGTTTTGTGATTGATAAACATGGTTTGCACACCTGTGAAAATAAAATTTCTGCGATCAAAAATGCTCCTGTTCCACGAAATATTACGCAGTTAAAATCTTTTTTAGGTTTAATTAATTATTATGGGAGATTTGTGTAATATTCTGTACCCTTTGTACAACTTGTTGAAAAATGAAAGCGAATGGTATTGGTCGAGAGAAGCACAAAGAGCTTTCGAAAAAATTAAACTTTTATTAATGTCCGCAGACGTATTAGTTCATTTTAACTCAGACTTACCAGTACGTTTAATAACTGATGCCTCCAGTTACGGAATTGGCTGTGTGATTACTCATATTTTACCGAGTGGTTGCGAGAAACCAATTGCTTATGCATCTCGTACATTATCAAATACCGAACAGAAGTATTCACAAATTGAAAAGGAGGGTTTGGCAATTATTTTTGGCCTGTGTAAGTTCAATCAATATTTATATGGAAGAAAATTTACTTTGGTCACTGACCATAAACCATTGATTTCAATTTTTCACCCAAGTAAAGGCATACCCCAGTTCTCGGCAAATAGATTGCGCCGTGCTATCAAATTATAGTTATGACATTGAATTCGTACCCTCCAACAAAAATTATGCCGATAGTTTATCTCGTTTACCTGAGTTCAAACAGAATGCTGATTGGGAAGATGTAGATGTTGATTTTATAAATTATTTTTCAAATAACCCTGATTTTCCGTCAACCTTTTCAAAGGTTAAATTGGAAACTTCGAAAGATCAATGTCTTTTAAAAATTATGAAGTTTGTCTCTACAGGGTGGCCACATAAAATTTTAGATAATTGTCTTAAACCATTTCACAGAATTAGATTTGATATCAGTATTGAGCAAGGTTGTCTGATGTGGAATAACAGATTAATTATTCCTGAAGCTCTCAGAAAAGATATTTTGAAAGATCTTCACTCCTCTCACATGGGAGTTGTCAAAATGAAAAGTTTGGCGAGATCTTATTTTTGGTGGCCGGGACTAGACAAAAACATCGAAGAATTATGTAGCAACTGTGAAAATTGTTTGCTACATAAAAAGTGTCCTGACAAAGCTATACACAATCATTGGCCTTTGACTCAAGAGGTTTGGTCTCGTATTCATTTAGATTTCATGGGTCCATTTCTGAACAGATATTTCTTGATTTTGATAGATTCTCATTCAAAATGGATAGAGGTGTACCCGATGACTTCTATTACCACAAAAAATACCATTGAGGTATTGCGATCCATTTTTGCTCGTTTCGGTTTACCCAGACATTTAGTCACAGATAATGCTACCACTTTTACTTCTAGGGAATTTCAGAATTTCTTGGAGGGAAACAATATTAAGCATTTGACCTCCCCTCCATATCAGCCATCATCTAACGGTGCCGCAGAAAATGCAGTCAAAATTGTTAAAAATTCTCTAAAAAGAGCTCTTGGTAAAAGTTCAAACTTGGATATTAATAAAGCAATCAACAATTTTCTTTTTGATCATAGAAACACTATTCATTGTACTACAGGAATGAGTCCCGCAAATATTATGTTTGGTAGAAAATTGAGAACGAGGTTTGATATACTTTTGCCTGAAATGAAAAATTTAGATTCAAGTTTGAAAGATCATGTTTTTAATAAACAAACCAAACAGAAAAAATATCATGGAGGAAAACGTTTTATTGAATTTGACATTGACGATGAAGTCACAGTTAGAGATTATAGAGACATTCATAAACCTAGGTGGATAAAAGGTACCATTTGTAAAAGAATAGGAAAGGCTTTATATTTTGTGAAAATACCCGATTTAGCCAACGTCATTTGGAAGCGTCACCTGAATCAGATAAAGCGAAGGTTACATTTGCCAGAATTTTCTGGATGTAGTTTGTCAGATAATTCACCAAGCGAAAACTTAAATGATAAGGGATTAGGTGACTCTCCCAATATGATTTCCGATTTTTCATATGAAAGTGAACCTTCTTCAGTGATTCGTTCCAGTGTAACGAAAGATACAATGAGTGATACTCCCAGTGAAACGATAATAAGTGAAAACCCAGTGAAACAAATAATACGATTAGTGATAACCACCCCAGTGATAATAACACTATGTCTACCCGACCTAAACGATTGATTAAACCTGTAGATAGATTAAACTATAGATAATTTTAAGGAAATTGTACATATTAGATGTAGGTAATTTTTCTTATGAATAGGTATTTTCTCATTATTTTATAAGGAGGGAGGTATTGTAGTGTATTCTATAATAGACTCGATTCAAATTCTTTTCTGATAATATGTTTCCATGCGCAATAGAATGAGTCGTATATTTCATGCGTAAATTAAAACCATCATCAGTATCAAATTATACCACATGACGAAGAGTTTGTTCAAACGATTATTATTGTTTTATCGAATAAAGTTTAAGTTTATCAAAGACATCTTTATATTCAAAACTTGGAATCAACTTCCATACATCACAGAGGGGAACAATCTCGTCCCCTGATTGGTTTAGATTGACGTCAGATTGTTCCAGAAATAAATCGAAAGAATTCCCACTACGTTAAAATTCGACAATTCCATCTCCGTTTTTTTTCAAATCCCCGGCCGTTGAAAAACGTGAAGTCAACCAAGATACGAGCCCCTTATCGCAGCGCTCAGCATGTGCCCGAGCGTTTTTATACTTGCGGCGATGTTTATATTGTTGAATTTGTCGAATTAAATTTTCCTTCTGTTGGAATCACGGATATTTTATTGGGAAAATGATAAATGAGAACAGGACTTTTATGAATGAAAATTAATTATGGACTTCATTATAACTTGCGGTTTTGTTCACAATATTGAACTTATTGAATCAAACCTTCCTTCCATTGAAATCGTGAATAATTATGGAAGGAATAATATATGAAAATAGACCTTAAATGAATAAAAATGACGGAATTCATTACAACTTATTGAATTAAATCTTTCTCCCATTGAAATCGTGAATAATTGTGGGAGGAATGATATATGAAAATAGGCATTGAGTGAATAAAATGTAGGAAACATGCATCACCCCGTATATGTAAGATACATGCATCACCCAGTATAGGTGCGCTATCTCGTACTACAATGGTTTGACAGTACGAGGTGTCGAACGACTGGGGAAGGGGAAAGAGAGAAGCCATTCTGTCGATGTACATATACTCCATTCACTTTTATAAAGTATCGCGGTTTGCCATGAGATTTTGAGACATTTCACCGTGTATGTTTTGAAAATGTTGGGTTATGGTCATTCTTCTGTCAGTTGAACGAGCAACGTTGCCGTTTCTGCTAAAAAATCGTAGTAATTACGTATTTATCAAAATGTTCATTCACTTGGGGAAATTAATGAATTTGAGAAAATATTATGTTAATTCAGAAGACATTTAAATACATTTTTGCACAACCTGAAATACTCCAGCATGAAAATGTAGTAGTTCTACGAAACCTGCGTCACAGTTAAATCTTCGAAGAACTAACTCCATTTACAAAGTTGAAAAAAAGTAAATAGAAAGTAGACCTGGCAATGTCGCTTAATTTTCACAAGTGCCAACCTGCGTCTGTTCTAGGGGAAAAAACTTGATAAACCTAAATCATGGCCAACCGCGATACTTTATAAAAGTGAATGAAGTATATGTGTAGAACTGTAGAAGAGTTTAAGAAATTAAAAGCGTTAAAACTGAATCCTTTTCGAATATTATTTCTAACAAAGACAGCGGTGGGATTTGAATTCATTTTGTCCCGTATTTTTTTTCGTTTTGCTTCTTTTGGGGTATTAATAAGTGAACGAAGTAAATATGAAGAATAGCCGAAAAAACGAGTCGAGAAAAACAAGTTCGCGAAAAAGACGCAATTCGAGCAGTGGAAGTTCTGACGGTGAGTCGATGAAACGAGAGTTGAAAAAACTGAAATGTGAATTGGAAAAATTGAAACAGTTACCGGTGAAGCCTGTGTTACAAGCAGGTGATGAATTTCTTATACCAATGTTTGACTCATCCCGAGATGATTCAGTGGTCGAACAGTGGATTAGAAAAGTTGATAATCTGGCAGAGAGATATGGTTGGGATGATGATTCTATTATTCGATTGATTTCGAGCAGATTGCAGGGTAATGCAAGGCAATGGTTCGATGAAAATATGAAATATGATGCAAGTTGGAATGAAGTGAAAAACTCCATGAAGTTACAATTTCGTAAGTCCGTTCCTTTTTCTAATTTACTCAGGGATGCTGCAAATTATGAAACTAAGCCTGGACAAAATTTGGGTGATTATTGTTTTCAAAAATTATCTAAGCTGAGAGCACTCAATTTGCAAATTCCTGATGAATATTTGATAGATGCTGTTATTGGCGGAATTACAGATGAAAACCTGTCACGAACGGTTAAATCAGCACAGCATACAGACGTGAATGTTTTATATGCATATCTGAATACAATGGGTAGTTTACCACGTGAAAAATCAGTACCTAGTACAAGTAACCAAGTATTTTCATCGAATAATCACTTTAGAAAGCAATATATTAAGAAAGACACACAAAAAGTAAGCGTTTGTTTCAATTGTGGTATCCCAGGACATATTTATAAAAATTGTAAAAAACCGCGATTACAATGTGGTCAGTGTAAGCTTGTGGGACATACAATTGATCGATGTCCGAAGTCGAAAAAAGAAGTACATGTTATACAGGTTGGCAAAGTTTCATTATCCGATAATATGTTTTTGCAAGTTGCTCGTATTAATGGAACAAAGGTTCCATGTTTAATTGACACAGGTAGTTCTGCTACACTGATAAAAATGTCAGTTACTAATAAGTTGAATATTATAGTAACTAATTCGAATGAAGTGACATTATGTAGTTTTATGGGTACTACTTTACAGACTGAAACTTCATGTAGAATAAATGTTGTTATTCAAGGAGTATCTGCTGAAATAGACGCTTTGGTGATTTGTGATGAATTTCTTAGACATGAATTGATAGTGGGCAGAAACTTTTTGAATCAACCTCATGTTATGTTGATTAAACGTGACGATAAGGTAATATTACGTCATTTACCTGATTTGCGTGAACATTTTGTAAATATGGTCGATGTATACGATAGTGAAGTAACTCCGGGTGAATTAAAAATTGGTGACATAAGACCTAGTGATAAAATAAAATGTGAAAAACTTTTGCAATCATTTTCAGATTGTATTTCTCGTTCTTTAAGACAGTTGGGTAAAACTAATATAGTGGAAATGGTGATCAGATGTGTTAATGACATTCCGGTAGTACGTCGACCGTACCGTATGCATTTAGACATTTCGTACTCACGTACGGCACCAAGCGCGAATAGCGCTCTGCTATTGACCTGACCCAGTGGCGGCCTTAGGGGGTGGCGAACGGGGCAATCGCCCGGGGCCTCGCTCTTGGAGGGGCCTCGCGCAAGAACCCAAGCAAATTTTCTTCACTGTGTAAATTTTCATTCGAATTGTTCAAGAAGTATGATTTCGCGATAAGTTCGGGCCATCTATCGACTGGCGTTGTGCTGCGAACAGTCGTACTACATGCTATGAAGTGGTGTCCAAAAATGTATTCTTGAAATTGATCCACTTGCTCATTTTTTACCTTGTGGGAGTCATAGCTGGAATCTCATCTTAGGAGATGCCGCATCATCTTGCGCCCAAGCAAAATCTTTTTTTAGTTGCTACAAAAGTTGTACACTCTCTTTGTCATCCCTTGTAACAGCGACAGAAATAGTTGAGGAAAATGATATTGAAAGAAAGTTTAAAGAAGTTAGAAGACGTTGTGACAAAATGCATTTTGATTATGAAGGGGAAGATGAAGCTAAAGAATTGAATTTGGAAGAGATTTTCAAGATTAATTATTTTTGTGTCATTGTCGACAATTTGCGCACAAGCTGCCATCCTAGGTTTCTGGCACTTTAACAGCATGATGTTATTTTCCATTATTAACGGCATACCTTCCTCTTCATAATGAAATAAAGATCCGATCATTTATCTAAAAACTTGCATTTTTTTTAATGTCAAAATAACAACTCTTACTGGAAAACCCTTTAGTTATAAACATTTTCAAGCCGCTGGCAATCAATTCTGGATGAGGCAGTAGGGAAAGCAAGAGAAAGGAGAGTCTGAATGAATTTTCATTTGTATTTATTTTTTTGACTGTAAAAAATGGGATTAAAACTACAGGCTATAACGTGGAATTCATAATTATAATTATAGTAATTTCACGAGCTATAATTGAATTTTTGAGGGATTTATTGTGAATTTGCAAGCAAAATCTTTTTTTTTTTGAGTTGCTACAAAAGTTGTACACTCTCTTTGTCATCCCTTATAACAGCGACAGAAATAACTGAATAAAATGATATTAAAAGAAAATTTGAAGAAGTTAGAGGAACTTGTAAAAAAATGCATTTTGATTATGAGGGGGGAGATGAAGCTGATGGATTGAATGTGGAAGAGATTTTCAAAATTAACTATTTTTATGTCAATGTCATTGTCGACAATTTGCGCACAAGCTGCCATCCTAGGTTTCTGGCACTTAAACAGCACGAGAGCATATTGGTTTCATATAATAAAAAAAAATTAAGGAAATCAATAATAGTGAACTTCTGAAGCAATGCAGCGACTTGCAAACGTCCATGACAGTAGGAGAATCATGTGATATTGATGGAGATGAATTATACGAAGAACTGCATGTGTTCATCAGTGTGTATGACAGAAACGACGATATTATCTCGGTGCTGAAATACAAAAGAGAAAAAAAATAACTATCGAAATTTTCCTGAGAATTATTGCCACCACACCTGTTATAGTTGCGCCTGCTGAAAGGAGTTTTCCGAGGCTTAAAATGATCAAAACTCATTTGAGAAATTCGATGGCACAAGATCGGCTTTCAGCCCTTGTTTTTCTTTCAATAGAAAATGACGTAGCTCATTCGTTGGATTATTGTGCTCTAATTAAAGATTTTAGTTTGTGAAAAAGCCGCAAACATCAATTTTGAAATTTAACATCAATTTTAAAATTCATCTCCTTCGAATTTGTTGAAATCTTCCTAAGTGAAATATTTTAAAACACAAAATTTATTTATTCGTAAAACTCGGGCAGTTTTCGTCAAACATGACAAAATACCTAAACCAAACGACTCGAGTTAATTTCGAATCACATACTTTTCACGAAAGACAAAGGGCCTCGCAAAGACCTGCCGCCCGGAGGCATATAAGTATACTGCAGACGCATAAGGCATAGCTGAACGATTCGGCTTTTCAAGATCTATCCGACCAATAACAATAGCAGTAAAGTTAAGACGTAGATTGTCCTTATACGTCTGCAGTTTATACGGTTGGTCAACGCAGGCAAGGGCAGACGTAGTTTATTTATCAACATAATGACAAATTAACATCCGCTCAAAATCACTATTTCCTAAATTTATTGCCACCTAGAGCTAGATCAATGTTACTCTCTACACGCAGTTGCCATTTGTGTGGTGCTCTTTTACGCTGTTTTCTGTTAGATTTTCCAGGTTGTCGTCCAGCTAACGATGCTCTCCTACCTGTCAATGTAACCTTACGTCTCGATATTGAAGTCGGTTGTACAGATATATTTTTTCCTTGTTTTAATACTGCCTGTTGATGAAAAAAAAAATTGATATAGAAGCAATGAAAACTAAATGGACGGCACATTCGAATTTAAATATGTCAAAGCATGAAACCGATACTGAATCTTCTGGACCCGCTATAATGAAATATTTGGACAAGTTTGCCCAATCAAATCAATCATTGATGTCAGGCTTGCATTGTGCTTTCAAATACAGGGTAGGGATAAAGCATGGAACCAAGAGAATATCTTTTAAACGAAAAAAAAACGATATTTATGAAAATTTGCAGGTAAGTGCAATAAAACAAAAGCATCTGATGTACATTTTTCCGGTTTAATAACCGGAAACGCCATCAAATTCTTCAATTCAAATAGGACACCCTATATATTTCCACAGATTTTGAAAGAGCATGTTATTTTGAATTCATACTTACTGAGTTTAGTGAAAAAAATTGTAAAATCGAAGAAGTTTACACTTTAATCAAGCTCCTTTGAGTTTTCTGCATTAAAGCTAAAAACTATTTAGATAAACTAATTGATGTTGTTTTTATGCATAGTAATAAATAAACGAGTACTTTTTAGTACGTCTTTTGTTCTCCAAGTGTCAAATTTTAATTGACAGATATAAATTTTACAATTAGGACTGGTTCAATTAAATGAAATTGAAATTTTAATGATTATCGGTTATGGTGATCGTGTTAGAACCCATGAAGAAGTGTGTCATATTTTTAATAATTGGCAACGTTTCAATACAACTGGGATGGTTAAAAATTCGCTAAAACCTGAAAGACCGCGGACTGCAACGAACGAAAGTGTTAATCAAAATATTGCAATCGATTTAGAAGAATCACCTCAAACTTCCACCACAAATTTGGCACTAAACCATGGTATCGAAAAACTCAAAAGAGGTTGATTAAAGTGCTATATTCCTTGTTTTTATAAATTTTTTCACACTGAATTCAGTATGTATGAATTCAAAATAACAAGCTCTTTCGAAATCTGCTAAAATATATAGGGTGTTCTATTTAAATTGAAGGTATTGTAGGCATTTCCGGTTAAAACGGAAGTATATTATTAGCGAAAAAATGTACATCAGACGCATTTTGTTCCATTGCACTTAGCTGCAAATTTTCATAAATATCGTTTTTTTGTTTAAAAGATATTTACTTGGTTCCACACTTTATCCCAACCCTGTGAATTATATTCATAACCCTCTGGCACTATATTCTCCATTGTTCATAATCATTTTTGTAACACCTAGATACCTAATGCAAATTGCAGACGTGTAAGATCGAACCTGATCCAATTACGTCGCCAGTTTACGCGCCTGCCGTGATTACTACACCGATCGTAGCCGATCATATGCGAATTGTTTGCGCATCCCTTGTGCGTCTGCAGTATACGTATATGCCGCCCGGAGCCTCGCAATGGGTAAGGCCGCCGCTGACCTGACCAATCTCACTTCGAATGCGAAACGGCGTATAATAATAATACCTAAACGTAATTCAATTGAAGTTCGGTATTTATCATTTTATTCATCTGATTGAAAGTGAAATTATTCCAAGTGATGAATGAATCTTTACTGGTAATATAGGTAATTTATATTCTGCAGCATCCAAATAGAATACTTTTGAGATGAAGAGTTATAACGGAAGAACTTTTCAATTTTGGAGCAATGAAATGGAAACGTCTGATTTGAATGGAGTACAATCATTTCGTAATTTTCTAAACATGAAAATTCGATGAATTCAATCACTTTCCAACTTTCCATAAAAATCCGAGATACAATCATTGAGTTCAAATATATTTAAACTCAATGGTAGTATAGTGGGTTGGGTTACAGTTCAGACTAAAAACATCTCTACCTACCTAATTGAAAAATTAAATGGAGATGAGAATAGGTTATCAAAATATGTAAAGTAATTGAAAATTTAATCAACTGATATATCACGCGCGAGCGGAGCGAGGGCATTAATACCTACCTATAGTTCGATTTATTTTTATTCTTTTTTTATTGAACCTCTATATTATATGTGTAGGAAATCGTTGATACCAAAAGAAGTTATAAGCGATTTGTCTAGGGCTTGTTGAAAGAAACACAACATAGCGCTATTCGTGTTTGGTGCCGTACGTGAGTACGGAATGTCTAAATGCGTACCGTATGCCAGAGGCGGAGAAATGCATTTTACGAAACATTTTGCAAGAATTATTAGAAAATGGAATCATTCGTGCGTCTACATCCCCATATGCTAGTCCCATCACATTGGTTAAGAAAAAAACTGGTGAATATCGCATGTGTGTGGATTTCAGGCAACTAAATTCCATAACTATTAAGGATAAATACCCTCTCCCAATAATAGATGAACAAATTGACAAGTTAGGGGGCTATAAATATTTTACGACGCTTGATTTAGCGTCTGGGTATTATCAAGTGCCTATGGCAGAAAATTCAATTGCCAAAACTGCATTTGTGGTACCAGATGGTCACTACGAGTTCTTACGAATGCCATTTGGGCTTACCAATGCACCAGCAGTTTTTCAATCTTTGATCAATAGCGTTCTTGGGGATCTCCGCAATAATATCGCATTTCCATATATTGATGATATAATAATTCCATCTTCTTCAGTTGATGAAGGTCTGGAGCATTTGCGTATGGTTTTATTGAAATTGAGACAGTATAATCTCACACTCAAATTGAGTAAATGTGTATTTTTTGGAACTACCATAGAATATTTAGGAAGGGAAATTAGTGAACAAGGTGTTAAACCAGGAAAGACTAAAATAGATGCAATTGCAAAAATACCAGTCCCGCAAAATGTCAAACAAGTAAGACAATTCATTGGATTATCTAGCTATTTCCGAAAATTTGTAAAGGATTACGCTAAGATTATTGAACCTATTACAAGATTGACTCGGAAAGATGTCAAATTTGAATGGTGTGACCAGCAACAAAAAGCTTTTATTAAAATTAAGAATATTCTTACGTCAGCCCCCATACTTGCCATATATAATCCGGAGTTGCGCACTGAACTTCATACGGACGCTAGTTCAATGGGCATGGGCGCTATGCTCATTCAGTTCGACCATTATGGAAAATCTCATGTAGTATCCTATTTCAGCAAACAAACAACAATAGAACAACGTCATTATCATTCTTATGAGCTTGAGACAATGGCTGTTGTTTATGCATTACGGTACTTCAGAGTATATCTTCTTGGAATATGTTTCAAGGTCATTACAGATTGTAATGCTCTCAAAATGACACTTACAAAGAAAACACTCATTCCTCGCATTGGAAGATGGTGGTTAGAAATCCAAGAATATACTTTTGAAGTCGAATATCGATCTGGAAAAAAAATGGCCCATGTCGATGCTTTAAGCAGAATTCCTCCAAGTGCTGAGATAGATATTTTTCAAGTGGACTTGACTGAAAGTGACTGGATTACTGCAGCACAGTTACAAGACGAACAACTTGACAGAATCAATAAAATATTGAGAGGAAAGAAAAATAGAGAGACGAAATGTTATTTTGAAGATTATGAATTGAAAAAGGGCAAAATTTATAGAAAACTGGAAAATGGTGATAAAGCTTGGGTGGTTCCTCGCATGGCTCGTATGCAGATATGTAGGTTATGCCACGACGATTCAGGTCATTTAGGAATTGAAAAAACTTTGGAACGAATACGAAGTAATTACTGGTTTGCTGGTATGAGAAAGTTTGTTACGAAATACGTAAATGCATGTCTTCATTGTGCCTATTACAAGAAAACAAGCAACAAGAAACAATGTAAGCTAAATCCAATAGAAAAACTTCCTATACCTTTCCATACTTTACACATTGATCATGTAGGACCTTTTGAAACAAGTAAAAGTAAAAATAAATTTTTATTCGTTATTATTGATGGATTCACTAAGTTTACTATAATTGAGGCAGTGCGTAGTCAAAAAGCTAAACATGTTATCAAAGCATTAACTAGTTTGATTTATTTGTTTGGAGTGCCTTCACGAATTATAAGCGATAGAGGTTCAGCATTCACTTCAAAAAGTTTTAGAGATTTCTGCTGCAACTATGGCATAAAGCATATTTTAAATGCTGTAGCAACACCAAGAAGTAATGGTCAATGTGAGCGTTACAATCAAACCATAGTAAATGCACTTTCTACTACGGTAGCTGGGAAGGATCCTAGGAAATGGGATAGTTATGTAAAACAAATTCAGAGTGCGCTCAATACAAGTCATAATAAGGGCATAAATACAACCCCGATGGAAGCATTGATCGGATTGAATACAAAACATGGAGCAGAGGCAAAAATTTTGAACATTGTACAAGAAGAAATAAATCGTTTGAATTTGTCTGACATTCGTAATAAAATCGCAAAATATATAACAAAAGATCAACGACTGCAGAAGGAACGATATGATAAATTAAGACGTGATGCAATAAAGTTTGATGTAGGAGAATTGGTTATGGTACAAATAACTAGCTTTCCAGCAACGGGTACCAGTCGAAAATTGAACGCAAAATATAAAGGTCCATTCAGAGTAACCAAAGTTTTGATGAACGATCGCTATGAAGTAGAGGATTTGAGAGAAGGGTGTAAACGATTGAGAACTGTGATGTCCCCAGACCATCTCAAGAGATGGATAAGCATACAGGATGATCAAACGTAAGTCTAAAGTAAAATTGTCTCTAGGTGAGGATCACTTCTAAGTGAAGGTCACCAGGGTAATTTTAAAGTGAATATTATTATGATTTTAAGTAAAATTGTCTCTAGGTGAGGATCACTTCAAAGTGAAGGTCACCAGGGTAATTTTGAAGTGAATATAATTTGATTTTGAGTAAATTTGTCTCTAGGTGAGGATCACTTCAAAGTGAAGGTCACCAGGGTAATTTTAAAGTGAATATAATTTGATTTTGAGTAAATTTGTCTCTAGGTGAGGATCACTTCAAAGTGAAGGTCACCAGGGTAATTTTAAAGTGAATATAATGATTTTAAGCAAAATTGTCTCTAGGTGAGGATCACTTCTAAGTGAAGGTCACCAGGGAAGTTTTAAAGGACATATTGATGTAGTTGAACGTTACTTCTAGATAAACAGTATTAGTACAAGTGATAAGAATCGTCATATACACGGGATTAATATCGCCTGTTACTAAAATTGTCTTACACTGAAATTTTTTTTATTTTTATTTTCAGGTCGATATAGGGTCTGAGGACAGACCTATCGCAGGATGGCCGAGTGTAGGAAACATGCATCACCCCGTATATGTAAGATACATGCATCACCCAGTATAGGTGCGCTATCTCGTACTACAATGGTTTGACAGTACGAGGTGTCGAACGACTGGGGAAGGGGAAAGAGAGAAGCCATTCTGTCGATGTACATATGTGTAGAACTGTAGAAGAGTTTAAGAAATTAAAAGCGTTAAAACTGAATCCTTTTCGAATATTATTTCTAACAAAAAATGACGAAGTTCATTACACCCCCCTTTCCTCCTCAAAAAAAAATTCGAAGAATTTATTTTTTTTTCTTAAGATCTCACCTCACCTACACCGTACTTACTAATCCCTCACTCTCACTGTACACGTCTCAGAGAATGCCTGAAACCCATCAAGATGAATCCGGTGTTGTCCGGCTTCTTGGAGTCGGCGTCTTGATGTCGGCGTCTTGGTATCTGCATCTTGGTGTCGGCGTCTTGGTGTCTTCGTCTTGGTGTCGGCGGCTGGTCACTTTGAACTCCTGCTGATCTGCGATCGATTCCTGGGCCTTTGAATGGATCCGGGTCAGTTATTCGTCGATGAAATAACCTTTTCCTCACTGGATAGTTACTTGGATCGTTGAAAAGGTTCGTTGTGATAGCTCGTCGGTTCAATCGTGTCGATTACCATGTCCTTACTGGAGTCGAAGATCGTGATTATGACTACCTCAACGATCTGTTACCGAAGGAGAATAACAGACGGACGGACAGAAACTGGTTAACGGCGATGACGGGCGGTCTTCTCAACTCCTTCTCTCCTGGATTCGGGGTTCAAGACAGACGGACTTTCCTCTTCATCTCCGTGCCACGGTTTCAAGTCCTTGATGTGAATGTGACGGATACGTTTACCAAACTGATCTTTCAGATCGTAAACTACGGGAGAGATGACTTTCGTCACGGTATACGGACCGGAATACTTCGGTGCCAGCTTGGACGCAAAATTATCTACCGTCGACGACAGAGGGCGTTCTCTACGCCAAACCTTGTCTCCCAATCTACAGGACCATTCTCTACGGCGTAAGTTATAGTAATGGCGCTGCTGTGAAAAGGCTCGGGACAGCTGCAACCGGACGAATTCATAGGTTTCCTGGAGGCGGCGTAAACGGTTTGCATACTGGGTTATATCTTCCGGGCGTTCCACGGCGGCTTCCTCTTGATTTTCATCATCGGGATTTCCTCGAAACTCGGCTGTTGGAGGGTGAATCTCTCTGCCGAAGTTGAGAAATGCTGGCGAGAACCCCGTAGAATCATGCTTCGCCGAGTTGAGGGCGAAAGCCAATTCTCCGATCTTTTCATCCCAGTTACGGTGGTCGGCTTCGCAGAACTGAGCTATCATCGTTTTGATCGTCCTGTTAGCTCTTTCAACCGGGTTGCACTGCGGAGAATAAACGGGTGCAAACTTATGTTTGATTCCTAACTCCTGGAGGTTGCCTTTGAATAGTCGACAGTCAAACTGGGAACCGTTGTCGCTGATCACGACTGATGGGCTACCAAATTTCAGGACTACTTGCTCATAAAAGGCTTGGAAGACTCCTCTACCCGCGGCTGTCCTAAGAGGTTTACACTCTATCCATTTAGAAAACCTATCCTGGAACATCACAAGGGAAACGTTTCCCTTCCTAGATCTGGGCAACGGGCCGATAAGATCGGTGCTGACGGTATTCCACGGCTCGGTAATTGTGTACGGCTGCATTTTTCCTGCAGGTTTCTGTTGGCTAACCTTGTAGTGTTGACACCTCGTACACCCCCGGACGTACTGCGCAACTTCTCTGAACATCCCTGGCCAATAATACTTCCGAGCTACCCGGGATATCGTTTTAGCAATACCTAGGTGACCGGCGGTTGGTTCATCATGATTTTCTACCAATATGGCCGGACGGTTCTCCTTAGGGACACATAGTTTCCAAGGACTTCCCATTTCCGACTCGGTAAAATCACCGGGATCCCAGAAATGACGATATAATTTGCCCTCTTGAATTTGGTAGTCAGGGAGTCCGGTTGGGTCCTTATCGACTTCTTGAAATTTCCTCTTGTACCAGGAGCACGTTGAAGTGCTTCCTACCAAACAAGACTGCGGTTCCTCGGGCAGCGGGTCTCGTGACAGGGCGTCAGCTACCCGGTTCAAAGCACCTTTCCGGTACTTTATCTCAAAATCGAATTGTTGTAGGAAAACACTCCAACGGGCGATCCTGCCGGCTGGTGACTTGATGGATTGTAGCCAACGGAGGCTCATGTGGTCCGTAATCACAGTAAAGTGGTAGCCTTCCAAATACGGTCGCATCTTCTCGATCGCCCAAACTATGGCCAGACACTCTTTTTCGGTGACAGAGTAATTCCTTTCGGCATCATTGAGCGATCGGCTAGCGTATGCGATAACCCTCTCGTGCCCATCCAACACTTGTGTCAAGGCTGCACCCAATCCGGTTTCGGATGCGTCGGTCTGTAACACAAACGGCTGGTTGAAGTCAGGGCAGGCTAGAACCGGTGACTTGGTCAATTTCTCCTTTAATGTCTCGAAGGCTTGCTGCTGCTCGCTATCCCATTTCCACTTCTGTTTCTTTCGCAGAAGTGCAGTGAGTGGGGAAACGATGCGGGTGAACTCTTCTACGAATCGGCGATACCATCCAGCTATTCCCAAAAATCTTCGGAGTTCTCGGACGGTTTTGGGTGGTGACATCGAGTTTATGGCGGCGATTTTGTCGGGGTCTGTTGCAATACCATTTTCGGTCACTATGTGTCCCAGATATTTGAGTGATTTCCTCACGAAAGCACATTTGTCCGGGTTAATTTTCAGGTTGGCTGCTCTGAGACGGCGGAATACGGCTCTCTGGTTCGTCAAATGCTCCTCGAATGTTTCTCCCAGGACGACAATGTCGTCCAAATAAGCGAAGGCGACAGGATCCATTTCCGGACCGATGACACGGTCTAGAAGTCGCTGGAAAGTCGCTCCGGCGGAATGCAGACCGAAAGGCATCACTTTGAACTGGAACAGTCCTCTTCCAGGAACAGTGAATGCTGTGACAGGTTTGCTTCTTTCGGTCAGAGGAACCTGCCAGTATCCATGTTTCAAATCCAACGTGGATATAAATTTGGCCCTTCGAAGCTTATCCAATATCCCAGCAATATGCGGCAACGGGTATGCGTCCTTGATTGAAACCTCGTTGACCGGTCTGAAGTCAATGCAGAACCTTGGTTCGCCATTGGATTTCTTCACAATGACGACGCTTGAGCTCCATGGTGAACTTGACGGTTCCACGATACCTTCTTCCAACATTTTATCCACCTCCTGGTTTATAACTTCTTGCATCTTCGGGTTGTAGGGACGGTATCGCTGCTTCAGAGGTTGAGTTTCGGGTTTGATCTTGATGTCATGATCGATGAGTGTGGTTGTGCTCCGAACTTCGGAAAATTTCTGAAGCTCTGGTCTCAAGAACTCTTCCAAAATTTGTTCTTGTCCTGAAGCCACGGAGTTCACCATGGGTCTCTCGGGAGGTTTCGATACAAAATCCGGTGGGTCCAATAGTCGGCCGTTCAAGAAGCATTGTGCAGCCCTTAGATTAATATGGAAGTCATGCTTCGCTAATGCATCCATGCCAAGTATGATGTCTATCGGTAACTGGGGTACCAGGAGCAGGTGAACATCGATCCTCATATCGCCCAAGGATAGTGACGTACGGCAAATCCCCTGCACTGCCACGCAGTTTCCATTTGCAACGGTTGCCAACACGTTGTTTACCGGTGTTGTGAGGATTCCCAAACCTTGGCACCTTTCGGCCGCTGATGAGCTAAGAAAAGACCTTGAAGCTCCGGTGTCCAATAGGACTCTGAATTTGAGATGTTCAATACGGACGGCGATCATGGGGCGATTCTCCTTTGATGGGTACTTCGGTGTATTTGGGGAAGCAGGCCTTGGAAACTGTCGAGTCTTCCCATCCCGACAGTTTCGTTCTAGTTTTCCGAATATCTGCAATCCCGGGACAATATACCCTGTCTCCCACACCGGGAGCAGAATATAACAGGCTTGGCTCTGCATTCTCGCCTCATATGTCCCATTGTACCACATCGCCAGCATTGTGGTTGTCTTTCAGCAAATCTCAGTTGCTTCTCCCTGGCTGGTTCTCGGACGGTTCCAAATCTATCATTCGAAGGCCTTTCCGGTGCGGTGGTTGAAGTCATCTGTACGGAGGACGGCGGAGGCTCCTTAGTAAATGGTACACGTGATGGTTCGACGGGAGTCCTATGGCTTGAGTTTATCATCAAGTTCCCAGTAGACTTCTGATTCACACTTTTATAAACCAGGTGTCATTCATCCATAAATCCTGGCCGGTCAGGAGGTGGTACATAATGGTCTGCCTGCCACTGAACTAACTCGAACACTTTTCCTTTGTTCAACAGCTCCGAATATGTTCTCGTTTCCTGGAAGGCGAGGGCTTTCTGAGGTGACGGGATTAATCGCCTTTTAATAATGTTGACTTGTTCCTCTTCCGAAGGTCGCTTCGTGTTCAACTTCAAGAACAAGTTCTGCATTCGTGTTGTAAACAGGACTTATTTTTCTCCATCACCTTGAGTACGCTTTCTTATTTCTTCGAGTAGGTTCTCCTCATATTCTGGAGGCAGGAATGCTTCACGGAGTTGTTCCTTAAAATCTGGCCAATCCTGAAAGCAACCTCGGCGGGGGATGTACCAGTCCTTTGCATCCTTACGCAATAACTCGAAGATAGACTCGAATAATTGTTGGTGGGTAACTTTTCGAGTCTCAGCTAACTGTTCCACTTCTTCCAAGAAAGAATTCACGCCACTCGAACCGTCGAAATATACGTTCCATTTGTAAACTGGGATCGAGTGATAATTCCAGTGGGAATTAATGGATGTTCCTCCAGCAGTTTCGTTCTCAGCTTCCTTATGATTCGGTAAAAGTGGCTCATATTTATTTCGCTTGACCCAGTTCTGCTCCTCTGCCTTATGTCCAAGTCTGTTCTGACAGTTCTCATCCAGTTCCGCTAAATTGATGTGATGACCGCCACGGAAAATGGGTTCGCCTTTCGTTGCTGGTCCGATATTAGCACAGTTCTGGCATGGTATGAACTGATCGGTTTGGTTCGGCCTCGTTGCTGGATTTGACCTGTTTGGTCTTCCACCATCCTGTTCCTGCACACTGAGTCCAGTTCTGGAACTGCTTCTGTTCATCTGATCTAGTTCCGAACGGATTTGTTGCATACCAGTTCTGACTCTGTTCGAATTCACTTGATGTGGTACCAAGTCGACATGTTCTGTAGTAGTTCCAGGTCTGCACACGTTCACCTGATCCGGTTCCGAATGAACATGTTCTCGGTAGTTCTGGAACTGCTTATGGTGGCTCGCCTTAATTCTTGTCGAGTATGTTCTCCATTGGTTCCAGAACTTGATGTCCGATTCGGTAATGGCAATCCCAGTCCAGAACTCATCGGCTGTTGTCGGATTTGTTCCACCACCCTTGACATCTCAGGTGCCTCCACGCCTAGTTCTGAACTACTTCCTGATGTTGTAGTTGTTCGTTCACTTTCCAAAAAGGGGAATGAAATTCGTCGCGTCGACTCCGCTACAACCGGTCTCGTTTGTATGGGCAACGGCTCTGCAGGACTAATTCCGTTTCCATAAGTTCTTGAGTTCAATCGGGGGCTGGTAAAATTTAGTCGGCGATGAACTGCGTCACAGGCTCTTTCACGCATTCGCTGCAGGAAGTCAGTTGGTAAACTTGTTCTCCGGTAGGTCCCATCCAGTTGTGGACCTGAACAGTTCATTCCTTCAATTCCATTCCGAATTGCACTCGGGGACTCCTGACGCCTTCCTCGGACGGCAGCCGGTGTATCGTGAAATGAAATGAGTTCAATTTCCTGTTCCAGCAAGGTAGTTCCGGGAAACCTATTTGTTTCTGTGATCCTGGGCGGTGGGACGCCCTCTACCAGCGGCGCCTGCGCCACCTGTCGGACTCCGGCCATCAACTGGATGCCCTCTAACACTTCACGTGCATTGGCCAGACCTTCCAGCAAATTCTCCAACCTCTCTCGCTCTTCCACTGTCTCTGGCTCAATCAGCCCCAACCTGTTGCGGACATGTTCCAGACGGCTTCCTATCCGGGCTTCCTCATTATTGGCGTTCTCCTCATCGAATTCTCGAAGATTTTCAATCAAATCACACAAGATTCGACTCGCTGCGTCCATCTCCTCAATTGTACTCCTTAGGGTTCGTCTGAGCGGCACTCCCTGGTTGAGCACCCTCCGTAGCAGGATCCTGTTTTCATGGACAGTTCTACTGGCCTGTGTCCCACGGGCTTCCAACTCCCAAACCAGTTCCTCAGCTCGCAACCTATTCACGTTCATCACTGAAAATCCTCTACACGAAATCGTCCAGAAAAATGTCAATAATTAAAAGTTCACAAGAGTCGCACTGTAAAAGCTGTCATCGAAAAATGTCAAAAATAGATATTCAGAATAAACAGTTCAGAGATCAGCAACACTTCACTTATGAAAATGTTCGGACACAAAAAAAAAATGTAGTATCAATTATTTTCTCACGAAAGAAAAGGGTCCCTGCTCGGGCGCCACTGTGAAGATCCCTTAATTAGGGGGAGTACTTCAAGTGCGCAGTCACCTTTATGGGAAATAAATGCTCGAGCGCCAGCCACAATAGGTTTAACAAGGTTGTGGCGCCTTGAACTCTCCACTTCTACCAAGGTAGCTTTTATACAGTGGAGAAGGGTTCGGTTTAATCTAGGAAGTTAGCGATTAAAAGTTCTGTTTCTATCGTAATTGTTGCCAAAATTAAAGGTTCACTTAAAACACCAAATTGGATTTTACAAAGTTTACTGACTTCAAGCAGAAATGACAATGAGGAAAAATATATTAACACTAAGAATCAAAAACTAAAACTGATTTCATCTGCGAGTAAACATGAAATTAAAGAAATGACTTAAATATCGGTATTTTAAAATGATCAATAAATCCAAGAATAAACGGTGATCGGGTGAGCAAGACGGTCGGGCGAGGTGAGCAAAACTTCAAGATTCGGCAGGCCACGGAAAATATCATACAATCTAACTTTCTCAATGGGGTGTTCCACACTCAAATATGGAGGAAAAATTATCAGACAATACTTAGACTGTGGCGGATATGACCGGGGAAACAAGGGCAGCGGTGGCAGCAACGACGTCCGGTCAAGGGGCTCCAGATAATGGAACCTCTCGACCTGACGAAGCGCTTCTAGTAAATCCGCAAACGTCCAGCGGGTTAACAAGGGGTGAAGCGCGGCCGTGACCCCGTTGTGATCTCGCCGATGTCAACCCACCAGGACGTCGCTGTGAAATATGAATCTTCGAGCACCGCTAAGTGTAGGGGGATCGGATACGGTGGAGAACCAACCACGCCCAGCCAAGTAGCCCCAGGAAAATGGAACTCTTCGACCTGGCGAAGTCTCTAGTATTTTCGTCAACCTTGAGCGAATTGAGAAAGGGTGAAGCGCGGCCGTAACCCCGTTGTGATCTCGCCGATCTCAATCCTCAAAAGGTCGCTTGCAAATACAGAGATTAAGGCCCCACAAGGGGATCGAAATACAAGATGAAATCTTGAGAGTAAAATGGGAACTAAGATAAGCTGGGCACGGTAGTGAACCAACAACGTCCAGACAAGTGGCTCCAGAAAATGGAACCCCTAGGCTTGACGAAGTCTCTTGGATTTCTGTCAACCTTCAGCGAATTGAGCAAGGGTGAAGCGCGGCCGTGACCCCGTTGTGATCTCGCCGAGCTCAATCCCCCAAAAAGGTTGCTGATAAATCCAGAGATTAAGGCCCCACCAGGGAATCAAAATACACGATGAAATCTCGAAAGTAAAATGGGATCGAAAGTAAACTGGGTACGGTGGTGAACCAACAACGTCCAGACAAGTGGCTCCAGAAAATGGAACCCCTAGGCTTGACGAAGTCTCTTGGATCTCGGTCAACCTTCAGCGAATTGAGTAAGGGTGAAGCGCGGCCGTGACCTCGTTGTGATCTCGCCTAACTCAATCCTCCAAAAAGGTTGCCGATGAATCCAGAGATTAAGGCTCCACCAGGGAATCAAAATACAAGATGAAATCTTGAAAATGAGATGGGGTCGAAAAGAAATCGGGTACGGTAGTGAACCAACCACGCCCAGACAAGTGGTCCCAGGAAATGGAACCTCTCGGCTTGACGAAGTCTCTTGGATTTCTGTCAACCTTCAGCGAATTGAGTAAGGGTGAAGCGCGGCCGTAACCCCGTTGTGATCTCGCCGAACTCAATCCTCAAAAAGGTTGCTGATAAATCCAGAGATTAAGGAATCACGAAGGAATATAGCACAGTATGAAATTGAGAAAATGATGCGGAAAAACTACAGGCAGGTTTCGGTGGTAGACCAACAACGCCCAGGCAAGTGATCCCAGCGAAAGAGTGTCACTCGACTTGACGAAGTCTCTCGTATATCCGTCAACCCTCAGCGAATTGAGCAAGGGTGGAGCGCGGCCTTGACCCCGTTGTGACCTCGCCGAACTCAATTCTCAAAAAGGTTGCTGATAATTACAGAGATTAAGGTATCATCAAGGAAATAAAATCGTAAATCAGGGAAGAAATAATAAAGAAAATGGTTTAAAAGTATTGGAACACACAATGATTCAATTGTTAGAATGATATTTAACGGATAATGCCATGTAAGAAATATGAACGGGGCCTTACCGATCTACTGAAGTATGCACTGCACAAACTAAATAGGAGTCCTGTCTCAAATTTCACTAGCACTGATTTTACTTTTCACGGAAAATCAAATCGGAGAAATCAATACTGAATTTACTAACTGTTTAAATCAAACTGGAAAATTATACTACTATTCAAAATGAGGAAAAGCGAAAAATAATTCAAACGAGCGTGAAACAGCAAAAGAGCGCAAAAGAGAGCAAAAGAGGCCTCCCGCAGGTCGTTTCGCCCTTATAAAACCTCCGGAAATGGTGGGGGCATGACGCGCTGAAAACTCGAAAATTTTGAAAGAGGGGAACAATCTCGTCCCCTGATTGGTTTAGATTGACGTCAGATTGTTCCAGAAATAAATCGAAAGAATTCCCACTACGTTAAAATTCGACAATTCCATCTCCGTTTTTTTTCAAATCCCCGGCCGTTGAAAAACGTGAAGTCAACCAAGATACGAGCCCCTTATCGCAGCGCTCAGCATGTGCCCGAGCGTTTTTATACTTGCGGCGATGTTTATATTCAAAAAGTGTTTGTGGGACTAGGACCAAATAACAAGAATGACTTCTAAATCATATATTCGGCGACGTTTCGCAGATTATTTCGTCTGCTTCCTCAGGCCTAAAAGTTAAAATCCTAATTAGACATCACTTATACAAACTACATGAACAACGCAATAAAATACCTCTATATAAGCCAGAAGTACAAAGATCTTTAAAATCAGAATAAAAGCAGAAATCGGACATCAAGAATAAAAACCTCCACCTTAATTTAACGTACATATAGTTTAAAAATGTTTTGAAGAAACAATTTCTTTGTTGATATTTATTATATTTTTTTTTTTGGAAATCTTAACCTAAAACCGACGACATGTCATATAAAAATTGTCAACTGCCAACCACTACAGTTATTCTTATTCTTTGTGTTTGTCCTTAGACACAACAGGATACACGACTCCACAAACAGACCAATCTATTTACCCCTCATATGATTATATCTGATCAATACTGAATTATAAAACTTGCTAAGATGTTCTGTATCAGACCTAAAATTGACAGAGTCATTCATATTAATGTGAATCATTTCTAATATATTTCTTTTTTTGTAATGTTTTTCATTATCTAAGATTTTGACATTTGTAAAATCAAACCTGTGATCTTCTTTAAAGAAATGGGAACACAGTGCTGTCTTTTCCTTGTTTTTTACATCTCTGACATCACACTTGTGCTGTTTAACTCTACTCTGTAAATATTGCCTTGTTTGTCCGACATATATTTGCCCACAATCCAAACACGGTATCCCATATATTAACCCGGATTTTTGATCTTTTTTGATTGGGTCTTTAATATTGCTATATAGCATACCAACGGTTTTCATGTTATAAAAGACTAATTCTTTATTTTCTATTTTCAGGGTTCTTTTTATTTTTTGTGAAAGTTCTGGGATATATGGTATCTTGTAATATGTATTAGTTTGTTCGGTTGTGTTTTCTCTTCCGTTCTTGATTTTTTGTAGGAGTTCTGAAACAACTTTGTTGGCAAATGATTTGGGGTATCTGTTGTCTCGTAGTATGTTTTTTACTTTCTCTATGTTTTGTTCATGATATACAGGGTTACTCAAGTTGATAGCTCTGTGAAGCAGGTTGTTAATGGCACTGATTTTATAGCTAATAGCATGTGTGGACAAGTAATTCAATATGATACCTGAGCTGGTAGGCTTCGTATACCAGTTGGTGTTGAGTCTTTGCTGCTCAGTTCGGTGGACGCAAACGTCCAAAAATGGCAGGGATCCCTCGTTTTCAACCTCTATCGTGAACTGGATTTTCTTATGATATTGGTTAAAGAACAATAGTGTTTCCTCAATCTTATCCATGATATTATCCATCATCTTATGGCCATGATAGAGTCATCAACGTAAACTCTGAAGAATGGTATTGTATAGGGTAGTCGGCCCATTACAGTTGTGGCAAGGTCATTCATCACGAAAGCTGCTAGCGTGGGGCTCGCAATTCCACCCATGGTCGTGCCCTCAATTTGTTGGTATGTATCACCATCAAACACAAAATAACTGGTCTCAAACAGGAAATCAACCAATTTCAAGAAAGATGCCCTATCCAATGATGTATACGCTGAGATTGTCTGCCAATTCTTCTTCAAAATCTGCATAGTGAGGCTGTGTGTAACGTTAGTAAACAAAGAAACTACATCCAGTGAAACCAGGATGTAGTTATCAGGAAGGACCACATTCTTACAGAATTCCACAAATTCGAAAGAATTCTTTATTTGATGTTGGAAGGTAGTTGTCACACTACTCAATGTATTGTGTACGAGTCTTGCAATGCTCGATGAAGGTGAGTCGATTCCATTGACAATTGGCCTCAAGTGTAAGCCCTGCTTGTGTGTTTTCCGTAGGCAGTATAATCTGGGGGGAATGGAATTATGCTTTTTCATTTTTTTTCTTTTCAAATTCTGAAACAAAGGAGTTAACAAACAAGTAGTCGATCAGGACGTTTGCCCTCGTCTGAAATATTGACGTTGGATCTTTCCTCAAACGTTTGTATGTTTCAGTATCACCAAGCATGATCTTAACTTGGTTAACATACTCCTCACGATACATTACCACTGTGGACCCTCCCTTATCTGATCTATTCACTATTATATTGTTATTCGATTTTAAGAACCGCTTCGTGATATTGAACTTTCTCGAAAACCCATCATGGACGCCGCCTCTTCCCTTAATCCTGTGTAAATGGTTAGTGAGCAAATTGACAAAGTCAGATCTTAAAATATCTCTAACAGTTTCGTCAGACTCCTGAGAGGAGATGTAAAATTCTACGTCAGCTATGATTCTAGGGATAGGAATTTCCTTTTTACTGAATGGAACATTGAATTTTGGTCCAAACTGTAGTATTTCTTCTACTTCTGGAGGTAAAGAAATATTGGTGTAATTATTTATGCGCGTTGATCCGCTTTCTGTATTTGGGACTATGAAAATAGAAAATAAAGAATTAGTCTTTTATAACATGAAAACCGTTGGTATGCTATATAGCAATATTAAAGACCCAATCAAAAAAGATCAAAAATCCGGGTTAATATATGGGATACCGTGTTTGGATTGTGGGCAAATATATGTCGGACAAACAAGGCAATATTTACAGAGTAGAGTTAAACAGCACAAGTGTGATGTCAGAGATGTAAAAAACAAGGAAAAGACAGCACTGTGTTCCCATTTCTTTAAAGAAGATCACAGGTTTGATTTTACAAATGTCAAAATCTTAGATAATGAAAAACATTACAAAAAAAGAAATATATTAGAAATGATTCACATTAATATGAATGACTCTGTCAATTTTAGGTCTGATACAGAACATCTTAGCAAGTTTTATAATTCAGTATTGATCAGATATAATCATATGAGGGGTAAATAGATTGGTCTGTTTGTGGAGTCGTGTATCCTGTTGTGTCTAAGGACAAACACAAAGAATAAGAATAACTGTAGTGGTTGGCAGTTGACAATTTTTATATGACATGTCGTCGGTTTTAGGTTAAGATTTCCAAAAAAAAAAATATAATAAATATCAACAAAGAAATTGTTTCTTCAAAACATTTTTAAACTATATGTACGTTAAATTAAGGTGGAGGTTTTTATTCTTGATGTCCGATTTCTGCTTTTATTCTGATTTTAAAGATCTTTGTACTTCTGGCTTATATAGAGGTATTTTATTGCGTTGTTCATGTAGTTTGTATAAGTGATGTCTAATTAGGATTTTAACTTTTAGGCCTGAGGAAGCAGACGAAATAATCTGCGAAACGTCGCCGAATATATGATTTAGAAGTCATTCTTGTTATTTGGTCCTAGTCCCACAAACACTTTTTGATTTTCTGTGATTCTTGGAGGACACTATAAGAAAGTATATAGTCTTAATACAATGGGAGAAGTAGGTTTTTATGACACACTATACCGAACATACGGTTCGATCGTATATCAACAGACGAAGCATTGGAAGAGGATTGATAGAAAGCTGGCATCTTTTTACAACAGAAGAATTTTCTTGCTACAATGCAGGATGAAGGACATTTGCCCTAACCATATTACCAACAACCTCAAGTCTGTATACTCCTTGCTAATTGAAGAAAATCCATTTAGAAGGAAGGCAGATATTATGATGAGAAAGTTCAAGAGGTCTGTTTTGAATTTGGAAATAGATGTAACGATATGGAAGATAAGGAAATTCGAAAATGAGAGAACACAGGTAATTGAATTCTTGGAACATCGGTTATCAATAGAACACTTCATGAGGCTAAATAGCGCAATAAAAAAGTCCTTTGATTCATCATTTCGAAATATCAAAAAAACCAATTTGTCTAAATTACAAGCACTGACTAAACGACAAGCTTCCATAGTCCCAAATACAGAAAGCGGATCAACGCGCATAAATAATTACACCAATATTTCTTTACCTCCAGAAGTAGAAGAAATACTACAGTTTGGACCAAAATTCAATGTTCCATTCAGTAAAAAGGAAATTCCTATCCCTAGAATCATAGCTGACGTAGAATTTTACATCTCCTCTCAGGAGTCTGACGAAACTGTTAGAGATATTTTAAGATCTGACTTTGTCAATTTGCTCACTAACCATTTACACAGGATTAAGGGAAGAGGCGGCGTCCATGATGGGTTTTCGAGAAAGTTCAATATCACGAAGCGGTTCTTAAAATCGAATAACAATATAATAGTGAATAGATCAGATAAGGGAGGGTCCACAGTGGTAATGTATCGTGAGGAGTATGTTAACCAAGTTAAGATCATGCTTGGTGATACTGAAACATACAAACGTTTGAGGAAAGATCCAACGTCAATATTTCAGACGAGGGCAAACGTCCTGATCGACTACTTGTTTGTTAACTCCTTTGTTTCAGAATTTGAAAAGAAAAAAATGAAAAAGCATAATTCCATTCCCCCCAGATTATACTGCCTACGGAAAACACACAAGCAGGGCTTACACTTGAGGCCAATTGTCAATGGAATCGACTCACCTTCATCGAGCATTGCAAGACTCGTACACAATACATTGAGTAGTGTGACAACTACCTTCCAACATCAAATAAAGAATTCTTTCGAATTTGTGGAATTCTGTAAGAATGTGGTCCTTCCTGATAACTACATCCTGGTTTCACTGGATGTAGTTTCTTTGTTTACTAACGTTACACACAGCCTCACTATGCAGATTTTGAAGAAGAATTGGCAGACAATCTCAGCGTATACATCATTGGATAGGGCATCTTTCTTGAAATTGGTTGATTTCCTGTTTGAGACCAGTTATTTTGTGTTTGATGGTGATACATACCAACAAATTGAGGGCACGACCATGGGTGGAATTGCGAGCCCCACGCTAGCAGCTTTCGTGATGAATGACCTTGCCACAACTGTAATGGGCCGACTACCCTATACAATACCATTCTTCAGAGTTTACGTTGATGACTCTATCATGGCCATACCGAAGGATAAGATCGAGGAAACACTATTGTTCTTTAACCAATATCATAAGAAAATCCAGTTCACGATAGAGGTTGAAAACGAGGGATCCCTGCCATTTTTGGACGTTTGCGTCCACCGAACTGAGCAGCAAAGACTCAACACCAACTGGTATACGAAGCCTACCAGCTCAGGTATCATATTGAATTACTTGTCCACACATGCTATTAGCTATAAAATCAGTGCCATTAACAACCTGCTTCACAGAGCTATCAACTTGAGTAACCCTGTATATCATGAACAAAACATAGAGAAAGTAAAAAACATACTACGAGACAACAGATACCCCAAATCATTTGCCAACAAAGTTGTTTCAGAACTCCTACAAAAAATCAAGAACGGAAGAGAAAACACAACCGAACAAACTAATACATATTACAAGATACCATATATCCCAGAACTTTCACAAAAAATAAAAAGAACCCTGAAAATAGAAAATAAAGAATTAGTCTTTTATAACATGAAAACCGTTGGTATGCTATATAGCAATATTAAAGACCCAATCAAAAAAGATCAAAAATCCGGGTTAATATATGGGATACCGTGTTTGGATTGTGGGCAAATATATGTCGGACAAACAAGGCAATATTTACAGAGTAGAGTTAAACAGCACAAGTGTGATGTCAGAGATGTAAAAAACAAGGAAAAGACAGCACTGTGTTCCCATTTCTTTAAAGAAGATCACAGGTTTGATTTTACAAATGTCAAAATCTTAGATAATGAAAAACATTACAAAAAAAGAAATATATTAGAAATGATTCACATTAATATGAATGACTCTGTCAATTTTAGGTCTGATACAGAACATCTTAGCAAGTTTTATAATTCAGTATTGATCAGATATAATCATATGAGGGGTAAATAGATTGGTCTGTTTGTGGAGTCGTGTATCCTGTTGTGTCTAAGGACAAACACAAAGAATAAGAATAACTGTAGTGGTTGGCAGTTGACAATTTTTATATGACATGTCGTCGGTTTTAGGTTAAGATTTCCAAAAAAAAAAATATAATAAATATCAACAAAGAAATTGTTTCTTCAAAACATTTTTAAACTATATGTACGTTAAATTAAGGTGGAGGTTTTTATTCTTGATGTCCGATTTCTGCTTTTATTCTGATTTTAAAGATCTTTGTACTTCTGGCTTATATAGAGGTATTTTATTGCGTTGTTCATGTAGTTTGTATAAGTGATGTCTAATTAGGATTTTAACTTTTAGGCCTGAGGAAGCAGACGAAATAATCTGCGAAACGTCGCCGAATATATGATTTAGAAGTCATTCTTGTTATTTGGTCCTAGTCCCACAAACACTTTTTGATTTTCTGTGATTCTTGGAGGACACTATAAGAAAGTATGATGTTTATATTGTTGAATTTGTCGAATTAAATTTTCCTTCTGTTGGAATCACGGATATTTTATTGGGAAAATGATAAATGAGAACAGGACTTTTATGAATGAAAATTAATTATGGACTTCATTATAACTTGCGGTTTTGTTCACAATATTGAACTTATTGAATCAAACCTTCCTTCCATTGAAATCGTGAATAATTAGGGAAGGAATAATATATGAAATAGGCCTTAAATGAATAAAAATGACGGAATTCATTACAACTTATTGAATTAAATCTTTCTCCCATTGAAATCGTGAATAATTGTGGGAGGAATGATATATGTGTAGGATTTCATTTCCATCAATTGTACAGAATTGTTAAGTTTCTCTCATTTTTCTGAATTTCGTGTGTGAGACGCTTTATACTGTTCTCAAGATAAGCGTGACTTTTCCGATTTGCGTTTGATGAGTAACATGTGTGAGCTATTGAATCCTGAATGTTAAAGCTTTTGTCTTGTAGTGGACAAGTGCAATATGAGATTCAACAGTTTTTGCCCTTTCGTGGAATTTGGGCTCGAGCGTTTCTTTGTAGCTTTTCATCCTTAGGTAGTCTCGGGATAATTTATGATTACACTCGGCACTTGTTCATTTTCATTGGCTCAAGTCATACAAGAAGTAACACCTCTTTTCTAAAATGCAAGTTGGGGGTGGAACCAGGAATTAACGTCAAGGGAAAATTGAGGGCAGTTAGGGGTTAAGAGTTAATAGTTGATAGTTGGCGGTTGGGAGTTAAGAACGAGTCGCGTTAAGACGAAGAGACGGAATTTGATCTCGAAGACGGTATCATTTCAGTGATACAAGATCAGTTCATTTGTGCGGCGTAAAGACGTTTTTCTATCTCACGAAGTTCAGTAAATGCGGATAAGACGTAACTGAACGTGTAGTTGTCTAGATAATTTGTATAAGACGTGTATAATCTACAAGTGTAGATTATTGTGTAGAATTAACTGTAAAACTGTAAATAAACTGTACATAGACAGTTTTGAGTTTTATTGGTTCTTGGGAGAACTGTAGAAAGCGATAAAGACGTAAAATATAGGTTTGGCAGCCAAAGCGAAGGTCATATTCCTAGACGACCGAAAACAAACCTACATTTTTGGGGGCTCAACCGGGATTGATTTGTGAAAAATCATCAACTGGGATCGAAGGTGCAGAGAAGACAGATCGATAAGCGAAGTCGATCAACGGGACGAGGTAGAACTTTCAGGAAGCTACAAAGACGAGGAACAGCGAGGAAGCCATTGTGACGGTGCTATTTGTGTAAAAGGCAATAAAGTGAAATAGTGCAAAAGGATTATTTGAACGTTGAGGATCAAGGTAGGATCTTTCCTTTTTAAACGAATCCACGGAATTTCGAGAAGAAACATTTTATTGACTTTTAAAGACGTTTTTGAAATCATATTTGAATAACTTCTGTAGAAGAAGATAATTGATTGTGTTTTTATTATAAGACGATTTTTTTTTCAATTGATTTTTGTGCTATTAGACGTTCTTCTTTTGATTTGAATTATTGTAAGACGAGGTTTATTGAATTTATTGAAATATTACTGTGTGTCGCTTTGATTTTTTATTTTCTGATTGTGTTTTCTATTGCATACTAGGACGTAAGATAATTTTTAGAGTCCAATTTGTGTGTTGGTGATTTTTTGATTTTGAAATTATTGCATGCATCATAGATTGTCTGTCAGATCAGAGAATATTGAATTTTAATCTAAATTCATTTTAAATATTGCAAAGTTCGTTATTGTGAGCAGTTACTGAACATCGTTGAGAGCGCGATAATTAACGACGCGGTTATTTTTTCGAAATTATTTAATCAAATTCATTAAAAGCAGAAATAAAATGTTTGCATTAGGCGAAATCGTTGAAATTGAGAGAAACATCTCTAACGCCAAGGTGCCGGTTATAAAAGCATTGTACATGAGTTGTTTTGGCGATGAAGGCAATAAATATATGCGGCGTAAGGAACTGCGTAGATTCGCGGGCTTTTCTTGGGAACAGGAAAGCGAAGATCACAAAATGCGAATTGCGGAAACGTCGGAGAAATTAACAATTGCAGACTTGATCGCGGTATGTGGAATCCTCAATTTATCGTATCAGGGAGAGGCTAAAGAGTTAGCCCAGCGAATCTGTGATTTTCTGTGTTGCCCCGAGAAGGTAGAAGAAGACACAGATTTTGAATCCGAAGACGAGGACGATGTAGAAAGTAAAAGCGAAAGTCGGGTTCCTAGCGGAAAAACCAGTTTTTCTTTGACTTTCAGGGATGTTGAAGACTCGATCAGGCAATTCACTGGTAGGGATAACTATCCTATCAATAGGTGGATTGATGATTTTGAGGAGATCGCGACAATTACAAACTGGACGGATCTCCAGAAGTTATTGTTCGCGAAAAAATCGCTTGGGGGATTGGCAAAGATGTTTGTGCAATCCCAGAGCGGTATAAAGACGTGGGCATCGCTGAAAAGGAGGTTGGTCGAGGAATTCGAAGTTCGTGTTAGTTCCGCACAAATTCATAAGTTGTTGAATTGTCGTAGACGAAACAATAATGAGGATGTACAGGAGTACATTTTAGCGATGCGAGAAATTGGTAGTCGTGCCAATATTGAAGACGAAGCGATTATACAATATATAATCGATGGCCTATCGGACGATTCTGGCAATAAAATTATCTTGTACGGAGCAAGAAATTTTAGCGAATTCAAGGAAAAGGCCAGAATTTATGAAGAGGTGAATGGTAAACGTCATACTGTTGCTCAGCGGAAGAACGCAGAGAATCAAAGACGTTTTGACGGTAAGACGAGAGAACATCGGTTTCAGGAGATGGGAAAAAGTCCGGTGAAAAAGATCGAGAGGAACTTTGACGGCGAAACTTGCTTTAATTGCGGGAATCGTGGGCACAAGTCGCGTGAATGTCCGCAAAAAGAGAGAGGTATTAAGTGTTTCAAATGCCAGAAATTTGGGCATATCGCTGTCAGCTGTGATGAAAAGACAGAAAAGCCTGAAGTCGCGAACGTTGTCACAATCGAAAGTGTTCCCAAGAATTCAGTGGAGCTTGACTTTGGGAACTTGAAAATAGACGCACTTTTCGATACAGGCAGCGATATAAGCATTATTCGGGAAGATGTTTACGAAAAGTATTTCGAAACATTGCCATTGTCGAATGATAAGCTCGTAATTCGAGGATTTGGAAATTACGAGATGAAGACGCTGGGATCCATTCGTTTGAAAACTGGTATAAATGGCAACACATATGAGCACAAGTTCCACATAATGTCAAGGGATACTTTGAGATTTAGGGCAATTTTGGGTAGCGACGTACTCGAAAAAGCCACCGTGGAATTTAAAGACGGCTGTGTCTCAGTGAAGCCGATCGCGAACAAGTGCCAGGTTGCGAATGTCATGAACCTTATTAAGGATGACAAGAAAGACGTTAAAGAAGAACAGTTGGATGTGGACATCCGCGAAGCAAGGGTAGAGGACAGTGCACCTCAGGGAAAAAAGGACGTGGCCGTGAAGAAGAAAATGAGGCGGGTGATCCGCGAAAAGTCAGTAAGTCCTGTAAGCCATAAAGACGACGTGTCAGCGATAAGTACCTGTATGATTCAGAAGGCAGTGAATCATCGGGGAGGCGTTAAATCGAATTCGATAAAAAATTGGATAGATTTAAAGAATCGGCCAGAGAAAAAGAGACGGAAAGACGAAATGTGCGAGATAGAAATTGACCAACAATTTCTTGGTAATGAATATGGGAGAAGAAGGTACTTTGGGAATCGTCGAAGGGTTCAGGTAGAAAACAGGGACGACGATATTCCATGGCGGAAGCAGTGCAGTTTTCGGGGAACAGGTAGTTCCCGAAATTAATAGTGAATCCGAGGCGGATTAATCTTTTTTGGTGGGGGTGAATGTAGGATTTCATTTCCATCAATTGTACAGAATTGTTAAGTTTCTCTCATTTTTCTGAATTTCGTGTGTGAGACGCTTTATACTGTTCTCAAGATAAGCGTGACTTTTCCGATTTGCGTTTGATGAGTAACATGTGTGAGCTATTGAATCCTGAATGTTAAAGCTTTTGTCTTGTAGTGGACAAGTGCAATATGAGATTCAACAGTTTTTGCCCTTTCGTGGAATTTGGGCTCGAGCGTTTCTTTGTAGCTTTTCATCCTTAGGTAGTCTCGGGATAATTTATGATTACACTCGGCACTTGTTCATTTTCATTGGCTCAAGTCATACAAGAAGTAACACCTCTTTTCTAAAATGCAAGTTGGGGGTGGAACCAGGAATTAACGTCAAGGGAAAATTGAGGGCAGTTAGGGGTTAAGAGTTAATAGTTGATAGTTGGCGGTTGGGAGTTAAGAACGAGTCGCGTTAAGACGAAGAGACGGAATTTGATCTCGAAGACGGTATCATTTCAGTGATACAAGATCAGTTCATTTGTGCGGCGTAAAGACGTTTTTCTATCTCACGAAGTTCAGTAAATGCGGATAAGACGTAACTGAACGTGTAGTTGTCTAGATAATTTGTATAAGACGTGTATAATCTACAAGTGTAGATTATTGTGTAGAATTAACTGTAAAACTGTAAATAAACTGTACATAGACAGTTTTGAGTTTTATTGGTTCTTGGGAGAACTGTAGAAAGCGATAAAGACGTAAAATATAGGTTTGGCAGCCAAAGCGAAGGTCATATTCCTAGACGACCGAAAACAAACCTACATATGAAAATAGGCATTGAGTGAATAAAAATGACGAAGTTCATTACATGGTTCAGCGGATATTATTCATATTGAACTTAGTGAAAAACATGCTCTTCAGTCTTTCATGGGTAAATTGTATATGAGTATATTGTATGAGTATATTGTATATCGAACAGTTCTATTTCTTCGCCAAGGGCAAGGAGGAGAAATATAGTTGCTATATGGCTTACTTTTTTCTCCGGCGCGGCGGCAGGAAAAGTGTTGTTATGCAGACAATCGTAACTAGGCAAGTGTTACATTTTTCACTCAATTTTAACGATCATTAATGTCAATCCAGAAGTTGATATTCAGATTTCCATTTCATTTCAGAATGTTTGAAAATAAAATACCATATTTAATTCTAAGGAGAAGTGACACTTCTCCTTATGAAATAATTTCTTTTATTGCTATGATGAACCCACAGAAAATTTCTAGATACTTTTTTGTAATTAGAAATGAAGCAGCCACTGGACTTCCTGCTTCGATGCCAATAATTCTTTATTCACTCCCATAGACTAATATATCCATTATTCAACTGAAATTGATCTGCAATAGTCTCTATAAACCAACAGTGTGAGGTAATAATAACTCACGCCTATAACTCACTCTAATACAAATAGGAAAAATGTAGCTTATGAAATTAATGAAAATGTTGGGTCAATGGGGAACTCTATTTCAGACATCAAGGTAACGTTCTCGCCATCCATTTCTACATTTTCTTAGGTCTGAATATCCAAAAATTGCATTTGGAAAACGTGAATTTTTGACGTTTTCTACGGGATTCGATATCGATTCGATTTCCGATCAGAGAAATCGCTTTTGACAACTGTTGTCAATTTTGAAAATGGAGATTAATTCGAATTATACTGAAGAAATCGAAGATAAAGTATAGTGTTCAATTCGCGGTAATGGTCATAACACACTTGATGAATTGAACCCCTCGCCTGACGGCTCGGGCTGCAAAATTCATCTGCGTGTGTTATGACTTACATAACCGCTCATAGAACAATATACTATTATGTTGAATTTGGGTATTCCTCTCTTATCTCCGAAGTTACTGGGCCTAAGATCTCGACAGAGAACATAAATGTATATTGGTATAACCATAATCCATGATGTAATCATCGATTACAGAAAACTATTGTGAACATCCATGAGAATTATGCAGAAAAAATGATAGTACTGGAGCCCTCTTCCATGCGAGTTCTACTCACACCTGCCCCAACAATTATCACGTTACACCGAAAGAAATGTGGTCGCATTCACCGGACGAAGCGCAAAGTAACGTTCCGCTACCGATACCTAGGAGCATAGAATGAATGGAGGGAAGGCTCGCTACAAAAATGAACTGCCAAAAACGTCCGCACTTGTCAGTTCGCCGCAAGGTCACGAGATGGCGCCAACGTCTGTCGTGGCTCCAACATGGCTAAACCGATATTTAAAATAAAATTCGTTTTGACATTTCCGATCATAGACTTTCCATATAATTGCGCATAAATAGTTGATTAGAAAGCGGTGATATGTCAACAATATTGTTATGATTAATATTTGGTGTTATTTTGAATTAATGAATATGTTTCTAAATAAATTTCTGTATATAGATATATTTTATTGCTTAATGATCTTTGCATTCGTACAAACAAGTTGGAGCTGAAATAATATCTATTAAAATTGTTCAATATGTTTTGATACTGGTCAATAAAAATTCGAACGGTTTATCTTGTTTTTTCATTCAATAATTATATAGAACATATATAGAACAATAATCGAATTCAATACAATTTGTTTCGACCTCCTTGAGTCCTTTCAGTCAACAACAAAAACTACAAAAAGTTTTATTATTTAATCACTTTGGTGTTGGTCATGAAAACGTATCAATAAAAATGACAACCACATAATATTCTTTGCAACTGTAGCGCCACAGAACAAGACATATGTGACATATTGCCCTATGAGCGATCACAGCGTTATCTATCGGGCGTCACACGAAACTCTAACTTCCGCCGAAATTGGAAGTTCAAAATGATCTGTCGAGCGTATGAAGCCTTCCCTCCATTCATTCTATGCTCCTAGCCGATACCTAGCGCAAATCAAAAGCGCTCCGAAAAATACGCCTGCTCCAGAATGTGTTGTGCAAGTAGCGCATGTGCCACCGGACGATTGCGCTAGTGTTTCAGAACAGTTGCCCAACGGTTACGTCCGGTGAATGCGACCAATAAATATGTTGCTTTTCTGTCGAACGATATGAGTCGATATAGGATGGAGTACACTTTCAATAATTATGATAGAAGTATGCTCCCTCTATACTCCATTCACTTTTATAATGTACTCCGGTTGGCCATGACATCCTGACACATTTCACAGTGTATATTTTGAAAACGTTAGGTTATAGTCATTTTCCTGTCAGATTGATACGCAACGTTGTCCTTTCCACATAGATGTAGTGGTAATTACGTATTCATAAAAATGGCCTGGCCTGGCGAATGTTGAAGAATCTTTTTTCTCTGTTGAAACTGGAAATATTTCAGGTATATAAACATGGTTAGAAGATTCAGTTTTGCTATTTTCTCATACGGAAATCATTAATCAAGTGTTGAAATTTGACTGAAAAATAATGGACAGTATAGTCAATTATAGTTACTTTGTGATAGTTCATTCGAAGAAAAAATAAAAGTACTCGAATAATCCAACAAAAATACTTCTAAACGAACAGATGTACCTATGGAATTCCCCACTTGGGCCAATTTTCGATATTCTCAAGAAATGAGCCTACAGAAGACATTCAAATACTTTTTTGCACTACTTGAAATACTCCAGTATGAAAATATAGTAGTACTACGAAACCTGTTTCACAGTTGAACCTCATCGAGAAGAAGTCACCCAATTTACAGAGTTGAAAAAGAGTGAATCAGCATTGGCAACGTCTTTGAGAATTATTTGACATTTCACGAGTGCCAACCTGCCTCAGTTCTGAGTGAAAAAACTTGATCAACCTAAATCATAGCCAACCGGGATACTTCATAAAAGTGTATGTACCTACCTACAAATATCAATCGGAGAGAATTATCCGTCATTTTGTGAATACGTTGGTGGTTCGAAAAATTTGTACAGAAAATACTGACAATAAGATTTATTCTATAACATAAGCAGACCATACTTACTCAGCTTCTTCGATTGTTTCAGCCATGGCAAGGAAGACACAATTGAGTAAAATGGTGGCCATAACCATATAATCGAAGAACTGATTCGTACTCAAATATATACAAGTTCTTCTGACACGACTGAACGGACTGAAGAAGAAGAACGAACTGGTTGCGGTGAATCGATGGATGTAGTTTTTTCGAAAACGCTTCGATACCACACAGAAAGTCTGAAAAAAACAGAAACTGATTAGTGAACGAAATCAAAAAGATTAACAAGAAGCATATAAATAAATATTTTACATATATGAAATGATGAATTGTCGCTACTCAAAGTGAAAAACACTTGGAATTCTGTTTCAACTGGAAGATGATATCAAACTTCGGAATTCAATGAATTGCACACCGTGAAATATCATCCCTAATCAAGTTCGTGTTGAGAAATTCCATTATACTACGCTGAACTACCACAGATATGTAAAGTAGAAGAACGGAATAGTGGAAAAGGTAATTTGAGACGTTTGAATAGGTCGATTCCCAATATTAAGGAAGGTCTTCTTCTTCTTCTTCCTACTTTAATTTAGGCGACACGCCTGTTTACTTCCGATCACTCTGACTACCTTGCGGTCAAGTTATCGCTCCATCTCTTTCGGGGGCGCCCCACGCTCCTACGACCCAGTGGTGACTTGTCACGAGTAAGCCTTACAATTCTCCGGTCATCCATTCTGTCAATATGTTCGTTCCATTCCACCTTCCTGCTCAGCACCCAGTCATTTATGTTCTCTACCTTGCACATTCTTCGTATGTTTTCGCTCCTCTCTCTGTCGTAAAGTGTTTTGCCAGTTATCCTACGTAGTACCCTCATTTCAGTTGTTTCCAGTAGTTGTTTCGTTTTCGATGTATCGGGCCGGGTTTCAGCTGTATATGTCATAATTGGTCTAACAACTGACTTATATATTCTGGACTTGGTTTCCGTTCCGATATTTCTGTTTCTCCATATCGTGTCATTCAGGCATCCCGCTATTCTTGCTGCTTTCTGTGTTTGTTCTCTTACTTCGGCCTCGACGTCACCGTATCCTGAAATTGATATGCCGAGGTACTTAAACTTCATTTCCTGCTGTACTATTTTACCATCAATTTCCAGTTTACATCTCAATGGTATCTTTGATGTTGTCATACATTTTGTTTTCGAGGCTGATATGGTCATATTAAATGATTTTGCGGTGCAGTTGAATCGATGTAACAATCGCTGCAGATCGTCCTCACTTTCTGCCAACAGAACTGCATCGTCAGCGTAGCAAAGAACTTTAACATCTCGATCTCCCATCCTATATCCTCTAAACAAACGCACAGCATTTATTATCTCGTCCATTATGATGTTAAACAAGAGTGGACTTAGGGAGTCCCCTTGTCGGATACCACGTCCCACAGGTATTAGCTCGCTGAGGTTTCCATTTATTTTAGCTCGGATTTGATTCGATGTGTATATATCTTCTATTGTTTTAATTATGTTGTGAGGAATTTGTCTATTATAAAGAAGATGCACGACATCCCTCAATTGTACACAATCGAATGCCTTTTGTAGATCAATAGAGCACATATATGCCGGTTTATTGTATTCTATGGATTTTTCTGTCACCTGTCTTATGACAAATACCGCATCCGTGCATGACCTTCCTGACCGGAAGCCTTGCTGTTCGTCTTCCAGTGATGTAAGGCTGTTGATTTTATTCGTTATTACCCTTTTAAGGGTGGTGTTTAAGAGATTTATTCCTCTGTAGTTCGACGGTTGTTTTTTGTCTACCTTTTTGAACAAAAGAATGGTTGTATTAGTGCGCCATTCGTCGGGTATTTTGTGATGACAAAGAATTTTTTCAATCCGCTTTGTTAACTCCTGTGTGAGGCGCTGGCCACCGTATTTAAGTAGCTCATTTGGGATGCCATCTGGTCCTGGACTTTTTCTGTTCTTAATTTTCTGAAGTGCAGTAATGATATCTAGGGTTTCAATTTGTATATTCTCGCCTACAACTACTGCGGGTGTTCTCCATTCGATCTCGGTATTCTCCGCTCTGAAAAGCTCACTGAGGTAATGTATCCATTTTTCGTTGGTTATGTGGTTTGTTTCCACCAGCTCATTGACTTCCTTTCTTTGTGTTCGAATTAGTCGCCAAATTTGTTTCTGTAATCCGTAGAAGTCTTTTTCCATTCGTTTAGAAAAAATTTCCCAATGATGACCTTTCAACTGCCTTACACGTGTTGTGGTTTCGTTTCTAATTCTTTTATATTCTTCATATGATTCTGTTGTTCTGAGTGTTCTATAATTTAGGTATAATTAAGGAAGGTCTATGGTGGAATTCATAGATATTTATTTAGTAATGTAACCCGAAAAATCAATTTCCTTTCAGGATTATTAGTAAACCTGGCAACGTACACGTGAAAGTTCTGTGAATTTTTTCATAGAAGATTTTATCAACATTATTTTGAATAGGTTATAACTTGATCAAAATCATTAATTGAATTGAAAACCATTATTTACAGGATATTTTTGGGTTATATGGAAAATATGAACAAGTTTTTAGTGTTTACAAACTAATCTTCAGGAAAATCGAAAAAGGAACTTAATTCGATAGGAGAAATATGGCTTTTCAAGATATAATCGGGCAAAACTTAGTGTTTTTGTTAATATAAGATATATCGTGTTTGTAACATTTTCATTCCAATAAGGTTAGTATTTGAGTATTTCCTGAATGTATAGGTTAACCCAATTTCAATCGAGAAATATAAACTTTGCATCAATTCCAGGGAATTGTATCAGACACGTATTTAGCCCAATTTTTTTTCGAAATGGCTATATATTTTCAACAGAGCCGAATTCGGGGAAATGGACAATGAAAAAAAGGTATCTTTTGACCTCAAGAATCTTTAGTTGAAATATATGTACAAGTCAGGGACTCACCCTGTATAAATGATGAATATCGATACAAACCATGTTTTGATTTGGAATTAATGAAATACCTATGAAACGTAGCACTGAATAATCGTGGCGATGTTTTTGCCTGAACCATTTCCTGTGATTATTTGCAAAAATCTTTACTCGAAACAATGGAACTACCGAGGGAACTACCAACTAGGGAAAAAGTTACTGCCCAAAAAATTATGCCATTTCATACACGTCCTTTTCATAAACGCGACACTACACACCATCACGAGATCGAAGAAAAACACCTTCAATAATGACTTTCGCCTTCCATAACCACATTGCTCTAAAAAAGATCACTTATTTTCCTCCATGTTTGTTTACAGTTCGCCCAATACAGTAGTTGAAATCGCCAATATCCAGCGCCAGTTGTCGCTGTACGCAGAGATATGTGAAGCTGAAGAATAAAACTGTGGAAAAAGTAATCACAGATCAAAGACTTTTGAGCTGGGTCGATTCCTGATATCGAAGAAGGTGATCTATGGAAGATTTTATAGATATTTATACAATAAGCGCGTTCGGCAGTTACATCTGACTGCTCGGATTGATCTGAACCGTTTGTTCATTACATCCAGATTGTAAGTACACATCTGGACCCTTCGGCAAGAAAATCTAATCAATCGGATCTTGATCTTTTTGCTCGGTGTATTTCGACAGAGCAAACGGATTTTTTCCACAGAACATAAACAGAACTTATTTTTCTGCCTTTATCAATGGATTTTATCTCCATCTATGAGTTTCCCGCTTCGAATATTCTTGAACATTCTGTTAAAATTTTGTATGTTATGTTATTTGTTATGCAGTAATGAATATAAAAATGTATGAATCATCTCCAACAAGGGATAGAAATGTTGAGAGCTAGAACATAAGAATTGAAATAGTACCCAGACTACCTCTACGACCAAATAGACCTTTACGCTCTAATTCAATATCTGGCTCGGGTAAGGCGTTACATACGTATATTTATTTTTTGCTGTTACCTGATTAGCATACGAAAGTGAATCAAAAATCAAGTGCAGCCACCATATGCCATCATAAAACTTTCCCAACAAAATCAACTTCAAAATTCAGCGTTAACAAGATGTTATCTGAAAAATCAACAATCTGACTACGTCTTCTCAAGAGCTCTGTGATTAATTTATGGAAGATTATTGTTTTGATTGTTTTGAATACAAAATATATTCAACATACCTTGATTGATCACAAATTAAATGAAAAACCTTTCATTATAAAATATTTTCGGGATATCGAGGGAAATATAAATGAGTGTTAGAAAACAAATTTTCAAGAAAATCGAAAAAGAATTTATTTTACTGGGAGACATATGGTTTTCCAATTGAAGATATAATCGGGCAAAACTTATTGTTTTATTTGAGAAATATCGTGTCTTCAACTTTCTTATTCAAATAAGGTTTGTGCTTTCTTATTCCCTAAATGTATTAACTAAATTTCAATCGTGAAATATGAACTTGAATGTCTTTGCAGAGAATCGTATCAGTATATTTGGCCCAATTTGTTCTTCAAATTGCTATATCTTTTTGACAGGAGCGAATTCGGAGAATGGAAAACGAAAAAAAGGTTTCTTTTGGCCTCAAGAATCAACAGTTGAGATATACCTATGTACAAGTCAAAGACTCAACCTGTATATCTAGTATCTAAGATTCTGAATTGGAATATACATATCATAGCCGTCGTATTAAAGAAACATACAGAGAAGAAGAGTGAGGTTCTATTTTTTCAATGGACTTGGATGGAGTCTTGAAATCGAATACCAATGCTGTTCAAAATGAAAATATTATTTTCAAATACTGCTTTGTGCATATGTCTAGTGTTAAAGTCATTCAAAATTTCATATTTCAATGTGGCTCCGTCAAAAATGGCTCCCAGAATGTGTTGTTTTACCAAATGTTTTGCTAAAGGTGATAAAAGGTATGCGTTCAAAATTCAGATTTGTCATTAGTTTGATACCACAAAGTTTCCTACTGGAATGGGCTTTCCTGGTCGGTAACAAAGTAGAACCGGTCTATGATTTCACCCACTTTTTTCTGTAGTTCACCGAGAATCTCGAAATATCCCTTTTCTACCGGTTCAGTGCAATTTTACTCTGCAACGAGACGAGTCGCAACCTCGATATACTCCTAAGCGCGTAATCCTCAACGAACATAATATGCTCTCGTTTCTTCCCAAAGCAGTACCCCGGTTGCGTATTGGCATTGTTTACTACGGTGCAACGCATACATGGTGTTGGAACGCGGTAAAGAATGGCTGAACTAATGCTCTCTCTACCCAGACATATCTTACTACGACTCAGCGCAGCGTGGTGTTCAGGCGTACTAACTATTGTATTATGGATACGATTCGTGAAAATTATGATCATATTCTAAATGAGTACATTTTTAAAAAATATGATAATATTCGAGCTCATATAGCCAATTATTGGGATCGAATGGAAGAGTGGGCTTTGGCATATAAAAGTCATTCATTAACACCAGGAAATAATACGAACAATTATGTACATAGAAGCTATTATTCGCATTTTTAAAGACATTGTTCTACAAATATGTAAAGCGTTCAATGCTTTTGCCTTGGTTGCCAATGTTTTCGAGTCCTATCCTATCAAATACATCACTCGCTGTCATTTGCCTGTTTCCGGAACTCAAAGAATGGGATACTCTTTAAAAAAACGTCACATTGTGCTTAGTCTCCGTTGAAAGAATCCACGAGAGTGCCTTTTTAGTTTCTTCGGAAACCGATGATAACATGTTTTATACTGCATAATTATGTAGATATTGCATTTTGCGGCTGTGTTTTTGGACAGGTTGGAAGGTATTGTAAGGACCTTTGCGCCATTCAAAATAAGTATGGAATTACTTTCAGGACCTGTATGCGAATAAACGCTAAAGACAGAAAAGAAGTAGCAAAATTAGCTCTAGGAGAAAACATATCCTCAGAACTTTATGACAACATGTCAACTGATGTGGGTATAGAAAATGACTTGCCAATTACTACAAAGCAACAAAGTAATGTTTCTACCCAACAAGATAATTTTTCTGTAGTACCAATAAACACTGTCGAGAATGCCAATGAAACAAATTTAGGAGAAGAACGCAGCTGCAGCAGAACTAACAGAAAATTTTGAACGCATTATAAAAATAGCCTGCGAAAATAAATCGGTTGATATGGTTAATGCCATGAAAAAAATTGTTACACCATCCGACTCATTAAATTTCATTCTTGCATCAAAAAATATCTCACGAAAAAAGAACATTACTGTTCAGCCAACATCAGTGAGCCAAAGAAAAATTAGACGTGGTTTATCATGCGACGCAAAACGCATTCAAGATCTTTATGCTTATGTTTATGTATTATTTTCTATATAATATTTTTTTTATTTTAGTGTGGTTCAATGAACTATTTTTGGCGATAATATGATATTGTTATCTTTATGAACGCGGGTTGCAAAATTGCGAAAGAAAGCAACTTTGAACTTAGTTGAGTTGGAAAGCGGTGAACAATGAGACCCGAGAAGAGACGCGTCGTATCCATAATATTTACAATAGTTACTACGCCTGAACACCCTGCTGCGCTGAGTCGTAGTAAGATAATGTCTGAGTAGACAGGGCATTTGGTTCAGCCATTCTTTACCGCGTTCCAACACCATGTATGCGTTGCACCGTAGTAAACAATGCCAATACGCACCCCGGTTACATTCATACCTAAAAGTGTATTCGTTACCTGAGATAAGGTACAACATTACACGAAACCGAAAACCAGCAGATAATTCTCTTCCAGTCAGGCCTCCGTAGACCGTAACTACCATTTCCTACAGTGTTTACTTTGTGGTATTCATTATCAAATATTTCGTATAAAAAATTTTTTCATTCTCGTGATAAGATTGGTACAGCAGTCTATTCTTCTCTCCAATAGAGCTCGTGTATTTTATTCAGTATGATACTTGTTATTGCACTTTTTAATTTGATGGTTACCCCAGATTTCTGTGATTTTAAATTTGATTTTCAAGTAGTATCAATTTGTCTGCACAGAATTGGTGATGCTCAATTGTTCAATGTGAAAACAGAGTAGTATAATGTGGTTTGTGGCACTCATTTCAACATCGACTGCATACTTCAGACTGGAAAATTGAAATAATTTTCATTGCCAACTCCCAATTCACCAGGTAATTTTGATTTTGGGTTCTCCAAAATTATACCAAAGATTTTAATTTCCCAAACATTATTATGTTTACAGATGAGTGCTCTTTTCATAACACGGGATTCGTGATCAGTCACAATTTCCATTATTACGATACAGAAAATCCTCATTTCTTAAGATCAATTGACCATCAAAATAGTTGGTGTGTAAATACTTTGGGGGAGGGGGGTATTTTGGCAACCTATGTTTTTGGTTCACATTTTTTTTGAAGGTTCTTTGGATGGCAACAAATTTCTATTTTTTACAAAATGAGTTTTCAGAGATGTTAGACATTCCTTTGAAAACAAGGAGAAAAATATGGCTTCAGTTAGATGGCGTACCTATCTGTTAACTTCAGAAATGATGTCCGCCAATATTCGGATAGAGAATTTCCAAACAGATGGATAGGTCGAGCGGGTCCACAAAATTGGCCTGCGAGGTCAATCTCGGCCACACTCGTTTCTTACAAGAATTCGTTTATGCATCGAAGAAGATGGGGGAACGTTCGAGCAATTTTTGTAAATTTCAAATTTATTGATTTTTGTAATACCCGTTGTTGTTGTTCTGCGTTTCTGTTTCTTCATTTCATGTACCTAGTTCCATTATTGTTATAGTTTTCAAGTATGTGAGTAACCTTTCGAATTCGATACTTTCCATGTAAGCTATCATGCAGTTGTTTCAAATTGGTTTTTTGTTTTATTGCATTGAATTCATTAATTGAATTAATAGCTTATGCAAGAATGAAACAGAAACTGAATTTTCGTTTTCCCAAATGAATCTATGTACTTTCTCTTGTCTGATTTTGTTTACTTGAAATCGCCATTAAGTATATTGAGAAATTTTATTAGATTTTCGAACAATAAATAATTTTGTGAGCATTTTTTCAGGAAATTCCCAAGGTAGCCTTTCTGTGTCTGAGTATTTCGAATTTGTTCTTATTTTGAAATTTAATAAAGCAGACAACCAAATTCAAATCGCAACAGAAAAACAATCAATTCAACATTTTGCACATCCCCACTAACACGACTGATACAATAGACACTTCTGGACATTTAAGTGGCAAATAAAGCTGGAAAAAACCTGTAAGCTAGAAATATAAAATACGTTCTGGTGAATCGTAAAATAGTACTAACTCAAACGTGGTATTTTTGAGTTGAGCGCCCTTTTATTCTGGATGTGCGATTTATCTGTGGTATGGTGTGATGTATCTGTGTATAGTAAATTGAAAATTGCTGAGAATTTATCAGGTTTAGGTATGGAAAATAGGAACACCTCATGAGAAAAGTTTCGAAGTTAAACGTTAAACGAGATAAAGAAATACCGGGTGTGCCATCTGACATAAGAAAGTTTGTGGCCATTATTTGTATTAGATGTTTGAGAATAAATTATGATTACTCTAGATATTCTAGAGTTTAATTTTTCTTTTCTTCAGAGGAGTAGCTAATATGTCTACTCGAAAAAAACATTGTCTGTAAAGCTGGCGTAACTGGTTTCTGCATGTATTGCTATTTAAAAAACTCCATATTTTCAATTTTTCGCGATTTTCTCGTGAATCGGTAAATGCATCAAATGTGCAAAGTGATCTGAAGAAAGTCATCATAATTTGAGCTTGCATTTCCATTTTTGAGTTCATATATAGGGTGTTACATTTACAAAAGTGTACCCTACACAATCCGCAAATGCAGATTTTCAAAATAAATCTTCATTAACTCCCTCAAAATGAGCATCGCGTCAGTGGTGGGCCACCCAGTAATATCAAGAAATAAATAAACTGAGTTTTTCGACAACAATTTGTGTCAAATGTTTCAACTTTCTGCATCCTCCCAAGAATTCCCATATTTCAGTAGAACACATATTATTCATTTGACAACTTTCATTCTTGTTTCCTACCAGGTACACTCGCAAACCCCTCAGAAATGTATAATTAATCTCCAGGATAGCTCTGCATAAAACCTCATCATGAAACAAGCATGCATACCACAATGACCTCAAGAGAGTCTGACCTACAAACGTTAATGAAGAAGAATGCTTTTCGGGATAGGACGAATTATTCAGCGAGAAAATTTTATCCTCTTCCTGCTCGCAGGGATTTGAATAACGAGTGAAACAGTTCGCCAATTCACAGAGATGAGAAAAGATGGGTTTTTCGAAATCTAATATTATTTTTTCTGCGTGCTCATTCCTACCCAGGTAAATTGCCGGCTTTTGTCAGTTCTTTGAGTGGATATTGAGCGCTCTACACGGTGTTTCGAAATGGGGTGACACTGTCTCTAGGAAAGGTGGAAAACTGAATGGTTGGGACGTTGGGAGTCAGCTATGAGGTCATTTAAGTGACGTTGAATTCTGTCTTTATCAATATCATCATCGGTTATTACTTTGTGGCGACACGTAGTCCACCTGTGTGTAGAACTCTGCACTCTGCTCACGACGTACTTGAGTACATTCTCAGCAGAGGCCGCCACCCTCTAGCTATATCTGGGTACCACGTTCCAGAAATCGGCAATCGTCTTCAGCGGCCTACAGACGAACAACCTGTATTGACAACTATGTTGTCAACACGCCGTGTTGACAACCAAGTTGATCGTCTGTGGGCCGATTGGTCTTCGGTATCAACCAACAACCGGCCCACAGACGATCAACTTGGTTGTCAACACGGCGTGTTGACAACATAGTTGTCCGTCTGTAGGCCGCCTTCCACCTCTGGTACCTTCGTTCGCTTCGAGCAGGGAAACTCAAACTACGTCATTGGCAGGCCTCGCTCACATTAGCCAGTCTGATGAGTTCATCGTAATCGAGGCTGGGATGAATCAAGACCCCATCTTATTCTCTAAACTGAATGGTAACAACGCGCTACAAATTTATTACTTTCAAATCGAAATAATCCGATATCGAGTTTTATCAAGAGTACCTTTCAGCTTTTTGGTGTGAGATTAAATGATGAAGTTCACTTGAAATTTTATTCAATAGATCTAATATGTACGAACCGTGTAACAAGTGTAACAAGCGCATGACGAGAGTCATGCAGTTTAACGAATTCATTGGATGTAACAGCTTTCAAAACATATTCGTATAAAATTTCATTACAATATGTTTCCAGTAGTTTCGACAAAGTCGTAAAAATTTTGAATAATTCTTCTTCAACGCCCTTTATCTTGAATACGGATGGCGCTACGAAAATTTTTTACTCAGCAACCCCCAATTTTTATTTTGAACCGATACCAGTTGTCGAACTCTATGTTGCAGAAATTGAAAGAATTCATTGGAATTCCAATATTCAATGGGATCTTTTCCTGAAGCTTTCTTCGAGCAAAATAACGTGCGGGACAATGAAATCTACTGAACTCCATTGAAAATTTTCTGCTCTTTTAAAATATTTCAATCGGAATGCAAAATTTTAATTCGCATGGTGTTGAATCTCAGCTTGAAAAGAGTCCCATATTTTTCAAATACGGTAATACGGACCTGGAATTTTTTGGAAATTCGAAAGTGAATCGATCGACCTGTGGAAGTGGATCATAGTTTCCAAATATCCACCGACTATACTGGTTGGATCAAAAGTTATGGGAAATTGAAATTTTTGGTGAATACATCAACCCCTGTACCTCGGTTATGGAATAGATAAGACCTATAATATCAGTTTTTTCGACTCGCCAATGGTAGTTCTAGCTCAGGTTGCCATATGTTCATTTACCAATGAAACACCCTGCTCTGTACCAATTTGAATATTCAATGTTTCTGTTCAAACATAAAAAAATCCGACTTCATCCATTGATCATAAATATCCACCGTCTAGCTTGATCAATGAATTCACATTATCCTATTCATAGGTTATCAATTACAGAGAAACATTCTTTATACAGAAGAAACCTTATTCTCATTTTCCATTTTTCCGAATTCGGCTCTGTTAAAAAGATATAGCCATTTAGAAAAAAAATTGTGCTAACTACGGTCCTGAAACGATCTTCTCGAATTGATGCAAAGTTCATATTTCTCGATAGAAATTGAGTTGATACATTTAGGAAATACTCTAATACTAACCCTATTCGAATAAGAATGTTCAAAACACGATATTTCTTAACAAAAACAGTTATTTTAGAAGGATTATTTCTTCAATTGAAAAGTCATATATGTCTTCTATCGAATTAAGTTCCTTCTTCGATTTTCCTGAAGATTATTTTGTGAACACTAATAACTTGCTCATATTTTCCTCTTTCTCCCGAAACTATCTCAAAAAGAATTGTTTTTACACTAATCGAACATAACTCCATAAAATTAGGTCAAATGATTAGAGGTCAATGACCTAACCTAACCCATCGAACCATATTCTATGAACTCTAGAGCATAGAATGTTTGAGCAGACGATGCCAGATTGTGTTGATTTTCTCCACAAGGAAGCAATAGGTCCTCTATCATTAACGGATGAACTAACGCAAAGCCTCTAGTTTTGTTTACTTTTGGCTGATGGAGTCTTCGTGCCTCTTTGGAAATGTTCTGATTCTCGCCGATAGAGCGCTACGATCTTAATGCGCAACCGTTGTTCCGTGAACCGAACAGTGGAACACGGTCTGTGGTTGTTGAAGTAAGCATGCGTGAAGCCGCTTGATGGAGATTTGTCGATTTGTTATTGTTTATTCACATTGGATAATGCGAAAACGGAAAAGCTGATGTGAAAAGATTATCAGTGAAAGTGAAATAATGTGATAATAACCATGTAGTGAGTTTATAAAATTCCAAGAGGATATTGTTTAGATAGAAAAAACATCGCCACAGATTATCAGGTAGCTATCATAGTATTTTTCATTAATTTCAATTCAATACGTGATTTGTATGGAATATTCATCAGTAATATCCGAGGTAATATCATAATTTTTTAGTCTTGCGAAGTTGATAAACATTCTGACAACATTGTTACCTTGTATAGAGTTTATTGATTTAAGCCATTCTGTGATATTGAAACGCCAGGGTTGCATCTAGATTTTTCCTATGAGTTTTGATTTTTTCGTCAAATTTTATCGGGTAAAATTTGGAATAACTCGAAAACAACGCGTTTTATCGAAAAAACTTAGGAGTACTTTTATTTTCTAAACCGATTGGTTCTTTCGAAAATATGAACCGTTCATCTTTTTCAAGTGGTTTTATAGTATTTTTTTGTAGATTCATAAGTTGGCTACGCTGTAACTTCTATACCGGGAGGAATATTTAAAGAGTTTTGATTTGGAAATATGCATTATAAAGGGAGTGAATACTTCACCAAAATTCAGTTCATTTGAACTAACGCTTCCGAAGATATAAACAGAAAAGTGTTTTTTTCATGGATTTTCGACACCCTGTATCATCCAAACGAAACCGAATTTTGAAAAATGGTATGGGAAGAAACTGTTTCGTTTGATGAGAGAAATCTACAGTTAACATATATGTACAACTCAAAGACTCACCCTGTATATATGTGTATCAAAGAGAGTTCATATCAAGGAAGTCCATACAAGAAATCCTTGATATGGGAAAATTATTTCTATCTTGAAATCAAACAGCGTTGGTCATATTTTGTACCTGAATTATGGACCATAATGGCAGCGAATTCGAAAAAGCGCGCAGAAGCTTTAAACCGCCGTTTATTGCTTCTACATTCTTCATCAAAGCGATATATGCGGGGAAAAATTCAGAAACTTGATCTTGTATCCGCTCAACATTTCAATTTAGAAATGATTATGATAATTTTTAGAGCTTTCTACCTAGAAAAAGAACAAAAAAATAAGATCCTAATTTTCCATTCAAGCGAATATTTCGGTCATTAGGGCACCCTGAGGAGCGTGTGCAGTTATAGTGAAGACGCAACTTCTCACAGAAATATCAAGATTCATATCCATTCAATTTTTTGGAACCAATTTGTCTTCACTGAAATGTGAATTTTTTCGTCGCACAATTATGTCTGATTCTTATTAAACTCGGCATAATTCCATTATAATGAATCGAATTCATCTGAATTACCGTGAATTAACCTCGGAAAAATATGAATATTCAGTAACATCAACTGCAGTTTTTCAACTGAAGAACCACTGTTTTCATCTGGAGACGGAAATATTCGATGACTCTCCGAAAGATTAATTATTCCCTGATGCAAATTATTAGGAAATTTCACAGTAAGCGGCCCCGCAATAATTGCCTCTTTTTGACTTTTAACTAGAAATTAGGGCGGTAACTTCTTCCGAATCACTTTTCTCCCTTCTTTTTGTGGTATGTTCTTATGCTGAGGTTCGATTAATCTTTCTACAGACTTTCTGTGGTTCGAGCATCATTCTGTCCGGCTTGTAAACCTTTGAAGACCGGATTATTATCGCCACATCGAATTAATTATGAAGCAGGGTAATTTGAAGACCAAAATTTTGAACAGCTTCAATTGAGTTATGAACTTCTGTCCGTGGTACCTACCTAGTGCATTAAAATCTCTGAAAAATCATTACTGAAATGAAAATGGGGATGTTTGCTCGATGAGAAGGTTGATTTGTATCATGTGAATATACAGGGTGATTTTTTAAGCGTTTCATTAGAAGTCTTCGAGGAAAGAATTCTGATACGGATTCAAGATTCTGATTTTGTGTTTAAGAGTACATGAACTTGAATTGTGAAATATTTTCAAGCGGAATCTACTTCCGGTTCTACCGAAAACGAATGTGAACTTCGTTATTCCAAATGTTACACCATGTATATTTATACATATTCGAATTCTTCTTTTAAATCTGCAATGATTGGATGTATAATATGCGCAACCACTTCAAGAGATTGTTGAGTTATAGCTTGATCGTCAAATTTGTTGACAGAGAGAGTGTAACCAACTTGTGTTATATCTCCAAAATCACTAATTGTAAGAAATTTTTTCGACACAGTGGAAAAAGAGAAAGAACGCTGATACTGCTCCTTATATAAATATGACGAAATATTATACAGGGTGTTTGAAACAGAACTTCAAAATGGGCCTCAATGAAATCTCATCTTTTTCAAATGTGAACCATATAATTTTGTAATTCCGATGGATTGCTCATCAAAAATACCTATACCCCATTCACATATTAGGCATGTATCATACATATACAGGGTGTCCCACGGTCGAGTGCCTATTAGACGTTTCTGGAGAACTGGCCTTATTTGAAATCTGAAAATTAGGATTATGATAATGTTGGAAATTCTCTACAGACCTAAAATATTTTTGGAGCCTGAGCACTTCCGGTTATACCAGGAGTGGAAATAAATTTGTTCAAAAAATATTTTTTTCAATATTTTCATTTCTGTAATGATTGAGTATTCAATGCTAAATACATTTCTGTTGAAACCATTGTATTCATTCGAATAGTTTTCGAAATATCGAAAAAAAACCTAAAAAAATGTCAAATATTCATAGTCAGTGTTATGTCCATTATTCCTATTCTGAACATCCCGAGTGTAAACCGTTCTCACAACGTCAAAGTAGAAGAATGTTGAAAGGTCAAACATCTTTTGAATTTCATAAATATCATCACAGGGTGTTTCAAATTTCGTGTCGAAAACTCTGATCGAAAATTGTCCATAACTTCTGTTTTTCAAATTAGAACCCTATTTTTTTATGATTGCGTTGGATTCTGCGAAGAAAAATAATGATAGCACTCTCAGATGCTTTTTTTCCTAAAATCAGTAATTTCCGAGTTATTTGAGCTTTTCTGGATTTATGTTGTACGTAGAGTCAAATTCATCGAATCTGAAGTGATTCGATGAATATTCCTATAAAACCATAGTTACAACTAATAATTAGACCTGTCACCTCTGAATTATTAATGGGATCATTTATCTTCTATGGTCACAGAATATTCTCATGCCAACATATTCGATGACTATTCTTATGAAACCATAGTAACCATTGAAGTAAAATCGAGAAGTAAGGTTAATGCCTAAAATTAGAGCTGTCACTTGTGAATTATCAATGGGATAATTTATCTTCTATGGTCACAGAATATTCTCATACGAAGGATAAGATGAATTTGACTCTACGTACAACATGAATCCAGAAAAGCTCAAATATCTCGGGGATTACTCAATTTAGGAGCAAGAACATCTGAGAGTGCTATCACTATTTTTCTTCGCAGAATACAATGCAGTCATAAAAAAATAGGGTTCTTATTTGAAAAACAGAAGTTATGGCCAAGTTTCGATCACAGTTTTCGACACAAAATTTGAAACACCCTGTGATGATATTTATGAAATTCAAAAGATACATGACCTTTCCACATTCTTCTACTTTGACGTTGTGAGAACGGTTTACACTCGGGATGTTCAGAATAAGAAAAATGAACACTGACTATAAATATTTTACATTTTTTTAGGTTAAAACTGAAATGTATTCAGCATTGAATACTCCATCGTATCAGAAACGAAAAAATTGAAAAATATATTTTTTGCACAAATTCATTTTCACTCCTTGTATAATCGGAAGTGCTCAGGTTCCAAAAATATTTAGGTCCGTAGAGCATTCAACAATATCATAATCCCCATTTTCAGATTTCAAATATGTCCAGTTCTCGAGAAACGTCTAATAGGCACTCGAACTTGGGACACCCTGTATAACACCGCTGAGACCAATGAATGAATTACGCATATCATACATCAAATCAGTGCAGAATTGAACGAAGAATTCAAACATGTATGAATATACAGGGTATCACATTCGAAATAACGAAGTTCACATTCGTTTCCGGTAGAACCGGAAGTAGATTCCGCTTGAAAATATTTTACAAGGTCAGGTAGGGGAAGTAGGTACGTACAAAATGACATAGGGTTTTATTGCAGAGGCATTAGGTACTTGTTAAAGTAGTGAATTACAGTAATGTAATATTCTACACCTATGATCTTTGGTCCCTTCTCCAATCAATCTTTATGAAATTAAAGTACCTAGAAATACAAGGTGCGGCACGGAGGGCGGACGTTTTTCAGATGGGCATAACTTTCACCCACTGAGGACGAGAGAAGTGGGGAAGGTGCCGATGAATTGGACTCTACGTACAACATGAATCCAGAAAAGCTCAAATATCTCGGGGATTACTCAATTTAGGAGCAAGAACATCTGAGAGTGCTATCACTATTTTTCTTCGCAGAATCCAACGCAGTCATAAAAAAATAGGGTTCTAATTTGAAAAACAGAAGTTATGGCCAATTTTCGATCACAGTTTTCGACACAAAATTTGAAACACCCTGTGATGATATTTATGAAATTCAAAAGATGCATGACCTTTATACATTCTTCTACTTTGACGTTGTGAGAACGGTTTACACTCAGGATGTTCAGAATAGGAATAATGGACATAACACTGACTATGAATATTTGACATTTTTTTAGGTTTTTTTTCGATATTTCGAAAACTATTCGAATGAATACAATGGTTTCAACAGAAATGCATTGAATACTCAATCATATCAGAAACGAAAATATTGAAAAATAAATTTTTTGAACAAATTTATTTCCACTCCTGGTATAACCGGAAGTGCTCAAGCTCCAAAAATATTTTCGGTCCGTAGAGAATTCCGAACAATATCATAATCCCAATTTTCAGATTTCAAATATGTCAGGTTCTCCACAAACGTCTAATAGGCACTCGACCGTGGGACACCCTGTATACTCCATTCACATTCATAAAGTATTCCGGTTGGCCATAAAATTCTGACACATTTCACCGTGTATATTTTGAAAATGTAATGTTATAGTCGTTTTTCTGTCAGATGATTGAGCAACGTTGCCCTTTCTTCATGAAGGTCGTACTAATTACGTATTTATTGAAATTTGCGAAAATATTATGTGAATTCCATCATTCCAAAGACCTGGCAAATGTTGAAGAAACTTTGTTCTCTGTTAATACTGGGAATATTTCACGTATACATATAAAAATGGTTAGAACATGCAGCTATGCTATTTTCTCGTACGGAGGACAAGAATCGAGTGTTGAAATTTTACTGACAAATAATGGGCAGAATAGTCCGTTACTTTGTGATAGTTTATTCTAAAGAAGAATAAAAGTACAATGAAATGAAAAATATCTACAGTACAATTCATAATGTAATTTCCCTACATAATTTCAATGGCATGGCAGCATGAGACATAATTTTCAATTAGTAATTTTCCAAGAGAATTGTTTATACTCTTATCCAATTAGAATAACTTCCCTAATATAAATGGGATTGCACACATGAAAGAGTTCAGGTGAAAACTTCTGATGTAAGCAGTAATATTAAATTCAAAAAAGTCTAATTATGGAGGCTATGAATACAATCACTAATGAAGATTTTTCTTCAAACTGGCATATAATAATGATGAGAAATTGGTATTGAATATTGTATGAAACTTTCATAATTTATGTATTTTTCAGAAAGAGCATTAGGTTATTTGATGTACATATATCAAACAATATAGCATGTTCAAAGCAATTACACTTTCAGCAAAACAAATTTGAACAGGACACAATACATTTTCAACTATGATACAAGAGCACAAAGATAAAAACCTCTCTGAGTAAGTAAAGAGGTTTCGGAATTTCTTCAAAGAATAGGCTGACATATTTATAATGGATGGAGTCTTCTTCAGGAACAATAGTTCATCTTTCTTTTCGATTGAAACTGACAAAATATCTTGAAATCATATCTGCACCAGAAAAGGAGATAGAAAATCATCAGGAAATAGTAAATAGTATAACCTACATTTGGTCCTTGACAACGAAGGTCTTCCGACCAGATCTGGCCCTGCAAGCAATTATTTTTCAGATCCTCAGGTTTACGAAGAACGCTTAATGTCCCTTATATTGAGAAATTCTTTCCCAGAGTCCTAATTGGTTATTTTTCTATCTAGGTGGTGATAAATGTCGATTCTAAATTATCAGGGATACTTTTTGAATGAGCAGATTTCAATTCTTTGTAGCACTTCCTTATACGTTGTCTCTGCTTTTTCAACGCTACCTTCGGCATTTTTTTCCTGACGTGATGATTTTATTTATTTTTGTTAAAGTAAATGTGATCAACCCTTACCGAATAGTTTTTATAGTTTTTCATTCCAGAAAATTAAATATCTTTCAAGTGAATCAGACTTTCATTTTTTTATTAATCAAACTTGACATTTCGTTTATCAACACACTCATATGAAAACATTAGTAGATACATAAATTTAAAGACTTCAAGAGTTCACTTTAAAAATATTGAGGGGTTAAATTAGCGAATTAGCATTGGCAACGTCTCTCAGAATAATTTGATTTTAACAAGTGCCAACCTGCGTCTGTTTTAAGTGAAAAAACTTGATAAACCTAAATCTTGGCCAACCGGGATACTTCATAAAAGTGAATGAAGCATAGAGTGTTCCAAAGATTTCATGTATTCAAAATCAGTAGTTTTGCCGTTATTGAATAAAATTCGACTTTCACGACCAGAGCCAGGTTTCTTCGTTTCATCATCAGGTTAATTGAGATTATTTTCGAATAGGCCATGTCAATAGTAAGAATTTATATCAGTTTCAAACTTAGATATTTTATTTAGTCATCATTCATTATCTGCTTCGTTTATTTGTCAAATTCGCCCCGAATAAAGAACAGACTTCTGATATATCATTTATGTTTTACCCATTTATTATTTCTTGTTCTGCATAGTCATGAGTGCCCGAAGGAGGGGGGGCAGGGGGCCATGGACCCCCCTGAGATTTTGATGGCCTCATTGTTTTACAGCAAAACACCCTCAATATTGCTCTCTAATCTTTAATTCGTAAACCATTCTCACAATGCCTTCAATTTTTATTTTCAAATGTCTCATTTATGTGAAAGAAAATGAAGATAAATTCAAAAAGCTTAATAGCTTCCATCGTTATAACACGAGAAATGAGGGAACTTTATTCATTCCTAGACATAGAACTTCTAAGTTTGAGATGTCTCCGATGTTTCAATGTGTTAGATTATATAATCATTTGCCATATTCTGTACAAACACTTAATATTAATAAGTTTAAGAAAGTTGTCAAATCACATTTATTGAAAAAATGTTGTTACTCTGTGAATGACTATCTCTCTGACTCTGTGGAGACTAGTTGATAATCATCTCTTGACCTGTCCTATACATGTATATGTCTTAAAGGATCAATAAAATTTATTATTATTTATTATTCTTATTATTATATATACGATCGATTAGAACATCTTTGTTTTATTTAGTTTCATCGGTACAACAATTCGAATACTCTGTAACTCTGCGAATATTCACTTATAAGAACACAAACTGCAGGTTCATACAAATTTGAATATCTGCATACATTTGCGCCACACAACTACCCACTTTCCGTATTCAAATTCCTGATGGGGTTGCAACCCACTCCAGGGGGTTGCTAGTAAAAACAATCTTTGTATTCCAGATTATGCCCCCCTGCCATAATAAATCGACCTGTCAGAGTGTTTTCACAAATTCTGATTCGTTGTTGAGTTATTGAGGATGGACACCCTGTATGTATCAGCTTTCGAAACATATTCGTATGACACTTCCAGAAATTTCGGCTGAATTGTAATCGCCTTTTATCTTGAATACGGATGGCGTACCTAAATTGTTTACTGAGCAAACCCCAATTATTCACCAGTTTTCTTCTTATCAGAGACGGAGCCCCTTTTTTTCTGAAACACCCCGTACAACATTAGCGAAGAAATACAACCACGGACACTCTGGCGTTACATCACAAATCCACAAGGTGATTGATTCATGCCAAGCACCAAATTGTGAAAAGTGCTAATAAATCTTGCTACGTCTGCGATTCAATATTTAAGGTGATGGGCGGCAACAATGTATCTTTGTCGGCCCTGGAAGAGCCCTGGAACTTCACCTCCAGGTCCTTGTCTTCAGTAAAAACAGACGTTCCAGCAATCCGACATCGAGTGGCCATTAGGGCAAGCTCGGCTCTTCCAAAGGTTTCGGGAACATAATGCAGGAGAATGGAAAAAAATGCGTTTTTGATTTTACTGGAGATGTGATGAAACGGTTCAATGAAGGTGAAGATGCATTCAATAAAATGGAACGAATTTGCAGTATTTTTTCCACTGTTCCTTCATTATGGAAAACTAGTGCTACAAACGGTATGAAACAGATACACCGCGCGTTCATATCAATGACCGCATCGCATCTGAGTCGAACTTGCCACAAACCATCCCCCAGAGAAACTAAGGGCCGGTATTATAAAGGGCAACCGACGGTTCAACCGTTGCGTCAATAACCAAATTCCTCACTCAAAATACGCAATCGGATAGTTGGCGCATGGTTCAACCGTCGGTTCCTCCTTTATAATACCGGCTTCAAGAGAGTTCCAGTCCCATCAAAGAGAGCAGATGTTGACCTAGAATTCGATCTCGTTTGATCTCATCAGAACAACATACCTCAACTTCGATGGGAATTGGAATGATATTTATTATTTTTATCTGAAACACATAACGAAGCAAAACATTCCAACTGACCGATGTCGCAGATGCTCCCAAGCAGCAGAATCTATTCAGCATATTACATCCTCATGCTCGATTCTGGCGCCGATTGATTATCTCGATAGGCACAACTCCATGGCAAAAATTTATCACCAACAAATGGCGCTGAAACTCGGACTACTTAAAAGTGAGAGTCCACAACACCTTTACAGACCTCAAACGCTACTGCAGAATCAACGCTATAGGCTCTATTGGGATGCGACACTGATAACCGATAGAGGTGTCGCGCATAACAGACCAGACATCACCCTCTTTGACACAACTGAGGAAACCTGTCTCTTACTTGACGTCACCATTCCAGCCGATGACAACATCACCAGGGCATACACGGAGAAGATCGTGAAGTACGGTGATTTGGCCTTCCAGCTCCGAGAGCTCTACAACCTGAAAAAAATCAATATAATCCCTTTAATAATATCAGTAAATGGACTGGTCGAAAGGCACTTACCTGAGAACACACAGCGGTTATGCTTGGACAATAACGTTATTTCCGCATCACAAAAGCAAGTCATATTAAGCACTATCAGAACAGTGCGGAAGTTCCTGCAAGGCCCGTAGCTACAACACCTTCCTTGACAATAGTCCGGAGGGTGCTTGAAAATTCCCGTCCAATGAACGGTGGTTAAAAAAAAAAAAAAAAAAAAAAAAAAAAAAAAAAAATGAACGCGGTGTATCTGTTTAATGCTAAGCGTCCACATGTCGGCAACGGACGCATCGGACGGATCGGATCAAACGGATTTCGGTATTCTTTGTATAGAAACTCGTGCAAGCCCGTCCACAGATCCGCACCGGACGCATCGGAGCATCGGCATTTCTGCAAAGGAGATCCGTAAATCCGATCCGTCCGTTGCCGACAGGTGAACGCTTAGCTTAATACCGTTTGCACATTTACAAAGCCTCCCATGTGACAACGATTGCTCGTCGCTACCAGTTAGGAATTGTAGTGCAGCAATGTGCACTCCAATCCCTCATCGGCCAAGGCGATCACTTGCGTGCCAGCCGGACAGTGCAAAAAGAGTCATTTTCAAAAGGGGTTTAACCAAACACAAATTAACCTAAGGTGCGTCAAGTTGGTGACACACCCCCCGAATTTTGGTATCGAAATGTTTTGGGAATTTTGTGCCCATTTTGTGCCAATTTGTGCCGTATGTTATGAATTTTGTGCCCGTTTCGTTTTCGAGATATTTCAAGTTTTCCAAGTGTGTCACCAACTTGACGCTGTGACACACTTGTGGAAATTTGAAATTTTTTTTCTTTCGATAAATTGTGCCCATTTTGTGCCAATTTGTGCCGTATGTTTTGAATTTTGTGCCCGTTCCGTTCTCGAGATATTTCAAGTTTTCCAAGTGTGTCACCAACTTGACGCTGTGACACACTTGTGGAAATTTGAAAATTTTCTTCTTTAGATAAATTGTGCCCATTTTGTGCCAATTTGTGCCGTATGTTACGAATTTTGTGCCCGTTCAGTTCTCGAGATATTTTGAGTTTAGTTTGTGAGGAGCGTCAAGTTGGTGACACACCCCCCGAATTTTGGTATCAAATTGTTTTGGGAATTTTGTGCCCATTTTGTGCTAATTTGTGCCGTATATTATGAATTTTGTGCCCGTTCCGTTTTAGAGATATTTCGAGTTTTTCATGTGAGTCACCAACTTCACGTTGTGACTCACATAAGGAAAGCTGGAAATTCTTCTTTGGATAAATTGTGCCTATTTTGCGCCACTTCGTGCCGCATAGTATAGATTTTGCATGCTTGCAGTTTTCGAGATATTTGAAGTTATTCCTGTGAGATGAATAGATGTAGCAGAATTCAAAGAGGAGCTTTAATTCCATGTCATAGTTTCATGTGATCATTTTAAAGTATGAGTTGTTGAACTTGCAGAAATTCGGTGAAAACTACCAAATTTCAATGATTCGACGACCTTTTCACTTAGAATAATCAATTCAATATACCTAATATTTGAGTTGATGAATTAATATAATATAGGTACAGGTTTATCGAATACGTTGACACATCCTCAGTTTCAATTATACAGGGTGTTTGGTAATTTGACGTGAACCTTGTAAAGGGATATACTAGAAGTCATTTGCAGTTAATTGCGTCGAGTGAAGCATGGTCCGAAAATCTATGGTTACGAAGATATCGCTATTTTTCAACTTTTTTGAAATGAAATTTTCTGCTTCGTTTTGTGAAAACTACTCGACTCTAAATATCCAATGAATATTTTTTTTTCAAAGCTGAGGAGATGGTCCTCATTTCTTGCGAAAAAGTATTCACTAAAAATTCAGATAACCTGAGATATACAGGGTCATAAATGGCTGCACCTGTTTTCCTCATGAAATCTTGATAAAACAATTGAGAATTACTCGAAAAAAGTATTATGAACTTGGTGTACAAATGTAAGGAAAAGCTACCCTGTTTCATCAGCTTTCCAAAAAGGTACATATATGTCAATAATTCCTTCATGCAATCAAAAAATATGGCTGGAAAACCAAGCAGACAACAGACTTTTTCGAGTCATTTAGATATCCTATCATCCTTTATTTCACTCGGCGTGATTCGTAAGCGGTTCATGGTTCGATCACTTTCAGCAATTATTCTCGGAATAGGTGACATGACAGATCACAGATTAAATTACCAAACTGTTAGTTGCTTTAATGATACTAACCACAAACAAATCCGTATAATAAACATAAACATAGAAATAAACATAAACAAAAAATTAACAAAACTAGAGATCCTGCTTGAGTTGTCGCCCTCGATTTCTTATGCATGCACGCAGTTTACGGCGTACTTCAGAAATTGTTACCCGCGTTGAGAAGTCATTCTTCACATGCTGAGCAGCCGTCAAAATTCGCTCCCTCAATTCTTCAGCTGTCGTCACTGGTGTACCTACTATACACTAGCTGTTTTATATGACCCCAAATGTAAAAATCACATAGGGTCAGGTCCGGACATCTGGCCGGCCAAGAAATTGGCCCACCACGTCCTATCCAACGTTGGGGATAGTTTTGGTCTAGCCACAACCGCACGTTTCTGAAGTAATGAGCTGGACAGCCATCATGCTGAAAAATAATTCGTGATCGAACTGTCTACGGTACATCTTCTATAATTGCAACCTAAGCTCGTCACGCAGAAAATTTTCGTACGAGATCCCATTTAGGTTATCAGGTAAAAAAACTGGTCCAACAATACAAATGTAGACGGAGCCTATCCATACATTGAAAGAAAATCTTTTCTTTTTTCTGGGATTCTGACCTTTTGGCGCCCAATAATGCGCATTATGGAAATTTGTTATTCCGTCTTGGTTAAATTCAGATTCATCTGTCCATAAGATGTGTTTCAAGAAATTGGGACCCTCGATATCGCAATTGAGAAGAAACCGACAAAAGTCCATTCTTCGGACCGGATCTCCCTCTTCAATAGCATTTCCATCATACAATCCGTAAAAGTACAAAATGTCAGCATATTCTGCGTTTCCACAACAAGCCATTGGAGTATGTACTTTCAATCGATTGTTGAAGAATTCAACGGCTATTCTGGAAAAATTAACTTTTCTTATTGTTGTAACTGCAAGCAACTAACAGTTTGATAATTTAATATGTGATCTGTCATATCATGTCAACTGTTCCGAGTGATCGAACCATGGCCCGCTCCGCTTACAGCTTACGAATCACGCCGAGTGAAATAAAGGACTTAGATTGCATGAAGGAGTTATTGACATATGTACCTTTTTGGAAAGCTGATGAGACAGGGAAGTTTTTCTTGAGATTTGTACACCAAGTCCATAATACTTTTTTCAAGTTATTCTCACCTGTTTTATCAAGATTTTATGAGGAAAACAGGTGCAGCCATTTATGACCCTCTAATCTCGGGTTATCTGAATTTTTAGTGAATATACTTTTTCGCAGCAACGAGGACCATCTCCTCAGCTTTGAAAAAAATATTCATTGAATATTTAGAGTCGAGTAGTTTTCACAAAATTAATTATTTTCGATAACGAAGCAGAAAATTTCAAACAAGTCGAATAACCATAAATTTTCGGACCATGCTTCACTCGACGCGATTGACTGCAAATGACGTCTAGTATATCCCTTTTCAAGGTTCACGTCGAATTACCAAACACCCTGTATAATTGAAACTGAGGATGTGTCAACGTATTCGATAAACCTGTACCTATATTAATTCATCAACTCAATTATTTTATCGAATTGATTATTCTAAGTGAAAAGGTCGTCGAATCATTGAAATTTGGTTGTTTTCACCTAATGTCTGCCAGTTCAACAACTCATACTTCAAAATGATCACATAATATTATAAAATGGAATTGACGCTCTTCTTTGAATTCTGCTACATCTATCTATTCATCTCACAGGAATAACTTCAAATATCTCGAAAACTGCAAGCATGCAAAATCTATACTATGCGGCATGAATTGGCGCGAAATTGGCACAATTTATCCAAAGAAGAATTCCAGCTTTCCTTATGTGAGTCACAACATGAAGTTGGTGACTCACATGAAAAACACGAAATATCTCTAAAACGGAACGGGCACAAAATTCATAATATACGGCACAAATTAGCACAAAATGGGCACAAAATTCCCAAAACAATTTGATACCAAAATTCGGGGGGTGTGTCACCAACTTGACGCTCCTCACAAACTAAACTCAAAATATCTCGAGAACTGAACGGGCACAAAATTTGTAACATACGGCACAAATTGGCACAAAATGGGCACAATTTATCTAAAGAAGAAAATTTTCAAATTTCCACAAGTGTGTCACAGCGTCAAGTTGGTGACACACTTGGAAAACTTGAAATATCTCGAGAACGGAACGGGCACAAAATTCAAAACATACGGCACAAATTGGCACAAAATGGGCACAATTTATCGAAAGAAAAAAAATTTCAAATTTCCACAAGTGTGTCACAGCATCAAGTTGGTGACACACTTGGAAAACTTGAAATATCTCGAAAACGGAACGGGCACAAAATTCATAACATACGGCACAAATTGGCACAAAATGGGCACAAAATTCCCAAAACAATTCGATACCAGAATTCGGGGGGTGTGTCACCAACTTGACGCACCTATTAACCTACTGATTTTAATTTGTAACAAAACTAAAACTTTTACTTATATATTAATGAGGAAACATAAATTAATAAGTCATAGCCATCAAGGTAGACTTATGAAACTCTTTTGCTTCACTTGGTGGAAGTCCTTCGTCAAAATATTTTATAAATTTTTCTCTTGTATCCTTACTAATTCGCAAAGAGCTATACGCTTCTGCAACGACAACTCTGTGGGTATGTACGTAATTGATCTGAAAAGAAACATTAATATGTACCGATATCAGATATTTTGTCGATTTTACGAAAAACACACAGTAACGCGGAGTCAAGTAGTAACGGAGATATCCCAAAAATACACCTAAAATGGTAAACCCTGTACTTACCTCGATTATTGCATTCTTTTTTTTTTTTTAATGTTGTGATTTTCACGAAAAGGAATATCCTGTAATGTTCAGAGAACATCGTGAGAACCAAGGGCAAGCAGGTAGGAAATGGTGTTCTTCTTGAACTTATGGAGGTTATATGCCTCGGGGAACACCTCCCTAGGCAATGTGTTCCAAAGCCTCGCTGTTCGTTGGATGAACGAGTCTTTGAAAAGAGATGTTCTGCAGGTCTCCAAAGTAACCACGAAGGGGTGTGAAGACTTAACTTGACGGGTTAGTCTGGAAGAGACTGCCAGAGGGGGAACGATTGCTGATAATTCAGAAGAGCATCGCCCATGGAAATATCTATAAAATAGAGACAGATCGCCCACTTTTCTACGGTGTTCCAGAGAAGTTAGTGAGCTTGTAAGCGATGCATCACCCACGAGACGAATTGCCCTTTTTTGTACGGAATCCAAGAGTTTTAGGGTGTGTTTAGGTGCAGCACTCCAAACATGGGAACAGTATTCCAGGACAGGTCGAATCTGTGCCTTATAGATCATAAGCAGCTGACCTGGGGTGAAATAGCTCCTGGCACGAAACAGAAAACCAAGTTTTTGGGATGCACTTTTAGCAATGGATCTCACGTGATTCTCCCAGGAAAGGTTACTGCCGACAGTAATGCCAAGCATCGAAATGGATGACTTCAATGGTATGGTCACTCCCGACAATTTTATGCTGGGCACAGTAAGATCGGCTTTTCTAGAGAAAAGACATGCTTGCGTTTTGTTTGCGTTGAATTCTACCAAGTTATTAGATCCCCATTCAAGAATTGTTGCCAAGTCCAGATTTATGTTGTTAACATTTCTTCCTCGTTCGTTTTTGATTTGCCGGGCTGGTATTGGAGCCCTAGAAGAAAGGGCGGTATGGAGGGTACTATCATCCGCGAAGCTGTGCACTGGACACGAAGTTGCTTCCAGCAAATCGTTGATGTAAAGCAGAAACAGCGTTGGAGCCAGAACTGATCCCTGCGGAACGCCAGCATTTATGGGTAGAGAGTCAGACGAAACTCCATCGACCACTACATGGAGAGATCTGTTTGAGAGAAAACTAGCTAACAGAGAACATAGCTTTGGGGGCACGCCATAAGATGGAAGCTTGGCGAGGAGTCCCTGATGCCAGACTCGATCGAATGCCTTGGAGATATCCAGTGCTACGGCTAGGGTTTCACCATATTTCTCGGTAGATAGCTGCCATATATGTGAGACGTAAGCGAGCAAGTCACCAGTGGATCTCTGATGACGGAAACCATATTGTCTATCGTTGATAATTCCTGAGTGTTCCAGATGTTTCATGAGCTCGAAGTTGATGGCTTTTTCCATGACCTTTGAAATAATAGATAACAGAGCGATAGGTCTGTAGTTGCTAGGTAGGGTCTTTTTGCCTTTTTTAGGTACTGGTTGTACTCTTGCAGTTTTCCAGTTGGATGGAAAAACACCCAATTCGTAAGAGTGGTTGAACAATTTGCAGAGGACAGGTGTTAGTTCGGGGGCACATTTTTTGAGAACAATCGGTGAGATTCCGTCGGATACACTGGCTTTGTTGGTGTTGAGACCCAACAGAATCTTTCTGATAGTACGTGGGCGAAAGGTTATCTCGGGCATATGGCTGTCAATAGATGTAATATTCGGGGGTTGTTTTCCCGATGAATCTAGAGTGGAATTTTCAGCGAACAAATGCGCGAAGATGTTGGCTTTTTCCAGGGCAGTCGTTGCTAGTGTTCCATCTTCCTTGGTTAGAGGGGGAAACGAGCTGGAAGTGAAGTTTCTTCCTACAGCTTTGGCGAAGGACCAAAATGAACGGGATCCGTTAGGGCACTCAACAAGTCTAGATCTTATTTTGGCATTGTGAGCATCTTTTGAAGATTTGATTGTCTCATTGCATATGCCTCTAGCCTCCACATATTCTGCTCTAGTCTCAGGGCCTGGATTTTTTTGCCATCGATGGAATGCTGCCTGTTTGGAAGCGACAGCTTTAGAGCAGTTCTTGTTAAACCAGGTCTTATCGGATAATGTTCTCCTTGCTGTGTTCGGTATGTAAGTTTGCATCCCCAACATAATTATTTCAGAAATTGTCTCGGCACATTCTGTTGGATCTACTGAGGAGAAACAAGCTCTCTTTCATGGGAACGCTGAGAAAAACATACGAAGCCCTTCCCAGTCGGCCGATTTGTAATGCCACATGAGACGGGGTGGTATTGTGCGGCTTGATGGTACATGAAAAGAGCAAGTTGTGGAGATTAGGGTGTGATCCGAGTTTCCAAGTGGGGCACAAACTTCTATTCTATATGGATCAGGATTGTCTATATGGATCAGGATTGGTAGTGAGAAAGAGATCTAGTATGTTGGCAGAGTGGTTGTTGACATCTGGGATGCGGGTTGGTAGCTCGACCAGTTGTTCCAGGCCATGAGTGATGGCGAAGGCCTCAGCTTGACGACCTGGATCATCTGTTTTGTTGGAGAATTTGAGCCAGGCTGCGTTGTGAACATTGAAGTCTCCCATGATTATGACTTCAGCTGCTGGGTGGTTCTCCTGGATAAAATCCAGTTTAAGTGATAAAAACTCAAAAAGGCTCTTATATGACGGTTCATTTGGCGATAGGTAAAGGCAGCAGAGGAACTTGGTCAGTTTGGTATTGGCTAGCTTGAACCACATCACATCGAAATCTTTTGGTTCCAAACTCTCTACACGCTGGCATGAAAGATTAGCCTTGGCATAGAGGCAGACTCCACCTTTGAACCTGAATCGAGAATGGAGTTCGTAACGAGGACAGAGCATATGAACACTGTTGGTGGACGAGTTCACTTGTGTTTCTGTCAGCGCCAGAATATCTGGTTGTTCCGTCTGTAGGTGATGGTGGACGTCATTGATATTCTTGTTGAGTCCGCGGATGTTACAAAAGTTAATCTTCAGAGATGAGTCCCCTCGAGTACCTCTCGCCCGGAAATCCGAATGGAGAGGTATTTTGCTTCCGGAATGTTTTACTCTAGGAGACTTCATCATCTTTATGCATGAAATGTGGTGGAGAGGTGGGAAGGGAAGAAAAGGGGAGACCGGAAAGTATCGACCGAACACTGAAACATGGAGTGATCCATTTCACAGCACACAAAGTCGATATGGTGGTATTTCACCGGGTGATGAGACCATCTACCACCTATGGTTATCCTTTTAGTCGCCTTTTACGACAGGCAGGATTTACCCTGGGGTTATTCTAGAGTCGCCCCCATAGGCCCCCCAGGACACTTTTTAAATGTCGGTCTTTGTATCTTTTATCTTTGTTTTCTTTCTTTATTTTGATAATAACTTTCGCAGTGCATGACTTATTTTTGTCTCTGTTAGTTTCTATACTCCTTTGTTTATTCTTTTGATGGTGTTGGCAAACCCAGTCTTTTCGAAAATCCAATTTTGCAATTTTTGGATATGTATATTTAACAATCCAATTCGCAGAAGTAACCGCTGAAAAGTTCTCGATCCATTTTTTGCAGTTTTCTTCGAAAGCATGTTCAATTCGGGTTCTCAATATGACTTTTATATTATCGCTTTCAATGAGGGTAACACGCTCATCAAAACCTTTTGCAGCTTTTACAACAAACACTTCACCAAAATCGTCTGACTTTGCAGCTACAATGTGGTAAATCTTACTCCTAACGTGATGAAATTAGACTCATAGACTGTATTCGCTAACCCCGCGGACAGCGAAACTTTTCGCCCTCGCGCAGGCATTTCAAAACCATTTTCGTTCTGCCCGATGAGGGATTGGAGACAATAGTCCGTATTTATAAAAATGAAGCATTTACTCTCAAGTAAAAGGTAGAAGTTAAAGGTTTTGCTTCAATTCGTATTCATAATCTCCACCTTTTCCCTGCAAGGAAATGCTTCGGATGAGTGAAGTAAAAGGTACACCGATTTACGTATTCCTCTCCAAATTGGGCTAGCTTTTCAATACGAATGTGCGCGCATTCAACAACCCCCATAGCTGTTGGGAAATGGAACCTGGTCATTGGTCAACCACTTCATTTTGGCCTGCATGATCTGATTTGCAGTGTTGTACCGGGTTTTTCCCTATAAATTGCCCCCCCTCTAACTCTGTTACAAAAACAGATTCGTAAAAATACTTCATACGAAAATTGTACGAAATCAAATAAATATTTTGAAAATGATTACGTCAATTGGTATATATACAGGGTGAACAACATATTGAATGCAACTAAATTTTTTCAAATGGGACACCCTGTATTTTCTTCCTTATTTTAATTGTTCATTTTCTCCTGATATCGAATAGATATGCGTATGTGGATCTATCTCTTTTATTTCCAGAGTTTCCAAGTTTTGAAATGAAACTACGGAATAAAAAAATACATACTTAAGAGAAATCATTTCGAAATTCTTTATATTCAAACAATTAACTTGAAAGCAATATTTTTTCAAGGAATACCTAACAGTTTCCAATAAAAAATAAAAATAATAATAAACTATGGTAGTTAAGAATAAAAAATATCAACTAAAGAAATTGGTTCTTGAAATTTGAAACTCTGTGGTACTCAGAATAAGAGAGAAAGACCAAACATAATATGTTATATATTCGAAATAAGGGGAAAAAGAACATGTCAAATATGGAAAAGTATACAGGGTGTTCCATTTGAGAAAATGAAGTTGCAATCAATAGTCCGTATTTATAAAAATGAAGCATTTACTCACAAGTAAAAGGTAGAAGCAAAAGGTTTTGCTTCAATTCGTATTCATAATCTCCACCTTTTCCTTGCAAGGAAATGCTTCGAATAAGTGAAGTAAAAGGTACACCGATTTAAATATTCGTCTCCGAATTGAGCTCAAATCAAATGAATTTTTTGAAAATGATTACGTCAATTGGGATATATACAGGGTGAACAACATATTGATTGCAACTACATTTTTTCAAATGGGACACCCTGTATTTTCTTCCATATTTTAATTGTTCATTTTCTCCTGATATCGAATATATATGGGTATGTGGGTCTGTCTCTTTTATTTCCAGAGTTTCAAAGTTTTGAAATGAAACCACGGAATAAAAGAATACATATGAAAATCATTCCGAAATTCTTTATATTCAAACAATTTACTCGAAAGCAATATTTTCGCAAGGAATACCTAACAGTGTCCAATAAAAAATAAAAAAATAATAAACTATGGTAGTATAGAATGAATAATAACAACTGAAGAAATTGGTTCTTAAAATTTAAAACTCTGTGGTACTCAGAATAAGAGAGAAGGACCAAACATATGTTATATATTTGAAATAAGGGAAAAAAGAATATGCCAAATAAAGAAAAGTATATAGGGTGTTCCATTTGTACCTCTTTCAGTAACAAAGTTGAAGGGGGGGTCAAATTATGGTGAAAAACCCGATACAATATCCAGAAGAAGTGAGAAAAGTTGTTGTGAACCTAGATTCCTATTTTTGGAAGCAAATCCTTCAGTTTTTGAGCAAATGCTTCTTATTATAAATACGGCGAACATATAACCTTCAACTTGGAAGCAAACTCCTCGGAGCAAAACCTTTTCCTTCAATTCTTTTTATTCATATACCTTGAAGGAATTGCTTCATTTTTTGAAAATAAAAGGTGAGGCTTCTTTTTATAAATACGGCCCATTATGTTGCCCACTCTGTATATATTTCATTTTACGAAATCATTTTAAAAAACATTTCGTGAAACTTTCGTGAAAAACATTTTTCTGTACCTCTTTCAGTAACAAAGTTGAAGGAGGGGTCAAATTATGGTGAAAACCCCGGTACAATGCATCAGAAGAAGTGAGAAAAGTTGTCGTGAACCTAGATTCCTATTTTTGGAAGCAAATCTTTCAGTTTTGGAGCAAATGCTTCTTTTTAAAAATAAGGCGAACGTATAACCTTTCACTACCAAGTAAACTCCTCGAAGCGAAACCTTTTCCTTCAATTATTTTTATGCATATACCTTGAAGGAATTGCTTCGTTTTTTCAAAGTAAAAGGTACGGCTTCTTTTTATAAATACGGCCTATTGGAGTGCACATTGCTGCACTACAATTCCTAACTGGTAGCGACGAGCAATCGTTGTCACTTAGGAAGCATTGTAAATGTGCATACCGTTTACATCGAGAGTTGTCGAAACGATATTGTAACTTATGATATAGTGCTACAAGTTCACAATCGGATGAATTTTCTGATCTTTGTCGACTAAAAAATACATATTTCTGACTGGGACAGAATTCGTATTCCAATATTGAAAAATATGTCCAAACCAAGGATAACCTCACTCACCACATTTATAACTAGAACTTCAAATATACAGGGTGGGGCAGAAAAACCTATCCGATTTCAAAACGTTATAAAATTGAAACCACTCAGCTTGTCAAAAATTTTTTTTTATTAACATATCGCAAATTTTATGCCATTTTTAAATTTAAGTTTTGAAAAGCACATCACTCAAATGTCGTCCTTGGGAGCGGATACACTTATTTAGGCGCTCGCGGTAGCTTTCCATGACTTTCACCGTTCAGGTTCGTACGGGTTTCAAAATCCCTTTCACTTAACCATTTTGTAGGGATGCATTTTGAGGTCCCGGTGCAAAATTCGCCGAATACTGCGGTTGGAAATCCCCAAAGCGAGCGAATGTTTTCGCGCTGAACGACGCGGGGAACGTTCAATCGCGGCTCTCACATTGGCCACGTTTTCAGGTCCTGTTGCTGTCCTGGGACGTCCAGGCGACTTCTTTTTCAATGCTGAACTCGTCTGTCTAAAATTTGACACCCACACTTTAATCGTAGCGTGATGTGGAACAGGATCATGACGCCCGAGTCCGAAATGAATTCGAAAAGCACGTTGTGTAGCAATTATCGAACCGCCGCATTCGATAAACCGCTCAATAACAAAAGCACGATGTTCACCAGACCAAGGCATGTTGACTACTGACAAATGGCATAAAACCAGCTTTCTAACGGTTTTTACCCCACTACTCTACCTGCTCTCTCTTCTGAGAAAAAGGGATTTGAAATCGGATAGGTTCTTCTGCCCCACCCTGTATGTATACTTCTCAGCCGGCTTGATGATGGTTCAGAATCAACCGAAATCGATTGACAAAGAATAAATGGCAGTTTTCACTACCATCATAATATTGATATTCAAACATGGAACTCACAATTAAAGCTCCCATCACAAAAAAAATCAAGACCTAAACGTTATGAATGTAATTTTTCGAAAGCCATGTTTAGGATGCACTACTCGAAATTTTTTTCTCTGCCTACTTGAGCAGTGAGAATCCAAATTTATGTAAAAAAAAAAAAAAAAATTTGTTTATTGTCTAAACAGGTAAATCCCAATTACAAGACAATATATTATATTGTATAAAGTTGATGAACATGACAAAATTAAACGCTAACCCAATGAAAACAGAAAGAAAAAAAATTTAGGTACAGGCTAAAGACACAGGCTAAAGATCAGTTTGCCCAAGACGCAGTAACCCCCTCAATTTAACCTTGAAAGTTCTTAAACTATCGTGAAAGACATCAACATCAGCACATATTCCATTGAATCGTTGACACATCACATACATTGGTGATCTAATCATCATGTTAGTACTCGGTTTGGGGAGGTACAGCAAGTGTTCCAGACGACTACCATTGCGCGGAATACGAAAGTTCAGCTTGGCATGCAAATCAGGACAATCCATAAAGAAATTGAGCAGCTTAAAAAGGAAAAGACATAAACTGTATACTCTCCTGTTCTCCAATGACAAGTATGAGAATCGATTCAGAAGCGAGGAATGGTCAAAACCTCGGGCTGGGTAGACACCATCTAATTTAAAGGATAAAAATTTCAAAAACTGCCTCTGAACGGACTCAAGTTGGTTGATGTGAACATTGTATATTGGGCCCCAGACAAGACTGCCGTACTCGAGTCTGGAACGAACAAAGGAATTGAAAAGGGTAGCAAAACAGTATGGATCCTCGAAATCCCGACATACCCTGAAAACAAAGCCAAGCATCCGCTTCGCCGCAGTTGTAACATTATTATAATGAGGAACAAATGTTAATCTATGGTCAAATTCAACTCCCAAATCTTTAATTTGACGAACTCTCTCCAATGCTACATGGCTTATAGTGTAGTCGTACACAATGGAAGTGTTCTTATGGGTGTAGGTAATTGTTTTACACTTATTGGTGTTTAATGGCAGTTTATTAACATGACACCATTCGCTAAGCCTATCAAGATCTTCTTGGAGTAGCCAACAGTCATGTAAAGTAGATATGGTCCTGAACAGCAAACAATAAAAAGGAGCAGAGTAGATTGTCACCAATATCATTAATAAAAATGAGGAAAAGTAGTGGTGCCAAATTACTGCCCTGAGGAACGCCGCTAAGCGCCCGGAAGGAACATGATCTATGGCCTCTAAATTCCACATATAAAATACGATCAGTGAGGTAAGATAGGAACAGCAACAGCATCCAGCGATCGAAGCCAATCCTTTCAAGCTTCTGTAGAAGAATTGTGTGATCCACCCTGTCAAAAGCCTTTGAAAAGTCGGTGTATATAGCATCCACTTGCAGAAGGTTGTCCACAGCCTCACAAACAAACTGAGTAAATATTGCTAAATTGGTAGTGGTAGATCTTTTGTTAATAAAACCATGTTGTTTATCCGATATGAGGTTCCTGACAGGGGGAAATATTCTGTTATATATGCACATCTCAAAAATTTTGGCAAAGTTGGATAAGAGAGTAATAGGCCTATAATTTGAAATGTCATCCATCTTTCCGGATTTAAAAACTGGGCATATTACTGATAGTACGAGAGATGACGACCAAAACCATGTCTCATAGCGGCCCGGCTAAAACCGTGTAAAATCGATAGATTAGATGACCCTAGAGCCGACTGGTAAGTAGTAATACTCAGAAGTGTAGCATCTTCGCGGGGGGGCATTTCTGCTGTGTAAAAATAAAATGGTCGACGGTCGTATAACGGCCCGTCTGATATTGAAATGGTACATAGATTTTGTTATTTTATCACTAAAATTTGTGTTTTCAGACATTTTGTGCGTAGCGTTTGACCTGAGTGTCTCTTCAAAAATGTCAAAAATCTGACCTAAGTGACTCATAGCGGCTCGGTTCATTTTTGTTTTGAATCATTCGTATGGATGCCCAAAATACAAAAATACGGTTTTCAGACATTTTGAGTGTCGCCTATAACGAAAAAATGTGCTGGAGTCGCCCGGCAAAAACTCCGGCTACACTAGTAAGAGAAAGACATATGCGATCTTATCGCAAAGAAAAGAGATGAACCAAGTGTGTGGTCAACTTGTCAAAATCATATGGAAGATGTAAACCAATATTTATATGGCCACAGGCTTGCTTTGCCCACAAGCTCTGACCACAAGGAGTTGATGCGTTGAATATAATTCATGCAAAACTGATTTCTGAATTAAAGTCATATATTTTTTTATATATTTCATTTGGAATATATCTATTTGGTGTTAGTGACTATAATCAAAAGAATTTCTGTGAAGTATTTCGGAAATTTCTCAAATTATTTTACGGACTTGGATCAGGAATATATTAGAAATGATTTGAGTTGAACGTTGAACAAATTCATAATATCTAAATAAATATAATGCATATATTTTTGCTGAATAATTAATGTTTTATTGGCCACAAACTACAAAAGTACGTATTATCATTTCATTCCTCCTCTCAAGCATTCATTGTTGGAATTTTTCAACTTCTTGAATACTCTACTTTTCTCCCCAATAAGGTTAATTATTTCTCTAGTGTACCATGCAGGATATTTGTTATTGAAATTTTTTTAAGAGGAACGCATTCGTTGAAAATATTGAAAAGAGTATTATAGAATGATTCTACTGCTACGTTAACATTATTGAGGTTCCCCAAGAATGACCAATCTGTGCCCAGAATCGTAGAGTAGAGAAGAGGAAAATTGGATTTAGCAAAATTGAACTTTACAATTGACTCATCAAATGTGATACCAGATGCTGGCTTGGGACAAGTTAATATTATATCCAGAGCAGGATGATATCCATCCTCCGGAACGAATGGAACTTCACTTTGATGTACACAGCAGTCAGTATTTGAGAAAACCAGATCTAAAAGTCTGCCGGAGTGGTTCAAGACAGAATTGAACTGTTCCAAGTTATAAAAACCAGCAAACTGATCAAGCCTGAATAGAACATCACTATGCCTGCTCCTATCACCGCCGAAATCTGGTGAATTGTGAACAATTGTGGAAATTAATGTGAAAATTAAAACAGATATAGGTACTCCAGTCTCTTTAATAGAGTATCTCGGTTTTCTAATGACATTCTGACACATTTCACCGTGTATATTTTGAAAATGTTAGGTATTAGGTATGTGAATTGAATAATTCCAAGGACCTGGCGAATATTGAAGGAACTTTTTTCTCTGTTAATACTGGAAATATTTCACGTATAAACATGGTTGGAAGTTATGCTATTTTCTCGTACGGAAATCAGGAATCGAGTGTTGAAATTTTACTGAGAAATAATGTACAGAATGGTCTGTTACTTTGTTATAGTTCATTCGTAAAAAGAGTTCGACAGAAAAACTTCTGAACGAACAGACAGACCTATATGGAATTCCCCACTTTTCAGAATTCTCAAGAAATAAGACTTCAGAAGACATTTCAATACCTTTTTGTACAACTCGAAATACTCCAGTATGAAAATGTAGTAGTAGGTACTACAAAACCTATATCACGTTGTCAACGTCCCTGAGACTTATTTTGACTTTCACGAGTGCCAACCTGCGTCAGTCTCAAGTGAGAAAACTTGATAAACCTGAATATTTGCCAACCGGGATACTTTATGAAAGTGAATGGAGTATAGATATCAGGGACACAGGGTGAGTCTTTGACTTGTACATTTATTTAACTGCAGATTCCTCTCACCAGACTTTTTTCCTGAACCATTTTCCAAAATTCTGTTTCATTTGAAAGATACAGAGTGTTTAAAATACATGAAGAATACATTTTTCTGATCACATCTTCGTAACCGCTATTTCAAATGAACTAAATTTCGGTTGATTGTTTGCTCTACTCTTGGTGCATATTCCTCAATCAAAACTCATTCAATAATCCCCGGGGTATAGAAGGTACAGCGTATCAGTTTCATAAATCCACGCAAAAATACCGGAAAAACTGTTTGAAAAAGATAAACGGTTCATATTTTCGAAAGAATCAATCATTTTAGCAAGGGCGGATATAGTTTTTTTCATGAAGAGGGTAATAACGATGGAAATTTCAGGTTCACAATGTATGAAATTTTTTATGTGCACCACATTGCGAAATTTTTTCTAATTTCTTGATACTTATGAGGGGTAATTACCCCCTCTATGTATTGTAGAGATGTCGAGATATGTAATAATAAAATCCCACAAATATGGGAGATAAAATTGAACAACAAGGATCATGAAATTATACATTCAATACGCACAGTTTCTTTTGAAAATTTATCGTTATCCGTCCACATTGAAAATAAATGCCAATGAAATACAAAATTCAGATATATGCATCAGAGCTGTGCCAAAGCATTGTGCTTTGTGCTCGTGAAAGTACTCGGAGCCCTTTTGTGCTCCCGAGCACTGTGCTCCCAAGCACTTTTCAAAAGCAGTGCTTAGTGCTTAGTAATTGGAGTGCTTCGGCCAAAGGCCTAGTGCTTAGTAATCCCAAAAGTGCTCCCGAGCACTTTTGCGGATTACTAAGCAATAAGCCCTGAGCCCATGTTGTACGAATTCATTTTTACATTAATAAGATCAACATTTCCTTACATGACAGTAACATCCCAAAACTGTTTGGATAACAATTACAGAGAGATTATAATGAGGAAACTTGATCATTATGAAAGGAAAATTGAAGCGCCCATGTGTATTTTGTAAAATGGTAATTTGTGCGTGGACAACTTAATATCAATAGAAAAAGCAAAAGCCACGATTCTGATTATTTTAACGTTTTCATCTCACCAAAGAGTCCTATATAGACTTCTAATTTCGATACTTCTTCGTTATTTGTCACGCACCAATGTTTTGCAACTGGTTTGCTTCTGACAAATCAGTGCAAGAATTGACAGAGGAACATTTCCATTTTTCCTTGAATTTTTTATTTGATTTTGTTTCAAGGACTGGGAGTTTTCAGAAAAAAAAGTAAACTCGAGAAATTCAGTATATTTATGAATATTATCAAACAGAGAGATCCAGGAGCGAATAGCATTTTTCTCTCTCATTACCAATAAGAATTTATTATATTATATTATATTATATTATATTGAATCGATTTTAAAATTTTTAATATCACATACCTATGCCAACTTACAATCTCTTTTCCGATTAAAATAACTTCACTTTCAATATATCCTAAAAAAAGTGCTTAGGGCTTAGTGCTCGAAATGTCGAATTACTTTCAGTAATGTGCTGAGTGCTTAGTATTCGCGAGCCTTTTGTGAAAATAGGTGCTTTGTGCTCGAGACTCGGGAGCCTTTTTATCCAAGTGCTTATTGCTTAGTGCTCGAAGCACTTTTCTTCAGTGCTCGTCACAGCTCTGATATGCATGATGAATCCCGATACAAACCACGTATTGAGTTGAAATTGATGAAAAATAAAATGATACTTAGCACTAAATGATCTGTGGCGATATACACAATATCCTCTTGAAATTTTATGAACTCGACACTACACTCTTAATATTACATTCATTCACTGAAAGTTCTCATATAGTCATATAATCATCACGAGATCGAAGAAAAACATAAAATAATCACCTTCCTCTTTTCTAACAACATAGCTCTATTTCCTCCAGTTTTGTTTGGAGATCGCGCATGCGTCGTTCACAGACATCATGATAGGTACACAGAGTATCTCTCTGCTATTTGATTATGTGGGCTACGAATGAGTCGATTCAAAGGTCTTACGGTGTGTTTTACGTAGTTTCAAGAGTAGGGATTGGTGAAGCTGGCAACATATCTACCTATATTAATAAAAGGCGATCTATGGTTGGTTCAAAACTTCGAAATGCCATATTGTTCAAACGATCGCACCAAATTGGACAATTCTTTTTTTGTTGTGTTCATTATTGTTAGGGCAAGGTTTATATAACAAAATATTCCCAAAAATATCCTACAGAAAAGAAAAAAAAGCCTTCCTTTTTCTTACCACCCATAGAATTATGTGTTACCACCAATCGAGCAATCATAGAGTACTTAAATAGGTTTTGACATTTTGACAAAGGAGGTTAGTTTTCCTTCCACAGAATCGCATGTCAAGTGAATAGTTAAAAGTGCAGTAGGTCTTACCAACGGTATAAGAATATTCCATGGGGATTAATAGTAGTAGAACGAAGTTTAACGGTATTCAATAGAAATGCAATCACGTTGTGAAAATATAAGCCATGAAGTAGTCTGGCAACGGTGCATTTCATTTTCTTGAAGGGTAGGAAATTCAGAAATGGTATAGACTAGAGTATGAATGGCGATGTATACAATTATTGTGTAATTTGCATAGAACTTATAATAACATGGAAGGCTATTATCAGATCCAAAGCGGGTAAAGATCTCAAGTTGGTGGAACAGTGAATTTTCACCGAAATGTAAAGTAAATGTGACGATCAGCATCAATCGTGAGTTGTCCATTTTCATCTTTTCTCTATATTTCTGAAATCTTTCTGATTTATGTTTGGGTAATAAATATATTTGCGGAAATGACTGAATTCAAAATTGCCCATAATAAGTAATTGACATATTATTTTTGTATTTCTGTTTTGTGTGACAGCTCATATCCGTGGACAGATGACATTCGACAGATGACATTTGACAGATGACATTTGACAGATGACATTTGACAGATGACATATGACAGATGACATATGAGAGATGACATTTGACAGATAACGTTTGATAGATGACGTTTGACAGATGACATTTGATAGATGACATTTGACAGATGACATTTGACAGATGACATTTGATAGATGACATTTGACAGATGATATTTGACAGATGACATTTGACAGATGACATTCGACAGATGACAGATGACTTTTGCCAGATGACATTTGACAGAACTTTCATTATGCCTAATTTATCTCCTGCTTGAAAAAATAGCAATGGTAAGTTTATACAACTTAAACGGGGGTTTCGAGAATCAACTCGATTTGACAGTTCAGAAATCTAACCAAGCCGTTGATTTCCGATCACTGGTGATCACGATTTGTGAAATCCACAGTAAGTATAGGCACGGCCTTCTTAAGATAAAGCTATGGTATAGGTATCATTTAGGCGAAACAAAGTTCGCCGGGCCAGCTAGTACATCATAAACCTTCTTATGAAATATTCATAGAATTGAAACAAAAAAGGTTAGGTTAGGTTGATTAATAATAACCACTGATTAATTCATTGAAAGAACGAGAGAGAGAGAGATTCAAATGATTAGATGTTCTGTATCCGTTTTCTCTCGGATGTTTTTGGGGATATCATGAAAAATATGGACAAGTTATTAGTGTTTACAAACTAATCTTCAGAAAAATCGGAGGAACTTATTTCGATAGGAGAAATGAAGCTTTTTAATTGCAGACATAATGGGACAAAACTAATTGTTCTCGTTAAAAAATATCGTGTTCTTATCATTCTTATTCAAATAAGGTTTGTACTTATCATCGCGCGATGATAACAGCTCTGTCAGGGGGCACAATAGACCTTAAGTTCGCAGTGGACTGTAACCCCTTTTTACTATAACTATCTATATATAACTGTAAGGTTTGTACTTGAGTATTCCCTAGATGTCTCAATTCAATTGCAATCGAAAAATATGAACATCGAGAATCGTATCAGGCACGTATTTGGCCCATTTTTTTCAAATAGATATATCTAACAGAGGTGAATTCGAAAAAATGAAAAAAAGGTTGTTTTTGGCATCAAGAATCTACAGTTAAAATATATGTTTTATTCAAAAACTCATCCTGTATATACACGGTGTTCCACCTCAAACCAGCTACCCCATATATTTCTCACCCCATACCGATTGGAAAAATTTCCCGGAACACTTCGAATGATTTTGTTTGGGGGACTTCTTTTGACGTGAATTTTATTCATTTATTTATTTATTCAACGGCTTTAACTAGCAATCCCCTAAGAAGGGGCGCTTCAACCCCTCAAAATTAAATAGAGGAGAGGGTTTTAGTGATACTTCATCTGAAAAGTCTTGGAAGCTTCTCTACAACGTTTTCTCCAAAACCCTCTGAACTTCTTCTAATGAGGACATCTTAAATCCAAAATTTTTTCGACTCAGCCTGAAAATTTGGACGAACTACGCCAAAGAATTTTGAATGAGTGTTGTCAAATAACTCCAATTATGCTGAACCTTGTTAGAGACGGTTTTCAGTCAGTTTGTATTAATGTAGGACAATTTGAAGATTTGATTCAGAAACGCAGATTCAATTTTCTGGGTTTTCGCATGATGAAACAATTAAATTTTCTTGAGGAATGTAATTTTTGTAAGGTTTTTCGAGTATGTGAAAAGGACTAAATGAAAATGGGCTCGTAAATCGTGAAAATAACCAAAATATTCAAGGTGGCTATTTGAGCTGAAAATGGATTTTTCACGAAAACGATTCATCAAAATTACGTTCGTCATAAACCATTGTGAAGAGGCTTCCAAGACCTTCCAAATGAAGTATCACTCGATCCCTTCCTCCTATTCAATTTTGAATAGTTGGAGCGCCCCCTCTCAGGGTGTTGCTCGTTCAAGCCTCAAATGTATGTCAAAAGATGTCCCCCAAACAAATAATTCGACTTGTTTAGAGAAATTTTTTCAATTACTATGGGATAAGAAATAAACGGGGTTACTCGTTTGAGATGGACAACCCTGTATATAATCTACCCAGGTAGGCAGCGATATAAACATTCCGTAGTGCATCTTATATAATACTCGCACAAAAATATACAGGGTTTTTCACGAGGAACCTCACCCATATTTATACGGGAAACTACTGAACATATTTTCATGAAATTCAGCACTTATAAGTATTTCACGATGCTGATGAAATCTAAAATATTTTCAAGGCATGATCACCTCCGGTTTTTCCGGAAATGACGTCAACTTCCGTTTTTCAAATTAGAACACCATTTTTTTATTGCAGAAATAGATTCCCTAGAAAATTTCAAGTTATTTTGATGCAACATTTTTCAGTTTCGGTTGGAAAATTCTCTCTGAGCGGGAAAATTCGAAAAAAAATCGAAAATAGAGCTCCGCTGAAACGAGAATAACTTCGAGGTTTTTGGATGGAAAATTTTCATTTTTGGGATTTTTCAAGATGTAAGATTGATGTATCCACTTTAAAAATCGAAATCGCGATTCATGATACAGGGGGTGAAAAAATCGCTTTCAAAGTTAGGGATGACAAAATCGTGAAAAATCGATTTTTTCAAATCAGAACCCCATTTTTTTATGGCAGATATTGAATCTACGTTAAAAAATAATGTGAGTGTATGCATCACACCCTTGCCCTAAAGTGGATATTAACTCAGAAAATATCCATTTTAGGGCAAGGGTGTGATGCATACAATCACTATATTTTTTAACGTAGATTCAATATCTGCCATAAAAAAATGGGGTTCTAATTTAAAAAAATTGATTTTTCACGATTTTGTCATCCCTAAGTTTGAAAGCGATTTTTTCACCCCCTGTATCATGAATCGCGATTTAGATTTCTGAAGTGGATACATCAATCTTACATCTTGAAAAATCCCAAAAATGAAGATTTTCCATTCAAAAACCTCGAAGTTATTCTTGTTTCAGCGTAGCTCTATTTTCGATTTTTTTTCGAATTTTCCCGCTCAGAGAGAATTTTCCAACCAAAACTGAAAAATGTTACATCAAAATAACTTGAAATTTTCTAAGGAATCTATTTCTGCAATAAAAAAATGGTGTTCTAATTTGAAAAACGGAAGTTGACGTCATTTCCGGAAAAACCGGAGGTGCTCATGCCTTGAAAATATTTTAGATTTCATCAGCATCGTGAAATACTTATAAGTGCTGAATTTCATGAAAAGACGTTCAGTAGTTTCCCGTATAAATATGGGTGAGGTTCCTCGTGAAAGACCCTGTATTGATTAAGTACAGGACTTGCTTACTTTTTCAAGTTAAATTCGTTTTTCCTCGATACTTTTCTTGAAGTAATAAACTTCATAAGAGAACTATTAGAATTGAAGATAACAGGAGTTACTGGAATAGGCTATGAGGTTGAAATTTTCACAACAAAGCAGTATTGCCAGAATAGAAAGCCTCGAAAGTTTTATACGCACAATATGAAAATTAATGTGTTGTAAATTGAGACTTAATAATGAAGATTTCAATAATCCAAGATGTAACCTGGAAATTTATCGTTCACCGTTTCACGATAACAACGAGTTTCGAGATGCGTCTGATAAATATAACTAGGTTTCACCAAAAAAACTTTCAATCGGATTATGCCTTCAATTCTTGAAATATGAGTCATACATATACTTATGAGGTACGATGCAAGAACACTGCCATATGAGTTTTTCATCAAAAAGTAAAATGATGAAACTTTGCAGTTAGTTTATGAATTTCAGCCATTCTGTGGTCTGGTTTTGAAAACCCAGCATCCAGATTATTCTTATGATTTTTGATTCCGTCAAATTTTATTGAGTAAAATTTGAAATAACTCAAAAACGACGCGTTTCATTGAAAAAATCAAGAATACTTTCATTTTTCGAAATAACTGATTCTTTCCGAAAATATGAACCTTTTTTTCTCAAGTGGTTTTATAGTACCTTCGCGTGGATTTGTTAGTCGGCTACGCTGTAACTTTTATACCAGGGGTATAATTGAATGAATTTTGATTGAGGAATATACACTTTGAATAGAGTAAACAATCAACCATGATTCAGTTCATTAGAAATAGCGTCAACGAAGATATGAACAGGAATGTGTTTTTTTTTCATGGAATTTCGACACCCTGTATATTTCAAACGAAGCCGAATTTTGAAAAATGGTATGAGAAAAAAGTGTTTCGGTTGATGAGAGAAATCTACTGTTAGAATATAAGTACTAGTCAAAGACTCAACCTGTATATGTAAAATAGTCTCAAACGATATATTCACATACATATAATAGTTTCATTCTTGAAGAACATCATAAGTGGTTTTCAAGGATTTTGCGTGCCGCCTTTGCTAAGATATTTCATATTGCTATAAGAACCTATCCCTAATGCTGTATATAGAGTTCACAGTATATTTAATAAATCTGGAAAACGATATTGAATTTCACGGCAGGTACACGTTCCAGAGAATATGATATTCGGTTGCTACGTGTACTGAGTTATGAACGTCGATTACTGTGCACGCAGGCAGAAAATCTATTTCAGACTGAAATATTCCCGATGCACATGGAGAAAAATCAGCACTCGATTATCAATACACCTTTTGAATCAAGGATTGAAAGGATTAGCAATAATGTTGGATCCCTTGAGTGAATTCTGTTTTAATCAAAATTCATTTCAGCAGTTTCCTTTCCTGATAGAGCAGGCACAATTATTTCAGTCCGACTGTTCTCTACTTCAAGGTATCTGCAGCAGCTGACTGCAAACATGTTTGTATAAATATTTGAATTCCACATTTTTAGGAATCATATTCTTCATTCTAAATGTTCATATTTCCAGGGTATTATCTATAAGAGTAAGAACAATTCTATGGTACATCTATGTATTATTCATGACGTTGTGCTTTGACATGCTCTGCGCAGCATGGTATTCTCGTTTTGCACGTGTTCATGTAACGATCTCCTGCCATTGCCCATTACTGTACTCAAGTTTATACTTTAGTTCATTGATTAAATATATATTGTTAAACGCTGTGCTGTGTTTTTCTACCCATGATCAGAGGTTATGGGCCCAGACTCTGTATTTTGATCTGAATAGTGAACTGCAAAAGTGTTGAGTAACCTTAAAACAATAAAAAGTTGAGTTTTGATAATGGCGTGCAACGTGACCTCAAGTATCCGTCCATTTGATGGAACAAACTTCGAAAACAGGAGATTCAGACTGGAACGAGTGCTTGGAAGAAATGGAGTTCTATCTACGCTGGAAGAAACGTGTCCGAAAGAAACAGAAAAGGCAGCTGACTTCAAAAGTAAAGATGCAAAAGCACGTGATATTACCTATTGTTCAATGCATTGAAGATTCAGTGCTAGAATTGGTTAGATCCAAAGGTACGGCCAAGGACATGATGGAGACACTGAAAATTACGTATGTACGAAAAAGCTTAACATCAAGAATTTCTATACAGAAACGCCTTAGAAATATGACCTTTGATGGATGCAGTTCCCTGAATAACTATATCATTGAATTTGATAAGGTGGTGTCTGAATTGAAGAATGTAGGAGGTTCCATAGAAAATGAGGAATATGTATCTTACAGTGGCTTTATACAGGAGAGTGGCGACAATAGACGTTCACGTTTTGATTGGTCGGACTGTTTTCGACCACTAATAGCGGACTTTCATTAATTTGTTGTCATGTCATAGTGTATAAAACTCAAAATCGAGTCAAATGTCAAACAGCACGACACTCAAATGTAAACAAATATCTGCCATGTTTGTGCAAAAACGTGTTCTATGACCCTATTGTCGCCACTGTCTTGTATAAAGCCACTGTAATGTATCTCAACTGCTATCCTCGATGCCAAATGAATATCAGTCTGTGATAACGTCGATTGATATTCTACTTCAGACGTTGTAAATGAAGACTTTGTAAAAAGTAAATTATTATCTGAGGAAGAAAGGATGCTTAAATCCAGTGAAGGAAGAGAGGCGAGTGGAAATGCATTTTACACTCAGAGAAAATTTCCAACAGAAACAAAGGCTCTTCAAATAACGGTTCAAAACCAAAAGGCTCCTATGCAACCATTCCATATTCCATCATCATACCATGAAGCCATAAGCACTGATGAAGGGTGGAAGAGTGCTATAGATGCAGAACTGGAGTCGATGGTGGCAAACAAAACATGGGAAATTGTTGATAAGCCTGCAGATGCAGTTTTCATCGACTCGAGGTGGGTGTTTTCGTTCAAATTGATTGACAATTGTTATGTAAAGAAAGCACGTTTAGTCAATTAAAGTAATGGACCAAGTACCAAAATAGCTCGGAAACTAGACACCGTAGCAACTTGGGGTTTTCAGCAATTTTTGTTTCTCGAAAAAGAGAACATGACATGTATACAACTTTTTTTCTATATCTTTTAGTTTAAGAGATGTAGTGCTAAATCATCGAAATCTGACCACCCTGTACATTTATTTTAACTGTAGATTCCTCTCATCGAATGAAACACTTTTTTCATACCATTGCTCAAAATTCGGTTTTTTTCGAAATATACAGAGTGTCGAAAATCCTTTAAAAACTTTTCCAGATTGACGTGAGTTGAGAATTGATAGGATCGGAAGCCAGTGCTGACAGCTACGAAACGAAAAATATAACTGAAAACAGTGCTGTAATGAGTTCATTACAGCACTGTTTTTAGTACTGTAATGAACTCATTACGATACTGAAATAGAGAAACTGAATTATGATATATCTCTATGCACCAAACGCCACCGACGACGTTGCTATGGAAACGAATGTGAATTGACATTTGTCATTTGTATAAAATTATTTGAATATATCAAGTCGAATTTGATCAGCGTGTTAAAATCTCCGTTAAAATGGTAATGGATACATCTGATGATGACCTTCCCTCAGAAATATTAGTAGTATCTCATGAAACCAGTTTGAATTTGCTACCATCAAAGTCAAAGAAGAGATATGAGAAGCAATATTCTGATTTCATTGAATGGTGCAATTCCAAAAAGGTGAAACCGAGAAAAGAGGAAGTGTTTTTAGCATTTTTCATGGAAATGTCTAAAATTTGGAAACCGAACACGTTATGGTCCCGATATTCTATCATAAAGAGTGTTGGTAAAGTGAAACAAAATTTGGATATTGGAAAATTTCATAAACTAACTGCCTTAATTGAAAGACAGAATATTGGATTTCGCCAAAAAATGGCAAACATTTTTAATGAAGAAGACAACAAAATTTATGAGTGAGACATCTGATGAAATTTACCTAATGATCAATTTGGTAACAATTTTCGGATTAGCTGATGCCTGCAGACGAGAGGAACTTTCAAAACTCACAATCGACGGTATAGATGATAAAGGAAACTTGATCATCGTCAATATTAAGGACTCCAAAAATCATTCATCAAGATCCTTTGTTATGTCCCAAGACACCAACCATGGATATTTTCTGAATATATACAGAAAATCTACAAAAATACGTCCAAAGAAAACACCTTATCGCCGATTTTTCATAAAGTACATTAAGGGAAAATGTACAATTCAACCTGTAGGAATTGTTCGTTATGTTATATTTTCATGTATTTATTTATAAGTAGAAATTAAATTTTAGTCTTGATATTGGTATTTTATTTCAACTGCATGTTCATTACAAAATGGCTACTCATACAATGCACAACACTCTTTGATATTTTACATATTATTTTATTTCGAAAAGTCCCTTATAGTATTCATCTTTGACAAAGAAATATTTCACTTCAATGTGTTTGCTTCTCTTCAGTTTCCCTGCTTTAATGAGTTTGATTGTGCTTTGGTTATCTATGTAGAGAGTTGAATTGACTACTTGACAAGTGAGTTCTTTTAAAAGTTCTGTAAGATATTTCAGTTCTTTTGTACATTCACAAGCAGCTATCAGTTCGGCTTCTGTTGTGGACTGAGCAACTACGCTTTGTTGTCTTGAATACCATGCTATTGGACTTCCAAATAGTGTAATAACATATCCTGGAGTGCTTTTTCTTTTTATTTCTCTAGTTGTGTTCTCTTCTCTTGTGATGACATCTCCAGCATGATCTGCATCACAAAATGCAACTAGTTGAAGTGATTCTGAAGAAAAATTGTTTTCATTGTTCCAACTACTGAAGAAAATTCCCGCTGATGTTGTTCCTTTCAAGTAACGTAGTCAATCCTCTTTGGGTTTTCCATCGATCGGCTTTCAAAATTGACAGCAAAACTAAGATCTGGTGTAGTTTTACACGACAGATAAGGTAGGCTTCCAATGGCTTCTTTATAGTTGAAAATAGTCTTTTCAGGTTTTTTACATTTTTCATAATCTTCACTTTTGTAGATGTCTTGATTGATCGGGGTATTCATAGGTTTTGCATCACTCATCTGGAACTTATTTAAAATTTTCATTCCATATTTTTTTGGCATATTTTTATACCTACCAAGGTATGAGTTCGGATTTTTATTTACAGTCATTTCAAATTCACTTCTCAGTTTCTCTTGTGGTTCATTTATCCCTGTTTCATCTTCTCCAATAATAATACCATCATCTACATGTATGGCAAGATACAGCTTTCCGTCTGTTGATTTGAATAAACAGGGGTCTGTTTTCAGTTGAATCATCTGCTATTGTTTCAGGAAATTTCTGAATCTCTTGTTCCACTGACATGGAGCTTGTCTAAGACCATACAGAGATTTTTGTAGAACAAAAATCTTTCCTGGTTCACTAAATCCATCTGGTACCTACTTTCATGTTAATTGGTTCTTCTAATTCACCATATAGGAACGCTGTCTTTATATCAAGCGTCTGTAATCTGTATGTTCCAGTTTCTATTTGCTGCAATAGCAAACAGTAGTCTTAATGTTGTTGTATCAACGATTGGGCTGCAAATATTTTCGTAGTCTATATCTTTCTTGTGTTGAGCACATCATCTGGCAACTAATCTGGCCTTATATTTACCATTTTTTCCACTTCAAATATCCATCCACTGGTAAGCACTCCTTTTTGTTTTACTTCATCTTCATTCACATATGTCCAGGTTTTATTCTTCATGAGGGAGTCTTCTTCTTCCTGTATCGCCTTCTTCCACTGGTCATTTGACATTATTGCTTCATCATAAGTCATGAGAACAACCTCTTCTTCCGTTTTGTTGTCGAAGTCCAGTTCATAATATTTGTATTCAAGTGGTAGTTTTCTTTCGCTTCTAGGTCTCTCTTCCTTTTTTTTTCTTGTGTTCTTTCATCATCTTCTACATTTCTTCTTTCTTCATATTTTTCTTCTTCATCATCTCTTCCATCTTCATATCTATCTTCTCCATCTCTTCTTTCTTTATACCTCTCTTCTTCAACTCTTCTATCATCATATCTTGCTTCTACATATCTTCTATTTTCGTATCTATCTTCTTCATTTTCTGGACATTCATTTTGATATTTCTTTAAGGCTTTCTATTTCAAATAATACTTCTTCGTGCCTCTTATTCTCTTCGTATTGGTCGGTGACCTTTATATCTCTTGCTACATAAATTTTTCTTGTGAATGGGTTCCATACTCATACCCATTTGGGGAATATCCAACAAATATTCCTTTTTCACTTCGGTTATCCAGTTTTTTCAAATATCCTAACTTCTTTGTATACACCACCTGACCAAATTCTCTTAAGTTTGAGAGATTCGGCCACTTCCCATACCATTTCTCCGCTGGTGTAGTGTCAACTGTTGTTGTTGGGCTTCTGTTCAATAAGTATGCCGCAGTCAGCACAGCATATCCCTACATTTTGTTTTTCAATTTTGCTTGTAGCAGCATTGCTCTTATACTCGGTTGAAAAGGGTTAAATTAAGTCTTTCGGCTCTTCCATTCAACTCGGGTGAGTGTGGAATTGTGTAGTCAAGTTGGATTCCTTTTTCTCTGCACCATTGTTTGAAGTTATTGCTTGAGTACTCTCCTTCATTGTCGAGTCTTAACTTTGATGTTTTAAGATTGAAGTAAGCTTCAGATTCACAAATATATTCTTTAAGATATTCTTCAGCTCCATTCTTTGTATGTAGTAGATAAACTTTAAGGAAGTGTGTATAATCATCCAGACACATCATTATATATTCTTCACCATCATGTGTTGGAGGTGATATTTTCCCACATATGTCTGTATGCACTATTTCCAATGGTCTTCTGGCCCTTGTTCTTTCAGAATTGAAGAGTTTTCTTGTTAGTTTTCCTTTGATACATGAATCACAAAACTCTTCATTGCATTTTTCTATTGAATCATTAACTCCATCATAAAGTTCAGGAAGTTTTCTCAGATCTTGAAAATAATTGAAGTTTATTACGCCATTCTAGGGTTTTTTGTTTTTCTATTAAAATAGCTTCTTCATCCATATTCAGATCCACAATGTATAGACCATTTCTTTGCTTCTTTCCTACGAGCAAAACATCTTCCTCATCATATGTCACATTACCATGTACAAATTTAACTTGTTTGTTATCAAAGACTGCTATTCCACCTTTGTTTGTCACCATATTTATTGATGAAAGATTTCTGGATAATTCTGGGGTATATGATACATCTGTAAGAGTAATGATGTCACCTTTCACTTTTCCAGTTGATTTTGTCAGTAGATTTGCTCCCCTCTCTGCACATCCAATTTTTACATCATCTTGGTAACTTGGTTGATGTCTGAAAGTAGGTTCTTCATATGTAAAATGGCCTGTTGATCCACTGTCTACCACAAATGTTGTGTCTAGTTCATAATTTTATGTTTCATATGAATCCATGAAGTAGCTCACATTGTTATTTTGTCTTCTGAAATTATATTCTTGATCTTTCTTATTATACATACACTTATCTTCAGGATGATTATCTTTCTTGCAGTAGGTACTCACATGTTGAAAATGTCTTACCATTCATGAGTGCCCCTGGCTCAGTGGTAGAGCGGTGGAATTCGGACCCAAAGGTCCGAAGTTCAATTCCGAGCTAGGAAAGAAATTTTCTAGTCTCGGTAGGGGCCACCACTCTCACTATTGGGTCAAAAAAATAGCAGTGGTGTAAGGACACGGTTACAAATCCTACACAGAACACAACTGCTTACTCCGAACTCGGCACAAGTAACAAGCTTCAAAGCTTGTAATTTCAGAGGGGTCTCCACAGGAGACCTAGGACTAATCAGGATAAACAATATTTCATTCCCGCAATTAAATTCTGTGTGTCCATTCTTGTTACATTTATTGCAATGTTTGAAACCTCGTTGACTGCCAGATTGTGTTTTCTCTTGGTTGGGATTATTTCTGGTTCCCTTATGGCTTATTGCCATGCTTATTTGGGTTTGATCTGCACTCGTTCATCTTATGGCCAGTTTTTCCACAAGAGTTACATGTACCCTTGAATTTCTGGGTTTTGAATGCTACTCTTATATCATGATTCTGTTTAATTTTTTCTTCTGCTTTAAGTAATCTTGAACGAAGGTTATCTCTTTTGCAGGTGTCGAGTCCCATGCCACACCAAAATGATTATATTTTTCTGGTAGTGTTAGCAATATATTAGTTATCAACATTTCGTTTGTCCATTGTGTGACCCACATTATTCAATTTAAAGCTGAGTGTTTCAAGTCGTGCGATATTTCCCAGTATATCTATATTCTTATCATAATCTAAACTGAGAAATTCTGCCAACAATTGATTTTGGATTGATCTCTATCTCTTTTGTATACTTTGCTTATAGCCTCGTACATTTCTGCTGATATTCGAGCAGTCAACACATGAGCTTTTACATTCTGATCAATAGTTCTCAAAATGATATGTTTAGCCAATGCATCCTGCGCTTTCCACAACGCGATTTCTCTTTTTTCATTTTTTTCTGGTATTTTTACAGATCCTTCAACAATTTCTTTAAGATTCTTAGCTTCAAATAGGATATTAATTTCGTATTCCCAAAGGGCAAAGGATTCAGTGCCTGAGAGCTTCCTTAGAGACTCAATTTCCTCCTTGTTTGACATATCGGATATTGGACAATTTTATATAAATATACCTTTGTTTCAATTGCCTTTCGTTTTTATATTTTCACTCCACTGGTGATCTGGGCCCATAACCTGTTGGTTATGTTATATTTTCATGTATTTATTTATAAGTAGAAATTAAATTTTAGTCTTGATATTGGTATTTTATTTCAACTGCATGTTCATTACAAAATGGCTACTCATTCAATACACAACACTCTTTGATATTTTTACATATTATTTTATTTCTATAGATGCATAGAATTCTATGCATCTATTTTCTTCTATAAGATTCCACCATAGAAGAATGTTAATAACACTTTGTTACCCTTGTAGGCAACCAACAATATAGATAAATGTTTGATTGATGGTCTAAATACGAAATCACCATACTGAGTTTATATCAAATTAAATTAGAACAAATTTAATATTCAACAGGAATTAATACAATAGAAAATATCGTCCTAAATTTCAGCTTACTCAAAGACTAGAAAATCCGCAATTATACACAGGTCACAGTTTTAGACGCTCTTCTGATACTTTTCTAGCCAATTGTGGAGAAGGTAGAACAATAAACATACAGTCGAACTTCGATAAGTCGAACTTCGATCAATCGACTTTTCGATAACTCGAATCAAATTGGTTGGCAATAGCGCCAAGATTGAAAATCAGTGTAAATTTTATTCGATAAGTCGAACTTCTATAACTCGAATATCTTGATACCTCGAACGAAATATATGGCGGCACATCGATAACTCGAGTTTTTTTGGAGGAATCCATCGTTTACGTGTGATTTTAACGAATCGTTTCATAACTTAAGCCCAAGCCGTGAACTCATTTCAGTTCTCAAGTTGTTAATTGTGAGGTTTCACGACAATATCGCTAAAAATATGTCGTCAAAACGTAGGTACTTTGAAACTTTATCTCTTGATGAAAAACATAGACTTTGAAAGAAAGTGGTGCATGAAAGAAAGATGTAGCTTCAAAGTATGGCGTCCCAGCCAACAATGTATGTACTATTTGAAAAAAAAGAATAATTATTTGTCCATTATCATTGTTTAATGGGTAGGAAAAGCCTAACATTCCTTGATGAGGCGCAAGCCGAGACTTAGCAACACATAGTCCAGGACTGTGGCTTTTCCAACGAGGTAAACATATTTTTTTCCGCAAATCATTTGAAATTCGGCAGAATTCAATCAGTTTTGAGAAAATCGCGAATTATTTCATTCATAAATGAATGGAGCTCTGAAATTCGAAATGAAATCGGTTGCAGTACAATGGAAACGTACAAATGTTGAATTGTCAAACTTGAGGAATATTAATTTAAGTGTTGGAGCTTTCGAAGAAAAAACATTGTGAAATGATAAGTGATGATGAATTTTCCATTTCTGGGACTCCTTCAAAGCTGGTTGAAGCAGTGAATACTGCTCCATTAGTATTATTGCCAAAGAAATCAAGAGAAAAGTTGGAATATGCATATGTAGAACACTGGCAATTGTAAGGAAATATAATTTCCCTACAGTAAGGGAATGAATATTTCCTAACAGTTGGGAAATCTTGTCTTTTTCTATAAGAAATGTCAAAATTTCCATGCGATTTGCGGAAAATGTGTTTTTTCAATAACTCGAAGTCTTGATAACTCGATTTTTTTTCTGGCAGATCATGATTCGAGTTATCGAAGTTCGACTGTAACTAATAACTAATGAATATATTTATAATAGGTAGGTATATGATTTTGATTGCGAGCACTACAAAAAAAACCAAATGTACTTAGATTCCTTATTAAAAATCATTTTTGTGTGCTGTTAGTTTCGTTTTCTTTTCAATTAATGAAGAATTTTTGAATATTTCAGTTCAGATTTATTTGATACGCTTGTAGTCTCTATGCACCGAACGTCAACGATTAGAGTACTATGTTAACGACATGTAGAATTACGTTTGTTATTCATGCGTATTATGAATTAATATAATTAAATTTAATCTGTGTGTTGAAATCAAATTGATATCGTACAAGTGCTTGTAGAAAAAATATTGTTCCTAACTCGAGCGGAAAGTGTCTTTCCCGCACTCAACTGTTTACCCGAACGACGCGAAGCGGCAGTTTTGTGAGGGAAAATATTACTTTCCGCACTTGTGAGGAAAATAACTATTTCATAACACCGCACTGAAAACCTATCATAACATGTCGATTCAGAACATCGAAAATTACCCTTTTCCGTGCGGCCGCACCGCAAAAAGTTTTACGGTGCGCTGATGCATCCTAATATCCTATGCTCAGACATAGATGCATAGAAATACCTGGTGGTGGCACTGATTAGATTTTGTTTAAGACTTTCTTGTCGATTGATCATCTGATATTTTGTGCGGCTTTCCATTTCTCCCAAGAGATGTCGCGCTTTTCTTCCATAACCACAATCTTATGACATTCGAAATCAATGTTTTGCTGGAATTCATGACACAATGAAGAAAACATCTGTCATCTCTCTAAAAACATAACATAACCTGTCATACAAAAAATGGCGCCACGACCGCAAAATATTGCGGAACTTGACCAAAATCTGAAATCTAGGATGCCGTTTTGATCTACAAATTTTGGTCACGATTTATGCTCAGACACAGAGCAACGATTGCGTGACAGTAGATGTCAGTGTTTTGAATAATTATTGTTTCACAATACCGAAATGCTTTCTGCTGAAAATTTTTCCCGTGTTATTGTTTTCAGTGAGGTGTAATGAAAAATATCGTTCATTACACGTCCAGAAAGGCTATTTCCGTGCTTGCACGAGTTCCCGTGTGAGGCGGTGCCGAACACGCGCGCACGTACGGAAAAAGCTTACTTTCTGGACTATATACAGGGTGTCCCACTAGTGCCGCAGCGGACGATATACGCGTAACGGTCTGAGATTAGCAAAATGTTTTGATGCAGACTTGATCTACTACAAGAAGAGCACAACCTAAAAATATTTTTGAATATATCGGGTGGCCCATAAAAGAGGAATAGCGGGTGACTTTGTTTTTTCAAATGGGACACCCTATATTCAATAGTGTTTTTCAATTCTCTGAAACTTCCTGCATACTTTCGTATACTTTTCACATATTTTTATTCGATAGTTTTCGAAATATTGGCCTTTTTGACAAAAAAATTGTACTTGTAGAGGCTATGTTATCCAATTATATTTCACGAACCCTTGCACATACCGATAACAGTTTTATATGGATTGAAAGACAAGACTTCAAAGTATCCTTCCCAGGTATAATAAAGCATTTTCAGCATACAGAGTGTCCACAAAAATATTATCAACATAACGAATTTCAAATCGATTTTTCTCCCTTTTTTCAAATGCAATGCATATAATTTTTTTTCATCATTGTAATCACCATTCATTTTACTTCATTTTTTGTCAAATACATGATATGCATATCTCCAACGGAATAGGATTTTTGAGCGCTATTTCGAAATGTTTCCCTAAAATTCACATATACCTTCGAATTCAAATAGTAGATTTGGCTTTTCTGTGGTTATTGGGAACTGTCAAATTATTCCCCTCAGAATTAGCATCATTGAAGCTTCAATTCATATTATAGTGAAATGAGGAACTATAGTCTGTTCAAATATAAGAGAATGTAAACAAACAAACCAAATTGGTTTGTTTTGCGCATTACTAACATCTTATTCGTCGAACGGTCTTCTCTACAATTCTCTTCACGCCCCCAAAAGACTGCCAGGATCGTACTTGAAGCTTAGAACGAAATGTCGATAGTAGGTACAGGATCTGAAGGTGACATATTGGGTGTATTAGTGTGAACTATCCTCGATCCGACCCTGAAGCCCTGAAAGCAAGTCTCTACCTGAAGGAAGCCCATCCTTCATCTGCGCGACTTTGTTTATGTCGTAGTCGCTTATATTTGAACAGAGTATAGAAGGTTTTGATGTATATACTCAAAAATGTGATGAAATCAGTTACTGAAGACAAAAACTTGCTTTCTGTACCCATTTTTCAAAATACATTTTTGATAATTTTCTATGTTTCTACTTGGAACGTCGAATCTTTCAAAAATTTCAAACAAGCTTTGAGCTTGCGAGCTTGAAGATCTGCTTGCGTGTCTGTGAAACTTATGAATATCATTTTTTCGAAGAAAGTTGTATAAGGATAAGAGCGGGCACTTTTTTGTAGCCTGAAGTTTCGAAACTCGTTTTATTGAAGCATTCATAACTTGTAAATTCAAACTCATTGGTATTTTTTGAATTTTTATATCATTGTGTGATTATTCATCCAATCCGTAAAAACTATGATGATTTGAATTGAAGCTGCAATGATGTTAATTTTGAATAGAATAATTTGACAGTTCCCAATAACCACAGAAAAGCCAAATCTGCTCTTTGAATTCGAAAGTATATTTGAATTTGGAGGAAACACTCTAAAAAATCCTATTCCGTTAGAGATATGCATATCATGTATTTGACAAAAAATGAAGTATAATGGATGGTGATTACAATGATGAAAAAAAAATTATTTGCATTGCATTTGAAAAAATGACGAAAAATCGATTTGAAATTCGTCATGTTGGTAGTCTTTTTGTGGACACTCTGTATGCTGGAGCTGCTTTATTATGGCTGGGTGTGATACTTTGAAGTCTTGTCTTTCAATCCATATGAAACTGTTATTGGTATGTGCAAGGGTTCGTGAAATATAATTGTATAACATAGCCTCTACAAGTATCATTTTTTTGTCAAAATGGCCAATATTTCGAAAACAATCGAATAAAAATATGTGAAAAGTATATTGATGCATGCAGGAAGTTTCAGAGAATTGAAAAAGTCTATTGAATGTAGGGTGTCCCATTTGAAAAAACAAAGTCACCCGCTATTCCTCTTTTGTGGGCCACCCTATGTATTCGAAAATATTTTTAGGTTGTGCTCTTCTTGTAGTATATCAAGTCTGCATCAAAAAATTTTGCAAAACGCAGTCCGTTACGCGTATATCGTCCGCTGCGGCACTAGTGGGACACCCTGTATAATGGGAGGAAATAAATGCGTTTCCATATCATGGATCCTTTCAATCGCTAACCTCCATTCTTCAAGTTCTGTCATCAATATGTCACGAAACATCACAATCGAAACGAACCAACGACTGGAAAACTATGGCTAAAAATCCTAAAGCTTGTCGAATAAAATGTGTATCGAAGGCCATGGACGAAGCGTACAGCAGACTGCTCCAATCAGACTCCAAATCCCTATTGAAAAAATATCTAACGCAAGAAATATACAACGAACTAAAAGAGAAGCAAACTCCAACATTCGGGTCAACACTCCTGGATTGCATCCAATCAGGTCTAATGAATTTAGATTCCGGAGTCGGCATCTACTCCCCAGATCCCGAGGCTTATTCAGTTTTTGCACTTCTTTTCGACGCAATTATTGAGGATTACCATTTGGGATTTTCTCCGACTCAGGCTCATCCGCCGTTAGAATGGGGCGAACTCACCACTTTCCAAAATTTGGACCCTGAAAATAAGCATATCATTTCCACGAGAGTAAGATGCGGAAGATCTATAGAGGGGTACCCTTTCAATCCTTGCATGACGAAGGAACATTATGAGGAAATAGAGCAGAAGATGACGAATGTATTCCAGGGTCTGACCGGAGAACTCAGCGGAACATACCGTCCTCTCACAAAAATGATTAAATGCGAGCAAGAGCGACTGATCGACGATCATTATTTATTCAAAGAAGGGGACAGATTCCTGAAAGCAGCAAACGCTTGTCGCTTCTGGCCAGTGGGAAGAGGAATCTTTTTGAATAAGGATAAAACGTTTCTCACTTGGGTGAACGAAGAGGACCATCTCCGCATAATATCAATGGAACCTGGAGGCAATCTAGGCAACGTTTATCGTAGGATGATAGAGGGAGTGACTGCGATCCAACAGCAAGTGAATTTTTCGAGAAATGACAGGTTTGGATTTCTAACCTTCTGTCCGACTAATTTGGGAACTACCATCAGGGCATCCGTTCATATCAAGGTGCCGAAATTATCTTCAAACAAAGAGAAAATGAATTCTGTCGCTGAAGCGCATCATCTTCAAGTCAGAGGTACACGAGGAGAACATACTGAGTCAGAAGATGGAGTTTATGATATTTCGAATAAAAGAAGGCTAGGTTTAACTGAGTTCGAGGCGTTGAAAGAAATGCAAGAGGGAATTCTCGAAATCATAAAAATTGAGGAATCTTTGTGAGTGAATATTTCAAATGGCGGACCCAACGATTTTGCTCGAGTCTGTTGATGAATAATTTAACTAAGTTTCATGTTAATTGTATAGGTACGCAAGAAATAGAAATTTTTATAAAAACTTATGTATGAATGAAAAGTTCGTATCGAATTCAATTATGTCCGTTCGTCCTTCCGACAATAATCACGATGAAATTCGAATGAAAGGGCCTCTAGAGTCAATTCTCTTTGTACGCTCCAGATAAATTTCTCAATAAGCAAACTCGGTAGAATGGTTTTAGATTTATTTATTCATGAAATTTCAAAAGCTACTCATCGAATCTTGTTGGTATTTGGTTTTAATCTACAGAGTGTTTCGAAAAAAGATGACCCCGTCTCTAGGATGAGTTGAAAACTAAAAAATAAACACCAGGGCGTTGAAGAAACAGAATGAAACGTTACAAGAAAGGAAAGCCTTCAATCCCAATCTCTAACATGTATTCGTTTTATCGATGAGGTCTTAATAACGCGACGAAAAAAATTTCAATTTATATAATCAATAATGCATACTTCAACCTCAAAAAAGGTTATGATTGATACTACTTGAAACGAACCGTGTATCTAGGGCCCTCTTCAAGATATAAAAAAAATCCATTGGTTATTCAGATCCCAAAATATATTCGCATAAAATGTCATTACAATGTTACCAGTAGTTTCGGAAAAATCGTGAAAATGTGTATTATTTCTTCTGTATTGAATACAGATGGCGTACGAAATTTTTTTACGAAGCAAACCTCAATTATTTTTCTGTTTTCTTCCTATCCTGTATAAAATAACGATTTTCGAGTGTTGCTATAAACATTTTTGTGAAAATAATGTGAAACATATCGAAAAAAAAAACTTCAAAATATCTTATCGTTCTATTCGGACTACAGGGTGTCCCACGGTCGAGTGCCTATTAGACGTTTCTGGAGAACTGGACATATTTGAAATCCGAAAATTGGGATTATGATATTGTTGGAAATTCTCTACAGACCTAAAATATTTTCGGAGCCTGAGCACTTCCGGTTATAAAAAAATATTTCTTTCAATATTTTAATTTCTGATATGATTGAGTATTCAATGCTGAATACTGTTGAAATCATTGTATTCATCCGAATAGTTTTCAAAATATCGCGAAAAAACCTGGAAAAATGTCAAATATTTATAGTCAGTGTTATGTCCATTATTCTCATTCTGAACATTCCGAGTGTAAGCCGTTATCACAACGTCAAAGTAGAAGAATGTGAAAAGGTCATGCATCTTTTGAATTTCATAAATATCATCACAGGGTGTTTCAAATTTTGGGTCGAAAACTGTGATCGAAAATTGGCCATAACTTCTGTTTTTCAAATTAGAACCCTATTTTTTTATGATTGCGTTGGATTCTGCGGAGAAAAATAGTGATAGCACCAGTGGCGGCTGGTGATAATTTTGTTCAGGGGGGCGTTGATTCAAGATAAAAAAGGACGGATTTACGGGGGGGGCAATTGGGGATATACCCCCTATGAGAATCGAAAGCCTCGTGTTGAAAAAAATGCGTTTCATAGTTTATTTGAAGTGATTAAATGTTGTGCACCGAATTTAATGGAAAAATAGCTATATCCCCTCTTGAAAAAAGTATATAGATTTTGAATAGGTACTTAGGTACTTAACAATATTCTATTTCTGAAAATAAAAGTCAATCCTTTGAGTTTTGTCGCAATTTATCTGCGTTAACCTTTTCGTTGAATTCAGGAATGGCTTTAACTAAATTTTGTTCGATGGACAACATTGCGAGCGCCGTCAGTCTTTCTTCCGACATCGTATTTAGAAACGACTTGATCAATTTCAAAGTATTGGCATCAAAACAAAACTTTATATATTCCACAAAACGTTGAATCCAAACCGTACGACACTATCAAATTCAAAGTACCTAAGATAACGGTCAAGTTCCCGTTTTCTTGTGTTATTTCTGGCCGCGAGTAAAATATCGATAATTCCAAATTCAGGGCTTATGAACCATATGAATTGCATTGCAGAAAATATCACCATAGAGATGATGTTTAAAAGCAAAACAATCCTAAATCTGAAATATAATAATGTCGCCGATTTCTCTCGCAAACTCAAATAAATTAAGTAGAATTTCGTTAGAAAACACCCCCTCATTGTCAGTCCTTAAATCCTCAAAGCGAATTTACCACACGGAACAATTGGCACCTTCAAAATCTCTTCATTAGACTCCATTTATTCCTTCGAAGGGCTCATCTTTCTACGCCCGAAACACAGCGCAACGGCTCGAATGGTCACTGAGAACCGCGCGTGGTTCTCACTGGAGACGCGTCCCGTTGCCATGGCAACCTGCTATATCGCTCGGGCGTTCGAGATTCAGCCCAGCACCGCAGACCAGCATATTCCTATTACGTTCGTCTTTGGCTTTACGCTCTCTGAAATACGGGGGTCGCTACGGCTAGGTAAAAATTTTTGAAATTTAATTATATCCTGTTCGAGGAGAAAACCACGAATAGGTAATATAGAAATTGATTGTTTTTCTATTTTCGTCATTTTTCTAGGGAGGGCGGCGCCCCGCCGCCCTCCCTCACCAGCCGCCACTGGATAGCACCCTCAGATGTTCTTGCTTCTAAATTCAGTAATTGCCGAGATATTTGAGCTTTTCTGGATTTATGTTGTACTTAGAGTCAATTTCATCGAATCTCTTCAGATTCGATGAATATTCTCATAAAACCATAGTAACAACTAATAATTGGACCTGTCACCTGTGAATTATTAATGGGATCATTTATCTTCTATGGTCACAGAATATTCTCATGCCAACAGATTCTATGACTATTCTTATGAAACCATAGTAACCATTGAAGTAAAATCGAGAAGTAAGGATAAGGCCTAAAATGAGAGCTGTCACTTGTGAATTATTAATGGAATAATTTATCTTCTTTGGTCACAGAATATTCTCATGCAAAAGATAAGATGAACTTGACTCTACGTATAACATGAATTCAGAAAAGCTCAAATATCTCGGAAATTACTGAATTTAGGAGCAAGAGCATCTGAGAATGCTATCATTATTTTTCTTCGCAGAATCTAACGCAATAATAAAAAAATAGGGTTCTAATTTGAAAAACAGAAGTTATGGCCAATTTTCGATCACTGTTTTCGACACAAAATTTGAAACACCCTGTGATGGTATTTATGAAATTCAAAAGATGCATGACCTTTACACATTCTTCTACTTTGACGTTGTGAGAACGGTTTACACTCTGGATTTTCAGAATAAGAATAATGAACATAACACTGACGATGAATATTTGACATTTTTTCAGTTTTTTTTTCGATATTTTGAAAACTATTTGAATGAATACAATGGTTTCAACAGAAATGTATTCAGAATTGAATACTCAATCATATCAGAAACGAAAATATTGAAAAAAATATTTTTTGAACAAATTTATTTCCACTTCCGGTATAACCGGAAGCGCTCAAGCTCCAAAAATATTTTTGGTCTGTAGAGAATTTCCAACAATATCATAATCCTAATTTTCGGATTTCAAATATGTCCAGTTCTCCAGAAACGTCTAATAGGCACTCGACCGTGGGACACCCTGTATACTTAAAGCATTGACATGGGGTCAGGATATTTTGGGCGGTCGTTAATTATACAGTGTGTTCCATCTCATACGAGCCACCCCGTATATTTCTTATCCCATAGTGATTGAAAAAATTTTCCGAAACACAGCGAATGATCTTGTTTGGGGGACATATTTTGACGTTTATTTGAGAATTGAACGAGCAACCTCATACGAGGGGCCCTTCAAACCCTAAAAATTGAATATATATATTTCGTATGAGAAGCACACATAAAAAGGGACAATGTATATAAATAATAAATGAATAAATGAATAAATTTGCAATATGTATATCTACATCTAAACGCGAATATCCAGGCCTTCAACCCAGTCCACTGCCTCCGGGGAAGCGGAGAAAACCTCATGGATACCACCAGGAAGGGATCTTAATTAAATTGAATAGGGTACAGGGGTTGAATGTTACTTTATTCGAAAGGACTCGGAAGCCTCTTTACAACGGTATTTTGAAAACATCATTTTGAGGGAATGTTTTCGCTAAAAATCAATTTTTTAGCTCAGATGAGCCACTTTTGATATTTGGGTTTTTTTTGAAATGCACAAGCCCATTTTGCTAAGCCCTAATCCCCATGAAATACATGAGGATTTGTATCGCCCTCAAATATACAGGTATTCTGGTAAACCTCTCCATTGAGGACCTGTTTTAAAGCAGGCACGTTCAACCGGCGTTGACTCAAACCAGGGTTGGAACTGGAAGTCAACCCTCTGTTGAAAAAGTCCGGTAATCATAAATCAGTAAAATCATTCGAAAAATTACGAAATTAAAACGGATATAGGGGCTGTTTGGGTGGCAGTCAATAATTACAATTGCGTACTCTTTTTTCTTTTTATCTCAAGCTTTCGGACAGTTTTTGTCCTTCATCAGGAGCAGCTATAATTTAAAAACTATCAATTAAACACACGAACATTGTTACAGAGCAAGGAGCACTTACAATTTGAGGTTATTTCGTACAAGGTTCTTATGATTTTGTAGGATACAGGTAACGCAAACAATAATCAGAATCGTATCCTACAAAATCATAAGAACCTTGTACAAAATAACCTCAAATTGTAAGTGCTCCTTGCTCTGTAACAATGTTCGTATGTTTAATTGATAGTTTTTAAATTATAGCTGCTCCTGATGAAGGACAAAAACTGTCCGAAAGCTTGAGATAAAAAGAAAAAAGAGTACGCAATTGTAATCATTGACTGCCACCCAAATAGCCCCTATATCCGAATAGACCAGATCAGTCGACTAAATACCTATATAGAAATTAAAACGACGAGGAGAATATGAAATCTCAGACAACAAAGGTCGACTGTTTCGCAGTTGAATTCGTTCACAATTGGAATAGAAGAAAGGATAAATCCACTAACTACGCTTGGAGTGAGAGTTAATTTCTCTCAAGTTCATAATAATTATATTCAGTTACCTTTCATGCTTGGTTTTCCCTTACGTGAACTCAACACCCTCGAAAGAAATTAACAGAACAGTCTGCAAAGATAATCCGAAGTTTGAGGCCGCCTTGCAACAGTTGTAGGCTCATGTACTGTATTATTTGAATTTTACAGGGTGTATTTTAAGGTGAGGCCTTCCTGTTGTTTGATGGTAGAACTCATCAAAATGAGTGATTGTACCGAAAATGTTTATTGTCTTCTCATCTGACAAATTTGCTAAAAATTTGAGTGCGTAGATCATTTTGCCATATGTCGCTTTTTTATAGATTTTTCGAATCGAACATTTCATATAATCGAATACTAGTTATTTGGGTAGTTATGCAAATACGAAAAGAAAGGAATGTCGTGCATCGCGTCACCGGTCTTTTTTGTTGATACAAGAAAAACTAATCGGGGTGCAGCGTTGCCAAGTGACAACTGAATAACTCAAACTAAACAAATCACAAATTTAAGAAATTTTCGGTAAAATGACTTATTTTGATGAGTTCTATCACTTGTCAAAAGAAAAGGCCCACCCACTTTTATAAAATATCGCAGTTTGCCATGAAATTTTGACACATTTCACCGCGTCTATTTTGAAAATGTTAGGTTATGGTCATTGCACTGTCAGATACGCCCACAACGTTGTCGTTTCTGCTAAAAAATCGTAGTAATTACGTATTTATCAAAATGTTCATTTACTTGGGGAAGTTAATGAATTTGAGAAAATATTATGTTAATTCAGAAGACATTTAAATACATTTTTGCACAACCTGAAATACTCCAGCATGAAAATGTAGTAGTTCTACGAAACCTGCGCCACAGTTAATTCTTCGAAGAACTATCTCCATTTACAAAGTCGAAAAAAGAGTAAATATAAAGTAGACCTGGCAATGTCGCTTAATTTTCACATGTGCCAAACTGCGTCTGTTCTAGGGGAAAAAACTTGATAAACCTAAATCATGGCCAACCGCGATACTTTATAAAAGTGAATGGAGTATACCTATAGATTGATTGTTGCTTTGGAATGCGCATGCGCGTTTGTACATATGACGAGTTTTAAATGAAGAGCAGTCTTAGATGATTTGCGGAATAACGAGTATCTGTAGAATACCTTCCCAAATAGTGTTTACCAAAACTATAATTACCTAAGATCGAAAATATTACATTTACAGAGTCTCATATATTTTGAAATCTGAAAATTGGGATTATGATATTGTTCCAAATTCTCTACAAGCTCAAATATTATTGGAGCCTGAGCACTTCCGGTTAACAAGGGACGAAGAAAAATGTTTTCTTCAATTCTTTCGTTTTGCATATTGATATGATTCTACTGATGTGGCGACTCATTGCCACGCGTGTAGAAATCTGCTTACGCCTTTCACACGCCGCCTGCGCCTCAGCACATGTTCGGCAGAGGGCACCTTCCCCTAAGCAGCCCGGCTACTTCGGAACAATTTCCTTTATAGACCATGTCTTATACCCGGTACCCTCGCTCGCTTCGAGCAGGGCAGCTGTAACACCTACGTCATTGGAAGGCCTCGCTTACATTAGCCAATCTGATGAGTCCATCGTAAGCGAGGCTGGGACGAAGCGTAGGCCCATCCCGATTCATATAATTGGTAGCAACTCGCTATACTGATATCTCCTAGGTCTCCCGAGAACACCCCTCAGAAACTACAAGCTTCTGAGCTTGTAGCTTGTTCGAGTGAAGAGAATCAGTTGTGTTTGTGTAAGCTTTGTTACTGTGTCCTTACGCCACCTTAGGCACAGCACTGTTAATTTTCCACCCAACAGTGAAATGGTGGCTCACTATCGTCGACCAGAAAATGTGTTTCCTAGCCCCGGCATTGAACTCGGACTTTCTAGGTCCTAGGAATTCGCCTTGAGCACTAGGCTAGGGGCAATCAGGATTGAGTATTCAATGCTCAATACATTTCTGTTGGAACCAGTGTATTCATTCAAATAGTTTTCAAAATATCGAAAAAACCAGAAAAAGGTCAAATATTCAAAGTCAGTATTATGTTCAATTTTCTTATTCTCAACATCCCGAGTGTAAACCGTTCTCATAACGTCAAAGTTGAAGGATGTGAAAAGGTCATGCTTCGTTTGAATTTCATGAATATCATCATAGGGTGTTTCAAAATTTGAGTCGAAAACCGAGATCGAAAATTGGCCATAACTTAGGAGTTGAGTTATCATCCATATGATATGAAATACAGGGTGTTTGGAGGGTGAGTAGCCATAGGTTAATGGTGGATAGGTGATGCTCTTGGCTACTTTTTGCGCCTCATAAAATAACATTTCGCCCAAAGTTCAAAGTGTTATAATTTTTTGCCATTTTTCTAAAAAATTCCCATTTTTCTCATTAAAATCTTGAATTTTTTTAAATGTTATGCTCGAGGTGAGTATGAAATGATTCATTTTTTAGTCTGGTCTTGTCTTATTCAGATTGAATCATTCTACCTGCTCAATGGAATAGTTTTGTTGTCACCCTTTTAAGGCACCCTTGAAGACAAAACGGTTTTTTGTTGAGTTATCTGATTATTAATGATTTTATTTATTTATTTATTTATTTAACCTTGTACAAGGGTTGAGGTTGATCCTATAAACCCAAAATAAAAATAAACATTAAAATGGACAACAGTAGGATTAAGAATAAAAACCAACATGAGAATCTCGAATTAAAGAACAAAAACAATTTCAATGCGACCTCCATTCGTCCAGTCTATTCTTGAAGGTGTTGACTGAAGTGGACTCCACAACAGCATCTGGCAGCCGATTCCAAGCGTTGAAAACCCTGTTTGGTAGATACATTTGACGAGGCGATGTTTTGAATGGTTCTCTCGACAACTTCAAGCGATGGCCACGCAAGCTATTGGTATTTAGCTGGAAAACATTTTTCATTTCATCACCAAAATGGCCGTTCATCGCACGAAATGTAAAAATAAGGTCACCTCTTGATCGACGCTCGGCAAAGCTGGGTATGTCGAAAATAGTCAGACGTTCCTCATAGGATGGGCGGATGTGTGAGTACGGCATACGTGTGACCCAGCGTTGTACAGATTCCAGAAGATTTTCATCGAATTTAGTCGAGGGCCACCATACCTGTCCAGCATACTCCAATATCGGTCGGATGTATGTCTTATAAAGAAACGCCCATGTTGACACATCGGAGGACTTGAATGTTTTGCCAAGGAGGTAAGTTACCTGTTTTGCCCTCGCCGTGATCGCCCCCACATGAACGGACCATCCCAGATCCGAACAGACAGTGACTCCCAAATCGGCATGGTGAGTTACGGGGGCCAGTCGATGGCCATCGATAGAGTAGGATAGCTTGGGGTTATTCTTTCCTATGTGAAGAACACAACACTTTTCGATATTTAAAGGAAGCATCCAAGTGTGACACCATTCAAAGAGGACATCCAGATCATCCTGGAGGGTGCGACCATGAAGAAGGGGCAGATTGAATAATTTGGTGTCGTCAGCAAACGAGTACATGCGGGACCTGATAAGAGGGGGTAAATCGGAGGTATAAAGTAGGAAAAGAATTGGCCCAAGAACAGATCCCTGGGGGACACCAGATGTAACAATTCCCTCCTCAGAGTAGGCATCACTGACTCTGACGCGATATCTGCGGTTGGTTAAAAAGGCCTTAATCCAACCCAAAAGTCCACCTCTTATTCCCGGATGTTCCAACTTAGCAAGAAGGCGCCGATGAGGTACTCGATCGAATGCTTTAGAGAAGTCGAGGTAAATCACATCGACAGGAGATCCGGAGTCTAATGCTCTTGTCCAGTCACCAATAGAAGATAATGAATTTGTTGTGGTTGAGCGGTTGGGACGAAAGCCGTGCTGGGAATCCGGAATCAATCTCATCTCAGAACAGAACTGTATAGCAGACAGTCACACACAATCCTTTCTAGGACTTTCGAGACCGAAGAAAGTATGCTAATAGGGCGGTAATTTGAGGGATCAAGTTTATCACCCTTCTTGAAGATGGGAGTGATTGATGCAGAAAGCCAGTCTGAGGGAATGTTACATACCATTGCAAAGAGTATTAACTATAGAAGTTTTTTAAATCATTTCAAGACCCCACACTTAGTGAATTTTTTTATTTAACTTTGTAAAGTGGACACAACATTATTTTTTTTGTCATTTTGATGATTGATACGACGCTGTCGAGTTTTTTGAAGACGTTTGTAATTATAATTCAATCTGAATAAGTCAAGACTAGATTTGAAAAAAAAAATCATTTTATAGGCACTTCGAGCATTAAATTTGAAAAAAATCAAGATTTTGATGGGAAGAATGGGAAATTTCTAGAAAAATAGCAAAAAAATATAACACTTTGAACTTTGGGCAAAATGTTATTTCATTAGGCGCAACGAGTAGCCAAGAGCATCACCTATCCACCATTTACCTATGGCTACTCACCCTCCAAACACTCTGTATATTAAGACGTTTCAGGTTTTTGGACGTATGTTTGATTGGTAATTATAAGTTTAAACCATAATTTACCGACGTTTCGATCACGGATCGGACCTTCATCAAGGCTAAAATAAATAAACATACAAAATTTTAACGATTAGAGGCAATAACATGACACTCACATCAATCATACAAATTGTGACAAAACGTACTGACATAGGGCAAACAAAACCGCTATTGAAGAATAGGGTCAGAAAACACAGAACAGACTCGAGAAACATCACAAAAATGGATGAAACTGCTCTGACTTCCCACACACACACAAGGAGGGACATAAATTCAACTTCGAAGAAGCATCCATATTGGATCATGAAACCAACAACTATCGTAGAAATATCAGTGGGATGATCCACATATCACTCAATAAAACAGTCAACTTCAGAGAAGACGTTAATGGACTGAACACTATAAACAATAATATATTAAGAATTATAATAATAACTTGGTAATCATCCATTGTTGTTAAATTAGGGAAGAAAAATTATTGAGAATATTGAACTGGAACTGGAAGTTCCAGTGACGTGGTGTTATTACTGTTATTGAAGAATCGAAATAAAATTACGAGTGAATTTTTTCATGGCGAATGCTTACAATATTGGTACGAGGTTGATAAAAATGTAGAATTGTTTTGTACTATAAATAAATTTGAAGATCCGTAATTGATGAAAATGAATTATTGGATATATTTTAATTCGTAGCTTTTTCATATTACATGAAATAAGTGAGAATAAGTATGAAAACTATGTTATGTTTATGTTGTGCCAACTGTCAATTCACATTCATATCGTACATGTGCCGATCTGAATAGCCAAGAGGAAGGAAATATTATTGTATTTATTTCATTTTATATAACCTTTATATAACGGTGGTGAATTTTTGGTGTAAACTAAGAATTACCAATCAAATATACGTCCAAATACCTGAGAAGTCTTTTAAAATATTGGCCATAACTTCTGTTTTTCAAATATGAACCCTATTTGCTTATGATTGCTTTGGATTCTGCGAAGAGAAATAATGATAATACTAAAAGATGTTCTCGTTCCTGAATTTGAGCTGTACGTAGAGTAAAATTCATTGAAACAGATCGAATGAATATTCCAATGAGAACATAGTAACCATTTTGGTATTCTAATGTCGTAACCATTGAAGTAAAATCAAGAAGATCGAGAGATTGAAAGGATCTTATATAGTCACAAAATATTCTCCCTCAGATTAGACGGATTGGACGTGCAACATAAATCCAGAAAATCCCAACTAACTCAGAAACTACTGAATTTAGGAACAAAAACATCTTAGAGTGCTATCAGTATTTTCTTTCGCAGAATCCAACGTGATGATAGAAAAATAGGGTTCTAATTTGAAAAACAGGATTTATGTCCAATTATCGATCACAGTTTCCTTCTCAAAATTTGAAACACCCTCTGATTATATTTATGAAATTCAAAAGATGCATGATCTTTGGCCGCGTGAAGTTAGCGAAAAATTGGTGGAACAAATTCTGAAACCAAGCTCAATATTTAGTACTGAATTTGTTCTAATTTGTTCTGTATGAATCATCCCCAGCACCCTTATGGTTTTCGAGTTATTCGCATGTCTTTGATTTTTCTTTTTTTCTCCATGTTCGAATTTGGAAAAAAATTTTATGCCAATAATTAGTCCCGAATTTGTTCCAATTTGTTCTGAAGAAAATTCTCCGATATCATTTTTCGTTAACGAGTTATTCACATTCGTAACATTCGGTGGTGACGTCACACCCAGCTCCAAAGCTTTTTGTTCTCTGAAAAATTCGAAGAAATTTTGATGCAAATATTTAGTCCCCATTTTGTTCCAATCAGTAAAAGTTGTTTTGTTGAAATATCATTGTTAGTTTTCGAGTTATTAGCAATTGTTTTAAGCGAGCGTGAAGTTAGCGAAAAATTGGTGGAACAAATTCTGAAACCAAGCTCAATATTTAGTACTGAATTTGTTCTAATTTGTTCTGTATGAATCATCCCCAGCACCCTTATGGTTTTCGAGTTATTCGCATGTCTTTGATTTGGTGCTGACTTCACGCTCAGCACCAACATGTTCGAATTTGGAAAAAATTTTCATGCCAATATCTAGTCCCGAATTTGTTCCAATTTGTTCTGAAGAAAATTCTCCGATATCATTTTTCGTTAACGAGTTATTCACATTCGTAACATTCGGTAGTGACGTCACACCCAGCTCCAAAGCTTTTTGTTCTCCAAGAAATTCGAAGAAATTTTGATGCAAATATTTAGTACCCAATTTGTTCCAATCAGTAAAAGTTGTTTTGTTGAAATACCATTGTTGGTTTTCGAGTTATGAACAATTGTTTTGAGCGAGGGACGCGAGCGTGAAGTTAGCGATAAAGTTTTAAATTATCACTTTTTTTTTAAAACATATATTAGTACTCAATTTGTTCCAATTTGTTCTAAAAAGAACGAATCAATTTCATTATTAGTTTTCCAGATATTAAGACTTTACGATTTGATGACGTCACAGTAGGTGTAGCTCTGAATCTCCATTCACGACCATACCACTGTCGGCAGCCGAACTTATCACGTTTGAATGCAGATTTGGATTCAGGATCAATTCGTTTCTTATTCTCGCTTATTAAATTGTTAGGAAATAATTGCACAGTTGAGAAATCAAATTGTTACAAATGTAATAATTCTTTGAAAATAAAGCATATCTATTTCATGGCGGTCTATATGGATCGTTTGAAAGAAGAAGGATTTAGTTGCCTGCAAGAATGCATCTATATAGCTCCCCCATCGCATTCGAAATGCAAAAAATGTGCGAATGAATTAATTATTGAAAAACAATATTCAGAATATTTACTGATCGAATGTGATGTGGGAGAAACAGCAATTCTGGAGGAAGTACCACTAGAATTGATAATTGAAAACAATAGATATTTTCTCAGAGGGTTGGCAAATTTTATAAGCCCCATGGAGAGCGCAGGGATAGGTCATTATACTTCCTACTGTAGGAGAAATGATGGACAGTGGGAAGAGTATAATGACTTGGAGAGACTTCAAGAATATGAGAAGTGATATAGTGGTTAATCCCCATATGATTCTATATACGGTGTGATTTTGAATATTGTTTTTTTCCAGATGAATGTAATTTTTTTTTTAATTTTGAGTAATCAACAAATTGTATTATTACTTTTTTTATGAACTTGAAATATTCACCTGATCACTTACTTTTGAAGGCTGTTCTGTAGAATGTAGTAGGAGAAAAAATAAAATTAAGTTTAAGGGTCCAAAAAAATTTATTTCACGTTCGCAACATAACATTAATTCAGAGAATTTCTTCACGAAATGAATTCTATGTTGAAATACTTACTCTGGTTCTTCGCAAAGTATTTACTCTATTAGACAGACTTTTTGTTAAATTATTCCAAAAATCTTGTGGTTTAGCTAATCAAATTGCCCACAATTCATCAGCTGAATTTTCTAATTTTTGGTGAGGGCGAGAGATTTGGTTTAACCGCCTCGACATTTCGGCCAAACATATTCAATACAATTCATGTCTGGTGAATAAGGTGGCCAATCCATTGTTGTGATACCATGATATTCTATGCGGTCATTTACAATTTTGTTTGTTATCAATGTTATCATTTATGAGAATTAATAAGTCATTGCGGCCATCAAAACATATTCCTCCACAAACACAAACTGATCTTGTTCCAAAAGACGTGCTTTCAAGTATGCAACTCTCATTGTATCGTTGACTTCTTTCCCTCCACACTAAAATTTACAGCATGCAATCTTCTTCTACTCAACTGTTTGTCCTCTAATTATTCTTCCAGTTGCTTGCCTAAAGACACTGTTAATTCGGGAAGCCGTGAATGTCCGATTTATTTTTGCCGTGACAACTAAAAAGCGGTCTTCAGCTTCAGTTGCTGCTCGTTCTCGTCCTCCTTCATACGTATAGACAACAGAGCCTATTCTAAGAAACCGATTCCAAGCTCTACTAACTCCACTTTGTGAAGCATTCACATTTCTTGCGACAAACCAGGAACTGCGAATTTTTTTTTTAATAAATCAGTTGCAAAATGAGGTGTAGCGCCAGTCTGTTAAAACCAAATATCTTCTAGATCTATATTCCTTGATTCAGGCCACAAAAATTCGTCTAATGGAGATTTCAGGGTCTTCTGCAACATTTTCACGAACCAAATATTTCCTTGTCAAGGACCGCTACGACTGTATTTTTCACTTTTTTGATCTTCCATCGAACCGGTCTCTTGAAATTCTTCAATAATTCGACCAATAGTGCTTTCAGATGGACGATTATGTAAACCATAAAATTCACGTAATTTTTCGTAAACACTCTTCACAGAACGCTGATTTCCATAAAATAATTCAACAATTTCAACGCGTTGTTGTATAGTGTACGGAGCCATTTTTATAAATGTCATAAATCACACTTTTTGAATGCCAAATTACCCAGACGAATTCAATGCGCCATCTATATTTTATTTATTCTTGAAAAAAAAACACGCAATTTGAAACACCCTTTATATGTTCAGGTCGAAGACTCGCCCTGTATAACAGACGATTTATCTAACTGAATGATTTGCTTCAATCTGAAAAATTGCCTCCGTATAAAGAGGATTTCACTGAGTCCAGATAACGGAAACTACAAATTAAGAAGTCGTTGATATAAATAATTATTTCCTATCCATTTGATAAGCGAGAATAAGAAACGAATTGGTCCTGAATCCAAACCTGCATTCAAACGTGATAAGAGCGGCTGCGTGCGGCGCATGATCAGAGAGACAACGGCTCTTTTCATGTTTGATTTATGACCAATTACAGATAGCTTTGTATAGCCCGCTCCACACTCATGAGCCCGCTCCACACTCGTGGCGCGAACCTTGCCAAGAATTCTTGCCGTGAACCTGGCCAAGAATTCGCGGCCAAATAAGTCATCCACACTCAGACAAATATTCGCACTTTGGTTCACGGCATCCTCGCTGTCTGCGTGCGAAGACTTTCCGCCCTATAAAAAAGGTTCATTCTGATAATTATCAAGAAATTGTCATTTCACTTATCTCCTCTAAATCTAATCTAATTCCACTTCATTGCTACAAGAAAACCATTCATTTCAAAAGCGAATGAAGTCAGTGAACAAGCATTAAATCATTACTGAGCTGGTACCGCGAACGCCTGTGAGTGTGGATGGAACATTTGTGCTTAGGCGCGAAGCCTTTGTCGCGGGACAGGAGACCGCAACGAAACGGAGAACGCCGCGAAGCGCGAACGTGACACAAGAAAGTTATCCACACTCGCGTTCGCGGTATTGGCCGACGTTCTTGACATGAGTGTGGAGCGGGCTATGGCAAGAACGTCGGCCAATACCGCGAACGCGAGTGTGGATAACTTTCTTGTGTCAAGTTCGCGCTTCGCGGCGTTCTCCGTTTCGTTGCGGTCTCCTGTCCCGCGACAAAGGCTTCGCGCCTAAGCACAAATGTTCCATCCACACTCACAGGCGTTCGCGGTACCAGCGCAGTGATGATATATTCTAGGCGTCCACATGTCGGCAACGGACGCATCGGACGGATCGGATTTACGGAATTCCTTTGCAGAAATGCCGCCGCTCCGATGCGTCCGGTGCGGATCTGTGGACGGGCTTGCACGAGTTTCTATACGAAGAATACCAAAATCCGTTTGATCTGATTCGTCCGATGCGTCCGTTGCCGGCATGTGGACGCTTAGCTTTAATGCTTGTTCACGGACTTTATTCGCTTTTGAAATTAATGGTTTTCTTCTAGCAACGAAGTGGAATTCGATTAGATTTAGAGGAGATAAGTGAAATGAGAATTTCTTAATTATTATCAGAATGAACCTTTTTTATAGGGCGGAAAGTCTGCGCAGACATCGAGGATGTCGTGAACCAAAGTGCGAATATTTGTGTGAGTGTGGATGACTTATTTGGCCGCGAATTCTTGGCCAGGTTCACGGCAAGAATTCTTGGCGCGATTCGCGCCATGAGTGTGGAGCGGGCTTATGAGCCAAAACTGCCGACAGTGGAATGGTCGCGAATGGAGATTCAGAGCTACACCTACTGTGACGTCATCAAATCGTAAAGTCTTAATATCTGGAAAACTAATAATGAAATTGATTCGTTCTTTTTAGAACAAATTGGAACAAATTGAGTACTAATATATGTTTAAAAAAAAAGTGATAATTTAAAACTTTATCGCTAACTTCACGCTCGCGTCCCTCGCTCAAAACAATTGTTCATAACTCGAAAACCAAAAATGGTATTTCAACAAAACAACTTTTACTGATTGGAACAAATTGGGTACTAAATATTTGCATCAAAATTTCTTCGAATTTCTTGGAGAACAAAAAGCTTTGGAGCTGGGTGTGACGTCACTACCGAATGTTACGAATGTGAATAACTCGTTAACGAAAAATGATATCGGAGAATTTTCTTCAGAACAAATTGGAACAAATTCGGGACTAATTATTGGCATGAAAATTTTTTCCAAATTCGAACATGTTGGTGCTGAGCGTGAAGTCAGCACCAAATCAAAGACATGCGAATAACTCGAAAACCATAAGGGTGCTGGGGATGATTCATACAGAACAAAGTAGAACAAATTCAGTACTAAATATTGAGCTTGGTTTCAGAATTTGTTCCACCAACTTTTCGCTAACTTCACGCGGCCATGATCTTTGCACACTCTTCAATGAAAACAATGGTTTTACCAGAAATATAATCAGCATTGAATAATCACCAGAAACAAAAAATTGAAAAAATTATTTTCGAACAAATTTAATTCCACTCCTTCCATAAGTGCTCAGGTCCAAAAATATTTTAGTTCAGTAGAGAATTTCGCACAATATCATTGTCCCAATTTTCAGATTCCATAAATGAATAAAATACAGGAGCTCTCTTGGAGAGAAGAAATGGACTGCGTATCAATTCTCTTACCACGAGAATTAAAGAATAAAAATGGATGTATGAAATAGAAATAAATACCACAAAGTAAACTCTGTAGGAAATGGTACTTACGGTTGTTCAGATTGAAAGTTACGTATCTGCTTCTGTCTGCTTTTGTAGGTGTTATACTGGGTAAAAGTCTTTATCACACGAATTCACTATGTACGGGTGGCACAATAAGGCCGACGTAAAAACTATTTGTTGGGGGCTTCGGCTAAGCTGTATAAAACTGATGCGACTGATGGCAAAGATCTTGTCGAACTGAGCAGGTATATCCTGCTTCAACTGCTTGTGAGATTTTTATAACAGCCATAGAATCGCACATAGCACAGAGAATCTCGGTCTTATTCTTAACCAAATAAGCCCATCCTATGTATAAACTTTGTGGTGAAAGAAAACAAATGTGTGAATTTTGAACATTCTCCGCCGGGAAAATGCATCTATGCATTTTGAAAAGTCAAGATTGAGAAAAGTGAAATATTGAGAGAATGGAGAAATGGTCGTAAAATGAGAAAAAATTAACAAAAAAAAATAAGGAAGAGTAAAAGTTAAAAGTTGAAGAAAATTTAGCTTCTAATTAAGTTTTCCGATCTGCATATGACTGTCTGGCTTATTTCGAAACGGATGAGGAGGAAGAAGATATAAATCAGCGCAGGGTGGCCCAAGGATTGATTTGGAAGTTAATGGTTCCAAATTACTAATCGAACGCCAATTTGTGTCTGATGAACGATCTGGGTTCTTCACTTGTTGGCGTTTTGACGGGCGACTCTGCCTCGAATTTATATTTCGACTGTCCCGAGACCTCCAAAGAGTGGAGTTTGAAACTGGTGCAGATGTTTCATTCGATGATTCCATAAGAAAGGAGGCTGTCGACAAGACTGAATGGACCTGCTCAGTAGGCAACTGAGGCGACGATGGCGAAGTGGGAGCTGAGGTTTTCTTTGAACGGCCGACTTGAGTTCTCGAAAGGGACGTATTGTCCACATGCAATAATGTGTGATGTTCAGCGGATCCACATTTCTTGCATTTATAGGCAGACTGACAGGAGCGAAGTTCGTGAGATTTACTTAGACAATTAGGTGTGATGTTTTACAGAAATCGTAGCGTTCACTTTGAGATTTCGCAGCGAACGCATTGCATCGGAAAATTGTATGTTTACCTTTGCAGTGGAGACAAGTGCGCGAAGATGAGGTGTTCGTAAAAAGCGTGGTGGATTGATGGTATGGTTTTCTGTCTTGCTGGAACCTTTGTTGTGTGTTGGACGTATTGTTGTGGGAATTCATATCCCCATGAGAGGAACGGATAAACTTCAAAGTTTTTAATGCTGTGCTGTGTCTCTCAAGAAATGATAGCAGTTCTCTTTAGTCAGGAATTTCGATCGAATTCCTATTGAGCTCGAAACTCGTGACAGTCGCGTGATCTAGACGCTTGATTTACATCATCGATAAAACAAAGTTTCAGCTTTCGACCGGAAAATTCATTTGGCTGAGGCCGGCAAGATTCTCGGAAAATGTGTCTAAGAGTTTTCTCAAGCTCTCAGCGTTCTCGGATTCCAGAGATGGCGTATTTTCCAACTCGTTCCACAAAGCTTGAGCGCGCAATCGTTCATTCGGATATCTGCGCTTCAACTGATCGTATGCGATCTGATAGTTATCAGCACACAAACTTAGCGTTCTAACAAGATTCAACGGTGGGCCAGAAAGAGATGAAATGAAATAATTAAATTTTTCTATGACTGACAATAAATTATTATTGTGAACTAATGCGTCGAATAAATCTATGAATGATGAAAATGATCTGTAATCACCATTGAATTTTGTTAGCTCAAGAGTTGGAAGCATGATATGTGAATGTTGATTTGTATTTGAATTGTCTGTAATTTCGGCTTTATTTTCTGATTCTGAGATGTCGGCGTGGACACTCTTGATGAAATAGTAGGATTCCAAGAAATCCTCACGAATTTTGAATTCGTCCTCCAAACTTCCGTCTGACTCGGTTATGAGCGATGAAATAACCGCGTTATGGTGTTTCAAGAAATCTTCTTTGATACCCTCTAAATCCTGAATTCTCGCTTTGAAACGGGAGAGAATTGATTTGTCCGTGATGACATTCTCTGCGAGCGCGTGCAAATTTAGAATATCACGAATGTAAATCGATCGAAGAGTTGTGTGCTTTTGCGTTTTTGCCATTTTTTTAAAGAAATATTTGTATAAATACGAAGTGCCAGAAATCTTCACCTAATTTACGACTGGGTCTGAAGGGTTCAAAATTACCTGGACGATGCGGCGCAGTGCAATAAAACGTACAGAAAGGAATTTCGTATTGAAAGGAGAGCAGGTAGGTTCTTGACGGATAAGAGACAGATATGCAGATAGGGCGTGAACAGTTTGAATAAACAGTGTTAAAAATGAAAATTGATCATTTTGATTTCTTCAACTCTCAATATGACAAAAAATTGATACCAATCCGGAAATCGAAGGACCAATGAATAAAATACAGGAGCTCTCCTGGAGAGAAGAAATGGACTGCGTATCAATTCTTTTACCACGAGACTTAAAGAATACAAATGGATGTATGAAATAGAAATAAATACCACAGAGTAAACACTGTAGGAGAAGGTACTTACGGTTGTTCAGATTAAAAGTTACGTATCTGCTTCTGTCTGCTTTTGTAGGTGTTATACTGGGTAAAAGTCTTCATCACACGAATTCACTATGTACGAGTGGCACAATAAGGCCGACGTAGAAACTATTTGCTGAGGGCTTCGGCTAAGCTGTATAAAAATGATGCGACTGATGGCAAAGATCTTGTCGAACTGAGCAGGTATATACTGCTTCAACTGCTTGTGGGATTTTTGTAACAGCCATAGAATCGCACATAGCACAGAGAATCTCGGTCTTATTCTAAACCAAATAAGCCCATCCTATGTATAAACTTTGTGGTGAAAGAAAACAAATGTGTGAATTTTGAACAACAAATGTATGTCGAGTTCTCCAAAAACTAGGCACTCGAACTTGGGATTTCTGTTAAATCCATTGTATACGTTCACGGGGACATCCTATACATATCGCTGATTTATAGGAAACACCCAATGGGCACATCTGCAAAGCATCATTCAATCACGGCCATCCGTTGAAGAAATATGTATATGGACTTCAAATATGGAACATAAATAAATACCCCGTGAGACACAGGCGAGGCTTTGTCTTGACCTTCTGTACTTGAGTGATATTGAATCATCTTGATGTCTCCTATCTCCCAGTGGAGTTCGAATCACTTCTCGTGAGACACCCTGTATTGTTTATCATGCATTTATTCATTCATTACTAGATACTCCATATCTCTGTTACAATATTTCAAGATTATTACAGGTGATTAAATCTAATAGGATATTAGTGTAGTGCTCAAACTATAGAAAAGGGAAAAAGAAGAAGTTTCTGACATAGCATTGCAACATGACAGTGAAAAAAATGAATGCATTGAAGAATATTGAACATGCCATTATGTCTTCATGATTGAAAATATACATACAGGTTGTTTCAAATAGAGGCGACTCCGCCTCTAGGATAAGTAGAAAACTGAAAAATATTCGGGATTTTCCCAGTAAAATATTTTCGTAACACCATCCGTATTCAAGATGAAGGGCATTGAAAAAAATTATACACGTTTTTTTTTATTTTGCCGAAACTACTGGCAACATTGTAATAACATTTTATACGAATAAGTCTTGAAAGCTGATACATCCATTGAATTTGTTTTTATTTTTGACTCGCATATAGGGCGCTAGTTACACGGTTTGTACCAAGTAGTATTGAACATAACTTTTACGATGTTGAATTCATTAAGCAAAATTTCAAGCGATCTCAAACATTACTCAATTCTACACCAAAAATGTACTCTTGGTGAAACTCGATACTGTGTTGGAACCATTTCCGGAATATTCTGTTTTGAAAATTATGAAGTGATAACCAATGCAGGTATGTTGTAGTAATGATAAATATGTATATAAAGGCCGATTGCACCGTAGACAAAACTGTAGATTAAATCTCAAACCTCGATTAGTGTCTATGATAATCAATACACACTAATCGAGGTTTTGGATTCAATCTACAGTACCGAAGGTGCAATCGGCCCTTAACTGAACAAAAACTCACAAGATGAAAATTTGAAAAAGGCTCATAACATTTAATAGAATGAAATGAGAGGAGGTGTTCAAAATGTCCTACTATTTCGCAAATACACAAGTTTTTCCTTTTTTCAGAAAAATCCATTTATCTTTCAAACGGTTTTGAGTCCACAATAGAGTCATTGAAGAGTCGTTGAGTTTTGTCTTTCAATTCTTGATTACTAACAAAAATTAATAACTATATCAATACAGCATCGGTTACCTATTACTTCATAATTTTCGAATCAAAATATTCCGAAAACGGTATACAGTTTGGAGTTTAACTAGGAGTACCTTTTTGGTGATGATGTTCCAGTTGACTTGAAATTTTGCTTAATTAATCTGAAATTAAATAAGTTATGTTCAATTCTACTTGGTACGAAACGTGTAACTAGCACCATCTATGAGAGTCAGATATAAAAACAAATTCATTGGATGAATCAGCTCCCAAAACATTCGTGAAAAATTTCATTACAATGTTGCCAGTAGTTTCGGTTAAATCGTAAAAAATGAGTAGGTATCATTTTTTTCCAATGCCTTTCATCTTGAATACGGATAGCGTCACGAAATTTTTTTACTGAGCAAACCCCAATTATTTTTCACTTTTCTTTCTATTTTAGAGACGGGATCACCTTTTCCAGAACACCCTGTATATTTCAATAATTTTTCTGATAAATTTAAGGATAAATTAAGTTACAACGTAAATTTCGAAAGATTTTAGAAAAAGTTCATAAATGTATTTGATTGACAGGATGTAGATAATAAGTACAAAAATTCCTATAATGTGGATTTTATCTAAGAAGAAGAGGTGCTGTAAGTTTCTCATCATAGGTATATTATTAATTTATAACTGCTATGGGTATTGTAATTTCATGCATTGTTCTACACTACTCATCGGTTCTTTGGATTTGGTTAAATGTTCATGATGACTCTCGAAATTAAAAAATGAAAATTGAATCGTCTTGTTCTAGGGTTCTGTCGAATGGGTTTTCTGATTCAATTTCCACATATGGTTACGTTTCAAATCACTGTTTTCAACTGGAAAAATTGATCTGGGAGACTACAGGACTTGTTTGGGGTATTTGTTCTTGCAACGAGCTCTATTTCTGCCTAGGAGGGGATATTACTCACCAAATTATGAAATGTAACTTACGGGGACCTGGTAAAATACAAAATATTAAATACTGTCCAGATAAATTTTCTGATTGCATAATGTGTGATTGAGTATTGATTGGTCCACCCTTTGGTAATATTTTCGAGATAATGATTATAAGGTAGCAAAGAATGCGGTCTATATGTGAATAGCAGAATATTAACGTGGGTTTTTTTTCTGGAAATATGACCTTCGCTTTGGCTGCCAAACCTATATTTCAGGTCTCTCGTCTTCCTGCAGTTTTCTCAAGAACCAATAAAGGTCAGATTATCTACCGATTCGGAATAATAAAATGGAAATATACCCAATGCAGCGATAAACGAGTGGATGAATATTGTCTAGTGGACCAATAAAATAATCAAAACCCTCGGCACGATACGACAACGAATAAATGACTGACTGACCTCACTCAATAGCATAGGAGCCTGGACAGGGGGGATTCGAGCTCTCTCGAGTATCGATGCAGTTCCTTTGGCATTGATTGAGGTCAGTAATTTATTCATATATAATACCACTAGAGATGAAATTTTGCCGGCAAAATTTCTCGATTGTAAAATGAAAGTTTGTTGCTTTCGGCAATTTCGCGAACAACATTTGTATCAAATTTTGGATTTTGGAAAAATCCTATGAGCGAAATTGCCGAGAAGCAACAAACTTGAATATTACAAGAGAGAAATTTTACCTGATTAAATTTCATCTCGAGTGGTATTCGACATGACTATTTCACGAGAAAATGTGTCTGAAGATGGTCACATTGGGCTTGTATTACGCTATTTGACAAATAAGTATTCATCATAGATCAACTAAACGTTGTTCGTTTTCTCTATGGTATTCATTCCCGAAGCTATCTAGGAATTCGAGAAACGTCAAAAAATTGTCGCTCAAATACCAACTTGGTTTTGCCGATGTGAATGCTTTATCGATGAGAAACCAGTGTTGCTAAGGAAACTTCCTCACTGAAAATGGAATGCGTGGAATAGTCGTTGTCACATCGCGCTGAGGGTTTTGATGATTTTACTGGTCCACTAGACAATATTCATCTACACGTTCAACGCTGAATTGGCTATGATTCCATTTTATTTTTACGAACTTACAGTTTATCTACAGTCAGTCCTCACACAAGGATCTTCACTTGTGAATTATACGTCTTATACTCATTGACAAACACACGTTCAGTTAGGATTCATCCGTACTTACTGAACTTCGTGAGATATAAAACGTCTTTACGCAGAACAAATGAATTGATCTTGTACCGCCGATCTGGTACCGTCTTGAAGATCGAATTCCGTCTATTAATTGCAATAACTACCACCGTCGTCTTAACTTTCCACCGACTCCCGTAGGAACTCTGTACTTAACTCACCGCTAACTGCCCTCAATATGCATTTGAGAAAATAGACTTAAGCCAATGAAATAAGCAAAAGTGCCAAGTGCATCTTTACGCACAATTAATCATCCTACCCTGGTGGCCCCAGGCCACCTAGGGATGAAAAGCTACAAAGAAAGCACTTGCGTCTAGATTGGTCAATTTATTTCACTCCACCAAATGGTGAAACTTTCAAATCTCATATTGCACTTCCTTTCAACTATGAGATGAAGGTTTCGCATTCAGGACTCGATAGCTCACACACGGAAGTCATCAAATACAAATCAGAAGTGTCACGCTGATCTTGGGCACAATAAAAAGCGTCCCACTGTCCAACACACGACATTCAGAAACATGAGAGTAACAACTATATGTACATTTGATCGGAATGAAATCCCACATCAATATTTTTTCTCAATAGTTCTCAATAGACAACCTTGAGATATCCTCATTCAAATTCGGCATGTAATCTAAATTCTAAATATGTATTTTCATTAGTGAAATGCACGTATATTCAGAGTAGTAAAATATCCTTGCATTGTTTCATAATGACTGGTTTCAGGAATTTTGAATTGGGCATTGCTGCATCATTCCATGAGTTGTGGAATTTGGGCATACGTGGTGACCTGCTTTCGTGGATTCGGTCGTTTCTTTCTGATCGGAGCTTTCGTGTACGAGTTGGGGATGCCCTATCATCCTCTAGGGTGGTGCAGAGTGGTGTCCCGCAGGGATCCGTGTTGGGTCCCATATTATTCTTACTCTATACATCAGACTAACCTAATATTGTTCGGTCCAGGTGTTCACTTTTCGCTGATGACGCTAAAATCTTCGGTGAGCCTACTTCTAACCATTGCGCTATCCAGGATGATCTAGATGCTGTGTATGGATGGTCGGAGGAATGGTGTTTGCCTCTTAACCTCCTGAAGTGTGTGGTTGTTCACGTGGGCAGGGCCAATCCCAGAGTCACCTACTATTTGAATGGTGGAGTTGTTCCAGCCAAGCGCTCTCATTGTGATCTGGGAGTGATTATTTCTGAGGACTTGTCCTGATCTGATCACATTCTGCATGTTGCCAACAAAGCGAAGCGACTACTCCACTTTTTGCGTAGGTCGTTCTACCGTTGTGACCCTGCCATCTGCCGTCTACTTTATGTCACCTATGTATGACCTATTTTGGAGTATGCGGGGCCAGTTTGAGCACCGACGCTCGTTCGTGATGCGGAGCTTCTAGAGAGAGTGCAGCGTAGTGCGACGAGGATTCCCTATGGTATACAGAGACCTAGCTATGAACAGAGTCTTGAGCTCATGGGTCTCCCAAGGTTCTCTGAGAGGCGTCTTCGTGGCGATCTCATAGTCATGGTCTCTTCAATTCCAACCTAGGATCCCTCTTTACGCTCAATACGGATGTTTCACTGCGTGGCCATGCATTCAAGTTGCGGAAGGAAAATTTTAGATCTACTCAGAGGTAGCATTTCCTTAGCAATAGAGTGTTCGATGTTTGGAATCGCTTATCTTCTACTATGGTTGGTGCTTGTTCGGTGAATGCTTTCAAGAACATGTATGATGAGTGGTCTATGCAGTGATTTATTTTCTCCTTGTTTTCTACTCATATGGTTATATACCTAATTTTGTTTTCGAACAAGTTTTAATTTTTGTATTTTGAACCTATGTTCACTTAAATTTTTGTTATTTTGTTGAGGTATTGTGTGAGTTTATAGAATTTTCTAAACTCTTATCTAATAAATAATAATCATTTGAAAGGGTCTGAAAATATCCAGGAAAATATCTTCTAGAAAATATCAATTGCAATAAGTGCATTTAGCTTCAGCAACAGAATATTTTCACTGCATCGATCTTTCCCAAAAAAAAAGCACCTCCATAAAATCGACGGCTCTCTCTGAAATCACATAACATGTAGATGACATGATAAATAGAAGATATGCGCCGTTGTCATGAGCGTCGGATAGATACGGGAATATATTCGAGATTGGCCAGTGCAGAGTGCAGGGCAACGGATTAATCCGGATTCAAAACCCCGCATATTTTGGCATGATATGTTGGTGCCCAGGGAGTGAACAGCGCAATAGTTGGACCCATATTCATCTTTCATATCAAATGCTAACAGCCAGTTCGAAATTTCGAAATGAAATGGGACTTGTGCCCTTTCATAATTCATGAATATTTGTAGTATCCGCATTTATGGAAGCGATGAAATTTGACCGGCAAAATGGACCTGAATAAACATAACCTTCAGTAGCTGTGCTTACATGATCCTATTCCTTCGAATAAATTACAAACGACGGCGGAGTCAAACTGAGAGCATGTGTACACAGATGATAATGTCACTCAGATATTATTTGGAGGAAATCGCATTTTAATACAATACAAATTTATTCATCCTTCAAGACATACAATGATTTATAAAACATGTCAAGATAACAGAATTAGTATCCTGCATGGCAAAACAAAGTAAGCCGGAAACAAAAGTAGACAATAACTTGTATCAACCAGAATTGCTGTCGGTTATCGGTCCTTAACAATCAGTAAAAAAAATCATAAAATTGACTAAATTTGTCAAGATCCTCATTTGGAATCTAATGAACGTGTCGACGTTTCGCCCCAGATACGGGGCATTCTAAAGACAAAATTATAAAAGAATATAAACAATGCTGCAAAACACACTTAGTAGTAAACAGAGACATGACAAACATTTCAAAAAATATAATACAGGGTGAGCCTTCTACTTGTACATACAAGGTGTTTCACCATAAACTCGACAAACATATATAGCCGTGTAGATGGCACCGAGGTAATCATTTTTGCCTCATGACATATACCCCGTTTTCAACTCATAAGCGAGATACAGGGTGTTTAATGTCAACTTTGAGCAATATTCTGGTCACATCTTACCTAGTATTTTTCAGGGCTCAATTCAATTGTTGTGTAAAATTCTGAAAAAAAATTTCAAAATGGCGGAAAGCCTGCAAAGTTGGAATTTTTTTTCCCAGTTGCCACTTTGGAAAGCACCATTTTAACGTACTAGATTTTCTAAGATTTTCCGTGAAGAAACTTTTCCAAAATTCGAACTCAACTTTTTTTTCATGTCTTCAGTGAAAAAAAAATCGGCCGAAATTGTTGGAATTTTTCATAGTTGAACTATCTTTCATCCCGAATACTGAGGTGAAAACAGAATGAAATAATATGCATTGATTTTTTTTGTAGCCTTCTGAAGATTACGCTCGGAGAACTTTCATTGTGTTCATTCAGAAAACTGGAAGCCTTACGAAGGCTAAAATTGTGCTTATGAGCTGCCAGAATGACCTGGACAGAATATGAATTTATAAACCCAAAAAATGTTTTTCAAAACTTTGGTTGGAATCGATCTCTCCACTTTCGATTAACAAGCGTCGTTTTGGTAACGGAAATTTATAAGATTAAAGTAAACCCAATTCATACTCGTAGCATAGTATAAAGAAGGGATAGTATGCCAATCGAAGTGTGAATTCCATTTGAAGCGATTTTGGGCGCTATCTGTTGGTTTTTGTACTCGTTCCCCAAAATTACGACTCAGTTGCTGGTGCCCTCATGAAATATAAAATTATTTTTAAGAACTAAATACTAATATATGCAGACTGATAATCTGATGAAGAATTCCATAACTGAATTAAAAGTAAACTCTGAAACATTCGTTTCACTGTAGTTGGAGCCCATATCTCGTATCGTCCGTCATCTATTGATGGGATCCACGCCTTCAAATGATAACCCCGTATGGTTGGGATACTATCCTTCCTTTATACTATGCTCGTAGAGAGTTCGAATCCTACCAGTTTTCTGAAAAAAAATTTTTTGGTTTATAAATTCATATTTCTGTCTGGGTCTTTCTAGCAGCCCATTAGCACAATTTTGGTCTTCGTACGGCCTCCAGTTTTTTGAATGAAAATTATTGAAGTTCTCCGAGCGTTATCTTTGGAAGGCTACAAAAAGAAACCAATCGATATTATTTTATTCTGTTTTCACCTCAGTGTTCAGAATGAAAGATAGTTCAACCATGAAAAATTCCAACAATTTCGGCCGATTTTTTTTGCACTGAGGACATGTAAAAAAAGGTTGACTTCAAATTTTGAGAAAAAAAATTTTACGGAAAATCTTAGAAAATCTAGTACGTTGAAATAGTGCTTTTCAAATTGGCAACCGAGAAAATAAAATTCCAACTTTGCAGGTTTTCCGCCATTTTGAATTTTTTTTTCAGAATTCTACACCACATTTGAATTGAGCCCAAAAAAATACTGAGATGTGACCAGAAACCGTTATTTCAAATGTCACGCATAACTCACCACAGTCATGAGAATATTTCTTAAAGTTGACATTGAACATCCTGTACCTCGTTTATGCGTCGAAAACGGGGTATATATCATGAGGCAAAAATGACTTCCTCGGTGTCATCTACACGGCTATACAGGGTGATTTTTTTGAGTGTTTCATTAGAAGTTTTCGAGGAAGGAATTGCGATACAAATTCAAAATTTTGTATTTTTGTTTTAGAGTACATGAACTACTTCCGGTTCTACCGGAAACGGATGTGAACTTCGTTATTTCAAATGGAACACCCTATATATTTATACATATTTGAATTCTTCGTTTAATTCTGCAATGATTTGATGTATGATATGCGCAACCACATCAAGCGATTGTTGAGTTATTGCCTGATTCTCAAATTTTTTGACAGAAAGATTGTCACAAATTAGTGTTTATATCTTCAAAATCCCTCATTGTAAGAATTTTTTTTTGGAGCAGTGAGACAAATGAAAGTACGCTGATACGGCTTCTTGTATAAATTATGAGGAAATTTTATACAGGGTGCCTGAAACAGGGCTTCAAAGTGAGCCTCAATAAAACTACGAAATCTCATTTTTTTCAAATGGGAACCATATAATTTTATAATTCCGATCGATTGCTCGCCAAAAACAAGTTAGAGTGTGCCAAACATTTCATGTCTTTAAAATGAGTAGTTTCGCCGTTATCGAATAAAATTCGGATTTCACGACTAAAGCCAGGTTTCTTTGTCTGAATATCAGGTTTATCAAGATAATTTTCAAGTAGGCTATGTCAATAGTAATAATATGTCAGTTTTAAACTAAAATTTCTTTATTTAGTCATCATTCATTATCTGCTCTGTTTATTTGTCACATTCGCAGCAAATACAGAAGAGACTTTTGATATATCATTCTCTTCATTATTATTGTTATTGCTTGTTTTGCATAGTGCTTGATCAATAAAAATAAGTAAGAATGACTATTCCTAACATAGCCTACTTTGAAATAGACGAGCATTCCACTGAATTTGACTGATGGGACAACCCTGGCTTTATTCATGAAATTCTGTCGAATTGAGTGGTATGCTCGTCTATTTCAAAGTAGGCTATGTTAGGAATAGTCATTCTTACTTATGTTTATTGATCAAGCACTATGCAAAAGAAGCACCAACAATAATAAGGTACACTAGAATGATATATCAGAAGTCTCTTCTGTATTTGCTGCGAATGTGACAAATAAACAGAGCAGATAATGAATGATGACTAAATAAAGAAATTTTAGTTTAAAACTGACATATTATTACTATTGACATAGCCTACTTGAAAATTATCTTGATAAACCTGATATTCAGACAAAGAAACCTGGCTTTAGTAGTGAAATCCGAATTTTATTCGATAACGGCGAAACTACTCATTTTAAAGACATGAAATGTTTGGCACACTCTAACTAGTTTTTGGCGAGCAATCGATCGGAATTATAAAATTATATGGTTCCCATTTGAAAAAAAATGAGATTTCGTAGTTTTATTGAGGCTCACTTTGAAGCCCTGTTTCAGGCACCCTGTATAAAATTTCCTCATAATTTATACAAGAAGCCTTATCAGCGTACTTTCATTTGTCTCACTGCTCCAAAAAAAAATTCTTATAATGAGGGATTTTGAAGATATTAACACTAATTTGTGACAATCTTTCTGTCAAAAAATTTGAGAATCAGGCAATAACTCAACAATCGCTTGATGTGGTTGCGCATATCATACAGAATTAAACGAAGAATTCAAATATGTATAAATATATACGGTGTTCCATCTGAAATAACGAAGTTCACATCCGTTTCCGGTAGAACCGGAAGTAGATTCCGCTTGAAAATATTTTACAAATTGAGTTCATGTACTCTAAAACAAAACTACAAAATTTTGAATTTGTATCGCAATTCCTTCCTCGAAAACTTCTAATGAAACACTTAAAAAAATCACCCTGTATATGTTCGTTCAGTTTATTGCTCGGTTTATTGTGAAACGCCTGGTATATCTTAAGTGTATAGATTCTTGTAGCCGAAAGAAACTTTTTTCATTTTCCATTTTTCCAAATTCGGCTTCGTTGAAATGATAAAGCCATTCGAAAAAAATACGTGGCTAATGCGATTCTGTGCGAACACCTCAAAATTCATATTCCTCGATTGAAATTGAATTAATACATTCAGGGAATACTCAAGTGGTAACCTTATTGGAATGAAACTGTTACAATCACGATATTTCTCAACAACAGTCAGTTATGTCCGATTATATTTGCAATTTGGAAGCCATATTTCTCCCATCAAAATGAGTTTCTTCTTCCATTTTCCAGAAGATTAGTTTGTAATCAATGATAACTTGTTCATATTTTCCTTGATATCCCAGAAATATCTTATGAAGAATGTCTTTCGATCAATTCATCAGAGTTGCCAATTAGGAGGCGCGATGATAACAGCTCTGATAGGGGGCACAATAGAACTTAAGGTCGCAGTGAACTGTTACCCCTTTTCACTATAAACTATATATATATAACCTTGCCAATTTTGTAACTATTCTGTGAATATTTCACAGGAATTTCAAGAGAACGTTGCCAGCATGTTGATTTGTTCATTGAGGTAAAGAATTTTTTAGATAACAAAGTATAATTATCTATGAATTCTGCCATTTCTACCAATAATCGACGCCGCCGCGAAACCCATGCGTATAGCGAAAACCGGAGGAGGTATTGGTAATGAAGGCGCTGCCAACTGTGAACAAACTGTAAACATTATGTGAAGTTGTGAAGACATTCAGTGAATTATTGTAACATTGTGATGATGTTGTGAAGACATTCAGTGAATTAATATGATACTTACCGTAGTATTTCAAGAGGATATTGTTTAGTCAGAAAAATCGCCAAAGATTATAAGGTGCTGCTATGTCTCATTGATTTCAATTTAATATGTGGTTTGTACGCAGATTCATCATTCTATATCTGAATTTTCCATTTCATCGACATTTAACTTCAAAATGGACCGGTAGCATCAAATTTTTAGAAGAAACTGTACGTATTGAATGTATAATTCCGTGCTCTTTGGTGTTCAATTTTATCTCCGACATTTGTGGGATTTTATTATTACATATCTCTACATTAAACGTTTTTCTATCATTTGAAGTCTCGGCAAAGTTGATAAATATTCTAACAACATTGTTAACTGGTTGAGAGATCAGAGAAAGAATAATATTCGATGATATTTAATCCAGGCATCCAGATTATTTTTGAAATTGATGATTTTTTCGTCAAATTTTATTGGGTAAAATTGGAAATAACTCGAAAACTTCGCGTTATGTTGGAAGAATGTAGAAATACTTTAATTTTTTGGGATTATTGCTTCTCTCGAAAATATATTATATATACAGGGTGGCCATTTGAAAACGAAACAGACGAGATCACAGACGAAATACATTTTTTCGATAGAAATGCTCGGACAGGTCGATTTCTGTTTTGAGGGGGACAACTTATGATGTAGGTTACGGACGCATAGCGCTTCAACCCTTGCTGCTACAACCCCCACCCCCAATTTTTGAATAGGGAAGATGGGGTGAGTGATACCTCAATTCAAAGGTATTTTTATATTGATTTCAGCACAGTAATTATTTTTTCATTTTATTCATTAGTTCTCGAAATATTCTTAACTAAGTATTTGAAAATGAAGTGGTGTTTTCATGGCACTTGTAGTGTTTTTTTGTGAAAAATCGACATCTTGATTAAAGATTTCTATGTCAGTGGATTGGAGGAAGGAAGCCACAGTCATGGTTGTTTTGAAGCTCAAAATGTCGATTTTTCACAAAAAACACTACAAGTGCCATGAAAACACCACTTTTTTTTCAAATACTTAGTTAAGAATATTTCGAGAACTAATGCATAAAATGAAAAAACAATAACTGTGCTGAAATCAGTATAAAAATACCTTTCAAATGAGGTATCACTCACCCCATCTTCCCTATTCAAAAATTGGGGGTGAGGGTTGTAGTAGCAAGGGTTGGAGCGCTATGCGTCCGTAACCTACATCTTAAGTTGTACCCCTCGAAACATAAATCGACCTGTCCGAGCATTTCTATCGAAAAAATTTATTTCGTCTGTAATCTCGTCTGTTTCGTTTTCAAATGGCCACCCTGTATAATATAATATATAATAATATAATATATATCATCTTTCTCAAGTGGTTTCATATTATTTTTGCGTGGATTTATGAGTCGGCTACGCTGTAACTTTCATACCAGAAGAAATATTGAATAAGTTCTGATTGAGGAATATGCAACCATCAACCAAAATTCAGTTCATTTGAAATAGCGGTTACGAAGATATGAACAGAAAAGTGTTTTTTTCATGGATTTTCGACACTCTGTATATCTCAAACGAAACCGAATTTTGAACAATGATATGAAAAAAGTGTTTCGTTCGATGAGAGGAATCTACAGTTAAAATATATGTAGAAGTCAAACACTCACCCTGTTTATTCGAGAATTGTTATGTGTGTATAAGTTATAATGAGCTAATAAATTGAATTGAATTATTATTTTCATAAAAGAAGAATATCCATTACAATCAAATAAAATTACTAGAGTATAATTTGAATAATTGCTCCATTCCGATCAAATAATCCTTCGTCTGCTTCCTACAATGCAAAATAACTTCCCTGAACTCTTTGTTGTCTTTATTACCCAAAGAACTACTTTTCTTCTTGATATAATAGGATTTCAAATATTGAAAATAATTGGGAAAATCTCTGTTCATTGCTTGCTCTGCCCGATAGAACTCTATATCAGCTTCATGATTTTCCTCTTTCTTAATCTCCTTGGTTTGAACCGGTTCGCTCTCTACGGTTGCTTTATGTTTCTGGGATGAAGCCTGATACCTTTTCTTTAAATTCTCGAGATAAATCCTATTTTCTCTCCTCAAATATTGGGGATTGTTGAGCATAAAACAGAATCTCTTGTTTTTCAGGAGTTCCTGCATCTTCATGGTGCCTAGGTATGGCCAGAAGTCCCCGAATTCCTTGAAGTAACAGGCTGTTGATTTGTTCGAAGTAGAAGACAGCGATGGACACGAATAGTCGGGAATTGATTCTTCTGCAGGTTCTGCTAGGTATTTTATGTGATAGTCTGGAAATTGGAAGCTGTCTGATAATTCGACTTGAGATTTTTTGGAGTTTTCTGCGTCAGTTGTTCTGGTTTTTTTATCGGTTTTTGCTTTTCTTCTCAATTTTGCTTTTTTTCTGAGATTATCGAATGGTTTAGGCATTGCTATCGTCCATGAGAGAGGGGCTTCTTCTACAAACTGAAAGAATGGCTTCAAAATGACAATCTATTTGACAACATCCACTTGAATTTCTATAGTCGCGTTCGGCATTGCGATCGGATTTGTCTGACATAATTTTATCGTTCGATAATGGCGTCTGGATGTAGGGGAGGTAAATCTGTTTCGTTCGGCAATTGACGTCTGAAGTATCCGGATGAAATCTTTTTGCTCGGCCTCGAAAGACGGATCGAACAGATTAATCGGTTAATGTCAGCAGATGACAGTTTTGGTTCAGGTTTTTATTTGTTTGCTGGGTATACTAATTTCTAACCTCGTTTCTAACTATTGATATCGAGATATCTTTTCAAATATAAATATATTCTTTTGAAAGAGAGTAATACAAATCGAACAAAATATGGCATAAGGCATGTGTGAAGAAATGGCGACAAGGAACAGATGGTTTTAAAAAATTCTTTTTCCCGCTCCGAATCTATGTGTTAGCAGAGGGAATGTAAACGGGGTACCATACAATTCTGCGTATGATACACGAGAACAGATAAAAACCTCTGAAAAAACTCTGTCTACCCGTGTATGTACTGCGGGATGAAGAGCAGCTTTTGAGGGTAGACAGAAACAAAAAAATCGTCGAACTCGCTAATTGCCACTAGCATTTTATTCCCAATTCAATAAATTAAGAAAAAAAGGAAAATATGCTTTTGGCTATCAGCCAACAACAGAGTAGTCCTTTTTTCAATTTATTTTTAGTTTGTAGGTTTATCATCTCTCACTCACAAACTGAAATTTTCATAAGTTTAACTTTGTCACTTTTTGTTTTTCTGAAGCATTTTTAAAGATTGCTAAGAATAGATAGTTATTTTTGGGCATTCAAGTAGGTACTCAACTTTTCATCCACTTAACCAACCTTATGCCAATAGCTTCATAAACTTTCATTAAATTCTAAATGTGTTTGAAACATCCTATATATTGGCAGTGTAGAACTGTCTCTGTTAGAATGCCCAATTGCCCAAGCTCTGCCAGCGTACTGAGGCACGATCAGTTCAGCAAAATTATCGACTTTCTCTTTAATATTTACATCAGCTTCATCCTCATCAAAAAAATTGCCATTTGCCACTGTTAGAATGGCAAGTTTAAGATCCCTTTTAATTCCACTTCCAGCCATAATACAATCTTTCAAAATGACGTTTGTAGTCATAAAAAAAATCTAGATCGTTCGATAATTCCAAATTTGTCAGACATATCTGCAGTCACGTGCCAAAAAATCTCTCTGATCTGCGATGTCAATGCCGAACGCGCTTTATGTGTACCTACTTCAAAATTCCAATCCGCACACAGAACAGCACGACTAGAAGTGGAAAAATTAAGGGACCAAAAAAAATCCAAATTTTTTGAGGTTTTTCAAATGGCTGTATTACCCTTAAAAATGGTCGCACTGGAATTTAGAGAAGAGGATTTTCAAGCTCGAAGTTTCTAGTTTTGAGATCCTACGATAAATTTTTTTTTTCATGCAACGTGTTCCGCTCACTTATAATGAATACCAAAAAAATTTTTTTCGAAATTCTTTTGGTTCTTTTTATTGGTCTACGAAGTTGGAACAATTTTTTCCAACTCAACCACTACATGGATGTGATAACTTGTTCATTCAGATTAAATTTGCTGTTCAAAAAAGTTTGATACGATCACTTCTCCCTAAGATATCGAACATTGAATGGAAAAGGGTCCTTTTGTAGTTGACCATCAATATCTCAGCAACCACTAATCGCACAAGAAAATTTAGGCAGGTTTTGAAATCTTGAATAAACACCCAACAATAATTAGGTGCGGGTTTTTGAAAAAATTATTTTATTCTTAACGTTGATTTGAAAAATCAAGATATAAAGGGCTTTTGGGATAATCAGGCGCTGAGTTGGAAATATCGAGAAAACCAGTAATGTTGAGTGTGCCTTTTACAGTTCAATATGCCCACAAAATCTTCACAAATTTCGATTCAATCCATTGAGCCGTTCTTTTGTTTTATACGATCGAATTCAAAAAAAAATTAAAGGATCACGAATTTGAGTTTATATGATCATAATGTTCAACAAAGTGCAGAAAAAATGTTTTTCTCAGTTTTTTATGTATTTTCATTGATAAAAATGTTTGAATTCATGGAAAAAAAGTCTAAAAAAAATAAAAAAAAATTTTTTTGAAAAATTTTGGATTTTTTTCGACGGCTTCAAAAATTTGAAAACAAAAACTTCCGCCAGCATCAGCACTAACCAAAGCGTAACACGTGGAGGTTGTGTCTGGTTGGATTTACGCTTCGTGTGTATGTGTTTCTTGAGGAGAAATGAGACCCGGAGGCTCGTCAGTTCCTCTGTATTTAATGACTCCAAAGTCATTCTCCAAAGTGTTGTGTGTATATATGTGTGTGTGTGTGTGTGTGTGTGTGTGTGTGTGTGAAGGGAAAAAAATCAGTTCTGTTAATAACGGGTATTGCACACACACACAAAAGAAGCGTAAATTCGACCGGGTAACCTCCACGTGATACGCTGTGGGTAATGCTGATGATGCTGTAGTTTTTAATCACAAATTTTTGGAGTCATTGGAAAAAAAACAAAAATTTTCAAAACAATTTTTTTTTTAATTTTTATTAATATAAATGCATAAAAAACTTAAAAGAACATTTTTTCGGCATTTTATTGAAGGATCATTCAAAGTCAAATTCGTGCTCCTTGAAATTTTTTTAAATTCGATCGTATACAACAAAAGAGCGGCTTGATGGATTGAATCGAAAATTCGTGGGGATTTTGTAGGCATATTGAACTGTAAAAGGCACACTCAATATTACTGGTTTTCTCGATATTTCCAACTTAGCGCCTGATTAACCCAAAAGCCACCAAAAGCCCTTTTTATTTTACTTTTCGAATCAACGTAAAGAATAAAAAAAATATTTTTCAATAAGTCGCACCTGATTATTGTTGGGAGTTTATTCAAGATTTCAAAACCTGCCTTAATTTTTTTGTGCGATCAGCGGTTGCTTAGATATTGATGGTAAAATACAAAAGGATCTTTTTCCATTCAATGTTCGATATCTTAGAGAGAAGTGGTCGTATCGAAATTTTTTAAAAAGCAAATTTAATCTGAATGAACAAGTTATAACACCCATATAGTGGTTAAGTTATAAAAAAAAATTCAAGTTCGTAGACCAGAAACAGAATCGAAAAATTTCCCAAATTTTTTTTTTATATTCATAAGGATTAAGCGAAACACGTTGCTTGAAAAAATTTTCATTGTTTGAACTCAAAACTACAAACTTTGAGTTTCAAAATATTGTTTTCATTTCAGTACGACAATTTTCAAGGGAAATACAGGCACTTGAGAAACCTCAAAAAATTTGGAATATTTTTTTGATCCCTTAATTTTTTCCACTAGTTTAGATATTGAATTATTGAACTTATTTTCAGTAGTAATTACCAAAGGACATTGATTATTGTTCGAAATACATAGTTATTTTCCTAACAAGTGCGGAAAGAGATATTTTCCCGCACGTAAATGCCGTTGTATGCCGGGTATGCAGTTGAGTGCGGGAATAGTATATTTTATTACTAGTTCAGAAAGTAAGCTTTTTCCGTGCGCTCGATAAGTTCACGTGTGAGGCGGAGCCGAACACAAAATAATAATTATTCAAAACTCTGACATCTACTGTCACGCAATCGTTGCTCTGTGTCTCAGCATCTATGTCTGAGCGCACCGTAAAACTTCTTATCTGCACCCTTACTATACTAATATTATTATATGTTCATAATCCGTTCCGTAATGATATCCATTACGATACAGATTTTTATCGATAGAAATCCATTATTTTTCAATCAAGCGGCCCCCGTCTGCTACAGGAAGGGAGGATCGGAAAGAGGAAGAACGGAACTCCACGGTGATGCTTTTGGATTTTCTCTGCGATATCGGGAAGTATTCTGAAAAAAATTCGCGAAAATCGCGGAAATTGCAAAATTTTCATAGACCTGGCCAGATAATTCGAATTATCGCGTTGACGTTGGCTGACGTAATTTAAGATGCATATTTTTCCAATGTAATCGCTATTTGGAGGTAAGTTCTCGGTCGATTATCGAAGATTGACGTATATTCTCACTTTTCATTCACAATTCCAGTCCGATAAATCATTTTTGGAAGGAAGACCGAATTGTTTACATTTCGGGTTGGGTATAGCCTTGAAACGGAATAAATACAATATTTATAGTTCTCCATCATTTTTCGGGTGTAGATAAATTAGCGTATGCAACTCTCGTGTAATGGTCATTAATACACTTGCATAAACCATACGGAATTCGCGTCCGTTTCATTTCGTATCCCGGTTTTTGCTCGTATATTATTGACCTGATTGACCACCATTTCATGATCGTTGCATAATACAGGGTGAGTCTTTGACTTGTACATATATTTTAACTGTAGATCCCTCTCATCAAACGAAACACTTTTTTTCCATGCCATTTTTCAAAATTCGGTTTGGTTTGGGAGATACAGGGTGTCGAAAATCCACGAAAAAAACACTTTGCTGTTCATATCTTCGGAACCGTTATTTCAAATGAACTGAATTTTGGTTGATTCTTTACTCTATTCATGGTGCATATTCCTCAATCGAAACTTATTCAATATCTCTCCTAGTTCGAAAGTTACAGGGTGGTCGACTCATAAATTCATGCAAAAACACTATCAAATCACTTTAAAAGGATGAACGGTTCATATTTTCGAAAGAATCAACCATTTTAGAGAATAAAAGTATTCCTATATTTTTTCAATAAAACGCGTCGTTTTCGAGTTATTCCTAAATGTATACTAAGAAATTTGAGGAAAAAACCATGAATTTCATAAAAAATCTGAATGCTTCCCTGGATTAAATATCATCGAATATTGTTTCTTCTCTGGTCTCTTAACAAATTAACAATGTTGTCAATGTTTATCAACTGAATTCCGAGAAGCATGAAATTACACAGTTTATAAGCAAGTTTCTATTAAAAATTTATTGATACCAGTCCTTCAGGAAAATATCTATCTTCTTAACAATATCCTCTTGGAATTTTTAATCGACCCTACACGGTTTTCACATCACAAATCACAAGCATCACCCCACACCTGTTTGCTTTATTCTCTGCGAGTAAATAAATAAATGAAATGAATCCATGTAGAAAGGTTATCGCGTTTAAGCGTCGTTCATTTTATCACAGACTGGCTGGCCTGTGATAGTGTGATGAGACACAGAACAACGGCTTGTCTTGCGTGGCGGCTACATCGCAGCCGGCAGCGCACCACGACTGAAATTTAGATCGGCGAGAATCAGAACTACTCGTTTGGCATTTCCAAAGAGCAATGCGTAGAAGCCTTTAGCGAAAAGTAAACAAAACTAGTTCTTCCGTTAACGATAGGGGACGTTCTGCTTTCTTGAGTTCGCCTATACCATTTTTTACTGAGAAAATCAACACAATCTGGCATCGTCTTCTCTAGAATTCTGTGATCACTATCATAGAGGAGATGGATTAGGTTAGGTCATTGACCTCGAATCAGATGACTTTGATTAATGGAGTTAGGATAGGTTAGTGAGAAACTAATTTTTATAAGATAGTTTCAGGGTATCGAGGCAAATATGAACAAATTATTAGTGTTTACAAACTAATCTTCAGGATAATCGAAGAAGGAACTTATTTTGGTGTGAGAAATATGGCATTTCAATTGCAGAAATGATGGAACAAAACTTAGCGTTTTTGTTAGAAAATATCGTGTTTGTAACATTCTTATTCAAATAAGGTTAGTGCTTGAGTATTTTCTAAATGTATCACCCAGAATATCTAATAATCGCATCAATTTCAATTGAAAAATATGAACTTTGAGGTGTTTGTAGAGAATAATATCAGGCACGCATTTAGCACAATTTTTTTTTTCAAATGGCTATATCTCTTTAACCGAGCCGAATTCGGAAAAATGGAAAATGAAAAAAAGGTTTCTTTAGGCCTCAAGAATCTACAGTTAAAATATATGTACAAGTCAAAGACTCACCCTGTATACTATTATGTTCGACTTCTTCATGAACACTTGATTTATGAATTCGTTTTGTGTGCATAATTGACTACTTTATTGGACAGTTGGACACCACTTTATTGGACTCAATTGTCACTGTCTTCTCTAGATTTTGCAATTCTCTTCGTTTCACACCACTTGTTATTGGCCGCATACAAATTTTCATGAGCACTTTTGGTGGGTAAGAGAGATTCTTTGGCGCTTGCGACTTAATTTTCTACGCCTTTTTCTCCCGCACTATCCATTTTTCGGATTATTATGACGTTTGTCACTAAATTAACGAAGTAAACAACTTTTCATCACACCCTATCATAACATGAAGATTAAGAAAATCGAAAATTACCCTTTTCCGTGCGGCTGCACCGTGACACTTTTAATGAAAGCAAACAATGTTAAAATTGATTGTTTACGTGGAAGCGTGTCAAAAATATTTTCAATATTAGTGTCAAAAATATTTTTAGCACTCCATTTCATTATGATGAGATCAGATGGAAAATATTCAGACATTGCAAATTTTTATTATCGATATTTAACAATCATTACTTATGAACAATTATTACTAACATTAAAGCCCTGTGACGTTAGGGAGCTTCGCAACACATTATTAGAATCCTCAGCACCATCAGTACTTGTAGAAACCGGAAGTACAATATTGAATGATGATGATCCAGAATCTGTTGAGGTTGGGAGATTTTTTTCTTCAAAGACATTTTTATATGCAAAGGAATGGTCAACCTAGCCCTCGGCTACCGTAGTAGACTTCCATCTACCATGTTTTTTTATATTCGTAATATTTGCTCCGGATTCTGCTAGCAATGAAGCGGAGAATCTTCGAAAAGAGTGTCCTGATGTATATTGCTTTGGTTCTGGCGGTTTGAAGAATTCGGCAACAATAGATGGAATTTTCCCGAATGTATTGATACCAACTGGATTGGCAGTGCATTTATTATTCATGTAGTTCAGGAAAAAAGACGATGTTTGATGATAGAAGGGCGCAGTGCAAAGTACTTATGAAAATAGTCAACATACTTCCCAATAATACTGAAAGAACGACGGACTTTCGTTTTTGTGTTTGGAAGTTGTACAACCAATGATTTATTCGTTATTTCGATGTCTTCCACTGATGAATTACACAATTCTTCACTCCGACAGGCTCCAAATAATCCGAAAATAGTTGCAACCTTAACCATCAAGTATTTCTCATCTGGTGCCTCATTCATGAACTTTTCAACTTGTTCACGAGTGAGAATTTTCGATTTTTTGGAACGATATCCTTCACTTTTCCGTTTAAAATATGCTATTACCTCAAAATATTTACTAACATCCACACCATTTTCAACAATGGCGCTTGACTTCATCATTGAAAATTCACTCCACAAAGTCGATGAACTCCATATTTTTGATTTTTCCTCTGAGTATGCCAGGAAAACAGGTTCACTGAAGTTCCCTTCTACATTTTTCAATTTACACTTGGCCAAGAAATTGTTATATGCAATATCGTACTGCTTAACTGATTTTTTATATAGGAGTTCCAGATTTGCTCTTCTTGCAGACTCTTCAATATCCACAGGAAGAACCAAATCGTCACTTTTATTGATAATTGGACTCTCGACAAACATATTAAGCAGTTAAAAACCCAAGACGAAAATTGGACAGGAAAGAAATTCAAATGACAGCGTCTTTTTTTCATTTGTTAGTAATCATAATGTTGGCAACGTTTGGCATTCACAACAACCTTTTGATCATTCGAATTTCAAAATGCAATTTGAAGTTTATGGTCATTGCAAATTCGCCCATTTCATCATCAAAATAGGGCAGTTGTACAAAAAACATTGTATTGTATTCGTGTTAAAACTCGGTTAAAAGTGATTTTATTCTGTACGGAAAAAGGGTCAATTTCGATGTTCTGACTCGACATGTTATAATAGGGTTTTTGAGAGCGGTGTAATGAAAAGACACTTTCCGCACGAGTAAGGAACAATAATTTTTCTACAAGCGCTTTTACGATATCGATTTGATTTCAATACACTGATCAAATTCGATTTGATATATTGAAATAATTTCATACTAATGACAAAAATGTTAATTCACATGTCGTTCACATTGCTTTGAAGTTGTGAGAACGATTTACACTCAGGATGTTGAGATTAGGAAAAATGAACATAATACATACTGACTATGAATATTTGACTTTTTTTCAGATTTTTTTCGATATTTTGAAAACTATTCGAATGAATACAATGGTTTCAACAGAAATGTATTCAACATTGAATACTCAATCATATCAGGAACGAAAAAAATTTCTAACAAATTTATTGCCACTCCTTGTATAACCGGAAGTAGGTACTCAGGCCTCAAAAATATTTTAGTTCTGTAGAGAATTTCGAACAATATCATGATTCCAATTTTCAGATTTCGAATATATCCAGTTCTCCAGAAACGTCCAATAGGCATTGGAACTTGGGACACCCTGTATTTAATTACTATCAAGATATGCATTTTTCAATAATCTTGTTTTCCAATTTCATTCCCACTCGACTCAAACTCGAGGAGCTAAAATTTGAAATGATTTTCTCATGGCATACTCGCCGGCAGCTTTTCAGTGCCCTCGAATTGAGACCCCTCCCTCTAATAACATCTCCACGACTTATTCTTAATCACTCAGAGATTTCCTTCAATCTAGATTCACCGTAATTCCTTGATCCTTTCAATCCTTGTTCTGTCTCTTCTCTGATGAATTCAGCATTACTCGAGGAATCAGATAAACTATGGATGCCTACAACTGGAGAAATATGATCATTTTAGATCCTCTCTTATATCAGTTTAATGTGAGCCACCATGATAAATCTTTCGAAAATCGAAAGAAAAATTTGAAAATCACTGATGTGATATCAGGAGCGTTTGAGCGCTCGTGAGTCAATATAACTATCGGGGTTGGTTTATAGGTACTACTAGTATGGGCCAGCAGATCTACCCTTTAAGTAGTTATCCTCATCGGTAGAACTCGTGATTTTATAGGAGAAATGTCAAACTTTGATCAATTTTCCTGAAGAAATGGGGAAATTATGGAAAATATGTATACCAAGCTATTTTAAGTTGACTCTTCCTCTTTCGATCCGTATATTTACATCACGGCCAGGATATCTGCGAAAAAAGTTTTATCGAGTTTAAAATTGCCCTTTTTGCCGAATTTTTTCGCGATTTTCGCGAATTTTTTTAAAATACTTCCACGTCGCCTAGAGGATCGAAATTTCGCCCACATACGAATCGATCATTCCTCTTACCGACCGTGCAAAAATCTCTCTCCTGTAGCGCAGCTTCGCTGCGATTTTAAGATTCTTCTAGACCCACTTTTTCGACAGATTCCCTCGGGCCGGTCCACAGAGTTATCAGTTTAGTATAGTATAGAATTACAGCTCGAAATCAGTAGAATAACGGACACATTAGTCTATGGGAGAAGATAAAACTGATAACATCGTTAGTTTGATCAGAGACTAAGCAATTATTCTGTGATTTGATGATAATTCATAGCCAGAGAAACATCATAATAACTCTTGAAGATGTTTCGAATTTTTGTCGAAATATGCGGATAAAATAAGGATCAACTCGGAAAAGGCGAGCTTCATACAGGGTTGCCCATAAAAGACTGACTACCCATTTTATTCTATCAATAAATCCCAAGCGAAATTACTAAATGAGTTGTTCTCTGAGGGAATATCTCCTCTAGTTCCTATTCGAGATTTGACTCAATTATTAATCAAGTAGGCTCCTGTCACAAAAAAGTTTCGAAAAAGATTCGCAAAGAATAGGTACCTGGGGTTGGCACTGATAAAATTTTGTTCCAAGACTTTCTTGTCAATTGAAAATCTGAGTTGGGGTCCTACATTTCTTTTCTCACGAAAGGGGTCGCGCTATTTTCCGTGGCCACAAAAGCGCCACGACCGTGAAATATTGCGGATTATTCCGGAAGTAGGACTCGATCTACAATCTAGACTGCTGTTCGGATCTACAGTTTTCGGACGCGATAATTAGCTAAGGGTCATTACACCAGGCTGGATTTCTATGCATCTATGTTTCAAATTGATAATTCCGTAGAACGACATTTTTCTACGACGAGTTTGTTAGTTTTCATCAATAATTATTGAAATCATTCAATTTTTTTGCGTTGGGACATCATTTCAACATCTGTTCAAGTATTCATGGAATACTGAGACCAACAATGTGTATTTTCGTAGAAACTCACAAAGAGGCGATTCGATAGAAAAAGTCATGCGTGCATTCCGGCGTCAGTTTGATAACGATAATAGAGGTCACGCGCCAAATCGTAAAACTGTTTTAAGAGGGGCCTATACCGTTCTGACGTTCAGTTCAAAACGCGATTCGGGATTACTCACGATAGAGACTACCGATTTATATGGGGTTTTCACTGTTATTCAATTTGAAGAGTTCTTCAAGTTGGAAAGTTCATAATTTTTTTTTTCGTCGAGTGAAAAAAAAAATAAATTTTTTTTTTCCCTTCTTAGTGACTTTATATGCATAATTCTAACTTTCCAACCTAGACCATTTTTTTTTATGAATTCCCACGAAAAATTTAACACAAAAAGTTTTCCCCAATCGCTCAAAAACCGATTTCAGTAAAATTAAAATCAAACGATCGCAAAGTGCTGCCACCTAATCGACGAACTTGGCTATTTCCATTTTCTACTGATCGTTCCATCTATCTGGCAATACTGCACATTTTAGGTTGCACTTTGGGGTTTTCGGTAAATCCCAGTGGCAAATATTTATTGTTTTATTGTAAGGCGTCTGTTATCAGTGAAAAGTAAAAGTGTAAAAACATGTTCTTTATTACTTCTGTTGGACAGGCAAGCCGAAAGCAAATTCGTTCGGTCCCTACGTTTTTAGATCTTGTGACGAGAGACGAGGGTCGTGAATTTTCACTTGATTTTTTTTTCTTGTGATTGGAGGTGTTCTGTTATTTGTTTCAATTACTTCGAAGATGAGTAGGAAATTTAGTGATAAACGCAAAAATCTTTGCGCACATTTGTTATGTGATGTTTATCCTACATAAAATTTTTTTACATGACAAGCTATGATGGGATTAGAAAATTCTCGAGATCTTCTAGAATTTCATACAATCCTTCCTCCTTCTTGAATTACCTTATCGTTTCAATTTTATAAAATGAATTTTTCTGATCCATGATCTGAGTTCATGAAAAAACTCATTCAATTTCAAAAACTTTCCGAAATTCTTGATATCTATTATAGTCACTAACATCAAAAAAAGCTATTTCAAATGAATTACATATATCAAAAAAATATATGACTATAATCCAGTTCGAGTGCCTATTAGACCTTCCTGGAGAACTGGACATATTAGAAATCTGAGAATTGAGATCATATTGTTCGAAATTTTCTACTGAGCTAAAATATTTTTGGAGCATGAGCGCTCTTGGTTATACAACAAGTGAAAAAAATAGATTTGTTGAAAAGATTTTTTTTTCAATTTTTTCCTTTGTTTAGTATTCAATTCTGAATAAGTACATTTCTGTTAAAACCATAGTTTTCAAAATATCGAGAAATAACCGGAATAAAAGTAAAATACTCAAATACTCGTAGTCAGTATAATGTTCATTTTTCTTTTTCTCAATATCCTCAACGTAAACAGTCCTCATAACATCAGAGTAGAAGAATGTGGAAAGGCCATGCATCTTGTGAAGTTCAGAATAATCATCACAGGGTGTTTCAAATTTTGTGTCGAAAACTATGATCGAAAATTGGCCATAACTTATATTTTTCAAATTAGAACCATATTCTTTATGATTGCGTTGGATTCTGCAAAGAAAAATAATGATTTTACTCCAATAAAAAAATGAAAAAAACTTAGAGAACTATCATTTTTTTCGCACGATTGAACGCAATCATAAAAAATAGAGTATGTATATACAATTCCTCTGATACAGCATCTCATACAAAAAACAAATTTAAATTCATAAAAAAAATTAGTTTAGGTTTTGAGTCTCAATCAAATTTTTTTTTACTGTAGATGTGGATGATTTTTTCCGAATCTAACTTACAACCAAAACAGAAATTCGCAATAAATTCGTACAACCAAGAAGGGTGTACGAATTTATTGGGGGCCCATCCCAACTATTTATTTCCATCTGGCAAAACGTCTACGTCCTATGAATTTACAGTGTTGTCAGCAGTTTCGTAAATAATTTCACTTCATTCGTGAATATACGAGGGCATTCGACAACTTCCGCCCTCCCCTAGGTAAAGGCTGTACGTAACAGAAATCTCGCATGTGGAAGACAAGGGCGGTAAATACGAGGAATGTCTGAGATATCTTCGGACGTACTGAAAATCGACGATTTCTTAGGGGAGGTGAGGGGTGAGAAGAAGGCAGACTTTGACGGACGCTAAGAAAGCTGGGCACTATAAACCCCTCTTAAGGAGTCTGGACGTGGAGGAACAATTCGTTTACCAGAAAATATTGAGTAAGTTAGAATTGCGTTTACGAGAAGTCCTAAAGGGTCTGCTTATCGACAGCCTAATCCTAGGAATATCAAAGAGAAGCTGAAATCGAATTTCATCCATATAAATACCTGTACAAGATACCTTAAAGAAAGTATCTGAAATACAAAATACTTGGAAATTAAGTATTTCAGATACCAGATACAAATAACTTTCTGGAATGGTATCTGAAATACCAGATACAAGATATGTATCTTTCAAATACTTTTCATAGATAAAATACTTTTTTTCTACGACCGTGCGTTTTTACACTCTTTACCCACTTTCCTGCACTCATTTTAGTTTAGAAAGTGTTACTTTCCCGCACTAGTGCAGAAAAACGAGTTTTCCCGCACTAGTGCGGGAAAGTGACACCTAAACTAAAATGAGTGCGGGAAAGTGGGTACTATGGAAACTTCATGTGAATTAACATTTGTCATTAGTATGAAATTGTTTGAATATAAATATCAGTGTGTTGAAATAAAATCCTTGAGCGCCATCTATCGAATTCTACTTTTCCCCTAAGGTTTTTCTGACATGAAAAGAAGAAAAATAGTATTATACGCGCAAGCGCGAAATAGAGAAGCAAATTTGAAATTGCTTTTGCGAACCAGTTCACACTGTTCTCCAGAGTTTGTTCAACAAGTTGTTGAACTGCAGATTTGAGTTTTATGCAACTGGCCCTTAGCAGTGTCACAGTTTACAAACTGTGGCAGTGTAGTGATTGGCAAAATCACTGTTTACTGTTGAATGGTGTTAAGAAAAAGTCAAAGCTCAAGAAAAGACTCAATCTTCTCATAGCTTCGGACGACCGACCACACATTTACGTGTCTTCCTTAAACACAGATGTGGAATAATAATTTGAAAATAACACAAATCAAGCAAGGGGCGTAGCCGATTACAATTTATAGAAAGAAATAATTGCCACGCCATCTATCAATTTAGCCCCAAAAGACGCTTAAGATGCCACAATAGAATCAGTTATCTATTACTAAAAGTATCTTAGCAAACAAAGTATCTACAAAATACTAAGATACCAAAGAAGAGGTATTTAAATACAAGATACAAAATTCATTTTCAAAAAAGTATTTCAGATACAAGATACAAATACGTATTTTGTATCTTGTATCTGTATTTCAGATACTTGTATCTCAGATAAGTCACATCTCTGTAAAATACCAAATGGCAAAGCACCTTAGCACTCAAGATGAAAAGCAAGGTGAGCATTTCGTCAAGAATTTTTGGATTTAGGTACATCAAAGAGTAATTCACAGTCTCCCAGTGAACGATAGAGCAAATTTCTATTCGAACGGTATGGTTAATAAACAGAATTTCAGATACTGGTCATATGAAAATCCTCGTAAAATCATTACAAAGAACCTCCATAATCCATAATAATGAGAGGTGTGGAGTAGGATCTCTTGGTATTATTGGTTCATATTTTTTTGAGGATGAAATTAACCGAACTGTAACAGTTGACATCCGAGCGATACGTGAACGTGCGAGAGACATTCCTCATCCCAGAATTAAATAGACGAGGATTACTAAACAATGCCTTACTATCCCAACAAAATGGGGCAACAGCTCATACTGCCAGGAACTCAAAGAGGGGCCAACGAGAAATATTTGTCTTTCTCTCCGAACGAATTAACCTGGGAACTTGAAGCTTCAAGGTTATGTTTGGATATCGAATGTCGCAATTAATTTCGTTAATACGCCAATTTCAACCAGGAGTTCCGTAAATGGCGTTTTCGACATTTTGTTTTCTCGCTGAAATCATTACTATTTTTTCGAGCACATGCAAAATTCAGTGAATGTGGCATTACCGGGCCAAGTTCTAGCGAATTATGGTTGAGTTTTTGAATCAACTCAATTCGAAAAATAATTACATATTCATTCATTCGCTCGAAAAAACCGCATTCGAGGATAGATCGTTTTCTTTTTTCTGCCGAATTAATTCTCTACTACATATCGATTTTTTCCTCATGAATAAAATATATATTTATAAATAGATTCTACAGATTTATACTTATAACCCCATATTCGGTAACATGTTTATAAATCATACAACATTCTATCTCGATGTAAAACAGTAACATAAAGGTGTTTTTACTCTTCAGGAGCAAGTCCCGATTTGTGATTTATACAGGGTATGTCTTTGACTTGTACGTAAATTTCAAGTGTAGATTCCCCTCTTCAAACGAAACACTTTTTTTATATCATTTTTCGAAATTCGTTTTCGCTAGAAAGATAAAAGGGGTCGAACGTCCATTTGAAATAAACTTTTTCCGATGAAATTTCAGGAAAAAAAATCATGAAACTCAACAATAATCTTGATGCTTTCCTGGATTCTGAATATAATCGAATCGCAGAAAAATTAATAGCACTGAAAGTTGTCAAAATGTTCATCAACTTTGTAAAGTATAAGATTTAAATGATGGAAAAACGTTTGATGTAGAGATATGGGATGATTTTAAAATTCCACAAATGTGGGAGATGAAATTGAACACCAAGGAGCATGAAAGTATCTAATGAGGAACTTTTATTGATGGGAGAAATATGGCCTTCCAATTGCAGGTTTAATCGGATAAAACTGAGTGTTTTTTTCAGGAAATGTATAATATTTTATTTGTTTCCATTTGTAAACGTCAGTTTCCAAAAACACAATATCAATCAAAAAAGTTTATTTTATCAAGTCACTAACTTGTAAAACTGACAGTTCTGCGAGAGGAGTGGTCGGTGTATAACTCTGGGTCTTTTAAACCTAAATATTTCGCTATTTGCTTTGGGACACCACCAATATTGTGCTGGCCAGTATTAAGGGAAATGCACTCTCCATGTCGGTATGTCAAAAAAAATCTTAGGCTTTCTGTTCCAGGAGGCCGAAGATTTACATATTTTCTGTATAACATGCAGGGATTGAAGCTGCAGCCATCATCGGTTATGGTGAATCTTCTTGTTGTTAAATTTTTTGTTTGCCGCAATGTCACAATAACGTATTTTCTCATATCTTCCACATCATTCATGTTTGAGGAGAGAATTTCGTCACATCGACAACATCCAAGAATCCCAAATATTGTTACAATTTTCGCCAGCAATCACTGGTCATCAGGAGCATATGAAAGAAATTGTTCAATGTTCAGCCTCTTCTTTACTTAATACCTTGGCCTTTTTTGGCGTATAATGCTCATTTTTTCGTTTCAGAAACGCCATTACCTTTTGAAATCTGCAAATGACAACTAAACGTCATATTTTTCAATAAATTTTTTAAGGAAAACAAACATGCGAACAGGGGCATTTTCTTTCATTTCCAAGCAGCTTTTCAGCATAGACCATTTTGCCCATAAAGTATTAGGGCTGAATCTAGCTGATAGTTGATTCAAGTAGACCAATAAAACATCTTCAGTTACCCCAATCACACTATTTTTGTTTTGCCACTTTTTGAAGTCGTCGTATTCTCACTCGTACCTTGAAGCTGATTTTGCAGGTAATAAACTTGAAGCTAAACTGCTGGCTGCCTCAATAATTTCTTTTGGTACATTCATTTTCGCTTTCGCCAAAACAAATGTAAAGAAAAATAAACAGACATGTTCATGGCAACGCTTCCATAGCTTACGACATTTGCGACAAATTATTGAGACTTTTTTGGAATTTATCTAACCTTTTGACAAATGAGAAACAAATAAAATATAAAAAAACACGCAAGGTAACGGGTTTTACTGTCTCAAGGAGGTAACTATATCCTCCATTCGCCAGTAAAAACGCTCTCACCTTGCTAGTAATGTTATATACACTATTTATTCCAATGAGGTAAGTGCTTGAGTATTTCCCAAATGTATGAACTCAACCTCAATCGAGAAATATAAACTTTGCATCAATTCCAGAAAATCATATCAGGCACGTACTCGTATTTGGCCCCTTTTTTTTCAAATGGCTATATCTTTTCAATAGAGCCGAATTCGAAAAAATGGAAAATGAAAAAAAGGTTTCTTTTGACCTCAAAAATCTCCAGTTGAAATAAATGTACAAGTCAAAGACTCACCCTGTATAGGGAGATACTTTTCAACCCAAAATACGCATCACCAAGTAGAATGCAGCAACTATAGTTGCGGGTATCCTAAACATCAGTTCTGAATTGAATATTCGATAGAGGAACTGAAGAATCTACATGAAAATCATCGAATTAATGGTTCTACAGGGTGTCCGGAAATTAATGCAACAAAATTAAGTCGCAAATTTTCGGTATAAAATTAGGACAACCCTTATTTGAAGGTCTCCCCTTTTGTAGTTACAGCCCATGAATTATAAATCTGCAAGAAATGAGAAAGTTTTCCAATGAAATGGGCTTTTTTTTTCAAGAATGAAAGTTGAGGATATTGATGTTTTTCGAAAATTCATATTCATCATCTTGATAAAATTTCTTCAAACGACCACATGCAAAAATGACAATTAGCACACTGTTTAGTTACATCGAAAATGCGAATAGAGATGAAACTCTAGAGTGACATGTGTAATGTGTATCTATAGTTATAGGTATGTATTGCATAATGGAATTGAAGTGTGCTTTGAAATTAAAATTGCGGAAACGTCGGATAAACTTCAGAAGTGTCAGTTTTGCATATGCATCATTCTGATCATAATCCTTTATATTATTACCTTCAATCCTACTATTGAATGCAATATGTTTACTATCTACTGCTCTAATGCAGGGTTCCCGTTCCTAGCTACAGTGGAGATGGGTGTGGTTCTCACTAAAATTAATAGATTTATGGGCGCCAGGTAAATTTGTCCCGGAATCAAAAACCCTTACTGTGGAAATCCTCAAATTTACCAAAAGGACAATCACATAAAACATACAACTTTGTCCAATAGACGTATAATATTTCAAACGTACAAGAGTCCCAATAGATGAAATATTTAGGGCTTATTAATATAGTATGGTGGTGAAAAAGCTTACAATAGTGACTGATTTAAAAGTGGAAATTGAACGGGGTAACTTTATTGTGATAAAAAGAGACGAGTCGCATGAGCTCAGGCGCAGCACGTTATGTAGTACTATATACCAACTGATACCGAGGGAACAAATATTCAATTTCAACTGAACAATATATCATAAAACCTAGAAATCTTATTTACTTATTACTATATTCATCAACTATCTCAAATTATATGACTGTGTCATATACAACGCTATAATCCAAGTCTTTATCTTATGTCCCTCCTGTTAAGGGGAAATCTGGTATACGTTGGCTGTCTCGTACACCACCCTCTCTGTTCTTTCAACCTCCTGATCTCCAACAACTCCGTCCAGGTAACCTATATACGTTGGCTGTCTCGTATATGCTGGCTGTCTTGCAATCGTTCACCTTCTGTCTCCAATTCAACAACTTCCTCCAACGAAGCTGGTATACGTTGGCTGTCTCGTATACTGCTTTTCAATCCAATCAATACTTGTCCAATGATCAAATTGTATACACTTATATGAAAGCCTATCCTAAAAACCCTGTAGAAGGAAACCCTAATTTACCAGTATCCTTCGACATGAAATAACCAAACACACAGAAAACACTCACAAGAAAGGAATCGAATCTATGCCTCTACATACCCTGATCTTTCGGGGTTTACTCCACGTTATCGTCTTGTGTGAAAATCACCCAGGAATACACAAATGGTACCAATCCTGATGACAAACTCCAATTCACACTTCCAGGTAATGGGTATAATCCTCTTTCGAGTGTGATACTGACAAACTATTCAACAATCTATAGCCAGAACCACTTTCTACGAATTCCCAATTTAATCCCAAAAATGGATGACTTCATAAATCATTTATTAATTGAGAAAATTCGTATCCCATTCACCTTTCTCGATCGATAACCTTTATTTCCAGTTTTTACCGAAAACCTGACAGACACAAAGAGACATAGAATTGCGATAATGACATACCTAATCCCACAGAACACAAATGATTCAAACCAGCCACGGAGCCGGCTGACCTAACTTCCACATATACTCCGTAAACGACGTAAACAAATAAATAACACGTAACAATATCCCTACAAAAGGCTGTACTTTTCACGAACAACTTCCCTGGACCAATAAAGGCATGTTTCCACCTTCTCTCCAATCGAGTATTTTATTTAGTTATTATATTAATTTTTATCCGACTTTTTTACTCATTCCATGTTTAGTGAGAAAGTTTCCATAGTATCTCTCGAATGACAGGGATAAAACATGCAATCCGGCAAAACTGAACTAGTCAAAATGTCTATTAACTATACAGGTTGTCCCAGAATAACACCGACAACGCTCGACCAGATATTCTCAAGTTGAAATTAATATGATTAGTCGAAAATAAGTTAGGTAAAATGTTTTTAGTTTCTAAGTTATAAGTCATCAAAGATGGCGATTTTTTTTTCAATTTGTGATAAAACGACCTTTCCGAATTCAATAAAATTTACTGGATTCATCCGGGAATTTTTCTTCTAAAATTAACATTTTATACGGTAAGTAGATCAAAATGATGAAAAATGTGGGTAAAAAAATTCCGAATGTTTTAAGGTGGCCAGGACGCTAAGAATCATAGATCCATATTTTCAATTCGAATGACATTTCGTAAAAAGAAGTAACTCTAGTCACTGAATTAATCCACCAAATTTGATCACAAATTGAGAAAAAAATCGCCATTTTCGATGACTTATAACTCAAAAACTAAAATCATTTTAATTTTTTTTCGACTAATCGTATTATTTTCATCTTGAGAATATATGGCCGAGCGTTGTCAGTGTTATTCCGGGACACGCTGTATATGTAGAAGATAAGGGTCGCTATTTACTTGCTAAAATACCCGAAACTAAAACCGGTAGGTATGTCGAAAGGATTCATTATTGTAGAGCAGAGGAGGTAAAAATAGGAGCTTTGAGGCTGGTCAGAAAGTATATATCCTCAAGACCCAGTGGAGTGAAGAATCTAAGATTTTTCCTCACGTTCTAAAACGGTCGGTGCACCGTCCAACCATAAGAAGTATGCCTTCGATGATTGCCAAATACTTCAAACTGTATACTTCAATTGAATATAAAGGAAATTGTTCGGAACGGAATTCGGCAACTCTTTTAACTGAGGCCGGTGCATCGTATAAAACTCTGATATTCCACGGAAGATGAGAGAGTCCATTTGAGGAGGGGGGTTACATAGAACAAAGCATTTTCTCTGAAAACGAGGTATCAACAATGATTGTGAATTCGGTCACAGATTCTCTTGAACTTTCTATTGGTTCTCTTATGGAGAAACTTCCAAGTACTTGTGGTCAATATTTCACTTCTGAGGTTTCGAAAAAATCTGAAGATACACAACCACATAATTTTTTCGGAAAATTTAAAAACTGCACTTTTAATTTCAATTGAGTAATACTTTGTTGTTGTTTGTTCTGTTGTCGCTTGTACTATCAAAATTCTGCAAAATAAATAATTTCGTTCTAGCTTTTGCTTCTCGCACAACGAGCGGGCATTATGATCCATAACGCCCGCTGAAAATGACGTAGGGCTTGATGAGTGTATACTGTAACGTTTTCTTCGTTAGTAAAACGTCCGGGTTCAACAAACTATTTATTTAGACTACTTATAACACTAATGTTTAACAACTAATGAACTTATTCTTACAAAAGTCTGTACAATTTATTTCCACTGATTTATTTGCACTATTTATTTTAACTCGTCGCTCGTCTCTGACTGACTGAATGCCTCCCGTCGATGCGCTACTTATATGTATAACGCCGATTGTTTCCCGCTAAGTCCGGGCCCGTCTGGAACCTTCCCGAATCATCGGTACGGCCGTAACGTCGGATGGAACACTCCACGCGTTTCCAGAAACCTCTCGATCGGCCCCGTAGCGCTTTGAATGCACAGGGCCGCACTCGTCACACTGTCCCCTCCTTAAGCCTGTTCTGTCCCAGAACAGATCGTATGGATTCTTCAGAGGACCGTGGTGAAATCTGCAGTCGGCACCCTTGTTACAGTGGCCCCTTTGATGGAAGTAGCATTCTATGGTTTTGCCGGGGAGTTCGATACGATTTGGGTAGAAACTGCATACTAGGATCTGTATACCTGCCGTCTGGAAAATTACTTCAAGCATGCTTCGTACTACCCTCCAATTCAGTAGATCCAGTCCACAACCAAGCTTGGGAACTGCTAGTTTCCTAACGCCGGAACGCTGAAGGTCTTCTTTCAAGCCATGCAGCGAAGTCCATAAGTTCTGGTAGGTGGGCTTCTGGAAAAAGTGCTGCTTGGTAACCAAATAGTAAATAAACCGACCTCCAGACTTCAATCTCAAACATTTCCCGATTCTGGGCTGCTGTCCCATTAGTTCCTCTTGTCGACCAAATTTGTTTTTGAATACTCATGCTATTCCCTTACTCATGCGTAGATCGGCTGCTACACAATGAGCAAGCGAGTATTCCTCGGGGACTGTGAACAGGTCCTGATGAACTTCCTGTGTGACGCCAAACCTTGCAATGCGTGTTCCCCCATAGGTGTTCATAAATTCCTGGAATCCGCAGCTTTCCCTTGCCGGAACCTCGACGAGACGTACTTCTTCTTCATCCTGCGTGGATGCATAAGGAGCCAATCGGTTGAAATGGACAACTTTCGGTTTTCCTCTGGGAAGCTTCCGTATTCGGTAAACTACATCATTTATTCTCTTCACAACTTCGTACGGTCCTTCCCAATGTCTCTGCAGCTTCGGTGAAAAACCTTTTCTTCTTTGTGGGTTATACAACCATACCAGATCTCCTGCGGTAAACCCACCTTCAATGGCCTTGATGTCATAGCGCATTTTCATCCGGTCACTTGCTTGCTGCATTTGATTACGCACCTTATCATGGATGTAGTCTAGCTTGCTTCTGAGATTACTAACGTAATCCTCCCCAGCTACATCTTCTCCAGGCTTACACCCAAACTCGAGGTCGCAAGGTAATCTTATTTCTCGGCCAAACATTATATTGGATGGAGTCTTCTTGGTAGATTCTTGAACCGAAGATCTATAGGCCATCGTGAATAGATGCAAATATTCATCCCAGTCCCTTTGGTGGTCAGAGACAACTTTGGCCAAATGTTTTCCCATAGTCCGGTTCATTCGTTCTACCATGCCGTCTGACTGAGGATGCAGAGGCGTAGTTCTGGTCTTTTGTATCCCCAATGTTTTGCAAACTTCCTGGAATAACTTCCACTCGAAGTTTCGGCCTTGATCACAATGCAGCTCAAGGGGGATTCCAAATCTGCAGAAGAACTCTTTCACCAATTTGTCAGCTACTGTGCTTGCCTCTTGGTTAGGAATACCGTACGCTTCCACCCATTTGGTAAAGTAGTCCATCGCTACCAAAATGTACTTGTTTCCATTGCCTGTTTCTGGAAAAGGGCCTGCGATGTCGATAGCTACTCGTTCCATGGGGGATCCGACGTTATATTGCTTCATTGGTGCCTTTCCTTTACCGTAGGGTCTGTTGGCCGCAGCACAAACCTTACATTTTCTACACCAATCTTTAACGTCGGTCTTACAGTTGATCCAATAAAATCGCTGCCTAACCTTCTCCAGAGTCTTAGTAATACCAAAATGGCCACCCGAAGTTCCATTATGTAGTCTGGTCAAAATGTCCTTACCCTACTTTTGGGCACAATTAACTGAAGCCTCTGCTGAGATCCATCTTCATTTTCCCAACAACGTTTCAGAAGACCTTCATCAATCTTCAACGTTTCCCATTGGGCCCAATACGACTTGACATTTTGGCTCAGTCTGGATACTTCTTCCCAAGTAGGTCGTCTGCCACTCTCCTTCCAACTTAGGATTACTCTCAGATCTGGATCTTCCTCCTGTGCTCGTCGAATTTCTGGGGGTAGCCAGTCATCTTCGATCACAGTGGTCCGCCTCAAATTGGCCTTATCTTCCACACGAGAGCAGTGGCTGCCATTATCGGGGCAAGGACTTCTTGTCAAATCTTCGGACGTGATTCTACGGATTATCACGTCAGAGGCATTTTTAACCTGGGTCGATTTATGCACCTCATCACCAACCCTTTTTAGTTTATCTGCTGTGTCTCTTTTTCCAATCCTTGGGCCATTTCTCTTAAAATGCCCACTCTTGTTGCAATACCAGCACACAGCATCCTTTTCCTTAGCATTCAATAATTTGCTAACCTCTTCTCGGATGATTTCCTCCACAGGTCGGTCTATTTCTTGGACTCGTCTCACACGAAATTGTCCTCTATGCGACGCCTGTTTCGCTGCCTCAAATTCCAGAGCTTGAGCCAAGGCATCATCAATGGTCTTAGGGCGTGCAAGTCTCAAGGCTTGTTGAGTTTCGCTGTCCTTGATCCCGTCGACAAACGTCTGGATTGATAGCAGTTCGAGGAAGCTCTCTGGAGCTGATGGATAAGCCAGCCTCACTAATCTGGCGACATCGGCCTCGAACTCCTGGAGGCTTTCTCCTGATTTCTGCACCCGGTTCCTTATTTGAGCATGATAAACTTGCTGTAGGTGAACATCGCCATATCTCATCTGAAGTTTGGATGTTAAAACTTCATAACAGGCTTGTTGACTCTCCGGTATTGTCTGCAGAATGTTAAATGCCTCTCCTCGTAGGGCTATTATTAATGCTGTGGCTTTTTCGTAGTCGCTCCAACTGTTTGCCAACGCAGCAGCTTCAAATTGTTTTTGATATGTCGACCAAGGAACTTTTCCATCAATGTGGGTGGCTTGATCTTCATTTTACCACTTTCTGTGTTGTTTTCCGATTTCACGAAGCTACAGGATGGTGAAGCTTGAGTTTCTTTCTTATTTGAAGTTCTTTTCAGGGACTCTATCAGCTTGGTATGCTGTTCAATTATTCCTGATATTTCTTCAAATTTTCCATTAACCTCATCAACTACTTCGTCAAATTTTTCATCAACTTTATCAAATTTTTCATTGACTTCTTCAAATTTCTCGTCGACCTTATCGAATTTTTCATTAACTTCATCTATTATTACTTCCTTGATGGTTTCCATTTTCTCATCCAATGTACTTGCAATTTGACTCACCAATTCGTTACAATCGTTCATTTTTTTCTCCACGTTATTTTCCATTTGATCCATTTTTGAACTAATGTCTCGAGAATTCTCATCCATTTTCAAGCTCATTTCTCGAGAGTTCTCTTCCATTTTCAAGCTCATTTCTCGAGAATTCTCTTCCATTTTCAAGCTCATTTCTTCAAAGGCTTGCTTGAAAAATTCCATACTCGCCTGGTCCATTTTCTCTTTCTGCGATCTGGTTGTCGGCATTCAGATCTACCCCACACCTGACACCAATGTAATGTTTTCTTCGTTAGTAAAACGTCCGGGTTCAACAAACTATTTATTTAGACTACTTATAACACTAATGTTTAACAACTAATGAACTTATTCTAACAAAAGTCTGTACAATTTATTTCCACTGATTTATTTGCACTATTTATTTTAACTCGTCGCTCGTCTCTGACTGACTGAATGCCTCCCATCGATGCGCTACTTATATGTATAACGCCGATTGTTTCTCGCTAAGTCCGGGCCCGTCTGGAACCTTCCCGAATCATCGGTACGGCCGTAACGTCGGATGGAACACTCCACGCGTTTCCAGAAACCTCTCGATCGGCCCCGTAGCGCTTTGAATGCACAGGGCCGCACTCGTCACAATACCAACCGTTTCTAAGGTAAAATAAACAAATAATGTCCAAGCGAGCAATAAACTAATCTGAATCAAAATAGTCGGTTATATTTTCAATATCATGAAGGATTCGAAATAGGAAGCGCAAACCCTCGCGAGAAACCTGAAAAGTAGGGAGTAATTCCATAGCTCGACTGTCGACAATGGAGTATGGAATAAAATTTGATCAGTGCCGAAACCATTATGGCTCTGATATATAAATAACTATTTTATAATATTATACAATTCCATTAGTATCAACACCAGGATCACTACTCAATAGGTAGCATGACATCAGCATTATCAACGAATCTGATGGTCGCTCCGTGAAAGCCAGCGCGATTTGGTCGTTTCAACAACGCAAAACGTTCACGCATTTTGCGTTGTTTAAACGCCCAAATCCCTCACACGCTCCCACGTGAAACAAACCGTTATATTTTTCAACTGAAAGTAGGTATGCTCGAAAGCGACTGACATTTCAGCATTCAAACAAAGCGTGGCAATTACAAAATGTCAGCTTCATCTGCATTGTTCCATCGGAGAAGTATTTAATGGACCCTGCCTCAGGCTGGCGCCCAGTCTCGGCATATTTAAAATTCATTTCTCTTCCCATGAATACAACAGGGTTTCACTTTCCCTACATGACAACCCTTTTTGAAAGCAGGCGATCTATTCACAGCTCCGTGAGAGAATAATGGAAACTCAGTGTTTGTATACTGCTGAAATTTAAATCTGTTTTCGCAGCGGAATGATGAAATGTCTATGGGTGAACATATATGTGAATCTTTAGGAGTATGATATGATTATTTTCTCAAAGGAAATTGAATACTGATTCAAAATTTTGACGCACTCGTTTCTAGGGACCCCAGAGTATTATCAGTAGTAATGTCACAAGAGTTTGAATTTCCGTGATAAGTCTATCGATTTTTTTTCAAACGAGAATGACTAATGAGTTGCTTGGAAACATCACGAGTCCGTAAGACGAGTGGTGTTTCCACAAAGCAACTCATTTGAGTTTGCAAATAAGAGATAGACTTATGAGGTAAATTCAATCTCGTGTGATATTTTATGAGACTATTTCACGAACAAAATCTGATCCGCACTCCAGATCTGGACTGCGGATCAGATCTTGCAGATTTCCCTTTCGTGTATGCCTATAGGTAATCACAGATTAGTCTGTGGTTCAATCGCTGAAAATACCGAAGTTGTCAGACCAATCATAATTCAGAGACAGTTGGTATTATCGCGATAATACGAGCTGTCTTGGGACTGTGATTGGTCAGTTTTTGAAATGGGTGAAATAGTCATAAGAATTAATATATTATCAATTAACCCTAATGTCTGTAATTTTCAACTTGGTCCTAAAATCTAAAGCCATTTTTTCGCGTCGATCACGGTTTAAAACTATTTCAAAAACATTTCATTTTCAATCAGCTGATTCCAAACTTCAAACTTCAGTTCGAACTATTCCACTACCTGCTTTCAAACCGCTGAAAATTATTTCGAACCATTTGGTGCGTGACGTCACCAGTTCGACGCTTAAACACGAATATTTCAAAACGGACGAAATAATTTTAAAATATTGTCACGCGAAAATATGGCTTAAATGATAAGGTTGAATTTTTTGCTGGAGGATTCAATTCTTTCTTTCGGTCCGTGTTTCTTTCTTTATTAATGAATTCATGGAATAAGTTTCATTCTTATCCAAATTTATTTTCCATTATGAATTATATGCCAGATACAAGACTGACTAGATTCAAATAAAGTAAGCTCTTATGGCTTGATGAGTCTCTTTATTCTTAAAAGAATTCTGAAGAAATTTGGAGTTCGGAATGGACTTCAAATGATTTTTTCAATAAAAGTTTAAGGTGGGCGTTCAATGTAGTGTGTTTTTATTTCAAGTTGCATTTGAAAATGGTTTCACTTTGAGAACTGAAATTTTGTGGGTGAACTCAAAAAGGATTGGAGTTCTTAATGAGATAATTGAGATTTATTGCATTTCAACAGTTCATTTTTTTTTCTTTCAAAAATAGGAGAAAATAAGCCAACTCATGCTTCTGTTTTATTTCAAACGAAAGGCCCATGAAAATAGTTCAACTTTTGATTAAAAGTGAATCTACAGATAATTTCATTCAGAAAAACAACTTGAAATACGGAATTGGCAGAGAATGGCCAAATTCAAATTTTAGCGGGAAAAAGTTCCTGCTTTACCCACATTTTCACTATATTCCATGAAATGCACGGTGGCGCCTCTATCGGTTGACTTGTCCTACACGCTTCAAACGGTGACCTTAATATACTTGATCCTTCTGAAAAAGTTCCTGGTTATCATCTGTCTAGGAAAAATTTCAAACTTCAGTTCGTCGCTAGACAAATGAATCTTATATGATGAGCAATCCATCCAAATTTAAATCAGAAGGAAAACGTTTCACGGTTCTACACGCAGGAAGTAATTTTAGGTTGTTAGAAGGTTGTGATTTCATTTTAGATTCAAAAAACAATGACCGTGGCTATCACAAGACAATGACCGGTGAAATTTTTCAAAATTGGGTTATTAATCAACTTTCATCTTCAGCTAAGATTCCTGTGAAGTGTGTGGACAATGCACCATATCATTCGGTTCAATTATTTTATGTTCGACTACTTCATAAACACTTGATTCATGAATTCGTTTAGCGTCCATAATTGACTACTTTATTGGACACCACTTCATTGGACCCAACTGTCACAGTATTCTCTCGATTTTGCCATTTCCTTCGTTTCACACCACTTGTTATAGGCGCCGCATACAAATTTTCATAAGCACTTTTAGTGGGTAGGAGAGATTCTTTGGCACTTGCCGCTGAATTTTTTACGCTCTACTTTCCCGAACTATCCATTTTTTCGATTAAGTATTATGACGTTTATCACAGAATTAACGAAGTAATCAACTTTGTTCAGTGAGGTTGCTAAGGTCTCTGATGGTTACTAAGGTAAGAAAAGCAAAAGCACACTTAATGTTTCTTTTGTAATAAAGCGACGAATATATTAATTGTCATTTCAGAAATTAAAATTTCCGCATTGCAGTCAAACATAAAACTTTGTATGCAACTCGTACAAAATTAGGCTTATGGACTTGCCCAAATTATTGGCCTCGCTCGCTTTGCTCGCTCTGCCATAAACTTTTGGACTCGTCCATAAAGACCTAATTTATGTACTTGTTACATAATAATAATAATAATAACATTTCTTTATTTCAAATAAAAAAATACAAATGTTGATAACAATGCATAATTTAAGTGAAATGACGTCAAGAAAAATTTACAGGAGTCATAGGGCCCCTTCAAAATATTCAGCTAAACTATAAGGCTCTAACATTATTGAAAGATTTTCAATTCTGTTTTTGAACATGTTGTATTCTTTTATGCCTTTACATTGATATGGTAGTTTATTGAAAGCTCTTATGCTCATGTATGCAGGACATTTTTCGGTTAAGGATAATCTATGTGCAGGAAAAGTGATATCAAACGATCTTGTGTTATATACATTAACATTTTCTACGATGAATTTATGCCTATTCTCATGTAAGAACAATAAACATTCAAACAAATAAAGACCTACTACGGTAAAAACTTATTGCTTTCGAATTTTCTTCTACAAGATTCTCTAAAATTTAATCCAAGAAATATTCGAATGGCCCTTTTCTGTATCAAAAATATTTTTTTAGGTTTTCATTATTTCCCCAAAAAATTATTCCATATTTGAAGGTTGCTTCAAAACTCCCAAAGTAAAGTACTCTTAAGGATACTTCATTCATACATCTGGCTGTAGGTCTTAAAGCAAAGCAAATTCTGCTCAATTTATTGGATAGAAGTTCAGTGTGTTGATGCCAGTTGAGAAATCAATCTATATGTACACCAAGAAATTTCACACATTCAGATATCTCAAAATTATGCTGTGACCAACCTATTATATTTGATTTTTGTTTATTAGACCTGTTTGTGTCAAATAGAATAACATTTGTTTTGTTCTCATTGAGTATCAATTTATATTGATCAAACCATGTCTTAGACTTAAGAAATAAATGCCCAGCTTTTCTTGTCAGTTCCTCAAAATCCTCATCACCTACTAATATGCTCGTATCATCCACATATTTGACAGCCATTCCCTGAATTTTCGTATATAATATACCCAAGTCATTTAGATATATTATGAACAATATACCTCCCAGGGTACTACCTTGTTCTACTCCTGTGGTCCGTGTTAATATTTTGGATTTGACAGTTATGTTAAATAGCTTTTATGTGCAATCTACTTACTGTATATGAACTGTCTATCTGTAATTGGGCTAAGGCCTGTTGATTTGTCAATATGAATGAAATAAATTAAATTAAACATTAACACCCACCTGGAGATTGAATATTTGAATTGACTTCGAAGTATTTTAATAAAACATAATTCCATATCTTGCTTTTGACTCGAATACTGCATGATAGATGGTTTTTATGCAGAATTTATCCAGATATCTTGTCATTCCACCCAAAGATAGCAGACTGAAGCTAAGCTGCATCCCAGTTTAGACATACGTTCTTCCAAGTTCGTGTTCGGTGTACCTATCATTCACATAGATTCCCACGAACTTTGTAAATGGAATTAGTTCTTTTAAGGTGTAACTGTTATACACAGGTTGCGTAATGCGTAGTGCTACTACATTTTCATACTGTTTCATTTCAAGTTGTGCAAAATAGTAGATATATTCTAAAACTAGTTGCAGAATGGGGTAAAGTGGGGAATTCCACTGTTCATTTAAAAGTTTTTCTGTATGGTTATGCGTGGACTTATATCCTTTTTTCGAATGAACTATCAAGAAGTAACGAACTGTTCTGTCCGTTATTTCTCAGTGAAATTTCAACACTCGATTCTTGATTATCGTACAAGAAAATATTAATTAATTACTACGACATATATTTAGAAACGGCAACGTTACATGTTCAACTGACAGAATAATGACTATAACCAAACATTTTCAAAATATACACGGTGAAATGTGTCAGCATTCCATGGCCAACCGGTATACTTTATAAAAGTGAATGGAGTATAGATGCATGTATCTAATAATTCCTATATGGGGAATGAGCCAATCAAAACTGAAGCTGGGCTTTGGTAACAATCCAGATTTGCGATTGAGTGGCAATATTGAGAATAAAAATATTTTTTTAATTCTATCTTTCTCTGACACATCGTATAATGTCGTGAAACGTATGTCATTCTTAACCAGTGAAATAGATAATCGGGGCTATTCACTAAGCAAAGTTGTTATGGATAGCATCTGTAAATCGTCGTTATCCCATGTAATAAGCATGGGATAACGACGATTTACAGTTGCTATCCATAACAACTTTGCTTAGTGAATAGCCCCGATTGGGTGTTTTGGATATTTAAGGTGGGCGTTCAATGTAGTGTGTTTTTATTTCAAGTTGCATTTGAAAATGGTTTCACTTTGAGAACTGAAATTTTGTGGGTAAACTCAGAAAGGATTGGAGTTCTTAATGAGATAATTGAGATTAATTGCATTTCAACAGTTCATTTTTTTTCTTTCAAAAATAGAAGAAAATAAGCCAACTCATGCTTCTGTTTTATTTCAAACGAAAGACCCATGAAAATAGTTCAACTTCCGATTAAAAGTGAATCCACAGATAATTTCATTCAGAAAAACAACTTGAAATACGGAATTGGCAGAGAATGGCCAAATTCACATTTTAGCGGGAAAAGTTCCTTCTTTACCCACATATTGACTTATTTCATAGTTCAGCGATTTTCGGATCGACAGCGCCATTGTACATTTCATTCATGATTAGAGAGATATTCATAGAACTCATAGAGATAATGTAAGTTCTATGGAGATATTCCATAAAATGCACGGTGGCGCCTCTATCGGTTGATTTGTCCTACGCGCTTCAAACGGCGACCTTAATGATCAATTGTTAGTTTATAAAATGCCGACGTTTCGAAGCAATTCGCTTCTTCCTCAGGGCTGAAATTCAACATACAACATCATTAAAATCATGCTTAAAATTACAATAAAATAAAATCAATCACCTAGTTATTTAAAACAAAATCGTACGCTATTAGATGAATCCTGAATATCAACCTCAAAGAAATCAAAATCATTTCACAATAATAAAAGTTTGTACCCGATGAGAATGTGACACCAAATGTGACGCTAGACATAATCATAGTTTATCTATGGACACAACAAAACCGTCGACTGTCGAACCAAATGTGTCGTCGGAGTATGAATGATGGGTTCCTCGATAATATTCATGGTCAGCACTGATCGCTTCACCGTAGACAGGTCAGAACCCATGATATAAGAATAGAATTGACGAATTGTGTTACTAATAAACGGATACAAACATAAACTCGTTCGTGTCCAACTATCCACCGAGAAACAACCAAAGTCATCCAAACGGAAAAGTACTCCAATCTACCGACATATCTAACGGCCAATCCCACTACAAGACAAGAACACAACATTTAAGGACACTCACAATGAAAACATTCGATACTTCACTATAATCAAGGCTTGCCTAACCTGTGTGAGGAAATTCATCATGTTACATTTTTGTTATATACTATGGTTGCTATAAAAATCAATACATCTGTTGACGCTTATTGGTTTAGTATACCAGTTAGTTATTGATTTTGTATTTTCTCTAATTATCAATAAATCTAGGAAAGGTTATTTTCTTCTTCAAGAGTGAATTGAATTTTCTGGTGATATGAATTAAAAACTGTTAAAGTGTGCTGTATTTTATCTGCTGGAACCAACAATAAGGTATCGTCAACACACAGTTTCAGAAGAGGAGTGTTAAAATCCAATTTATCCACTGCATAATAAAAAATTTCATTCATTATCAAATTAGCAAACGTAGGACTAGTGGGAGAACCCATGGCAGTACCATCAAGTTGTTTAAAATATCGTCCATCACAAACGAAGTACCCATCATCAAAGCAAAGGTCCACCAGTTCTAAGAATTCTTGTTTATTTAAATCTGTATGGCAACTAATGAAACTCCATCTTTTCTTAATAATTACAACCACGAGATCCTTAAGAATGTTAGTAAACAATGATACCACATCTAATGACACAAGTACAAAACCCGATGGAACCTAAATATCTGTCAGAATTGAATCCAGTGAGAACGAATCTTTTAAATTGAAAATTGAACTAGACAATGCTGCATGTAAAACATTGCGTAAGTATTTACCTATGTTATAAGTGGGGGATTTGATACAGCTGACAATAGGTCTTAAACTAAGGCTATTTTTATGGACTTTACGTAGACTTAGGTGCAATACTGTTGTATCTGATTAAATTCCTGTAATCAGTATCTGTCACATAGTTCCCCTCTTTCAGTGATTTGGCGCATTTGTTACCCTTGTTTTGAATTTAATTTATTCACTTTTATAAATGATAATAATGTCATTCTTAACTTCATGTGAATAGTTTCAATCGTAACCTCACAATTTAATGTGAAATGTTTCAATGGCTTTATTCCGTTTTCTTCAATTCCTTAATATCATTGTTAATTCCTATTTATATTCTTAAATTGAACTGAAAGTATTTTAGTGACATATTTTCATTCTGTATATCTATTTTCTTGTTGTCTTTCAGAATAAACATAACCTTTGAATTTCTCGCAATTTTTGAATTTCCAGTTGACGTAATCGTACAACTCAAGCCTTACCAAAGATTTGGCTTCACTTCCTGACTGTGAAAGGCAGGGGTACAATCCATATTGGTATTAGTAGATATATAGTTAGGAGAATTGAAGTTTTCCGAGGTTATGACCATAGACATCTCTACGAGTTTATTAAAATAATAGTTCTTCACAATCTTCTCAATCAAAATATATGAATTATTCGTTTTCATTAATTTAACGTAACTCGGATTGCTATGAGTTTCTTAAATGCTTCGGATATTAAGTTGAAGCTTATCCTTGGCTACTTGCTGGTTTTCTGTCGTTTGTAAATGAGTTTTTCATACGATTCTCTATTACAATTTCAATTCTCTTTCTAGGAGATTTGTCTTTACCACCCGATGGATACTTCCTTTCCTCACCTTTGAGCAGTAAGATCAAATCTCGTTCAGAAATAACAGAACAATTAAAATTCAAAGAATAACAACGAGATGAACCCACTAATCCATTTTGTGAATGTCGTATAATGTTTGCGAAAACACGTTAAATAAATAAACCTTTTTCAATAGTCCCAAACGAACCCCCCTAGCGTTGAATCCCTGTAAAACATGGTTGCTCTTAAAAAGCTTGAATATCGTCACATTGGCGAAACGCGGGAGAAAGATGGTTCAATCAATGAATTCGTTTCCTACACCGTATTCCGGGAAAAACTCTGTGTCTTTCATGCCAGGAAATCTAATTATCGGTATACTCTCTCAGTTTATTCACTTCCACAGACCTTTTGGAACCTACAGGCTTGCAAGTCTCTGAAGGAGCCCAGGATTTTTCCACGTACAGCCGACTCGACGCGACGACGCCGTTGACATATGGTAGGAGTTTTCGTAGTCTGTGGAAATCCATGAGATACGGAATCGGTTTTTTTACGATTTATCCCTGTCTCTGGGCCCAGGAGACCCGGATGTTATCAATTGGTAACAGTGGCGGATCCAGCTCTCGAGAAAGGGAGGGGGTCACGGTCAGGAATTACATACCTGCCAATTGATTTTTTGGAGACAAATCAGCATCAAACACAAGATTTGAGGATTCGTCCAGTCCAGGGGGGGGGGGCCTGGATCCGCGCTTGATTGGTAATGTTTTTGCACCATTCTCAATCGGAAATGAAAAGGGTTTGGTGATATTTCATTGATGAAGGAATAATGATAGTTCTATATAAAAACGCCTCACTTATTTCCATCAACTCTTGAGATGAAACAGCCCTTTTCTGTACTTTCATCATCGATTCCTCATTAATTTTTGCACATAACGAGCCACTGAAAACTTTGTGGCGATTGTTCACGCCAAAAGTGAACGCTTCAAATAAATAATTCTGAATTTTCAAAATTCGAATTATTGAATTAATTTCTCCACTAAGGAATTCCCATGTAGATTATCCTTTATGTATAAGAACGATTCGTCAGCTGTGGAGTGCAGCATATGTCGTATATTTGTTTCGTTTCCATATATTTAATTCAGTTCATTGATTCAATCGAATTACATTCTTTTAAAACTTTCACTTGTGCGAATTATTTCGAACAAAAAGACTGTTACCAGTGGCGTGGTTATTTTATAATACCACAAGGATAAGTGTACACAATTTGACATTTTTAGCAACGGATTTTCACGTCAGCTTCATTCCATATTCGGTTGTCGAGCTCGAGCAATCTTTTTATAGGAATAGGAGTCATCGAAAGGATCCTGTTTGCTGATATATAGGTAACTATATTTCATTTGTTATTTTTGAGTGCATTTATCCTTTCATTTGTGTTGGGTTCAATTAATTTCACTAGCTCTATCCTTTTTTCTCACTCAGAAAATTATATTTCGACAAATACAACTTAAAAAATTGAACCACACTTCAGTTGGTTAACTGAAACTCGCCCCAACAGCGATATTCAACAAAATTTTGTGTGAGCAATCTAGGATTCACTACGCATGTACTACCTTCCTGAATAAGTATAATATTTATTGTGACGTGTTAATGTCAATTATTTGTTGAAGGACAACAAAATATCGGGAAGTAGGACTTCTGAACAATTTTTATTTGAAAACCAAGCCCACGTTTCGAGGAAGCTTACCTCTTTATCAAGGCTAGTTCAAGAATTAAAAGTTATAGTCACAAAATCTCAAAATCATCGGAGGTATAGTTGAGGAAGCGTCTAAATACCTTCAGGACTGAATGTTTGAAATTATTTCTTCATCAATTGTAGGTGAAAAATAAACCACCGAAACGTCGTCAATGAGGTCTAGAAATGGTCATTGTTCCTTTAACCGATATCAATATTCTCAATAAAATAATTAAATTCACCCTGAGCTGTATTGTGAAAAATCAAAAACGAAAAATGGGAAAAGAATCCATCTATATTTCCTGTTGTTACTGTGAAGGTGAAAAATAGACAGAACTTTTGAGCGGGGTCAACTTGAGTTGTTGAATTTGGGCTTCAACTTTGCTTCACCCGTTTCTTACAAAAATTAGATAAACTTGATGAGGTTTAACGACCTGATCATCTGACGTATATCAGATGATCACTTTGCTTGACAGTTTCAGGAGATCTGAAAATAAAATTATATCATACTTTAGAAAACTCAATACAACTCTGAATAACATCAAGAACAGAATTATAAATGAGAATTTCTTTGTCCCGGAGGCAGATGAAGGCAACTGTCTTATTATTCTGAACAGGGACACAGGTAAGGCAATTTTTAGATGGGAACAATTTCACAGAGTCAAAGAACATTGTAGTCACAGACTGCTACAACTGATTCAAAACTCTGGTCAAGTACTTTGGGCCGAGAATTTCAAATGATTATAGTCTATTATGAAGTTTCGCCAATCAAAATTATACGGGCTGCCCAATATACATAAAGGGAACATCCTCATTCGACCGGTCGTTTCCTTCGTTGGCAGTTTAGCTGACACGTTATCAAACTTTTTGAATAAATTTTTATCGAGTGGACTTGACGTAAAATCACAATAAAGCTCAAATCCCTCTTCGCCGTAATTTGTCATGTCATACTTTGAGAATAGTTTGATGTTCAATTAATCGAATACATTTGAAAAAAGAATTCTATTTTGACACAGATACGTGGATGAAATTTCGATTGGCTGCAGCGGCTCTATCTCGGAGCTTAATTCATTCCATGATTGGCTTAACAATTAACAACTTTTGAATTTCCTGGACATCACGCTTGAAAGAGTCACAGGAGTTATAAAGTTTGTTATTTTTAGGAAGCCAACTCAAACTAGCCATTCAGTTCAAAATTCTTCATGTCACCCTTACCACCATAAACTTTCAGCCCTCACCTCTCATATTCACCGGATGCTCAGAATTCCATTTGACAAAGATCGCGAGAAGGTAGAAATTGACAACATTAAATCCATATCCAAAAATGATAACGTCGTAAGTAGTAGGAGTTACTGCAACCAGAATAATAGAACACCTTACTATCCACAGAAAACAAGGCAATGATGAGTCAATATTCGGTACACATCTGAAAACCGAAAAACAAAATTTTGACATCACAGAGAAACACCTAAGAGATAATACACTCAATGCTAAAATAACCAACACAAAACTAATTTGAGTTCAATTTTGTTCGATCTTGTCTCTTCACTTTTATTTTATTGCGTAGGTAACCTTCACGGTTCTTATAATTCAATTTGAATGAAGGGCCTCCCCTTTGATCTTCACAAGCGGAAGAACGAAAACTTGTGAATTTGGTATGTAAATTTGCATGATAAAGAAGATACGATACTCAACTACTTTTTCTATGACCACTTCATTTTGACCTGACGTACATAATATTAGATATTTTCAACATGTATGTTTTACATTCTCGTTCTTTGTTTGCGGCAGGTTGAAAAAGGATTTCACATATTCATTTACGAATTGATACGAGATTCCCACCTTCTAAGTGGAAGTGACAGCAGAAAATATACATGAAATGTTTTCCTATTTTTCGTTTTTAATGTTTAACAATACAGCCCAGGCTTAATTTTATTATTTGATTTTATGCTTGAAGAAGCTTGATCACGCATGTTATTTTCAGAACCAGTGTTGGTAAGTATACAGGGTTTTTGGTAATTCGACGTGAACCTTGAAAAGGGATATACTAGACGTCATTTGCAGTGAATTGCGTCGAGTGAAGCATGGTCCGAAAGTCTATGGTTACGAAGATATCGCGATTTTTCAACTTGTTTGAAATTTTCTGCTTCGTTATCGAAAATAATTGATTTTGTTAAAACTACTCGACTCTAAATAGTCAATGAATATTTTTTTTCAAATCTGAGGAAATGGTCCTCATTTCTCGCGAAAAAGTATTCACTAAAAATTCAGATAACCCGAGATATACAGGGTCATTAATGGCTGCACCTGTTTTCCTCATAGAATCTTCATAAAACAATTGAGAATTACTCGAAAAAAGTATTATGAACTTGGTGTAAAAATGTAAGGAAAAACTTCCCTGTTCCATCAGCTTTCCAAGAAGGTACATATGTCAATAATTCCTTCATGCAATCTAAAAATATGGCCGGAAAACCAAGCAGACAACAGACTTTTTCGAGTCATTCAGATATCCTATTATCCTCAGTTCACTCGGCGTGATTCGTAAGCCGTGAGCGGGCCATGATTCGATCTATCTAAATGACTCAAAAAAGTCTGTTGTCTGCTTGGTTTTCCGGCCATATTATTTGATTGCATGAAGAAATTATTGACATATATTCCTTTTTGGAAAGCTGATGGAACAGGTGAGTTTGTCCTTACATTTTTACACCAAGTTCATAATACTTTTTTCGAGTAATTCTCAATTGTTTTATCAAGATTTTATGAGGAAAACAGGTGCAGCCATTTATGACCCTGCATATTCCGGGTTATCTGAATTTTTAGTGAATACTTTTTAGCAAGAAATGAGGACCATCTCCTCAGCTTTGAAAAAAATATTCATTGTCTATTTAGAGTAGAGTAGTTTTAACAAAATCAATTATTTTCGATAACGAAGCAGAAAATTTCAAAAAAGTCCTATTCGAAGAATCTAGTCGACTTCGAAATGAACTTCAAATCAGACTTCAAGTTCAGATGAAACGCCTGCATACGATGTCCCCCTTAATACTAAGAAACTTTCATTTGAAACATTTTTTGATCCGAGCTCTTCTTGGAGAATTATTTCAATGGATCTTTTGAAATGGGTCACCCACTATATTTCTCGTTCTGCTCAGCAGCAGATATGAAGCTTCCGTCCAATAAATAGAAGGGTGTCAAAATTGACTACTTCAGACATTTTTCTTCCTTCTGGGCCGCTGGGCGTAATAACAGAAATGAATATTTCATTCTGAGCCTCGTGACAAATTGGCGGAGGATCCGGTTCGTACTAAAATAAACTATTCTCAGCATATCAGGCCAAACTGATGAGATTATTATAATTTATTTTATCATCGGCAATTCTCAAGGATCTCGGACTTTCTGAAGCTGGTGTCATTCGCTTTGGAAGATTCCGTTACACCAATTTATTAGACAGGGTGCTTAAAAAAAATCCGTCTCTAGAAAAGGTAGAAGTTCGGAAAATATTTGGGGATTTCTCAGTGAAAAAATTAAGTACCGCCACCATATTCAAGATGAAGGGCGTTGAAGGAAGAAAAATATACATATTTTTCACAATTAGGTACATACGTTACGGGCAATGTAATTATTTGGGTCAGTATTCATAATGCTTGGTTATTCTGAATAATGACCATTGGAATTGGGCAATTTGATAAATTTGAATTACTTTACAATAATTTCTCACATTGCCTGGTCATTATAAATACCGCTATTATTTCTTTGGGCACTTTGATTAATTGACAGCAATGGGACATCCACGTGAGTGTGGTGTGCTTTTGGATATTTTTGCAATTCTTAGTACGCCCAGTATTTTTCAAAGTGGTAATGGGAGAGAATTTGCTAACAGTACTATAAGCGGACCATGTAGCATGTGGCCCGAGTTGAAGATGGTGCATGGGAAGGCCAGACACTCTCAAAAGCAGGATTCCGTAGAACGTGCGAATCAGGACGTGGAAAATATGCTTTGTTCGTAGCAATGTGCAAGATTGTCATCCAAGACAGGGGGCCAAGGCTATAGTCAATGTGGCTGTAATGCCGACCATCCACGAAGCCTTTTTTTTGAGCGTTTCACGACCTCATCTGGACGCGTGACTTTTCAAGCTTCCAACCGGGCCTTTGAGCGACGTAGCGTCCATTCAAGCTTCCGCGTTCAAGAACGTAGAGTCTCGAAACGCTTCGGACGCTTAGGGAAAGTCCCGTCGACCATCCACGGAGACTCTTTACAAGCTTCTTGTGCGAAGCTGGCAGCTCGAAAGTTCCGTAAAAACTCATCGTGAGTGGCCTACTTAAAAGTGGATGTAAATCCGACAAGTGCAGGTGTGCTAAAGAAAAAAAGCTATGTAACTCGAAATGTAAATAGATATTCTGTTGAACTCCACTGTGAGTTTGTAGCTGTTCACCTGACAAAGCAAGACATTGTAATTTTAACCTTTTATAGATCGCCAAATGGTGACTTGAATCTTTTTTGTGACAATGTCAATGATGTTTTATCTTTGTTCAATATTGGTCAGAAAATAATAATTTGTGGCGACTTTAATGTAAGATTTAATGATTCTAGGAACGGAGATACGGCAGTGTTGTGTGACCTGCTCACATCCTTTGATTTTAATAAGGTAATTTCGAAGCCTACCAGAGGACGCAACTGTATAGACAATGTGTTTTTGAATTTCAAATTACAAGACGAGCCACAGGCGAGTGTATTGGAGTGTGAGTTTTCCGACCACAGATCCCAGTTGTTGCGTATGAATATTCCAAGTCGGTTCATCCCTGAAATCAGGATGATGGAGAGACCCCTGACGGTGAGAGGTTTTAATACTTTACATTCACTCCTTTCGGATATTGACTGGAGTTTCATAAAGGATGAAATGTTGGATGCAAATACAGCTTTTCATTCTTTTCATAATGTTTTTCTTAGTTGCTTTGAAGCTTCATTTCCCAAAAAATATATCAAGAAAAAAAAACTTCTTGAAGTTCATTGGTTCAATCAAAAACTTAAACAAATGCGAGACGACCTCAGGTTGCTCAATGATTTTTATGATAGATATAAAACTGATTACTTACGCAACTTGAGAAATCGTTTGAGACTGAGGTATAGACTGGAGGTGAATAGGTCCAAAATTCAGGCTAATGACTCGCTTATTTTAAATTCTCATAATAAACCTAGAACAATGTGGGATTTGATCAACTCTAAAAGAAATACATCCGAGTATGCAATGAGTAAATCTATTACTCCCAACGAATTTAACGAATTTTTCGCTACTGCTCCAAATAAAATCATAAAGGATATACAAAAAAATGAAAAAGACATAACTGATAACTTCTTAAAGTCAATTCCTGATGGTCTCCATTTTTGTTTTCGTGAGGTCTCTTCCATACAGGTTAGAGATGCCATCCAGTCTCTAAGGAATAGCAAATCAAGAGATTTTTATGGCTTAACGGTGTCGGTCATCAAGAGAAACATCAACAGCTTAGTCAGCCCTTTAACACACCTAATTAATAAATGTCTCATTGGTGGTGTGTTCCCGGATTTCATGAAGGTTTCTAAGACTGTTCCTCTTTTCAAAAAGGGAGATCTTGACGATGTTACGAACTATAGGCCTATTAGTTTGGTTCCGATATTTTCTAAAATAGTGGAAAGAATCATTTGCCAGCAAATTGTTACTTTTTTTGAAACAAATCAGCTTTTTAGCCCGTCACAGCATGGTTTTCGTAGGGGAAGGAATACTACCGGTGCTGTTACCGAATTTATCCAGCACACTATCAATTGTTTTGAATCCGGCCTGTAATTCCTTTGCCCTGTTTCTAGATTTAACAAAGGCGTTTGACTGTGTCAACCACTCTTTCCTTGTGTCCAAGCTCCATCGTTATGGATTTGACGACAGAAGTGCCGGCTTAGTTAGCTCCTTTCTAAGTGGAAGATCACAGGCTGTGTATGTTGACGGTAAGTGGTCATGTAGAGAGAATATAACGATAGGAGTTCCACAGGGCTCAATACTGGGTCCTGTGTTGTTTTTGATTTTTATTAACGACCTCCCGGATTGTTTGGATGATTGCTTGACTATTTTATTCGCCGATGATACCACTGTTTCCATCTCTGATGGGGATCTGTCACGGGGAAGTGTTCGAATGCGAGAAGTCCACTCTAGAGCATCATCGTGGTTTAGTGGAAATGGCTTGAAATTGAATGAGGATAAGACTCAGGAGATGATTTTCACTCTTCGTCAGGTTGATGATGTTGGTGATGTTAAGATTCTGGGTGTTCATCTGGATAACAAGCTTACATGGGCTGCTCATATATGTCAGTTGGCGACTAAATTGTCCAGGAATATATTTGTCCTGAGGAGTCTGTCCACCTCTGTGTCGCAAACAGTGCTTAGAACTGCATATTTTTCATTGTGTGAGTCACACTTACGCTACGCCATTTTGCTCTGGGGAAATTGCTCCGGAATGAAGAGAATTTTTGGATTGCAGCGTAGAGCGGTAAGAATTTTGGACAATCTTGGATATAGAGATGATTGTAGATGTTCGTTTCGCAGGCTGGGAATCCTCACACTGCCTGGTATGTTTGTTCTCGAGTGTCTTATGTATGTCCGTAAGAATGTTGATAGTTGGGCTTCTCATTCTGATGTGCACTCGCATTTCACAAGGAATGGAGGCAACCTTATGACCCCTTATTTAAGATTGAGCAGGTCACAGAACGGTCCGAACTATCTTGCTTTGAAGTTTTATAATAGATTGCCCGCTTCTTGGAGATCACTTCCTTTGAATTCGTTCAGAGCTAAACTTTCTGAATTTTTGATCTCCCATGTACTTTACAGTTTTGATCAATTTTATGAGTTGAATTTTAATATTTTCCAACTGTGATAAATATGCTTGTGAATTCTGTTAGTATGTAGATGAAGTATGTGACGTGTATAAATGCAAATATGTAGTTTCTTACGAATAAATATGACTATGACTATGACTATGTCACCAAAGTGGAAGCTGCTCTAATAAAAAGACCCTCTATGTATTGCTACATATTGACATTTTGTGTAAATATTTTCTAATCACGTACATATATTATACATTATTTTTATTTGGACTCAAGTTTTGTTTGTACCTACTTATTTCATCGCCACCTGTTTGTTTGTCAGCATGTGAAGTTTTATTTGTTATTTTTTCTTTGTTACTTTGTCGGTTAGGAATGTAAAAATTTGTTATTTTTTATAAGAAATATGAATAAAAATGATTTTTGAATTGCCCACTTGACTTGAAGCATTATCCATAATGACCGGGCAATGTAATAATTGCAACATAATTTATCATTTTGTCATATCCTTTTGGGCACTTTTCAAATTGCCCGGGCATTATTTACAATGTCCAATTATTTACATTGCCCGTTACACATACATTAAAAAAATATGTGATTTTCGACAGAGCTGTGACGAGCACTGAAGAAAAGTGCTTCGAGTACTTAGCACTAAGCACTTGAAAAAGAAAGGCTCCGGAGTCTCGAGCACAAAGCACTTATTTTCACAAAAGGCTCGCGAATACTAAGCACTTTGTGAAAGTAATTCGACATTTCGAGCACTAGGTAAGCCCTAAGCACTTTTTTCAAGATATATTGCAAGTGAGGTTATTTCAATCGGAAAAGAAATTGTAAGTCGGCATAGGTATGTGATATTAAAAAATTTGAATTCGATTCAATATAATGTATAATAAATTTTTATTGGTATAAAAGAGAAAAATGCTATTCGCTTCGGGATCTCTCTGTTTGATAATATTCATAAATATACTGAATTTTTCGAGTTTACTTCTTTTTCTGAAAACTCCCAGTCCTTGAAACAAAATTAAATAAAAAATTCAAGGAAAAATGAAGATGTTCCTCTGTCAATTCTTGCACTGATTTGTCAGGAGCAAACCAGTTGCAAAACATTGTTGCGTGACAAATAACGAAGAAGTATCAAAATTAGTACTCAATGAACTGTGTAACGTTTTGATGATGTCTATATAAGGCCCTTTGGTCAGATGAAAACGTAAAAAAAATCAGAATCGTTGCTTTTGCTTACTCTATTGATATTAAGTTGTCAACGAACAAATTACCATTTAACAAAATACACAGTTCAATTTCCCTTTCATAATGATCAAGTTTCCTCATTATCATCCCTCTTTAATTGCAATCCAAACAGTTTTGGGATGTTACTGTCATGTAAGGAAATATTGATTTAAGATTTCATCAATGTAAAAATGAATTCGTACAACATTGGTTCAGGGCTTAGTGCTTAGTAATCCGCAAAAGTGCTCGGGAGCACAAAAGGGGTCCGAGAAGGTACTTTCACGAGCACAAAGCACAATGCTTTGTCACAGCTCTGATTTTCGATTTGTGAATACAGTTATCATTACTTCATATGTATCGGTTATTTCTTCATAATTTTCAAATCGAAATACTCTGAAAACGGTACACAGTATCGAGTTTCACCTAGTGTACCTTTTTGGTGTAAAATTGAAATTTTGCTCAGTAAATATAATATTACAAAAGTTATGTTCAATACTTCTTGGAACGATCCGTGTGACTAGCGTCCTCTATGAGTCAGGCATAAAAACGAATTTATTGGATGTATCATTCTATTGAATTACGAAAATTATTTTTTACTGAGCAAACCCCAAACATTTTTCAGTTTTCTACCACTCCTAGAGACGGGGTCACCTTTTTTGGAAACACCCTGCATACGTTCATAGAACGTAGAATCAACGGTTGGATGAAATTCGGTTTCAAAAGTAACGTTACGAAATTCAACGAGATACGATGGTATATAAACGTGTATCACAAATGTGAAAGAGTGTTTACTGACTGAACACTGCACTTACTTATGCTACTTTTCGATGCCGAAAATGATTTATATCTATAACTAGCTGGCCCGGCGAACTTTGTTTCGCCTAAATTATACCTATACCATAGCCATCTTTATCTTAAGAAGGCCGTGCCTATACTTACTGTGGATTTCACAAATCGTGATCACCAGTGATCGGAAATCAACGGCTTGGTTAGATTTCTGAACTGTCAAATCGAGTTGATTCTAGATCAAGCTCCGATCACCGGTGATATGCTTTGTGAAACCCCCGTTTAAGTTGTATAAACACACCATTGCTATTTTTTCAAGCAGGAGATAAATTCGGGATAATGAAAGTTCTGTCAAATGTCATCTGTCAAATGTCATCTGTCAAATGTCATCTGTCAAATGTCATCTGTCAAACGTTATCTGTCAAATGTCATCTCTCAAATGTCATCTGTCAAATGTCATCTGTCAAATGTCATCTGTCAAACGTCATCTATCAAACGTTATCTGTCAAATGTCATCTCTCAAATGTCATCTGTCAAATGTCATCTGTCAGATGTCATCTGTCGAATGTCATCTGTCAAATGTCATCTGTCAACCGTAATCTGTCAACCGTCATCTGTCAACTGTCATCTTTTCCACGGATATGAGCTGTCACACAAAACAGAAATACAAAAATAATATGTCAATTACTAATTATGGGCAATTTTGAATTCAGTCATTTCCGCAAATATATTCATCACCCAAAAATAAATCAGAAAGATTTCAGAAATATAGAGAAAAGATGAAAATGGACAACTCACGATTGATGCTGATCGTCACATTTACTTTACATTTCGGTGAAAATTCACTGTTCCACCAACTTGAGATCTTTACCCGCTTTGGATCTGATAATAGCCTTCCATGTTATCATAAGTTCTATGCAAATTACACAATAATTGTATACATCGCCATTCATACTCTAGTCTATACCATTTCTGAATTTCCTACCCTTCAAGAAAATGAAATGCACCGTTGCCAGACTACTTCATGGCTTATATCTTCACAACGTTCTATTTTATTATTGCATTTCTATTGAATACCGTGAAACTTCGTTCTACTACTATTAATCCCCATGGAATATTCTTATACCGTTGGTAAGACCTACTGCACTTTTAACTATTCACTTGACATGCGATTCTGTGGAAGGAAAACTAACCTCCTTTGTCCAAATGTCAAAACCTATTTAAGTACTCTATGATTGCTCGATTGGTGGTAACACATAATTCTATGGGTGGTAAGAAAAAGGAAGGCTTTTTTTTCTTTTCTGTAGGATATTTTTGGGAATATTTTGTTATATAAACCTTGCCCTAACAATAATAAACACAACAAAAAAAGATTTGTCCAATTTGGTGCGATCGTTTGAACAATATGGCATTTCGAAGTTTTGAACCAACCATAGATCGCCTTTTATTAATATAGATTACATCATTTCACCTTTGAACTATAGAACAAAATACAGGATTTCATGCGTTTCAGTTAAAAAATGCGACATTACCATTTCTTATTCGGAACGAATTGCCCAAACATTATATGTTGCTTTGGTCGAATCAGTCAATAAAAGTCTAACTTAAGGGGAGACATGGTGGTAACCTTGGTTGCGTGTTGTCCATTCGACCTCTGTTCCTGATACGCACGCTTTCAGCGTGACGTAGACACGTTCAATATTTTTATAACTTCAATATTCATAGCCAGCACAAATTTTTGTGTCGACTGCAATCCACCGAATTCTATCGATTATCATTTCTTCTGCTACCCTCTTCACAACAACCATCATACGACCAGGGTAGCGAACGCTGGAAATTATTTTTCTGTCCGGATTTCGACAAATCTCAAACGAGAAGATGTATAGTGGAGGAAAAACTCTCTGAAATTAATGGGCTCACCTCCAGAGAATCAAAAACTAGGAAATTATAACTTTCCTTATTTTTAGAATCGGTTGCTATAAAAACACTCATAACACCCTAGGGCATTTTCAGCAGGCGTTATGGATTATAACGAGATAATCAAAAGCTAGAACAATAGTATATTTGAATATTCCAAAACTAGTTGCAGAATGGGCTCCTATTCCAACACGTATGCGAAATTGTGTTGGAATTGCATTCTGCAACGAGTATTAGACGATATTTTCTCTATTTCAGTGAAATTTCGTGGAATACTGTTGATATTCAGTGAAAAATTCGATTTATACATGCTAGTGACTTTTGTATTGTGTAGCTCCCCCCTGAGATTTTGATGGCCTTATAGTTTTTCAGCACAACACCCTCAATATTTCAATAATTTTCATTTGGCCCCCCCTGAGAAAAATTTCTGCGGGCGCCCATGTGAAAAAACAACAAGCTGATAACATCTTCTCGAAATTTCTGTGAAATATTCACAGAATTGTTACAAAATGGGTAAGGTTAGATTCATGAATAATAAATTCTGATGAATTAATTGGAAGACATACTTTATGAGATATTTTTGGGATATCGAGAAAAATATGAACAAGTTATTGGTGCCCACAAACTAATCTTCAGATTAATCGAAGAAGAAACTTATTGTGGTGGGAAGAATATAGCTTTTGAGTTGCAGTAATAATCGGATAAAACCGTTGTTGTTAAGAAATATCGTGTTTGTAACATTTTTATTTCATTGAGGTTAGTACTTGTGTTTTTCATAAATTTATTAACCCAATTTCAATCGAGGAATATGAACTTAAAGGTGTTTGCAGAGAATAGGGACGTATTGGGCCCAATTTTGTTTGTCAAATGACTATATCCTTTCTACAGGACCGAATTCGAAAAAATGAAAAAAAAGGTTTCTTTCGGCCACAAGAATCTACAGTTAAAATATATGTACAAGTCAAAGACTCACCCTGTATAGTTTGAGGAAGCATGGCAAGGACACGTTCCATTCAATGCTAGCTGTATTGAAGAGTTGTATCATAACGTAAAATCCTAGTTCGGTTTCAAAAGTTACCGTAAAACGGGGCAACTTGGTCACTCTTTTAGGACTTTTTTCAAAATATCTTCATTGTATTTTGACGCATGTGGACCAAATTGTTTTCCCAAACCGACTTCAACTTAATGAAAGAGCTTCAGTTCGTAGAAATTATTATTTTTGTTTAATATTAGAAAAAAAATATATATGTGGGGTGTCCAACCCCAACCCGGGGTGTTTGGGGCAACTTGGTTACTTTTCCTAATTTCAATGAATTGAACTTTTTTAATGGTTCGCATGACCAAGGTACTCCGAATTTTTGCCAAGAATCTTACGACCCAAAGTTGTCCGAGGTACCTGAAACGTTTGCGCAGCTAATTTTTTCGACATCCCCTCCTTAACAGCTTGTATGGCTTTTTGCATGTTCTCTTTTGAGTAGTCTTGGTAGGGCTTTGTCCCCGGTGTTCTCTGGTAGTTTCTTACCATTTTTAGTTACTAGTTACCTTGAGTAAAAGATGGGCACCTGAAAATCCAACTAAAAAAGGACAGGAGGAGAAGTATTAACTGAAACAAAAATTACATCATAGGTGACCAAGTTACCCCGGGGTGGCCAAGTTACCCCATATTACCGGTACGTTACAAAATTCAAGCATCTGTATATAAACGTGTATTACACGTGTGAGTGTTTGTGTGTGTTTATTCTGTCAACCCCATATAAAATGCAAGGAGGGTGGTGTGTTTCTTTGAGGTATGAGTTATTTGATTTTCACTCCAATTTTCGTCTTGGTCCTCGTCGACAAATTAAAATAATATAATAAATAACTCGAAGAAAATTCGATACGGGTTCAATTCATCAAAAAAAACGTATTCTGGAATGATATATGTGCTACTTTACATGCAACATTAATCAAGGCATACATACACAGAGAATATGATGCATGAATATTCCGAACAGCAACTGAAAATACGAAATTTTTTGGCATATTCACATTTACAACGCATGAAAATAATGAATCCTTTCAGAGCTTCTTCTATTTCCATTCACACCATAATAAAAATTCATTGGCACTCATCGCTCTGAAAAGAATATATTTTCCTCCTGGAAGGGTTTTACATCGAGGCACTTCCTTGGCCCATTCCCAACTGGCAACAATTTTGCTTTTCATGGATTGCAGAAAATATGCACTATTAAATGCTTCGAATAAAATTGCGCCTGGTGTAGTTATTTGAACAGTTCCTGATAAATTCCGAATTCGAAGTCCTAGATTTTAATTTTATGTGTTGCATATTTGTTGATCAATTGAATTTTAGGGAAAAACTAGGCCCTCATGGAAGGTGCTTTCTAGGAATCGATAGAATTTGCTAGTATTTCAGTATGTTACAACTAAGATATATTGCGTTAATAAGTGCATGCTGCACGATCACGATAGCAATTGTATCACTTGCCGGTTTAATAGAAAATGCGAGGGAGTTTCGTAACGAAGTATTTTTCATTACATTATGAAAAAACTATTACACAAAAATCTGATGAAGAATCATAACTCAAATTTTTTGAAAGATAAATATGACGAAACTGTTGTAACCATAAGAAGATCATCACCTGGTTTCGTTAAAAATATATAGCCATTTTTGAGAAGAAACTGGGGCGGGTCTGGAGGTTTTTTGCTCTATTCAAAACAAGTTGATTCTTGTGAGAAGTAATAATTTCACTGAGATAATATTGAAAAACGATATTTCTTCAGAACAGCACAAAGTTTTGTTCGATTATGTTCGCGATTGAAATAAAATATTTCATTCTCCCAAATATACTCTTTCTTCGACTCTTCTCAAGCGTAGTTTGAAAAGATTCGCCAAAAAATATCTGATAAACGAAGGTATCTGATTTATCGATAATATTGAACCTATACATTACTCACATACACATTAAAATTTGATGAATATATTACGTAATTTTGCCGTGAGTAAATAAAAAAAAACATCTCTTGGATCATTGACACAATTTTTCTTTGTCTTTTTCAATTCCCGTTTGTTTTTATATGCAGTATTTGAATAAAATTTTCCGTTCTGATTTCATTTTTCGTACCTGCTGAACGCAGGAGTGAAAATGGCCCTTTGGTTACTTCTGAAAAAATGTAAGGTTTTAAACTGTGTACATTATCATGGAAAAAATACAGGGTGTAACATTTTAAAAAATCGAGAAACAATTTGAAATTCTTCATATTTGGACATTGAAAACGGACAGCTTGTATAAAAAAGTTCAGGAACGATGACTAGGCCAATTCTTAAGTCAAAAGCAATCCTGATCAAATTCATGTTCCTATCGCTTCTGGAAATCGGTGAAGGGCTTTCACTTCGATAATATATGGACAAAATGAATTCCAAATCCTCTGTCCACGAGAAATGAGCTCTTTTCTTTGAAAAGGTTGTTCAAATTGATTTTCAACTATATGTGATCCTTTGTTCAGAACACCCTTTGAACTGATTTATTGGTTATTTATTGAGAGCCTTCTCAATCCAAGATACTCGGTCAAGTTTGGGAAATTCATCTGGTTTTTCGAGACAATAACCATATTCTGTGAACCTTCATTCAGCTTCTCAGCATAAGCTCACAAAACTAAATATATGGCGAAACATTTACTGCAGAAAAAGTTGTATTAGAGAACACATGCCAGACATGAAATACCCAATAGTCCAAGGATTCCCTCATTGGTCTGCAGATTCAAGAAATGGATTGCTTTTCCCACTATAGTCAAAAATGCCAAATGAGAGCACTTTGTTGGCTTAGCGAGGCGTTTTTCGCAACAGAGACAAGCCTTCAGTTCCTAATCAGTTCTTCGTAAGTTCTTAATCGAAATCGTGAGTAAGTTTCTTTGAAGCACAACTGATCATAATTCTTCCTTGCTATACATTTTCATATGGAAGATAGAATTTATGATAGTACGTTTATAATATCTAAGTAAAGGTAACAAAAAATGACAGTTTATTGAGATTGCGTTCAAATTTCAACACGTCCTCATCCTCTTCGTGGTTGTTATCTAAGTACAGATAACAACTTATCGCAGTGATCATCAAGATCACCATAGGGTGCTTACAGTTAAGCATACCCCCTTACATCGGCTGGGCAGTCACAACATTTAATCATCGAGATTAACGAGGATCACCAGCATCCTACCAACAAGAAGCAGCTCAAGAAGACCATTATCCTGGTAAAACAATCAGGGTACAAAAATAAAGCCAGAACACCTCGATAAACTAATCAAGGTACGAAACATTGAGTTCATTCGACGTTTCCGCAATATTAATTTCAAAGCACACTTCAATTCCATTATGACATATAACTATAGATACACATATCACTCTAGAGCAGGGGTCGGCAACCTGCGGCTTGCGAGCCACATAAGGCTCTTTGGATGTGAGACAGCGGCTCTTTAGCTCCATACGCAAATATTATGTATTTTATGTTCGACTGCTTCATAAAAACTTGATTCATGAATTCCGTTTAGCGTCCATAAATGACTACTTTATTGGACACCACTTTATTGGACTTAACTGTCACAGTCTTCTCTCGATTTTGCAATTTTCTTCGTTTCACACCACTTTTTATAGGCCACATACAAATTTTCATAGGCACTTTTAGTGCGTAGGAGAGATTCTTCGGCAGTTGCGGCTAAATTTCTTACGCTTTCCTCCCGATCTATCCATTTTTTGGATTATTATGACGTTTGTCACAGAATTAACGAAGTAAACAACTTTGTTCAGGAGGTTGATAAGGTCGCTGATGGTTACTAAGGTAAGAAAAGCAAAAGCACACTTAAAGTTTCTTTGTAATAAAGCCACGAATATAAATTGCCATTTCAGAAAATTAAATTTCTGCATTGTAGTTAAACATAAAGCATTGTATTCAACTCGTACATAATTAGTATTATGGACTTGCCCAAATTAGTGGCCTCGCTCGCTTTGCTCGCTCTGTCATAAACTTTTGGTCTCGTCCATAAAGACCTAATTTATGTATTTGTTACATAAATAGCTATTATAAAAAAAAATCAAAATCTTTCCGAATCGATCAACGAGGATCAGGCACTGGCATCGATTTTATATCTGAGCCACTTTTACTCACTTTTCACCGCACCCCTCCCACCGCGTTGGCAGTCCGTCGGAAGCTCTAATGAGAAATTGTGCAGACTTGATGGTTTGTTTTGAAGAAAAATCAATTCTTTTTGCATTCTTCAGAGCGGCAAATAGCTTCATTCTCAATCTCTAAAGTAATATCGCAATAAAACCAGAGCAACTGTTGGCACGAATGACTTCATCAGAGTTATAAAAAAATTAAATATGAATTTGATGACAGATTTGAGCAATTCAAAACTCATAAAACCACTTTAGCGTTAATAGTAAATCCTCTCAAGACAAATAGTAACGAAATCCACATTAATCCATTTGGAATTGATACTGGATCTCTAGGAATGCAATTGGTCAATTTAAAAAGTAAATCTTTGTGGAGCGGAAAATTTACAGAGTTGAAAATCAAGTTGGAAGAGTTGGAGGTCCAGAAATGTATCAATGTAACGCGAAAAAAATGGACAGCTTTAAAAGAAATGCTGCGAGTTTAGGTACTTATATTCGACGCATGGAATAATCTTCCTGATGGCTAAAGTGAGGTGAAGATGTTGGCATTTGGAGTGCTGACTATCTTCGGGTCGAGCAAGCATTCCCTTGCATGAATATAAATAAAAGTAAAGTAAGAATCCAACTTACAAATGAAAATTTAGAGTCGTGTTCGAAACTTAAAACAACGCTTTATGAACAAAATCTGTACAAACTTTCTTAAGCAATGCAACACTCCCATTGAATTTGTTTGTTTGTTTTTGAAGTAAAACTTAGAGTTGCGAATAAATGTTAAATTGTTTAGAATTTTCACAATATTATAAGTATTTATTCAATAATTGTGAAAAACACTTCTTATTCATAAATGAATGATATTTTTTCCCATAAATGAAAAGATCCGTTCTCTTCATTGATAAACTTTATTTATGCGAGTACTATTTATTGTTGGCAAGAAAAAATTTCGTGGCTCTTTAAAAACTTTGAAATGCTGTAAATTATAATTTATAACTCTCCCGACTCAAAAGGTTGCCGACCCCTGCTCTAGAAAGTTATTCAACTTTTCACGCCTAGGGTGGTATATGTCAATTCCACAATAGGGATGTTGACTATTTTTTGGAAATAATTTCAATTTGTAGATAAGCCCTATACAAACACGAAAAAAATATTTTCATGGAAAAAATATAGCAAATACTAAGAAGAAATGCGTGAATAAAAATAGTTTTCAAAATTGCCGCTGAAACCAAGTGATTATGATGACGTCACCATACGGTAAACAGACTTCGCTGTCTGTCAAAGCGAACTGATCTTGCGTGATTTCTCGCGAACAAATCGTTTGCGTAATAACAAATAATTGTGAAATAGTTGGCTGGTGATACGTTTTACTCTCTTCAGTTCTTCCTAAGTTCGTACTCGTGATGACAGTAAGGTTATAGGTTAGCTTGTTTACCGAAAAGTGACGTCACGTATTCTCATTCGTGTTTGCAGTCACGTGATAAACTGTAATAGATTACACATTTTAAATCGATTTTATTTAATTTAATGAGAGTAATTAGATCACTAAAATATTGTTTCAGTATTTCAAAAACTACCTTCAATGTGGAAAACCTCAATTTTTATGAATTTGTAACATGTGTCAACATCCCTATTGGTCGTCGGAAAATAAATTTGCAGTGTCTTTATAATTTGATAAATGTGGAGGTATAGTTTCCTAACAACAAGGTTGCCTTATGAAGTGGTCCTAATACCTTTTTTATATTACAGTGAGGAGGTACACAGAACGGCGGATAGTTTATTTGTTTATTTCAAATCAGAAGCATTGAAAGAATGCCAGCCAATATACCTGCCTTTGGCGGAATACCAAATTATTACGAGAAATTCCGAGACAAAACACAATTTCTGTTTACAACAATCAGTAGTTCACATTAGGAACGTCCACCAAATGTTGCAATTTGGAGATAACCCCGTTTCACAAAGCCCTTCAAATTGATACTGTTTTCGTTCAATACCTATCCAGCCTATCTTGCCTCAAAAATCTCCGTTTTCCTCGCCCTTTTGTACTCTTGAGTGATGGATGGTTACGCTGCATTTCTGGTCGTTTTCTCGGAAACGAAATAAGCCACGATAAGAGATTGAGGAATGATCCTTTTTTTGTTGCCGGATTTTCAGACTTATGGCCTCGTCAATTTCAGCTTTTTAATTTGTCTATATTCTGGCGGTGGGTTCAGAAATAGGATCATCAATTTTCGGAGAGATTTCAGATAAAGTTGAGATTCGAGAGATACTTCACTGAAGAATTCCGATGCGTATCGTTCCAACTGTAATTCTCTGGAAACTTTTGACGTGGAAATATTTAGCAGTTCTCAATTCCGTCAAATGAACCTCTTGAAAGAATGTTTCAGCGTTAATAGTTTCAATAGTGTAATACATATCAGGAAGTTCAAGATATCACTATACTCCATCCATGATCCACAGCATACGCAAATCTACCGGTTTTGAATGTTTCCATAAATTGAGTAAATACAAAATATTTTGTAATTATTCTTACATTTTCCAGAACGCTTCAGTTTTTCCCATTGACAAGTCGACAATTGTTACAAATTATATAAGGGTGCCTATTAGACGTATCTGTCGAACAGCTAATAGTTATTCATTATTATGTACCAAGTAGATCCTAAAGCCCGGAGGGGAAAAAAGGCCCGAAGGCTGTATCCCGAAGGCTGTATCCCGAAGGATGAATGTTGCCCGATGGGCGTTAGGATTTAATAGCGCTCGTGGCGCATGCAAGATTTTTTTTTAACGAAAAAATACCTTTTTTAGCAACCGTACGGGATGTACCCACTTCCCGGACGCTTTTTCTTTGAGAAAGTAGCATTTCCCGGCCTAGTCCGGAAAGTACCTACTTACCGGACTATGCCAGAAAAAATCACGTCGTTGTTGTCATTGTCATGATAGCAACGAAATAACGGATTCAGTTTTGTTCAATTCAAATAAGAATCAGAATGTATAATAAAGAAATGTGCCATCTCATTGATTTGTAATTCTACACGGTTGGCGAAAAAATATTGTACGCAACACGCCCGAAAATAGTTTTTTTGGACTCACAGACTTTCAGGACTCGCCTACGGCTCGTCCTAGAATCTTGTCTATTCGTCCAAAAAAAACCCTATTTTCCGGACTTGTACGTAAATTACTATTATCACAATAAAAAACGATTTTATGATTAATTCATTGTTCCTATGATTTTCTTTCCATCTGACTTCTAGTTCTTTATATTATACTAAACGTATGTATGTATGTCAAATAATAGGTCCGAAGAAAGGGCCCTTGCTAGGAAAGGGGGCCACAGGAGAGGAAAAACGATATAGAGAAAAAAAGGACCATTGCTTCTTCTGAGTAATGTTTCGTCCTTTTACGTGTTCGGGAAGTACGTTAATTTTCAGATCGAATATCGCGAACTCGGCAAAAATCGCGAAAAAGTACCACATATATCATCGAAAGGCTTTTGTTCCAGGCAAGTTTCAGATACGAATCGAAAGAGGAAGAATCGGTCTGCCCCCGATTGGGTTTTCGATTCCTGACGTTGGGCCCGTTTCTTGAAAAATTAGATAGAAAATTCGACATTTTGTCAACAAACCTTCGATCACAGAATATCTTGACATGAACGATCAGCTGTTCAGTCTCCGCCATTTTGTTCGGCCATGTTCTGTTACGTAAGTTGTTTCGCATGCGGGTATAATGTTATTTCAAATTTAAGCCAAGTTTTTATGAATAATTTGAATTCCTATAATAATGGTTCCAATCTAGGCTTGAATACTGAGCTTGATTTCGTAATATTCGGAGAATAATATAAGCATAAATTCACGATTGTACTTCCGGAACATACCCAGAATTCAGAAGATTGATATTATGACATTTCCAATTGACATTTCTAACAAATTCTATCTGACATTTGGAGTTATTTCTAGGGAAAGTCTAATTATTTCAAACTCTTATAAAAAACTGAGTTGTAATGCATATGTGTGGCAAATGGGCCCCTATACCTAAGTGACGTTTCAGTTAAGTCAATCACTTCGAAAAATAATGTCTTTGTATTTCATATCTAAAGAAAGTGAGGTTATTCTGTCGAAACCAAATGGCAAAGCAGTGAACTCTATACTACCTGGAATGGATCCGACCGTATAGTTTTGAACGTAAAGTGTGTCAAGGTCAACTGAAACAGATAGAAAGAGATAGGTACCCCTAACATAATTTCGCCTCACATTTCGCCCAAGGCGGATCCATTCCAGATAGTATAGAGTTCACTGTGGCAAAGACATTAGCTACAATTAATCTGATCGCAGCCTGCTCATTTTATCGATATGATATACGAAATCTATAAATAATAATCAAGTGTATCTTATGGACACTTCAATGACTACTGAATAGCATCTGTAAAGGATTTGGATATATGTTATTGGGTTGCTTATGCACGTTTTTCCAGATGAAATGTATCTAGAATTATGATTTTTGAATTGTCTTGAAGATTATGAGTAGTCAGTATTTATCAGCATCCCATAAAAATTGAAAACAAAATTAAGGAATTGTGATGAATAAGTCGTATACATGAATCCTCTATAATATGAAAGAAGAGTTTATGATTATTGCTTTTGGTAGGTATCTCATATCTTGAAACAATTCAGTGCATGAATTGCGTATTGCTGTCATCGTTAGGTATATTAAGTGAATGTCATTACTGTTTTCTTTGTAAATAATGGGAATGAATACTGGTCTAAGATCCGGTATAAGAAATATATACCCTCATCTGTTATTCATTTGTGATAAGAAATAAATGATAGATAACATTTACATCGACACATTTCACATAGGTTGCCTAATTAAATCTGGTGCGGATAATGTTAAATTGTTAAATCTTCAACAAAAATTTTTCCATGAATTTCCCTCATCTGTTATTTGAAAAAATGGTCAACCAGTTAAGAGAATGGACCCTAAAGAATTGAAAAGTGATGGTTGCCTGCTTTTTTCCGGGTACAACTGTAGGGTTGCCAGGTTTGAAGAGGTGACTCGCAGTAGTGAAATTACCCTCATCTGTTATTTGATCGTATCTGTTAAATCTGGCAACACCACCCCTATCGGTAACTTTGCGAATCTTGGGATTTCGAGGATTCGGCGGTACTGATAGATTGAGAGAGGGAGAAAAGGGTGAGGGTAAAGGTATAAAATGAGCGGAAACGGACAGATTAGGGAGTCGCTCTTCAGTATGTAGTATGCAGTAAGCTATAAGCTCTTTTCCATAACGAGTAAGTACTATCTTGAAATAGATTTGACTGTGTATCACTTTTTGTGTTGAATAAAAATCTAAACTGTAGTGATAGTGCTTCATTATTTTACCAATCAACAATATTACCTGTACGAGAACGAGAATTTCGATAAGTCCCTTATTCTAAATTCAACAGTATCTGATGTCGAATGAAAGCTTATTTTTTTCTCAATCTGACTGTATAGGGTTGCCTTACTTAAAAGTTGATTCAGTCTAGGGTTGCCTCAATTTTAAATGTAAATTATAGACAGGAGTGGTGACAGATATGAGTTGCGCGCTCAACTCTATGTGACAGACAATGATGAAGGGAATTCCTATGATGATGATTTTTCTCATTATATATAATAGCATAAGCGCGTTATGAATTGAATTAAATCGGACTAAATATTAACAAAAGTATACCACGAGCGCAAAGAAGTATAACTTCAAAAACATAGACTCATTATCGAACACTTATTTATGGAAAAAGTACATATATAATTTTGTTAATGTTCCTTTCATTTTTTCCCTTCGGTATTTTGAGTACATCCTCTACTTTTAAAGGTGCGGGATCCCCTACGCATGCTCCTAATTCGAATAGCGATCTGAAGACCACCCACAGTCTTTTGGATCTAGTGTGGTACATCTCTCATCAATTGCATGAAGCCACATAGAATTAACATATATCTTTCGTAATATTTTCTGCTGGACAGATTTCCAGCATGGTGGAATCATTGTCTGTCACATAGAGTTGAGCGCGCAACTCATATCTGTCACCGCTCCTGTCTAAAATCTACATCTAAAATTGAGGCAACCCTAGACTGAATCAACTTTTACATAAGGCAACCCTATACATTCAGATTGAGAATAAAATAAGCTTGCATTTGACATCAGATACGATCAAATAACAGATGAGGGTAATTTCACTTCTGCGAGTCACCTCTTCAAACCTGGCAACCCTACTGTTGTAACCGGAAAAAAGCGGGCAACCATTACTTTTTCAATTATTTATGGTCCATTCTCTTAACTGGTTGACGATTTTTTCAAATAACAGATGAGGGAAATTTATGGAAAAATTTTTGTTAAATGTATGAGAATGGTTTAACGTCTGTAAATATAATTGAGGAAAGAAACAACGGCAATGCAGACAATTGAATATTGAGAAAGTATCATATGCATCGTTAGCCCAGTGGTAAGGCCCCCGCCCGGAAAGTAGGGAGACGCAGGTTCGATTCCTGCACGGTGTGTGACTTTTTCCGGAATTTCAAAAATATTCAATTGTCTGCATTGCCGTTATTTCTTTCCCCAATTTTTGTTAAAGATTTAGCAATTTAACATTATCCGCACCAGATTTAATTAGGCAACCCATGTGCAATGTGACGATGTAAATATTCGGGGCTATTCACTAAGCAAAGTTGTTATGGATAGCAACTGTAAATCGTCGTTATCCCATGTAATAAGCATGGGATAACGACGATTTACAGTTGCTATCCATAACAACTTTGCTTAGTGAATAGCCCCGATTATCTATCATTTATTTCTTATCACAAATAAATAACAGATGAGGGTATATATTTCTTATACCGGATCTCATACTATACGAATTCACCGAATGATATAGGAAATGCAGCCAAAGCAGCGTATAATTCATTAACAAAATAATCAAGACTGATTTACGACAATAATTATCAATCAATGAAAGTTGAAAAATTATTTTTTTTTTCTGCCATAAATGAAACCGTTTTATTAGCGTACTTCCAAAAATTGTAGTGTTATTTTAGTTTTTATTTAGTTTATGTTCTTGTCACTTTTATTGTACTCACCCCATCATGTTTAACGATCTAGTTTGTTTTTGTAATGACATTGAATAGCATTTTGACAAACTATATTATTCAAGTGGAATATAAAGACGATAAAAACGTAATTTCCCGTTTATTTCGACTCAAAACAGGTGGAAAGAAAGTCTCAGTAAGACTGACTAGTCTGAACAGTTTTTGAAATCTATGTATCTTATGTGAAATAAACAGATAATATCGAAGTAAAAAAAAAATATTTTTCAATACATCTGATAACGAAGCAATGTCATTCTCTCATTAACAAATCATATTTTATCACCGATGTATATTTTGTAGTCCTTTGATTGCAAGTTGTATTGTTTAGAGTTGTGACTTATTGAACGCAATGAACAAAATAACTATGAATTGTATCGATAATCTATTATAAAGTATAACGCATTCCTTACCAAACATTGTCATTAATGAAATAACACTGTTTTCATCATTTTTAAACGTTTATAAAAAATGAATTCGGCTGTTTCGGTATAATTCCGAAAAAGCCCCAACTTAATATGCATCAGCCTGGTTATCTTTTATCCGTAGGTCCATATTTTCCCCACATAATAAGCACCCCGGAAGTGGCGACCGGAACGATAAAATACTGTTGACTGAACATGGCTAATGGTCCACCGCTTTGTGTAATCGCCGGGAACCCGCACACCTAAGCAAAATACATTTTTTTTTCATATTAATCAAGCTGGCCAACATCCGACCTTCCACATTGCCATCTTCCATTTTTGCCTAATTGGTGGAAGTGGAATTAAAATCCGAATATTGTGGTTTATCCAAGCCGAGTTGAATATTCTTTTCTTGTCTTTTTCCGGGTAAATCACTTTCCACAACCCAATTCATCACATATATAAGGTGAGTTTTCAACTCGTAATTTCTTCAAATACCTCTCATCAGTTTCAGCAAATAAAACACCGAATTCCGGAAAAAGGAATTCGGTTCAGCTTAGGAAAAATTGTTGAACATCCATAAAGGAACTTGTTTCTTCCTGCTTCTTCGCAACCTTTATTTCGAATGAATTGAATGGTGATCAGAAATTGACTCTCAAATCAATCAACATTTAATGAATATTTACTTTGACATCTTAGTTAAAGCCTACGTGAACGGAGTTTCTCACAACCTCATTTTCAGATTTCCTGGCTGTAAGGAATCTGTCCCTTCTCTTTTCGTCTTCCATTAAAAATACCCACCAAACATTAATTGGTTTTGTGACCCAGGACAGTTGTTCTGAAAAAACACACGAGCCTAATACTGAAACTTGCATTGCAGCTATACAACGTGAGAAACTCCACCCTTCTACTACTTTCACAGGTTAAACAAACTTTCGTGTTCAGATTACTGCGGGACCCTGTATTTTGGATATCATCAGATATTCACACGTCGTCAAAAGTCTAGGCTCCCCTAAGTTTCTCAATAAATAAACAATCTATGTTCGGGAAATGAGATGAAATTTTTTTTTCTATTTCAACTTCAATATATTCGATTGAAAAAGAATTACAAAAACAATAATAGAAACTGCGCAAGTACTGCAGGAAAAGAAAGGGAGGAACAAGAAAGCTCACTGAAATTATGACACAAACTAGAGAACAGCTGAGAGGTAATACAGAAAAAAAAGATTAAAGAACCGTAGTTTAGGCGAGTCTAAAACATCTGAAACAAACTGTTAAATCTGGCAACACCACCCCTATCGGTAACTTTGCGAATCTTGGGATTTCGAGGATTCGGCGGTACTGATAGATTGAGAGAGGGAGAAAAGGGTGAGGGTAAAGGTATAAAATGAGCGGAAACGGACAGATTAGGGAGTTGCTCTTCAGTATGTAGTATGCAGTAAGCTATAAGCTCTTTTCCATAACGAGTAAGTACTATATTGAAATAGATTTGACTGTGTATCACTTTTTGTGTTGAATAAAAATCTAAACTGTAGTGATAGTGCTTCATTATTTTACCAACCCACAATATTACCTGTACGAGAACGAGAATTTCGATAAGTCCCTAATTCTAAATTCAACATCTGGCGACCGTGACAGGACTTTGTATCGAAATTATTGGGTAATTTGTGTTAAGTTGGGTAAAATAATATTATTCGTAAAATGGACCAGAGGAAGAGGACGACCAGACGCATCTCCTTCACGAAGGCACTCAGATCCCTGAACACCTTGATGGATCAAGCAAATTCCAGTACGGTGGAGATCAAATCGGCCTTTGAAGGACTGACGAGGAGGTACCAGGAACTGGAAGAAGTTTCGTCGAAAATATTGGAGGAAATGTTCGCCGCTGAAGACATTGATGACGATGATCTAGAAAAGACCTCAGAGGAAAACATAAGGTATGAGAGCCAATTCTTGACAGCGAAGTGCAAGTTCGAAGACAGGATGGCTTCGATTGAAGAAAAGGCTCAAAGCATCCTCAGCAGTGGAAATACAACGTTCAGAGCGGGGTGCAATCTTCCGAAAGTGGAGCTGGCCAAATTCAGCGGAGATATTCGGGACTGGCTGAAATTTTGGAGTCTCTTCAGCAAGATCCACGAGGACGCTGGACTACGTGACGAGGATAAGTTCCAGTATCTGATGCAATCGATGGTACCTGGATCCAGAGCTGCAGAACTGGTGAGTAGTTACCCTCCGGTCGCATTTTCAGTAACAGCAGACGCGCTAGGTCATCGGCGGTGCTTCGGCTTCTTTAGGCTTTTCAGTAATGGGCGATCGCGATAGACTAGTACAGTGTTTTTCAACCTGTGGGTCGCGACCCTCTGGGGGGTCGCGAAGCTTCTGTAGGGGGGTCGCCAGAAGTCGGGAGAACTTTAGTAATAGAAGGTTGTGCTTGTTTCGGATTAATCAAATGATACAATTCTTCTTTCATGGAACACTCTCATTTCTCCGATATATGAATTTTTTTCATCATTCCTCATAAACAACCCCCCAAATCTCCAAATCTAGGGGCTAACAACTAGCAACTAGCAGTAACAGCAGACGATCTAGGTCTAGAACGTCTACTGTTTCTCACCTCAAGTTAACTTTCAAGTGAAACTGATTTAAAAAAAATATATTTATTTTAGCTTAGCAAAGAATGATTTTTTTTTCGTTATTAATTTATTTATAGAACACATTTAAAAACAAAAAAATACATAACATTATGATTTAATGATTTATAAATTATTAAAAATGACCTCAGAAAAATGACAAATCAATTTCATTTTTTAAACTTATTTTCACCTGAGCCCACATTCATGTTGACACATTCTTGTAGAGAATGGGGTGCTTCAGCTTTTTTTTTAAGTAAGCTTTTCACTTTTCTACCAGCTGAGGAATGTTTTTTACCACCCATTGCCAATTTTCTTCTAGCTTCACTCGTTGGCTGCACACTTATCATTTTTCCTTTTCTTATACCAAGGCGCTTATGCTTTGGAGTTGTTCCGTGGTATTTAAAAGAATTATGCAACCCTGATATAAGAGAGTTGTTACTTTCAGCACACTTTTCTTAGGAGAGAGGAAATTGCAGGATTAAATTCTATCGGATTTTTGTCAAGATGTGTCAAGATTTCATTAGAAAATTTTTTCCAATCATCCTTCAAATCATCGAGTTCCTTGGTAGTGGGAACATTGACATTTAAAGTACACGCAGAACCACTTGCCTCATCTTCATTTATTAAAATGCATTCAGTAGTAATTTCGGATAGGCTGTTTGGTGTAGGCTGGTTTATGCTTAAAGTATCCACATTGTTACCTTGAAGTGGAAGAAATAGCTCTGGATTTGGATGTTCTCCACATGCTACTTCATAAAGCTTCATTTTCATGTCAAGAGATAGGGTGTTCACACAAGAGATAATATTTTCTTTTTTTGCTACAGCAGCCTGATGCTTGCAGTGCTTTCCATTGTATCCAACATAACAACTGCATTGGAAAGACATCATATCAACTATGTATGTAACATCTTTATTTTTAGAAGAAGTTACGCTAAACTCCAAATTACCTCTTTTGACAATACTTGACGGTAAAACATCTTCATCATCATGGATGTACCGTAATTTTGTGGACTTTGTCACTCTGTTTAAAACCATATCTAGAAGCCGTTGCTTATAATAACATTCGAAATTATTTACTATAAAATCAGACAACTGCGTTAAATTGAAGGCTTTAGTTCTTTCTAACGCTATATCTTTCAGCAACCTGAATGTAACTTCAATGTAGTTATTTGTGTTTGTTCCTCGAATCATCAAGTTACGTCTATAAAATAGGCACCATAACTCGATCCGTTCTATCATTGATTCCACATATTGAGTAAATTTTGGAAATTTTGAAAATTCTTCGAACTGCTTTTTCGCATCCTTTAAGTTTTCTTCTGTTCGAGCGGTGAGAATATTGCGGAATATTGCGTATGCTCTTTGCGATTCTTCTTTGGGAATCCCATGTTTGGAAGTTTGAATCCACTTCCAACACGCCTTTAAAACGTGGAATGAGCATAAGAGTAATGTAGAATTGGGCCAAAATAATTTTAGAACATTACGTTCACCTAAATCGTCATCAGTCATTATGACTGAAGGAGCTACTTTAATAGGTAAGATTTCAAACAAAGCAGCAACACCTAATCGAAACACATCTGCCTTTTGACTGCTGCTTAAAATACAGCCTAAAGGAATGCCACCAGCAGCTGACTGCGTCAAAAAGAAATAAACTTTATGTCCTTCCACATCGCAATTTCCAGACGCATCCACAAACATAATTTCAGAAGCTTGTGGCAACTTTGCCGCTCTTTGCATTATAGGTGTGCAAATGGCAACACAATAATCTCCTTCGAGGCAATTAATTTTGTATAAAGTGTTATTGGTTTCTAAAGCTACTTTAAGGCAATTTTCTAACTGTAACAACATACCCTCGCCTGTTCGAGGTCGGAAAGTATCTTTAAAATGCTTTCTCCAAAGTGTTTGAACATCAGTTTTGGTTGGAATGTTATGTCGGTCTAAAAGTTGATTTTCATAATCATTCCCTAGTTCTTCCATCATCATCATGCAGAAAGTATGGTAAGCTGAACTCACTGAATGGCCCTTTTCAAATAATTGTAAAATTTTTTTTTTTGCTTCTGCTCTTAAAGGTCTTTCGCTTAGGTTGTCTATACACAAAAGTCTGTGATTATGAGTGTTTTTAAATTGAATTATACATGGCCAGTCTGGAAGTAAAGGATCCGAAATGGTCGATTTTGATCCTGGGATAAACTTTTTTAAAGTTATAACTAATTCTGCAGGACAGTTTAAATTTCGAGTTTTCTTCTTCGCTTCTGCAACATTAGTCTTAGTTAAATATTAAATATGACTAATCACTCAGGCAGTCGTAGTGCGTCTGCGCCGTCTGTTGTGTTAGTCAAACAACCGCGTAGTCTACTAGTCTATCGCGATCGCCCATTACTGAAAAGCCGAAAGAAGCCGAAGCATCGCCGATGATCTAGCGCGTCTGCTGTTACTGAAAATGCCCTCCGGTCGGTGGAAATTATCTTAAGGCCATCGAAGGTCTGAAGAAACGTTTCGGGCGCGAAGACTTACAGATCGAAGTGTATGTGCGGGAACTGCTACAGTTAGTTTTAGAAAATGCCGTCGTGAAGAAAAAAGTGATCCTCGCTTCGCTTTATGACCGAATCGAGTCGTACATACGGGCGTTAGAAACTCTAGGCGTTACCACGGATAAGTGTGCGGCGATGCTCTATCCGTTGGTTGAATCCGCGTTACCAGAGGACTTATTACGCGTGTGGCAGCGTTCTAATAATGCGGCTGAAAACGGTTACGTGGGAAAAGCGTCGGATGTGTCGAAAACGCGACTCGATGGACTCATTCGTTTTTTGGATTCCGAAGTACAAAACGAGATGAGAATTTCTATGGCCGTGAAGGGATTCAACATAAGTGGCAAACCGGAACGTGAGCGTAAAGCAGAAACGAACATACCAAGTGCGCGAAATCTGCTTGTTTCGGAAGCAAAGACGGACAAGTGTGTTTTTTGTGAGAAAACTAATCACATCAGTGAGCGGTGCTTTAAAGCGAAAAAAATGTCGCTATCGGAGAAACAGGAGTTGGCGAAAACAAAACGTGTTTGTTTCTGTTGCTTGAAAAGCGGACATTTGAAGCGGCATTGTAGAACAAAAGTGAAATGCTCAAAGTGCGATAAGAGACACTTGGACATAATGTGCTCGGACCGAAAAAGTAACCCTAGTTCGCGATCAGATTCGGAAAGTTCGATAAGTGCGGTCAACATTCCTAAAGAATGCGCGTTGGCTTCCTCAGCCGAAATTCCTGTGACTTTCATGCAGACTCTGAGGGTGCGAGTGCGAAGTGAAGCCAAGGAGGTTGTTGTTCGTGCGTTAATCGACACCGGGTCTCAGAACTCCTATGTCTTAAGCGAACTGGCAAATAAATTGGACTATAAGCCGCGGGGGCAGCAGGATATGGTGCATTTACTTTTCGGCGGAGGTAAATCGGATGTCGCGACGCACCAGAAATTCAAACTGCATGTCGGTAATCTCGATGGCTCTTATTGGTGCAATTTTGAAGCTCTCGGAGAAGAAGTGATTTGCTCAAATGTACCTTCTATAAAAAACGGTGCCTGGTTGAAAGACCTGAGAGAACAAGACGCGGACGTTACAATGAGCGACCTCGATAGTGAGGAAGAATTCGTTTCCATTCTTATCGGCGCCGATATAGCGGGCAAATTGCTGACAGGGAAAGTACACCAACTAGAGGGTGGGCTAACGGCGGTTGAAACACATATTGGATGGACTCTAATGGGTAAAGTGCCATCAACGAAGAAAAACACCGAAGATGAAGTGAACTTGGCCATTGTGACCGTCTCAATGCTAACGAAAGGTGTTGAGATAAAAGAAGATTTAGGGTCTCTAGGGGTTACAGGAATGAACGATCCTGTAGACCATAAACCACGAAAGGGTCACAACATTCAAGTGGAACGAACGTTCAAAGAATGCTTTGTGGGAAACCCAGAAGGAATACCACGGGATACTCCGAGAGTTACGCTACGGAGGTGCGGTGAATCAGGTAACAGAACCACAAAGACGAGACCCATATTCGATGCTCCAGCAGGTAGTCCATCCCTGAGTAGATGTTGGAAAACCGAATCTAATCGGTGGACATTTTATTTAGGTAAGACCCAATTAGGGAAATTTCAAAATAAAGGACGACAATGCAAACAAACAGGTTCAAATTAGAGGCGGGCGTATTTCAAGGGAACCCAGACGCCTGAATTTGTGAACACTGAAGGTTATTCATTTGGTTGTTGATATGTTTCTTTTTGTATTGACCTGTGCTATTTTTGTATTGTTTTGTGATTTCTTGGTAACGTTTGTACTTACTCGGTTTTGTTTAGATTAATTTTTTGATTGTATAATTTTTGTGTTTTTAATGAAATTAATGTTTATACCTAATGTCCGAATCCTGCAAAGTTGTGATATCCCCACTCTTTTCTCGTGTGGGAGGATGTTAAATCTGGCAACACCACCCCTATCGGTAACTTTGCGAATCTTGGGATTTCGAGGATTCGGCGGTACTGATAGATTGAGAGAGGGAGAAAAGGGTGAGGGTAAAGGTATAAAATGAGCGGAAACGGACAGATTAGGGAGTCGCTCTTCAGTATGTAGTATGCAGTAAGCTATAAGCTCTTTTCCATAACGAGTAAGTACTATATTGAAATAGATTTGACTGTGTATCACTTTTTGTGTTGAATAAAAATCTAAACTGTAGTGATAGTGCTTCATTGTTTTACCAACCCACAATATTACCTGTACGAGAACGAGAATTTCGATAAATCCCTAATTCTAAATTTAACACAAACAGTGAAGGGAGAACTTAAAACATCACAAAATCATCAACTGATGAAGGGGACAATGGGGTGTTACACATAGATGATATAAAGAAAGAGGTAGAGGAATACTATGCACACTTATAGCCACTCAAGTAAAACAAATGCACCACCAGGAAGGACAGAGATGGAGCGAGTATATGTGCCGAACATGGGCTCGGAAGAGATAACAGACATAACTAAAATGCAATTATGAAATCTTCAAATAAAGTGAGAAAAGGCCGAGCACGGGGAGAAGATGAACCTACAGCTTAAATGCTACAGCTGGGAAAGATCTAGTATTGCAGATGCTTGAGAAGCTATATAAAAAATGCCTCCGCGAAATTGACATTCCGTACCGATTGGGACAATGCAGTACAGACTACATATTTAAAAAAGGCGATAAATGCAAACTGAGCAATTATAGGCCTGAAGCTTACTCTCGGTAGGGGCAGCCAAGAGAGCAGGCAGGATTCAGAAGAGGTATCACCTCCAAGTTATGCGTACCCTTGTAGGAAAAGTAAATGTATACAACAGTTGTTCGTTGTTTATGAAAAGGCATTCGATACAGTTGAAACTTGGTCTTCAACGCCTTGACCAACGCTAGAGACGCTAGAGAAATTTATGGTAGAGCAACGTTCCAGGTAGCCCTAAGAAAAAACAAGGGATTTCGTTAAGAGTTTCTCCAAACAACTAAGAACAATATTTTTATTGGATTTATTGAAATTGAGTACTGAGCGAATATTTTGGAAGGTTGTAGATATTCAGTGGCCAAGTTCTGAGGTTTAATTGATGAGTTCACCTTTATTTTTTGGTAATATTCAAGATGTGAAAGTCAAACTTGATTATAATTAAATACTAGTACAAGGATCTTGATGTTTGTTATGCCGCATCAGAACTTATTCACATTCAGATCATAGTGTATGGCAGATGATTATCCTTTTGTGTTGTCATTTTCTAGTATGTTTTCATGAAAATAAAAATCATTCAATGAAATGAATTATTTTCATAATTTCCGATCCAATAAAAAGGAAAAAGCCAATTCATACACCTAAATTTTAGAAACTCGACACCACTTAGTTGAAAATACAATAATTCACTTCGATCTCTTGAATACTTTCAAGAGATCGAAGGAGAACAGAATCAGTATCTTATTTCATAATAAGGTAACTCTAGAAAAGATTAATATCATGGTATATTAACTAATAGTACCCAATAAGTAATAACAACTGATAATCATTTGAGATAATTCAATTGTTTCGTTTCAAAACTCATTTTATTTCAAAAGATACTATCGTTATAGCCTGGTTAAAGATATTGCGACGTTGGCGCTACCTCGTGGCCGTGCGGCGACCTAACAGTTCCGTAATGTAGCGCTGCCTTCTCTCCATTTATCTATGCTCGTAGAAAGATGCAGAGAAACCCTGGTGTTTCGACTCCTAACTTAAAATCGTGACCAAACTCAAGATTGCCGATCGCCTCCTACTTCCGGAATAATCCGCAATATTTCACGGTTCTGGTGCTATTGCGGCAAAGGAAAATAGCGCGACCCCTTTTGGGAGAAATGAGAAGTAGGATCCCATCACAGATTTTCGATCGTCAAGAAAGTTTTGGACGAAATCTATTCAAATCGTTCTAGTTGATATAGCGTTTGAATTGAACAAGCTAAAAAAAAAATTTTTTTGAGATAAACTTTTATGAAAACCCCAAGATACCAATTCTGAATAGAATCGGATCATAATTACAAATTGAATAGGGTCTTAGGGAATTGGACTGATAATTAAGTTTTCCTTACAACTTCGTCGACGTTTCGGAACTTTGGTGGTTCCGTTCTCAGGACATTTATTGAAAAACATGCAATAAATACATTAAATGGTTTCCGATTATTACCTCGTTGTGGTCACGTTGATAATTGAAAAATGAAATAAAAATATTTTGGGCTCTAGATTGGACCATCGGATTCCTCATAAATTACAATTTCAATACATTTGATCGTATTACACGTGAAAAAGACAATCACCGAAATTGAACTTCATATTTTGACGCACGTCAACGTGCGTCCGCCATATTGTAGCCGCCATCTTGAATTTTCCAATTTTGACAGAAGAATCATCATTGTCGAACCCAAAAACCCGCAGATACTAATTTTGAATGATTTTTGAGCCGCCATTTTGTTTTTTTCTATAACAAATGTTTCATGATGCCTTGTCACCGGAATTATGTACACCTGCTAAATTTCAAATCAATCTGACAATAAGAAGCGTGTCGTCATATTTAACTTGCAAGATTTGATTACAGACAGACAGCGAGACACACAGACAGACACCGGGACAGGTGAAATTAAATGTAAGCTCGTAAAAAGGGGTTACAGTCCACTGCGACCTTAAGGTCCATTATGCCCCCTAACAGAGCTGTTATCATAGCCAACACCAGGTTTTATATAAAATATATACCTATACTAGCTCCGTTCCGCCTCAGAAGCAATAGATAAGCAGTTTTGGTTGTACCACGTTTTACCCGTTTCCGTTCCGTTCCCGTCGTTTTACCCGTTCTCGTTCCGTTACCGTTACCGTTACCGTTACCGTTACCGTTACCGTTACCGTTACCGTTACCGTTACCGTTACCGTTACCGTTACCGTTACCGTTACCGTTACCGTTACCGTTACCGTTACCGTTACCGTTACCGTTACCGTTACCGTTACCGTTACCGTTACCTTTACCGTTACCGTTACCGTTACCGTTACCGTTACCGTTACCGTTACCGTTACCGTTACCGTTAGGTTCTGTTTCTATCCGTTTAAGTATTTTAACTTCATTTATTTATATGTTCTATGTACAGTCAGCAATGCCAAAAAAACGCAATTTGAGTCGTCAAACGATCCATTCTAGTGTTTTGGGGTTATATGTATTTTTGTATGCTGTATCAGGAAAAAATCGAAATGAAAAATTTTGACCAAAAAAATTAAAAAAAGAATTAGGGGTGGACAACCCTCAAAATTTAAAGGGGATGAAAAATAGACGTTGGCCAATAAAAATAAATATCTAGTCTAAAAGAGTTCAGGTTATGTTGGGTTGTGTTAGAAATGGAGGTTGATTGTAGAGAAGTAAAAATTAGGGGTTATATGTATTTTTGTATGCCGTATCATGAAAGAATCAAAATGAAGAATTTTGTCGAAAAAAATTTGAAAAAAATTAGGGTAGGACCACCCTTAACATTTACGGATGTTAATTAATTTTCGTTAGTCAATTTATTAGTAACCATACATTTTCATAGATTACAGCTGATCACTTTGCTGCCTTGCTATACATTTTCATATAGAAGGTAGAGTTTATGATTCTATACATTGAACCCATAGTTATTTTGAAGAACTATGGGTTCAATATGAAGAAAAAGAATGGAGAAGACAATATGGAATGAAACCGCAAAATTACTGCAAGAGTTGTACCTACTACGACCCTTTCAATGATATCGAATTCAAATCCACCAGATATGCTAAAAACACCAAGCGTAAGTTATTACAGGAAGAGCTCGAAAATAGGAAACACAGTTCTGAAAGTTTGGGCAAAGGAGAAATCTTGGATATGATAAAACTCAACGACGAAAACACACCGTCTGGCTTGCAGAAGAAATTGTATTTTTTATGTTCAAAACTTCAATGCATCCTAATTTGAATAACTCATTCTGTTTATATTGAGTCAAGTAATATAAATTTGTTGAAATAAAAATATAAAATCTTAAAAATGATTTTGATTGATAAGTGAAAAATTACTTCAAAAAATAATCCATCGAATACCACACGATAAATTAGATATTGATTTTCCAGGCATTTTCTTAAACTTGTTGCCATTCGACAAAAGCCATTCGAGCCCTTCGGGCTCTCGTGTCTATTGCCTGGCAACAAGTTTGCTAAAATCTGTCGAATTATTTTCAATTTATTCTCACTCTCTTGTGATATTACTACTGACAATATAAGTGAACTCAGTGATCCAGCTGAAAAAAACATCATGAAATTATTCTAGTCAATCAGACTTACTAATCTCATTCAATAAAGCCGAAATTGAAACATTAGATATTAGGCGAAGCAATAAAATTTCAATTCTGTACCAGAATTGATAGCATCGGTAGAATCGACCAGAAAATTAATCTCCAACTAGCACGGAACGAGATAAATCCCATGCCTCACTATCCGGAGGTAAATCAGACTAACTTTCCCGATGAAATTCCAGTTGCTTCCGTTAAAACGTAATTGAATTCTTACGGAATTTGAAACTTGTGGATGAGTCAATTTAAGGGAATAAGAAAGTTCAATAGATTATTATTCTGGTGAGTTCTATAAAAATCGTCTGACAGTATAGTTTTTCTGGAATTATTTCTCTACTCAATCTTGAACAACATTACGCCATGAATGTAGGTATGAAGAGTTTGAAAAAGTTGGTGAAGTGTGAGAGGACCTGCCAATAAAATATCGAAGAAAACGTCGAAATTGTGAAGAAAATGGTAGGTACTCGGATGTCATATGGCTAGAGATCTCCTCTAGTCCTCTAAAAGGACTCAGCCCATTGTTATGGATATGAGTTTGTGGGTCAATTTTCAATCTAACAAAACAGTATTAATTTGTTTGCTATGTCTCATGTATTATTATTTCTATAAAGTTATAATGTTACTGTCGATTCGCGGGGATGATGGGCGAAGATTTTTGTCTTGACTGGTTCATTCTTGTGTTTGTGGGGTTTTGTTTTTGTTAATGGGTGAATTTGATTTTTCCAATTTTGGGGATACTGGGGTGTACTCGGATGTTGAGGATGTTAGAGAGAAATTAGGAGGTAGTAGAATTTTGAACATGGTACATTTCAACATTAGGAGTATACGTAGAAATTTCAGTGAATTGTTGGTTTATTTGAAAATGTTAAATTTAGATAATATAGATTTGATTGTACTATCTGAAACTTGGACAGTTGTTAATAAATTGGAGTACATTATACCAGGTTATGATTTGATAAGTAATGATTCTTGTTCGAATAAAAGCGATGGATTACTGGTGTATATTAGAGAGGAAATTAAAGTTGGCATAATGGTTGTTAATTTTGTGCAAACGAATGTCCTGCGCCTGTGCATTAATGTCGATGGTTTAAGTTTTGGTGTGACTGCCTCTTATAGGCCACCATCAACGAGTATTCAACAATATATTAGTGACCTTAATGATTACATGAAAGAACTTAAATTTTGTGAGGTTGAAATTTTCATCGGAGATATAAATATAAATATAGGTAACATCCTGTGTCGTGACAGTATCCGGTATCTGTCTTGTCTTGGTCAATTTGGTTTTTCAAATATGATAGCAGATGCAACTAGAGAAACTGAAACGTCGAAATCAATAATTGATCATATATTTGTTAGGCTGAACCCTAAAGTCAATAATAAAGTATCCATTTCAACAGGTGTTGTTCAGGTCTCTATAACGGATCATTTCCCTATTATGCTGATAATAAAGCCCGCGTCGCCTTCTTCCGTTCCTCGCGATAGACTGACAAAGAAGGAAGACATTAAGATAATCAATTATGAAAGATTAATTTCTTTTTTGGGGAATGAAACTTGGCAGTCTGTCATGGAGATAGGTAACCCTCAGGAGGCATACTCTTGTTTCCATGATTCACTTGAAAATTATATTGGGATGTCTTCGTACGTATTAAAACAAACAAAACTAGAAAAATCGAACCATGGATAACGGAGGAACTCATAGCGGATATCAAACGTAGGGATAAGATGAGGAGGGATTTGAATGAAAATTATACTGAAGATAAAAAAGTTGCTTTTAAACGATTCAGAAACCAAATTAATTTGAGGGTCAAGTTAACCAAAGAATCTTTTTATCGAAAAAAAATTGAGATGGCTGGAAATGATACTAAAAAAGTGTGGCAAACAATAAATGATATCAATAATAGGCGAAAAACAGGGAACAGTATTCCGAAAGAAATAGTTGACGATGAAGATGATTTGGTGCGGGACGATGTTCTAAAAGCTAATAAATTTAATGATTTCTTCATAAATATCGGCGAAAAGATGGATCTAAACTTCGGACGAGTTGCAACGCATACTGGTGGGGTTCCCTCTGTTTCGAGATCTATGTACTTAAATCCGATTACTAGCGTTGAATTGATCGAGAATATTGCGTCCCTTAGAAATAATTCGAGCGCAGGTCCAGACGGCGTATCTGTGAAGTTGTTGAAGTGTATACATCACCTTATACTTGAACCACTGAAATATTTGTTCAATTTAGTTTTGGAGACGGGTGTTGTGCCGGCAGAGTGGAAGAATTCTCATGTTGTTTGTGTTTTTAAGTCAGGGGATAGGAAGAGGATGACAAATTACCGACCTATATCGCTGATAAGCAACATTGCAAAGCTCTTTGAAAAATGTTTGAAAAAGAGATTAACGACTTTTCTTGACAAGTTCAACCTGATCAACGCTAAGCAATTCGGTTTCAGGGAAGGGCTATCAACGGTAGATGCAATGGAATTATTGGTAGAGCGAATTGTGTATACTATGAATGGTAAGAAGAAGATAGCGGCTGTTTTTCTCGATCTGGCTAAGGCCTTTGACACGGTGAATCACGAACTATTAATCAAAAAATTAGAAAAATTAGGAATAAGAGGAGTTTGTCTCGATCTTTTTAGAAATTATTTGGAAGGTAGAACGCAGTGCGTTAAATTTGATAGGGTACTGAGTCACCCAGCAACAATAAAGATGGGAATTCCACAGGGAACTGTTATTGGTCCTTTACTTTTCCTTGTGTTTATAAATGATCTGTTGTGCTTTGACTTGGAGATGATTTCATATGCTGATGACTCCCTTATTTTGTTCACGGGGGACACTTGGGAACAAACGTATGGGGCGGCTATCGACGGAATGTCTTTTGTGGGTAACTGGTTGACAGATAACAGATTGAGTTTAAACGTATCTAAGACGAAGTTTATTGCGTTCTCAGTGACAGCTGGGGGTCAGCCAGATTTTTCTTCTTTGCCGCTCCATGTCCCAAATTGTAATAGGTTGGGATGTGATTGTCCGTCGATTTTGAAGACTGAATTTGTGAAGTATCTGGGGGTATACGTTGATCAGTATTTGAGGTGGGGTAAGCATGTGGAGAGTTTAGTGGAAAAATTGCGTTCTTCATTTCACATTTTTTATAACTTAAGGAACATTTTAAATGAGACTGCTCTGTTACACGTTTATGAGGCTTTGATTCTGTCGGCTATTCGTTATGGAGTAGCTATATGGGGAGGTATGTTCAAGGGTTGTGCCAGAGCTTTAGAAACAGTACAGAATACAGTACTGAAAATAATTCATAAGGTGGGATGGTTGTACAATACTGAAAAATTGTTCAGTGAAACAAAACAGCTGAATTTTAAACAAATATACGTTTACGAATGCCTACTGAGACAATTCAAAAAAAATAATGCACTAGTCGAACATAGTTACAATACTAGATATACATCCAATCTCGCAGTCCCTATCCCTAGATTATATGCTAGTCATTTGCAGCGTGGTTTACCCTATCATGGACCAAAGTTCTTCGCTCTGTTGCCGTATCATATAAAATTAAATTTCAACCCAAAAAGAAAGAAGGATAAGAAAAGACTAATGCAGTTTGTGATGGATGAGCCTGAGGCTTTTTATAGAATACTCACAGGTTGATGTAGATGACATAATTTTGCACAGGTGTTGGTCTTTCGATTTGTCCTATATAACTTTCCCTCCGGTTTCTCAAGAAATTGTTAATGTTTTGTTATCGTGTGATTCAGTGTTTATTATTCATTAAATATGGAAAGTGTCAGCATATAAGCTATGCTTAGGCTCAGACACTTCCGCGAATTGTATACTTGAATATTTGTATTGAAGGAATGAATAAAGTAGTATTATTATTATTATTATTATTATTTTGGAAATGAACGCGTCGCAGCCGGACTAGATTGGAAGGGGTAGATCAAAAACTACAACAATCTTCGAAATGGCCAGAAATAAATGAGCGAAACGAACACGCACATAAAACGACCGCATTTGTTATGGTTAACGTACAATGATAAAACGCCATACCTCACAAAGCAAGTCGCAAGTGGACCTGGATTAATTGATGCAACACGGCGTCAATATCTTCAGATTTAGCACCATGTGAATTTTTTCGTTCTACAGACTTTTGCTGCCCCCTACGTGGACGGAATTTTGAGTCCTCGACAACCTAAAGCGACTGGATAGAACACTGTTTTTTCGGCCGGACGAACAGAATTGAATTTTAGCACGGAGACGTGATGATGAGTAAGTCCAACATAGTCGATTTGAGTGATAAAGCCCTCGATCAAGTGAAAGGTGCGCTCAAAAGAAGATAAATTCATCAATTTATCAACACTGATCAGATTCCCTCATCCATATTACTCTGTCCTCCGTCAAGTAATGAGCCATTTCATCGTTTTTCAAGGCTGACCAGGAGATATCGCTGAGAATGAAGATAGGGGAAAAAAGCAACATAAATTGTGAAAAACTTGAAAGTACGTGATAAAAGAGAAGAATAAGAGATCAAAAAGTTTGTTGCGGAAAATTTGGAAAAACATGGACATTATTTTTTTTAACGTCCGTGTGAGGGGAAACCCTTTATGAGCGCCGAGAGGGTCCGCACTCTCGGTAGTGTGAGAATCCAAGATCTTGTTTGGCTACTCACTAAAAACCCCTCACACACACATGGGTTATTATTATTATTATCATTAATAGTGGAATTTATAAAATATGATATAGACCTACTGGCGCTGACGGATATTGAGAAGGTGAAGAAGGTGAGGGGCAACGGGCAACAATTTATACAAAAAATGGACGTTTATATACAGGGTGAGTCTTTGACTTGTACATATATTCCAACTAAAGGTTCTTGAGGTCAAAAGAAACCTTTCTTTCATTTTACATTTTTCCCAATTCGGCTCTGTTAAAAAGATATAGCCATTTGAAAAAAAGGGCTAATTTTCTCGATTGAAATTGAGTTTATACATTTGGGGAATACTCAAGTACTAACCTTATTGGAATGAAAATGTTACAAACACGATATTTCTCGACAAAAACAGTTAATTTCATCCGATTATATAAAAAAAGCCATATTTCTCCCACCAAAATGAGTTCCTTCTTCGATTTTCCTGCAGATCTGTTTGTAAACAATAATAACATATTCTCCTCGAAATCCCCAAACAATCTTATGTAGAATTGTTTCTACAATATCGAACATAACTCCAATTATCTAGGTCATAGGATTGAAGGTCAATGACCTAACCTAACCCATCTTACCATATTCTATGACAGAGCTATCATAGAACGTTTGAGAAGACGATGCCAGATTGTGAAAATTTTCTCACGAGGAAGCAGTACGTCCCCTATTTTTACCGTATGAACTAACACAAAGGCACTACTTTTGTTTACTTTTGGCTGATGGCGTCTTGTCGTGCCTCTTTGGAAATGTTCTGATTCTCGCCGATAGAGCGCTACGATCTTCATTTCAAACGCCTATAACGTTGCGCAAGACAAACCGTGGTTCCACATACCGACCAGTTGGTCTGTGGTTGTTGAACGAAGCATGCGTATAGCGGCGTGATGGACTGAGATTTGTCGATTTCTTAGCTATATTCAAAGGTCGATTCGTTTATTCACAGAGGAGAATGCGAAATGATGTGAACAAAATTTCAGTGTACATAATGGTGAAAGACAAGAGTGCAAAATCGCATAGGAGAAAAGAAAGAAAGTTGGCATAAATATTACTGGATGGAACACCCAATAACTACCAGAGATATAAAGAGAAAAGGAAACTTGTGTAGAAGGCTGTAGGAAGGAGAAAATAAGGAGTTGAAAGAAGTTCAGAGAGAGAAAGGACAGAAATGCAGGAGACAATCAATAGTAATTTATGTAACAAGTCCGGAAATAAGGGTTTTTTGGACGAATAGAGAAAATTCTAGGGCCTAGGCCGAGCCTTATCAGTCGCTGCTTCTTTCCCTGGGGCCGCAGGCTCCCAATTTTTTTCAGTATGACATTGAAACTACGGTTTTCCAAATAACGGGTTTCTTTCAGACTGTGAAGAAAACGGAATAAAGCGATCGAATGAAATTGTGAGGTTATGGTCGAAAATATTCACATGAGTGAGTAACAGTCGTATGTTTCACGACAATACAATGTGCCAGAGTGAGATAGATTTAGAATTGCGTGGTTTTCAATTCATGATGATCTTTCGCTATCACCCATTAAATTGGAAGGCTCTGAACATTTCATATTCCGCCATACCGGCAATTCCTAGAAGAAACGATACTGTTTGAACGAATGTTGCAGTATGTTAATTTTTTATTGTAGTAAATAATAATAATAATAATATTTAATTACAACATCAAATAATTACATGTCACGTCCGAATATACAGTTAATTCAAATATAATTTTCAAGAAACTCCTCTAGAGAGTACAAGGTATTCTTAAGTAAAATGTTTTTTAAATTGTTTTTAAATTTCTTCCCTTTGAGCTGCTTTGTGGCATCAGGAATTTTATTGTAAATTTTTGGGCCCCAGAAATCGACTCCTTGTTGGATGTATTTTCTCTGATGATGAGGGATGGTAAGTTCATCTCTACTCCTTGTGTTGAACTGATGAAACAAACCATTGGCAGGGAAGTTATGCAAATTCTTGTGAACATAGGTTGCACATTCTAAAATATATATTCCTGGTACGGTAAGTATCTTGAGGATTTTGAATGGCTCTCTACAGCTTTCTGTCTGTTTAAGATAATAATGTGATGTTGAACTTTAAGTTTTTTCAGTATTCTTTGTGGAACTCTTCCTGCTTTTAGGAGAATAAAAAGCTTGGATGGTTTCGACTGAATGATAGCCTGTGAGACGAAACATAATTCCGAGTGTATTGAAAATTGTGACGGTGGAATTAAATGTTTGGGCATTCATTATGAAATCAAGGTGAGAATATTCGAACTGGGTTTTTCATGATTATTCATTTTTTTTCCTTTGCAGATTGCAGGTTCCTATGTTTTGCGAAAATTTTTCCAATGATGTCGGGAGTGTTTTGTAGAATTATTCAAATAGAAAAGGGGCAAATGAATTGGTTTTTTGAGGTGAGTTTTTGCGTTTCATCCATAAATATCGGATCGGGTTTCTTGGGTTCTTTTTCCATAGAGTGTTTGAGGCGAATCACAAAATATGGATGCTCAGAATATTTTGACATTTTCATCGAATACAATATTGATATTTCGAGACCATAATCCTTTCAGGTTATGGTTGTCGACCATAGAACTTATAGTACTATAAGTTCTATGTTGTCGACATTTCTCGATAGTTTGACATTTGTCGTCCTTGCCTAACTATTGGTTTCTTTTACAGTTGAATGTCAATCTAACTTCACAGGAGGATCTATCTTAAATGGTGAATCTACCTTATAGGTGAATCTACCTGAAAAGTGAATCTATTGGATTTGTTACATCTGCTCAAATTTCAGAGCAATGACAATTTTTTTTTCAAATTAAAACATTATGGAGAATGATATTTCTAAAATGATCTTTCTTCAACGATTTCAAAAATATACATCAGCTACAATGTTTTCCACAGAACCGCATGGAGAAATATCATGGATTTAATCTTTCAACATCAGGTTTCTCTTAATGAAAAACCCTATAATAATGATTCTACCGAAAAGATACTTTCCCGCAGATTCACAAGTACGTGTAGAATTCCGACATTGCTTGAATCCTGATAATCCTGATTGCTCTTACGATTTATACTGTAACGGGAATCTTGAATTATAGAGGCCAGCTCTTGGCACTAATTTTGTAAATACCTACCTGTACAGTAATAAATTGATGCATGGCTTTAGTTCGACTTTATAGGTATATCGTTTCGCTCATAACTAGTTAGCTACCCCAATTACTGTTCGTAACTTCGTTACGGCCAATGAATAATGAATTTCCGAATCCCCTGACTTTAAAAACTTACGAAATGGGACTTTCGAGGCTGGTAAAGGCAGACTCTACATTAACAGCGAATTTTCTCCTCGGTTAGGTTCTGATTTGTCTCCAATAATGATACTTTGAAACCAAGATAAAACTAAAAGTAACAAAAATTCAAGGAAAATTCATACCGATGATCTTCATTGTTATGTTTCGACATAAAATGCCAAAAAAAGGTTGGTGTATGTGCACTGATTTCAACATAAGGATATTGAGACTCGTTTTTCTGTATCCATATCTGACAGCAACGCTTCAGAACAATTTTGTGTTTATACTACTGATTATATCTTGAAATGAAAAACCTTTTTTCTATACTATCAGCAATAACCTTTCATGGGAGAATCACGTGAGATCCATTGCTGAAAGTGCATCCCAAAAAACTTGGTTGTCTGTTTCGCGCCAGGAGCTATTTCACCTCAAGTCCGCTGCTTATGATCTATAAGGGACAGATTCGACCTGTCCTGGAACACTGTTTCCATATTTGGAGTACTGCACCTAAAAAAATCCTAAAACTCTTGGATTCTGTACAAAACAGGGTAATTCGTCTCGTCGGTGATGCCTCGCTCACTTCTCTGAAACATCGTAAGAAAGTAGGCGATCTGTCTCTATTTTATAAATATTTCCATGGGCGATGCTCTTATGAATTATCAGCAATCGTTTCCCCTCTGGCAGTCTCTTCGAGACTAACCCATCAAGTTCAGTCTTCACATCCCTTCGTGGTCACTTTGGAGACCTGCAGAACATCTCTCTTCAAAGACTCGTTCATACAACGAACAGCGATTACTACCTGCTTGGTTCTCATGACATTACAGGATATTCCTTTTCGTGAAAACCACAACATGAAAAATTTAATAGCTAATTATGTAACGAGTATAAAATAAGGTCTTCATGGCAGAGCGGGCAAAGCGAGCGAGTGGCATACAAAGCTTTATGTTTGACTGCAATGCAGAGATTCTATTTTTTGAAATGGCAATGATTATTTGAATTGGAGATTAACGTCTGAAATGTATGAAAGAAAATCATTCTCTCAAGGCGAACTCCCACCACTCGTATATTTGGCAAGAACGCAATTTTCAAATCAAATCAAATTTATTTCGATATCTATAGTTATTATTTGCGTACTTGGCAAGTACACCAAATTTCGAACTAGAATGACAAGTACGGCGCTCCCACTATTTCTGTATTTGGCAAATATGCCGATAGTTGTGTACAGGGTGGGCAAAATTGGTGCTACATGAACTAAAACTTTTTAACCCGAGGAGATAGAGCAAAATGAATGGCACCTTATTGTCCTCTCTTTTCGAGAAACTGATGATGCCATTAACTAAATTCCTCTATCTTCTTTCGTTTTCGAGTTATAGGCCAAAATTGAAATTTGGGCGATTTCAACTTTGGTTATTATCTCCGTTTCTGTTTATGCTAGGATGTTGAAATAAAAACATCATACAGGCACTTTTCTGATAGCAATCCAGTGGCGTACTCTAATTTTTTTTAAGACGTTTATTTGCTGAGTTATAACATGAAGTTGTGTTTTTTCTTATGGAAACAGTAGTTTGAAATTACTTAGAAAGAATCGCCATTCTTTTCCCGTTTCATAAATGTTTCATATGTCATACATCGGCCTCAGATTCGTTAAGATATTATGAAAAATATGGTTTGTATATGGAATTCAAATTATTGAGTATTAATTAGGCTGAATCATAGAATTATGTGTCTCTACGCATGGTGTAAGTATTATTTCACGGTTGAATCACTTGCTGCACCACTATTCTCATTCGCTAAAATGAAACATTTCAACATATCATATTTTTCGTAATTTTGGAATATCTCCATAATGCCGCCAACGATGACTTCAAATTTTAATAACTGACAGTTGTTTCAAACAGAGATCGCACCATCAAGTATTCAACCGTGAAATAATATTTACACCATGCGTAGAGACACATAATTCTATGATTCAGCCTACTCAATAATTTGAATTCCATATACAAACCATATTTTTCATAATATCTCAACGAATCTGGGGGTGATGTATGACATAATATGATACATTTATGAAACAGGAAAGAAATGGCGATTCTTTCTAAGTCATTTCAAACTACTGTTTCCATAAGAAAAAATACAACTTCATGTTATAACTAAGCAAATAAACCTCTTAGAGAAAATCAGAGTACGCCACTGGATTGCTATCAGAAAAGTGCCTGCATAATGTTTTTATTTCAACATCCAGAAACGGAGATAATGAGCAAAGTTGAAATCGCCCACATTTCAATTTTGGCCTATAACTCGGAAACGAAAGAAGATAGAGGAATGCAGTTGATGACATTATCAGTTTCTCGAAAAAAGAGGATTATAGGGTGCCATTCATTTTTCTCTATCTTCTCGGGTTTAAAAGTTTTAGTTCATGTAGCACCAATTTTGCCCACCCTGTACATGGCCAGTAGGTACAGCAGTTTCGTCGCCTCTCCACCTTTTTCTCTTCTCTCGAGTTCCGATCAGTTTTTATTTTGTTTCGACCATGAATAGTCGCGTTGTCGCTGTATAGCAACGTTTGTGGTATTGAGCGCCTGCTATAGAAGAATTAAAGCTCATGAAACTCAAAAGGCAGAATGAAAAAGAAGATGTTGGATGACTTCCTTGAACAGAAGTCGAGAATGGTTTGTAATCATCATCGCTTCCGAACCCTGTTTTTGATGATTCCTTAACTTACCTCCACAATAGTCACAATGACGCCATACTCTTTTTAGTTTTTCAAATCCGCAACCGTTCATTGGACGAATATTTTCTTTTCTATGCGAACCCAGGCGGCGTTAATCGAGTTTCTGTTTTTATGTTGTAGATGCCTAGGTTGCCATATAACTGACTCATTTTCATACAGATCCAGAAATTCAAAAACAACTTTTTGAGTCCACTCCATTTCGAAAAAACTTTAGAAAAAAAACACAAGCACCACGCACACACGACGGAAGCTGAAAAAAGCTGCAGAAATTAATTGCGGCCACGCCGGCAAGTAATGGGAGAGCATCGACAAGTATGAACTTGTCAAATTCGCAAATTATTGTAATCCCTTGGACACGTTGCATTTTCACCGACAGCCGGCGGGACTTCTCCAGTGGCAAATAATTGTACAAGTAATGGCCGAGTGAACCACTTCCACTACATGCCAAATATAGGCAAGTGTTAAATATTTGCCAAATACACGAGTCGTGGGAGTCCGCCTTTAGGCAATTATTATATTCGTCGCATTATTAAAAGGAACATCAAGTGTTCTTTTGCTTTTCTTACTTTAGTAACCATCAGCGACCTTAGAAAACTTAGTAAACTAAGTTGTTCACTTCGTTAAATTTGTGACAAATGTCCTAATAATCCAAGGAATGGATAGAGCGGGAGGGGAAAGCGTGAAAAATTTTACCGAAAGCGCCAGAGAATATCTTATAACCATTAAATCAAAGATAGATAGAAAGTGCTTATGATAATATGTATGCGGCCTTTAACATGTGGTGTAAAACGAAGAAAATTGCGAAATCGACAGATGACAGTATTTTGGCATACTTCAATAGTGAATTGAAAACTGTAGACCTAGTAGTCAATGTTACGAGCAACAATCGATTTGAATGAAGGGATAGATATGAGTATATTTCCCAGCATCGTTTCTCATCTTGAACGAAAGGTAGAGGGACACAAATCGAAAAATTTTTTGCCCCCTAGGAAACAAGATGTGGATAAATTTTCCTGTAGCAGATGAAAAGCAATATTTAAAGCAAGGCAAGTTCCAGTATTCTATTTCTCACAGTTCTGTTACAATAGATTAATTCTTTTAGGTCATTCTCAAATTTGGCACTGCTGGTGCATGCCGACGCAACGAATTGGTTTCTGTAACTGAAACGGCTGTACACGATAGACTGATAGAGGAACGCATTTCTTCGTAAAACTCAAAGACACAAAACAAAAAAAGATAGATCCTTCGTCATACTGTCTGCATGGCGAACTGCAGAATTTGGACTTAATAGACTATTTCCCTCGTCTTAATTTCCACCAATCAGAAACGCGCAATTTTGAATCACAAATGGTTTCTAGATGGAAAAACTGTATGGCAGCAGCTGTCAGCAGTTTTTTCGGGTTTACCCGCGGCAAAACTTGACAGTTGTTGTCAACGACCTGTCCTGGAATACTGTTCCCATGTTTGGAGTGCTGCACCTAAACACACCCTAAAACTCTTGGATTCCGTACAAAAAAGGGCAATTCGTGTCGTGGGTGATGCATCGCTTACAAGCTCACTCACTTCTCTGGAACACCGTAGAAAAGTGGGCGATCTGTCTCTATTTTATAGATATTTCCATGGGCGATGCTCTTCTGAATTATCAGCAATCGTTCCCCCTCTGGCAGTCTCTTCCAGACTAACCCGTCAAGTTAAGTCTTCACACCCCTTCGTGGTAACTTTGGAGACCTGCAGAACATCTCTCTTCAAAGACTCGTTCATCCAACGAACAGCGAGGCTTTGGAACACATTGCCTAGGGAGGTGTTCCCCGAGGCATATAACCTACAGAAATTCAAGAAGAACGCCAATTCCTACCTGCTTGCCCTTGGTTCTCACGATGTTCTCTGAACATTACAGGATATTCCTTTTCGTGAAAATCACAACATTAAAAAAAAAAAAAAAAACGAAAATTGATAATACATACATAGATGCATCCAGAATTATCTGTTACTCATAAAATAGTCTTGTCAAATACCATTCGTGCATCTAATTTTTCCTGTGAAAAAAATTTGATGCACTTATGATATTACTTATGAATAAACAGAGGGTACATGCGTCTTCGACCAGCTCAAATAGCCACAGTCGATTTTGAAAGCTTTTATTTAACTTGCATTGTATGTATACTCCATACACATACAAGTATCGCGGTTGGCCATGATTTAGGTTTATCAAGTTTTTTCACTTAAAACAGACGCAGGTTGGCACTCGTGAAAATCAAGCGACATTGCCAAGTCTACTTTCTATATTTACTCTTTCAACTTTATAAATGGAGTTAGTTCTTCGAAGATTTAACTGTGGCGCAGGTTTCGTAGAACTACTACATTTTCATGCTAGAGTATTTCAGGTTGTGCAGAAATGTATTTAAATGTCTTCTGAATTGACATAATATTTTCTCAAATTCATTAGTTTCCCAAGGTAAATGAACTTTCTGATAAATACGTTATTACTACGATTTTTTAGCAGAAACGACAACGTTGTGGGCGTATCTGACAGTGCAATGACCATAACCTAAAATTTTCAAAATATACGCGGTGAAATGTTTCAAAATTTCATGGCAAACCGCGATACTTTATAAAAGTGAATGGAGTATAATATGTATGTATGTTTGTTCGGGTGGAATCTTGCTACTCAAATTTAAAGCCGATATCTTTAACCGATTGAGCTCAAATTTTTTATACACGTTTAGTTCGGATGACAATACACGATAAGCTTTGTGACGTCATTCTATATCCAATATGGCGGACCATCCAAGATGTCGCAATAGTTTCTCATGATGCATTCCTATAATATGGGTATCAAATGAAAAATCTTGTTGAGAGTAATTTGAAAAATATCGTGACGTCGTTCTATATCCAATATGGCGGACCATCCAAGATGGCGGAATAGTTTTTTGTGATGCATTTCTATAATATGGGTAAATGAAAGAGCTTGTTGGGAGTAATTCCAAAAATACTGTGACGTCGTTATAAATCCAATATGGCGGAACATCCAAGATGAATAGTGTTTTGTGTTGCATTTCTATAATATGAATATCAAATGAAAGGGCTTGTTGAGAATGACTCGAAAAATAATGTTGAGGGCATTCTGAATGCAATATGGCGAAACATCCAAGATGGCGAAATAGCGATAACTAAAAAGTAAAGAATAAATTAAAATAAAAAAACCTTTTTGAAAAAAGCTTTCATTCAAATACTCTAAAAAGAGAAAAATGAAATATTCCCTTTAAATTTTAATTATCAACTTATAACTTCATTACCTATACACAATTTATATGATTATAAAAGCTTGTCGCGAGGTTTGCGTTAGTACCTACAAGTATAATCAAACTGAAAAAAAATTAAATTCGGCAGATTAAGATACTCAATTGAATAGGTAGGTACTAGTAAATCGCGCGACAAGCTTTCATGATCATATAAATTGTGTATAATGAAGTTATAAGTTGATAATTCAAATTTGAAAGGAAAATTTTATTTTTCTCTTTTTAGAGCATTTGAACGAAAGCTTTTTTAAAAGGGTTTTTTTGATTTAAATTTATTTATAAATCAAATTGTGTTGACTCACTACAACCAGCATGTAAAAATCTGCAAACGCCTCTTCACACGCCGCCCACGCTTGCTCGGCAGAAGGCACCTCCCCTAGGCAAGCCGGAATACCGCGGTACGATATCCTCAAAGTTAAGCGTCCACATGTCCGCACCGGACATATATAAAAACTTATGCAAGCCCGTCCACAGACCCGCACCGAACGCATCGGAGCATCGGCAATGCAGAATACTGAAACCCGTAAATCCGATCCGTCTGGTGCGGACATGTGGACGCTTACCTTTATAGACCGACCACGTCTACTACCCGCTACCCTTGCTCGCTTCGAGCAGAGCAGCTTCTCATCTACGTCATTAGCAGGCTTCGCTCACAATAGCCAATCTGAAGAGTGCTGGGAGCGAGGCCGGGACGAAACGTTTACCCCATCCCGATTCACAACACTGACGACTGTAAGAAAAAATCATTTCCATACAGTACGGAAATGAATATTTCCTAATAGGAAATCTTGACTTTATAAGAAATTTTGTCAGGAATGTCAATATTTCCTAACAGTTGTCAGTGTTTTGCATATTCGTACTCTTCTCCCGATTTCTTTGGCAATAATTCTAATGAAGCAGTATTCATTGCCTCAACCAGCTATTGAGGAGTCCCAGAAATGAAAAATTCATATTCACTTGTAATTTCACACTTTTTTGTCTTCGAAAACAACAGCAATTGAATTGATATTCGTCATGTTTGACAATTCAACATCGATACGTTTTCATAGTAATGCAACTAATTTCATTCCGAATTTCAAACCTCCATTTATTCAGGAATGAAATATATATATATATATATTCTTTTGAATTAGAGAGCATAAATAATACAATACATAGTGAAACAAAAAGGTCCTAGCTGAGGTTAAAAAAAAAACGGGGTACCATAACATTCTGCGTATGATACTAGAGCTCAGGGAAAAACCTCAGCCGAAAAAACCCTGTCTCCCCGTAAAAAAAATAAAATAAAGTTGTGTAGTGTGAAAATATCTGAATATAACATATTGAAGGACATCTCGTTTATCCAAACGGCTCTTCGGAGGTAGGATTTCCAAACACCCGAAAAAAAACTCCAATCTGAAATCAAAAAAGGCAGAAGCAGACAAAAGAATGCAATTTATAACATAATAAATTTCATCAAATTGATCTAAAATTTTCAATCCATTGCAAAAATGAAATTGTTACATTGTGTATGGCTCTAATGCCATCTTGAAATTTATAAATCGAACAACTATTAATTAGGTGATCAATAGTTTCCTCTGCTTCACCACATTCACAATTAGGACTCTCAACCGAATTCCACTTGAAAAGCATACTATTGCAACGACCGTGACCTGTTCTTATTCGATTAAGAAGGGACCATATTCTCCTGGGAAGATCAAAACCAGGAACTTTATTCGATGGATCAGATATTAGATCTTTATTAGACAAAAAACATGCATCCCATTCGGATTTCCAGATTTCTTTAACGTTATAGTTCGAACTAAGAAAGTTATTCGACCATATAGGTTTACGGGATTTCAGTCGTGGAATTCTATTTTCTGGCACGTAGGAAAGTAACGAAAAAGAATTTGGAAATAAATTGAATTTATTCCAAGAATTCAAAGCTGCAGTCTGCCTACGAATATGGGGTGGGACTATATTTGATAGCACTGGTAGCCACTGAGTAGGTGTAGATCGGATGGTTCCAGTAATGATCCTCATTGATAAATTCAGCTGTGCGTCGATTTTCTGAACATGAACACTATTCAGCCAAACAGGGCAACAATATTCAGCGGTGGAAAAAACCAGGGCAAGGGCTGCTGTACGAAGAGTAGTTGCGTCAGCTCCCCATGAGGTACCAGCAAGTTTCTGCAGAATGTTATTCCTCGTTTTCAGCTTCATCCGTAAGTCATCCAAATGTGCTTTGTAATTCAGAGAGGAGTCTAATTTAACACCTAAGTATTTTGGAGTAAAATTATGATTCAAAACAGAGTTTCCGAAAAGAACATTTAATTTTTTATATTTTTGATGGTTATTTAAATGAAAAAGCGAAACCTCGGTTTTATTGGGATTTGGACACAAACGCCATTCGAAAAGATAATTTTTCAGAATTTTCAAATCAGAAGTTAAATTTTCCTCAATACTTTGAAAATCAGAATGTTGGAAAGCGAGTGCAATATCGTCGGCGTAAATAAATTTTTCAGATGATGTACAAGGAATATCACATAAATATAAATTGAAGAGAAGGGGTGCTAAAACAGATCCTTGTGGAAGACCATTATTCAAAATTTTGAAGTTACTACTATTATCATCAACAAAAACACGAAATTTCCTATCTGACAACATATTCTCTAAAAGACGAATCATCTTTCCACACTTAAGATGTGTATAAAGTTTATAGATCAACCCATCTTTCCATACCGTGTCGTAAGCAGCAGATAAATCTATGAAAGCTGTGCCTGTTTTCGATTTGTTATCGAAACCTGATTCGATAAAGGTGGTTAAACTGAGAACCTGATCACTGCAATTTCTATTTTTCCTGAAACCGCCCTGACAATTTTGAAGAACATCCTCTATGGTAGGTTCGATCCTAAAGAGAATTAACCTTTCTAAAATTTTCAAAGGAACACTCAATAAACTAATTGGCCTATAACTACTTGCTTCGGATGGATTCTTTCCACGTTTCAAAATTCCTATTACTTTCGCTTTGCGAAACTCAACCGGAAAATTACCAGTACACAAAATGTTATTATAAAAGGATAACAGCCACTTCAATGCCCTTTTTCCTAAATGTTTTATGAATTCAGGATAAATTCCATCGAAACCCGCAGCTTTGCGTGATTTAGTGCATTTGATAGCTGCTTTCAGATCATCAATTTTGAAAGGTTCCGATATAATTTCTACAGCTTGAGCTGATGTCCTAAATCTGTGTAATTTTTTCTTTATATCCTTGACTTTTGATTTTGAAGTTTCAACTGAATTGGAAACATCAACGAGACGACGTGCTATTAATTTTGGGTCGATTTTATTTGATGTCATTGCTTGAGGTGCAGCCTCACCTAGTTTTCTCAAAATGTCCCATGAACTCCTACTAGAATGTGTGAAATTCATGCTTGAAACTACACTGTTCCATTTCTCTTTACGACTGGCATTAACTGAATTCATCAATTTTTCACATGAAATGATTCGCGATTTCTTCAAATTGATTGAAATCTTCTATACGATTTGCGGAAAAATAGTATGTTAACCTAGTAGAAAAAGCCGTAATCCTATTCCTGGACTCTGTGTTACTAAGTCGAGCCGCAAGCTCAGCAATCTTCATAATCGTCCAGGAATGTTAGGCTTTTCTACCCGGTAAACAATGTACTACATATTAGCTTGTCATTCGATTCGAGAATTTTCATCCATTCGTACTGATGTTGATATGATTGATTCGAGGCATCTATTCATTTCAAATATCCGTTGGTATTTATTCTGAAGATATGAATGGAAATCCCCAAGTTGTGTCATGTTCTCGAAAGCTGGAGATGAGTTCGTTAATGAGCCAATGTTAACAAGTTAAATTTTGTAAATAATTTAATGGAAGGCATATTTCGCATTTTCTGGGCAGGACTAAGAGGTCCATCCGTTAGTTTCTGCGTGTTCCATATTCGAGTTTGCTGGGCCTGTATAGAGCCCTACTTATCTTAGTGCGTGATTCTGAACTTCTGTAGCAAATGAAAACAAGGGCTACACGGGTTTGCTTCGGTATTGTGCGACCTTGATATGGGGAACGCATCTCTTGAACATCCTTTCGAACGCGGAGCCTGAGGGGGATCACATTGTTCCTCACAGAAATACAGGTTTGTTCGATGTCAACATAAGCTTCTTATAATCTCCCTTTCTGCAAATCACAACAAGCAAAAAACCGTTCAAGTCTTTCATGTTGTGTGCAGGATTCATAAATCAGTTCAAAAATTGATTGGACGTCTGGTTACAGCCATAATTTCAGACAAGTGATTTTATTACTTTCACTTTTTTTCTATACCTTTTTTCGAAATTCGGTTCGTTTGAAAGTATCGAAAATCCGTGAAAAAACACTTTTCTTTTCAATCTTCGGAACCGTCTTCTCCAATGAACTGTATTTTGATTGAGTATTTACTCTATTCTTGGTGCATATTTCCGAATCGAAGCTTGTTCAATATTCCTCCTCATTGGCGCACCCAGGGAGTCGGCCAGGGGGCCGCAGCATCCCCCGAAATTCAAAGTGTTAGAAAAAAAATTCTGCATAACTGAGAATCGTGAGAACTACCAGATATTTTATATCTTATATCAAAGTAGAACTAAGCTTCCGATATTTAAATGTAGTTCTACAGCTAGTAATTATGATATATTATTTATCACCGAGACATGGCTAAACAGTGGTGTGTTCGACGCGGAAGTTATGGACCTTAGTGAGTACGAAATTTTTCGAAGGGATCGGGCCTCTACGGCTAGTATAAAGTGTGAGGGTGGTGGTGTTCTTGTGGGAGTCCGGAATGAATTGGAGCCTTGCATCGTGCGGGAGTTTCAGAGTGATGCGGAAGATGTATGGGTACGGATCTCAGCAAATGGTCTGAAGGTTTACATATGCTGTGTATATATTCCTCCCAATGATACTGTAGCAATGTTGAGTTTTGTTTCTAAGCTAAACCATATAAAAAATGCGGTGGGGGATAATAACATTTTGATGTTGGGTGATTTCAACTGTCCTGGGATTTCCTGGGTTGAAGACAGTTCGGGCAACTACTTGGAGCCTATTAATGTTAATCCCGGATATGCCCAATTGGTTGATTCTCTTTCATTTCTTGAGCTGATGCAGTTCAACAATTTCGAGAATATCAATAACAGAATCTTAGATTTGGTACTCACCAACACATTCAGAATACAAAAACTGATGAGATGTGTTGATCCAATGGTACCCGAGGACGGCAATCACCCGCCACTAGAGTTTTTGTTCAATTTGGGGATCTCAAGGCCATTGCAGCGGGGATCTCGTTTTATAATTTTAAAAGAGCCAATTATGATTTTATAAATGAATGTTTGTCTAGCACACCTTGGAAAGAATTAATTATTGCTGATAATGTGAATGATGATTTGGTAACTTTCTATACAATATTGAATGAACTAATCGATCAGTATGTTCCAAGGGTCACTAAGGTTAGAGGTTTTCCATCATACTTTTCTAGAGAAACAATAAAACTAATTAGACAAAAAAATAAATTTCATAAGAAATGGAAAATCTATAAAGGCTCTGGTGACTATAAAACATTTCAGGTTTTGAGATCCAAGTCGAAGCTCCTCATAAGATCTGACTACAAAAAATATTTAATGTCTGTTCAGTCCGAGGTCCGTACTGACCCCAGAAAATTGTTTAATTTTGCTTCTGTTAAATCTAGGGAACAGAAAATACCAAATGAAATGTCATATAAAGATAGTACAAGTAGATCGGGTAATGAAATTTGTAATTTGTTTGCTAATTATTTTGAGGGTGTTTTCATCAGGCCTGGCCCAGTCCATAATAACGATGGTGAATACTACTACAGCCCTGAACATAATAATTTGATTGTTTCGGATATTCCTGTTTTTCTTGTTGAAAGGGCATTAGAGAATCTGGATGGGAAAAAAGGAGCCGGTCCGGATTGCATTCCTTCAATTTTTGCCAAAAAATGTAGCTCCTCCCTGAGCCTTCCCTTAACTCTCATCTATAATAAATCTCTTCGTGATGGCATTTTCCCTGACATCTGGAAAAAAGCCTGTATAGTCCCAATCTTCAAGACTGGAATTAGAAATCTTGTTGATAACTACCGCCCAATCAGTAAGCTCTGCATTTTCGGGAAGATTTTCGAGTCACTAGTTTACCCTCACATATTCCATCATATAAAAACGCTAATAATACCTGAACAGCACGGATTTTTTAAGGGTAGATCGGTTGAGACAAATCTTGTAAATTTTGTGGAATATGTTCAAGAAAGTCTTGATGATAGAGTTCAGGTCGACGCCATATACACGGACTTCAGTAAAGCCTTTGATAGGATTAATATCGACCTTCTTCTACACGAGCTTGATAGTGTGGGTGTGGGTGGGAGGTTGTTACGGTGGTTCGAATCTTATTTGAGAGGCAGAAGCTATTGCGTTAAGATAGGGGACTTTGAGTCTAGAATCTTTATTTCAACATCTGGCGTACCCCAGGGTTCTCATTTGGGGCCCCTTCTGTTCACTGTTTATATTAATAAAATTGTAACCTGTTTCCGAATGTGTAGATTCGTGCTATTTGCGGATGACTTAAAGATGTTTGCTCGGATTAGGGATGTTCGAGATTGCATGGATCTCCAGTGTGATCTTGACAGACTGGCAATTTTCTGCGAGAGGCATAGTTTATTTCTGAATGTGTCCAAGTGCCATGTTATATCTTTTACACGTAATAAGACCCAGGTTCATTTTCCATATTCGGTTGTCGGAGCCGCTTTGAATCGCACAAATAGTGTCAGAGATTTGGGTGTGACATTGGACTCGAAGCTTCTGTTCGATGAGCACGTGAACAATGTAGTAGCTGCCTGTAATAGAATGCTGGGATATATTGTTAGGCACTGTCGTCAATTTTTTAGCCGCGAGGCTATATCATCACTTTATTACGCCTTTGTATTCAGCAAGTTAAACTTCGCTTCCCCGGTATGGTCTCCCCATTATGGAATCTACATCGACAGATTAGAGAGGGTTCAGGGCAGGTTTCTCAGATTTCTCAGCTTCAGGACTGGTTTCCGACTAACCCGTGGTGACCCGAATAATTACTATATCCGACTGAGGCACTTCAAGATGATGAGTTTGAGCAACAGGAGAAAAATGAATGATATTTTATTCATATTCAAAATACTGTCTAACCTAATTGATTGTCCTGACATCCTGAGATCAATAAACTTTCATGTTCCATCAAGGCACCTCAGACAACATCTAACTTTTTATTTACCATCCAGGAGAACAAACAGCGCAAAGTATTCACCATTGTCGAGAATGTTGGACCTATGTAACACTTATGGGGTCAGATTTGATTTATTTTCGGACGTAGCCTTGTATAGATTCAAGAAAACATTGAGAGCTCTCTTCATGTAGGATTGGATACGTTTCTCTTATGTGCATTTGTATATCTACCTACTGTTACCGTTGCATGTTGTGATTTTCTTTTGTTTTCCGTTGTCAATTGCGATTGGACTTGAGTCCTATTGCTATATAAATTGTATGAGTTGTTTATTGTTCGCACTTTCTATATATTAGAATTAGTGAATGCTGTTTTTGGGTGTTCGTACACCTGTTGGCATTCTTGTCTGTAAATAAATAAAAAAAAAATAAAAAAGTTGCATTTCGATTCATGAAGGTACTGAATAGTTACGCGCTAACGATTCTCAGTCATAATTCTCTTCAACATATACAGAGTGTAACAGCCAAATGGAATGAATTCGATAACGAATAAATGAGGGCGTGTTGGAAAAAACGCTCGGGCAGGTCGATATGTAATTTTAAATTCGCATATTTTTAAAGAAAATAATATTATATTGGGTGTTCCATGTGACCGTGGCCAATACCAACTTTCTTATTTCAAATGCAACCCCCTGTATATTATTTATTCTTTGGATTCTTCAGAGAATTCTAGACACAATTCATGCACAATGTCCTATACCTAACTTTAACTATTTCGGAAGTACCAATTGTTTTCAGATTTATTGCAAAAATCAACGTATAAAAATTATTTTATTTCACAAATTCGGTACATCACACTTGAAACCTAATAAGTATTACTGATTATTTCTCAATAATTAGAAAAAAACCAGAAAAAAACATTAATGTCAATGGAGGAAATGTTCAAAATGCTCGCCGCGAACGTCTTGGCAACATGCTAATCTGGTGTATAATTGTCTTCTTACGTTTCTCAACATTTCAGGCGTGACTGATCTAATCGCAAGTGTGATTCGGTTTTTTAGGTCGTCTGAGTTCGAGGGTTTCGTTTCGTATACAATATTCTTGACATATCCCCACAAAGAGAAGTCTAATGGTGTCAGATCAGGAGATCGTGCTGGCCATTCTATCGATCCGCGCCTCCCTATCCACCGATTTGAAAAAATTTGGTTCAAGTACTGCCGGACATTGATTTGGTAATGGGGCGGTGCACCATCTTGTTGAAACCATATTATATTGGCAGGAACTTGTGGATTTGCTGGATCAGGATATAAGTTTATCAAAGTTGATACGACATTTTTTTGGAGTAGTTCTAAATATTTTTCTCCATTCAAGCTGCCGTCAATGAAAAAGGAACCTATGATATGATTTCCAACAAATCCTGCCCAAACATTAACATTTTCAGGATATTGCGTATGTTCTTCTCTCATCCAGTGAGGATTTCCATCAGACCAATAGCGGCAATTTTGACGATTAACATGACCGTGTAGTGTAAATGTACCTACTCTCATCAGAAAACAAAACATTTTCTGATTGGATCACATTGTTATTTAACATTGCCATCATTTGCTCACAAAAATGCGTTCTCCTATATCGAAATCGTCTTCTATGAGCTCCTGAGTTGCCATCATTCTATAGGGATGCATCTAACTTTCCTTTAATATTCGAAATATTGACGTGTGGCTGACGGTGAACAGCGGGGCTACTTTTCGAACAGAATTATGTGGGCTTTCTTGAAACTCAAGCATAACATCCAATTTCGTATCATCACTTACTGCATTGGCAGCAGTTTTTTCTATTTGTCTTGCATGGCCAAGCTCTCGAAACTGCTTTTCCATTTTGCCAATTGTTCCTTGAGATATAGGCGGCAAATTTGGAATTTTTTCTTGAAATAAGCGAGAAACATTCATTTATGTCCGTGTGTAATCTCCATAACCAATCATTTGAAGAAAGGTTATTTTGTGCATTTCTGTTGAATGAACCATTTTTCTTATATTACTACGTACAGTTATCGAAATTCAAAAGAAAATAGCACTTACACTGATCACGTATTGTCATGCAAACAGACAGTGTGTTACTGAGGCTATAAGAATAAACAAATCTGTTTTTGTTTCTTTCAATTTCTTCTCAGTAATGGTTTTTGCTTACTTTCTTCATATCAAGAGGTGAATGGAAACCAAAGTATTGAGTGTAATGTATCGAATTTGTGAAATGAAATAATTTTCATTCAAAATGTTAATTTTTGTAAAAAATCTGAAAACATTCAATATTTCCGAAAAAGTTGAAGATAGGTATAAGACGTTGTACATGAATTATGTCTAGAAGTATTGGTATTGGCCACGTTCGCAAGGAACACCCTATATCATTTTATTTTCTTGAAAAATATGAGCATTCAAAATTACAAATCGACGTGTCCGAACGTTTTTCCTAACACCCCCTCATTTATTCGTTATCGAATTTATTCCATTTGGCTGTAACACTCTGTATACGGAGTGTTAGCTTACGGGAGTAATTCTTGTGGAAATTATTCGAAATAAGCTTCTCATGAGCCGCCATCATTGATACGGGAAATGCCGCTACCTGACTACGTGGCATCTAACTGGTAATTTCCTGACGCCTGGCATAACATCGAAGACCGGCGTCCTTTGTGAATGACCTTTCCACATCATTTGCATGTTTCTGCTCTCCGACAACGAACCATACTGCTTCATAATGGGAGAGGACATAATACATCCGATAATTGTTACTCAAGGGAAAATGTCCCTCTGAAAAGTTTTTGGAAGGAGTCCAGTTCAATTCTCGGCAAACTCGTTTTGTTTGACGACAGAAATTAGAATAAACACGGGTGAAATGAATAATATAATATTACATTTGCAGTTTTATAGTCTGAGCTATTCAAAATGAATGTTCAATGCATCTCAACAAGTAATCATCACAATCATTTCAGATTTGCTTTGTTAATTTATCAAGGTCGTCGTTCAGAGCGAGAAGGAAACTTAATCCGATAGAGGCGCCACCGTGCATTTTGATAGATGCATAGAATATCTGGTGTTGGCACTGATTTTGTGACTTTCTTGTCGATCGAAAATCTGAGATTTTGTGCTGCTTTTCATTTCCGGAAGTAGCACAAAAACTCAAATCAAGAGTGCCGTTTTGATCTACAAATTTTGGTCACGATTTTTAGTAAGGAGTCGTTACACCAGGTATTCTATGCATCTATATTTTATGGAATATCCCCATAGTACTTACATTATCACTATGAGTTTTATGAATATCTCTATACTTATGAATGAAATGTACAATGGCGCTCTCCATCCGAAAATCGCTGAACTATACTCCATTCACTTTTATAAAGTATCGCGGTTTGCCATGAAATTTTGACACATTTCACCGTATATATTTCGAAAATGTTAGGTTATGGTCATTGCACTGTCAGATACGCCCACAACGTTGCCGTTTCTGCTAAAAAATCGTAGTAATTACGTATTTATCAAAATGTTCCTTTACTTTGGGAAATTAATGAATTTGAGAAAATATTATGTTAATTCAGAAGACATTTAACTACATTTTTGCACAACCTGAAATACTCCAGTATGAAAATGTAGTAGTTCTATGAAACCTGCGCCACAGTTAAATCTTCGAAGAACTAACTCCATTTACAAAGTTGAAAAAGAGTAAATAGAAAGTAGACCAGGCAATGTCGCTTAATTTTCACGAGTGCCAACCTGCGTCTGTTAGGGGAAAAAACTTGATAAACCTTAATCATGGCCAACCGCGATACTTTATAAAAGTGAATGGAGTATATGAAATTAGTGAATATGTGGGTAAAGCAGGAATTTTTTTACGCCCTATATTTGATTTTGGTCATTCTTTGCCAATTCCGTATTTCAAGTTGTTTTTCTGAACAAAATTATCTGCAGATTCACTTTCAATCGGAAAATGAACTATTTCAATGGGTCATTCGTTTGAAATGAAACAGAAGCATAAGTTGGCTCATTTTCTTCTTTTTTTGAAAGAAAAAAAAAAGGACTTCCGAAATGAAATAGATTTAAATTATTTCATTCAGAATTCCAATCCTTTCTGAGTTCACCCACAAAATTTCAGTTCTCGAAGTGAAATATTCAAATGCAACTTGAAATGAAAACACACAACATTGAACCTTAAATACCGGAGAAAAGTTGATAATTAATTTTTTCGATCCAAATAAACTTTTGTGCGATATTTTGTTGATATTTTTATGAGGACTTGAGCTGCCTCGAAAATTCAACAAAATTCTTATTATTATTTGCTAGAAAATATATAGTTTTTTTTACAATTTATATTCATATAATTCGAAGTTTAACATAATTCGAATAGATACAGAAAATAGGAACCTAATGGAAGAGTCTACCAGCAGACAAGAAACGGATCAAGGATTTTGAGGTAGGCAGTGAGTAGGCAGTGAGGACGCGAGAGCGAGAGTGTCCGTGAAGTTAGCACCCACATTTTCGAAAATGAAGAAAATTTTTTTTGCATTGGTTAGTAACTCGTTAGTAACTATTTGTAACCTCAAAATTTTCGTTTCTACCTCAAAGGAACTCATAGAAAAACGCCGCATTCCGCTGGGTGCTAACTTCACGGGCATCCACATCTCAATTTTTTGAAGAAAAAGAAATACGATCGGAAAGTCCTTCGTTAGTAACTATTTGTAACCTACAAATTTTCGTTTGTAACCTAACCCATACTGAAAAAATGACACCCGTAGAAAGCGAAGTTAGCACCCACATTTTCGAAAATTTACAAATTTTCTATTTCATTCGTTAGTAACTCGTTAGTAACTATTTGTAACCCAAAAATTTTCGTTTGTAACCTAACCCTTACTGAAAAAATGACACACCTTACATGCGAAGTTAGCACCCGCATTTTCGAAAATGAAGAAATTTTTTTTTGCATTCGTTAGTGACTCGTTATTAACTATTTGTAACCTCAAAATTTTCGTTTGTACCTCAAGGATACTCAAAAAAAACGCCGCATTCCCCTGGGTGCTAACTTCACGGGCTTCCCAATTTTTTGCGATAAAAAAAATTTGATCGGAAAGTCCTTCGTTAGTAACTATTTGTAACATGAAACTTTTCGTTTGTAACCTAACCCTTACTGAAAAAATTACACACCCTGAATGCGAAGTTAGCACCCACATTTTCTAAAATTTACAAATTTTCTATTTCATTCGGTAGTAACTCGTTAGTAACTATTTGTAACCTAAAAATTTTCGTTTGTAACCTAACCCTTACTGAAAAAATGACACACCTTACATGCGAAGTTAGCACCCGCATTTTCGAAAAGTGGGAAATTTTTTTTGCATTCGTTAGTAACTCATTAGTTGGGTGCTAACTTCACGGGCATCCACTTCTCAATTTTTTGCAGAAAAAAAATACGATCGGAAAGTCCTCCGTTAGTAACTATTTGTAACCTAAAAATTTTCGTTTGTAACCTAACCCTTACTGAAGAAATTACACCCGTAGAATGCGAAGTTAGCACCCACATTTTCTGAAATTTAAAAATTTTCTATTTCATTCGTTAGTAACTCGTTAGTAACTATTTGTAACCTAAAAATTTTCGTTTGTACCTCAAGGGTACTTGGAGAAAAACACCGCATTTCGATGGGTGCTACATTCACAGGCATCCACATTTTCGAAAATGAAGAAATTTTCCTTTCATTCGTTAGTAACTAGTTAGTTACAATGCAACATACAAATTTTCGTTTGTTCTATTATTTAATGAAAAAGCGACACTTCCAACATGCGAAGTCAGCATCCTCATTTTCGAAAATGAAGAAATAGTTATTTTCCTATCAAGGGCGGAAAGTTGTACTTTCCCGCACTAGATTGCCTCCGCTCCGCGTCGTTCGGGCAAGCAATCGAGTGCGGGAAAGTACTTTCCGCTCAAGATAGGGACAACATTTTTTCTACAACCGTATTATAAAATGAAAAAAAAAACTTCTACACAACTCGAATATTCGTTTTGACACATTAATTAAGGAGTTTGGGATTCTATGCGGAAAATCATAGACCATGACATAGAAATAAATACACAGATCCATGTATGCCAGTCTTAATTTTTGAAGGATGTCAAGTTCTCTTTCAAAATGCAATAATTTTCAAACGGAAATCTGCATTAATAATTAGTTTGACATGGATGAAACTGCATAATTTGAAATATTTAACTAAATATTTCAGTAAGTAGATTGAGAGATTTCATGTTAAAGGTATTATTATACCCAAATTCAACACATATTTACTTTTCCGCACTAGTGCGGGAAAGTGACACTTTCCGTATCGAAAACAATACGGGAAAGTAGTTAGTTAGGTCCGGTTGCAGAAAAATGTTTTTTTCATTACACCGCTTCTAAAACCCTATCATAACATGTCGATTCAGAACATCGAAAATGACCCTTTTCCGTGCGGCCGCACCGTAAAAAGTTTTGCGGTGCGCTGAGACATGGATGCGTCCTATGCTGAGACACGAAGCAACGATTGCGTCACAGTAGATGTCAGTGTTTTGAATATTTTATTATTGTTTCACAATATTGAAATGCTTTCTGCTGAAAATTTTTCCCGTGTTATTGTTTTCAGAGAGGTGTAATGAAAAATATCGTTCATTACATGTCCAGAAAGGCTTTTTCCGTGCTTTCAGGAGTTCCCGTGTTCGCGCACGGAGAAAGCTTACTTTCTGGACTATTAATGAAATATACTATTGCATTCGTTAGCGACTCATTATTTACTGTTTGTAACATATAAATTTTCATTTGTAACCTAATCTTCAGTGAGAAAAAGACACCTCTGATATCTGAACATTCTCAAATATACTATAGTTTTTTGCTCTCGATATTATCCATTTATGAACTATTCTTGACACTCAATTCAAATTTTTAACCCAATCGACAATGGAAAAACAATTCGGAAATTTCTTCAGAATTCTCAAATACTATACCTACTATTGCTCTTGATGATACTTCATCTGTAATTTTTTTGTTGGATATGAAAGAGAATGGGTGTAATTCTGTCATTGAAGGTTAGGTTACAAACGAAAATTTTTATGTAACGAATAGTTACTAACGAAAGACTGTCCGATCTTATTTTTTTTTTCGCGAAAAATTGAGAAGTGGATGCCTGTGAAGTTAGGACCCAGCGGAATGCGGCGTTTTTCTATGAGCATCCTTGAGGTACAAACGAAAATTTTTAGGTTACAAATAGTAAGTAACGAGTTACTAACGAATGCAAAAAAAATTTCTTCAATTTCGAAAATGCGGGTGCTAACTTCGCATGTAAAGTGTGTCATTTTTTCAGTAAGGGTTAGGTTACAAATATGAAGTTACTAACGAGTTACTAACGAATGAAATAGAAAATTTTAAATTTTCGAAAATGTGGGTGCTAACTTCGCATTCTACGGGTGTCATTTTTTCAGTAAGGGTTAGGTTACAAACGAAAATTTTTGGGTTACAAATAGTTACTAACGAAGGACTTTCCGATCGTATTTTTTTTTCTGCAAAAAATTGCCCGTGAAGTTAGCACCCAACGGAATGCGGCGTTTTTCTATGAGTTCCCTTGAGGTACAAACGAAAATTTTGAGGTTACAAATAGTTAATAATGAGTAACTAACGAATGTAGAAAAAATTTTCCCAATTTTCGAAAATGCGGGTGCTAACTTCGCATGTAAGGTGTGTCATTTTTTCAGTGAGGGTTAGGTTACAAACGAAAATTTTTAGGTTACAAATAGTTACTAACGAGTTACTACCGAATGAAATAGAAAATTTGTAAATTTTAGAAAATGTGGGACCTAACTTCGCATTCTAGGGGTGTAATTTTTTCAGTAAGGGTTAAGTTACAAACGAAAATTTTCATGTTACAAATAGTTACTAACGAAGGACTTTCCGATCAAATTTTTTTTTTCGCAAAAAATTGGGAAGCCCGTGAAGTTAGCACCCAGGGGAATGCGGCGTTTTTCTTTGAGTATCCTTGAGGTACAAACGAAAATTTTGATTTTACAAAAATTTACTAACGAGTCACTAACGAATGCAAAAAAAAATTCCTTCATTTTCGAAAATGCGGGTGCTAACTTCGCATGTAAGGTGTGTAATTTTTTCAGTAAGGGTTAGGTTACAAACGAAAATTTTTGGGTTACAAATAGTTACTAACGAGTTACTAACAAATGAAATAGAAAATTTGTAAATTTTCGAAAATGTGGGTGCTAACTTCTTAATTAATGTGTCAAAACGAATATTCGAGTTGTGTAGAAGTTTTTTTTTCCATTTTATAATACGGTTGTAGAAAAAATGTTGTCCCTATCTTTAGCGGAAAGTACTTTCCCGCACTCGATTGCTTGCCCGAACGACGCGGAGCGGAGGCAATCTAGTGCGGGAAAGTACAACTTTCCGCCCTTGATAGGAAAATAACTATTTCTTCATTTTCGAAAATGAGGATGCTGACTTCGCATGTTAGAAGTGTCGCTTTTTCATTAAATAATAGAACAAACGAAAATTTGTATGTTGCATTGTAACTAACGAGTTACTAACGAATGAAAGGAAAATTTCTTCATTTTCGAAAATGTGGATGCCTGTGAATGTAGCACCCATCGAAATGCGGTGTTTTTCTCCAAGTACCCTTGAGGTACAAACGAAAATTTTTAGGTTACAAATAGTTACTAACGAGTTACTAACGAATGAAATAGAAAATTTGTAAATTTTCGAAAATGTGTGTGCTAACTTCGCATTCTACGGGTGTCATTTTTTCAGTAAGGGTTAGGTAACAAACGAAAATTTTTAGGTTACAAATAGTTACTAACGAAAGACTTTCCGATCGTATTTTTTTTTCTTCAAAAAATTGAGAAGTGGATGCCCGTGAAGTTAGCACCCAGCGGAATGCGGCGTTTTTCTATGAGTTCCCTTGAGGTACAAACGGAAGGAAGGTTAAATGGATACCCTGTATTTATGGGTTGATTCAAGGTGTTTGTTTAATTTTTTCAGAACATATCATCATGAACTTCAAAGAAAATAGGGTGATTCAGTCATGAAATGAACTTTGAACCTCACGAAAATACCCAAAAATCACCTCTTTTTTTCATCACTCTCTATTTCAAGATTAAATCCGAGGAGGTGGGAGTTTTCTTTCACCATTGTACTTGATATAAAAACATCCAGACGGCAGTTTTTATCCACTTTCTATGACCAGATTTCTAGCTGGAATAAGATTAGAATAACATAAATAAATAATTTTCATATTATATAAAACAAATCTGGTCATAGAAAGTGGATAAAAAATGCCGGATGGATGTTTTTATATCAAGTACAATGGTGAAAGAAAACTCCCACCTCCTCGGATTTAATCTTGAAATAGAGGTGGTTTTTGGGTATTTTCGTGAGGTTCAAAGTTCATTTTATGACTGAATCACCCTGTATTCTTTGAAGTCCATGATGATATGTTCCAAAGAAATTGAACAAACACCTTGAATCAACCCATAAATACAGGGTGTCCATTTAACCTTCCTTGAGAATAGTTTCTATAATAATGGATCACCGAGTATAAATTCTGGGTATTTCAGACTTTTTCGATGTAACAACAACATATCTAGTGTAATAGTTCATTTAGCGGACGTTCGCTCTGGAACTGACATATTTTATACTTTCCATATCGGGCATGCATTCAATTAAGGATTACCTTGTATTCGTAACGATTTTCGGTCATATTACTCTAAATGCTTGCTCCTTGGGGATGTAATGAAATGTTTCTTGAGAAAAATTTGAGTTCATTCGTTTCTGTTCCGAGATACGGGCGTAGTAAAAGTGGGTAATTCTCAACTTCAACGCCCTGTATCTCAAAAATTAGTGATAGGATTGAGTTGGGGCCATGGACACTTTTGATCAGTAGGTCGAGTACTACATTACACCAAAATTTTAGGAAATTTGACGGAACGCCATTTCCCATAGAAAAAGTGCGGGGTCCTTTCTGGTGGAAGTTTGAGGTCATTCTTTTAAATCGATTGCAATATTTTGTTCAACAGTTTCGTTCGTTGCAGTCCGCGTTCTTCCAGGTTTTAGCAAATTCTTTACCATCCCAGTTGTATTAAAACGTTGTTATGTTTTAGTTAATGTTGAGCGTGGTATAGGATTTTTCTTCGGATGCAAATCATTGAAAATATGCCCCACTTCTTCTAACACGATCACCATAACCGATCATCATTAAAATTTCAATACGCGCTTTTTCACTTAATTGAACCATTATAAATTGTGAAATTTATTTCCGTCAATTGGAATTTGACACTTGGAGAACAAAACACGTACTTAACAGTAGGTACTCGTTTATTCATTACTATGCATACAAACAACATCAATTAGTTCATCGAAATAGTTTCTTGCTCTAATGAAAAAAACTCAAAGGAGGTTGATTTTAGTGCTATATTCCTCGTTTTCACATTTTTTTTACACTAAACTTAGTATGTATTGTTTCAAAATAACGAGCTCTTCCAAAATCTGTGAAAATATATAGGGTGTCTCGTTTAAATTAAAGAGGTTGATAGCATTTCCGGTTAAACCGGAAGTGAATCATTAACAAAAAATGCACATCAGATGCATTTCGTTCCATTGCACTTATACTCCTATCACTTTTATAAAGTATCCCGGTTTGCCATGAAATTCTGACACATTTCACCGCGTATATTTTGAAAATGTTGAGTTATGGTCATTCCACTGTCAGATACGCCCACAACGTTGTCGTTTCTGCTAAAAAATCGTTATCAAAATGTTCATTTACTTTGGGAAATCAATGAATATGAGAAAATATTATGTGACTTCAATAATTTCAAAGACCTGGCGAATGCTGATGAAACTTTTTCTATTTTAAAACTAGAAATATTTCACGTATATATATATTCTTATGAAATGGAACTGTTACAGATTTGTTTTTAATTATGGCATGTGTCTCGAAAAGGCAACAAGGAACAGATCATTCAAACAAACATATTGATCCATTCCCCGCTCCTAATCTCAGTATTAGCAGAGGAATGTCAAACGGGGCACCATACATTTCTGCGTATGATGCAAGAGCACAGATAAAAACCTCAGCAAAAACTCTGTCTCCCCGTATAAGTGTAGGGTTATTGGATTTGTTTTCAGATGTTCATATTGAAGGGCATCTTCTTCTACGAATGTACTTCTTTCTTCATTTCTTCAAAGAGGTTGACAAAGCATTTTTAAATAATCTGAAACAAAAACCAGAGGGAGAAAAAACGGAAAAGCAAAACCCACTAATATATTCAAATTGTTTGAAGGTACCAACCCATCTCAAGAATGAATCAGATACTGAGTGAATAGAGTTAAAACCATCTGGAAATTTATATATTGGACAATTATTGACCAAATGGTCAATAGTTTGCTCTTCATGTCCACACTCACATCTCGGGCTATCAATGGCATTCCATTTGAAGAGCATACTATTACAACGTCCATGACCTGTCCTAAGACGATTCAATAGACACCAATTTTTCCTAGACAGATGAAAACCGGGAACTTTTTCAGAAGGATCGAGAATTAAACTTTTATTGAAAAAATCATATGAAGTCCATTCCGAACTCCAAATTTCTTTATGATTTTTTCTAGAATAAAGAAAATCATTTATCCATAGAGGCTTTCGAGATTTCAATCTAGCCAGTCTTGTATCTGGCACATAACTCATAATAGGAAATGAATTTGGAAAGGAATGAAATTTATCCCAAGACTTCATGGCAGCAACCTGTCTACGAATATGAGGAGGTATTATGTTAGAAAGAACTGGTAACCAAGCTGATGGAGTAGATTTAATGGTTCCAGTTATATAAAAATGGTTGGAAGATTCAGTTATGCTATTTCCTCATACGGACCTATGGAATTCTTCACTTTTCAAAATTCTCAAGAAATGCCTACAGAAGACATTTAAATACCTTTTTGCACAACTTGAAATACTCCAGCATGAAAATGTAGTAGTACCTACTACGAAGCCTGTGTCACAGTTTAACCTTAAAGGAACTAACTCCATTAACATTTCGTTTAAAAGATATTTACTTGGTTTCATACTATATCCCAACCCTGTATGGAAGGAAATCATTGATCGGTATTCAAAAATCCGTCTGACTACCGATTAATGATTTTCTCTTATACATATTTCACAGGTGCTAATTCCTTACTATGATTAGGTGAATTCGTATTCATTTTAATTATTTCTTTGAGTTAATACAGAGAAAACAGTAAGGACATTCACTAAATATATTGATGACGGTATACGCAACGAACTTCAAAATGTCAACAACTACTATAAATTAGATGAAAAGAAAATCATAGGCATAATGAATTAGTTTCAAGATCGTTTTCTATTAATTGTGATAATGATTTTTTCGTGGAAAATGAAATCTCGTATGCACCACGAGCGTTATCAGATCCTAACGCACACAGTTCATGAACAACTATTACTGATAAGGTCAGTGAGCTTAAGCCGAAGTGCTTCCAGACAGATATCTGAAAGGAGAACACTTTTGGCTCAAAACATTATCCGCGTTACAGCCAATTAGTCCACTCAAATTTGGAGACCCTATGTTCTGAAAATATAAATATGGGGCCAGTTTTTATCGCTGGAAATTCAAGCTGATATCCCCATAACTGATAAATTGAATCCGACCTTCTCTGAAAAAAAATGAACAGCGAAAGCGAGTGACGCAAAACGTAATCTGTTCCGCCAAATCAGCACGCAATGCCGTCTATTCTAACCTGCAATGCAGCCAATTAACAATACACAACTTTCTTTCCCATTATATCTTCCCCTATTCCTTGTTCGTACTATGCGAAACCTTCGACCGTTCAATTTTATGTTTCTGGGGTAAACTTTCGCTAATGAGTATTCCTCGAAACGACACAAAGGCCGACAAACAATCAGCCTTTGCCCACCTTGTAGGTATGTTTGTTGATGTGTGCAAATGTCGTGGGATCCGTGGTATTGCTTGGTGCCTGATTTTCCGGGTGATTCATCTGACTTATCTGTAATAGGGGAGATAATTTTTGAAACTATAAAACAGACATGTCTTGAAAATTGGGACTTGAACGTTTTCTTTCCTGTAATATTTAACCGGTATTTTCCACTTCAACTTCTGAAATTTAATAGCCTTGTGTTAGAAAAATTATTGGATCGTTTATCAAGCCCACACAGGATGTCTGGAGAGACGTTAACGACCATAAGGACCATCTCCATGAAATTGTTGATTTTCAGTTTAAGTTTATTTAGAGAACTAAATGATAAATTATAATTGTCCCACGAATTTGGTTGCAATTACTGCACACGATGACAGGAATAAAATTCAACGCAGGCATTGTTGAGAATTGTCACGTAGCATTTCCCAAACTATTGCATGGGAAACTGCAATATCTCAAGAAGAAGGTGGGAAGCAGAAAAAAATCTTTAATTTGATTGGTTCATAAAAACAAAGATGGAAGAAGTTTTGGTTTGATTGGTTTCGAAGTATCGATGGAGGAAAAATCTTTAATTTAATTGGTCTCGGAAGAAAACGAAGAATAAGGCAGCCGGGGAAGTCTGGAACGAAAAAGGGGTTAGTTATTCGGAAGATGGCATTAGGGTTACTCATAGATCTTGGTTTGTTTGTTCCGGTAGCTCAGGTAATTTGTAGAGATATGTGGACTGATTTTTTATGTGTAAGGTTGAAGCTGGAGCGAAAGCGAGATATACAGAAATACAAGAAATCATGAAAATATTGCGGTCAACAATGATGACTTACCGAAATAGCAAAATCTTAGCGTCTCTGCTCCAAATCCCAGCTCTTCTCAGGGACCCTTTGCTGCGGGATCAGCTCCAGTTCTTTTCGTTCCAATAGCGGTGTTACGAACACAATCAAATTGCGGTGTTGAAAACACAATCAAAAGGCGAAAATATTCAAGAAATATATGCGGTTGTGATCAAAAGCGTGATATTATTCAAGACAAATTAAAGTGTAGCGTATTCAAGATCAATCAAAACTTAGAAGTATCAAAAGCACTATTCACAGCGAAGAAGTGTCAATCATAATGAATGATGGAAAACCAGCGATGTTTTCCACGACAAAGAAGTCACCAGTGTTGACTTGGTTTATGCGCGAACCTCTAACACTTAGCGATCGCTTCAGCCTCAAACTTACGAGAAGACCCAACATTCTCCGGGCCGCGAAAAATGGCAAAACAAATTAACCGAGCGTTTGAAAAAAGGAATGGCCTTCAGCGATTTCTATGTTGAGTGCGAGTGAGTGACTTGTCACACACTAAATACAAAAAAATTATTACAACAAATAATTATTAAATCTTACGTAATTTAGAGAAATCAAAATGAAATATGCGTAAAAGTTTTCAAATGGGTAAGGGACATAATTTGACGACAGGCCTCTTCAAAGACCCAGTCTGGGTTTTGACGGACGCAACGCGTGATTTTAAGTCTGCGGCGTTGGATAGCGAGACAATACGCCCAAGGGCCCACTGACAAGGAGGGAGTCTCTCATCTTTGATGATGACTAAATCTCCTATCTTAGGAGGGTTTTCATCGGGAGAAAACCATTTCGAGCGTTGTTGCAACGTGTTTAGGTATTCCCTATGCCAACGCTTCCAAAAATCTTGCTGAATACGTTGCAGACATTGCCAACGACTGAGACGATTCAACGGAATGTGGTCAGTATCTGGATATGGAAGAGCATTGAGTGGCTCAGTAGTGAGGAAATGCCCGGGTGAAAGCGCTGATACGTCCTCTGGGTCTGAAGTTAAGGCTTCCAGCGGCCGAGAGTTAAGAATGGCTTCGATAAGGCACAAAACAGTTTGGAATTCCTCATAAGTGAGGATTTGAGAGCCTAATACTCTAGTGAGATGCGTTTTCACAGATTTGACACCTGCCTCCCACAAACCTCCCATGTGCGGAGCAGAAGGGGGATTAAAATGCCATTGAATATTTTCTCGTTCAGAGGCGGACTTCATCATTTTGTTTAATTCGCGATTGGCGCCAACGAAATTGGTGCCACAGTCGGAGTGCAAATGACTTACTCTGCCTCGACGCGCGATGAAGCGTTGAAGTGCAGACAAAAAGGTTTCTGTCGAAAGATCGGTGGCCAATTCTAAATGGAGAGCTTTTGTGGCAAAGCACACAAATAAACAGACGTAAGCCTTGGTCTTTTTTGCTCCTCTATGACGACCCATTGTAATAAAATAAGGACCGGCGTAATCTACACCGCTGTTACTGAAAGGTTTAACCTGGGAGACGCGAGAAGCGGGTAGTGCACCCATAGGGGGTTGAAATGATTTGGGTCGAATTTTGAAGCATGTCAGACATTTACTGAGCGCTGAAGATATGGCTTTCTTACCACTGAGAATCCAAAATCTCTGGGCAATAAGAAATCGAAGCGTACGCAGTCCTGCATGCAAATATTTTTTGTGGTACATATCAATTACAAGAGACGTTAGGCGACCTTTCTGTGGTAGAAGCATTGGATGTTTAGATTCGAAAGATAGCGAAGAAGAATTGAGCCTACCACCGACTCTCAATATACCATGTTCATCCTTGAAAACTTGTAATTTCCGGAAATGTTTTGAAGGAGTTTTCTTACTGAGTTCGGAGGAAAAGGCATGTTGTTGCGTAGCTTTAACCAAATGAAGTAGAGCTACATTGAGCTCTTTCAGTGTCAAGTTTTCGAAGCGTTTTTCAGTTCCCTTTTTACTATTATTGCCGAAACGAAGAATATAGGACAGAATTCTCTGAATTTTAGATAGTGAGGAGAACTTGTCTAGTAGGAAAATATAAATGGAAAAATGCGATTCATCTGCAATTGCTGCAGAAAAATTATCCACCTCAAGCTGACAATTTGAATTAACATTCGAAGGGGGTGAGCTAAGCAATAAGGGAAGTTCTTTGGGTCCATCAAACCACATCGACTGAGAGACAAATTCTGAAGGCAATGACCCGCGAGATCCACAATCTGCAGGGTTGTTTTGCGAATCGATATGATGCCATGAAGCGCTAGGTATTTGGTCTTGTATATGAGCAACCCGATTTGACACGAATGTGGGCCATCGGTGTGGAGATCCCTTTATCCAATCCAAAGCTATCTGAGAGTCTGAAAAGGCGAGCACTTTAGTGAAATTGAGGGCTTCAGCAAAAGTGTCTAAGCAAAATGCGAGAAGATTAGATAACAGAACAGCACCGCAAAGCTCAAGGCGAGGAATAGTGATTCGTTTGAGGGGAGCAACTTTGGTTTTGGAGCAAACAAAGTTATTATATTCTAGATCCTGTTGATCGATGATGCGTATATATACAACGGCACAATAGCCCCGTTCAGAAGCGTCACAAAATCCTAGAAGCTGATAGGATTTCGCATTGGGTGAGATTAGTTTGCGTGGAATAGAGATAGAAGATAAAAGTGAGATTTCCGCCTTGAAGGCATCCCATACTCTAGCGACTTCAGGTGGAAGTTCATCATCCCAACCAGTACCTGAGGACCAAACCTTTTGCATAAGGTGTTTTAAAAGGAAAGTCGTTGGCGCTAAGAAGCCAATGGGGTCGTACATACGAGCTATTTGTGATAGCAAGTGGCGTTTGGTAGAAGATGCTTCCGAGTATTCCACGCTAAAACTAAAGCAATCTTTAGATGGGTGCCATTGTAAACCTAAAACTTTGAGAGAAGAAGGTTCATCGATTCTGTCAAAGGATAGAGGATCAATTGAGAGGTGAGAAGGCGGTAGTCCTGACAAAATGGAAGGACAATTAGCAGAAAATTTTCTAAGTTCGAATTGACCTCTTTTCAACAGACCTATCAATTCATTTAGAAGACATTTAGCGCCGTCCAATGTGGAACTTCCAGTGACAATATCGTCGACATATGTGTCTTCATGTAAGGCCTTTGAAGCCAAGGGAAAATCTACCCCCTCATCCCTAGCCAATTGAACGAGGGTGCGTAGAGCGAGATATGGAGCACTATTAACACCATAAGTGACTGTGAGCAATCTATAATCTTGCGGATCTTCATCGACTGAAAATCTCCAAATGATCCGTTGATAATCGGCATGTTCGGGATCTATGCGAATCATGCGATACATTTGTCTGATATCAGCGCATAAACAATATTCATGCAAGCGGAATTTTAATAAAATAGAAATGATGTCTTTTTGAAGTTTTCTACCAGTTAGGAGATGATCGTTTAGTGAACCTTCCTCCTGAAATGGTGATTTGGCGGAGGCATTGAATACGACTCGGATTTTAGGTTGATTTTTTTGAGTTTTCACTATACAATGATGAGGAAGATAAAAGGAATTTTTGTTGATGAGATGACGGGGAACCAATTCCATATGATTGGATTCTAAATAATCGCGCATGAAATCAGCATAAAGCTTATAAAGATTTGGTTTCTTCGCGAGCCTACGTTCCAGCGACATGAATCGTTGCAATGCCAGATCTCGCATTCCAGTAAACTGGGGAAGGCAATTTCGGAATGGAAGAGAAACAACATATCGGCCTTTTTTGTCACGAAAATGTTGATCAGCAAATAATTTTTCACACAATTTATCATCAGGAGATAATGGATCTACTGAGGGTACATTATCAAGTTCCCAAAATTTTTGCAAAGATCTGTCAATCAAAAATTCGGAATTTGACACGAAAAATGATGATATTTGCGGGGCTGCCTGGCAGCCAAACCTTCCCATCAAAATATACCCCAGACTGGTGTTAACAGCATCAATTTGACCGGGTTGCCCAACTATCTGTTCAGGCAATAGAATTTTTGAAAATATATCAGCACCCAATAAAATGTCTATTTTACCAGGTGAATGGAAGTTTTCATCAGCTAAATTTAAATGTTTCAAATGAGACCAACAAGATTCAGGGATCTTATAAGCAGGTAACTCATCACAAATTTTATCTAAAATTATTGCGTCTGTTATCAAAATTGGGTTGCCTAATTTGAATGGGCGGAACATTAAAGTCAAACAACCATGTGTTGTGTTTGTCTTCATTAGATTCAGACCCTTTACCTCAACATCAATTTTCCGGCGAGGAACACCCAACAAATTTGCGGCCTTTCGACTTATGAACGAGGACATTGATCCACTATCAATAAGGCAGCGAAGTAAATGAAAGTCGCCAAAGTTATCTCGGACCTCGATCAAAGCAGTGGACAAAAGAACTGCAGATGACCGATTAGAGGCACCAATAGATGCGGACAAAACGGACTTATCCGTGGAAGTCGAAGGTTCCTGTGAGACAACAGGGGTATCATTGGAAGACTGAGCGAGATGTAATAGAGTATGATGGCGTAGGTGACATTTTCGACAAGTGTTTAAGGATTTGCAAGATCGTAGATCATGAATGCTACTCAAACAATTGAAACAGAGATGTTTCTGCTTCGCAAAGGAATGACGTTCTTGCGGAGTTTTTTCTAAAAATTGGGGACAAGAATGTAACATATGATACTGCTTGCATACTACACATATAGGAGCGGTTTTTGAGCGGGAATTTTTGGTATCATTAGCAAAGAAGGTATCAATGCGTGATTTTTCAAATTTTCTAGCGTTAGAGGATTTAGTATTAGTGGAGTTTTGCGGCGTCCCTATTGTATCCATTGCAATGCAATACTTGTCTAGAAACTCAATAAGCGATTTGTAATCTGGAATTGAGGAAGATGGGTTTTCTAATTCGAAGCGGGCAACAGTTGCGGTATCTAAGCGTTTTATCAACATCATGAACATTATAAAATCCCATGATTCTACAGGAAGATTCATGTTTTTAAGTGCAGCCAAATTTTCACTGAACGTATTGAGCAAGTTACGAAGGGCAGATCGAACACCACAATTAATTTTACTGGTACTTTCTATAGCGTTCCAATGAGCTTGAGCTCTTAATCTTTCATTGGAAAAACGAGTCACAAGTGAATCATATGCGATCTGGTAATTATCAGCGGTCATAGGTAAGGTCCTGACAAGAGATAGGGGTGGACCTTCTAAGGAAGAAATCAAATAATAGAATTTTTCGATTTCTGTGAGCGACGAGTTGTCATGAACCAAAGCATCGAATACATCAATATAACTTACGAAATTCGTATAATCACCTTTGAATTTCTGAATTTCTATTTTTGGAAGGCGAACGTTACAAGTTTTCTGAGGAAAGGAAGAAACACTCTGTTTGCGAGATAATGAAACATTGAGCGAATCTCCATTTGGATCGAATAATTGGGTGTAGATGCTTTTAATTTCAAAATAATCATCTTGAAATTTCTGTCTCAACTTCTCCTCTGATCCTAAATCAGTACTTTCTTCACTTTGCAACATGATAATAGTCACTGTTTGATGATGTTTATTAAATTCCTCGCGAACATCATCAATTTCGGTGAAACGAATTTTAAATAATGTTTTGTTTTTTGAATCCGTAATGGATTTCTTTGCGAGATCTAGAAGTGACGCAATTTCGTTGATACATGAAGTTCTGAGATGTTCCGCGCGTTTCAGTTTGATATCAGCCATGATTTCAAAAGTATGGAACGATATCACAAACGTGTGCGTAAACGAGGTAATTTCAATTCGATCAAATCGATAAGCGAAAATATGCTGTGATAAGATAGCGGGACTGGTGGATTACGTCACGAGCCGTGCGGAGCAAAAAATTCTATTAAACAATGTAAAAACTCACTGATTAATTAGACAAATTACAACAATTTATGCGAAAATTCAAACAATTTATGCGAAAATTCAATATCCGGACGAAGAGGCCAATGTTTGTTCCGGTAGCTCAGGTAATTTGTAGAGATATGTGGACTGATTTTTTATGTGTAAGGTTGAAGCTGGAGCGAAAGCGAGATATACAGAAATACAAGAAATCATGAAAATATTGCGGTCAACAATGATGACTTACCGAAATAGCAAAATCTTAGCGTCTCTGCTCCAAATCCCAGCTCTTCTCAGGGACCCTTTGCTGCGGGATCAGCTCCAGTTCTTTTCGTTCCAATAGCGGTGTTACGAACACAATCAAATTGCGGTGTTGAAAACACAATCAAAAGGCGAAAATATTCAAGAAATATATGCGGTTGTGATCAAAAGCGTGATATTATTCAAGACAAATTAAAGCGTAGCGTATTCAAGATCAATCAAAACTTAGAAGTATCAAAAGCACTATTCACAGCGAAGAAGTGTCAATCATAATGAATGATGGAAAACCAGCGATGTTTTCCACGACAAAGAAGTCACCAGTGTTGACTTGGTTTATGCGCGAACCTCTAACACTTAGCGATCGCTTCAGCCTCAAACTTACGAGAAGACCCAACATGGTTTCTTTTGAAGTTTTGGAAAATCAGTCTCAAACAGGGACATATAAAAAGTGTTAAGTCGTAATCGGTAAAGTGTCTAAAATTACTTGGAATTATTTAGATTGCGTATCGTCGGTATATTCGGGAGTGAAGGTCAATTTGGCGAAAACGTGTGGGTGTCGTGTTTCGTATCTAATCTGTCTGTTTCAGGAAAGAAGCATCGTTGTAGAATTATCCTCCTAGGTTCATCAATCTTGGGATCATTGGTACAGGAAAAAGGTCAGATAAATTTTTTATGCTTAGCTATTTTTGAGGATTGGTAGAAAAGCCGCATGACCGCCCAAAATATATTTATAGTCCAGAGTCCTGAAATCTTCTATAAGTCATAGTTTCACATTTTCGTATTTTTTTTCTTAAGACGTATTATAATCTTTGTAATCACCCTTAAGTAGTTGAAGGTCTAAGTGAAGTTTTCCTGCTAAGAAAACTCATGTTCATTTGAAAGATCATGAGGAAACTATTGTTGAGTTTTCCCTTATCTATGTGAAGTTTAAGAGGGATTTTTTTCCGTTTTCCCGTTTGGGTATAGTAAATTTACTTTGTATTGTAAATTCTTTTGGAGATTATCCATGGTTATTATTGTTGGGGTTATTTTGATAAGCCCTTTTCATTTCTGTTATTAATTAAAATTGAAGAAGACAGTGAAGTTGGAGACACCGCAAGTTAAGAAATTGGTTATGAACAGGCAAGGAAACCACGGTGAATCCTTCTTCCTCTTTTGAACTTCCCTTTATTTCTTTTGTTGTTCCTGGTAGAAATTTTTCTAAGATTATTTGAATTTTGTTCGCATTGTTGTTCAAAGATCTTTTTATCTGTTATTCACAATCTTATGTGGCGGAGAAGCCCCAATGGGTCTTGAAAATAATACACAGTCCACTGAAAAACAGCGTGAATAAGGAAATTTGGGTGAATCCGTAACAGACGTTATTATATTTCCTTCTTTTCCTCCTATTATTGTCCGTTTTATTCTTTCATCTGAATGTGGTCAGATGAGCTTCAATGCTACTCCTCTCATTCCATATTTCTCTATCTTTGCTAACAATTTCTCATGATTGAGCTTTCTCCAGATCCAAACACAGAGCTGATTTAGGGACTTTATGATGAAATTTGATGCCTGATATTCACAGTGGATTTACCTTTCTAGAAGCCATATTTTTCTTACACCAGTATATTATAAGTTATGTGGTCAAATACATATTTTGTTTGAGTTAGACAGAATAGATATAGGTCCATAATTGTCAATATTTTTTCTATATTTTTTTTCATATGTGGATTTCACTAATGCTTCTCTAAATTTGTGTGGGTATATTCCTACTTCTAGCATCTGGTTGATAATGTCAGTTAATGGTGCAGTTATTATTAATACATGCTTTTTCAAAGGTTTTATAGGTATTTCATTAACTCCAGCAGAGCTTTTATTCTTCAATTGTAGTGTATACTCCTTTATTCCCTAATATAAAGATGCTATGTTTGAAAAGAATCATATTGTCAAAATGTCAAATGACTCCATTGCAATAAGAGATAATTTCTTTTCAGTTATAATTTTCAATGCTTTTGATTTGATATATCTTCGAGTTGCTTTGAATTTTAAATTCAGAGAATTGTTTGATTTTGGTATGTTGAATACCTAAAAGCCAACGGAATCAAGGCATATCACATCTATTGTTAATGATTGATAAAATATTTTGATGCTTTGTTAATTTTTTTTGTCAATTTCCAAACCTTCAGATGTTCAATTATTGGTTAGCGTAAGTGAAACCTTGAAATTTATTTTTGAATATCCGCTTTCTTACAACTCATTTGAATATATACCTACAGAATATATCAATTCGGACGATCCATGTATAGAGGATTTTCAGTTTTTCTATGATTTTCGCGACACCATTTCCAGAACTTTTTACGAGTACTAAATGGAAGTTAAATAATACCTGCTATTATTTTTTACATAGATGATAACGTATGAATACAAACCCAGACTTCTCGCCAATAGTCTATACGCACGCGTAAAATTATTCAAAGCCAGCCAACAAGTGTTACAGCATGGAATCTAGAAAGTGAATTGTCACTGTCATCATTTCAGTTTTGTTGATGATAGCGTTATCTGGCCTCTCTTTGAAATGCATTCTAATCTACTTCAGACCCATATTTCGAAATTTCGAATTATCTGAAATGCGAATCCACTATGAATTCGGATTCAATGGTCAGCATTAATAAACGAATTCAATTGGCAGCTGCTGTGATTTTTCTTCCAAATTTTCCAGCTGCCCATTTTTTTCCTATGCGGGAATTGAATTGAAAAATGCTAATTACCTAAAAGATAGATCTACCTACAAGGTTGATCTGCTGGTACACTAGTATTTATTATAATTAGAGATGACGAATATTGACCCCTTTCTACTATGGTCAATTGGAACACTTTGACCGATGTGAGAGGCCTAGAATCAAAACTGGCAATGTCCAATTTTCGGTAAAATGAGTTGCATACATCAAAAGTTCCGTAATATTCTCTTCTCCTACAATCACCTTTGAGTTTATAACAAAATCGGCAATATCCAATGCAGAATCAGCCTCGAAACCTCACATACTCCCTTTCATCACTATGTGTATATGTGTGGTAAACTCTGAGCGTTTTTTTGCTGATTCCTCGAAACTACGTTGACTACATCGACATTGACGGTTTTGATTCTAGGCCTCTCATGCCGGGTTTCCACCAAGAGGACTGGACAAAAACAAAACACGAACTCGGTCCGTTTGTGACAGTCCGCGAACTGTTTGCGAACTGTTCTAGAACTTGTGGATTGTTTTCCGGACTCGAGAGTCCGCGAATTGCGTTTTTACGGACACAAACCGTGTCCCATCCAATGTCGGTAAACTTCAAAGGATTTACGAGTTCGGGGACTGTTTGTCAGCTTGGTGTGAACGCCCAGTTTGTTTTTATTTACGTTGTTGCGATCTAGTGTTAGTTTGATTCGGTGCGTGAAGGGAAGAACTATAATTTGAACTCCTTACTGTTATTATATGCCTACCATACTTTAAAACTTCGGTCAGTGCGTTACATACTTCTGGCCGAATTCTTGATATAGATGCTACCGAAACTTTGAATGAATAAATTAAACTATGGTACGAATCTCCTGTTACTAGAATCTTCAGAGTGATGGCGAAACGTTCCTGTGCTGGGATAGAGTCTCTGTAGTTGTTGTTGTTCCTGCGAATGAATAATGATAGGGCCAATTAAACATAGCAGATTTTCAAAATCTGTGCTCGACATTCGCAAAAAGTTCTTGAAACTTGATCGAAGTTCACCTCCTAAACTCATATCATCTCCTCTGAGATCTTGTAACAGTTTAGACGTCATATTTCCTCCTTTTTACCTTGAGGATGGCCTAATCCAAAACCACGTTTAGTTTTGTTCTTTTCAATTATGTAAAATGTAACTGCTAGCAAAAATAAATCCTCATCGTCTTGTTCTCTCAAGTTTGTAACGCGCCACATTTTCACAACTACAAGTCCGGTGTCTCTATGTAAACTGAATGAAACTTAAACAAAACACGAACAGTTTTCATTCATTTCTGTCCGCGACTGGTGTAAACAGAAAGTCCGTTGGGAACCCCAACAGTCTTCAAACATTTTCGGAACAAAACTGTTCGGAATTTCTGTCCGAACGAACAGTTCGTGTTTTGTTTTGACCTGTCCGCTTGGTGGAAACCCGGCATCATGTGTACAATAAAAATTACGAATTTTTTGTATTCAGATCAACACTTCATTTAGAATTTTCAAGAGCACGAAGTACGAGTCACTTGCGCCTGCTCAACAATATCAATTTTCAGAGGCGAATTCGGAGGAATGGAAAATGACAAAAAGGTGTATTTTGACCTCAAGAATCTACAGTTAAAATGAATGTACAAGTCAGAGGCTCACCCTGTATGACTTGCTCCCTAGAGAATTAACACAATTAAAAATTAGATATTTCTGAAAGATCTTATAGGATCGCAAGGTAACACTTTGTTGAGGGTCGATTAGGACGGAAAGACTTCCGTTCCCTTAGGTGTCGGTCTTCAATCGGTGTGCTTTTGGAGTAAATTTTTTTTTTATTTTGCTTCTTCTGTGAGGTACATATTTCCTGGGCGTAATTCTTGCTTTTTCGCACAAATGGTTTGAAATAAGGCTGTTCCATCACACACGGACGCAAGTTCAGGTGACGAATTCTTCTGTTGTGATTGAATAATTGTCGGGGTGAGCAGTTAATTCTCGACTCGGGCTCAAATGAAATTAATATGTGAAAATTTGTTTTTGTGTTTTATGAAATTTTGTGAGAAAAAAACAATTTCTGAATTGAATTGAACTGAATAAACATGAAATTGTGGTTAGTTTCAGCTCCTCAAGATTAGATATTATTTGTAAGCTTCTTCAGTTTCGTCCAAAATAAGTAGGTAGTGCTAATTCAGAGGTAGGATATCGATAGGAAAGTAGCTGAAAATGAAGAACAGTCGTATTGCAGGATGTACAAGAACAAGGGAAACAGGTATCCAAACCTCCTTAAACCTAATGAAGATTTCTGCACAAAATTGTGCGTTAAAAACGAACTCGATCATCCTATTCAATACAATATATTGACCTCATGCCACAAACTGACAAACAATAAAAATTCATGTTTATTCGTCTCGAAATCTTCTTCTGATTTTCTGCCTTGTCAGCGAATGTCAGATGGTATTGGTCTGAGAGATACGAGCTAAAACATTCGATATTATGGCGTTGTGAAAACGCTTTGAACAGAGAGTTGATTCGATGTATTATGTGAGGAATATCCTGGATTCGAACACCTTCGCATAGGGATTTAACACCTTTCGCAAAACTCGATGTATCGATTCGAATGAAACTCGATTGGGTTTACTCTTGTATGTAAAATATGAAGCCATGTCTGGATATAGTTGAATTGACTGAGTTCGGAATATCTTGACAGCGATGAGCTAGGAGATGAAAGGTGTTATATTTTGTTATCTGATAAAGCAAAATTTCTACAGACGAATCTGTGAATAACTCTTTCGCAAGAACACCAATATTCTTACAGTCCATTGAAATGGTTGAGATACAATTTTGAAAGTCTGTTTCTGCAATTTGAATATTTCGTTTATGAATCTACCACATAAACAAAATATTGTGGAACCTTGCAAAATGAAATTTAGCGAGAGATTTCAACAACTGAAGGAGTTCTCAATGATAATTATTTTTATCAGAATTATGCATGCATATGTTATTCACTTTCAACGTTTTTCTTCAATACAGATGTTTTCTCCCAGCAGGAATGAAAAAAGATGATATTATCAGATTTTGAATGTATTGGCTCCATTCTAAAATCAGTTGTTCTCGATCAATTCTAGTGATCAATTGTTTTTCTTTCGTTTGATTTTCTACACTCGATCGCTATGCAAAGCGAAACACGCAATTTGGCCCAAGAGGAATGTGCCCAAGCGGTAGTTTTGCGAGAAGAAGGGTGGACATACACAAGAATTGCAGAGAGGTTTGGAGTTTCCCATACAAGTGTGTCCAGAATGTTGCAGCGATTCAGGGAGACAGGTATGAATGTCCGAAGACCAGGACAGGGTAGACCACGGGTAACAACTGCCATTCAAGAACGTTACTTGAGAGTTTCTTCGTTGAGACAAATTAGCACTGAGACAATAAGAAATCGCCTCAGAGAATATGATTTAAGGCCTCGTGTCGCGGCAAGAGGCCCAGCCCGTCGAAGGGCGCGTTTGGATTTTGCGATAGAGCATATCCATTGGGAAGAGGCCGATTGGGAAAGAGTTCTCTTCACAGATGAGTCTAGATTCTGCCTTTACCATTCTGATCGACGTTCCCTTGTATACAGACGTCCACATGAAAGATATGCTCAGTGCAATTTCCTGAATACTTCTGGTTTCGGGGGAGGATCGATTATGGTATGGGGTGGAATATCTTTGACTTCTCGCACAGACCTAGTGGTCGTTGATAATGGAGCTATGAATGCTGATAAGTATATAAGGAACATTCTTGAAGAGCATGTAGTGCCATTTGCCCCATACATTGGTGAAAATTTCATTTTTATGGACGATAATGCCAGACCACATCGTGCGCGCATCGTTCTGGAGTACTTTGAAGAGGTTGAAGTCTCTCGAATGATATGGCCAGCAAGAAGTCCAGATCTCAATCCGATTGAGCAGGTTTGGGACAACCTCAATAGAAGGCTGAGAAGTTCAGAAAATCATCCAGCTACCGAGCCAGCTACTCTTAATGACTTAGGAATCCAACTCGGAGAAATCTGGGAAGGATTAGATCAGAACATTTTGAGATCACTCATTTTGAGTATGAACCGTCGTTGCCGAGCTGTAATTAACGCAAGGGGTGGAAATACCAAGTAATAAATCACTCATCAGCATTTCAGTTTTCAGTATTTTGAAAATTGTTCATTTCTCTTCTTTCACATAAGATTCGGTGAAATCCTGAATTTTTCTCCCATTTAATGTGTCCGATTTCGTTCAAAACCTTCCCGAGAGAACATAAATAAGTTATAAAGTCAATGTAGGGTTAACTTTCATTAAAATTGAGATTTTCGGAATGTGCGTTAATTTTTTTGCGCAGTGTATAATATCAGAACCACTCAAACATTATAATCAATGAATCATTCACATTAAGTATTTTTTCAAATACTCAAACTATCAATAATCAATATAAGAGGGGACCGAGGAACGACATGGGCAACTATCGTCGCATATGCATAATATCCAGCTTCTCATGAAATTTCGGCAATTGACTTTGTAAGTGCCGGGAATTGTGAGGATCGCTTTCTGTAGCAAGTATTTGTTGTTTTATAGAATTCAATAATCCTTTTCCTACTTCTGAAACCAATGTTCAACAAAGATATTTCTGGTTAGGTTAGGTAAACCTATTTTACAAATATGCTTCAGAATTAATTTTTAATCACTCAAACAAAAACATAAAAAACAATATTCATTTCCCAAGCAATACTTTCAGGATGAATCAATATGAAATAAATGTGGATGTGTGCTTTCATTGAAACTAAATAGACTTTTTCAATGTTTCATTCCAAAATAATAGTGCCAATAACATATAAATAGGTATTAAAAATGAAATAGTGAGAAAACTCAAACAATATTTTATTATGATGAATTCCTTCAGTTAATAACTCATCCGTCTTTTTTTTTCTAGCGAATTGGTCAACCCCTTCATTTTCATCAATTTTCACACTATAATGAATATTCATAAGCGCCAACCCATTCAATCTAGTTTTACTAGAAGAATTGCGCAGGTAATTTTTAATTCTCCTCAAGCTGGGAAAACTTCTTTCTGGAGTAGCAGTAGATACAGAAATCGTAGCTAAAATTTGTAGTAGGATGTAGATGTTCGGATAAATACAGGGTGGGCTTTTCAAAACGAAACAGACGGGATAACAGGCGGAATAAATTTATTTCGAAAAAATGCTCGGACACTTCGATTTTTGTTTCGCGGGGGACAACTTTTAAGGTCAAATTCAAAACCATATCGCTTCAACCCTTAGTGTTAGAACCCCAACCCCTAAATTTTGAATAGGAAAGATAGGGTGAGTGATACCACATTTGAAAGGCCTTTTCATCATGAATTCAGCGTAATATTTTTTTTCTCATTTAACGCATTCGTTTTCGAGATATTTAATTTTGAATTTCGTACAGTACCATTCATTCCGCTAACCATGCTATGTGAATTCATCAATTATTTGATTAATTATTCATTTTTAAATTTTAACTTTGTAGTTTGATGTCTGGTGTATGGCAGTTATGGAGTTTTATCAAATCTACAGAATGAATGAATAATAAATTCAATTCATTGATTTAGCTTGCTTGCCGATGATACCATCTTTGTTTCAACTTCAAATGTCAATATCTCAAGAACTAATGAATCAAATGAAGAAAAAATCAATATCCTGAATTCAGGATAAAAGGACCTTTCAAATGAGGTATTACTCACCCTATCTTTCCTATTCAGAATTTAAGGGTTGGTGTTCTAACACTAAGGGTTGAAGCGATATAGTTGTGAATTTATCCTCAAAAGTTGTCCCCCTCGAAACAAAAATCGACGTGTCCGAGCATTTTCTCGAAAAAAATTTATTCCGCCCGTTATCTCCTCTGTTTCGTTTTAAAAAGCCCATCCTGTATTTTGATTGCACTCATATAAGCATTCTAATGCCGATTTTGAAGTGGAGTTCATTGACATTTTCCATATTTTAAATTCTGCTTTAATAACTTTCTTATTTTTTTCTGGGAGAAGTGAAGAATACATCGATATGGCGTCTTCTAATTCATATTCGCTGTTAAAATTCTGGGGTAGCAGACCACATAAAGCTGATATTAATTTTCGGTGTTCAGAAAATCTATCAGTTAATTGTTGCATAGTATGGTCTAGAAATGGAATGAAGAAATTGAATTCAAAATAAGTTGTTGTATCTGAGGCTGGACATTTGACCGGTTCTTCTGCTTGCTGACAATACGTGGCATCTGTAATGTACCTCGGTTTGCTTCTAGAAAACACTTGTTTTCGTGATGAAGTAGTTGAAACTCATCATCCGCCTTATTTCTCAAAACCCGCAAAGCAGAAAGCACGATTTATATTTGGTGGAATGCTGTGATCAGATCAGTATTAACTGCCTGCAGTATTGCTGATATGAATTGATAATTTTAACTAGAGTTCCGGAGATGCGTTGGTTTAAGTGCGAAATGAAAGATTCATTCTGTAACAAAAATAACTCTGAAACATTTCGGGGGGGGGGGGAGGGTAATTCAACCCTCAAACCCCTCCCTGGCTAGCCCTTGGTAACAGGAAAATTACAGTTTGTTATTTGTTGAGATTGCTTTCAAATTGCACCACTTCCTCATCCTCTTCGCAGGTGTTATCCAAGTACAGATAACAACTTATCGCAGGTATCATCAAGATTACCATAGTATACCCGCTTGCATCGTCTGTGAAGTCACAACAGTTAATCTTCGAGATTAACGAAGATCACCAGCATCCACCAACTAGAAGCAGTGTAAGAAAACCATTATCCTGGTGAATGACTGACCTCACTCAAAGGAATAGGAGCCTGGAGAGAGGAGTATTCGAGCTGTCTCGAGTCAGTTCCTATGCCATTGAATGAGGTCAGTAATTTTTTCGTTGACACATTGCGCAGAGGCTTTTTTTACTGGTCCACTAGACAATATTCATCCACTCGTTCAACGCTGAATTGACTATGTTTCCATCTTATATTTCCGAACCTGTATATGACAATTAATGTACAGGAAACTGACGCAGAAATATGAAACTACGGTGAATTCCTCGGTATTTACATGGACCCAACTCAAGATTGCACAATTATATCAACATTCTCAATAATAAATTAGCTCGTGTGGTATACCCTCTTAATACACTAAAACGGCATGTATATCTGGATTTTTCAAAAATCATTCATTGGGCAAATTTTGAATCCCGACTCTCCTATGCAATAACTATTTGGGAAGTACATGGTTCACATACACAAAAACTATTTGTAACACGAAAATATGCCTTGAGAGTAATGCTTAGTTGTGGTTATAAAGAATCTTGTAGGGGCAAGTTTCGTAGTGACAATATACACACGCTGATTGGTCTATAATTCTTCTCTTCAGATATTAAATGATGGCTCGGATCGATGCTCTATAGTTATTCATTAATTGTCTCGAACGATACAGAAATAAAACGTAATATTAACCTGGAAGAATCGAAACAACAAGCCAATATCTAATCTTCTAACATCAATCAAAATATATGAACACAGAAAATCTACAAATGTCTGATATTCGTGAATACCTTGAGAATTTGATTGAGGAATTCCTGAACAAGTATCAAACCCCTAGAATAATTCCTTAATTCCTACCGAATTGTCAAATCACGTCTACACAACGGAGACCTCGAAATATCTGCATAAAATTGTACAATTCAATACCCGAGAAATCAAGACAAATTAACAGCAAGGATTTCTTCAGGAGAGAGGTACACAGATATGCAGGGTGTATTTCAAGGTGAGGCTTTTCTTTTGACTTATCAAAATGAGTAATTTTACCGAAAATTTCTTATATTGATGGTTCAATTCAAAAAATTTATTAAAAAGCGACATATGGCAAAATGATCTGTTTTGCGCACTAGAATTTTTTGCAAATTTGTTAGATAAGAAGACGAAAAACAAGAGATGTTGATATTTACGGAGGAGCAGGCAAGGGAGCACGTTCGGAACTGAGGAATTTTCAGATTCACATAGAAACTAGTAAATATTCTATAGCTTCATTTTCTCGAAACAGGGGCATAATTCATATAAAAAATATTTGGTAAAATGACTCATTTTGATGAGCTTACCATCTGTCAAAAGAAAAGCCTCACCTTTAAATATACCCTGAATAATGGAGTTTATGATTGGTGTAAAGCTCACACTTCTGACTTGTTTCTATTTTTTTTTTAATTCTAAATTTGGTGAACATTTGCCTCCCTTTGGTACTCGAAAAAATACTTCAATTTTATCTGTTCCGGACTGCCATGATTGGAAACTTCGATGTACCTATATAAAGGAGAGGCGTGACACATAATATTAATCAACTGAACCCGAGTAGCTCACCAAACTGTTTCCTTATCTCCATAATGACGCATCATAGGGATGCGGTATCTCCCAGCTAGGTATAACGTTCACTTGACGATGTTGCCGATATTCATATATGAAAATGGAAGTTAACAGGATGTCAGGTCGGCTAGGGCCAAGTTGTTCGGAATTTAATATTAGGTACTCCTCGAGCACCCGAACGTAGGGCTGGGATGAAGATGATATTATGGTTGGAAATTTCAGGGAATCGGATCATCCCCTCGCATTGAAAGGAATCGATTTTCTATCGGGTTGACTAGAGAGATTAAATCAAGTCGTAGTAGGGTGAAATAACTGTAAAGGGTGATGTCGCCAATAAATAAGTCAATTTGAGCTGTATCTCGGCGTATTTTTGTGGAAGTTATCGATAAAAGTCTTCTTTACATTGGACGCATACGCCATTTTGTAAATGTTTTCCAATTACATACAGAGAATTAATATGAAAGTATCGAACTCGGATAGACAACTGGATTGGGGATATAAGCTTTTTAGTAGGAAGAATTCAGTATCCGAATCCGAGACAACCTAAGCTTCATCTAAAAAAATACAGATGCCTCTGTCGATTTTGAAAACTGAAATCAAGGCTAACAATCAGTGAACAGGGTACAGGGTGAATCTTTGACTTGCCCAAACATCTCAACTGTAGATTCCTCTCACCAAACGAAACACTTTTGCCTCATACCATTTTCCAAAATTCGTTTTTGTTTGAAAGATACGGGGTGTCGAAAATCCATGAAAAACACACTTTTCTGATCATATCTTCGCAAGCGCTATTTCAAATGAACTGAATTTTGGTTGATTGTATACCCTACTCATATTCCTCAAACAAAACTCCAATATTTCTCCTGGTATGAAAGTTAGAGCGACTCATAAATCCACGCAAAAATACTATCAAACCACTTAAAAATAGTTGAATCCAATTGAAGAAGTTTTTCCTGGTTCGAACGGTATCATAAGAGTCGCGAACGTTCGTACCAAATCTGGTCTGTATAAAAGACCGATAGGTAGGTTAGGTCCATTGCCATCTCAATAAGGACAATAAATATTATTCAAATTTTTTTTTCTTTTGGTTTATTCCACTCTGTATCAAGGGGAAAATAATTGAGGGTTTGATTTCTGAATGTTGTTCAGAGGCGGGGGAATGTTGACGCCTATGATCATTCATACAGGGTCTTTCACGAGGAACCTCACCCATATTTATACGGGAAACTACTGAACGTATTTTCATGAAATTCAGCACTTATAAGTATTTCACGATGCTGATGAAATCTAAAATATTTTCAAGGCATGAGCACCTCCGGTTTTTCCGGAAATGACGTCAACTTCCGTTTTTCAAATTAGAACACCATTTTTTCATTGCAGAAATAGATTCCTTAGAAAATTTCAAGTTATTTTGATGTAACATTTTTCAGTTTTGGTTGGAAAATTCTCTCTGAGCGGGAAAATTCGAAAAAAAAATCGAAAATAGAGCTCCGCTGAAACAAGAATAACTTCGAGGTTTTTGGATGGAAAATTTTCATTTTTGAGATTTTTCAAGATGTAAGATTGATGTATCCACTTTAAAAATCGAAATCGCGATTCATGATACAGGGGGTGAAAAAATTGCTTTCAAAGTTAGGGATGACAAAATCGTGAAAAATCAATTTTTTCAAATTAGAACCCCATTTTTTTATGGCAGATATTGAATACGCAATTACTGAGTAAGTACATTGATTTGGAAAAAGACGTACTAGACAAAAAACCAGGAAAAGATACTTCGGAATCGGAGTGGAAAGTTAAGAAGCCGAGAAAACCTAAATCCCAAAGAACCCTAGTAGTGGGAAATTATGAGGGTCCATCTGCAGTGGAAGGTATTGAAAAATACAAGGCCCTTCATGTTTCCAATCTAAAACCAACTACGACAGCGGAGGAGGTGCAAACATTTTTAAGCAAAAATTTCACAGGTGTCAAGTGCGAATCAGTTAAGTCCAGATATCCTGATAGTTATACATCATTCAAAGTTCTGATCAAGGAAAGTGAGTTCGAGAAAGTGTTTGAGAGTTCCAACTGGCCGAATAGGGCAAGTGTTCATCGGTTTTTTCAGCCCCGGGCCCCGCGAGTTCTTCCACATTAGGAATTCCGTCAGCGGCGTGCTCAACTGATGGTAAAGGTAAAATAAGAATAATTCACCAAAATGTGCAGTGCATAGGTAATAAAATACTTATGTTGAATAATGTTTTTTCTAATGAAAACTGTGACTTTTTACTGGTTAGTGAACATTGGCAGGACAAAGTCAATATCAATATAATTAAACTTAGTAACTTCTCACTATGTACAAGTTATTGTAGGGCAATCATGAAGCATGGTGGTGTTGCCATATATAGAAATGATAATTTCAATCATGATATTTCTGTTGTTAATATTGACAACCTGAGTGTTGAGGGTGTTTTTGAATGCTGCTGCATTAGAGTTCCAGCTAAAAATTTAACAATTGTTGCTTGTTATAGGCCTCCATCAGGCAAATTTGACTCTTTTTTACAAGTTTTCAATGAGTTTCTTGATTTCCTGAGTAAATTCTCGGGTAGGATCATCATCGGCGGTGATTTTAATGTAGATCTTCTGGTTGGCACTGAGAATGCAACATTTTTTCGAGATTGCATAGCATGCTTCAGTTTTCAGCCTGTTATTTCCTTACCTACTAGAGTAACGTCAACTTCAAGAACATGCTTGGATAATTTTCTGATTAATTTCGACAGTGGTTTTACAACAAATGTAAAGGACTTTTTCGTTTCTGATCACTGTGCTGTTTTAATAACTGTGGAAGTGGATGTTCTGAATGGAAAACATAGTCATCCAATTTACTCCAGAGTCCATAGTGCTCAAAATATCGAGACATTCAGATCATTTCTAAGTCAGGAAAGCTGGAACGATGTTTTTGGATGTGTCTGTCCTAATAGGGCATTCAATTGTTTTTCACAGATCCTACTTTATTACTATGAAAAATCTTTTCCTATGAAAAAATTCAACTCTACAATCGCACGAACCAGGATTGATAGTCCTGAATTGAGAGAACTCAAAGGTCTGGTTAGTCGTTTTGGTGAACTTGCCAAACAAGATGACCACTTTAAGGAACAGTATAGATTTTACAGTAAACTTTATAGGGAAAAACTATCTGACACCCATAAGGAGCGTTGTGATTCGCAAATTTCTGAATCCAGTAATAAAACAAAAACTACATGGCAGATTATCAATGAAATTAAAAAAAAGCAGCACAGTGGAAGGGATATAATTATGACTGAAAATGGTATCAGAGTACCTGATGCTACTGTAGCCAATAACTTTAATAATCATTTTTTAAATTACCTACCCATCATTATCAGGCGATTTTGATGATGAGTTCAGTGATGGTAATGTTTGTTTCAATGACAGATCGCTGTTCATGAATCCTGTATGCGAGGAGGATACTTTGCTGTTGATTGCTAGACTCAAGAACACAAATTCTGCGGGATTTGATAATATATCTAACAAAATAATAAAAATATGTAAGTGTGAAATCTGCAAACCAGTGACTTATATTTTAAATCTATCACTTGAGAATGGTATTTTTCCGGAGAAACTTAAACTAGCCATAGTAACACCGGTTTATAAGAGGGGTGACGGTAATTCGTATGATAGTTATCGGGCTATAAGTATCCTATCTAGCATAGGCAAAATTTTTGAGCTCAAAATGAACGATCTTTTGGTTTCTTTTTTTTGAAAAGCACTCTTTACTGTCAACTGCTCAACATGGATTTACAAGTAATCGTAGCACAGAGACTGCACTATATGAATTCTATAGAGAAATTGTAGCGGATGTGGACAGTGGTATGGAGGTTTTGGGTCTGTTCGTGGACTTTTCACGAGCTTTCGACTTTGTCAACCATGAACTCCTGATTTATAAATTGAACCGTTATGGCGTCCGTGGTCTTGGCTTGGATCTGTTCAGGTCCTATCTATCAGGTAGATCACAGGTGGTGAAGATTGGAGGGGTGATGAGCACAATCAAGCATATTGCTGCAGGAGTTCCTCAGGGATCAATTGTTGGTCCCAAGCTCTACATAATATACAGCAATGATCTCCCGACATTTTTGAAAATGAGATCACCATTATGTCGGATAATATGTTACGCCGATGATACAAATGTTTTGGTATCTGGTTCTGATATGGAACAAGTTAGGAGGACAGCTGCCGATATCTGTGTTGATATATTTGAATGGTCAAAAAAAAATCGTTTAGTGGTCAACCACTCGAAGACACAAGCAGTTCATTTTTCGTTGAGAGCACCGCAACAGGGACAGGATGTAATTCGGACTCCTGAATGCGACATTTCCTTTGTGAATCATACCAAATTATTGGGTATTGTTATTGATTCTCGGTGTCGGTGGACTGAGCATATCGATTCTTTGTGTGGAAAACTCCGTAGTGGTTGTTTTTCACTTAGATTCATGAAAAACCACTGTAGTCAGGTAATACTTCGAACCATTTATTTTGCGAGCGTCCATTGTCACTTAAGATATGGTATTTTAAATTGGGGATATGCTACAGATATTAATAGAGTCTTTGTCTTACAAAAATATGCCATTAGAATTATAGCTGGAATTCCTTTTCGAGATTCTTGTAGAGCAGCTTTTAAAAATCTTAAAATTTTAACTTTGGTAGGAATTTACATCTATGAAGTATGTTTATATGTATATAAAAATAGATCTTTATTTGTTAATGATAATAGACATGATTATAATACCAGATGTAAGAACTTGTTGGTACCTAAAACTCATAGTACTACGTATTATCAGAAAAATTTACTTTTTGTTGGCTGTAAAATATTCAATGCACTTCCTGCTGAAGTGAAGAATTCATCTAATGTTTATTTATTCAAGAAAAAGGTTAAAACATTGCTTTTAAATAAAAATTGTTATACTTTAACAGAGTTTTGTGATTTGAATTGACGTTTTCTTCTGTTATATGCTGTTAAATGTATATTGAACTGAAGAAATAAATGAATTATTATTATTATTATTACGTTAAAAAATAATGTGAGTGTATGCATCACACCCTTGCCCTAAAGTGGATATTAACTCAGAAAATATCCATTTTAGGGCAAGGGTGTGATGCATACACTCACATTATTTTTTAACGTAGATTCAATATCTGCCATGAAAAAATGGGGTTCTAATTTGAAAAAATTGATTTTTCACGATTTTGTCATCCCTAACTTTGAAAGCGATTTTTTCACCCCCTGTATCATGAATCGCGATTTCGATTTTTGAAGTGGATACATCAATCTTACATCTTGAAAAATCCCAAAAATGAAAATTTTCCATCCAAAAACCTCGAAGTTCTTCTTGTTTCAGCGGAGCTCTATTTTCGATTTTTTTTTTCGAATTTTCCCGCTCAGAGAGAATTTTCCAACCAAAACTGAAAAATGTTACATCAAAATAACTTGAAATTTTCTAAGGAATCTATTTCTGCAATAAAAAAATGGTGTTCTAATTTGAAAAACGAAGTTGACGTCATTTCCAGAAAAACCGGAGGTGCTCATGCCTTGAGAATATTTTAGATTTCATCAGCGTCGTGAAATACTTATAAGTGCTGAATTTCATGAAAATACGTTCAGTAGTTTCCCGTATAAATATGGGTGAGGTTCCTCGTGAAAGACCCTGTATGTATTTATAGTTCATTGTTTAATTTCAGGAGCAATATTTCTTGCATATGCTCCGCACCTGGGTAGATGGTTTTGTTTTAATTTCAGTTTTGGATTAGTTTTCGAAGACAACGGAGTTCATTCGATTTCGTATAGAATTAATTTCGATCAGTTTTTGGATTATTTTTGGATTCGGGAAATAGAGAAAATTCTCCGAAGTTTAGTTTAATTGTGAGACAATTGCTATTGTGCATCAAAGATTGTTGGTTCTTATAAATATAATTTCCCCTGATTTCCTTTTTATCCCTTTCCTTTAAATCAGTGGAATATTTCCGCCCAGCCGTTGATTGCCGAATAGGTGAGTCAAAATTTATTTGTTTTTAGTTAGTTATTTTGGATACAGTTCACTTAAATAATCACCAAATCAAAATATTCAAGGTGGCTCATTTGAGCAAAATAACTGATTTTTGGCAGAAACTGTTCGTCAAAATTACGTTTTCTTTACACCGTTGCTTAAAGGCTTCCAAGACCTTTCGAATAAAGTAACATTCAACCCCTCGTCCCTATTCAATCTTTTTCTATGACAAATTTTGTCAGGAATGTCAAAATTTACTAGCAATTTGCGGAAAACTATTTCATTCCTTTAGTTACCAATATTGATCACTTTAAGCACTGGCGTGACGTCAGACGATTAAGGGCATCCCTTCATTCAATTTCTGTCAGTTAGGATTGCTATTCACAAAACCCAACTTCTATCCACCCCTTGTATAGGTGCAAGACGAACTCCTCAGTTAAACAGGAACAGCTGTGTAATTTGAAATAAGATCGACATTCGATTAGAGCATTTTACTGCCAATTAGTAATGCCGAAGATATGAATTTTGAGCTTCACTTTTTACTCACCCTGGAAACATCGATGTGTATTCGTGAGCGTTAGCCTTGACTAATTCCTGTTCATGTTAAAACTGAAAACAGCTTTGGTGCTTTGAACAATAATAAAAATGAAAGGAATTGGGTAGTCGTATATTCGAAGGTATAAACATAAAAATCGTTTACTGTCGAATATTGATAAGAGCGGTCAACAGATGCAAGTGCACTATAATAAAATACGTATTTAGTCGAGTTTGTTTGAAGTTATAAAAATTGAAAGCAACCATATATATGTGTAAGAACTAAGTGGATCAAACTATTGTATTGGTGTAGAGGATTGATTGAGGGAACTTCGAATTCGAAACATTTGTATAGTTAAGGCAGGATCGGAAAACTCCATAAAAGATAAATAAATAGTTTATCTTGGATTTCCATATGTCCACATCTGTACAGGGACAACATAGGACGGAATTCTGAGAAATCTAAGGGTTACCACACGGTCACACATTTGATTGATAATGCCGAACGGAGTGGAAGCAGTAACATTGGAAAAAATTTTGGAAGAGATACAGGGTACCAAAGAGGAGGTGAGAGAAATCAAAAATTGTATTTCCGCAGCCGAAGCGAGGCTGTTACTGGAGATTCAGGCACTGAAGGAAAGAAACGAAGCTCTTGAAAGGGAGAACAAAAACTTAGCACATAGACTTGAAAAAACAGAACGTTGGTATAATAAGAACAATCTGGTGATATTTGGATTGAAAAAGGATTCGAGTCTGACGGCAGAATATCTTTGCCAAGAAATAAAAAGACTATTGGATGTTCAGATTGAAATATCGGAAATAAATGATTATTACTCATTGGGCAAGCAGGATGGTAGTCCAATAAAGGTGGAACTAGTTTCGTACCAAACTAAGAAGCTTATTTTCCGGAATACCAAAAAACTGAAGGGTACGAATATATCATTCGCCAACGATCTAACCTTGCAACAACGTCAGGAGTTCCGGAGGTTAAGAGCATTTCTTTTGGAGGCCCGTTCGAATTCCGCAGAAAAATCTTATATAAAAGGGAACAAGCTGGTAGTAGGGGAAAAAATATATACCTTGGAAGATTTAGAGACCGCAGACGAAGAAGAAAAGAAGACCAATAGCGCACCGGGTACACCAACAACTGCAAGCCATAATATTGAGTTGAAAGAGGGAAATCACAACACTGTGATATCGGATTCTCGTCCAGGAACATCAGGCACGCACAAAACGACCCAAGACAATAAAGTATACACTCCACACTTGACAGCACACAGGAAGTTCTCCACAATAAGAAAAGATCACCTGTGAAAGGAAATGAAAAAGGTATGAAGCTCCGACATAAACCTACGACAGACAGGAAAAATTAAGAATGTAAGTAAGGCTAGTCTACTTATGTTATATTTGCATTTGAATATTTACTGGTAACAAAAAAAATTTACAAAAATAAAAAAATAAAATCAATTGAAAAAAAAAATATATAGAAAAAAAAATATTGGAAAAAAAAATATTGAAAAAAAAAATCCTTGATTCGATATGGATAACTTTGTAAGGTACTATGAAAACGAGGACTATAATACTGTTGTCATTGATGATATAGGTGAACTAAAAATCAGAGAAATTAATGGCGAATTCAAAATTCTTCAGATGAATATACGTAGTATTCAAATGAATTTCAACGAGTTTGAATTATTTCTGGAGAATGCATCAATCGCATTCGATATATTGGTTTTGACTGAGACTTTTCAGATAGAAAATATAAGTTTGTTTGGGATAAGGGGTTATGAGCAGGTTTATAACGAGGGAAAATACAACAGAAATGACGGAACAATGGTATATGTAAGAGAGGGCATTGAATTCGATCACTCTATAGTCAAACTAGGGGAAGTCACAGCAATAGAAATAAATATACAATATAAAAATGAGAAACTCAAAGTAACTGCTATTTACAAGTCACCACAATATTCTATTGAAGAATTCAACACAGAACTGTCACATTATTTAGAGGAGGGAAAACATCCAGTTAAACATATCATCACGGGAGACATAAACATAAATTTATTGTCAACTGAATACTGCGTGGAGGAATATAAGAATATTATGTGTTCTTTTGGATTCACATCACTCATAAATAAATATACACGTCCAGATAGTCAAACATGTCTTGATCATTTTTTTGTGAGGGGTATTCATCCAGATAATTCAAGTATAAGTGGCATAATCTTGCAGAATATTATCACTGATCATTATCCTATTATATTACAAGCCGATATCAAAATAAAAAAATATAATCTTACAAAGAACCGAACAAAAGAATATGTAGATTATACTAAATTGAAAAAACTACTCAAAAATGAAAGCTGGGAACAAGTATATAATGATGGAGACATTAATTCGGCAACTGAAAATTTCATCGACATACTGAAACAGTATATAGGAAAAAGAACAACCACAATACGAATACAGGAAAAATCACGGGCAAGAAAAGAGTGGATGACTCCAAAAATACTGGGCGATATAAATAAGAAACAAAATATGTATAAAAGAATCATTAGAGAACCAGAAAATATAGAATTAAAAAGTGAATATTCTAAATTTAAAAATCATTTACGTATTCTGATAAATGATGCTAAAAAACAATATTTACAAAAATCCATTACAAAAAACCAAGGCGAAAGTAGAGGCTTATGGCAATACTTAAAAAACATGACCAATACTAATAAAAAAGAAACGCATATAAAATTCATTAAAGGGCCGGATGATAGAAAAATTGAGGGAGTTCAGGCAATGTGTAATGCTTTCAGTGAGTACTTTAGTAAATTGGGAGAAAATTATGCCAATAAAATAAAATCTCCAGTAGATCTCACAGATCATCATGATGTTCATGATAAATCTTTCTTCTTGTTTCCAACTGACTCAACTGAAATAGAGGACATTATAAGCAGTCTTAGATCAAAGAAATCAGCTGGATGTGACGAAATACGCTCCGAAACATTGAAAGAAATTAAACAAGAGATATCACAGCCTCTCTCCCATTTGGTTAATGGCTGTTTTGAGAGGGCTTGTTTTCCGGAGATCCTAAAAGTAGGAATGGTGAAACCATTATTCAAAAGCGGTGACAAAGCTGAGATGAGTAATTATAGACCTATTACTCTTGTGTCGAACATAGCCAAAGTATTTGAGAAAACAATAAAAGCACGTATGATTGCGTTTATCGATAAATATAAAATTCTATCAAGTAATCAGTTTGGATTCCGTGCGGGAATTTCTACGGAAGATGCAATCAGAAAAGTAACTGGAACTGTATACGGCAATATCGATAAAAATACTCCATCTCTAGCAATTGTTATAGATTTAGCTAAGGCATTCGACACCGTCAATCATCCAAGGTTACTAGAAAAATTGAAGAATTACGGATTTCGTGGAAAAATATACGATCTCATACGTAGCTACCTCTCAAATAGGGTTCAAATTGTATCAATGAATGGAAAATTCAGTGAAAAGGAGAAACTGTCTTATGGAGTTCCTCAGGGCACTGTGCTTGGACCTATTTTATTTATTTTGTACATGAATAGTATGTTTGAACTGAAGAGCAAGGGTGAGATTATAAGCTTCGCAGATGATACTATCGTAATATATGAGGCAGATACTTGGGAAAAGCTCAAAGAGAAAGCAACAGAAGATTTCGTCACATTAAAAAAGTGGTTTCAACTGAATATACTGACATTGAATCCCAAGAAAACTAGATACCTGACTTTTGCCTCAAACAGGATGGGACTGCCAAGATTTGGAGATCTGCAAATTGATGGAGAACTGCAGATTCAACAGACGCATTCGATTAAATACCTCGGGATTATTATTGACGAACATCTAAAGTGGGATGAGCATGTGTTCTACATCACTAAGAAGTTGAGAGGTATTTTGTGCAGATTCAGGTATATACGGCAGAGCATAACATCTATAAAGCATCTCCATATGCTATACGACGCACTAGTACAATCTCAACTGTCTTATGGTGTGATTGGATGGGGGGGCATTTTCGACTGCCATAAGAGGTGTTTAGATGTTGTGCAAAAACGTATTCTGAAAGTTATGTATGGAAAAAAAATGACATTTTCTAGTAAGCATATCTATGAAATGTCCAAAGTATTAGATATAAGACAATTATATGCACAAAAAATTATTATCAATATTCACCAACAAAAAATAAAGTTAAAACTGAAAGAGCATAGCTATTCCACAAGAGCAAAACGGAATAATTTCGAGAGACCGAGAGCAGAAAAAAGAATTGGACAAAGATACTTCACGTATATAGCGTCAAGACTGTACCCTCTCATACCTCAAACAATAAGGGAAATAAGAAACAAAAACAGATTCAAGATACAATTGAAAACATGGCTTGTAACAGAGGACCGCACCTTGATCCATAGGATAGTTAATTCTATCTGATGGTCAATATAAGAATAACATCGATCGTGAAAAATTGCTTACGAAAAACAAACAATGAAGAAAAAATGTTCCACCTATGAAGGAAAATTACTGCCGATATAGACCAATATTGCCGATGTAGACCGATGTTACCGATATAGACCAACATTGCCGATGTGGGTCGATGCCGAGTATACGAAGACAAAAACCACCGATCAAGACGAAGACACCGATTAAGAAGAAAAAACCAAGTTTGACATTCCCGTTATTCGTTGCTATTTCATTAGAGTTAAGAGGTTTATATGGAATTCACATAGATATCATTTTTGTTTGTTTGGCCGTTAGAATCAAATTTTTAATTTATCAGCTGTACACAGTTATCATCTTTGAATAACTCACAGTTTTTTTTCTCTGAGTTTATCGACCTTGTAATACATTACTGAATAAACTCTTTATTATTATTATTATTATTAGACATTAATTCAATTTTCACCGATCACCCCTAACGCCCTACATTTTGTATGTTTACAGATACCTGAAGCAAATCCATTCGTTGTCCACCCCGGACCCGTATAATATTGCATTCCCTTTCCACCACATGAATATCGATTTATTTCCTTCGTCCTAATTGCTTGATTATTTGTATAAGTAAAGGTATTCAGGTCAAGCTAATGGTTGCACATTCAAACGTGATGGATGCAGTTTGTTTGGTTCATATAAAATAATGCAACTGGTGAATTCAAGGCCTTGCCTCACTTTTCCTGAAATGTTCGAAATTTTTCTGTATCGAATTTCAATAAAGTATCATTCGAGCGATACTATTTAACTGTATCCTTCAACTGAATTTTGCGATGAATTATATTAATGAACCATTATTGATTTTTTATCCGCTCAAGGAAGTTAACTGTTTGAAATAGAAATTTACGTAACAAGTACGGAAAATAGTGTATTTTGGACGAATAGACAAAATTCTAGGACGAGCCGGAGTCCAAAAGGACTATTTTCGGGCGTGTTGCGTACAATATTTTTTCGGCAACCGTGTAGAATTCCGAATCAATGAGACGACACATTTCTTCATTATACATTTTGATTCTTATTTGACTTGAGCAGAACAGAATCGTCATCCCTTATTTCGTTGCTATTCTGATGATCATAACAATGACAACAACGAAGTGATTTTTTCCAGCCTAGTCCGGAAAAATGATACTTTCTCAGAGAAAAAGCGTCTGGGAAGTGGGTACATTCCGGACAGTTGCCGAAAAAAGTATTTTGAACAAATTTAATAGATATTTGCCAACCCATTTCTGAGCGCTCATCCTACTGAAACTCATCATTCTTCTCTAGTGGAACCAATTCCTATTTGTTTATTGTGTCTCATTCAATTTTTGGTTGGTTTGTGTTTGTTTTCTTTCATCATTTTCAGTTTTTATTTCCAATTTATTTGCTTTCAATTAATGTTTTTCTGTTAGTTGTAGTTCGTTTATTCAATCGACATTTCGTTGTAGTTGAATGCTGTCGAACCGAAAATAGAAACCTTTATCGTTTCTGAAAATGGCAGAAACAATCCTAATGATAATAAGGACTACCTGGTCCAATTTTCGATCCTTATCATCCAAAAAATATTTACATTTTCAGGATGACTATTCATGAGACTAAATTGGAGATGATCTATCCACACAGGGTGTTTCAAAGAAGGTGACCCCGTCTCTAGGACAGGTAGAAAACTAAAAAATGGCTCCTGTGCAATTTATGCACTTTATTACACATGATATATTCATGGAATATTGTGTTCGACATACAATTTACCCAATCATTGTCCTCCTTTCGAATTATTTTAATGACAGGGGCGTCGATAATGTTTTTTTGGGGGGAAAGGGTGAATAAAAACACAATGCTGCAAAATGGTGGATGCGGGAAATAGAACCCGAGATGGAATTTAAGCAGGTAAAATTTCTCTCTTGTAATGTTCAAGTTTGTTGCCTTTCGGAAATTTCGCGAATGATATTTGTAAAATCTTATGAACAACAAGATTTCATTTTACAATCGAGAAATTTTGCCGGCAAAATTTCAGCTCTAGTGGTATTTTATATGAGCAAACCTCATTTATTTTTCAGTTTTTTAGCCATTATAGAAATAGGGTCACCTCCTTTTGAAACACCCTGTAGATAGATCGGAGAAATTCTACAGAAAAGGACGTATTAACATAATTTCAATATTACCCTCCACACACGCCGTTATAAGCTAATAGAAAGCATGTTTTTCTTCTAAAAGTCGTGTATCAAAATAACAATTTTTTTATCTGGGTCATCTTTTTGTCGAAGTTTCAATTGAAATGAACACTTTCATAATAAAATCTTCTTTTCACAGCCTATAATACCTAGAATAAAAGGAACAATCGGAAAACAAACAACATGGTTGCTGGCAATGAAAGCAATCTCCAATCCATATGTCACTCAACCTCTTTCACTATTGTGAATTGAAGAAGGGGTGGTTCTAGGCGCCAGATCGATTCGTAACTTCTTCACCACAATAAAATTCGCTCCTCTGTCAACCTTAAATTGGCCTGTTTCAGCATTTTCCGAACTTGGCTGCAATCATAGATTGTTGAGGAATATAACTGTTAACTAAAACCCAACCGAAAGGTCAGTTCACAAGAGATCGTCGTATCGAGAAATAAAAAAAAATTTTCGCTTTCCACATCGAATGCTCCTTGCAGAGGAATAATTAAATTACGCCTGGAAAAGCAAGCCTCAGATCTGCTTTATTTCATACTATTGGGTATATAATTTCCCATGGGAAACCCTTGGTCTTGGCCGGTGTGAATCCCGATAGAGAAATAAAAATACTTCCACAGAATTGTGCAGTGCGAATCCAGGTCTACATTTTTCGTGTGGAGAAGTGTAAAACAAACATTCGAAAAACACATAAAAGTTCTCACCGAGCATTCGCTCGCTATTGACATTGCGCTATAGTGAAAAAGGTACGAGACTAAATTATTTTGCGCACTGAAGTCGTGGAGGTGAAATATTACAATTGAGTCTATAATGATTGAATTATGAACGGCAAGTATTAGTGTATGCATTTCGAACGTTTTTTTAAACTTTCATTCGTCTATTTCACACTCGTTTTCAGTGAAAATGTTTCCATGGTGACGTTCGTTTCAAAGCGATGAAACATGCAAGCCAGCAAACCAAAAAGAGGGATATTGAGCGAGAAAATTCGACATTTCGGGAATTCAAGACAGCTTAGGAAATTAATTACCAAAGAAAGAACAACTATCCAATAAATTTCACGAACCATTGTATATCCTCTTTTTTCACGGAATAAAGACTTACGCTGAAATTCCATGCATCCGTCATCCGATGAAACGACCGTACGATCGTCGTTGTGATTGGCAGAAATATTCAAAATTGAAAATTTCTACTAATCACAACGACGATCGGACGATCGTATCATCGGATGACGGATGCAAGGAAACCCAGCATTATTTTTCAGATTTTATATATTATGTGTGATTTGACCATTTCTTGCACGGAGGTAGTGATGTCCGGTCTTCTGTGAATTATTTATTATCTATGGACCAGACACCAGGTATTCCATTCATATGTTTGCCTGCAACGCGTACCGATTTGTTTATTTACATCTGTCGCCTTTTTGAATTTTGAATTTTAATAAACTGCAACCTTCGAATTTATGATTTTACTAGCTGGCCCGGCGAACTTTGTTTCGCCTAAATAATACCTATTACCTATACCATAGCCATATTTATCTTAAGAAGGCCGTGCCTATACTTACAGTAGATTTCACAACGCAATCACCAGTGATCGAAGATCAACGGCTTGGTTAGATTTCTGTCAAATCGAGTATTCTAGATCAAGCTCCGATCACCGGTGATATGCTTTGTGAAACCCCCGTTAAAGTTGTATAAACTTACCATTGCTATTTTTTCAAGCAGGAGATAAATTAGGCATAATAAAAGTTCTGTCAAATGTCATCTGTCAACTGTCATCTGTCAAACGTCATCTGTCAAATGTCATCTGTCAAACGTCATCTGTCAAATGTCATCTGTTAAACGTCATCTGTCAAACGTCATCTGTCAAACGTCATCTGTCAAACGTCATCTGTCAAACGTCATCTGTCAAATGTCATCTGTCCAACGTCATCTGTCAAACGTCATCTGTAAAATGTCATCTGTCAAACGTCATCTGTCAAATGTCATCTGTCAAACGTCATCTGTCAAATGTCATCTGTCATCTGTCAAATGTCATCTGTCATCTGTCAAATGTCATCTGTCAAATGTCATCTCTCAAACGTCATCTGTCAAATGTCATCTGTCAAATGTCATCTGTCAAACGTCATCTGTCAAATGTCATCTGTCAAACGTCATCTTTTCCATGGATATGAGCTGTCACACAAAACAGAAATACAAAGTAATATGTCAATTACTAATTATGGGCAATTTTGAATTCAGTTATTTCCGCAAATATATTTATTACCCAAACATAAATCAAAAACATTTCAAAAATATAGAGAAAAGATGAAAATGGACAATTCACGATTGATGCTGATCGTCACAATCCGATTTACTTTACATTCCGGTAAAAATTCACTGTTCCACCAACTTGATCTGATAATAGCCTTCCATGTTATTATAAGTTCTTACTTCTTGGTGTAGAGGTTCGGTATATAGGCAAAAAACTTCTTTAGTCTACTGATGATTTAATTTTGGGATATATTTGGACTTTTTTCGAACAATAATTAGATTTATAACGGTGAGTCACTATTGTAATCACGGTAAAAGATGTTTTTAAAATAAATTTCGTCATTTTTGTAGCCTGAAGCAGGAAACAGTTTGGTTTCCGAAACTGTTGCGTCATTAAATCATCAGTAGACTAAAGAAGTTTTTTGCCTATATACCGAACCTCTACACCAATTACCATTTTAAGGCAATCCATGATATAATTATAAGTTCTATGCAAATTACACAATAATTGTATACTCCATTCACTTTTATAAAGTATCGCGGTTGGCTATGATTTAGGTTTATCAAGTTTTTTCCCCTAGAACAGACGCAGGTTGGCACTCGTGAAAATTAAGCGACATTGCCAACTCTACTTTCTATTTACTCTTTTTCAACTTCATAAATGGAGTCAGTTCGTCTAAGGTTTAACTGTGGCGTAGGTTACTACATTTTCATACTGGAGTATTTCAAGTTGTGCAAAAATGTATTTAAATTCTTCTGAATTCATATTATATTTTCGCAAATTCATTAATTTCCCAAAGTAAAGGAACATTTCGATAAATACGTAATAAGTACGATTTTTTAGCAGAAACGGCAACGTTGCTCGTTCAACTGACAGAAGAATGACCCTAACCTAACATTTTCAAAACATACCCGGTGAAATGTGTCAAAATTTCATGGCAAACCGCGATACTTTATAAAAGTGAATGGAGTATATACATCGCCATTCATACTCTAGTCTACCATTTCTGAATTTCCTACCCTTCAAGAAAATGAAATCCACCGTTGCCAGACAACTTCATGGCTTATAACTTCACAACGTTCTATTTTATCTAAAATAGCGAGTCCATTTCTCTCGTTCTATTTTATTATTGCATTTCTATTGAATACCGTGAAACTTCGTTCTACCATAGAATATTCTTATACCGTTGTTAGGTATTCTGTGGTAAGACCTACTGCACTTTTAACTATTCTCTTGACATGCGATTCTGTGGAAGAAAAACTAACCTCCTTTGTCCAAATGTCAATATGGCATTTCGAAGTTTTGAACCAACCATAGATCGCCTTTTATTAATATAGACTAAAAAAGAAAAGGGCTATTTTTAGGGTTTTTCCAGCAATAATTCTAATTTTTCTCGCCGTAAAAACCATCCTTGAACTTCAACGAACATTTTAAAAAAAGATTTGGCCAAATTGGTCGAGGCGTTGTTGAGTTATGCGCTTACCAACACATTTTGCGATTCATTTTTATATTATAGATATTGAAGAATTGAAAGGACATTTACTGCTTCCGAGGTAATACAATGAATTTTGAGGTACTAATAATGGTTCTATTGTGTTGTTGAACCATGTGTGTTTTTATTATAGAGCTTGAAAAAGCAACAAATTAGTTGCGAAACGTCGCAAGATTTATTGAGCAAAATTTCAATTGAACTTTAACATCACGTACCAGGTTTTTCACTATGAATTGACCCCCCCTCTAACTCTGTTACAAAAACAGATAAGTACATAAAAATATGTCACACAAAAATTTTACGGAATCAAATAAATTTTTTGAAAATGATTACGTCAATTGGGATACAACATATTGAATGCAACTACATATTTTCAAATGGGCACCCTGTATATTCTTCCATATTCAAATTGGTTATTTTCTCCTGATTTCAAATATATATGCGTATATGGGTCTGTCTCTTTCATTTCTAGAGTTTCAAAGTTTTGAAATGACACTACGGAATAAAAAAATACATATGAGAAATCCTACAAAAATTCTTTATATTCGAACAAATTACTTGAAAGCGATATTTTTTCGATGAATACGTAACAGTATCCAATGAAAAATAAAAAAAATAAACTATGATAAGTATGGAATTAGTATGGGCCAGCAGATCTACATTTTAAGTAGTTATATCCTCATCGTAGAACTCGGGTGATTTTATTGTCGAAATGTCAAAGTTTGATCAATTTTCCTGAAGAAATGGGAAAATATGGGAAATATAAATACCAAGCTGTTTTGCATTGACTTTTCCTCTTTCGATCCGAATATTTGCATCACGGCCAGGATATCTGTGAAAAAAGTTTTATCGAGTTCAAAATGGCCCTTTTTGTCGGTTTTTTTTCGCCATTTTCGCGAATTTTTTAAAAATACTTCTACTTCGCCTAGAGAATCGACCCACGTATGAATCGATTATTTCTCTTTCCGACCGTATAAAATATTCCTCAACATATCGCAGCTTCGCTGCGATTTCAGAATTCTTCCGGACCCACTTTTCGACAGATTCCCTCAGGCCTGTCCACCGAGTTACCATTTTAGTATAGTATAGAATAAATAATGCCAACTAAAGAAATTGGTTCTCGAAATTTGATACTCTGTGGTACTCAGAATGGGAGAGATAGACTAAACATATGTTATATATTTGAAATAAGGGAAAAAAAGCCTTAACAAATATGGAAAAATATATAGGGTGTTCCATTTTGGAAAAGGGAGTTGCAATCAATATGTTGCCCACCTTGTATACAGGGTGTCCCACTAGTGCCGCAGCGGACGATACACGCGTAACGGACTGCGTTTTGCAAAATTTTTTGATGCAGACTTGATATACTACAAGAAGAGCACAACCTAAAAATATTTTCGAATATATAGGGTGGCCCACAAAAGAGGAATACAGGGTGACTTTGTTTTTTCAAATGGGACACCCTATACTCAATACTGTTTTTCAATTCTCTGAAACTTCCTGCATGCTTCTGTATACTTTTCACACATTTTTATTAGACACTTTTCGAAATATAAGCCATTTTGACAATAAAATGATACTTGTAGAGGTTATGTTATACAATTATATTTCCCGAACCCTTGCACATACCAATAACAGTTTTATATGGATTGAAAGACAAGACTTCAAAGTATTCTACTCAGCTATAATAAAGCATCTTCAGCATACAGAGTGTCCACAAAAAGGCTATCAACATGACGAATTTCAAATCGATTTTTAATCATTTTTTCAAATGCAATGCATAAAATTTTTTTTCATCATTGTAATCACCTTTTATTTTACTTCATTTTTTGTCAAATACATGATATGCATATCTCTAACGGAATAGGAGTTTTAAGAGTTTTTCCTCCAAATTCACATTTACTTTCGAATTCAAAAAGCAGATTTGGCTTTTCTGTGGTTATTGGGAACTGTCAAATTATTCTATTCAAAATGAACATCATTTCAGCTTCAATTCAAATCATCATAGTTTTTACGGATTGATGAATACTCACGCAATGATGTAAAAATTCAAAAAATACCATTGAGTTTGAATGTACAAGTTATGGATGCTTCAAAAAAACGAGTTTCATTCCTTCAGGATACAAAAAAGTGCCCGCTCTAATCCTAATACTTTCTTCGAAAAAATGATATTCATAAGTTTCTCAGGCACGCACGCAGATCTTCAAGCTCAAAGCTTGTTGGAAGTTTTTGGAAGATTCGACGTTCCAAGTAGAAACATAGAAAATTATCAAAAATGTATTTCGAAAAATGGGTACAGAAAGCAAGTTTCTGTCTTCATTAACTGATTTCATCACATTTTTGAGTAGATACATCAAAACCTTCCAGTTCCTCATTTCAATTCTGAGTGGAATTATTTGACAGTTCCCAATAACCACAGAAAAGCCAAATCTGCTATTTGAATTCGAAGGTATATGTGAATTTCAGGGAAACATTTCGAAAAAGCGCTTAAAAATCCTATTCCGTTAGAGATATGCATATCATGTATTCGACTAAAACTGAAGTGAAATGAAAGGTGATTACAATGATGAAAAAAAATTATATGCAATGCATTTGAAAAAATGAAGAAAAATCGATTTGAAATTCGTCATGTTGATAGTCTTTTTGTGGACACTCTGTATGCTGAAGATGCTTTAATATAGCTGGGTAGGGTACTTTGAAGTCTTGTCTTTCAATCCATATGAAACTGTTATTGGTATGTGCAAGGGTTCGTGAAATATAATTGTATAACATAGTCTCTACAAGTATCATTTTTTTGTCAAAATGGCAAATACTTCGAAAACTGTCGAATAAAAATATGTGCAAAGTATACGAAAGCATGCAGGAAGTTTCAGAGAACTGAAAAACCCTATTGAATATAGGGTGTCCCATTAGAAAAAACAAAGTCACTCTGTATTCCTCTTTTGTGGGCCACCCGGTATATTCGAAAATATTTTTAGGTTGTGCTCTTCTTGCAGTATATCAAGTCTGCGTCAAGAAATTTTGCCAATCTCAGACCGTTACGCGTATATCGTCCGCTGCGGCACTAGTGGGACACCCTGTATATTTACTTTTGTGAACATTAGTCGATTTCGTGAAACTTTTGTGAAAAACATTCTTTTGTACCTCTTTTAGTAACAAAGTTAAAGAGGGGGGTCAAATCATGGTGAAAAACCTGGTACAAAAAAATGTCTTTCACAAAAGTTTCACTAAATCGACTGATGTTTTTCGAAATGATTCCACAAAATGAAATATATACAGAGTGGGAAATATATTGATTGAAACCTCTTTTTTTCAAATGGAATACCCTGTATACATCTCTATACTTGGCAAGCTCTTTTTCCCCTTATTTCGAATAAATAACATGTGTTTGGTCTTTCTCTCTTATTCTGAATACCACAGAGTTTCAAATTTCAAGAACCAATATCTTTAGTTGATATTATTAATTCTATACTACCATAGTTTATTATTTCAATTGTGATGTATAAAAATACAATGGGCGCGACACCTCTTTTCCCTCACTCCAAATTATTGTTTGATTCACGAAAACAGTATGTAATTCTCTCTTTCAAAAGAATATATACAGTGGGCCATTGAAAACGAAACAGCGGCTCTGTAGGTCGGCAGAACCGAGTTATATAAAAACGCTCGGACACGTCAACCACATTTTCGAGGGGGACATCGTTCGCGATAAACTTCACCCGAAATACATTCCATCCCTCGGAGCTGTGACCGCCACCCCTAAATTTTTAAATGGCACCATATGGCAAGTGATACCTCATTTGAAAGGTAGTTTCCTTCTTAATATCAAACAACGAAAATAAATCAATTCTATCGATTCGTTTTCGAGATATAGGTACTTGAAGTTGGGAAATAACATTTTATTCACTCAATCAAAAAAAAAAAATATCTAACAATGCAACTGTTCAAAGATTATCATTGTCAATAAATCAAATGTTCAAACTGTCTACCACCCATTTCCATAAAATAGTACAAGTTCTGTTCAAAATGTGACCTCACATTTCGTAGCATTTCCAATGTAATTCGACGACATTCTTCAATAATTCTACGTCGTAAATCTTCTAGAGATTCTGGTTCGGTTGTATAGATTTTGTTTTTCAAGTGACTCCACAGGAAAAAGTCGAGTGGGGTTAAATCTGGAGATCTTTAAACAGTTGCAATGTTAGACCCTATTTTTATTGATTAAGTGAATAAAAAGTTATTTCCCAACTTCAAGTTCCTATATCTCGAAAACGAATCAATAGAATTAATTCATTTTTGTTGTTTGATATTAGGAAGGAAACTACCTTTCAAATGAGGTATCACTTGCCATATCGTGCCATTTAAAAATTTAGGGGTGGTGGTCACAGCTCCGAGGGATGAAGTGTATTTCGGGTGAATTTCATCGCGAACGATGCCGCCCTCGAAACTGTTGTTGACGTGTTCGAGCGTTTTTATATAATACTAGCTGGCCCGGCGAACTTTGTTTCGCCTAAATGATACCTATACCATAGCCATCTTTATCTTAAGAAGGCCGTGCCTATACTTACTGTGGATTTCACAAATCGTGATCACCAGTGATCGGAAATCAACGGCTTGGTTAGATTTCTGAACTGTCAAATAGAGTTGATTCTAGATCAAGCTCCGATCACCGGTGATATGCTTTGTGAAACCCCCGTTTAAGTTGTATAAACTTACCATTGCTATTTTTTCATGCAGGAGATAAATTAGGCATAATAAAAGTTCTGTCATCTGTCATCTGTCAAAAGTCATCTGTCATCTGTCAAATGTCATCTGTCATATGTAAAATGTCATCTGTCAAATGTCATCTGTCAAATGTCATCTGTCAAATGTCATCTGTCATATGTAAAATGTCATCTGTCAAATGTCATCTGTCAAACGTCATCTATCAAACGTTATCTGTCAAATGTCATCTGTCGAAAGTCATCTGTCAAATGTCGAATGTCATCTGTCATCTGTAAAATGTCATCTGTCAAATATCATCTGTCAGATGTCATCTGTCGAATGTCATCTGTCAACCTTCATCTGTCAACTGTCATCTTTTCCACGGATATGAGCTGTCACACAAAACAGAAATACAAAAATAATATGTCAATTACTAATTATGGGCAATTTTGAATTCAGTCATTTCCGCAAATATATTTATTACCCAAACATAAATCAGAAAGATTTCAGAAATATAGAGAAAAGATGAAAATGGACAACTCACGATTGATGCTGATCGTCACATTTACTTTACATTTCGGTGAAAATTCACTGTTCCACCAACTTGAGATCTTTACCCGCTTTGGATCTGATAATAGCACTCCATGTTATTATAAGTTCTATGCAAATTACACAATAATTGTATACATCGCCATTCATACTTTAGTCTATACCATTTCTGAATTTCATACCTTTCAAGAAAATGAAATGCACCGTTGCCAGACTACTTCATGGCTTATATCTTCACAACGTTCTATTTTATTATTGCATTTCTATTGAATTCAAATTCAAGATGGCGTCAGGCGATAGTTCGTCTGATGATGATTCTGAACAAAATGATGTTTTTAACGATGATATTAAAATTTGTAATTTCAATTGTTGTACTAAAAAACAGTGCAAAGTGACAGTTTGTGTGAATTGCTTTGGATTGTTTCATCGGAGCTGTGCAAGCGTTCAAAAACTGAAATCAGTCAGTGGTAACAAGGTTATGTGCTGCAAATCAAAGGAGAAGAGGGATATTTCGAGATCGGAAAGTAAAACACCAGAAAATGAAGCATTAAAAACAGAGAATATGCTACTGAGGAAGCTGATGGATGAAATGACAGACAAAAATTTGATATTGAAGGAAAACAATCGACTCCTTCAAGAAAAAATAGACTACATGGAAAATCAACAAAGATCATTAAAAAAAAATACAGATAAAAACGTAAACAAATCCTCTAAAAACATTCCTGCCACAGAACATCCAAATTCGGCTGGGAACTGGGGAGCATCGAATATGAGATCGAGTCAACCGTCAACCTCGGGTCAACTGTCGACTCCAATTGTGCCGCCACCGAATTATCCGACGTCAACTGCGTCATCATCATCGATAACATCGGGTGCAGTAAACATTGAGCACAGCGTTAAAATGAAGGATGTAAACAAACAATCTATAAATGCTTTAACTCGTGAAAATCACGATAATGATTTCAAAACTGTATCATACAGAAGAAGGAAAAATAGGAGAAATTTGGGAACAGCGGAAGTTAGTGAAGAAGAAAATAAAAATGGATTCTCAGGCGGAGAAAGAAAAGTTTGGTTGTACGTATACAGAGTCAAAAGGGTTGCAACCGAAGAACAGATATTGAATTATATCACATCGAAATCGGGATTTGAAAAAAGCAGTACTGCCGTGAAGGAGATCCCAAGCAGTCCAAACCACCTAAAAAGATTTCTTGTAACTGCCCCACTTGAAAAAAAAGACCTTATGTATAAACCTGAGTTCTGGCCCAAAAATGTAGGAGTTAAAAGATTTAACTTCGAAAAAAATAAAAAATTTCTTGAAGAAAATGCGGGCAATTTCTCATCGGATTCCTTTCGTGACGAAAAAAGCACAAATGTCAACTAACAATATATCAATTATACACCAAAATGTACAGTCAATTGGAAACTGTATTGACGAACTACAAGTATTTGTGAATGAACAAGACTGTAATTTTATTTGTCTCACTGAACATTGGAAAACCAAAACACAATTGCAGATGTTTCCATTGCAAGGTTATTACCAAGCTTCCAGCTTTTGCAGATCTGACGAAAACTCACATGGAGGATCAGTCATTTATGCAGGAGAGGGAATTGTGGGACATGAGAGGAAGGATTTGAAAGACCTTTCAGTAGAAAGAATTTTTGAATGTGCTGCAGGTGAGTTCACCTTGAATGGGGAAAAAATAATTATATTGTCACTTTATAGTCCACCAGGAAATGCTGATGTTCTTATTGAAAGGTTGGAGATGATCTTGGACATTCTCATGAATATCAAGAAGTGCAGGATAGTCATTGCAGGGGACTTCAACATAGATTTCTGTGGCTGTTCCAGAGAAAAACTAGAGCTTATATCCCTTGTTGGTTCTTATGGTCTTCTCCCTGCAATTTCAGACTACACTCGTATTACACCTACCTCGAGAACTGGAATTGATAACATCTTGACCAATGAGGAAAATTTCTTGTCAATGGTGATACACTCGATGATTTCTGATCACACAGCTCAAAGATTAGACATAAATTTAGGTCAGACAAACATGAATAACAAGTTTTCTTGCAGAAGATTCTTCACTAAACAAAGAACAGAACATTTCATAAATAACTTGAAAACAGTTTGCTGGTCAGAAATACATCACATAAATAATAATAACGTTAATGAGCAGTGGGAAGTCTTCATGAATATGTTCTTGAAATTATTTGAGGACTCATTTCCCAAGAAAAAAGTTCTTCTTTGCAAAAAGAAAGAAATAATACCTTATCACAATGACGATTTGAAAGAATGCAAAAATCGACTAGATATTCTGTTTGTTTGCCAAACATTGGATCCAAAATATAAAGATAAATATAAAGAAACCAAAAAAGAATATAATGATATACTTAAGAAGCTCAGAAGAAATAACTATCGATCACAAATCTTGAATTCAGATAACCTATCTAGAGCAATCTGGAATATAATAGGGAATATAAAAGGTGGGCCTGATAAGGAAAATGGTGGGTTTTCAATGGAAGGAAATGTAGAGGACATTGCTAACAACTATAATGAATACCTTTGTAATGTGATTGAGCATTGTGATGAAACACAATCCAATAAAACCATGGAGAATATACATACCACTGACAAATCCATATTTTTATTTCCAGTTCATGAAGAAGAAATTTTACAATTAGTAAAGAAATTCAAAAATAAAATGAGCAGTGGAGTAGATGAAGTCCCCACAAAAGTCATGAAGCAATGTATTGAAGCCATAATTGATCCATTAGTATATATAATCAACAACTCTATGAAATATGGTATTTTTCCAGAAAAATTGAAAATTGCTATGGTTAAACCCATTCATAAGAGGGGTGACCATTCAAAGTTTGAAAATTTTAGACCAATCAGTCTATTATCTTCTTTCTCGAAAATATTTGAATCAGTGGTTTGTAACAGGGTAATGAACTTCTTGGTGATGGACGAAAGACTTGCAAGCTGTCAGCATGCCTATCAAAGGGGCAAATCGACTCAGACTGCAATATTCCAATTTGTTCAGGATATATTGGAATCTCTTGAAAATGGTGAGCTTTCGCTGGGGCTCTTCCTTGATCTCTCAAAAGCCTTTGACAGTTTGGATCATAACTACCTACTTGAAAAACTACAAAGATATGGAATTAGGGGACCAGCATTTGGATGGTTTCGGTCATATCTGGCAGGAAGAAAGCAGTTAGTGGTGCTTAAAAATAATCATGTGGATGTGAAGTCAGAACTGAGAACAATTGAATTTGGCGTACCTCAGGGAAGCAGGGCAGGTCCTTTGCTATTTATATTGTACTTGAACGATCTTGTACAGGTTACAACAGTCAATTGCAAGATTACTAATTATGCCGATGATACAAACATCCTTGTTCGAGCTCAAGATTTTCCATCTGTAATTCTTGAGGCAAATGATGCACTCATTAGAACCAACTTGTGGTTTTCGGAAAACAGGCTCAAGTTGAATACAAATAAGACCAGTGCCATTTTGTTCAAGACTAAACAAGCACACTTGGACACACCAGGGGAAATTATGATTCCAGCTGGAATGCTGCCTGTTGCTCAGAATGTTAAATTTCTGGGATTATATATTGATAGCAACCTTTCCTTTGATGATCATGTCAACCACTTGAGCAAAAAACTGAATTCCGTGGTGTATTCCATGAGGATAATGGGCCAATATGTAGATTTTTCAACTTTAAAAATTGTATACCATGCTTATTTAGAATCTATAATCAGATATAGTATAATTTTTTACGGGGGAAGTAGAAATAGCGAAAGAATATTCATTATTCAGAAAAGAGCACTCAGGACAATGTTGAAATTAAAGTTTAGGGAAACTTGTCGCGGTAAATTCAAGTCAAATGGTTTATTAACTTTTACTGGGATATATGTACAGGAGATATTGTTATTTTTCTTTAGAAATAAACATTTCTTTGATCTCTTTAAATGCCAATCTAATTACAACACCAGATCTATTGATTATAATTTTCCAATACATAGATTGAGCTTGACAGAAAAGGGTCCATTTTATAATTGTATAAAAATGTTCAACATCTTACCAAAGGAGATAAAACTACTAGAAAATATAAAGGTTTTTAAAAGAAGTATTTTTAAACTGTTAGTTGATATTGAGCCATATACACTGAATGAATTTTTTGTTAAACTACATTGAAATTAGAATTTATTTGACGTTATTTTGTTTAATGTTGTATACATGTATATGACTTTCCTCAAAATAAAGATTCTATTATTATTATTATTATTATGAATACCGTGAAACTTCGTTCTACCATTGAGTTTAAATATATATTTAAACTCATTGAGTTTAAATATATATTTAAACTCAATGGTTCTACTACTATTAATCCCCATGGAATATTCTTTTACCTACTGCACTTTTAACTATTCACTTGACATGCGATTCTGTGGAAGGAAAACTAACCTCCTTTGTCCAAATGTCAAAATCTATATAAGTACTCTATGATTGCTCGATTGGTGGTAACACATAATTCTATGGGTGGTAAGAAAAAGGAAGGCTTTTTTTTCTTTTCTGTAGGATATTTTTGGGAATATTTTGTTATATAAACCTTGCCCTTACAATAATAAACACAACAAAAAAAGAATTTTCCAATTTGGTGCGATCGTTTGAACAATATGGCATTTCGAAGTTTTGAACCAACCATAGATCGCCTTTTATTAATATAGATAACTCGGTTCTGCCGACCTACAGAGCCGCTGTTTCGTTTTCAATGGCCCTCTCTGTATATATTGTCAACTAATGCAAGTGGTGTCATTGAGTTTTTCCGCTAGCTCTCCAAACTTTATGAGGGTGATTTTTTGTTTTGGTTTCCTAGTCATGATTTTGTTTCATGACCAGAGGAATTTCAACCGTCAATTATGATTTTTTCAACATTATCATAATCAGACTACACGAAAGCCGTCCGCCGAAACAACGGAGATCCGACCAAAGGACAAAGGAATGAATGACCCATTGTGAAAATTCTCCAACAGACGTTGAAATCTTAATTAACGAACAATGGGGAATACCAAGTCTGAATGAAGGGAATTTTTCAATTGAAGAAATCACCACGGAATATCTCATGCTCAGTCGACATTACAAGGAAAGCCGAACCGGAACAAACACCATTATTCAATCGCCTTTATTAGAGCCCGTCACCAGGATCATCTCGCAGATACATTCGAATTGAATAGTAGACAGCTGGATTATATATAATATACGGAACTGAACAGTTTTCATCGGAGCCTACCGTTCCATTCGATTCAAGCAATCGAAATGTTTTGTCTCTTGATTCATTGCAACATCGGCCGGAAAAACATTGATTTCAGCTTGCTTTTGCGCATAATAATTCGAGAAGAGGTTTCATGCATGTATCTACAGGGTGTTTCCCCGTCTGTAGAATAGGTAGAAAACTGAAAAATATTTGGGGTTCGCCCAGAAAAAATTCTCCTAACGCCATCCGTAATCATCATCAAGATAAAGGACGTTGGAGAAAAAAAACATATTTTTCTTTAACCATCAAAACATTTTGACATTTTTGTTCTATTTTCAGGTGCAAAAGCCATGAATTCCCTTACCGTAGAAAAATTTGCTCGTTGCTTAGCAACACTTTTAATCCTAGGATTAAAAACGCTACTCTTAATCCTAGGACTAAAAGTAATTGCATTTGAGCTCTCTAATTGAAATTTGAAGAAAAAATATTGTCTCTTACAAACTTAGTAAAACAAAGGGTAAAAAGTCAAGAGCTTCAGTTAAAATTTCATTTTTTCTTTCTTCACCAAGCTTTCGGAAATCTTCATTTAATTCTTCGGTGTACTACAAATAGTGACAACATAACAGAAAGCTTGCTTGCACATAATAAACTTACAACAATCGTGAAATAATCACGTGCAAAAACTCATACAGCAACAGACCAAATACAGGTTCTCGGCCTGGAAACAAAATAGCAGTCGAAAGTTCGATCCTGGCATACAATAATTACTGAATATTACAGCTTACGAGGTCAAAATAGCAAGTTTCTTTCATTGATCCAAGAAACCAACGAAAGCATCCAAACCATATATATCTAATAATTCCTATATGGGGAATGAGCCAATGAAAATTGAAGCTGGTCTTTGGTAACAATCCAGATCTACGCTTGTGCGGCAATATTGAGAATAAAAATATTTTTTTCAATCTATCTCTCTCTGACACATCGTATTATGTAGTGAAACGTATGTCATTCTTAACTTCATGTGAATAGTTTCGATCGTAACCTCACAATTTAATGTGAAACGTTTCAATCGCTTTATTCCGTTTTCTTCAAGTCCTTAATATCATTTTTAATTCATATTCTAGAATTGAACTGAAAGTATTTAAGTGACATATTTTCATTCTGGATATCTATTTTCTTGTTGTCTTTCAGAATATTCTATTTCATAAGAGTACAGTGTGGCCAGATTTCGATGAATTAGTACTACAACTCCTAAACTATAAGAGATAGAGAAAAAGTAATATCCATGTCATGATCTCTTTTTTCGATAAACCGAAATTGCTGAAAACCCGAAGTTGCTACGGCGTCTAGTTTCCGAGCTACAGGGCGATTCTGGTATTTGGCCAATTATTATAATTGACTATAACTTCCGTATTACAGAATCTACGCTCTCGAAATTAACACATCTTCAGGGCACTTTTTTTACTGCTTTCCAGCGGTGCTATTGAATTCCCAGGAAACACAGACTTCTCCGCGAGCTCTCTGAGAGGTTACAATGCGACTTTTATGCGAGCTCCTACCGCGAGATTCCAGAGATCTCTATGTGAGGTTCCTAAGCGAAGTTCGCAGTGATGTACCCATGCGATATCTTGGAGACCTCGATATGCGATATCTTTGAGAGCTCTTCCATGCGATATCTCTGAGAGGTTACAATGCGACTTTCATGCGAGATCCTACCGCGAGGTCCCAGAGATCTCTATGTGAGGTTCCTAAGCGAAGTTCCCACTGATGTGCCCATGCGATATCTTGGAGACCTCGCCATGTGATATCTTTGTCTCAGCATGATTACGCAGGCCGACAAAGGGATCTCCAGCCGAAAAGTCCGAAAACGTCTCCATAAGATTTATTTACTCGCTTGTTTTGATGTGCCGCCCATCTGTACGATAGTTGCATATGTCTTCAATTTTTTACGCGACAAGAGGGAAATATAGAGCTCAACTGAATCGGGAAATTGAACCCAATTGATAATAGTATTAAGGTTCATACTCGCGGATCATGGACATCGTCCATTTCGGTTGGTGTATTCTGGATTACGGAAAATAACGTTGTCTATTCGTTTTCTCAATTCCCGCTTCCCTTATTTTCAGACGATATCTTGTACTTGTAGCTATGTGTAGGATGCTCTCATTGTTCTGATTTACTGTTGAGCTAAGAGACGTTTTGTGCATAATTATAGTTAAGTGTACCTGTGCTGTACAAGGTTCGCTTTTGTTTACAATTTCGAAGAGGATATTTGTACTCGAAGGTAAGTGTTATTTTTATTAAATTCTTGAGTTTCAACCTACCACTCACCAGTTAGGATATATACCGTTATCATTTCTGCCGCTTTAGGTCTTTCTGAGTAATTCAACCACTGGCAATAACGGAAGTGATTAATTTACATTTATCTACTTTCTACTAACAACAGATCTTCTGATATCACTCAAAAAGTCATTCATTCTCAATAGTAATTGCTTGAATAAATATTATGAAAGAAACTTTGCAAGTCTGCAGAGGTGCAGAGGATGATAATTATGTTGTTTGCTGAAATATCACCGAGAATATAATTTTTCGAATTGGTGATTAATGTTTCAAATGAATATCTTTTGCCATAATAATGTTTGGAATGATACCTTATTATGTTTCTAGCTGATATTATACATATAAATGGGCATATAAAATTTTTGTTGTTGAAAATCTATTCTATTCAATTTGTGCTCCAGAAGAACTTGTTATAGTTTTCATTCGCGTTGATGAATGTATAAACAACTGATCTTACAAAAGTGCATTACTATATACATGTCAGTTTCATTCTTCCAGATGTAATGAAGCAGACATGGAAAACAACTGAGAAGGAATTCGAGGTTTTTTCACAAAATTGGCTTCGCCATTGTAGCCAATGAAAGAAGAGGAAAGAAGAAAGAAACCGGATGATTTGAAATATTTTTTTATTTTTCTGTTCGTTATCAATAAAATAATAAAGATTATACGAGTTATTCGATTGTTTAAGTATACCTTCTGTTGCTGCCGAAAATAATAAATAACTTTCAACACTGTTTGTTGTGTAGGTCAACTCAATAATATTAGCTTATATACAGATTTTTATCATATAAATAAAAGTCATACGCTAATATACAGATTTTTATTAGATAAATAAAACTTACTCCATTTGTTAATCAAACAAATCTAGTATGATACACTGAAAGTACCATATGATCGATCATTTCCTGTAGAAAGGTACACCTGTTCTATTTATACACCTTTCTACAGGAAATGGTCGATCATGGTACTTTCAGTGTATCATACTTAATTTGTATAATTAACAAATGGAGTAAGTTTTATTTATATGATAAAAATCTGTATATTAGCGACCTGTTTAGGAACTTCTTATACTTCTCGCAATGTGACCTATTTGAGAATATCTTAAAGATCTCGCAATGTGACCTATTTGAGAATATCTTATACATCTCGCAATGCGACATGTATAGGAACATCTTATACATGTCGCAATGTGACCTATTTGAGAATACCTTATATATCTCGCAATGCGAGCTCGCATAGATCTCACTAAAGGAGGCTAATGCGAAGTTCTCAAAGTCCTCGCCGCGGGAGGTGTATGCGAACTCCTAGTGTGACTTGTTTGAGAATATCTACTTAGGACATCGCCAAGAGCTCTCTGGGAGATCTCTTGTGGCGGACATTTGGAGCAGATATAGAGCTCTCCGCGACCTCTCAAAGATGTCACAAAAGGCGTCACAACTTCCTAAAAAGAAGTCGCAGAGATGTCTATGGGATATCTTTGTGTTGCCTGGGTTTTTTGTATCTGCTCAAATTTCGGAGCTATAACAAAATTTTTTTTTTTCAAATGGAAACCATAATGGGCAGTGATATTTCCGAATAGATCTTTCTTCAACGATTTCAAAAATATATATCATGTTATACTTCCGAGTTCACTATATATCGAAAATTTCGAAAAAACACTTGTCGTTCAACAAAATCCAAGCAGGCTTTGATTCACTTCCTTGAAAACTGGGATGGTCATAGAATTTCATGTCTTATTTATTTTCACTTGTCAAATTCAATTCAGTTTCATCATTGTATCGTCTGGCGCTTCTAAAGTTCTTATTTATATCACATCATGCAATTTATATATTTCCTCCAATGATTCGCTCCAATGGACAACGATTTGAACATTTGTTGTGAATATACTTATTTTCATATAAATCTATATTTTTTCTTGAAGGAGATTTTTTTTGCGCCTCATGAAAACATTAATTATTGCTATCAATGGGTTACATAAGTATTCAAATGCTTTTCATTTTTCAATTTAGCAGAGAAATCATACTAGAATCAACAAGTTTCGCGAAGCCCCTCTATTGGTCTGAGTAATAATAAAGCTAATATTTCCTGAATCAATTTGGAAGCTTACAATAAATGTGAGATATCGAATTCTATGACCTTATAAAAATTTTAGAAGCGCCAGACGATACAACAATGATGAAACTGAATTGAATTTGACAAGTGAAAATAAATAATACATGAAACTCTATGACCGTCCCAGTTTTGAAGGAAGTGAATCAAAGCCTGCTTGGATTTTGTTAAACGAAAAGTGTTTTTTCGAAATTTTCGATATATAGTGAACTCGGAAGTATAACATGATATATATTTTTGAAATCGTTGAAGAAAGGTCTATTCGGAAATATCACTGCCCATTATGGTTTCCATTTGAAAAAAAAAATTTTTGTTATAGCTCCGAAATTTGAGCAGATACAAAAAATCCAATAGCACCGCTGGAAAGCAGTAAAAAAAGTGCCCTGAAGATGTGTTAATTTCGAGAGCGTAGATTCTGTAACACGGAAGATATAGTCAATTACAATAATTAATTGGCCAAATACCAGAATCGACCTGTAGCTCGGAAACTAGACGCCGTAGCAACTTCGGGTTTTCAGCAATTTCGGTTTCTCGAAAATCATCGAAATCTGGCCACCCTGTACAATCTTCTATATGCTCCTTCATTCCTGTTTTTGAGTATCTCCTTGTTTGCCCTAGGTGAGTCCCGTCGCAATCAACACATTTACCTATGCCATATGCCATATGCCATATGCCATATTTCACTTCTGATTTATTACAATCCAGTGTTCTATCCTTGGTTTTCGAAAAGAATAATCTATTCAGCGTGCAAACGTTGCGTTTTACAATTTTCAATATATTCTGCTCGCCTGAATACTTATTCTTTTTCAAAGCGGTTATGATGGGTGTAGTTGAGTTGGGAAACATTGGCAGGGAATAGAATGATAAATTCTATTCCCTGGCAATGACGAGCAATCGATCGGAATTACATCGGGTTACCATTTGACAAAATTGAGATTTCATAGTTTTATTGAGGCTCACTTTGAAGCCCTGTTTCAGGCACCCTGTTCAATATTTCCTCGTAATTTATACAAGAAGCCTTATCTGCCTATTTTCTTCTGTTCCACTGTTGCTCAAACAATTTCTCAAACACCCTGTATAAACACTAATTTGTAATACTAATACTCTGTCTGTCAATAAATTTGACATTCAGGCTATAACTCAACAATCGCTCGAAATGGTTGCGAATATCACATCAAATCAGTGCAGAATTGAAAGAAAAATTCAAATATGTATAAACATACAGGTTGTTACAATTGATATAACGAAGTTCAGATCGTTTCAGGTAGAACCGGGAGTAAGTTGTTTCCGCTTGAATATTTTACAATGTAAGTTCATGTTCTCTTGAACGAAAATACAGAATCATAAATATATATCATCATTCCCTCCTCGAATACGTCTAATGAAACACTGAAAAAATCACCCTGTATATGTTCCATAACACGGAATATGTCATTTTCCGTACATTTCACAGTTATACGCAATAACAATGAAAAACCAGTGAACGCAACAAGTACAAGCGAACAGGAATATGAATGAAAGTCAGCCTAAAACACATTCAATGACTTGATATATAAAATCTGATTACAATGTAAATCCATGAATATGGACAATGAAACTCAAGTCGCAGTTCAAGTGACTTCAAAGATGAAATCAATAAACTCGTCAACCCAATAAAAATCTAATTTTCCAGAAGAAATTCCTTCAGAAAACTACTGAAAATTGGCAGCCTGCTCGACAATTTGTTAATCAAATCAGTATTCTAGATTGTAAATCGGGTCCTAGTTCCGGAATTATCCGCAATATTTCGCGGTCGTGGCGCTATTGCGGCAATGGAAAATAGCGCGACCACTTTCGGGAAAAAATGAGAATTTGGATACCTTCACAGATTTTCGATCGACAAGAAAGTCTAAAATAAAATTTAATCAGTGCCCACACCAGGTATTCTATGCATCTATATCACCCATAGTTATGTGGTGATCTCCCATGAAATGAGTGAACTCATCTGTGCTCACACAAGCGATAGGAAAAATCAGTGACTAATAGCTTGGTATTCATATTTTCCATAATTTTCCCATCTCTTCAGAAAATAAATTTTGACATTTTGCCTATATGTATAATCACATGATTTGCAGATATCTACCGATAAGGATAACAACTCAATAGGTAGATCTAGGTGCTATACTAGTATCTATTACTATTTTCGTTGATGTTCAAGAAAAATTTTAATTAACATTTTCTCTAATTTCCATCTGTCAGACAGTCTTCGATAGTGAAGTGTTGCTGATATTTTCCCATCGATTTTTCGAAAATATAACTATACTGAACAACTGAACTGACGTTTACGACGTTACGCATTGTCAATGGATAATTCCGTACATCACAAACGGATCTTATATTCAATTTACAGAGACCTGAGTTCGATTGCCAAACTTCATTGAACTTCCCCGAGAAAGAAATGGATGATGGAAGACCTTGAAATGATTCGGTTCGGCTACGAAAGCGACGAACACAGGCACAAATAGAATAATTTTCTGACGAATGGCTCTATTTTTTTCCGGTTGAAGGCAAATAACAAGTTTGAGGCAAATAACCAGTCGGAACCTTCAGCCTTCGTTGTAAAGAATCAGAAAAGAAAGGAAAAAAAGGTATACACGGTGATTCCGGAGGAGACCGTCAAATTTTAGGAGAAGTTTTTACTAGTCAAGGCCTTTATTGAGAGTCTACAGGGGGCTTGATCAATATTGATGAAATTTTCAGTGAAGAACAATAGGATTTTGAAAAATACAGGGTGGGAATAATGATAAGTTCAGATTAAATTTGCAGGTTTAAAAAACACCCTATGCATTCCGTTTTCAAAAATTCGCTACTTGCTTCAGATTCTACTATAAGTTAACATTACTAGAACGTATTTATTTATCTTGGTACACGTTCAGCTTTCCTAGAAAAAATTTTTAAAGATGAACAATATCGTTATTTTGCTCCAAGGCAGCGACGATATTCTGAACTGGATAGTAAAGCTGTATCGTCCAATGATACAAAGCTCTTCCTATGTCCTAAAGTAACTTGATTCAAATTGAGATGTAAGTTTCATGGGAAATTCCCAAAACTATTTTTGATACAATCGGTAGGGCTTTGTTTCATTGGACAATAGGACAATACAGCTTTACTATCCTCACTGTCTTTGAGCGAAATAACGATTGAGATCATCTTTAAGAATTTTGTTCAGGAAAACTCGACGTGTCCAAAAAAAAATAAAAACGACCCAGTGATGTAAAAAGATGGTAGAATCTGAAGCGAGTAGCGAATTTTTGAAAACGGATTGCACAGGTTGTTTTTTCAACCTGCAAATTCAATCTGAGCTCATGATAATTCCCACCCTCTATTTTCGAAGAAGTGTTGAAATTATTGAAAGTAGACAATCATATTGTTCCACACTGAAAATTTCATCGATATTGATCAAATTTACAGGTTAGTGCAATGGAACAGAATGCATCTGATGTATATTTTTCTGTTGATAATATACTTCCGGTTTAAACGGAAATTCCATCAACTTCTTTAATTGAAATGAGACACCCTATGTATTTTTACAGATTCTAAAAGAGCCTTGTTATTTTGAATCCATACATACTGAGTTTAGTGAAAAAAATTGTAAAAACGATGGATTGAGACAAAGAATTATTGATGAATGTAATCTAATACGTGGAGAAGTCTTGGAAAGATGAACTCAAGAATTTGTAGGATTGCATATTTTCAGCAAGTGAACGGTGAGCATTTTGAACATTTGAAGTAATTCTGTTTCTCATTATTCTAACATGAAATGCACACCTATTGTACAACTAACAGTTTTCACGATTTTTTTACACTAAACTCAGTATGTATGAATTTAAAATAACGAGCTCTTTCAAAATCAGTAAAATATATAGGTTGTCGTAATTAAATTAAATAAGTTGATGGCATTTCCGGTTAAACCGGAAGTCCGGAAGTATATCAAACAATAGCATTTTGTTCCATTGGACTTAGCTGCAAATTTTCATGAATATGTATCGTTCTTTTCGTTTAGAAGATATTTACATACTTGGTTTCATACTTTATCCCAACCCTGTATAAAATTATCGTGTCACGATGTGCGTCATGAAACTCCTTCTAAACGGCACGACCGATTTTCGTGAAATTTTGTGTGCATATCGGGTAGGACTGGGAATCAGCCAACATCTATCTTTCATCCCCCTAAATGTGGTCCACCACTAGTTTTTTTATTTAATTTTTTCGAACAGAATTTTTTTTCAATTTTTTTTATGATACAACATACAAAAATACAACCGTAAAGTAATCAAACGTTTTCCCATCATAGTGATTTCAGTACTTACTGGGACCGTGATTTCCAAATGAAAATTGGACAAACATTCTGACAACATTATTAACTTTCAATTCGATCACAGAATATTAATACATTCGGTGATATTTTGAATCCAGGGAAGCATTCAGATTGTTCTCGAGATTTATGATTTTCTCGTCGAATTTAATGGACTGAAATTAGGAATAACTTAAGAACGACGCGTTATATTGAAAAAAATAAAAATACTTTTATTTCCTCAATCGATAGGTTCTTTCGAAAATATGAACCGTTTATCTTTTTCAAGTGGTTTCATATTATTTTTGCGTGGATTTATGAGTCGGCTACGTTGTAACTTTTACACCGGGAGGAACATTGAAGGAGTTCTGATTTGGATATATGCATCATAGAGGGAGTGAATAATTCACCTAAATTCAGTTCATTTGAAATAACAGTTTTGAAGATATGAACAGAAAAGTATTTTGTTCGTGGGTTTTCGACACCCCGTAACTTCCAAACGAAACCGAATTTTGGCAAATGGTGTGAAAAAAACGGGTTTTGTTCGATGAGAAGAATCTACAGTTGGAATAAATGTTCAAGTCAAAGACTCACCCTGCATATCATTGCACCGTCCGGGGAGCATTTTTCCGTTCCCTATACAGTCAGCGCGACAGGTCGCTCTCACCGTATAGGAAACGGAATGCATAATGGAACACTCCGTTTCCTGGCAGATATGCGCGATGTGCTCACTGCCGTGTTAGTCTTCTGGGTGCCGATGGGACAAATTGCAAATTATTAATAAAGTTTTCTTACCTTCTGTATAGCTTTATCAGGTAGAGTCTACCACATTTTTTGTCTGTGAACATTTTTGTAGTCGCAGTTTTTTTTCAGCAAACCTCTCGTAAGTCGACCATATTTTCATTTTTCTTGAATCAAACATACTCTTTTTTGTAAAATGCAATCATAATGTGGCGACTTAAATCCACCGGCGTGCAGAAGTCTGCTAACCGCGCTTCACACACCGCCCGCGCTTGAGCACGTGCTCGGCAGGGGGCACCTCTCCCTAGGCGGGCAGATTACTGCGGTACCATATTCTTTATAGACCGACCACGTCTACTACCCAGTACCCTCGCTCGCCTCGAGCAGGGCAGCTGTAACATCTACGTCATTGGCAGGCCTCGCTTACATTAGCCAATCTGATGAGTCCATCGTAAGCGAGGCTGGGACGAAACGTAGCCCCATCCGATTCACAATTGGTAGCAACACGCTATAAATTGGTGACCCCGACGTGATCGGGTATGGGGATTTAACAGATCAACTTTCGTCCCCACATACGATGTCTGGATCAACCTTCGAGGCAACTTCTCAGGTCTCCAGGCATCGTCCACTGTATCGTGTCGTGACCAGTTGTCCTGTTCACTGGGGGAGAGTCATGTGGCGACTTAAATCCACCGGCGTGCAGAAGTCTGCTAACCGCGCTTCACACGCCGCCCGCGCTTGAGCACGTGCTCGGCAGGGGGCACCTCTCCCTAGGCGGGCAGATTACTGCGGTACCATATTCTTTATAGATCGACCACGTCTACTACCCAGTACCCTCGCTCGCCTCGAGCAGGGCAGCTGTAACATCTACGTCATTGGCAGGCCTCGCTTACATTAGCCAATCTGATGAGTCCATCGTAAGCGAGGCTGGGACGAAACGTGGCCCCATCCCGATTCACAATTGGTAGCAACACGCTATAATAAGAACAATCTTGGAGAAATGAGAAAAGATGATTGTCTACCAACATAAACATGACTGTTAATCGCATTTTTTCAAAGTATTAATACCCTCCAGAATTTTTCAGAATCGGTTGATAACCATATGAAGTATGAAAATGCAATTGGGCGAAAAAAAAATGTGGCGATTTCCTTGTCCGACAAATGAAAAACGAAGATTTTTTGGGATAAAAAATTATAAATAATGTCTTTTTTTTCTTATTCTCTCCCCAACTCAAAAATACGTTCATTCAAAAATTAAAGAATTCACTGCTCTAATTTGGTTATGAATAGACTATATGAATTCATCGGATATAACTTTGCTCATGTTACAAATAAACATTTGATTTTTTGAGGACCACTCAAGAAGGATGTGCTGAATACTATCATCCAGCTTTCCGACGAATAAAGTTCGGCAATTTTAGTTGTTGCCGATATAATATTCTCAGTAATGATGGAGTTTTTTTTGTGCAAACATTTAAAAAATATCCGTGTCTTTAAAACGAGAAAGGAGGAAGTGACATCCTCAAACTGTGCAAAATATTCTTGGCATCAAGAGAACATCATAATCACAAATATGAAGATGTCATTCTACCTGACGATTGATGTGATACTTTTACTGGATACCATTCGTCTTGTTACAATGAATTCAATGTGAGGAAGAAGTATTTTCATTGTTTTTTTATTCGATTTGAATGAAAATTTCAGTAAACAATTTGAATTATACACTTTCAATCAAAATCAATAGTTCCATATCAATAATAATCGAAAAAGTTTCTGAAACCAAACCATTATATTCAACTAGACTAAGGATTTGCCGCATTTTATATGGTGGACAGTTGTTTTCTCTATAGAACGAATTTCTCTTAAATATAAATTCATTCTTGTCCGATAAATATGAATGAATTTAAAAACTCAAAAAATCGTCGATTTTCATCTGTCTGTTCTTTCATTTGTCGGACGATTGCATTTTCATATTTCGTATGGTTATGTAAACCGATTCTGAAAAAATCAGGAGTGTATTGATAATCAAAAAAATGTGATTTTCAGTCATGTTTATATTCGTAGACAATCATGTTTTCTCATCTTTCCCAGATTGTTTTTATGATTGCATTTTACAAAAAAAGAGTACGTATGATTAAAAAAAACGAAAATATGGAAAAAAATCCGCGGCTACAAAAATGTTCACAGAGAAAAAATGTGGTAGACCCTACCTAATTAAGCCATACAGAAAGTATGAAAACTTTATTAATGATTTGCAATTTGTCCGATCGGCACCCAGAAGACTAACAGGACAGTGAGCACATCGCGCATATCTGCTAGGAAACGGAGTGTTCCATTGTGCATTCCGTTTCCTATACGGTGAGAGCGACCTGTCGCGCTGACTGTATAGGGAACGGAAAAATGCGTCCGGGGAGCTATGCGCAAAGTGAAGAAAGCAAACCTGGCAGCGCCCCCAATCTTCATTCGATTCGACCATGTTCTAAAAAATATTTCAAACTTGGTCGAAATTAGCACAAATCCCACGAGGTCCTGATAACACGATGATATTTCTGTAGCCCCCTTCACCATCTTCCGAATCAAGATGTTTCGATTGGCGCAAATCAGTACGTTGTCGAACATAATAAACTATACCTTGACGATGACTTCCATCAGCCACCATAGTCCGATTTCTCGGATCTTCACAAGAAATTCTGATATCCCGCAAAAATTGTTGTCAAAGTTCTAAACATCGATATGTATTTCAATTTTGCTTCCGAGGCATCATCAGATAGTTCAGATCTACAATTTTTTGTCACGATTTTTAGTTAGGAGTTGATACGCCAGGCTTTCAATCTTACAATCGGCATTCCGAACTGAGAAATCTATTCGTTGCATTTCGTTGAAATGGCATTCGCAGAAACGTATGTGAAATTTCATCGTTAATCCTAACAAGGACCGAAAATAACTAGGTATTTCGTAACCAAATATATCGTTATTTTAAGCAACTAAGTGTTTTGGCGAATCTCTGCAAAGATCAGCAGCGCCAGTATAGAAACCTTCGTGCTAGGAATGTAAATCGGAGTCGAGCCTGTTTTCTAGAATAATTAGAGAATAAATTATGCATTGCTGGCCCGGTTAGGAACGCCATGCTCCTAAAATGGTCGCTTTGTTTGAAACCCGAAACTGAGCAGAATTCGTTCTACAGTTCCCTTTCCGGAGGAGGAAAAGAGAAATGTAATTACATATCGAATTCAATCTTTCCACTCCTTCGCAATATTCTCGAATAACAATTTAAATTCGCTAAAAATGTGAAACCTGCTTTCATTGATCGACATCAGAAATGTTGGATGCTGAGAGTAAATATTGATATTGATTAACCTAGAAAATTTTACTTGGCTGGAAATGCTGTGCATACACGTAAAAACGTACGTATCTGGAATGAATGCATTTTAAGTTTTCACATCTTTCAACAACCTTTTTGGGTTATTCAATTGAGAATATTTTCCTTGCGAAAAATTTCAGTTATTATCTTAGGACATAGTCGCTTCCAGTCTCATGAAAAACTACCACCCCATTGACGCCTTTGGGCGCCCAAGACGATACCAAATATCGACTCGTGATTTTTATACGAAAGAGTTAATTCAAACGTAGTTGGAAGAAGACAAAATTACGGAATAATAATGCAAATTGCATCAATTTTGTTGTTGACTTTTTTTTATTATATCTACAGATTGAATCTTCGACTCGTACATTATAGATTAACTGTAGATTCTTGAGACCAACAGAAACCTTTTTTAATCTCGGAATTCGTCTCTGTATAGAAGATATACAGGGTGGCCCACCCCAGACGCGGTTTTCATTTTGAGGCAGTATATGGATACATTTTGAAAAATTTTTTTTCGTGAGATGTAAAGGGCAATCAGATGCACAATTTGAAATTGTTTTTACATATACAGGGTGTTCGATAACAAAGATATGGACCATAGTTACACTTTTTTGAATAGAATACCCTATATATGAATTCAAAAATTGAATGGCAAGCTCAAATAATGATGAGTTTATAAAGACCATTTTATGCCTTAGAAGAACCATTGTAGAGAAAATGGCGAAAAATCGAAAAAAAGGAGTATTTTAAATTTGCAATTAATGAATAAACCCTTCAAGCCAACGAGACAGACAATGTTTTTTCGTGTAGACATATTGGCTACCCTTAGGCAGAAGAAAAAAATTTAACTCTGGAATATACTGAGTGATCATAATTAATGTTCAAACATTAACCACAAATAATGGTCAAAAACTTTCTTATTTCAAATGGCACACCCAGTATTTCTGTACCTTGTTGAGCGTAAAAATTAATATCGAAACTATCTTCATCAGGTTTCCCTATACGTAAACCTAATAGTTTTCAAGTAATTTTCGATTTTTAATTCAACTAGTTAACCCACTATTATGATAAGCGATATTCATAGAAACTTGGAAATATTTCTGGGGAAATGCTCACAATATTATTTGAAATCTGAAAAAATCATATGAAGATCTCAATAGTGGTGTTGCGGTCACGCAAGATTTATTATTTCTTAATAAATTATTATCTTATGTTTTTCTGAATATCAATTCTTTTTTCGATTATTTTCAAATTAATTTCGCCTAGAAGGTATTAGGTGTCATTCAATCTTGTCGGGTACGTGCCCTCAAATTTTTCATTATTCCGATCGTTTTGATTTGAAGTTAAGATTCATTTAAAAAAATATTTGCTCAGGCGATGAACTTGTGCTCCAGTCCAACATTTTCCCGAGCATTTTCCCTATTCTTCACATTTTCAATATTTTGAAGACTTTTCGAGTTTTTCAAAAGAGATATGTCATAGTGAACCTCTGCTCAGAGAGTGAGTTGAGTACCGAGTGGAACGAGTTTCACCAGCATAAGGACATTCAGTAGTAAGGTAGTATTTGAAGGTACTTTGTGAACTTTTTTGAATCTTTAAGTCTACTAATACTCAATCCAACAATTGGAGTAAACAAGTATGAAGAATCAAAGGTTCATCGCCTGAGCAAATATTTTTTAAATGAATCGTTTGTAACATGATTCTTTGAACGTATGGCTCAACTTCAAATCAAAACGATCGGAATAAAGAAAAATTTAAGGGCATGTACCGGAAAAGATTGAATTATAATGACACCTTATACCTTCTAGGCGAAATTAATTTGAAAATAATCGAAAAAAGAATTGATATTCAGAAAAACAGTAGATGATCATTTATAAAGGAATAATAAATCCTGCGTGACCGCAACACCATTATTGAGATCTTCATAAGAGTTTTTCAGATTTCAAATAATATTGTGAGCATTTCCCCAGAAATATTTCCAAGTATTTCTATGAATATCGCTAATCATAATAGTAGGTTAACTAGTTGAATTGAAAATCGAAAATTACTTGAAAACTATTAGGTTTAGGTATGGGGAAACCTGATGAAGATAGTTTCGATATTAATTTTTACGTTCAACAAGGTACAGAAATACTGGGTGTGCCATTTGAAATAAGAAAGTTTTTGACCATTATTTGTGGTTAATGTTTGAACATTAATTAAGATCACTCAGTATATTCCAGAGTTAAATATTTTTCTTCTGCATAAGGGTAGCCAATATGTCTACACGAAAAAACATTGTCTGTCTCGTTGGCTTGAAGGGTTTATTCATTAATTGCAAATTGAAAATACTCTTTTTTTTCGATTTTTCGCCATTTTCTCTACAATGGTTCTTCTAAGGCATAAAATGGTCCTTATAAACTCATCATTATTTGAGCTTGCCATTCAATTTTTGAATTCATATATAGGGTATTCCATTTGAAAAAGTGTAACTATGGTCCATATCTTTGTTATCGAATACCCTGTATATGTAAAAACAATTTCAAATTGTGCATCTGATTGCCCTTCACATATCACGAAAAAAAAATTTTCAAAATGTCTCCATTCACTGCCTCAATATGAGAACCGCGTCTGGGGTGGGCCGCCCTGTATAATGACAAAAAACCTCAAAGTTCATATTTCGCAATTGAAATTGAGTTAAAACATTTGGGAAGTACCTACTCAAGTACTAACTAACCTTTTTTGAATGAGAATGTTACAAACACGATATTTCCTAACAAAAATACATAGTTTGGTCTGATTATTTCTGTAATCGAAAAGCCATATTTCTCCCATCAAAATAAGTTCCTCCTTCGATTTTCCTAAAGATTAGTTGGTAAACACTAATGATGGTCACCAATATGGAACAAGGAATGTTTCAACATTATTTGTACCTTCACACAGAACATCCAAGTATGAGTCTTCCTCATATTTTCAGGGTATAAGGTTGTACAATCAACTTCCTGTTGCAATGAGACAACTTGGATTTTCTGTGTTCAAGACTAGATTGAAATGTATTTTACTAGGTAAAGCCTATTATGGTATAGGGGAATATTTGGATGATGTTGATTTTGTTTAAATTTGATTTTGTTTGATGTTGTAATAATGGTTCATTTCTTACTTTAAATATTTTTTTTTTGTGCTGACGTGTCTTATACATCAATGTATGTCTGAAAGGATTAATAAAAATGATTATTATAATTATTATTATTATTATATTTTGCTCGATATACCACAAATATCTCATAAAAAAATTACCACTAACATAACATAACACAACTCCATTAACCTAGGTCATAGGATTCGAGGTCAATGATGTAACCTAACTAACTTCCATGATATTCCACATGCTTTTGAGAAGACGATGCCAGATTGTGTTTATTTTATTTTTAGACAATGGTATAGGCAAAGCCAAGGAAGCAGTACGTCCCCTATCGTTAACGGATGGACTAACGCAAGGGCACTACTGCACTAGTTTTGTTTCTCTTTGGAAATGCCGAATGAGAAGTTCCGATTCTCGACGATACAGCGCAATGATCTCAATTGCAGTAGCCTATAACGGTGCGCTAACTCGCTATGCGGGTTAGCGAGCACGAATGACAAACCGTTGTTCCACAGACAAACCAGTTGTTCTGTGGTTCCGTTCAGTGTCTCTAACGTTAGTCCCATGAAGGTCGCATGCGTAAAGCGATAACCGGCGTGATGGACTAGGATTTGTAGATTCATTCATTCGCAGAGAAGAATGTGAACAGATGATGATTATGTGAAGAGTTTCAGTGAATTAATGTTATAATAACCGTGTAATGTCGAGTTTATAAAATTCCAATAGGATATTGTTTAGATGGAAAAATCGCCACAGCTAATTCGTTGCTAAGCATCCTTTTTACAAGCTTTTATTTAGTTTCACCTGTCCCGGTGTCTGTCTGTCTGTCTGTCTGTAATCAAATCTTGCAAGTTAAATATGACACACTTCTAATCGTCCGATTGATTTGAAATTTGGCAGGTGTACATAATTCTGATGACAATGCATCATGAAATATTTTTTATAGAAAAAAACGAAATGGCGGCTCCAAAATGGCAGATGAGTTTTGTAATTATCATCCGATTCCATTCGAAATTAGTATCTGGGGGTTTTTGGGTTCGACAATGATGATTTTTCCGTCAAAATTGAAAAATTAAATATGGCGGACGAGTTTTGTGAATAAGATCCGATTCTATTCAAAATTGGTATCTGGGGGTTTTCTGGATCGGAAATGACGATTTTTCAAAATTGAGGAATTCAAGATGGCGGCTTCAAAATGGCGGATGAGTGTTGTTATTATAAAAGCTTGTCTTAAAAAATGATTTTTTTATTATAGCTTGTTTCTCGTTGACTTCAATTCAATACGTGGTTTGTATCGACATTCATCATTATCATCCGAATTTTGTATTTTATTGACATGTACAGGGTGGGGCAGAAGAACCTATCCGATTTCAAATCCCTTTTTCTCAGAAGAGAGAGCAGGTAGAGTAGTGGGGTAAAAACCGTTAGAAAGCTGGTTTTATGCCATTTGTCAGTAGTCAACATGCCTTGGTCTGGTGAACATCGTGCTTTTGTTATTGAGCGGTTTATCGAATGCGGCGGTTCGATAATTGCTACACAACGTGCTTTTCGAATTCATTTCGGACTCGGGCGTCATGATCCTGTTCCACATCACGCTACGATTAAAGTGTGGGTGTCACCAGCATCGACCAAGGACCCTTCTTGCTTTACGAAGGGAAATTGCTCGGGCAATTGAAGAAATTCCTGTGGAAATGACGGTGAAAGTCATGGAAAGCTACCGCGAGCGCCTAAATAAGTGTATCCGCTCCCAAGGACGACATTTGAGTGATGTGCTTTTCAAAACTTAAATTTAAAAATGGCATAAAATTTGCGATATGTTAATAAAAAAAATTTTTTGACAAGCTGAGTGGTTTTAATTTTATAACGTTTTGAAATCGGATAGGTTTTTCTGCCCCACCCTGTATTTTCAATATGGACTGTTGGGAAAACTATGAAACATCAATCGATGCGCGGAACTGCGTGGTTTCAGGGATCTGACCCTTTTTCTATCGAAGTCGCCCGACGTCACATTAAAAAACAATAATGATATGAGAATAAAAATCAGTTGAAAAGTCACCACAATTTTACGAAGTGCCAACCCCGCATCCAAGAGCAATTCCTGTATTTTACCGACCCTCCGCAACGCAGATCGTCATCAACAAGGTAAGGTTTCTGATCACCACTCGATTTGAAAGTTTAAAACAGTCCACTTCAAACAGAGTTCCGCCAACATGGACCGGTAACAATAAATTCTCAATAGAAACTGTGCGTACAAAATATATAATTTCATGCTTCTTAGAATCCAATTTTATATCCCACATATTTGTGGGATTCCATTATAACATATCTCTTCTACTTCAAACGTTCTTCCATCATAGAGAATAGGGTTAACAATACACCAAAACTCAGTTCATTTGAGGTTCCGAAGATATGAACAGAAAAGGATTTTTTTCATGAATTTATTTTCGTCACCCCGTATCTCACAAACAGAACCGAATTTTGAAAACTCGTATTGAAAAAAGTGTATCGTTTGACAAGTGGAATCTACAGTTAAAATTTATGTAAAAGTCAAAGACTCACCCCGTATATAGCTACGCCAAAAGCTTTCACCTGAATTGTTACAGTAGTGACCATTTTCAGGGAAACATTTTCTTAACGCTTCATTGGAATAATTTATTGTCAAATCTGAGTGAGGGGTAAGCAGGAAAAATTTGTTTTGGTTTAGTTTTCGGTTGTTGTCATAGTTCGGATATAAATGAAAATTGAAACTCGAACATATAGTATTGATTCGATGATGAAATTCATAGTGTTCTTGCAAAGAGATCCCACAGGAGCGAAGAATACAAATGAACCAGACTAATCAGGAAACAGTTTTTCATTCAGATGATTTTTGACACGGTTTCACTTCATTGTCGAAATCGAGTTCAGTGAAACCAAAAATATTATTGTATGTCGTCAGACTTATGCTTTTTCTGAAAAGAGAATGATCTTCAGGGAGCGCCATGTTTGACAATCATACTGTCATATGATTATGACGTGACAGATCGAATTTGGACAGATGAGGTTTGGTCAATACATGGTAGAACAACGCCCGGTTTTCTTCGAAATCGAAGGAGGTAATGCAGTTACGGTGAATGGCGAACGATATCGGGCCATGATAACACAGTTTCTTGTGCCTGATTTGGAAGCTATTGATCCTGACGACATGTGATTTCAGCCAGATGGAGCCACTTGTCATACCGTCCCTGAAATATTGACGATCTTGCACGAGTTTGCTCCTAGTCTTGTCATTTCCCGATTTGGAGACCAGAACTTGTCTTCACGCTCCTGCGATTCAATGCCTTCAGACTTCTGGCTGTGGGGTTATCTGAAGTCACCGGTTTATGCCAATCTGCAACCATCGAAGCATTGAAAGCCAAAAAAGCAGCTGTATCAATGAAATACCACCACATTATTGAAAATTTCGTCAAAATATGCCATATGCGAGGCCATATGTCAACAGAGCTGTGGCGACCTTCCACAAGATATTTTGTTTCATACATGATTCCCAGATGTATATTTTGTGAATCCATAATATTTTAATACTTAGCTACAGAAAACAATGTTTTATTGGGCACTGGAATTTTGCATGTTCATGGTCGTGCGACAATTGATCAATTGAAGGGCACGTTTGGTAACCGCAAAGTTATGCACTCCGAGATCAGGAGATTCAACGCCGCTTGACTATTTTCTGTGGGGATATGTGAAGTCGCTAGTCTACGCCGATTAGCCCGTTGTTACTGCTTGATGCTACCATGAATGAGCAGATATACATGGAGCAAGTTATTGTTTCATGATGATGGACCAATGCACCACTCAATCGTGCGAGAATTGCCGATGAAGCTCTGGAAATTTATGCCTCCTTGGTTTCCAGACTTCCATCCCATTGAACACGATTTGGATCAGCTACCAAGAGCCTTGGATTCTTATCAACCACCTCCACACTTCAAAAACTCAGACGGCTTTCAGCGTAACTCGGAGAGAAATTGATCAATCTGTTCGAAAGTATGCAACAGTGTTGTCAGGATGTGGTTTATGTTCGAGGAGGCAATACTCTTTACTGAACTATATTTGTTAATTTCTTCGAATTAACCAGTTTGTACTGCAAATAATGAAAGTAAATTTTCACCTGCAACTCATGAAGACATAGGCAAAAGAATTGGCTAGATAAGTGAATAAACAGTCCGATTTCCAATATTTTAATGAATTGTGAATAATAATTGAAACTTCTTAAACAATCTCATAATATCTGAATTTCCTTATTTTTTCTGGGGAAATATAAATTATCAGCTTCTCAGAAAGCAAAATGAATATCGCGTAAGGCATCCTCTAGCCTCTACACTCTACAGTATCTACATTACTAACACAATATAATTATCGATTAGTTGATCAGTTGAATGCTTATTCGGTGGGTTTTTCCTTCAATAATTAATTCAAATCAAACTATTGAGATTCATTAATGAACGGGTTCAATAGAAAAATGATGGAAAAGAAGGGCAACAAAGTACCCTATATGATACACTAGGAAAATATTTTTGTGGCGCAGTCGGGTAAAAGTTGTTTAATTATTTTTGTCATTATTCAAAAAAAAAAGGGAATTCCGTTGATTAGTTTCTGATCAGGGCACTTGAATACAAAGTAGGAAAATTTACAATATCTAGTTGGTGCTAAATGGTCAATCCACAACAATTTTCATTCCTCAGAATAATTTCTGTCAATGATTACCTACCTTGATCTCTTAGTGATCATAATTCTTTGAATTCTTTGATCACTAAATATTTATCGAAATAAAGTTCAGTGAACATAATACAGGATAGATAAATGGGTATTAACGTCTGTGAAAATAATTAGAGAATGAGTTTAACGACATTTTTTTTTAATTCCGGAAAAAGAAGAGAAAGTAGGAAGACGAAGGTTCGAATCCTGCGCGGTGTGTAACTTTTTCCGGAATTTGAAAAAAATTGTCTGAATGCCGTTACACTCATTCTCTAATTATTTCCACAGACGTTAATACCCCTTTATATATTAATTCTCGGCTAAGTAGGTATTTTATCATTGGTCGGGATCCGAAATCTGACCTAAACTGATATCGAAAAATTCGATGACGTGAAGTGAAGTATAAGTGGAGTCCTCTGGCTAATGATTACGAATCAGTTCTCCCCACCTAGGAACCCTCCCTCTCACTACATACGATGTGAACCGTATGATATTGAATTCCAGGAAAAGTATCATACACACTGCTAGCTTAGAGGTAGAGCCCCCGCCCGGAATGTAGGAAGACGCAGGTTCGATTCCTGCGCGGTGTGTAACTTTTTCCGGAATTTCAAAAAAAAAAATTGTCTGCATGCCGTTAAACTCATTCTCTAATAATAAGCAGGATATTTTTCGAATTATTATATCAATGAATTACTGATTGTTATTGAAGAAAATGGGTATTTTCCTATCATGAATATAAACGATTTGGAAGAACATTCACTTTTCAGCTGTGACTATGTAACACTACATCAGTCGATTATCCATTATATGTTCAATCAGAACATATTAAATGTCGAATCGGAATCTTCTTCTTACCCATAAATTTCATATTCGCATTTTATGAATTTGGCTTGAGTTCCTGAAATTTATGGCATATCATTGAGTAGGAGAACCTTCTTTTCAACTCAGAAATGATAAACAGCATTGACATTCGGGAGTAGTTCTTGTAAGTGCCAATATGGAGAGAAGCACTTTATACTGAGGAAACTCCATTTTCCCTATCAAGTTACTCGGAATATCCTTGGTGGATGATATCCGTAGCACCAATAGAATTCAATTCCAATCTGCTCTACTTTTCGGAAAATTATACAGGGTGTCCGAAGTTCGAGTGCCTATTAGGCATTTCTGGAGAACTGGACATATATAAGATCTGAAACTTGGGATTATGATATTGTTCGAAATTCTCTATAGACGAAAAATATTTTTGGAGCCTGAGCACTTCCGGTTATACATGGAGTGAAAATAAATTTGTTCAAAAAAATTTTTTTTTCAAATATTTTCGATTCTGATATGATTAAGTATTCAATGCTGAATGCATTTCTTTTGAACCATTGTATTCATTAAAATATATATCAAAATATCGAAAAAAACTGAAAAAAACTCAAATATTCATAGGCAGTATTCTGTTCATTTTTCTGATTCTCAACGTTCTGATCGTAAACCGTTCTCATAACTTCAAAGTAGAAGAACGTGGAAAGGAAATGCATCTTTTGAATTTCATAAATATCTATCATCACAGGGTGTATCATATTTTGTGTCGAAAACAGTAATCGAAAATTGGCCATAACTTCTGTTTTTCAAATTAAAACCCTTCTTTTATGATTGCGTTGGATTCTGCGAAGAAAAATAGTGATAGCACTCTGAGTGATGCTCTTGCTCATAATTCCAGTAGTTTCTGAGTTATTTGAGATTGTCTGGATTTATGTTGTACGTAGAGTCAAATCATCTTGTGACGATAGAAGATGAAAAAATCCCATTAATGATTCCCAAGGGACATGTCATTGTCTGATTTTAGGCCTTAACTTTACTTCTCGATTTCATTTACTATGGTTTCATAAGAATATTCATCTGTTGCATGAGAATATTCTGTGACCATAGAAGATAAATGATTCCATCAATAATTCACAACTGACAGGTCTAATTATTAGTTGTTATTATGGTTTCATTAGAATATTCATCGAATCTGTTTAGATTCCATGAATTCGACTCTACCTACGTACAACATGAATATAGAAAAGCTCAAATAACTCGGAAATCACTTAATTTAGGAGCAAAAACATTTTTTTCGAAAAACCTAACGCAATCATGAAAGAATAGGGTTCTAATTTGAAAAACAGAAGTTGACGTTGGAAAACGGTTTACACTCGGCATGTTCGGAATGAGAAAAATGAACATAATACTGACTATGAATATTTGACTTTCTTTTCATGTTTTTTTTTTTCTCGATATGTTCAAAACTATTCGACTGACTACAATAACTCCAACAGAAATGTATTCTGCATCGAACGCTCAATCATATCAGAACAAATTTATTTTCACTCCTGTATAACCGGAAGTGCTCAGGTTCCAGAAATATTTTAGGTCGAACAATATCATAATCCCAATTTTCAGATTTCAAATATGTCTAGTTCTCAAGAAACGTCTAATCGGCACTCGAACTTGGGACACCCTGTATTAGGTATACTCTATTCCGAAATGGTTGACGATTGTTTGACCTCACATTGCGTTAAAGAAAATATATTAGTTATTCACGATGAATCGACTGATTTAATAGCATATTTCAAAATATAATCTAATGCATGAATAAGATTTCGAATGTATCATAATTCCATAAAAAGCTTCATCAGAAGATGACCATGATCGAGAAAAAGAAACTTTTCACTCATCATTCGAATCTGGTGAATATCTATTTTAATACAGGCACAGGTATAGAGAAATTCAGATATGACTTCAAGAGATTGAAATGAATCCCCAAAGTCCGATTCAGAATTTTTCCATTTAATATTTTATTAATTAGGAAGTATGGAATCTACCGAATTGATAAGTGGGAGGACACATTTTTACATAGAGGAGATGAACCCTTCCGGCGAGCACCTTCAATTCGAAAAATCCACACGAAACAAACACTTTGTTGACCCGCTATTTCCATCGATCGATAACCCTACTGAGAGACAGCATACGCGTATCATGATTTCATATAAAAACCTAAACACTGTAACTCCAAAACATTCTTGTCTTTCTGACTAAGGTCAAGAAGATACCCTCGAGTAGGTTCTCAAAAATAACTGGTGTAGTGAAGTGTCGGTATTTGGGAAAAAAGTTCTGTTATTTGAAACAATTTCATTATGGATCTTGTATTGTGTTTCTGAAACTTGTGTTTCCATGGTATCAAGAGACAACATTGAACTTTACCTCATCATAGATGAAATTATCAATTTCCTCCAATGGTCTTCCATACAGATGGGGCGGAAATGGTTCGAATTTGGTAGGCAACCTACCCCCATCTTCGACACTCAATTTTTTTCGCGGCGTAAAACCGTATTCGCGAACCAGCTGGAGGGTCTTCTTCTCCAACCTCTCTAGAGACTCCCTAGTGAACGGCTTCACCTGGGTCCTACTCCTCGTCGAAGACTGTCTAAACGGCTCCGACTGGCTCGTAGATAACTTAAATTCCACCGTATGTGAATCGGGTTTCGAATCCGGCCCCCAAGGGTAGGATAAAGGTCTTTTGGACCTTTGATCGCTAAAAAGATCTTTGGGGTCTAACAATCGGTCACTAGGGTCTAGCAGAGGATCACTATGGCTTAATCGGTCCCCGACGTCACTTTGAGAAATGAGGTGCTCACTAGCTTCTGTCTTCAGATCACTAGGCCCATCCAGAGGACAGTCCGGTTCATAAGATTGATCAGCGATGTCCCTGGAAAAATCTTCCTCGGCTGACTGTTGATTAGGACGTGGAGGTAGAGGGGGCAGGCCGGGGGATGCCGGCGGCGTAGTCGGAGAGCTCGACATTTGGTTGCTAGGGCGCGAAATGGCCCTTCAAGCGTACGGGCATCGCGGCAGCTCGCACTGAACTAGCCGACCTGGGTCTCGGGCGCACTGTGGCGGCGGCGCCGTGCAGGGCAGGTTCAGGAGGACGGAGGAATGATAGAGTTTGTGGTTATTAATGATTCTACAATTGTCGTCGGGGGTGAGAATGGAATCGCACCGCAGTTAAATGTTTTCGATGGAAACGTAGATCATTTGTGGGTTAGAGGTGATGTAGCCATTTTGGGTCACCGCTATGGTATCGGCTTGTGTGAGGTTTGTGGGGAGATGAACAAAATTGTTTAATAACAGATCACTCGAGATTTGGTATTTACTCGGTGACAGTTGCAGCTTTCTCCGAAAACTGGAAATGGCATTCTCTCGAAAGATAAGGTTCAAGAACCGCTGGTGACGAATCCATCGTTGGATTATGTCCGTTCTTCCGGCCGTTCAGCTGAAAATACGATGATTCTTGAACGGAAAGATTTTAGAAACTTGAAGTTCTCAGAGAAGATACGGATCACGAATACTGCAGTTATAGTCCATCCAAGAATGATTGACATCAGAGCAGGCCTTGAAAGTCCAGTCGCAGCTTTATTTCTAGTTACAAAAAAGTTACTGAAAATTTTCTGTGCTTTCATCATAGATATAGAAATAACCTGAAAATTGAACGATATTTTTAACATTGGAAATGTTTATGTTCGTATATTACAGGCAAGTTACGAGTTTTCGTTCAAGGTCAAAAGACAAAAGTGTCGCCAGTAGACCAAAACAGCTTTCGGAAGTTATCGCGTGATTTATTAAGATAGGTGTGTTGGGAGGATACATTAAATGACAAATTGTATCGGGAAGGTTCGGATTGATTCGTGAATCTCCGACATGGCATCTGAATACCGCAACGCTCGTAACTACGATCCGCATTCCGAAGCGCATTGTTTATAAACAATGTTCTAGCTGTCATGTTATTCGATTCTTCAGCGATTGAGAACTTTGTGTTTATTATATCCAAAGATATTCTACATATATATTGTAGAATATCTTTGATTATATCATAGTTCTTTAATCTATGTATTATTCTCAAATTTATTGAGTAAAAGAAAGGCAATTTTGTTCTATGGCAGAAAAGGAGCTGGAATAAATACCTATATGGCTATAATAGAAAGTTGAAATAAATATTTGAAATACGATAAAATGGAAGGAAAAAAGGATATAAGGTATTTATGGTTATCTAGTTATAACTTGAGATCCTCGTTGAATATTGCTTTATTTTAGGGTAGACAAGCTATTGGATTAATTGGACCAAATAGTGTATGTGAAAATGTGGAAACAAATTCTTCACAAAGAAAGACCAAATGCAAACAAATATTAAATGTAATTCTATTCTATCATAGGGTTACTGTGGAAGCACATCATGTCCTCATGATTGAAGAAAATGTGGAGAATGTTCGTAAGAAAGAAGGAATTCTGTTTCAGATGAAGATTGGTATATTATGAATCCTCAACTAGTCGAATGGCATACCAGGATGATGTGACATTCTTCATAGAAGAATTAGCATCAAAACCAGAAAGTTCAACGTCATTTAATTGTTACGATGAAAATGTAATGCAGTTCAAACTGTTTCGAGTTTTTCTCTTGAATATTTGGTAGTGTTTTATACCCTTCTGATGAGGAATTATTGAAAAGAATTAAATTGTGGGACCAGGAAGGTATGGAGAAATTAAACACATGGCTTGCACAGAAATCCATGGTAAAATTTCCAAAAAAGGGAGAATAGCAAAGCATACATATCCGAGCAAACAATAGAATATTTTTTAAAGTGTTCTATAGTAAAATTTCTTCGACTGAAGTTGTAGAATATTTTCAGAGTTTTACTGAGCATATGATTTCAAATCATCTTCCAGGAAACTACTCAGCCAGCATGTTGAAGAGATTATTTTGTTCATTTTTCTGCTCTTGCATTTCACTTATCAGATTTGAACTCAGGGTATCTTGGAGAAGGCTCGGTTTCTCTTTTGAGAGAAGCATTGCACCAACCCCAGAAAACACTTTCTTTTTGTTTTCGTATTATATATTCATTGCTCTCAATCAAAACAATGTATAATGTATGTTGGTGAAAATTTTTTTTCTTTTATTTTGAATTCTACAATGCATACCTACCTATTCCATCCCGATTCTAGGGCTTAAAATGGAACAATATCATATTGATTTCTTCAATTGCGGAAGGAATTGAAATAGATTATTATTGTGTTGCCACTACACCTCACTTACTATATGCATATGAAATTCTTGGTTTCTTAAATTGCGAAATAAACATGGAAAATAATATGGCGATTGGATCGAAATTCAATTAGGTAAAAATTCTAATTTCGAAGGAGCGAATAATGCTTGAAACTGTACCATAGTGTAATGCATGCTGAGAAATGATTTTCAGTAATCGGTTCTCACATTAAGAGAAATTTGATCGGTTTATAACGTGTACAGCTGAAATTGAATCAGGTTACAATTTCAACAGATAACTTAATTCAATTAATCCAAGACCTAATTCACTCACGGTTTCGGTAAAACGTGTTGAAATAATACTTCAGTGGGGAAGGGATTGATTGATTTCGCGTGGTATTCCAGAATGAAATGTTTATTATTTCTATTTTCGTTTCCAACATTGTATTTCTGATATAGCCTTATAATATTTAATAATGATTTCTGACCGGCGACAGGTCAGTGTCAAAATCAGATGTTGGCGATGCGATGAGAAACCGGCCAGCGCGCAGGTCAAGTTTTGCCTTACATCGGCATTCTGCAACTCTCGTGCCTATTTGTCATTTAATGTATCCTGTGTGTTGGGCCAGCATACGAGAATCGGCGACCAGTGAGCCACAGTGGGAGGTACGTCAAATTCGTCGCAACGTTGCCAGATTGGGCAATTATTCCTGTATTTGAAGGATAGATTATTGTTTTACTTTCTTCATTAGCAGTTCGAGTGTTTATATTGTTGTTTCATCAAGTGAGATCTGGCGGTTAGTGGTCCGTCAAATTCGCCGCAACGTTGCCAGCTTGGGCAATTATTTCGGTATTTGAAGAATAGGTCAATAGTTGATCCGAGTACATATAAGATTCATGAATTTTAGTAAAAACAGAATCCTTCTATCTGAAGCAAATTACGTGAATATGTACTCAGATTTGCTTAAATCTAAATTCACTTCGAAAATATTGGACGGAGAGGACTGAGCTTCATCTGATGATATTTCCTCCGAGTAGGGGAGGACGGATGAATTCTGCGCATTGATATTCTGCAACTCAGTTCAGTTGAATTTCAAAATTTAGATACAGCGCACCATCTCGTATTTGCCTTGCCAACATCCTCCCGTAGTTTAAAGGTATTCGTGTTTTCATTTTAGACCAGGGAGCTGATTGTTCGTTTCACGACGCTCTGATCAAATTTTCGAGAGGAATTGGAATCGTGGAAAGTACTTCTATTATTAATTTCTATAAATAAAATAAAGTGATTAGGCGAGACATCACAGAATCTATTGCATGACTATTTTCCTTCATATGTGTACATTATTCAATGCAAAAGAACAATTAATTGTATTTCGTCATCTACTGTCAGTGATTAGTTAGGTTAGGTGACTCACACCGGGGGAATAACGCGCAGCTGTAGCAGGGTAATTCTTCAATAATATTTTTTTTCTACCTATTCATGGAAATTTGTTTAATTTACATTGTAGTTGGTTATTACCTAAAAAATTGAATATATTTTTTCGAGTTTCTCAGCTGTTCGATATATGCGCATAATTATACCATCGGATGATGCGCGGTATAACCCAGTACGTGGGGGAATACCGCGAAAAGACAGTTTTCAGAATTATTTTTTTTTCTCATTGGTAGAGCTAGTTGAACCTTTTCCTTATGATGAAAAAAATGGGTTCATGATTCAGCAGTTAAATTATAAAAGTTTGTGTGTAAGTACATGAGAAGGTTTTTGTGAGCATTTTCCCTTAAGTGCGTGGAATTCCCCCGTCCCCCCTACATATAAGATTCATGAATTTCAATAAAAACATAATCCTTCTATGTCTAGCCAATTTCGAGAATACTCAGATTTGGTAAAATAAAAATTCTCTTCTCCTGATGATGTTTACTCCGAGTACATACAGGGTCTTTCACGAGGAACCTCACCCATATTTATACGGGAAACTACTGAACGTATTTTCATGAAATTCAGCACTTATAAGTATTTCACAATGCTGATGAAATCTAAAATATTTTCAAGGCATGAGCACCTCCGGTTTTTCCGGAAATGACATCAACTTCCGTTTTTCAAATTAGAACACCATTTTTTTATTGCAGAAATAGATTCCTTAGAAAATTTCAAGTTATTTTGATGAACATTTTTCAGTTTTGGTTGAAAAGTTCTCTCTGAGCGGGAAAATTCGAAAAAAAAATCGAAAATAGAGCTCCGCTGAAACAAGAATAACTTCGAGGTTTTTGAATGGAAAATTTTCATTTTTGGGATTTTTCAAGATGTAAGATTGATGTATCCACTTTGAAAATCGAAATCGCGATTCATGATACAGGGGGTGAAAAAATCGCTTTCAAAGTTACGGATGACAAAATCGTGAAAAATCAATTTTTTCAAATTAGAACCCCATTTTTTATGGCAGATATTGAATCTACGTTGAAAAATAATGTGAGTGTATGCATCACACCCTTGCCCTAAAGTGGATATTAACTCAGAAAATATCCATTTTAGGGCAAGGGTGTGATGCATACACTCACATTATTTTCTAATTTGAAAAACGGAAGTCGACGTCATTTCCGGAAAAACCGGAGGTGCTCATGCCTTGGAAATATTTTAGATTTCATCAGCCTCGTGAAATACTTATAAGTGCTGAATTTCATGAAAATACGTTCAGTAGTTTCCCGTATAAATATGGGTGAGGTTCCTCGTGAAGGACACTGTATACAGGGTGATTTTTTTAAGTGTTTCATTAGAAGTTTTCGAGGAAGGAATTGCGATACAAATTCAAAATTTTGTATTTTCGTTTTAGAGTACATGAACTCAATTTGTAAAATATAGTTCATGTACTCTTGAACAAAATTACAAAATTTTGAATTTGTATCGCAATTCCTTCCTCGAAAACTTCTAATGAAACACTTAAAAAAATCACCCTGTATATCTCAAACCAATTTCATGAAAACCCAGATTCGGTAAAATAAAAATTCGCTTAGAAAATATCGGACAGGGTGGACTCAGCTTCATCCGATGAGAGTTGATCTAAGTACATATAAGATTCATAAATTTTACTAAAAACTGAATCCTTCTATCTACAGCCAATTTTATGAAAACCAAGATTTGCTAAAATCAAAATTCATTTCGAAAATATTGGACAGGAATGACAGGATGGACCCGACCCAGCTTCATCCAATTATTTATATCTTTATTTTTTATTATTATATCTTAAGAATACTTACTTTAGAAAGAACATTTTTGTTTTAGAATACGGTGACAAGATTAACTCTTACATGTTTATGTTAGGAATTAGGAATGTTGATTGTTTCTTGCAATTATTATTGCATATTATTATTATTTATTATTATTTATTTATTGTTTGCCGCATCGACAACAATAGCGGTTTCAGTTTGATATGTTTACAAAATGTTTAGTATCATTCATAATATATTTGTACGATACGCCACTGTAGGCCAGACCGCCAGTAAAATCGTCGACTCCAGACGTCTGGCGTCTTAGACCCCACCATCATGAACCAGAGCGTTGGGCGACTGAAGAAGCATTCGAGAAATATCCCGACTTAGAAACGCATCGAATGAAACAATTTTGTAACGTTTAATACATGAATACGATTTTATTTCTGTTATTGCAAGAAATACAGTCCACACAAAACCAGTAGTTTTTTATTACACGAACATTGGTCCTTCACACCGGATTCAAGAGAGAAGAATCAAGAATACAGGAGAATTGGTTCAGCAAAGCGGCATCAAGCAAGCAGAACAATTTCACGAAACAGTGCGCAGTAAGTTTCCATTTTTCATTTCCCTCTTTCAATACGATAGTTCGTTCAATTGTTGTTTGGAAATCATTTTTATCACGATTATCATTACCATTTTAAAATTTCAGAACACAATTATTCATTTACTTGTTCTTGTTCAGAAATCACTTATCGTTTCCTGAGTATTGCATGAAATATATTGAGTAGGTATTTCGTAAAATATGTCACATTCAGAATCTATAAAAATTTTGATTAAAAAACGTGGTGTGCTTAAAGCAAAGCTTACATTATTCGAAAAGTATGTCAAATCTGTGGAAAGCATCATTTCTTCATCGGAAATAGATCGATCCGTTATCATTGAATTAGAACAAAGAGTACAAGATTTTGAAGATTTAATACCGAAGTTTGAAGATATTCAAGCCGAAATAGAATTCAGTATTGAGGAGAGCGAAGATGAGCAGTTACTAGAACGCGAAGAATTTTATAATAGATATTATACGAGTACGGCAAAAGCGAAGAGATTAATCGAAGAATTCACACCGGCGGGTACTGATAATAACAGCATTGTCACTGAAGCAAACTCGAGTCAGAGCAGTCAAAATAACTGCGGAATTAAACTTCAGGACATAAAACTTCCCAAGTTTGACGGATCCTTTCAGACATGGTTGGACTTTAGAGACATCTTTGAGTCACTTATCCACGACAACGCGGCGCTTAAAGAAATTCAGAAATTTCATTATTTAAGGGCATCACTTGTGGGGTCGGCAACTCAGGTGATCCGGGCCCTGGAGTTCAGTGCCAGTAATTACAAAATAGCGTGGAAAACGTTATGTGAGCGATTCAACAATAATAATTTATTAGTGCAGAATTACATAAGCGCTATTTTCAATTTAGAAAAAATAACGACCGAGTCCGCAGACAAAATCCGAAATTTATCTGACAACTTATTTAAACATTTGTCAACTTTGAAGCATTTGGGTGAACCTACTGACCATTGGGACACTCTTATCATTTATATTTGCTCCAGTAGATTAGATTTGAATTCATCTCGCGAGTGGAAAAGGTTAAAGGCAAAACAAAGCAGTTCATGCAGCCTTGAATATTTCAAAAAATTCCTGAAAGAACGAGCTGATCTGCTGGAGAATATGGAAATTGATTTTGAAAAGAATCGTAACGAAGCCCGTCCTTCAAATCGTTCGCGGGAAAATAAGGATCATTCACGTGAAAACAAACATACAAGAAATTTACACACCAGCACCCAAGATAAAAATGAAAACAGAAAACCTAGCTGTTTCTACTGTAAGGCAGATCACAGCCTATTCTATTGCGTCGATTTCCTCAAGTTGTCTGTTCCGGTACGTAATTCAAAGGTTAAAGAAATGAAATTGTGCCTAAATTGTCTTCGTCCGAGTCATTTTTCTAGCGATTGCAGATGGTCAGGCTGCAGAATCTGCGGAGAAAAACATAATAGTATTCTACACAAAGAAACGGAAAATTCAAATCTTGCTTTGTCCCAACAGCTTTCAGAAGGACAAACTCCGGAAAGCTCAGCTCATGTGTCTAGTTGCAATATCGTGAATGTCAAAACAGGAATTCTACCTACGGCTAATGTGCAAATACGTGATATATTTGGTAATTTCATCACAGCGCGTGCACTCTTAGATTGTGGTTCACAGTCGAGTTTTATAACGTCCGAACTTCACAGCAAATTGAAACTACCAAAGTCAAAAATTGATCTTAGCATCTCCGGAATTGACGATAAGACAACTCACTCAAGTTTTAGATGCAATTTGAAAATAAAGTCAGTTTCAGATCGGTATAGCTTCGATTTGAATTGCTTCATATTGGATAGAATTACAAGTAATATACCGGGATTCAAAATGGATCATTTATCTCTGAGCATTCCAAAGAATATAATACTGGCTGATCCAGAATTTCATCAAACACAAAAAATAGATCTACTAATCGGTTCCGATGCGTTCTGGAATCTCTTGTGCCCAGAAAAGATACAATTGATCAAAAACGGTCCGTTATTGCAAAAAACAAAGATCGGATGGGTGGTAGCGGGTCCATTCGATACCTACAGTAATAATACAGTTTGCCACCTAAGTTCTCACAAAATCATCCAGGATCAACTAGCCCGATTTTGGGAAGTTGAAGAAATCTCCACCAAAAAACCTCTGTCTTCAGAAGAGGAATTTTGTGAAAATTATTTTGTAGACAATTTACAAATCTCATCTGACGGTCGATACATTGTTTCCTATCCTTTGAAGTCACCCATTAGCCAATTGGGTGACTCGCGAGAAATTGCAATAAAACGTTTTGCGAGCTTGGAACGAAAATTGTTGTCCAACGAAACTCTCAGAGATTTGTACACGAATTTTCTGCGCGAATATGAACAGCTGGGTCACATGACAGAAGTGACAGATAGTGACATTACAGACAATATCAATGAAGAATACGTAATGCCACATCATGGTGTGCTTCGTGATACGAGCTTAACGACTCGGTTGAGAGTAGTTTTCAACGCATCTTCCCCGACATCCTCAGGTGTCTCTCTGAATGATTTGCAAATGAACGGCCCAGTAGTACAATCAGACATATTATCGATAATTTTGAGATTTCGAATGCGAGCGATAGCTCTAGCAGGAGACATAAAAATGATGTATCGCCAAATATTGATAGATCCGAAACAACGGAAATTACAAAGGATTGTATGGCGATCCAATCCCAACGAGCCAATCAAAGTTTTCGAATTGAATACCGTCACTTACGGCACCAAAGCGGGATCCTTTTTAGCAACGCGGTGCTTACACCAAGTCGCTCACGAGAATGACAACGAGTACCCAACAATTGCCCGAATAATTAGGGAGGATATGTACGTCGATGATTTACTTACGGGCGTAGACACACTAGAAGAAGCTGAGTACGTCATGAAAAATTTAACAAATGTGCTTTCGAAACGAGGGTTCGATATGCGCAAATGGAAATCCAATAATTCAGAATTAATTCGTAACATTCACAGCGATCAATCAGAAAATAAAGTTGAATTTTTAGTTAAGAAAGAAACAGATCATAAGGTTTTGGGTCTGGTATGGGTAAGTGATGGCGACATTCTCACTTATAGCATACCACCCACGGAGGATGCAAGTTATAAACACTTGACAAAACGTACAATTTTGTCCAAGATAGCTACCATTTTCGATCCACTCGGACTTATAAGTCCGGTCGTAATAGTTGCAAAGGTTCTACTGCAAAAGCTTTGGACTAGGAACCTTACCTGGGACCAACCGTTACCAGCTGATGATATATTAATCGTGTGGTTAGAATTTACATCCGAACTCAAACTTCTAAACGACTTATTCATTTCACGGAACGTAGTATGTGACCAACCGACGTATATCGCGTTACATGGCTTTTCCGATGCCTCGGCAGCCAGTTATGGAGCGTGTGTTTATGTAGTGTCAAAAAACAAGAAGGGTGAAAGCGAATCTCAATTGTTGTGTGCTAAGTCAAAAGTATCTCCTTTAAAATCATTAACCATGCCACGTCTTGAACTATGTGCAGCCCTTACCTTAGCAAATTTAATTTCCAAGGTTACAGAATCTTTACACAATGATTTCAATGACATTTATTGTTGGTCGGATTCGACAATTGTGCTGGGGTGGTTACAAACTTCTCCAAATCTATTAAAGCCATTTGTAGATAATCGCGTTGCCGAAATTCAAAGATTAACGGGAAAATTTGAATGGAAGCATGTACCGACAAAGGACAACCCAGCGGATTTGGTGTCGCGGGGTTTGAGCCCGAGAGAGATAATTGAGTCAAAGATGTGGTGGCATGGACCTGAATGGTTAACCTCAAATAAAGCTGAATGGCCAGAGAGCCCAATCATGATAAAGGATCTACCGGAAATAAAAAATATTTCATTAATCACAAGTATTGATACGTTCTCAAACGACTGTTTCCCATTTGAGAGATTTTCAAATTTAATTCAGTTAAAGCGCACTGCTGCTTACGTTTTCAGATTTCATTCAAATTGTCGGAAACCAAAAATTCTACGTACCCTTGCTACGTTAACAGTTTCGGAAATCAATCATAGTTTTTTCAAAATCATAAAACAAGTTCAAAGGCAATCATATCCTTCAGAATATTCAATGTTAGATACGCGACAAGAACTTCCATCTGCAAGCAAAATTTTAAATCTAAAACCCTTTTTGGATAGTTTGGGTTTGATGAGGGTAGGCGGTAGGCTGTCAAATTCCAATTTCTCCTACCCAAAAAAGCATCCTATTCTGCTTCCTTCAAGTCACGTACTCACGAAGGTAATTTTTCGGTTCGAGCATGAAAATTTGTTACATGCAGGCCCTCAATTACTTCTTGCAAGTATTCGCGAGCAGTTTTGGCCAATTTCGGGACGCAGTATAGAGTATAGCTCGTCAAACTGTAAAAAATTGCGTGAAGTGTGCTAGATACTCAACAACATGCGTACAACCCATTATGGGTGATCTCCCTTCTGCTCGAGTACAACAAGCCTTACCATTTGTAAAGGTCGGAATAGACTACGCAGGTCCTTTTTCAATGAAAGATCGACGTGGAAGAGGCTGTAAAGCTATTAAATGTTGGGTTGCAGTATTCGTTTGTTTCACCATACGCGCAATTCATTTAGAAGTAATTTTGTCACTCAGCACCGAGGATTTTTTGCAAGCCTTCCACAGATTTGTAAGTCGTCGTGGAATGCCCGCCGAAGTATTTTCTGACAATGGCACAACCTTTGTCAAAGCTAATAAAGACCTTCAGTCATTGTTTAACTTCTTCAAGGAGAAGGACCTAGAAATTTCAAAGGCAGTAACTGATATGGGCATCACATGGCATTTCATACCAGTAAACTCTCCCCACTTCGGGGGAATTTGGGAAGCTGGAGTAAAGAGTCTTAAGCATCATTTGAAACGAGTTCTAGGATCTTATACATTTTTTTCTTTGATTTCCAAACATTACTTGTACGAATAGAAGCTGTATTGAATTCCCGACCTATTTGCCCTCTGACATCTTGCCCCAACGACCTTTCTCCTTTAACCCCTGCGCACTTTCTTCTTGGAAGAGCTGGAACTGCCGTGCCCGAAGGTACTGTCATGCATATTCAAGAAAATCGCTTATCCCAATTCCAACTGGTTCAGAAGGTGTACGAGCAGTTCTGGAGCCGTTGGCGACGCGAATATGTAAGCGAGTTACAGATCCGCCAGAAATGGACGAGAAACAAAGGTTGTTTAAAACTCGGGTCTCGGACAACTGGTGTTAATCAAGGAGGACAACCTACCCCCCATGAGATGGAGAATGGGACGTGTTATGGAGCTCATCTCTGGCAAGGATGGCATTTCCAGAGTAGCTAGAATCCAAACAGCCGACGGAGTGGTATCCCGAGCAATGGTGAAACTTTGTCCACTTCCGGTTGAAAGCTCCTCCGAGGACCTTCCAAGGAGGGGGGCATGTACGATACGCCACTGTAGGCCAGACCGCCAGTAAAATCGTCGACTCCAGACGTCTGGCGTCTTAGACCCCACCATCAAGAACCAGAGCGTTGGGCGACTGAAGAAGCATTCGAGAAATATCCCGACTCAGAAACGCATCGAATGAAACAATTTTGTTACGTTTAATACATGAATACGATTTTATTTCTGTTATTGCAAGAAATACAGTCCACACAAAACCAGTAGTTTTTTATTACACGAACAATATTATACATGTCATGGTATTGTGTCATAGATGTAATCATATTTTAAATTTGACGCTTTTAATGAATACTATTGTATTGGTGCAGGACGGTGAACTGATGTTAAGGGCTTCTTCCATTTTGTTGCTAACGTTGTGTACTTTTCTTTGGGCTTCGAATAGTTGGCATTCTATGATTATATGACGTGTGGTGAGTTGGGAGTTGCACATTTGACACCGTGGAGGAGATTATTTTTATTGAAAATACTATTTTATTTTAAGTTCAAATGCATATAAATGTTGGTAATATCACAGAATACCTAACTACACAGAAGTGTCATTCCGCCTTCCCGCCAAAACTTAATTTGATGACGCTTGTGTCATGCTAAGTAGTACATATGTCAACGTGAAATTATTTGTGTTCTGTGGTGAAATTCAAACTTTCCGCTGGACCCATAGAATTAGAAATATAGCATAGAATTATGTGGCTGGACCGCTCAAAAGTGACATATGTACTACCTAACAGAGAATCAAGGTCACGAAAATTTGCCCCTTGAAGATCAAAGTGCCGACGCTAAGTGACGCTTCTGTGTAGTTAAGTATTCTGTGGTAATATTCACATGTGGTGTTATCATTTCCAATGTCTCTGATGGTTGCAAGGATTGCGAAATCTGTAATTTTTTCAAAGTAAGGAACTTTGAACATGAAAATGTTCTCAATTTTCACATACGATTACCAGCGTGTGAATCTGTATACCAGCAGTATATTATTTTCATCTTGTATTGATACATTTTCGATCTTACGATCAATTATAGGAGCATACAGCCTGGAAATTCTGGTTTGATAACGAAAAATATCGTGGGTGATTAAATATTGCACGGTCCTTTTCAATGTTCAATATGAATATTCGGTAAACCGAAAAAATCTAGTTGATAATTTGTAGCGTGTAACTGCAATGCGAATGGATTGGGAAATTTGTAATAGATATCAAGACAGAAACGAAACTTAACAAATGGATCTTTTTAATATAATGAAGAATTTTTTTTTCAATTTTTGTGAACAATGAAGGTGTAAAATATGAAATATGAAAAATATAAATATTCCTATTATTCTGTTTCAACAACCAACATGTTATTTTTTCCTCATCTGTGCAGAACTCGTCATGTTCTTAATGAAAGGTTTTGTCAATATATATACCCATATATCATAACATTCCTTATATTTTGACTAATCTTCTCTCATTTCTTTTTCTACTTGCTCTGTGCAGGCTTTCCATTTTTCAGCTGTTCACTCTTCAAGAGCCTAATTTCAAGGATATCCATTTCACTTGTTCAATTTTTTGCCAAATTTGTTCGAAACATTAATGACAGAACAAAATATCAGTGTTATTTTCAACACCAACCTGAATTCTGCAACTCAAAATATTACTGAATGGGCATTACCAACATAATTTCCATTTTCCAAAAACCCCCGAGATGTCAATCATTCTTGGATGAACTATACGTAAGGTTATGTGCAAAATTCGATCAAGGGTTCCCTGAATATGGTTGGTCGATATTTCGTTTTCCTGAAAATTTTTTGATAGTTCTAACAAGAAATCAAATTTCATCATTTTATATCATATGGAACAATTTCACCCAATCATGTCAACATTAGGTACACTGAAAATTTTTTGACAGTTCCAACAACCAATTAAATTTCCTCATTTGATATCAGATGAACAATTTCACCCAATCATGTCAACATTACATCGATAACAGACCATGGGCTATTTTCACGTTTATAGTTTATATAGTTTATAGTAAAAAGGGGTTACAGTTCACTGCGACCTTAAGGTCTATTGTGCCCCCTGACAGAGCTGTTATCATCGTGCCTCCTACAGCTCGCCCTCCAGTTCCAGAGATTTGATGAAATCCAGAATCTGGGACGGCTTCAAGGAGGATAACTCCCCACTTCTACAAGTTTCTTGTCCAAAGCACTCTTTCCTTTGGCTTGCAATGGCATAGCATTCCGTAATCAGGTGAATAGGAGTTTCTTCCTCCTCCCCACAGAATCTACACTCATCAGTGTCTGATAAACCCATTCTCAACAGATGCTTTTTTAGGCGACAATGTCCTGTGAGAAAGCCAGTGAGTAGGTGAAGTTGGTTTTTACTGAGATCCAGATATTTTTTGGATCTAGCAGTTTCAAAGTTCCGGAGGAACTTTTTGGAGTGATCCATCCCTGGGAGATTCCGCCAGAGTTTTTCTCTTTCGGTTTTCTCCTTCAGCATAAACTCCTTCTTATAGGTGCATTTTCCTATACCACAGAAGGGTTCTGGGCCAGTGAGGGGTATTTGTGCGCCCTTTCTGGCCAGTGTATTGGCCTCTTCGTTTCCTACGATTCCCGAATGACCGGGAACCCAGATTAAAGAGACCTTATTCTTCTTGCCTACCTCATTGAGTTTGTTTCGGCACTCCCAAATCAGCTTTGAGTCAATGACGTAGGAGCTCAGTGCTTTAATAGCAGCTTGACTATCTGTATGAATAGCTATATCGCATATTGCGTTGACAATAGTTTCTTTGCCTTTGGTAGTGATTACTATAGGCAGATTTTTGGTTTGGGGATGGGTAATTGCTTAGCACCAATCGTTTCCGACATTGTTATGGCCAAGTTACAAACGTTTGCTCTCGATAAAGTACCTTTCAGTGTTCCCCTGTTTCGTAGATATGTGGACGACATTTTTGCGTCTATTCCATCGGATGGGGTAGATGTTATGTTGAAGACCTTCAACTCTTTTCATCCGCGACTACAGTTTACTGTTGAGGTAGAGAATGACAACAAACTCCCATTTTTAGATATATTAATAATAAGAACAAACAACGGCATAAAAACGGATTGGTACCACAAGCCCTCTTTTTCTGAGAGATTTCTCAATTTTAATTCACATCACCCCCTGTCACATAAAGTCAACATTATTAAGAATCTCAAATACAGGGCAACATCTTTGTCAGACGGGATGTTTCATGGTGAAAATTTGGAAAAAATTAAATCCTATCTCTTAAAGAATAACTATTCCACAACAATTATCAGAAGGATTTTAAATAATAACGTGAATCAGAATCAGACAACACTGAATAATGATCAGGAAAACGGCGCTACTAAATTTTTCGCAATACCCTACATTAAAGGTTTATCTGAGAGAGTCGGTTCGGTGCTTAAATCGACAGGCATTAAGATAACATACAAACCCCACAACACGCTGGTAGATACCTCGAAACAAGACTATCCGAACATCGGCGGGATAGTATCAATATTCATAATCCGGTCAAAAAAAAAGATAATAATACCGCCTTAGCCGAACATTCCCTGAAAGAATTGCATGCTTTCGACTTTAATAATGTATCTGTTCTTGGGCAACAGAATATTTTAAAAAAGAGATTAATTGATGAAATGATATCGATTGTCCAAGAACCCAATTCCATCAATAAGAGGACTGATATCGAACAATTAAACACCGCATACTACAGTTTAATTAAAAAAATTAAAACTAGATCATTTCCATCCCGATGACCGATATCAGTTTGTTCTTTATTTCGTTTTCCATGTATATATGTTTCATTTGACACCTGGACGGTTGGTTTCTTGCTTGCGGTATGTTGACTTAGTGTATAGTTTCTTTTTATTTATAAACGAAGAAACAAATGAATCGCCCGATCTGTGAGTTTTATGAATTTTCCAACAATTTACTTATTGACAAGGGACTCGACTGATATTGTAAGTTTTTTCAGAACTCGATTTGAATATTTATGTATTGTTTTTTATATGTGTGTATTTTTTAGTTCGTTGTCTCACACCCTCAGACATCAGTTTGACTGTTATTTTATTTAAAAAAAGGTTTCAGAGTTGTTTTTCCTTAACTGAAACTGTGTTTTATATGTTTTTCTCTGTGTTTTGCTTACTCATGTTAACTTATTGTTTTAACTTCGAATTTGAATTGTTTAACTTGTGAAAGATCTCTGTTTCCCAATTAAATAATCTTGTATCGCTCTTCCAGAGCCCTGAGGAAGGTTTTAAATAGACCGAAACGTTGGCATGATATCAAATTGATAGTCCTTTTTCTTGGCCTTATCCCATCAATATACCCCCTACTCTGAGATTAAACAGGAGGCCGTGAACTTATCCTTCATATTGATTTATTTCGATTTTGAAGTTTCAAATATTTAATATTTCGAAATGTCACGATTTGGTTGCAATACTGACGATAACATTAATGAAATTATAAAATCGAACATACCAAAAAACACCGTTTACAGTAAGAAATTTGTATGGAAAGCATTTATAGACTTTTGCAACGATAGAAAGTATCAATTAGATGGAAATCGGACGGCGGAAGAATTGGCGTTGATTTTAAAGGATTGGGCTGTGAACATGAGGAGAAAAGATGGTAAAGAGTTCAAAGAAAGTACGGTCAAAACCATGTGGAATATAACAAGTAAGCTGTTACAAGAAAAATATTATAAAGAAATGAAAGTTATTATTGACCCATTCAAAAGTGTTGTATTTCAACAAGCGCGAGCTGCCCGTGATTCTATACGACGAAAACTGCAATCAGACCCAAGTAAAAGGAAGCAAAGTTCGGTAGCATTAAGTTCTGTGGAAATAACAAAAATGGTGAATTTATGAAATGAAAATACTCCTGAAGGGCTGCAACGGAAATTCTATCACATAGCCGCGGTAGAATTAGCTTGGCGAGGTGGGGAAGCTGCTGCTTGCTTGACTGAATTTTTTTGTATCGAATCAAACAACGATGGTTCTGTAACCAACCGAGTGGAATATAACCCTGTATTCAGCGAGACTTGCCAGGGTGGTTCAAGAATGTGTACTGGAAGCAAGTTTTTAATAGAAAACGATGACAGCAACGTTTGTCCTGTTCGATTATTCAAAAAATTGATGTCGAAAAGGGGCCCAAATATTAAAACCAACAGATTATTCGTCAGACCAAATCATCAATGGAAATCCGAAAATGATCACTGGTATGATAATATGCCCATTGGAAGAAATACGATTCAAAATTGGACAAGATCGTCTGCCGAAGCGATTGGATTGAATACAAAGGAAAAAAAAATTACTAATCATTCCAATAGATCGACCGCGGTTAGTCGATTGGCCAAAAGTGGTGTACAAGAACAACAGCTTATAAAAATTACGGGTCACAACAATGCCAACTCAATAAAACCCTACTTGAATATTGACAAAGAACATCATAATCAAATTATTAACAGCATGCGTAGTGGAAATACATCTTCATCAGTTATAGAAACTAACACGTCTGGATCTTCATTTAACTTTTCTAATTGTTCCTTTGTTAATTGCACCTTTAAATAAATTGTTTTAGCTCTGTATTTTTTCTATAATTAGCAAAAAATTTTCTATCCGAATAACCCTCGGACATTGATAAATGCTCAAAAATTCTATGACAACTTTCTCAAGCTTGTTGCTTGTAGACAACAGACCTCCGCCTACGGCGTCGGTCTGTTTCCAAGCAACAAGCTTTCGAAATCTGTCATAGAATTTTTTCGAACAATTATCAATGTCCTTGGGTTATTACTACTGATAACAGACCATGAGCTATTTTCAAGTTGCTATGGACACATATTCATTTATTACGATTTTGAAGTTTCAAATATATATGCATGGAATACCTGTTGTTGACAATGATTAGATTTTGTTTAAGACTTTCTTGTCGATCGAAAATCTGAGTATTTGTTCTGCTTTCCGTTTCTCTTGAAAGGGGTCGCGCTATTACGCATTGCGGCAGTAGCATCACGACAGCGAAATATTGCGGATTATTCCGGAAATAGCACCAGTTCTGAAATCTAGGGTTCCCTTTTTGATCTACAAATTTCGGTCACGATTTTTAGTGAGGAGTCGTTACAACAGGTTTTCTATGCATTTATTTTCAAATACTTAATATTTCGAAATGTCACGATTTGGTTGTAATACTGAAGAGAATATTGATGAAATTATAGAATCGAACATACCAAAAAACACCGTTCACAGTAAGAAATTTGTATGGAAAGCATTTATGAATTTTGCAGCGATAGAAAAAAATCAATTAGACAGAAATCGGACGGCGGAAGAATTGGCGTTGATTTTAAAGGATTGGGCTGTGGACATGAGGAAAAGAGAGGGTACAGAGTTAAAAAAAGTACGGTCACTGGTCAGAACCGTGTTAAATATAATAAGTAAGCTGTTACGAAAAAATATAGTGAAAAAATTAAAGTTAATATTGACCCATTTAAATTTGTTGTATTCCAACAAGCGAATCAAGCTGCCCGCGGTTCTATACGACAATGCAACTGCAATCAGATCCTTGTAAAAGGAAATAAAGTTCGGCAGCATAAGATTCTGTAGAAAATGGTTAGTTTATGGAATGAAAATACTCCTGAAGGACTGCTAAGGAAATTCTATCACATAGCCGCTGTAGAATTAGCTTGGCGAGGTGTGATAGCTGCTGCTTGCTTGACTGATTTTTTTTATCGAATCAAACAACGATAGTTCTGTAACAAATCGACTCGAATATAACCCTGTATTCAGCAAGACTTGCCAGGGTGATTCAAGAATGTGTACTGAAAGAAGTTTTTAATAGAAAATAACGACAGCAACGTTTGTCCTGTCCGATTAAAATTGATGTCGAAAAGTGGCCCAAATATTGAAACCAACAGTTTATTTTATCAGACCAAATTTTCAATGGAAATCCTAAAATGATCACTGGTATGATGCAATTCCCATTGAAAAAAATACCTGCGATTTAAAATTGGACAAGATCGTCTGCCGAAGCGATTGGCTCGAATATAAAGGAAAAAATACTAATCATTCCAATAGATTCCAAGAGGTGTACAAGAACAAGAGCTCATAAAAGTTTCGAGTCACATTCACAACAATGCCAACTCAATAAAACCGTACTTGAATATTAACGAAGAACATCATAATCAAATTAATTAACAATCTGTTCAGGACAGAACCTTGAATTGATAACCAACTATGACCTAAGATAAAAATACAGGGTGATTTTTTTAAGTGTTTCATTAGAAGTTTTCGAGGAAGGAATTGCGATACAAATTCAAAATGTATTTCTGTTTTAGAGTACATGAACTCAATTTGTGAAATATTTGCAAGCGGAATCTACTTCCGGTTCTACCGGAAACGGATGTGAACTTCGTTATTTCAAATGGAACACCCTGTATATTTATACATATTTGAATTCTTCGTTCAATTCTGCAATAATTTGATGTATGATATGCGCAACCACATCAAGCGATTGTTGAGTTATTGCCTGATTCTCAAATTTTTTGACAGAAAGATTGTCACAAATTAGTGTTCATATATTCAAAATCTCCCATTGTAGGAAATTTTTTTTTAAACAGTGAGACAAAAGAAAGTACGCTGATACTGCTTCTTGTATAAATTATGAGGAAATATTATACAGGGTTCCTGAAACAGGGCTTCAAAGTTGTGAAGATCCCTTAGTTAGGGGGAGTTCTGCAAGTGCGCAGTCACCTTTACGGAAAACAAATGCTCGAGCGCCAGCCACAATTGGTTTAACAAGGTTGTGGCGCCTTGAACTCTCCACTTCTACCAGGGTAGCTTTTATACAGTGGAGAAGGGTTCGGTTTAATCTAGGAAGTTAGCGATTAAAAGTTCTGTTTCTATCGTAAATGTTGCTAAAATTAAAGGTTCACTTAAAACACCAGAATGGATTTTACTAAATTTACTGAACTCAAACAGAAATAACAATCTATTAATACAATGTGAATCAAAATTAAAACTGATTTTATCCAGAACTAAACGTGAAATAAAAAGAAATGACTTAAATATCGGTACTTTACAGTGATCGATAAATTTAAGAAAAGAAACGGTGATCGGGTGAGCAAGACGGTCGGGCGAGGTGAGCGAAAGCGAGAATTGGACGTTGAACAGGGGAGTACGGGAGTAACAAAGCAAAACTTCAAGATTCGGCAGGCCACGGAAAATATCATACAATCTAACTTTCTCAATGGGGTGTTCCACACTCAAATATGGAGGAAAAATTATCGGACAATACTTAGACTGTGGCGGATATGACCGGGGAAACAAGGGCAGCGGTGGCAGCAACGACGTCCGGTCAAGGGACTCCAGATAATGGAACCTCTCGACCTGACGAAGCGATTCTAGTAAATCCGCAAACGTCCAGCGGGTTAACAAGGGGTGAAGCGCGGCCGTGACCCCGTTGTGATCTCGCCGATGTCAACCCGCTAGGACGTCGCTGTGAAATATGAATCTTCGAGCACCGCTAAGTGTAGGGGGATCGGATACGGTGGAGAACCAACCACGCCCAGACAAGTGGCTCCAGAAAATGGAACCCCTAGGCTTGACGAAGTCTCTTGGATTTCTGTCAACCTTCAGCGAATTGAGCAAGGGTGAAGCGCGGCCGTGACCCCGTTGTGATCTCGCCGAGCTCAATCCCCCAAAAAGGTTGCTGATAAATCCAGAGATTAAGGCCCCACCAGGGAATCAAAATACACGATGAAATCTCGAAAGTAAAATGGGATCGAAAGTAAACTGGGTACGGTGGTGAACCAACAACGTCCAGACAAGTGGCTCCAGAAAATGGAACCCCTAGGCTTGACGAAGTCTCTTGGATCTCGGTCAACCTTCAGCGAATTGAGTAAGGGTGAAGCGCGGCCGTGACCCCGTTGTGATCTCGCTGAACTCAATCCTCCAAAAAGGTTGCCGATAAATCCAGAGATTAAGGCTCCACCAGGGAATCAAAATATAAGATGAAATCTTGAAAATAAGATGGGGTCGAAAAGAAATCGGGTACGGTAGTGAACCAACCACGCCCAGACAAGTGGTCCCAGGAAATGGAACCTCTCGGCTTGACGAAGTCTCTTGGATTTCTGTCAACCTTCAGCGAATTGAGTAAGGGTGAAGCGCGGCCGTAACCCCGTTGTGATCTCGCCGAACTCAATCCTCAAAAAGGTTGCTGATAAATCCAGAGATTAAGGAATCACGAAGAAATATAGCACAGTATGAAATTGAGAAAATGATGCGGAAAAACTACAGGCAGGTTTCGGTGGTAGACCAACAACGCCCAGGCAAGTGATCCCAGCGAAAGAGTATCACTCGACTTGACGAAGTCTCTCGTATATCCGTCAACCCTCAGCGAATTGAGCAAGGGTGGAGCGCGGCCTTGACTCCGTTGTGACCTCGCCGAACTCAATTCTCAAAAAGGTTGCTGATAATTACGGAGATTAAGGTATCACCAAGGAAATAAAATCGTAAATCAGGGAAGAAATAATATAGAAAATGGTTTAAAAGTATTGGAACACACAATGATTCAATTGTTAGAATGATATTTAACGGATAATGCCATGTAAGAAATATGAACGGGGCCTTACCGATCTACTGAAGTATGCACTGCACAAACTAAATAGGAGTCCTGTCTCAAATTTCACTAGCACTGATTTTACTTTTCACGGAAAATCAAATCGGAGAAATCAATGCTGAATTTACTAACTGTTTAAATCAAACTGGAAAATTATACTACTATTCAAAATGAGGAAAAGCGAAAAATAATTCAAACGAGCGTGAAACAGCAAAAGAGCGCAAAAGAGAGCAAAAGAGGCCTTTCGCAGGTCGTTTCGCCCTTATAAAACCTCCGGAAATGGTGGGGTCATGACGCGCTGAAAATTCGAAAATCTTGAAAGAAGGGGATAATCTCGTCCCCTGATTGGTTTTAATTGACGTCAGATTGTTCCAGAAATAAATCGAAAGAATTCCCACTACGTTTAAATTCGACAATTCCATCTCCGTTTTTTCAAATCCCCGGCCGTTGAAAAACGTGAAATCAACCAAGATACGAGCCCCTTATCGCAACGCTCAGCATGTGCCCGAGCGTTTTTATACTTGCGGCGATGTTTATATTGATGAATTTGTCGAATTAAATTTTCCTTCTGTTGGAATCACGGATATTTTATTGGGAAAATGATAAATGAGAACAGGACCTTTATGAATGAAAATTAATTATGGACTTTGTGGTACTCCACTAAATGAATAACACAATTTCAATAAGAACTTATTGAAATTGTGTTATTCATTTAGTGGAGTACCACAAGTGGCGACGAGGATTGTGAATCTACATTATAACCTCAGGTACTTAAGCAATTTGATATTTTAAATGAAAGGACGAATAAAGATGAAATTTTCAATATTACACTGTGACATCAGTTTTCGATGCAACATATTCATAATATATACATATATCAAAGTTAGGCTGTGAGCCAGAAAAAAAAATTAATGAAGGGCTGTGAGCACCAATATGAGAGGGCTGTGAGCACCAATATGAAAGTGCTGTGAGCACAAATAAAAGGAGGGCTGCGAGCACCAACAAAAAAGACAATTGAGAAGGGCTGTGAGCACCAACAAAAAAAAAAATTGAGAAGGGCTGTGAGCACCTGATAGTATGTGAATACAGTTGCTCGAAAGTTGCATTTTGAAGACAACATTTACGAGTCAGTGCTGTATTGAAAATCTTATCATTATATACTTATGTATGTTTATATATATAATTCCAAGCGATTATATGTGGAATAAATGAGATTTGACTTATCGAGTAAGCTTGAGCTCATAAAAGCTCAGGATTTCTTTTCTATAAAACAACCAGGAAACTCATTTCTCTTTCAGATATAATCAATTGAGATTGAAACATTCCCTAAAAAAAAGGGGTTTCTTTATTTTCAGCTTATTACAATGGAATCGGGAATTAAACCGTTTCTATGTGAAACCCTCGATAAGGCCGTCCTCAGAACAGAATGGGAGAAATGGCTCAGAGCATTGGAGTTATATCTTGCTTCAGAGGATATAGACAATCCGGAAAAGAAGAGGAATAAATTATTGCATTTAGGTGGTCCACAACTACAGGAAGTGGCCTATAACTTACCACATGCTATTGAGCCGTATGATGCTCAGGAGAATAATAATGTTTTCAAAACATTAGTAGATAAACTATCAGGATATTTTTCACCTAAGCAAAATTCTACATTCGAACGTCATGTATTCAGAAGCATAAAGAAGGAAGAAGGAGAAAACTTCAATAAGTTTCTGCTGAAAATCAGACAGCAATCAAAACGATGTTACTTCGGTAGTAGCGTATCAGAAGCTACCGAAATTAATATGAAGGACAAAATAATTGACAGTTGGGCTACATCAGATGTGAAGAAAAAGCTTCTGGAGAAAGAGCGGTCTCTTGAAGAAATTATTGAAATATGTCAAGTATATGAACAAATAGCAAATCAATCAACAGTGATGAATGCAACAACGGATGTGCCGAGCACATCATCTATGCACGTGAATAAAATTTGGGCAAAGAATATCAAGCCAACCAATTCCTGTCCAAGATGCGGAAAACATAATCATAATGGCAATATAAAATTATGCCCTGCCAAAGATGCCAAATGTCGAAAATGTGGATTCCAAGGACATTTTGCGCTATGCTGCAGAACGCGTGAAACAACAAAAAGGGCGTTTATGTCTTCATCCAATCGAAGTGGCAAACGCTTTAAATCTGGTGTGAATTTTATCGATGCCGAAGAATCTGGAAATGAATCGCAACGAAATACCACCAACGATTTCGACTGTTTCAAATTAAACCTCAAGGCTCGAACTTCAGACGATTCGACCGATGATTTAATAAAATGTATGGTTGGAGGAGTGAAACTAACATTGCTGATTGATTCTGGGTCCAAGGCGAATGTAATAAAAGATACAGACTGGAAAATAATATCTGAAAAGAAGGCAATAATTTGGGATGTTGTAACAAACCCAACTGAATCACTAAAATCTTACGGATCTGAGAAACCACTCGAAATAAAATATAAATTTACCACTACTATTAGCGTATCATCAGATGAGGAAGAAGTTATTACCAATTTTTATGTGGTATCTAATGGAGATATTTCTATTCTGGGAAAAGAAACTGCCAAGAAATTGGGAATACTTAAGCTGGGAATAGGTATAAATATGGTAGACAAACTTATTCCATTTCCGAAAATAAAGAATGTCTTGGTAAAACTGAGCATCGATCCATCCATAAAAGCAGTACAGCAGCCAGTAAGGAAAGTACCTATAGCTCTTGAAACTCAAGTTACAGATAAACTGAACGAAGCATTGCAAAGAGATATAATAGAGGAAGTAGATGGTCCTAGCGAATGGATATCACCCATTGTCATTATCTTCAAGCCCAACGGAGACATTCGAATCTGTGTTGACATGCGCAGAGCAAACGAGGCCATCCAGAGAGAAAACTACCCGTTACCAACATTCGATTCCTTCTTGACAAGACTTAAAAACGCAGCATATTTCTCAAGGTTAGATTTAGTGAGTGCCTATCACCAACTCGAATTACATCCGGAGAGTCGTCCTATCACAACTTTTATTACGCATAGAGGCATGTTTCGTTATAAACGTTTGATGTTTGGTGTTAATTCGGCACCAGAAATATTTCAAAAAACCTTTGAAAGAATCTTAGCCTCATGTAGGAACTGCTTCAATTATCTAGACGATATCATAATATTTGGTTCTTCCGAAGCAGAACATGATAAATGTCTTCAAGAAGTTATGAAAACCCTAGAACAACATAACGTTTCACTCAATAAAACAAAGTGTGTATTCAAAGTACAAGAACTTGAATTTTTGGGTCATAAAATATCTCATAAAGGAATAGATGCTGATGAAAAGAAAATAAAAGCTCTTAGGAACTTCCGAGCACCGGAAACTAAAGAGGAAGTCCGTAGTTTTCTAGGCCTTGTTACATATCTAGGTAAGTTCCTACCGGATTTGGGATCAACAACAGAACCACTGCGTCAGTTGACAAAAATGAATGAAAAATTTGTATGGACAGAAACGCATCAAAAGCATTTCGATAAACTCAAAAGCTACCTAGCAAAACTTCCCACATTAGCATTCTTCGATCCTCAGAAGCGAACTAGACTGATAGCGGATGCAAGCCCTGTGGCCCTTGGAGCCGTTTTGTTACAATTCGATGAAAAAAATGATCCCAGGGTAATTTCTTTCGCTTGCAAAAGTCTGTCGGAAGTGGAAAGACGTTACTCGCAAACGGAAAAAGAAAGTTTAGCTCTAGTATGGGGAGTTGAACGGTTCTACATTTACTTAGCTGGACTGGAGTTTGAGCTGGTTACCGACCACAAACCTCTCGAAACCATATTCAAGCCAACGTCGAAACCACCAGCTCGTATCGAAAGATGGTTACTGCGGTTACAAACATTCAAGTTCAAGGTAATATACCAACCAGGCAAGAGCAATATTGCAGATTCATTTTCAAGATTATGTCAAATTGAAAAAGAACCGTCGTTCGATACTGGAACGGAACCGCATATATTTTCTATTCTGGAAAGAACTGCACCTAAGGCGCTTCAAATATCAAAAGTTATTTCAGCTAGTAGAGCAGACACAGAAATAGTAGAAGCGATAGAAAAAATTAGTAATGATTCATGGTCTTCAACTGACAAAAATATATATGCACCTTTTAAGTCGGAGTTGACTAGAATGGATAGTGTCTTACTAAGAGGAAATCGTCTTGTGATTCCACAATCTTTGAGAAACCTTGTACTAGAGCTGGCACACGAGGGTCATCCTGGTGAAACGGTTATGAAGAGACGTTTACGTTCGAAAGTTTGGTGGCCTTTGATGGATCGAGAAACAGAGAAATTTGTCAAACACTGTCGTGACTGCCTTCTGGTATCTCAACCCAACAAACCACCACCAATGTCAAGACACAAATTCCCTGAGCAGCCTTGGGAATGCATCGCTTTAGATTTAATGGGGCCTTTGCCAAATGGATATATGGTGCTGGTTATTATCGACTATTATTCGAGATATCAAGAAATAATATTTCTGAAATCTACTACATCATGTGTGATAATAGAGCAGCTTACTGAAATATTTTGCAGATTAGGAATTCCCAAGAGTATCAGAGCTGATAATGGTCGTCAATTCGTTAGTCAAGAATTCGTCGAATTTTGTAACACCCATAATATTAAGCTGATTCGTACACCACCTTATTGGCCTCAAGCAAATGGAGAGGTAGAGAATGCTAATAGATCAATACTGAAAAGATTGAAGATTGCCCATGCCAATAAAAGGGATTATCAAAAGGAAATCAGGAATTATTTATTAATGTATAACGTGACACCTCATGGTACAACGGGAAAATCTCCATCACAACTACTTTTCAACAGAGAGATCCGAGACAAAATTCCATCTATTTCGGATTTGATCAATCAGGAAGGAGACCTAGAGGCAAGAGACAATGATCTGATAAGAAAACAAACAGGAAAAGAAAGAGAGGATAAGGCCAGGGGATCAAAGCCATGTGATATTCAGCCAGGTGATAAGGTATTAGTTAAAAACATGACAGTTGCAAATAAATTAGAAAACAGATATCACAATGAAGATTTCATCGTGCAACAGAGAAAAGGAAATGAAGTTACGTTGATGAACAAAGATGGTGTTATATATAAGAGACACACTACACACGTAAAAAAGATACCATTACCAGATGTAGACTATGGTTCTATTAACAACGACTCAGAAACCCAGAGCCCAGAAAGTATGCCAAAAAAGATACCTCCTCTGAAGCTAGAAAAAAAGGAAGGGATGTGGAGACCTGCATCAAGCGGCGGCAACTCTGCCAAGGATCAAGATGTTGAAGACGCGCCGATGAGTCAGGATCAGAAATGATTAAGGTGAATCATGCTGGGTTGGATGGAAAAGATAAAGAAGTTAGGCAGTTGACTGATGCGAACCGGGCGATAAAGAAGTCTGAATTGTATCTATTAATAATAGTAAAGTAAATTGTATGAGTTATAAATAAATAAGAACTTATTGAAATTGTGTTATTCATTTAATGCAGGTCTCCACAGACTTCATTACAACTTGCAGTTCTGTTCACAGAATTGGACTTATTGAATCAAACTTTCCTTCCATTGAAATCTTGAATAATTATGGAAGGAATAATATATGAAAATAGGTCTTGAATGAATAAGAATGACGAAGTTCATTACAAAGTGAGCCTCAATAAAACTACGAAATCTCATTTTTTTCACAAGGGAACCATATAATTTTATAATTCCGTTCGATTGCTCGTCAAAAACTAGTCAGAGTGTGCCAAACATTTCATGTCTTTAAAATTAGTAGTTTCGCCGTTATCGAATAATATTTGAATTTCACGACTAAAGCCAGATTTCTTTGTCTGAACATCAGATTTATCAAGATAATTTTCAAGTAGGCTATGTCAATAGTTGTTGGGGCGAGTTTCAGTTAACCAACTGAAGTGTGGTTCAATTATTTAAGTTTTATTTTTCGAAATATAATTTTTTGAGTGAGAAAGAGATAGAGCTGTGGACTGTATAATATATAGGGAAAGCGGGGTAATACCACGCATCGAGGTAATATCGCGCATGAAAAAATACCTAATTTGCAGCATTCTAGAAGAAGTTTGGCCACTCGCATATCATAAGGTAAATGTGACAACTATGCCAATATAGTTCCACCGAACATCGGAGGGTTCAGTTGCACGCTGGAGATCAGAGTGTGTATTTGGTGGGTTTCCTTGTAACATTGGGGTTACGAAGAATAAGCGATGTAAGTATCAATATCAGAAAACCATTGTATTTTCTGGATATTATAGTTTAGTGTTATATTTAGCTATTCTTTTCTTTTTAAAATTTTGAATTCGTTTGATTCGTACCGGAGTTAAGGTAGAAAAAGTGAGTCAGTATCTATATGGGGTAAAACCGCGCGTATTCTCTCTATGTGCGCGGCATTACCCCACGTTATTTTCAATATGCGCGATATTGCCCCACTTCTAAATTTGTTTTTTGTTTTGTTTTAGATGGTGAGACATTACAAAAGAAAAACACAACGAAAAAGTTGGTCGGTTGAAAAACTCAATCGCGCCATAACAGCCATCAATTCTGGCGTTAAAATTCGCGAGGCTGCCAGACAATTCGACATCCCAGAGTCGACAATTCGTGGTCACTTGAAAAAAAATAAGATTGGTGATCCTGCAGATCCATCGTTCTCTAGGGATACTTTGGGCCGACATCCAGTTTTTTCGAAAAAACAAGAACAAGAGCTCATAGACCATGTCATTAAGTTGGGCAATTTGTTCTATGGAGTGACTCCACGCCATTTAAGGAAAATAGCATTTGATTTTGTAGAGGCTAATAATCTACCACACAAGTTCAAGGAATCAAGATTGGCAGGAAAGGACTGGCTGAAGTATTTTATTAAAAGGAATCCCCAAATAAGTCTCCGTCAGCCAGAAGGAACAAGCCTCAACCGTATAGCATCATTTAATGCCGATGCTGTTGGTTTATTCTTCAAAAATCTCAAAGATGTGTTGGAGAAATATCAATTTTCTGCTAGCAGGATATTTAATGTTGATGAGTCGGGAATTACGACAGTTCAAAGGAAGTCGGGTAAAATATATGCAAAAAGGGGCAAAAACAGGTGGGAGTTGCAATATCCGGTGAACGTGGACAAACTATAACCATCTTATGTGCTGTTAGTGCAGTTGGTAGCTACGTCCCTCCAATGATTATTTATCCAAGAAAGCGTATGTCAGCACAATTAGAGAGGGATGGACCACCTGGAGCAATATATTCCTGCTCTGACAATGGCTGGTCAAATGATGGTATTTTTTTGAAATGGCTCAAGCATTTTCAAGGATTTGTCAAGGCTACTGAGACTGATCCTATTTTACTCATCTTGGATAATCACAACAGCCACATATCATTGGATATCTATCATTTTTGCAAAAAAAATTACATTGTTCTTGTCACAATACCCCCACATACGTCCAACCATCTTCAACCTCTAGATTTAACATTTTTTGGGCCGCTTAAAAAAGCTCTGTATGCTGTCTACGATTCCCATATGATTTCCACTGCACATGAGAGAATTACGCTTTATGATGTTGCGAGGCTTTTTAATCAGGCCTATCTAAAAGTAGCCACTATGGATAAAGGAATTTCAGGATTCCGAGCTGCAGGAATACTCGTATTTCCTCTCAACCCGGATAAATTCACAGAAGAAGACTTTGCTCCAGCTGAAGAGTTTAGGGAGCTCATTTTAGATTCAGTCGTTGATGAACATTCATTCAATCTGCAGTCAAATAATCCTTTAGCATCTGATTCTGCTAGAACATCAACTTTATTAAATCCAATTCCTTCCACTTCTTCATGTTCGCTTTCATCTAAAATATCAGACATTGCACCTTTACCGAAGAAAATAAATAAATTGTCTAGAAAAAAGAAAGCTGGTAAGAAACAACAATCCGAAATTTTGACTTCTACGCCTATGAAAGAGGTTCTCGTTGAGTAAGAACTAAAACGCAATGAGAAAAATAAAAATAAACAATCAAAAAATGAAAAACAAATGGTTAAACTTAAAAAAGCCAAGCAAGAAAAAGAAATAAAACGAAAACGTATTGAGGATGAGGAAACTTCGGAGGAAGAGGAAATTTCTTCAATAGAATCGGAAGTATATGGTAGCGACTCAGAAGTCAGCGAATTCGGCTAGCAGGAGAGATGCCAGGTATCAAATGAAATATGTATAATCTGCGGTGAGTTTGGAAAAAATAGAGAACTGTGGTACCGTTGTGTGAAATGTGGGGGGTGGGCTCATTCAGAGTGTTCGGGTTGGGAAAAGGGAAGTGAATACATCTGTGATGAGTGTAAGGAAAATAATAACCCAAAAAAGAATAAAGCAAAACGCCGTTTATTGATTAAATGAATTGATGTAGAAATACAATTTTCTGTTACCTTCATTATTTTTGAGAGATATTTGTTTTCTGTATAACATTTCGGTTTCGTTTGTTGTTTTTGAAATTTATTTTTGTTATCTTTTTTTAGTTCATTATAGAATATTTTTGTATTGAATTTTGTTTTAATTAATCCATTTTCTAACTAAAATGTTATGCGCGATTTTGCCCCATGAGGTGCGCAATATTGCCCGACCGGATGGGGTAATACCATAAAATTTAATTTCTAGAAAGTATGGGTATATTTCAATATTGGGTTATTCCATTCTAATTTCCCATATACTTTCGTAAAGAAGAGATATTATCGAAATATATCCCTTAATGATATGGTAATATTCTAAAAAATAAAGATTTTCTGAGCAATTTTGCTTACATGCGTGATATTACCCCGCTTTCCCCTATGTAATTAATTGAAACCCAACACAAATGAAAGGATAAATCCACTCAAAAATAACAGATGAAATATAGTTACCTATATATCAGCAAAACAGGATCCTGTCGATGACTTCTATTCCTATATAAAGATTGCTCGCGCTCGACAATAGAATATGGAATGAAGCTGACGTGAAAATCCGCTGCTAAAAATGTCAAATTGTGCACACTTATCCTTGCGGTATTATAAAATAACCACGCCACTGGTAACAGTTTTTTTGTTCGAAATAATTCGCACAAATGAAAGTTTTAAAAGAATGTAATTCGATTGAATCGAAATCACTAAAACTTGCGAATCGCAGGAAAACTAAACTTTTCCGAAATCACGAAAAGGAAGCAGAGAATTATCAATACGGAAGCAGAATATTTCATGAAGTCAATCAATGAACTGAATTAAAATATACGGAAACGAAACAAATGCGACATATGTGCTCCACAGCTGACGCGAATTCTTTTCGCATCTAAACGATGACAAATCCATATGGGGATTCCAAGCAGAGAGAAATTAATTTAATTATTCGAATTTTGAAAATTCTGAATATTTTATTTTAACCGTTCACTGGCGTGAACAATAGTAATAATATATCAGTTTTAAACAAAAATTTATTTATTTAGTCATCATTCATTATCTGCTCTATTTATTTGTCACATTCGCCGCAAATAAAGAAAAGAAAAAAAGGGCAATAGAAAATGCATACCAAACGTGTTTACATTTTTTGGACTATCTCTCTGAAATTTATTGGAAGATGTTGGTTTTTGAGAACCCCATATCTACAATTATGTTTGTTACACATGCCATTCATGTGAAACGTTGCTTCATCAGACATATGTAATTAATAATGAATTGGGTTCGTTTCTGAATGAGTCAAGTAAAGTCTCACATACTGTACCATTTCTGAATTTCCTAAATTCTAAGCAAATAAAATGCACCGTTGCCAGACTCAGACTACTTCATGGCTTCCAACTTTGCAACGCTGTCTATTGTCGAACTGTGTTGAATGAAACTTATTTAATATTATTTCATAATTCTGTGGATGATGAATAGTAGTACGACTTCAAGCAATACTTTAGGCAATTCGCATCTTTATAAATAGGAGATTTGAATCATATAAAAGATCCACCATGATGTACTTTTGTTCTTCTGTGACCATCGAAGACATGCAATTCTGTGGAAGAATTAACCTCCGAGAACGAAAACAAACAGAAGCTCTCTTTTACTTCGCTCTTTTTTACTTCGCCCTCAGCCTTTCACTCTCACTTCTGGGTCATTCTTGATTCCATTCACTTCTAATTCTCAATAGGTAATTCTTTGAAATGGAGTTCCTCTTCAAGGAAGCCGCCATTTTAGATTCTCTTTGAAAGACGCTTCCTTTGTTCACTGGTAATGTACACTTCTCCATTTTTAATAATACTGTTTCTCTTCACAGGATTTAACCCCAGGTAAGCTTATCTATTTTATTATTGCATTTATTTATTTATTTATTTATTTATTTATTTATTTATTTATTTATTTATTTATTTATTTATTTATTCATTTATTTATTTATTTATTTATTAACGGTACTACCATTATACAAAGAGATAAAATTAATCTGATACAAGAAAATAAAAATAATACATCTCAAATATTACAAGGCGCACAAACCCAAAAATATCATCGGAACGCGACAAAAAGAAACTACAAACTTATTAAAGTAGATACATCTCTCCTTAACCCTGACAACGCAGTTTCTATTGAATATTGTGGAACTTCGTTCTACTATCACCCCACTTGGAATATTCTTATACTGTTGGTAAGCCCTACTGCACATTCAACTTCTATCACTTGACATTATGGTATAGGCATTGGAGTTGTTGCTTTTAGAGTAATATTTCACGTTCAACGATACATGGTTTGGAGGCCTAGGATAACTGTTTATATCGTCTGTGCCAAGGAAAACATCCCCCACAGTGGTGGCTAGTGAGACTTCCTCTGAGAGTTCTGCAAACGAACGTTCTCAGTAAACATAGCCTCGTCTTCGGGCCTTTGGCGAGCCAGGCAAGTGAAGGATTGCTTCGATCTGGTTCCAACGTTCATCAGTCAACAGGAAATATAAGGAGTTTACCTTCACCCTCAAACCAATGTACTACTAGGATCTCACCCGAAACACTTGGAAGGAAGGATTCTCACACTGGGAACCACAAACACACTGCTTCGGATTCTCAATAATAATCGGGTGACACATTTCTATGCCTATAACCTTAGAACAACTTGGAATTATACTATTTATCAGGATTGTGCCAGTAATAACCTTACCGGAGTATAGGAAGCTCCATGTTGTACATACCACCAGTGATCGTCTTATAAATTATTGATCTATGGATTGTAAACATTTCATCTGTAATGCTATAAGGGTTTTTGCTTTCAAATCCAATGAGAAATTGGATTTGTTTCGTTTTCCCTTAGGAAGCTTTTCTCTCGAAACGCTTCGCCGGACCAATAAAGGCCTGTTCCACCTTGTGTCCAATCTTGAGTATTATTTATCTATTTCACCTCATTATTTCCCATCCTATATTTCACTAATCTGAGTTATTACGAATCTGAGTTACTACAACATAGCATAGAGTCCTACGAAACATAGACGATCACAAGCCAAGCCAAAAATATAAGTGTAATCTCCCCTTTAACGTAAATGTCCCTTTAGATACAGAGGGAAGGATTTATTCTTTCCACTTTTTCATAATATTTCTCCACCCTCAAAAGAGAGGAATGTTACAATACCATTACTCGTTTTTCATAATCTATCTCGTTCAATTTTTGATAAGTCTGAATTTTGTATTTTTGAATGTCACTCTTGCTAAGCTCTGAAATTCCAGCAATTTTTCTAATTGAAATTTTATGATCGTTATCATGTAGCACTTCTTTAATTATCTTGGTTCTTTCAAGTGTGCAATGCAACCAATTAATTTCGAGAAGATATACATACCTATTTTTGATTATATCCACTGACGGCGGATTTTTCATAAATTTCCTTCTGAATATCCTCTTCGTTTGAATAATTGATTTCGTTTCTGCATAAATTATCACAGTTTGAGCTTTTTCACTCACTGTATAGACACTTCGAAACCGACTTATATGAAACAAAATAACTATTGTCAAAATTGCTGATTTTGTTGTTATGCGTCAAACGGTCACAGCATGAGCTGATTTTAGGCATCAAAATACGTCCATATAAAATTACTAATTAAAAATGTACTACTACATGAAACATCGAATATCTTTGTTGTTAATGAAACAAAAGATAGAAAACTTACATTTTTGGAAAGGAGAATGATTGCCTTTCGAATGAGATCGGAAATTATAGGGTGTTCCATTCAAAATAATACATATTTTCCCCTTTAAATTTGACCGACATTAGTAAAACACCCTGTGTTGATGAGATGAAATGCCAGCCAAGCCTAAAAGAATCTCTTTGATAAACTAGTGGAACTGATGAAAACCTCATCTCTTTGGAGCAATTGTAACGGGCAATTTTGAACATTACCCGCGCGAACATGCGCAAGGGCGACCAATATAGAATCCAGCGCAAATGTCGAATTAACAGATCTCGGAACATTATTCTGTTTGCTGTTCGTGCTCCTCGAAATAAATAACTGCTGAAAGGAAGTTCTCTTAACCACTAGAGTGGGATTTGGAATTATTTTATTTCAAGACAGGACAAGCTGTTGAGTGGTGTGAAATCACCATATTTCGATTTTTCGGATTTCGCAAATAATAAGGTAACCGCGATACTTGACATTTAAGTAGTTTCTTTAAATGAATATTTTAGCGCTACGAGGGCGATACCTCTGTGGAAGTGCCAGTCCGACTGCTCTTCGATAGTACTTACTACTTTCCCGCTACGTACTAAGACGTCGCTACCCAGCGGGGGCGTTTGCTTAACCCCCGAGGATCCAAGTTGGCCTCATCAACCCGACCAGAATTTGCGCCGTTTTACGGATTAGCAAGTATTCAGGCTAATAATAAATTGTATGGTTTTTTTACAAAGGGAGATTTATGCCTTTTATACGGAAATATTCACCTCATCATTGGATTCACCAAATTGAAATATATAGGAGAAAATCTAACACTGACTAACAGTTGAATTCTTAAAATTTATCGATTCTGTGATTTCATGGCAAGTAGAAAATAAAACAAAAAAAATACATATTCAACATCATCTTGTTATTGAACCCTACCAAGTAGAGAAGAGGGAAAATATATTGATTAGTTTTCTTTTTTTTATTGTACGTTAGAACTGAAAGGTTTGAGCTAGCCGGGGTTCTAGCGTTACACAATTTATAAGCTGGGCATTTATGTTTGAAATCAGTTACTCCCATTTGGGACAGCCCTGTGATGTGAATCTCCATTTTATATTTCAATTTTTTCTACATTTCTTCGGTGAAAATTTTTTTCACCAAAAATTATTGGAATCTTTTATAGAGCCTTAGTGTTAGTGTTGATGATACCTCTTTTCTAGTGAATGGCAGGGATGAGGAGGAGATCCTGGAAAAATCAGAGGCAACCCTGAAACAAGCGGTGAGATGGTTCCACGCAACAGCTCACAGATAAACAACGAAAAAAATAAATATCTTACCTTTGAATCCCGCCCAAGGTCTGATGAGAGTCTGAAGTTATTAGGTTTTATGCTGCAGCCAAATATGAAATTCCATCTCCATATAGATCTCCATCAGGATAAACAATATATCATATCATATCATATCATATCATATCATATCATATCATATCATATCATATCATATCATATCATATCATATCATATCATATCATATCATATCATATCATATCATATCATATCATATCATATCATATCATATCATATCATATCATATCATATCATATCATATCATATCATATCATATCATATCATATCATATCATATCATATCATATCATATCATATCATATCATATCATATCATATCATATCATATCATATCATATCATATCATATCATATCATATCATATCATATCATATCATATCATATCATATCATATCATATCATATCATATCATATCATATCATATCATATCATATCATATCATATCATATCATATCATATCATATCATATCATATCATATCATATCATATCATATCATATCATATCATATCATATCATATCATATCATATCATATCATATCATATCATATCATATCATATCATATCATATCATATCATATCATATCATATCATATCATATCATATCATATCATATCATATCATATCATATCATATCATATCATATCATATCATATCATATCATATCATATCATATCATATCATATCATATCATATCATATCATATCATATCATATCATATCATATCATATCATATCATATCATATCATATCATATCATATCATATCATATCATATCATATCATATCATATCATATCATATCATATCATATCATATCATATCATATCATATCATATCATATCATATCATATCATATCATATCATATCATATCATATCATATCATATCATATCATATCATATCATATCATATCATATCATATCATATCATATCATATCATATCATATCATATCATATCATATCATATCATATCATATCATATCATATCATATCATATCATATCATATCATATCATATCATATCATATCATATCATATCATATCATATCATATCATATCATATCATATCATATCATATCATATCATATCATATCATATCATATCATATCATATCATATCATATCATATCATATCATATCATATCATATCATATCATATCATATCATATCATATCATATCATATCATATCATATAGATAACCTAGTCAAAAAACAATCAATTGCATTATATACCATCATAAGAATCAAACAGATAGCAGGGAAGCAAGCGACCAGATATATGCTTATTTCGGATACTTCCACAGTATTATGAGCTACGGAATACTATTCTGGGGAGGAACACGTGAGAGTGAAAGGGTCTTTATAAAGCCAAAAAATGCTTTACGTATCATCTGTGAACTAAAGACCACTGAAAGTTGTAGAAATTATTTCAAGCAGGAAAACATACTCACTTTAACATAACTCCACATATACAAGGTGCGGCACGGAGGGCGGACGTTTTTCAGATGGGCATAACTTTCCCCCACTGAGGACGAGAGAAGTGGGGAAGGTGCCGTTAGACTCGTGTGTTCCTAGCATTTATTTATTGATCAACAGAAGACCAAGAGGACCTGTGCGAACAGTTCGAACGCCTGAAAATGTTGAACGCATTCGACAAGCCATTCTTCGCAGTCCGTCACGATCTGCTCGGAAACATGCTGCTGCACTTCGCCTCAGTGATCGTTCGGTGAGGCGAATTTTGCATATGGATCTTCGCTTTCACCCCTACAAATTGGCCATTGTGCAACAGTTACACCCCGGAGATTATGCACAACGAATGAACTTCGCACGTGAGATGGAAGCACTGATCGATCAAAATGAGAACCTCATTTTGTTCATGAGTGACGAAGCCCACTTTCACCTCAACGGCATGGTTAACCGGCAGAATTGCCGTTATTGGGCTAATGAAAATCCGCAACACTTACACGAAAGACCGCTGCACAGCCCACAGCGCCTTCAGCACTGCATCACCGATTTCGGCCACCACATGCCTGATGTGATTTTCCACACTTGACTGTCTCAAATGCTATTTCCTTGAGAATCTGATTCCGTCAATAAATGTGTTTTTGAGTAAAAATTAACGCTTTTATTATTTTTTTAAAACCATCCATCCTCCGTGCCGCACCCTGTATATACCTACCTACCTATATATATATTCATACAAAAGAAAATGTCCTGAGGAACTGTGACCACCACGAGTACGAGACTAGAAATGCCTACAAGTTTTCAACACCTTATCACAGAATATCAGCTGCCCAACTCAGTGTCAACCACGAGGCTATAAATATATACAATAAGATTCCTGTAAACTTCAAGAACAAGAAAAAGACCAAACTGACGATAAAACTGAGAGAACTGCTGAAACAGAAAGATTACTACACAATGAAGGACTTTTGGAGAGATAACCTAAGATAGTTTGTTAAAAGTGTCATTTACTGTCCTTTGTCATTAATATCTAATTGTAAATTTTATAAAATGACCCTAAATTTCAATTCTGACACCCCATGTGAATTTTGATAGGTTATAATTGTTATATATGCTTTTCAGGTGAATAAATATTATTATTATGATCATGGACTTATTCACTATCTCGGCACCCGGCCGGACAAATTTCCCTTTTCCATATACAATAATCAAAGGGAATAGGCTCGATCACGATACACTTGACAAAAATTCACGAACAATTCTACAGGTATTGGGAATAACAGCTTTTTGCATTTCAATGTAGCTGTTTACATTGAATTCTAATTTGTTCAGACTATTGTGTAACTGTGTAAGCTCTTGGGTATCAATCCAGTCGACGAGATGATCACTGGAACGATATCAACCTTCTCTAGCAGTGCGTCCAGTCTTCCTCCGTCGTTCCGCAGTCACATGTGGTGGGAGCAACCATTCCCGACACCAAGCGGACAGTCTCTTGAGATCCTGTTGGAGAATTGTGGCGTTGAGAAGGGGAAAATTATAAATCTTAGTATCGTCCGCATACATTGAACATGTCGACAAAAAATAACCAGAGAGAAGGAACAGAATAAGACCGGGAACCGATCCCTGAGGGACATCACTTCGAACATACCATTCGGAAGATGAGTAAACATCACCCTCGTTCGGAAATTTCAGTTGGTCAAAAACGAACGAATCCACTCAACAAGACTTTCCCCTCAATCCCAGATGGTCCAGGTTATAAAGAAGACGATTATGTAGATCACAGTCCAATACCCTAGAAAGATCTAGGTAGATCACATCAACTGGAACGTTCTCGTCCCACGCCTTAGTCCAATCGTTGAGACAACAGATTAGGTTAGTGAGGGCTGAACGGTGAGGTAGGAATCCGTGTTGTTGGTTGGGAAAAATCCCATGAGTTGAGCAGAAATCGATCACCCGGTCACAAACTATCTTCTCCAAGACTTTAGACAAGACCGACAGCAGACTCATAGATCTTTAATTGAGTGGAGAAAGTTTATCACCTTTCTTATAGATGGGGGTCCAGAGGCGGATAACCTACCGGAGGGCAGAGTGCAGCTGGAGAGAGATTTCCTAAATATAAGAGAAACCGGAAGCGCCAAGACTCCGGAACAGTTCTTTAACAAATGCGGCAAAAAACCGTCTCTGCCAGGGGAACTACCCATCCATACCTTAGAAAGATATTCCATCACTAATTTCTCGGATAGACTTACAGTATCCATATAATTACTCGTTCGAGCAGATGTAAGAGTAGGTAAGCTCCCTGTTGGCTCTGAGGTGAATACTTCAGCAAATTTACTAGCCAGAACGTCAGCTGTTTCCCATGGATTGCTGCAGACATCACCAGACGGCTTCCTCACAACCGGAAAACTGACCCTTGAGTTCATCGTGGTTCTTAAGTAATTGAAAAACTGCTTTCTGTTGGATTTGGTCGCTTACTTCCTCTCAAAATTAGTTTTGGCGGAATAAATGGTGAAAGAAACAGAATTGGAGAAATCCCTTTGCATCCTGTAAGTAAGTAAGTAAGAATTTATTTTCCTTTGATCATACAGATATGGAACACGTCAGATATTACAAACAACACTCACAAATAAACAGGCTCGAAAAATTACCTGAAATAACATCAGATTATCACAATCAAAGTCTACAACAATAGAAACAGGAGTCAAAGCGAAAATACATCTACGCATCAGAAACACTTTCCATCAGATCGTAAAAAGAATAATCTATAAGAAAATCATTTAATTTCCTCCTAAAAATATCATAAGAATTTACATTTTTAATGTTATCTGGAAGCTTGTTGAAAATTTTTATTCTCATAATCAAAAAAGATTTATGAGTTTTCTCTAAATGATGTGTTGGAATCCTAAGCAGGTTTCTTCCTCTAGTATTCTTTAAGTGTATGTCACCATTTGTCTCAAATTTTTGTTTGTTCTTATACACATACAAACACATTTCCAAGATGTATAAGCCACAAAGTGTGTGAACTCTCAGATCTCTAAAGTATGGCTTACATGAGACAAAACTTGAGAGTCCACAAATTGTTCTCAAGACTTTCTTTTGTGCCCTGAACACGTCTAAAGAGCCCGATGAATTTCCCCAAAAACAAATGCCTCAAATGCCCTCAAACGAGATGATACAACTGCCGAATATACCGTTAGTAACAAAGGCAGAGACAAAACAGATCTTAGATTTCTAAAGAGGAAGCAAAAGGAACTCAGACCTGAGGTCAAGGATACACAATGTTGGGTCCACCCTGAATTCTCATCCAAACTAATACCAAGAAATTTAAGACTGGTTTTTCGCTCAATACATACATCATAAAAACCAAGACCGATGTCCATGTCCCCCCTGTTTTGCACATGGTGAAAACGGATGTAGTTTGTCTTTTTGAGGTTTAAATACAGGGAATTTGCTCTGAACCAATCCACTAAAACCTGCAATTTCTCACTTCCATCCACCGCAGTCTGAGCCCCATCCTTGCCAGACACTATGTACGCCAAATCATCTGCAAACATGGTGAAGTCCGTCCCGAGATTCCTAGATATATCATTCACGTATATAATAAACAAGAATGGTCCCAAGACCGATCCCTGTGGTACCCCGATGTTATTGATACGAGAATCTGACGACATGGTTTTTTTTTTTCATTTCCTTCCATATATGTGATCGAAGTATACTGACTTCTATCTCTTAAATAGCTACGCAGCCACTCCAGGACAATTCCCCTCACCCCGCAAGCATTTAGCTTCTCAAAGAGCAACTCATGTGAGATACAGTCGAATGCCCTACTGAGGTCACAGAAAACTCCAGCAGGGCACTCACCGTTCTCCAACTTAAGATATACAGGGTGTCCCACGGTCGAGTGCCTATTAGACGTTCCTGGAGAACTGGCCTTATTTGAAATCTGAAAATTAGGATTATGATATTGTTGGAAATTCTCTACAGACCTAAAATATTTTTGGAGCCTGAGCACTTCCGGTTATACCAGGAGTGGAAATAAATTTGTTCAAAAAATATTTTTTTCAATGGAGTGGAAATAAATTTGTTCAAAAAATATTTTTTTCAATATTTTCATTTCTGTTATGATTGAGTATTCAATGCTGAATACATTTCTGTTGAAACCATTGTATTCATTCGAATAGTTTTCGAAATATCGAAAAAAACCTAAGAAAATGTCAAATATTCATAGTCAGTGTTATGTCCATTATTCCTATTCTGAACATCCCGAGTGTAAACCGTTCTCACAACGTCAAAGTGGAAGCATGTTGAAAGGTCAAACATCTTTTGAATTTCATAAATATCATCACAGGGTGTTTCAAATTTCGTGTCGAAAACTATGATCGAAAATTGTCCATAACTTCTTTTTTTCAAATTAGAACCCTATTTTTTTATGATTGCGTTGTATTCTGCGAAGAAAAATAATGATAGCATCCTCAGATGCTTTTTTTCCTAAAATCAGTAATTTCCGAGTTATTTGAGCTTTTCTGGATTCATGTTGTACGTAGAGTCAAATTCATCAAATCTGAAGTGATTCGATGAATATTCCTATAAAACCATAGTTACAACTAATAATTAGACCTGTCACCTCTGAATTATTAATGGGATCATTTATCTTCTATGGCCACAGAATATTCTCATGCCAACATATTCGATGACTATTCTTATGAAACCATAGTAACCATTGAAGTAAAATCGAGAAGTAAGGTTAATGCCTAAAATTAGAGCTGTCACTTGTGAATTATCAATGGGATAATTTATCTTCTACGGTCACAGAATATTCTCATACGAAGGATAAGATGAATTTGACTCTACGTACAACATGAATCCAGAAAAGCTCAAATATCTCGGGGATTACTCAATTTAGGAGCAAGAACATCTGAGAGTGCTATCACTATTTTTCTTCGCAGAATCCAACGCAGTCATAAAAAAATAGGGTTCTAATTTGAAAAACAGAAGTTATGGCCAATTTTCGATCACAGTTTTCGACACAAAATTTGAAACACCCTGTGATGATATTTATGAAATTCAAAAGATGCATGACCTTTCTACATTCTTCTACTTTGACGTTGTGAGAACGGTTTACACTCAGGATGTTCAGAATAGTAATAATGGACATAACACTGACTATGAATATTTGACATTACTATTCGAATGAATACAATGGTTTCAACAGAAATGTATTCAGCATTGAATAGATACTCAATCATATTATCAGAAACGAAAATATTGAAAAATAAATTTTTTGAACAAATTTATTTCCACTCCTGCAGGAGTTTCTGGAGAACTAGACATATTTGAAATCTGAAAATTGGGATTATGATATTGTTCGGAATTCTCTACAGACCAAAAATATTTTTGGAGCTTGAGCACTTCCGGTTATACCGTTCTCCAGAAACGTCTAATAGGCACTCGACCGTGGGACACCCTGTATAACTTCCATCAAATGGAATATAGCATCAGATGTTGAACGACGCGGTACAAAGTAATACTGATTTCCTATGATTAGATCATTTTTTAGGAAAAATTCTATCAATCTATTTAGGAAAGCATAATTTGGAAAAACTGGATGACAAAGCGATAGGTCTATAATTCTCCAAAACCGATTCATCACCTTTTTTGTGGAGTGGAATTATTTTACTTATTTTGAGTAGCTGTGGAAAGACACCAGACTCAAAAGATGCATTCAGAACGCAAGTTAGAGGAGATATAATCAAATGTAAAGCTTTTTTAAAAATGAAAGCCGGAACCTCATCATAACCACTAGAATATTTTGGTTTTATTTTTGTTTTCAACAAAGCCTTCAGTTCAGTTTCCGTATATAGTCTGAGATACATCGATCTACCATTAAGTGTCAATACCTCATCAAAAGTCCTTTTATTAATACAATTTACAACACCTTGAGGTGCATCTATAAAGAAATCGTTGAAAGAATTTACAACAGTCTTGAGGTCACTGTGATACACACCCTCTACAGAGCTTTTAATTTTGGTATTACTAAAGTTGAATTTTTTCTTTGTTTTTGTTAGGTCAGATACTACATTCCATGCACTCTTAGAAATGTTATTAGATGCATATTGCATATATCTTATTTTCATAAAACATTTTTTTTGTATGTGAGACCAGTTGAAAATGTTCTTTTTTCATAGAATTGTAAAGAACTGCCAAATTTGGAAATTTATTCCTTAAATGGAACATATCTTTGAGATTCTGGCTAGAAATTTCAACCTCATTCGTAACCCAAGTTTTCCCCAATGCTTTAACCTGCCTTTTTTTCAAAGGAAAATTTTCATCAAAATGGAACAGAAAAGTTTTGTGAAACTCATCAAACATATTATCTACATTTTGAAATGAACTAGTGTTCCAAGACTCTCTGGCGAGACCACTGAGAAAGTTATTTAAATTTTCCGTATTGATATGTCTCTTATATTCTACATAATGCTGAATACATTTTTTATCTTCAAACCCACATAATAGAGCTCGATGGTCTGAGAAAGTGACATCATATGTACAGGCTGTTGCCTCAATATTCGAGAATACATAATCTAGTCTATTTTTAATCCTAGTTGGACCTGAGGCAACCAAATGTACATTAAAAGATCTAAAAATGTTCAGATCACCTGTGACAATGATATCCCTTGTAGGCTTGTAAACTCTATCTAAAATGCCCAACATACCATCACAAAAATTGTTGAAGTCAGTTGCTACAGGAGACCTATAACAAGCAATTACTGCCAAGTCACTAACCTTATTTGCATCCCCAAACAGAGCACAACAAACCTCTATTTCCTTTTCGGAGCAAAATTCCTCCAGAATTAGTTGTTTTGAAGTAATCCCTTCCCTGCACCATATTGCAACACCACCTCTCGATAGTGATTTCCTGCAGTAGAAAGCTGCATTGTAAAAACCCGGAAATATAACACCACCTATGCTTCCATCTTCACACCATGTCTCGCACAAACACAAGTAATCAATGTTTTTGTTTTGAAGCAAGTCAGAATATATCAAGTCTATTTTGGATAGAAGCCCTTGACTATTCAGAAAAACTAAGTTAGATTTTGGCTCTATGCCTTCACGTCCCGTTTTCTCATCCAATGAAAAAACTTAGAAATGGAAACACCTCTAGGCCAATTTTTCGGATCCAGCGCAATTTCAGAGTTTTCCTCATTTACCGTCACTTTAAAGGACGAGTATTCTTGTGGGTGCTTTGACATTGCTTTTTCACAGACAATCTCTGGAATAATTGTCTTAATATATTCTACAATATCCTCAGATTCCGTTTCGGGTGCAAGCTTGGATATATACACTGAAACTTTTTTATTTGCAACCTTTAGATTACTTGTGTACCTGTTATGTAGTCAGTATCATTTCGACTGCGTAGGTATCTCTGTCAAAGTGATCTTCCCTGGTACCAGCAGATATGGTTTTTTTCAACTCAGCCTCGAATAACGTCCACATCTCATCAATCAGCAGATCAGGTGATAAAAGAGAACTCCAGTGAACCGATGAGAGAGTTTCCAATATGCGGCCGTAGTCGTCAATCTTCCTTGCCGAGACTTTGATGAAATAGGACGTAAGCAAAACGTCATGATCCGACTTACCAACAGGTGGAAGGTGTTCAACATCAGATAGCAAGTTTCTATCTGATACAAAGAACAGATCAAGCAACGAAGAAGTCCGACCATGTCTATGTCAAGTAGGCTCACCCACCACCTGTTGGAGACCCGTGAATGTAACAAGATCATCGTAGGGATAAGAGGGGGACCTCATTGACGGAAGGGAAGCGGTCAATTTAAGTCTGGACAGTTGAAGTCTCCAGCAATGAAAACATTAGAAGATGACTCAGACATCTCCCCGAGATAACGAACCACACTGACATCATCAGCACAAGGGCGGGGTCTATAAATGCACCCAATCACAATCGAAAATTGAAATTTGATATTGTTATGAACATGTTATCGATATTTGCCTAATCTTGGTGAGACACGTCAATCTTAAACTAGCGGAACAGACGATCATGTACATACACACCTAGTGCAGCTCGACCATCATGATGAAACAAAGAGTAGTTTGATATAGAATAGGTACAGTCTGTAACTGAAGGATGCAGCCAGCTTTCAGTAATTAAAACTGAGTATGGCTTGTGTATCTCAATAAAGGAAGCAAGCTCTGAAAATTTAGATTCAAAGGACATTATGTTTGTATACATCAAGGATACATTTAGGGTTTGATGTTTTATGGGGCATCCTTGGCGGGTACGGTATTCACTACATTAGAAGTCCGCCGACATACTTGATAGTCAACTTTGTCTCGCCCGACGATTGTCTCCTCGCCAGTACCTCCCGCGCCATCCTGAATACTTCCGCCTGTTTCTTCGTTTTATCATCATAAACTTTTATATTACCTACTATACTCCCGATGTCCGAGAAGCAGGGATTTGTTCCTGAGCAGCGACTTGGCGACAACAGAGCTGGAGAAAGAAACCTTAACCCAACGTGGACGAGCGTTATCCCTACCTGAAAGGCGAGTGATTCCCGTTATGAAATTGCTGGATGATGGGCGGACCGAGGGGCGGACATGATCAACAACGGCATTTACCAAACTAGCGTCTGAAGCAATTCCAGGAATCTCGAGGACATTGGTTAAAATAATATTCTGCGATTTCTCCACTCTGTCCTGAACCTCAGTGATGTCAACACATTGCTCAGACAGTTTGACACTTTGAAGATCGGCAACTCTACCAGCTACGGACGCTATCTCCACGGACATGGATGAATGACCAAGTTCAAGAGATGAAATATCGCCTTTGCACGTAGCAATACTCAACTGATGTTCAGCCAGAATTTCTGAGTGTTCTTGGATCTTGGCAGAACAACACGCCACCTGAGAAATCAGGTCATCCTACCTTCTCTCATTGCGCCCATGGTAGCTGTTATCCCTCGAATATATTTCGTAAGGAGCTCAAAATGTTTCAGCGTTAACTGGTTGTCTGGACATGACCTGTCCTTGGTTACTGCACCCGACTGAGTAGAAGACAGCGGCTTCGCACCCGAAGAATTCATACGGAGTTTGCGTGGCGTTGAGACACAATGTGCACAATTCCAGACGTCGCTGCCTGATTTGAAGAACTCAATCTCCTTTCTAGTGAGATTCCACATGCAGCATAAAAATTAACTGCATTCAGAACAAGAAACCGACAAGTCGTCAGTTGTAACTTTTTTGAAACAAAAAGTGCACGAGTACCCCGGCATAATCAAACAGAAAAACAAAAGGATAAGGTTCAGGTGAAATACTCTTCAATTCCTTGGAATCGTAAAGAAGACTCAGACAGACTAAGAGGGCCACGAAAAACAAAACAACAAAAAAGGACGGGAGTGATTCGGAAAGGAAATCTACTGAAATTAAAATATAACTCGGTTCCACCAAAACGAGCCACCACAAGCGTAGGCATGCGATGCCTCACAAAGAACAATTATCTATGTTATCACCAAACCAGACACCATTTGTAGTTATTAAAATTCGCGAAACTGAAATAACTCAGAAATTATTATGGCGTTAATTGAATGAAAATGCATTCAGAATGCAAAACGGTCAACTCGGTGACTTCGTACAATATTGGTATGAACCTGTTGATGTTGTGGGGGCCTAATCTGCGCATGAGAATGGTTTCAAGAACTCTCTGGACAGGTGGACTAATGATACAGCGAATGAGCGGTGAATTTTATTTTCTTTTTGTTGAATCCCGTTTGAAATTATAATAATGTGTGCGCATGAACAGTCCACTGCGAGTATCATATGTAATGTTTTCACTGTCATTATGATTATGAAGGGAGATTTTGCATGAGAAAGAACAGATGAAGCTGCTTGTCATTATTTGTGATAGATTTACAAATAAATATTACGCTAGGAATCGTACTTGATTCAATTGTCCCACAAAATATTCTTAATCAAACATAAGTGGTCCTAACGAACCGGATTCTGGAAGAATTCAGCACCTTTGGAAGAAGATTTTGTGGATTTTCCGGGCTTCATCGCTTGTCCGAGTACCGGGGACGAAGATTTGGAGCATATGCCCAGCCAACGCTGGGAAACTGAAAATTCGAGGTAACGAGCCTTCTGTTTACATTTCTTTCGCTGGACAATTCTGAATGGAATTGATGCTGTTTAGTGCTATTGTGTTGAACATTTGCTTCGAAAAGTTTATTGCAGAATAAAACTTTTACTTTTGCTGGTTATCTGTTGTTGATTACTTAGATGAACAGTGATCGAATTAATTGCAGGGTTGATATTTTGTTCCCTTGGATTTTGATTGCGTGCATAATTGATTCAATGTTTACTGTTCTTCGAGGTTAAAATATTCGCTTTGATTGTTCTTCAAATTCGAGGAGATATTTTTGAATTACTTATTGAAATTTGTAATTTGTTTGCGATTAATTTTATTTGCAGGTATTTGTTGGAAAACATTTTATGCTAATTGTTTGCTTGGTTTGTCTGAATTTTATATTCGGAATTGAATTTATTCGTTCATTATTGTTGAAAATAATTATTAATTGTCAAAATGACTGAGCTTCTGGTTGAACAAATTTCATTGCAAGGTAGAATTTACGTTCATTCACTAATTTCGAGAAAGATGGTGCAGCTAAAATGACGTTGAGTAATTGCAAAACTAGATTGGATAATTTAGATAAAACTTGGTCAAAATTTGAATTCAATCATTACAAACTTCTTATGAACTCTTCAGAGGAGGTTAAGATTATTTTTTGAAAAATATTTTTGAATGTGCTGAAGAAATATATTTAGAGAGAAAGGTAGAGTTTCAGACATTTGTAGACTCATTGCTGGCTGACAGTCGAAATGTTTCGGTATGTGTTGGTCAACAGGAGGATTTTGAAAGATTGCCACGTATTTCTATTCCTAAATTCAAGGGTGAATTTTCTCAATGGGAGTCTTTTAGAGATTTGTTCACATCTTTGGTGATTAATAATCAAAATATTTCGAACGTTACTAAATTACATCATTTGAAGACTAGTTTAGAGGGAGATGCTGCGAGAATTATCGATAATTTTGCAATAACAGAAAATAATTTCGAAATTGCTTGGAAAAAAACTCAAAGAAAGATACGAGAATAAACGTCGCTTGATATCTTCACATATGCTCGCAATATTTTCGATCTAACAAATAAAGAAAGAATCATCGTTCGAATTGAAGCGTTAAATACTCGGTTAAATATCAGCTATAAACACGCCGTTATCTGCATTAGTATTGTTGAAGCGACCTGTTGATTATTGGGATGATTTTCTTGTTTATCATATTGTTTCTTTATTAGATTCGGAAACCCGTAAACAATGGGAAAAACATTTGGGAACTCTTGATGATTTATCAGAACCCACTACATTTAAATGTTTATTGGATTTTCTTGAACAACAGGTACTGATATTGGAAGCGTTGGAAGATAGCAATGTTGGGAGTTCACGTTCACAGAAATTTAATTCGAATAATAATGCACATAGAAATTCCAAACCTTTCATGTCTGCTTTGCCTACAACTGGTAATAGGGTGAGTACCGCGGATAGTCCTAATAGATGTTTACTTTGCAACTCGCTTTGCAATGATGATCATTTTTTTCTCTATTGTGATGCATATAAAGCGAAAACACCTGCTCAGAGAAAGGAATTCATTTTCAAACAGAAAAGATGCTTTAACTGCTTATCTCGGCATACTATGAAGACATGTAGGTCGTCGAAACGTTGTCGGCATTGTTTAGGGAAACATCACACTACATTGCATTTGAATGATCTACCTAATAGGGGTAATTCGTTTGGTGATGGTTCTTCTCGTGGAATTTCAACGAATGTACGAAATATTGGTACAACTAACGATGAAACTACTTCCAACTTGAGATCTGATACATGTTCGAATGTCTGTAAAATGACAAATACAGTTTTGCTCACAACTGCTCTTGTCAATGTTGGATCAGATTCGGGTAACGTAAGCTTGGTGCGTGCACTTATCGATCAGGGTTCACAATCATCATTCATTACTGAATCTTTATGTCAGAGATTAAGTTTAAGATATGAACGAGTTTGTCTTCCGATTACGGGTATTGGTGCGAAAAAGAATTATACTTGTAGAAAAATTGTCAATTTGTTGTTGCGGCCAAGATTTGATTCGGGTTTTGGTTGCACGGTTAAGGCTTTGGTACTTCCTGAGATAACATCTTATTCGCTCAATTTGGATAATAGTTTCGAACATTTTGATCATCTTCAGGGTTTAGTTTTGGCTGATCCGAAATTTGCAAGAAATGGATCAATTGAGTTGCTTTTGGGTGCTTCGGTACATGCGGAAATAGTCGAGGAAGAAATTGTTCGTGGGAAATTGGATGAGCCGATTGCTACTAAAACAAAGTTGGGATGGGTCTCGGGATGGGTTGTGTCAGGGAATATTGCTCTTGCAAATGGCCATGATTCACCGTCGGTTTTGCATGTTGTTGAAGGTGAGAACCTTGACGAGTTGTTGCAGAAATTTTGGTCTCAAGAAGAAATCTCGTCTGAACCGATGGTAATGCCAGGTGAAGTTGATAATGAAAACTTCTTTTTAGACACTCATTCGAGAGATTCATCCGGAAGATACATGGTTCGCTTGCCTTTCAAAAAAATAGATAGTTCCAGTTTAGAATTTCCGGGAATTTATGAATTTGCAAAAAAAATGATTTTGAACATGGAGAAGAGATTCGAAAAAAATTCGGAATTGCGGAGATTGTATCGCGAATTCATGCTCGATTATGTTGACAGCGGTCATATGATAGAGGCTAAGCCTGAAAATGTTGGACGGGTTCGGTATTTTCTCCCACATCATGGAATTTTGAAGGATACTGTTGGTACTTCGCGAATTGGAACGGTTTTTAATGGCTCAGCTAGAGCATCCAATGATCTTTGTTTAAATGATGTACTGCATTCGGGTGCTAATTTGTTGCCGGATTTATAGAACTTAATTTTGAATTGGATGAAATATCCATACGTTTTTGTAACTGATGTGAAACAGATGTTTCGTCAAATTAGAGTTCACTCGGACGATCAGTTCTTTCAGGCTATACTTTGGCGTTTTGATCCAAAAGACGAGTTAAAAACCTATTTTTTGCAAACTGTTACGTACGGTCTTATCAGTAGTCCATTTTTGGCAATTCGAGTTATCAGGCAATTGTCTCGAGATGAGAGTCACAGATTTCCTAAGGGAGCAGAAATATTATTAAATGAAACGTACATGGACGATATCACTTCGGGAGGTTACAGTTTGGAAGAAGCCCTTACTAAGCAAACAGAGCTCATCAATATTTGCAAAGTGGGTGGCTTCAGATTGCATAAGTGGAATGCTAATGATCCCATTTTGTTGAGTAATATTTCATTAGATGAAAAAGTTCGTACTGTCGATTCAGAAGATGACACACATTTTAGCTTTAATGTCTTGGGACTTAGATGGAACCGAGGATGGAACGCTACTTTTGATTTCTTCCATTTTGATGTTCAGATGTGTACCATAGATAACACTGACATTGATATAACCAAAAGATTTGTGCTCTCTAGAATTGCTAAGTTATTCGACCCTTTAGGTTGGATAGCGCCAGTCATAGTTAGTTTCAAAATATTTATGCAGAAGCTTTGGATAAACAAGTTTGATTGGGATGTGCAGTTGCCTTCAGACTTGTCGAGACAATTCGTGGAATGGTATAATGATTTGCGCAATTTGGAAAATATAAAAATTGATAGATGGTTAGGTTTTTTGCCAAATGCAATTGCATATGAACTTCACGGATTTGCCGATGCTTCGAAGTTAGCATATGGGGCGGTCGTGTATTTGCGAGTCATTTACGAAAATGAAGTAAAAGTACATTTGTTGCAAGCAAAAACTAAGGTTGCTCCAATCAAACCGTTACTTACCATTCCCAGATTGGAATTATGCGCGGCAGTTTTATTGGCCAAACTTGTGAATAAAATTATTAATGCTGTAGGAATTGAGGGTTTGTCACATTATTTGTGGTCTGATTCTACAGACGTCTTATTTTGGTTAAAAGATCACCCCTCTCGTTGGCCTACCTTTGTTGCCAATCGTTGCTCGCTAATCCATACTACGATGCCTTCAGCTACTTGGGGACATGTTTCCTCGGCTCAGAATCCTGCCGACTGCGCTTCTAGAGGTCTCAAAGCAAGTGATTTGTGTGGGTTTAAGTTATGGTGGGAAGGTCCCGCTTATTTGAAAAATTCGCTTGATCCGTTCAAAATAACACGAGATGAATCACCTATTTCTGATAAAGAGCTAGAAACAGCTTGTTTGGCTGCGAATGAGGAACCGGAAAAGGGATCATCAGATACTTGGGAGTTAAGTTCGAAGTATTCAACCATTTCTAAGCTAAATAGAGTAACTGCTTATGTTATTAGATTTATAGTTACTTTGTTGAGGCGGACTAAGTCTTCATTGCTGGAAAAATCGAAGCTTTTTTCGAGTGTTTGGTTCAGTGGTTGCGACGATAATGTTTCTTTGCAATTAACTTACGATGAAATCAAAAGGTCTCAGTTGACCTGGATATTTTTGGTTCAGAGAGCTTTTTATTCCGTGGAAATAACTTTGATTTCTAGGAATAAGCGCCTACCGAAGAATGACGCGTTATTTGGGATGGATCCTTTCATGAAGGACAATCTGCTCAGAATTGGAGGTCGATTAGCGAACTCCTTGCTTGATTTCGATGTTTGAAAATAAATGAGAATGTTTAAGATTTAATATCAGTCACAAGTTATAAGGATCTATAGTTCTCAAATGTGTGTCTGATGGCAATTCAGAAAATTAGTAGATAAAATTAGATAATAGAACGAATGTATAACATTGAAGTTAGAGTGAAAATGTAAATTCATATCGTACCCGAGATCTTACCATCACCGATATTCGCCAGAAATCATTATAATTCACAGTTAATCATTCGCTAATGAGAATTTGACAGTTTAAACGTTTAGTTAAAATATCTTCCATATGTTTCTGAATGAAATTCCTAGGATTATAATAAAACGTTTCATATACCTGTATGTTCGAACTATTGGTTGGTGGATTTATACAGTTGGAGTGAAAGAATTCATAGCGGCTTAAAATGTTTATTTCTGATCCGTTTTGACATTTCATAATTTCATTGAGATTGGGGACAATATATGGAATAATTTTACAGAAGTAACTTGAGAAGAACACATAATTACGGAAAACCATACCTATTCATATAATTTCCACCATATTCCAACTTGTTTCTGCAGAATAACCTCACTTAACACAAAATACAATGTTCTCTTTAGACCGAAAACACATAATAGTCTTTCATAAAGGCACTGATCCATCACATTTTTCTTCTAGAAAGATATAATTCACATCAGATTCCAGCTTGTTTCTAGTTTTCTACAATATAACATTATAATCCCACTTCACACAAAAACATCAATGTTCTCTTCAGACCGAAAACACATAATAGTCTTTCATAAAGGTACTGATGCATCACATTTTTATTCTAGAAAAGTGAAATTAATTATTATTGCCATTCCCCAACAAATAAGAAATAATTCGTCAATTCTCAATTTGCATCACACGTGTTTTACGTCCACGCAGTCACGCTCCACGCGTCCGCGCGCGCGCAGTGCCCTGCCCTGCCACCCGATCTTTCTGCATTCGAAGCTTAGGTCCCCGGATACAGGGAGAGAGGGGCAATCTGGAGGCTCTGACTAAACAGAGAGGTATATAGTTTAGCATACATTAATTCCACAGTCGGTGCGAAAATCTCGACCAATGAGGATACAGTGCTCTATTCCGTTTTATTTCTATCTACGTCAGACGTCAGCTGTCAGCTCGGAGCTTAGTGGACGTGCGGTGAAAATTCGAATGTCTAATGTAGTATAACCTATTTTCTATTAGATTGAAGAAAGTGATTATTGCATTGTTTTTATTTTTGGAGGTAGTACTTTGATATTCGAAGACTATCTAATGACTGTTATTTGATAATAGATATTTATTAAATGGAATGCAGAAGAAACAAGCGCTTTCGAGAATTCCTGAAATTACAATAATTGTTCTTGGAATCAAGGATCAGAAATAAATATGATGCATATACCTAGATTTGTTCATATATTTATGACCATCAGATATGTTTCAATATCCCTCAATTTAGTGCTGTTCTACTCAACAGCTGCTGTTGAGTAGTTTTAACAAGTGAATTGTTGGTAAACTTTTAGGACTGGCTTCAGCAGTAGCTGATTTTTTATGTATTTAGTTTTTCATATTGAATAGCTTTCCCAACATATACAATGATGTTCGTTTATTATAACGAACCTCAAGAGACCGACAAAAACGGTTCGCAATAAAAGGCAATAATAAGGTCTATCTATATATCTGAAATTGGTTCGTTATAAGCAGACAACACTATTTTTATGTATGCAGGTATAGAGTATTAAGAAAAATAGTTTGAAGTAAATCCACGTTTTCCCAACCATATAGAATGAATCTGTCAAAATGAAAGCTAGTTAGTTACCAGTGGAATCTAACAATTTTGAAATTTCGCACAGATTGAAAATACCATCAACATATCTCTAGTGAAATGCTAAGCCTACCTATGTATAGATCATTATTTTATAACCAACGAGTGTTAAACCCTATAGAGGAATATATCAGGGAACAAAGATTCCCAGAAATTGAAAACTGGATGGAGCAATACTTCACGGAAACTTTCAGTTATAGAATAGTTTAATTGATTTGTCCAATTCCCTACGATACCATTGAGTTTAAATATATAGAACATGGACAAGAACACAACAGAATTTAATTAATGTCATCAATTTCATTATAAAACTGGTAGTGTGGTAGGTAAATAAAAATCAAATACAAATTATGAAAGTATTTATTTGAACATCTTTAATAGTGCAGCAAATAGGTACTACAGAATGTACATAATTAATTATTGAAGAAAAAAATTCATCATATAGTAACTTAATTGAATTGGGAAAATTAGATAGTAAGCATTTAATTGATTTTTATAGAAAGGTACCAACCGGTATAACAACTTCGATTGCATTCGTAACATGCCAATCTGCCATCACTAGATTTTTGGCACACTCGTTTATTATAGTCAATATTCCTGTTATCCAAAGCTCGCCAAGCCTCAAATTCCTCCTCATTCTTAAAACTGATACTTAGAGAATGAATCTGTTCTAGATGCTGGATCAACATATCATGAGACTCGAGAGCAATTTTTACTTCTTCGGGACAAATAGGGCACTTTATATGCACAGTCTGTTTTTTAGTTGGTTCCACATAGTGAACATCTTTCAAGTGACGATTTTGTCGAAACACTCGAATATTTCTTTCGACAAACTTGACAAATTAGATTGTCGCTGAAAATTGGTAGTTTCAATTTTCAATATTACAGAATACATATAATCAAACAATGAACACTCACTTATCCATCCTGAATGACCGACCTGTTCAGTAAAAAACCTAGAAATGCAAGAAATACTAGAGAATTGCTGGTCTACAAAGAAGTTTCGATTTCCAATATTCTTATCCTTCAAATCAAAGTCGGTTAGCACAAATACTTAGTCACAGGTAACAGAAGTTATGTTGTATGACAAATATTGCACTTGCCACTTTAAAATATAACTTTGTATCTTTGTAATACTTTGTAATATTTCGGATTTCGAGCTTACGACAGTGACACAGAATGAGAAAAGAGGTTATGTTATGATTTGAAACTTCGTGATCTAGAAGAGTATGACAGAGATGACCTAATTTTCTCTCTGTCGTTCATTCACGACGTGCGCTTGCCGCTGATTGGTCGAAAGATTTCGCACCGACTGTGGAATTAATGTATGCTATATAGTTTGCCTACCAAACTGGTAGGCAAGAAGCAATTTGGAAGGCATCAGTGTTGCCGCTACAACAGAATTATCGTCAAATTTACCGAATTGTTCTGTTACTAGTTTCCACTAATTTTTTCTTTACTTTGTTGATTTCGTGTGATTTTTATGAAATTACTAACTTTTGCGAATTTATTGAAAAAATGTTCAAATTGAAAATTTATGTTTATTATTATTATTATTATTAATAAACAATGAGAGTGGAGGTAAAACCTATGCACTCAATACAGACTTTAAAATAATCATATATATATATATAAATATATTCTCGATTAATCAGATATATTTGATATATTATAATTCCCTCTGGGATACTTCCTTCTGGAATAAACCTTCGTTGATATATATAAATATATATAATACAAGCTTGCCAGTCTTGGAATCAGCTCAGGCACTTCTTCTCCATCGGTCGTACATCAATCGCTTGATGTGGGTGCGCATATCATACATCAAATCATTGCAGAATTAAACGAAGAATTGAAATATGTATAAATATACAGGGTGTTCCATTTGAAATATCGAAGTTCACATCCGTTTCCGGTAGAACCGGAAGTAGATTCCGCTTGAAAATATTTTACAAATTGAGTGTTGGGGCGAGTTTCAGTTAACCAACTGAAAGTGTGGTTCAATTATTTTAAGTTTTATTTTTCGAAATATAATTTTTTGAGTGAGAAAGAGATAGAGCTGTGGACTGTATAATATATATGTAATTAATTGAAACCCAACACAAATGAAAGGATAAATGCACTCAAAAATAACAGATGAAATATAGTTACCTATATATCAGCAAACAGGATCCTGTCGATGACTCCTATCCCATATAAAGATTGCACGAGCTCGTCAAACGAATATGGAATGAAGCTGACGTGAAAATCCGCTGCTAAAAATGTCAAATTGGGCACACTTATCCTTGCGGTATTATAAAATAACCACGCCACTGGTAACAGTTTTTTTTGTTCGAAATAATTCGCACAAATGAAAGTTTTAAAAGAATGTAATTCGATTGAATCGAAATCACTAAAACTTGCGAATCACAGGAAAACTAAACTTTTCCGAATTCACGAAAGGAAACAGAGAATTAAAACTTATTGGAAGCAGAAAATTTGGAATTAACGGATGCAGAAGTATTCATGAAGTCAATCAATGAACTGAAATTAAATATGAGAAGGAAACAAATATACGACATCTGTGCTCCACAGCTGACGCGAATTCTTTTCGCACCTAAACAATGATAAATCCATATGGGGATTCCAAGCAAGAAGAAATTAATTTAATTATTTGAATTTTGAAAATTCTGAATATTTTATTTTAACCGTTCACTGGCGTGAACAAAACAGGCCGCCGTAAAATTGTGAATTTTACAGAACTTTGGAAACAGTTGAGCTCAATTTAATGAATTGAAAATTGAGAAAATTTGAAGAGATCGCACAGAGAACAGAATTAAATATTGAGAGGCACCAATCTTGTTAGTGCTCTCGTATATTGACCGGTGGCGGTCTTTATAGACGCAACTCGAACGTACCATCGGGTCCCGGGTGCAACTCGACTATACGTACGATAGGCCAAGTGGCGGGTTTTGAAGCTATGCCCTTTATGAAGACGAAATCTCCAATAGATGGACAAGCGTTTTGTGTTTTCCATTTATTACGCTGAATGAAAGTGTTGAGATATTCGTGTGTCCATTGTGTCAAAAAGTCCGCGGATTCGGAGGGATCAGAGGACAAGGGGCAAATTGGTCTACTATTTAAAAACGCTTCAATACGAGTGAATATCGTGGCGAGGTCTTCAAATGTGGAAGCAGCAAAATTTAGAGATTTGAGGAGTAGACGCTTTGCTGAACCCCCGAAATGGGGCGCATATGGAGGAATAAACTTCCATTTGATGGATCCCTTCGACAAGTTATCGTATATATCGATATTATTCGATTTCAAGACCTCAGAATCCATATCAAAATTGCGCGAAGATCTGATGAAATTGCTTTCATTATCGGGCCAAATTTCTTGAGGTAGGCCTCGTCCAACGATTAATCGCTCCAAAGTCGACAAGAAAACCTCCACGGTGAGGAAAAAGACTAGTTCCAAATGAACTGACTTAGTGAAGAAAGAAATGAGGAGAACAAGATATGCTTTCATTCTCGTTGGTTTTCGCGAACCATTTGACCGATATGTACAGGGGCCTGAAAAATCCACATCCACCTTACTAAAAGGACGTAAAATATTAACTCTGGGTGCAGGTAGAGGAGCCCTGAAGGGTTGATAGGATCTACCTCGAAATCTCGTGCATGCGATGCGTTTTCTAATGCACTCCCGAAACAGATTTCGTACAGACAAAGACCAATAATTCCGACGAATTAAATACAAAGTCGTGTTAGGACCGGAATGAAGCGAGATTGAATGAGAATGGGGACATATTAAACGCGACAACGCACATTTTTTCGGAGGCAAAATTGGATGCTTAGCATACCGCGGTAAAGAAGAGAATTGTTGTCTACCTCCCAACCTAATCAGTAATGCAGAATCGCTATAAGGATTTGATGTTGAAAATGATTTTTCTTTGAATAAATTCTGGCGCACTTGATTAAAATAATGATGTTGTGTTATTAACACTATGGATTGGAGAGCTTCCTCCAACTCATCTTGAGAAATTGGGTCAGACAATCTTGTCGTTGAATTATCTCTAGGGAGGCAATTGAAAATAAACCTTTTGATATAGGCGAATACTCTTTCTACTGTATTTAAACTTGAAAATTTTTCTATCAACACTGAAAATGAATTTACTGGAGGCTCGTTTGCGATTACAACATTGACATTAGTTTTGAATTCAATTGAAGGATCTGAATTCAGATCATAACCGATGAAAGGTGATGGCGAATTGGAACTATGAGAAAGATCCGGAGGCGTATCCTCCAACTTTAAAGGTAATGAAACTATATATCGGCCATTTCCATCACAAGAATGAGGGGATAGGAAATGTTTCTCTACATAATCATCTATAGGATCTCTAACATAGGTATCTGGAATCTCTTCCAATGAATAAAATTTCGGTAACTGATCATGATGAGCAAATTGAGTGAGAAGAACCGACTTGCATGACGAATAGGATTCCTTTATGGGACCTATGATAGTCCAACCGAAAAATGTGTTAACGGCTGTAGGATATCCAGAAGATGAAATTCGGCCGTCGCGATCGAAAATTAGCGAATACATATCAGCGCCCAACAGCACATCTATTGGTTGAGAAAGATGAAAAGTTTCATCAGCCAAATTTAAATGTTGAAAGTGCTTCCACACTTCTTGTGATAAGGGAGCAGAAGGAATATCATTTGTTATTTCCGGCAATACAATGGCATCCACCGGTAAGAACTTTGATCCCATTCTAGGATACAACCTGCATTTCACTAAACCTAACGGATTTGCATTTGATTGACCAATGCCAGAAATCGATACATTGACAGGATCAATTTTCAAACCTAATCTTTTGACTAAGGGTTGACTAATGGCTGAAATCTGGGATCCAGGGTCTAAAACTGCTCTTACAGATATCATCGAACCGTCAGCGGATTCTATTCTTGCCTGAACAGTGCCAAGAAGTACTTGGTTCACGGAGACCGATTTCCTATTGATGTGATATGAATTGATTACATCATTTGAAGGAGTGGAATGGGATGCTGAAGGCTGATTTTCAACATGATTTGTTTTATCTGCAGTACGAGATGGTACATTTGATTGATTGGTAGAAACGTTGGAAGAAGATTCGTCATCGGGATGGAGGCTGGTGTGATGACGATTTGACTTACACAGTCTACACGTATTTTTGGAAGCGCAATCTTTGAAATTGTGAAGACCAAGGCAGTTAAAACAGCGCTTGGAATTCTTTAAAAATTCGAATTTGTCTTGTCTTGACAAATTTATGTAGGAGGCACAGGCGAACAATGGATGCGAATCAGAGCATTTCGGACAACGAAACGTTCTGGAATTCGGGAATCTACGTGAATCATTAGAGCTTTGAGAGGTGGATGCAGAATTTGTGAGCAAAACATTTTTTGTTTCATTTTTACCATAGTAATTTGAACGGAATGGTGCTGATTTGGTTGCAGATTTGGGAGAACTTTGTTCGCAAAATTCCTGAGCCTTTAACTGCTGCGTTACGAACTCAATCAAGGCACTATATTCGGGAATCTCGGATGAATTTAATTGACCTTCAAATGCTTTTCTTGTGTAAGGGTCAATATTACGCAAAGTTATAGAAAATAAAAGAAAATCTGATAAGTCCTTTATATTCAGGGCTTTTATTGCATTGACAGAATTTTGGTGACAATTCAAAAATTCCTTGAGATGCGAGACCGAATTATTACTGGATGCTTTGAAATTCAGTATTTCGTTCAAGTACATTGTCGCTAACATACGAGGATTCTGATAGCGCGATTTCAATGCCTGATATGCCAAATCATAGTTGTCATTTGACAATTGTAGCCCTGAAACGACCGAAAGAGCATCATTTCTAAGATATGATTTCAACAGTTGAAATTTTTGTATGGAAGCCAAACTATTATTTTCGTGAACCAAAGAATTAAACAACTGGAAGAATTCAGGCCATTCAGCGCTTTCGCCAGAAAAGGGGCGAATATTAATTTTGGGGAGCAAAAAGGATTCGAAATTTGAATTCGAAGTTTGCGAATTTGATGCAGGCGTTGATAATGTTTCTTGTCGTTTTAAAGACAAAAACAGTCCCGTTATTCGAGCTGTTATCTCAGCAAACGCCAACTCCGACTTCGCCGTATCTATACGATCTTCGGTCGATAATTCGAAATTGAACTCAACTATTTCCTCCTGTATAGCTTCAAATTTAGCCTCATACCCAGAAATTTTCTCTCGGTATGCTTGTAATTCAAACAATTTTGTTACATCGTAGTCTTTCACTCTGTGCCAAATTCCGGTGATCGTAGAAAATATGTTGGCTCTTTTTTCGACCAACTTATCCAATGCTTTAATGCCTGTATCTGTCTTCGGTGGCATTGTGATGAAGAAATCGAATAAGAAACAGATACAAACAGTAAAAGTGAACTAAAAAGTGATGAAATTGAATACTTCGATGGAAACAGATGTATGCGATCTGTCAGCTGTGGAACGATTGTCGACAGGTTGTGCTGATCGTCGTATATTTGAATATATAATGGCCGCTAAAATACGAGGATTTTTGAATTTTTGATTAGAACTCTCAAATTTTAAGAAAATGAGCTTGAAATTGAGCTTAAGATCCGGCCCGAAGGACCAAAACGTGTTGGGGCGAGTTTCAGTTAACCAACTGAAAGTGTGGTTCAATTATTTTAAGTTTTATTTTTCGAAATATAATTTTTTGAGTGAGAAAGAGATAGAGCTGTGGACTGTATAATATATATGTAATTAATTGAAACCCAACACAAATGAAAGGATAAATGCACTCAAAAATAACAGATGAAATATAGTTACCTATATATCAGCAAACAGGATCCTGTCGATGACTCCTATCCCATATAAAGATTGCACGAGCTCGTCAAACGAATATGGAATGAAGCTGACGTGAAAATCCGCTGCTAAAAATGTCAAATTGGGCACACTTATCCTTGCGGTATTATAAAATAACCACGCCACTGGTAACAGTTTTTTTTGTTCGAAATAATTCGCACAAATGAAAGTTTTAAAAGAATGTAATTCGATTGAATCGAAATCACTAAAACTTGCGAATCACAGGAAAACTAAACTTTTCCGAATTCACGAAAGGAAACAGAGAATTAAAACTTATTGGAAGCAGAAAATTTGGAATTAACGGATGCAGAAGTATTCATGAAGTCAATCAATGAACTGAAATTAAATATGAGAAGGAAACAAATATACGACATCTGTGCTCCACAGCTGACGCGAATTCTTTTCGCACCTAAACAATGATAAATCCATATGGGGATTCCAAGCAAGAAGAAATTAATTTAATTATTTGAATTTTGAAAATTCTGAATATTTTATTTTAACCGTTCACTGGCGTGAACAATGTAGTCTTAAACAAAAATATGAAATTCTGAATTTGTATCTCAATTCCTTCCTCGAAAACTTCTAATGAAACACTTAAAAAAATCACCCTGTATACTTAAACTTCTATACCGCTAGCATTGTGCAAAAAATTGCGTAAAAATGAAGCCAAGACCTGGACATATAATAGCTTATACGCATGCGCCATATTGCCCCTACCCTGCTTAGAATCCTACTCCAAGCTACTTCCCCTTATTCGCGCATGCGCAGTAGTCTCCATATGCCTAGGTCGACTGCTTCAAGGAAAACCACAAGGATCAAATTATAGGTATAGAATTATTTGGAAAAATGTCCCTAATATTTTGCGTCACGAAAGAGGTGATGAAGGTCATGGAAAATATGTAAAAATATATGGGGTGATCCATTGAAAATATCATCCATTTGTTGAATTACATTTATTGGGGACACCCCGTATATCAGAAATTAATTTACTGAGATGCAGAAATGAAGGTATACAAGAGGTTTACTTTCCAACGAAATCTCCGAGATGACTGGTTCGGCAGCTATGGAAGATTTTCGCACTATTGCAGGACCCTGTACACCCCGACGAATGTAGCAGTTTTCTTCCCCTGCATTTTTAAATTCTGAGTTACAATGAACTACCTGATAACCAGATATTCCAATTTCATTGTCCCTTATGTCTTAGTAACCCTAGCCTCAGAACGCCAATATATATCATATTCATTCGTACTCGAGAACATCTCAAGCTCTGCACATTCACAGCTGACCACTCAATAAATAAATAATTATTCATTATAATATATTTCATCTTTTATTGCCTCTTTCTGCTTCATGGACAAACACCTTCTGTTGCAAACTTCATTATCTGTTTTTTTATTACAAATTATATTTTTTATTCGCTCTTGTACATAGCACATCTGGGCCTCCCATCTGTCATTCCTCCAAATGTTGGTTCTCGGTCCACTTAGGACCTACACTCCTCTGACTCTGATGAACATTACAGTATCCTACCTTATGATTGAAAGCCGAACACTAAAATGGTTTTTCAATGAGAGTTGTTGTTTTGAATAGCCCGCTATTCCGGTAGATGTCACTTTTGAAGGTGTCATAATAGATGCATAGAATACCTGGTGTTGGCACTGATTAGATTTTGTTTAAGACTTTCTTGTCGATCGAAAATCTGAGTTTTTGAACTACTTTTCATTGCTCCCGAAAGGGGCCACGCTGTTTTCCATTGCCGCAGTATCGCAAGACCGATAAAATATTGCGGATTATTCCGGAATTAAAACGAGAACTCAGCCGTTTTGATCTACAAAATTTGGTCACGATTTTTAGTAAGGAGTCGTTACACCAGGTATTTCTATGCATCTATGTGTCATAGTTTGAAATTTGACAAGTAGAAACTACGCCATCAATCAAAATGGAACGATACACGCTTCAACAAAGCATTCAAATTATTATTATCATTTCAATAATTATCTCCCGGAGAAGTGATCACAATTGGCCACCGAGATCTTGTAATTAAACACTTTGCGACTTCTTCCTTTGGGGCCATGTGAAAGAGAAGGTCTCCGCCAAGAGCCCACTGCCCAGCTTCGATTTAAGACCTCGAAGATCGAATTCGTGAGGCTATCGAAACATAGGGCAGAGACACTTTGCGATTTGGTTATACAAAATTTCATGAAATGGATATGGTCCTGTAGTCGTAGTCGTCGTTAACGGATAAACTTATAATCCTTATAATGAAATAAACATCCGATCATTCATCTGAAAAAATGGCATGGTTTCTTTCATACTTTTGCGATTTAGCATACAAATTTCAGAACATAGTATATTCTGGTGAATTTTCCGGAAATAGTGACCTATTCCCCAAATGATACATTAATACGTTTTTCTCCAGCATTTGACGAATTTTCTCATGAACAAGCAATTCGAGGTTGCACGCCAGACCATTTCTGGGCTTCCCTTTTTCCTCCCGAAAATCGTCATTCAACTCATTATTCCTATAAGCTTTCCTCGGGCTACGGAGTTGAAAACAAAGTGGCGATAATGACGTACAGTGACGCAACAACTCTGCAGGCAGGTCGCACTATTCCGACGTTGCCGTTTCTTCCTCTCAACATCAGATGGAAACTAGGAAATACCATATCCAGAAAATTTTCAACTGATTTCCAACTGATTTGAGAAACAAGAATTCGTGAGACAAAACGTATTTTTTCGTCTTCGTTTCCCAATATAATATACAATCTACCTAGGAAAAAATAATAAAAAAAATCCGTTTCTCAACCTTTCACTGTTGGCGGCCCAATTTTCGATCACAAACTTTATCGCGCCCCTTATAGTAAAGTAGTTTCAATTCGTGGCCAAGCTAGAACCGTTTTGTGGGTGCGGGTCACCGTGGAGCCGGGCTAAATTTTATCCTTTAGATTTTTGAAATTTCAGAAAAATCATATGAACACAAAAAATACATAAACCAGCAAGCAGGAAGCTTGCGCTCCCTTTTGCATTTCTTGGGAGTACCAGGGGCGGTTCTATACAGGGGCCTGTTGACTTCAGAGCTCCAATATTCCAATGGAAATAATGGACACCAATGGGAATTGAAAACATTAAATATAAATGGTTTTTATGGAGAACTTCACTAAAAAATCGAAGGATAGTGGATGCCACAGAACACATATACAAAGACTAAAAGAGAAGTGCAAACTCGGTTCAAAACGATGGCAACACATATGACATTCCCAAGTACATCTGCACAACAATGATGCTGCAACTAGAACAGTGGGAGTTGTTAGTGAAGCTAGGGTGGATCATTTTACGGAAACCCTGCAATATGTTGATTTTGGTGCTGTATGTTGCGGTACAAATATTAATGCAATCATCAATGAATTTTCGAATATCTTGAATAATGTAATAGATTATTGCTTTCCCATAAAAAGTGTGAAAATAACTCAGAAGGGTTGGATAACTGATGAAATTAGACAGGCTAGTAAATATCTGAAACATCAAAAAAATCGACCAAATTCAGCATTGGGGAATCATCTATCGGAAGAACACCACAAAACAACACTAGACAACCTAGAGATATTACACAAGGGAAACAACTTCAGAAGGTTGACGCTACTTGAACAGTACGAAATAATCAAGCATAGAGACAGCCAACATTTACTAAACGACCTCTCAGATTTCAACGGGAACACGAACATTTTCAAAATGATAGATACACCATCGAACAATTCAAACTTCCCGCCTTCTACATGACAACGACATACCAACTGCCCCTTCCCCCACTTCCATACTTCCTTTCCTGATATTCCTCCTGATTTATTACAGCACATGCACACTAACGAAGAACAAAATAGAAATTGCTTTTTTAAAAACAAATCAAAACTTGCAGAATTTGCACAATTGTGGATTGATCAAAAATCTTAAGAAAACTACCATCTAATTTTTATTTTTATATATATGCACTGTTATAAACAGTTATACCCCAGCTAACCAATTTCGGTCGCAGGGAAGTTGTGAATAACTCACATTGTGGATGTGCGACTTCACAATGTTGATCTGAAAAAGATCACCAGTACTTACTGGAGAGTGCTTAATGTCCGCAACATCGCATATCGCGAATAATTACCCAAGACATCACATAGTTGATGTAAAAAATGTACCATAGATAACAACAATGCGACTTCTCATGTTGGCAGTTTTTGGAAAGACTTTTTAGCGAAATAAACTACCAGACCGCAACTTCCGTTAGAGTTATATTTAGGTTCAAATTGTTAAGTCGCAATGTGCACTCTCAAATAAAGTTGATTTTGCAACTTCTATGCGAAGTAAAAAGAATATCTTTTGAAAGCTTGGATACATTGCATATTAGGTATATAAAATACCAGCTATATTGTGACCCTTATAAAATGTACATAGGAAAATTAGTGGGTTTTTTACATGGTGTACAGATTGAAATTCTCAAGAAACAGGAACACCTTTTTTTTGATATTTTCCAAAAGGTTCTTCATAGGTATATTATATTTATAATATAATAATAAAAAAAGTGTTCCTGGTTCTTGAGAACTTCAATTTGTACACCGTGTAAAAAACCCCCTTATTTTTCTATATACATTTTATAAGGTTCACAATATAGCTGGTATTTTATATCTATAACAGGCAATGTATCCAAAGCTGTAAAGCTCTGCATGGGAAAAAATAATAGTTGAAAGTAAAGAAATAACTAAAACTCACTGAATGTTTCTATTTCCACATACGCATCACCTCATTATTATTAACAATAAAATTCAAATTTTATATTGTATAACAATTTGTTGTATATAGTATTATTTTCACAACCAAAAGTATAAAGTCAATAAAGAACTATGTGAAATACTGATATAGGTTTTTATTACATTTCATATAAACATATATTGAACACTTAAAGAAATAAAAATAATGAAATATAAAAGAACAAACGAACAAAATAAAAAAAAATAAATATAGACCGTTTCGGGAGCAGCATTATGGTCTGGCTGAAAGAGAAAAAATAGAGATGTAGTAATTATTGGCAGTGATGAATTGAGATTTCAATTTCAAGAAGATTGCAAAAACCTCCACTTAAAAATTACTGTTAGACAGAGACAATTTTCACTGGTACATTATTCACCCGAAAAGGAAATATTGGATATCCTTCAATTTTGGACAGAATCTTTATTTTTGAGCTCAAAGGCCTCCATAGATGGCCTTCATCAGCTATAAAGCTCTCTCTAATTTTAAGCAATTTTGCATTGGCAATCAATAGGAAGTATATATATATATGTATATATACTGGGTGTCTCGATATACCTGTACCAATGGATTATCTCAGCCATTTCGAAATATAAAAATTTGAAAATTTCATGTTCTCCAATTCGTTTAAGGAACTTCAACAATTATCTCACGATGCTTTAACTCAGCCAAAATAATTGATATGTGATAATAAATCCAATTTTTCATTCAATGATGGGAGTAAAATTTGTGTGAATCAATCATTTTGTATGATTAGTAATTATGTCGGAATATTCAACGTTTAAAAAGTCGAAAAATGGGCAAAGAGAGAACAAAAAATATGAAAATTAACAATGTTTAATACTTACTTAGAATATAAATGTCCCTGAATATATTTCTACTTCTACACTCAACACCACTCATGACTCAACATAAAATGTACTGATGTCACACCCACACCCAAAGAGTTAACCTCACTTCACACCAAGACACCTAAGTTCGTAAGTTCACATATTATATCTATCCTTGAAATAAAATGTCACCATGTATACGTTTCGTATTTCCCATTATATTTTGGATCAATATTTCAATTTTTTAAAATATAGGACGAAAATATATCTTATCGAATTAGTATATGAAATTTCCGTATCGGCTGTGACGCTTTCGAACGTTACTTAAGGTAAGAAGTATTGTGTCCTTTAGATATAGATTTCAGGTATGTTTTTGCAGTGGAAGGACAGGTAAATAAACTATTCTTAGTAAATTGCCAACGTTTCGATCACTTTATTATGATCTTCTTCAGGGCTAAAATATGAAATCGATGAAATGTCGGAACAGCGACACTAACTCTTTTTACATCACACACAATTTAAAACAACGGTATGAAAACCCATAATAATAACACCCATTAACACACTTAATTTCTTCGGGAAGTCGCTGGGCTCTAAATGAGAGTTCATAGGAATTTATTCATGGTAGATCATTACGCTTCCTTATAACATCACAATTGCAACATTTAAAAAATATCAACAGAGATAAGTCGCAATGTTGTAGCAATGAACACTTCACTTGAACATCCCTAATTAATGTTACATGCAACAACTGAATAAGTGAAATTGGGAACTTCACAAACTCAACAATATGTGGATGTTAATGTCCACAATGTGATATACTTAGTAAATCCATGATACGTCTCAAAGTTGTTCTTCAATGCGATATTTTATGGTATTCCCTGCGACTTACTGTTACTTCTCTGGTTGACTGGGACAGAGACGGTAAGCATACCTCTAACCTAACCTGAAAAAATATCCTCGTCTAGATCATATTTTAAAACTTGTCCAATTTATGTTAGTGATGTCTTATTAGAACAGTTCTATATGGGAACGATTTTGTATTTTCAGCTGGCCTGATGATGGCATAACGCCGAAATCGATAGCCAATAGAGTAAAAATTTTATAGTGTGTTTTATTAGAATACCCCTATTAATTATCTGAAACAACTTTACTGGGTTCATGCTAGTATTAAATCGAAGCAGACTTTTGACCTGTAACAAGGCAAAAAGCGAGTACAGATTGTTCTCGAAACAATGTAAGTTGAAATACAATGTAAATTTTTTGGAAAACTGTTCTAATAAAAATAAGGCAGTTTGGAACATTGTGAATCGGGAGACTGGTAGAAAAAGCAAAAAAGATGGTATAATATCATTAAATATAGATGGAATCATGTACTCTGAGCCGAAGGTGGTGGCTGAGTCCTTTGCCAACTACTTCTCCACAGTCGCTGCATTAACACTCGCACAACATTATAATGGCGTAAGGTCTCAGTCCTGCACTACCTCGAGATTATCCGCTTTCAGCTTCTACTTTCAACCAGTAACCGAAAGTGAGGTTATAAACGTCATTATAGGATTAAAAAATAAAAAAAGCACAGGTGTTGATTTTTTGTCTTCTAGAATGTTGAAGGCTGGTAGGGAGCACTTTGCTAGACCTCTAACGCATATAATCAACACATCAGTTTCTTCGGGTAAATTTCCATCATTGCTAAAGACTGCTATCGTAATTCCTATCCATAAAAAAAATGATCCAAGTGTCATTACCAATTATCGGCCAATTTCTATACTGAGTGTTCTATCGAAGGTTATTTAGACAAGTTTAGAACTCTTACTGACTGCCAGCATGGCTTCAGACCTGGTGGAACCACAAGCGCTCGACTCGACAGTAATCCCTTTCCCCCTCCTTCCGACGAGCCTTCTTCAAGACGAGTCGGGTAAAATCGGTACCACGTGCGATCGACAAGGTCTCTCTTGTCGATTTTATCGACACGTGCACTGTCGGGTACAATCAGTTTGCCGCCAACACTCGTGTAAGTTGTATTAGAAGTTTTTTCATTTTTTATTCAGCATGGCCGAGAAAGAGGAAAGAATGCGTGTACACTCTAACCATTAGGAACTTTTATTGAACTTTTTAGGAGCTCATCCTGAGCTTCTGACGGGGAAATTTGTTATTCAAAAATAAATAAATTTTAAGAACATGATGTTTCATTACCAGTTGATAACAATACTTAACAACAGATGAGAACAAAATAATGCATATTATTAATATAATAATATTATGTATATTTTATTGATATTCAATTCGACAAAATGAAAGAGTTCTGAAATTTCACAATAATTGACACGAATAAAACATCCTTGAAGATATGTAGCTACATGAATTTTTAATTATTAGATTACAGTCTGATGAGAGAATTAGGCTCAACAAAAAAATTATTTCATTGAAAATATCTGGCTACAATCTGCCTTCTAATTTTAAGACCTTCATTAAACAAATGACTTGGAAAATATTGAGGAACCACATTGGAATTATATTCTCGTAATGAGGCTAAATCTTCGTTATCATTAATCATCAAATTGTTCATTGTACATATATTATGTAGAACTGCACAAGCCGTAATGATTTTTCCTACCACTTCAGGCTCATATCTATAAGTGATCTATCACCTCCAAGACATCGAAACCTCTGCTTTAGTACACCATTGCAACGCTCGATTGTATTTCGGGCTAAACAATGAGATCGATTAAAACGACTTCCTGAATTCATGGTCATCCAAATCAAATGGATTATATTTATTTCTCAGCATAATTCTCTCAATATTGAACTCCTTCAATTTCTGTCTTCTGCGTTGTCTGCTAATCAAAATATTCATAGGAAACATAATGATATGCAATCACAATTGAATTTTAAAACTATATTTTTGAAAATGCAATTTCACTATTACTTTTCACAAAACTAAACAGTGTGGACTGCTGTAAACAATCAACATAACCTCAAAAAGTGACAGATTTCAGTCAACGTTTTTAGGACCGACGATATTTCCTTGTCGAGATAACGAACTTAGCCGAGCGCTAGTCGAGATTTCCTTCTCAAGTATTGTTGGTACCGAATTCTCTTCGACTCGACAGTGGCGTCCCCGACTTCGATGTCGGGATCGATACACTGTCGAGCGCTTGTGGTTCCACTGCTGGTCACTCAACAGAAACGGCCGCTGTTTCATTTGTAGAGTACGTATACGAACAACTGGACGGGGGTCGTTTTGTAGCTGGTCTATTCTTCGACTTGTCAATGGCCTTTGATGTCCTCGATTATAACTTTATGAGAACCAAATTCTAAAACCTTGGATTTCGCGGTATATTCTTAGATTGGCTCGACAGTTTCATTGCCAACAGAAAAATGATTGTGAAGGTACAGAATGTATGCTCTGAAGCCTTTGAAATTGATACAGGTGTGGCCCAGGGGTCGGTATTGGGTCCGATTTTATTCATTATTTTCACAAATGACCTTCCAAATTGCATCCCTTGTGCAAATTAACCCTATTTGCCGACGACTCCTCAGTGGCAATTTCCACTGAAAGTCAAGCACCACTCACATTAGCTTGTGGTCGTTTAGTTCGATGTTTCACTGAATGGTGTCGAACGAACGCACTGATTGTGAATGAGGGTAAAACGGACTGCTTACATTTCGCCCTGAAAAATCAGAGCAAAACGCCACTTCTTATAGAGACCGAAAATTCAATAATTGAATCGAGAATGAATGTGAAATTCCTTGGAGTCCACATGGATTGTAATTTGAGATGGTGTCAACATGTTGAAGTATTATGTAAAAAATTGAGTAGCTCCTATTACGCAATAAGTAAATTGAAATGCTGTCTTCCAAGAGGATCGATAATTGATATTTACTATAGCTTATGCTATAGTCATATATCTTTCAATATTTTATTGTGGGGAATTTCTCCTGATGTGAATAGGGTATTCATAATACAAAAACAAATACTACGGAATATATTTGATTTAGATCCCAGATCTTCTTGTAGGCCGATATTTATTGCATGGGATCTGCTTACGGTGCCTTGTGTATACATATTCAAGAGTCTGTTATACATTAGAGAGAATTTGGGTAAGTTCACCAAACTTTCCAATTTCCATCAATCCAATACAAGAAACCCAGAAGTACTGCTGCTACCGGTGCACAGAACTTCAAAATATGAATCTTCACCATCCTATATAGACCAGGGTCGATAATTTTTGAAACAAAAAAAAATTACAGTAGGATGAAACCCATTAAAAAAGGAGGGGAATATGATCAAAATGAAAGGAAAAATAAATTACGGTCGATCCGAGTCCGGGAAGTGGGAGGGGGTGAGTTTTTAAGGGTGAAAAATGGTTTGCCTTGATTTCCGGCAAAACTACAAGTCCTATGGAAAAAAGTTAAAGGTCGAAGTTGTAGGTAATAGAAAGATCTACAACTTTTGTATTCGCAATTTTTTCACATAACCTCAAAATTTATATGAAAATTTAAAAAAACCATGTTTTAGGTTTTTTATTTATATCTTTTTAAAAAAAAATTTTTTTTCTACGAAATTTGGTGAAAACTTACCTGATTATATCCCGAATACACTGTAATTTATTTGATTTAAAATATTTATGTTTTCGTCTTATTTTAACTTAATATCAAAAAAGCACCCTAATTTTCAATCGAAAATTCTGACGTCAAAATATCAGCTTTTTTCAAAAAGTTTGGGGGCTTTTTGTTCGTTGAAATATCTACTCTCTGATGGTGTGAAAAAAATATACATTACTATAAGGAGTGTTCTCAGAAAATGCAAAAAATTGAAAAAACTCAAATTCGAAAATTTTTTTTAATCACTATGTACAATTTCATAAAAAAAATGTGATTGCTGCATTTTTTTTAGGATAAAGAGTTCATTCATTCAATTCGAATTACATTCATGTCATAGAAAATCTTATACAATATAAATATACAGGTAAATCGTACTATTGAATTTAGATACTTAATTCTGATTACGCATTTTATTCTTGTACTAAAATATCATTCAATTTTAATTTTTTATGTTAAGTTACGTTAAACATACTATTTATGAAAGAAAATACATATTTCTATTCTTATTTGAAGTTGATTAATATAGATTAAAATACAGATAGTATTTACCTTGCTATGTAGATTCCAAACAATTCTTTGAATAAAGTAAATTTCTCACAACTCACTCAATCAAGCAATTGTATGCTGAAAATTTCGAAAATTAGAAATCCTTTCGGTTGATTTGACAATTTCGTCGAATAATTCTTTGATTTGTTCAATCAACGATTCATGAAACCCACCATTAGAGTAACTCAGTCTCAGTCCCCACTTCTCTATAAAATAACTTACAATGGGTTAAAAATTAACCAAAGGTCACTCAGGTATATGAATTATCTTAAAACAGCAATAAATAGTCATCTAAAAATATTATTTAAACAAGATTCTACAACTTTTTCAAAATATTGTAGATGTCTCATTAAATATTAACTTTATTAACTTATTTTTTTGTTAATTATAGAAGTATATTTCAATTTGCAATTTTTTCGTTTATAAATGAAACAGGAAATCTTACGTTTTTTGAGTAATTAAAGAGTAAATTTTAATAAATAGTACCTCAAAATTGTACATAATGATTAAAAAAAAAAATATTCGAATTTGAGTTTTTTCAATTTTTTGCATTTTATGAGAACATTTCCTATAGTAATGTATATTTTTTTTCACACTATCAGAAAGAAGATATTTCAATGAAGAAAAAGCCCCTAAACTTTTTGAAAAAAGCTGATATTTTGACGTCAGAATTTTCGATTGAAAATCAGGGTGCTTTTTTGATATTGAGTTAAAATAAGGCGAAAACATAAATATTTTAAATCTAATAAATTACAGTGTATTTGGAACATAATAAGGTAAGTTTTCACAAAATTCCGTAGAAAAAAATTTTTTTTTTGAAAAGATATAAATAAAAAACCGAAAACTTGGTTTTTTGAATTTTTCACCTAAATTTTGAGGTTATGTGAAAAAGATGCAAATACAAAAGTTGTAGATCTTTCCATTACCTACAACTTTGCCATTTAACTTTTTTCCATAGGACTTGTAGTTTTGCCGGAAATCAAGGAAAACCATTTTTCACCCTTAAAAACTCACCCCTCCCACTTCCCGAACTCGGATCGACCGTAATTTATTTTTCCTTTCATTTTGATCATATTCCCCTCCTTTTCTAATGGGTTTCATCCTACTGTAATTTTTTTTCATTTTTTACCATTTTTGAAGGTTTCGGCCCTGGTCTAATAGGGGAATTGAATTGTATAATCAGTTACCTAGCTCACTGAAATGTTTACCTAAAGCTAAATTCAGGAAAGAAATAAAGAAATTCTTGATTAGCAAATGTTACTACACAGTAGATGAGTTCATAAGTGATAACACCTTTATAATTGCAAATACTGTAATATTGACGTATCCTATGCATGTAAATGTCTCAAAGGATGAATAAATATTATTATTATTATTTTTTTTTTCACGTCCGTGTGAGGGGAAAACCCTTTATGGGCTCCGAGAGGGTCCGCAATCTCGGTAGTGTGAGAATACAAGATCTTGTTTGGTTACTCACTAAAAACCCCTCACACTTAAATGGAGGAGTTCTTCATCCTGCCCTCGTAGCATCCCTTAACAAACGAGATGAGCTGCAAGTGGCTTCTAGAGTTCATGGGACCTGATGATATGAAGTGACCCGAGCAACACTGCTTTCTGCATTCTGTGCGCCAATACCTCGGCCAGTGATCTACAGGCCGGGATAATCTTCAGTTCATCCACATAGTTGGCTCTCATTCCACCGAGACATCCTATGATTAGTACGACCATCCTAACTTTATGTCCTGGGTATAAAGTTCCAAGCTCGAACATAAGATCTTTGTACTTTTGCCTCTTCTGTTCTTCTTTCTTCACAACATTATTTTCAGCAGGGGAGGAGAATTCCACGACAAATAACTCCTTCAGCTCCTTGTCCAGAAGAAGTATGTCTGGCTTAACAGCATTGATCTGTCGTATTGTTGAGACAGGATAGTTCCAGCATATGCGAGCTCTTTCGTTCTGGACCACCGCTTCAATCTCCAGAGGCACATATGGTAGCACCGGTTCCTTGTCTATCTCATACGCGGCTCTCAGCAGATGGAAGTATAGAATTCGTAGAGCCGACTTGTGTCTCTCTACATACCCTGATGGAGCATGGACTCTGCAGGCGGAAAGGATGTGCATAATCGTTTCCTGTTGCCTATGGCAAGCCCTGCATGTTGTTGGGGTATCCATTTTCAAGATGTTCTTTTTATACCATCTCGTATTTAGTACTCCATCCTGACACGCCATCACAAATCCCTCCGTCTCTGACTTGAGGCTAGCGGACTTCAGAAAGGCGAAAGACAATTCCCAGACAGGTCCTGGTCTTTTAAACTCCTGAAATATATGGAGTGCAAGTAATTTGATCGAGTAATTTATCCGCCTGAGACTTTCGGATCAGTCTCGCTAGGCTTCTTTGTTCCGCCTGAGTGATAGGTGTTCCAGCGAGCTCAGGATTGAACGATACGCCGGTTATGCTAAGTTTCTCCGTCTTCGAGGTGTCGAAAAGTCATTCCATCTTCCAGTCGAATATCTTCTCCTGCGTCTTCAGCTTTTCCCCTGCGCAGATGAAAAACAGCACACTTGTCCAAACCGAACGACATTCCCATTGCTGAGGTGTAGTCTGAAACAATATTCAGCAGTTGCCGTAGTGCGGATTCGGAGGGAGCGTAGAGCTTCAAGTCGTCCATGTACAAGAGATGCGAGATCAGGTGGTTCCTTCTGCCTGGTGGTCCGGCCTTGTATCCTATCTTGCTCTCCCTTAACTCAATTGTTAGTGGTATTAGAGTTATGCAGAATAATAACGGGCTCAGCGAATCTCCCTGAAAAACTCGACCCTCTGCTCGGATGGCAAACTTCGTTTTCCACAGCGCTATGATGTTTTCTATCGCGTGGATGATGTTAGGGTACACTTTCAGCATTTTTAATAACCGTACTATCAGTTCGTGTGGCGTGGTGTCATATGCTTTCGCGTAGTCCAACCATGATGTGTGTAGGTCGCGCTTGTAGTGTCTGGCGTCTAGACATACGCTCTTGTCTATGAGCAGGTTGTCCTTGCATCCTTGTACTCCTTTCTTTGCTCCCCTCTGTTCGTAGATACTGTTCCACACTGGTCCAATAACCCTCAGTATTTGATCTTGAATTACCCTTGTGAGGATCTTATACAGTGTATTGAGGCAAGTGATTGGGCGATAGTTCTTGGATTGCCCTAAATCACCTGATTTTGGTATCAGCACTGTTCTACCCTGCACCAGCCATGACGGAATAGGCTCACGGCGAGTCAGCATCTCGCTGAATAATCTTGCCAGGTGTTGGTGTGTATTATTATTCTTCGTCATCGGTCTCCCGGTATCAGCTCGAGCTGGTATTATTTCTATGAACCAGCGAAAAAACATTTCAGTTCCTCCCACTAGTTCAGAAATTTCCGCACGATGTGACAGGTTTGCAAAGCTACAGCCTGCTGTGCATATCCCGCGATCCTCTGGGATATTTCGGTCTTTTGAAGATTTTTCTTAAATGATTTGGACATGACTCCCTCAGCCGAAATCACCAATGGTATAATAGTGACTTTCGACAGTTGCCACATATTCTTCAGTTCCATTGCCAGGTTCTCGTACTTCGTTATTTTTTCCGACTCCGTTCTTCCGATGTTATGAGTCAATGGTACTGCCACATCAATTATCACCCCATACTTCTGATCCTTCTCAATGAATACAAGGTCCGGTCTATTGTAGTCCACTGTTCTATCCGTTGTTATGGGTCTGTCCCAATAGAGAACCGCTGCGTCCGTTTCCAACACTGCTGCAGGTTGATACTTATAATATGGCGGACAAGCATCCAAAAAGCCATGTCCTAGAGCAAACTGCTGGTGTACAATTTTTGCCACTTGGTTGTGTCGGCCCAGATATGCATTGTCAGCAAGAACTCGACAACCTGCGATTATATGTTCAATAGACTCGCCAACTGCGCCGCACTTCCTGCATTTGTCCTCCACATTCAGCTTCAAACAGTGCTTCTCATAGTTGCGAGTTCTTATAACTCGGTCTTGGATAGCCGTCAGGAATCCCTCAGTTTCAGGATACAATTGTCCCGCATTCAACCACGACAAAGAAGCTAATTTATCGACATTTTCCCCCTCAAGGTGTTTGGGAAATCTGCCGTGCAAAGCTTGCTCTCGCCATATACTTATATCTTCGCTTCTCGTGGTGATATCGAATGTCAGTTCTCTGTGTTGTAGGTTCAGAGGTGTGTATCCCTTATCCTCTGTTGTCACCAATTTCATCAGGCTATCTTCAGACTCGAGCAGTCGCTGCCTCAAGTTTTTTTTCTGGGTTCTGCAGAGTTTATAGATGTTTAACAGACCTCGTCCACCATCTCTCCTGGGTAGATAGAGCCTTTTTACCGATGCGTTGGTGTGCAGACATCGGAACTTTGTCATTAGGCGGCGGGTTAGTCGGTCCAACTCATTCAGATCAGCATCTGACCACTTCAAGACTCCGAAAGTGTAGGTCACAGCTGGCGTAGCCCAAGAGTTCAAGGCATCGATCTGGTTTCTAGCAGACAGCTTGGTGTTGAGCACTTTGGTTACCTTGCTCTTATATTTCGCAGTGAACTCAGCTTTCAAACGGGTGTGGTCAATCCGTTGATTTTGAGGAATGCCCAGATACTTGTAAGTCTCTTCTGGCAACATACTGTGGATGTCCTGAAATTGTTCCTGGGTATTCTCCAATTTACACTTCCTTATGTTGACTATAGCGCATTTATCGACACCGAAAGACATGTCAATGTCTTTGCTGAAGGAGCGCACTATATCTATCAGCGAGTGGAGTTGTTTTTGGTTCTCGCCGAATAGTTTCAGATCATCCATATACAGTAAATGGGTAAGTTTTCGCGGATTCCTCATTGCTGGTCTGTACCCTATATTGGTGTTTTTCAAAAGAGTAGATAGAGGATTCAGTGCTATACAAAACCACATCGACGACAGGGCATCTCCCTGAAATATCCCCCTCGATATTTTTACGGTTCCAGCATTGATGTTGTTTATAAGAATGTTTGTTTTCCATGTGCTCATTAGATGTTGGAGCACGGCTTTTATTTTCGGACAGATCTTATAAATCTCCAGTACTTTCACAAGCCAATCGTGGGGCACCGTATCGAAGGCCTTCTGATAGTCGATATAACATAGGCTTAAATTCGTCCTTCTCGCTTGAGCTTGCTTTAACACTACAGCGTCTATGGTGAGTTGGTGTTTGCATCCTGCCGATCCTCGAGAGCAGCCTTTCTGTTCTTCTTCCAGAATGTTGTTGGCTTCACAGTGACGATATATCGCATTATTCACAAGCGTTGTGAACAGCTTGTACACCACTGACAAACACGTTATGGGTCGGTAGTTTTCTGGCTTGCTGCGATCTCCTCTTTTGTGAAGCATATGGGAATTGCCTTGAGTGAGGAAAGTAGGTATCTTGAAGGGATCTTCTAGTGCCTCCGAAAAACATCTAGTTAGACTTGGGAAACATGCTGGAAATTGTTTAACCCAGAAGTTGTGAAGTCGGTCGGGTCCTGGCGCCTTCCAGTTACTAGTGTTTTTGACAATGTTGGAAATTTCTTCGACTGTGAAAAGATCTGTCTTCATCTCAACGATTTCTGAGGCCTGGTGTTCAATGTCCATAAGCCAGCTAGTATTCGTCTGAAGTCCGACCATAGAGAACTCCAATATTGCCGAAATTCGTCATTGTTGATGACAGCTTGCTGATTGGAGGAGTTTTCGGAGGGCTTTTCAAGACTTCTGAAGAACTTCTTTCTGTCTCTCACATATTCAGCGTTTTGTTGTTTTCGCTTTGTTAACTCATTGTATCTTCGCAGGCGAGCACCTTTCGCTTTAGCTTGTTGTCTCAAGCGATCTTTCAGATCAACTATGAACTCTTTATATCGCGGAGATTTCAGTTCCAGCCCTGCGGATGTGGCTATTTTCGCACTTTGTTCAGTACTTTACGCGATTTATTATCCTTCAGGAACTCATCCAAGACATCAACTTTTCCTCGAAGTTTATCGACGTCCTGCATTAATCTTCTTTTCCAGGCAGGAGTTTGATTTTTAACTTTCTGTTCACTGGTTCTGGGGGTGTAGATCTTTTGCCCATTTTGTCCGATTACTGTGACGGCAGCACAGTACAGAGATAAGTGGACTTGTTCCAACGTCCATTGAGTGCTCAGGTGTTCCGCCAATATTTCGTTGAGCCTCTCGATGTTATTTTTGGCCGTAGAATTGAAGTTTAATTTTGGAAGGATGGGGCGGTTGTGCGGATCAGTAGATTCGTATTGTGCCAGGTTACTATAGAAGGTGTCATACAGTTGGCGATATTGTGGGGAGTCTTGGTGAGCAGCTCGTGTGACAGACAGAAAGTGACTGGAATTCCAGACCCAGATATTTAAGAGATTCGTTTTTATGGCTTCGATTCGAGAACAACAGAATGTTCTCACTCCGTTAGATGTTCAGAAATGCAGTTCCATCAGGATAACTGCAGATTATTCCGGCTGCTATATTTTCATAGAGATCATTCGTGTATATATAAAAAATAGTACAAGGCCCACATTTGAGCCCTGTGGAACTCCAGTTTCAACCTCTTTTTCACTACCCATTCCTCCACTCCACTTCACGACCTGGAATCTACCACTCAGGTAAGAAGACAAGAGTTCACTGCCCTTTTATCTAACACTAACACATTCATAGCTGTCAGAGCTGAAGAATAGTGCTTCGAGCACTAAGCGCTTGAATAAAAGGCTCGCCGGTCTCGAGGACTAAGCACTTATTTTCACAAAAGGCTCGCGAATACTAATAGGCACTTTGTGAAAGTAGTTCGACATTTCGAGTACTAAGCCCTAAGCACTCTTTTAGGAATTGTTGAAAGTGAGGTTATTTCAATCGGAAAAGAAATTGTAAGCTCGTATGTGTGACAATACCGACGGGTGAGAAGAGTAAGTAACTTAGTAACCAGTTTTTCAGCGCTACCTCACGAGGTTTTGAGATTGCTGACAAGCCCAGATAACAATCGGATGTCTTCTTTCTTGAAAACAGGTGATAAGGGTGCCATCTTGAGCTTATTCGGGAAAACGCTCTGGTCAACACAATCACTGAAGAGTCTATTGAATGGCTCCTCAATATAAGCTGCAACGTTTTGCAGCGAAGAGGTGGTCATGCCTCAAACATCTTTAGGATCTTTGTTTTCCGAGTTCAATGACAGATTCAGAATCTCGTTTCCGGTGAAACCAAACACATACAATGACTAAAAAACATTCAACTCACTGTTCTTCAGTAGCTCCACTGATCATTGTTGTGATAGTTTAACGTGACTATGCGTTGCAGCAATAAAATGGCTATTGAAACTATCCGATGTTGACCTAGATTTCAATTTACATAGTTTGATTTCAACATAACTCAACTTTGATGAGAAAAGGAATGGGACAAAGATCCTCTTGAAACAGAACTAAAGATTGTCCTTGTCCTTCAAATTTTTCCTTGCATGAATGCATTGGTTGTAAAATTAAGATTGAGAAGCCGAAGGTTGAGCCTCGAATTTTCACAATTAGGGATTGTGGGGGTTTTGATGAGAACTTGTTATTTGATGACATCGTTAACTCTGATTTACCAAGAATATTTCGGACATATGATGTGGATAAAAAGGTTAAGATTCTTATACTGAAGTCTTGGTAAAACTGTTCGATAAACATTTTCCTCCGAGAGCGATCAGAGTTTCCAAACGGCATGCGCCGTGGATGACGGACGAGATAAGAGCGTTGATGAGAAGTAGGGAAAAGGCGAGAGGGAAACACAGGAGAGACAGGTCTGATGAAGCGTGGGAGGAATACAAGCGGTTGCGGAACATGGTGAATCACTCCATAACAAATCAAAAGCGATTGTATTTTCAATATGTCACAATGCACACTTCTAATAAAAATATGTGGAAGGAAATTGAATCATTGGGTATTTCGAATAAATCGCATGTTGATCTCGCACAAAAATATGTGAGCCCTGATGAAATAAATTCTTTCTTGGTTTTGCTGATGGAAGAAGTGACCCTTCAGTCGTAGACTTTTACAAGTACAATCGAATATGTTCAGATCAGTTTTGTTTTCGGTTGGTAGATGAGGAAACTTTATTTTATTTTCTGAAAAAAATCAAGAATAGTGCTCCAGGTTGTGATAGTATTTCAATTTCGTTTATTAAGATTTGCTGTCCTTGTATCCTTCCTTTTATTGTCAACATTTTCAACTCCATTCTGCTAAGTTCTGAATTTCCAAAATCGTGGAAGTGTGCACAGGTTGTTCCTATTCCAAAGACCAGTAATCCCAAAGAGCTATCCGATCTTAGATCAATAAGTATCTTGTCGGGATTGTCCAAAATACTGGAGAAGATAATGGCTGTTCAACTTGAGGAGTATCTCAACTCAAATAAGATTCTTCCTGATGTTCAATCTGGTTTTAGACCGGGTTACAGTACCACCAGTACTCTTCTTGATGTCACTGATGACATTTTGCAGTCATTTGATGAATCTAAATGCTCAGCTTTGCTTTTGCTCGACTTCAGTAAAGCCTTTGATACGGTCAGACATGGGACTCTTCTTGCTGTGTTGGGTTCTTGTGGAGTATGCGGGGAGGCACTAAAACTCTTCGAGTCTTATCTCAATGGTCGTTCTCAGGTGGTTAAATTGGGTAGTAGAATTTCTTCTGCCAAACAGGTGTTGAGTGGAGTACCTCAAGGTTCCGTTCTTGGACCGATACTCTTCATCTTATATACCAGCCAATTTCCTAAGTTCATTCATCACTGTAAGGTGCACATGTATGCTGATGATTTTCAACTTTTCCTGGACTTCTCTATTGATGAATTGAATGTTGCCTCCATTAAACTGAACGAGGACTTGAATTGGCTATGGGATATTGCAATGAAGCATGGTTTGAATCTGAATGGCAACAAATCTTTTGCTTTCGCTTTTGGCTCCAAGAACAATAAGAAAACTGTTAGGGAGGGTCTCAGGCTGGCTGTTTCGCATGATGTCATTGGTTTTGTGGATAATGCTCGAGATTTGGGTCTGATTTTGGATGATTCGATGAGATTTCGAGAACTTGTAGTAAGCGCGATTGGTAAAGCCTATGGTTCTCTGAGAGTGCTGTTTCCCCATAGATCATATTTGCCTATCTTCACGAAGACACTGTTATGTGAGGCTTTGGTCTTATCAAAATTCAATTATTGCTCCCCTGTTTATAGTTTTTGCTTGGACCAAGACTCGCTCGATCGAATACAGCGTGTTCAGAACAACTGTATTAGGTTTATTTTTGGGATTAGAAAGTTTGATCATGTATCACATAAACTTAGAGAGTTGAGTTGGCTCCCAATGAGGCTTCGTTTTGATTATTTTGCACTTTGTACTTTCCATAATATAATTTCGACTTCTCTCCAACAAGCTGAGGTACAGATCTGATGTTCACAACGCCAACATAAGATATAGAAATTTATTGTCATGTCCTCACCACAGAACATCAACATTTGAGAGAAGTTTTAGATATAATATGTACAAATTGTACAACGTTGTTCCCCATGAATTTAAGCAGCTCAAGAGTGAAAAATTTAAAAAAAAGATCAAGGATTTCCTTCTCAGCCGCTGCTAACTTGAATCTCTGATTGTCTCCGTATGGTATTTACTGTCTTTCTGTATGCACTGTTGTATGATTGTACGTTTTCTTTACTTTACAGCACATTTTTTTTTTTGTAACAAGGGTTGAGTGGTAGAGCACCTCCTGGTGAACTTCCCCTTGAGGTTTTCGTTGGAAATAAAGACCTTATTATTATTATTATTCTTCCTCATCGGTCTCGCGGTCTCAGCTTAAGCTGCTATTATTTCTATGAACCAGTGAAAAAACAATTCAGTTCCTCCCACTAGTTCAGGAATTTCCGCACGATGTGACAGGTTTGCAATGCTACAGCCCGTTGTGCATATCCCGCGATCCTCTGGGATAATTCGATCTTTTTCTTGAATGATTCCCTTCCGTCAGCTGAAGTTCCGGATGCATTCCGGTGAACTCGTTATAGAGGGAGTATCTCCATCCAGGAAGTGGTTTGTTCTCGCAATTGTTCACGTAATAAAAAGCTCGCATTACTTCAATATTCATTTCGCGGCTCCACTTGATACGTGCGTTGCGAGCTCCCCTGCGGGCAGTCCTCCTCACGGTGGTCGAGCCAGGTGGAGTGGCATTTCGATCTTCTGCCATGATATCGGTTTCCACTTCTCGTTGCTGGCCTTTTCCCCATTTTCATGGGTTCGCCACCATTAACCCTTGGTGGCCTAGGTAACTCGGGCCGTGGGGACGTCACCCCCCATGTGGCGTGGCAGAAACCAAACCACACCCGTGCGGTGTTATTATTATTATTATTATTGTCATGAGCAGAATATATCATGACGACATCTAGTTGAGAATCAGAACAAAAATTTCCTTTCTCTGAGTCTCAACTCTTTCATGGAATGAAGCTTTCGTAGTCTCCATGGATGATGATTTGTGGCAGGTTCGACTCGGATTCGTTGCGGTCGTTGATCATATCAATGAACGCGGTGTATCTGTTCAAACTGTTCACTATTGATGTTAGTTTTGAAACGATATGTTAGCTTGTGTCTTCTTTATTCTTCAATAATTCAATGTGTTTCGTGCATTCCTATTTTTTTCTGTTTTATATAAATTTCTATTTCAAGGAAGCAATACACAAATATTCCAACTCCCTATTATGACAATTTTCGAATTTGACCTCAGCATTCCCGGCATATAAAATTTGCTCCAGCTTTCAACTTTCGAATATTTCATGAATTGGTAAGTATTTTTTTTTCGTTTATTTTTCTCAAATATTTAAAACTTCTATTTTCAGATATTGTATGGGATAGTAGAATTTTGAGAGAATAATCAAAATCCAACGAATAAATGACTGACCCCACTCATTGGCAAAGGAACTGCATCGAGACCTAGAAGCTCCACTCTCCAATCTCCTATGCCATTGAGTGAGGTCAGTCATTTATCCGTTGGGTTTTGATTATTTTACTGGTCCACTAGACAATATTTATCCACTCGCTCAACGCTGAATTAACTATGTTTCCTAATTATATTCTCGAACCTGTATATGATTATAATAAACCTTACACAACTCCCTGACTAAAACACCAAATTGTTCCATGTAAAAGACAGTTTTGATCTTAATTGATTGCCTAATCTTCGAAAAAAGAACATATCGATGAACTATTCTTCGTATATCGTCCATTTCATGAAGTTAAATGATATATTGAATATACAGGGTGGCCCACCACAGACGCGGTTCTCATTTTGAGGCAGTGAATGAAGACATTTTGAAAATTTTTTTTCGTGAAATGTTAAGGACAATCAGATGCAAAATTTTAAATTGTTTTCACATATACAGGGTGTTTGATAACAAAGATTCAGACCATAGTTACACTTTTTCAAATGGAACACCCTATATATGAATTAAAAAATTGAATGGCAAGCTCAAATAATGATGAGTTTATAAAGACCATTTTATGCCTCAAAAGAACCATTGTACAGAAAATGACGGGAAATCGAAAAAAAGGGTGTTTTTAATTTGCAATTAATGAATAAACCCTTCAAGCCAACGAGACAGACAATGTTATTTCGTGTATACATATTGGCTACCCTCATGCAGAAGAAAAAGATTTAACTCTGGAATATACTGAGTGATCATAATTAATGTTCGAACCTTAACTACAAATAATGGTCAAAAACTTTCTTATTTCAAATGGCACACTCAGTATTTCTGTACCTTGTTGAACGTAGAAATCAATATCGAAACTATCTTCATTGGGTTTCCCTATACCTAAACCCAATAGTTTTCATTTTCGATTTTTAATTCAACTAGTTAACCTACTATTATGATTAGCGATATTCATAGAAATACTTGGAAATACTTGTGGGGAAATGCTCACAATATTATTTGAAATCCGAAAAACTCATATGGAAATCTCAATAATGGTGCAAGATTTATTATTTCTATATAAATGATTATCTACTATTTTTCTGAATATCATTTCTTTTTTCAATTATTTTCAAATTAATTTCGCCCAGAAGGTATTAGGTGTCATTATCATTCAATCTATTCCTTGAATTTTTCTTTATTCTTATCGTTTTGAAGTTAAGCCATACGATTCATTTATAAAAATATTTGCTCAGGCGATTAACCTTTGATTCTTCATACTTGTTATCTCCAATTGTTGGATTGAGTATTAGTAGACTCAAAGATTCAAAGATGTTCACAAAATACCTTCAAATACTACCTTACTACTGAATGTCCTTATGCTGGTGAAACTCGTTCCACTCGGTAGGTACTCAACTCACTCTCTGGCCAGAGGTTCTCTATCACAGATCTCTTTTGAAAATCTCGAAAAGTCTTCAAAATATTGAAAATGTGAAGAATAGGGAAAATGTTGGACTGAAGCATAGGATCAACGCCTGAGCAAATATTTTTCTAAATGAATCGTTTGTTACATGATTCTTTGATTGAACGTATATGGCTTAACTTCAAATCGAAACGATCGAAATAAAGGAAAATTTAAGGGCGTGTACCGGAAAAGATTGAATTATGATGACACTCAATACCTTCTAAGCGAAATTAATTTGAAAATAATTGAGAAAAGAATTGATATTCAAAAAAACAGTAGATAATCATTTATAAAGGAATAATAAATTTTGCGTGACCGCAACACCATTATTGAGATCATCATATGAGTTTTCCAGATTTCAAATAATATTGTAAACATTTCCCCACAAATATTTCCAAGTATTTCTATGAATATCGCTAATCATAATAGTAGGTTAACTTGTTGAATTAAAAATCGAAAATTACTTGAAAACTATTAGATTTAGGTATAGGGAAACCCAATGAAGATAGTTTCGATATTGATTTTTACGTTCAACAAGGTACAGAATTCAGAAATACTGTGTGTGCCATTTGAAATAAGATTTGACCATTATTTGTAGTTAATGTTCGAACATTAATTATGATCACTCAGTATATTCCAGAGTAAAATTTTTTTCTTCTGCATAAGGGTAGCCAATATGTCTACACGAAAACACATTGTCTGTCTCGTTGGCTTGAAGGGTTCATTTATTGATTCCAAATTAAAAATACTCCTTTTTTTCGAGTTTTCGCCATTTTCTCTACAATGGTTTTTCTAAGGCATAAAATGGTCTTTATAAACTCATCATTATTTGAGCTTGCCATTCAATTTTTGAATTCATATAGGGTATTCCATTTAAAAAAGTGTAACTATGGTCTATATCTTTGTTATCGAACACATTGTGCATCTGATTGTCCCTTGCATTTCACGAAAAAAAAATTTCGAAAATGTTTTCATTTACTGCCTTAAAATGAGAACCGCGACTGGGGTGGGCCACCCTGTATATGAATCTCATCGATCAACTGATAAATTCAAAATTTTTTGCTATTGCAGATTAGTCATATGATTTATCCGTCATTTTGAGAAAACAGTATGAGACACTCAATAAACATCGAGGCGTAATTCTTCAAAGGATCACGGCTCTTATTTCATCACGAGATGAAACTAATTGATCGAATCTAATTGAATTGATAAATAAAAGATGTCAGGATATCTGATGAATAATCAGAAGCTGAAAACGCTCCCAAAAAATGAAATTTCCCGTATATGACGAAAACAGTCTCGTATTGACAACATTGTAAGCGAGGATCGATATCAATCCCTTTCCTCCCCCGATCCTACATACCTCCTGACCCTGCATACCCCAATGTGCCACGTAATCACCTGTGCCCACCTGCTGAACAACCCTCGAATGCAACCGGTATCGCTCCATTTTATGCGGAGACACGCTCACCCCTAACGGCATGATACTTTGATGGTCTCACGGAAAGGATTACAGGTTCCGGGCGTTCCGGCGAATAGTCTGCATTGCGATGCATAGCTCGTGTGAAAAATTGGAGACGTATCAAGAATAAACAACGATTGACTCTTCTGGGCGGGTGCCTATAGGTAAGGCGTTACAGGAGAACTGAACATATTTGAACAATAAAAATTGGGATTATGATATTGTTCGAAATTCTCTACAGACCTAAAATATTTTTGTAGTGAAAATAAATTTGTTCAAAATATTTCTTTCGTTTGTGAAGAGGCTTCCAAAACCTTAGAAATGAAGTATCACTCACTTCCACTTCCCTATTGAATTCTAAAGGGTTGAAACGCCCTCTCTTAGGGGGTTGCTCATTCAAGCCTCAAATATACGTAGAAAGCCCCCACACAAAATCGTTCGACGTGTTTCGGGTTGGCTCATCTGAGACGGAACACGCTGTATGGATACCCCAAACATTTTTCATACTCACTTAAATAGCACCTCGAATTATTTTCACCTTGAAATCTTCCGTTTTATAATATAAAAAGCAAACTCTTCTGACCTCATTAATAATATGAATGAAAGACAACGAAGTAGATGGAATTTTCGCCCAAACTTCGAATGAAAATTGCACACAAATTAGGTTTGTCTGAAAATTCAGCTAAACATTATATCAACAAACATACCCACCTCCTCGAAAAAATCGGAATAGGCATTCAAAATATCGAATCAATATTATAAATATTATCCAGTTTGCCGATAGCACCTGTCTAGTCAGATGAAACGTTTGGTCAGAATGATTCGTATTATACTGGTGAGCCTGAGCTAATTTTGTTATTTCGGATACACAAATTTAGTTTTATGTCTGGTTGCGACTCTATACAGGGCGTATTTTAAGGTGAGGCTTTTCTTTTGACACCCAGGTGATAGAACTCATCAAAATAAGTCATTTTGTCGAAAATTCCTCATATGAAATGTTCAATTTAAAAAATGAATAAACCAAGCGGCATAATGGTAAAATGATCTGTTTTTACAAATTTGTTAGATAAGAAAATCAAGATTTGTTTTTATCTACGGATCCGTAGATTCTGAAAGAACTGAAAGAACAATTTGGTTGAATTAACTAAGAATCATTAACTATCACCAAATCCGTTATTGGAATATGGCTTATTAAACATTTGTTTTGGAGAAACAAATTATTTGTTTACATCTTGATGAATAAAGACTTATTCAAGGTTATCTTCTATTTATTCCATCCTAATATTCATTTGTTGATAATAAATATACATTTTGCTTTGCATAATGAATGCATCATAAGTATGAATAAATATTTCTTTTCAAATACTAACAACCACCAAACAAGTTTTTATCACAACAAAATAACTGTTAATAGTTATTATGTAGCTGAGATTAGTTTTATCACTATTAATTTAAATTCATTTATTATTCGTATATGTTTGTTTATAAGCGCAACATGAAAACACATTCTTTATTGTTAATTAACAAATATTTTGTTTCCTGGAATAACTTGTTTTATTTCTGTGAGAAAATATTTTGGAGGATTATTTGGGAATTAATCATCTACTGATAATTGTTTTATTCATGAGAGCCGGTATATATTTCCACCTCCAGATGAAGTTCCAGATAAAAAAATGACGGATAACTATCCGATATCAGTTGGGGTTATCCGTCAGTTTGATATCTGATGGAACGTTATCTGCAGGTGAAAATATCGAGCCCTTATGAATGAAAAATTTATTAGTAGATGAATAATTCCCAAATAAACCTATCAAAATATTTTCCCACAGAAAAAAAAACAAAACTCAATGAATATATTATAGTTATTCCAAAAGACAAAATATTTGTTCATTAATGATGAATACCTATTACAAAATTAAGCTGTCCACTTTAATTTATAATTGCTTGGGGGAAACAGTAAAGAAACGATTCATCTTTCATTCAATTAATATATTTTTAACTTCCTCATAAGAAAAAAATACATAGTTCTCATATAAATAAAATACATAAAATGAAACATAAAACAAAACCAATTGCACTATTTTTTGGTTCAATATATATAAACTGTAATCTATATAAGAAACAAAGTGTTTAAACATTATCAAATTTAAAAATGAGAACCCCCATTATTATTCTATTCTTGGTTGATATAGATGTTATAAATTTGCAACTATCCCCAACAACATGTATGCTGGTGGGAATGTGAAAAATATTTTTGAAATCTATAATATGACATTTTTTTGATGAGTCAATTATTTCATATGCCTCTAGAGTTTTGTCGATACCACAACAGAGTAACTTTTCATAAAAACACTTTTAATGAATCAAAATCTTCTTTTACCAGGCACTTCTCTATTGATGTTCTGCATCTGACTGATGTGGTTGTGGAATATCTTCAACTCCAATTAAATGTATTTCTGAGGGGGTTCTTCGACATCAATGTGACTGACGCTGAAAATTTCAATAATCTTAACATGGTACTCTTTTTATGTTTTTTGGAGTGTCTACGAAAACTAAAAAGTAATTAGCAATTACTACCTACAATCTCTCAAGCTCAACAACTGAATTTGCTTTTCGAATAGCTCCGGTCTAGGTTTTATGGTTTTATGGTTATGATTGGATATCCGTAGGATATGATTTCTATAGATATTCTGGATTTTTATTCTCGATTGACTCATACATTTTTTTGATACGTTTGAAAGCCTATAAATTCATAAGCCATTTGAGAAGGTGAGGTACTTACGTTCAAAATCTCTCAGCATCTCCTCGGTGACGCCACATTCCGAGAGATAGAAAGAAAAATCTTTCATTGTTTTTTGTTACACTAACACTAACACTAGCCAAACCAGGACATCCAGATTCAGCAAGCCGTCAGGAATAATTCTGGAATCTGGAACCGTTGGTGTTGGCTGATCTTCAGACAACGCTAGAATGGTTAGCGGCGCTACCCGACCAACCGTGTTTGTACCGGAATTTACACTCAGACAAATAAAGTTTATTATCATTTATGATTGTAGATTAACTATGAACAAATGATTCGTTCAAATATCACATCCTAAACATAATAAACATCAACAAAGATTTATTAACAGTTAACTCAACATTTATTGATAATCACCAAATGATATTGATTGAAAATCAAACTTATTGATAAATACATTTCAATCTCTCTAATAAATAATTTATTTATAATAAAATTATTTTGTTTAAAACTACTGAATATAGCAGCACCAAATCGTTTGTTTCTAGTGAATATCGAAACATATTGCTAATAGTTTTAATAAATGAGCCATATTCGTTGTGAATCTTATTTAATAATTTTCAACAAATTTGGCAATAACAAATATTTAATAACTAAAACTGAGAATTTTCTTTCAGTGGAGGAGCCGGTGAGGGAGCAGGTTCGGACTGAGGAATTTTCAGCTTCACCTAGAAACTAGAAAATATTCTAGTTCCATTTTCTCGAAATAGAGGCATAATTAATTCATAGGGAAAATTTTTGGTAAAATTACTCATTTTGATGAGTTCTACCATCTTCCAAAAGGAAAGCTTCGCCTTAAAATACACCCGGTATTATTTCAAGCACGTTTAATTTGAATTTTCACTAAATTGGTGCGTTTCTGAAAATTGTCTTTTTTGAATTCATGAATCAAAACTGTAGTACATATATTGCGCCATTTCATAATCTTCCATTCAGGTTGTTTCGGAGAAAGGGGACCGCGTCCTTGGATAGGTAGAAATCTGTCAAATAATGAGGGGTTTGTGATGAAACAAATAATAATTATTACTAGCGACCCGCCCCGGCTTCGCACGGATGCAATGGCAATCCTTATAAACAACGGTAGTGCCGGCCCGCACCGTTAAGTCCCTGCATTTTGAATCTGTAATATCTTCGGAAATATTCATTTGAATTACATACTGTAAAGGGCCATATTGATGTATTTTGAATGGACAATGTATTTAAGGTACTCAATTGGATGAGGATTGAAGCTGTATTGCTTGAAATAACTTCCTAAGATGAGAAATGGTTATTGTGGGTTATCCTTGAGAGATAGACATATACCATCGCGGACTTTTTTGTTGACCTTTTGTAGGAGTACAATACCGAGTAAATTATTTTGATTGATCTCGTTTATCTACGATATTATGCATGTATCATACATGCACTGTGTCCGTAAAGTATGGAACAAATTCATTTTTAGCTAAACAGGTCATTTTGGGAAATAATCCTGAAACACGTCGATTTTTTATGTTAATTCACCGTATTTTAAAATTATAATCTAATATACAGGGTGAATTACGTTCGAGGTTCGAGTTATGACGTCACCGTCATTTTTTTAAATGGAACACCCCCATTTTGTCTCAATTTTCGGATTACTCTAGCTGAGCTGATTCCAAAAATGTAGCACATGTTGATTCCATTTGGAACAGGGTGGACAAAAATACAACAGTTTTGTGTGTGCTCATGAAATATCGCGTAACATTCTTTATTAGGTAAATAATAAATACTATCAAAAATACTTATTGTCTAGCGGCAATTGGTTTGAATGTTGCACCCCGTAGTTTGCTACATGTTTAAAGTAATAAAAATCAGCTGTTTCCTGTTTCCAAACATGTTACTTTATGAGCACACACAAAACTATTGAATTTTTGTCCATCCTGTACCAATTGGAATCAACATGTGATACATTTTTGTAATCAGCTCAGCTAGAGTAATACGAAAATTGAGACAAAATTGGGGTGGTCCATTTGAAAAGAATGACGGTGACGTCATAACTCGAACGTAATTCACCCTGTATATTAGATTATTATTTTAAAATATGGTAAATCAACATCAAAAATCGACGTGTTCCAGGATTATTTCTTAAAATGACCTGTTTAGCTAAAAATGAATTTGTTCCATACTTTACGGACACAGTGTATAAACCTTCCTCTTGATTCAGTCTATTAAAAGAAAGCGTTTCAAAATCCGTTGCGTATTTTTGAAGATTTAAGCAAACATAGGGAAAGACAGCGAAATCGACTTTGCCAAAATCATAAGGATCATTTTTCCTTCATTACCGTAAGGATAACATGGGTGATACGTGAATTCGTGCTTTATTACATGGACCAAAACTATAAAAATAGTTATTTGCGACATCACATTAGAAACCTGTAAATTAATCAGTGTTCCTCTACAACATTATGCAAGTATCATACATATAAACCTTCCTCTTGAATCACTTCATCTATCAAAAAAAGCCTTTCAAAATCCGTTGCGTAGTTTTGAAGATTTAAGCATACATAGGGACATAAGGACATAGGGACAGACCGCGAAATCGACTTTGCTTTATACTATGTAATGATTATTGAAAAGGTCGTTGAAGAAAACAAATAAAACGGTACAAGAAAGTGAAGCCCTCAACAAATATCCGTTTTATCGATGAGGTATCATCAACGAGACATAAAATTTCTGATTCACGTAATGCACACTAATTAATAATAATACCTAAATATTAACTTCATCAATTCTTTTTACCAACAACGGTTAATACTTCATAATTTTTAAATCAAAATACTCCGAAAAGAGTACGCAGTAACACGTTTTATCAGGAGTACCTTTTCAGTGTTCACTTAAAATTTTGATCAATAAATCAAACCTTGAAAAAGTTATGTTCAATAATACTACTTGGTACGAACCGTGTATCTAGCGCCCTCTATGAAAGCCAGATATAAACACAAATTCGTGAGATGTATCAGCTTCCAAAACATATTCGTATGAAATTTCATTGCAATGTTGCCAGTATTTTCGGCCGAATCGGAAAAAATGTGTATATTTCTTTCTTCAACGCCCTTCATCTTGAATACGGATGGCATAACGGAAATTCTTTACTGAGCAAACCCCAATTATTTTTCATTTTTACACGTATACTAGAGAATGTGTCACCTCTTTTTGAAACACCCTCTATGTACAGGGTGGCCAGATTTCGATGGTTTAGTACTACATCTCTTCAACTAGGTATGAGAGATAGAAAAAAAATACATGTCATGTTCTCTTTTTTCGAGAAACATGAATTGCTGAAAACCCCAAGTTGCTGCGGCGGCATCTAGTCTCCGAGGTACAGGGCGATTTTGGTATTCGGTCCCTTATTATGATTGACTATAACTGCCGTATTATAGAATCAACGCTCTCGAAATGAACACATCTTTCGTACACTTTCTTTACTGCTTTTCAGCGGTGCTATTGGAATTTTTTATATCTGCTGAAATTTCGCAGCTATAGAATAAAATAGAGGTTATTCGTATAAATAATACACAAAAATGAACTCAGTACAACTGTTGAATCCGCTATTGAATATCAACTGTGCACAGCTCGTACAAATTAAGTTTGCTCACTCAATGTACCACAAATTATCTGGTTAAATCCTTTCAGTATATCCCACTCCATAAAACACAAAAATTCCAATGAATGGAGATTATTTTTAGGAAATGTTTTTGAATAACATCCAATCTTTTTTATGGCAGTCTAGTACACCTCCCCAGCCAATTATTCCATAAGATAACTGTGACTGTACCAGAGCATTGTATAAGATATTGAGATGTTTCAAACTGTCAATTGTTTTTCTCAGAAATCTGAATTTATATAGAATTCCTCTCAATTTTTTTGTCAAATATATCATATGGACATCCCATTTTAAATGTTCATCGATGAATATGCCAAGGTACCTAACGGAGGATGTTTTTGGAATCGTAGTTAATTCATCGTCCAAGTGTATGTCTCCAATATCTTCTGCCACTGCTTCACTCGACCTGAACGGTGCGGTGTGTATTTTGTTTTGACTATAACAAAAAAAAAATTCAAATGAAAACCATAATGGGAAATTATATTTTCAAATTCATCTTTGTTCAACGATTTAAAAAAGAATATATCATGATATACTTCCGAGTGCATTCTATATCAAAAATTTCGAAAAAACACTTTTCGTTCAACAAAATCCAAGAAGGTCTTGATTCACTTCCTTCAAATCTGAGTCTGACTAGAATATCATGTCATATTTATTTTCACTTGTCAAATTCAATTCAGTTTCATCATTGTTGTATCGTCTGGCGCTTCTTAAGTTCCTATAAGGTCATAGTATTCGCTATCTCATAATTATTGTAAGCTGCCCAATTGATTTAGGAAATACTCAGACCAATAGAGGCGCTTCGCGAAACTTGTTGATTATAGTATGATTTCTCCACAAAATTGAAAAATGGAAAGCAGTTAATTACATACATGAGTTGATGATGACATGATGACAATAGCACAAAGTTTCATGTAACCCGTTGATAACATTAATGAGAATGTTTCCATGAGGGACAAGAAAGCTCCTTCAAAAAAAAATATTTATATTTATTTTATTTGAAAAAAATAATATTCCCAACAAATGTTCAAATCGTTGTCCATTCGCGGAACTATGGATGATTGTGATGTAAATAAGAACTTTAGAAGCGCGGGACGATACAACAATGATAAAACTAAATTGAATTTGACAAGTGAAAATAAATGAGACATGGAATTCTATGACCGCCTCAGTTTTGAAGGAAGTGAATCAAAGCTTGCTAGGATTTTGTTGAACGAAAAGTGTGTTTACGCCAAGTGAACGTTTCAAAATAATTATTCTGAATTTTCGAAATTCGAATTATCAAATTAATTTCTCCATACTGGGGAATTCCCATTTGGATTATTCTTTATGTACAAGAAGAACTTGTCAGCTGTGGAGCGCAGCATATGTCGCATATTTGTTTCATTTTCATAATTCAGTTCAATTCAATGATTTACTTTATCGTGTATACTTCTGCTACCGTTAATTGATAATTCTCTGCTTCCTTTCATGATTTCGGAAAATTTCAGTTTTTCCTGTGCTTCACAGTTTTAGTGATTTCGATTTAATCGCACTACTCTCATTTGAATACTTTCATTTGTGCGAATTATTTCGAACAAAAAGACTTTTACCAGTGGCGTGGTTATTTTATAATACCACAAGGATAAGAGTACACAATTTGACATTTTAGCAACGGATTTTCACGTCAGCTTCATTCCATGTTCGTTTGTCGAGCTCGATCACTCTGTATCATGGAATAGGAGTCATCGACAGAATCCGGTTGAACGTTTTGTGGATAAAGGTAAGAATACCATATTTCTACTGTTATTTTGGGTACATTTATCCTTTCATTTGTGTTGGGTTTCAATTAATTTCATATACGTATACAGTCCACTGGTCCACTAGCCTCATTTTTATTTTCATTCGGAAGATTATATTTCGAAAAATACAACTCAAATAATATTGAACCACACTTCAGTTGGTTAACTGAAACTCTACCCAACAAAGTGTTTTCTCGAGATTTTCGATATACAGGGTGAGTCTTTGACTTGTTCATATATTTTAACTGTAAATTCCTCTCATCAAACGAAACACTTTCTTCCTATTATACCATTTTTCACAATTCGGTATCGTTTGGAAGATGTAGGGTGTCGAAAATCCACGAAAAAAACACTTTTCTGTTCATATCTTCGGAACCGTTATTTCGAAAGAACTGAATTATGGTGAAGTATTCACGCCCTTTATGTTGCATATTTCCAAATCTGAACTCATTCAATATTCCTCCCGGTATTATTATTATTATTATTATTTACAATATAAGAGTTAAGGATAACCTATATAACTCATATACATACATATATATTTTGCCTGTGTGAAAAAAACAATTGTCCCAAAAAAAAAAAAAAAAAAATTCTGAAAACCTAAACTGAACACCATGATTCACCACAAAAAAAACCAGTCAAGCGCACAGGTTATAATGGACCACCAGATCTCCATGAGTCCCATCCGTTCTTGAAGCCATTCACATTAGGGGCATTGACCACATCGTTAGGCAGCATATTCCATATGTGAAAAACCCCTATTGCTGAGAAAATTCTCCCTGCTCCTTGTGAAAAATTTTTCCCTCTTGAGCTTATAATCGTGTCCTCTCAGGTTATTGTTATTCAGAGTGAAGAGGCCCGACATGTCCAATCCAAAAAAACCCTTCAAAGCTCTAAAAGTGGTCAGCACATCCCCTCTCAGCTTACGGTTGGCAAACGTGTCCAAATCCATCAACGAAAGTCGATTTTGGTAATCAGGTCGTAGGATACCGTATGGGATTCGAGTAGCTCTTCTCTGCACTTTCTCCAATAGATCTGCATCTTGAGCGAATGTGGGATGCCAGACTGGTCCGGCAAACTCTAATATGGGGCGTATATATGTCTTGTAGAGCAATGCCAGCGTGTGGTGATGGCAGCGGCTGAAACATTTCTGAACAAGGTAAAGAGACTTCTTGGCCTTGTTGGTTGCCTGCAGTATATGTGACCTCCACAGCAAATCAGCATCGACTGAAACTCCCAAGTCAACGTGAGAGGTGCATGACTCTATTGGACTTCCGTTCAAGTAATAGATTCTCTTCGGGTTGTTGCCACCTAAATGCAGTACTCGGCATTTTGAGAAATTGAGAGGCAGCAGCCAATCCTCAGTCCACTTTTGTATAAGATCGCAGTCGGTCTGAAGGGCATCACCAGACCTAATGGGGTCATTGTATAACTTCATATCATCGGCATAGGATGCACTCTCAGAAGATATCAAGCGGGGCAGCTCGAAAACGTAAACCACGAACAGAAGAGGACCCAACACGGAACCTTGAGGGACCCCACTGCTCACCGACCTGAAGGAAGATCCCTCCGAGCCAACCCTCACCGAAAAAGTGCGACCCAACAGAAATGCTTCGATCCACCTCAAAAGGAGGCCACGAATTCCAAAATGTTCCAACTTATACAGAAGACGTTTGATTGGCACCCTATCGAATGCACGTGAGAAGTCTAAGTAGACTACGTCTACAGGAGTCTTTCTATCTAAAGATGCAGTCCACGAACCTACGCATTTCAAGAGATTCGTCAAAACAGATCTGCCAGGTACGAAACCACGTTGTTCAAGAGGTATAACAGAGGTGTCCAAAAGAAATTTTGTTAGCTCCGATGTAATTATCCTCTCTAAAACCTTGAGTGCAGCTGTAAAGCTATAAAGCTATAAAGGTTACAGCGTAGCCAATTTATGAATCCACGACAGGAAACTATAAAACCACTTGAAAAAGATGAACGGTTCATATTTTCGAAAGAAACAATCGGTTTAGAAAATTAAAGTATCCTCAAGTTTTTACAATGAAATGCGTCGTTTTCGAGTTATTCCCAATTGTACCCGATAAAATTTGACGAAAAAGTAAAAAATCATAAGAAAAATCTAGATGCAACTTTGGCTTTTCAATATCACAGAATGGCTCGATTTATTAAACTTTATACAAGGTAATAATGTTGTCAGAATGTTTATCAACTTTGTCAAGACTAAAATGTCAATGGAATACAAAATTCGGATATTAATGATGAATATTCCATACAAATCACAAATTGAATTGAAATTAATGAAAAATACTATAATACCTGATAATCTGTGGCGATGTTTCTATCTAAACAATATCCTCTTGGAGTTTTATAAACTCACTTCACGGTTTTAATCACATGAATTCACTTTCACTGAAAATCTTTTCACATCTACTTTTCGCATACTTCATTGTGAATAAACAAATAACACATCGACAAATTTCCATCAAGCCGCTATACGCATGATTACAACAACCACAGAACTGTTCGGTCTACTGAACAACGGTTGGTCTTGCGCATTGAGATCGTATCGCTCTAACGGCGAGAATCAGAACATTTCCAAAGAGGCACGACGAGACGCCATCAGCCAAAAGTAAACAAAACTAGTTCCTTTGCGTTAGTTCATCCGTTAATGATAGAGGACCTATTGCCTTCTTGATTGAGGAGAAAATCAACACAATCTGGCATCGTCTTCTCAAACGTTCTATGAAAGAGTTCATAGAATATGGTTCGATGTGTTAGGTCATTGACCTCGAATCACAAATTAATCTACATGAAGAAGGAACTTATTTTGGTGGGAGAAATATGACTTTTCAGTTGCAGATACAATCGAATGAAACTTACTGTTTTTGTTGAGAAATATCTTGTTCTTAACATTCTCATTCGAATAAGGTTAGAACTTGAGTATTTCCTAAATGTATCAACTCAATTTCAATCGAGAAATATGAAAACGAGAAGAAATCGGGAAAACACGAAGTCCAAGCCTCATATGATGTCAAAATTTATTGACATTTTGACAATTTGTTTGTTTATGATGAGTTATTGACGATCGACTTTTCCTGCCGTATTTTATGCCCTTGTTTGGAACTGATTGTAGTTCTTTGGGTCTGATGATGCTCGTAAGGGCGAAACACGTGTAACCACAACCAATAAATTTTGACATCATATGAGGCTTGGACTTTGTGTTTTCCAGATTTCTTCTTGTTGAAAATTTTAAAAGTCTCTTTGAGAAAAAATGGATGTTTATTTTGAAAAATTGGGAAATATGAACTTTGCATCAATTCCAGAAAATTATATCAGAGACGTAATTAGCCCAATTTTTTTCAAATGGCTATATCTTTTTAACAGAGCCGAATTCGAAAAAATAGAAAATCAAAAAAATGTTTCTTTTGACCTCAAGAATCTTCAGTTAAAATATATTTATGTACAAGTCAAAAACTCACCTGTATAGTGAACTCGGAAGTATATCATGATATATATATATATCGATGAAGAAAGATCCATTCAAAAATATCAATTCCCATTATGGTTTCCATTTTAAACGTATTTTTTTTTGTTATAGCTCCTGAATTTGAGCAAATACAAAAAAATCAATAAACCCTCTGAAAAGCAGTAAAAAATTGCCCTTAAGATGTGTTCATCTCGAGAGCATAGGTAGATTTCATAATACGGAGGTTATAGTCAATTATAATAATGGACCAAATTCTAGACGCTACATCAACTCGGGGTTTTCAGCAATTCATGTTTCTCGAAAAAGAAAAACATGACTTGTTTATTACTTTTTCTCTTTCTATACTAATATTATTGAAGCTCTATGAAGGGGAGTATACCAGACACCGCCATGTTGGGTCCAACCATCGACTCGAAAATTACAGATCCATTCGAATGAAATGAAATAGTAATCGAATTAACGAGTGATTCCCGCGGTATCTTATAGTCGAATTCATAATAATTTATTGTTTATGTTGGTGTATCACCCCGATAGATGGCGATGAAAATGTTGCGAGTCCTGTAATTTTCGAGTCTATGGTTGGACCCAATCAACCATAGAGCCAGGTCTCGCGAGAGGAAAAATTTGTATTTTTGTGTGTTTCATACGAATAGGCTCGAAAACTACTGGACCGATTTCAGAAATTATTTCAAGCTCAGAAAGCTACATTATCCCTGAGTGACATAGGCTATACTTTTCACCCGAAGGATACCTACTATAACTTCAATAATTACAAAAAAATCAGCCATAATCAGCTATTTTCACGTGCGCTGCAAAAACCGTGAGACTTACGTGGATGAATGACGGAAATGTACCTCTTAAATAGTTCTACAAAAAAGTCCGCAATCGTATATATCTATCTCCCAAGATTGACTTGCTATTACCTGTTTATGGTCATCACATGTTTTCCAAAATTATGCACTATTCGTGTTTTTATGAATTGGGTATTGATCCTCATCCCACCTAATACGTTATTTATCCCCAGTATTCAATTTAGAACGAAATTGCTCTTCACATCACACAATTACAACGAGTACATCAAAAGATATGGCAGGTTGAAGTGTGAAACAGCCGCGTGAAACAAATTTCTACCCGGGCGGAGCTGGGACGTTCTGCTTGTTTCTTATAGTTTGAGAGATGTAGTACTAATCCATCGAAATCTGGTCACCCTGTACAGTGCCAGAAACCGAAAAGTAGGCGATTATTTTTATGAGGAATATGGGTTTTCAAAGACAGTTTGAATGAACTTTCTGGCCTATATTGTATAATTATAGAGATCACTCCATTCCCTTTCATAAAGTATCCTGGTTGGCCATGACATTCTGACACATGATGTGTAAATTTTGAAAATGTAAGGTTATAGTCATTTTCCTGTCAGATAACTACGCAAAATTTCGAAAAAAATATGCTCACAGAAGATATCTAAGTACGTCTTGTGGCAGAACTTGAAATACTCCAGTATAAAACATACAGTTCTACGTTTGATGCAAGAGCACAGATAAAACCTCAGCAAAAACTCTGTCTCCCCGTATAAGTGTTGGGATATTGGATTCGTTTACAGAATAAGCTGATATTCATATTGAAGAGACATCTTCTTCTTAGACTACAATTAATTTTTTCTTTCTCGAAATGGGTTAACAAAAGCAATTTCCAATAATCTGAACCAAAAAAACAAGGGGAGAGAAATCTATGTGAATGATACACTGAACGGGAAGAACATATTTCTAAACTGCATCTTAGCTTCAGTCTGTTATCTTTGATTGTATTGACAAGATGTCTGGAAACATTTTCCAAGAAAAGTATTTATCATGCAGTATACGAGTCGAAAGATATGGAATTATTTTTCATCGACATACTTTGAATTGAAGTCAATTCAAATATTCAATCTCCAGATAAAGGCAACGTCTCTGAGACTTATTTTGATACTGCCGATATTTCACGAGTGCCAACCAGCGTCAGTTTCAAGTAAAGAAACTTGATGAACCTAAATCTTGACCAACTGGGATACTTTATGAAACTGAATGAGTTTATATTACTTTTCTTTCCCGTCACTGTTAATCGAATTAATATTGTTTCAGGTCGTCATCTTGATGATCATCATGATAACCATTACTGAAGGAAATTTAATAATAGCAAGAAACGTAATTCCAATACAACCTGGTTTTATACCAATACCTGGTTCTTTTTACCCTGGACCTGGACCATTTTATCCTCCACATTACAGGCGACGATTTCCACATTATAATCCATATTATCGTCACTATCTTCCCCACCATCGACATCTTTTCTACTGAGGTGATGGTTCTCGAAGAATCAGAAAAAGCGCTTGCAGAATTCACACATCGAAACCGAAGGTTACTGTCCAGGGAAAGATCAATTTCCGATTTCATTTTGAATGAAATATTCGAATATGGTTCATTTTGAAAATTAAAGAATTGAATAGTGTTCCTGTGTATTTTTGGTGTTAATTTTAATCTTATACAGGAAGAAAAATCAAAGTTCGATTTCCTCGAAAGAATTTGAATGTAAAAGGAAGGAAAAAGAGATATTATTAAAAACTTTGAAGATCTTTCTCCTTGAAGGGAACGGCCTGTCGCACTAGGGACAGGACTTAGGGTTTAATAATTCTCCAGGGAGAGAGATGGTAAATGAAACGTTCGAAATTAGACGTACCTATATTGAAATTAGAATGAAATAACCTTTTTTACGCATATTAAGTTATAAGGACACTCAATCTCGTCAAAAGAATAAGGTATCGAACTAATTAGACAATTAATCGAAACGAAATCAACTCATCAAAACAAACCCAAATTATCAAAACAAAATCAACTTATCAAAAACTTGGGGGAAATAGCTCCTTTTCCGTCTCCGCTTTGAGACCGTACTTCCAAACACTGAAGTACCCAAAAACCGAACCCGAGTCAACTGAAAACCTTCCCTTTTAGGACTTCTTCAGCTACTGCCACTTCTTCGTTTTCCAAAGCAAATTGTTCCTTTTTTCCACTTCCCGTGGGTGGATTCCGATAAGATGATCTAATTCATTGTAGCAATTTTAGTTGCTACTTTCATTTCTCCATTAGTTTAAAGAGAATTCACTAATAAAAATCCATCTATACGTAAAAATTTTTAATTGAATAAGACAGATATCTACAATTAAATTAAATATATTAACATGATGATTTCAAATTAAAACAACAGGTGGCTGGCAGTGTCCGTGAATGAAATATAATTTTTTATAAATTTCATGCAGATGAGTGTTCCATACGGCCGTCATTCGAGATCTGGATAATTGATAGATTGTTCACCTGAAAGAGGGATAAATTGAAATCGAATTAATATTAATAGTTTCGTATTGATTTACTTACCGTTCATTTCGTTATCTAATTTGAATATCGCATTTTGGAATATCGTATACCGAAAACCCTTAAATAAGGTGAGTTCTATTGAACATTTAAAAATAATTTTCTTTGTTCTTCCATCCCAAAATTTAACATCAGGAAATTAATTCGATCTGTACTACAATTGTAGGGTTTTTTTACTTTACCGGAAGTAATTGTTTGGATTCAACAATTGTTTCGTAAGACTCGAAGACGTTTTTGGTGGAATACTTACCTGAAGATTGGACTTTTCATCTCAATTTTCCTGCTGCCACCGCCATTTTGAAGGATTTCAACATCTGAATCATAAGGCCAGTATTTTCCGATTTTTCGAAGTTGTCAGTTGCATAAAACAATTTAAGTGTTTCAAACAGACAATAGTTTGGTGCAAATATTCATCCAGTTGATTTAGAATTTAGACCATATTTTTAATTTCCAGCTCTACATTGTACAAAATCATATTAACCGATCGAATTTCAATATACCTGTTGTAACATTGATCATTGTTTAATTTTTGAAAGAACATTACTTCCAACTTAATTTTCAGTCTATTTATTTCTCAATTTTTTGAATAGCTTATTAATCTAATTCTTTCATATTAAAAGTTGAGTGGCGCCCAGAATTCTCCTGAAAGTTTAACACCTTTGGAACCCACACCTTAGTGCTCTCCGGCGAAAAGCTGCCGTTCGCATTTGTGAACCAAAATAACAATTTTGGGGTTACATCATATGAAATTTTTGGTTAGTTGCAATGTCGCAAGTCCCACGATCTTAGCCTCGAATTTTCCGCTTTCGTCAGAACCTGAAGATCTCACAAGTCGTAGGACGATTTTTTGACACCGTCGTAGTTTCATGAGGAAACTTGACCCGAAAATCAATAATTTCAATCGTTATCGTCTACATCCTGTGCCATACCTATAAGCAACTTAGTAATTTTCGGATCCATGAATATAAATTTCAGAAGTCTTTATTGGTTACTTACCAAAATATTTCAATTTATTACATGAACAATGAATTATGGACCTTCGAATATTGTTAATATTTTTCCGAAATCAATCGACAAAACTATGGCCGATCGTTTAATGAACTTCCTTCACACGAATGATTGTATTTTTAACACTCAGCATAATTTGAGGCCAAAGCGGTCCACGAAAAAAATATTTCAAAATCAATCGTCAACATTTCGAGAAGATTTGAAATAATGAGAAAAAAAGAGTGAGAAACAAACGAACAATAAAGTCAAAAAACAAATACGCGAGAACGGAAGCATTTCCTACACGAGACTTGGGGATCGAGAACAAACAACACGCGAATAATATAATACGCTTCTGCAAAACAAATGCGCCGTGAGATCCTGCAGTATGCCCCCTAACCAGCATACTATATCGGAGCTCTGAGGCAATATTTTAGTGATCTGCTGTAATTTCTTGAGCATTAGGAACAGCATTAGGAACTTCAAAGTTTATCGGTTCCTCTTATGGAAATATGAATTACCACAACAATATGTACAACACGCCACAAGAATTCCAGCAATACAGAAAATCCCATCATCAATCCACCACCCCTTTTATGAACACCTCATCTTCGCGCACTCGCCAACACTTCAAAGGTAAACATATAATTCACCGAAGCAATGCGTTCACTGCGAAAACTCCAAATGAACGCTTCTATTTCTGCAGAGCATCATACCTTTGTTTCAATTTTCTGCATACATTTCACAATCTTGGCTTCTGTCAGTCAGCATATAATTGCAAGAAATGTGGATCCGGAAAACACCACACATCATTGCATGAAGACAGAACGTGTCTTTCGAAAACCCAGGTTGGTCATTCGAAATGAACCCCGCCTGCCAGTTATCCATCGTCGCCTCAATCGCCTATCGAACAAGTCCAGCCAATCTTATCGGCAGCCTCCTTTCTAACGAACGATCGGATAACAGGCCCTCTCCTGTTTCAAACTACATCTTTTGGGGGTCTCGGATATAAATTCCAAGAAGTGTCACCCATCGAAACGCCAACAGGTGCAGAACCTAGGTCATTTATCAAACACCAATTGGAGTTTGGCGTTCGATCAGCAGTTTGGAACAATTACCTATCCTTGAGACACCCTGCATTTATTTATATCTTCCTCCTCCTCATCCGTTTCAAGATAAGCCTGACACCCATACGCAGATAGAAAAGCTTAGTTGGGAGCTGAACTTTTCTTAACATTTTACTTTTTGGAATTATTTTTCGCTTCTCCACATTTTGAATACCAACAAAATTTGTCAGTTTCATTTGACCAGTTTGGAGATTCAGCATTGATTTATCCGATTTAATTTCCCGTGGAAAATAAAATCAGTGCGAGTGGAATTCGAGACTGGACTCCTTATCAATTTGTGCAGTTCATACTTCAGGAAAACGGTAAGGCCCTGTTCATATTTCCTACATGCCATCATCCGTTAAATATCATTCTAACAATTGAATCATTGTGTGTTCCACGACTTTCAAACCATTTTTATTATTTCTCATCTGATTGAGATCGGCGAGATCACAACGGGGTTACGACCGCCCTTCACCCTCTCTCAGTTTGCTGAAGGTTGACGGATATACAAGAGACTTCGTCGAGTCGAGGGGTTGCATTTTTCCGGAACTACTTGTCGAGACGTTGTTGGTTCACAACCGTACCCGATTGATATTCTGCATCCTTTTCATTTCAAGATTATATCTTGTGTCTCCCCAATCTCTGTATTTATCAGCGACCTTTTTGAGAATTGAGATCGGCGAGATCACAACGGGGTTACGACCGCGCTTCACCCTTTCTCAGTTCGCTGAAGGTTGACGGATATATAAGAGACTTCGGCAAGTCGAGGAGTTCCATTTTTTCGGAACTACTTGTCGAGGCGTTGTTGGTTCATAACCGTACCCGATTGATATTTTGCATCCTTTTCATTTCAAGATTATATCTTGCGTTATAATTCCTTTGTGTTTCCTTTATCTCTGTATTTATCAGCGACCTTTTTGAGAATTGAGATCGGCGAGATCACAACGGGGTTACGACCGCGCTTCACCCTTCCTCAGTTCGCTGAAGGTTGACTGATATACAAGAGACTTCGGCAAGTCGAGGGGTTCCATTTTTCTGGAACTACTAGTAGAGGCGTTGTTGGTTCAAGACTGTACCCGATTAGTATTCCACATCCCTTCCATTCCAAGATTATATCTTGTATAATTATCTCCTTTTGATTCCTCCATTTCTGGATTTATCAGCGACCTTTTTGAGGATTGAGTTCGGCGAGATCACAACGGGGTAACGACCGCGCTTCACCCTTGCTCAATTCTCTGAAGGTTGACGTGAATCCAAGAGACTTCGTCAAGCCGAGAGTTCCCATTTTCTGAGACCACTCGTCTGGACGTTGTTGGTTCACTGCCGTACCCGACTTGTTTTCGACCCCATTTTACTTTCAAGATTTCATCCTGTATTTTGATTCCCTTGTGGGGCCTCAAATTCAGCGACCTTTCGAGGACTGAGATCGGCGAGATCACAACAGGGTTACGACCGCGCTTCACCCTTTTTCAGTTCGCTCAAGGTTTACGAAAATACGAGAGACTGCGTCAAGTCGAGGAGTTCCATTTTCTTGGGGCTACTTGTCTGGACGTTGTTGGTTCGCAACCGTACCCGATTTCTATTTCACTCAGCTATGCTCGACGATTCGTATTTCACGGCGAAGTCTTTGTGGGTTGACATCGGCGAGATCACAACGATCTATTCGTTTTCTCAATTCCCGCTTCCCGCAATTTCAGACCATATCTTGTTCTTGTATGTGTAACATGCTCTCATTGTTCTGATTTACTGTTGAGCTAAGAGACGTTTTGTGCATAATTAATTAAGTGAAGTGTACCTGTGCTGTACAAGGTTCGCTTTTGTTTACAATTTCGAAGAGGATATTTGTACTCGAAGGTAAGTGTTATTTTTATTAAATTCTTGAGTTTCAACCCACCACTCACCAGTTAGGATATATACCGTTATCATTTTTGCCGCTTTAGGTCTTTCTGAGTTATTCAACCACTGGCAATAACGGAAGTGAGTAATTTACATTTATCTACTTTCTACTAACAAAAGATCTTCTGATATCACTCAAAAAGTCATTCATTCTCGATTGTAATTGCTCGAATAAATATTATGAAAGAAACTCTGCAAGTCTGCAGAAAATCATATCTTGATTGCTGAAATATGTATTTAGGCTGTCTCTGCTTTTTTTAACGCTCATTAGAATAGTTTTATCAATAAGAATTATTTTTGTCGGCAATGAACTTTTAAAAAACCACTCATTATATTTTGTATTTGTATATTTACAGAGATCGTTTCAATGAAGAAAAAAATTTCGCAACTAGGGTTGCAAGTCAGTGAAATGAGCGATATTCTTTATTCAAAGTCTAAGGAAAAATCTAGGGACACCCAAAGATTTGAGGACATGTTCCCACTTCACGATGAAAATACATTAAAAAAATATGTGAAACATTGGATGAGGAGCCCAGCCCAGACTCGTCGATGATTTGGTATGTACCTAAAATTCATTCTAATTTTTGTCGCAATAAGCTTTTTTAGACATAACATTGTTATATTAGAGGTGTCGAAACAAGGATTTCTCCCCTTCAAGAATAAAATCTGAACATGCTTTCGATAAATCTTTGAATATTTCGGACATTGAAACCTTCAAATAACAGATAATTGCCGATCGTGGAATCGTTTATTTACCCCTGATTTGGTCCAATAGTTATTTTTGATTACACTAAGCATTTCTGCCCAATGAGTGATATTCGAAATCCCATCTCAATGTTCAATATTCTTTTCTAGATGGTTTATATTTGAAGGGTATTGGAGGTTCTAGCTCTAAGGATCATCACAGTCGCATGTTCGAGTTATTAATATCAAATGGTCTGAGAATCAATTGCTCCTGGAAGGGCCAAAGGGAAAATATAAAATTAGAAAATCAGGCCAACATGAAGGCTTGTATAAGTGAGTACAATTTTATACTAGTTTATTTGCTCTTTATGTCGATCAATCTCCTGTTTTTCATTTCAATCATTACAGATTTCATTTTTTTTAATTATTAATGCAAATCATGATCACCGAGAATATAATTTTTCGAATTGGTGATTAATGTTTCAAATGAATATCTTTTGCCATAATAATATTTGGAATGATATCTTATTATGTTTCTAGCTGATATTATACCTACATATAAATGGGCATATAAAATTTTTGTTGTTGAAATTCTATTCAATTTGTGCTCCAGAAGAACTTGTTACAATTCTCATTCGCGTTGATGAATGTATAAACAACTGACCTCACAAAAGTGCATTACTATACATGTCATTTTCGTTTTTCCAGATATAATGAAGCAGACATGGAAAACAACAGAGAAGGAATTCGAAGTTTTTCCACAAAATTGGCTACGCCATTGTTGCCAAAGAAAGAAGGGGGAAGAGGAAAGAAACCGGATGATTTGAATTTTTTTCTTTATATTTCTGTTCGTTATTAATAAAGATTATAGGAGTTATTCGATTGTTTAAGTATACCTTCTGTTTCTGCCGAAAATAATAAATAACTCTCAACACTGTTTGTTGTGTAGGTCAACTCAATAATATTAGAAACAGATTTTTATCATATAAATAAAAGTCATACGATAATATACAGATTTTCATCATATGAATAAAACTTACTGCATTTGTTAATTATACAAATCTAGTATGATACACTGAAAGTACCATGATCGATAATTTCCTGTAGAAAGGTACACCTGTTCTATTTACACCTTTCTACAGGAAAAAATGATCGATCATGGTACTTTCAGTGTATCATACTAGATTTGTATAATTAACAAATGGAGTAAGTTTTATTTATATGATGAAAATCTGTATATTAGCGACCTGTTTAGGAACTTCTTATACTTCTCGCAATGTGACCTATTTGAGAATATCTTAAAGATCTCGCAATGTGACCTATTTGCGAATATCTTATACATCTCGCAATGCGACATGTATAGGAACATCTTATACATGTCGCATTGTGACCTATTTGCGAATATCTTATACATCTCGCAATGCGACATGCATAGGAACATCTTATACATGTCGCATTGTGACCAATTTGAGAATATCTTGAGCTGCGTACAGATCTGCGAGCCGAACCTATTACGAACCGCTCGCGAACCAATACCGACAATTATTTGGACGGCATGTCGAACCTCTATAGAGCCGCTCGCAAACCGTTCACGCCGAACCATCGATAGTCGGATTCTTTACCTGCGTCTAGATGTGCGAGCCGAACCTATCGCGAACCGCTCGCGAACCAATAGCGACAATTATTTGGACGGCATGTCGAACCTCTATAGAGCCGCTCGCAAACCGTTCGCGCCGATCCATCGATAGTCGGATCCTTTCACGAACCCAACGCGAGCCCAGTGTAAGTTCGTTAATCCGTCGGTATTGGTTCGCGAGCGGATCGCAAGTGTGTACGTGAAATTAACGAACATGACACGAACACTTCGCGAACGGTTCGCGATAGGTTCGGCTCGCACATGTATACGCAGCTTTTCACGAACACAACGCGAGCCCAGTGTAAATTCGTAAGCCGTCGTTGGTATTGGTTCGCGAGCGGATCGCAAGTGTGTACGTGAAATTAACGAACATGACACGAACACTTCGCGAGCGGTTCGCGATAGGTTCGGCTCGCACATCTGTACGCAGCTTTATAGATCTCGCAATGCGAGCTCGCATAGATCTCACTCTTCAAAATACCAAGAAGTTGAATCATAAAGTGCAGTTCTTGATGTAAATATTCTTTCCTACAACAAAAACAAATCAGGCGCAAAAAAGGAAACAAATAAAAAGCGATACAGCTGTTGAAGATAATACCTTCCAGTGGCGTGCTGCTTGAAATATCGTCTCTCTGAGGAAGATGGGTAAAGTGCTATGTATTAAGTGTGAAAGGAATTTAGAAGGGGAAGACTTTGTTGTATGCGACTGCTGCAATGATATAGTACATTCAACATGTACTGAACTTACAAGTACCGAACTCAGAGCTATTTTCCTTAAAACAGGTCGATGCATTACCACAGAAATATAATAAATACTAGAATGCTATTAGGTACGTCCGAGATTCAGTAAAATGACCCCACATAGCGAATAAACACCTACTACTTGTACATGCGCAGCTCGTCTTTTCTTGCCACGTCGTTGCCAAGCATTATGGTTTCAGATGAAGTTCGGAATAAATCTTATTGTGAAACCAGTGAATTCGGCAACACCGCTACGCGACGAAATTGTTTTCGTTGTGTTTGTACACATCTTCACATCAGAAAAAGAGCAGTGTCGTATTTTAGGATTTGTTGATTCCCTTCGTTGTGTGCTTTCCTGTTTATTCATTCGTATAAATTCGCTTGCCTTTTCTGCTCCGTTTTCGGTGTTTCCTCGTTGTTTTCTTGAACATTGTGTAGTACTGATACTCATTTAGTTTAGTTTTGTACTTGAGTTTTACTAGTTAATTTTGATAGTCGAGTGCTGTGACAAATTATAGACAAAATGAAGTGCATGGTTCTTTTTTGCGCAAATAAAGGAGAAACCCATTTTATGAAAGTAAGTTTATTTTAAGTAAGATACTACAGCTATTTTATTATTATTGCAAATGTTGATATCGACAACTTATTCATACCACATTCACGAAGTCAAAAATTTTAAGTCCTACCCTGATGACACGTTCACATATTGCGCAAACTCTGTAGTAGGTCAATTTTCCCTATGAGGTGCCAGGAATTGTGAACTGATTGGCGTTCTAGTATTTATTATATTTCTGTGTGCATTACATACTTCTGTGATCAATGTAGGAATAATATGAAGCAAATGCCTAAAATCATAAAACAGCTAAGTGATATAATGGAGATCAATAGAATACTTCAAGAGGAAAATGTAAATTTGCGGAAAAAAATTGATGACATGAGTACATCCAACTCCCATGCTGATATGGAATCTAGTTTGCATGGAAGTGAAGATCTAATATCAGAAATTGTAGACAGACAATCGCGAGCAGCCAATATTATCATCTATAATGTGAATGAACCTCAGGGAAACCTCCAAACTGAAAGATCAGCATAAGAAAGAGAAACCATAAATAATATACTGCAGGACTTCAACGTCAATAAGGAAGAAATTCAACATTTTAGATTGGGAAAACCAACAACTAACAGAAATCGACCCATCAAGGTTATTTTTGGATCACAGGAGGATGCCAGACATATACTGAAGAATAAACAATTAATAAAAATGCCAAGTGTGAAAATATCTAATGACCAAACTCCAAAACAAAGGGACTATTTCCGTAAAGTGAAATCAAAATTGGATGAAATGATTGCAGCAGGGGATAACAATAGTATCATCAAATATATAAACGGAAAACCCACAATTGTGAGAAATAAAAATCTTAGTCAAGTAAGAAAAAACCAATAAATAACCCTGATATACAGTTGAACAGTGATATCATATACCTCAATGCACAAAGTCTACTGAAACATAAAGATGAAATACAAGAAAGTATTGTTTGTTATGATCCAAAAGTAATTTTATTGAGTGAAACCAGAACAACTGAGGATATTGAGGATGTTGAACTGAAAATTGACAATTACGCTTGTGTCCGTTGTGATTCGAAAAATAGACATACTGGTGGCATTGTCATGTATATTAATAAAAAATTCGAATTTTCTATTTTTAAGAAATTCATACTGGAATCGAACGACTGGTGTAAAATTGTTAAAATTAACTTTAAATCTTCAACATGGTTGATTGGATGTTTATATCATTCACCTTCTGGTTCCCATGCAACTTTTTTGGAAGGTTTCGAGGATGTTTGTGACAGGCTTGTATCATCTAACAATCGCTTTATTCTGGTGGGTGATTTCAATTTAAACTTACTAGATGAAAGTTTTTATACTAAAAAAATCAAGAGTATTTTTGCAACTTATGGTATAAATCAAACTTTAACTGAGCCTACTAGAAAGGCATTAGATACACAATCATTAATTGACTTGGTTTTGACTAATAACGATAGTATAAGTTCAAATGTTCATTTAACCCCGAAAATTACTGACCACTCAGTTATTTCGGTCAATTTCCTCTTTGGTCAATCTGATAAAAAAAGCTCAATAAGAAAATACAGAAATCTTTGTGATGATAATTTGAGTATAATTAAGAATGAGCTCATTTCATGTAATTGGTCTTTAAACTCTGTAGATGTGAATTTACTCTATGAAGAATTCCACGAAAAATGTTCGAATGTTATCAATGGTATTTCTCCTATACAAGTGAGCAAGTACAAGAACAATATTCCTTGGTTTGACAGTGAAGTTTTCATGAAAATTAAGAAACGGGATGAGGCCTATAAAATATTTGTTAACACGGTGGGAGATGAAAATCTGAAAACAACCAGATGGGAAAATTTTAAAAAATTGAGAAATGATGTGGTTAACTCATTGAAAATAAATAAAGCTCAGTATTATTATAACAAAATAGACACATGCAAGAATAATTCTTATTTAATGTGGAAAACCTTAAAAACCCTTGTTAATAGTAATGATCGTACATTTCCAAACCTAATCCAATTTGAAGATGAAGGGGTAGTAAGTATTAGAAAGGGTGAGCATGACATGGCTGAAACTTTCAACCAATACTTTGTAAACAGCATCCAACATATAGTCCAGGGTATTGAAGATTCTGAACCATGGTCCAATTTGGATAACAATTTATACTTGCCCTTTAGCACCTTTAGACTGATTACTTTAAGCGACTTGAAGGATATAGTTGGGTCATTAGATAATAAATGTAGTATCCATGAAACCTTGAATTCTAAAATGTTAAAACAAGTTTTTGAAACAGCTGGTCATGCAATTCTCAATTTGATCAATACATCGCTTCAGAGTGGTCAATTGCCAGAATTATTAAAAATAAGTACTATCATACCTATACCTAAAGTTACAAACACTATAAAAGCAAGTGAATTTAGACCTATAAATACCTTACCGCCAATAGAGAAGGTTTTAGAAATAGCAGTATACAATCAATTACTAGTTTGTAGACGAAAATCAAATTATGTTTATCAATCAATCTGGTTTTAGAAAGAAACATTCTTGTGAAACATCGCTACAATTATCACTGACTAAATTTGATGGTGAAGCAGATAAAGGTAAATATGTTGTGGCTGTTTTTCTAGATTTAAAAAGGGCATTTGAAACGATTGATAGAAGTATACTGCTTCGGAAGCTGAGAAGGTATGGGATTGAGGGGAGGGTTTATGAATGGTTAAGTAATTATTTATCAAATAGGAAACAGAGAGTACTTATTAATGATTATTTCTCATCATATATGATGAATCACACAGGAGTACCACAAGGTAGTGTACTTGGCCCCCTCTTATTCATTTTATATCTGAATGATATTCAATTATTTACAGATTGTGAGTTCATAAACTTATTTGCAGATGATACATTATTGGCATGTACTGGGGTAAATTTAGAAGAAACTGTCCTCAGAATGAATGCAGTATTAGCAATGGTCGAAAAATACCTGAAGATCAATAAAATGAAACTTAACGTTGGAAAAACTAAAGCAATGATAATTACTACTAAATTCAAATATAATCAAATAAACACAGACAACATAAATATAAAAATGGAAAATGAACGTATAGAAATAGTAACATCAGTGAAGTATTTGGGGTTTCAACTTGATAATTGTTTAACTTTTGACGACCACTTTAAGTATATTGAAAAAAAGATTGCAAAAAAATTATATTTTTTCTCGAGAATCGCCTGTAACTTATCAACAGATACAAAAATTTTGGTATTTAAATCAATAATCCAGCCCCATTTTGATTATTGTGCATCTATTTTATTCTCTTTCAATTTGAACAAAGTGCAACAAATGCAAAAACTACAAAATCGGGGAATGAGAATAATTTTAAAATGTACCAGGTATACACCAATTTCTACCATGCTATCTGCTCTACAATGGCTCTCAGTATCCCAAAGGTTGCTCTATTGTTCTATGGTGTTCATCTATAAAATATTAAATAAAATGACCCCACCATATTGTTATCATTGATAACTTTCAATAAAGACATTCATCACCATTCAACCAGACACAACAGTCACATTCATATAAATAGAACAAATGCAAGTAGTATGTGCAGTTTATTCTTCAAAGGTTTTGTCCTGTTCAATAATTTGCCTGATTCAATTAAATCTACTCCATCATTGAATGTTTTTAGGAATGAACTTTTGAAACATATCCAGGAACGGTATTGAATATTTCTTTTGTCCAGTTTAAACACTATATGCGTGTATATATTGATGTTTGTGTTATTAGTATAAAGTTAGTTTATTGTACTAGATGTAAGTTAGCTAACCTGTATATTAGGGAATCCTATTTCAAATAAATTCTTCTCTTCTTCTTCTAAAGGAGGCTAATGCGAAATTCTCGAAGTCCTCGCCGCGGGAGGTGTATGCGAACTCCTAGTGTGACTTGTTTGAGAATATCCACGTAGAACATCGCCAAGAGCTCTCAGGGATATCTTATGTGGCGGACATTTGGAGCAGATATAGTGCTCTCCGCGATCTCTCAAAGATGTCACAAAAGGCGTCACAACTTCCTAAAAAGAAGTCGCAGGGATGTCTATGGGATATCTTTGTGTTGCCTGGGATGTGATTACCTACCTACCTAACTTCAAATAATGTGGCTAGTAAACAAGTTGATACCTTAAATAACCTCAACATGAATAATAAACAACATATTCGTTGGGTCCCACTACGCAACATCTGGACAAAATAAATTCCGTCTCCTTCGTCCACAAGAAATTAGCTGTCTCCTTTAAAAAGGTTGGATGAATTGAGTTTAACCATATGGGATCGATCACTTGTACTGCAATTTTTGTTCCATATGCCTTGATTTACAATTTTTTCATTTTTTGTTTGAGAACACCCCTTTGGGTGGATTTATGGGTTATCTATCAAAAAATTCTCAACCCAATAATTAAGGTCAAGTTTGGGAGATTCATCTGGTTTTTTGAGACATTAACCATGTCCTGTGAACCTTCATTCAGTATCTCAGTATGAGCTCATAAAACTAAATACAGGGTGAGTCTTTGACTATACATTACATATATTTCAACTGTAGATTCTTCAGGCCAAAATAACCCTTTTTGTTATTTTCCATTTTTCCGAATTCGACTCTGTTAGAGAGATATAGCCATTTGAAAGAAAAATTGTGCTAAATGCGTGCCTGATATTATTCTGTACAAACACCTCAAAGTTCATATTTCTCGATTGAAATTGATGTGATTATTAGATATTCTGGGTGATTCATTTAGAAAATACACAAGCACTAATTTTAATTGAATAAGAATGTTACAAACACGATATTTCCTAACAAAAACGCTTTGTCCCATCATTTCTACAACTGAAATGCCATATTTCTCACACCAAAATAAGTTCCTTCTTCGATTTTCCTGAAGATTAGTTTGTAAACACTAATAATTTGTTCATATTTTCCTCGATATTATAGTCTCTGGAACCACAGTGATTCCGACTCGCGCATCATTTCCGTGAGCATGATTATGACCAATATTTACAATACTGCCGGTTGGCGGTAAAAAGTCAATTCAAAGGTCCCTCACACTTTCTACTGCGCGCAGAAATGGTGCGCGAATTCTCGAGAGAGTAAAGATTTCAGTTCATTTTATCGGGAGTGCGACTACTGGTTAGTGTCTATACTGTGCTGGAACGATCTCATAAAAAATGGTTCCTCACTAACCTATCCTAACTCCATCAATCTAAGTCATATGATTCGAGGTCAATGACCTAACCTAACTCATCTTCTGTGATATGATATTCCACAGAACTCTAGTGAAGACGATGCCAGATTGCCGATTTTCTCTTCAAACAATAGAAGAGGCGAAACCAATGGAGCGGTTCGTACCCTATCGTTAACGAAAGAACTATCGCAAAGGCACTAGTTTTCGGAAACGCCAAACGAGTAGTACTGATTCTCGCCGATATAGCGCAACGTTCTTAATTTCAGTCGCCCAAAACAGTGCGATGTAGCACGGCCTACTCTTGCCTTCTGAAGGCTGGGGAATGTGGATGTAGCCGCCACGCAGGACAAACCGTGTTTCTGTGTCTCCAACCTCCAAAAATAGTCAGTGACTTCGATTTATTTATTTATTTACAGAGAATAAAGCAAAAAGGTGATGATTATGTAAATGACTTCTGGTGAATTGACGTAGTGTCGTGTGGTGGCGAGTTATATTGTTTTGATAGATTTTTGCTGAAGGACCGGTAACAGTGAATTTTCTAAAGAAACGGCCTATAAAATGTATAGTTTCATGCTTCTTAGAATTCCATTTCATCTCCCACATTTGTGGGATTTTATTATCACATATCTCTACATCAAACGTTTTTTCATCATCGAGATTTTCGTCTTGACAAAGTTGATAAAGTGATAATAATTCTGACAACATTGTTAACATCTTGAGAGACCAGAGAAGAAATAATATTCGATGAGATTTAACTCAGGACAGCATTCAGATTTTTCTTGAAATTCATGATTTTTTCTCCACATTCAATCTTATACAATTAGGAATAACTTGAGAACGAAACGTTTTATTGAGAAAACATAATAATACTTTTGTTTTTTCAAATAATTGATTCTTTGGAAAACGTGAATCGTTTATCTTCTTCAAGGGGTTTTATAGTATTTTTGCGTGAACTTATAAGTCGACTACGCTGTAACTTTCATACCAGGAGAAATATGGAATAAGTTTTAATTGAGGAATATGCACCATGAATAGACTAAACAATCAATTCAGTTCATTCGAAATATTGGTTCCGAAAATATGGAAAGAATAGTGTTGATTTCATTGATTTTCGACACCCTGTATCTTTCAAACGAAACCGAATTTTGAAAAATGGTATAAAAAAAGTGTTTCGTTTGATGGGAGGAATCTTCAGTTAAAATATATGTACAAGTCAAAGACTCACCCTGTATATGGTGACACATTTGTTGCAGAAAAAGTTGGATTAGGGATCACATGAAGGACATCGAAATACCTCAAGTCCACAGCTTCTCTCATTGGTCTGTACATTCAAGAAATGAGTTGTTTTTTCCACTATAGTCAAAAACTGGCAAATGAGAGCACTTTGTCGGCCTAGCCAGGCGTTTTTCGATTCTGACACCTAATCAATTGTTGATCTTTCCCTCTTATACTCAGAGGAAATGAACTTCCTTTATTTTCCAGCTTGTATTTAAGAACCCTATGTTACAGAGACAAGCTATCAGTTGTTGGTCAGAATCGTGTCGGTCAATTATCAGTTGTCAATAAGTAATTCATGAGTTCCGTGATCAATCAGTTGTTAATCCAAATCAATTATCAGTTGTCAATAAGTAATTAATCAGTTGTTGAGCAGTAATTCATCAGTACTCAATCGTAAGTTGTTACCCAGTACCGCACTTTATCAGTTGTTAATCGAAATCGTCGGTCAATTATCAGTAGTCAATAAGTAATTCATCAGTTGTTAACATGTAATTCGTCAGTTCTTTATCAAAATCGTCAGTCAGTTTTTGTAAATCATAACTGATCATAATTTTTCCTTGCTATACATTTTCATATAAAAGGTAGAGTTCATAATTGAATACATAATACTTGTATAGTTATTTCGTGCTTGAATCTAAGTAAGGGTGACAAGAAAATTAAAGTTTATTGTTTGTTGAGAGTGCTTTCAAATTTCACCACTTCCTCATCCTCTTCGCAGTTGTTATCTAAGTACAGATACCAAATTATCGCAGTGATCATCAAGATCACCATAGAGTTAAGTATACTCCCCTTACATCGGTTGGGCATTCACAACAGTTAATAATCATCGAGATTAACGAGAATCATCAGCATCCTACCAACAAGAAGCAGTTCAAGAAGACCATTATCCTGGTCAAACAATCAAGGTACATAAAACCAGAACACCTTGATAAACTAATCAAGGTACGAAATAATATTTTTCGATCTGAATGAGTGAAACCGGCAATAATGGTAGCGAAATCAATTGCTGGAATGAAGGAGAATGTCAACATTCAAGAACACAATATGATGGAGAATGGCCATTCGTCAAATGCAAGACAAATCGGAGACCTGAAATCCGACCCCCGCTGATGTCGACAAAATATCAATGATGCATAGGAGAAAGGTAGAGAGGGGATCCTTTGACCGATGATAGCGAATGAGTTTCCCCCCTCCTATTAACTTTCTCACCCGCGCAAACATATTTGTCTGTGTACATCGAATTTCGGAAATTTTCTTAACTTTGAAGGTGTATACTCCATTCACTTTTATAAAGTATCGCGGTTTGCCATGAAATTTTGACACATCAGATACGCCCACAACGTTGTCGTTTCTGCTAAAAAATCGTTGTACAGATCCACTGTACATACTTAATATACCAACTGTATATACAATCTGAGACTGTCCGCATGTGTGCATGTACGCATGCTCACATATGTTATAATTTGAATTATATTCATTTCTAATACATTACAATTCTGTAACGAGTCGAATATAAACAAATAAAGAGTATTTTATTCAAGTTATCTTCTCAATTAATAATAGTTGAAAAGTAAATTATCTTTATGTGTATCACATAAACTTCATCGTGTTCTACACATAAAAGTGGTCCTTCGAACTAACTAGAAAAAGGCATTGTAGTACCCTAGGTAATGGAAATGAATTGGTTCATCTTAAAATTAAAATTTTAAAATCATTCTATGTAAGAATATTCCAAACGTGTGGAATAGAGGCAGACACATAAATTAAAACTTCGAAGGGCTAAGATGATAAACAGTTCAAGGGTCGCGTATCCCAAAGGGTCGAGTCAACGGTTTTTTTTATCATCAGATTTTATGGTTTTTTAACCAATAGTGTAAGACCGCGTAGTTTCAGACAAATTCCTTCTAGAATATTCCAAGGGGACAAAGAGGCAGGGGAGACTTCGCTTTAAAGAGAGAAATTTTCGGGAATTCAAGGAGTTCCGACAGTGGCGTGAAGTACAGAAGCACGCGACGTGTGCATGAGAAGGGAAAATGCGAATTGAATCGTAGGAAGTACCTGTGTTGAGTAGAAGTAAAGTTCGGTCGGTTCTCCAAAATATTTTAATGTAACTTAAAGGTAATTCAGAAGTAAATCAATTGGCTTTAAGTGATTAACAGCGAGTGTTTGGTCTGGTAAGATAGAACTTTTTTATAACTAAATGGGAATTTTTGACAATTTTGAGTAGGAAGTTACAAAAAGGTACTACGTCACTCTCCATTTGATTTGTTTTTGTTCTATTGGTTTTTTTTTATTTACTGTTCGGTTCTTGAAAAGGTCGAGAAATAAGATTTTTATTCTTCATTGAATGTAGAAGAGAATATTTTTGGAATTTAATATATTGTTAATGTTAATGAGAAGGTCTTTTTTATTTCATCCCCTCTCAGAAAAGGATTTAATTTTTCATAAGACCTTGCGTTTGCTCAAGGCACGAGTCCAGATTCCCTTTCGGCTGGAAAAGTGTGCAGGTTTTAAACGGTAAGATATCTCATATTTTATTTGCGGGAACAGGTGTGTTTAGAAACACCCCCGCAGGTATTACAGCATTATTGCCTCAAAATCGATTTTTTGAACATTCAAAAAATTCAAAGTAGAATTTCAACAATTTGGAGTACCCGGAAACTACCATCCATCCCGCAGAGAAGAAGAATTTCCCAATCCAATCAAGAACCGAAGAGCAGTTCAACGTCTTCAAGAGCAAGAGCATTAGAATTTTCAAGAAAATTCCATTCCACTGCGAGGAAAATTCCATTTCGAGAAATCAAGATAAGGATTTCACTTCGCACAAAGACGAGAATTCAACGCCAACATCTGCGCCTAACAATCATAGATAAGTACACATGTATAAAAACTGAAATCATATTGTAAAAACTCGTTCATAATATTTCATTCTCATTCGATTTTCACAACTAAAAATTTAATCGATAAATCTAACGAATTGTAACACATAAAAAATTATCATGCCTCTTCAGAAACTGAAAGCGAAGCGTGCTTATCATAAAGGTACGATAACAAAAATTGAAAAATATAATAATAATAAATAAATAATAATAAAGTTTATTAATCCAGTAGTTCATACAACTATGAAATAGGACAAGTCAACATAAAATTAATGAACATCAATCATTCACAAACATATTAAAACTTATGGTCTAAAAATTCCTTTATAGAATAAAATGCATTGTCACCCAAAACTTTTTTCACTGACGTCTTAAACTTATTCAAAGAGGCTATATTTCGTATATGAGAAGGTAAATGCTTGAACAATTTTGTGCCCATGTACTGAGGTGACCTTTCGTAGAGGGAAGTTTTATTTTGGTTCAAACGTAATAGATCACCATGTCTAGTGGGATAAGAATGGAAATCAAGGTTACATTGTAAGGAGCTTTTTTTCTTCTTAATATTAATCAAACATTTGTACATATAAACACATGGCACAGTCAACAGAGAAAACATTTTAAAATAAGGTCGACATGTATCCATGTAGCCAATACCGAAAATTAGCCTTAATATTCGTTTCTGAGAAACGAAAACTCTATTTAACTCAGTTGACGACCCCCACAAGATGATGTTATAGTTAATGTGGGAATGTATTAGGGCATAATAAACGTCAATGAGTTGTTTCCGATCTAACTCACCCCTAAGCTGAAGAAGAGCATAGTATCCGCTAGACATTTTCTTGCACAGGTAGTCAACATGATCATTCCATGCAAGTGAGGAATCCAGATTAATTCCCAAAAATTTTGTTACCTTCGATGCCTTCACAATAGTGTCATTAACAGCTATGGCTAAATCAGTTGTAGTTTCCTTTCTACCAAAAAAGTGCATGAATACAGTTTTTTCGGCGTTTACAATTAGTTTATTTCGATGGCACCAGTCAGTGAATCGTTGAGAGATGAGATTTAACTTTTGTTTTTATTGTATGGGACAATCATCCTCGTCTGCAACTGACGTATCATCTGCGAATATAACGGTACAAGTTGCCCGGATATACGCAGGTAAATCATTAATAAAAAGAATAAAAATTAGAGGTCCCAATACAGATCCCTGTGGTACTCCCAACTCAACGTTATACGATTCTGACATCTCGTTATTCAAATTGACCATCACTCGTCTACTACTCAAGTACGACATCAACCATTCGAGAAAAACACCTCGCACTCCCAACCGATCGAGCTTACACCGTATTAGACCCAGATTTAGTGAATCAAAAGCCTTGGAGAGATCGAAAAAGAGCGCACCCACGTATTTCCCCGCATCCATGCGCCTATAGACATATTCCATGAAATCCACCGATGCACTCTCAGTCGATCTCCCCGGATAAAAACCATTTTGACACTTGCTTATTATGCCATACTTAACAAGGAAGATACTCAGCTGATCATACACACATCGCTCAATCACCTTGGCAAGAACGCTAGGAATTGTTATTGGCCTGTAGCTACTAAGAAGCAGCGGGTCACCTTTCTTATAAATAGGGACCATTTTACCCAATTTGAGAAGGTCTGGAAATATTCCCGACTGAACAGAATTATTAATTAGGAAAGATAGTGGCTCACTAATCTGATTTTTTATGGTCTTAAGAATTTTTGTACTCAAACAGTCCATTCCCACAGAATTTTTCTGTTTCAAATGCGAAATAACTTCACATACATCAATAGGTGTAACTGGTCGGGAATAAAACGAATTAACTATGCTCGATGCCAGTGTGCAATCAACTGAAGGGCCGCCACTGAAAGCATTCTCGATATCAACTCTAACCGTATTATAATAATAATAATTCGCAAATATATCGGCCATATCCTTGCTATCATTAACTATTTTTTTGTTTATTAATATTTCCTTGATCTTAGTATTTCCGGTTTTTCCCTTCTTCCCATTCACAATTCTCCATATTCGCTTTTGTTTGTCAATATTATCTTGTGATTCATTTATAATTTTCTGTGTGAATTCACGTTTCGTATTCAAAATATTATTTCTATGTTCCTTTCTCAAATCACGATATAATTCATTCAAATTTTTATCAACAAAATTTTGTTTCAACCAAAATAAATCCTTGAGAACTTTAGCATTTTCAACTATCTCGTCATTCACCCACTTTTTCCTTGATATATTCTTACTAGTATATTTGAACAGGGGACAATGCAAGTCAACAGCAAACGTCAAAATATTCAAAAAATGTTTGTAGCTTCGGTCCACATCTGAGATACATTCATAAACCAACTGATAGTTTTCTGCACTCAAATAATCAATTAAATGAGATAAGTTACTGAAGTTAGTTCTTCTTTTCATAACACTAATATGATCATGTACTTTTTTCGCATAAATTTTGTTAATGCTTATGTCAAGAATGAGACATAGGTGGTCACTGATATTAAACTGTTCCACCTTTTCCATGAATAATTCCGATGGAATGTTTGTCGCGAAGTAATCAATCTGGGATTTATGAGTTATACCATTTTTGTCAGTAACTATTCTTGTAGGTTCTCGGTTTTTAAAAGTCAAATTAAAGCTTGAAAAAATGTCCAGGAGTATTTTAATTTCTTTATCTCTTTCTTTATTTTCGCGCAAATTTAAGTTGTCGATATTAAAATCACCACTAACTATAACATGATCGTACTCTAAATAGCATCGATCCAAAATTTTAGACAGCTTGTATGCGAATGCATCCAGATTTCCATTCGGTGGCCGATAAATTAACAGTAAGCAATATTTTTATTACAAACATAAAGACAGACACCACAACATTCAAATTGCATTTCCTCGTTGAATTGGGACAAAAATTGGATATTTTTGGATTCGATATTATTTCTAACATAAATTAAGACTCCACCGTGCATACGAATGGCCCTATTGAAATAATTTGCCACTCTATAGTTCTGTAAAGCAACAGTATCGATGCTGCTATTCGTGCACCAAGACTCGGACACACATATGACATCGACGGATACTAACTGAGTTATGCTTTCGACTTGAGCAATTTTATTTATAAATGACTGCGCATTTAGATGTATCACCGTCAAGTTTTCGACATTATTTTTGACAGATTGATTTATTTCCGTTGAATTAGAGTCCGTTGAACTGGGTTGCACGAAAGGAATTCTTGAATTTAAAGCGTTTCACTAAAATTTCTTTAGGCCAATATGATGAATCATACAAATTGTCTGCAAGAACCAAATTAGCACCAATCTTGAAAGACTTAAATCTGCCCATTGAATTCAACTCCTCAACTTCAAATTCATATCCAGGAGAACGTTGCTGCAAATATAGTTGGATTGCATCCACTATTGTATTTGGGCTACATCGGCCAACATACAGCCATAGCATTGGTGTTGCAGCAGTAAATACGTCACCTTCGTTGCTTATGTTTGTACCTCTTATTATTCCACTCCTCCTACTCAAATTAGATGTTTTAGATGATACATCAGCAGTACCAGACGACGAGAAGTGTTGTCCAGAATGTGTCCCTGATGAGCGTTTCTGCCTCTTACGTCTTTTTTTTTTAGTTGCCAATCTCCTTGAGTTTCTTTTTTAGCATAGATTCCATCATTCGCGATTACTGTTTTGCCTGAAGAATCTGATTTCAGAGAAATGTCGGAATTATTTTCATCTTTATCAAGGCATGTATTGTTGACAAAATTTCGTGAATCAGTCGTCAACAGCCTGATCAAATCTGTGTTTTTCTCACGCAAGTTGGAAACTTCTATTTTCAAGTCATTGATTTCTTCGATTAAGGGTTGCGTAAATCTTTTTATTTCCTCTGCGAAACATTCCCTTATATTATCCATAAAATTAACTTGTTCCCGTGTCAACACCATATTTGAGACCAGCTGTATTTTGTTCTCATGAAATATAATATATAAGAAACTGTCAGGAGGATGTTTCCTCAACAGATTATATTAACATATATTTATCTAGATAACTTTTTATTCTTATTGTTCCCAATGTCAATTTGTTTGAAATCAACGGAATTTACACGAATATTTTGTGATATTATTCAAACAGCAAATGTGAATTCAATCAGGGCCGGATTAAGGCCACTTGGCGCCCGAAGCACAATATATTTTTTCGCCTTCTCGATTTCAGCGATTTCCGTATGTAATTAGTAACTCGATGAATTCGCCCCCAATTCTGAATTCGCCCTGGGCAATTGCCCTTTTTGCCCTGGGGTTAATCCGGCCCTGAATTCAATATGTTCACGTAATAGAGTACTTTGGGAATATCCCAATCACAATAGATCCACCAAAAACTTCATATAAACCACCCAAACCTCAAAAAGGAGAAGAGCAAAAGGAACACGTAGTAATTCAGAAACTAGTCATAGGATTGAGTTGGGGCCATAGACACTTTTGATCAGTAGATCGAGAACTACATTATCCAAAAAAATTAGAACATTTGACGGAACGCCATTTGCCATAAGGAAAGTGCGGGGTACTTTCTCATTTAGAATTTCAAGTAAATCACTCGGTTTGGTTTGTGGATGAAGCCTGGTCACATGAAGTGGAACAAATTTTGGAGCAGTTTGAATATTTCCTGCCTGACTGTTCTGTCCTTCCGGATCGATTCATTAATCGGTATTCAGACGAATTTTGAATTACGGAAAAAGTTTTAACTATGAGCGGGTGTCGAACCATCTTCGGATTCCTAGACCGAAGTGCTACTAATTATACTCCATTCACTTTTATAAAGTATCGCGGTTGGCCATGATTTAGGTTTATCAAGTTTTTTCCCCTAGAACAGACGCAGATTGGCACTCGTGAAAATTAAGCGACATTGCCAGGTCTACTTTCTATTTACTCTTTTTCAACTTAAATGGAGTTAGTTCTTCGAAGATTTAACTGTGGCGCAGGTTTCGTAGAACTACTACATTTTCATGGTGGAGTATTTCAGGTTGTGCAAAAATGTATTTAAATGTTTTCTGAATTAACATAATATTTTCTCAAATTCATTAATTTCCCCAAGTAAATGAGCATTTTGATAAATACATAATTACTACGATTGTGTAGAACACGATGAAGTTTATGTAATACACATAAAGATAATTTACTTTTCAACTATTATTAATTGAGAAGATAACTTGAATAAAATACTCTTTATTTGTCTATATTCGACTCGTTACAGAATTGTAATGTATTAGAAATGAATATAATTCAAATTATAACATATGTGAGCATGCGTACATGCACACATGCGTACAGTCTCAGATTGTATATACAGTTGGTATATTAAGTATGTACAGTGGATCTGTACATAGCTGGCAACAACAGAAGTTGAATAACTACAAATTATTGTATAACATCAGTATGTACTTAAACTAAATAACATGACATCAGTCAATAGAAAAATCGAATTAACCACAAAATTTAAGAACATTCTGTTACAAATATAGAAAGATCACGGCAAGGGAGAATCAACCGTGAACAGGAAGCACAGCTGTTTTGGATATGGATCTTAAATAAGTTTTATTATTCATAAAAATCTCAACCACTCTCACTTTCTTATCTCTACCATATACAACCCTCGAGATCCGACCAATAGGCCACTTTAGAGGAGGAACATTATCTTCCTTTACCAATACCAACATACCTTCTTCAATATTTGGTAAGGAAACTTTCCATTTGGGTCTATTTTGTAGTTGAAGAAGATAATGCTTATACCAATAATCCCAAAATTTTTGACGCATTCTTGAACATAATTTCCAAAATTTTAAATTATTTTGGGGAACTGATTGTTCCGCTTCTTCCGGTAAAGTATTAAAAGCTGAACCTGTCAGGAAATGAGCGGGAGTTAAAAAATTGAGATCTGATGGGTCTTGTGAATCTGACAAAGAGGACGTGAGTTCAGTATAGCTTCAATCTGAATTATAAATGTATTGAATTCCTCATAAGTTAAGATCGAGTCACCAACCACTCTTTTCAAATGATGTTTAACGCTTTTCACCCCAGCTTCCCAGAGTCCACCAAATGTAGGGGAATAACTAGGAATGAAATTAAATGTGATGCCTTTACTGGCAGCATAATTTTGTATTTTCTTCTTATGACAGTTAGAATTAAATAGTTGATAAAATTCATCAAATTTACGTTTGGCACCTTTGAAGGTTGTCCCATTGTCACAGTATATAGCAGACGGTAAATTTCTTCTGGAAGAGAATCTTTTAAAAGCAGCTATAAAAGTATCTGTTTCCATGTCTGAAACAAGTTCCAGATGAACAGCCGTAGTAGAAAAACATACAAAAACTGAAATATAGGCTTTTGATACTAGAACCTTTCTCCAACGCGATTGTTTTATTCTGAATGGGCCACAGAAATCGATACCAACGTTTTCAAACGGTCTAGATACTGTAACTCTAGAAGATGGAAAACTTCCCATCAATTGTTCAGAAAATTTTGCTTTCAATCGAAAGCATTTTACGCATTTATGTAACACCTTTTTTATTTCTCTGATTCCATTTACCAACCAGAATTTTCTATTTAAATTGGCAAGTACAAGTCTAGTTCCCGCATGGAATGAATTGATATGTTCTCTTATAATTATCAAATTCGTAACGTGACAATTTTTGGGCAGAATAATGGGATGTTTTTCAGAGTACGGCACAGGTGCATTATGCAATCTTCCACCCACTCTCAGTAATCCAATTTTATCAATGAAGGGAAGCAGAGATTGTAAACTTGAATTCTTATCAATCCTTTCATTGTTTTTCAAAGAATGAATTTCATTTCGGAAATAAGAAAACTGTACTGTCATCAATATAGTATCAAGGGCACTATTTAATTCAATGCATGTTAAATTTCTAAAAATGTTAACACTTTCCGAACTTTTACAGTTATGAATGAATCTTAGAACAAATGCCATGATTCTTTGCAATTTACTAATAGAGGAATAATTTTCAAACTCCATCAATTTCTGTGGAGTAGTAACAGTTAAAAGAATACCTGAAAGATTTTCGGTTTCTTTCACGTCTTCTGTCACATAACAATGATTATTTTCATTAAGTTCCTTTGGAACTTCATGATTTTGTTGGTAAATAATATGTATATTTTCTGGACCATGCCACCATAATTTATTCTCAGTTATTGAGTGAAATGACTGAAGATGATTTCTAGTCAATAAATCAGCAGGATTATTTTCACTTCTGATATAATACCAAGATGAAACACTTGTTAAATTTCTAATCAGAGTTACTCTATTGGCTACGTAAATGTTCAATTTCAACGGTTTCGATTTGATCCAGGATAAAACTACTTCAGAATCAGAAAACAACGAGATTCTCGAAATTTTCAAATCACCTTCAAAGACCTTCATAATTAATTTCGACAACAAAACTGCTCCATTGAGCTCTAGTTTCGGTATAGTTAGCTTTTTATTTAATGGTGCAACACGAGATTTTGATGTTAAAAGATTGATCGAAAAATGTCCCTTATCATCTACATTTTTCACATAGATGCAGCAACCATAAGCACTCATTGATGCATCACAAAATCCCAGGAGTTCAACCTGTTTTGGATCGTTAAAATTAAATAAAAAATTAAAAATTAACATTTCTCCTAATCACAATTGTCGGCAAATTTGACAGGTTTTCAAGGAATTGATTACAATTTTCATGAATTTCTGACGGCAATTTATCATCCCAAGATAATTTCTGAAGCCACAAATTTTGCATCAACAATTTAGAAGCAATAACTATTGGTCCAATTAGTCCCAAAGGATCATACAAACGTGAAATGATACTTAAAAATATTCTCTTACATAAAAATGTATCAATCTCAAATTTCGGAAAGTTGATCTTAAGACAATCACTTTCAACATCATATACCAATCCTAAAGTTTTCAACATAGGTTGGTCTTCTGATTCCTTATTCAAAGAAATTTCATTAAAATGACGGAAATCGGGAGGAATATCTGATATTATCTCTGAAAGATTTGAAGCCCATTTATTAATCTCGAAATTCCCCAACTTCAATAATTCAATTATTTGAGACTTTGTATTCTTCAATTCCTCGACAGAATCTGATCCACAAATTATATCATCCATGTACGTGTTGTTAGAAAGTATTTTTGAACCAAGAGGATACAAATTTCTGCGAGTATTAGCTAACTCAGATAGACATCTTGTAGCGAGAAAGGGAGAACTTTTAAGTCCGTAAGTTACTGTTTTCAAACGTATAAAACTCAAAGGTAATGATGGATTATCTCTCCAAATTATTATTTGAAAATTTTGGTGAGAAGGATGTATGAGTATACTTCTAAACATATGCTTTATGTCAGTGATGAAAATATATCTATAAATTCGAAATAACAGCAGAATATCATAAATATCCCTTTGATCCATTTTGCCATTGTATAAAAAATCATTCAGACTTATTTTATAGTTTGTTTTCATGCTACCATCAAATACAACCCTTAATTTCGTTGTTCTCTTGTCATTTCTAATTACTGGATGATGTGCTAGGAAATAAGTTGGAGAGTTTTCTCTCATAATTTGATCGAAATCAATGAATTCAGCATGATTCGTGTTCAAATATTCATGTACAAAGTGAGAGTAGTTGCGATATAATAATTCATCCTGACGAAAACGTTTTTCAAGGTTGAGAAAGCGTTTTAAAGCAAAAGAATATGAATCACCCAAAACTATATCGTCAATTTTCAGCCTCAAAGGCAGTTTTACCTGAAATTGGTTTTTAATGATTTCTACACCTTCTCTAAAACTATTTTCGCAGGCTTCCTGCTCATCAGTGAATTCCTCTTGAACTTCTGGAATACTCTCAGCTTGCCAAAATCTTTCCATCAAACCATCCAAATTCTTGTTATCTATAGCACAATAATGAGAAAAAATGGTATTAGAATTAGTTTCAAACATATTGGTGGGTATTGTTCCACTAATATAACCAAAATGAGTGTTTTGTAAAATTGGTTTTTGAGGACCTAATTTTATTGACTCAGACAATAAAATGGAGAAAAATATGTCTGCTCCCAATAGTATCGAAATTTCGTCAGGTTCGTTATAATTTGGATCTGCGAGATATATATTTTTTGGGATATCTAAATTTTTGGTGTTGAAATGAAATTGAGGCAATTTAGAAGTGATCTTGTCCACCACCGCACAAGATATATCTAATTCATATTGTTTGAGACAGGAAAAAATTTTGAAAGATGCTATTTGATTAACAGCAAATTCCCTTTCATTCACGCCAACCAAATTCATATCAGCCTCAGAAAGTTTACATTTAATATTTTTCACTGAATTTTTTGTAATCAATGAAAGCTGACTACCAGAATCGAGTAGAGCCTTAACTGTGATAAATTCTCCATTATTGGATAAAACTTTTATTTTTGCTGATGGCAACAATATATTAGTGAAAATTGATTTCTTCTCACAAATAGTCAAAGAATTAGGATTTGGATCATTTTCAGAGTGTAACAAAATATTATGGAATTTATTACACTTTTTACATTGGGTAGGGTATTTACATTTTGAGTAATGTTTATTCAAACACATTCTACACATACCATTAGTGTTAATGAATGTTAATCTTTCAGAAGAAGAAATTAATTTGAAATTTGAGCAATTATATATTTTGTGGCCTGAACCTTTGCAATAAGTGCATTGAAAATTAGCATTGTTTTTTGATTTATTTGTTCTGAAAGAATTTTTATTGTTTGATGATTGTTCATCATTTGTAGAAATATTTAATAAATTATTGGATGCTCTTGATTTAGCAACTTTAATTGATTGAACTGATGAGGCCTCAAGAGCAGTAGCTCTCGATTCTAAAAATTCAATAAATTCTACCAAAGTTGGGAGAATTTTTTGGTTTCTGCCAACCTGGTAGGCCCTATTAGTGAAGTTATCCAATTTTTTAGATAAGATACAAATTAGTATCATATCCCATTTGTCAACAGGTTGTTTCAAGTTTTTCAGCGAACTAATTTCCTGTTGAATTATACAAATAAATTCTCTCAATTGAGAGGCAGTACCCTTTTGTAAAGGTGTTATGTCAAGTAAACAATTTAAATGTCTATTGATCAAAATAGTTTGATTGTTATATCTTTTATTCAAAAGATTAATGGCCTCGTCGTAGGAATCATTTACTAAAGGCAAATTGTTGATTATGGAAAGTGCTTCATCCTTCAAGTACTTCTTCAGATAAAACAATTTCTGTACACTAGATTAATTTGAATTTTCATCAACTACTGCATGAAACAAATCCATAAAAGATTTGAACTCACTCACATTCCCTCCAAAATAAGGGATATCAATTGAAGGCAATGACGACCCTGGCATTGCATCATTCAATGTCGTTGATAAAGATGACGAATTATCAGTACTTTTCAAAAGTCTTCCTATATTTGAAGAAACTTGCATGAATTTCGTTTCAATGTCACACATGTTTTCATTATCCTCTGCATTTAATCCGAAGATTTCTAATTGAGTTATCGCGTACTGTTGAAATGCATTGTCTAGTCTAGTTTTTCTAACTTCCAATTCTTCTCTAATAAACTCAAGATTTGTGTCAGATTTCAACAGTTCGAGAATATCTACATCCACAATGAAGGTGAAGTGGACTACTGTATTTTTGGGTTGATTTAAGGTGTTTGTTTGATTTTCTTAGAACATATCATCATGGACTTCAAAGAATACAGGGTGATTCAGTCATGAAATGAACTGTGAACCTCACGAAAATACCCGAAAACCACCTTTTTTTCATCACCCTCTATTTCATGATTAACTCCGTTGAGGTGGGAGTTTTCGTCAAACAATGTACCCACTCGATAAGTGTGGCTAACTTCACGCTCAGTGGCGAACCTACTGGCAGACCAGAATTTTGTAAATAGAAATCTGCATTGAATTTGAAATAACTTTGGGAGAGGCACAGCTCAAAAAGGTTACACAGTTCGTCCAGTAGGACATAAGGATTAATTTTTTTTTTGTGTGGATGAAATACTCCATTAGTGCGCTTAGTATATCAAATGAAAAGGAAAATAAGGAAAGACACACTATTATTTTTACTTATATTCTTTGACTATCGATTTCGGCCTCTAGGCCATCATCAGGTCAGCTGAAATAAAGAGAAATAGACAATGAAATCAGCACGTGCAAACTACATATATAAAAAATCTCTTTACAGAACGATTTTCTCTAAAAAAGTGTCAAAAATGAACAAGCTGGACAGATTATTGTGTCAGGTACTCACCGTCGAGAAAGAAATATGTATCTATCGTATAAATTTTCATTAAATCAATTTCTTAAGAAATGGATTTACATATTTCTTTCTCGACGGTGAGACACAATAATCTGTCCAGCTTGTTCATTTTTGACACTTTTTTAGAGAAAATCGTTCTGTAAAGAGATTTTTTTAATAATATGTAGTTTGCACGTGCTGATTTCATTGTCTATTTCTCTTTATTTCAGCTGACCTGATGATGGCCTAGAGGCCGAATTCGATAGTGTGTCTTCCCTTATTTTCCTTTTCATTTGATAAGGATTAACTTTTTCAGTCATAAGAATATCCCGAATCAGTGGAAGGCACTCCTTAGTATACTCCACTCACTTTTATAAAGTATCTCGGTTGGCCAAGTTTTAGATTTATCAAGTTATTTTACCTAAAAAAATCGCAGGTTTGCACTTGTGAATGACATTACGTCAATTAATAAATCTTGGAGACGTTGCCGACGTTTATTTTTCATTATTAATTATTAATTATCAAGCCTGGTAACTAAGAATGCCGAAGGTAGTTTCGAAAAAGCAGAGGCAAAGTATCAGGAAGTGCTATTTAGAATGGAAATCTGTGCATTCTGAAAGTAACCCTGATAATTTTCTTAAATTCATTATTTTTTTCAAGTAAATGACCATTTTGTTAAATACCTAATTACTACGACATATATGTAGAAATGGCAACGTTGCGTCTTCAACTGAAAGAAGAATGACTAAAACCTAACATTTTAAAAAAATACACGGTGAAATGTGTCAGAATTCTATGGCCAACCGGTATACTTTATAAAGGTGAATGGAGTATAGGAACATTTGGAAACATCAAATGATATTAATCTTAAATTATTCTTCACATCGACGTTGGAAAGTCTCTCAATTAAATCTGTTGAATTTTGAATGGTGTTATTCGGTTTGAAATTAGTAAGTTCTGTGGTGATAAAAGCGATTCGACACAGTGTACGTGCCGAACCAAGTTTGTCATCCCCATAATTCAGAAGATACCTGCACATTGTAACAATGGCATTCTTGGACTTGACCCTCAACTTTCTCTACCGTCAAGGAAATTCTTTAATTGCAATAACATGAAACCTTCAAAGAATATCAGCCACTTTCAGGTACAAGAATGACTAGAAAGATTTGGCAGGCGCAAGTCCACGGAGCCCATTGGGCAGGTATATAAATACCTCAGATAGGTAAAACCACACAGTTGTTACTTAAACTGGTTAGCAGTTATCGACGACAGTCGAAACATTCTTGTAACTAGAACCGATCTCCTGATGAATAAACATATTCCTTCGTTTCCACAAGTGTTTTAATGTCTCCCGTAAACGCATACACCTCAAACTGGTGACCCCGACGTGATCCGCGTGTAAAAAAGGAGGTTTGCGTTTACGAAATTTCGATACGGAAGTGTGTGTTAAAAATGGCTTCTGATCCTAACGACGAAATCACCAACGTGGAAGCGACCGAAGATTCCATCAGTGCAGTGCGAGACCTCAAAATTCCCCAATTCTGGCCTAATAAAATCGCGCTATGGTTCAAGCTTTTAGAAGCTCAATTCACTTCAGCTCGCGTAACCAACGACGACACGAAGTTTAACATAACTATCGCGAACCTCGGCGAACAATACATCGAACAAATCGAGGACGTTATCCTGCATCCACCTGTGACGAATCGATACGCGTACTTAAAACAAGAACTGATAAAGAGACTAACCGAATCAGACAGTTCGCGAGTGAAAAAGTTGATCGAGAGCGATGAAATCGGCGACCGAACGCCCTCGCAGAATTTCCGAGACTTGAAAAAGCTCGCGACCGCGACAATCCCGGACGATTTTATTCTGACGCTGTGGAAAAGTCGTCTACCTACGGACATTCAGCGAGTTTTGGCCGCGTCTACCGAGACAAGCATTGCAGCTATCATCGAGATGGCTGACCGTATACGCGAAGAACCGCGACGAATCGCCGCAATGTCCAGTGATCGCGGATGCAGTGAACTTGGTGAATTGCGGGAAGAATTAAGACAGTTGCGTTCGCGAATTGAAACTTTGTCGCTGAACAGGCGACGCTCACCTTCGCGAAGACGCGGACGAAGTTCAAGCCGTGGTCGATACCAAAAGCAGGATGGTCTCTGTTTTTACCACTCTAGGTTTGGAAATAAGGCCAAAAAGTGTAACCCTCCGTGCAACTGGTCGTCGGGAAACGACAAAAGTCGTCCGTAAACGCGGCTCACGATGACGACTCGAAAGCTCGCCGCATTTTCGTTACCGACAGACAGACAAGAGTATCTTTTCTTGTCGATACGGGTGCGGACTTGTGTGTTTACCCGCGAAATCGCCTAAAGGGACCGATGCAAAAACACACGTACGAACTTTCTGCAGCGAACGGCACACGCATCAGTACATACGGCACTATCGCGTTGAAATTGGACCTTTCCCTTCGACGAAGTTTTGGGTGGAAATTTGTAGTGGCGGACGTTAACACACCTATTATCGGTATAGACTTCTTGTCGTATTATGGATTATTAGTGGACGCGAGAAACCGACGGTTGATCGATTCAATAACAAACTTTTCAACGAACGGTAAACCAGTGAAAACAGACGTTTCTTCCGTAAAAGTGGTAAATGGCGAATCAGTGTATCATCGACTTCTAGAAGAATACCCTGAACTTACTCGGCCACCTGTATTCAGAAAGGAAGCAATTAAGCATGGAACCAAACACCATATAAAAACGACACCTGGTCCACCAATCCATTGTAAAGCACGACGACTTGCCCCTGACCGTCTTAAGCAGATCCAGACGGAATTTGAAGTTATGATGGAACAAGGAGTCATTCGCCCATCGAAGAGTCCCTGGTCATCTCCACTTCACAGCGTTCCCAAGAAAGACGGCACTCTACGTCCATGTGGAGACTATCGCGCCTTAAACGCTAGGACGATACCCGACAGGTACACACCACCTCATATCGAGGATTTCTCCCAGAAATTGTATGGTAAGACAGTATTCTCTAAGATCGACCTAGTGAGAGCCTACCATCAAATTCCTGTCGCGGAAGAAGATATCGAAAAAACCGCGATCATTACCCCGTTCGGTCTTTTCGAGGCCGTTAACACAATGTTTGGATTACGTAATGCTGCTCAAACCTGTCAAAGATTTGTCGATGAAATGATTCGTGGCTTAGATTTTGTTTATGCGTACATTGACGATTTTTTAATTGCTTCGGATAACGAGACACAGCATTACGAACACCTGAACATTTTGTTCAAACGTTTAAATGAGTACGGCGTTGTAATCAATCCGGCGAAATGTGTTTTCGGAATAAACGAAATAACTTTTCTCGGATATACTGTTAATTCACAAGGCATAAAACCTTTGGCAGAACGTGTAGATGCTATCGTAAAATTTCCCAAACCAGAAAATATCAAACAACTTCGCAGATTCTTAGGCATGGTAAATTTTTATCGACGATTCATTTCCAACGCAGCTGAAATCTTGCAACCTCTAACCGACCTATTGAAAGGTAAAATGAAAAGAAACGCGCTGATATCGTGGAATGAAAGCGCACTTAACGCTTTGAACTTGGTAAAGCAAGCTCTAGTTGACGCAACTATGTTAGCGCACCCTATCCCTGGCGCACCAATCAGCATTGTGGTAGATGCCTCCGATTACGCGATAGGAGCCGCTTTACAACAATTAACAAATCATGCATGGCAACCTTTAGCGTTTTATACAAAATCTCTATCTACAGCTCAACGTAAATATAGCGCATACGACAGAGAACTATTAGCAATGTACTACGCTTTAAAACGTTTCAGATACGCCGTGGAAGGTCGAAACTTCGTGATATTCACCGATCACAAACCACTCACATACGCATTCAGTCAAAATTTGGATAAATGTTCCCCTCGACAATTTCGGCAACTCGACTATATTGGCCAATTCACTACTGATATACGGTATATCAAAGGCCAGGACAACAGTGTAGCCGACGCATTATCGCGAATCGAAGAAATTTCCGAGGTAGTTGACCATCGTACTCTCGCAGTCGCGCAAGAAATCGACGAGGAATTACGCAAAATCCTCGAATCCGGAAATGAATACTCCCTCAACATAAAGAAAGTTTATTTTCCCGATTTCAATGTCCAACTTTACTGCGATTTAACCAACGAAAGCGTTAGACCATTTGTGCCAAAACAATTTCGCCGAAACATTTTCGACTCTTTGCACAACCTTTCAAGTTCGCGTTTCGTGTGGCCATCGATGAATAAAGACTGTCGCGAGTGGACGCGCTGTTGTGTCCCGTGTCAACGAAATAAAATAACTCGTCATGTTTCCACGCCAATCAAACAGTTTGACAATTTAGCTGGTAGATTCGAACATGTCCACATTGACATTATCACAATGCCATATTCACAAGGCTACCGATATTGCCTTACATGTATTGACCGTTTTTCAAGGTGGCCGGAGGTAGCGCCAATCGAAGATATGGAAGCCTCCACTGTGGCCTCAGCCTTTTTGTCTACTTGGATTTCGCGTTTCGGTGTTCCGCTCAGAATAACATCGGATCAAGGTCGACAGTTCGAATCCAATTTATTTAGGGAACTATGCAAGCTACTCGGTACAAAACACATACGTACAACAGCTTACCACCCTCAAGCTAACGGTATGGTCGAACGGTTTCACCGCCAACTTAAGGCAGCAATAAAGTGCCACGCCACGGACAATTGGTTGAAAACGTTACCAATAGTTCTTTTAGGAATTCGATCGTGCATCAAAGAAGATTTGAATGCAACTTCTGCCGAAATGATTTACGGTTCAAGTTTTCGACTACCTGCCGAATTTTTTGCCCCTTCGAATCAGAAAGCAAATTCGGATTTCGTAGAAAAATTGAAGGTACGGCTCAACGATGTCAAGCCAAACGCCGTTATTCGGCATGGTTCTAAACCAACCTTCATTTTCAAAGACCTGTCTACTGTTAAACACGTTTTTGTTCGGCGAGATGCAGTTCGCGCGCCCTTGCAATCTCCGTATGACGGACCATACGAAGTAGTACATCGCCATGATAAATATTTCGTAATCAAAATAGGCGACAAAAAAGCGACCGTCTCATTAGACCGACTAAAACCAGCCTTTCTTTTGACGAAAGACTGCGAACCCGAAAGCGAGTTTAATTCTCAATCCGTAGTTGTACCCGATCAAACTTTTCAACCCGAACATACTGAAGGAAATAGTAATCGCGAACATTGCACTACACGTTCAGGTAGAAGAGTACGTTTCCCGGATAGATTACAAGTCGGATTAGATTAAGCCAATTACATTCACCATATATATATATATATATTTTTTTTCAGCATTTATCTAATACTAATTTTTTTTTTTTTTCTTCTCTCAAAATTTTCCACAATAATGTAAAATACAATTTTTTTTCTCTGTCATAATTTTCCAGAGTAATAATGTACAAATATTAATTGTTTCATCTTTCATCGTAACGTTATTACTGGTAAGGGGGTATGTGGTGATAAAAGCGATTCGACACAGTGTACGTGCCGAACCAAGTTTGTCATCCCCATAATTCAGAAGATACCTGCACATTGTAACAATGGCATTCTTGGACTTGACCCTCAACTTTCTCTACCGTCAAGGAAATTCTTTAATTGCAATAACATGAAACCTTCAAAGAATATCAGCCACTTTCAGGTACAAGAATGACTAGAAAGATTTGGCAGGCGCAAGTCCACGGAGCCCATTGGGCAGGTATATAAATACCTCAGATAGGTAAAACCACACAGTTGTTACTTAAACTGGTTAGCAGTTATCGACGACAGTCGAAACATTCTTGTAACTAGAACCGATCTCCTGATGAATAAACATATTCCTTCGTTTCCACAAGTGTTTTAATGTCTCCCGTAAACGCATACACCTCAGTTCCAAAAACTTCGAATGAAGGAACCTCGCTATACCACCCGTCGGAGTATTTATGTATGGAACCACTGGCCGTGCTGGAAAGTCTCATTTTTGAATTTTGATGAGTCCATACATCTCAGGAGGTCTAGGATTCATTGGTATCATCCTTCTGGCTTCGTATATACTGGTTAAGAGGAGACTGCACGAGTCTATAGTTTTCTTCATTTGCGTGATATATTGTTGAGTGGGATCTCTCTGAACACTTCGAACGTCCAGTTTGTTCATTATGTCTCGTATTTTAGAGAAACACTTTACTATTTCGGTCGTACAAGAACAATAAAAAACAAATAAAAAGCGAAAACTGATAATTAAATAGAGTTTTATTGAGTTGTGTTAAGATGGTTTTCCACCAAATAAAATCAACAACTATTAATTTTGAAGAGATAACATCAAATGAAATAAAACACAAAATCCTAACATTAAAGTAAATAAAGAGCGCTCAGATCTGAGATGAGAGGATCGCCTGAATGCTGTAGGGTTCTTTTACTATCAGAAATTGTTGATTTGAAAGACTTGAACTTTTTTATGGTTTGGATGACCATAAGAATTTAAAAAAAGGGTAATGAAGATAAACTCTGCATTTTTCTCAGTGAATGTTGAAGTATATGTTGGATAATGCAAAGGGAACATGCGCCTGGTTCTATTCATGTTCTTATATGGATTGAAATAAATCTCTTTATCTCATGGAAAAATAAGAGACACCCCCGTAGATGAAAAGGCCAGTAAGTGTTAAAACTTTGTTATTTTCGAGATGACCACAACAATTAAGACTGCCTGTAATATTGACCATAAATTACTCGGATAGCCGATTTTGAATGAAAAATATACTGCTCCACAAGATTTAGGGATATCGTATTCAATCGTTTTTAAAATTATGTAATCTTCGGGAAAATCACTGTAAAATCATTCAAAACTCAATAACAACTTGAATCGATCCAATAAAATCAGTATGAGACATTTCGTCAATCTGGTCGCCTCTTTTCTGAACTTTGGTTCTTTGCCTATGTTTCATGAAGGTTTTTATTTCAAAATGAAGTCAGTTCATCAACGGTTTCGGTTTGAAACGAGTCTTTTGAAAATGCCAAGACGGAAATTAACAAACGCTGAGGCTAATAGGGCTATCGGAATGCTACAGGGTGGCCTAACTCGGGTTGTTGGAGCGGAAAGGCTCCAAGTCAGCCAAAATGTGTAATCTCGACTTTGGAATAGGTTCAAGGAGACAGGTTTCGTGTTGGAAAGACCAAGGCTTGGTGGGCGACGAACAACAACACCGGCTCAGGATCGTTTCATTACCGTTTCGGCGAGAAGAAACTCTACATCTTCGTGAAAAATGCTAAGGATTACTCTTCAAAATGCAGATGGAGTCCAAGTTTTCGTCGCAACCATCAGACGACGTTTGAGAAAAATCTAGGTTTTAGACGTCCATTAAGAAGAGTTCCATTAACACGTGACCATAAGCATCAAAGACTGGAATGGGCAAGGCAACATATCAATTGGAACGATCAATTGCGTAGTGTCCTTTCCACTGATGAATCCAGATATGGACGATTTTCAGATTCTCGAAGAATAAGGGTATGGACAATCCCATGCATACCCCGTAATCGTCGCTATGTCCAAGAAGTCCATTCATTCCGAGGGGGTAGTGTTATGGTATGGGCCGGGATATGTTTCAACGGGCGCACAGATCTACACATTTGTCCTAAGAATATGACCGCCTCACACTATAGGGAGCATGTCATTGACAACGTTGTGCCAAATTTTCACGCTGCATATTGGTGAAACTTTTCAATTTCTAGACGATAACGCCAGACCGCACCGTGCATCCATTGTTGAGAATGCGCGCGAGGAGCTTGGTATTCCACATTTACCAATACCTCCGCACTCAACAGATTCGAATTGCATAGAATATGCATGGGATATGCTCCAAAGAAGATTAGATATACTGCATTCACTTTTATAAAGTATCGCGGTTGGCCATGATTTAGGTTTATCAAGTTTTTTTACTTAAAACTGACGAGGGTTGGCACTCGTGAAAATCAAGCGACATTGTCAAGTCTACTTTCTATTTACTCTTTTCCAACTTTGTAAATGGGGTTAGTTCTTCGAAGATTTAACTGTGGCGCAGCTTTCGTAGAACAGTAGAACTACTACATTTTCATGCTGGAGTAGTTCGAGTTGTTCAAAAAGGTAGATATTTGAATGTCTCCTGAATTAACAAAATATTTTCTCAAATTCATCAATTTCCCAAAGTAAAAGAACCTTTTGATAAATACGTAATTACTACGATTTTTCAGCAGAAACGACAACGTTGTGGGCGTATCTGACAGTGCAATGACCATAACCTAACATTTTCAAAAAATACGCGGTGAAATGTGTCAAAATTTCATGGCAAACCGCGATACTTTATAAAAGTGAATGGAATATAAAAATCAACACACCCCAGAATCCTTAAATGAGCTTCTGCCCCGTTTATGGAACCAAATTCCTCAAGAAATGTTCAACAACCTCGTGTGTAGTATGCAAAGAAGATGTCAAGCTGTTATTGACGCCCGTGGAGGCCATACATTGTATTGATAGTCTTAAAATGCTCGAATTCTCTGGGAATAAAATTTCGTTATTTTACTTGAAATCATATTAATATGAATTTCCATCACAAGAATCCTATTTCAACTATATTTTTTTGCAATTCAAGTCAATATCCCTAACTCATGTGGAGCAGTTTATTTGATCGACACCAGTACACCCTCCCCAAGCGATGATTCCAAAAGTAAAGACCGCAACGAACGGCGAGCGATAATATAATACATATATATATAGTCCATCCAAGAATGATTGACATCAGAGCAGGCCTTGAAAGTCCAGTCGCAGCTTTATTTCTAGTTACAAAAAAGTTACTAAAAATTTTCTGTGCTTTCATCATAGCAATAAAAGATATAGATATAACCTAAAAATTGAACGATATTATTTCAAAGTAAGGCACTTTGAACATGAAAATGTTCCCAATTTTCACATACGATTACCAGCGTGTGAATCTGCATACCAGCATTATATTATTTTCGATCTTACGATCAATTATAGGAGCATACAGTCTGGAGATTCTGGTTCGATAAAATATCGTGGGTGATTAAATAGCACGGTCCTTTTCAATGTTCAATATGAATATGAATAACCGAAAAAATCTAGATAATTTGAAATCTGTTACTGCAAAGTGAATAGTTTTGGAAATTTGTAATAGATATCAAGACAGAAACAAAACTCAACCAATGGATCAATTTAATATTTATGAGAATTTTGTCATGACATTGTAACTTTCAATATTTGTGAACAATGAAGGTGTAAAATATGAAATATACAAATGTAAATATTCCTATTATATTCTGTTTCAACATCAAACACAACTGTTATTATTTCCTCATCTGGGCAGACCTCATCATGTTCATAATGAAAGGTTTTGTCAGCGATATCATAATATCCCATATATTTCGACTAATCTTCTCTCATTCCTTTTTCTACATGCTCTGTACAGGCTTTCCATTTATTAGCTGTACACTCTTCAAGAGCCTCATTCCAAAAATATTTATTTCACTTGCTCAATGCCGAATTTTTTCGAAACATTAATGACAGAACAAAATGTCAGTGTTATTTCCAACACCAACCTGAATTCCGCAACTCGAAATATTACTGAATGGACATTACCAACATAATTTTGATTCTCCAAAGCCCCCCGAGATGTCAATCATTCTTGGATCATTTAAGTATGGAAAAATATATGTATATTTTTTCATCCAAGCGATATATTACGATATTTTTTATACTAAAATGACATATGTCAATGCAAAGCTATAATATATATTATACTAGCTGGCCCGGCGAACTTTGTTTCGCCTAAATGATACCTATACTTACGGTGGATATCACAAATCGTAATCACCAGTGATCGGAGATCAACGGCTTGGTTAGATTTCTGAACTGTCGAATCGAGTTGATTCTAGATCAAGCTTCAATCACCGGTGATATGCTTTGTGAAACCCACCGTTAAAGTTGTATAAACTTACCATTGCTCTTTTTTCAAGCAGGAGAAGAATTAGGCATAATAAAAGTTCTGTCGAATGTCATCTGTCAAATGTCGTCTGTCAAATGTCATCTTTCATATATCATTTATCAAATACCATCTGTCAACTGTCATCTTTTCCATGGATGTGCTTTCACACAAAACAGAAATACAAAAATAATATGTATGTCAATTACTAATTATGGGCAATTTTCAATTCAGTTATTTCCGCAAATATATTCATTACCCAAACATAAATCAAAAACATTTCACAAATATAGAGAAAAGATGAAAATGGACAACTCACGATTGATGCTGATCGTCACAATCCGATTTATTTGACATTCCGGTAAAAATTCACTGTTCCACCAACTTGAGATCTTTACCTGCTTTTTGATCTGATAATTAATAGCCTTCCATATTTTTATAAGTTCTATGCAGATTACACAATAATTCTATACATCTACATCTAGTGGCGATAATATCGAATATAGTATCTTCAAGACTACGCTACAGTGTCTAGATAAGAGCCATTAACCGTAGCGACACCTAGTGGCCTTATTCAAAAGGAGAAGAAGCATTTCCTACAAAAGCAAACCGTAGCGACACCTAGTGACCTTATTCAAAAGGAGGAAAAGCATTTCCTACATAAGCAAATTTTTAATCGAATTTTCCAGAATTTTAATATATTTTCTCTATTTATGTATCGTAATGAGTTCATTACAGTACTAAAAACAGTGCTGTAATGAACTCATTACAGCATTGTTTTCAGTAATATTTTTTGTTTTTTGGTTGTCAGCACTGGCTTCCGATCCAAACGATTTTCAACAAACGTCAATTTGGAAATGTCAATTTCATAACAGTCACCAACTGCCAAGATACAATACAAAAGTCACTAGGATGTATAATTTGAATTTTTCATTGAAGTTCAACAGTAGATATTTCACGAATTTTGTCTGAAATAGAGAAAATATCGTCTAATACTCGTTGCAGAATGCAATTCCAACAACACTCAATTTAGCATTCGTATTGGAATAGGAGCCCATTCTGCAACTAGTTTTAGAATATACTATTATAATAACCAGGCCGTAGACGAATCCATAAATGAAGTTTCATAACAAACAGTCCATCCGATCTCGAGTTATAAATGGTGTAACCAACAACTGTGTTTTATATATAGATATCGCTCGCCGTTGAATGGAAAATGAGGGTATACCAAAATCCTCGAAACTATTCGTCTTAACACCAACAAAAAAGGGCTGTGGGAGTTACGGACTTTTATTCACGAAATATGAAATAATAGTAGCCCACATCTTTCACTTTCTCAATTCATTGGTTTGGGTTGTTTGGGTCTCACTCAGTAGTAAACATGGTTTATAAAACCACTGTTCAATTTAGTTTTTGTTTGGTTATGTATTATTTATACTCGATACCAGTTTAGGGTACTGTTTAGTTCAGAGGATTATAAATGTTGATTGTTCATGTACCTACTTATATAATTTCATTGAAAGAATCATTTCGAAAAAAGTTTCAGAACGAACATGATTTTTCTTTTAACATCTTCAATCATGATGCTTTTTGATCATGTTCAATAGTCTTCAATCATTGATGGAAAATTTGTAGGTATATAAGTGATATCTCTCTGTATATGGATACGCCACGATATTTTTGGCTATCGAACCGGAATTTCCAGAATATATGCCTCTGCACTTGACAGTCTGATCGAAAATTCATCAAAACAAGATGAAAATACACTGCTGGTATACAGATGCACACAATCGTAATCTTATGTGATAATCAAGAACATTTTCAATCAGTTATTACATCATTGTTCTTAACTACTGTATCGAAATTACTCCCGAAATACTTGAAATTAATTAAAACAGAAAATTTCGAAAGTGCGAACAACGCTTTGGTCAAATCAATGTTTCTTATACAAACATGCGATGAATCATAAGGCGATGATTGAGAACCGGTGCAAATAATGATTCGTAATTATCGATTCTGCATTTTCCGCAACTACTCATGTAGTTGCTAAGTATCGCTTGGAGTGTTCTTCAATTTTCAAGGTGAATTAATTATACCACAGAAAAATACCATGTCTGAGAATACGATTTTGTGAACACATTGTAATATTCTAATCCGTAGCGCAAATAGTAATGAGCCCTTGCGAAAAGTATCAATATGAATGAGAAACTTCTTGGGGAACATAATTGATAAAATTTGACAATCGGATGAAAATGGAATTGGGTGAATTTTGTGTTGGAATCAAATCAATTGCTTCAACTTCATTTTAATTGTCCCATTTGGGTTACCAAAACTATCGAATATTAAACAACCTAAAATTTTTTTTTCCGACAGAAATTCTTAATAATATAATTTTAAATTTGCTTCAAGTAGCATCACCAATGATGCCCATGATGATGATGTCCTGGGTGATGTGACCTATGATGTGATTCATGATGATGGTGGTGTTGATGATGATGGTGTTGATGAGACCATCGATTGTAGCAGTTGGGATAACAAGGTGAGGCACTCCTTCTGATGATAGCACCATGGATAGCAATTACTGTTGAAACTAACAAAAACACCTGGAAAATATATCATAGTTAGGTAAAATAGGTTTTCCGTCGATCATAGAATAAAAGCTCATTTTAACGCACTAGAAATCATCCATTAATGACCTATTTTTATGCATGATTTCTTATTAATGCATGATTGTCATGGCAACCGAACATAAAATATTCAGTCAGAGCACTATCGAGCTTGGTTGGAAATAAACAACTTCTGTCACAGAAGGGTATATTGACAACTCCATTAGAAATAAAATAGACTGCTGAAGAAATTTCAGGTGAAAAAACTTGCAAAGTAAATGATATTTCAACCCTCACTTTCTCCACATTTTCCTTATCGGATATCATAGGTAATGATAGAAATGCAAACTAAATGTAAACTATTCAGAATGTCACAACACGTCCAATATTCCCTCTATGAATTTTTCGAATTGTTTCATAGGGAGCATAAATATTAATATATCGAAATGAACATAGAAATTTACATTATGTCAAATTTGTCTATTATGCAAAATAAAAATTTATTTCAATCCAGCATTCTTATTCAATTCGTGATGAGGTCGACGAAAAAATCTTGTAATCAACTCGCTTATTAATTCAGCGATTAATGGTCTCAAACATTAAGGCGCTCGCTCCGCTCACGCGTTAAAATATTTCGACCATTAGTCGCTGTCATTAATAAACTAGTTGATTGAATAACTATTTCATTATTATTCTGTATTGGGCTATTCGACGGTGGGTTTCACAAAGCGTAATCACCGGTGATCAGAGATAAACGGCTTGATTCTTAAATTTTTGAACTGTCAAATTGAGTTGATCTAGATTAGAATCAACTCGATTGACAGCTGGGATCACCGGTGATTACGCTTTGTGAAATCCACCGTAAATGGTACACAATGTACAAAAACAATCTTCATTTGTCCAAATTCTCAGCGCTATTGTCAGTTCAATTTTCTTTATTCTCAACATCCATTTCCCCATTTTTGATTCCATTACGACCGTTTCCAATAAAAAACTTGACTCGCTTTCAAGTTTCTAGAATTTTGTTCTGAAGGTTAAGTAGAGTAGCTCATACAAAACTTTGCATCAATGTTCAATTCTATTTAATGATTCAATATGACAGAAATTGACAGATCGAGTGACAGATGAAGTGATAAAATATCAAAACAAGGATTTTTGATTCCATACGAATTCTGAAAAAAGTTGAATTATTTCATCTTCATAAAATTATACAGGGCGAGTTTCCGACTTGTACAGGGTATCCCCTTTCGGGCACTTTTACGGGATATCCCCGTTATTTTTAACGTTAGCGGGATGCGGTTTTCGCGACAGTGTGCTACTTTTTTGTGAAACTAAAGATGGCGCAATCAGTTTTTGCATAGCCCTCTCAGTTTTTGCTATACAGGCTTGAAATGAAAAGTATCACTTTTTAATCACCCCTCGTCAGTTGTGCTTGAACTTGAAGAAATGGTTGAAACGCATTCCTATAGATTTTTTTCCGTAGAATCCAGTGGCGTAGTCAGTTTTTCAATTAAACGTTCCGTTTTTGAGTTTTTGAGCAAACATTTGTTTTTTTAAATTGGATACCCTATACATATATTATTTTCTATTCTTATTAAGCACAATCTCAGCTTTTCAAAAACATATCATTTTATGCATTTATTTTCACAACCAAGCTCAGAATTCAAGATTTTGTAATTCAATTATCAATAACTAAGTAGTAGGCTCTATGACTGTTTATTAGAAACAAAAAATAAATGTCAAGATTTCGTTAGAAATCGAAAATAATGTTTACATAATATCTACATCACATGATCTATTATTTAACTTAATTTAATTTGCAATCTTTTGAAAATTTGAATAATTGATTACCTATAAATACCAATTATTAAATGTTTATTAGGGAATCCAAAACAATAACAAAATTTTGTGATTTTGTTTTATACAAATTGCTGTTCAAAATGACGGCCATTTTCCCGTATACAAAATCTGCAGAGTTTCGTTATTCTTTTAATGGCGTTCAAAAGAATCATAGGCCTTCTTTGCAAATTTTCAAAGGCGAAAATAATTGCCGCACGAAGCTCCGCTACTGAATTATATTTTGTTTTATGAATTGTATTTTGCATATAACTCCATAAAAAAAATCTGAAATTGAGAGATCCGGAGATCGAGGGGGCCATCTTACAGGCCCGTGTGTACCAATCCATCTTTGCGGAAAGTTATAATCTAGAAATGGCCTTACAAGTCCTGAGTTGTGGCTTGGAGCACCGTCTTGTTGGAGATAAACGGCACCATAATGGGCCAACGGAACACTGTCCATCAACTCTGGAATAATTTCCTCAAGGATTTCGTGATATCGACGTGCTGTAAGACCCCCTTCAAAAATTCGATAATCAATTCGTCTCCCCAAAATAAAACAAGATACCCCAACCCCAAAGCGTCCTTGTTGTGCCCTCTCAAAAATTAAATGATGATTTTCACTAGACCAGTTTCTTGTATTATGACGATTAAGGATTCCAGCACTTGAAAAGAAGCATTCATCAGACCAGATAACAAGTCTCCCAAAGATGTCATTGGTACGGATTTGCTGCAAATACCATTGGCAAAACACCAATCGGCGCTCGGCATCACCGGGGTGTAAATGTTGAACTATATGAAATTTATATCTACGAATGATACTTATATTTTTTTCAAATTCTTTGGGCATTGGATTTTGACACGCCAGTTGCTTCCTCTATCTGGTTACATGACGATGATGGGGTTGCTTCTACATAACCCAATACATGCGTTTCATTTATCTCTCTCTCTTCTTTCGTGTATATTTCAGGACGGGGCTTAGTATTTACTAATCTGATCATTTGATCAGTTTTCAATCAAATTTAATTTAAGGAGGGCAAATATGTCATGAAAAGGTTGTCTTCTCTGTGGATATCTAATATGTATTTAAAAAACAAATAGGATTAGAACGTAACCATAGCGCTCCTAAAGGTTACCTTTGAAAGTATAGTTCCGATGCTTCTTGGCAATTTTCATTGCTTTGGATGAAACAAACAAGCATGTCATAATTCTCGTAATTTTCGTAAGCAGCCATAATGAGAAAAACTTAAAACTGAATCATTCATATGTCAATATAATCAATATAATATAATATAAAATAATATAATAATATAATATAATATAATAAAGGGTCTTTCACGAGGAACCTTACCCATATTTACCTATACGGGAAACTACTGAACGTATTTTCATGAAATTCAGCACTTATAAGTATTTCACGATGCTGATGAAATCTAAATTATTTTCAAGGCATGAGCACCTCCGGTTTTTCCGGAAATGACGTCAACTTCCGTTTTTCAAATTAGAACACCATTTTTTATTGCAGAAATAGATTCCTTAGAAAATGTCAAGTTATTTTGATGTAACATTTTTCAGTTTTGGTTGGAAAATTCTCTCTGAGCGGGAAAATTCGAAAAAAAAATCGAAAATAGAGCTCCGCTGAAACAAGAATAACTTCGAGGTTTTTGGATGGAAAATTTTCATTTTCTGAAAAATGTTACATCAAAATAACTTGGAATATTCTAAGGAATCTATTTCTGCAATAAAAAAATGATGTGATGTAGATATTATGTAAACATTATTTTCGATTTCTAACGAAATCTTGACATTTATTTTTTTTTTTAATAAACAGTCATAGAGCCTACTACTTAGTTATTGCCAATTGAATTACAAAATCTTGAATTCTGAGCTTGGTTTTGAAAATAAATGCATAACATGATATGGTTTCGAAAAGCTGAGATTGTGCTTAATAAGAATAAAAAATAATATACAGGGTGTCCAATTTAAAAAAAACATATGTTTGCTCAAAAACTCAATAACGGAAAGTTAAATTGAAAAACTGACTACGCCACTGGATTCTACGGAAAAAAATCAATAGGAATGCGTTTCAACCATTCCTTCAAGTTCAAGCACAACTGAGATACGGGGGGTGATTAAAAAGTGATACTTTTCATTTCCAGCCTGTATAGCAAAAACTAAGAGGGCTATGCAAAAACTGATTGCGCCATCTTTAGTTTCACAAAAAAGTAGCACACTGCCGCGAAAACCGCATCCCACTAACGTTAAAAATAACGGAGATATCCAGTAAAAGTGCCCAAAATGGGATACCCTGTACATATATTCCAACTGTAGACAGATTCTTGAGGCCAAAAAAGACGAGCATACCACTGAATTTGACTGAATTTCACGACCAGGTTTGGCTCAGTTTAACTCAGTGGTATGCTCGTCTATTCCAAAGTAGGCTATGTTAGGGATTGTAATTCTTACTTATTTTTTTTGATCAAGCACTACGCCAAACAAGCAATAGGGGAGGTTGGGGAAATATCGATCACTCAAGACACCGGGTTATTTATTTATTCATTTATTTATTTATTTATTTTATTTCTACACATACACCCACATATCCGTAAGTAATTACATATGCAGAACAACAACAGAAAAAAAAGGGAAAAACCACTATCAACTACTTAACCCAGGAGAACAATCCTCTCACATCTCCCAAACCAGTATTGAATAAATCCAAATCAAATCGTTCAATCAACTCATTGCATATAAACATCATTTTGTTAATAGGAGATAAACTACTTGGTGTTACATGAAAAGTTTCCCTATTTCTAAGCCTCAGATATAAATTAGGTACTTTAAATTTGACAAAGTCAATAAAATTACAATTTTGAAATGTTAAATTATTTACAATCTTGAAAATGAAAAGTAGTGCATTGAACTTGCATCTGTCAATCAATGTGCACATATCGAAATCTTCCAACATGGAAATATATGACTTCATGAAAGGATACTCATTGTATTTTTTAAGGTGTAAATATCGTAGAAATCTTTTCTGAACTCTTTCAATCATGTCAACATGGGTTATGGTTGATGGCATCCAAACAACTGAAGCGTAATCAAGGAGAGGTCTCACAAGGGTTGGATATTTCAAATATTATTCTTCATTATAAGTTATAACATACTATGATATGTCTAGGTGACATGATGCTTTGTTGATTTTTACTTCTGTTAAGTGAAAAACCTAGGTTTTTTTATTTGTTGCAAACGTTTTCGAATGTGAAGGAAAAGTCGGATAATTTAAACCGATAGGATAATATCGAGCTAGGTGAAGGGTAAAATCGGCCAAAGAGTATTTGAGTTGACAGGTAACATTGATCACTGGAGGGTAATATCGACCAGTATGGTCGGTGTTCAAAATTCATATCTTTTATTTTATTATACCACAAAGTTTTTTACTGGAATGGGCTTTCCCGGTCGGTTGCAAAGAAGAACAGGTCTATGACTCTACCCACTTTTTCTGTGGTTCACCGAAAAACCCGGAATCTTCCCTTTTTCTACCTGCTCAAGTGTTCAGTGCAAACTCACCCGCTGCCCCAGTCGCAACCGAGTTACGCCAATACTCTAGTTTTCTTCCCAAGTCGGACCTCTTTACATTCGTACCTAAAAGTGTACAAGTGAGATAAGGACTGCACGCGGTACAACACCTACGAAAGCAGACAGAAGCAGATACGTAATTTTAAATCTGAACAATCGTATCGTAAGTACCATTTTCTACAGTGTTTACTTTGTGGTATTCATTTCTATTCATCCATTTTTATTCTTTAATTCTCGTGGTAGAAGAATTGATACGCAGTCCATTTCTTCTCTCCAAGAGAGCTCCTGTATTTTAATCATTGGTCCTTCGATTGCCGGATTGGTATCAATTTATTGTCATATTGAGAGTTGAAGAAATTAAAATAATCAATTTTCATTTTTAACACTGTTTATTCAAACTGTTCACGCCCTATCTGCGTATCTGTCTCTTATCCGTCAAGAACCTACCTGCTCTCCTTTCAATACGAAATTCCTTTCTGTACGTTTTATTGCACTGCGCCGCATCGTCTAGGTAATTTTGAACCCTTCAGACCCAGGCGTAAATCAGGTAAAGATTTTCTAGCACCAAATTTAGTCTGAAGATGGTTAAAACACAAAAGCACTCGACATTACGTTCAATTTGTGTCCGTGATATTTTGAATCTGCAATCGCTCGTAGATAAAGTCATCTCGGACAGTTCAGTTCTTTCCCGTTTCAAAGCGAGATGTCGGGATTTAGAGGGCATCAGAGATGATTTTTTGAAACACCATAACGCGGTTATTTCCGCCCTCATAACCGAATCAGATGAAAGTTTAGAGGACGAGTTCAAAATTCGGGAAGACTTCCTCGAATCTTTTTACTTTTTTAAAACTGTCTACGCCGATCTAGTGGAGTCAAATATAGACACTAAATCCGATATGTTGAAAAATAGAAATCAGCATTCACACATAAATCTTCCAACTCTTGAATTAACGAAGTTTAACGGTGATTACAAATCGTTTCCTTCATACATAGATTTATTCAACGCATTAGTACACAACAATAGCTCCTTGTCAGCAATTGAGAAGTTCAACTATCTCATTTCATCCCTTTCTGGACCCTCGTTGAATCTTGTAAGAACTCTTAATCTATGTGCTGACAATTATCAAATCGCATACGATCAGTTGAAGCGAAGATATCTGAATGTTCGATTGCGCGCTCAAGCTTTGTGGAACGAGTTGAAAAATGCGCCATCTCTGGAATCAGAGAACGCTGAGAGCTTGAGGAAACTCCTAGATACATTTTCCGAGAATCTTGCCGGCCTCAGCCAAATGAATTTTCCGGTCGAAAGCTGGAACTTTGTCTTATCCATGATGTTAATCAAGCGTCTAGATCACGCGACTGTCACAAGTTTCGAGCTCAATAGGAATTCGATCGAAATTCCTGATTATAGAGATCTGCTGTCATTTCTTGAAAGACACTGCACAGCACTAGAAACGTTGAAGTTTATCGGTTCCTCTCATGGGAATATGAATTCCCACAACATTTCCAACACGCGACAAAGATTCCAGCAAGACAGAAAACCTCACCATCAGTCCACCACGCTTTTCACGAACACCTCACCTTCGCGCACTTGTCTCCACTGCAAAGGTAAACATACAATTTACCGATGCAATGCGTTCACTGCGAAATCTCCGAATGAACGCGACGATTTCTGTAGAGCAGCACACCTTTGTTTCAATTGTTTAAGTGCATCTCACGACATTCGCTCCTGCCAATCGGCATTTAAGTGTAAAAAATGTGGGTCCGGTGAACACCACACTTTATTGCATGTGTACAAAATGCCTCTTTCGAAAACCCAAGTCGGCCGTTCAAAGAAAACCTCACCTCCCAGTTCGCCATCGTCGCCTCAGTTGCCTACTGAACAGGTCCATTCAGTCTTGTCAACAGCCTCCTTTCTTGTCCTCATCCCTTTCGCAATAAGCCAAACACCCATACGCAGATAGGAAAACTCAGTTAGAATCTAAACTTTCTTCAACTTTTTACTTTACTTTTTTTTTGTTAATTCTGTCTCAATTCACAACCATTTCTCCTATCTCTCAATATTTCATTTTTCTTAATCTTCATTTCTTAAAATGCATAGATGCATTTTCCCGGCGGAGAATGTTCAAAATTCATATCTTTTATTTTATTATACCACAAAGTTTTCTACTGGAATGGGCTTTCCCGGTCGGTTGCAAAGAAGAACAGGTCTATGACTCTACCCACTTCTTCTGTGTTTCACCGAAAAACCCGGAATCTTCCCTTTTTCTACCTGCTCAAGTGTTCAGTGCAAACTCACCCGCTGCCCCAGTCGCAACCGAGTTACGCCAATACTCTAGTTTTCTTCCCAAGTCGGACCTCTTTACATTCGTACCTAAAAGTGTACAAGTGAGATAAAGACTCCACGCGGTACAACACCTACGAAAGCAGACAGAAGCAGATACGTAATTTTAAATCTGAACAATCGTAAGTACCATTTTCTACAGTGTTTACTTTGTGGTATTCATTTCTATTTCATACATCCATTTTTATTCTTTAATTCTCGTGGTAAAAGAATTGATACGCAGTCCATTTCTTCTCTCCAAGAGAGCTCCTGTATTTTAATCAGTCGGTTTTACCAGAACACGTACGCTTAACCTAAAAATATATTTCACGAAACGTGGAGATTGGAAATGCATCAAACTACATCGAAATTGAAGACAGATATCTGGTGTATCTTGAATATCAACTCCCGATATAATTAGATAATTAATTAATAGATATTGATATTATATAATTTAGCCTCAGAACGCCACGCTGGCCAGGCGGGTTGGCGAGCACGGTTAGGAGTGTTAGGAAGGGTGTTTGGTTCAGTTGGGAGATGAGGTTAGGACAATGGTTCCCCCCGTATGGTTTTGGGAGATGAACCAAGGCTCGCGTTGGCAGGGGCGCATCCCTGAAGTAGATACGTCCCCTATCAGGATCATAAGTGAGTATCTACCCGTTACCACGGATAGATGAGAGAGATGACAAGGTTGATGGATGCGGTAGAGAGAATAACCCAACAGTGGAGCTGGCCGGGCATGTAGCAAGGAGTAGAGGCAACAGGTGGACCAAGAGAATAATTGAGTGGAGACCCAGACAAGAAGCATATCGCAGCAGAGGTCGTCCACCGACCCGTTGGTCTGACGATATCAAAAGAATTGTGACAAACTGGATGGACGCTGCGAGAGATCGTGAAAGATGGCGAATATTGAGGGAGGCCTATGTCCAGCAGTGGACGCGAGTGGCTGTGTGATGATGATGATGATGATGATATAATTAGATAATTTTAAATTTTTCTTAGCTTAGTGAAAGCAGCGAAATTTTTATGAGTTATCTTGACAAATCGGGAAGATGCAGCGCACGCGTATTGAACAAGTTATGGCGACGATCTGGCCGTTTGAATTGAACATATTATACGAATCCCTCTTTCGATCGATAAGCACAATTCTCACGTATGGCGCAAAATTTGTGAGGTTTGAATCGACGACGGCCGAAATTCCCCCACTCTCCCCTAATAAAAAGGAACACTAGGAAGATAAATCGAAGGTCTGTTCTTTATTTGCGGCCAATGTGACACATCAACAAAACAGAAAATGATTGATGAATAAATAAAAAAAATCTTATTATAAAACTGACATAGTCTACTTGAAAATTATCTCAATAAACCTGATGTTCAGACATAGAAACCTGACTTTAGTCGTGAAATTCGAATTTTATCAATAACGGCAAAAATACTGATTTTAAAGACATGAAATGTTTGGCATACTTTAACTAGTTTTTGACGAGCAATCCATCGGAATTACAAAATTATATGGTTCCCATTTGAAAATAAAACATTATATTTCATAGTTTTATTGAGGCTCACTTTGAATCCTTGTTCCAGACACCCTGTATAATATTTCCTGATAATTTATACAAGAAGCAGTATCAGCGTACTAACTCTTGTTCCGCTGTGGTGAAAAAAATTTCTCACAATGAGGGATTTTGGAGATATAAACTCTAATTTGTGACACTTTTTCTGTCAACAAACTTGACAATCAGGATATATCTCAACAATCGTTTGAAGTGGTTGCGCAAATTATACATCAAATCAGTGCAGAATCGACCGAATAATTCAAATATGTACAAAAATACAGGGTGTTGCATCTGAAATAACGAAGTTCACAATCGTAGATTCAGCTTGAAAATATTTTACAATTCAAGTTCATGCACTCTAAAACGAAAATACAGAATCTTGAATTAGTATCAAAATTCCTTCCTCGAATACTTCTAATGAAACACTTAAAACATCATGCTGTATAAGCTGCGTTTAAGAATGCACACTGCATGACGGGGTGAACCGTCTACCGTGAGGGTAGCTATGACTACGGCTTTCAGAATGATACTCGTTCTGGCTATATAATCGTAAGATTATCTGAATGAGGTTTATTAAAATCATCGGTGCATTTTTAAAAATGGTACAAAAACCTTGGTGTTCCAATTCGAAAAACCAAAGAAAGTAATATAATTCTGGATGTATAAATAATTGAACTCACCATAACTAATTTGGTGACCATGATTCTCTATGAATAGGTACTATAAAAAATATGGCGCGAAATAATGCTAGATTCTTTTTTATAGTAGGATGTTTGTAAAATTACCATTTGTCAATACTCAAGAAAATGAGACAGGATTTTTAAAGTATGCCATTAGTTTCATGTAAATAAAGTACGACCAATCAATGATAATCAGTTATTCATATTTACATTTTCTCACAATCCATGTAGCACTCCATCTCTCGGAAATACCAAAGAAGGCAGTTACGTTAATGGATTGAGGCTATCATGTTTTGGAATTCGCTGAATAGGTTAAATCTTGAAAATGTGTCAGAAATATTACCGTCACTCACAAAATTCATGTATCGGGAAAAAAATTCACAAAATATTTCTGTATCATGATATAATATAACACAGACATTTTGAGATTTCCTGGTGCCTACACAAACAGTCCATCAGGTAGTTTGTTGAAGGAAAAACGCTTTCCCAATTTCACATTTTAAAGAGGAAGAATCACAAAAAACATTCACATCCACAGATTAAATTCCAGTAACATGAATGGACCATTCTCAAATCTCAATCATATCACTTGACTGCATAATGAGGAATACCTAGAATTTTCACGACCTACTAAAAAGTATTGTCGTTGATAACGGAACTGAGGACCAAGATGAAAAAAAAACTAAAAATTGGCCGACGTTTCGTCTGTATTTCCAAACTTTCACAAGGCTCTTCTAAGAGTTACTTCAAATTAAAAATAGAAGAGACAATAAACATAGTTGGAGACTCAATCTTTACAATTGATCATGAACGTGAACCATAATAGTATATTCTGAAACTACAGTGGCGTACCGAGGGGAGGGGGGCGGAGTGGGCGGTCCGCTCCAGGCCCTGCACCAGCATAGGCCCTCAAATGGCCAAGAAGTACGAATGAGTTAAAAAAATAATTTATCAGGCCCCATGACGGCAGAGGCCTCCACGTTAGTCCATATGTCAGTCGAATAATTTTTTTTTCTACAACCGTGCCTAACTAACTACTTTCCCGCATTGTTTTCGATTCGGAAAGTGTCACTTTCCCGCACTAGTGTAGGAAAGTTACTTTTCCGCACTAGTGCGGGAAAGTAAATATGTGTTGAATTTGGGTATAATAATACCTCTAACATGAAATCTCTTAATCTACTTACTTATATATTTAGTTAAATATTTCAAATTATGCAGTTTCATCCATGTCAAACTAATTATTAATGCAGAATTCCGTTTGCAAATTATTGTATTTTCAGAGAACTTGACATCCTTCAAAAATTATGACTGGCATACATGGATCTTCGTATTTATTTCTATGTCACGGTCTATGATTTTCCGCATAGAATCCCAAACTCCTTAATTAATGTGTCAAAACGAATATTCGAGTTGTGTAGAAGTTTTTTTTCATTTTATAATACGGTTGTAGAAAAAATATTGTTCCTATCTTGAGCGGAAAGTACTTTCCCGCACTCGATTGCTTGCCCAAACTCCGCTCCGCGTCGTTCGGGCAACGGCAATCTAGTGCGGGAAAGTACAACTTTCCGCCCTTGATAGGAAAATAACTATTTCAATCGTGATTACATATTTTTATTTCGAAACGTTCGATAACAACGTCATTCCTAGACTGACAGGATCACAGAGAAGTTCTATTTCTCTGCCTAGGCGGAGAAATAGTTGCTATGGCTTACTTTTCCCTCCGGCGGCAGGAAAAGTGTTGTTAAGCAAGGGACTAATTTTGCAAGACAACCGTAACTATACAAATGTTACATTTTTCACTCAATTATAACGATCGTAAAAGTCAATATAATTCAGATTTCCAGGAATTTCAAGATGTTTGAAAATAAAATAACATATTTCATTCGAAGGAGAAGTGACTTTTCATGGCTCGCTTTCAATTACCCGCCTCACTACGTTCGGCGGGCAAACTGAAGCTCGCCATGAAAAGTGACACTTCTCCTCCTTATAAAATAATATACTATTACTTCGTATGAAAAACTATTCGAAAGTCAAAAAAATGCTGCAAAAATGTCAGGTGTTTATGAAGCAGCAGTTCAAAAAAGGGTCGAAGAACAAAATCCAGAATCGCTTTTTGTACCTTCTGCAAACCATTCTTCTCAATCTATGTGGTGTTCATGCTTTTGGTAGTGTTCCTGTTTGTGTCACACTATGTCACTATGTTTTCTTGTTCAACACATAGATGGCAGGTACTTAAAAGAACTGTTGAAGTGACCGTTGAAAGTCTTAGTGATACTAGGTGGGCTGCTCATCATGATGCAGTAAAACCAATCTTTAAAAACTTCGAAAAGTTGGTCGAAGCTGTGGACAAATTTTGCTCACGAAAATCTGGATACAAGGGGAGCTTGCTTCTTGCATCTATGGTACCATATTTTGCAAGAAGTGAACCAAGCCCAAAATACCTTCAAATCCAAGAAAACAGTTTTGTAAAGTGTGCACTGAAGCTGAGAACCCTGAAAATATTTTTAGAAGAGAGTCGAGAAGAACTAGCTCATAAAGGCATGCGACTACCGCCTGTGCTGAAATGAATATTGACGTCGAGAGCAGAAATCGAAAGCGAGTCAAAAAGATGATGTCAGGAGAAAAAGCTCAATATGCAGGTTTGACTCCACAGCAAGAATTGAAGCGTTGCATGTTAGAGTGTATCGACAAGTTTCATGTAGAAGTAGAAAAGAGACTAATGGTCGATTCACAATGAACGTAAAACGTAACAATGACGTAAAGAGCACAACGTAATCCGTCCAAAAACGGCATGAACGTAATGAAATATGTAATAGAATCCTTTATTTTCTTCATATTTTGGGCTCTTGTGCGGTGCACACCACAGAACACATATATAAGAGAAGTGCAAAGACGGTTCAAAACGATGGAAACACCAATGACATTTATATGGCGGCCATCTTGGTGGATTTGGAGAATATTTTCAGCGGGAAATTTGAATTTATGAAGCAATATATTTCTGGTTTGTATTCATGTGACCAAACTAATGCTAAATGAAATGAAAATATATAATTTAATTTGGGATTCAATACGATTCATATGAGAATGGTCGTTTCCAAATAAAATTTCAGTAAAAGATCTAGGTATAGCGGTATTTTCAGACGAACGAGAACTATGAAAAACCTTTGGTAAAAGTGATGATGAATGTTTCAGATGATCTTCCAAATTTTGCACTGCTGAAAAAATTGTTCGCCAGCTTACAGCGGGCCTGGGCCCGTATTCTTGACAAGTGATCTTACGGTGCGTATACGTTTTCTGTGGATTACGTCCACATTACGTCCATATTACGTCCATTGTGAATCGACCATACCATCGACTAACAATGTATATGAACAGTTTGCTTTTGTGCACTCAGAAAATCTTCTTAGATCAGATGATGAAACGATAATAATTCATATACATCAGTTCACGGCTACTCTCGACGATTTAAAGGAAGAAGAAATTTTGCCAGAAGTGAAGAGGCCCAGAAGGCATATCTGAAGGCTTCTGTCGCTTCTGACATAAAAATTGATGATGCAGCTTCATGAACATCAGTTCAAATGAGGAAGTTAATTATTGAAATGGACTTTCGTCAGTCATTAACAAACATAACCGAACCGCTCAAACTGTTTCTTACTATTTGTGTGTCCGTGGCAACTTGTGATTTTCAAAACTAAAATTGATAAAAAACTATATCCGTTCTACAACGAGCCAGTCCCGTTTCACAAGCTTGGCCATACTGTCAACTGAAAATGAAATTTTGAAACATGTGAATTTTGATCAAACAATGGGTTTCTTCTTTTTATTTTTATCTGAATGTCTTGTTTTATCTTTGTACGTATTATAAATACAACATAGAATTTTCTGATTTTGACTAAAATATCATTAGTAACATATTTATATGTTTGTTTTCTGTTCCCTTCATTACTTTTGATAATATTTATATTTCTTCCCGAAACTGTCGGAGAGACAATGAAGAGTGAAGAGAATAATTAGTGTCACTATGTGGAGTGTTCAACATGATACACTAAAATCATCCTTTGAAAAATTTAAATGTTAAGTTCAAAAGATAAGTTTTGCCTCATAAAAAAAATTTATATACAGGGTGTCTCACGGTCGAGTGCCTTTTAGACGTTTCTGGAGAACTGGACATTTTTGAAATCCCAAAATTGGTATTATGATATTGTTGGAAATTCTCTACAGACCAAAAATGTTTTTGGAACTTGAGCGCTTCCGGTTATACCAGGAGTGAAAATAAATTTGTTCAAAAAATATGTTTTTCAATATTTTCGTTTCTGATATGATTGAGTATTCAATGTTGAATACATTTCTGTTGGAACCATTGTATTCATTCGAATAGTTTTCGAAATATCGAAAAAAAACCTGAAAAAATGTCAAATATTCATAGTCAGTGTTATGTTCATTATTCTTATTTTGAACATCCCGAGTGTAAACCGTTCTCACAACGTCAAAGTATAGAAGAATGTGGAAAGGTCATGCATGTTTTGAATTTCATAAATATCATAAGGGGGTTTCAAATTTTGTGTCGAAAACTGTGATCGAAAATTGGCAATAACTTCTGTTTTTCAAATTAGCACCCAATTTTTTTATGATTGCGTTGGATTCTGCGAAGAAAAATAATGATAGCACTCTCAGATGCGCTTGCTCCTAAATTCAGTAGTTTCCGAGTTATTTGAGCTTTTCTGGATTCATGTTATACAAGGTGCGGCACGGAGGGCGGACGTTTTTCAGATGGGCATAACATTCCCCCACTGAGGACGAGAGAAGTGGGGAAGGTGCCGTTAGACTCGTGTGTTCCTAGCATTTATTTTTTTATTTACCAGTTGTCGTCATGGAGCCTTGGACGGTGGAGCATCGTGTTTTCGCCTATGATAGTTTCGTCCGAAATAATGAGTCAGTCACGGTCGTGCAGCGTGAGTTTCGTCGCCATTTCCACATTCATCGGAATAGAGCTATTCCCTCTCGAAACACCATCCTTCGTTGGGTTGAATCACTTCGCAGACGTGGTGAACTGATCAACAGAAGACCAAGAGGACCTGTGCGAACAGTTCGAACGCCTGAAAATGTTGAACGCGTTCGACAAGCCATTGAGCGCCTCCAGCACTGCATCACCGATTTCGGCCACCACATGCCTGATGTGATTTTCCACACTTGACTGTCTCAAATGCTATTTCCTTGAGAATCTGATTCCGTCAATAAATGTGTTTTTGAGTAAAAACTAACGCTTTTATTATTTTTTTAAAACCATCCATCCTCCGTGCCGCACCCTGTACTTAGAGTCAAATTCATCGAATCTGAACATTCTTATGAAACCATAGTATCAACTAATATAAGACCTGTCACTTGTGAATTATTAATGGTATCATTTATTTTCTATTGTCACAGAATATTCTCATGCAACAGATTCGATGAATATTCTTATGAAACCATAGTGACCATTGAAGTAATATCGAGAACTGAACATAATCATAAAATAAGACCTGTCATTTGTGCATTATTAATGGGATAATTTATCTTCTATGGTCACAGAATTCTCATGCAACAAATTAGATGAATTTGACTCTACGTACAATATAAATCCAGGAAATCTCAAATAACTCAGAAACAACTGATTATAGGAGCAAGAGCTTTTCAGAATGCTATCATTATTTATCTTCGCAGAATCCAATGCAATCATAAAAATATATACGATCTCTTTTTGAAAAACAGTTGTTGTCAGTTTTCGATCACAGTTAACGACACAAAGTTTGGAACACTCTGTGATGATATTTGTGAAATTCAAAAGATGCATGACCTTTCCACATTCTTCTACTCTGACGTTTTGAGAACGGTTTACACTCGGCATCTTCATGTTCATAATGAGGATAATGAACATAACACTGACTACGAATATTTGACTTTTTTTCGATATTTCCAAAAATCTGAATGTTTTCAACTGAAATGTATTCAGCCTTGAAAACTCAATCATATCAGAAACGAAGAAATTGGAAAAAAATTTTTGAGCAAATTTAGTTTCACTTCTTGTATAACCGTGTTCAGTGTTCAGGCTCTACAAATAATTTAGGTCTGTAGATAACTTCGAACAATATCATATTCCCTATTTTCAGATTTCAAATATGTCCAGTTCTCCAGAAACGCCTAAAAGGCACTCGAACTTGGGACCCTTTATACATTTTACTGAATTTAAATTCGATCGTATTGTTGAGTTATTGAGTGAATGATATAAATGGGAGTTTGGAGTTATTTGGGTTGCAGTCAAAAATTACAAAAAGTGTACTCTTTTTTCTTCAACTCGAGCTTTCAGACCATTTTAATCCTTCATCAGGAGTACAATTTTTGTAATTCTTGACTGCAACCCAAATAACTCCTAAATCCGAATAAACCAGAACAGTCGACTACATACTTATATGATATATAAATTGGTGTAACTCCAAAACAGTCTAGCAGATTTTGTTCGAAAACGAATTTAACTTCTAACTCTACATCTGGACTCTACAGCCAGAAAATTTTTAGACTTTGGGTTCTTTCCCTCGAAAGTTGAAGCGCCTTCCAATGAGAGGCCCAAAAAATTTAAGATGAATTTTCTCATCAAGAGCTTTAACTTACTAAAAGTGTATGCACCCAAGCAGCTTAAACAAGTAAAGAAGCCTTAACATGTCAACAAGCATTCGACAACTGAATTCGAAATTTGAAATAAAACTGAGAAGGCACCTGGGGTATGTAGCTTTTGAGTGCTCTTCTATCCACCTAGTAGGTAGATTCGCATTTTCAGTTCGAGAAAGTAATTATGAAAACGGATTGCAGCTTTCGAATTGTCAGTGATCCCGTCTGTGATTTCGACTGAAATATTTTGAGATTCATTCGATCATTTCATTCACACATGGCTCCGCCAATGAAAAGTCACGACTTTAGTCACACGATATGCAATATTGTCGGCTATTCAGGTAAACAAAGAAATATCAGCGGCTATTTGAAGTGTCAAAATTTGACATAACTGTTGGGTAGAATTTCAGTTAACCAACTGAAGTGTGGTTCAATTATTCAAATTTAACTTTCGAAATATAATTTTCTGAGTGAGAAAAAGATAGAGCTAGTGGACTGTATGTATATATGAAATTAATTGAAATCCAACACAAATGAAAGGATAAATGCACTCAAAAATAACAGAATAGAAATATAGTTACCTATGTATCAGCAAACAGGATCCTGTCGATGACTCCTATTCCAATAAGATTGATCGAGCTCGACAAACGAATATGGAATGAAGCTGACGTGAAAATCCGTTGCTAAAAATGTCAAATTGTGCACACTTATCCTTGCGGTATTATAAAATAACCACGCCACTGGTAACAGTTCTTTTGTTCGAAATAATTCGCACAAGTGAAAGTTTTAAAGAATGTAATTCGATGGAATCAAAATCCCTGCAAACAGCGAATCACAGGAAAAAACTGAAGTTTTCCGGAATTCACGAAAAGAAGCAGAATTAACAATTATCGGAAGCAGAATTATTCACGATCAAGTCAATCAATGAACTCAATTAAATATGAAAATGAAACAAATATGCTGCGCTCCACAGCTGACAAGTTCTTCTTGTACACAAAGGGAATTCCTCAGATGGAGAAATTAATTTAATAATTCGAATTTTGAAAATTCAGAATGATTATTTGAAGCGTTCACTTTTGGCGTGAACAATAACATTCATTCAAAATTAAGAATATCCCGAGTTCAAAACTTGGTTGGGATAGCCATTTTTTTGCAAAATAATTATAAATAAGTCCGGCCGCTCGGTCTAAAATACAAAAGACCGCGGATCCGAGCGTTTGGAGCGTGTTCATGAAATAATCTTCCTGAATATCACTCGACTATGACAAAAAGCGACTATTATTTTCTTCAATTCATCTGGAGCAACTTGTATTTCAAGATAATTCAATTCGACTATATGAACATTAATAATCAGAGAATAACTCCCTCGTGCTAAAGCTCTCGGGAGATATTCAGATTATTTGTTCATATGGTCTTATTAAATTGTCGAAATACAAGACGCTCTCGATAGAATTAGGCCGGAAATAATAGTCGGCTATTTGTCATAGTCTCGGGATATTACCTACGATAATCGCTAGAAATTTCCATGGATTTGGATATGTGATCTGATTTCTAAGTTTATTTCGAACTATTATTTACAAAGCTGCTGTTTGAATTTCACTCAGCAACAAACATTATCGTGTTTTCGGCCGTCCGGCTAAACGGATGGACACAATGTAATTTGGCCACAAATTCGTCGTCAGTACGCCGAACCTTATCATTTGACACCATTATTGAATGCTCATGATTTCAATTATTCGTCTGAATCGCGTATAGTTTCTTTGATATGAAATATGTGGACTGAGCTTGCGAACAAAACGCGAAAATTAAATATGGTAAAAATTAATACAAAAAAATTGACTTTGTTATCAATATTTATATCTTCGAGGTCTACAATTGCAGATATTTCGACGAAATGATAAATATCGTTTTGAATCCACAACGACAAGAATACTCCCCGATCTCCGACTCCTTTATCGACGTGAATCAACCTTGAAAAAACAGACCACCTGCATCCAATATATGAATATAGAATTTTATATTCACTTTACCTACTCTCCTCCGAAATTTGGCAACCCCGCCGGAGGTCACAACGCTCACACTACAAGAAATATAAGCGGAGGCTACAACGTCTCGTTTGTTCAAACGAAAACTTTTTGGCGAAAATGTTTTCCCCTCTCTAGGAACTCTTGTTCTTTGGCTTCCTCTCTTTATATATCAACAAAAATTTTTTCATTAGGACCATCCCTTCACCCGGAGGTCACAACTTAACAGGAGTTCATATACACACAACCAAACTTATATGGAATCACCCTGTTATTTAGAAAAAACGAATTTTAATTAAAAAAAAGTCGCTGAAAAGTGAAGAGCAGTTTTCCCAAAACAAGTTTATTACAAAAATAATATAAATTATTAAAAGATTATTTTTATAATAAAACAGAAAATTAAAAGTGTAAATTTCTCTAAAAATAATTTTTATGTAACTGAGAATTGAACAACAAATAAAACGATTTCAACAAATCAATAATCAGTATTACCACCCCTGGCATTGATACAAGATACAACCTTGAATTCGACGAGGCATGCTTTCTATTAAGTTGTTAATTTCTTCTTCTGTAACATTTGCCCATTCCTCTAAAGCCGCTTGTATGGGTTGCTCTGCGTTACCAGGATTATTTTGACGAGCTCTAATTTTTCTTTTGATCCTATCCCACAAGTGCTCGATAGGATTAAGGTCCGGTGAACAAGAAGGCCACTCTAAAACAGTCACACCTTCTGTTTCGAAAAAATTTTTTGCAACTCTGCTGGTATGTGGAGGTGCATTATCTTGCATAAATAGGAAATAATCTCCAAAAGCACCTCGCCAGAGCCTCACTACAGGTTGTAGCACTAGATCAACATACCTAGGCCCTGTCAGAGATTGTCTAATGGGAATTAAAGGAGTTTTCTCACCAAACATAATTCCGCCCCAAAACATTACAGTACCTCCTTTCTATTTAGGGATCGGTCTTGTAGCTTGGAGCCTAGCTTGCCTCCCTCTACCTCTTAAAATGCGAACACGCCGGTCGTCTGATCGTAGGCCAATTCTGGTCTCATCCGAAAATAAGACATTTTTCCAATCTTCAATAGTCCAATTTTCATGCTCTAAACACCAATTAAAACGGTCAACTTTATTTTGCCTTGATAGTTCTGGAACTCTTAACGCTCTTCTCTTGAATAATTCCCGAGCGCGAAGTCTTTTTCTGATAGTTTCGACAGAAACACTAACACCTGTAGCTTGCAAAAATTGCCTTTGAAGCTCTGAATGAGATACTGCGGGATTTCTTCTTGCTGTTTGGGCTAAAAAGCGATCCTGCCTTTCTGTAGTTACTCTTCCACGACTTCTTCTCGGCAGTTAGTTCGAACGTCGCAGTGAATTTATATTTTGTTTTTTTGCGAAGTTTAAAAAAAATGCCTCATGTGGGGTTATCGGAAGTCCAGAGAGAGAAAGAATTATTGCTATGGCAGAACAAGGTATGTCACAAAGACAGGTTTCTAACTCCAGAAACCTTGCATAGGTTTTTGAAACAACCCCTTGTGTAACCCCCACCGTTCTTGCAATCTGTCTTTGTGACATACCTTGTTCTGCCATAGCAATAATTCTTTCTCTCTCTGGACTTCCGATAACCCCACATGAGGCATTTTTTTTAAACTTCGCAAAAAAACAAAATATAAATTCACTGCGACGTTCGAACTAAATGGTGAAATCGACACTGCAAAGCCAAATCTTATCAAGTGCTTATGAACCTAACTGTTTTTGTGAGTAAACACCTGCACTTTTTATTTGCTTCTAACGAAAAAGATATCAAAATACCTAATATTTCATTTTAATACTGGGTGATTCCATATAAGTTTGGCTGTTTTCGAGGAAGAAATTGCGATACAAATTCAAAATTTTGTATTTTTGTTTAAGAGTACATGAACTCAGTTTGTAAAATATTTTCAAGTCGAATCTCCTTCCGGTTTTCCGGTTCTACCGGAAACGGATGTGAACTTCGTTATTTTAAATGTAACACCCTGTATATTGGGTTCAGAACAAATAACCCTGTATATTTATACATATTTGAATTCTCCTTTTAATTATGCAATGATTTGATGTATTATATGCGCAACCACATCAAGCGATTGTTGAATTATTGCCTGATTCTCAAATTCTTTGACAGAAAGATTGTCACAAATAAGTGTTCATATCTTCAAAATACATCATTGTAAGAAATTTTTTTTGCAACAGTGAAACAGAGGGAAGTACTGCTTCTTGTATAAATTATGGGGAAATATTATACAGGGTGTCTGAAACAGGGCTTCAAAGTGAGCCTCATTAAAATTACGAAATCTCATTTTTTTCAAATGGGAACCATATAATTTTATAATTCCGATCGATTGCTCGTCAAAAACTAGTTAGAGTGTGCTAAACATTTCATGTCTTTCAAATGAGTAGTTTTGCCGTTATCGAATAAAATTCGAATTTCACGACTAAAGCCAGGTTTCTTCGTCTAAACATCAGGTTTATCAACATAATTTTCAAGTAGGCTATGTCAATAGTCAGAATATGACAGTTTAAATTTTCTGTATTTAGTCATCATCAATTATTTGCTCTGTTTATTTGTCACATTCGCCGCAAATAAAGAACAGACTTTTGATACCTATATCATTCTAGTGTACCTTATTATTATTATTGCTTGTTTTGCACAGTGCTTGATCAATGAAAATAAGTAAGAATGACAATCCCTAACATTGCCTACTTTGAAATAGACGAGCATGCCACTGCATTCGACAGAATGCATAAAGCCAGGTTTATCCCATCAGTCAAATTCAATGGTATGCTCGTCTATTTCAAAGTAGGCTATGTAAGGAATTGTCATTCTTACGTATTTTCATTGATCAAGCACTATGCAAAACAAGCAATAATAATAATAAGGTACACTAGATAATAGTCTGTTCTTTATTTGCGGCGAATGTAACTAATAAACAGAGCAGATAATGAATGATGACCAAATGTAGAATTTCCGTTTAAAACTGACATACCTATTCTTACAATTGACATAGCCTACCTGAAAATTATCTTGATAAACCTGATGTTTAGACAAAGAAACCTGGCATTAGTCGTGAAATTCGAATTTTATTCGATAACGGCGAAACTACTCATTTCAAAGACATGAAATGTTTGGCACACTCTAACAGGTTTTTGCCGAGCAATCAATCGGAATTATGAAATTATATGTTTCCCATTTGAAAAAAATGAGATTTCATAGTTTTATTGAGGCTCACTTTGAAGCCCTGATTCAGACACCCTGTATAATAATTCCCCATACAAGAAACAGTATCACCGTACTTCCCTTTGTTTCACTGTTGCAAAAAAAATTTCTTACAATGAGGTATTTTGAAGATATAGTGTTATATATAACACTAATTTGTGACAATCTTTCTGTCAACACATTTGAGAATAAGGCTATAACTCAACAATCGCTTGATGTGTTTGCACATATCATTCATCAAATCATTGAGAATTAAACGAAGAATTCAAATATGTATAAATATACAGGGTGTTACATTTGAAATAACGAAATTCACATCCGTTTCCGGTAGAACCGGAAGTAGATTCGGCTCGAAAATATTTTACAAATTGAGTTCATGTATTCTTAAACAAAAATACAAAATTTTGAATTTGTATCGCAATTCCTCCCTCGAAAACTTCTAATGAAACACTTAAAAAAATGACCCTGTATATACGTATATACATAGGACCCCTTCATCTATGGCTGCCCCAGGCCCCTCAACTATGTCAGTACGCCACTGGTCGTACTCCTTCATGGGCGCCCGCAGGGGGAGGCCAGGGGGGGCCATGGCCCCCCTGAGATTTTGATGACCTCATTGTTTTTCAGCACAACACCCTCAATATTACTTACTAAACTTCATTTGGCCCCCCTGAGAAAAATTACTGCTGGTTTCTGCGGGCGCCCATGTACTCCTTTATATTCATCCTGGTTCCGAGGCTTCATATTGGGCTTTTCAGCAAGTTTTTTTTTTATGTATGGTAGGGAGCTGGCCTACCGCTACAACCCTCCTCCTTCACCCGGGCTTGGGACCGGCAACAGTGATGACAAGCACAAGCTACTCAATCCACCCATCACCACTGCAGGCGGAGTATACCTAACTATTATGACCTGCCTAAATTAGATCCCTCTTTCGCAGACCACCTTTCAGATTGTCTTAGACTCCTTGGGGTCTTTGAAAATGATTTTGTGGTATCAATAAGAAAGATTATATCGTATTCCATTTGATGAAAAGGTTATCCTAACGATATCTCAATGTCTGGAGAATTGTTTATTCGCCAAAGAAAGATTGAGTATGCAAACATTTGATGGCAACCAAGTTGATAGTTGATGTGTTACTTAATGAATTGAAGAGGCGTACAGCTCACCCATGTTTCGATGGTATTCGAATCGATATTCTGTTCTAAGCAACTCCCCGTAACCGTCATGGTATTTCATAATCAACTTTCAAGAATTATCAATTTATTATCTAGAACAGTCGAAAATTTGTTTCTACCCAATAATTGTTTTCTAGGTGATTTATTGCATCTGGCTCTTGTTCATATGAATATAATTATAAGGAGTGAAAACCAACACACCTTTTCGTTTATGGCAAGCCTTCAGCACGACACGTAGAGGTGCAATCGCAAGATGTTTTGTAATACCTATCGTCTCCATTTCTATTAATTATCGCAGTTCACTGAGAAATCCTCCCAAGTAAATTAAATTATTTTTTTAGTAATACATTAGACTCGAAATAGTCATGGCCAGTATATTTCTACACTTGAAGTTGAATAAGTGGAAACCTCTGCTGCAGGTAGTGATGTTACTACGTGCAAGCCAAAGAATCTAGCATGAAATGTCCATAAATAATTTATAATTTCGATCACTTGTTTCCATAATTGCTAGTTGTTTTGTGGAGGTTTAATTGCTCATTGTTATCTGTGATATTGAAGAAGAACTTGTGAAATTGAAAATGTATCTGGTAAGTTTGTTTTTTTATCTTCGAGATGAGAAATCACGGTATTCAAAACTATCCCGATCAGTAACAAAAATTTTTGTGAACAATTCTTTGGCTTTATTATGATTATACGGGAAAATTCTTTTGCTTGGTTATGAAAGAATGAAATCTCCCGTGAGATAACTAATTTGCTAGTAGTTTCTAAGTTGATTTCACCAAAGGCAAGGAAACGTAATTGTTGATTTAAATGCGATGAAAACAGGTTCAGTTTAATTCGGTACGGCAATGCATATTTAATTTTTATGTTAGGTCTACTCAACGCAATTGAAATTGTTCGAGAAATTTCCATTTCAGATTTCTTGAATTGGATGTCGCTGAAAAACTCGAAAAATTTTCGAATCATTATATCTTCACTCTCTTCGTTATGATAAGCATTATTTTCCTTCCTTCTACCCAGTCACATTGAATGATACCAGTTGTATGTTGCAGTTAACAGGATTTCAAAAAGCTGGGAGATTCAGAACAAATTTCACAACTTTTATCAATACTCTATTCGCAAACTTTTCAGATTGCCATAGTAATTTTCGTCTGGAATCTCCAGTTTCTTCAATTTTCATAATTTTCCATTTTTGTTCAAATTTTTCTTTTTGTTATTTTGATTGATATAATCGATGACAGACAATTTATTGTCAGAAAATTGAATTCGAAAAATTGAGTCAAAATTAGGTACAGTGCACGAGAAGGTCTAGTTTTTAACGATATGATGAAAGGAAGTTTCAAAATTACCGTAAAATAAAAAACAAATTTGTTTAAGTTTTCAATTTTGAAGTTCAGATATCTACTTGATATCTTATTCATCGGCATTGTATTATAATAATTAGTTATTCAGTCAGTAGATTGCATCATCAAATTTCTTATTGATTAAGGATTGGCGTGAGTGGATTTCTTCTGATAAACTTTCAATTTTTGAGAGATTCTTCACTTTGTTTTCGTCGAAAGTTCTGAACTGCATCTTTCCTTGAAACACCGAAATACGATCGAAATAGTATGACAAGGCGAATAAGTCTTCCTATATTGTATTACTGTCGATTGCGCTAGACTTAGAGTCGATTTGGCAGCTATGCATTCGATGTTCTATTACTTCAGGTACTGAAAATAAGTATCAGGATCTTATTTACATCCAAAAATAACGCAAGATGATTTTATAAGAATGAAAGTTCTTATTTCTAACTTCAAGAAATGGCCGATTTGTTGTCTTCAATCTGAAAGATTTATTACATTTAGTTCGAAATATATCCAAAAAACTCTGATAACTGAACAGAATAACTCATTCTCCATTCACTTTCATAAAGTATCGCGGTCTGCCATGAAATTTTGACACATTTCACCGCGTATATTTCGAAAATGTTAGGTTATGGTGATTGCACTGTCAGATACGCCCACAAAGTTGTCGTTTCTGCTAAAAAAATCGTAGTAATTACGTATTTATCAAAAAGTTCATTTACTTTGGGTAATTAAAGAATTTGAGAAAATATTATGTTAATTCAGAATATATTAAAATACATTTTTCCACAACCTAAAATACTCCAGCTTGAAAATGTAGTAGTTCTACGAAACCTGCGTCACAGTTAAATCTTCGAAGAACTAACTAATAGAAAGTAGACTTGGCAATGTCGCTTGATTTTCACGAGTGCCAACCTGCTTCTGTTTCAAGTAAAAAAACTTGATAAACCTAAATCATGGCCAACCGCGATACTTTATAAAAGTGAATGGAGTATACGAACCTGAAAGAAATCAAAAACAATGCTTTTTCTTCGAGTTCTCAATTCACAATATTTGAAATATGACATTAATTAATAATTGACAAATCAAGGCATTCCCTAAGTTGAAATATAGATGCATAGAAACCCTGGTGTAACGATTCCTAACTTAAAATCGTGACCAAAAATTGAAGATCAAAAACGGCACTCTAGAATGTAGTACGGTCCCTACTTCGGGAATAATCCGCAATATTTCGCGGTCGTGGCGCTACTGAGGCAATGGAAAATAACGCGACCCCTTTCGGGAGAAATGAAAAGAAGGATCCCAATTCAGATTTTCGATCGACAAGAAAGTCTTAGTCAAAATCTAATCAGTGCCAACATCAGGTATTCGATGTATCTATGTTAAAATCAAATAAAACATAGAAGAAACAATAGAATGTCGTTCAAAAAAAAATTATACTGTCCATTTCAACATCCCCTCACACAAGGTATGCAACAACCACTTTATGTTGGCGTTGTCATATGGGAGCAACTTTGTTACATGGAAATAATTATTGTCCTTTTTTCTATTGCCAATGTCTATCTTATAGATAGTGTCTGATATTTTTTTCACCATTGGAAAAGGTCCTATTCTTATTCACTTAAGTTTTTTCTATTCAATTAAGATTCATTTTCAACATAAACATAATCTCCAGTATAATTGTAGACTAGTTTCCTATTGTTTTCTTGATAACGTAAAGAATTTTTGTATGCTATTTTCTATCTCTTGATGAATTAATCTTTTCAATAAGTTCGTCTGGAGCAATGCCATCATTTTTTCCATGAAGTAAATATTCTGGGCTATAATCAGTTACAGAATGGTCTGTTCCATAGACTTAGGATAATATGTCTATGGTCTGTCCTATTGGCTCGGTAGTAAGAGCTTTGGATTAGAACCCGGCCAGTCCGAAGTTCAATCCCGAGCTAGGAAAGAAATTTTCTAGTCTCGGTAGGGGCCACCATTTCAATGTTGGGTCAAAAATTAATAGTGCTGTGCCTAAGGTAGCATAAGGACACATTAACAAAGCCCACACATCAGAACACAACTGCTTCTCCGAACTCGTACAGTACAAGTTACAAGCTTCGATGCTTGTAGTTTCAGAGGGGTCTCCCCAGGAGACCTAGGAGTATTCAGGATAAACAATATATCATTCATTGTATTCTTCAATAAATTCATTGGCTTCTTTCATCCGAGCTCTATTCTTCTTCTCATTTTGTTTGCATCTCATTCTGTTCACTAATAACTGATTAAATCGTTCATATTAAGGAAAGGACAATCTTCTGCTGTGAATATTGATCGTATAATCAAGTTTTGCATGTGCTCTCTGAATTTTTCCGAATTAATTTCTGTATATTGATCTGTTGAAACTGTTTTAATTGGTCGTTTATCTTGAAATTTATCAGTTAGTTTGATGAAGTCTTCGGTTGTTTGGAGTTCCAAAGTACTCGCAAATGCATATAGGGTAAAATGGTCAACTAGGAGATGAAGGAATTTTTCTGAAAAGTGATTTCCGGCAATGCCTCCAATTGGTCTAATGCCATTCTCTCGTCCTGAATAGCACTGAAAAACTATACCGATAATTATATATTTTTAGGTTACGAGGTTATTCCCTTTCATATGCCTCCTATGGGTATTAGTGGATTGTACCAATATTCCAGACTATGAAGAATTCGAACCTATCGTCGTACCAAGTAACAAGAAAGAAGCTCGTCTGGAACTGGGATACGACAATTTCAAAACAGTTAAATCTTCAAACCCAGCGGATATCCGAGGAAACAACTGGGAATACTACTAATAGGGAAACTATTGTCACCTTCAAAGTGTTCAAATTCTGTTACCTGTACCCACATACCTATATTTGGACATGAATACTATACATTTCAATCTACATAAATATCATAAAAAATAAAACAGAAGTTATGTGATTTCGAATTATTTGCACGTTTTTCCTTCTTTTGAATATCTGGTTCCATTGTCGGACCTGAAACTGGGTTAGTCTCCTCAAAATCGAATATGAAAGAACCCGCCTTTCGGAAGAATTTCTCGGAACATGTCGAATGATTTTGTTCGGGCGACATCTCTTGACGTACATTTGAAGCTCGAACTAGCAAACGCCTGAGAGGGGCGCTTCAAGCCCTCAAATTTGTTTGAAAAGCACGCACTTTGAGATGCAATGAAAGAGCGGCTTTCCACCAATCAAGGGGTGTCCATTTAGGGAGAAAGTGTGGGAACGGCCCGTCGCACTAGGGACAGGACTTAGTGTTTAATAATTTTCCTGGGACAGGGATGGGTAAATGAAACATTCGAAATCGAATTCCAGACGTAGGTATATTAAGACTTAAATAAAATAAACGGTTTTACACACACTATCTATAACTCAATCACGTCAAAAGAATAAAATATCAGAACAATTGGTCCTTTTCTCGAAACCAAATCAAATTATCAAAATTCATCAAATAAACATGACACCGAAAACTTAGGGAGATTTCAGGACACTGGATTCTGAAAGTTTTTGGCGTAACATGCAGCTTTCTAACAATACTCAAATAAGCAACGCATACGAAAAATTACCTGACCTTTCTCCTCCTGGCAGGTAATCCAAAGGACGATGAGAATGTCATAAAAAAACAACAAAAATACGTTGTTCGCAGATCAATTTCACTCCCAGTTTTATCGACGAAAAGTGATCTAATAATGATTTCTGTGAACCTTCAACTTCCGACTTAACACTTTACACCGCTATTCTCCGAATAGCACTTTTCCATTTCCGCTTGAGACCGTACTTCTGAGAAGTACCCTAAAATCGATCCCGAGTCAATTTAGAACCTTTCCGTTTAAGGCTTCTCCAGCTACTCTCAACTTCCGATTTCAAACTCAAGTCCGGTATTTTCCGAATAGCATTTTTATTGTCTCCGCTTTGAGAACGTACTTCCAAGCACTGAAGTACCGTTAAACCGATCCCGAGTCACCTGAGAACATTCCCGTGTAAGACGGTGTAAGGCTTATCCAGCTACTCCCACTTCTTCGTTTTCCAAAGCAAATTGAAGAATTCCTTTTCCTCACCTTCCGTGGGTGAATTCCGAAAGGATGATGTCATTCATAAAAAAATTTGAGTAGTTGCAAAGTTGCAGGTCCCACGATCTTAGCCTCGAAATTTCTGCTGTCGTCTGCACTTAGGCACCACATAGTTCGTGGAACGATTTTCTGATACCGTCTAAGTTTTATGACGAAACTTGTTCTGTTCTCATGTTGTATATATGTATATATCATTATTTTCTTTCATTACTTTAAATTGATGCGATGCAATTGTAACGCCCTGTATATGGATCCCCGATATTGCCTTTATTTTAACTCGTATTGCTGACAGACGTAACGACTGATATAGCTTAAGCCAGCAAGCGAGGAGGAAAGTGAGGGCCGAGGGGATATAAGTTATGGCCCAGACGGTGCCAGCCCTTAAAACCGAACCCACACTCGGTACTTCTGATAAGGTCACACAGAAGATATACATTCAAAACGTTACGAAACACACAAGTCATTTTTCCTCACAAATAGTGAAAAGTGCCCTTTTCTCGCTGCTCTACTGGTTATGGTAAGTCTATATCATTCATGTAGTCTTGTTAGCGTATACTAAGTCTTGTGATTCCTTGTTCGAACTATCTCAATGGTAACATTAAAAATATCACTATTACGAATTAGCGAATCCGATGAATATACAATTCTCACTTAATTGAAATTAATACATGGTCCTTCGAGCCGGATTCTGCTAAGAAGTTTCCTTTTTTTTCATTGAGATATTTGTCTGGGAGTTTCAATTCTGAAGTAACGGTGTTGAAATAACTGCTTTATGTCGAGTGTCTATTCGAGTGTTACGATTGCATCTTGGTATATATTTTAGCCTTATATTTCGTACGTCTGACTATATATACGTATACATATCAGAACTACTCAATTCTCTAGAAGGAAATTACACCAATCAAGTACCCTCTCATTCGGTCTGTTCCATTTTGCTCGTGCCTATCACTTCATTGGAACAACTTCACGCGCTCAGGTATTTTCAGTATCTCTCTTCTTCTGAAATTCCATCTATTGGGCCAAAATAAGTTTATGATCGTATAGTGGAGTTTACTGCTTGAAAGACTTCCTTTCATATTATTGTTCTTATCTTTTTTCTTTCCATTACTTCCTTAAATTCATCTAAATAAGCATCTTCAATATGCCTCTCACAATGGAAGAAAAAATCGCTCGCGCAGATGCCCTTAGAGAAATAGCTATTAACCAATTAGTGTTGATTGAAACTTGTGCGATAAATGCCCAACGGGACGAAACCAACATCACCAAATTTGCGATGGCGTTCAGAGGACTTAAGAAAATACAAAAGGATTTTGAAAAACATCACTTGGCAATCGCGGTCGCTTTAGCCGGGGATTCCGAGAAATTAAATGCTCAGTCCGAAATTCTGAACGATTTCTGCTCGCGGTTTTTGGAACTAGAAACTGTTCATCACCAGCTCATAACGGAAAAACAGATACAACAAAGTTCCAAAATTAACACAACCGCATTTCAAAATACCACATTCGGTAACACGAACGATTACCCCCGCTTACCGCGAATTGAACTGCAAGAATTTTCGGGTAACATCCAGGAGTTTCCATCTTTTATTGAACTCTTCGACACCTTGGTACATAACAACACAAGGCTGTCAGACATCGAAAAGTTTACTTACCTGATTTCGAAAGTACGTGGCCCTCCGCATGCTTTAATTAGAAATTTGCCTATCGTGTCGTCCAACTATCTCATTGCGTACAATTCTTTAAAGGACAGATACGACAATAAAAGACTTAGAGCGGTAAATTGCTGGAAGGAACTAGAAGGCTGCCCCAAACTGCAAAAGGGTGATTGCAAATCTTTGCGCCATTTATTGGATACCTTCTCCGAAAATTTAGAAATTCTAAAAACTATGCGGTACGATGTTGATGGTTGGTGTTTCATTTTGTCGAATATGCTGCTAGATCGTTTGGATTCGAATACTCGGCGAGAGTTTGAAAAAGATCACGCGTCAAACGAAATGCCGAAATACACAGAAGTGAGAGATTTTATTTCTACCCAATGCAAAGCATTAGAAACATTTTCATTGTGCTCAAAGGCTTCTAACGAATCAAATAAAAGCCAAAGGGATGCTTCTAGAACTCCCCAACGCAACACTTTGCTCGCGAATACAAAAGGAGCAGTCGGAAAATCTGCGAAAGTCACTCGTTGTATTGTTTGCAAAGGTGATCACCCAATACATAATTGTTCGGATTTTTTGGATAAGAATGCATCAGAGCGTTTCCAAGTTGCAAAACAAAAAAATTTATGCGTGAATTGTTTGTCCGACAAACATACTACTTCAAAATGCGCTTCTAAATACCGCTGCAGACAATGCCAAAAGACGCATCACACGTTATTGCATTTCACAGAGAATTCAGAACCGTCGGAAAATGATACACCACAACAAGAACATATAAATCGAACAGTTGCTATGTTCACGAAGGGTGAGCACGAAGTTTTGTTGTCCACAGCTCTAGTTAGCGTTCGCGATGCTTTCGGTAATATTCAAACCGCGAGAGCTGTCTTGGACTCAGGTTCGCAATCATGTTTCGTGACAAAAGGGTTTGCTAATAAATTGGGCCTCAAGAAAATAAATATAGCTGCTACTCTTCACGGTCTTGACAGAATGCATATGCCAGCAAAATCGGGTATCCATTGCGTGATCTCCGGCGAAGATTCCGAAGAATTTCAAGCCGATTTCATAATTCTAGAACAGATTTGTGATCCATTGCCTATCACCGGGTTCGATATCAATAAAATTCCGTCTGTCCGTGGCTTAAAATTAGCAGATCCGAACTTTAACAAGAGCGACAAGGTGGACATGCTTTTAGGCGCCGAAATATACCCTTTCATTCTTAGGGAGGGGAAAATTGTATTCAATGAAGATTCACCAGTTTGTTTACATACTGCATTCGGTTGGGTTGTAATGGGGAAACTCGCATCTCTTCAAAAGGCTCAACATAACGCGTCACGTCCGATTAGAACTTTTTTCGCGAAATATACGACGAATGATCAACTGAATGATACACTGCGACTCTTTTGGAAAACCGAAGAAGTACCAGATGTGCGCGTAGAGAATCCTGAGGACGAATTTTGTGAGAGTCATTTTATTCAAAATGTGAAATACGACGAACGCATCGGGTTCACAGTCTCGTTACCATTTAAAATAAACGCACCCGATTTCGGAGACACACGTTCTCTTGCAATGCGACGATATTTGTCATTAGAAAGACGATTGATGCAAAATTCGCAGAGTCGTATTGCTTATACAGATGTCATCAATGAATATCTGAGTAAGGGTCACATGACGAGGGTGAAACCACCCTCACAAGCGGAACAGAATGGGTTTTTCTATATACCGCATCATGCTGTTCTGAAGACCGATTCCACATCTACACCTCTTAGAGTAGTCTTGGATGCGAGCAGTCACGCTCCTGACAAGGTTTCGTTAAATCAGGCTCTGTATTGCGGTCCTAAATTACAACGCGATCTAATTGAAATTTTAATAAACTTCAGACTCCACAAACATGTTATGCTCACGGATATTAGACAAATGTTCAGAATGATACAAGTAGATACCAACCAAAGACAATATCAACGTATTCTGTGGCGCCCCAATCCAGATGGTCCGATCATGGATTACCAATTGAACGTCCTCGTCTTTGGCATTACTTCATCCCCTTTTCTAGCCATCCGAACGCTTCTGTATCTTGCCGATAAATACCATAATTTCCCATTAGCTTCTCAAATTTTACGAACACAAACCTTTGTTGATGATATCACTTTCGGTAGCGATGATCTAGATTTGATTAAAAACATGCGCGATCAACTTGTAGAATTACTAAGTAGAGGTAAATTCGAACTCAGGAAGTGGGCATCCAATACAAAATCACTTTTGGACGGATTGCCCGAAGAAAATATACAAAATATTGATTTTTCTTTCGATTCCGAAAATAATGATTCCCTGAAAATTCTAGGTTTGAAGTGGTCACCAGTTAAAGATAATTTTTTCTTCACATTTAAATACGTCGAATCCAATTGTACTAAAAGAACAATGCTCTCGGAATTGGCGCGCACTTTTGATCCGTTGGGGATTTTGACGCCCATAACTTTCTTCACTAAGGTACTGATTCAACGGTTGTGGACCCTAGGTTTGGGCTGGGATGAAATACCAACAAAGGATATTGTTGATAAGTGGTTACATTTCAAGAAAGACCTTACGGTACTATCTTCTTTCGCGCTGCCACGGCATATCGATCTTCGCAATATGGATTCATGTTATCTCATTGGGTTCTGTGACGCTTCAATCGAGGGAACATGTGCGGTCACGTATTTGAGAATCAAATATAAAAATTCGGAAGTAAAATGTAATTTCGTGTTCGCGAAATCGAAAGTCGCCCCATTACAATCGGTTTCTTTGCCTAGACTGGAACTGGAGGCTGCAGTTCTTTTATCGAAATTGATTACATATGTGGAAAAGGTTCTCGCGGACAAGATACGTTTGACGGACGTCTACGCCTTCAGTGACAGTTCCGTGGCTCTTTCGTGGATTAAGAATTCCCCACATTTATGGAAAACATATGTCGCGAATAGAGTGGCTTTTATTCAGGAAAGAGTACCGCCTAACAAATGGCATCATGTATCCTCTAAAGATAACGCGGCAGATTGTGGTTCAAGAGGCCTTTTTCCATCAGAATTGTTGTCACACTCGTTGTGGTGGACCGGGCCTCGCTTCCTTCTAGACGAACCAAACACCTGGATCAAAAAAGTCCCTGAGCATGATCCAGCAACGGCTGAAACTGAACGGCGAAAAATAACATTGAACGTGCAAATGTCGCAATTGCATTTCTTAGACTCGTTAATCGATAAATACTCTACTCTCAATAAATTAAAGCGTGTTCTAGCCTATATCATCCGTTTCAAGAATAAATGCATGAATCGCCAACGTGTCATCGATGAAGCGTTCGGCTGCCTCAAAGAGGATGAGTTGCAGTCCGCCCTTCTTTTAATCATAAAACACGAACAAAAGAAGTATTTCGGTGATGACATATTATGTTTGAAAAATGGCGAAAGACTATCAAAAGCGTTGAGAATTTTGAATCCCTTTATGGATGACGACGTGTTGAGGGTAGGTGGTAGGTTGCGTAACTCAGACATGATATATAATCAAAAGTACCCGATACTTATACCAAGAAAATCAGTCTTGGCCACATTACTCATTACCGAAATACATGTTAAGAATATGCATGCGGGAATTGAAACGACCTTATCCATATTAAAGAGGAATTATTGGATACTCGGTGCCAAAGGATTAACTCGGTGTATCGTCAATAAGTGCATAGCCTGTTGGAAGGTTCATCCCACTAGTTTTCTTCCGCCAATGGGTAACCTGCCAGATTTTCGGGTTAACCAAGCACGACCTTTCATAAACTCTGGTGTTGATTTAGCCGGTCCTTTTACAATGAAAATGGGTAGAATCCGGACCAACAAGACATTTAAAGCGTGGATATGTTTATTTGTATGCTGCGCAACAAAGGCGATTCATATTGAATTAATATCCGAACTGTCTTCAGATGCCTTTTTAGCGGGTTTTAGACGGTTCATTAGTAGACGCGGAATATGCAAAAATGTCTATTCGGATTGCGGAACAAATTTCACAGGTTCCGATAAATATCTTAAAAGTATCTATGCCAATGTGGCAGAAACGGAAGCCATCCGTTGGCATTTCAACCCACCTGCAGCACCACACATGGGGGGCCTCTGGGAGGCTAATATCAAGGTAGTGAAAACACACCTCAAAAGAGTTACGGGATCACAAATATTAACATATGAAGAAATGAATACAGTGCTCGTGCAGATAGAAGCCGTTCTTAATTCTAGACCGTTAACTCCCATGAGCTCCGATCCAAACGATTTGTCGGCATTGACACCCGCGCATTTTTTAGTGTCAGAACCACTGACAACCATCCCGGATCCAGATACGTCTGACGTACCCATGAACCGCTTAACCCGTTGGCAGCTATTAGTACGTATGCGCACTGATTTTTGGAAGCGATGGAAAACAGAATATTTGCATACTCTCACTCAGAGAGCAAAATGGCATCTTCCGAATAAAACGGCTCCTGAAATAGGTGATATGGTTTTGATCAAATCAGATAATGAGCCTCCCCTAGAATGGACCTTGGGAAGAATCAGCCAATTGAATTACGGTACAGATGGGGTCGCACGGGTCGCTTCAGTTACCACTGTAAAGGGAGTACTACGTAGACCATTGGTCAAACTTTGTCCCTTGCCCACGAATTGAGCAATTGAAGAATATCTTCCTTTCTTCAAGGGGGGGAGGATGTTCTGTTCTCATGTTGTATATATGTATATATCATTATTTTCTTTCATTACTTTAAATTGATGCGATGCAATTGTAACGCCCTGTATATGGATCCCCGATATTGCCTTTATTTTAACTCGTATTGCTGACAGACGTAACGACTGATATAGCTTAAGCCAGCAAGCGAGGAGGAAAGTGAGGGCCGAGGGGATATAAGTTATGGCCCAGACGGTGCCAGCCCTTAAAACCGAACCCACACTCGGTACTTCTGATAAGGTCACACAGAAGATATACATTCAAAACGTTACGAAACACACAAGTCATTTTTCCTCACAAATAGTGAAAAGTGCCCTTTTCTCGCTGCTCTACTGGTTATGGTAAGTCTATATCATTCATGTAGTCTTGTTAGCGTATACTAAGTCTTGTGATTCCTTGTTCGAACTATCTCAATGGTAACATTAAAAATATCACTATTACGAATTAGCGAATCCGATGAATATACAATTCTCACTTAATTGAAATTAATACAAAACTTGACCCGAAAATCAATAATTTCAATCGTTATCGTCTAGCCTACATCCTGTGCAATACCGATAAGCAAGTGAGTAATTTTCGGAGCCATGAATATAAACTTCAGAAGTCTATATTGGTTAACCGAAATATTTCGATTTATTACAATTGAATTGAGAAGAGGGTTTGAGTTTCAGCCAAAAAACAAAAATTAGGCTCAAAAGAGCCACCTTGAATATTTTTGTTGTTCTCACAATGCACAAGCTCATTTTCATTAAGCCCTTTTGACAAACTTTCCTCTAGTAATAAGAACAATTCTCTCAAACTATGAATAAAAAAATCAGAACATTTTCAAGTGTTTCTTTCAATTTTTGTGCTCAGAAGGTGTTTATCTGGGTATAAAACATTTTTTCGATCATTTGATGTATCTATCTGATGAGGTACCTAATACTTAGTTTGAAATAACTGTGGTGAACATATTGCAAGAACTTGTTGACCTGGATCGCCTATATTACCAAAATCAAAATTGTGCCCGAGCGGCTTCAAGGATATTTAACCAAAACCATTTTGACCTTAGCGTTCGCCATAAGTCATAAGTACGTAATGGAATTGAATTCAACATTTTTTGTAATGGGTTCAGTAATGAATAAAAAAGGGCACCCATTGGAATTGTGAATGATGAAGACGAAGATGTGAAGGTATTGCGACATGTCCAACTTTTGCCAAACACGCAATCTGTACGACAACTTTCTGCAGCTTCCGGTATAAGCCAATCGTTTTCAGAATTTTACATGAACACAACTTCCATCCGTACAAAATTGAATCATTCCACGAATGATGATGATTTTGGATCGAAGGCAAAAGTTTTGCGAAATCATGGCCGAACGTATCAGCAATCACACAAAATTCTTGTACAACGTTTGCTCTTCTGGTAAATGCAGTTTTTCACTTAATGGATAGGTAAACTGGCATAACTGTAGATTTTGGAGCATTACAAATCCTCATGTAGTTCGAGAAGCTAACAATCAACGTCCGGAAATGCTAAACGTTTGAATAGGAATTTTGGGAGACCATCTAATTGGACCTCTGTTTATAACTGGTGATTCAAATGGCAAAATTCATCTTGAAATCCTGAAAAAAGCAATTGATCCGTTAATTACAGAAAATTCGGTAACCAACCTCCACTACTTGAACAACAATTGCATTTTCAACAAGACGGTGCTCCTCCTCACTTCGCCGCTCCTTATCTGAACTCTCTCAACTTCTTCTTGTGGAGACATCTTATGTCCAAGATTTTTTGCCTGAGAATTTGGACGAAATACGCCAAAGAAATGTAAATGAGTGTCGTCAAATAACTCCAATTATGCTGAACCATGTTAGATACGGTTTTCAGTCAGGATTGTATGAGAGTTAATGGAGGACAATTTGAACATTTAATTTAAAAACGCAGATTCAATTCTATTGATTGTAAGGATGCTAAAACAATTCAATTTCTTTAGTAATGTGTTTTTTTTTCGAAATTTTTTAAGTTTTTGAGTAGGGCTTAGTCAAAATGGAATTGTGAAAATAACCAAAATATTCAAGGTGGCTCATTTGAGCCTAAAAATTGATTTTTGGTTAATCAAAATTACGTTTTCCATACACCTTTGAAAAGGGGCTTCCAAGACCTTTCAAATGAAGTATTACTCAACCCCTCTTCCCAATTCAATTTTGAGGCTTGAAGCGCGCCCTCTTAGGCGTTTGCTCGTTCAAGCCTCAAATGTACCTACGTCAAAAGATGTCCGCCAAACAAAACATTCGACGTGTTGCGAGAAATTTTTCCAATCACAATGGGATGAGAAGTATACAGGGTGGCTTGTCTGAGATGGAACACCCTTTATTCTATATACTAAACGTATTTTACACTTTTCGGTCCGGGGGCGTGGCCTAAATTGTCAAAAAGTAGGTCCGAAGAAAGGGCCCTAGCTCGGAAAGGGGGCCACGGAAGAGAAAAAACGATATAGAAAAAGAAAGTAGAAGGACAGGTGCTTCTTTTGAGGTATGTTTCGTCTCTTCACGTGGTCGGGAAGTACGTTAATTTTCAGATCGAATATCGCGAATTCGGCAAAGATCGCGAAAAGGTACCACATATTTTCAGCTAAAGGCTTTTGTTCCAGACATCCTAGACGGGAGTTTTAGATACGAATCGAAAGAGGAAGAATCGGTCTGCCCCCCATTGGCTTTTCGATTTCTGACGTTGGGCTGTTTCCTTGGAAAATCAGATAGAAAATTCGACATTTTGTAAACAATCCTTCGAACGCCGAATATTTTGACATGAACGATCAGCTGTTCGGTTGCCGCCATGTTTCGGCCATGTTCCATACTTGCATTCGGGTTTAATGTTATTTCGAAGCCAAGCCAAGTTTTTATGCATAATTATAATTCATATAAAAATAATGGTTTCAATCTAGGCTTGAATACTAAGCTTGACTTTGTATTATTCGGTGAATATTCATGAGTCTTTTCGGAACATGCCCAAACTTCAGATGATAGACTGATTGACATTTCCAATTGACATTTCTAACATCTATCTGACATTTGGAGAAATTTCTCGGAAAATTTTAATTATTTCAAATTATTTCACGTTCCTATGAGAAAATTGACTACATTGAGTTGTAACACATAAGTGCCTTTATAACCGACGTTTTAGTAGTGTCAATTGTTTGGAAAAATATTATGTTTATATTCAATGGAAGTGAGGTTATAGAAGTCAAGGACGGCTACACAAATTGATCTGATGCATCTGCATCTACTCATTTTATGCATATGATATGATGTTATGAAATCTAGAAATAATAATCAGATGTATTTTATGGACACTTCAGTGACATCTGAATAGCATATAGATATATTATGTTATTTGCTTGCTTATGCACATGTTTCCAGATGAAATGTATAGAATTATGAATAATTACCTCAATTTCTGAAGAATTCAGTATTATTGAGCATCCCGTGTCAATTGAATCCAACTTAAGCATATGTGAAAAATAAGTTAGGTACTCGACATATCCTTTCATAAATGCAGAAAAGAGTTTATTGTTATTGTTTATGGTACATATCTCATATCTTGAAACATTTCAGTGCATTAAACTGAATTGAATTGACTGGGCCAAGATTTTTCCTTCCGAAAGCTTTGTGCAACGGTGTTTTCAATAATATTATACAGTCGAACTTCGATAAATCAAATTGGTTGGCAATAGCGACAATTTTTCAAGAATTCAGTATTTACGAGCATCTCATGACAATTGAATCTTAAGCATATGAACAGAATTAGTTAGCTACTCGACTTATCCTTTCCTAAATTCAAAGAAGAGTTTATAGTATCGTTAATGATAGGTACACATATCTTATACCTTGAAACAATTCAGTGCATCAAACATTGAATGGGCCAGGATTTTTTCTTCCGAAAGCTTAGTGCAACGAAGTTTTCAATAATATATTTTCAGAAAAAACTAAAAATACTATTCTGTTATCATTATCAGGTAGAATTCAGACATAAATATATTCATTTATACATCAAGGAAGTAATTGAGTAGAAATTTTATCATTTGATATACCTAATATAATATAATGATGGTATGTTTAAAAAGAATCGTACAGTCCAGGGATCTCATTGTAATAAAGGATCATTTCTATCCAGTAATGATTTATCTTGGTCGAAGTGCTTTTGATTTGATCATATCTTCAAGCTGTTTTGATTTTACCTGAAAGCTAATGGAATCAAGGCTTACCACATCTTATGTTCATAATTGATGAAATATCTCTAACTCAACTGCTTTGTTCATTTTAAAGCAATCAGCATGTTTATTGAAAAATGTACCTATATACAGAATATTTTTTTTAAAGCTATTTTAAAGATGATTAAAACATCAATATAAAGTTGGTTCTATCGTTCGCATTGACAGATACAAACATGAATGCTCTGATAAAATATTTTCATTTACTGAATGTCAGTCAAAAAAGTTGTTAAGACGCATTTCTTCGTTGAAGCATAATGAATGATAATCTTTATGCATGAAGAATTGGAATGTTGAATATGACTCATGAACATCTTTAAGAGTACCTGCTGTTATATTTCAAATATTATTCCAGTTATTTGTTTGGATAGAAAAAAACTGTCATTTGATTTGATATTTATGCGATAGGACTAAAATTTCCAGTATTCTTGATTGGGAATTATATATGGTATTTATATGAATATGGCTCACTCAAATTTGTTATCCATGACACCTTTGATCAGGGAAACGTCGCAGCATACTATTGCTTCGATTAGATATAATTAAAGTATAGTTCTCATTGTTTGAGATACGTTTTAAATTTCAACAGTTTGAAGCGGACGGTACCGAGGACAAACAGTGCAATAAACAGAGTAGAAAAGGATTTTGTATACCATGAGAAAGGGTAGTAGGTAGTTAAAGGATTAGGGATTCTTGCAGGGACCAGGTATGCAAATAAGTGGTTCACAGTCCGTTTTAACTCTCTGGTGCCTTCAAGAAACCCTAATCCTTAAGTACCTTTCCTGATTGCAATTAAAGCAATAAATATGAACAATTTTAATGATTATATGATGGTTTCAAGCGGACGGTACCAAGGACAAATAGTGCAATAAACAGAGTAGAAACGGATTTTGTATACATCAATGACAAAGTAATAAAGAATTAGGGATTCTTACAGGAGCCAGAGAACAGATATGCAGACAGTGGTCTCCACTCCGTTTTTTCTCTTTGGCGTCTGCAAGAATCCCTAAGTACCTACCCTTCCTCATGGAATACAAAATACTTTTCTACTCTGTTTAACACTGTTCGCTCGCCTGAGTGCACAGTAGTTTCGTATCCAGAAAGTGAATTCGTTTCGTGAGAAAGTACAACACACATATGAGGTGAGTACCATTCTTTCAGTGTTTACTTTGTGGTATATTTTTCCATTCCATATTATATATTAAGAAGATGAGGTTGCTAATTTTCCAGAAGAATATCTCAACACTATAACACCTTGTGGAATGCCGCTTCACGAACTCAAAGTCGGTGTGCCAGTTATACTTCTGCGAAATTTATCTTTAGCTGATGGATTAATAAACGGTACCCGACTTATAGTGGTGGCTGTTACCGATGTTCTTTTAACAGCTAAAATTGTTACCGGGCGTTTTTCAGGAAAGTTAGTTATTATTCCTAGAATGGATTTGACTTCTTCCGACCAACATATACCGTTTGTTCTAAAGAGGAGACAATTTCCAATAAAGGTATGTTTCGCCCTCACCATCAATAAGGCACAGGGGCAAACATTCGATAAAGTAGGTATTTATCTTGAAACACCCGTTTTTTCCCACGGTCAACTTTACGTTGCATTTTCAAGAGTTCGCAATTGGGATTCAGTAAAAGTTCAAGTGGTTGCATCGGGACAACATGGTAAATTACTGAAGAAATCGAAAAAAGTTTTCACCAAAAATATAGTTTTCCGCAGCATATTGAATTTAAAAAATCATTCGCAATCATTTCTTTGTTGAATCCGATAATCTCATCCCTCACATTTCATAATGATCGGTGCGAACCCAAAAACAGGAAGGACAATAAGAAATGTTTTCAAACTAAAACGTAAGTTTATTTTCTTTTTTGATTTCATCATATTAATTCTCTTTTTTTTAGACACGGACCTCTGGAAGAAGAATGAAAAATTTTTAGGAGAGCGTGAGGGAGGTACACTATATCCTTCAATGAAAGTATAAAATTTTCCAGCGAATTGTGAAATTTGTAAACGCCAATAAGCATTCTATTGATTATTATAGATGATTATGTATAGGTAAATTTCTCTGCTTTTTATTATTGGTTAAAAAGAATTTTTATATCATTGTTATTATTGTATTATTATTATCAGAATGAAATAAATCGAGTAATTATTTTATATATTTGCTTTTGAAAGACATCTTAAGAAATTCCCACTGGTGAAAATCGCAGATCTTTTACAATGCATTGGTAGAACGCAAAGAGTTGACAGATTATCCTTCTTAGATTACCTATAAGTTATCCTTACATAATTTATGTACGGCGTTCGTTATTACCAACTCGGGAGTCGAGCGAGAGAAAACGGACACAGAACATCTTTAATATACGGATTTCTCTCTCTTTCCCTCTTTCAGCCAGAGAGAGAGAGAGAGATCCGAATTATTATATGTTCTGTGTCCATTCTCTCTCGCTCCACTTCCGGACTGGTAATACCGAATGCGCCTTATGAATTTCTTTTTCTTTGACAGAGCTCTCAAAATGTTTTCCTACTCGCGCGTAGCACTGAAAAATGCAAATCAACCTACATGGAGGATCTATCTACAAGGTAGATCTGCTGGCACACTAGTATCGGTTCTAAAACGTCTTGCGACGTTCATTATATAATTAATTATTATATTTTCTGAGTTAATATCCACTTTAGGGCAAGGGTGGGATGCATACACTCACATTATTTTTTAACATAGATTCAATATCTGCCATAAAAAAATGGGGTTCTAATCTGAAAAAATTGATTTTTCTCGATTTTGTCATCCCTAACTTTGAAAGCGATTTTTTCACCCCCTGTATCATGAATCGCGATTTCGATTTTTAAAGTGGATACATCAATCTTATATCTTGAAAAATCCCAAAAATGAAAATTTTCCATCCAAAAACCTCGAAGTTATTCTTGTTTCAGCGGAGCTCTATTTTCGATTTTTTTTTTCGAATTTTCCTGCTCAGAGAGAATTTTCCAACCAAAACTGAAAAATGTTACATCAAAATAACTTGAAATTTTCTAAGGAATCTATTTCTGCAATAAAAAAATGTTGTTCTAATTTGAAAAACGGAAGTTGACGTCATTTCCGGAAAAACCGGAGGTGCTCATGCCTTGAAAATATTTTAGATTTCATCAGCATCGTGAAATACTTATAAGTGCTGAATTTCATGAAAATACGTTCAGTAGTTACGTTACGTTACGTTCAGGTTTTGACGTGGTGACGTTATCGTTTTTTTTTTTTATTTAAATTGATGTTTTGTGATAGATAATTCAAGGTCTTCCAATAATGCATTCATTGATAATAAATAATTTGTTTTGTTTGTACAGGGTGAACAAAAATTTTATTTCAGTAAGAGAGTAACTTCAATTATATCCAACGAAATACAACATTTAAATGAGATCCATCCACCAATCTCCTGACAATAAGCAAATTTACGGACACATTCCTCATGCACATTGCGAATAACTTCTGGAGTAATTCTGTTGATTTCGATCCTTATTTGATTTTCCAACTCCTGTTCGGTTCCAAATAACCCCACAAGAAAAAATCCAGGGGCGTAAGATCGGTACTTAAAAACAGAAATCGACCTGTTTCAGAATTTTTGTCAAAAGTACATACATTGCTTGCAAAGTATAGATTTTGTTCCATAATTTAGTCGCGCACTGTATATTGCAGTAGAGCTATGTCAAATTCGAAAGCAAATGAATCACAATTCGAAAAAATAGTTTTTGTGTTTTATTTTCGGGACTCGCAGTTTTCAATGAATTCCTAAATATTATATGGTTTCGCACCCACCAGAAACTTAATTAATTCCTTTGTGAACTCTACTTCACAACTCTACATTCATTTCGTGAGATCGCCTGGATAGTGAATTATAGGTTCTGACGCACATGTATTTTGTGTTGTTTTGCGATCATATCAGTTGAACTTTTGGGTATTAGTATAGAATTGTTCTTGTTGTGGTATTGTGATTTTCGTATTTTTCGAAAAATCTTCTATTGTTCCTTAGGAAAAGAATGCTTTTGAGTACGTACATTCCAGGGATTGTTAGGATACCTATTTCTTCAAACACTTCCCTGCATGACTGCATGTATCATAACAAAAACACTCAGTTCGTCCGTTCATTTCTGCAATTGAAAAGCCATATTTCTCCTACGAAAATAAGTTCCTCCCTCGATTATCCTGAAGATGAGTTTGTGGACACTAATAACTATTTCCATTGATATCTCAAGAATATCTCATAAAAAACTGTTCTTTCACCAACCTTACTCCATTAACTTAGGTCATAGGATTCATAGTCTAACCTAACCCTTCTTCTATAATATTTCGAATAGCTCTTGAGAAGACGAAGCCAGATTATTTATTTTCTCCTCAAACAATGGTATAACGGTGCGCAACCTCGCAATGTGAGGGAGCCGGCACGCAAGACAAACCGAAAGATCTATGAACAGACCCATCTCAAACCTTATATTATTGTTTTGTGTCTCAAACGTCAGTCCAATGAACGACGCATGCGTGGTGTAAATGGCGTAAAGTGTTAAAATAATTTCTAGGTTAAGGTGTGAGGGTTAAGGGTGAAGTGATTATTTCTCTCGATCTCGTGATGATTATGTGAATACTTTCAGTGGATTGATGTGATAATAACCTTGTAATGTCGAGTTTATAATATTCCAATATACAGGGTGAGTCTTTGACTTGTACATATATTTTAACTGTAGATTCCTCTCATCAAACGAAACACTTTCTTCCTATACTATTTTTCAAAATTCGGTTTGGTTTCGAAGATACAGGGTGTCGATAATCCATGAAAAAAACACTTTTCTGTTTATATCTTCGGAACCGTTATTTCGAATGAACTGAATTTTGGTTGAGTTTTTACTTCATCCATGGTGCATATTCCTCAATCAAAACCTATTTAATATCTCTCCTAGTATAAAAGTTACAGGGTAGTCGACTCATCAATACACGCTAAAACACCATAAAATCACTTTGAAAAGATAAACGGTTCATATTTTCGAAAGAGTCAATCATTTAAGAAACTAAAAGAATTCCTATTTTTTTTCAATAAAACGCGTCGTTTCCGAGTTATTTCCAATTTTACCCGGAGAAATTTGACGAAAAAATCATTAATTTCAAGAATAATCTGAATGCGTCTCTGAATTAAATATCATCGAATATTATTCCTTCTCTGGTCTTTCAACGAGTTTGCAATGTTGTCACAATATTTATCAACTTTGTCGAGATATTTAAATAATAAAATCCCGAAAATGTGGGAGATAAAATTGAAATTAATGAAAACTGAAATGATACCTTATAATCTGAGTCGATGTTTTCATCTAAACAATATCCTCCTGGAATTTTATAAACTCGACACGGTTAAGATTATAATAATTCACATCACATAATAAAACACATTAGAACAATAATTCACTGAATGTATTCAGAACTTCACATAATGTTTACAGTTTGTTCAGAGACTCTGGTTTGTTATTGTTTATAGTTGACCTGCAGATACCTAACCAATCTTTCGGTTTTCGCTCGACGCATGCGTGGTTAAATTGGCGGCAAACTCGATTTATGATGGAAACGGCAAAATTCATAGATATTCATACCACGGTACACAAGTGTATCGTGATTTATTCTATGGTTCGTAATAAATCCTTCAACTCAATGGAAATATCAGAAAGCTGACAACATTTCCTTGAAATTTCTGTGCGAACATTCACAGAATGGATACAAAATAGATTAGGTTAGGTTGTTTAATAATGAATTCTGATGATCTGAATTAAAAGTCTTTTTTCATGATATTGTTCGGGAATTTCGTGGAAGATATGAACAAGTTAATAGTGTTCACAAACTAATCTGCAGAAAAATCGAAGAAGGAACTTATTTTGGTGTGAGAAATGTGGGTTTTCAGTTGCAGATATAATTCGACGAAACTAACTGTTTTTGTTGAAATTATCGTGTTTGCAACATTTTTATTCCAGTAAGGTTAGTACTTGAGTATTCCCTAAATGTATAAACTCAATTCCTATCGAGAAATATGAACTTTGCAACAATTCCAGAAGATCATTTCAGGAACGTATTGAGCCCAATTTTTTTTTCAAATGGTTATATCTTTTTAACAGAACCGAATTCGGAAAAATGGAAAATGAAAAAAAGGTTTCTTTTGACCTCAAGAATCTTCAGTTGAAATATATGTACAAGTCAAAGACTCACCCTGTATTGTTCCCATGTTCCGATAGAAACATCGCCACAAATAATTTAGTGCTAAGTATTATTTTACTTTTTATTGGCTTCAATTCAATACGTGGTTTGTATCGACATTCATCATTAATTTCCGATTTTTGTATTTCATTGACAATTATTTTCAATAATGACCGGTACCAACAATTTTTCAAATGTGCGTATAAATGTATAATTTCATACTCCTAAGAATTCAATTTAATCTTCCACATTTGTGGGATTTTATATTCACATCAAACGTTTTTCCATCATAGAGATTTTAGTCCCGAAAAAGTTGATAAACATTCTAACAACATATGATATATAACTGATAGGTATAGCGATCAGAGATCATTATTCTTCTGCGATTTGGTGGTATTCAAAATCCAGGAAGCATCAGAGTTCTTTGTCGAATTTTATAGGATAAAATTAGGAATAACTCGAAAACGTCGTGTTTTATTGAAAAAGAAGGTGTATACACTTCTTGACAGAAAATATTGATTATACTGGGCACGCCCAGTATAATCAATATTTATGACATTTTCTTGCAAGTCACTGAAGACATCCAGTAATAAATCATATCGAATCAAAGTTAATTCATACTGTTTTTGAAGAGAAGCTACTAATTAATATTCTGAAGACATCCGTCATTATCAATGATTATTGACATCATGAATATATGTTCGCACGTAATAGAAAAAATAATTAATTTCGAGACGTTCCTGATTAATGGCTTCATATCTTCAAAAGTTAAAAATTCTTGAGAATGAATTATGTAATTCTATTTGGTCAACTTCATTGTCTCACGTCAGAGATAGAATCCTTCTCACCTTCCTCAACGATTTTGAGATGACTGACAACGCCCACTTCTTTCATGCTGGCGTATTATTAAACCATAAATCAACATAGGTAATCGATTCTATTCATAATAGTCCTGGAACAAGGTGACGTATGAACTTCATTATATCACGATTCAACATTATTTACTTCTTATTAATTCAATAGTTACTCTTTGGAATGAGTTCTGTACGCTCGCAGGAGTGGAATCACTGGAATCCTATATGTGTTTAAAGGGAGGGCGATTCTGTCTCTGGGATGAATAGAAAATTGACAAATAAATGGGGTTGGCTCAGTAAAAATTTTCGTAACGCCATCCATACTCCAGATATAACACATTTTTTACGATTTTGGCGAAACAACTGGCAACATTGTTTAATTAAATTTTAAACGAATATGTTTTGGGAGCTGATACATCGAATGAATTTATTTTTAAGTCTGACTCTCATAGAGGGCACTAGTTTCACGGTTCGTATCGAGAAGTAGGTATTGGACATAACTTTTTTTAAATTAGATCAGATTTATCAGGCAAAATTTCAAATGAACTTAAGTATAAATTTCACACCGAGAAGGTACTCGTGATGGAACTCGATACTGTGTACCGTTTTCGGAAGATTTCGATTTGAAAATTATGAAGGGATAACCGATACCTTCTGGTATACAGGGTGAGTCTTTGACTGTGAATATATTTTAACTGTATATTTTTCGAATTCGCCTCTGTCTAAAAGATATAGCCATTTGAAAAAAATTTGGGCCATATACGATTCTCTGCAAAGATCTCAAAGTTCAAATTTTTCGATTGGCATTGATACATCTAGAGAATACTCAAGTACTAACCTCATTTGAATAAGAATGTTCAAAACACGATATTTCTTAATAAGAACACTTAGTTTTGGCCGATTATAGCTGCAATTGAAGAGCTATATTTCTCTCATCATAATGAGTTCCTCCTTCGATTTTTCTGAGGATCAGTTCGTAAACACTAGTTAGTTAAATATATAGTTATAGTGAAAAGGGTTACAGTGCACTGCGACCTAAAGGTCTATTGTGCCTCCTAACAGAGCTGTTATCATCGCTTTGTGAACACTAATAACCCTTTTTGTATCCATTCTGTGAATATTTCACAGAAAGTTTTATGTGTATGTTCATGTTGCCAGCTTCACCAATATTCCTGAAACAACGCAAGATACACCGTAAGATTTATGAATCCACCCATCCGTAGCCTACGTAGTCAAAGATTGAAGAGATGATCTTTGTGGGTAATATAACGTCTGTAATCAAAGATTAAAGAGAAAATCTTCGTAACTAACAAAATGTCTGTGAACGACGCATGCATATAGCGACCACCGATGCGATCTCCAAACAAAAATGGGGGAAATAGAGCTATGTTGTCATAAAAGGGGAAGTGATTATCCTAGGTGTTTCTCCGATCTCGTGATGATTAGCAAGCAAGGCACACACGAAAGGGAAATCTGTGAGATCCGATCCGCAGTCTAGATCTGTTACAGGTCTGGACAGCGGATCGCTCCCGCCGATCTGGTCTGTCGCGGATCAATAGCAAGGCACACACGAAAGGAAAATCTGTGGGATCTGATCCGCAGTCCAGATCTGTAACAAATCTGGACTGCGGATCAGATCTCATAGATTTCCCTTTCGTGTGTGCCTTGCTAATGTATGATCCGCGACAGACCAGATCGGCGGGAGCGATCCGATCCGCAGTCCAGACCTGTAACAGATCTGGACTGCGGATCAGATCTTACAAATTTCCCTTTCGTGTGTGCCTTGCTATTATATGAAAACTTTAAGTGAATTAATGTAATAAAAACCGTGTAGAGTCGAGTTTATAAAATTCTGAGATGATATTGTTCACAGGCCGTTTTGCACAGGTATATACACTATACAGGTAGCATTGCGAAATGTGAATGGAACATCGAATAGAATAGAATAGAATTTATTGGTGATATTGCATAACAATACGAATGCTTTCACAAGTCAAAATTAATAAGTGAGATCAATTCAAATATGTAACTCACATGTACAATGAACAGTCAAAAGACACTTAAACTATATAAAGTAATAAAACAAGTCAATACATAATATATACATATATGGAAACATACGTACATTCACTATGGTATAATAAATAAAAGATTTAAATACTTTCTCATATCATAAAAGCCAGACTGATACAATTTGAAATGCGAATATAGCCAAAACAACCTCAAATAAAATTGCAACCGAAATACTCATCCAGTGAATAAAAAACAGATTTGACCTATTCCTATGATGAGAATCTGTATATTAGCTATATTATTTAATCGAACTATACAACAAACGGTGTTGAAAGTTATTTATTATTCTCGGCTGCAGCAGAAGGTATACTAAAACGAGAGAAATGGACCAGCAAAGATCTAACTCAAGGTAAATCGCCGGAACGTGCCGCTGTAATAGGAGGGATAACTTGAAAGTAATAAAATTAATATCCTTTTTAAAAAATTAGGATTTGAACGTTTCTTCTTTTCCGAAATGATTCAGCGATATTTTTAACACCCTATATTTTACTCGGGAATTTCCCGAGAGGAAGCCTATTGATTTAATTGATCGATTCGAATTTCGGGAACTTGATACACCTGTGCCGAGAAATTATTGAGACGGCTATCAAGGCCCACCCAAGACGTCGGGCGAGACGTTAACGATTAAAATTGTTAATTTTCGGTTCAAATTTCGTCTGCAACAGTGAAGATAAGGAAATTATGGTTCCACGAACTCAGCGCTGATAATATGCTGCGTTTGCTGAGAACCCTGATATTTTTGCGACACAGCACTTCCCAAACCGATGCATGGGAACTAAGAGGGATAGGGAAGCAGGAAAGTCTTCAATTTGATTGGTTCATAAAAACAAAGACGGAAGAAGTATTGATCTGATTGGTTTTGAAGCATCGACAAAAGAAAAACCTTTAATTTGACTGGTTTTTGGAGGAGACGAAGAGGGGAAAATCTTCGACTCGCTCCGGGGACGAAAAAGGCAGTTACTGGTGGAACCTCAAAACGGAAAGGGTCCCAGTGCTCGCGAATATGGTTCGGTACTAGGGTAGTACGGTTTCAAGTTAGGTACTTGAGTGTTAAGAAGTACGGTTTCAAAGTGGAAACGAAAACAATTATGGTTGATTTTGAAGTCGAGGAGTAACTGCAGAAGTCTTAAACGGGAAGATTCTGAGTTGACTCGTTTAATATGTGTTTGATACGGTTTTAAGGAAGGTTTAAGAATTAATTTAGTTTCGTAGTTATTCGGAAGACGGCGGTAGGATAACTCATGCATAGTTTTTTTTTTGGTTGCTTTCAAAAGTTTTGATAAGTCAGTCTCAAGCTGGGACATATATAAGAAGTGTTAAGTTGAAGTAGTAAAATCTCTAAATTTATTTGGAATTATTTTAGATCGCGTATCGTCGGTATATTCGGGAGTGAAAGTCAATTTGGCGAAACCGTGTGGGTGTCGTGTTTTCGTACCTAATCGGTCTGTTTCAGGAAAGAAGCAACGTCGTAGAACATCCTCCTAGGTTTATCATTTTTGGGATTATTGGTCCAGGAAAAAGGTCAGATAAATTGTTTATGCTTAGCTTATTTTGAGAATTAGTAGACAGCCGCATGCCCGCCCAAAATATATTCGTAGTCCAGAGTCCCGAAACCTTCTAAAAGTCATAGTTTCACATTCTCGTATTTTTTTTTTCTTAAAACGTATTATAATTATTGTAATCACCCTTAAGTAGTCGAAGGTCTGAGTGGAGTTTTTCTGTCGAGAAAACTCAGGTTTATTTGAAAGATCACGAGGAAACTATTGTTGAGTTTCCCCTTGTAAAATTAAAGTTTGAGAAGGTTTATTTTCCGTCATATCATTTGGGTATAGAAAATTTACCTTATACTGTAAATTCTTTTGAGATTGTTCATGATTATTATTTCTGGGGGTCATTTTGACAAACCCTCTTCATTTTTGTTGATGATTTGAATTCACTTTTATATGATTTGGAATTCACACTGATGTTGATTTAATTTCAATGAATAGATCTGCCTTTGTAATTTAAAGTTAATATAACAGTTTTACTTGATGGGATTATTTCCTTTCAAATTAAGCAATATCCGAACATTTGATAATTTGAATTATTTGATTTTAGTAACACATATCTAATTTGGTGAGAATTTGTTTAGTTTGATTTGGTTTAATATACGTCTTAAATTTAATCTAAAAGGTTTCATTTACCATCCCTCTCCCTAGAAAATAATTTTTAAACACCAAGACCCGACCCAAGTGCGTTGGGCCGATCCCACACTTTCTTCCGTCGGAAGAAAGAACTTCAAAATTCTAATTAACATCTTTTATTTTTCTTTAAGTAATAACACCCTTGATTGGTGGAAAGCCGCTCTTCCGTCCAATCACCAAGAGGGTGCTTTTTACATATGGTGACAGCGGTGGGATCGTGTTAAATTTTCTGGGGGAGAGTTTTTTTTTGGGTAGTTTGAAATTTGTTGAATTTTCCGGTAGATAAAAAAGTCTTTTTGGTTTTGTGTATGTTGCATCAGTGTGAATATAAAGATTACTAGAGTTACATGTGTTAAATTTTCCAAGGGAGGTTTTTAGAGAGATTTTTTTTTTTTAGAAATTCAGAGAAATTTTGAGGTATAAGGAAATTTTATCCTGTTGTTTTATGGGTGATCTACGTCGTGTGTATTGACTTGTTGGAAGATTTCCGGATGAAGGATTTCAGGCACTTATTGATTTTAATTTGAATTGGATTATTTTCTTTTGAATGTATACTTATGCCTATGAATTCGAGTTTATGTTTTAAAAAAATTGCAATTGGTAGAAACAGAGTTCAGGTTTGAATTAAAGTAAAGTAAAATTATTGATCTAAAGATTTTTGTTTTTGAGATATTGAAGAATTGAGTAAATACAGTTGGTTTTTCTTTGAATAAATTCAAGTTTTCTTTTCTTTTGGAATTTTTATAAAACAGTTCATATTTCTGTGATGTTCTATCATTTTAAGTGAAAGATTTTTGATAGAGTTGAGTTGATAACGAGATCTTAAGAATTTAAAGAGGTTTTATATTCATTGCGGTTTTATAAGGAAGGAAGGCATAAGATTTTTTTTCTTTCAGGACATTGTTTTTCTTTCAGGACATTGTTTTTCTTTCAGGACATTGTTTTTCTTTTTCAGGACGTTGAATTTTTTGATTGTTGAATGTATATGATAAAGTTTTCTGTTTCAGGAGGGTTATGAATTATTTTTTTGAACTTTTGCTTCAATTGATTGCTTTCAGTGAAATATTGATTGAACTTTTCTTTCAGGGCGTATTGCATGAAAAAATTTTCTTTTGGTTACTCTATCCATTTATTTGATTTTGTTTGAAGGTGTTGGTTTTTTTTTATTGGTGATGTAGCGGATCAAATTTTGTTTCAGGAGGGTTATTTTTGTATTTGAAAATTATTGTGCTTTTATCGATTGATTGAAATTGTTGATTGATTTTCTTTCAGGGCGTATTGCGTGAAAATTTTTGGTTATTCTATCCACTGTTCCGATTATTCGCGATTTCGTTTGACGATCGAAAAGTTTGCTTTTATAAAATAATATCATTCGGCTTTGTTTTGAGTCTGACTTGGAGAATAATTAAACTTGGCTTTCTTCGCTCTAAGTCGAATTTGAAATTTTGTAAAACATTTTGATAGAAGGAAAACTTTTTCTAATTTTTTTTTAAGTTGGGTTATTTTGATGGTTCAAGAATCGGGAAAAGTTTAAATTTGGTTAAAAATTTTAGTAAAAGAGCCGCTGATCGTGACCTTTTTGAGTTCCAGAAAAGTTAAATAGAATTATTCTTTATTTCAGGAGGTTTTGTGTATTTTTCTTTTTCAGGAATCCGACACTTGGTAATTTTCTCGCTTTTCTTTGGGTTTGCGTCAATTTTTTTTTCTCAGAGTTTTCTTTTCTTTTGAATTTTTGGTGTGTTGGTCTGTTTTTGAACTCGTTTTCAGGTGATTTGTTTTATTTTGGGTGTTTCGAGTAAGACTGTATGAATCGGAATTGTTAGGGTATCATTTTGCTATTTTTTTTTATTTGAGAAATTTAAAGTCGTAATCTTGAGCGTATTTCAGTCTTGTTGAAATTTAAAGTTGAAAATTTGGAATTATTCATTGATTTGGAAAGTAAATAATTTATTGAATACATTAAAAAAAAATATATATTTTGGTTAAGTTAATTGGGTTTTGGTTAAATTTTTGAAAAATGGCTCAACCAGTTGGTGCATCCAACATGAATGATCCCGTGGGTCGAATAACACCTAGGTACTCGCTAGGTATGCTATCGACTACTTTAGAGAGTTTTTATGGGAAGGACGCGACCAGGTATTTTGAACAATTAGAGTTGCTGGCAAAATTATACGGATGGGACGAGAAGGATATGCTTATCCTTCTCAAACTTAAGCTTGAGGGGGATGCTTATAGTTTTTTCAAATCTGATATCACCCTCGACACCTTAAGTTATAAGGAATTAAAGCAGAGGCTCGTTAAGAAATTTACGACAGTTAGGTTGCTGGGAGAAAATCAATGGAATTCGAGTCGATGCTATCAGCGACAGGACGAGGAGGTGTCCTCGTTCTGCACTAGATTACGCACGGTGGGAGCGAGTTTACTGAGGGAGGATCTGGCTGGAGCATTAATTGATGAGGAACCAGGAATAAGGAAGAAAAACCGGGAATTAATGCTGAATCAATTCAAGATAGGATTAAGGAAGGACGTAATGAAGGAAACAGGAATTTTGTTGTTGAAGGAGGAAAACTTGGATCTGGAAAAGGCAGAAGAACTAGTCAGACTGCATGAGGCCACAAGCAGGATATTGCAAGGGAGGTCGGCAAATATGAGGGTATCGACAGTTGACACCGAAAAAGTGTGTCAACTGTGCGACAAAGAAGGTCACACCGCGAAGGGGTGTGGAAGTATTAGACAGAACCGAAGAAATGGGGAAAGAGACAGTTGGACACATTCTTGTGGCCAAACAGGCCATTTTGCGAGGGATTGCTGGAATGTCAATCAGAGAGGACAGGGACATTGGGCAAGGGAGTGCCCTAACAAAAGTACGGATAGAGGACAGGAGCCAAAAACATATTTTGGCATCCAATTAGTGAGGAAGGAGGATATAGAGGAACAAACCTGTATGGAAGGTGAGGAAGTAGAGGAGATTACCGGAATGGTACAGTGGGGAAGGCAGGCTCTAGGAGGCCACTTTCCCAGGGAAGACTGTCATGAGGACAGTGGGAAAAAGGAACGTTTTTACGTGCAAGGGAAGGTCCGGGAGCACATTAAGGAAAAAGTAGTAAAGGTCGAAGCATTTAGGGAGTTCGGTACCCAGACCGAAGGTCCCTATGAAGTTAGGGATCTCATTAGGATTGGAAGGAGGAATACCAGTGTTAGCACCCAAACGGAGGGTGCCGAGGGAGCCGACAGCAATGGGCTGTCGAAGGGTGACACCATAAGGGAGTGGAATGGTGACATCACCAGGACGAAGGAGAATAACGAAGGGGAGCTTCGTTGGGATCGAAATTTACTTTCGACTCTGGGCACCGATGGGAACAGGAAGAAGGGCGGAGACTGCGCCGATGGATTAGGAACTAAGGTACACGTTAGAAGGGAGTCAACCATGGAGGAAGATCGTAACTGGAAAACCCAAGTTTTGTTGATATCGGGGGTTACTATCCCCGCACGTTCGGAAATGGTGATAGAGGCCAAATTGAGGAGGGAGATAAAGGTACATAGACTGCGAACCCTTGGATTTGGGTATCGGTCAGATTTTTGTTACGAGTTGCGAAGAGAAGGGAAGATCGGTAATGGAAACCATACCATTACGACGATCTTCGAGGGCAAGGCGCCCTCCGGACCCAGGGAAAAACTGTCTAGGAATACGGGTAGCGAGAAGGCAACTCTTCAACAGCCTTCCAGGAGAAGTGAATCGACTCCTGCCCATTTCGTTAGATTCCATGGATAAATTGGACCGGAATTCGGGTAGCGAGAAGGCAAGTCACCGACGGCCTTCTAGGAGACATGAATCAACTCCTGCCCATTTCGTAGATTCCAGGGGCTCATTGGCCCGGAGAGCCATCGTCTGAAAAAGGGTCCCTGTTCTGGGTTACGAACACCCCCCCCCAATCCTTTTAATTTTCGAATTTGGCAACAGTTGAATTGAGTCTTTGAGTTTTTTTATATATTTTTTCGAAATCTTTCTCTTCTAACAGATTTTAGTGATATTCAATAGATTTGAGGAATGAGCTGAAGTGTAAAGTACGGGTTGCGGAAATTATTTTTGAAATAATCTTGATAAAATGTTGCGTTTTGTGTTCCACAACAAAAGGCAAATATGTGTGAAAAATTCGTGGTATTCTTCCTCGGATGATTAGGAATGAATCATGTAACTTATCATAGGAGGACGAATAGGGAAGAAAAAGAGACTTAGGTTTTTTTTTTATTTTAAGTTGTTATGAAAAATTGTAGAAATTTCATTTTTTGTTGTTGTTGTACTTGTATATTTCCCAAAAAGAGTTTCAAGAGGATCCAAATCAATTAGCAGTATGGGAAAGGTACTGACCTAAGCCAGAGGAATGACCTTATTCGTAAAAGTAAACAGTGCTGAGACGCTAATCGCGTACGCGTGTGCGAACCCTGCCAAAAATACCGCATGAAATCTCATAAGAACATATAGACAATTTATGAGATTTCATAAGGATCAATGAGAAGAAACTGTATCCTATACGTACGTTATTCAAGACATGTAAACTTCTTATAAGTTTTTATGAGGATTTATAAGTATATGTAATTTATAAGCATACCCGAATACAAGGTGTACGAGTTTCTATCAGGTAGGATTCGTTTGAGGAGGCTATGAGATTCTATACGGTATTCCAGTTTCAATCATAATAATGTTTTATGCTCATTCACAAGCCTGAAAACCTACGAGGAGTATGTGGAATGTATCAGGAATTCCTTATGTAATTTTATGCGGATCTTATGAGTTTTAATGTGGCTCAAATTAACTGAGAATTCACAAGTTTCAGTGAGGAAGCTCGGCTGTGAAGTATAAGAGTCTGTATCAGGCATTGTTAGATTTAGGCGGCTACGAGATTCAATAGTGTATTCCAATTTCAATCATTATTGTGTTTTATCCTCATTCACGAGCCTGAAAGCCTATGAGAAATATGTGGAATGTATCAGGAATTCCTCATGTAATTTTATGCGGATCTTATGAGTTTCAATGTGGCTCGAATTAACTGAGAATTCACAAGTGTCGATGAGGAATGTCGAGTTTATAAGAGTATGTATCAAGCCGCAAGAGCGGATTTACGGTGGGGGGGGGCTGCCAAAAATGTCTCATAGAATCTGATAGAAAATGTATGTACGAGAACTTATAAGATCCTAATTGGATAGTGAAACCACGAATCCGTATAAAACCATATACGATATTCATCAGTATTTAATGGAGACTACAGATATACATTGCTTCAGTTTCTAATGGCATTTCCTAACGTAAATCATATCCGTTTCTATAAGCGTTTCCTACATTGAATTGTCCTTGTTCCTACGAGTTTTTATAAGACTCTATAGTTTTCAAATGTGTTTTTCACACATAAGACCTACCTGTTTCTAATGTGTTTCCACAGATAACTCATATGCGTTTCTACGAGTTTCTATAAGAATCTATAGTTTTCAAATGTGGTTTTCACACACAATACCTACCTGTTTTTAATGTGTTTCCACAGAAAACTCATATCCGTTTCTACGAGTTTCTATAAGAATCTATAGTTTTCAAATGTGGTTTTCACACACAATACCTATCTGTTTCTAATGTGTTTCCACAGATAACTTATATCCGTTTCTACGAGTTTCTATAAGAATCTATAGTTTTCAAATGTGGTTTTCACACACAATACCTACCTGTTTCTAATGTGTTTCCACAGATAACTCATATCTGTTTCTACGAGTTTCTATAAGAATCTATAGTTTTCAAATGTGGTTTTCACACACAATACCTAGCTGTTTCTAATGTGTTTCCACAGGTAACAGTGTTAGTTTGAGGCGGCTATGAGATTCAATATGGTTTTCCAATTTCAATGACATTGATATTTCCATCAACAGCCTCAGTTCCCATGTGTAGAAATTCACAGGTTCAATTGAATAATTGAAATGAGAATGTTGTTGTGTACCTACAGAGTGGACAGTCATTTCAGGATTCGACAGACGGCGCGGGCATCGGAAAGTTCAGGTTATAACGCGGTCGACGCGGACGCATAGACTTATAATACAAAATGGACGAGCCACTCGGAAAAATGCTAGGTCCCAGCATACAGACTGATGTATCGTCATCCTTGTCATATGATTTACAACCATGTTGCCGCTTTTACCAATAAATTAAACCCAACTTTCTGAGATTCGTTTAAATGTTATGAAAATTGTATGAAAGAAACATTCAAACATAAATTTTCAATTTGAACATTTATTCAATAAACTCGCAAAAGTTAGTAATTTCATAAAAATCACACGAAATCAACAAAGTAAAGAAAAAATTAGTGGAAACTAGTAACAGAACAATTCGGTAAATTTGACGATAATTCTGTTGTAGCGGCAACACTGATGCCTTCCAAATGGCTTCTTGCCTACCAGTTTGGTAGGCAAACTATATACCTCTCTGTTTAGTCAGAGCCTCCAGATTGCCCCTCTCTCTCTGTATCCGGGGACCTAAGCTTCGAATGCAGAAAGATCGGGTGGCAGGACAGGGCACTGCGCGTGCGTGGACGCGTGGAGCGTGACTGCGTGGACCGTGGACGTAAAACACGTGTGGTGCAAATTGAGAATTGACGAATTATTTCTTATTTGTTGGGAAATTGCAATAATAATTAATTTCACTTTTCTAGAATAAAAATGTGATGCATCAGTACCTTTATGAAAGACTATTATGTGTTTTCGGTCTCAAGAGAACATTGATGTTTTTGTGTGAAGTGGGGTTATAATGTTATATTGTAGAAAACTAGAAACAAGCTGGAATCTGATGTGAATTATATCTTTCTAAAAGAAAAATGTGATGGATCAGTGCCTTTATGAAAGACTATTATGTGTTTTCGGTCTAAAGAGAACATTGTATTTTGTGTTAAGTGAGGTTATTCTGCAGAAACAAGTTGGAATATGGTGGAAATTATATGAATAGGTATGGTTTTCCGTAATTATGTGTTCTTCTCAAGTTACTTCTGTGAAATTATTCCATATATTGTCCTTAATCTCAATGAAATTATGAAATGTCAAAACGGATCAGAAATAAACATTTTAAGCCGCTATGAATTCTTTCACTCCAACTGTATAAATCCACCAACCAATAGTTCGAACATACAGGTATATGAAACGTTTTATTATAATCCTAGGAATTTCAGTCAGAAACATATGGAAGATATTTTAACTAAACGTTTAAACTGTCAAATTCTCATTAGCGAATGATTAACTGTGAATTATAATGATTTCTGGCGAATATCGGTGATGGTAAGATCTCGGGTACGATATGAATTTACATTTTCACTCTAACTTCAATGTTATACATTCGTTCTATTATCTAATTTTATCTACTAATTTTCTGAATTGCCATCAGAAACACATTTGAGAACTATAGATCCTTATAACTTGTGACTGATATTAAATCTTAAACATTCTCATTCATTTTCAAACCTCATTAACTCGTAAAACATACACCAGAAATTAATTTTGTGTAGAAACAGATTTGAAACAGGTAGGTATTACGTGTGAAAAACTCATTGAAAAACTATAGATTCTCATAGAAACGGATATTAAGCATGTGTGAAAACACATTAGAAACCGGTAGGTATTAAGAGTGAAAACCATATTTGAAAACTATAGATTCTTATAGAAACTCGTAGAAACAGATATGAGTTATCTGTGGAAACACATTAGAAACAGGTAGGTATTGTGTGTGAAAACCACATTTGAAAACTATAGATTCTTATAGAAACTCGTAGAAATGGATATAAGATATCTGTGGAAACACATCAGAAACAGGTAGGTATTGTGTGTGAAAACCACATTTGAAAACTATAGATTCTTATAGAAACTCGTAGAAACAGATATGAGTTATCTGTGGAAACACTTTAGAAACAGGTAGGTATTGTGTGTGAAAACCACATTTGAAAACTATAGATTCTTATAGAAACTAGTAGAAACGGATATAAGTTATCTGTGGAAACACATTAGAAACAGGTAGGTATTGTGTGTGATAAGCACATTTGAAAACTATAGATTCTTATAGAAACTCGTAGAAACAGATATGAGTTATCTGTGGAAACACATTAGAAACAGGTAGGTATTGTGTGTGAAAACCACATTTGAAAACTATAGATTCTCATCAAAACTCGTAGGAACGGGTATGAGTTATGTGAAAACCACATTTGAAAACTATAGAGTCTTATAAAACTCGTAGGAACAAGGACAATTCAATGTAGGAATCGCTTATAGAAACGGATATGATTTACGTTAGGAAATGCCATTAGAAACTGAAGCAATATGTATCTGTAGTCTCCATTAAATACTGATGAATATCGTATATGGTTTTATACGTATTTGCGGTTTCACTATCCAATTAGGATCTCATAAGTTCTCATACACACATTTTCTATCAGTTTCTATGAGACATTTTTGGCAGGGAAGATAAACATTGAGATAATCGCGGCGTCTATACGCGAAGCCGACGAAGTAACAATTAGACAACCAGTGTCGAGATAACTTGAGTGATTACGCATTGCGGGATGCATAGACGTAGCTTAATTGTGGCCGAGGGTATAATTAACTTCATTTACCGATTGAAAGCCGTGGAAAATATTATCGTCAGACGAGTAGCAGGATTGGAAACCACTGATCAAGGCTTCTCAACGATTCACATGTTCAACTCAGAAGAAATGAAAAAAATTGGCCCACAACACAGCCAGACAATTATGGGGATGATTCACTTATATCACCTGTTCATGAGCGGACTTATGGGTTTCTATGCGATATTCCGAATCATAAAGTACGGGATAGGAGTTATATCAAACGACTGCACCTATATTATAAGGTATTTGGATATGAAATGATTCTGTTGGCCAGCCTGTGGAACACTTTGACATTTAGATACTGGCCTGTGCTTCAACTACGTGGATTAAGAACCGATACAGGACCAGACAAGGGAACCTGGGAAGAAGTAAGGACTCAGAGGCGGACGTAGGCTACGACAACAAAGACGTATTACACTGAAAGTGAAAACGGAAATATGTGCAATGTAAGGGACATTTCTCGCGATATCAGATGGACTGTGCGCTACACTAACGTAAATATTGATGTCGAACTCAAAGTGCGAATCGCTGATTATGGTAGACTATATAGGCCGTTGTGTATTTTTGGAAGGTCGTTCTCAAGGCGAAGGTCAGTTCCGATTTCAGAGGAATGAAACATATGGAGATGGTCAGAACCGGACTAAGGAGATTTTGTTGTGACCGCGAGTGAAATTTTGAAATTCGAAAAATAAACTCTTTGAGAGAAGTGAAAGGTGAAAGGCAGGATTTGCTTAATTTTTTCTTTTTGGAAGGACTTGATTTATGAGCATTATGTTCTGCTGCATCGAACCTTGTATTTTTTTTTGATATTGTTTGTCTTGGACTTGGATTAATTAGTTGAGCAAGATTGATATTTAGTTTTAAGGCATGTTGCATGAGAGTAAAGAGTTCTAAGTTTGGTATAATCAAGTTGTATAACTGTTAGAATGTTTTTAATGGAAGACAAGGGACTATTGGACTATTGAGGAATGAGGGTAAGGGAAAAGTTATGGCAACCGATGCCAAAACTTTTTCAAAGGGGAGGATATTTGTAATAGGAGGGATAACTTGAAAGTAATAAAATTAATATCCTTTTTAAAAAATTAGGATTTGAACGTTTCTTCTTTTCCGAAATGATTCAGCGATATTTTTAACACCCTATATTTTACTCGGGAATTTCCCGAGAGGAAGCCTATTGATTTAATTGATCGATTTGAATTTCGGGAACTTGATACACCTGTGCCGAGGAATTATTGAGACGGCTATCAAGGCCCAGCCAAGACGTCGGGCGAGACGTTAACGATTAAAATTGTTAATTTTCGGTTCAAATTTCGTCTGCAACAGTGAAGATAAGGAAATTATGGTTCCACGAACTCAGCGCTGAGAATATGCTGCGTTTGCTGAGAACCCTGATATTTTTGCGACACAGCACTTCCCAAACCGATGCATGGGAACTAAGAGGGGTAGGGAAGCAGGAAAGTCTTCAATTTGATTGGTTCATAAAAACAAAGACGGAAGAAGTATTGATCTGATTGGTTTTGAAGCATCGACAAAAGAAAAACCTTTTATTTGACTGGTTTTTGGAGGAGACGAAGAGGGGAAAATCTTCGACTCGCTCCGGGGACGAAAAAGGCAGTTACTGGTGGAACCTCAAAACGGAAAGGGTCCCAGTGCTCGCGAATATGGTTCGGTATAGGGTAGTACGGTTTCAAGTTAGGTACTTGAGTGTTAAGAAGTACGGTTTCAAAGTGGAAACGAAAACAATTAAGGTTGATTTTGAAGTCAAGGAGTAACTGCAGAAGTCTTAAACGGGAAGATTCTGAGTTGACTCGTTTAATATGTGTTTGATACGGTTTTAAGGAAGGTTTGAGAATTAATTTAGTTTCGTAGTTATTCGGAAGACGGCGGTAGGATAACTCATGCATAGTTTTTTTTTTTGGTTGCTTTCAAAAGTTTTGATAAGTCAGTCTCAAGCTGGGACATATATAAGAAGTGTTAAGTTGAAGTAGTAAAATCTCTAAATTTATTTGGAATTATTTTAGATCGCGTATCGTCGGTATATTCTGGAGTGAAAGTCAATTTGGCGAAACCGTGTGGGTGTCGTGTTTTCGTACCTAATCTGTCTGTTTCAGGAAAGAAGCAAGGTCGTAGAACATCCTCCTAGGTTTATCATTTTTGGGATTATTGGTCCAGGAAAAAGGTCAGATAAATTGTTTATGCTTAGCTTATTTTGAGAATTAGTAGACAGCCGCATGCCCGCCCAAAATATATTCGTAGTCCAGAGTCCCGAAACCTTCTAAAAGTCATAGTTTCACATTCTCGTATTTTTTTTTCTTAAAACGTATTATAATTATTGTAATCACCCTTAAGTAGTCGAAGGTCTGAGTGGAGTTTTTCTGTCGAGAAAACTCAGGTTTATTTGAAAGATCACGAGGAAACTATTGTTGAGTTTCCCCTTGTAAAATTGAAGTTTAAGAAGGTTTATTTTCCGTCATATCATTTGGGTATAGAAAATTTACCTTATACTGTAAATTCTTTTGAGATTGTTCATGATTATTATTTCTGGGGGTCATTTTGACAAACCCTCTTCATTTTTGTTGATGATTTGAATTCACTCTTATATATGATTTGGAATTCACACTGATGTTGATTTAATTTCAATGAATAGATCTGCCTTTGTAATTTAAAGTTAATATAACAGTTTTACTTGATGGGATTATTTCCTTTCAAATTAAGCAATATCCGAATATTTGATAATTTGAATTATTTGATTTGAGTAACACATATCTAATTTGGTGAGAATTTGTTTAGTTTGATTTGGTTTAATATACGTCTTAAATTTAATCTAAAAGGTTTCATTTACCATCCCTCTCCCTAGAAAATAATTTTTAAACACCAAGACCCGACCCAAGTGCGTTGGGCCGATCCCACACTTTCTTCCGTCGGAAGAAAGAACTTCAAAATTCTAATTAACATCTTTTATTTTTCTTTAAGTAATAACACCCTTGATTGGTGGAAAGCCGCTCTTCCGTCCAATCACCAAGAGTGATACATATCACCGCTTACGGTAGCAACCAAATAAAACGGCAGAGCTTATATTACGCCTTAGCAGTAAACACTTGAGTACAATGTAAAAGTACAGTGTCCCACCTAGCGGGTAAATGTCAACGTTTCATCACAGACGTTTCTTCAAAAATTAGATCTCTACGTACATTCACTTCACCCTACGGTTTTTCGCGAGTACTTACTTTGAAGCCTCATGCACTCATGCAGTCTTCCGTGGATAGTTGAATACATACGCCCGTTCATACGGTTCGGATCCCGCAAGTGTAATAATCAAAATAAATTCACGTCCGTTAGGACCGTCCACTAGGGACATCCCTGCCAAAAATGTCTCATAGAAACTGATAGAAAATGTATGTACGAGAACTTATGAGATCCTAATTGGATAGTGAAACCGCAAAACCGTATAAAACCATATACGATATTCATCAGTATGTAATGGAGACTACAGATACACATTTCTTCAGTTTCTAATGGCATTTCCTTACGTAAATCATATCCGTTTCTATAAGCGATTCCTACATTGAATTGTCCTTGTTCCTACGAGTTTTTATAAGACTCTATAGTTTTCAAGTGTTTTTTTTTCACACATAAGACATATGTGTAAAAACACACTAGAAACAGGTAGGTATTATGTGTGAAAACCACATTTGAAAACTATAGATTCTTGTCAAAACTCGTAGGAACGGATATGAGTTATGTGTGAAAACACATTAGAAACAGGTAGATATTATGAGTGAAAACCATATTTGAAAACTATAGATTCTTATAAAAACTCGTAGGAACGGATAGAAGTTATGTGTGAAAACACATTAGGAACAGGTAGGTCTTACGTGTGAAAACCACATTTGAAAACTTTAGATTCTTATAGAAACTCGTAGAAACGTATATGAGTTATCTGTGAAATCACATTAGAAACAGGTAGGTCTTATATGTAAAAAACACATTTGAAAACTATAGAGTCTTATAAAAACTCGTAGTAACAAGGACAATTCAATGTAGGGATCGCTTATAGAAACGGATATGATTTACGTTAGGAAATGCCATTAGAAACTAAAGCAATGTGTATCTGTAGTCTCCATTAAATACTGATGAATATTATCGTATATGGTTTTATACGGATTTGCGATTTCACTATCCAATTAGGATCTCATAAGTTCTCGTACATACATTTTCTATCAGTTTCTATGAGTCATTTTTGGCAGGGCCCCCCCGTAAATCCGCCCTTGCTGCTTGATACAGACTCTTATAAACTCGACATTCCTCATTGACACTTGTGAATTCTCAGTTAATTCGATCCACATTAAAACTCATAAGATTCGCATGCAATTAGATAAGGAATTCCTGATAGAAACCATCGAATCCTGGAACCACTCTCCACACAAAATTCCCTATAAAATCGCGAACTCTCAGTTAATTTGAGCCACATTAAAACTCATAAGATCCGCATGAAATCACATAAGGAATTCCTGATACATTCCACATATTCCTCATAAGTTTTTAGGCTTGTGAATGAGCATAAAACATTATTATGATTGAATACCTTATATAATCTCATAGCCTCCTCAAACGAATACTACCTGATAGAAACTCATACACCTTGTATTCGGGTTTGCTTATAAATAACATATACTTATAAATCCTCATAAAAACTTATGAGAAGTTTACATGTCATGGATAACCTACGTATAGGAAACTGCTTCTTCTCATAGATCCTTATGAAATCTTATAAATTGTCTCTATGTTTTTATGAGATTTCATGCGGTATTTTTGGCAGGGATACGATAAATGAGAGAAAAGAACTAGAATATTGTAGAAAATACTCCTCTGTTGTCCTCCACGGTTGCTTCATTACATCTGGAAGAATGAAAATGACATGTACAGTAACGAACTTTTGTCAGTTGTTTATACATTCATCAAAACGCAAATGAACATTGTCTCGAGTACTTCTGGAGCATAAATTAAACAAATAGGATTTCAACAACAAAAATTCAATGCCCATTCATATAATATCAGCTCGAAACTAAATGACATATATAAGTGAAAGTGTCGAATCATCACTATTCTCAGTGTTTCGTTTTATTCTTAGACAAAGGAAAGAGGAGACGTGGTATAGGATGATAAATCTTGAAGCCAAGATGCCACATAATGAAGAACGAACTGGACGTCTCTATTACTACAAAACGAGAATTACGCTAAGATCTGAACGACGTTGTCACGTTGTCTGAGATTTTCGATTCATTAACGTCGAATCTTTCCAGAATGGCCATTCACGAGATAACCAGGTTCCCAACTTGTTGTTTTAGTTTTATTCATAATATTGTTCCCGACCAATCAGCGAAATTGGCCTACGATTTGACATTTCATGTTTGATACACGTTGCCATACCGCTATCTAGTCGAGTTGTGTCAAATAATTGAATTTCTGAGACATTTCTGAATATTTTGAGTAGAATACCAAAGAGTTTTTCGAAAATACGTTAAAATAATGGTTCGTAAGTGTCAAATGTTTGGCAAATTGGACTCCCGCAATCCTAGTTTGAGTTTTCACAGGTTAGTTTCATGTTTGCAGATCAGTGGCGTAGATTGTCCAATGTTTATAATTTTACATTCAGATTCCCTTCTAATATTGAGAGAAGAAATATATTGCTTTCAATTTCGCACTTGGTTGATGCTGAAAACATGCCTCAAAATCTGTTCTTATGTTCGGAGCACTTCGAATCCAAAGATTTTGGTTTTCAAGTGAATGGTACAAAATATCTTAAAAATGATGTCAATCCTGTTCCAACTCTGGGAATTAACGTCTTCAAGGTAAGTTTCTGTGGAAAGTTCTAGAGATTCATATTTTAATTCAACCAGTTTGAATATAACTTCATTAAATAGAGTCAGAATATGTGTCAGTGAATATTGTTATATAATAATATTATATTATTTTTTATAAAGTATAATTCAATACATTAATTGAGAACTTTTTTGCAGCTCAAGCTCAACTGTCACTCCCCAAGATGCTAAAAGTTATAATTTGCCGTTTGACAATGAATATTCAAAGAAATATATTTGCAGAGATCAAGTTTCATTCCTTGATGCAGAAATTTACCAGATTATAATTATGCATACGATGAAAAGATCTATTCTTGGACTGACATTGAAAGGGATACCTATTACATGAAGTGGAAGAAAAACAGGATTTTTAGGTTTCTTGATCTGCATTGAAAGTTTGGAACAAATGTATAAGAAATATGTCATTGAAGCAAAAATTCCTTAAATATCTTGTCACTTATAAACTGTCGCAGGACAGTGTTAGAAGTAAAAGTGGACCTAACGGTAACCCCACTGCAAGACAGTTCGATGCAGCATACAAAAGGTTGATTGTTCACTCACAAATATCCGCTTCTGATACCGGAAATGCCATCAATCAGGTATCCATCAGTATCCTGACATTCAAATCGCAGTTAGCATGCAACCAATATTGAAAAAAAAGAACAGTTTGCTTCAGTCGTGGAAAGTGTTTTTAAAGATATGGATAAATTTGAGTATGCAACTTCAAAAGCATGGAATCTCACTACATATTCAGAAGATATTGTGGGATATGTTGCTCGGATACTTGACAAATTTATTTCATGTCGAAAGTACCTCGATCTTTTGAGAAATGAAGTAGATGTTTCACTTCTCCAAAGAAGAAAAACATGGAAGATTAATTAGGGCTAGCCAATTTGTAATTGATGTTTGTAAAGAGGGCGAAAAATTGTTCAAATTCTCCCATAAAACTTCAAATATTTTCAATAGAACATTTGTTACCAGTTCTGATCAGCCAAACTATGTTTGATGTTAATTCATCCATTTTACACCATTTTGAAAATCATCTTTTTGATGGAAATTTCATTGATGGACATGCTGATCATAATTCATAATGTTTATTAATTCAAGAGCTCATTGCTACAAAAAATTGTACAATAAAGGTTGAATTCGTCAAATTTATTTTTTCTTGAGACAATCAAAGTATGGTATTGAAGATTATTTGGCTATGAATATTTTATGACTCATATTTAGATCTTACATTCTGTATGTCTAATGCTATGTTGTTATTTTTATAGTATATCTTTCATCATTATATTGACTCCCCATGTATGATTGATGGGTCAAATATTGTATGCAGTACAAATATACAAGAACATTGAACTATTGATTATTTCTTTCATTCAAAAAATTCCTTTAAAGAATATGGCTCACATTGAACAAGCATTTTTAATAAATTAGTCTTTAAAATTTTTTTATTCGAGGTCTTCAATTTGTGAGGCAGAGCATTGAACAACTCAAGACCCATGTATAAGGGAGACTTTTCTGTAAGAGACAAAGTGTGACGCGGATACAAGTAAGGCTCAATGTGCCTTGTAGTTCTTAAAGTAATCAGAATGATCAGCCATGAAAACAAGTACTCTGTAGAAATACAAGCCATATCATCATATGTAGTTAAAATGTTATTTTCCTTGAAGTGATCTCTACAAGATTCTCTGAAGCCCAACTTTAACATGACCCTCAAAATGAATTTTTGTCTCAGAAAGACAGATTATCAGTTGATAAAATTTATTTTAGAGTAAGGATCCATCATGAAACAACTAAACTCTTAGATGAGTCCAGAAAAAAATAGATCAAGATCTATGAATACTAAACTTATATAGTTTAGGAAATTAGGAATGAATAATTTTACGATTTCCAGGCACGTAGCCAGTGATTATTTTGATATTTTATTGGGTAATTCATTTTCTGTAACATGCATGAATCTTCTGACTCAAAAAATATTTTCGTGAATTTTATTAATCAAATTCAGGTGAGCTCTTTTTTTTCTTCAACCGGTTCATCGTTAAGGCGGATTCTTCGGCAAGTTCATTCAGCTATTACATATCAAATTGGAACCAAATTTCAGCTCATTGTGTTCAATATGTAGTTCCAAAGATATTGAGCTCCGAAGCAATTTTTTTCAAATGTTAATAACTCCGAAACCACGCGAAAAAATTGGCCCATAATCGGACAATATGGGTATATTTATAGCTTTCCGTCGAATTTAATTGAATGCTGATTTCATCAATAAAAACGGAGGTGTATCATTTCCCCCTAAACAATACGGCAAATCCACGCCACTGGCTGCAAATGAATTCACGCGAAGCTAGTCTCTGCATTGTTGCCAGCGCGATTGCAGTGGCTATATCTGTCCTTGTTCCACTCATTGGAAATTGGTCGAGATGTTGGCTTCAAAAGTTCCTGAATTTATGAATGACATGCCAGGTCACCTCTTTCCTTGGTCTGAGGTTTTATTACTATTGGGGTTGCAACAATGGTCTCCACAGGAACTTGTGAACCATGACAATTAAGAATTACCAATAATTCATTAGCTTGAATTTTGGAAATATTCGACTCTACCAACAATTCTTGTAAAACCTGCTGTAAGGTTTTTTCGGGATTGAGGTTAGTATCTATCTGACGAATCATTAGATCTCTCACTTGGATCTCTCGAACTATAAAAAAAATTTACAGATTTCGCAATCCTTGCAACCATCAGAGACATTGGAAATGATAACACCACATGTGAATATTACCAACATTTATTTGCATTTGAACTTAAAATAAAATAGTATTTTCAATAATAATAATCTCCTCCACGGTGCCAAATGTGCAACTCCCAACTCACCACACGTCATTTAATCATAGAATGTCAACTATTCGAAGCCCAAAGAAAAGTACACAACGTTAGCAACAAAATAGAAGAAGCCCTCAACATCAGTTCACAGTCCTGCACCAATACAATAGCATCCATTAAAAGCATCAAATTTAAAATATGATTACATCTATGACACAATACCATGACATGTATAATATATTATGAATGATACTAAACATTTTGTAAACATATCAAACTGAAACCGCTAATTGCCTTGTTGTCGAAGCGACAAACAATAAATAAATAATAATAATAAGCAATAATAATTGCAAGAAACAATCGACATTCCTAATTCCTAACATAAACATGTAAGAGGAAATCTTGTCACCGTATTTTAAAACAAAAATGTTCTTTCTAAAGTAAGTATTCTTATGGTAATACAAAATAAAGATATAAATAATTGGATGAAGCTGGGTCCATCCTGTCATTTCTGTCCAATATTTTCGAAGTGAATTCTGATTTTAGCAAATCTGGGTTTTCATAAAATTGGCTTTAGATAGAAGAATTCAGTTTTTACTAAAATTCATCAATCTTATATGTACTTAGATCAACTCTCATCGGATGAAGCTGAGTCCATCCTGTCCAATAATTTCCAAGCGAATTTTTATTTTATCAAATCTAGGTTTTCATGAATTTGGTTTGAGATATATATGTACTCGGAGTAAACATCATCAGCAGAAGCTGAGTCCACCCCGTCCAATATTTTCGAAGAGAATTTTTATTTTACCAAATCTGAGTATTCTCGAATTTGGCTTGAGATAGAAGGATTATGTTTTTACTAAAATTCATGAATCTCATATGTAGGGGAGGACGGGGGAATTCCACGCACCTAAGAGAAAAATGCTCACAAAAACCTTCCTATGTACTTACACACAAACTTTTATAATTTAACTGCTGAATCATGAACCCATTTGAAACTTTTTCATCACAAGGAAAAGGTTCAACTACCTCTACCAATTGAGAAAAAAAAAAATTCTGAAAACTGTCTTTTCGCGGTATTCCCCCACGTACTGGGTTATACCGCGCATGCGATAGTATAATTATGCGCATCTCACAGCTGAGAAACTCGAAAAAATATATTTAATTTTTCAGGTAATAACCAACTACAATGTAAATTAAACGAATTTCCATGAATAGGTACGAAAAATATTATTGAAGAATTACCCCGCTACAGCTGCGCTTTATTCCCCCGTTGTGAGTCACCTAACCTAGCTAATCACTGACAGGACATGACGAAATACAATTAATTGTTTTTTTTTGCATTCGTCGTGAAACGAAAAATCGGCTCCCTGGTCTAAACTGAAAACACGAATACCTTTAAATTACGGCAGGATGTTGGCAAGGTAAATACGAGATGGTGCGCTGTATCTAAAGTGAATTTAGATTTTAGAAAATCTGGGTATTCATGTAATTGGCTTTAGATAGAAGGATTCTGTTTTTACTAAAATTCATGAATCTTATATGTACTCAGATCAACTATTGACCTATTCTTCAAATACCGAAATAATTGCCCAATCTGGCAACGTTGCGGCGAATTTGACGGACCACTCACCGCCAGATCTCACTTGATGAAACAACAATATAAACACTCGAAGTGGTAATGAAGGAAATAAAACAATGATTTATCCTCCAAATCCAGGAATAATTGCCCAATCTGGCAACGTTGCGGCGAATTTGAAGTATCTGCCACTGCGGCTCACTGGTCGCCGATTCTCTAAAGCCGGCCATAGACATCGTTATTTTTCATCCGTTTATAACGCCGCGATACGAAACGTCCCGGCAAAAGCGCCAAAAACCGATGTGTATGGCGAAAAACCGTCGGTACGAATCGTCGGTACAAATATCTGCCGATGCTTGATTTTTGTCACGACGGTTCATCGGTTGTCGTGCCATACCGACTGTGTGTGGGGATTTCGTCGAGAATCGGCGGTTATTTTCCATTAGCGTAGTACAAGTCGCGTCCTCTCCACAAGTGCGTCTACTTCTGCTGTTTCTTAATCACTTCTTCTATCACTATTTTTGACCGGGATGGATCAGAAGACGGCGAATAAACAATTAATTGTGGATTTCATCCATTTGGACAGGTTGCATCCTTGTCTATGGCGAATTAAATCAGCAGAATACAGGAATAGGAACAAGAAGAGGGAAGGTTATGTAATATTATTGAAAAAATATCATGAATTGGAAGGAAGGCGCTGATATTAAAACAGTGAAGAATAAATTTGATTCTTTTTTATTCAGCACCGAAACCGCGGCCGCCACTGCTAAGAGATGTTTCCTCTTCATGACGTGCTTAATCGTGAACGACAGTAAAATAACGGGAAGAATTTACCGAAGTGTGTGGGCAAAACAGTTCTGCGATATGACTCGGCGGTTCGAATCGCAGCGAGGAAAACGGATGAAAAATAACGATGTCTATGGCCGGCTTTAGACTAGTGAAAGGGAGGACGCGTAATGCCATGCTTCTTTGTGATTCAATCTGGCACATAATGGGATACACCAGTGGCGTATCTTAGATAAGGTACCTAATATACAGGGTGGGCTTTTTAAAACGAAACAGACGAGATAACGGTCGGAATAAATTTATTTCGACAAAATGCTCGGACACGTCGATTTTTGTTTCGAGGGTGACAACTTTTAAGGTCAAATTCACAACTATATCGCTTCAACCCTTAGTGTTAGAATACCAACCCCTAAATTTTGAATAAGAAAGATAGGTTGAGTGATACCTCATTTGAAAGGTCCTTTTATCCTGAATTCAGGATAGTGATTTTTTCTTCATTTGATGCAATGATTCTTGAGATATTGACATTTGAATTTGAAACAAATATGGTATTGTCGTCAAGCAAGCTGTTTGAATCAATCGAATTTATTATTCATTCATTCTGTAAATTTGATGAAACTCCATAACTGCCATACACCAGACATCAAAATACAAAGTTAAAATTTTAACAATGACTAATTAGTCAAATAATTGATGAATTCACATAGCATGGTTAGCGGAATGAATGATACTGTACGAAATTCAAAATTTAATATCTCGAAAACGAATGCGTTAAATGAGAAAAAAATCATTACGCTAAATTCATGATGAAAAGGCCTTTCAAATGAGGTATCACTCACCCTATCTTTCCTATTCAAAATTTAGGGGTTGGTGTTCTAACACTGAGGGTTGAAGCGATATAGTTGTGAATTTGAACTTAAAAGTTGTCCCCCTCGAATCAAAAATCGACGTGTACGAGCATTTTTCCGAAATAAATTTATTCCGCCCGTTATCTCGTCTGTTTCGTTTTGAAAAGCCCACCCTGTATATGTAAATATCGAAATTACTAATATTTTACAGAGCTAATAAATAAAATATATTAAGAATTTTGCAGGTTTAAAAAAAATTTTGAATAGAAAGAAAACTTTAATAACATGATAAATTTATATCACATCAAAACATACTTTATGCGGCCCATACACAAGCTACTTTTTCGGCGTTCTGGCAGCTAGCGTTTTGCGAGCGTCCTAGACGCTCGTGCAATTTTGACCACACACAAGCGTCTCAGTAACTCACCGATCGCTGACGAGAGAGGTTTAAAATGTCGCTCAGGCAAAAAAAAATAGCCAATATGGTACATATAAGTCTTATGTACTTGCACCCAACTTTTCCGTAGCTCGTACCTTTTTGTATTCTTTACGGAATGAGTCTCGGAGGTTTTTTATTCTTTTCTTCACGAAATCAATATCGCATTAATCGTTATTTTGTTTACATAAAGCTAACAATTCTTCGTAGGCTTTATTCTTTAGTGTTCTGTTCGAATATTCTCTGCTCTTAATCATCCACAAACACTTATTCTTTTTAAATAGTTCAATAAAATTCGTAATGAATTCTTCTAAATGTGCAAATCTTGCATGATTCTCTGCCATTCTAGACGCTCTCTCACACCCACAAGCGTTTTCATGCGTTTCGCCGGCTATCTTGACGCTAAAATCAAACACGTTTGATCTTGACGTCCGGCGTTGCGTCCTGCACGGCGACTCGCCACCGTGGCAGCAGATGGACATACACAGGCGTTTTTCGGGCTACTTTCAGGCGTTTTGGTCGCTTGCGGTGACGCTAGCTGCCAGAACGCCGAAAAAGTAGCTTGTGTATGGGCCGCATTAGAATGAGAAGGTTTCATTATAGTCATAAAAATAATAAAATAAATATACAGTTTTTCAACAATTTATTCGATACATAATATGAAATTTCACTGCCCACTGAATAAAATGAGTTTTGTATATTTGTTTCTTATATTAGATTTATTATTTGTTTTAGATTCAGAAATGAAGTGGAGTCTAATATTTAAATATTTTTCACAAATACATTTCGTTGAAAAATATACATGATTAACAGGGTTATCTAACACATGATTTTGGAGTGATTCGAATAATTTAATGTTCAGAGAATCCTCTATTATTTGATTAGTTAGTAACAAGAGTATATTTTTTTTTCAAATCATTTTGGAGTGGAGTTGGAAGTCTCTGCTCTTCTTTCTTGACTGTCCTTGAAGTTTCAGACTGTGAAACCAATGAAATCGAAGATCCTTTTTTTTGTTGTAATCTTCTTATAGCCTGAAAAACAATACATACTCACTTCTAATTTTAATCTGATATTGAAATACCTTCTTATTATGTTACCTTTATTGGTTGAAGGTACTTGGGAAGTGTGGGAAAAATTGTGGGAACTGCCTCATTCAGCAAACGAACTCTCAGTTGATTATCACTTTTATAACACCACTGCCCTTCGAAATGCTAGGAACAGATCCTATGATTTTTAGTTGGTGACCAGTCTTTTAGTTTCATGTTATTTACCCAAATCTTACATCTTGCATAATCTTTTGGGAAACTGAAAAAACATTATTGATGACGATTAATTTCTTGCAATCTCCATTGACTTCATGATGAATAAGTATACCTGTACTTGAATCTAAGAAATTTATTCTTTATTCAATCAATTAAAATCGAATAGAGTACAAAATTTGGTAATTCCTACCATTAAGGAAAAACATTTTACTCACATTCACTAAATTAAATTATAAACAAAAATATTAAAATGCATATCACTCATTGACCTAGATTCTACATCAATGATATCACTTACGAATAACTTTTAACTACGCCACTGGTAAAATGGTTCCTTGAAATGAAACCTGCATTGAAATTTATGAATTTGAACATTAAATTGGGCGATTTGCAAACTCAAAAACACATAATTGTACAATTTATTCATTCTATATTCGGATATTCAAAGGATTTCAACTATAGTTAATTCCAACTATGAGAAATAAGGGGAAATTTTTGTTCATAAAAATAACCATATTCCATATTACCCGAGATATTACCTGTGAAACGATATTCCTGTTTCCTTTTTCTCGCTCCTGCTCTGGCACTGATAAGAGCAACATAATATAAACATTGTATTTAGATGAAAATTAACTTGAAAAACAACTTTAAATCACAAAAATCGACAAAATATTCTCGCACTCCACTCGGTTTGTTGGTACCATAAACAATGGCGGCCACTCTGAAATGAGCTTCACTTTCGTCCTTTGCGTTTAGGCTATGCGCGGCATCCTCTCCCTTCCCTTATCTAAGCCGATTCTCATATGCTGGCCCAAAACACCTATCTTAATAAATTACGCGATAACTTTCGAATGCTGTTTTGGTCTACTGGCGACACTTTTGTCTTTTGACCTTGAACGAAAACTCGTAATTTGCCTGTAATATACGAACATAAACATTTCCAATGTTAAAAATGTTTGATTTTTGTCTATATTATGTGCCCTTTCACATTCCTGTGATTCAAGGCGGCATTCACTTTATTCAAACAAAACTTACTTGAATTTTCTGCTTCCATCACCCCATTTCAATATTCCACACATGCGTTTCTAACAAAGTTTGAAGAGCTCGGGATAGATTGTCCGAATCAATATTGAATGTCTTTGAATGTCCATTAAAAATCAGATATCTGAATGGCTTATATCCTGTTCCAGACATACTTCACACTACTAAAAGCTAAATACCAACTTGTATTGTTAGTTATTAGTGTTATTACACTTATCCATCTTCTTGATAAAAATAAATATCCTGATTACCGATATGCCAAGTAGAAAGCAGTTAAATTTGAACTAATCAATTCCATTATTGGTGGTTGAATTACTCGAATAAACATGAATCGCGGCAAAAATGGTTACAGCATATGTCCTAATGGGTGAGAAAACTCCAGAATTCAATGAAAATAACACTCTTACCTTGGAGCATAAATATCCTCTTCGAAATCTCACACAAAAACGAACCACGTGCAGCACAGAAACTCCGGTGAACACACCTTGGAGCATAAATATCCTCTTCGAAATTCCACACAATAACGAAGCACGTACAGCACAGTAACACCGAGAAACACAACTAACTAATTTAAATCTATCCACAAAACCCCTCTTGATATCTTGGTAAACTCGCTGTTTATACAAGTACGACTTGATAGCCAAATTGCGCCTGCGTGAACAGATTGGCCCTATCAATCGTATTGTGATGTACCCAGCTAGGGTAGGTTCGACCAGTCGTTATGCAGTCGAGGGATGGTAAAGAATAACATGCAGACTCATCAAAGGCCCAGAGGGGTTTATTTCTTATGCTGGCCATATACGGTACGGTCTACCGGAGAGGTACACCTGCGCAGGCATGCCTGTGCAGGTTTAATCGCACACACACACGCACAGGTTTAATCCCACACACGCTCCGGTTGACCTGCGCAGGTATACCTCTCCAGTAGACCGTAACGTGTATGGCCAGCATTAGAAACACTGAACTCACATTGAATGTAATTGTTTACTACCAGCAATAACTGTTGACTTACAAGCAATCAAAAGATATACGCTTCTTTGAATAAATGTCCCTAGCCAATTGTTTTTTTTTCTATACGAATGAAAAAATATACATTTTTTAAATTATCTATAGCTTAATATCTATATCTATAATATCAGTCTCAATGGGTCTTGAATCTACAAAGTTTGATACGATCTTTACCTAAACTAATTTTTACGTCGGTCTCTTAAGCGCTGGTCTCCCCGAACTGCGGCCGACGACGAACGCGGGTCTGCCGCGTACAACTTTCATGGATACTGTCGTACCCATGGTATTCCAAATGTATCACTAGGAAGTTGTACGCGGCAGACCCGTGCCGTCGTCGGTCGCGGTTCGGGGAGACTTGCGCTTTAATAATTCTAATCATTTGTTATGAGAATTACAATTCCTTTCTTTTCAATTTTAACCTTCACCAAGTTTTTTCCAGCATCTTTCTATGCCGTTTGCAACCTATATATTAATCAAAGAGGATAGTTGTCGAAATTGTAGTTCGGATCTACTCGGCTTTTTAAATTTTGTGGAAACCTACTAGGTTTTCTGGAAATCAAACTAAACATGTCTGGATGTCCACCGGTTGGAAGCATGTGAACATTGTTCAGAATGATTTGCCTTAATCTTCGATACGCGTTACATCTCATATTACATTAATTTTAGGGATGTTCCTAGAATTTCATTCTTATAATTTGACATATTCAAAAATTTCATATTGCTAGCTAGCTTTATGAGAAACAATTCTAATATTATTATTATCTTCGCATAAATTTACCAGTTTCCTCAACGATGTACCTAAGTCTTACGCCCATCGGATGTCCTGTTTAATGAAAATAATTTTTGAATTCACATTATACAGGGTGTTTCATCATAAATTATCAGAATATTGATGAAAGTTGACATTAAACACCCTGTATCTCGCTTATGCGTCGAAAACGCAGTATATGTCATAAGGCAAAAATGACTTCCTCGGTGTCATCTACACGGCTATATATGTTTGTTCAGTTTATGGTGAAACACCCTGTATATTAAATTATCATTGTGATCCTCTGAATGTTGATTTTTCAATTTACTCAATACTTTTTACTGGACGTTTTAAAACTTCGACAATAACAGGGTGATCAATCCTTTTGCCATCGGAGGCATTCGTCTCCTGTTGTTTAGAACCTAATTCATTTTAAATACGCGATATTTTCATTTTCATGTGCTGAAAAATTTTTCTGAAACTTTTACATAATGAACCGTGAAGTTATACTCTTCTAAAATCAAACGGAATTCGATCAATCTACTAGAAGGATCATAATTATATTGAACAAATAAATCCGGGGTGTTATAGTCTTCAGAATGATTCGTGAACTGTCGACCGGGACCTTGTGCGTAACTCTCTTACGCTGACATGAAATTTTGTTTGTTGGTCAGAGGTCACGACCTCGATTCGAATGGTACGAATTTTCTTTCTGATTAAACTCATTATGATTCATTTGCGATGCTTTGAGAAAATTTTGGTTCCGACTTGACAATTTACATTATTTGTTTTTTTTATATTCATTTGACGGCATCGACTGCTGTGGTCATTAGCCGTTACATTATTCGTTAAATTTATATTCTTGACTAATTCATTATTTACTCCATCGGCCCGTTCACTATGTTCTCGAGGCTCATTTTTGATGATTTCACACCAATTAAGTCAACAATTAGTTCATCACTCTTCACTGCACAATAGGACATAACAGGGAATATGAAATACTTCTTAAGCCGGCTTTTCACGTACAGTTAAACTGTCAGTTTAAACTGAGGACTGAGATGTGTACACATAAGCAGTTCAATCCTTCAGTTTGTTCCACATGGATTCGAGCAGGTCCGACGATTTGGCCGTCCTCTGTTCAGTTTCTTCAATTTTACCAAGATTAAGAAAGCGAAAACGTAAACAGTGGTGCAAGAAGTGGCTACAAAAACGCAATTTATCTCCCCTCATAAACTTATTGAGAGAGTTGGAGGAAGAACCATAAGATTTTCCCAATTATTTAGGCATGACTCAACCGGTGTACCAAAAATTGCTATCATTGGTTTCCCCATTGATTGTGAAAAGAGATACAGTCATGAGAACTGCAATATCTCCACATGAAAGGTTGCTGCTACCCTGAGATTTTTAGCCACCCACATGACGTTCGTACGAGTGCCTAAAATTTTCTACAAAAATATTTCCTCAAGCACTCAAAAAAATTATAACCGAAGTATGTCAAGCCTTGAACACAGTTTTGAGGAAGTATATGCAGGTATGTGCTTGTTGGATAATCTACATATATGAAAATAAATAATAACATTTTTCGTTACAAAACTGCTTTTATTTTTACAAAAAATCAAATTTCATCTTAAATAAAAGGATCTGCTTAAAATTAGAAATCAAAGTAACATGTTTCTTGCCTGAAAAGGTCATTTATATATCACATAATTCAAAAAAAATAAGGATCTTCTTAAAATTGAAGAACAAACAAAGTTACATGTTTTTTGTCAAGAAGGGTCATTTAAAAATCACGAAATTCAGAAAAATAATAGGATGCTGAGTTGTCCTCAGACTCCTGAGAATAACGAACTTCAGTGAATGCAGGTAATCCTGTTGTTGTTGACCTTGGAGTAGAACCATTGAAAAAAGGGGATGCTGTGTTGTTCACTGTTCATTTCAGTTTCCTAAGTCAGAACAAGAATGGAAGGAGATTGCAAGTGTGTTTGAGGAAAGGTGGAATTTCCCACACTGCATCGGTGCCATGGATGGCAAACACATTGACATAATTCCACCTGCTGACTCCGGATCTTATTATTATAATTACAAAGGAAAACACAGTATGGTTCTTTTAGCAATAGTTAATGCAAAATACCGATTTTTACTGGTAATTAATTGACAGTCACTCATCGGAATCATTTATTCGTTCTTGACTTCGCCTAATTATTTTTAAATTTGTGTCTTTATAAGTTGTATGATGGGGTATGATGTGTAGTGTTGTATATTTATCTTTATGTAATTAATAAACGCTTTCTTTTAGCCTTGAAAAAAAAAACTATTAGTTCCGAAACGAACTGCACAGTCCGAACCCCCACACAACTTTAGTTTTATGAGCTCATACTGGGAATCTGAATGAAGGTTCAAAGGAAATGATTTTTGTCTCAAAAAACCAGAAGAATCTCAAACTTGACCTAAATTCTTGGGTTGAGAACTTTCTCGATATATGACCCATAAATCAGTAGAAAGGGTATTTTAAACAAAGGACGAAAATTGTGAAGGCATATGGAACAAATATTGCAGTACAAGTGAGTGATCTCATATGGTTGAAATCAATTTATCTATACAACCTTTTTAAAAGAGCCAGCTGATTTCTTGGGGACAAAGGAGATGGAATTCATTTTGTCCAGGTAATGCGTAGTAAGACGCAATGCATTATATCATCGTTGAGCCTCATTATCCAGTTCAAAAGCAGAGATCCTGAATACATCCTAAGGTATGACGCTTCACAAAAAAAAACAATGCCATTGATCCAAAGAGATTGCAGGAGGATGAATTTTGGTTATTTTGTTATGTTCGAGTAGCATTATATCAATTTCACACCTCCTAAATCTGGTGGAGAACTTTTTGGCAGACAAAAAGTCTCGAAACTTTCGGACATGTTTCAATTTTTGGGTTGAAATTTGAGGTTTATTTTTCACGAAAAGACATTCCCACCGTTTTCAAATGATATAATTTTTGCTACATCTTCGAGTTCTTGCTTGCCAACAATGTGATCCCCAAAGAGCAGCATGGCTTCGTCCCTGGTCGATCGGTTATAACTAACCTTTTGCAGTGCGTGAACAACTGGTCTGCCGCGATTGATGAGGGGAGAAGTGTGGATGTGGTATACTTGGACTTCTCCAAAGCTTTCGATCGAGTGCCACGTCGGAGACTGCTGCATAAGCTTGAACACGCCGGCATTCGGGGTGGGCTGCTTCGTTGGATTTCGGCGTTTTTGACTGGCCGATCATTTCGCGTTCGTGTTGGTGGTGCTTATTCTTCTGATCAGCCGGTTCTGAGTGGTGTGCCCCAGGGATCCATACTCGGTCCATTGCTGTTTCTGGTGTACATCGCTGACATCCTTTCCTCCCTAAAATCACCGAGTTCCTTCTACGCTGATGACGCCAAAATATATGCTGATCCCTGCACTGGCTTTCGACAACTTCAACGTGACTTGCTGGAGCTGCAGATCTGGTGTCGTGCTTGGTTACTTCCACTCAACATTTCTAAGTGTGTTGTGCTGCATATCGGTAGGACAAACCCAAAACTCCAGTATACAATTGACGATACCACCCTGTCAAGTGTAGATTCTCATGTTGACTTGGGAGTGTTGGTGACAAGTGATATGTCCTGGTCCGGGCATATAGCTTCGATGTGCAGACGAGCTAATTCGTCCCTATGCCTTCTGCGTAAATCTTTCTCGCGGTTGTCGTTCCCCACATCAATAAAATTGTACACAACCTACGTCAGACCTATTTTGGAGTTCGCGGGACCTGTGTGGAGTGCGGGACTGGTTCGCGATCGCCGCTTGCTGGAGTCCGTTCAGCGATCCGCCACGCGTATGTCGTTTGGCCGAGTGAGACCCTCGTACGATCAGCGGCTAGCTATGGCGAATCTCGAAACTTTTGAGCGGCGGAAACTTAGAGGCGACCTAATTATGTCTTTCCGTATCCTCAACAACCTCATCAACTTCGATTTATCCCATCTTTTCTGTTTGAACAATGATACTCGATTGCGCGGTCATAACCTGAAGCTGATGAAGGAACGGTTTACTACTACTAGGAGAAATTTCCTCCCCAACAGAGTTTTTGATCACTGGAATGCCCTACCGCCTAGTGTTGTGAATGCTCCATCTATAAACACTTTTAGAAATCGATATGACAGTATCTGATTTTTCTTCACATTACATTGGAATACATTCTTCTTTTTCTCAAAAATTTTTTTTCCTGATGATTTGTTAGAATATGTTATAATATAATAATAATAATAATAATGTTTATTTTCAAGCTCAAAATACAATATTCTGAAGAGAAAACAAGTCGACCATAAAAAATAAATAGTGATGTTTACACAACAAAACTATGCTTCAAATATTCATCTATGGAATATGGTTCTAAATCGATCAGGAGTTTTCGAACTCCTTTTTTGAACTGTATCATTTCTGTTAGAATTTGATATTTTTTTGACAACTTATTGAATAAAACAATGCACATGTATTCCACATTTCTCTGAGTTAGAGTGAGAGAGCATTTCGGGAGATGGAATGAGTGTATGCGCCTGGTTATGTTCAAATTTAAATACTTTTCAAAATAATGGATGTTCCCCCTCAAGAAAACAAGACATCGAAATATATACAATGCAGCCACAGTTAAGATGCCCTCTCGTTTGAATATTCCTCGGCAGGATGTTCTGGAGGATATGCGTAGCATTGTTCTTAATGCCCTTTTTTGTACAACGAATATTCTAGAAATGTCAGAACTGTTCCCCCACACGATAACTCCATAACTCAGAATCGACTGGAAATTAGAGAAGTATACAGTTTTAAGTAGTTCCAAGTCAGCCTGTTGCACTAGTACCCGAAGAGTGTAAAGAACCGAATTTAGCTTTCGTTGAAGTGCATCGATATGATCACACCAGTTCAGATGTTCATCCAATTTAATTCCCAGAAAATTATACTATTGTATCTCTCTTGTGCACAGTTGCTTGGATGCCTTGTAATATGTTATATGTATATGTCGAATTTTATAGAACCCATGTTCTCAATTCGAAATCTATTGTAATAATAATAATAATAACTCAAGCTGAACTTCAGCTCTGTAGATCAAGATCGAAAAAAATTGTCTTTTTTGTCCAAAAAGTTCGAAATTTCTGTTTTTATCATCATTTGGCTGAAAGGTTTGCACTCATACTCATTTGATGAAGAAAGTCATCAAATAGATAATTTATTGCATTGTAGATATATGCTCAAATCGAAGCTAGATAGATATCTAGCTTCGATTTGAGCATATATCGACGAATATAACACAAAGAGGTCTCAAGTTATGTCGAAAAGTTGTGAACGTCGGATTTTTTTTGAATGAATTGATCTAGGCGATTTGGAATCCTCTATATACACAAGAAAAGAAGGGATGTAGGTACTCATTGCAGATAAAAATGTGTTCCAGGAAGTTTCCCACAATGGCTCTTGGCAAACACATCGACATATCGAACGAGATACTATTGATTTGAAGAAACTTATGACCTGATTTAAAACCTATTATAACAAGCAGCGTTTGACGCTCCATCAGCGCTGGAATGCAGAGCCAAGAAATTGAGACAAAGCAAGCTTCAGACGTCGCAGATTTCAATTTAGGTTTGTTCTACGTAAAACTTCAGATCTAGAATATGCCGGATTTTCTAGCCGTGGTCCAATAGGACTTTCACCTAACGTTATTTTGATGCAAGAAGACTGGGCATCGATTAAGAAATCCATGGATGAGTTTATGAATACTAACACTCTGCGCCTTGAAAAGGAAGTTACGCGATTGCAGGAATCATCTGATGAGTTGTTCCCCACAGGAAAGAGACCGTTGTCAATTTGTCTAGAGGGCTTTTGACAATTCAACTATACACCTTGTAATGAAGCGCCCTTCATTTCAAATCTCGGTGAGATCATTTTGAAATTTTCCGATAGGCAACCCGTAAATCTCATTCGTTTGTCCGGTTTCAATTTGAAATCAAGCCTGTTCCTAAAAAGCGTCGACTGTTGGCGACCAGGCGTTGTTATCTCTCTTCGTCGTTTTGTTGGTCGTTTGTTTTTCCATTTTCTAGAGTTTAATATCTTGTACAATGGCGGCAATTTTTGCGTCGTAGTTACCTCTAGAAAGTTCTAGAATGTTCACAAAAAGTGGGAACTCAGCTGGGGTATTTTGTTCAGATATAAGCTACTTACTTGCTGAAAATTGTCACCATTATCAAATTCATGTAGCAAACCATCCAGAAGGCGATTCTGGCTATAGATAATATTTTTTTGTTGACTGAAGTGAACTGGCGAGAATAAAATATATATAATGTATATCATAAAATATTAAAATACACTAATCAACATTAAATGAATTATTGCTATTATTACGTATGAATTCACTTTTCTGGTCAATATTTTAAAAGTTTTTCGCGAAATTATTTAGTTCAACGTGTTGTCTGTATTCTTGTTGTTTACTTATCTGTCATCTTTGTTGGCGTATGTGACATATATGATGAAGTCATTCTGGTGGCGTTCCGTTCCGATCATGTATCATCCTACGTGTTGTTTTAATGTGTTAATTGTCCAGTAGTATTTTGTACATGCTGTTTAGTGTCGCTGTGTCTGTTCTGAAGTTGCAACTATTCTTGTCCATCTGTATCCTTAGAACTTCCATGATTTCCCTTTTAATTTGGTATTCCTCACTGTCTAATATCTTCACATTTTTGAAATAGAACTTGTGCTGATGTTCTTTGGCATGTTCAGCTAGAGCTGTTTTTTCATTCTTATTTCGAACATCATTTGCATGTTGTCTCGCTTATGTCTCATATATGTCACATACGTCAACACAGATGACAGATGAGTAAACAACAAGAATACAGACAACACGTTGAACTAAATAATTTCGCGAAAAACTTTAAAAATATTAACAATAAAAGTAAGGTTAAACGTTATAAAAGCAATAATTCATTTTATGTTGATTAGTATGTTTCAATATTTTATGATATTCATTATATATATATATATTTTATTTTCGCCAGTTCACTTCAGTCAACAAAAAAAAAATATTATCTATACTCAGAATCGCCTTCTTGAGGTTTGCTACATGAATTTGACAATGGTGACAATTTTCAGCGAGTAAGTAGCTTATATCTGAACAAAATACATGTGAACTGGTGATATACAGTCGAACTTCGATGAGTCGAACTACGATAAATCGACTTTTTGATAACTCGAATCAAATTGGTTGGCAATAGCGCTAACATTGAAAATTAGTGTAATTTTCATTCGATAAGTCGAACTTCTAGAACTCGAATATCTTGATACCTCGAACGAAATATTTGGCGGCACATTCGATTAGTCGAATTTTTTGGAGGAATCCATCGTTTACGTGTGATTTTAACGAATCGTTTCATAGCTTGAGCGCATGCCATGCTCATTTCAGTTCTAAAGTTGTAAATTGTGAGGTTTCACGACAATATCGCTAAAAATATGTCGTCAAAACGTAGGTACTTCGAAAACTTCATCTCTTGATGAAAAATAAGACTTTTAAATAAAGTGAAAAGTGGTGCACGAAAGAAAGATATAGCTTCAAAGTATGGCGTCCCAGCCAACACTGTAGGTATCTACTATTTGAAGAAAAAAAGAATGATTATCAGTGCATTTGGAAGTGGTGATGCGTGTGGGAGTCCCAAAAGGCTTAAAAATCCAATGTGCGCTAGTGCAGACGAAGCAGTTTCAACTTGGATAAATGTTATTTACCCCCATGAACAAGACAAAATATAGTACATTGTTTACCGGGTAGGAAAAGCCTAACATTCCTGAATGAGGCTCAAGCTGAGACTTAGCAACACATAGTCCAGGAATGTGGCTTTCCTACGAGGTTAACATACTTTTTTTCCGCAAATCTTTTGAAATTCGACAGAATTCCATCAATTTTGAGAAAATCGCGCATTATTTCATTCATAAATAAATGAAGCTTTGAAATTCGGAATGAAATTGGTTGCAGTACAATGGAAACATATAAACGTTGAATTGAAACTTGAGAAATATTAATTTATATGCTGGATTTTTCGAAGCGAAAACATTGTAAAATGATAAGTGATGATGAATTTCTCATTTCTGGGACTCCTCCAACGCAGGTTGAGGCAGTGAATACTGCTTCATTTCATTAGTATTATTGCTGAAGAAATCAAGAGAAAAGTTGAAATATACATATGTTGAACACTGGCAATTGTAAGGAAATATCATTTCCCTACAGCAAGGAAATGAATTTTCTAACAGTTGGGAAATCTTGTCTTTTTTTATGAGAATTATCAAAAATGTCATAATTACCATGCGATTTGCGGAAAATGTGTTTTTTCAATATGTAATATAATATAATTAATATAAGGGTGACCATAAATTGGATAGAACACTTTGAACAATTAGTTCAAGTCGTGGCCCAGGAAACACAGACTTCTCCGCGAGCTCTCTGAGAGGTTACAATGCGACTTTTATGCGAGCTCCTACCGCGAGGTTCCAGAGATCTCTATGTGAGGTTCCTAAGCGAAATTTCCACTGATGTACCCATGCGATATCTTGGAGACCTCGACATGCGATATCTTTGAGAGCTATCCCATGCGATATCTCTGAGAGGTTACAATGCGACTTTTATGCGAGATCCTACCGCGAGGTCCAAGAGATCTCTATGTGAGGTTACTAAGCGAAGTTCCCACTGATGTGCCTATGCGATATCTTTGAAACCTCACCATGCGATATCTTGAAGACCTCGCCATGTTATATCTTTGAGAGCTCACCATGCGATTGACATGGTTAATCTTTTTGCGAGATCGTCAAGATATTATAACAAACAAATCAGAACAAAAAATTCTTACTGCGTGCTTCAAAAGTTGTCCTTAATATTACAATTTGGAAATATTTTCAAAAAGATCTTGTATTCAACAAGAACAAGTAGTTAGTTCTTCCGCAATTATGTACCTATGAAAGATGAATTGGAAATTATCGAATTTAACCAGAAGAAACATTTTTACTTAGCTGAGGCGAATTCCTGTAGTGATTGGACATAGGTACAATGGGAGAATTTGAAATTTTTATTGCATGTTCCTAAACTCTAAAGTTATCCAAATGAAACCACATCAAGAAATGTAGGTATACCAACAGAATTCCCCCCACCCCGCATGCCTAACTTCCAACAGAGGAGATAACTATTGATTATTCAGTGGCGTATCCAGGCATTTGTCTTGGGGGGATATGAAACAAATAATAATTTTTTTATTGCGAAACAAGAATAAATCTTAATCAGAAAGTTTGGTTTGCTATCATGAAACTAAGTCAGGTCGCCTTGGTCTTCTTGCTAGATCATCAATAATTTCATTTCCGGAAATATGCAACTCCCTGTGTTGGTTTAGACATATCATGGCTAGCGGATTCCAGCAGCCGAACTTGTCGATTTTGTTTCGCATTCATCAATTTTCCGTCGTTTGATGAAGTCCGCCAAAGAAGTTTGTTCACTCATGATAATTTTTTCTGGACCTGTGTAACAATTAAACGAATCATGAAGAATGGAAGCTAATAGCCTATGTCAACTCAGGACTAATTCCTACAAGTCCGGTCATAGGAATGAAATAGAAAAATTTCTACCCATCTACTTCAAACCAGTAAACAAAATATCACCCTACCGATCCGAGTGTCAGCATATGTATTATATTAGAAGATTACGCAGGCCGAGTGCCGACAAAGGGATCTCCAGCCGGGCACTCAGAAGGCTTCATAGTTCACATATGTCTTTAATTTTTTACGCGGTAAGACTGGTAAGAGGGAAATATATATCTCAACTGAATCGGGAACTTGAACCCAATTGATTATAGTATTAAGGTTCATAGTCGCGGATCATGGACGTCGTTCATTTCGGTTGGTGTGTTCTGGATTACGAAAAATAACGTTGTCTATTCGTTTTCTCTATTCCCGCTTCCCGCAATTTCAGACCATATCTTGTTCTTGTATGTGTAGGATGCTCTCATTGTTCTGATTTACTGTTGAGCTAAGAGACGTTTTGTGCATAATTAGTTGAGTGAAGTGTACCTGTGCTGTACAAGATTCGCTTTTGTTTACAATTTCGAAGAGGATATTTGTACTCGAAGGTAAGTGTTATTTTTATTAAATTCTTGAGTTTCAACCCACCACTCACCAGTTAGGATGATATATGTATACCGTTATCATTTTTGCCGCTTTAGGTCTTTCTGAGTTATTCAACCACTGGCAATAACGGAAGTGATTAATTTACATTTATCTACTTTCTACTAACAAAAGATCATCTGATATCACTCAAAAAGTCATTCATTCTCAATTGTAATTGCTCGAATAAATATTATGAAAGAAACTCTGCAAGTCTGCAGAGGATCATATCTTGATTGCTGAAATATGTATTTAGGCTGTCTTTGCTTTTTTTAACGCTCATTCGAATAGTTTTATCAATAAGAATTATTTTTGTCCGCAATGAACTTTTAAAAAAACACTCATTATATTTTGTATTTGTATATTTACAGAGATCGTTTCAATGAGGAAAAAAATTTCGCAACTAGGGTTGCAAGTCAGTGAAATGAGCTATATTCTTTATTCAAAGTCTAAGGAAAAATCTAGGGACACCCAAAGATTTGAGGACATGTTCCCACTTCACGATGAAAATACATTAAAAAAATATGTGAAACATTGGATGGGGAGCCCAGACTCGTCGATGATTTGGTATGTACCTAAAATTCATTCTAATTTTTGTCGCAATAAGCTTTTTCATACATAACATTGTTATATTCAAGGTGTCGAAATAAGGATTTCTCCCCTTTAAGAATAAAATCTGAACATGCTTTCGATAAATCTTCGAAAATTTCGGACATTAAAACCTTCAAATATCAGATAATTGCCGATCGTGGAATCGTTTATTTACCCCTGATTTGGTCCAATAGTTATTTTTGATTACACTAAGCATTTCTGCCCAATAAGTGATAGGTATTCGAAATCCCATCTCAATATTCAATATTCTTTTCTAGATGGTTTATATTTGAAGGGTATTGGAGGTTCTAGCTCTAAGGATCATCACAGTCGCATGTTCGAGTCATTAATATCAAATGGTCTGAGAATCAATTGATTAGAAGATCAGGCCAACAGGAAGGCTTGTTTAAGTGAGTACAATTTTATACTAGTTTATTTGCTCTTTATGTCGATTAATCTTCTGTTTTTCATTTCAATCATTACAGATTTCATTTTTTTTTAATTATTAATGCAAATCATGATCACCGAGAATATAATTCTTCGAATTGGTGATTAATGATATCTTATTATGTTTCTAGCTGATATTATACATATAAATGGGCATATAAAATTTTTGTTGTTGAAATTCTATTCAATTTGTGCTCCAGAAGAACTTGTTACAATTCTCATTCGCGTTGATGAATGTATAAACAACTGACCTCACAAAAGTGCATTACTATACATGTCATTTTCATTTTTCCAGATATAATGAAGCAGACATGGAAAACAACAGAGAAGGAGTTCGAAGTTTTTCCACAAAATTGGCTACGCCATTGTTGCCAAAGAAAGAAGGGGGAAGAAGAAAGAAACCGGATGATTTGAATTTTTTTCTTTATATTTCTGTTCGTTATTAATAAAGATTATAGGAGTTATTCGATTGTTTTAGTATACCTTCTGTTGCTGCCGAAAATAATAAATAACTTTCAACACTGTTTGTTGTGTAGGTCAACTCAATAATATTAGAAACAGATTTTTATCATATAAATAAAAGTCATACGATAATATACAGATTTTCATCATATGAATAAAACTTACTGCATTTGTTAATTATAGAAATCTAGTATGATACACTGAAAGTACCATGATCGATAATTTCCTGTAGAAAGGTACACCTGTTCTATTTACACCTTTCTACAGGAAAAAATGATCGATCATGGTACTTTCAGTGTATCATACTAGATTTGTATAATTAACAAATGGAGTAAGTTTTATTTATATGATGAAAATCTGTATATTAGCGACCTGTTTAGGAACTTCTTATACTTCTCGCAATGTGACCTATTTGAGAATATCTTAAAGATCTCGCATTGTGACCTATTTGCGAATATCTTATACATCTCGCAATGCGACATGCATAGGAACATCTTATACATGTCGCATTGTGACCAATTTGAGAATATCTTATACATCTCGCAATGCGAGCTCGCATAGATCTCACTAAAGGAGGCTAATGCGAAATTCTCAAAGTCCTCGCCGCGGGAGGTGTATGCGAATTCCTAGTGTGACTTGTTTGAGAATATCCACGAGGGACATCGCCAAGAGCTCTCTGGGAGATCTCTTGTGGCGGACATTTGGAGCAGTTATAGTGCTCTCCGCGACCTCTCAAAGATGTCACAAAAGGCGTCACAACTTCCTAAAAAGAAGTCGCAGGGATGTCTATGGGATATCTTTGTGTTGCCTGGGGGGAAACAAAACAAAAACAAAAATCGTACAAAACGCCGGAAACATAAAAAATGTCGAACCCTGCACACGTGTTCTCAAAGCTTCCAAAATTTATTATTTCTGAAAACGAAACAAAATATAGAGTTCGGAGAAAATGATCACCATATGGAGGTTTATAGGTCAGAAACACTTCAAGTGACTGACAGGGTGCTTGTTCGAAAAAACAAATATACAGACATGTGGACCAACTGTACACAGACACAGTTCACCGAAGGTGCTTGGTTCAACGGGAAATACTCAAGAACCGGATGTTAATGGCTCCACTTGTTCCAAATACATTGAGCCAATTAGTCAAGGAGAAAGGGGGGTACATAGGAAGAGTACTAGGTGAAGTACTCTACATTATGCGGTGTGTACCCCGCACAGTGGCCGTTCGTCGAACAGACAAATGCTACAACGAGCTACCAATTGTGGTGAACAACGAATCTAAATTCATGGCTCCAGTTACTCGAATCATCCAAAATGTCGCTGAAGAAGTGACCTGTAATGGACTGATGCCTCCGTTATACAAGATAGACGACCATTGGATGGGTTTAAGCCCCCACCCCACGATAAAAGGTTCTCCCACAGAGTTATCACCAGACTCTAACTCAAAACTCAGATTCTCACCTATTCAACCTGTTGGCGCTCTTGGAATCTACACGCAACAGGAAATTATCGAAGCCCAGCGTATACTAAATTTTGGAATAGAAAGAAAAGCCGTGGAGAACATTATAGTAAGACGTGTAGCAGGGATGGAAGCTTCTGATCAAGGTTTCTCGACAATAAATATGTTTAACCCAGACGATATGAAGGAGCTGGCACACAGCACACTACGTCAAGTGTGGGGTTGGTTCACAGACATTGGCCTATTCATGAGTGGTCTCATGGGATTTTACGCGGTTTTCCGTATGATAAAGTATGCCCTAGGAGTCATACTGAACGGATTACACCTGTATGAGATTTTTGGTTGCGGAATTATAATGATGGCCAGTCTCTGGAGTACCCTTACCATGTGGATAATGAATAAGCACCACTATAATCAGCAGAATCAAAGAACCAACGAAAATACGGAATCTGGTTTTAAGACGGAAAATTCAAACTTGGAGTTGTACCCTAATTTACCCCCAAGCGCACCACACTGGACCGAAGGAGGCACCTGCCGAGTCGTTAGCGAGGTACCCGGAAAAAGTGTCGCGTAAGATCGGAATTCGCGAGCTCATTACCGTAGAAAACGAACATTTTTGACACTCTATTACTTGAAGATCACTCCCGAAGTCAAAGGTCAGGTCAGGCGGAGACAAGGAGGAGATGCAGTCCAGAGCCTAAGAAGATCTAAATGAAGACGCGGTAGTGAATCTGAATATCGTATTGTGCGAAAATCTTCATGTAGGAGACCGGTAGTGAAAAAAATACCAAAGTTGACGAACTTATTGAAACTAAACATTGTTTTGAAATTGTCTTTGTTGAAATTAATTAGGCTCATGTTAAAGCTTACACATGCGTCGACAATGTCTTAAGATGAGGATTATTAGAATTAAGCTAGTATCGTAGTATTAATCTGAACAAACTAGAATATTGGAAGGACTGAGGTTATCTACACATTTCTCATACTTGGAATGTTTTTTTTTGGCAATATGTAATTAATTGTACGGTAAAGCGAGTGATTCTACTCAATGTAAAATAAGGTAATGATAGATAGTGGATAGTTGTATCTCAAAAACTTCATTTATTTTTCAATATGAGAAGCGACGGACCATGGACTTTGTTCTGAGGAAAAGTTATGGCGTTCGATGCCAAAACTTTTTTTTAGAGGGAAGTAATGTAATATAATGTAAGGGTGACCATAAATTGGATAGAACACTTTGAACAATTAGTTCAAGTCGTGGGAAACAAAACAAAAACAAAAATCGTACAAAACGCCGGAAACATAAAAAATGTCGAACCCTGCACACGTGTTCTCAAAGCTTCCAAAATTTATTATTTCTGAAAACGAAACAAAATATAGAGTTCGGAGAAAATTATCACCATATGGAGGTTTATAGGTCACTTCAAGTGACTGACAGGGTGCTTGTTCGAAAAAACAAATGTGCAGACATGTGGACCACCTGTCTAGACTCATAAACTGAATTTCATCCCCAAACGAAAAGAAATAAATATCCCAATTGAAACCAAAACCATCGGGTCTAGGACGAAGGGTAATAAAATAAACAACGGGGAGATTTATGACCGATCCGGGTAGATGAGTCATGTTGGACGACAAATATAGAGTTTCGACTTAAGAAGTCGAAAGGGCCAATAAGGAGCGTCAAAAACTAATTAAGTAGAATAGGGAAACACCTCCAGGAAGGCCAGAAGGAAATTGTTTTGGAACCACTTGAGAGAGGGCTGAAATGGATTAATGCCCGTTGTGCCTGTCAGATGACCAATGGATGACTCCTGAGGAAAATGCTGAAAGTCCAGTATGGTGATGGTTGGACGCAGCTGGAGTAGATGAAGCGAACACGAACGAAAAAACCGATAATTGAAACACCCACCAATGAAACTTGCACGATTTCAAAGTTATATCCCGTACTCACCCCTAAGGCAACCCATCGGACTCAAAAGGAATAGTGGCGCTCAAAAATGAACATCTGTGCGTGGAAAGTGACACAAAGTTAATAAACAGTTGACAATAGGTGACATTATTGCCATCAGTGGCGCTAACCACTCTGGAGGGAGAAGGTAGTCGGAGGTCTCTGAGAAAAAGGTTTACCCCGGAAGAAGATGTCTGCCTGTGTATGAAATGACGTTGTTAGTGGGACGATTATGTGTTTTTCGTTTTATGACTATATCATTTAGGTTTTTGTTTTAGAGTAGTTATTAAATATCTTGTCAAAGGTGCATGAGTTTATGTCGATATATTTAGGAATATTGGAATCCAAGATTAGAATAATTAATTAATTAATTTAAATAGAATAATTTTTTCAGGGAAAAGTTTTTGCATTTGAGCAAAAAACTTTTTCTATGGAGAGAGTGATGTAATAGACCGGAAATGTACCCTAATTAAAAATGCTTGTGGACTAGAAAAAGAATGTCAGTTCAACAATTTATTGCAAGTGATTATTTGGTAGAAAAACAAAGTTTTAAATTTCAATCCCTAAAGGTCCCACGGTACTGGGAATTAAAAGAAAAACCATAACAATGTGATATTTCTGTCACCGACCACACTAAAGCAACATCCGTTTACCATTTTGGAGAATCCTACTCAAATTGCATAGGCAAATTCGAATAGACCCATCAAGGCTCAGGTATCACGTAGTTAGGATGGCCCAAGAAAATAAATCAAGAAAGTCACACACATGGTCCTTAGGACCATTTTCAATGCATGTCGTTGGAAAAGCTATAAACATCGAATTATAGCTTCCGCACCCAAAAGGCCGAGGGTAGGATGTCATCGATATAACGTCTTTTTTTTTGTGGGGTGTTTTGCTGAGACCACCCAATTTTTCTGTGCCCTCTCAAGGGGGGAGGAATAGGAAAAAGAAGATTTGTAACTTAGACGTGAAGAGGGGGGGTTTACCCCCTAGGTTCAGGGAGTATCTACTTTATAAGTTGAGGGCGCAGACATCGCGAGTAGGGCGCGATGTTTAAGTAAGTTCCAGCAGTATGTAGAAAGATACTTAGAGTCCGAAACGTTTAAAGTTGTGATCGTAGAGGAAAGTGTTATTGTCGTTCAAGGTATAATTAAGGGAGACCGTTAGTAGATCGCGTGGGAGAACGTCGGTAGTACGGTGAAGGGTAGTAATTTTGGGAGTTTGGTAGAGTCCGAGAAGGGATAATTAATTGGGAGTAAAGTTGAAGAACGGCGAGAAAAGTATAAGTTTAAATTCAGAATTGATTGGAAGTAAGGTTGAGAAACGGCGAGAAAATTATTTGTTTAAATTCAGAATGGGTGTAAAGTACTGGTTCGAAACGGCGAGTAAAGTGTTGATTTAAAATTTCGTTTGAGTTGAAGAAAAGAGACTTTGTATTTGAAATAACGTACCGTGACGTGGTTCGTGGTATCGTGTGAAGGTGTGGATTAACATTTAACTAAGGTAAGAGGTTTAGAAGACCTGGTTTTATTCAATTAACCCAGTAGATATCTAAGAGGGCGAAAAGTTGACCATAGCAATTTTTATAATAATTTTTTTTTGTGTGTATTTGTATATTTTATCGGGTGTCGGAATTCATCACTCTCTTTCTTATCAAATATCGTTTGGAGACTGCTGTAATAAGTGTTCTGTAAGTTTTGTTATAACAGGTATTAACGAAAATTGATTTATTAATTGAAATTTATCCATGACTTTAATGTTATTTATTATCTGAAATTTATTCATGATTTGATAGTGATTTATGAATCGAAGTTTATTCATACTTTTGGATTTGAGTGATAGTAAACAGGTTAAATAAAACTATTTGTACAAATTCCAAAAATTCGTTGTGGCTATTGTCAAAGATCATTAATTTTTGTTTTGTTTTATTTTCTAATATAGATTTATGTATTTACCTGTGTTTTTAAATTCTAATACCTCACCCCTCTGAAAAGAAAATCTAAATATCAAAGACCTCTCATTAGCTTGAGGCACGAACCTACATGCAGACAGCCGCGCGACTGCTATAGGATCGGAAATTCCACCTTTTCTTTATTTTTCTATCTAATAATATTAATTTCCAACCTCGCGTGAAAATATTCATACGAGGGCGGTTGTTACAAATAACTCGAAGTCTCGATAACTCGATTTTTCTTCTGGCAGATCATGATTCGAGTTCTCGAAATTCGACTGTATTTTGTAATGTCTTAATATATATTGTAGCCTCTGAAGAAGCTCTAATAAAGAGCGAAACGTCAGGAAAACTGTGTTAACTTGTGTTAACACCAGAGAATATCGTCCTAGTACCCACAAATCCCACACATCATAAATTATCAAAATATTCGGAAAATTTCTCAAATTAAATGAAATTAATCATACCAAGTCAAATTATTACATCAACTTTAAAACACAAAAGAAAATCTAATCATAGAAATCAAATCAAACATCAGTGTAAATTCCAATTATAAAAGTAAAATCGAGTTATCAAAAATTAAAGGGTTTGTCAAAATAACCCCAAAATCATTAACATTGGATGATCTCAAAATGATACAATTTGAACTTTCTAGTACCCAAGAGAGATCTCAAAAAAACAATTCACTTAAACTTCCAAATACTCAAGAGAGATCTCAGAAAATAATTCCACTTTAACTTTCAAATTCACAAGAGAGATCTCAAAAATAATTCCACTTAAACTTTCAAATACTCAAGAGAGATCTCAAAGATAATTCCCACATAAACTTTCAAATACCCAAGGGTAATCACAAAAATAATACACTTTAAAAGAAAATACGACTTGTGGTAGATTTCGGGACTCTGGACTATAAAAGATATCTGGGCTTGCATGCAGCTTCCTACCAATACTCAAAATAAGCTAAGCATAAACAAAAGTCCCTAATCCCCTCTCCCACGATAGTCTATTTGGACAGAGAAAATGTTTGTAAATGATCGAGACGGTATTCTTTTATTTCTGTGTGAAAAATTGTAACATTCTGTCAGCGTTGCGTTTTGTTCTGCACCTTTCGCGTCCTGTTTGTTTATTTATTTGTTTCATAACTTTCGCATTCACGTTGCGCCTCTGCCTTTGCCGGGCGGCTTCACCATATTTACCAATATTTGCCTGTCACTCATCTGTCATACCTCATGTTGACATCTCGATGTCTTGACAGTGGGTGACAGTTATATTCGTTTTCGCATGTTTCTTTTGGCGTAGATTGGATTCGTGGATTATTTTATTTGATCTGTTCTGTTGTTGATTGCCACACATTATTGTTGTACACTTGACTTTTTCGCATGCCACCTGTGGTATTACTCCTGGACGGGTAATTATCTAGTTTTCTTTACTTGCTTTGTAATAACCATAGCTACCCTTCCAGGTCTCCAGGAAACCCTGATGATGACAGTTTGTCGAAAGCGCTCGGTTTCTACCTAAATAAATACCCACACTGAAGTACTGTGTTCGATTATTTGAAATATTTAGTGTGCACAACCATCTTCTGATTATAAACAAAAGTATCTGACCTTTTCCTGCACCAGAAATCCGAAGGATGATGAATCTTTCCTGAAACATAAAAGAAACACAGAAACACGTCACCCACTCGCTTTCGCAGATTAATCTCAGTCCCGTTCTACTGACGTGACGCAATCTAAATAATTCTAAGTAATTTCAGAGATCTTATAATTTCGACTTAACACTCTTCTGTCTCCGTTTGAGACTGACCTTTCCAAAAAAATAAAACCAAAACCTAACACCGGAGCCGAGATAACTCCGAAACTAAATTAATTCTTAAACCTCCCTTAAAACCGTACCAAAAGCATATCAAACGAGTCAACTGAGAATCTTCCCGTTTAAGACTCCTGCAGTTACTCCTCAACCTTAATTTTTTTTCGTCTCCACTTTGAGACCGTACTTCTAATCACTGAAGTACTTACCCTGAAACCATACTACCCTTAGTTTCCGAACCATATTCGCGAGCACTGGCAACCTTCCCGTTTAAGGTTCCACCAGTCACTGCCTTTTTCGTCTCCCGAGCAAATTGAAGATTTCCCCTCTTCGTTTCCTCGAAAAACCAATCAAATTAAAGGTTTTCCTTCGTCGATGTTTCTAAACCAATCAAATCAAAACTTCTTCCATCTCCGTCTTTACAAACCACTCAAATCAAAGATTTTTTTCTGCTTCCTACCTCTCGTAGGAAGGGCCTTCTTGAGATAATGCAGTTTCCCATGCAACGGTTTGGGAAATGCTGCGTCGCAAATCCCACGATTTTAACTTCGAATTCTTCTGCCACCACACGCAGTTATTGCAACCGATTTCGTGGAACGGCTTCATCTTATCGTTTGGGACCCACTAAGAAACTTAAAACGCAGATCAATAATTTCAATCGTTAAAGTCTAGTCAGACATCCTGGGTGGCCTTGATAAACGATTCAATAATTTTCTAGCACAGGGGTATCAAATTTCAGAAGTCTACACCGATCAATCAAACTATTACGATTTTCTTTCTATTCAGGGTAAAATTAAAGGGTGCTGAAAAGACCGATTAAACATTACAGGAAAGAAAACATTCAAGTGCCAATTTTCAACACATATCCGTTTTATCATGCCAAAAATATTTCCGTCTTTTACAAGGGCGCACATTGACCACATAGTCAACAGGGGTCTCCGTATGCTGGGGTTCATTTTGCGGCACTCGTATGAGTTCAGGGATGTCAATACCTTGAAACATCTTTATGTCGCTAAAAACAACCACTCCAATCTATGGGAGATGATCCCCCAACATAAGGGGCCTTTAGCGTTCCTCGAACACCTGAAGAACAGAAGAATCATCACTTGGAAGATCGGACCTGATCGAAAGATCCTCCCGATCCATAAGAGAGTTAGGACTTTGTATAAAGGTTTTTTAGCAGGTGAAGTAATTTTTTTACTGCTTCTTTCTCGTTTTTCCTTCTTTTCTTCCTGTTACAGATATAATTTCAAGACATTTGCATCCAGTTCAATGAAAAGGCAATTTTCAAGCATAAAGAGCTCTGTAACATGGATAGCAGCATATTTTTTTGAACAAATTCAGTATCACCACACATACACGGGGAGACAGAGTTTTTTCAGAGGTTTTTATCTGTTCTCGTGTATCATACTCAGAATTGTATGGTACCCCGTTTACATTCCCTCTGCTAACACTTAGATTTGGAGCCGGAAACAGATTTTATTCATTTATATAATCTGGTCCTTGTAGCCATTTCTTCACACGTGCCATATGCCATGTATTGTTTGGTTTAAGAAAACAGTTTGTAATACTCTCTTTCAAAAGAATATATATATATATATATATGTCGGTCTGGTAAGGCCGCATCTTGAATATGTCTCTTGTGTATGTTCTCCATATACTTATGAAGACTGCGACAGGTTGGAACGAGTTCAAAATAGGTTTCTTCTTTCTGTGTCTTGCCGGATGGGAATCCCACGGATACATTTTTCCGCGACTCATATGCGATCAGTTCTGCGCTTTCCTGCTTTGAGGACTCGTAGAATCAGGGCGGATGTATTGTTGTTCGCTAGATTGGTCGGGGGGCTTTTGTCATCTTCCGATCTTCTATCTCTTCTTGGCTTTCACGTGCCATCTAGAAATGTCAGAGGTAGCGAATTGCTATGTCTCAGGACTTACAGGTATAATTATACGAGGGCTTCGCCAATTCCAAGAATCTCGCAGCATGTAAATACTGCCAGTAGAACAGGCATAGACTTCTTCCACCCATGTTACCTCTCAATTGTATGTTATGTCAATCGGAATTGGTTATAATCTGTTATTCTTTCTGGAAGTTTTGCATTGTTTTTTTTAATGTACTATTTTTTTATTTTTTTTCCTCCGTGTGAGGGGAAAACCCTTCATTGGCGCCGAGAGGGTCCGCACTGTCGGTAGTGTGAGAATCCAAGATATTGTTTGGCTACTCACTAAAAACCCCTCACACTCTCCATGGAGAAGTTCTTCATCCTGCCCTCGTAGCGTCCCTCAACAAAAGAGATGAGTTGCAAGTGGCTTCTAGAGTTCATGGGACCTGATGATATGAAGTGACCCGAGCAACACTGCTTTCTGCATTCTGTGCGCCAATGCCTCGGCCATTGATCTGCAGACCGGAATGATCTTCAGTTCATCCACGTAGTTAGCTCTCATTCCACCGAGACATCCTATGATTAGTACGACCATCCTAATTTTATGACCTGGGTATAACGTTCCAAGCTCGAACGTAAGTTCTTTGTATTTTTGCCTCTTCTGTTCTTCTTTCATGACAACATTATTTTCAGCAGGGAAGGAGAATTCCACGACAAATAACTCCTTCAGCTCCTTGTCCAGCAGAAGTAGGTCTGGCTTAACAGCATCGATCTGTCGTGTTGTTGAGACAGGATAGTTCCAGCATATGCGAGCTCTATCGTTTTGGACCAAAGCTTCAATCTTCAGAAGCACATATGGTAGCACCAGTTCTTTGTCTATCCCATACGCGGCTCTCAGATGAAAGTATAGAATTCGGAGTGCCGCGTTGTGCCTCTCTACATACCCTGATGGAGCATGGACGCTGCAGGCGGAAAGGATATGCATAATCGTTTTCTGTTGCCCATGGCAAGCTCTGCACGTTGTTGGGGTGTCCATTTTCATGATATTCTTTTTATACCATCTCGTATTCAGTACTCCATCTTGACACGCCATCACAAATCCTTCCGTCTCTGACTTAAGGCTAGCTGACTTTAAAAAGGCGAAAGACAATTCTTCAGACAGGTCCTGGTCTTTTAAACTCCTGAAATATATGGAGTGCAAGGTTTTACTCATATATGATGTTCGAGTAATGTATCTGACTGAGACTTTCGGATCAGTCTTGCTAGGCTTCTTTGGTCCGCTTGAGTGATCGGAGTTCCAGCGAGCTCAGGATTGATCGATACGCCGGTTATGCTGAGCTTCTCCAGGGCCCTTTGTGCAGCACGAAATAGGAAAGCTCCATGGTTCGCAATTTCATGCTGAGCGACAAATTTCATCTTTACTTCTTAGAATCCCTACTGCCATTTCCAATGTTTGTTGATAATGTTGATATTCCAAACATTGTAATCCTCTACCCCCTGGCTTCGGGGAAGGTATATCCTCTGTATTGAACTGTTGGGATGTAGGCTACGATTCATGTTCATCGTTTTCCTTGTTGACCTATCAAGATCGAGGAGTTCGTTTACCGTCCAGTTCACCACCCCGAAAGAGTAGGTGAGAATCGGGATGGCTAGCATATTTGTCGCAGATACTTTGTTCTTTCCCGACAGCTGCGATTTCCAAATATCTCTCAGCTTCTTTTTGTAGCTGGCTGTTAAGTCATCCTTTATCTGGGTTGTCTCCAGTACACCCCTTTGTTTCATCCCAAGAAACTTGTAAGTTTCTCCGTCTTTGAGATGTCGAAAAGTCATTCCATCTTCCAGTCGTATATCTTCTCCTGCATCTTCAGCTTTTCCCCTGCGCAGATGAAATACAGCACACTTGTTCAGACCGAATGACATTCCTATTGCTGAGGTGTAGTCTGAAACGATATTCAGTAGTTGCTGTAGTGCGGACTCGGAGGGAGCGTAGAAGTTGTCCACGTATAAGAGATGAGAGATCAGGTGGTTCCTTCTGCCTGGTGGTCCGGCCTTGTATCCTATTCTGCTCTCCCTCAACTCAATTGTTAGTGGTATGAGTGTTATGCAGAATAACAACGGGCTTAGCGAATCTCCCTGAAAAACTCCTCTCCTGTATCTCACCCATCCCGTATATACGGTTCGACCCTCTGTTCGGATGGCAAACTTCGTTTTCCACAGCGCTATGATGTTTTCTATCGCGTGGATGATGTTAGGGTACACTTTCAGCATTTTTAATAGCCGTATTATCAGTTCGTGCGGCGAGGTGTCATATGCTTTCGCGTAGTCTAACCATGATGTGTGTAGGTCGCGCTTGTAGTATCTGGCGTCTAGACATACGCTCTCGTCTATGAGCAAGTTGTCCTTGCATCCTTGCACTCCTTTCTTTGCTCCCCTCTGTTCGTATATACTGTCCCACACTGGTCCAATAACCCTCAGAATTTGATGTTGAATTACACTTGTGAGGATCTTATACAGTGTATTGAGGCAAGTGATTGGGCGGTAGTTCTTGGTTTGCCCTAAATCACCTGATTTTGGTATCAGCACTGTTCTACCCTCTACCAACCATGACGAAATGGGCTCACAGCGAGTCAGCATCCCGCTGAATAATCTTGCCTGGTGTTGATGTGTAGCTGGAAATCTCTTCCACCAGTAGTTTTGAATACCGTCCAGTCCAGATGCTGTGAAATCACGCTTGTTCTTAAGGGCTTGTCTAATATCCTCGGTTGATATTTCAGAAAGTTCATCGTTTTGCTGTTGGTTTTGATCACACATCTGCTGGAATCTGAGAAGTGCTGAAGTATCCCAGGTTTCTGCTCGTTGTTCATATATGCTCTTCCAAAATTCTTCGACCTCTGGAGATGATGGTGGTTTCTGTGTCATTTGTTTTTGGGACTGAAATAATTTCGATGGTTCTGCGTTGAAGGTGTTGTTATCTTCAATCCATTTCTGCCTTTTTATCAGTTTCAATTCGCGCTGCTGCAAGTGATCTTATTTTATCTACAGCTTTCTGCTTCAGTAAATGAACTGTGGGCAAGTCTACTCTATGATGTATGGAACGAAGCTCCTCAATCATATCCTTCATTTTCTTGCTTGACTCAATCTTGCCTTTCAGAACATCTATGATACATTGGTACCAAGATGCCATTGACTTTATTTTTATGTCAAGCCGCCTGAGTCTTAGCTTATGCTTATCCTCCTTCGTAGCTGTACTTTTCGGTGGGCATAGAAGTGAAGCGGCTGCTCTCACTCCAGCCACAACATCTTCTAGTGAACAGGTCTCGTTAAGGTGATCTTGAATGATGTTATCCAATACGGCTAGATCTTCAGCCTCATGTCTTGTTTTTATTCGGTAGGTCTTGACCAGTGGATTTCTAACGGCCGCCTCAAATGCTTCCCTGGTATTGACGATAAACTTAGGAACATCTCTCACCGTTCCTGGTTTTTGTTGCTGTTGGTCTGGAACATCTGTCACCTGCTCACCTGCTCTTCAGCTAGTCCTATTACCGGAACATCTCTCACCTGTTCCGTTCTTGGCCTTGGCCCTAGGGCTATTGCTTGGTGTTGTTGGTCTGGAGCATCTGTCACCTGCTCTTCACCGTGTTCTATTTGTGGAACATCTCTCACATGTTCTGCTATGGACCTGTTGAAGCGTGTACCAGACCCAGTTTGGCCCGCGATATTTCCCACCAGGGCTACAGCTTGTTCTTCGGCTTTGTCAATCGTCAATTGCTGATGTTGGTTCGGAGCATCTGTCACCTGCTCCTCAGCTTGTTGTTCAATCCGTTCTTGCTCTTGAGACCGCCATAAGATTCCTCTTCTCATGACACGACTGATCTGTTCCGTTCTTGGCCTCGCCCCTAGGGCTTTTGCTTGGTGTTGTTGTTTTGGAGCATCTGGCACATGCTCTTCACCTTGTTCCATTTTTGGAACATCTCTCACATGTTCTGATATTGGCCTGTTGGAGCATTTACCAGGCCCGGTTTGGCCCGCGATATTTCTCACCATAGCTACAGCTTGTTCTTCAGCTGTGTCAATCGTCAATAGCTGATGTTGGTTCGAAGCATCTGTCACCTGCTCCTCATCTTGTTGTTCTGACCTTTCCTGCTCTTGAGAGCACCATAAGATTCCTTTTCTTTTGAGATGACTGATCTGATCTCTAAGGTTTTGCTGCGTCATGTAGTCAAGGTCTGGATAATTTTCGCACCACAGACCATGCAGCCTATTCATGTATCCCCGTCTTTCGGGTCTTGATCTTCTGTATAGCGCAGACAGCAGGTCATGCTGCTCGGGAGTCCACTTGTGGCGTCCCCTTTGTGCTGTCCTGTTTCGGCTGCCGGTTCCGACTACGGGCTGCTCTTTCGAACGTTGAATCCCAATGCGACCGACAACCTGAACTCTCTCCTCGTCGATGTCCTCCTCGTCTAAAGGCATAGCTTCTTGTATGGCAGGCGCCTGCCTTCTCAGCATCCTGCCGTTGGTGTCCCGCGTGCTGTCACGTCCAGCACCAACTCCAGACGCGCCCTGACGACCCCCAGGCAGCGACTGTTCTCTGAGGCTTACTTGATATCTGTCCGACATCGGTTGAGAGTGACCGGGGTCCGCGGGATTGTCACACTCTTATACTACACAGTAGTAACCCTGTGCGGGGTGATGTACTATTATTATTATTATTATTATTATTAGTTTTTTACCTGCGACGAATACTTTCTGAGAAAAATAAATAAAATGCAAAATTCATCTAAGAGAGTTAAGAAATTCTTTGATTACTTCTAAAATCGTCTGGACACAGATTGAGGCAGCTTAGTCGCCTTCATATTTGACGTTTGCAAAATTGATTTCGACTGCTGATTTTTACAGAATATCTAGAATGGTAAATTTCACAAACAATGAATTTGCAGACATGCATACATTACATGTATGGTCATGCTGAAGTGAATGCATCAAAAGCCAGACGAAAATGATTTCGAGAACCATTTTTTTTAATTTTCAACACCCCGTATCTCAGAAACAATGCGTCAGAGAGCCATTTCATAGTTCATAAAAACTTTATATTTTTAAATCATATGAAGATTAAGACCCCGAATTCACGGAAACTCATTATGAAAATGAGCACGCATTTTAACACATGATGAAATTGCATTTTATTTTTTTTTTCTCAGAAAGTATTCGTCGCAGGTAAAAAACTCAAGAAACCATTCTTCTTGTAAATTATGTCGTAATTACGGAAATAATTTAAAATTCGAGAAAAATCATTGGTGTACCAATTTTTCCACCGAATTTATTCGGACAGAAGTCTGTACAGACGCCACTGGTGAAAATTGAACATCATTTTGTATAGGAAAAAATGTGTCTCAATGCGTAATCATGACCAACCAAAAGGCAAAAAAATCGTGTACAGTGTAGAAAATAATTTCATAAAACCAATTTTTTTATTAAATTTCAACACCCCGTATTTCAGAAACAGTGCGTCAGGGATTTATAGTCCATAAGAACTTCATGCCATAAAAGGATTAAGTTTCCGAATTTACGGTCCCTTATTCTGAAACACCCTGTATATTTCATTTTTTAGAGTTTATTTCTCGAAACATATTATATTGTATGAGTTACCGACAGAATCCTAAAGTTACGTCTGTAACTTATATAAAATCATTCGGCTTTTCGACGTGGTTGGTTGTGTGGATAACATATGAATATGCGCGCCGGTTATGTCTATCTTCATTTGTATTTGATGTTTAAGCGTGGCGGACGCAATGGTTTCAATCAAACGATCACATAAGGCGCTTACATTCGCAGAAAAGTCTGAAATATTAGATTACCTCGATTCAGAAAAAAATACTCGCCAAATTGCAGAGAAGCATGGTTTCAGGAAAAATTTAGAGCTTTAGTTGAAGAGATGCAATTAAGCAACGTGCAAGTATACCGCTGATGAGTCGGAAATTTTTTGGAAAACTTTACCTGATAGCCCGTGTGTCCATTAGTATGAAAAATTAGCACCAGGTCGAAAAATTTCTAAAGACCGTTTCATTTTGTAAAAAGTATTTTTTTGTCATTTGGGTTAATAAACTTCATTTTTGATCATCTTCAAGTTTTTTTACTTGATAAATTCAAACCACTCCAATGATCCGAGCGCCTCGATAGTCCGGGGATTTCCCGGAACGATAACAGCCCAGACTACAGAAGTTATACTGTACTCGAGTATTCCCTAAATGTATCAACTCAATTCCAATCGAGAAATATAAACTCTGAGGTGTTTGCAGAAAATCGTATGAGGCACGAATTTGGTCCCATTTTTTTTCAATTTGTTATTGGCGATTCAACTTCATCTCCAAGCCACCTTGTAACGTTCCGTTTGCAGTTATTTTAAATTGGTTTCAATTCCCGCTCAGATTATTAATGTGTTGTGATTTGTCGATATATGTATGTGCCACTATAAATTGCATATTGGATGACGACATGCGTAAGGTACCATATTGTCTAGGTACATATGATCCTCATTCCTTTTGAATTTGGAACGCTAATGAATGAAGACGTCGTCAGCCTCTAGTAGATTTTAGTGGTTTTTCTTAAACGAAATATCTTCAGTGTTCGATTTGTTGGAAATCGAGAATCTTAGAGTTATATCTGGATGTTGAGGGTAGTTATATCTGGATGTTGAGGGTAAGATATAATTTTTATCAATCTTTATCAATCGTTTTGTTTTCATTTTTTTATGGTATTTTTTTTGTCGCCATTTTGTTGTCGATGGAAACCATAGCACTGCCGTCTTCATATTTCAATATTTCGATATTTTTTCATTTGTTCAACACAAACTATTGACGACAGAGCAATGTAGTTTTAAGTGAAACTTATATTAATTCACATGAATTAATAATACATAGGTCCTCCTGTGATCCGGCTAATCTTGCTGCTTCTCCTCATTTCTCATTACTTACAACTTCGTTGTGGCATCATTTATCATCTACACCGTGTGTTTTGTCGTATTCAATAAAACTAATAAAATATCTTCAAGTCTTTATATTCTGACAATACTGAATTTTCAAGAAATTATTCATTCAAAAAACTGACAGAACTCAAAACAAAGTATCTAGATAATCAATAATTCTAACATTTCTCCGGGCCACACAAAGTATAATGAATCTACAGATCAGTGATCTAATTCCAGCCTACATATTTTGTGTACAGGTCTCTTCAATACTCCAGAAGATGTCCTTACATCAACAACTCTTATTCGGTCATCTATTCCAGAGTATGTGTTGGTGATAATACCTAATCGCCATTGAAATCGTGGAATATTCTCGTCCACAATCAGAACTAAATCTCCACTCTCAATTGATTTATGGTCATTTGTCCACTTATTTCTTTTTGTCAACGTTGGCAAATATTCCTTGATCCAACGTCTCCAAAAACATTCAGTCATGAACCTGACCCTTTTCCATTCATTTCTTATGAACTTTGAATCTAATATTTCAGGCATTGGAGGCCCTAGTCCACTTGACGAACCAAGAATAAAATGATTGGGAGTTAGAGACTCCAAATCATTTGGATCAGATGAAACTCGTGTCAGCGGCCTTGAATTGACGATAAATTCAGCTTCGGCAAATAGAGTTATCAAGGTTTCTTCTTTAAGAGGTTGTTGGTACAAAAGTTTACCAATGACTTTTTTGACTGATCCTATCAATCTTTCCCAACAACCGCCCATACGTGGTGCTGCTGGCGGATTGAACTTGAATTTTATTCGTTTCGTAATCAGGACGTCTTGAATATGAGTCAAGTCCATTTGTTTAAAAGCTTCTTTAAGTTCCTTAGATGCCGCTCTAAAATTTGTTCCGTTGTCACATATAACTGTATCTGGTGTCCCTCTTCTTGCTGAAAATCGCATAATAGCTTGAATCGCGGAGTTGCTTGTTAAGGAATGTGCCACTTCTAAGTGAATGGCACGTATGGCCATACAAGTAAATAAGACTCCCCATCTTTTCTCTAGCCGTCTACCAATCTTCACCGTTATTGGTCCAAAATAATCTAATCCTACATTTATAAATGCTCGAATTCCTTTCGTTAGCCGGATATCTGGAAGTTGCCCCATGAGTGGAGGCTTAGGCCGGCCACTCACGTACAGTCTAACTGTCAGTTAGACTGATCGCAGTTGAAATTGTCAGTCTAAACTTTACGTGAGTGGGCATTTCAGTCTCAGTTTAACGCGATTTTGCCAACTGTTCAGTCTAACTGAGAGAAATGAATTTCTTCATATTTTAAACTGAAAGGACTACCTGAAATGACCGTGTGTGGGGGTTCGGACTGTTCAGTTCTCAGTTCAGTGTGAGTCGAGGAAGGGAGCATATCACGATGTCGCGCAATCATTACAGAGGAAACCAAGTTTTACTCGACTTCATTGAGATTTTCCGAGTGCTTGAGGAGATATTCTTGAAGGAAATTTTAAGCACTCGTACGAACGTCCTGTGGCTAAAAATCTCAGGGGCTACCCTGACTGCTAAGTCAACCTTTCATGTGGAGATATTGCAGTTCTCATGACTTTTTTCACAATCAATGGGGAAACCAACGATAGCAATTTTTGGTACACCGGTTAAGTCATGAGCAAATAATTGAGAAAATCTAATGGTTCTTCCTCCAACTCTCTCAATAAGTTCATGTGGGAAGATGAATTGCGTTTTTGTAGCCACTTCTTGCACCACTGTTTACGTTTTTTTTTATTCTTGGTAAAATTGCAAAAATCAAACCGAGGACGGCCAAATCGTCGGACCTGCTCGAATCCATGTGGAACAAACTGAAGGATTGAACTGCTCATGTGTGCACATCTCAGTCCTCCGTTTAGACTGACAAATTCAACTGCGATCAGTCTAACTGACAGTTAGACTGTACGTGAGTGGCCGGCCTTTTTAGGTGTGGCTCTTCTAATCCTGCATTTCAAACATTTGAAGAAAACTGATTTCACTGCAGTACGTGCGTTTAATATCCAAAACTTTTGCCGTAGTTCATTTAAAACTGTTTCAACACCCTGATGATTATATCTTTCATGATAATTTTCAATTAGGAGAATGGTAAATTTATGTTTCGGAGATAAAATAATAGGTTCTTTCGTACATTCATTCATTTCAGGTGACAAACTTGTTCTTCCTGTAACTACTATCAAATCATCTTTGATTTTGGGACACAATGGAGAAAGGACACTATTTCGGTCAAGTTCAGTGTTGTTACGCAACTGTCTTAGATTTTCAGAAAAACTCTCATACTGTGATCTCTGAATCCATAATTTTTCAGCTCTTTCCTTTTCCTCCAACTCAACATTCTTTTGTTCGTTAGGCATCCTTTTTGTTTTCGTATTTTTTATTCGTGATAATGAATTTCTCATTATGGATACTGCTCGTAGAAAACATGCTGTACTTCCAATCAATCTGCTGAATTTCGAAAACCTTGAAATGTCTGGTAATGGTGATGAGTACCTTGTTTCATTTATTTGTAAGCATCTGTTTGTATCGCGTTGATGTCTTGTAACATTCAAAAATGTTACATTTTCAAAGTCGGCATTTAGATCACTGCGTCTGCGTCAAATTACGCGAATTCGTGACGAAATGGTCAAGACGAGAATTTTCTCATTCCTGCTGATTTGATAGATGCCGTATGTGCTATCAATTTACCTGCGATTTTCTATATCTATAAATCTTCAACCTACAAATTGTATTATTTAATATATTTACCTATCTCTTTTACTGTGTAATTTCCTCTGAAATAAGAGGTAAGTTTCTTTTTCATTCATAAATTTATACCTCACTTTTATTTCGCTTATTAATTCAATTGTTCAAATGAAATGAATAGGAACTACGGCTGGGCCGACATTTTGAAAATTTGTCGAGTCTGGATACTTCCCGAATATTCCAGGGGACTGATATTTTCTCCTACAACTTCGGAGACACAAAATCAAGTTTGAAAGATCTTCGAAATTTTGGACGTCCCACAAAAAGGTCAGATCTGTACAAAATTTTATTTCAGTATATTATTCGAGATTTTTGTGAAATCTCCATTGTATATAACGCTGTGTATAATTAGATTTAAGTATATATTAATAATCTGGGGAGAAAGCTTTCTTGATTGAATTTCACCATTCTCAATCTCTGTAATTTTTTTGCCTTTTAGAAATTTGAAAAATAAAGGCAGTGTACATAACTTTGTAAATTTCTTATACCTCCTCACACAATATATTCATTTTCCACTTTCCAGATTTTTGTGGCATAACTAAATATCTCTTCAATTGTAAAATCTGGTGGCACCCTGAACATCTTTATTTTCAAAGCCTATTTAAGTGTATCCACGACCTGGCTCACCAAAGACATAAGAGCTGCCTGTTGCAAAATTTGTAACCCTTAATCAATAATTTTAAATAAAAAAATCATGAAGTTAAGGTTACATAAAGTGACGCCCAAACGTGGGGTCCCGAAAATTCTTTAGTCTTATTCAATTTCCTTCAATCATTTCATTTTTCATAATCCATAATAGGTATCTTGTGTGAGGAATATAAGTATTCTGTATAAATTTCTAATTCTTAAGTGTGGGTTAAATTTCTGAAATTTGATTCGATTCAGATCTGTTCAATTTCAGTATTTTCATAATTCATAATTTTCATTTATTTCTCGTCGTATATTTGATTGATAAAACTCATACGATATAGCGTAGCATACCATATGTTGCGTATTTTTTTGTAATAACATAGCGCTGTGGATTTATTCACGTTATCTTTATAATTTGTAGGCATATTTAATTTCCCTCAGCGCGAAACTGAAAATTATTATATTGATTTGTGAAACACACGTGTTTCTTATCGAGACACAGTGGTGACTTCGTTTTTCAGTTATTTCTGCTCATTTGAATTTTTCATTTAATAATTTTTTATCTCCTGTTTACATTTTCAATGATGGACGTATTTAAACCTGTACATTTACTTCTTGATGAACTGAATTATGAATTGCGCATAAGAGGTGTTACAACATCTCGAGTACAAGATGAAAAACGTAAGATTTTTGTAGGAAACATGCATCACCCCGTATATGTAAGATACATGCATCACCCAGTATAGGTGCGCTATCTCGTACTACAATGGTTTGACAGTACGAGGTGTCGAACGACTGGGGAAGGGGAAAGAGAGGAGCCATTCTGTCGATGTACATGTTTGTGGAAGAGTTTAAGAATTAAAGGCGTTATAACTGAATCCTTTTCGAATATTATTTCTAACAAAGACAGCGGTGGGATTTGAATTCATTTTGTCCCGTATTTTTTTCGTTTTGCTTCTTTTTGGGTATTAATAAGTGAACGAAGTAAATATGAAGAATAGTCGAAAAAACGAGTCGAGAAAAACAAGTTCGCGAAAAAGACGCAATTCGAGGAGTGGAAGTTCTGACAGTGAGTCGATGAAACGAGAGTTGAAAAAACTGAAATGTGAATTGGAAAAATTGAAACAGTTACCGGTGAAGCCTGTGTTACAAGCAGGTGATGAATTTCTTATACCAATGTTTGACTCATCCCGACAGTGGCGTATCCAGGATTTCAGTTCGGGGGGGGGGGCCCGGATTTCCCAAATGAGGAGAATTGAATTTTAATACTATCCTATTTTTGCAATTTCGTTCCTGTGATTATATGGTTCGGGGGGGGGCCGGCCCCCCTGGGCCCCCCCCTTGAATACGCCACTGCATCCCGAGATGATTCAGTGGTCGAACAGTGGATTAGAAAAGTTGATAATCTGGCAGAGAGATATGGTTGGGATGATTATTCTATTATTCGATTGATTTCGAGCAGATTGCAGGGTAATGCAAGGCAATGGTTCGATGAAAATATGAAATATGATGCAAGTTGGAATGAAGTGAAAAACTCCATGAAGTTACAATTTCGTAAGTCCGTTCCTTTTTCTAATTTACTCAGGGATGCTGCAAATTATGAAACTAAGCCTGGACAAAATTTGGGTGATTATTGTTTTCAAAAATTATCTAAGCTGAGAGCACTCAATTTGCAAATTCCTGATGAATATTTGATAGATGCTGTTATTGGCGGAATTACAGATGAAAACCTGTCACGAACGGTCAAATCAGCACAGCATACAGACGTGAATGTTTTATATGCATATCTGAATACAATGGGTAGTTTACCACGTGAAAAATCAGTACCTAGTACAAGTAACCAAGTATTTTCATCGAATAATCACTTTAGAAAGCAATATATTAAGAAAGACACACAAAAAGTAAGCGTTTGTTTCAATTGTGGTATCCCAGGACATATTTATAAAAATTGTAAAAAACCGCGATTACAATGTGGTCAGTGTAAGCTTGTGGGACATACAATTGATCGATGTCCGAAGTTGAAAAAAGAAGTACATGTTATAAGGTTGGCAAAGTTTCATTATCCGATAATATGTTTTTGCAAGTTGCTCGTATTAATGGAACAAAGGCTCCATGATTAATTGACACAGGTAGTTCCGCTACACTGATAAAAATGTCAGTTACTAATAAGTTGAATATTATAGTAACTAATTCGAATGAAGTGACATTATGTAGTTTTATGGGTACTACTTTACAGACTGAAACTTCATGTAGAATAAATGTTGTTATTCGAGGAGTATCTGCTGAAATAGACGCTTTGGTGATTTGTGATGAATTTCATATAGGGCCCCTACACGATCATTCGGAATGACAATCAGAGCGAAGATTGACATTCCGATTGAAGGTGTAAGGTCTATACTGATGGAATGATGAATGGACTGACGAATTTTCAAATATTTTAAAATCCGAGGTTCAATCACGTTTAGTGGAGGGGAGACTGACAGTCTGAATGGTGGTGTAGTGATTCTATTATTCTTTTCCTCAGTCTTATTAATGCAATCAAAGGATTGACGATCGAAACTGCCTTCAAAGGTTCAAAGTGTTTATGAATCTTTCCCCGAACTGTGGAATAAATCCCATCCCAGTTACATGAATAAATATAAAAAATGTTGCATTGGAAAAATTCCTCAACATATATGAAGAAATAAAGCCAAATGCCACAGTGAAAGACGTTTTATTGTCTTCTTGGTGCCCAATGCAAGCATAATGGCCAAACAAGCCTTATCTTCACTTTTTTATTTGGAGACATTATACTAATAATAATTAGAAGCGTACTATTCGGTGTTTAAATTTCAACTGAGCTGAAGTCATTTCAATCAGACTGTCAGTTTGAATGATATGTGTAGGGGCTTCAAGATTGAAGGCAGGATTGGCAATCTTATTGTTCAGTCAGACTGTCATTCATGATTGACCGTCTAGGGGCCGCTTTAGACATGAATTGATAGTGGGCAGAAACTTTTTGAATCAACCTCATGTTATGTTGATTAAACGTGACGATAAGGTAATATTACGTCATTTACCTGATTTCCGTGAACATTTTGTAAATATGGTCGATGTATACGATAGTGAAGTAACTCCGGGTGAATTAAAAATTGGTGACATAAGACCTAGTGATAAAATAAAATGTGAAAAACTTTTGCAATCATTTTCAGATTGTATTTCTCGTTCTTTAAGACAGTTGGGTAAAACTAATATAGTGGAAATGGTGATCAGATGTGTTAATGACATTCCGGTAGTACGTCGACCGTACCGTATGCCAGAGGCGGAGAAATGCATTTTACGAAACATTTTGCAAGAATTATTAGAAAATGGAATCATTCGTGCGTCTACATCCCCATATGCTAGTCCCATCACATTGGTTAAGAAGAAAACTGGTGAATATCGCATGTGTGTGGATTTCAGGCAACTAAATTCCATAACTATTAAGGATAAATACCCTCTCCCAATAATAGATGAACAAATTGACAAGTTAGGGGGCTATAAATATTTTACGACGCTTGATTTAGCGTCTGGGTATTATCAAGTGCCTATGGCAGAAAATTCAATTGCAAAGACTGCATTTGTGGTACCAGATGGTCACTACGAGTTCTTACGAATGCCATTTGGGCTTACCAATGCACCAGCAGTTTTTCAATCTTTGATCAATAGCGTTCTTGGGGATCTCCGCAATAACATCGCATTTCCATATATTGATGATAATATAATAATTTCATCTTCTTCAGTTGATGAAGGTCTGGAGCATTTGCGTATGGTTTTATTGAAATTGAGACAGTATAATCTCACACTCAAATTGAGTAAATGTGTATTTTTTGGAACTACCATAGAATATTTAGGAAGGGAAATTAGTGAACAAGGTGTTAAGCCAGGAAAGACTAAAATAGATGCAATTGCAAAAATACCAGTCCCGCAAAATGTCAAACAAGTAAGACAATTCATTGGATTATCTAGTTATTTCCGAAAATTTGTAAAGGATTACGCTAAGATTATTGAACCTATTACAAGATTGACTCGGAAAGATGTCAAATTTGAATGGTGTGACCAGCAACAAAAATCTTTTATTAAAATTAAGAATATTCTTACGTCAGCCCCCATACTTGCCATATATTAGGTTGGGGAAAAAGTAATTTCGTATTTTTCTATTTATTTGAATGCTCTATAAAAAGTGTTACACTCATCTAATTCAAGTCAAATATTCGCCATTGTCTTTGACTACTTGTTTCCAACGAGAATCTAACTTCATGATGCCTTTCTCATAAAAGCCCTTGTCCCTATGGGCAAAGAACTCGGACAACCAATTTTCACAGGCCTCTATTGAGGCCAAATTTGTACCCCCAAGCACGTTTGCCATCGACAGGAAAAGGTGATAGTCACTTGGTGCCAGGTCCGGACTATAAGGTGGATGCATAAGAACTTCCCATCCGAGCTCCCGGAGCTTCTGGCGTGTCATCAAAGAGGTATGCGGTCTAGCGTTATCCATATGAAATACGCAAGCTCGTGCGGTACCCAAACATCGAGCTTTTTTTCAATCCAGCCTTCTTCAAATGATTTGAAACTGTTTTGTAGTCGATATTCAGATCCTGTGCGATGCTACGACTGCTAACATGACGGTCTATCTCGATATGTTCCATGATTTTTTCAACATTTTCGACGACATGCCTGGTGCATCTTTAACATCCACTACACCAGAACGGAATCGCTCAAACCAGTGTTGTGCAACACGAACCGAAAGAGTGTTGGCCCTGTATACATCGCAAATTTTTTTGGTTGCTTTTGAAGCGTTTTTTCCTTTCAAGAAGAAAAAATGTGAAAGATGTCGAATTTCTTCTTTTGTGACCTCCATACTCAACGCATGATAATCCACGACTGAACGGACCAGCTCAAAACTGTCAAATACATGTTTGTAGTATACACTAACACCTTGACAAGGCGGTATCATTTGATCCGATGTGACCAATAGTGAACGAGATATACTCAGTTGAAAAAAAAGGGAGCGAAATACGAAATTACTTTTTCCCCAACCTAATATAATCCGGAGTTGCGCACTGAACTTCATACGGACGCTAGTTCAATGGGCATGGGCGCTATGCTCATTCAGTTCGATCATTATGGAAAATCTCATGTAGTATCCTATTCAGCAAACAAACAACAATAGAACAACGTCATTATCATTCTTATGAGCTTGAGACAATGGCTGTTGTTTATGCATTACGGTACTTCAGAGTATATCTTCTTGGAATATGTTTCGAGGTCATTACAGATTGTAATGCTCTCAAAATGACACTTACAAAGAAAACACTCATTCCTCGCATTGAAAGATGGTGGTTAGAAATCCAAGAAATAAGAATATACCTTTGAAGTCGAATATCGATCTGGAAAAAAAATGGCCCATGTCGATGCTTTAAGCAGAATTCCTCCAAGTGCTGAGATAGATATTTTTCAAGTGGACTTGACTGAAAGTGACTGGATTACTGCAGCACAGTTACAAGACGAACAACTTGACAGAATCAATAAAATATTGCGAGGAAAGAAAAATAGAGAGACGAATTGTTATTTTGAAGATTATGAATTGAAAAAGGGCAAAACGAGGGGCAAAATTTATAGAAAACTGGAAAATGGTGATAAAGCTTGGGTGGTTCCTCGCATGGCTCGTATGCAGATATGTAGGTTATGCCACGACGATTCAGGTCATTTAGGAATTGAAAAAACTTTGGAACGAATACGAAGTAATTACTGGTTTGCTGGTATGAGAAAGTTTGTTACGAAATACGTAAATGCATGTCTTCATTGTGCCTATTACAAGAAAACAAGCAACAAGAAACAATGTAAGCTAAATCCAATAGAAAAACTTCCTATACCTTTCCATACTTTACACATTGATCATGTAGGACCTTTTGAAACAAGTAAAAGTAAAAATAAATTTTTATTCGTTATTGTTGATGGATTCACTAAGTTTACTATAATTGAGGCAGTGCGTAGTCAAAAAGCTAAACATGTTATCAAAGCATTAACTAGTTTGATTTATTTGTTTGGAGTGCCTTCACGAATTATAAGCGATAGAGGTTCAGCATTCACTTCAAAAAGTTTTAGAGATTTCTGCGGCAACTACGGCATAAAGCATATTCTAAATGCTGTAGCAACACCAAGAAGTAATGGTCAATGTGAGCGTTACAATCAAACCATAGTAAATGCACTTTCTACTACGGTAGCTGGGAAGGATCCTAGGAAATGGGATAGTTATGTAAAACAAATTCAGAGTGCGCTCAATACAAGTCATAATAAGGGCATAAATACAACCCCGATGGAAGCATTAATCGGATTGAATACAAAACATGGAGCAGAGGCAAAAATTTTGAACATTGTACAAGAAGAAATAAATCGTTTGAATTTGTCTGACATTCGTAATAAAATCGCAAAATATATAACAAAAGATCAAGGAACGATATGATAAATTAAGACGTGATGCAATAAAGTTTGATGTAGGAGAATTGGTTATGGTACAAATAACTAGCTTTCCAGCAACGGGTACCAGTCGAAAATTGAACGCAAAATATAAAGGTCCATTCAGAGTAACCAAAGTTTTGATGAACGATCGCTATGAAGTAGAGGATTTGAGAGAAGGGTGTAAACGATTGAGAACTGCGATGTCCCCAGACCATCTCAAGAGATGGATAAGCATACAGGATGATCAAACGTAAGTGTAAAGTAAAATTGTCTCTAGGTGAGGATCACTTCTAAGTGAAGGTCACCAGGGTAATTTTAAAGTGAATATTATTATGATTTTAAGTAAAATTGTCTCTAGGTGAGGATCACTTCAAAGTGAAGGTCACCAGGGTAATTTTAAAGTGAATATAATTTGATTTTGAGTAAATTTGTCTCTAGGTGAGGATCACTTCAAAGTGAAGGTCACCAGGGTAATTTTAAAGTGAATATTATTATGATTTCAAGTGAAATTGTCTCTAGGTGAGGATCACTTCAAAGTGAAGGTCACCAGGGTAATTTTAAAGTGAATATCATGATTTTAAGCAAAATTGTCTCTAGGTGAGGATCACTTCTAAGTGAAGGTCACCAGGGAAGTTTTAAAGGACATGTTGATGTAGTTGAACGTTACTTCTAGATAAACAGTATTAGTACAAGTGATAAGAATCGTCATATACACGGGATTAATATCGCCTGTTACCTGTTACTAAAATTGTCTTACAATGAAATTTTTTTATTTTTATTTTCAGGTCGATATAGGGTCTGAGGACAGACCTATCGCAGGATGGCCGAGTGTAGGAAACATGCATCACCCCGTATATGTAAGATACATGCATCACCCAGTATAGGTGCGCTATCTCGTACTACAATGGTTTGAAAGTACGAGGTGTCGAACAACTGGGGAAGGGGAAAGAGAGGAGCCATTCTGTCGATGTACATGTGTGTGGAAGAGTTTAAGAATTAAAGGCGTTATAACTGAATCCTTTTCGAATATTATTTCTAACATTTTAGTTAGACTTTTGGCGAAAGAAAAATTTGCACAAAATTTAAATTTAAAAGATCCCGAATATAATTTCGCAACAGAACAGGAAAATGTTAATAAAACGTTTGCATCGATTAGACTGTTGGTTGAAGATTTCGATGGAACAGAAAATGATTCAATTTTCAAAAGAACAAAATCTCGTCTTGTTCATATTTCGTCTCGAATTAATAGAATGCCTATCGATGAAACCAATCAGGAAGAAGTTAATTTCAAGAATGAATCTTTGGCTACGGCTTTATCTATAGAAGCTGATTTACATGAGAGTTTGAGTTCTGAAAGTAAAGTAACTGACTGTCAAAATATTGCAGAAAATAGTTTATTTCAAATTCCGCCTATAATAACACCTTCAGGAAATGTTATACCAATATATAAATGGGATGTTAAATTTGATGGCAATGCTAAATTACTACATCCATTTCTTGAAAGAGTATCTGAACTTTCGATTTCTAGAAGAGTTTCACAAGATGAAATGTTCAATCCAGCAATCGATTTTTTTACTGATAAAGCCTATATTTGGTATAGAACTGTTAGATCTACGGTGAAAGATTGGGATTCTTTAGTATCTTTGTTGAAGAAAACTTTTTCACCTCCCGACTTTGATGACGTGATCTGGGAGGACATTAAATCTAGGAAACAAGGAAAAAATAAACCTATACTTATTTTCGTTGCAATTATGGAAACTTTATTCAATAGATTATCTCGAACACCATCCGAACATACAAAACTTCTTCTGCGGCGCCATTGGTCGGCAGAACGTAGGCCTTGTGGCCCATTGTTCATTCCGCATCTTTTGATACCAGAGAGACTCAGACCCGAAGGCACGCTGACAGGAATGCCGCGAGCCGACAAGGAGGAGTCCCTCTCACCATAGAGATGGAAGGTGTAGGGTTCCCTAGGTGTGTTAACCTCAGTACAGAGAGTTTGTCGCACGTGAACAGTATATGTTCCGTCGTTTCATCAGCGTTCCTGCACCAACGGCACAGGGAAGACTCTGTTAGTCCCATTCTATATAAATGTTTGTTAAACAGATGGCCAGTTAGAGCACCAGTCACCAGAGATAATTGCTTCCTCTCGAAAATCAAGAGTTTTTTGACCTCCGGCTTAGAAGAAGGCCCCTTGATGAGGAGTCTCGACTGCCTGAGATCCGTTCTCATGTTCCTCCACTCGGAGGAGAATTTCTCATCAATCCATCTCTTGAAGAGGTTTTTGATAGATGTGGGACAGATAGGAAGCGCGGGTTCCGGCCCAGTAAAAGTCGAGCGAGCACCTTGTTTGGCTAAGTTATCTGCTTTTGTGTTGCCAGAGATAGACGCATGCGCCGGGCACCAGATAACCTTGAGAGTGTTATTCGAGCCTAGCGCGCGCAGAGCCTCTCTGCATTCATAAACCAAGTTAGAGGTTACTTTTATTTCAGCGAGGGTTTTCAGTGTACCCTGACTGTCGCAACATATGTATATGTGTTTCCCAGAGTAACCTCTGCGGATACTCTCTACCGCACATGCCAAGACAGCATATAGCTCTGCTTGTGCTATTGAGCAGTCTTTTCCGAGGGGAATGGACCACTTTGTTCTGGGTCCAACAATCCCAGCACCGGCACCCGTGTTGCAAACCGAGCCATCGGTGAACCAGGTGGGGCCCTCAGGTTTGAGTAACCTGTCTGGTTTACACCACTGATCTCTGTCAGGGACAACTACTTTGTAGGGCTCGTCGAAGCAGAACCGGGCGCACGCACGGTCCCCTCTGCGGAGGAGGGACGGGTTAATGTCCTCCACCATCTTGAGAGCCATGGCGTGCCCCTGAATCCCCCACGATCACGCCATTGTCCCTGTTCCCAGATTCTGAGCGATGTTTTCATAGCCACCTCAGTGATGGTGAGGTGTATGGAAGGGATGCCCAACATGCATTCCATTGATACTGTGGGAGTAGATCTTAGAGCGCCTGTTATACTGAGACAAGCTCTCCTCTGGCATCTATTAAGGATGTTTCGGTTGTTGGCCTTCTCTAAGGAAGTCCACCATACCACAGATGCATAGGTGAGGATAGGCCTCACTACCACAGTATACAGCCAGTGTATAATATGTGGTCCGAAGCCCCACCCCTTGCCGAGCACCTTACGTGTAGACCAAAATATTATATTGGCCTTATTCGCTTGAGCTTCGATGTGTTTGTTCCACAGAAGTTTGCGGTCCAATATAACACCGAGATAACGGACCTGGTCAGATAAGGTGAGCCTCATTCCAAACAGACTGGGAAGTCTAATGTCGTTAGGCACCCTTTTTCTCGTAAAGAGAACCATTTCGGTTTTCTTAGGGTTTACTGAAAGGTCGTATGTTATGCACCACCGCTCGATTATCCGCAAAGTATTTTGCATCAAATCGACGACAACGCTGAGTATCCTACCTCTTATCAGCAGGACAAGATCGTCCGCATAGGCTACTGCGACGTGGCCCGCATCCGCCAACTCAACCAGGAGCCCATCCAGGACGAGATCCCACAGTAGCGGTGAGAGAACACCTCCCTGCGGACAACCCCTCCCTGGTGTTCCCCCTATGGTCGAGGAGCCCAGCTTAGCCACGATATTGCGAGCCTCGAGAAGCGATCCCGTCCAGCGACAAAGTGTAGGCGAGATTTCGTGTCTTACGACAGCGTTGTTCATTGCACCGAATGCAGTGTTGTTGAAAGCTGCTTCTATATCCAAAAATATAGCTAGGGTATATTCTTTGTAGTGCAACCCGTCCTCGATGTAATTTACAACTGAGTGAAGAGCGGTGTCTACAGATTTACCAAGCACATAGGCATGTTGAGAGGGATGCAATGGCCAAGCCACTAGTGATGTATCCCTAATATGTCTTTCTACCAGTCTCTCCAAGGTCTTCACTAGGAAAGATGAGAGACTTATTGGTCGAAAGTCCTTCGCGTTTGTGTGCGACGGCCTTCCGGGTTTGGGTAGAAATATAACGCGAACCTTTCTCCAGGATATAGGTATATGTCCCAGAGCCAGACTTGCTCGAAATATATGGAGCAGTGAGGAAGAGAGCAGGTCCTACCCTCTAATAAGGAGAGCCGGAAATATGCCGTCCTTCCCTGCCGCCTTATATGGCTCGAATCCCTTGATGGCCCAATGGATCCTAGAGTGAGTTACCACCTGAGACGCTGCCCGCCAATCTGCGCTTGATGCACGTCGGTGAGCCTCGTCGCAGGTGTTTTCTGTTTCATTGAAGCCCGGGAAGTGGACCTCTAGAAGATGTCTCAGATTTTCAACTTCCGAGCTGGTTTTCACACCAGTGGGAAGGGTTAACCAATCGATCTGTGGAGGGCCTCCGCTAGAGTCATTTTCCGAAGCCTATTGGCCTCAGATACACCCTCTATACTGCTGCAGAAGTTCCTCCATGATTCTTTTTTGGACTTTCTTATGAGTCCTTTGTATTTTTTCAGGGCTGATTTGTATTCATCCCAGTCTTTGTCAAGGCCAGATCTCATAGCCTTGTTGAATAGACGTCTACTATTACGTCTTTCATCAGTTAGTTCCCTTGACCACCATTTCGTCTTGCCTTTCGGCTTTCTGAACTGAGGTAAGCAACTACTATGATGAGCTGAGATAATAGATTCCTGCAGTTTGTTTGCTGCGGCATCTAACTCTCTCGTGTTCTTTGGTGCTGCGTTACTGAGCCCCAGATTTCCAGAGAGATGCGCCAAGTATTTGGGCCAGTCTGTTTTCTTAGGATTCCTGAATACCTCAGGTATCTTTTCTCTGCTGTCTCTGATGGAGAAGCAAATATGTCGGTGATCTGAAAGCGAGATCACTTCCGTGTCCACTCGCCAATTTTTTATAAAGTCAGCGATAGAATTGCTACACAACGTTATGTCGAGTACCTCACGTCTCGCAGAAGTGACGAAGGTTGGCTCCACACCTACATTAAGTGTAGTTAGATACGTGGAGAACAGGAAGTCTGCCAGCGCCTCTCCTCTGGGGCTGACGTCTGTACTGCCCCACAATACGTGGTGCGCGTTCGCGTCACAACCAACCAGCAAGGGCCAGCCCTTCTGTTCGCAGAATTTCACTAACTCTTCTAATTCCCTACTTGGTGGTGGGTTAGGGGAGTCGTATGGTAAATATGCTGAGCATATTACAAGATTCTCTAGTGGTCCTCTATTGCCATGAATTTGGATCGCTACTAGATCTCTGAAACAGAAGTTTGTTAGTAAATGAGCTCCTAAGTCCGTGGAGGCCAGTATACACGCTCTTGGATTCGTAACCGCAAGCGAGCAGAAGAGCCTACTTCCCCTGAAGGAAAGGCCCCTCACCTCACCTCCACTGACCCAGGGCTCCTGAATCAGGGTTATGAATGTGTGCACTCTTGCCAGCTGCAACCGAAGGATGTCGGTCACCGCTATGCAATGGTGCAAGTTGATCTGCGTGACATTTATGTCAGCCACCATGAGGATGTGTGGGTACCTCAGTCAGCCAACTGTCACGTTTCGCCGGATGACCCATGCGGATCCTCCGGTGTAGCAGTCGGAGTTGAGCCCATCGGCGGTCCCCCGCTCGCCGCGTCGCACCCCGACCCACCGGCCTCAGTTACCGGTAGGTCCACATGCGAGGCATGCGAGCTAGGAGCCCCCGCAGGGTCCACCTCCATACTGCTCTCCGACATTTGAGTCGGAGGGGGTGTTGAGTTGCCCTCGCCCTCTCCAGCAGCACTGGGCCCCGTCGCCGGAGCTTCCTGCGCTGCCTTTGGGTCTGGTGCAACTGTGTCGCGTGGACCCTGGACGAGCCTGAACGTGCCTGTCCTGGTTCCAACGCTGACTTTATACTCCAGGGACTTCAAGACCTCTAGAGATGCTTTGTCCACCCCCAGAATGACCTGCACCGTGTCGGGCCTGTCACTCCGGTAGTAAACCTTCCAGGCCCTAGTTTTCAGAGCCGGAGTTGACATCTCTATCCGTCTGAGAATCAGACCAGTCGGAGAGGAGCTTTTAACAAAAGTTAAAATGATAAGGAATAATTTACTTTCTGAGTATGTTACTCAATTAGCTTTGGTTGATATTAATGATTCACCTTCTCTCATCAATTTGTGTGAGAAATTAGAGTCTGTCTTTTTCATCCAAAATAGAAACCAAAATGTTGGTTCCCTCAAACAAACTTCATTTTTGGAACCTGAATTAACGTATAATAATCCTGATGATAATCAAAATTTTAAACCGAAAAGTAGTGTTTGGAATTCAAATAAAAATAGAACTAATAATAGAATTAATGCTGTTGCTTCTACTTCTGAATCGGATAAAAATAATATTAGAAAAGTCATTTGTTGGAATTGTAATAGATCCAATCACTCTTATCAAGACTGTAGAAATCCAAGAAAACGATTTTGCTATGGTTGTGGAACCCCAAATGTAACAAAATTTAACTGCCCTTCATGTTCAAAAAACTGAACAGACAGAAGGTCCGTTATTATCGACGTGATCTTCTGCATAATAATTGTAAATTCACTAAATTTGATAAAGAGCACAAAAATTCATAATTAACTGGTATCGAAAAATCTCATTCTCTTGATAACCCTCCAAATTTCGTTTCTCCTTTGATTTTAAATGATTCCTCAGATAATCGCCCATATATCACAGTTAACATTTTCGAAATATCGATAAAAGCATCATTGGATTCAGGGGCTAATGTTTCAATTATTGGTGCTAGAGGCATAAAAAGACTGAAAAATTTAAACTTAAAAAAATCTACTCCCTATATTTCACATGTCAGAATGGCAGATGGTACTAAACGAAGTGTGGAAAGTATTGTAGAAATCCCTCTAACTGTTGATGAAATATGTAAAATTATGACATTATTGATAGTTCCAGGTCTTGAACATGAATTAATTTTGGGCAGCGATTTCTGCAATTTGTTCAGTATCAGAGTTGATTTTAAGAACTGTACCTGGAATGTTCAGACAAATGTCCTTAGTGTTCCTCCTCAAAATGTTACAACAAATCAAATGAAACCACTTTTTATTTTAGAATCATTACCTGAGAGTGAACGTCATAAAGCTAGAACAGTTATAGAATCATTTCGTGAGATAGATAGTGACAGTAGATTAGGTAGAACCAACAAAATTACCGCAAAAATCATAACTAAGGAACACCAACCATTTAGACAACGTCAATATGTCCCCACCAATGCTCAAAATTTTGAATGACCATGTAGATGAAATGTTGAAGTTAGGAGTCGTTGAGCCATCTAATAGTCCTTATTGTTCACCTGTCTTATTGGTGAAACGAAAAGAACCAAATCACTATCGTTTTTGCTTTGATTGCAGAAAGTTAAACGGAGTAACAGTTCATGATAGCTATCCTTTACCTAGAATCGACAGAATTTTGAATATTCTCAGAAATGCAAAATATATATCTTCGTTGGATTTTCGATCAGCATTTTGGCAGATTCCATTAGATGAAGATTCTAGGGAAAAAACATCTTTCAACATAACCGGAAGAGGTTCCTTTCATTTTGTAGTTTTACCTTTCGGTTTACGAAATGCGGCGCGCAGTGTCAACAAAGATTAGTTGATCAGCTATTTGGTCCGAAATATGAACCCAAAATATTTACTTATCTTGACGATTTAATTGTTATCTCTGAAACTTTTGAAGAACATTTGGAATTGTTGAGTGAGGTAAAATCAATTTTAAAGGATGCTAACTTAACATTAAATTTGGATAAATGTGATTTCTTCAAATCATCATTGAAATATTTAGGTTTTGTCATAAGTTCAAGCGGAATAAGTACAGATCCCGATAAGGTTCAGTCGATGTTAGATTATCCTAGGCCTAAAACTACCACGGAAGTGAAGAGATTCGTCGGTATGTGTTCCTGGTATCGGCGTTTCATACCTCAATTTTCTTCTATACTAAGTCCAATAAACGATCTTCTAAAAAATAAAGGTCGAGCAAAAAAACAGCCTATTGAATAGAATTCCGAAGCTGATCAAGCTTTCATAAATATAAAAAATTCTTTAATTTCGGCCCCAATATTGTGTTCCCCTGATTTTGAAAATAAGTTCACAATTCAAGTTGACGCTTCAAATTTTGGAGTTGGCGGTGTTCTCACGCAAACAATAGACAATGAAGAACGTGTCATTGCTTATTGTAGCAGATCCCTTACTCGTACCGAAAGGAACTACTCAGTTTCTGAACGGGAATTATTATCTTTGATTTTCGCTATTGAAAAATTTCGTCCTTGGGTTGAAGGATCACAATTTGACGTGATAACGGATCATTACTCACTTTTATATCTAAATAATTTGAAGAATCCTACTGGAAGATTGGCAAGATGGGCTGCAAAGTTGGGTCAATACGATTTTAAGCTGATTCATAGAAAGGGATCCCTCAATATCGTTCCCGATGCTCTTTCTCGCTCACTAAATCAGGACTCGGATCCTGAAGTTTCCAATATTAATATTCCTTTGGAGGTTATCACTGATAAATGGTACCACAAAATGTGTGAAAATGTTTTGAAAAATCCCCAAAAATTTCCCCAGTGGAAATTTGAAAATAATACCCTATACAAGTTTATTCCTAATAATTTATTGTTAGCTTCAAATATTAAAGAATGGAAATTAGTGGTACCTCGAGAAAAAAGAAAAGAAATTATTCGTGAGAATCATGAGCCACCGTTGTGTGCACATTTAGGTTCTTTTAAAACTTTTAATAGAATCAGAGAAATTTATTATTGGCCTCAAATGCGTATAGATATTCATAAATTTGTTAGCTCTTGTAAAACTTGTGGTTCACAAAAAATTAATACTTCCGGTCGAGCTGGACAAATGGGAAAGGAAAAAAATATACAATATCCTTTTCAAGTTATTGCTGTAGATCTCATAGGTCCACTACCAAAATCATCCCGAGGTAACCAATATATTTTAGTTTGTACCGATTGGTTTACGAAATATACCTTAATGTTCCCTTTAAGAAATGCTACAGCCCAATTGATTGTTAAAAACTTAGAAAATGATGTATTTCTAGTACATGGTGTTCCCCAATATATAATCTGTGACAATGGAAAACAGTTCACCGGTTCGATTTTCAGAAATTTAATTGAAAAATATAAAATACAGAAAATATGGTTCACTCCCAAATATTCACCACAATGTAACTTTGTAGAACGTACTAATCAAACCATTGGTACCACAATAAGATGTTATATAAAAAAACATAAGGATTGGAATAAAGAAATACCTCTTATACGTCAAGTACTCTCTGATAAATCTGCGCAATTTTCCTCGAAGCTTGCTCCAAAATATGTCCCTTGTAAGATAAAGAAAAAGATTTCGAATCTTGTTTATGCTTTACTAAATGAGGATGGTTCAGATGCAGGTGAATGGCACATAAAAGATTTGAAGCCTTATCATTATTCTGAATCTGAGCTATCTGAATCAGAGGGTGATGATAATTTTTCATAGATACATATTTCTATTTTCTCTAATTTACCTAATTTTCTTTGTTCAATACAAATTGATTAACCGTAAAACAAAAATTAAATAAATTTAATTTTTTAGTAAGGAGGGGGATGGTGTAACATTCAAAAATGTTACATTTTCAAAGTCGGCATTTAGATCACTGCGTCTGCGTCAAATTACGCGAATTCGTGACGAAATGGTCAAGACGAGAATTTTCTCATTCCTGCTGATTTGATAGATGCCGTATGTGCTATCAATTTACCTGCGATTTTCTATATCTATAAATCTTCAACCTACAAATTGTATTATTTTATACATTTACCTATCTCTTTTACTGTGTAATTTCCTCTGAAATAAGAGGTAAGTTTCTTTTTCATTCATAAATTTATACCTCACTTTTATTTCGCTTATTAATTCAATTGTTCAAATGAAATGAATAGGAACTACGGCTGGGCCGACATTTTGAAAATTTGTCGAGTCTGGATACTTCCCGAATATTCCAGGGGACTGATATTTTCTCCTACAACTTCGGAGACACAAAATCAAGTTTGAAAGATCTTCAAAATTTTGGACGTCCCACAAAAAGGTCAGATCTGTACAAAATTTGATTTCAGTATATTATTCGAGATTTTTGTGAAATCTCTATTGTATATAACGCTGTGTATAATTAGATTTAAGTATATATTAATAATCTGGGGAGAAAGCTTTCTTGATTGAATTTCACCATTCTCAATCTCTGTAATTTTTTTGCCTTTTAGAAATTTGAAAAATAAAGGCAGTGTACATAACTTTGTAAATTTCTTATACCTCCTCACACAATATATTCTTTTTCCACTTTCCAGATTTTTGTGGCATAACTAAATATCTCTTCAATTGTAAAATCTTGTGGCGCCCTGAACATATTTATTTTTAAAGCCTATTTAAGTGTATCCACGACCTGGCTCACCAAAGACATAAGAGCTGCCTGTTGCAAAATTTGTAACCCTTACGGTGGATTTCCATGCATCCGTCATCCGATGTCCGATTCGGATATCGTATACATTTTGTCGGACGGATGAAACTGTCAATTTCCATGCATCCGTCATCCGATGTCCGATTCGGATATCGTCCATCCAAGAATGATTGACATTTGGGGGGGCTTTGGAAAATCGAAATTATGTTGGTAATGCCCATTCAGTGATATTTTGAGTTGCAGAATTCAGGTTGGTGTTGGAAATAACACTGACATTTTGTTCTGTCATTAATGTTTCGAACAAATTTGGCAAAAAATTGAGCAAGTGAAATAAGTATCTTTGAAATGAGGCTCTTGAAGAGTGAACAGCTAAAAAATGGAAAGCCTGCACAGAGCACATAGAAAAAGAAATGAGAGAAGATTAGTCAAAATATAAGGAATGTTATGATCTATTGCTGACAAAACCTTTCATTATGAACATGACGAGTTCTGCCCAGATGAGGAAAAAATAACATGTTGTGGTTGTTGAAACAGAATATAATAGGAATTTTTATATTTCATATTTTACACCTTCATTGTTCACAAATATTGAAAGTTACAATGTCATGACAAAAATAATTCTTCATACAGGGTGGGGCAGAAAAACCTATCCGATTTCAAAACGTTATAAAATTAAAACCACTCAGCTTGTCAAAAAAATTTTTTTATTAACATATCGCAAATTTTATGCCATTTTTAAATTTAAGTTTTGAAAAGCACATCACTCAAATGTCGCCCTTGGGAGCGGATACACTTATTTAGGCGCTCGCGGTAGCTTTCCATGACTTTCACCGTCATTTCCACTGTCCACAGGAATTTCTTCAATTGCCCGAGCAATTTCCCTTCGTAAAGCAAGAAGGGTCCTTGGTCGATGCTGGTAAACCTTCGATTTGAGGTAACCCCAAAGGAAGAAGTCACATGGAGTGAGATCCGGTGAGCGCGGCGGCCAGCCAACATCACCTCTCAGAGAAATGAGGCGACCGGGAAACAGTTCCCTGAGAATGTCCATTGATCGTCGCGATGTGTGGGCGGTTGCACCATCCTGTTGAAACCACACATTTTCCACGCCATTTTCTTCCATTTTGGGTCTTAGAAAATTTTCCAGCATGAAACAATAGCGCTCGCTGTTGACCGTTACGGTTTGCCCATTTTCTTCAAAAAAGTAGGGCCCCCAGACGCCTAGGCGGGAAAGAGCACACCACACAGTCACTTTTGGGCTATGGAGGGGTTCCTGATGGATTTCCCGAGGATTTTCGTCACTCCAATATCGAAAATTCTGCCTGTTTACGGCGCCACAAAGGTGAAAATGGGCTTCGTCCGTGAAGAGCACAACATCGTCGTTTGGCAGTTCTCGGAGATCGCGACACAGGTTCGTACGGGTTTCAAAATCCCTTTCACTTAATTTCTGTGCAACAACCATTTTGTAGGGATGCATTTTGAGGTCCCGGTGCAAAATTCGCCGAATACTGCGGTTGGAAATCCCCAAAGCGAGCGAATGTTTTCGCGCCGAACGACGCGGGGAACGTTCAATCGCGGCTCTCACATTGGCCACGTTTTCAGGTCCTGTTGCTGTCCTGGGACGTCCAGGCGACTTCTTTTTCAATGCTGAACTCGTCTGTCTAAAATTTGACACCCACACTTTAATCGTAGCGTGATGTGGAACAGGATCATGACGCCCGAGTCCGAAATGAATTCGAAAAGCACGTTGTGTAGCAATTATCGAACCGCCGCATTCGATAAACCGCTCAATAACAAAAGCACGATGTTCACCAGACCAAGGCATGTTGACTACTGACAAATGGCATAAAACCAGCTTTCTAACGGTTTTTACCCCACTACTCTACCTGCTTTCTCTTCTGAGAAAAAGGGATTTGAAATCGGATAGGTTCTTCTGCCCCACCCTGTATATTAAATAGATCCATTCGTTTTGTTTCTGTCTTGATATCTATGGTACATTTTTGTGAGAGATCGTCCAACAATACTCAATAATTTGTTGAATGTGATATTGCTCATTCCCAAATAATTAAAATACTGCCCACTATCGGACAATCGCATTTCTTGCACCAAGTTGTTATACATTCCTTGGGCCTTTCTGCTCTTAAAAATATCTTTCACCCATAATATCGGCGAACTGCGTTTTCTCTTCTTTCTTTTTAGGGCCGGTTTTATAAAGGGCACGTTCAATCCGAGGTTGCTCAAACGTGGATTGAAAGTCAACCCTCGGTTGAAAAAAGTTCGGTATTATAAACGTCTTTGCAGCCTCGGTTGAACAACCTCGGATTGAGATCGCTCTTTTTGGGTTGGCTAACCTGTATCTTCTTTCTCGATGTATTTTGGCACGTTTTTTTTATACCATGTTTGGATAAATTCAATAATCGTAGTCTAATAAAGACAAAACAAGAAGCTAATTCGAATATTCCCGTGTTTTGTGACGGTCACCAAAGACTAACCGGTCACGGCAGAGAATTTAGAGAAATCTGATTTCCTACATCAAAACAAATTATGTAATAAAAAAAATTGTAATTTATGAAATGAGGACAGACTCCGTGCGAATTTTTTCCTCTCGAAGCTATTGCCAAATACGCTCTAGTCTTTATCACTTTTGTCAACTTATTTGACTCAAATGATCTAAGTTTGTACTATTTTGATATTCTGAAAAGTCTTATCTCAAACTCTTATGCCAAGTAACCAAATAAAAGCTAGGACAATACAAAACATCCAATGAAATTGCATTAACATTTAGTCGTACAAGGATGTAGTTATATTTAGGATAGGAACAAATCATTCTTGATCTTGTTTGATTGAGTACATGAAACACACATTAAATTCAAAGAAAGTATTTATTATTAACTATTCAGGTTGAGAGTCATAAATAGAATCAGTCTATAGTAATATTATGCAGGACTCCGCAAGTCACAAAAATAATAGTTGTTTTCAAATGTAATCAGATCCCGAATAAAAGAATGGGAAATGTTCTTTCACACATCAGAGAGCCTTTAAATTCAATTCATATGTGAGCTTCATTGTATAATTGATCATCCATTGACCTGCGAGATGGGATCGGTGTCATCAATCATTTCTTTAGAGTATATTAAAAATTTTCTATGATGAGAATTACCAAATTTATAAGCTTAGCAACTTGGAAATTTGAAGAAAAGCAATCCTTTTCACATCTGAAGCATTCAGCATTTTCACAACCCATTAAAATAATCATGCACCAGTACTATGTAATAATAATCAAGAAATCCTTCTAGAACGGTGAGTGAGCTCCAGCAACACGGTTCTAATAAACCGAAATTGGGTCAGTCAATACAACCTTTCCCTTGTTAGTTGCTATTCCTGTTGATTGCTTGGCATTTTGATAGGATGATAAAATAAGCACTAGAATACTTTTTGCTAATGTCTAAGTTCTAGACATTTCACAACTTTCTGACTTTTTTCTGATGTTGATTTATGTATACCACAAAAATCTTCGAAAATGTTAACAAATCTGAAAAGATTCAGCTTATTCAGAGTAATTTCATCCACCTGATAAAAGAGTTTTTTTATTCGACCAAAATCTCTTCTTCGTGCCATCTTCGAAGAGGTCGAAAGGAAATGTGAAATCATTCGATTGGTATCTTTCTTATTCACTATCGTTACTATCTTTTGAATGCCTTTCAGTTATTTCATTTCATTATTATTATAACTAGAGTCATTCTCGATATTATAAGCACACAGGAACCTGGCAGTTCTATCCCTCGAAGATAAGGCACAAAAATTCAGTTTCAATTTAGGAATATTTTTCCAAACACCAAAGATGAATTATTAATACATAGCAAACCTACTGAAGACTGTGATTAATATCAGGCATTCTATCAATATAATATCATATAATATTTTCATTCCAAGAAAAAGCAACTGCCACAACAAAATGTTTTGTTTTGTTTTTAACATAAAGTGAGGTTAGTTGTTGGCCATCTAGAAACGTCAAACGTTTCAATCCTCGATTCAAATCTCAAACGAAGCTATATTCACCGGTTGAGTCAATCCAGGGTTGAATCCGAGATTGGATGTTTATAATACGGAAATCGACATTCGACGGCGGATTTGGGCTCAACCGAGGATTGAAATACTTTTATAAAACCGGCCCTAATAAAAGAATCGAGAGCAACAACAAATTCTTCATTGATACCTATTTATATTCTTCTCGAAAAGAATAGAACGCCAAACATTCAAAAAGTTATGTCAAACTGACACTATAACGGACAAAAGTTAAATATTTTTCAACTTTTTCCGATAACGGAAGGGAGTTGAATTTTTATGCATTTTTGAAGGATTCTGTTGCCAAATATTTATTTTCTGAGAAAATGAATTTGTTCCATAATTTTGACGTGCACTGTATAATTATAGAATTATCAAATTACAAACCTTAAAGTCAAAGCTATAGTCTTTCACCCGGTGAGATGGGTTCTCGTATATGGTACATTTTTGTGAGAGATGGTCCAACAATACTCAATAATTTGTTGAATGTGATATTACTCATTCTTAAATAATTGAAATACTGCCCACTATCAGACAATCGCATTTCTTCAACCAAATTGTTGAATATTCCTTGGGCCTTTCTGCCCCTAAAAATATCTTTCACCCATAATATTGGCGAACTTCGTTTCCTTTTCTTTCTTTTCAATAAAAGAATCGAGATCAACAACAAATTCTTCATTGATACCTATATTTATATTCTTCTCCAAAAAGAAGAGAACGCCAAACATTCAAAAAGTTATGTCAAATCTGATACGATAACGGACAAAAGTTAAATATTTTTCCGATAACGGAAGAGAGTTGGAACTTTCGGACGAATGTTTGGCGCTCTTTCAATTTTGAATATTTCCGCCAATCACAACACTTTCGGACGATCGTATCATCGGATGACGGATGCATGGAAATTCACCGTATATCAATAATTTTAAATAAAAAAATCATAAAGTTAAGGTTACAGTCTTAGTTCATTGTCATCATTTTTCCTCGTCAACTGAGGTTGTTCAGGCCACAGTTCAAACGGTTGATACAGAAATTGAGGTCCATGAAACCATAAATCCAAATTTTCTGTCGACACCTTTGATCTTGTTGCCAAATCTGCCGGATTGATTTTTGTTGAAATCCATTTCCACTGCACGGGATTGGTGAGTGTTTGTATTTCATTTATACGATGAGATACAAACGGTTTGAATTTTGCTCCATCGCTTCGTATCCAACTAAGAACACATTGAGAATCGGTCCACAAGAAAATTTCGTTTATTTTTATTTCTAATTTAGTGCTCAAAGATGTGGTTAGTCTGCTTCCCAAAACAGCAGCTTGAAGTTCGAGGCGTGGTATCGATAAAGGTTTCAGGGGGGTGACTCTCGTTTTACTAGCAAGGAGTGCAATATCTACCTTTCCTTGACTGATGATTCTTATGTAGAATACTGCAGCAAATGCGTCTTCGCTACTGTCAGTAAATGTATGAATTTCTATTTTCTCAGCAAATGGGATCAGTGGACTATAACATCTGGGAATTCTGATTTCTGAAATTTGTTTTAGGTCTTCCAAGAGCTCCTCCCAATTTTGTTTCAAATTCGGTGGTATTTCTTCATCCCAAAGTGTACCAGATTTCCAGATTCTCTGCATTAAAATTTTTCCTCTGATCAATAAATGAGACAATATACCCAGAGGATCAAAAAAGCGCATTATTGACTTCAAAACATTCCTTTTGGTTGCTAGTAAATTAACACTTTCCTTTGTATCAAATTTGAATACGAAATCGTCAGTGTCTGTGTTCCACCACATTCCTAGGACACGATGAGTGGTCGCAAAATTCAAATTCACCATCTCTTTTGGGCTTTCATTCTCCAGAAAGTCTGTAATTCTTCGTGAGTTTGATACCCACTTAACAATATCAAATCCTGCTGATTTCATAATATCCCTAACTTTTGTGATCTTGAGTATTGCTTCATCTTCATCATCTTCACTTTCTAAATAATCATCTACATAGAATTTCTCAGTTATAGATCTTCGTATATCCTCATCTGCAAAATGTGCAGCATGATAGTTTTTCACAAATTGCGCACACGCAGGAGAGCATTTAGTCAGGGCCCCCGCTACCATGTGTGCAAAGTGTGCAATGCACACGGGCGCCATCCTTTTAGGGGCGCCAAACTCCTCGGTCAAAAATCGCAAAAATATTTGCAAAAAAAATAAACAAAAATTAATGCTAAAATAAAAATGCTTGTATTTGATGCGTCTCTGTAAACGTTCATCAACGCACATGTACGCTTTCCTTGGACTGGAACTAATGGAAGTCGAACGCCGCATACACGCCGTCAATCTCGTTTCTACGAATTTATCCAACCAATGTAGTTGTTCTCATTACCTGATGATACAGACTCATTAAGTATTTTACAATATATATTTGAAAACAATTTAATCTCGACCCTTCCAAACCTAAATATTTCACCAAGAATTCTTCTGACATGCCTGTATATGTAGCTTCTGGCGAGCGATCTTTCTCAAAGTAAAAAATCATTAAAAATTATTTAAGATCGACAATGCTTCAAAAAATATTGACTGGACTAGCATATCAGCAATTGAAAAAAAATTCTTGATGGTATCAATTTTAGCGATGTAATTGATGAATTTGCAACAGCCAAGTCTAGGAAAATATCGCTACTATAATAGCTATTTTTTATTTTTCTACTGTACCTAGCTTTCATTTTTGATTTCATGAGGAAGTAAACTAGGTATTTTTCAAAGAAGTACCTGCATATTTTTTAAAATACTTAAGTATAAGTAGAAAGTGATAGGTACTTTTATATGAATACTAGCTGGCCCGGCGAACTTTGTTTCGCCTAAATGATACCTATACCATAGCCATCTTTATCTTAAGAAGGCCGTGCCTATAGTTACTGTGGATTTCACAAATCGTAATCACCAGTGATCGGAGATCAACGGCTTGGTTAGATTTCTGAACTGTCAAATCGAGTTGATTCTTGATCAAGCTCCGATCACCGGTGATATGCTTTGTGAAACCCCCGTTAAAGTTGTATAAACTTACCATTGCTTTTTTTTCAAGCAGGAGATAAATAAGGCATAATAAAAGTTCTGTCAAATGTCATCTGTCGAAAGTCATCTGTCTACTGACAAATGTCATCTGTCAAAAGTCATCTGTCAAAAGTCATCTGTCAAATGTCATCTGTCAAATTCCATCTGTCACATGTCATCTGTCAAATGTCATCTGTCAAATGTCATCTGTCATCTGTCATCTGTCATCTGTCATCTGTCAAACGTCATCTGTCAAATGTCATACATATGTCAGATGTCATCTGTCAAATGTCATCTGTCAACCCTCATCTGTCAACCGTCATCTGTCAACTGTCATCTTTTCCACGGATATGAGCTGTCACACAAAACAGAAATACAAAAATAATATGTCAATTACTAATTATGGGCAATTTTGAATTCAGTTATTTCCGCAAATATATTTATTACCCAAACATAAATCAAAAACATTTCAGAAATATAGGGAAAAGATGAAAATGGACAACTCACGATTGATACTGATCGTCAAAATCCGATTTACTTGACATTCCGGTGAAAATTCACTGTTCCACCAACTTGAGATCTTTACCCGCTTTTGATCTGATAATAGCCTTCCATGTTATTATAAGTTCTATGCAAATTACACAATAATTGTATACATCGCCATTCATACTCTAGTCTAGTCTATACCATTTCTGAATTTCCTAGACTACTTCATGGCTTATATCTTCACAACGTTCTATTTTATTATTGCATTTCTATTTAATACCGTGGAACTTCGTTCTACTACTATTAACACAGAATACCTAACCACACAGAAGCGTCATTCCGCCTTCCCGCCAAAACTTTATTTGATGACGCTTGTGCCATGCTAGGTAGTACATATGTCAAGATGAAATTCAAACTTCCCGCTGGACCACCCAAAAGTGACATATATGTACTACCTAACAGAGAATCAAGGTCACGAAAATTTGCCCCTTGAAGATCAAAGTGCCGACGCTAATTGACGCTTCTGTGTAGTTAGGTTTTCTGTGCTATTAATCCCCATGGAATATTCTTATACCGTTGGTAAGACACTGCACTTTTAACTATTCACTTGACATGCGATTCTGTGGAAGAAAAACTAACCTCCTTTGTCCAAATATCAAAACCTATATAAGTATTCTATGATTGCTCGATTGGTGGTAACACATAATTCTATGGGTGGTAAGAAAATGGAAGGCTTTTTTTTCCTTTCTGTAGGATATTTTTGGGAATATTTTGTTATATAAACCTTGCCCTAACAATAATGAACACAACAAAAAAAGAATTGTCCAATTTGATGCGATCGTTTGAACAATATGGCATTTCGAAGTTTTGAACCAACCATAGATCGCCTTTTATTAATATAGATATTCAGAGTGTTTCAGAATAAGGGACCGTAAATTCGGGAACTTAATCCTCAGATAATTTCATGACATAAAGTTCCTATGGACTATAGGTCCCTCACGCACTGTTTCTGAGATACGGGGTGTTGAAATTAAAAAAAAAATTGGTTTTATGAAATTATTTTCTACACTGTACACGAGTTTTTCTTTGAGTTTTGGTAGGTCATGAGGTCGCATTAAGACATATTTTTTCCTATAGAAAATTTTCACCAGTGGCGTCCGTACAGACTCCTGTCCGAATAAATTCGGTTGAAAAATTGGTACGCCAATGATTTTTCTCGAATTTTAAATTATTTTCGTAATCACCATATTATTTACAATAAGAATGGTTTCTTGAGTTCTTTACCTGCGACGAATACTTTCTGAGAAAAAATAAATAAAATGCAATTTCATCATGTGTTTGAATGCGTACTTATTTTTATAATAAGTTTCTGTGAATTCGCGGTCTTAATCTTCAGATGATTTTATGATATAAAGTTCTTATGGACTATGGCTCTCTGACGCATTTTTTCTGAGATACGAGGTGTTACTGGGTATTATTAAGTCGATGTTATCTTGTCCAATGATCATAACAGGTTTCACTTTGGTGTAATTTTCAATAGGAATACCTTCCAAATGTGGATAGTCATCAATATTAAATGATTGTGCAGGTAGCGACAAGTTCGACACTGTGCGAACCCCTCTTAGTAAAAAAGTGTCATCGTTGTCAATTCTCGGGATATTTATGTCTACTCGAGTTGAATTCTCTTCTTTAATAACATCATCATTAGTCCATTGTAAACATAATGGTTCTTTTTCTCCCTGAATTCCAATTTGTTTGGCTATTTTGTCTTGTAAAAGTGTTACTGTTGAGCCTTCATCACAGAGAGCATAAATTTCAAGAGTTCCATTATGACCATGAATTTTGAGTGGAATGAACCGCAATAACACCGTAGCTTTGCTTCTCATCGTACCAACAGTATTCGGAACATCATCTTTAGTTGAGTTGGTGTTGTCAGCATCAATTGAGTTGGAGTCTTTATGAAGAAGAGGGTGATGAGTCAAACTACAACCATTTTGCCCACATGGCTTCTTTCTTCTGCAGTTCTTAGTCTGATGATTGCGTTTCAGGCAAGAAAAGCATAATTTATTCGTTGAAACTTTTTTCCAACGAGTATGTATGTCATCTTTCTGCATTTGTGGACAGTAACTTTTGTGAGCAATCTTCGAACAATAAGAGCAAGTTGACTGGTGATTATTTGATGTTGTATAGACACGTTCATTTTTCTTTGTATTGGGATCATAATACTTTTGTTTGTCATAACTTCCAGAGTATTGTTGACAGCTCACATGACATGCAGCATTTGAATAGAACGATAACCATTTTGAAAAATCTTCTAAATTCACCACTTCGTTTTTCTGTTTACGTTCTAAAATGAATTCTCCCCACTTCAATTTCAACGTATCAGGTAATTTAGACAATAGCTCCTTACGCAATTGAGGATTTTGAAGATGATCCAAGGAATTCAGAGATTTGATGGTGGCCACTAGATTGTTGACTTCACTAGATAAATTTATAATTTTTTCCAGGTTTGTATCCCTTATTATAGGAATTCCCTTGATCTTCATTAGAAGCATGTCGATAATATGTTCTGGTCTTCCAAACCTGGTTTCTAATGTTTCCATTATTTTATAAACATCTGATGTTAACATAATATCAGCTACAACTGCTCTTGCTTGTCCTCTCAAACATTTTTGTAATTTTAATGTGATTTCGATGTCGGCATAATCAGATTGAGAAATAATATGATTAAAATGCCGAATGAATAATGGCCAGTCTTTGGGATTGCCGTCGAAATAAGGAAAATCTATACACGTGTTTCTGGTACTTAGTTCGCTGCTTCTTGTGGGTTTCGTTGATCGTATTACTTCTTGAATGGTATCACATAATAATTTGATTTCATTACCAGTCTGAGTTTTTTCCAATAATTCATTATTTTCAGGAATTTCTGTGTATTCATCTGGTAAATTGTTAATCCAATCAGAAGTTTCCTCTTTCTTCAACTGATTCTGAGGCATATTCAGTTTTTCCAATATTTCAGATTTTTGTGAAGAAACTGAAATCTCATCTTTCTTCAAATCTTCTTCCATATTTACTATTTCGATAGCTCTTAGGATCTCCTGTTTTTCTAAATCTATCAATTTCTTCTCGAGATCATGGCGTTTCTTTTCGGCTTCTGTTTTCGTTCTGCAACTTTTAACGGAATGATTGGTCTCAATCACTACATTTTTGTCTGAATTTTTCGCTGATTTAATTTCTTGTCCTGAAAGGTTCAATTTTGAAGAGGTCTCATTGCGTCCTTGATCTAGATTTGTCGATATCATCCTGGATTCTCCTTCTGGCTCAGAAAATTGATGTCGTCCAAAATTTTCAGGCCAAATGAAGTCCTTCGACAAACTTCTATTCTGTCCGGCGCAATTCCTTCTGATCCTTTCGCTTTGGCTCATAATTAATTCGTTGTCGTATTCAATAAAACTAATAAAATATCTTCAAGTCTTTATATTCTGAAAATACTGAATTTTCAAGAAATTATTCATTCAAACTGACAGAACTCAAAACAAAGTATCTAGATAATCAATAATTCTAACACCGTGTGTCCAGGAAAGATTGGGAAAAATAGATACCTCAGTGGATTGGACTTACCATATCGCCCCTGCATATCCAGCCACTAGTGCTGAGACCAAACCAGTTGACCGATGGTAACCTGTTGAGTTCCACAGGATTCACTTCAACGCCGATGCAAGGATTTTTTCTCCTTACTCCAACCATAATAAATTATATTTTTGTTCAACAGTTCAAAAATCATACACATTTGTAAGAAGACGGTTAATGCATGGAAACTCATAATTTTTGATTCACTTTGAATATTGTAGAGAGAAATCTACTGTTGAGCGGAGATTGTGGTCGATTTTATCTTGGATTGTTTTAATATTTGTTTGAAAATAGTGTGTTTTATTCTGTGAATGGTAATCGTGGTCAGAGACCTCAATATCGGTGAGCCCACCCTGAGATATCTCAAAAAGAAAATAAGCTCTTAGCAAATTTCATTACAACCTTGCGGCAAAAATTCTAAAATACCCAGTTAGGCTTCGAAGTTTAAGATAGTGGTGATTGTTGTAGATATTAGTTGGTATTACCAGTTATTCGTGAGAGTTGAGAGCCTGAAAGTTCATTTTCCTCTTGTGTTTATTATATTTGTGTTTGGAACTAAGTGATAAAGTTCTCCAAATGTCTAATTCAAGAGTATATTGTTAATTGTTGTGTTTATGGATGTAAAAGTAGGTTATGTATGTTGAGTTAAAATTATTAGTATTTGTGTTATTACAGTTATTGGATAGTCGTGTTAAGTAGTTTTGATAATTTATTAGTGTAGTTGGTAATTTTAGAAAAAATTTATGTTAGAAAAGTTTGGGAAAAAATTCGAAGTGCGGGAAAAAATTTCATTTCATTCAGAATTGCTTCTCCTGTAATGGAAAAAGGTTAACGAAAATATTCATAACTTTTTATGTGCTCACCTTCTATAACATTCCTACTACACGGCATGAAATCTGAATATTTGAAAAATTCCCCCAAGCTGGGGTGAACTTTACTACCATCTATCATTATTGAATGTTCAAACAACAAAAACTGAACAAATAAAATATTCCAACTTCACAAATAAAATATTCCAACTACTCAAATAAAATATCCTAACTAAACAAATGAAAGATCCCAACTACACTAATAAATTAACAAAACTACTTAACACGACGATCCAATAACTATAATAACACAAATGCTACTAATTTTAACTCAACATACATAACCTACTTTCACATCCATTAACACAACAATATACTCTTGAATTAGCCATTTGGAGAACTTCACCACTTATTTCCAAACACTAATAGGTATAATAAACACAAGAGAAAAAAAAATTTTCAGGCTCTCAGCCTCTCAACTCTCACAAACAACTGGAAATACCAACTACCTAATAGGTATCTAGTACAATCACCACTATCTTAAACTTCCAAGCAGTTCGAAGCCTAACTGGGTATTTTAGAATTTTTGCCGCAAGGTGGCTTGGAGATGAAGTTGAATCGCCAATATCTTTCCAACAGAGCCAAATTCGAAAAAATGAATAAGGAGAAAAGGTTTCTCCTGTCCTGAACAGGTGAAAGACTCACTCTCTTTACTATTACATAACTTCTCAGATAGGTGGCGTATAGCACCTATACACACAGAATCTCATTGATATGGTGTTGGTCTTGTTTTTTCTTGCAGCTTGTTTTTTTTTTTCATTAATTATTCATATATATATTCCACCACTTCTTCAGCTGAAATTTGATGATTGAAGGGAATTTTTGCTTTCTCGAGTGAATTTTACGTGGTGAGTTCTTGCTTTGCCATGAACATGTCTGAGTACCCATATATCTGAAAATTTGAAAACTAAAATCTTTCAACTTATGGTTTGAAGAAAATCTCTGGTGGTTTCCTTTTTGGAGTTTGAAGTTTATATTAACCAAAATGATTTTGTATATTTTTACGATTCTCCAGAAACAGAACTGTTCTGATGTATGCTGAGGATCATTTTTTATTCATCACACCTCAAAAAGAAGGAAAATATTGTGAATATGCTGCTGAGAATGTTGATTTCGTGTAATATCATCCATATTCAATGAAGGCATATTGAACTATATCCTGGAGTAATGTAACTACACAACAATCCAATTGCCTTCCAGAAGATCTCAACAAATCGCCCATTTTTAATCGAAAATAATTCGAAAACGAAAAAGTCATGGTCCATTTTCGTTCAAAATTTTTGACACAAAATTTCAATTTATTCCAATTTTTCCATTCAAATTAACGTGTCCCAACATCTGAGGCCATTGACACGGGGTACAGTTTATATTACTTCAAAATGATGCAATATTACAAACATCTTTCGGCAATTATCTTATTCAAAAAAAGCATGATATTCCTCATTATTCTCCTTCAAGAATATGAAGACGGTATTCAAAATTCAAATAATATACCTACTCGAATATATTATCTACTTATAACGCATAAATCTCCTTTTTCATAAAATTTTCCTAATGTTTTGAAAACCAATAGGCAACATTTAGAATTAAAAGTCATTGAATTCATAACCATAGATGGGCAGAAAAAGTTCTTGAGGAATTTCATTTCCATTTCCGAAAATGCTGAAGCTCCAAGAATGTTTCATCTTGACAGAAAATTGTGAAAAATTTCATAATCCAAATTTTCACATTTCGAATAGATCCAGTTCTCCAGAAACTTCTAATAGCCACTCGCACTTGGAACACCCTGTATAATTCCCGTACGCAGGCATCTGAGTATTCTTTCGAAATGTCAACGTTCTTTATCGTCGAAACGACGTGTTTATAAGCCAAAATACTGATTTAGTTTTCTCCTTAGAATGGTATTATTGAAAAATTGAATTTTCAATTAAACTGAATTTAGGTTATGAACATTCTCTGTTTCTCTTTCATGATATCATTAGGTATTCTCTGCTAGGGACCAAAATAAATGTGCTCAGTCATAAACAAATCTTATCTCAGAGAAAGTAATTCATGAAATTCCATCAACAAACAAAAATGATATCATTTCAATTCAATTAACCTTCATAATCTCATAATTATGCTTTTTATTAATATCCTGGCTTTCCACTCCAACATATCTTGTTCTCGAAATAAAGATAACACAATCTAGAATAACAGAAGAATATCAGTTATATCACTGATCCTTTAAATATTTCTTCGTAGAAGAACAGAATCGCATCTGGGACAAGGGACTTTACAGTATTTGTGTGTTTTCGTACACGCCATGCAATATAAAAACGAATTCAAGAATATGATTTCACAGTTAACTCGATAAGAACGCTACTAGTCCAACTCACACTATTTATCTTTTTCCTCCTGGCAGAAAAATTGTTCCAAAAGTCATTGTGAGTACACTTACAACTTACATTTCTGAAAAACGATGTTAAAAATTTTGGTGCTGACTGAAAAGGATAGAATTGTGGGTTTTCTGTCTGTCATTATCAGATATGGTTACTTATCATGTACTCGAATCTTCAAGAATTAAAAAAATATGATAATTCAATATTTCCTTGTTAGAAAAAATCTCATTCCGAACCGATCCGTGAATAGATATACATCTTGTATTTGAAGTTTTCCATGAACCTGAGCTATTTGAATCCCTCGAATAACGGAACCATTGAGAACGGGTTTGGTTCGTTTCGGAGAACATGAATAGAATAATCTGCATACAAGGTGATCCAGGCAGATGCTGTTGGTATTATTTTTAATCCTTATGTCCGATCTTGATATAAGTCTAGCGGAAAGTGAATTCGCAACTAATATGTCAAAGCGAAGAGAACAGGAATTTTTCGATAGAAACAATATCATTTAGGAAAATCATTTATACACGTCAATTCGAATATTGGGATAACACCTCTTGTTATAAGTTATTTGATTATATCTTTTTGCCTAGCATTCTAAACCATCAAAAGTTCAGAATAATCGTGCGGAGATTCCTGAACTAGTGAGTGGAACTGAAATGTTTTTTCACTAGTTCATAGAAGTAATACCAGCCCAAGCTGAGACCGAGGGGCCAATGGGGAAAAATAATGATGATGACATTTATTTCAGATAATCATTGCCTCACAAATGCACAATTGTAAACAAAATCATTACAACATGAATGCAGGCAATGAAGACTCAAACGTCCTAACAGAAATTTGCGTGTCAAGATAAAATCACTTTAGAGTTATATAGCCTTATTGAGAGTTCATAGATCTCTTAACGGTACTGGTTGAAATCATTATGTGATCTTATATGCTGAGATAAATCATTATTGAACAAAGTTTTACACATGTATGTGCAATTGTTTTATGTGATAGAAAGTGTATGTTTTGGTTAAATGAGGATCACATTTTTTCTTTTTTTTTATATTATTTTTTTATTACATTTCTTGTGATGATGCATACTTTTGTACATAAATTGCAGACATTGATACAGGGTTCTCCATAATAGACCCATTTTATTTTATTTATAAATTCCCTACGGGCTAACTGAATAAGATGTTGGAAATATCTTCTGTAATAAAGATAGTAATATCATTTATGGATACTTTCAGACACACAAGTATGATACAGGTCATAATAAAGAGAAAAAATTCAACAAAACCCTCGATTTAAACTGAAACAAGTGAAATTGAACTGCCATTACTATTCTATACGATTATCATCAAGATATTCCTCAACAGAATAGTAACTTTTATTTAAAAATATCTTTTCAATATTTTTTTAAATTGATTCAAATCTTCACGCTTCATAGAGACTGGTAAATGACATTTCAATTCCCTGATAGGCTGGTGAATGTTCATAGTTCGACGTCCTGTGTCCAGGTATAATTAAGATATCACCGTTTCTTTTTGAGTTGAAATGTTTCGAGAAATTCGTCTCATTTATTTTTAAATGGAGCCAACATTTGTACTAATAAATACCGACTACTTTCATTATCTCATTCTTTGAGAAGTAAGGACGACAAGATGTTGGTGAATAGACTTCAAAAATCAGCCTAATAATTCATTTTTGGGATACAAGAACCCTATTGCGTACAGGGTGGGCAAAATTGGTGCTACATGAACTAAAACTTTTTGACCTGAGGAGATAGAGAAAAATGAATGGCACCTTATAGTCCTCTTTTTTCGGGAAACTGATAATGCCATCCACTGCATTCCTCTATCTTCTTTTGTTTCTGAGTTATAGGCCAAAATTGAAATTTGGGCGATTTCAACTTTCGTCATTATCTCCGTTTCTGTTTATGCTTGGATGTTGAAACAAAAACATTATACAGGCACTTTTCTAATAGCAATCCAGTGGCGTACTCTGATTTTCTCTAAGAGGTTTATTTGCTGAGTTATAACATAGAGTTGTGTTTTTTCTTATGGAAACAGTAGTTTGAAATGACTTAGAAAGAATCCCCATTTTGTTCCTGTTCCAAAAATGTATCATATGTTATACGTCGCCCTCAGATTCGTTGAGATATTATGGAAAATATGGTTTGTATATGGAATTCAGATAAGTAAGTACCTACTAAGTAAGTAGGCTGAATCATAGAATTATGTGTCTCTAAGCATGGTGTAATTATTATTTCACAGTTGAATCACTTGCTGCCCCACTATTCTCATTCGCTAAAATGAAACATTTCAACATACCATATTTCTCGTAATTTTGGAATATCTCCATAATGCCGCCAACGATGACTTCAAATTTTAATAACTGACAGTTGTTTCAAACAGAGATCGCACCATCAAGTATCCAATCGTGAAATAATAATTACACCATGCGTAGAGACACATAATTCTATGATTCAGCCTACTTAGGTATACTCAATTATTCGAATTCCATATAAAAACGATATTTTTCATGATATCTTAACTAATCGGAAGGGTTTTATGACAAATGATACATTTCTGAAACGGGAAAAAAATGGCGATTCTTTCTAAGTCATTTCAAACTACTGTTTCCATAAGAAAAAACACAACTTTATGTTATAACTCAGCAAATAAACCTCTTAGGAAATATCAGAGTACGCCACTGGATTGCTAACAAAAAAGTGCCTGTATAATGTTTTTGTTTCAACATCCTAGCATAAACAGAAACGGAGATAATGACCAAAGTTGAAATCGCCCAAATTTGAATTTTGGCCTATAACTCAGAAACAAAAGAAGATAGAGGAATGCAGTGGATGGCATTATCAGTTTCCCGAAAAAAGAGGACTATAAGGTGCCATTCATTTCTCTCTATCTCCTCGGGTTAAAAAGTTTTAGTTCATGTAGCACCAATTTTGCCCACCCTGTACAGACAACACCATATGAGAATGTTGAATTCCATAAATATGCGGATAACACAAACTGTAATAAACTTCGATCAGGGATTCAAGATGAACAAAATTTTTAATTTTATTAATGGCGAAATATAAATAATCGAATTTTTTACAGACAGCTTCTATATGATTTTTTCCACTGTAAACTGTCATCAATATAGTTGAGAACTTTGTTGTATTTTTAGAAAGAATGGAAACATCTTTGTGAGATATCACAAGGACATCCCTTGTACCATTTCTCAGACTGAAAATAATGGAAACAGTTTTCTCTACATTAACGATGAGTCCATTCCCCTCACACCAGCGAGAAAACGTCTTTGGATTTGAGTTGATTGTTAATCAAGTCACAAATGAGTCTTAAAGTACCTGATAATTTCGTGAAACAACATTTCTCTACGTGAAGTCTGTTAGTTTTCATCAGTCATTATTCGAATTATTAAATTTTTTTCTTCGAGACGTTATTTCAACATCCATTTGAACCTTCATGGAATACTCAGACCAACAACGTGTGTTTTGTATTGAAACTCACATAAGAAGCAATTCGATAGAAGAAGTAACAGTTCCAGAAATCAGAAGAGGAGGATTACTAAACAATGCCTTACTATTCCAATAAGATGGGGCAACAGCTCATACCGTCTCATTTCTCGATTCGGTGATTTGCCTTGGCCTTTGAGAATTCAATTCAAATTTTGAAACGGGTAGCCTATTATGGGCAACCCTGTATATGTACAGACCAGCCAAAGTCGATATGCCGTTTCCTCTGAAAACACCTCGATATGACTGGCGATACTTCATGTTTAACATGCATCTCGAAGCCTTTTTTGTATCCTAAATATCGACAGACAATGCACAACTGCGATTGCCCCATAAGATAATGTCATAAATCAACAGCGTTTGAAAATAACTGAAATAAATGGTAATTAAGAAGTTCATCGATAGTTCAGATCTGAGACCACGCAGAGAGTATACGGCAGAGTTCAGGGTATCTACCAAGGAGTACGGGGGATTTTCCCAAATAATGTGTTAGACGTTTTTCATCCCCCAGGAACCTAGCGCATGCTGACAACAAAATTTCAGAACCTTTTTGGTGTAGGTGAATTTCCCCTGTATGTCTCAATTTGTGAGGAAAAACTATATGTTCGGTTTTCTTTGCGTTCATTTCCAAATTATGCAAATTATGATCTGTTGTTGAAGTACTTCGTTGTTGGTGCATTGAACTGCAATATTTATTTGCATCATCAGCGTGGTTCATGAAATGGGCGTTCTGAAATCGATTGAGGACATTTGGTATATCATTCATTTATAATTATTATGAACCTAAGAGGCCCCAGAATACTACCCTGAGGAACACCCCGACAAATGAGATATGCTTTTGAGATTAATTCACAATGAAAATGTATCTCTAAGTATTCCTTCATTAATTTGAAAAAAGGTAGAATGAACCAATTTATTTTATAATTAGAGCCTTTTCAGTTCACATGATCATGAGCCGCCACTAAAAATATCCATTTCAAATATATTTCTATTTTTTTTTAGATGAAATTATTCATGCTTCTCATTCTTTTGCTGACAACTTCCATTGCCTCAAGCTACGCGAGAGGATTTCAACAACATGCAGAAAAGGGACCTTTTGGTGGAGGTTCCAAACCTTCTTATGGGAGCGGGAGATTAGGCGGAAGCAACAATAACATAGGAAGAGGGGGAAACAGACGCTTCTGAGTAGAACCTTCTTACAATCATATTGAATGTGACATAACTAATCAAATGATAATCGAATAATATTTCTCTCATTTCAATAAATTGTTCCTCTGGAATTGGAGCTCATTTTTTCAAGAAGTGACTACTATAATATATAACTGAATTCCCCCCTCAGAGAATTTTCTCATCCATGATTCCGAAACCATCAGCAAAAACATCTCGAATACTGGCAAATATATGAAAATAGATCAATAAAACGGGCGTTAAGCCGCATTATAATACACGACAATTCAGAAACCGGATTGTCATGGGAATGCCAGATTGGTAAATAATTTTTTCAGAGAAATATCCAGGGTATTCCAAGTTCGAGTGCCCATTAGACGTTTCTGGAGAAATTGACATATTTGAAATCTGAAAATTGGGATTATGATATTGTTCAAAATTCTCTACTGACCTCAAATATTTTTGGAGCCAAAGCACTCCTGATCATACAAGGAAATTTTTGTTTGATGGTTTCGTTTCCGATATGATTGAGTAAGCCGGAAAAAATGGTGGATGTAGTCCCCAGAAAGGTGATGAAGTTCATTGAGACACTAGATAATGCCTGACTGGTGAACAGTGCGAGGATGCACAATAGATCTTTAGCTTTAGATCATGGTGTACGCGAAGTCTAATGATCTTCCGCCGTCCTCCAATCTAATCAAATCTTATCTAAAAATGCATTCAAATCGTTTTCGAAATATCGAAAAGGATACGGAAATTATTCATAGTCAGTATTATGTTCAGTTTTTCTATTCTCAACATCCTTAGCGTGAACCGTTCTCATAACGTTAAAGTAGAAGAATGTTCAGTTCTCTAGAAACGTCTCATAGGCACTTGAAACACCCTGTATTGTTTCGAATCAATATGCGGAAACACATACACGACCATATTCAGATCCAAGTACGGGTAGAACTCGTTTGGAATAGGCTTCTGTCCAACTTCTTTCCGAAGGAATTTGAATAATAAGAATTTTTTCCGCAAATCGCTAAGAAATTTTGACATTCCTGACAAAATTTGTCATAGGAAAAGTCAGAATTCTCCAACTGTTGGAAAATATACATTTTCGGCAACCGTTCTTTAAGAAAGTAGCATTTCCCGGCCTAGTCCGGAAAGTACGTAGTTTCCGGACTAGGCCGGAAAAAATCACGTCGTTGTTGTCATTGTTATGATCATCACAATAGCAACGAAATAACGGATGACAGTTCTGTTCTTATTTAATTCAAATAAGAATGGAAATGTTTAATAAAGAAATGTGTCATTTCATTGATTTTTAATTCTATACGGTTGCCGAAAAAACTTCCAGGACTCGCCTCCGGCTCCTCCTAGAATTATTTCTATTCGTCCAAAAAAAAAACTATTTTCCGGACTTGTTACGTAAATTACTATTTCCTCACAGTTTTCACTGCCTCAACCAGCTCTGGAGGAGTCCCAGAAAAGGAAAATTCATCATCACTCATCATTTTACACTGTTTTGTCTTCAAAAACAACAGCAATTAAAATTAATATTCGTCAAGTTTGACAATTCAACATACCTTTTCATAGTAACGCAACCAACCGAATTTCAAAGCTCCATTTTTATATCAATGAAATAATTCGATTTAAAAATAATTTTTTCGAAATTGATTGAATTCTGTCGAATTTCAAACGATTTGCGGAAAAATAGTATGTTTACCTCGTAGGAAAAGCCACATTCCTGGACTCTGTGTTATCATCACAATCGTCCAGGAATGTTAAGCTTTTCCTATCCTGTAAACAATGTACCATCGCTATGATTTTCCTGTAATCTTTATCTGAATCTTGAGCTCAGAACTTCGAAATAATTTGGGGATCACATGATTTTCGCATATTTTCTTAATACTGTCCGAAATACGCAACCCAAAGATCCGAAAAACTGTATTTGTTGCCTCTGATACAAAAAAGACTAAACTTTTACTTATAATTATATAAAGAGAATTCGCGTCATGCAGACAATTTTTTTGAATTAATATCTACAATGATTGCTCACATTTGATATGCCACACATAACGCTCAGAAGATGTTTTTCCAATTTCCACTCGAAATAATTTTTTGTTCGAGATCGGAATTCTTTCATTTTATACAGGATGTTCCAAGTCCGAGTGCCTATCACTATGATTATGACGTACGGAATCTTATGTACAGGTAAAATATTTTTGGAGCTTCAGTACTTCGGCTTATACCACAATCTTTCATTATTTTCCTTCGTGAAATCCAAGGCAATCAAGATGAAATAGTTCGGAAAACAAAAGTTCTGGTCGAATTTTATTCACAATTTTTGACACAATATTTAAAACATCCTGCGAGGAAATTTCCCGAATTCAGAAGATGCAGGAGATTTCCGCATTCTTCTACTTCAAGAGTTGCATATTTCGCTGAGGATATTGAAAATTCGAATCATATACCTAAATACCTGATACGAACTGGGCAGTTTCAGTTTTTTCTCAATATTTCGAGAACTTGATATTTCGAGGACTAACGCAACAGTTCAAACAAAAACATTGAAAATCGAGTTCTTCATTATATTAAAGAAGTAAAAATAAAAATTTTATTTCTGGTGAAGGGTTTTCCAATAAGAAGTGTCATTTTGACATTCAAAGAGAAAGAAATATTCATTTATCATCTCTCGATAGCGCAATCCATTCACCGTAACTGTTGTTCCAGCCTCATTCTCGTAAGGTAAGGTCCAATGACCCCGCCGGACCGTAAATCGCATCAAACAGTCACACGTTGAGGATAGTGATACTTTTCAACAACAACTCCTGAGTTTTCCGAAACCCAGATGCGACAATTTCGCTTGTTGACGAAGCCACCTAGGTGGAAATGAAAAAAACATATTTCCGGACTCGATACGTGAATTACTATTGTCGTTTTTTTAGTTATGAAATTTTAATCCTGTTTTAAGGTCACCGTTTGAAGCCCGTAGGAAAAGTCGACCTATAGAGGCGCCACCGTGCATTTTACGGAATATCTCCATAGAACTTACATTATCTCTATGAGTTCTATGAATATCTCTCTAATTATGAATGAAATGTACAATGGCGATCTCTATCCAAAACTCGCTGAACTATGAAATTAGTGTAAATGTGGGTAAAGCAGGAAGTTTTTCCCGCTAAAATTTGAATTTGGCCATTCTCTGCCAATTCCGTATTTCAAGTTGTTTTTCTGAATGAAATTATCTGTAGATTCACTTTTAATCGGAAGTCGAACTATTTTCATGGGTCTTTCGTTTGAAATAAAACAGAATCATGAGTTGGCTTATTTTCTTCTATTTTTCAAAGAGAAAAATGAACTGTTGAAATGCAATTAATCTCAATTATCTCATTAAGAACTCCAATCCTTTCTGAGTTCACCCACAAAATTTCAGTTCTCAAAGTGAAACCATTTTCAAATGCAACTTGAAATAAAAACACACTACATTGAACGCCCACCTTAAGGATATAATTTGTTTTTCCTATCTAGCCAAGATCGCAAATAAAGGAATGAAGAAGACTTTCCACATGCTCCGCTAGTGCCGTATCATTTTCCTTTCTACTGAATTGTGGATGTTTAGGTCTTCTCTTTTTTGCTGAGAAATTTGATCCTTAAGGTATCGACCAGTTTGATGAATAAATGTGACTGGACAGTCATTACAAGATATTTTATACAGGGTGAGTCTTTGACTTGTACATATATTTCAACTGTAGATTCTTGAGGCCTGAAGAAGCCTTTTTTTCATTTTCCATTTTTCCGAATTCGGCTCTGTTAAAAAGATATAGCCATTTGAAAAAAAATTGTGCTGAATGCGTGCCTGATATTATTCTCTATAAACACCTCAAAGTTCATATTTTTCAATTGAAATTGATGTGATTATCAGATATTCTGGGTGATACATTTAGAAAACACTCAAGCACTAACCTTATTTGAATAAGAATGTTACAAACACGATATTTCCTAGCAAAAACGTTTTGTTCCATAATTTCTGCAATTGAAATGCCATATTTCTCACACCAAAATGAGTTCCTTCTTCGATTTTCCTGAAGATTAGTTTGTAAACACTAATAATTTGTTCATATGTGCCTCGATACCGTGAAACTATCTTATAAAAATTAGTTTCTCACTAACCTATCCTAACTCCATTAATCAAAGTCATATGATTCGAGGTCAATGACCTAACCTAATCCATTCCTCTGTGATATATCATAGAATTCTAGAGAAGACGATGCCAGATTGCCGATTTTCTCTTCAACAATGGTAAAGGCGAACTCAAGAAAGCAGAACGTCCCCTATCGTTAACGGAAGAACTATCACAGAGGCACTAGTTTTGTTTACTTTTCGCTAAAGGCTTCTACGCATTGCTCTTTGGAAATGCCAAACGAGTAGTTCTGATTCTCGCCGATACAGCGCTACGATCTAAATTTAAGTGCGCTGCCGGCTGCGAGTGCGATGTAGCCGCCACGCAAGACAAGACAAGACGTTCTTCTGTGTCTCTAGAGTACAGTCTGTGATTACATTGAACGACGCCGCGATAACCTTTCTACATGGATTCGTTTTATAATTTATTTATTTATTTGCAGTTTGCAGAGAATAAAGCAAACAGGTGTTGAATGTGATGTGAAAACAGTTATAGGGTCGATTGAAAATTCCAAGAGGATATTGTTAAGAAGATAGATTTTCCTGAAGGACAGGTATCAATAAATTTTCAATAGAAACTCCTTATAAACTGTATAATTTCATGCTTCTCGGAATTCAGTTGTTAAAAATTGACAACATTGTTAATTTGTTGAGAGACCAGAGAAGAAACAATATTCGATGATATTCAATCCAGGGAAGCATTCAGATTTTTTATGAAATTCATGATTTTTTCCTCAAATTTCTTCGTATACATTTTGGAATAACTTGAAAACGACGCGTTTTATTGAAAAAATATAGGAATACTTTCATTCTCTAAAATGGTTGATTCTTTCGAAAATATGAACCGTTTATCCTTTTCAAGTGATTTGATAGTGTTTTTGGATGAATTTATGAGTCGACCACCCTGTAACTTTTAAACTAGGAGAGATATTGAATAAGTTTCGATTGAGGAATATGCACCATGAATAGAGTAACCAATGAACCAAAATTCAGTTCATTTGAAATAACGGTTCCGGAGATATGAACAGGAAAGTGTTTTTTTCGTGGATTTTCGACACCCTGTATCTTACAAACGAAACCGAATTTTGAAAAATGGTATGGGAAAAGTGTTTCGTTTGATGAGGGGAATCTACAGTTAAAATATATGTACAAGTCAAAGACTCACCCTGTATATGAAATACTGAGTAATTCTTTGGGAGTTGAACTCTTAGTTTTTGGAAAAGTTTTCTTTTACTATTGTCAGATTTGGATGCAATATTCATGTATGATTTGGTAAATGTATGTCTGTTTTGCTCTCCTAGATTTTCAACATGAGCCATTTTGAAATAGTTTTGGTTTTGTTTTTATTATTGTGGCCTGCTCAGGTTCTTTTTTTTTGGTCGGACAGTAATTTTTTTCTTGAATTGATTGTATTTTGAGGATGATTGTCTCGTGAAATTCATTGTTAGAAAGTTTATATGTTATATATGTTAATTTTCTGTGCCATAATTATGACGTTTCGAGTTGAAATTTAGTATTTTCCCGGACAATCTTGGTATTTGGTACTAATCTGTTAATATCCTAACATTTCCTAACGTCGTGTCCTAACATTAAAGGCCGCAACGGATGACGAGCGATAATATAATATATATTATGGTTTCGCATTGACATATGTCATTTTATTATAGCGAAATATCGTAATATATCCTTAGATGAAAATATAATATATTATAGCATCGTCCGCTGTGATTGAATCATTTTCATCAGGACCGATATTGGTGTAATATATGAGATATAATATCTATATATTATATTATCGCTCGTCGTCCATTGCGGCCTTTATTGTAAAAGCCATAATGACTTGTTATAAATAATGACATGTTTTATTTTAAAATTCAGTTTAACATATGTGACATATCGACACGAACGTTTCTGTCCGAGGATCGTATCACCAGAACCTCTCATCCAGATAAATCAATCTACAACAATGACATACCGACAAATGACAATCTCATACCGGATGGCCCATTAGTGTGACGAAGTTAAATATCTTATAGGCATCATGAGAGGTATGATAAATGTTTCAGTTAAAAGTTGAATCACTTTGTTGCGCATTTTATAAATTCTTTGAAATATACAGAGTGTTCCTTCGAAGCGGGGAAATACCATTTTTTTTTATTGAATGGATCCCCCTCCTAATTTCTTCACCGTTGAATAAGCAAACTCTTTTACATAAGTAGGTATTTCCTTTTTCGAAAATATTGCGGCGTTGTCAAGTCATTGCCAAAAGAAAGAAAATCTTCGGAAAAATAGACCACCACAAATGCCATCATAAAAAAATTATGGATAAAATTTGACCACAATTATTTGCAATATTCAACATCAAGAGTGAGATGGACTGAAAATTACAAATATCAAACAGGACATTTTATACAGAGGCATTAACTTGACAAACTTCGAATATCAAAAATTTGATTTTCTTAAATGAAACACCCAGTCAAGTTTTAGGGCTAAGTGATTTTCACAGGAATTGAAGGAATAAAAAATTTCAGCACATACTGGGTGTATTCCATTTGAAAAAATCAAGTTTTTGATATTCGAAGTTTGTTGAATTGACTTTGTATGAAATGTGTTTAAGAAATGTAATTTTCCTGCAAATCGCTAGAAAATTTCGACATACCTAACAAAATTTGTCATAGAAAAAGTCAAGATTCCCTAATTGTTAGGAAATATTCATTTCCTTACTGTAAGGGAACACTCTGTTAGTCCCATTCTATGTGAATGTTTGTTAAACAGATGGACAGTTAAAGCACCAGTCACCAGGGATAATTGCTTCCTCTCGAGAATCAAGAGTTTTTTGAACTCCGGCTTAGAAGAAGGCCCCTTAACGAGGAGCCTCGACTGCTTGAGATCCGTTCTCATATTTCACTCAGAGGAGAATCTCTCATCAATCCATCTCTTGAAGAGGTTTTTGATATATGTGGGAAAGATAGGAAGCGCGGGTTCCGGCTCAGTAAAAGTCGAGCGAGCCCCTTATTTGGCTAAGTTATCTGCTTTTGTATTACCAGAGATAGACGCATACGCCGGACACCAGATAACCTTGAGAGTGTAATCTGAGCCTAGCGGGCACAGAGCCTCTCTGCATTCATGAACCAAGTTCAAGGAAGTCCACCATACCACTGATGCATAGGTGAGTATAGGCCTCACTACCATAGTATACAGCCAGTGTATAAAATGTGGTCTGAAGCCCCCCCCCCTTGCCGAGCACCTTACGTGTAGACCAAAACATTATATTGGTCTTATTCGCTTGAGCTTCGATGTGTTTGTTCCACAGAAGTTTGCGGTCCAATATAACACCGAGATAACGTACCTGGTCAGATAAAGTGAGCCTCATTCCAAACAGACTGGGAAGTCTAATGTCGCAAGGCACCCTTTTCCTCGTAAAGGGAACCATTTCGGTTTTCTTAGGGTTTACTGAAAGGTCGTATGTTATGCACCTCCGCTCGATTATCCGCAAAGCATTTTGCATCAAATCAACGACAACGCAGAGTATCCTACCTATTATCAGCCCCATAGGCTACTGTGACGTGGCTAGCATCCGCCAACTCAACCAGGAGCCCATGCAGAACGAGATCCTACAGTAGTGGTGAAAGAACACCACCCTGCGGACAACCCCTGACCGGGTGTTCCCCCTAAGGTCCAGGAGCCCAGCTTAGCCACGATATTGCGAGCCTCGAGAAGCGATCCCGTCCAGCGACAGAGTGTAGGCGAGATTTCTCTAGATTTCTTTGGCAATAATTCTAATGAAGTAGTATTCACTGCCTCAACCAGCTCTGGAGGAGTTCCAGAAATGGAAAAGTCATCATCACTTATCATTTTACACTGTTTGTTTTCGAAAAGACCAGCATGAATTAATATTCGTCAAGTTTGACAATTCAGCATTGATACGTGTCCATAGTAACGCAACCAATTCCATTCCGAATTTCAAAGCTCCATTATTTACTTATGAATGGAATAATTCGCGATTTTTCTCGAAATTGATTGAAATCTGTCGAATTTCAAACGATTTGCGGAAAAAAAGTATGTTTACCTCGTAGGTTACCGTAGGTACATTGTTTATCGGTAAACAATGTACCATTCAGTCCATACCTACACAAGAATCGTCCATATTTCCTTTAGGCAATTTTACTAAATCTGATCTTTAATATTCTGATCAGTAAAAATACCCCATTCAGAGGAGTCCAAAAAAATAATGAAAAAATGTATTGTGTTTGACAATTATTTCAGGAATGATTACTTTGTAGATAAAGTTTGAAGTCACTAACTTGAATAATTCGAGTTGAATGAAAATTTGATTTCCCGGTTGTGAATATTATTCACCGAAAATCAAGATAAAAGTGGAATTATTGAGAGTCTTCTTTTTCTTCTTCAGCCTGTGAGCATCCACTCCTGGACATAGGCCCCTACCATTTGTTTCCATGTCGCTCTTTCCTGTGCAGTCAGAATCCAGTTTTTCCTCGCGTGGCGCTGGTTGTCCACCCGCCATCTCGTCTGTGGTCGACCTCTGCTCCTTCTTGACTCCCATGGTCTCTGCTGCATTACGGTCTTAGTCCATTTAAGATCATCTCTTGCCCTCGTTTTTCCTATCGTATAATGCAATTTTGTTTTTGATCAATTTCGATGATGTTCATGAGAAAAATAAGCTGAAAAACTTGTTGAAAAAAATGACCCTGTTTCTAAGGTAGAAAACTAAAAATATTTGGGGTATTCAAAATGAAAGGCGTCGAAGAAAAAAATCATTGTTTACGATTGTGCCGAAACTATGGCCAACATTGTTATGAAATTTCATTCGAATACGTTTGGGAAGCTGTCAAGCTGATACATCTAATAAATTCGTTTTTATGTCTGACTGTCATAGAGGGCTCTAGTTACATGGTTCTTACCGAGTAGTATTGGACATAACTCTTTCAATATTAGACTTATTAAGCAAAATTTCAAATGAACTCGAATATCATACAAATTTTGCACCAAAGAGGTACTGGTATGAAGTAATTTTTTTATTATTCATTCAATACAATCGGCAGAGCCAATTCACAAAATGTATTGCCTAATCAATTTTTATTTCACAAAAAAACAAAAAAACAGAATTATTCCATGTTGACATCCATTGAAAAATAATGAAAGAAAAACAAACAAGGTTGACAATAAAGCAATTCACATTGCCACAAAATACCTTTTCATACTAAAATAGATGAACTAAATATATTAATTTCCACTGAATTAGCCGCTTTTATCACTCGTAAATCAATACTACGTAAATGTGGCCTCGTCCGAAAAAAGAAAACATTTTAAGAAATTGGGATTGGGAACTGTCCTTGTAATGTTCGACAAAAATCGCCTCATCTTTGAAAAACTCGATCCTATACCGATTAGACTGGATTTTTGTGAAACGTTACAAGAAACGAAAGCCCTCAGTCTCATTTTTTTTATGTATCCGTTTTATCTATGTGGTCTCATTCACGCGACAAAAAATTTTCAATTCACAGAATGCTCACCAATTAATGATAATAATTATCAACTTCATCAATACTTTATACCAGCATCGGTTATTACTTCATTATTTTCGAATCAAAATATTGTGAAAACGATACCCAGTATCGACTCTCGTCAAGGGTACCTTTTTGGCGTGAAATTAAATGATGTTTGGGCTCACTTGAAATTTTGCTTTTATTTAAAAGGTCAGACATAAAAACAGAAGCCTTGGATGTATCAGCTTCCAAAAAATTCCTATGAAATTTCATTACAATGTTACCAGATTCGGAAAAATCGTGAAAATGTGTATGTTTTTATTCTTCAACGCCCTTATCTTGAATACTGATGACGTAACGAAATTTTTTTTTACTGAGCCAACCCCGATTTTTTTTCAGTTTTCTATCCATCCTAGAGATAGGGTCACCTTTTTTCAAACACCCTGTATATTATATGATATTTGTACAGATTTAAGATTCTCCATAAATGCCTTTTTCGAATGCGTCAACAGATTTGTTCGGAAATCAAATCATGCCCAGTCTTTGATTCTTCTTTGCAATTTGGAGTGGTAAAAACTTGACTCATTCGAAATAGAATCCTTGTAGGAAACAAAGAGATTCCAGTTCTCGTTATCAATAAACATACCTTCATATTGCTAGTCCATGTATAGTTATAGAGGTCCCAACTTCCTATATCTATCTGATTATACACCTATTGAACAATGACGCTAAATATTAATAATCTACATCAATCATCTTCAACTGAAACTACACGACCATGATATATGTTTCAAGATCATTCAGCAATTCAATTACAACAAACAGGTTCGATTTTTTTCATTATTCTCTTTTCATTATTACCTCATGGATCTCTCACGTTCGATCAATCAAAATATGTCAAGAGACCAAACAAACAACCGAAGCAAGGATTCTCATTGACACTATCAACAGAGATTAGACACGTGTTAACTAATGGATTTCCCATTTTTGCTTCCCATGATTTTTCTCAAAATGAAATGAACTATATATTCTCTGAATTGTTGAAAATACTTTCTCCGAATTTGTTTTCAAATTTGCGATTTGCAGAGTTATCTAATAAACAATAAAAACAAAACGATAAACACAAGAAATCTCCTTGATGATGCCTAGGAGTTGAGGTCATCCTGAAACCAGTACTGAGATAAAAGAACGAATGTTTTGGTCCGATAAATAACACGTTTATCATTACCCTTTAGGTATATAAGAACAGGTTCAGTATCATCGGAAGAACAGTCTTCTTCTGTTAGTTGTCAAAGCATCTCCCAATATGGCCAAGCTATTCGTAAGTTTTCCATTTTATAATGTGTTGTCAACTATTTCGAATCGCGAATGGTTTGATTTTTAATTTGAAAATTATTCATGAGTAGATTTATATATATTTGATGATCAGGAGAGCAACCCAAATTTTAGCGAACGTCATCTTGTTATCTTGCTATGGTTTCATATGATGTTAGTTTTCTTTATCAAGCATTTCCTTACCATTGAGAAAAGCTTTTTCATATTGCTTGAAAATATCTATATCGTGAAACCTCAAATTCATGATCAAGTTAGATTAAAGATCGAATGCATTGTGTGTTGAACATTCTGGGGATAATTTTTTATGTCTTGAATAATTTTGAAATATAATAATAAACAGTATAATCTTTTATCCAGCGCGAGTTCATTTCTATGATTTGAATGTTTTCTGCAGCTTCTGAAGAGTTATTGCGGCTTTTTTAATGTTCTGTGCTCAACATAGAACATGTTGCGTAATTGACAAGCTTCAAAATTACAATACAGAAGATCTGAAAATACTGATTTTATATGGCCTTACCTATATGGTGTTGTATTTTTGGTTTCTGGTCGCCTGGAGGGATCCCTCAATTGGGCTGAGCAGCTCACACACGATGAACTCTTTTTACTCGGAAATCACTTGGTTTTTGATAATTAACTTGCGTTAAATGCGGAACGAATAAATAGCGTATTGTCATCCGAAAAAATGAATAAATATTTTGGAAAGGAAGGATGAAGAGTCTCATAAATAATTGAAAATTTTCTTTGAGATGCCTCAAATTTTATTTCGGTTATGTTTCAGGTTATAACTCTCGTCATAGCAATGACAGGAACTGCCCTGTGTGGTGGATATGGTGGTAGCCAGGGAGGTCACGGTCAAGGAGGATTAATTGGTGGTCAAGGCGGTGTATATCACGGAGGTGCTGGACTTGGAGGCGGTCATGGAGGCGGTCATGGATCCGGCCAAGGAGGGGGTTATGGTCATGGATCTGGCCAAGGAGGATTAATTGGAGGACAAGGTGGTGTACACCATGGAGGTGCCGGACTTGGAGGCGGTCATGGATCCGGTCAAGGAGGAGGTTATGGTCATGGATCTGGCCAAGGAGGATTAATTGGAGGACAAGGTGGTGTACACCATGGGGGTGCTGGACTCGGTGGAGGCCATGGATCTGGACTAGGAGGGGGCTATGGTCATGGATCTAATCAAGGAGGATTAATTGGAGGACAAGGTGGTGTTCACCATGGGGGTGCTGGTATTGGAGGTGGACATGGTGGTTACAAAAAAAACGGTTATTAAATGGATTAGTTTCAAGTCTGTGTTCCTAACGATATTAATTTATGAATAAAATTTTTGTGATATGATTCTTATATACAGGTGATTAAATTATTCCTTCACTTTGTTATAAGATTATGAGCACAAAAAGCTTCGAATTCGATTGGCTGGAGAAGAATTCAGAGCACCATCAAGCGAATTGAATAATTCGAAAATCATTTAGGTAGGTACATTCAGAAGGATTTGGAGAGCCATATCTTCAATAAAATAGCATATGGAATGAACAATAATGAAAGCCAGTAAAGAACAAGCACGTTTTAACTTCAATCACGAAATTTTTTTTGTGTGACCAGAACTTGAATCTCGATCTACGCATTGAACTCGCACCATGCTACTGTTGGTCCTTTTCGCTATATGGTGGACGCCGAAGTTAAGTTCCACGGACGGATTGAAGGCATTTGAAATGAAAGAAGCCCTGCAAAAAGCAAATGAAAGTCATAAACTGTTGCACATGATAATGGTTAGAAAATAATTCTTTCTTCGTCGAGTCATGTGTACCTAATGATAAATATTACTGTTAATTCATAATGTCTTCACGTCCTTGCACTGATGCAGGAAGGAAGCATGGTGGCCCTTTTGGACATTCGAAATCATTACAAAGTATAAAGCAAAGTCGCTCTCGCAGTCTGTCCCTATGTATGCTTCAAAAACTACGCAACGGATTTTGAGACGTTTTTTTAATAGATAAAGTGATTCAAGAGGAAGGTTTATACAGGGTGGCCATTTGAAAACGAAACAGACGAGATTACAGACGAAATAAATTTTTTCGATAGAAATGCTCGGGCAGGTCGATTTCTGTTTCGAGGGGGACAACTTAAGATGTAGGTTATACGGACGCATAGCGCTTCAAACCTTGCTACTACAACCCTCGCCCCCAATTTTTGAATAGGGAAGTTGGGGTGAGTGATACCTCATTTGAAAGGTATTTTTATACTGATTTCAGCACAGTAATTGTTTTTTCATTCCATGCATTAGTTCTCGAAATATTCTTAACAAAGTATTTGAAAATGAAGTGGTGTTTTCATGGCACTTGTAGTGTTTTTTTGTGAAAAATCGACATTTTGAGCTTCAAAACAACCATGACTGTGGCTTCCTTCCTCCAATCCACTGACTGATCTACTTTACTTTGAAAAGTCTTATTTCTTTGATCAATACTTCAAATCGTTCTGATACCGTACAGTTGGAGAATGATTTCAGTGAATAAAACAGCTAGTCGAACATCTGACCCTAGTAGCATTAACACGTACGGTATGACTTCATTTGCCCAGTGGTAGATGTTTTGCAATTTCAAATACAAGTACGGAAATTTTGGTGTTTCGGAAGCACGAAATGTCAATTATTCGCAAAAAATTAATTTAAGTGATGAAATTACCTAACGCATGAATATTTCGAGAACTAATGCATAAAATGGAAAAAAAAATTACTGTGCTGAAATCAGTATAAAAATACCTTTGAATTGAGGTTTCACTCGCCCCATCTTCCCTATTCAAAAATTGGGGGTGGGGGTTGTAGCAGCAAGGGTTGAAGTGCTATGCGTCCGTAACCTACATCTTAAGTTGTCCCCCTCGAAACAGAAATCGACCTGTCCGAGCATTTCTATCGAAAAAATCATTTCGTCTCTAATCTCGTCTGTTTCGTTTTCAAATGGCCACCCTGTATGTATGATACATGCATGATATAGTGGAGAAACACTGATTAATTTACAGGTTTTTAATGTGATGTCGTGAGAAATAGTATATTATTTCATAAGGAGGAGAAGTGTCACTTTTCATGGCGAGCTTGAGTTTACCCGACGAACGTAGTGAGGCGGGTAATTGAAAGCGAGCCATGAAAAGTCACTTCTTCTTCGAATGAAATATGTTATTTTATTTTCGAACATCTTGAAATTCCTGCAGGCCCGGATCTAGGGTGGGGCAAGCGGGGTGCTTGCCCTGGGCGCCAGCTTAAGGGAGCGCTAAAAACAACCAGAGGTTAATTTTTTTCAATTTTTGATTTTCTCGGAAAAAAAAATTATTAAATATGACTCGACTCTGAAGTGCCATCTTGACCACTCAAAAAAAGAACAAACATCCTATCTTCCCAAAAATAAGCAAAATGAAATTATCGATTTAATGGCCACCAAAGTTCGGAATAGCATTATTAATGAGATCAAGGAGGCCAACTATTTCACTGTTATGTTCGACTGTACCCCAGATGTATCTCTCACAGAAGGAATGAACCAGATTATACGATATTTAAAGAGAACGTAGTCTGGACATGAGATAAAGGCAAAGACTTATAATACTAAAAATAAAGGAAAGTTTATTGACTTCTTAGAAGTTGACAAGCTGGCATATTAATATAAAGGAGTCCAATCCAGAATTCTACACTCTCTGAATCTTGTGGGTGTCCATCCGTCTTTATCATGTTCAGAAGCAGTAAATTTATTTGGTGTTGTACAAAAACTATATTGTTTTTTTGTTAGTTCAACCACACGATGGACAATTATGAAAGAGTGGACGAAAACAAATTTTAAAGGAAGTAGCCAAACTAGATGGACTAAACATCAAGCTGTTAATGCCTTGCTCAATAATTTACCGGGAGTTGTGAAGGCTGTGGAAGAAATCAAAGAATCCTCATTAGTCGCAGAATACAAGTATGAAGCTGGTCATTTGCTTCATGATGTGATGGATTTTAGATTTATACTGAACCTAACAATTTGGGATAATATTCTGCGAGAGATCAATATGGTCCACGTGGAAATTCAGAAAGGAGATATAGTTATTTCACGTTCATTATCGTTCATGCAAGGTCTTATGAAGATCTTGCAAGGAATGACAGAAAAACTTATTGAAAACTAGATCTCGGAAGCTACCTTCTTTCATTTAGGAAGGTATTTTAACCAATACAGCATTAATGCTTATTCAACTAAGTACCTTAAATACATTGTCAATATGGCCCTTTACAGCATGTAATTTGAGTGAATATTATTAAAGACATTACAGATTAAAAATGCAGGGACATGGCGGTGCGGCGCCGACCCGGATGGCGGGTTGCGCTTATACTTAGCGCGTCGTTTTCCTCAGATTTGAGCGTTGAGTTTATTTTATCATGGTCAATTATACCTATTTCGCCCTTCCAAAAGTAACCTCTCAACAAAATATGTTTGTATTATCTGATGACAAAAAAGGTGTAAACGTTGTTTATAAGGACATTCTATAGCAGGTAGGTATATTATTCAGTATCAGCATTGCATTCGTGCGAAGTCGGGGCGGGTCGCTAGTTGATAATAATACCCTTATGATAGTTAATCGATCCCTAATATTTTCAAAACAAAAGTTCATTTTAATTTTAACTCCTATTACGTTGATAGAAAATTTTTATCAATTTATTCGCCCCCCTGAAAAAATTCATGCCTGAAAAATTGTCTGGATCCGTCAGTGCGTTTCAACCATATGGAATCGAACCCTTCGACGGCAATATTGTTCCAATTCTCATTCTTTGTTTGAAATTACCCTCTTTCGTAATTTATGGTCCTATTGAAAAGATTCTCAAACCCAAGAATTTAGGTTAAGTTCAGGAGATTCATCCGGTTTTTTGGTAACAATAGCCATGTCTTAAAATCAAACATGTGGCGTTTCAAGTTACGAGTACATCTGGGAAAAAGGTACATATCAGGAGAGAGTAGCAAATCGCCGAAGCGTCATCATTGGTCTAGATTGAAGAAATTGGGTTGTTTTTCCCACTACAGGGTGTCCCACGGTCGAGTGCCTATTAGACGTTTCTGGAGAACTGGCCTTATTTGAAATCTGAAAATTAGGATTATGATATTGTTGGAAATTCTCTACAGACCTAAAATATTTTTGGAGCCTGAGCACTTCCGGTTATACCAAGAGTGGAAATAAATTTGTTCAAAAAATATTTTTTTCAATATTTTCATTTCTGTTATGATTGAGTATTCAATGCTGAATACATTTCTGTTGAAACCATTGTATTCATTCGAATAGTTTTCGAAATATCGAAAAAAAACCTTAAAAAAATGTCAAATATTCATAGTCAGTGTTATGTCCATTATTCCTATTCTGAACATCCCACGTGTAAACCGTTCTCACAACGTCAAAGTAGAAGAATGTTGAAAGGTCAAACATCTTTTGAATTTCATAAATATCATCACAGGGTGTTTCAAATTTCGTGTCGAAAACTCTGATCAAAAATTGTCCATAACTTCTGTTTTTCAAATTAGAACCCTATTTTTTTATGATTGCGTTGGATTCTGCGAAGAAAAATAATGATAGCACTTTCAGATGCTTTTTTTCCTAAAATCAGTAATTTCCGAGTTATTTGAGCTTTTCTGGATTTATGTTGTACGTAGAGTCAAATTCATCGAATCTGAAGTGATTCGATGAATATTCCTATAAAACCATAGTTACAACTAATAATTAGACCTGTCACCTCTGAATTATTAATGGGATCATTTATCTTCTATGGTCACAGAATATTCTCATGCCAACATATTCGATGACTATTCTTATGAAACCATAGTAACCATTGAAGTAAAATCGAGAAGTAAGGTTAATGCCTAAAATTAGAGCTGTCACTTGTGAATTATCAATGGGATAATTTATCTTCTATGGTCACAGAATATTCTCATACGAAGGATAAGATGAATTTGACTCTACGTACAACATGAATCCAGAAAAGCTCAAATATCTCGGGGATTACTCAATTTAGGAGCAAGAACATCTGAGAGTGCTATCACTATTTTTCTTCGCAGAATCCAACGCAGTCATAAAAAAATAGGGTTCTAATTTGAAAAACAGAAGTTATGGCCAATTTTCGATCACAGTTTTCGACACAAAATTTGAAACACCCTGTGATGATATTTATGAAATTCAAAAGATGCATGACCTTTCTACATTCTTCTACTTTGACGTTGTGAGAACGGTTTACACTCAGGATGTTCAGAATAGGAATAATGGACATAACACTGACTATGAATATTTGACATTTTTTTAGGTTTTTTTTCGATATTTCGAAAACTATTCGAATGAATACAATGGTTTCAACAGAAATGTATTCAGCATTGAATACTCAATCATATCAGAAACGAAAGTATTGAAAAATAAATTTTTTGAACAAATTTATTTCCACTCCTGGTATAACCGGAAGTGCCCAAGCTCCAAAAATATTTTCGGTCCGTAGAGAATTCCGAACAATATCATAATCCCAATTTTCAGATTTCAAATATGTCAGGTTCTCCAGAAACGTCTAATAGGCACTTGACCGTGGGACACCCTGTATAGTTGAAATGGCAACTGAGAGCACTTTGTTGGCTTAGCGAGGCGTTGTTCGATTCTGACATCCAATCAAAAGTTGACCTTTCCCACTTTCATTCAGAGGAAATGAACCTCCCTCATTTTCGAGCTTGTCTTTGAAAACCCATGTTAGAGAACAAGCATAACACCATTGCTCCCTTGCTATAAAATTATTATATAGAAGGTAGATTCATACTTGTATTCATAATATTTGTATAATCGTTTCGTGCTCGTCACCTAACTTGTGGTAACAAGAAAAATACAGTTTATTCGTTGTTGAGTGTGCGTTCACATTTCGCCATTTCCTCATCCTCTTCGTAGTTGTTATCAAGTACTGATAGCAACTTATCGCAGTAATCATCAAGATTACCATATAGTACTTACAGTTAAGTATACCCCCTTACATCGGTTGTGAAGTCACAACAGTTAATCATCGACATTTACGTGGATCACCAGCTTCCATCAACCAGAAGCAGTTAAAGTAATCCATTATCCTGATAAACGAATCAGGGTACAAAAATAAAAGGTTCATACAAATTCGAATCCATGCATACTTTTATTTCTACGAACAAATTGCCGTTTCAAATTAGAATGACATCTGACAGAATTCTATGCTCGAAAGAATTCGAGTTTGTATTGATGTTTTCTGATGTCATAGTCCTTCATGGAACAGATGGATTCGGAAGCCTTTATTCGATAGTCGTGGACAAAAATTTTTAATTCATCATTGGTACTTGTAGGGCTGCCAAACCCATAAATTTTAATTCTCTAAGAAATTATAAACCTTAAATTTGTGAACATGAAACTGCCATACCTATTCTGATACAAAATATGACAACGGAATTACCACCCTCATATGAGTAGAAATTCTATATGAAAGACCAGGTGTGAAAGAAGATTCACAAAATACTCTTGTATTCTGATCTGATTTTTCTATCGTTGGAGATCGGTCTTCTAGAAACCAAACTATTTCATGTCTTTTCAGGAAAATTATGTACATGTGTCATCTTACCAGAATTTAACACTGTATATAAAAATTAGAACAGAAGTGATATGAAAAAATGTTTAATTTATGTATCATCATAAAATATTGAAAAATATCACTTGAACACAAAAAAATCGAATAATTCCACAAATTGTCATTTCGAAAATGATCGTAAATTCACACTAATAATGATATGGAGAATCTCTGGAGATAGAAGTATGTCCTCTTCCGATTCCTTCGTTCCTGTCATGGCTTTCGGAATGACCTGACTGCCTGTTGTTATTCCAGTCTGCTCCTCTAGCGTTGTTTCCATTCCAACGGTCGTTATCCACCCTCTGGATACTTGTAGATGAATCCCTGGTGCGATGAGTCTCAATGTCACGGTCCCTTGGACCGTATGGAGTACAGGAGACTATACAGATCATCGAAGTAACCAGTAATATCGACTGAAAAAAATTTATGAATGAATGATGGTGAAATCATTGAGTTTGAATATTTGTATATTTAAACCCGATGGTAAAATAAAAAATCTAGTCTAATTCATACAGGATGTTTCATAAAAAGGTGACCCCGTCTCTAGGATAAGTAGAAAACTGAAATACTTATTTGTGCAACCAGTTGGGAAAAGCATCATTTTTTGTAATCAAATTCAAAAGAACGCGACTCACGAAAAAAAGTGTTTCACAACGTGCATCACACGATATTTTTTCTAATTTTGAATAGAATGTGACTATTTGATTATTTGAATTCAAATTGAGGGCTTGTTCGGACTAGGCCAGTAGTTTAGTCGAGTGGAGAGTCGACTCGCCCACTGACAACTGTATTCGACTAGCTTGCTGGCATTCGCACACGGCAAGTTATTAAATTTCTCGCTACTCGACTAATCTACTGGTCTATTCCGAACAAGCCTTAAAAGTATCAAAAGGTCCCGACAAGCTAGGAGCTCCTAGCTACAAGCGGCACTCGTCTACATAGTGAATTCTAAGATATTTATTTTTCATTTCGTTGCTATGGAAGTATCGTTAGTGTCATATTCATAGAACTTATAGTACATGGAATGTTATTACCAGATGAAAAAGTGGATAAACATCCCAAGTTGGAGGAATACTGAAATATCCATGTTGCCATGGTTACGACTTATCATTCAGAACAGAAACACAGAAATGTTTGGATTTCTTTGAACCCTTTGACGTTCACCATATTGATGAATAAAAAGAAAGAATGAATGCCTTATTCTTGGTGTAACTTTATTTGTAGACTGCAAAGAAACGTCGGCTCGACCGGTTTCGGTGAATTATATCACCATCTTCAGGAGTCAAGTGACAGGACGAACTGCAGCAGCCCTGTTATGACTTCACAAGCGAGCAGAAAAATCGATCGGTCCTCATTTTCGATAACACATAAAAACAATCGATCGATCGATTTTTCTGCTCGCTTGTAAAGTCATAACAGGAAAATAACTGCTGTATTTGTATGAATAGTTCATGTGCTATTTTTATATTTGGGTATGGTTTTATTATATTTTCTATTGCTTCAGATAATGTCGGGATTGAGAAAGGGCTCGTACCCGAAACGTATTAGAATTGTATCAGATGAATAAATTCAATTTGGAATTCGATAGTATCAATTACCAAAAGTTAACAATATTTTCAGAATGTTTGTCGAATTCCATTTGGAAAAACGGACCTAATAAGTACCTACTAATATGATAATGAAATTCCACAAATTTGGTAGATAAAATTGGAAAGGTGGCTGCCGACTCAGCTAATTGATTTTAATATATCATATTTTCATGTAAGGATAAAATTGATTTCTGACGAGCGACGAGCAGGAAATTTCTCAAAGATCCTGATTGAAGTTCACCCCACGCCAAACAAATTTTTTTTTCGAAATTATACGTCCAGTTTATATTGACTATTTCACTCATTTCAAAACTTACCAATCACAGTCTAAAGACAGCTCGTATTATCGCGATAATACCTTTCTCTGAATTATGATTGGTCTGACAAATTCGGCATCTTCAGCGATGGAAACAATCTGTGATTGAACTACGGATACCAAGGGTTGGACAACTAATAAATATCAATTGTAGACGTCAACATTACATGTTTTTCATTGCTTTTCTCGAAAATGAAGTTTCTGACCTTTCATTTTGTTCGTGAAATATTTTCATGAAATATCACACGAGATTGAATTCACCTCACGGAAATTCAATCTCTTGTGATATTACTAGGTACTGAAAATTTATCCGTTTGTCCGTCCTTCGAGAAAATATTGAAAATGAATGTCAATAAAATACAAACTTCAGATATATGAATTATGAATATCGATACAAACCAAGTATTGAATCGAAATAAACGAAAAATAAAATAGTTCTCATCCATAATTGATCTGTGGCGGTGTTCCTATCTGAACAATGTCCTCTGCCATAATTCGCAAAAATCTGCTAAGATGAAACTAGAACCAACTAGGCTGAATTTTTCAGCCATTTTACACAAAACAACACTAGTAATAATGAATGCACTTCAAAACAGCCTGCAGATATTTCCTCAAAACGAAAAAACCTTATCTAAAGTTCGTGCCCAAATTATATGTTGAAAATTGGATCGTGTAATACATACACCACCCAAATTGATCGTCATTCAGCTGACCGAATCAGTTCATGTTCATACCCATTACCCAAATTTCGCCGGAAATTATTACTTCTGCGGAGCCACAGAGAATCTAGAATATGAACTATACAGGGTCTTTCACGAGGAACCTCACCCATATGTATACGGGAAACTACTGAACGTATTTTCATGAAATTCAGCACTTATAAGTATTTCACGATGCTGATGAAATCACACCCTTGCCCTAAAGTGGATATTAACTCAGAAAATATCCATTTTAGGGCAAGGGTGTGATGCATACACTCACATTATTTTTTAACGTAGATTCAATATCTGCCATAAAAAAATGGGGTTCTAATTTGAAAAAATTGATTTTTCACGATTTTGTCATCCCTAACTTTGAAAGGGATTTTTCCCCCCCCTGTATCATGAATCGCGATTTCAAAGTGAAAACATCAATCTTACATCTTGAAAAATCCCAAAAATGAAAATTTTCCATCCAAAAACCTCGAAGTTATTCTACTTTCAGCGGAGCTCTATTTTCGATTTTTTTTTTCCGAATTTTCCCGCTTAGAGAGAATTTTCCAACCAAAACTGAAAAATGTTCCATCAAAATAACTTGAAATTTTCTAAGGAATCTATTTCTGCAATAAAAAAATGGTGTTCTAATTTGAAAAACGGAAGTTGACGTCATTTCCGGAAAAACCGGAGGTGCTCATGCCTTGAAAATATTTTAGATTTCATCAGCATCGTGAAATACTTATAAGTGCTGAATTTCATGAAAATACGTTCAGTAGTTTCCCGTATAAATATGGGTGAGGTTCCTCGTGAAAGACCCTGTATAGGTGAGGACGGGGGAATTCAGTCCAGTTATTCCAAAATTTAAATACAGAGCACCATCTCGTATTTGCCTTGCCAACATCCTCCCGTAATTTAAAGGTATTCGTGTTTTTAGTTTAGACCAGGGAGCCGATTTTTCGTTTCACGACGCTCTGATCTAATTTTCGAGAGAAATTGGAATCGTGGAAAGTACCTCTATTATTAATTTCTTATGAATCTATTGCATGACTATTTTCCTTCATATGTGTAGATCTTTACTGCAAAAGAACAACTAATTATACTTCGTCATCTACTGTCAGTGATTAGTTAGGTAGGGTGATTCACACCGGGGAAATAACGCGCAGTTGTAGCGGGGTAATTCTTCAATAATATTTTTTGTACCTATTCATGGAAATTTGTTTAATTTACATTGTAGTTGGTTATTACCTAAATAATAATTTTTTTTTTTTCGAGTTTCTCAGCTGTTAAATATAAGGTATGCACATAATAACCCCATCGCATGCGCGGTATTACCCAGTACGTGGGGGATTACCGCGAAAAGATAGTTTTCAGATTTTTTTTTTCTCAATTGGTATAGGTAGTTGAATCTTTTCCTTGTGATGAAAAAGTTCCAGATAGGTCCATGATTCAGCAGTTGAATTATCAAAGTTTGTGTGTACATAGGAAGGTTTATGTGAGCATTTTCCCTTAGGTGCGTGGAATTCCCCCGTCCTCCCCTACTCCATTAACTTTTATATAGTATACCGGTTGGCCATGGAATTCTGACACATTTCACCGTGTATATTTTGAAAATGTTGGGTTATAGTCATTCTTCTGTCATTTGAACAAGCAACGTTGCCGTTTCTACATATAAGTCTCAGTAATAAGGTATTTAACATATGTTCATATACTTCGGGAAAATAATGAATTCAAGAAAATATCAGGGTTACTTTTAGAATGCGCAGATTTCAATTCAAATTAGCACTACCTGATACTTTGCATCTGCTTTTTCGAAACTATCTTCGGCATTTTTAGTTTTCAGGCTTGATAATTACCAATAAATAATAAAAAATAAACCTCGGCAACGTCTCCAAGATTTATTCATTGACGTAATCTCAATCACAAATGCCAACCTGCGATTTCTCAAATCCTGAGGCGCTGGTCTCCCTGAAACGCGTCCGTCGTCGGTCGCGTTTCTGCCCCGTACAACTTCCTAGTGATACATTTGAAAAACCATAGATACGACCGGTATCCACGAAAATTGTACGGGGCAGACCCGCGACCGACGACCGACGCGTTTCAGGGAGACCAGCGCCTTAAACCTTGCCAACCGCGATACTTCATAAAAGTGAATGGATTAGGTATACAAATGCGTCGTACACGTGAGTTTCAACCAGAGATATCTCACGTCAATAAGGAACCTCACGTCACACGTTATGTAACCTAAACTACCACAGATATGTAAAGTAGAAGAACGTAAATAGTGGAAATGGTAATTTCAGATGTTTGAGATGGGTTGATTCCCAATGTTAAGGATGGTGATGTATGGTGAAATTCATAAATATTTATTTAGTAATCTGATCCGAAAAATCAATTTCCTTATTTTCAGGAATATTGGTAAACCTGGCAACGTACACGTCAGAGTTCTGTGAATTTTTCATGGAAGATTTTATAAACATTGTTTTGAATAAGTTAAATCTTGATCAAAATCATAAGTTGAATTGAAAACCATCATTTACAGGATATTTTTGGGATATGAAGGAAAATATGAACAAGTTATTAGTTTTTACAAACTAATCTTCAGGAAAATCGAAGAAGGAGCTGAATTCAATAAAAGAAATATGGCTTTTCAATTGCCAGTATAATCGGACAATACTAGGTGTTTTTTAAGGAAATATCGTGTTTGAACCGGGTTTTCCACCATAATTTGACCTCCCCTTTAAGTTTGTTTCTCAAAAAGGTACAAAAAAATGTTTTTCACGAAAGTTTCACGAAATCGACTGATGTTTTTCAAAATGATTTCACAAAATGAAATATATGCAGAGTGGACAACATATTGATTGCAACTTAATTTCTTCAAATGGAACACCCTATATATTTTTCTGAATTTAGCAAGCTCTTTTTCCCTATCTCGAATATATAACATAAGTTCGATCTATCTCTCGTATTCTGAGTACCACAGAGTTTCAAATTTCAAGAACCAATTCCTTCAGTTGACATTATTTATTCCATATTACCATAGTTGTTTTATTGAATATTGTAGGTATACATTCAGAAAATATTGCTTTTAAGTAAATTGTTTGAATATTAAGAATTTCGGAATGATTTTACATATGTATTTTTCTATTTCGTAGTTTCTTTTCAAAACTTTGAAACTCTGAAAATAAAAGCGACAGAGTCACAAACGCATATATTCGATATCAGGAGAAAATAACCAATTAGAATAGGAAAGAATATGCAGGTTGTTCCATTTGAAAAAATGAAGTTGCATTCAATAAGTTGTTCACATTTTAAAGAAATTTATTTGATTTCGTACAATTTTTGTATGAAATATTTTTATCTGTCTGTTTTTGTAACAGAGTTAGAGGGGAGGTCAATTCATATCTAGTGAAAAACCCGGTACCATTGTTATTACAATGAAGAAAATGAAAAAAAATTTTCTTCTGACCACAAGAATCTCCAGTTAAAATATATGTACAAGTCAAAGACTCACCCTGTATATAGGTGAAGAGGTACATATTTCGAGTAGTTTAGTCTTACAATGATTCTGTATTCTTCACAATTAATGGCGAAATTCACTTTACATTAACAGTTACGAAATAATATTTTACTTCTCGTAACCAGTTGCGAAAAGTAAAACGTTTAAATGATGAGTTTTGAAAAGTGTCACTTTATATGTCAAGATGAGAAAAAATTATTTTGGTATGCTCAGTAAAAAATTTTCGGAACGCCATCTCTATTCTAGATAAAAGGCGTTGAAGCAAACAAATGAATTGATACTTGAAAGGAGAGCCCTTAATTCCAATTTTTATCCGTTTTATCGATGGAAGTCCCATTAGAGCGTCAAAACAATTTTAATAAACATACCTAATGCATACCTACTCAATAATGATGATAATTAATAAAATAACTTTATCAGTACTTTTGACCAGCATTAGTTTCAACTTCATAATTTTCAAATCAAAATATTCCGTAAACTGTACACAGTATCGAGTTTCATCAAGAGTACCTTTTTGATGTTAAATTAAATGCTATTGCCGTGTGAAATTCAAAGTTAAATAATTATGAGTAATCAGCTATTGGGGGCCTTAGTATGAATCAAATAACAGTTCGAGTCTTAGAACCACAATACATGATCATCATATTGTTGTTTGCTTCATGCTAAATCCTCCAATAGCTCAGTGCCCCTACTTATCTTTGAAAAACAAGATCCTATACCAAACAGAATGGATTTTTGTGAAACGTTACAAGAAACGAAGGCCCTCAGTCGCATTTTTTCAAATGTATCCGTTTTATCGATGAGGTCTCTTTTCCGCGACAAAAAATTTTTAATTCACATAATGCTCACCAATTAATAATAAAAATTAATAACTTTATCAATACTTTATACCAGCATCGGTATTCATTCATAATTTTCAAATCAAAATATTCGAGTTTTATCAAGGGTACCTTTTTGATGTAAAATTAAATGATGTTCACTTGAAATTTTCATATCTTATATTAAAAAAGTTATGTTCAATACTACTTGGAATGAACCGTGTATATAGCGCCCTCTATGAGAGTCAGATCTATAAACAAATTCATTTTCTGAGGTAAAATAAACAGATAATATACAAGTGAAAAATAGAGACTTTTTAGGAAAACCGGCAACTTTGAATATCACCTATTCACCTACATTTCTCACAGAGGAATATGGTCAAATCCTTCGTTTTCGGAAGTGACCAAGACGATTACCGAGTGAAATTGTCCGATTTAGAGGGCAGATCTTTCAAAATAGCAAGCACGCATACGTTGTCAATTAAGTATGACAGTATAATAGAAGTTGTTAAAATTCCATCTCCGGTATCTTGCTCTATTGGGATATCACTATTTCGACGAACGCTTCAACCTCGGTGAAACTAGCACACAATATTGTCAAAAGAAATATTTTTTACTTTCAAATCCAAAGGAAAAATTATATACTTATTAAAAATTAAAAATACTCACTAGGAAGAGCTTCATTTCGGCAGTGCTAGTTGAGGTTCATTCAGTTGAATACAAACATGAGCTATATCCTCTTTGGAAATAAACTGAGTTATATATTTGTCGAACGTTGTCGATATCATCTTAAATCAGCTGACTTGTCTTGAACTCACGACACCTCTTAATTATTCCGAGAATATTTAAAACAACAAATGCACACATTTAAATTCTAAAGTATGTCAAACAATCTGAAGTTGAAAACAAATAGAAGATCTATTGGCATTATTGCCAATGGAATTTTTGTTTACCAACGCATTAAAGAATTTCATGGAAAATTCCTTGGAATATACTTTGATTGTGAGATCGCTCTTCGTTTTCTCCAATTATTCAGATTTTTATGTGTACTTGAATTAGTTATGATCAAAACAGTAGTTTTGAATTCCACAAGTCGAAAATCATTTGATATAGTTGAAAACTCTATAAAGCTGCACGGAAACGCAGTTTGCGGTGTTGTCCAATAGATTTACGTTCTGTAAAATAATTTTTCCCCTCCCCGTATTGAAAGCAACCTATTTTGACACTGCTTCGAAATAAGTAAGTGAAAGTTACTCAACAAGGTATTGGTTGCCCTTAACGACAGGATGTGTGTCAACTTACATCCCTAGGGAAACACTTATCTAAAATTATTATAAGCAATTTTTGATTCGATCAACATATTACAAAATTCCGGAGAAAATTCCGGTGATATTTATTCAAATGAATATTAATGGTACAATTCTTAAAATTTTTCACATTATTAACAAAATTTGGGAAGACGTTTTCTCGTATCTTTCCGATGTGTACCTATTACATTTTCTGACTCCACGGGGTCTTCATTTCTGACCAATGTTTCTGTCCCTGTTGAAGCTGTGCAAGAGACTTCTGGCTGGGTGTTATTGTACCTATATAATTTTATTCGCGACTTTCTTCTTATTGTTGAGGCTCTAAGCGACGTATACATCAACTCCAGTATTGGCTAATGAAGTCTATAAACATCTTTTTTTTTCGAAAATGCTCGGAGTTTTGGATACATAGAAATATCCATATTCTCCTCTATAAAAAGGTTGAACTTCAACATCGAATACTCACTCCATAAGCTTGATGGGGACTTCATTGAAGCACTTTTCTCGTGGAAATACGCCAAAAACAAGGTTTCTGAGACTGCAGTAGACCTCTAGCTTTGGCACCAATTCTTGAAGGATTTATATGCTGCTTCATACCCTTTTTTTCGACTTTTCCGGGCAATATTCGCTGATTCTTCTATATCTGAAACATTCCTTTTTATCCACACAGAATCAGACAATTGGACTTCGTCAAACTTTTCGCTATAAATTTTCAACTTGACGTTGTTGATAAAAAAAACCGGATTTCGGCTACCTCAGCTGCCATAATTTAATGAGAATGCTAGCGAATGTAATGATAACGAAAATCCAAAAATATATCCAGCATTTTCTTGTAAACATACGATACAGGGAGGGGAAATATGTTATATACTAAATGGGATGTAAGTACATTAACCAATCTCGAACTTTTTTGACAGCCCTTGCTATCGCTCAGGCGCAAACTCGTCCTCGACTGGTAAATGTTACTTACATCCCTTATAGTATAAATAACTATTTGATCGTAATGAACGAGCAATATAATAACACATACATTTCATTTTAAACTCGTTATCCGTAATGATTGAAACGTTGAAGCAAGTTCTAGTTCAGGAAAGTGAATAATGTTAGGAACTGGAACATAGGAGGTGTTTCAAAACAGGTCCGAAAATTTTGGAGGGTTCTCAAAATAAAGTTTGTAATATAAATGTTGATTCAAAAGTCAAACGTGAGGGAGATATGGTGGTCCAAAGATGGCGGAAAAATGTCCCCTTTATTTTGTATCTAGAAAACGAAGAGCGATAGAATAATGATATTTTATGGAAGTATAACTTTCATGAAAACACACTTTCTTGATTTTTCTTCATGTTTTTAGAATAAGTGGGGGGGTTTAAGTACACAACCCCAATCATTTTTGTCAACTGAATTTGAAGAAAATCTTACGCAACGACTCGGATGGAACCAAATTCGGATAGCTTGATTCGGTTAGAAACTTTTTCAACTTCAGTATATTTCTCGTTGAATGTAAATCATGACGTCTTCTAAAATGAATTGCTCTTTCCCGAACATACTTATTTACATTCAATTTTTTTTATTTAAAAACTGTACATTTCTCGAGAAAAATACGAGAGTTTCTAACAGAAGCAGGCTATACGAATTTAATTCTATCCAAGTTGTAACATTATTTTTTCCTTTAATTTAGTTAACAAAAATGATGGGGGTAGTCTACTTCAACACCCTCCATGTTTTTTCATGATAGGGATGTTGACTATTTTTTGGAAATGATTTTAATCTGTAGATAAGCCCTATACAAACACGAAAAAAAATATTTTCATGGAAAAAATATAGCAAATGGCAATAAAAAATGCGTAAATAAAAATAGTTTTCAAAATTCCCGCTGAAACGAAGTGATTATGATGACGTCACTATACGGTAAACAGACTTCGCCGTCTGTCAAAGCGACTTGATCTTGTGTGATTTCTTGCGAACAAATCATTTGCGTAATAGCAAATAATCGTGAAATATTTCGCTGTTGATACGTTTTACTTGGTTTTACTCTCTTCTGTTCTTCATAAGTTCGTATTCGTGATGACAGTAAGGTTATAGGTTAGCTTTGTTTACAGTACAGTGACGTCACGTATTCTCATTCGTGTTTGCAGTCACGTGATAAACGGTAATAGATTACACATTTTAAATCGATTTTATTTAATTCAATGAGAATAATTAGATCACTAAAATATTTTTTTAGTATTTCAAAAACTACCTCAATTTATATGAATTTGTAACATGTGTCAACATCCCTATTGTAGTACTTCCATAAAATATCATCATACTATCGCTTTTCGTTTTTAAGATACAAATAAAAACATCATTTTTTCGCCATACGTTTGACTAACTTTTGACATTCGAACCAACACTTATACAAAAAAACTTCCCTTTATTTTGAACAAGAAATCACCTCCTCAAAATTTTCAGACTTGTTTTGAAACATCGTGTTAATTGAACCAACATCCGGACATCCCCAAGAAATTACGAATAACTGAAAATTAAATGTCATTAAAACGAAGGCACTGACTATTTATGGTCCTCCATATTCAAATCATTTCCTCAGAGGAACTTTATCATTGTCGTTCCTAATTTTTTCTGACATTCATTCCATTATTATATTTTAACAATAATGAACTTTGTTTCTTATTCTAATGTAACTTTTCATCATGGAATATTAGGTACATGCAGAGAATTTATGAGGATCTGAAAGTAACATTCTGCTCGACCATTAGTAGCTCTTTTCGCAACAGGGTTGAAAATTCATCAAGTATTACGTCTAGAGAAATCTCTGGAATTCCTTTGATTCGAACTGAGTTCCATTGTCTAATCTGGAGCTCTTGAAAATATTTCTGACCACATCCAAACCGTGGTTTTGACACTTCAGGACGAAAATGTCTGGGTGAGACAATCTGATGCCAATAATAATATTATTTATATTCAATAATAATAATATATATTCAAGACATAACAATGCATAGGATAAGTAAAATTAGAAAAAATAAAAATAAATATTCTGAAACTTTTTCTACAATGACATTCTTGTCATTCAGAAACTCCCTGATGCTTGATAGCATTTTTTGTGTGAAATAAATTTATTTGCAGAATTGAATGAGAAAATTTAAAATACCACATTTTTGAAATGTCAAAAGTCAACCAAACTTCCACAATCAGTATCTAATATTCCCAATACAAAACTCATAAAACTCGCCAGAATTGTAAACAAGGTGTGTCTTTGACTTGTATATGTATTTTAACTGCCAGATTCTTGAAGTCAAGAGAAACCTTTTTTTCATTTTCCATTTTTTCGAATACGGCTCTGTTTAAAAGACATATCCATTCAAAAAATTGCCAAATACGTGCCTGATACAATTCTCTGGAATTTAATGCAAAGTTCATATTTCTCGATTGAAATTGAGTTGATACATTTAGGAAATACTCAAGCACTAACCTTTTTAGGAATAAAAACATCACAAACACGATATTTCCTAACAAAAGCACTTAGTTTTGTCCGATCATTTCTGCAACTGTAGGGCCATATTTCTCCCACCAAAATAAGTTCCTTTTTCGATTTTTTCTGATGATTAGTTTGTAAACACTAATAATTTGTTCATATTTTCCTCGATATCCCAACAACACCACACATAAAAGTGAATTAATCTAATAATAACCGTGTAATTTCGAGTTCATAGTAGACGAATGCAGTAAGTCAATTGCTGCAAATCGACTTCAGAAGAAGTGCGTCCGAGAATTAAGCAACCGATTAAATAAAGGCACTTACCTCAGAAATACAAGTTGACGGCGATCGTAGGTGGTCAACTACTAATTTAGCAGCCGAAAGGGGGTATAAGGAGTGGAAACAGGGAAATACCTTTCCTTTAGATGGACGTCGTTAGTAGCGACCAATTCACCAGTTACTCAAGTTCCAAGTTGCTTAACCACAGGCGAACTTATTCTTCAGAGGATAGCACAAAATATTATGGTGACGCGATCAGACGATTTTATTCTTTCTCAACGAAAGTATTCAACACGAATTTATTCGCTTTAGAAGGCACTATTAAATTAGCTTGCTTTTAACCAACTTTTATGCACGATGTGTAAACAATGAATTGAAAATTGACATTATTATCTCTCGCGCGCACTCGCAAGAAAATACTTCCGCAGATTGTCACCAGAGTGAGACGGTTCTCGAGTCGTTGAAGGTGAAGCAAGTCACGCAGGCAACACACGTTCACGACGTAACATGCCGCCCGCCCTGAAGGATCCCTTCAGTAAGAACTGGAAGGAGTGAACAGACGAAAGAAAAAAGTCATCTACTGACTTGGAAGAGGACACAGTTTGACGATTGGTCGTCGAACTGTCCCAGAAGGGGTAGCAACATCAGCCACACGAATTGTGGAGTCAGCTCCGGGAAAAACAGATGATATACGGCCTATACTCCACTTTAGAGGAGGAAGATTGTCGTCTCGAATGATGACAACAGTGCCTGGAAGGACAGGGGTAGACGGCTGCAACCACTTATGACGTTGCTGCAAGGTATGCAAGTATTCCTGACGCCAACGCTTCCAGAAGTCCTGCTGGAATCGCTGGACCAATTGCCAACGAGATAAACGATTCACAGACACGGAACTGACATCATGGTCAGGAGGAGCGCTGAGGGGGCGGAAAATCAAGAAATGCCCTGGTGTGAGGGCCTCAAAATCCGAAGGGTCAGATGAGGGAAGATACAGAGGACGGGAGTTGAGGATGGCCTCAACCTGAGTGCAGACAGTGAGAAATTCCTCATAAGTGAGTTTCTGCTCGCCGATGACGCGAGTGAGATGATGCTTGGCAGATTTTACAGCGGCCTCCCAAAGGCCGCCAAAGTGAGGACTGGAAGGCGGTATGAATCGCCAATCAGTTCCGGAGGACGAAGCGGCATCGCAAAGACTCTGCTGATGTTGTGGAGTAGACAATAAGCGGCCAAGATCACGAAGGTAGTTATGAGCACCAACGAAATTGGTCCCGTTATCGGAAAAGATGACGGAAGGGTGACCTCGGCGCGCAACGAACCGCCGATAAGCAGCGATAAACGCTGGAGTGGACAGCTCAGATGCCAATTCTAGGTGAACTGCCTTGGTAGTGAAACAGATGAAGACAACCAGATATGCCTTTGTGCTGACAGCCCCTCGTAATCGCGCACTCGTGACATAAAAGGGTCCGGCGTAGTCTACACCAGTGGTAAGAAAGGCCATGGCAGAGGATAGTCGCTCGGGAGGCAGATTGCCCATTGGCTGTACCATGGGACGAGGTTTGCAGGAGAAGCATCGATTGCACCTGCGTAGTCGATTGCGTACAACATTGCGTCCATCCAGAATCCAGTACCGGCGACGAATGTACGAATGAGTGGCCAAGGCGCCAGCGTGCAGGAGACGATAATGGGCATCATCGATGATCAGATGAGTGAGATGGCTTTTCTTTGGAAGAAGAACAGGATGTTTGTGTCTATACGGCAACAAGGCCGCCGACAGGCGGCCTCCAACACGAATAATTCCTTGCTGGTCACAGAAAAGGTGAAGCTTCATGATGAGCCGGAGACGAGAAGATGGTTTCCGAAGCTCAGTCAGCTCCTCGGCAAAATAAACGGATTGAACGAGACGTATCAAGCAGGCCTCCGCCTCCTGGAGCTCAACAGAGGAAAGAAAACCTGACCGAGGGGGTGATAGACCACGAGTATTCATTATGAATCTTCGACAAAAGGCGGTGACCCGCTTGAGTCGAAGATATGAGGAAAAGCGGTCAATGAAGGTGGGTTCATCGGAGATAGCCGCGAACATCAAAGCGGAGATTGGCTTTGCTTCCTCGTCCACTCGATCAGTTTGAGAGGAATCAACAGAGGAAACAGGCCATAAGGATAAGTCGAAAGACAACCAGTGAGGACCCCGCCACCACAATGGGTGATGATGAATGTCTGTAGGCATCAGTCCTCGAGAGGCACAATCAGCTGGATTGTCCTCAGACACTACATGTCTCCAGCGATCAGAGGGAATGAGCTCCTGTATTTCAGCAACCCGATTGCCAACAAATGTCTTCCACCTGTGACTCTCACCACGGATCCACGACAAGGCCACAGAGGAATCACAGAAGGCCATGCACTCAGCGCTGAGATGTTCCAACACGCGAGTGGACAGATGGTGCATGAGCTTGGCGAGAAGATGGGCCCCGCATAGCTCCAAACGAGGCAGAGTTATGGCCTTGCAAGGAGCAATTTTTGATTTAGCTGCTAGAAGGGACACCTGATAATGACCAGACGATGCGAAAGTGCGGAGATAAACGACCGCAGCGTAGCCTGATTCAGAGGCATCACAGAAGCCGATCAGCCGATGCGCAGAAGAAGAAACGTCAGGGATGAATCGTGGTATGTAGAGCTCTGCCAAAGTGGGGAGCTGGGACTGAAACTGCAGCCATAGGGGCTGAACCTCATTCGAAAGAGGTTGGTCCCACTCCAGATGGAGTAGGCAGAGCTGACGGAAGAAGATTTTAGCATAGAAGGTAACAGGAGTTAACCATCCCAAGGGGTCGAAGATTCTAGCCATCTGACTCAACACGGTTCGCTTGGTGATGACCGTTGAAGTCGAACGAACAGAATAGAAGAAGTGATCAGAAGAAGGATTCCACCCAAGTCCCAAAATCTTGAGACCTGGCTCACGATCGAGAAGAAGAGGATCGGTAGAGGAAGATTCTCTACGATGATCAGCTGGAATACCGTCTAGCAGAGGAGGATGATTGGTAGCCCATTTGCGCAACTCAAAGCCGCCCGCCCTGAGCAGGTCCTGCACCTGCTGCCGCAACTCAAGAGCTTCAGCTTCGGATGAACAGCCCGTCAAGATGTCATCAACATAAATTTCATCCAGCAAGACTTGCCTGGCAGCAGGAAACTTGGGTCCGTCATCCGAAGCCAGCTGCCGAAGGGTCCGAAGTGCCAAGAAGGGAGCAGAAGAAACGCCATACGTGACGGTGTTCAGGCGATAATATTGGAGCGGTTCGTGTTTGCTGAAACGCCAGACTATACGTTGATAGTCCCTTTGCTCAGGGAGTATCAGGATCTGTCGATACATCTGTCTAATATCGGCGGTGAAGACGAAGCGATATAGACGAAAGCGAAGCAGGAGGGTGGAAATGTCCGCTTGCAGCTTCGGACCAGTAAGCAGAAGATCGTTAAGGGATTTGCCATTAGCGGATGCACAAGAGGCATTGAAGACCACACGAATTTTGTCAGGAGGATCATCTGGACGATGTACGGGATGATGGGGAATATAATATGGCTCATATCGCGGACAATCAGAAGACTCAGGGACCAGTTCCATATGGCCACTCTCGAGATAATCTCGCATGAACTCATGATAAGCGACACGAAGAGTAGGGTTGTTGTCCAGACGCTGTTCCAGTCGAATGTACTGTCTAGTCGCCACGTTGACGGAGGTGCCCAGCCGAGACGATGCCAAGGGCAAACCAACAGTGTACCTTCCATTGGAGTCGCGGGTGACATCAGCGCAGTATGTCATCTCACACTCTCTCTCGGCAGGGGTCAGCGGAAGCACGTCAGGTACCTTATCAAGTTCCCAGAAGCGCCGAACGATGTTGACAAGTTCGTGATCCGAGTGCTGTGCGGAGGGTGAAGGAATAGTTTGAAGATCAGGGACGGCAGAAGAACTTATCATAACAGAAGGTGAGATTTGAGGAGATGTGTCAGAAGATTCAGTCTTGTCACGAAGGGAAGGGCAGGCAGACTCTGAGCGAGGGGAATCAGGATGAGAAGACGGTGAAGAAGATACAGCAGATGATGACCCTGCAGAAGACGAGGGAGAAGCGTGCTGCCGTGAAACCCGATGACAACTGGGGACATGTCGAGCGCGACCATTGGCAGTGTCAGGTGAGAAGGAAACATGTTTAGTCTTCTTGCGATGGCGAGCGTAGGGCCCATAAAGCACCCAGCCTAAGGTGGTAGACAACGCCCCCGGAAGTTCAGACGATGGACACAGCGTGCCAGGAAGAATAAGATGAGGGAGCACATCCGATCCAATCAACATCCCTATGATACGAGGCAGATAGAAGAGTGGGTCAGCTAGGTTGAATTGCTGAAACTCGGGCCATCGGCCATTAAACGCTTGGACAGGGAGAGGATCTATGGGGCTGTCAACGACGTAGGCCTTGATGATAAGATGAGGGGGATCCCCTTGGTGACAGAGACTAACGTATGCGTATCCTTGGATGCGAAACTGATCTGCGTTAGTGAGGGTGCGAAGTTAAACAACTTCAGGGTGAATGCGCAGACGAAGTTTGGTGGCCCAAGCGCGGGTGATTAATGTGTGTTGGCAGCCTGAATCGAGAAGAGCTCGGCCGAATACAACATTCCGCTGGTTATCTAAGCGGATCCAGGCGGTAGGCATAAGGAGGCCAGGATCTTTGGTCTGGCGCAAGGAAGATCGCGGAGATGAAAACAGATGACTATTTGGCAGGGTTAGATGACGGCGAGATGACCATACTCGAAGTCATTCGGTACCACTTCCGGATGAGTGGCAAGAATTACGGGAAGATGTAGCGGGGGAAGCCCGATGAGAAGCTGAGCCTGCCGATGAAGGTATATTACGCAGTCTACCCCTCACTGCAGTGCCCCGAGAGGTGGAGGCACGGGCTGGCGGCTCTGATGTAGCAGAAGATTGAGAAGGAGGCTGATTCGATGGTTTCTCCTCCGGTTGGGTACCAGAAGAGGGCGTGGAGCCCGCAGAGGCTAGATGAAGTATCGTATGGTGACGTCCCCCGCATGTGTGGCAGCACTGATCCGAACCACAATCAACAGTGTCGTGGAACGATGACATGCAATTTCTGCATAATCGCCTCTCAGTTACGAAAGATCTTCGCTGATGAATGGTCATGGCTTTGAATTCACGACACTGTCGAATGGAGTGGTTTGCCGAGCAGAACACACATACAGACGACGAGCTAGAGGCTTGAGGAGGACGTACCCCTGTATAGGCATGACGACGAGAGGACGGACCAGCTGAGGAGGGAGCAGACGATGAAGGAGCAGACGCTAACCCCGCTGGTGATTGGGTTCTGGTCGGCCTCTTTGGCGCAGATGCACGGAATGAGGTGATGGAAGTGCTTTCCAACACTCGCAATTGTCGATTGGTAAATTCGAGCAATTGTGCAAGATTGGGAAACTCATCAGAGGATAACTGCCCTTCGAACAGCTGGCGAGATGGTATGTCCAGGTTGCGCAAGGCAAGGGAAAACAGAAGATAATCGGCCAGATCTGGAATGGACAATGCCTTGAGGGCATTGATGGCATTTTGATGCGTGGTGGCGAATTGTTGTAATTGGGGCAAGGAAGAAACAGATGCAGGCCGCGAATCCAATATCTGGTTTACATACAAGTCAGCCAGCCGACGGGGATTTTGGTACCGAGCGTAAAGGGCCTGATAAGCTAAAGGGTAGTTTAGGGAATTTAGTTCGAAGCCGGAGATGACAGAAGCCGCTTCACCAGATATAGCAGAAGTTAAAAGGTGAAATTTCTGAACAGGCGCCAGGGAACTGTTCAGATGCACAAGAGCATCGAAAAGTTCGATGAAGCTGGGCCATTCTTCGATTTTGCCATGAAAACATGGCAACTCGACCCGAGGAATTGGAAGGTCCACAGGGGATGACCCGGTCTTTGCGACCGACGCAGATGCAGTCAGCTGACTATGAGCAGCGCGGATCTGCAGACAGATCTCAAAGAATGCCGCGAATTTCGATGGCGACCTGTCCCGATCCGCCTCCTCCAGCTGAGAGTTCAGTTTAACTATCAACTCATCAGCTTCTTTGAAGGCCTTCTCGATTTTAAATAACTCAGCCAGGCACATATTGGCCACATCCGATTCAGTAGTCAGCCCCTTAATCAACTTAAATAAGGTTGAAGCTGCTGCGAAAGCATTTTCTCGCTTGATGATAAATTCACTGATCGTAGCTTTCAATTTATCCGTCGACGGCATTTTTACTTCGCGAGCAACCCCGGTAAGTAAAATGAATTCCGAAGATGTTACCGGAATGAACAGACGATTAATGCGAATATAATAAACAGATGATTAGCGATAGCAAAAAACAAATAAGAATTCCACTGTTGAATTTCCCGAATGAAATGACTACAATGAGAATTGAATGATGAATTGAATTAGAATTTAAGATCTAAAGGTCCCTGTTTTTCGACACCAATAGACGATTGCAGTAAGTCAATTGCTGCAAATCGACTTCAGAAGAAGTGCGTCCGAGAATTAAGCAACCGATTAAATAAAGGCACTTACCTCAGAAATACAAGTTGACGGCGATCGTAGGTGGTCAACTACTAATTTAGCAGCCGAAAGGGGGTATAAGGAGTGGAAACAGGGAAATACCTTTCCTTTAGATGGACGTCGTTAGTAGCGACCAATTCACCAGTTACTCAAGTTCCAAGTTGCTTAACCACAGGCGAACTTATTCTTCAGAGGATAGCACAAAATATTATGGTGACGCGATCAGACGATTTTATTCTTTCTCAACGAAAGTATTCAACACGAATTTATTCGCTTTAGAAGGCACTATTAAATTAGCTTGCTTTTAACCAACTTTTATGCACGATGTGTAAACAATGAATTGAAAATTGACATTATTATCTCTCGCGCGCACTCGCAAGAAAATACTTCCGCAGATTGTCACCAGAGTGAGACGGTTCTCGAGTCGTTGAAGATGAAGCAAGTCACGTAAGCAACACACGTTCACGACGTAACACATAGAATTCCAAGAAGATATTCTTAATTTTTTTATTTCGAATTATCGTGTCTCAACATCTAGATCATTGACACGAGGTACAGTACACATTAACTTATTCTAAATATCAAACTGTTAACACTCGAAGCTCAAGGAACTAAAATTTGAGGATATACAAGTTCATTTGACATTTTTTGAGGAATTTAAGAGCTAATTCAATTTGTTTTTCTGAATTGAGGATATTTCCGAGATCCTCTCTCAACCCTAGTCGACGTCGATCTTCTTCGTAATATGGGAAGATGGATAGTAGAAACATCGCCACAGATTATCTTGTGCTAAGTATCATTTTATTTTTCATTGATTTAAATTCATAAGTGGTTTGCATCGACATTCATCTTGAATATCCGAATTTTGTATTTCATTGACAATTATTTTTAACTAGCTGGCCTGGCGAACTCTGTTTCGCCCAGTAGCGGATCAACCGATACGCAGCGTAGGGCCCCGAGGTCCATAGGGGCCCCGGCGATCGAATTGAATTTTTTTTCTAGAATGAAAATTCAGTATGTAAGTGTGAAAAAAAATAGCCAGACTGTACTATATTCTATGAGAAGCTCAGATGTGAATTATGAATTATTACATTCACATGAGACGCAATTGAATAACAAGAGCCTCAGAGCAAAACTCAGATGTTGGAAAAAACACACCTTCCGAGATTCAGCGTACTGTCCCTGATTATCTTGTCTGCCTGCAATAAATTCAGTCAAGGGTGGCGGCCGAATTCCAATATTTACAATTACATCATACTTCAATATATTTGTCGGCATTTCCTCTAAAATCTAGGAATGTGCTACAGAACGGCCGACCAGCTATTGATTCGTTTAGGGTTGTAAAGTGAAAAATACTTGTGCAGGAATTCTTAGGTCTGAATATTTTTTCTCACATTCATTTCACAAGATTCGAAAAGTGTTGACAGTGACGGGCGAGTTTCGTATAACGTGTAAAATTCAAATATTGTGAAAAACTGAGAAGTGTTGTTGAATTGAACTATTTCTGTTTGTGTTTGGACTTTTAAATCCTTGTACTCTCATTGAACGATATAATTAATTTAGAAGGTAAGCTTTACAGTGCATTTCCATATGCTAGAAATAACATTCTTCTAATTTTTCGGCAATTCGGCATAAACAAAATTCGAGCGAAGATGAGGCAGACCAGTCAAATTCATTTTCGATATAAGGCATACGACATAATAGTGGTTCAATACCGGGAAAAGGAAATACAAAATACGATTTACAGAAATCATTTGATTCAACCTGTACCTACGTGTTTGTACAACGAAATGACAAACAAAACAAATAATTTCGTTTCAAAATTATGGATGTATATTTAGATTTATTAATTTAATTGTTGCAATTTTTTCTTGAATTCCGATCATCTCCATTCACTATGTTCAATAATATGTTCATATTTTTGTTGTATCAATTAGATAATAATTTTTCATATAATAGCTCATCAGTTCGGATTTCATACCTCAATAGAGCGAAGTCAATGAATTTCTGTGCTTTTCGTTACAGAATATAAAATAAAATTTAACATTTTCTTATCATTACAGTTGCTAGTTGCATATGTAATATTGACGTGACACCATGTCTGACAGACGTTATATGAGCGGCTACCAAAAACGAAAGCTCAAGGAAAGTAAAGAACAGAGTAAAGCTAAGCATCCAAAGTTGACAGAATTTTTTGCTCGTTTCCCAAACTGTCATTGATAAAAAATAAATATAGAACTGTTATGGCAGAAAATAGACTACAGTTTTGAGGAATACTTCCTATCGAAAGTGATATAACGAGCAGTCTCGATTAGTCGATTATGATTCTGCAATAAAAGAATTTTAAAATAAGAAATAATCAATTTTTTAAGTGGAATTTTATGTTGTAGATAACTGATTTACAACTTTACGATACTTGTATGTTTTGTGATGATTTTGTTAATTCCTTGATCTCGATGCCGCAATAAAAAATTTGCAGATATGATATTCTAGAGATATTTTGTATTTGAATTTTGGTGATATTCTTCCCTTTTTTGAGATTTATATTCATCTTTTATATTTTGTTTTGATATAAATACCTTGTATTTTGTTAATTAACTTTATGTTTTGTTTTGAAAGAAGTGAGTTCTAATTAAAAAATTCTTTTGAAAAAAATCGACAATGTTTCAGAGGGGGCCCCAAAAGTTTTGAAGCGTAGGGCCCCTGAAGTCGTAAATCTGCCACTGGTTTCGCCTAAATGATACCTACTTCCGGTGGATTTCACAAACCGTAATCACCAGTAATCGGAGATCAACGGATTGGTTAGATTTTTGGAATGTCAAATCGAGTTGATTCTAGATCAAGCTCCGAAAACCGGTAAGTAGGTACCTAATTATTGTTGAACATATAATTTACAATATAATGGAATGATATAAGCCTTGCTCAAGATGTCTTAAAATATGGTGTATGCACTTGTCAACTTTTGAAAGCATTGACATTCGACCAACTCGAAAATATTAGAGTTGTTTCGTGGCGGCGCCGCAATGTCATACGTGTCATTTCGGACATATCTAATAATTCCAATATGGAAAATGAGCCAATGGAAATTGAACCTTGCAGCAATATTGAGAAAAAAAAGATTTACAGATTGTGTCTCTCTCTGACACATCGTAATATGTCGTGAATCATATGTCATTCAAAACTTCATGTGAATATTTTCGATCATAACCTGACAATATCATGTCATCTGTCAAATGTAATCTGTCAAATAACATCTGTTAAATGCCATCTGTCAAATGTAACCTGTCAACTGTGTAGTACCCTAGGTAATGGGATTGAATTAGTTCATCTTAAAATTAAAATTTTAAAATCATTCTATGTAAGAATATTCCAAACGTGAGGAATAGAGGCAGACACATAAATTAAAACTTCGAAGGGCTAAGATGATAAACAGTTCAAGGGTAGCGTATCTCAAAGGGTCGAGTCAACGGTTTTTTTTTATCATCAGATTTTATGGGTTTTTAACCAATAGTGTAAGACCGCGTCGTTTCAGATAAATTCTTTCTAGAATATTCCAAGGGGACAAAGAGGCAGGGGAGACTTCGCTTTAAATAGGGAAATTTTCGGGAATTGAGGGAGTTCCGACCAGAGTTCCGGCAGTGGCGTGAAGTAGAGAAGCACGACGCGTGCATAAGAAGGGAAAATGCGAGTTGAATCGTAGGAAGTACCTTGGGTTAAATGGAAGTAAAGTTCGGTCGGTTCTCCAAAATTTGTAACGTAACTTAAGGGTAATCAGTAAGTGATTCATTTTTTTTTGTGATTAACAGCGAGTGTTTTCGTGTGTGTTTGGTCTGGTAAGAGAGAACTTTTTATTACTAAATAGGGATTTTCGACGATTTGAAGTAGGAACGCACAAAAAGGTACTACGTCACTCTCCATTTTATTTGTTTTTTTTTGTTCTATTTTTTTTTCATATTTTCTGTTGTGTCCCTGAAAAGGTTGAGGGTTAACAATTTTCTTTGCTCAATGAATGTAAAAGAGGCAATTTTTTTTGTAATTTAATATATTGTTAATGTTAATGAGTAGGCCTTTTTTTTATTTCCTCCCCTCTCAGAAAAGGATTTAATTTTTCATAAGACCTTGCGTTTGCTCAAGGCACGGATCCAGATTCCCTTTCGGCTGGAAAAGTGTGCAGGCTTCGAAAGGTAAGATTTCTCATATTTTATTTGCGGGAACAGGTGTGTTTGGAAACACCCCCGCAGGTATAACAATTTGGTGACAGCGGCGAGATCGAATATATCTATTTTCTGAGAGTGGGTATTTAACAGTTCATTTTTTTAAATTTTGATTGAGGGAATAAGTGGAAACTTAATTCGAGAATTTTTTCTTTCTGTTTACTGGCGATTTAAAGTGAATTAATTAATTTGAGCGTGACATGCAAAGAGGTTTGTTTAGAAAAAAAGAGAGAGTTAAGACGTTAGTACATCGGAAAATATTATAATTTTTTTTTTGTCGGAGATTTTTTTTTTTGTGGATGTTATTGAATTCTGGTTTTGTTCGTGTTACTTACAATTTTTTTTTTACAGGAATAATGGTTCGTCTTCAGTGGAAAATTTTTAAGTTTTGATTAATCTGAATTCACATTTTGATTTGTTTGTGGTTTTTTCTTTATCTTCAGGAGATTTTCAGATTTAGGGGCGTCACAGATGAGGAGCTCGATAGCGAAGAGGAGGAGGAAGAATGGATGGAAGAAACTGTCCTAGCTTTGGGAAGATCCAGAAGAATAACACGTCCACCAGACCGATGGACCTATTCTATTGAGGAAATTGTTTAATTGTGATTCCAAATTTTTAGGTTCCAAGGTCAATTCCGTTGAAATTAATTTTAGTAAAATTTTTGGAGAAAAATCAATGTAGCTGTGTTTCAGAATTTTGAGTACATTATTCAGAAGAAGCAGTTTAGGTACGATTAATTTTTTTTTTGAGGCCTCTATTCAAAAAATTTAAAAAGGGGAATAGAATTTTGTTTTGTTAGTTTAACAGTATATTTTTGAGGAATTAGAAGTTATTCGTTCAAATTTACTGCTATATGAAGATAATCTGAAACAGATTATAAGGAAGCGTTTTGGTCGCTGGTTAACGCGAGCACAAGGCATTGCATGTTATGGATGATTATTTTTTGTTGTTTCGCATTTTTTTCAATAAGTTTCAGATTGTACTGATCATACAATCATTTTGATGTGATTGTTTTTTGTTATAATGGATAAATTCTAATTTTTTTTGTGTATTCGTGTATATATTTGAAATTTAAGTGAACGTTAGAACAATGCGCGCATAAGGACAATAAAGACAATCAACGGGAAGTTCTGTGATCGACGAGAAGCGAAATAAATCATCAGGCCATCATCAGTCGAATAACCTTCCTGTTCAGCTTTACCTGATTACTAGGCGATTGTGAAAAACGCGATTCCGCAGGTGTTACGCCAGCGAGATGTCTATGGAAGAAAAGTCTGACAACCTAGCTGGTTGAAAGATATTCATGGTATGATAAATTACGAATAATCATCGAATAATTCAAAGAGTAAATGGTTCGAATTTCATCTTCCGAAATTGGGTACCACAACAACGACGCTAGACGATTAAGTACCACCCTCATCGATCAATCAACGAGAACCGAAGAAATTCGATATGTCTGCAGTTTTATCTATACTGCGGGGATGTAACATGCCACCAGGGGTGCTAGAGACAACAAATTTGGACAAACGGTGACAGGGCATAAACAATAATAATGCTACTGGGAGTGCGACATAAGTAGAGGTAGAGCAGTGGCGTAACAACAGCGTGAGAGGCTTTGGGTAAGCTGGAGATGTGGAAGCGAAGGTTATTACGAAACAGAGGACCAGAAGCTACAGCGGAAGGTGTTGTATAGTGAAAACCGAGGGAGGACGCGAAAAACTCACAGAAAGTTCGGGAAAGGTGCGCGCAAGACAATTGTTCGAAAGTTATGGTTATGGACAAACGAGAATATATGTTCGTCAATTTTGGAAATTTTCGTAAAGTATAGTAGATCATAGGTTTTGCGAATTTTTTTTATTGGTATCTTATGTTTCATATGGCTATGTGCACGTAATGTTTTTTTTTATTATTGATTTTCAGGCAGTAATAATGTTAGTGAACTGGGAAGAAATGGATGCATGTATAAGTTCAGGTAATTCTATAGAAATAAAATGTTTGTTTCGTGTCGAGTAGGATAGTGACATGTTATAAGTAGGGGTATGAGGGAAAAGTTTTGGCGATGTGGAGCCAAAAACTTTTTTATTGGGGAGAGTGTTGTAGTACCCTAGGTAATGGGATTGAATTAGTTCATCTTAAAATTAAAATTTTAAAATCATTCTATGTAAGAATATTCCAAACGTGAGGAATAGAGGCAGACACATAAATTAAAACTTCGAAGGGCTAAGATGATAAACAGTTCAAGGGTAGCGTATCCCAAAGGGTCGAGTCAACGGTTTTTTTTTATCATCAGATTTTATGGGTTTTTAACCAATAGTGTAAGACCGCGTCGTTTCAGATAAATTCTTTCTAGAATATTCCAAGGGGACAAAGAGGCAGGGGAGACTTCGCTTTAAATAGGGAAATTTTCGGGAATTGAGGGAGTTCCGACCAGAGTTCCGGCAGTGGCGTGAAGTAGAGAAGCACGACGCGTGCATAAGAAGGGAAAATGCGAGTTGAATCGTAGGAAGTACCTTGGGTTAAATGGAAGTAAAGTTCGGTCGGTTCTCCAAAATTTGTAACGTAACTTAAGGGTAATCAGTAAGTGATTCATTTTTTTTTGTGATTAACAGCGAGTGTTTTCGTGTGTGTTTGGTCTGGCAAGAGAGAACTTTTTATTACTAAATAGGGATTTTCGACGATTTGAAGTAGGAACGCACAAAAAGGTACTACGTCACTCTCCATTTTATTTGTTTTTTTTTTGTTCTATTTTTTTTCATATTTTCTGTTGTGTCCATGAAAAGGTTGAGGGTTAACAATTTTCTTTGCTCAATGAATGTAAAAGAGGCAATTTTTTTTTGTAATTTAATATATTGTTAATGTTAATGAGAAGGCCTTTTTTTTATTTCATCCCCTCTCAGAAAAGGATTTAATTTTTCATAAGACCTTGCGTTTGCTCAAGGCATGGATCCAGATTCCCTTTCGGCTGGAAAAGTGTGCAGGCTTCGAAAGGTAAGATTTCTCATATTTTATTTGCGGGAACAGGTGTGTTTAGAAACACCCCCGCAGGTATTACAACTGTCATCTGTCATCTTTTCCATGAGCTGTCGCACAAAACAGAAACACAAAAATAATATGTCAATTACTAATTATGGGCAATTTTGGATTGAGTTATTTCCGCAATATATTCATTACCCAAACAGAAATTCGAAAACATTCCAGAAATAAAGAGAAAAGATGAAAACGGACAACTCACGATTGATGCTGATCGTCAAAATCCGATTTACTTGACATTTCGGTAAAATTCACCAACTTGAGATATTCACCCACTTTTTGATCCGAAAATAGCCTTCCATGTTATTATAAGTTCTATGCAAATTACACAGTAATTGTATACATCGCCATCTAGTGGCGATAATATCAAATAGAGTACCTTCACGACTACGATAAAGTGTCTAGATAAGAGCCATTAACCGTAGCGACACCTAGTGGCCTTATTCGAAAGGAGAAAAAGCATTTCCTACATAAACAAATTTTTCATGGAATTTTTCACAGTTTTAATATACAGGGTGTTTCACCATAAACTGGACAAACATATATATTATATAGCCGTGTAGACGACACCGAGGAAGTCATTTTTGCCTCATGACATATACCCTGTTTTCGACGCATAAGCGAGATACATGCAGAGTGTTTAATGTCAACTTTGAGCAATATTCTGATTACTGTGGTGAGTTTAGCGAGACATTTGAAAATACGGTTACTGGTCACATCTTAGTATTTATTAGGGCTCAATTGAATTGGGGTGTAGAATTCTGAAAAAAAAAATTTCCGAATGGTGAAAAGCCTGCAAAGTTGGAATTTTTTTTTCTCGGTTGCCAATTTGAGAAGCACTATTTCAACGTGCTCTATTTTCTGAGATTCGGCCGAAATTGTTGAAATTTTTCATGGTTGAACTATCTTTCATTCTTAAAAAAAAATTTTCAAAAAACTTCAGTAGGATTCGAACTCTCTACGAGTATGAATTGGGTTTATTTTAATCATATAAATTTCCGTTACCAAAGCGACGCTAGTAAATCCAAAGTGGAGAGTTCGATTCCCACCGTAGTTTTCTGAAAAAATCTTTTTGGTTTATAAATTCATACTTCTGTCCGGGTCATTCTGGCAGCCCATTAGCCTAAATTTGGCCTTCGTAGGGCTTCCAGTTTTCTGAATATTTTGGATACTTTGGATGGCTACAAAAAGAAAACCAATGGATAGTTTTTATTCTGTTTTCACCCAAGTATTCAGAATTGAAAATAGTTCAACCATGAAAAATTCCAAACATTTTCGGCTAATTTTTTTTCCCTGAAGACATGTAAAAAAAGTTGAGTTTGAATTTTGAAAAAATTTTTTCACGGAAAATCTTTCAAAATCGAGTACGTTGAAATAATGCTTTCCAAATTGGCAACCGAGAAAGAAAATTCCGCCATTTTGAATTTTTTTTTAAATTCTACACACAATTGAATTGAGCCCTAAAAAATACTAAGATGTGACCGGTAAACGTTATTTCAAATGTCACGCATAACTCACCACAGTTATCTCGCTTATGCGTCGAAAACGGGATATAAGTCATAAGGCAAAAATGACTTCCCGGGTGTCGTCTACACGGCTATATATGTTTGTCCAGTTTATGGTGAAACAGCCTGTATTTTATGTTCGACTGCTTGATAAACACTTGATTCATAACTTCGTTTAGTGTCCATAATTGACTACTTTATTGGACACCACTTTATTGGACTCAACTGTCACAGTCTTCTCTCGATTTTGCAATTTTCTTGATTTCACACCACTTGTTATAGGCTGCATACAAATTTTCATAAGCAATTTTAGTGTGTAGAATAGATTCTTTGGTACTTGCGGCGAAATTTTTTAAGCTTTCCTCTCCGGAACTATCCATTTTTTTGGATTATTATGACGTTTGTCACAGAATTAACGAAGTAAACAGCTTTGTTCAGTGAGGTTGCTGAGGTCGCTGATGGTTACTGAGGTAAGAAAAGCAAAAGCACACTTAATGTTTCTTTGTTACTGGCTTCACTTCAATAGAATGGACTGTAAATTATTAAAACTGGATATTTATTTTTATTTCAATATTTGTTACATTGAAAACTTTCAAAAGTATTGTGTGATGCACGTGGAAGCCGTTAGCTTGTTCTCTTCGTACTTCCCGTACCGCCATTGCTTCCCTTGCAGCGTATTCGTTGTCTCGTCGGCGTTGCCGGTGCGGGGTTGCCACTGACCATAGAGCTACTTGATCATACTCCCCCCTTGGACACTTTCAGTGTTCAAGCTATCATCTTCAGATTCCTCGTCGGAGAATGGCAAGGCACAGACCTTTGATATTCCCCTCTTCAGAGTTCCATTTGCCGTCTTGAGTGTAACTACCCTGACGATACCATCAAGTCCTGGATGCAGCTGGATAACACGCCCTAAAAGCCATCTTGCAGGCGGTAAATTTTCATTCTTGATAAGGACAAGAGTGTCCAGTTTCACATTGGTACCTTCCTTCTTCCACTTGGTCTTGGATTGTAATTGCGTCAAATATAGCTTGGACCATTGACGCCAAAAACCTTGATGCATCTGTTGAATCAACTGATATCGAGACAGTCTGTTGAGTCGCACGTCATCAGGGAACTGTGGTTCTGGTAAGCTGAGAAGTGGTTTACCAACCAAAAAGTGAGAGGGTGTGAGGGGTTCAATATCATTGGGATCAGATGACATGGGGTATAAGGGTCTTGAATTCAATGTAGCCTCAATTTGTACCAAAAATGTGTTGAATTCTTCATATGTTAGCAAAGATTCGCCAATAACACGATATAAATGATGTTTTACCCCCTTAATATTGGATTCCCAAAGTCCTCCAAAATTTGGTGAATTGGGTGGAATGAAATACCACGTAATTCTTTTACTACTACAGTAATTAAATATAGCTTCATGCGAGTTCAGCAAAAACTCATATAATAATTTGAGTTCCCTTTGAGCTCCTATAAAATTCGTTCCATTATCGGAATAGATGTGAGAAGGAATGCCTCTCCTTGAACAAAAACGTCTCAAAGTTCCTATAAATGACTCTGAATCTAAACCAGTTACTAATTCTAAATGGACTGCTTTGCTAGCAAAACATATAAATAAACATAAATAAGCTTTATAGGTTTTAGAACCTCGACCTTTTCTGTCCTTTAAAACAAAAGGGCCGGCATAATCCACGCCTGTTATTGTGAAAGGGCTTGAAACAGTTACCCTAGAAACCGGTAAGTCAGCCATAATGGCATTTGCAGGTTTAGGTTTGTACCGAAAACATTTGATACATTTTCTGACAACTGACTTAGCAACATTAATTCCTGAAGTTACCCAAAATCGTTGTCTGACGTTTGCGAGCAGTAATTGAGGTCCTGCATGAAAAAGCTTCAGATGCTCACTTTGAAAAATTAAATTACTCATAACATGTTTACCGTCAAGTAGTATCGGATGTTTCACGTCAAAATTCAGATTAGAATATTTCAATCTGCCTCCTACTCTGAGTAAACCTTCTTTGTCCAGAAAAGGTGTAAGACTCAATAACCTATGTTTTGATTTCAAACCTTTATTTAATTGTAAACAGTTTATCTCATTCTCATAACTTTCGCTTTGGGCCAATTTCAATAGACTCTTTAAACTTCCATCAAGTTCATTGACAGTTAAACCACCACAAAGCTTTGATTTATTTCGTATATTAAATATAAATCGATGACAATAGGCCCAAATTCTTATTAATTTGTCCAAATTTGAATATTTATTGAAAATATTTGGCTTAATTTTTGATACATTGCAAGTTATTGATGATTTCAACTCAGGCAAGTTGATCGCTTTAGATAATTCAAATTGAATTGGCCACTTACATTTACCGTAGAGAAACGATGGGCCGTCCCACCAATACAAATGGAACAATTCAATAAATCACTGGGAAGTGTTCCCCTAGATGCAACATCTGCGGGATTTTCTTTAGTGTTGATGTAATTCCAATGACTAACGTCTGTCAACGTTTGAATTTCTGATACTCTATGACCCACGAAGACCTGTAGACTATTGGGTTGTTTATGTATCCAATGTAAGACAATTTGAGAATCCGTCCAGAAGTAAACATCAAACCTATATGATATTGCCTTTGTTACAGTTTTGATTAAGCGTGATAATAAAAGTGCGCCACAGAGTTCTAACCGTGGAATTGTCAAAACCTTAACTGGTGAAACCTTAGTTTTTGAACATAACAATGAAACTCGGATTTTTCCAGCATCATCTTCACTTCTTAAATATATTACAGCAGAATATGCATTCTGCGATGCGTCTGAGAATCCATGCAATTGGATCCTTTTAGACTTGTTCATAATTACATGTCTTTTTATCGTAAGTTTATTCAAATTAATCAAGTCATTTTTTAATTTCAACCAATCGTTTTCCAACTCAATGGGAATTAATGCGTCCCAATCTGTTTTCAAAAGCCACAGTTTCTGAATTAATATTTTCGCCAAAATTATACAAGGGCTCACTAATCCTAATGGATCATATAATCTAGAAATCTGCGATAAAATAATTCGCTTGGTGACTTTTTCAATTGAATTATCAATTTCCACTTGGTAAGATAAATGATCCGTCTTACTTAGATATTGAAGACCTAGGATTTTAACCTTCTCATCATTTCCCAACTGTAAAACATTGAAAGGGTTTTCCGAATCAAAAACTGTGTCAATTCTTCGTAAGAATTCATCATTATTCGAATTCCATTTTCTCAAACAAAAGGACGCCGAATTCAGGATTTCAAACATATCTCGGCATACGTCAAGTGCTTCATCTACGCTTTCAAATCCGCTCAATAAATCGTCAACGAATAAATCTTCCGCAATTATTTTACATGCAGTAGGATATTGCCCTGCATTTTCAGTTACCAATTGTCTCAAACACCGAATAGCTAAAAATGGGGCACCAGCTGTGCCATAAGTAACCGTGTTAAGCTCGAATATTGAAACGGGATTTGAAGGCGATGTGCGCCAAAGAATTCTTTGTAAGTGCCTGCCATCAGGATGTACTAAAATGCATCTATACATTTTGGTAATGTCAGCAGTCACCACAATAGTATGCATTCTAAACCGTAACAGTATGTCGAATATATCATTTTGGAGTGCGGCACCCTTATACTGAATATCATTTAGTGACTTGCCAGAAGTAGTAGGCCGCTGACCCATCAAAAACGGTTCTCAATTTTGTTGTGATGCTGTCCTGTTTAACGACTCCATGATGAGGCAGAAAATAAGATATATCTGATTCATTTAAATTATCAATTGCACTCATATGACCTAACTCTTCATATTCTTTCATGAAGGCACTATACATTTCTTTGAGTTCTAAATCTTTGGCAAATCTTTTTTCTAAATTTAAAAATCTCTTCAAAGCTAAATTTTTCGAATCCCCTAATTCATTTGTTGACATCTTCAATGGTATCCTAACTATGAACTGGCCATTGTCAGCTCTGGACACATTTTCAGTGAAGTGTTTTTCACATAATTTGTCTTCATCAGAATCTAGATATGAATGACTTGGCTCCTCAGTGAGCCAAAACTTCTCTAATGAACTATGTAAATTTTCATGATTTACCAAAAGACATCTATTATTCATTGCATTTACAGGTATGTATCCTGATACAATGTAACCCAAAACAGTATTTTGAAGGATGGGCATACCTTTCCCAAGATTCATTCTACCATTTGTTAATAAATTCCAAAATAATTCTGCACCAATTAACAGGTCCATTTTACTCGATATATTAAATTCAGGGTCGGCCAGAACAATGTTTGAGGGAATATTCCAATTGGAAACATCAAAGTTGAATATCGGCACATTATCTGTGATCTTTTTCAGTACAAAACACGAAATTTTCGAACAGAAATCATTGAGGCGAGAAGATATGGACAATTCACATTTAAACTTAACCGTTGTTATTGAACTTGTGATTCCCGAGATATTAATATTGGCTTCTTTGGTTTTCAGTCCAAGTTTTTTACATAATTCTTCTGATATGAAGCACGATTGACTACCCGAGTCCAAAACTGCCTTAACCTGATGCACTCTACCCTGATCATCATGAACATTTATCAAAGCCGTCCCCAACAAAACATAATTATTGTTATTTGCATAAGAACAGGTTAATGTTTGGTGATATTCGTGATTGGTAGTAACCTGGTTCGATTTTATCTCTGAATCCTTTTTCGCTTCACATTCATTATTTTCCATTTTTTTCTGGTAATTCGAATCATGCAACAAAACATGATGTTTTCCTCTACAATTTTTGCAAGCGCCTTGATTTTTACACTTCGGGGCGAAATGACCTTTTATCAAACAATTGCAGCACAATTTGAGTTGTCTTATTTTTTCCCATCTCCGAGCTACATCTAATTTCAAGAACTGTGTGCAATTTACTATTGCATGTTCTTGTTTGCATAAAAAACATATGTTCTTGTTTTGAGAAAAGAGTGAAAACCTGCCTGATTTTCGCGCCTGTGTATTCTGCTTGGAATCAAGCACCGCCAAAAAATCAGCTCTATCTTTCAAAAAAGACTTCAAATCTTCCAACTTGGGTTCCTCTTTTTTCGTTAGTTTATGCCTTTCCCATTCACGGGTTGTAAACTTATCCAATTTTGTAACAACAACATAAATAATTAAAGCATCCCAATGCTCAGTTGGAAGGGACAGAGCTGATAGTGCTTTCATATGTTTATTTAAATCATCTAATAAATCACGCAATGCATCAGCAGATTCCCTGTTAATTGATTCAATATTAAATAAAGCCTTTATATGATTATCTTTCAACATTCGCGAATTGTCAAATCTAGCACACAGAGTTTCCCAAGCAATAACATAAGATTTTGCGGAAAATTCAACACTGCCAATAATCTTGAGCGCATCACCCTGAACACTCGACCGTAAATAATGATATTTTTGAATATCCGACAAATTCCCATTTGTGTTGATCAATGATTGAAAGGTACTGTTATGATTCCTTTTTTTTTTTTTTTATGCTTTATATTTCGAATAAATTTAATTTGGAATCTATCAAATTTAAGAGAAATTTTAAATTTTGCTCTGCCCGGTTGACTCTATTCCCAATTGAGGGTCCAATTTAAAGTCAAAAATTTGGATTTTTCTAAATTTTAATTATAATTATTTCTTTCAATTAAAATTCACGAAAACAAACAAACAACAAACGACTTATTCTAATTCTAATAAAATTGAACTCACTTAAATCTATTTCTATTGTCCATACACTTTAATCCTGTTTGCAAATCCAAATTCTGTTCCGTAGTTTTCTTTCACCATATAACCATTCTTCTAATTTCAATCTTCTCTCTTCATACTTCGCAACTTATTTCTCGTATCGTATCTTCTCTTCTGGCTTCCTTTATTACTTTTCAACTTATCTTCTTGGCTTTTCTTTCTGTTATTTTCTCAATTTAACTTCTTGACTTTTCCCTCTGATGTTTCTTTTCTAATTCAATTTTTCGTCTCCCCGGTTTTTTATACTTCAAAATAACTTCTACCTCCTTGATTTCTTAATCTAATTCGAACTATCTATATAAACTATTCTCTATGTACAAACTTCAAAAATGATGTTTCTGAATCTTTCATTTTCAACTTTAATTTGGCCTCATTAAATCGAAATTAACTTTGAATTTTGTGAAAGATATTTTGAACCATAACAGTACCTTTAAACTCCAGCCAATTGTTCATGTCAGAATTGAAAATAGGTAAATTAATTGGCGGTAACCTTACTTCGGGTTCTCTGTTATGTACAGACTGAATAACTTTTTGATGACCATTACCTGATATAGAGCTACACTTACTAAGTTCCTCCGCACAACATTGCGACAAAACACACTTTGCGTCCGATAAATATTTAGAATATAAATTTGTGAACTCTTCACGTTCTTCATAATGCTCATCTAATTCTCCCTCATCGCATAAACTCTCAATATCAACCTGAAACCCTTCAAATTGTTCCAAAAGTACTTCAAAATTACCCATTCTAACCTTCAATTCATTTAAGAGTTTCTGTGAAATCGATGAAGAATCTTGTTCAAAACTAGAATTACTCGGATCAAAGAATTTCACGAAACAAGTCAATTTGTGCTTTACTGAGCCTCGTTTTCGTTTTAACAATTTCAACTGATCATCAGAAGCCATTGTCGTGCAATTGGGAAAAGTAGAATTCGATAGGTGGCGCTCTGAAATGTCAATGTCATCTTAGCAACGAGTAAAACAAATCAGATGTCGTATGGGCCCTTTGATATTGAAGTGGTTTTATTTTGCTGTTTAAGTTATTTTCAGGGGGTGTTTTGTGAAACTTTTGGTTTTTCTTTGATTGTGCTTTAGTGCTTTGTGTTGTTAATCTAAATTTTGACTCCCAATATTTTTATTTTTGGAGTAATAGGTATGGTTGATGTTTGTGAAAAGTACAACAAGCGTTCAATTAACTGTTTAGTTTTAGGTCTGATTTCGTGTTTTTATTTCATTTTTGATATAGTCATATCTACAAAAGTTGCAGGGAAGGTACGTTTGTATTGAGTATCATTTGAAATTTTTAATACCGACTTATTTTCTTTTCGTTTTCTGGATCATACTTCGTGGCTTGACTGTGGTAGTTTTAAGGAAGGTACTGCATTTAAAAGAAGATACTTTTTTTTACTAAGACCTGAAGAATATGTAACTCATTTATATAATATATTGTTCACCTTCAGAAATATAACCTATACCATCCACTATTAACTTATAACTATGTATTACACACTTGGTATTAACCTTGACTAGTCTTCCCTTTTAAAATGTAAGGAACACACGGACATACTATCTATAACTGGTTTCCCCATTTTTAGTTTCATTGCCCAAGCCTTTTGAGATATATTTTCCAGAACTCCAAACGCATTTTCAATATTTACCATTCTTCCCATGGGAGGAAATTCATGGAAATATAAATCGGGATTTTCCCTTCACGGCTAGTGCAACCAAATACAGAACAGTTTCGATTATGCAGCGACATAATTCAAAGTATAAAACTTTAAAAAAGGTACAAAAAAAATCAAACTTGATCTGCAATGAAGACAAAAAACAGAATAAAAACAATGCAATACGAATTGTTTTACTCGTTGCTTCAATTACAATTTTTTTCCGCCAGAGGTCTCATTGAATTCTACTCCGCCCAATATGAAACAAAGAAAACTCAAATACTTTGCCGAACTCGCAGGAAGTGATCTAACACTAACATTCAAATTTATACACAAACACTCCAAATTATCTACAGTTATTCTCAATATACCACATCTGCAATTAATTTTTAACAGGAAATGTGTTTTCTTAATTCAACGAAGGTGGAATCCACCAAATTCACCTCTTTATCGTAATGAAAGCCTAATTAACCCCAAACCGAGAAAATATCAGAATTCAACACATTTAATGTGAAATCTATTGGCTATAGCATTGACAAGGAAATGAATGAAGGGAATAAATCGGAAGGAACTCACCCTGGTTGTTGTCGACGTAACTTCTCATACAATTACCACTTTTTGTAGACGGAATATCCAGCTCGAAGGACCAAAAATGTCTACACTTCAATAGAATGGACTGTAAATTATTAAAACTGGATATTTATTTTTATTTCAATATTTGTTACATTGAAAACTTTCAAAAGTATTGTGTGATGCACGTGGAAGCCGTTAGCTTGTTCTCTTCGTACTTCCCGTACCGCCATTGCTTCCCTTGCAGCGTATTCGTTGTCTCGTCGGCGTTGCCGGTGCGGGGTTGCCACTGACCATAGAGCTACTTGATCAGTTACAATGCGTCATTTATATTAATTGCCATTTCAGAAAAAAAAATTTCTGCATTGCAGTCAAACCTAAAGCATTGTACGCAACTCGTACATAATTAGGCTTATGGACTTGTCCAAACTTTCAGACTCGTTCATAAAGACCTAATTTATGTACTTGTTACATAAATAGCTGTTATAAAAACCAGGCCGTAGACGAATCCATAAATGAAGTTTCATAACATACAGTTCATCCGATCTCAAGTTATAAATGGTGTAACCAACAACTTTGTTTTATATACAGGGTCTCCCAGAAGTCGCGCATCCCATTGAGGGGATCTCTTCTTCTTCCTCTTTTTCTAGGATATGGTCCTGTTTTGTAGCAACGACTCGTCCTCATTCCTGGGAAGCTGAGGTCCAGCTTTCGTACCATCTTTTCGGTGGTCTGCCTGGGGGTCTTCTCCTGTACGGTACATGGTCTTTAACAATTCTGGCTATCCTATGTTCAGCCATCCTGTTCACGTGATCTCTACAGCTTCTTCTCCTACCTCTAACCCACCTGACAACATCTTCCACCCCGCAGAGTTGCCTTATCTCTTCAGATCTTTGGTGGTCCCAAAGGGTATGGCCTGTTATCGCCCGTAGTATCCTCATCTCAGCTGTTCGGAGTAGACGTTTGGTAACTGCTGTGTCGGCTCTTGTTTCTGCAGCATATGTCATGATCGGTCTCACACAGGTTTTATATATTCTTACTTTGCTGTTAATTGACATATGCTTATTTCTCCAGATGATGTCCCTCAAAAAACCCGATATCATTGTAGCCTTCGTCACCTGGCTTTTCACTTCTTCTGTCAAGTTTCTGCTGCTGGTAATGTTGACGCCGAGGTACCTGAAACCTGATTCACTGTCTGGTCGTAGACAGCTAATTCACATCGCCGTGGTTCCTTAGATGTTGTGAGGGATTCTGTTTTTTCAACGGATATGCTCAGGTTGAATGTCGCTGATACTTGCTTGAATTTGTATAGCATTCTTTGCAGGTCGTCCTCATTCTCGGCTATGAGAACAGCGTCGTCAGCATAGCAGATAATTTTTACAGCTTGATGCCCCATTGAATATCCTCTACCTGCGGATTTAACTGCGGTGATTATTTCGTCCATAATCAAGTTGAAGAGGATTGGGCTAAGGCTATCTCCTTGCCTTATTCCATCTGCAATTGGTATATCCTTCGACGTTTGATTACCTGTTCTTATTGTTGTCATGTTGCCGGTGTTTAGATCTTCAATTATTTTTATAACTCTGTGGTCGATTCGCCGTTTCCTGAGCAACCTCAGAACGTCCTTGAGTCGTACTCTGTCAAAAGCTTGTTTGAGGTCCACAAAACACATGAAAGCAGGTTTGTTATATTCAATGCTTTTCTCAGCCACCTGTCTCAAAATAAATATTGCATCCAGCGTGGACCTATTTTGCCTGAAACCTTGTTGTTCCTCACTTATACCAGTCTTGGCAATCTCTTCGGCCGGCATTCTTGTCATCAGTTTCAGGACAACACTCAGGAGAGTGATACCACGGTAATTTTTCTGGTCTGCTTTATCACCTTTCTTGAATACCGGGATTGTTATGCTTTTTTTCCAGGGGGTCGGTATCTTTCCCGTTGGGAGGATTTTATTGAGAAGGACAGTTATCTCACCGCAAAGTGTGTCACCCCCATACTTGATCAATTCATTTGGGATCGAAAGTGAAAAATATTCTGAGCCCAAATATCTATGTTTGAAATTCTTTGATAACGTAGTTGATTAGTAATTAATTCATGAAAGTGACCAATCAGGCGCAAGCTATAGGAGAATGAGTAGGCAGTTGGGGACGCGAGAGTGAGACGCCAGAGCTGCTGCCGGCTTTTCACGAAGTAAACCGAGATTAGGGACTGACCGACTCGCGTCCCCTACTGTCTACTGTTCTGTAGCGCGATGCTGATTGGTTACTCTCATTAATTAATAACTAATTAACTAAGTCATCAAAAAATTTCAAACATGGATTTGTGGGCTAAGAATGATTTTAACTTTCGATCCCCTCAATGAGGTGCTTGACTTCTGGGACATCCTGTATAGAGATATTGACCGATAATAATGAATTTGTTATAGAAACTGTGCGTTTGAAATGTATAATTTCATGCTCCTTGGTATTCATTTTATCTCCCTCATTTGTGGGATTTCATCATTACATATCTCTACATCAAACGTTTTTCCATCATAGAGATTTTAGTCTTGACAGAGTTGATAAACATTCTGACAACATTTTTACCTTGTAGAGAGATCAAATGGTTTATGAATTTCAGCCATTCAGTTATATTGATAACCCAGGGAACGTTTAAGAACATAAGACTACTTTTCTAATCTAATAACTTGGTAGAATTGAACGCAAACAAAACACCCAACATAAAATTGTCGGGAGTAACCATAACATTGAAGTCATCCATTTCGATGCTTGGTATTTCTATCAGCAATAACCTTTTTTGGGAGAATCACGTGAGATCCATTGCTAGAAGTGCATCTCAAAAACTTGGTTTTCTGTTTCGTGCTAGGAGCTATTTCACCTCAAGTCAGCTGCTTATGATCTATAAGGCACAGATTCGACCTTTCCTGGAATACTGTTCCCATATTTGGAGTGCTGCACCTAAACAAGTTCATAAACTCTCGGATTCTGTACAGAAGAGGGCAATTCGTCTCGTCGGTAATGCCTCGCTCACAAACTCGCTCACTTCTCTGGAGCACCGTAGAAAAGTGGGCGATCTGTCTCTATTCTATAGATACTTCTATGGGCGATGCTCTTCTGAATTGTCTATCAGCAATCGATCCCCCTTCTGGCAGTCTCTTCGAGACTAACCCGTCAAGTTCAGTCTTCACATCCCTTCATGGTCACTTTGGAGACCTGCAGAACATCTCTCTCCAAAGATCGGTTCATCCAACGAACAGCGAGGCTTTGGAACACATTGCCTAGGGAGGTGTTCCCCGAGGCATATAACCTCCAGAAATTCATGAAGAACACCAATTCCTACCTGCTTGCCCTTGGTCCTCACGATGTTCTCTGAACATTACAGGATATTCCTTTTCGTGAAAACCAAAACATAAAAAAAAATTCGGCTATTCGGCTATTTAGGAGCGGAGCTCTGAGATCTAAATTCCTTCCTCGAGTGAACGTATGTTGTTTTCGAGGGATTTATATTTAGCCCCTCTTTCTCGCACCACTTTTCGATAATACTGGGGGCAAGCTGCATTCGGCTGCTTAATGAGCCGCCATTGCTTGCCTCTAACAATCACCACTATGAGGTCGCCGTAAGCCTCTCCAGAAGACAGTCTATGACTAGGCTCCACATCAAGGGTGATAGTACCTACCCCTCCTTGAGGGCATCTCCTGAACGTCAGCACGGTCACTTCAGTTTTCCCCAGGTAGGCCTTGACGGTTCGCCCTTTCAACATAGCCGAACACGTCAACAACAGTTTCGAGGGGGACATCGTTCGCGATGAAATTCACCCGAAATACATTTCATCCCTCGGAGCTGTGACCACCACCCCTAAATTTTTAAATGGCACTATATGGCAAGTGATACCTCATTTGAAAGGTAGTTTCCTTCCTAATATCAAACAACAAAAATAAATTAATTCTATCGATTCGTTTTCGAGATATAGGAACTTGAAGTTGGGAAATAATTTTTATTCACTTAATCAATAAAAATAAGATCTAACATTGCAACTGTTTGAAGATCTCCAGATTTAACCCCACTCGACTTTTTCCTGTGGGGTCACTTGAAAAACAAAATCTATACAACCGAACCAGAATCTCTAGAAGATTTACCACGTAGAATTATTGAAGAATGCCGTCGAATTACGCTGGAAATGCTACGAAATGTGAGGTCTCATTTTGAACAGAACTTGTACTATTTTATGGAAATGGGTGGTAGACAGTTTGAACATTTGATTCATTGACAATGATAATCTTTGAACAGTTGCATTGTTAGATCTTAGATCTTTTTTTTATTGATTGAGTGAATAAAATGTTATTTCCCAACTTCAAGTACCTATATCTCGAAAACGAATCGATAGGATTAATTTATTTTTGTTGTTTGATATTAAGAAGGAAAGTACCTTTCAAATGAGGTATCACTTGCCATATGGTGCCATTTAAAAATTTAGGGGTGGCGGTCAGGAGGGATGGAATGTATTTCGGGTGAAGTTTATCGCGAACGATGTCCCCCTCGAAAATGTTGTTGACGTGTCCGAGCGTTTTTATATAACTCGGTTCTGCCGACCTACAGAGCCGCTGTTTCGTTTTCAATGGCCCACTCTGTATGTACAATTCATTCATCTTTAAATTTTCATGAGATACACCTCGCAATTATTAAACGATTAAAACTAATCAATTTCTTTTCATAAAAATTATCACAGTCCACTACATATCAAGTCTTAACACAAAATCAGAAACAGCAAATTATCAAACACACTCGTCGTTTGAAAGCTGAGTATAAAATACAGTTGAAATTATAAACTATTAAATGAAACTTCATAACATCACAGACATATTAATAAATTTTGGTCAATCGATAAAAACTCCTGCACACTGCCGAGAGCACGGGCCCCCAAGAAATCCTGCATAGTTTTTTTGAACTTATTAAATGGAAGCAACTTGAAGTGATCAGGTATCTTGAAGGTTTTTAACAAATAAAGTTTAGGCCATTATTTGATTTCTCAAGTCTAAAAAATGCAGACCTCATACCATCTTTGAATCTAGTATTATATTCGTGAAGGTCTCTATTCTTGAGAAAAGTATTTAAATTTTCAAATCATCAAACACTGACCTATAAGGATAGAAGGGAAAGTGAGAATCTCATATTCTTTATACAAATTCGAACAATCATTTTGAAAACCCAAGCCGGCCAATATTCTAATAGCTTGCCTCTGAAATTCAAAGATTTTTTTCCTACCACAGCAGTTTCCTCTTATCAGAACATAATATTCCATGTGAGACTCCACAAGACCTCATGATCTTCAGAACTCTATGAGACACACTTCCCCTCAGGCGATGCAACACAAAATACCTCTAGTTAACTTTTTAACAAATTCCTCTATGTGACACTTCCGTGATATTTTAAATCAGAAATCTATTTAAATTCTCTCGAGAATTGGATCCAGAATTCGGTGAGGGTTTTTATGTAATTCAGGCACATTAACTTTAACACTGTTCAATTAAATATGACTGAAAGTACTGCATATTATTGAAAAATATAACAAATTGCCTGTGTTGAATCTCTTATCTACATAAGAGCCTCCAAATTCATTCATTGGATTGTCATTATATTCTACATATTGACATAACAAAATATATGATTATATCTTAATCTGAATAATAACAAAGGAGCGGTGGTATATATTTATTCAATCAATTCAGCACATTATCTCATACATATCACTTCTATTGCTACATCATTCTTCCTGAAGCTATGAAATTATTGTAGGGTGACAAAATTCAATCATTCACTACACTGAAATCTGCAAAGGAGTTCTTCGAAAGCATAATTACTTATGGATTTGAATGCCATTATGACCTACATGAATGCTTTGTGAAACTCTATACCACAAGCAAAGTGAATATTTACATACTAATTACATGTTACCTACAATTCTCAAATATTAACTTTTGCTATTTAAAATAAGGTTCAATCACTGAATTTGTCACCATTGTGCATTTTTGTCTACTTGTGTACAAATTTAAGTCCACTGTATAAATTCTAGCCATTCCATTAATCAAGCCAATATCAATCTAACAGGTAGTAGGATATATTCATTGTGGAATATAATATTAGCCCACCTTTTTTATGAACGGTTTCTAAAACTCTACACAAAATATACCATGCGAAAGTAAATATCAATTATCTTGCTGATCTTGCATCAAACGTTTGGAACTAAGTTCATCATAGTGACCCACATTAGTTTCAATATTCAACTGAATATATCGAGAGAGTTCGTTACAGCTGACCCCATCTCCCTTCCTTCAACCTCTGGTCCTCCCATTATTTGAATGTCAATCCTAAAATTGAAGTAAATTTACAAATAAAACACTAACATGCTATATTAACAGTGAACAGTTACCACCAGAAGTACTAAATTTCACCGAAATTCTTGAGTTGATGGACATAATCCATATATTTTTATACCTCGATCTTTCATGCTACGTTGATTACATTGACTCGTAGATAAATTATGTTCAAGTAAAATCAGCTGACATAACTCATAACATTAATAAACCAACCTGTAGTATTACTTCTTGTTCCTTAAAAAAATTATGAGTGCATTTTTCCCAAATGGATGAATAATTCTTCATGAGAGCCAAAAGATATTTAGTCCTGTACAGGGCAAAGTGGGCACTTCAAATGAATAGAATGTCTTTTTGATCAAATGGTACAGGTTCTTCATGATGAATTTTTCTCATATGCCGATTTCTTGTTGATGATCTTGAAAAATGCTCTTGGCATACGAGATACAGCAAACTTTCACTGAAAATTAATAATCAAAATGAAACCAAGTATAAATTTTTACTGATTAATGATATACTCACTCAACTTCGTCCATGCCTATTGCTTATTATAAAACAGAACTCCTTGTCAATATGATGCAGCAATTAAAATTATTGCTATTTGTTGTCTCTGCTATTTGTAATAAAATTGAATTGAAATTCTGATGAGCAGAAAACAATGAGAATTTCTCAAACGTCAAAACAAATCATGGAAATAGAGAGAAGCACATTTGACATTAGACAAGGAAAGAGAACCGTTATGTCATGTGCAGATATTCCGTAACTGTGATTGGTCAGAAATTCGGCACCGTTGGTGTCTTTTAATGTATCCCCTGAATAACGGGCAACAGCTTCTTCTCACGATCTTCCACGCGGGTGCATTCGGAAGCACTCGGAATCGAGTGAATCTGATTGGTTAGGCATTCGTGAGAATTAATGTATGCTCGCTTCTCGTATGCTGGCCCAATACACCTATGTCACCTATATCACGCGATAACTTTCGAATGCTTTTTTGGTCTACTAGCGACACCTTTGTCTTTTGACCTTGAACAAAAGGTCGTAACTTGCCTGTAATATACGAACATAAACATTTCCAATGTTAAAACAAATATCTCAGGGTGAATCGGCCTATTGAACTTTTTGTTGGTGATGTTTTGTACACTGATGCTGAGGAGGTTGCGCCAATATTTACCGATTATTTTTCAACTATAACCGAGAAAGGACTAAACTGTTATTATAGGAGTGCATTATCTTCGTCAGGTACCGCATCCGGAATATTGAATTCGAGTTGTTTCTTTCATCCTGTTCTAGAGCATGAAATATTGGATATCATTGAGTCACTCAAAAATAAGAAGAGTTGTGGTATTGACTTAATATCTTCTCGTGTCTTGAAGATGATTGGAGTTTAAATTGCTTCACATTTTGCCCATATAATCGATATTTCAGTAAGTTGTGGAGTTTTTCCTCTGTAACGGAGCAAGTTTTCCGGCTGAATTAGAGAGTAATTGTCGCGGTGATCGATGCGCGATAGGTCATGATCGCAGGGTCAACCCCTTTGGGCGTGGTCAGCGCCGCGATCTGGAAGCGTATAAGATCAGACGCGCGGTCGGTAATTATTAATTGCGGTACCGCCAGTCACATTCAGAAAATCCGAATCCAGGTCCAGGTTGAGTGAAAGAAGCAGTAGTGCAAATCCAGGTCCAGGTTTCCAGGTCCGGTTATTGAAAAATAATCCGAAACAGTGAGTCAACCGAAGGGTAACGCGTGAGCAAGGTATGATTACTTCATTTAGATTTTATTTTGTTGATTTGTCGGTGTATTACTGTATTTTCTCATTTGATCCTTTACCTCTCTGGGTCATGGAATTGTGTAAGAGCTTCAAACTGCCTGCATAATTCTATGAATTCCCCCATTATGCATGGATGTACATGTTAGCTTGAAACGGCGCATATACATCTTCGTTCCTTTCCAAACATCCATGGTGCCAGGTAGTAGCTTGAAATGGCCTGCCTGACTCGGTGGACTTCCTAGTATACAGGGTGGTGTATGTTAGCTTCAAATGGCGCATGCACAACCCGGTATTGTCTCCAACCTTCCAATTCCCCATGGCTCTGTACAGTAGCTTTGAATGGCCTGTATGAATTCATGGTAACCCCAAGAGTGCAGGGACACGCATGCTAGCTTCAAATGGCGCATTCAGTGGCCCTGTATTCCCCTTGTTGTACTGCCCGAGTTCTTAAAGTCCGTGTAGTAGCTTGAAACGGCCTACATGTCTCTTTGGATTCCGAGAGTGTAGGATTGTACGATGTTAGCTTAAAACGGCGCATCTCACAGAGTCACAGTTCTATCCGGGTACATTCCTTTCGTAATGTCTCCTACCATTCGTAACGTACCGACATACAACTTTGTTTAGTTTTATTCAAGCGTCCCATTGCCCACGTTATTACCTGCCGTTTTCTCACAATATTTTCGCTTGCACTCTTGCTTCATTTCGCTTATGTCCGCTTGCTACCGCACGTTACTTTGACCGCTTTCTCATTTCGTAGTAGTGTATATTTTGAATCTTTGCATGTATAATTTTCCATCACAAATGCACGTTACACCCCGCCCCCGAACCGCTCGCTTCTCCTATTCCCTGTACATTATCAAAAGTATACTATATCAGCGACATCATTGGGTACAACACTTCGCCATTGGTAATGTGTGTGGATGTCATTCATTTACCATTTCTCATCAAGAGGGATGGGATATCATTCAATATAATAAAATGGATATTTTCTGAGTTAATATCCACTTTGGGGCAAGGGTGTGATGCATACACTCACATTATTTTTTAACGTAGATTCAATATCTGCCATAAAAAATGGGGTTCTAATTTGAAAAAATTGATTTTTCACGATTTTGTCATCCCTAACTTTGAAAGCGATTTTTTCACCCCCTGTATCATGAATCGCGATTTCGATTTTTGGAGTGGATACATCAATCTTACATCTTGAAAAATCCCAAAAATGAAAATTTTCCATCCAAAAACCTCGAAGTTATTCTTGTTTCAGCGGAGCTCTATTTTCGATTTTTTTTTCGGATTTTTCCGCTCAGAGAGAATTTTCCAACCAAAACTGAAAAATGTTACTTCAAAATAACTTGAAATTTTCTAAGGAATCTATTTCTGCAATAAAAAAAAGGTGTTCTAATTTGAAAAACGGAAGTTGACGTCATTTCCGGAAAAACCGGAGGTGCTCATGCCTTGAAAATATTTTAGATTTCATCAGCATCGTGAAATACTCATAAGTGCTGAATTTCATGAAAATACGTTCAGTAGTTTCCCGTATAAATATGGGTGAGGTTCCTCGTGAAAGACCCTGTATATAACCGAACATAGAATATAAGTGTCTTGGTCATTGTGTGTTTTATTTTCCCGAGCTGAATTTAGAATTTGTACAATAATTTTCAGAGACAGGAAATAAATCAGAAATATATTAACATCAGGCCCCTGGGTATAACCTTCTCTGACTGCAGCTCCTGGAGTACCGCTTACGGGTTCCGAGTGTCCTCAACACTTCAAACTAGAGGTGGCGCCCGAGGTTTCTGCCTTCGGAGGGTAAGATGGTAACGAATAGAAACGGAAGGTCGTCACACCTCGTCTCCTCAAGAGGGCTATCGTAGTTCCGATTTATAACCAAAATGACGCACATGATTTAGCGAATTAGAGACCTATTTCCATCCTTAGTGTCTTTTCAAAAGTTTTCGAGCGAGTATTTGGAACGATATAATTTGCTTGATACGGCACAGCATGGATTTCGATCGGGTCGCTCAACACAGTCAGGAGCCCTTTATTTTGTTGAATTCGTGGATGGGTGTCTTGAAAACGGCCGGTTTGTCGCGGGGTTGTCTCTCCTTCCGAATTCTTGCTGATAAATGCTATAATTTGGGATTCAGGGGTGTGTTTCTGAACTGGCTCTCTAGTTATCTCGAGGGTAGAACAATGCGCGTGAAGGTTGACGACTTTATCTCTAGCGAACGGGAACTGGACATTGGAGTACTACAAGTGTAGGTTTTGGGACCGTTCTGTTCCTATTGTTCATCAACGACCTACCTGTTAATTTGAGAAAATTATGGCTAACTCAAACTTGCCTGATCCCCTTCCAATAGAGAGGTCGATCAGAATACTACTGTTTGCCGATGATACCTCGATCCTGGTCACTGCTAGGACCTTTGAAAGCCTGCAGGAGTGGTGCCGGCAGCTGGTTCAATGCTTTGTGGATTGGTGTCGTTTGAATCTTCTCATGATCAACATTGAGAAGACTCAGTTTGTTCACTTTACCCTAAGAAAGAGTGATCAAAAATTGATGATTGACCACTTGAATGACAAGATCACGTCTGAGGAGCATGCTCAATTTCTGGGATTCCAATTTGAGATGGAGCACTCATGTAGACTCCATATGTAAGAAACTCCACAGTTCTTACTATGCAATAAGTAGGGTCAAAACCTCGCTTCCCTTAACATTTATTATTAACGAGAGAAATGGACTCGCAAAGATCTAATTCAAGAAGTAAATCGCCGGAACGTGCTGCTACCGCAGAAGGAAAATAACAGACCGGTTTCTGGCTTCTTAGCCGTCATCAGTGTCACATATCCCCTCTTACGGCAGCAATCAAATGAAACGGAAGACCTTATATTACTCTCTAGCAGGAACTCCTGAGTACTATGTAATACTACAGTGTCCCACCTAGCGGGTAAATGTCTACGTTTCATCTCAGACGTTCCTTCGAAAATTAGATCCCTACGTACATTCATTTTATTATTAACATAATACTATAGTTTGGTTTACAGCCATATATCTTATAATATCATGCTCTGGGGGAGTTCCTTGGATGCTGGTAGAATTTTTTTGGTTCAGAAGAGAATTTTACGAAGTGCCTTGTATATATCAAAGAGAATGATAGAGATTTAACCAGGGTTTCGAGCCTTCATAGATATGATACAAGGAATGAGGAATTATTTCGTATACCAAAACACAGCACCACTAAATTTGAATATTCGCCCATATATTAGTCTATAAAACTATTCAATCATCTACCTTAGTGTACCAAGTCTCTCAAGGTTAGTGAGTTCAAACGAGTCTTAAGGCGAAGTTAGCTTCAAAATGCTATTATACTGATGCTGAATATTTTCTTGATTCTTGATTAGTTTATTTTTCAATCCATATTCACCATAGATTTCTGATTTTTTTCCTTCTGACTTGTCCTATACATGTACATTATGTCTTGAGGGATCAATAAACTCAATTTGCTCACAGTCCATCTACTGAAGCAGAAAGCTGTAGATAAAATAAGATCACTTGCCGCAGCGCGAAAGAAATTGATAAAAAGGCAAAGATAACAACACCTTCACCGCAGAACCATCGAAATTATTTCAGTCTCAACAACAAAAGGCACAGAACCCACCATCACCTCAAGAGGTCGAAGAATTTTGGAAAAGCCTGTATGAACAACAAGTAGAAACCAGGGATACTCCAGCACTTCTCAGATTCCAGCAGATGTGTGATCAAAACCAACAGCAGAACGATGAACTGTCTGAAATATCAACCGAAGATATCAGACAAGCCCTTAAGAACAAGCGTGATTTCACTGCACCTGGACTGGGCGTTATTCAAAACTTACTGGTGGAAGAGATTTCCAGCTACACATCAACACCTGGCAAGATTTTTTTTTTCTATTATTATTATTATTACGACAGGCGGATTCCATCAGTATACTCCATTCACTTTTATAAAGTATCGCGGTTTGCCATGAAATTATGACACATTTCACCGCGTATATTTTGAACATGTTAGGTTATCGTCATTCCACTGTCAGATACGCTCACAACATTGTCGTTGCTGCTAAAAAATCGTAGTAATTACGTATTTATCAAAATTTTCATTCACTTCGAGAAATTAATGAAAATCATTATTGTCGTTATCATCCATTTTTGATTAATAATAAAACGAGTATCAGGAATCAGACAAAATTTATTTCTCCTCTAGTTAAATTCTTCAGCCAACGTTTCGGCGACAAAGATTGTCCCTTTTCAAGGCTAAAAACACTCAAATTTCAAATCTGTTCTAAATCTAAAACGTAATCGTCTTACCCTCGAATTGTGGTTGTATTTTTGGAATATCCAAGAGTTGCTCGAGGAGTATTGTTTTTTTTTTACCTGTTGCGTTTTTACTGTGGCTATGTGCTTGTACGTTTTATTTTTGAAATCTCCGTACTAAGGAAATTTCGAGGGTAAGACGATTACGTTTTAGATTTAGAACAGATTTGTAATTTGAGTGTTTTTAGCCTTGAAAAAGGGACAATCTTTGTCGCCAAAACGTTGGCTGAAGAATTTAACTAAAGGAGAAATAAATTTTGTCTGATTCCTGATACTCGTTTTATTATTAATGAAAATATTATGTGAATGCAGAAGACATTTAAATACCTTTTTGCACAACTTGAAATACTCCAGTATGAAAATGAAGTAGTACTTCGAAACCTGTGTCGAAGAGTTGAACCTTGAAAAAACTAACTCCATTTACAAAGTTGAAAAATTTGAGTACCAACCTGTGTCTGTTTTACGTGAACAAACTTGATAAAACTAAATCATGGCTAACCGCGAATCGCGATAGGTACTTTATAAAAATGAATGGAGTATACGCTTCACGCAAAGGTAATGATCTCTGTATTCCATATTATAGAATCAAGCATGCTCATGCAGAACGCCACGAACTACCTTGTCATTAAGTTGTATACCCACCTTCCTGTAGAATTCAGAACAGCTAAAAATTTCAAGAGGCAGATACGGGATTTGCTGGTTTTCAAGGCTCATAACTCCATTGAAGAGTTTCTGTCCGATGGGTTGGAGTAAAGTTATTTTCTTATTTTGGTTATTTAATTTTTCTTCGGGGTTGTTTTTGTATACTTTTTAATTTGACTATCAATTGTTACCAAATTTGAATTTGAATTTGGCTGATGAGTGGTTAGGAGAACAAGGTCATCCTGTAACTGTCCGAACGGTTCACCGCCAGATAAGGTCTTTTGGACTGCAGCATCGATTACAGTGGTTCAGAGAACGTCAACATTGGAATGTGGAATGGCATCAGGTCGTGTTTTCTGATTAACCTCGATTCTCCCTGGGTGCACATGATGACCAAAGAAGAGTTTGATGTTGAGCGTAATGTACACCGCACAGTAGACGTTATAGTATGGGGTGCTATTGCAAATGCAAGTAGGTCACCTTCAGTCTTTATTCGAGGTTACATGAAGAAATAGTGAAGCCATATGTTCTCCCTTACCTCAACGGGCTCGAGAATCCAATATTTCAGCAAGATAATGATCAACCTCATGTTGTCAGAGTTAGTTTGGAGTTTTTTGAAGCGACCTGATCTTTCGCCCATAGAGCATGTTTGGGACATCATGAGTAGGCTTGGAAATTTACCCCAGCCCCCACGGATAGTATCCCTCAAGAAGAAATAGACCATCTTCATCTTATTTCATCAATGCCAAAACGTGTTGGGGAGTGTATTCGCGGAGGACGAACACATTATTGATAAATTTTAAAAAAATTGTGAATCATTCAATTTTTTCTCCAAATTTTAAACATTTACTCATTGCTATACTATCTATGTTCATTGTTTCACCAGAAAAAATTTCAAATTTGAACAGCTTCTCCTGGGTGTTGCAGTTTCTTTGTCGGTTAGTATATATGTATACATTTGTAGGTATGAGTTCAGTATTTCTTTGTTTGAAGATGTGACTGATTTCATGTTTGTACAGGGTTTTCAAAATTGGTGCTACATGAACTAAATCATATGATACATTTCTGAAACGGGAAAGAAATGGCGATTCTTTCTAAGGGCCGGTTTTATAAAATATGAACCGAGGATTCAACCGTGCGCCAACTACCAGATAGTGAGGAATTTGGTGGTTGACGCAACGGTTGAATCCTCGGTTGTTTTCATAAGAAAAAACACAACTTTATGTTATAACTGAGCAAATAAAATCAGAGTAAGCCACTAGATTGCTATCAGAAAAGTGTCTGTATAATGTTTTTATTTCAGCATCCTAGCATAAACAGAAACGGAGATAATGACCAAAGTTGTAATTCAATTTTGGCCTATAACTCGGAAACGAAAGAAGATATAGGAATGCAGTTAATGGCATTATCAGTTTCTCGAAAAAAGAGGACTATAAGATGCCATTCATTTTCTCTATCTCCTCGGTTTAAAAAGTTTTAGTTCATGTAGCACCAATTTTGCCCACCCTGTACATTTAAATATTAAATTGTCTGCGAAGATTTCTCTACCCTACAATTATTAGAAAAACCCCGTCTCCGCACAATCGACACCAATAATGAGGTTTGAATATAGGTCAGCTTCATAGTTCATAATAATACAAGCTTAGGGGACAGGACGACAGGTTAATCAGAATTAGGAATTCGTTTTACATATATTGATGTTAATTATGGCTTGTTCATTTCTTACAAACTTCGATTTTCATTATAAAATGTACCGACTATTCATTATGACATTGTTCATCTTCAAAGAATTGTTTTGATAAACCTTAATTTTTCAGTAACCATAAGTTTTATATCCTCCATAATGGGTGTCGGGTCCTTGAGAGAATCCTCCATTCTGGTTAATTCCTTTAGGGATCTCTTGGGGGAACCCACCATGTTGATAGATCCCTGATGGTATACCTTGGTTATTTAAAAAAGGCTGTCCATTGTTCAAGGATGGCAAACCACCTGATGGAAACCCATACAGGACTGCTTGACCCATAGATCCAGGTATAACATTGCCAGCACTTCCTGATTGAAGATTGGTTTGCCTTTTGTTCAATATTTTATTCACTTGATCCTTTTCACTCGCACGTTTTTTTCTGTAAAAGTTCATCAGAAAAGGGTTTTGATCTGGAACATTCATCAAGTATTCTAGTCCTCTTGGTTCAGGTTGTAGATAGAGGGAACTTTTTTTTGAACTGGAATCAGTGTTGCTAAATAAGGAGTTGGCATTTCCTCTGCTGATTTGAATGGAATCGGCTCTTGAATCCTCTAACCAAGAAGTTTTTCCACCTTGGACTGCTTGGAGACCATGGAAAAGATCATGTCCTCCTCGCTTGTTGGTTTCTACAGTGGCTGTAGCTAATCTCAGTATAATTGAGATACATAAAATCTAGAACAAAATTTTAATGAAATAAACTACAAAGTGATACGAAACACGCTGTCTCAACTATCATATACAGGGTGTTTTTTTAAAGTGTTTCATTAGACGTATTCGAGGAAAGAATTGTGATACGAATTCAGGATTATGTATTTCTGTTTGAGAGTACATGAACTTGAGTTGTAAAATATTTCCAAGCGGAATCTACTTCCTTATCTACCGGAAACGAATGTGAAGTTCGTTATTCCAAATGCAATATCCTGTATATTTATACATATTCGAATTCTTCGTTCAATTCTGCACTGATTTGATGTATGATATGCGCAATCACTTCAAGCGATTGTTGAGTTATAGCATTTAGTTTATATACCTAATTAAGATCAATGGTTACAGCCTAATTGTCGAATTTTCTGACAGAAAGTTTGTCACAAATTAGTGTTTACTAGTGTTGAAAAATGAGCGATATAGTATCTTCGGTAGAAAATGGAATTCAAACAGCCTGGGAAATCGGCTGTTCTTCAGTTATTCCCGAGAAATCGAAAGTCCGCTACGAGAGTATACAAACAATAGGTACTTTCAAGGAATGGATTCTGAGTAAAGGCAGCCAAATCAATGAAAAAGTGTTTCGTTTGACGAATAGAAAAACTGAGATCGCCTGGAAGTCTTTGGGCTGAATATTCAATGTTGAAAAGTACGATATTTTTGAACGACGGTACCTATTGACATAATCCAAGTTTGCAACCCTCATAGCATTCCCCTCAGAAGAAAATCTATTAGGTTCAAACCCAAAATTCTTTGAAGAAGCACCAGGTGATATGTTTTTTATTATTTAGGTGTGCTTTCATTGATATAATAGTGCTTCATAAACTAATTATGTCCTTTCCGGTGGGAATGATATTAGGTATATCAGGGGCGTCTAGAAGACAAGAGTTGTACAACATGAGCGTGAGGGACATAGAAAAGATCGGGAATCATTTTTAATCGTGAAAATTTCCAACACAAAAACTAACATTCAGAGGACTTTCACAGTCATCGATCGAGATAATGTTATCGAATACCTGGAAATATATAGAAAATATTTCAGCCTGCGTTCACAAAATTCGAAGAGCGAGCAAAGGGACAATTGGAAGATGCCTATACAGCCATACTGGCCACTATTTTAGACGCACCTCGGCCACATTTTCAGCAGTTATCTCAGTGGAAATGGTGACGATCAAAAAAATAATTGTTCTAAAAAGGAATTCCAAAAATATTTGAAAAAGACCGAAATTAAAAATTCAGAATCTTTTTTCCCAAATCCGACAACACCGCAGGAAATAATCTATACAACAAATTCGTTGAAGAATAAAGGATGATTCACATTATCAGACATGCAACGACACGGCACGGACCGACAAAGACACGACAAACCATTCTTTCTAGATAAATAAATACTGATGTACACACTCACCGACAACGACGCAGCAACGACACGTAAAGGCAGCGACGGAGTGGACCGACATTCTTGGCAAGAATGTTTTTCGTGTCTGTGCCTGTACGTGACGCGTACTTGCTGGAGAGTGTGGACAGTTTATTTGGATTTTCGCGATACTTCAGTGAAGTTTGAGGATTTGTATTTGTATTACAAAATGGATAATGAAAAGTTAATTGAATTTGTTCGTGAATATCCGGAACTGTATGACATGTCACATAATAAGTATAGTGACAACAACAGAAAAGAAGCAGTATGGGCAAAAATAGGAGAAAAATTTTTATGCACCCATAATCGTTTTTGTTTCTTCTTTACGGCTTCGTCAGCTTCATCAAGCAATACAGCCATTATGGCTAGATCTTTATTGGTAAAATTTCTAAACATGACACACGAGCGTTGCTCACTTTGTAGCACTACGCTTCTAATTTTGTTTAGCAAAAACTAATTCATTACAAACAACCCGTCGAGATGTCGAATACCTATCGTATAATGTGAATTGCTGCCGCAACTATCGGGTCTTTGTCTGTCCTTGCCGTGTCGTTGCATGTCTGATAATGTGAATCATCCTTAAAGCGGTTATGAATATTCATGGCCTATCAATCAAAATAGTGAAAAAACTAATAACAACGATAGCCGATCCTCTGAGTCATATTATTAACAGGTGTTTTGAAGAAGGAGTATTCCCAGCATCACAAAAGATAGGAAGAGTCATACCGGTGTATAAGAAAAGCGGAGATAAGCAGATGCCCGAGAATTACAGACCGATCTCGATATTATCATCGATATCGAAAATTATGGAGACTCTCATGAAAAATCGATTGATGTCTTATCTGAAACAGAATAACTTACTCTCAAAAGAACAGTATGGTTACAGAAATAACAGGTCAACAAAAACAGCGTTAACTGAAGTTGTAGAAAAGATAGCTGATAGTTTGGATGGAGGGAATAAGACGGAGCTGACCTTGTGTGATTTATCAAAGGCTTTCGATCGGGTGATTCATTCGATCTTGGTCGATAAATTGGAGCACAACGGAATGCGCGGTTTAACCCCCAAGTTGTTCACTTCCTATCTGCATGGAAGGCAACAATGTGTTGAAAATTCGCTCGGAAAATCAACACTGCAGCAGGTTGCGCAAGGGGTTCCGCAAGGATCAATTCTGGGACCCATTCTTTTTGTTGTGTATCTGAATGATTTGCCCTTGAACGTGAAATGCATGGCACTTTGCAATTACGCAGATGACACTTCATTTTTGTGTCAAGACAATTTGAAGACCATTAAAGCGCTAAATGACGCGGAAAACTGGTTCGCTGACAATGGATTATTCCTAAATCGGACTAAGACTGTGGTTCTCCCGATAGACCCCGCAATATCTACGGAAAAATCAAGAAGCACCAAGTTCATGGGGGTTATGATGCAGCAGAATTTCAGGTTCGACTCCCATGTTGAGGTTGTCGTTGGCAGGCTGTCCAGTGTTTTGTTTCTGCTTACAACACTGAAAAAGTTGACCACGGAGGAAGTTTTGATGCAAACCTACCACTCCTTATTACATTGTCGAATGTCGTATGCGATAACAATTTGGGGTGATAGTCCACAGTGTCACGACGTCTTTATCAAGCAGAAGAAGGCAATTCGAATCATAGCAGGTGTGAGCTCCATTACCTCCTGCAGAAATTTTTTTGAAAAATATGGAATACTGACTTTTTACTCTCAGTAGTATACAGGGTCTTTAACGAGGAACCTCACCCATATTTATACGGGAAACTACTGAACGTATTTTCATGAAATTCAGCACTTATAAGTATTTCACAATGCTGATGAAATCTAAAATATTTTCAAGGCATGAGCACCTCCGGTTTTTCCGGAAATGACGTCAACTTCCATTTTTCAAATTAGAACACCATTTTTTCATTGCAGAAATAGATTCCTTAGAAAATTTCAAGTTATTTTGATGTAACATTTTTCAGTTTTGGTTGGAAAATTCTCTCTGAGCGGGAAAATTCGAAAAAAAAATCGAAAATAGAGCTCCGCTGAAACAAGAATAACTTCGAGGTTTTTGGATGGAAAATTTTCATTTTTGGGATTTTTCAAGATGTAAGATTGATGTATCCACTTTAAAAATCTAAATCGCGATTCATGATACAGGGGGTGAAAAAATCGCTTTCAAAGTTAGGGATGACAAAATCGTGAAAAATCAATTTTTTCAAATTAGAACCCCATTTTTTTATGGCAGATATTGAATCTACGTTAAAAAAATAATGTGAGTGTATGCATCACACCCTTGCCCTAAAGTGGATATTAACTCACTGTAGCTAAAGTCAGTGAACAAGCATTAAATCATTACTGCGCAGGTACCGCGAAAGCCTGTGAGTGTGAATGGAACATTTGTGCTTAGGCGCGAATTTTAGAGGTATTATGAATTGTAGATCTTACAAATACCTAAATGTTGAATCTCTGAAAAATTGATAATCTTAAGGTTAGTTCTTGTCGCATCTTGTCCTGAAGAAGGAGAAAATATTGTCTCCGAAACGTTGGCTCTGTAGGTTTCTGACAAGTACTTTAATTCATTGTACAAATTCTTGTTAGAGTATATTTAGGGTATTTGGCAGATTTGGCCCAATGTGCAATGTGTATAACCAGCAATAAATGGTATTTATTCCGATATTGCTACCAAGTGTTTGAAAAGATGAACAATTTTTCATCTCTCACGTTATCCCTCAGCAGGTAGTTGTGAATTTCTCGGCATGGCCGCATCGACTGTGTCATAAAAAACCATCTGGTACCAATTTGCGCTATTTCTCTCGGTTGGGCAGTATGCACTTATATTCTCATTCTTGATTATTCTATCGAATCTCCGTTCAACACGTAAATCTGTTAAAAGGCCGTTATACTTTGGCCGACGCCACCGATTGTCCATTCAAAAAGTGCCTTTCATTTTTCCAAGTTCACGCCCTCAATTTTCCACCTGAAAGCTTGATTTTTTTTATTCTTCCTGGAATTTCAGACAGTTCTTTGCGATTTCACACTTTCTGGAAGTCTTTTCAGTATTTCCATAATTTTTTGCATTAATCAAGCGCCTATCCGAATGGATTTTTTTCAAATATAGAAAATTGTTTCGTCGAAGCACTCCTATGAATTTTCTGAAAAAAAAATTGATGAATAACCGCCGAAGAACGATTATGAAGACAATTTTCACAGAGTCTCAAATTCTACCCGATTTTTTCATGCGAAAAAATAATTTCATGAAAGAGAAGAAATTGGAGTGCCCTCAAAACATCCTCAACTTCAATTCAAACAAAAATCAAGCTTTTAGGTGAAAAATTGAGGGCGTGAACTTGGAAAAATGAAAGGCACTTTTTGAATGGAGAATCGGTGCCGTAGCCGTCGGCCGAAGTATTACGGCCCCTTAAGTACGCAAAAATGAACTGAAAAAGATTCAAAGTGTGGTATGTGGAGTTTTTCAAGTAAACTTGAATAAATTATTTATTTTTCTTCGGAATTGAACTTAAAACATACAAAATAATGATAACAGATGCTGTGTAATCCTGTAGAGTGTGGAGTGTGTCAATCTGGTAATGCAGAATTAAAAAACTACACTACAAAATTTTCTGAATATTTTTGATGCTCCCTGGGAAAAGATTCAAAAATCTTTGACAAAGCTTGGGGTACGGTAATAGGTAAGAAATTTTCAATATGATGTGAAATAATTAAGAAACTTTAGAAGCGCGAGATGATACAACAATGATGAAACAGAATTGACTTTGACAAGTGGAAATAAATATGACATGAAATTCTATGACCGCCTCAGTTTTGAATGAAGTGAATCAAAGCCTACTTGGATTTTGTCGAACGAAGTATTTTTTCGAAATTTTCTATATACAGGATGTCCCAAGCCCAAAATGTTCCACACAGCCAATATCTCGGCTCTCAGACAAGGTGGAAAGTTCAAATAAAAAGTTTTTAAAATGGCAACAAAAACTCTGCCAGAATCCGTCGTTAAAATTTTGTTTCTACTACTTCCCCTGAAAAAACTACCCCCTTATATTTTTTGATGGCACTGGTAGAGTTTTCGATGCAATTTAAAAAACTTTTTGTTCGAACTTTCTACCATGTCTGAGAGCCGAGATATTGGCTGTTTGGAACATCTTGGGACACCCTTGAACTCGAAAGTATATCATGATATATATTTTCGAAATCGTTGAAAAAAGATCAATTTGGAAATATCATTTCCTATTATGGTTTCCATGTAAAAAAGAAAATTTTTGTTATTGCGCAAAAATTTGAGCAGATACAAAAAATCCAATAACACCACTGAAAAAAGTACTTCAAAGATATGTCCATTTCGAGAGCGTAGATCTTATAATACGCAAGTTATCGTCAATTATAATAATGGACCAAATATCAAAATCGCCCTGTATCTCGGAAACTAGACGCTGTAGCAACTTGAGTTTTTCAGCAATTTATTTGTCTCGAAAAACGAGAATATGACCTGTATATTACTTTTTATCTATCTCTTTTAGTTTAGAAGTTGTAGTACTAAACCATCGAAATCTGGCCACCCTGTACAATTGGAGATCGAAAACGAAGTTCTTACTGGAGAAAAAAATTAAGAATACTCGATGATGCATTTAAGGTTAGGAGTGGGGAGAAGTGATTGTTTTCTGTTCGAAATGTTCGCTTCGAGAACGCTATCGACATGACCAAGCCGTTTTTCGTAATTTCAATTTGGTGTATAGGAAAATCCCTCTGTTGCACTCTGACACTTAACTTTTCAGCAATCAGTGCTCATGGAAATAAGAAAATGAAATTATTTTGAAAAAAAAATTTCGGCAACCTTCCGGGATATACCCACTTCCCGGACGCTTTTTCTTTGAGAAAGTGCGTACTTCCCGAGAATTGTCTTCACTTCGTTGTTGTCATTCTTGATCATCACCATACAAACGAAATTACGGCTGACAGTTCTGTTCTGTTCAATTCAAATAAGAATTAAAATGTATAGTGAAGAAATGTGTCGTCTCATTGATTAGTTATTCTACACGGTTGCCGAAAAAATATTGTATGCAACAAGCCCGAAAATAGTTTGTGGACCCACAGTTCATTCTTCCAAAAAAACCTTTTTTTCCGGACTTTTTACCTAAATAACTATTTCCGCAAATTGCTAGGAAATTTTGTCAGGATTGTCTCATAGAAAAAGTCAAGATTTCCTAACTGTAACCATACTATTTTTCCGCGAATCGTTTGAAATTCGACAGCTTTTAATGAATTTTGGAGAAAATCGCGAATTATTCGATTCATAAATAAATGGAGCTTTGAAATCCGGAATGGTATTGGTTGCGTTACTATGAACACATTAATGTTGAATTGTCGAACTTGATTAATATTAATTTAATTGCTGGTATTTTCGAAGACAAAACAGTGTAAAATGATAAGTGATGATGAATTTTCCATTTCTGGGAATCATCCAGAGCTGTTTGAGGCAGAAGATACTGCTTCATTAGAATTATTGCCAAAGGAATCTAGAGAAAAGTACGAATATGCTTATGTAGGACACTGACAACTGTAAGGAAATATCATTTCCTTACCGTTGGGAAATCTTGACTTTTTCTATGACAAATTTTGTAAGGAATGTCAAAATTTCCTAGCCATTGGCGGAAAATTATATTTCCTTCCAGTTGTCAGTGTTCTACATAAGCATATATTCTCTTGATTTCATTGGCAATAATTCTAATGGAGCAGTATTCACTGCTTCAACCAACTCTGGAGGAGTTCCAGAAATGGAAAATTCATCATCACTCTTCATTTAACTGTTTTGTTTTCGAAAAAAACAGCAATTAAATTAATGTTCGTCAAGTTTGACAATTCAACATTGATACGTTTCCATTGTAACGCAACCAATTCCATTCCGAATTTCAAAGCTCCATTTTATTCATGAATGAAACAATTTCGATTTGTTTTCAAAATTGATTAAAGTCTGTCGAATTTAAAACGATTTGCGAGAAAACAGTATGTTAACCTCGTGGGAAAAGCCACATTCCTGGACTGCTAAGTCGAGGCGCAAGCCGAGACTTAGCAGTCCAGGAATCTTCACAATCGTCCAGGAATGTTAAGATTTTTTTACCCGGTGAACAATGTACTAAATGTCGATAAAACTAAACTGACAGTTAAATGAAATGTTTGGTAGGAGTTCATTCAAATGGGAATAGGTACGTACCACAGCTTTGGCCATGCTTATTGTTTCAAAATTTCCACTACTAATGAAAAATAAATGTTAAAAACTCTGAATCACTGGGTTACAAAGATACGAATTATCAAACGACTTACGACTTATGACTACGAGCTATACTGATTTATTCATTCATATATCAAGAGATAAACAGTTTCTTGATAAAAGTATACCCGTTCGCATCATATTGAATCATTCCATGCTATTCCAAATGAATAAAGAACTGAAGTTTGCATCATAAAGTAGAATAATCCGAAATGGTTTAGGTGAAAGTCCAATTATTCTTCATGAAATCGATTATCACAGAATCCTTTTCAAATTATCGCTAACGTTTCAATATATATGTAGATGCATAGAATAGCTGGTGTTGGCACTGATTAGGTTTTCTTCATGACTTTCTTGTCGATTGAAAATCTGAGATAGGTTCCTACTTTTCATTTCTCTCGAAAAGGGTCGCGCTATTTTTCATTGCCGCAGTAGCGTCACGACCGTGAAAATGTGAAATATTGCGAATTATTCCGTGAGTAGGACCCGATTTACAATCTGAAGTGCCGTTTGATCTAAAATTTTGGGTCACGATTTTTAGTTAGGAGGCGCTACACCAGGGTTTCTATGCATTTATGTTTCAATGTTATAGTATATCAATCGACAAAAGTTTTTTTGAATATTTATGTCATCCTACTAGATTCAAATAAAGATTCCTCCTTAATTAACTATGTCACGTCTCGGTCCGGCTAGGACCTATTTTTCAAAACAGACAATAATAAAAATATAAGAAAGAAAGGAAAACCTACCTTACTGTTTTTCTTTCTGCTCCAAGATAAGGTAAAATCAAAATCAATAAACTGAAAGTACAATTATATTCGGTCCTATATCTAGTACAGTCAAGGATGAAGCATGATAGTACGAGAGATGGCGACCAAGATTTTTGACTTATAGCGGCTCGGCTAGAAACCGCATATAATCGATAGATTATCGATAGATTATACAGGGCGTTTGGTAGCTGGGTGCAAACCTTTAAGGGGGTGGTACACTAGCCCATGTAGAACATATTCATACAAACATTTTTATTTTCTAGCGCGGCTTTTATTTTTAAGGAAACTTTTACGATTTTTAGTACAAAAACCCAAAATTGGTCAATTAAATGCTAATAACTTCCAATCTTAACAGAAATGTCCGGTTTTTTTCATTTATTTTAGTAGTCTTATGTGTCCCCAATCGTACTAAAGTAGTTTGAAGCACCATTGTATCCAAAAAAGTTATGTACAGAGCATTTAAACTTTACAAAAAAAGAAAGAAAATAAAAAATCTGACCTTTGATGCTAATTAAAAAAATAAATAAAATACATACAGGTGTTCAGACACTTTTAAAAACATGCGTAGTTATTGCTCTTTCGTTTGAGGTATCATTTATCTAGCTAAGTCCTAAACTTTTTTAATTAGGGTACCTGAACCAGTTAAAGGTCGTAAATATGGATTTTTTTGGAATTAAAGAAAAAAATGTTTTTTACTGTAAAAATTTATTGTTGGTGTTCAAAATGTCCTCCACCATGGCGTATACACTTTCTACAACGATTTCGTACTTCAGTTGTGGTTACTTTCATTTGCATTTCCTATTTCATAATTTCAAACGCTGCCTCTATTCGCTGAAGTAATTCTTCTCTCGTGGTGATTTCTGTTTTGTATACGAGTTCTTTCGCCCGACCCCACACAAAAAAATCCAACGGAGTCAGGTCGGGCGATCTGGCAGGCCAGGGGATGAGTCCGTCTCGCCCGATCCGTTTCCTCCAAGCCTTGCACACCCGTGCCGTGAAACGGATATTTCTTTTCGTTGTGCATCGTACTCCACACTTTCCATATCGAAAGGTTTAAATCTCTCGCTACAACTCTGATGCTGATGGTGGGATCCGCTTCGAAGGCTGCGAGAATTTGCTCCTCAACATTGACAGTTTACGGCAGGTTCAGCATGATGAATACCAGATTCAGACAACCTACGATATGTGTTGGAAAACACACGGACGTTAGGCACCCTGCAATAGAATAACTAATTTTTAACGTCTTTTGAAGGTGAAAATGGCAAAATTTAACTACCGCTAGAATTAGAAATTAATTTACCTGCGGTTCGGGTAACGTTCTTGGTACAAACGTCGTGCCAGAGATGCGTTACCATCAGCTCTGCCATACATAAAAATGATATCGGCTTGTTCATGACTCGTAAACTCAGCCATGGCAGCACACACAACAAAAAGTTCGATAGTCCAAAATAAACAACACGTGCAGGAGCGAAAGGCTACAACTGAACACGGTGAATGGGGAACACAAAACCAACGTCTACTCGCAACTCGAAAGGGCAAAGCAGTGACTAGAGAACAGGGTTGCCAGTTCGAATTTCACTTCCTCAGTAGATACCTTGTCAGAAATTCAGTAGATTTCAGTAGATATGTTTTAAGCTTCACAAATTTCAGGAATGGATAATGAAATAAAGGACGCCAGAAAAATATGTAAATAATCATTTAATGATCAATATGCATAAATATTTTGCAATAATTATGTTATTTACCCTTGAGAATCTTTCAGTTTGAAGGTTTTCGAGCTAAAATTCATTTAAATTACTTTTTTTTTAATTTTTCAAATATCCATATTTACAACCCTAAACTGATTCAGGCACCCTAATTAAAAAAGTTTAGGACTTAGCTAGATAAATGATACCTCAAACGAAAGAGCAATAACTACGCATATTTTTAAAAGTGTCTGAACACCTGTATACATTTTATTTATTTTTTTAATTGGCATCAAAGGTCAGATTTTTTATTTTCTTTCTTTTTTTGTAAAGTTTAAATGCTCTGTACATAACTTTTTTGGATACAATGGTGCTTCAAACTACTTTAGTACGATTGGGGACACATAAGACTACTAAAATAAATGAAAAAAACCGGACATTTCTGTTAAGATTAGAAGTTATTAGCATTTAATTGACCAATTTTGGGTTTTTGTACTAAAAATCGTAAAAGTTCCCTTAAAAATAAAAGACGCGCTAGAAAATGAAAATGTTTGTATGAATATGTTCTACATGGGCTAGTGTACCACCCCCTTAAAGGTTTGCACCCAGCTACCAAACGCCCTGTATGACCCTGTACCCAGAAATGCGATTTTCAGACATTTTGCGCGTAGCGTATGATCTGAGCGCATCTTCAAAAATGCCAAAAAAACAACATGGGTGACTCATAGCGGCCCGTCTGATTTCCGGAATGTAGTTAGATAATAGCCCTAAACACAGTTTTCAGACACCAAGATTGTAGCGCGTACCCAGGAGACCAATAAAAAAAAGTAAAAATGAAAAAAAAAACTTACAGCGGCCCGTCTGAAAATGATTTTTATAGGTTAAGCCGTGTCAATTGATGTGGAAAGATCAATTTTCAGATAAAAAACATGTCGCCTTACATTTTTATAGCATTTCGAAAATGTCAAGAAATCTGACCTAAGTGACTCATAGCGACCTGTCTGAAATTCGTCGTCAATGATTGAATACGTTCCCCAGAAGATGGAAAAAAATGATATCAGACAAATTGAATGTAGCATGTAACTAATCAGACAACTTTTCAATTTGCAGTACTTAGCCCGGTTGCATGAACGTGAAGTAAATTTACCTCAGGGGTATCGTTCAATTTTGTCATACACATATTTATCAAACATTTATCTAATGTGTTTCTGAATTCAAGTTTCTTTCCTCAAGCACAAGAAATCAATGCTGAGTAGCCGCAATCCTATAGAAATACTAGCACTGAACATGAAATTGAGGAAGCTACCAAATTTACTAATTGAAAATTCGGAAGAATGAAATGATAATACGTACTTTTGTAGTTTGTGGCCAATAAAACATTAATTATTCAGCAAAAATATATGCATTATATTTATTTAGATATTATGAATTAGTTCAACGTTCAACTGAAATCATTTCTAATATATTCCTGATCCAAGTCCGTGAAATAATTTGAGAAATTTCCGAAATACTTCACAGAAATTCTTTTGATTATAGTCACTAACACCAAATAGATATATTCCAAATGAAATATATAAAAAAATATATATAACTTTAATTCAGAAATTAGTTTTACTTGGTTCATCTCTTTTCTTTGCGATAAGATCGCATATGTCTTTTCTTTGTTTTTGTTTTTGCCGGGCGACTCCAGCACATTTTTTCGTTATAGGCGACACTCAAAATGTCTGAAAACCGTATTTTTGTATTTTGGGCATCCATACGAATGATTCAAAACAAAAATGAACCGAGCCGCTATGAGTCACTTAGGTCAGATTTTTGACATTTTTGAAAAGACTCTAATCTATCGATTTTACACGGTTTTAGCCGGGCCGCTATGAAACATGGTTTTGGTCGTCATCTCTCGTACTATGAGGTAAAGTGGGGCAAGTGCAATCACAAGAAAGCAAAGTGATTCTTATACCTTGAAATTCATTAAAACTCGTTATAACAAATTATCACAACAAATTCAAATTTCGAAGCAAAATTATATTGTCGAAACCAAATCAAATCACCAAAATAAATTTCAATTATAAGAGCACAATCAAATTATCAAAATAACCGAATACCCAAAAACATGAGGTGATCTCAAAAACAATACAAATCAAAGTATCGAAAACTCGGGGAGATTTCAGGACTCTGAAAATATCCTAAAAGAAAAGAAAACCACAAAAACACGTTACTAACTGGCAGATCAATTTCACTCCCGTTTCTATCGACGAAACGTAATCTTAGTAATTCTGATTAATTTTAGAAAAATAGTACCTATATTATTTTATAAGGACAAGAAGTGTCACTTTTCATGGCGAGCTTTAGTTTGCCCGCCGAACGTAGTGAGGCGGGTAATTGAAAGCGAGCCATGAAAAGTCGCTTCTCCTTCGAATGAAATATGTTATTTTATTTTCAAACATCTTGAAATTCCTGGAAATCTGAATAAAATTGACATTTACGATCGTTATAATTGAGTGAAAAATGTAACATTTGTATAGTTACAGTTGTCTTGCAAAATTAGTCCCTTGCATAACAACACTTTTCCTGCCGCGCCGGAGGGAAAAGTAAGCCATAGCAACTATTTCTCCGCCTAGGCGGAGAAATAGAACTTCTCTGTGATCCTGTGAAACGAGAACCTATCCACAGCAGTAACTCAAAAATCCATCCAGGAAGAGAGCATGCAGTTGTGGATTATCATAACAAGGTGGTGAGCGTAATTTTTCTTTGTTAATGTCAGACTCCTCTAATCCCCTTATTGATTCTCTTGCGGAAACCAATTCTGAATTAGAGACAGATTTATTAGATTCTTTTAATAACCTTTCACTCAGTAGCTGTAATTTATCTTTAAATATGCCAAACGCACCAGAGAATTTTGATATAAAAAATCTGAGCATCGTGCCTGATTTTGATGGAAACCCAAATAAGTTATACAGATTCATTCAAGCATCGGAGGCAATTCTAACTCATTATTTTGACCGTACTAATCCAAATAATTTCCAAAATTTGTTACTTTTGAATGGTATTTTAAATAAACTTCTGTAATAGGGGAGATAATTTTTGAAACTATAAAACAGACATGTCTTGAAAATTGGGACTTGAACGTTTTCTTTCCTGTAATATTTAACCGGTATTTTCCACTTCAACTTCTGAAATTTAATAGCCTTGTGTTAGAAAAATTATTGGATCATTTATCAAACCCACTCAGAATGCCTGGCGAGACGTTAACGACCGAAATTGTTGATTTTCAGTTTAAGTTTATTTAGAGAACTAAATGATAAATTATAATTGTCCCACGAATTTGGTTGCAATTACTGCACACGATGACAGGAACAAAATTCAACGCAGGCATTGTTGAGAATTGTCACGTAGCATTTCCCAAACCATTGCATGGGAAACTGCGATATCTCAAGAAGAAGGTGGGAAGCAGAAAAAATCTTTAATTTGATTGGTTCATAAAAACAAAGATGGAAGAAGTTATGGTTTGATTGGTTTCGAAGTATCGATGGAGGAAAAATCTTTAATTTAATTGGTCTCGGAAGAAAACGAAGAATAAGGCAGTCGGGGAAGTCTGGAACGAAAAAGGAGTTAGTTATTCGGAAGACGGCGTTAGGATAACTCGTAGGTTTTTTTGGTTTCTTTTAAAAGTTTTGATAAGTCAGTCTCAAGCTGGGACATATATAAGAAGTGTTAAGTTGAAGTTAGTAAAGTCTCTTAATTTATTTGGAATTATTTAGATCGCGTATCGTCGGTATATTCGGGAGTGAAGGTCAATTTTGCGAAAACGTGTGGGTGTCGTGTTTCGCACCTAATCTGTCTGTTTCAGGAAAGAAGCATCGTCGTAGAACATCCTCCTAGGTTCATCATTCTTGGGATCATTGGTACAGGAAAAAGGTCAGATAAATTGTTTATGCTCAGCTATTTTTGAGGAGTGGTAGAAAAGCCGCATGCCCGCCCAAAATTTATTTATAGTCCAGAGTCCTGAAATCTTCTACAAGTCACATTTTCGTATTTTTTTTCTTAAGACGTATTATAATCTTTGTAATCACCCTTAAGTAGTCGAAGGTCTAAGTGGAGTTTTCTGTTGAGAAAACTCAGGTTCATTTGAAAGATCACGTGGAAACTATTGTTGAGTTTCCCCTTGTAAAATTAAAGTTTGAGAAGGATTATTTTCCGTCATATTATTTGGGTATAGAAAATTTACCTTATACTGTAAATTCTTTCGAGATTGTTCATGATTATTATTTCTGGGGTCATTTTGACAAACCCTTTTCATTTTTGTTGATGATTTGAATTCATTTTTATATGATTTGGAATTCACACTGATGTTGGTTTAATTTCAATGAATAGATCTGCCTTTGTAATTCAAAGCTAATATAACAGTTTTACTTGATGGGATTATTTCCTTTCGAATTAAGAAATATCCGAACATTTGATAATTTGAATCATTTGATTTAAGTAACACATATAACTAACCAGTGTAAATTTGTTTGGGTTTGATTTGAATTTAATATACGTCTTAAATTTAATCTAAAAGGATTCATTTACCATCCCTCTCCCTAGAAAATAATTTTAAACACCAAGACCCGACCCAAATGCGTTGGGCCGATCCCACACTTTCTTCCGTCGGAAGAAAGAATTTTATTTTTCTTTAAAGTAATAACACCCTTGATTGGTGGAAAGCCGCTCTTCCGTCCAATCACCAAGAGGGTGCTTTTTACATATAAGAAAAATAAAAGATGTTTATTAGAATTTTCAAGTTCTTTCTTCCGACGGAAGAAAGTGTGGGATCGGCCCAACGCACTTGGGTCGGGTCTTGGTGTTTAAAATTATTTTCTAGGGAGAGGGATGGTAAATGAAACCTTTCAGATTAAATTTAAGACGTATATTAAATTCAAATCAAACCCAAACAAATTTACACAGGTTAGTTATATGTGTTACTTAAATCAAATGATTCAAATTATCAAATGTTCGGATATTTCTTAATTCGAAAGGAAATAATCCCATCAAGTAAAACTGTTATATTAGCTTTGAATTACAAAGGCAGATCTATTCATTGAAATTAAACCAACATCAGTGTGAATTCCAAATCATATAAAAATGAATTCAAATCATCAACAAAAATGAAAAGGGTTTGTCAAAATGACCCCAGAAATAATAATCATGAACAATCTCGAAAGAATTTACAGTATAAGGTAAATTTTCTATACCCAAATAATATGACGGAAAATAATCCTTCTTAAACTTTAATTTTACAAGGGGAAACTCAACAATAGTTTCCACGTGATCTTTCAAATGAACCTGAGTTTTCTCAACAGAAAACTCCACTTAGACCTTCGACTACTTAAGGGTGATTATGAAGATTATAATACGTCTTAAGAAAAAAAATACGAAAATGTGACTTGTAGAAGATTTCAGGACTCTGGACTATAAATATATTTTGGGCGGGCATGCGGCTTTTCTACCACTCCTCAAAAATAGCTAAGCATAAACAATTTATCTGACCTTTTTCCTGTACCAATGATCCCAAGAATGATGAACCTAGGAGGATGTTCTACGACGATGCTTCTTTCCTGAAACAGACAGATTAGGTGCGAAACACGACACCCACACGTTTTCGCAAAATTGACCTTCACTCCCGAATATACCGACGATACGCGATCTAAATAATTCCAAATAAATTAAGAGACTTTACTAACTTCAACTTAACACTTCTTATATATGTCCCAGCTTGAGACTGACTTATCAAAACTTTTAAAAGAAACCAAAAAAACCTACGAGTTATCCTAACGCCGTCTTCCGAATAACTAGCTCCTTTTTCGTTCCAGACTTCCCCGACTGCCTTATTCTTCGTTTTCTTCCGAGACCAATTAAATTAAAGATTTTTCCTCCATCGATACTTCGAAACCAATCAAACCAAAACTTCTTCCATCTTTGTTTTTATGAACCAATCAAATTAAAGATTTTTTCTGCTTCCCACCTTCTTCTTGAGATATCGCAGTTTCCCATGCAATGGTTTGGGAAATGCTACGTGACAATTCTCAACAATGCCTGCGTTGAATTTTATTCCTGTCATCGTGTGCAGTAATTGCAACCAAATTCGTGGGACAATTATAATTTATCATTTAGTTCTCTAAATAAACTTAAACTGAAAATCAACAATTTCGGTCGTTAACGTCTCGCCAGGCATTCTGAGTGGGTTTGATAAATGATCCAATAATTTTTCTAACACAAGGCTATTAAATTTCAGAAGTTGAAGTGGAAAATACCGGTTAAATATTACAGGAAAGAAAACGTTCAAGTCCCAATTTTCAAGACATGACTGTTTTATAGTTTCAAAAATTATCTCCCCTATTACACTTCATGGTAAAGCGGAAGAAGTTGTTGCTATTCATGGGGCTACAGGAAATTGGAATGATATAAAAAATTCTCTTTTATTGCATTTCGGTGATCAACGTGATGAAAATAGTCTGAATCAAGATCTTGTTAATCTGAGACAAAATTTTGGAGAATCCCCTCATGATTTTTATGAAAAAGTAATTACTTTGTTGAATACCATTTGTAATTTTTTGCCAAAAGCAAGCATTGAAAACATTTTTAGCCGGTCTGAGAGATCCTTTGAGACCTATAATCAGAGCAATGAGACCTAATTCATTATCAGAAGCACTTCAATTCATAATAGAGGAGGACAATATCAAGCATTGTCCAAGATCACATCAATCAATAACGCATAACCCTAGAAGACCCTTAAATTATAATAATCAGAGAAATTATCCTCAAAGACCTTCAGATTTTCGCCAAACTTTATCTAATAGAATACCTACCCACTGAACAGCAAAGCTTCATTCCCAATCAGCAATTTCCTAGTAGACCTGTAACTATTCAAAGAAATATAAATTATAGAGAACCAAGATACTTTTCTAATGCTCAAGTCTTTGGAAAACCTCAGCAACCTAAACCTACTCCTATGAGTATTTCTACAACTCACACTAAACAAAGAACACAACCTATGAGCACTTCATCAAATACTAGAAATTTTTCAAACGGACAGAATCGTTCTTTTCGACAAAAACCAAACTTTATAAGTGAGGAACTTTTTAATACCGAATATCATCATAATCCTCAAAGCTCCCAAGAACATCTTGAAGATGAAGAAATTTTTGACAACTGTGAACAAAATTTTTCGAACGTCCATTATCAAAACCAAATCAAATAATAGAATTTCATGTCTGTAATGGTAAACGTGAATTACCATATATAGAAATTAAGAACCCACCTCTTAAATTGCTTATTGATACAGGATCTACAAAATCGTTTATCAATCCTGATTTAGCTAAAAAATACTATTCTAAATTTGTCTTTAAAGAACCATTCACAGTCTCAACTGTCCATCAAACTTCTCATCACGAATTTTGTGCTAATATCCCTATATTTGCTGAGTTTAATCGATATAATGAAAACTTTAAATTCTATTTATTCAGGTTTCATAATATTTATGACAGTTTAATTGGATTAGATAACTTAAAACTTTTAAATGCGTCCCTTGATTTTAGCAGTTCTATGCTCAATACTCCTTTTTCAAAATTGCCTATAAAATATCAAGAATCTGCAAGTAAAGCTCCGTTTGAAATAAAAGTCGAGGCAAATTCGAGAATCATCGCTAAAGTACCTATCAGACACTTATCTGGTGATGTAATTATCCCAAAACAAGTTATTCAATCTTGTAAAATTTCGGAAATCGTAACTTGTTCCAAAAATGGCCTAGCGAACGTGGAAATTTGCAATGAAACGAATGAAGATATTATCCTCATTCTAAACAATCCTATAGAATCTATTCTCATTCAGAATAATTTCGAAATTTTTCAAATGGAAGATAATCACGTTTCAGAACATTTGGATATAGAAGAATTAATTAGAACCAATCACATGAATGAAGAAGAAAGGTTTCATATTTTAAAATTATGTCGTAAATTTTCAGATATCTTCAAATTAGAAAACCAATCCCTTTCTTTCTCTAATCAAATAAAACATTCGATCAAAACAAAAGATGATATTCCTGTCTATTCGAAATCTTACAGATATCCTTTCATCCATAAAGAGGAAGTTAAAAACCAAATAAATTCTATGTTAAAACAAGGTATTATCAGACCTAGTCAATCACCTTGGTCATCGCCGATTTGGGTGGTACCTAAAAAAGCCGATGCTTCTGGTAAACAAAAATAGAGAGTTGTTATTGATTTTAGAAAACTAAATGAAAAAACAATTGACGACAAATATCCAATACCCAATATTAGTGATGTTCTTGATAAAATTGGCAAATGTCAATACTTTACAACTTTAGATTTAGCTAGCGGATTCCATCAAATTGAAATGGATCCTACTGATATTCCGAAAACTGCATTTAATGTAGAAAATGGTCATTATGAATTCCTACGTATGCCATTCGGATTAAAAAATGCTTGTTCCACTTTTCAGAGAGTTATATGGATAATGTACTCAGAGGACTAGAAAATTGTTTAGTTTATCTAGATGACATTATTGTCTATTCAACATCGCTGCAAGAACATATCGTTAATCTTTCAAAAGTTTTCAAAAGACTCAGGGATGCCAATTTTAAAATTCAATTGGACAAGTCAGAATTTTTAAAAAAGGAGGTAGCTTATTTGGGGCATATAGTAACGACAGAAGGGGTCAAACCTAATCCAGACAAAATTAGAGCTATCAAAAATTATCCAATACCCAAAACGACCAAAGAAATTAAAGGCTTTTTAGGACTGTTAGGCTACTCCAGGAAATTCATTCGTGATTTCGCGAGAATAACTAAACCTTTAACGGCTTGTTTGAAAAAGGGTGCCAAAATCGATCATACCTCATCGTTTATCAACTGTTTTGAATATTGTAAAAAATTGTTAATGAACGAAACTATCCTTCAATATCCGGACTTTTCTAGAGAATTCATTATAACTACAGACGCTAGTAATTTTGCAATTGGTGCGGTTTTATCTCAAGGCAAAATCGGCAATGATAAACCAGTGGCGTAGAGACCAATCCAACAAAACAGCTGATCACCTTTTTTCAAGATGGCTGCTGGAACAAACAAATAACAAACATTTCTGTTATAGGGTTTCTCTATTATAACTATCATTTCACATGGCATAATTGAAGACATTGAAGTTGAAAATTGAGAAACCAACAAAAACTACCCTGAAACACGTACCTCGTAACTGAATATCCTCGGTTTGATATTTGTTTATTTCAGCAGCCATTTTGAAAAAGCTGATCGTGACTGTTGAAAATAGAACTGTGGTAGTAGGAAACTACTGCAATAAAACCAATTTTGTTCAGTATTATATAGATGGCGCAGATGCCAATTTAGTGTATAATTTCTATAACATTCTAGCAAGATATGTAATATGTTGTAGGTTGTTAAACGAAGTTGATTCAAGTTATTTTCCAATATAAAAACTAAAATCTAAGTGGTGTTTTATTAATATAAAAAACATTAGGTTACGGGCCGAGACTCGCAATCCGCAATAAAGAGCAACGTCAAGAAAAATAAAGTGGTTCGAGAAAATTATTGGAATTCATCCACCTGAATCTGGAAACGAAGAATAAAATGGCGGCATCTGTAGATGAAATCATGTTGATTGAAAAACTCAAGGACAGCGAAAGTTTCGAAATATGGAAATTCCAAATAAATGTCTTGTTCAAATCAAGTGGCGTTTATGAAATTGTTGAAGGCGCTAGGAAATTCGAAGATCTGACCAGCGAGAGTGATAAAAAGGATTGGAAACGAAAAGATGCCCAAGCTCAGAAAGTAAATATAACATCAGTTGATAAAAAGCTTATGGTTCATCTTCTGAATTGTTCGAGCTCATATGAAATGTACAAAAAATTGTGTAACATATTCCAAAAAGAGAGTGAACAACAGAAATGTAACTTATTGCAGGAATTTTTCAATTTAAATTTTGATAAAAATAGTGATATGAGCTCACACATCAGTAAATTGGAAAATTTAAGATGTAGGTTGAAAACATTGAATCAATCAATAGATGATGAAATGCTTATATCCAAATTGCTTTCCACACTGCCGGACAATTATAAACATTTTTGCACTGCATGGGAGTCGGCACCGATAGCTGAAAGGAACCTAACCAATTTGACTGCAAGACTAATGTCAGAAGAACAGAGGACTAATTGTAAAGTTGAAAGGGAAGAAACGATAGCCTTTAGAACTTCACATAAAAAGCCAGAAAGAAAATGTTATTCCTGCGGAAACTCAGGTCATTTTGCAAAGGACTGTCGAGTAAAGAATAAACAAATGTGCCGAATATGCAAGAAACACAACCATAGAGAGGAGAATTGTTTTTTTTAGAAACAAAGGGGGTGAATCTTCCAGTTCAAAGACAAGTAACCATAAAGAACATGACAGAGTGGCATTACTTACACATGCACCTCAAGAGATAAGTGAAAGCTTCATAGTAGATTCCGGATGTAGCAGTCACATGACGAATAATAAAAACCTACTGAAAAATTTTGAAGAACAAGAAAGTAATATTTTGGTAGCAAAAAAGAATGAAAAAATGAAAGCCCTTGGAAAAGGTAACATTGTTACTGAAAACTGTATATTAAAAAATGTTTTAATGGTACCAGAACTGACAAAGAATCTTTTGTCTGTAAACACTATGGTAGAAAATGGAGCAGAGGTATTGTTCAAGGAAAATAAAGTTATCGTGAAGAAAGGCAACATGGAAGTATTAACTGGTGAGAAAGACAAGAATGGTTTATATGTAATAAAGTTTAGCAACAAGACTGAAACTAATCCTACACAAACTCAGTGTTATGCTGTAGAAACATTAATGAATTGGCATAAAAAAATGGTCCATGTTAATTATGATCAGATAAGAAAAACATTGAAGAAACACTCAATTATATATAAGGATCAGGAAAGTCCGCAATGTACTGATTGTCTCTTGGGAAAACAACATCGAGAACCGTTTCAACCAAGTAATACAAGAGCGAAGGAAATATGTGAGTTGATGCATGCAGATCTTTGTGGCCCATTCGAAGTAGAGTCTTTAGGACGAGCAAAGTATTTCTTGTTGATTAAAGATGACTTTTCTGGTTATAGATTCGTTTTTTACTTGAAAAATAAATCTGAAGTTATTGATCATTTTAAAAAATTCTTTGCACATATCAAAACACAAACTGGCAAAAAAATACAGAAGTTAAGAACAGATAATGGTTTAGAGTTTATCAATAAAGATTTGAAATCGTTGTTAGATAGGAATGGAGTTGTACATGAAACAACTTGTCCATATACACCAGAACAAAATGGTAGAGCAGAACGTGATATGAGAACCCTAGTAGAAGCTGTAAGAACGATGTTGCAAAGCAAAAACTTGAATAAAAATTTGTGGGCTGAGGCTTTGAATACTGTAGTATTTGTACTTAATAAAGTTGGTTGTAACTCAACTAGAAAGGAATCCCCACAAAAACTCTGGTTTAATAAAGATTATGATATATCGTGTTTCAGAGAATTTGGTTCCAGATGTGCAGTACATATACCAAAGCAAAAAAGAACAAAATTAGATGCAAAAAGTAACATTGGAATTTTTGTGGGTTATGGAGGTACAGTCAAGGGATATAGAGTGTACTTTCCTAACAGAGAAGAAGTCAGTATCCATAGAGATGTGGTGTTCATTCGTGACGATGGGAACGAAGAAGAAGATCAAACTGAGAGTCCAAACTCAACGAACTTAAGAATTTCAACAAACATGGGGGATAATGTAGATGAAGATATCCAAACAGATCATGCACAAAGAGATGAATATACAGAAAGTGAAGAAGAAGAACAGACCATACAAGAAGTGGGACGAACAAGAGAAATTAGAAAACCAAGTTGGATGAGAGATTACGATATGACATTCTATACAGAGACAGAAGAAAACATAACATTTGAGGAGGCAATGTCTAAGGACGATTCTGAGAAGTGGCAAGAAGCAGTTGATCAAGAGCTAAATGTTTTGAATCAAAACAAAACGTGGACAGAAGTACCATGGCCAGAAGAAAAGAAAGTAATTCAGAGTAAATGGGTGCTTAAAGAGAAACAAAATGGTGAATACAAGGCGAGACTGGTTGCTAGGGGTTTTCAACAGGAGAATGAATCCCAGATCTATGATTTTTATGCACCAGTGGCCAAGCTGACAACTTTCAGAATGCTATTAGTAATAGCAAATATCATGAAACAACCCATATATCAGATGGATGTCAAAGGAGCATTCTTATACAGTGACATACAAGAAGAGGTTTACATGTCACTTCCAGGTACCAATAGAAATAATTCCAAATTTGTTTGCAAACTTAATAAATCAATTTATGGCTTAAAAAAATCTCCAAGAAATTGGAATAAAAAATTTGATGTAATGATGAAAAATGAATGTTTTGCTAGATCTAAAAATGACTATTGTTTATATTCTAAGTGTACTGACAAGTCTAAGCTCTATTTGTTAATTTATGTTGATGATGTGTTAATTTTAGGAACTGATGATTCTGAAGTTGAAAATTTAAAGAAATTGTTGAACACTAATTTTCAAATGAAAGATTTAGGGACAATTTCACAATATTTAGGGATTGACATAGAACAAAATCTAGAGCAAAGTTTCACAAAACTAAGTCAGGAATCGTATTTGAAAAATGTTTTGAAAAAATTCAAAATGAATGACTGTAAAATGATAAGTACTCCACTAGATCCAAATATTGACGTCAGAATATTTGAAACTGATGAAAATGATTTGGGAATTACAGAAATTATGTCGTAAAATAATAGGTAGTTTGATGTACGCAGCATTAGCTACACGACCTGATTTATGTCAGTGCATAAGTTTGCTTAGTAGATTTCAATCAAGGGCTAACATGAATTTGTATAAAGCTTTGAAGAGAGTACTGAGATATATTAAAGGAACAATAGAATTTAAGTTAGTATTTCAACCAAAGGACGAAATATTAATGGGATATGTAGATTCAGACTGGGGAGGAGATACAACTGACAGGAAATCAACATCGGGTTATATTTTTAAAATGTTTGATTGCCCAATTTCGTGGATCAGTAGAAAACAACAAAATGTATCAATTTCATCCACTGAGTCTGAATACGTAGCTTTAAGTTTGGCTGTAACAGAAGCTTGCTGGCTGAAAAAGATCATTCATGATTTTCAGTTGAAGATAGAAAAACCCATTAGGATTTATGAAGATAATATAGCAGCTATATGTTTAGCTAATAACCCTGAAAATAATAAAAGAATCAAACACATAGATATAAAATTTTATTTTATTAAAGAAAAGATAGATGAAAATGTGATCGAAGTTTGTCATATTGGAACAGAATACCAATTGGCAGATATGTTCACAAAGCCATTATGTAAAACTAAATTTCAAGATTTGTGTAGCCAATTAGGATTCTAATATTGTTGTTCCAAATAAGAAATTAAGTTATGTTGTTGAAATGTTATCTATTTCTTTAAGTTAGAAAACAAAATGATTTTATTGAGGGGGCGTGTTGAAAATAGAACTGTGGTAGTAGGAAACTACTGCAATAAAACCAATTTTGTTCAGTATTATATAGATGGCGCAGATGCCAATTTAGTGTATAATTTCTATAACATTCTAGCAAGATATGTAATATGTTGTAGGTTGTTAAACGAAGTTGATTCAAGTTATTTTCCAATATAAAAACTAAAATCTAAGTGGTGTTTTATTAATATAAAAAACATTAGTGACAGATCGTTGGATTGGTCTATGCATCAAGAACACTGAATGACAACGAGCAAAATTATAGCACTATAGAAAAGGAACTTCTTTCCATAGTTTGGCAACCAAATATTTCAGACCCTATATTTTTGGCAGAAAATTTGTTATTGTAACGGATCACAAACCATTACAATGGTTAATGTCTCTTAAAGAGCCAAATAGTAAACTTTTAAGATGGAGATTGAAACTTGAGGAATTTGATTTTGAAATATTTTATAAAAAGGGCTGTTCTACTACTAATGCAGATGCACTTTCAAGAATCGAAATTCACAATAAGGATTTCTTTGAGTATATGGAAAAATTTAATGAAGGGTTTTCTAAGCATAAAGCAAATAACGATAGCGAATCAATGATTGTCAATTTAGAAGAAGGAGATGGTAACGATCAAATTACACATAAGGAACTATCATTTGAAGATTTTGAGAAGCATTTGAACATGAATGAAATATATTTTTCTCCTAATGTAATCGAAAAAATTGGTAATTTATTTGATGCACCAGATAACTATTCTCTTGGTCACTGTGTATCTGAAGATTTCTATATGAATAAAGGTATAGCACTCGATTTTAAAGAAAAATTTGGCAATGTTCAAGAACTCAAGTCTCAAAATAAAAAAATTGGAGAAGTGGCTGAAATTGAACAAAACAAAAGGAAAATTTATTATCTGGTCACTAAAGAGTTGCATTATCATAAACCGCGATACGAAACAGTTTTTCGAGCACTTCTCAACCTCAAAAAATTGTGTCAGAAAGATGATGTGAATTACCTTGCACTACCAAAGATTTCTAGCGGTTTGGATGGACTTGAATGGAATAAAATATTCAGTATGATCAATTTTATTTTTGCAAATTCCACCGTGAACATTGACATTCATTATTTAACTCCAGAAGAATTCATTAATTTCCAGAACATCGAAAATCAAAACGAATCAGATGAAAATACTATACATTCGAATCACGAAAACCCAATTAAAGAAATTCCCATTTCTGAAAAAGTTTTGAATGTTTTCGACAATCAAATAGTTTTCGAATTTGTTTTTCATTCTCCGGCAGAAGTGAGAGTAGAAAAAATTTTTTCAAACAAGCAGAGAATATTTGTTCAATTATCCACTAGCAATTTGAATATAGAAGTTATAGAATTTTTCAAAACATATTTAAGTCCAAATATTCTTTATGCTTTATATTTCAAAAAAGATGACTATTATAAAGAAATTTGCGAGATTCTCAGAAAGACTTTCAAGCAATCAGCTTTCAAATTTTTGAAGTGTAATGAAATCTTGGAAGATGTAGAGGAAAAAGACGAACAGGTTAGGTTTGTTAAATATATGCACGAGGGAAAGACCAATCACAGAGGAATTTCTGAAACTGTTACTAGAATGAAAAGAGCATATTATTGGCCTTGTATTCAGAAAGACGCGACAGAATACATCAATAATTGTGAATTATGTCAGCTCAACAAGTATGATAGAGATCCTCCGAATCGAAAATTAATGCTTACGCCCACACCAGGTAAACCCTTTGAAATTGTTCACATCGATACTTTTCAAGCACAAGGTAAAAAATTTCCTACAATTGTTGATGCTTTTTCTAAATATGCCCAGGCATATCCGCTAATTTCCCTTACAGCTATAGAAATAGTAAGATCTCTTCTAATTTTTATGACGCATCACGGTTCACCCTCAACGATAGTGATGGATAATGGAACAGAGTTCAAAAATAGTACTGTATCTGAATTTCTCGACCTACACCAAACTTCTCCTCATTATATCACGGTAATTAATTCACAATCCAATGGTATCATTGAAAGATTTCATTCCACTATTTTGGAACATTTGAGAATTTTGAAGGCTAAAAACAATCGTTAAATATTGAGGATTCGATGCCCTATGCAATTTTTGGTTACAATAATACAATTCACTCTTTAACAAAACAAAAACCTATTGATATAATTAATGGCCATTTAGATAGTAAGGACCCCCTCAATATAGATATAAACAAAACCATTATTAATAATTATGTAGAAAACCATAAACAAAAAACCAAAGAAATTTGCAGGAGATTGAACGAACTCATGGGGGAGAGGAAGCAAAGCATTATAGAGAAACATAATGAAAAAAGACATGATCCTTTAACGTATAAACCCGGTACTATTGCATATAGAAAAGTCAAATCTAATATGAGAAATAAGCTTACCCCCAAATTCTCTAAAGAGAGAGTAGTACGTAATAGGGAAATTAAAATAAGTAGTGATAAGAAGATTTTGCACAAACAGAACCTTAGGAAACCAAAAACTAAATCCAAGAAACTTTTTCAGGTTGATCCTAATGATCCTAGTAGCAGCTCAGGACATTCAAATAATAAACCTGAAGGACAATCCGGGAGTTCTTCCGATTCACCTAGGCACAGCAAAAATTAAAAGCAAATTCCACAATTTCATACATTACTATAATCTCAAACCAATTTCCGTAGAATTAAAATATTTAGAATTTCATTATAAGACAGTATCTAGTACTATTTTAAATACTTCAAATTCTATGTTTCGTACAGAATTGGAAAATCATAAGAAATTTTATGAATATCAATTAAACTTAGCAAAACAAAAATTGAAAAGTTTGATACCGATGGGACGATCCAAACGAGGAACCATAATAAAGAGTATCACCGGTAATTTAGACCAGGCGCGTACCCAGAAAGGTGTGTTGGGGGGGGGCTCAGCTTTCATCCAGTAGAAGATAGAAATGTTTAACTATAAGAAATTATAAAAAACAAATAAGAAAATATTAAAGCATGCAAGAGTTGACTAGTTTTTAGTTAGTGGGCTTTTCTTATACTACTGAAACAATACTTGAAAGTTCTTTGTGGTGAATGAGAATAAGACTTTCGCCTGAGGCGAAAGTCTTGGGGGGGGGGGGGTAGAGCCCCAAAAGACCCCCCTGGATACGCGCCTGATTTAGACGCAAATGATGCATTACATTATGAATCAGCTTTAAGAGAGCTTCAAGACAACCAGAAAGGAATTATGATAAATTTAAATGCAGGTATCTCATTGACCGGTGAAGTAATTGAAAATTTCAAAAAAACCATTTCAATCCTCAGACATAACCAAAAAACGATTGCTTCCCAACTTGAAGGAATCTCTGAAAAATTTAGTCAATTAACTGATAATTTTTATATGTACATTCAGATAAAGAATCTCATGGACCAAATTGGAATTTCTGTCAATATTATCATAGAGTTAATCGATGAAATTGAAAATGCCATTGGTTTTTCAAGGCTTGGAATATTACATCATAGCATCATTAAGTTTTCAGAATTGAATTCAATAATCGCTGAAACAAAAACTTTATATTCTCCAGATAACTTAATATTCACTGACGAAAAAGAATATCACAGATTTTATGAATTGATAAAAGTAGATGCATATTTCGTCGAATTCAGAATTGTTTTCATTCTTCATTTTCCACTTGTTCACCCTGAACTTTTTTTCTCATTACCATTTATTTTCAATCCCAACTATCAACAACACCATTCTTATTCCCAAAAATACCTATCTGACAAGCAATGAAAAATGGTATCAATACGCCTCTTCGCCTTGTGTTGATTTACACCCACTATATTACTGCGAAAACGATAAACTTTATGATGGCTCAGAGGTAGAAGATGCTTGTTCCAGCTGTTGCATCTCCAAAAATCCATTGGTTCCTGTCAAAATCATCCTGTGGAAACCAACAAGAATGTTATCCAGCAAATTGGCAATGGTAGATTCATCATGATAGCCCCGAATGGAATAAAAATCCGCACAGTATGTAGAAGAACTGATGTGAGCACATTGAAGGGAAACTTCTTGATAAACGTTCCGAAGGGATGCCACTTCGAAAACTCAGAAGAAAAATTCTGCAACGACAAAGAAATCCTGAAAGGAGAACCCATGTATCTTCCCCAAATTGCTGCTGATCTGAATGCAACAACCCTTACTGCATTCAAAATAAAACTTGAAGATTTTTCACTGGATCAAATACACAAACTGAAGAAAAAGCAAGAGGAAATTCAGCCCTTAATTGAAAAACAAGAGAGCACCAAATCATTCCACGAAATCTTGATATATATTATTTATTTTCTGTTTTTCATAGTTATCTCCTATTTTGATTCGAGGAAAATCATGTTATAGCTGAAGTGCCCGGTTCCAAGAAATCAGCCAGAGAGCCAAGAATCCCAACCACGAGCAGTTCCATTCTTCACGACGTAAGCACCTTTCTGAGGATGGAGGAGTTATATTCCCGGGCACGATGAACTTCGTTCGAGAGCCATGGAAGTGCTAACTCAGCATCAGCTACTTTCCGCAATCCGAGAAAGCACACCGAGCTTATAAATTGTATTGTATTCATCATTTTTATCAGTCTTGACATACCTACCATTGTAATCTATCTGTACGAAATATATTTTTTTAAAACGCTTTCACTGCCTTGATAATTATAACTCGTGCCATCATTGAAAGAATGATTGCTGTAGTACAAATTTTGGCCAGTCAGAATTTAGCATTTGAGGAACTAGTTCAGATTTATATCGTAGAGATAATGTGGTAGTTCCTGTTTGTACATAAGTTTTTTGTGACTTATAAATTTGTTTTTTTTTACTATTCAGTCATGTTCCTTTCCCATATTACATATTTTTCATTTTGTTGAAATCGATGTATCATGTATCTAGTACATGATTCATTATCTAGTACACGAATACAGTAGTATATAAAAATATATGCGTGTATGAAAATTAAATTTTCATTGTGTACGATAACATAAAAATCTTTAGCGAAGATATATTTTTTTGTCTTTGGGGCGGCACATAAGGATTCTGCATGCGGGCAGCGAACACCTTAGGCCCTGTGAGACAGTAAAAAACATCACTGTGTATAAGACTGATATCACCCGATTATTATCCTTTTTTCCATTCATATTCCACAGTCGATATTCACATATTGAGTATGATAACAATGTGTTTCTTATGCCGGGTTTCCACCAAGAGGACTGGACAAAAACAAAACACGAACTCGGTCCGTTTGTGACAGTCCGCGAACTGTTTGCGAACTGTTCTAGAACTTGTGGATTGTTTTCCGGACTCGAGAGTCCGCGAATTGCGTTTTTACGGACACAAACCGTGTCCCATCCAATGTCGGTAAACTTCAAAGGATTTACGAGTTCGGGGACTGTTTGTCAGCTTGGTGTGAACGCCCAGTTTGTTTTTATTTACGTTGTTGCGATCTAGTGTTATAGTTTGATTCGGTGCGTGAAGGGAAGAACTATAATTTGAACTCCTTACTGTTATTATATGCCTACCATACTTTAAAACTTCGGTCAGTGCGTTACATACTTCTGGCAGAATTCTTTATATAGATGCTACCGAAACTTTGAATAAATAAATTAAACTATGGTACGAATCTCCTGTTACTAGAATCTTCAGAGTGATGGCGAAACGTTCCTGTGCTGGGATAGAGTCTCTGTAGTTGTTGTTGTTCCTGCGAATGAATAATGATAGGGCCAATTAAACATAGCAGATTTTCAAAATTTGTGCTCGACATTCGAAAAAAGTTCTTGAAACTTGATCGAAGTTCACCTCATATCTCATATCTCTCATATCATCTCCTCTGAGATCTTGTAACAGTTTAGACGTCATATTTCCTCCTTTTTACCTTGAGGATGGCCTAATCCAAAACCACGTTTAGTTTTGTTCTTTTCAATTATGTAAAATGTAACTGCTAGCAAAAATAAATCCTCACCGTCTTGTTCTCTTAAGTTTGTAACGCGCCACATTTTCACAACTACAAGTCCGGTGTCTCTATGTAAACTGAATGAAACTTAAACAAAACACGAACAGTTTTCATTCATTTCTGTCCGCGACTGGTGTAAACAGAAAGTCCGTTGGGAACCCCAACACTCAACAGTCTTCAAACATTTTCGGAACAAAACTGTTCGGAATTTCTGTCCGAACGAACAGTTCGTGTTTTGTTTTGACCTGTCCGCTTGGTGGAAACCCGGCATAAGCTCATAAACTTCCATACATTATTGTGGTTGTACATTTTGCGAAGATGACGTCATTTTGCGTGATAGCACGTGAGCTCATGTGACGTGACAGCAATGGTACTCCAGATCTTCGATTATCCTAGTTTTTATAGTTTTCCCTTTATGTGGCTATTAAACCCTAAAGGTGAATACAGACTATTCTGACGTGACGTGTTTACATGTGGGCCCACGTCAAAATGTGAGTGATATAAAAATAAATAAAAATGCAACACATCGTTCTGTGCGTTTATGTTCATATAAAGGCGGACTCCCACTACTCGTATATTCGGCAAGTACGCAATTATTTGCGTACTTGGCAAGTAGATGAAGTTTCGGATTTGAATGACAGGATTGACAAGTATTGGCCGAGTGAATCACTCCCACTACATGCCAAATATAGGCAAGTGGCAAATATTTGCCAAATACACGAGTAGTGGGAGTCCGGCTTTAGGCCAATGTGAGCACTGCACGGTCCTGACGTGACGTGAAATCACGTCACGTTCACCTTTACTCTGTACCAAATTTCAGCTCTCTGAATTTATATGGGAAGTACTAGTTCTATTTTGATGATCATGAGTGAGTGAGTGTCGAAAATGCGAAACTTTGCTTTCGCTCAACTTCGAAACTAAATGACCAAGTCACTCGAAATTTTGGATTTTAAGTAGGTAATTATAAGTAAATCACTGGATGACGAAAATTTCAGCGTTCTGGTTTTATTCAGAGCTTATCAAATAGGAGCCTGAAAATGCGGCGAAATGGTTCCAGTAAAGGATGGTACGGCCGTGTTTGCTTCGCGCTCGACTCGGCGGGGGCACTGCCGTGCCATCAAATTATATGGTCACAGAATATTCAAATGCAAAAGATGAGATTTTTCTTCGCAGAATCCAACGCAATCATAAAAAAAAGGCTCATATTTGAAAAACAGAAAATATGGCCAATTTTAGATCTCAGTTTTCGATACAAAATTTGAAACACCCGGTGATGATATTCATGAAATTCAAAAGATGCATGACATTCTTCTACTTTGACGTTATGAGAACGGTTTACGCTCAGGATTTTCAGAATAAAAAATATGAACATAACACTAACGTTTTTTTTTTCGATACTCGGAAAACTATGACCAATGATTTTAACAGAAATGTATTCAGCACTGAATACTCAATCGTATCAGAAACTCGATCAGAAACGAAAAAATAAAAAAAAAATTTTCGAACAAACTTATTTTCACTCCTGGTATAACTGGAAGTGGTCAGGCTTTAAAAATATTTCAGGCCTGTAGAGGATTTCAAACAATTTCATCATTCCAATTTTCAGATTTCAAATAAGCCCAGTTCTCCAGAAACGTCTAATAGGCACTCGAACTTCGGACACCCTGTATTGTCTCCAGCGCTCCTGAAATTTATCGTCTTCCCATACTAGAGTTCCATCTTTATCTCCAGTTGTGAATGTCTTAAGTTGAAATTTGGGTGTAAATCTCTAAATTTTTAAAATAAATCTCTGGTTTCATGGATGAGTTGGTGTTCTTCTATTTATTTTCATAATCTCTTGATATATTTGATTTTATAATGTCTGCGTCTGCGGAGTAGGGGTAATAGTGTCGGAAGTTATAAGCAGATGTGTGACAAACTTTATCCCGGTGTCCGATAGAGCAATGCCACTCCGGATTCAGGCTAACCCTGTAAATATAAATATAGTCCAAATATATGCCCCCACTGCTGACAAGGATGATGATGTAGTCGAACAGCTGTACCATAGTATAGAAGATCTATTAAAGCGGCTCCCCAAACACGAAATAAACGTCGTAATGGGCGATTTTAATGCCAAACTGGGACTTGGATTGAAAACGGCTTTTGCTGGCCCGTTTGGACTGGGGCAAAGGAATTCTAGAGGCGATAGACTCGAAGCTTTTGCAGAAAATAATGAATTAGTAGTCCTGAATACATTTTACAAACTACCACGGAGGAGATTATATACATGGAAATCGCCAGCTGATACACCTGATAACATTGTCCGCAACCAAATTGACTATATTTTAGTTAATAATAGGTTCCGAAACTGTTTCAATTCTGTTAAGACTTATCCCGGAGCAGACATCGAATCAGACCATACACCTCTGGTGGGAGTTATAAGAGCGAAGTGGAAGAGAGTGAAGAGGCGGACCGTCCCTAGCTATGACATCAAAGCTCTACAAAGACCTATAGTGAGACAGGAAGCAGCTCGATACATGAACGAACAGGTTTGTAAATTGAGAGAGAAGCATGATTTACAAGGAGAAATGAAGGAATTCACTGAGATTGTGGAGAACACGAAGAGAACGTTTTTGAAACCAGAAAATGTGCTCAAGAGGAAATCTTGGATGACTGATGATATTTTAAACTTAATGGAAGTCAGAAGAACATTGAAAGGAAATCAAGGAGAATATAGAAAGGTCCAGTCACAGATTAGAAGGAGAATCAGAGAAGCCAAAGAGAAGGAAGCTGTACAAAGATGTGCCGAAATAGAGATACTCCAAGCCAGGTATGATAATTTCAACGTACACAAGAAAGTGAAAGAGGCAACCGGTATATTCAGGAAGCGACAAGTCATGAAGATCGTGGACACAAATGGAGTGGTTATCATCGAGAAACAGGATATAAAAAACAGATGGAAATCATACTTGGAAACGCTTTTCGAAGATCAAAGACCCGAACTCAATAATCCGATATCAGAAGAAGCAACAGGCCCACCCTTACTGATCCATGAGGTGGAGATGGCAGTGAAACAACTGAAAACTGGAAAGGCAGTTGGACCTGACAACGTGGAAGCTGACTTTCTCAAACTATTAGATGGTGAAGGAAAGGCCTGGATTACTGACATTTTCAACAGGATCTACAACTCCGGAAACATTCCGGACGAATGGCTGAAGTCGGAATTTATAGCGCTGCCCAAAAAAACCGGGGGCAAAAAGATGTGAGGAATATCGGACCATCAGCCTTATGAGTCATGTGCTGAAGTTGTTTCTTAGGATCATTCATGGCAGAATCTATAGCAAATGCGAAGAGCAGATATCGCACAACCAGTTCGGATTCATGAAGGCAGTTGGTACCAGGGAGGCACTTTTTTCGGTTCAGGTCCTGGTCCAACGATGTAGAGACGTTAACTGTGACGTGTACGCTTGTCTGATCGACTATGAAAAAGCCTTCGATCGAGTTCAACATCATAAAATGATCAATATCCTTAAGGGCGCCGGTTTGGACGATAAAGATATTCGGATAATTTCAAACCTCTACTGGAATCAGACAGCATGCGTGAGACTGGACGGGGACCGGTCGGAACGAGTAAGGATATTACGTGGGGTCAGACAGGGTTGTGTCTTGTCTCCGTTGATCTTCAACTTGTACTCGGAAGAAATCTTCAGCGAAGCACTTGACGGACTGAATGAGGGAATTCTTTTGAATGGAGTCAGGCTGAGCAATATTCGATACCGCGCCGACGATACCATTGTGATGGCTGACAGTTTGGAGGCATTGCAAAAAATAATGGACCGAATCACACACCACAGTCATCAATATGGTCTTGATATCAACGTGCAGAAGACCAAACAGATGATTATAAGCAAAGGTGATATAAAGGGAGCTCACTTGTTCGTGAATGGAACTCGAATAGAACGAGTGAAGCAGTATAACTACCTTGGTACTGTAATAAATGAGCAATGGGACAGCGCACAGGAAATAAAGGGTCGCATAGGGAAGGCTAGGACGATTTTCAACAAGATGGGTGCTATCTTCAGGAGCCACAACTTATCCCAGGAAACGAAGGTCAGACACCTAAGATGTTATGTCTTATCCGTGTTGCTATACGGCGTGGAATCTTGGACACTAACAGAAGCCACCTCGAAAAAACTGGAGGCATTCGAGATGTGGCTTTATAGAAGAATGCTCAGAATACCTTGGATAGCTCACGTAACAAACAAGGAAGTGCTAAAGAGAATGAGAAAAGAACTCGAGGTCATTTTCACAGTAAAGAGAAGAAAGCTCGAATACCTAGGGCATGTTATGAGGAACAAAGAGCGATACTCCCTACTGCAGAATATAATACAGGGGAAAGTAGTAGGTAAGAGAGGACCTGGGAGAAGGAGAATATCGTGGTTGCGGAATCTGAGAACCTGGTATGGAAAAAGCTCAGTAGAGTTATTTAGAGCTGCTACCAACAAAGTTGCCAATATGATTGCCAACATCCGAATCGGATAGGCACTTGAAGAAGAAGAAGAATGTCTGCATTGACTTTGTATTCTTTTGCTAAGCCTCTTGTTTTCTCGTGTTAGAATGCCCCTGGTCTTTCGTTTTTCTCGATGGGAGATTATGGCCATGGTTTTCTGCGTGATCCAATGTTTGTTTGGTCGGCTTGTGGAATCCGCTCGTTGGAGATGCTCTATTGTCTACTTGATGGTGCCCTTCAATGCCTCCCACTCCTGACGTAGGTCGCTGGGTTGCTCAGTATATATTCCTTCATATCTGCTAGTTTTTTTGTATTTTTAATGTTTATTTCAATTCTGTCTGTTGCTCCAGTCTCATTCTCGAAAAAGTAAGGTCAAATGACCCAGCCGGATCATAACCCGCAACAAACAGTCACGCGATGAAGATAGAAAGGTTTTTCAACAATCACTCTGTGGTTTTCCGAGCCCCAGACCCCCAGATGCGACAATGTTGCTTGTTGACGAAGCCATGCACTGAGGTGGAAATGGGCCTCATCACTCGAGATAATTTTTCGATGGAATTCCGGATCATTTTCATGCATTTCAAGGACCCAATCAGCAAAGACACGACGTTGTTGATAATCGGCCGGCTTGAGTTCTAGAGATAACTTAACTTTATAAGCCTTGAGACCCAAATCTTATTTATGCAAAAAACGGTGTAATGACGTTTGTGAAATGCCTAATTAAAGAAAGGCGAGGAATGGACAAACCTTGTTTTTCTTCAAGACTCTCGACTACAGAAGCAATATTCTCGGCTGTTCCTGAGCGACGTGCACGGGTTTTATTCTTTACATCACTAACTTGTCCCAACAGCTTAAATTTTTTCACCGATTTCTGTATTGCGGTTCGAAAAGCTGCTTCACGACGACCCAAAAATGTTCGAGTTTTAATAACCGTCTCTACCAAATTTCCACCATTTTTATAGTGAATTTCGATAATTTCAATGCGTTGTTGAAACGTTTATCGGTCCATTTTCAATAATGGCCTAGTTTGTTCATCGGTCGGAGACCCGAAATCCGACCCCTGCTGATGTCGACGAAATATCGATGATGCAAAGGAGAAGGATAGAGTGGGGATCCTTTGACCGATGAAAGCGAATGAGTTTCCCCCACCTATTAACCTCCTCACCCGCGCAGACATCTTAGTCTGCCTGGCATCATTAACATCGAATTCCGGAAAAATGAGTAACTTCGGTGGTGTAGTTGGTTAGCATCTCTGACCGGAAATTAGAGGACGCGGGTTCAACTCCCGCCTGAAGTGAAAACCTTTTCCGGAATTCGAAAAAAATCCGTCTGAATACCGATTAATGATTTTCTCTTATTATTTCACAGACGTTAATCTCCAATTTATATTATTTTATAACGTTTGATTTCACAATGTATCATATTTTAGTTAATATTTTTGCTTGATTTATTGTCCCTGCAACAACTATAAATTACATACTTATCATAAATCACATACTTAGCCTATGGGGGCGGCTCTAGAATAACCCCAGGGTAAATCCTGCCTGTCGTAAAAGGCGACTAAAAGGATAACCATAGGTGGTAGATGGTCTCATCGCCCGGTGAAATACCACCATATCGACTTTGTGTGCTGTGAAATGGATCACTCCATGTTTCAGTGTTCGGTTGATACTTTCCGGTCTCCCCTTTTCCCCTCTTCCCACCTCTCCATCACATTTTATGCATAAAGATGATGAAGTCTCCTAGAGTAAAACATTCCGGAAGCAAAATACCTCTCCATTCGGATTTCCGGGCGAGAGGTACTCGAGGGGACTCATCTCTGAAGATTAACTTTTGTAACATCCGCGGACTAAACAAGAACATCAATGACGTCCACCATCACCTACAGACGGAAAAACCAGATATTCTGGCGCTGACAGAAACACAAGTGAACTCGTCCACCAACAATGTCCATATGCTCTGTCCTGGTTACGAACTCCATTCTCGATTCAGGTTCAAAGGTGGAGTCTGCCTCTATGCCAAGGCTAATCTTTCATACCAGCGTGTAGAGAGTTTGGAACCGAAAGACTTCGATGTGATGTGGTTCAAGCTAGCCAATACCAAACTGACCAAGTTCCTCTGCTGCCTTTACCTGTCGCCAAATGAACCGTCATATATGAGCCTTTTTGAGTTTTTATCACTCAAACTGGATTTTATCCAGGAGAACCACCCAGCAGCTGAAGTCATAATCATGGGAGACTTCAATGTTCACAACGCAGCCTGGCTCAAATTCTCCAACAAAACAGATGATCCAGGTCGTCAAGCTGAGGCCTTCGCCATCACTCATGGCCTAGAACAACTGGTCGAGCTACCAACTCGCATCCCAGATGTCAACAACCACTTTGCCAATATACTGGATCTCTTTCTCACCACCAATCCTGATCCATATAGAATAGAAGTTTGCGCCCCACTTGGAAACTCCGACCACACCCTAATCTCCACAACTTGCTCTTTTCATGTACCATCAAGCCGCACAATACCACCCCGTCTCATGTGGCATTACAAATCGGCCGACTGGGAAGGGCTTCGTATGTTTTTCTCAGCGTTCCCATGGAAGAGAGCTTGTTTCTCCTCAGTAGATCCAACAGAATGTGCCGAGACAATTTCTGAAATAATTATGTTGGGGATGCAAAATTACATACCGAACACAGCAAGGAGAACATTATCCGATAAGACCTGGTTTAACAAGAACTGCTCTAAAGCTGTCGCTTCCAAACAGGCAGCATTCCATCGATGGCAAAAAAATCCAGGCCCTGGGACTAGAGCAGAATATGTAGAGGCTAGAGGATATGCAATGAGACAATCAAATCTTCAAAAGATGCTCACAATGCCAAAATAAGATCTAGACTTGTTGAATGCCCTAACGGATCCCGTTCATTTTGGTCCTTCGCCAAAGCTGTAGGAAGAAACTTCACTTCCAGCTCGTTTCCCCCTCTAACCAAGGAAGATGGAACACTAGCAACGACTGCCCTGGAAAAAGCCAACATCTTCGCGCATTTGTTCGCTGAAAATTCCACTCTAGATTCATCGGGAAAACAACCCCCGAATATTACATCTATTGACAGCCATATGCCCGAGATAACCTTTCGCCCACGTACTATCAGAAAGATTCTGTTTGGTCTCAACACCAACAAAGCCAGTGGATCCGACGGAATCCCACCGATTGTTCTCAAAAAATGTGCCCCCGAACTAACACCTGTCCTCTGCAAATTGTTCAACCACTCTTACAAATTGGGTGTTTTTCCATCCAACTGGAAAACCGCAAGAGTACAACCAGTACCTAAAAAAGGCAAAAAGACCCTACCTAGCAACTACAGACCTATCGCTTTGTTATCTATTATTTCAAAGGTCATGGAAAAAGCCATCAACTTCGAGCTCATGAAACATCTGGAACACTCAGGAATTATCAACGATAGACAATATGGTTTCCATCATCAGAGATCCACTGGTGACTTGCTCGCTTACGTCTCACATATATGGCAACTATCTATCGAGAAATATGGTGAAACCATAGCCGTAGCACTGGATATCTCCAAGGCATTCGATCGAGTCTGGCATCAGGGACTCCTCGCCAAGCTTCCATCTTATGGCGTGCCCCCAAAGCTATGTTCTCTGCTAGCTAGTTTTCTCTCTAACAGATCTCTCCATGTAGTGGTCGATGGAGTTTCGTCTGACTCTCTACCCATAAATGCTGGTGTTCCGCAGGGATCAGTTCTGGCTCCAACGCTGTTTCTGCTTCACATCAACGATTTGCTGGAAGCAACTTCGTGTCCAGTGCACAGCTTCGCGGATGATAGTACCCTCCATACCACCTTTTCTTCTAGGGCTCCAATACCAGCCCGCCAAATCAAAAACGAACGAGGAAGAAATGTTAACAACATGAATATGGACTTGGCAACAATTCTTGAATGGGGATCTGATAACTTGGTAGAATTCAACGCAAACAAAACACAAGCATGTCTTTTCTCTAGAAAAGCCGATCTTACTGTGCCCAGCATAAAACTGTCGGGAGTGACCATACCATTGAAGTCATCCATTTCGATGCTTGGCATTACTGTCGGCAGTAACCTTTCCTGGGAGAATCACGTGAGATCCATTGCTAAAAGTGCATCCCAAAAACTTGGTTTTCTGTTTCGTGCCAGGAGCTATTTCACCTCAGGTCAGCTGCTTATGATCTATAAGGCACATATTCGACCTGTCCTGGAATACTGTTCCCATGTTTGGAGTGCTGCACCTAAACACACCCTAAAACTCTTGGATTCCGTACAAAAAAGGGCAATTCGTCTCGTCGGTGATGCATCGCTTACAAGCTCGCTCACTTCTCTGGAACACCGTAGAAGAGTGGGCGATCTGTCTCTGTTTTATAGATATTTCCATGGGCGATGCTCTTCTGAACTATCAGCAATCGTTCCCCCTCTGGCAGTCTCTTCCAGACTAACCCGTCAAGTTAAGTCTTCACACCCCTTCGTGGTAACTTTGGAGACCTGCAGAACATCTCTCTTCAAAGACTCGTTCATCCAACGAACAGCTAGGCTTTGGAACACATTGCCTAGGGAGGTGTTCCCCGAGGCATATAACCTCCAGAAATTCAAGAAGAACACCAATTCCTACCTGCTTGCCCTTGGTTCTCACGATGTTCTCTGAACATTACAGGATATTCCTTTTCGTGAAAATCACAACATTAAAAAAAAAAAATCGCTAACACCTCAAATTGAGCCGAACCCTTCTCCAACTGTCTTAAAGCTACCCAAACTGAGTTTTAGAGTGAAATATTTTGTAGAGGAGTCATAACCTTTCAAAACCTATTGTGACTGGAGCCCGAGCACTTATAATTCCGCAGACAATAGCCAATAGGTAAAGAAAGCCCGTCATCACAGAATATAATAATAAAATTAAGGTACAAGTCTATAGCTGAATAATGCATGGTTATTCGAATAGGCCCGTTTTGTATCATCCGATTTCTTTCGATATACTATAGGTAAATCGTACTCGCGGGATATCGTATACAGTAATGGATTGTAATGAAACGATGATGTAACAAAGATGCATTTATTGACTGAATATTGAATCTTCAAACAAAGGAACTGTTTGCCCATTGCACAACCTCTGTAGGCAGACCAGGAGAAAATTTCACAGCTTCAGCAATCTGTTGTGATGTTACTTCTAGTTTGAACAATTGGTACTCTCTCTGTATCCTACTCCCTCCACAACTGACAAAGGATATGAGTTCCAAATTCTGAAAAAAAGAAACGAATTTTTATATCATACCTACTGTTTCGTAACCGCTAGTCTACGAACTCATGAAATTCATGAAATTGTTCGCTAAAAGCACAGTATAGACACCAATGTCTATACTGTGCTAAAAGCATAGAGGTAAAGGAAGGGGAGGGGGCATAACGATTGAAAAGTGTCACGTAAACAAAACAAAGCAGGGACACACCAATATGGCCGATGGTCAAATAGTACGACTATTTAAACGTTGGATTTTATTGTTTGTGCCTCATTTGTTCTTCATATTCTGTACAGTTTGTTTTGTAGCAGAAAGACATTCAGTCATCAGTGTTAGTTAAAAATGGTTTCATGTTCGGTAAATTCGCGCCACAAATTGCCCATACAAATATGGCCGATTTTATGTGACACTTTTGCATCAAGGGAAATATAGGATATGCTCCCTCCCCTTCCTTTACCTCCATGGTCTATGGCTAAAAGTGCATCAGTGCCAGTTCGCGAAGTGTTACTTATGCAGATAACGACTGACCAGGAGGAAATTTATATTATAATTTTGTACCAACAACTTGTAATCGAGCCAGGTTTTTTATGTCCTAATCTATAGACTGTATAATCTTTCTGCAAAAGTGGTCAATATCATTTCGGAATGAAATAAAGTTCCCATTGAAAACATGCTTACATCTTGGAAAAACATGAAACATATTGCATTAATTGTCGAATAATAAACGAGAATTTGTCGTGAATGAAAAAAAAATTGTCGCCCACTTATTTTTTTTTTCGACGGGGTGGCTTTGCTAACTTGACATAAAATAAGCAGAACCACATTTTCAATATAGATCGAATATCATGAAAATTATTCGAATACTTGTCGAGTAATTGTCCATATGAGATAGGTATGATTATCTCTTTTTGATTTAATCGGGGAACTTTCGTCGAAAGCATGTATAGCGACGAATAGTCACCCCTTTGGCCCAGTGGCGTATCCACAGAGGGGGGGTTGATAAGGGGGATATATCCTCCCCCTCAGGAAGATCCATTGTTACGTCCAAGAGTGTGTAATTAGATAAAACCGAATTCTCGGTAAAATCCAAGAGAGTTGTAAAGTTCCGGACAATATAATATATTCGCTTCGTTGACTGTATATAAAAATATTAATAAGAATGAAAGACATAATGAAGCCTTCCGAGTGCCTCAACTATCGCAGCGATTGGCGGCACATCAAAACAAGCGATTTCAGTGTGAATAAATCTTATCGAGACATGACGTTTTCGGCTCCAGATCCCTTTGTCGGCCGATAATACTGCGTTAAATTCGCACTTGGATCAGTAGGGAGATATTTTGTTTAATGGTATAGCCCGCTCCACACTCATGGCGCGAATCTTGCCAAGAATTCTTGCCGTGAACCTGGCCAAGAATTCGCGGCCAAATAAGTCATCCACACTCACACAAATATTCGCACTTTGGTACACGGCATCCCCGCTGTCTGCGAAGACGTTCCGCCCTATAAAAAAGGTTTATTCTGATAATAATCAAGAAATTCTCATTTCACTTATCTCCTCTAAATCTAATCTAATTCCACTTCATTGCTACAAGAAAACCATTCATTTCAAAAGCGAATAAAGTCAGTGAACAAGCATCAAATCATTACTGCGCTGGTACCGCGAACGCCTGTGAGTGTGGATGGAACATTTGTGCTTAGGCGCGAAGCTTTTGTCGCGGGACAAGAAACCGCAACAAAACGGGGAACGCCGCGAAGCGCGAACGTGACACAAGAAAGTTATCCACACTCGCGTTCGCGGTATTGGCCGACGTTCTTGCCATGAGTGTGGAGCGAGCTATAGCAGTGGCGGCTTGTCCTATGAGGCAGGTGAGGCAGTGCCTCACCTTCTTCTTCTTAGTGTGCCCTATCAAGTCCCCTTGACGTTGGCGATTAACATGGTGAAGCCATCTCTATCCTGAGCAAGTCTGAACAGTTCTTCCGCCTTCACTATCCCCGTCCATTCTCTGATGTTCTTCAACCAAGAGGCTTGTTTTCGTCCAATTCCTCTTTTTCCTTCTATTTTACCCATCAAAATCAGCTGGAGGATGTTATACCGGCTTCCCCGCAATATGTGACCCAAATACGACATTTTTCTACATTTAATGAGGTCCATCATCTGACGACCCTCACTTGCTCTTTGGAGAACTGCTTCGTTTGTTTGCCTAGCAGTCCACGGTATTCTGAGCATTCGTCTATAGATCCACATCTCGAAAGCTTCCAAGCGATTAATGGTAGACACCTTCAGGGTCCATGCCTCAACACCATACAGAAGAACCGACCACACGTAACATCTCATCATGCGCTTCCGAAGTTGGAGTCTCAAGTTATCACTGCACAAGAAAGATCTCAAACGCAAAAACGCTGCACGGGCCATCTCAATCCTACATTTTATTTCTTTGTCCGGGTCCAGTTGATCAGTGATATTACAGCCAAGATACCTGAAACTGGAAACTCTCCGAATTAATTGTCCACCCACTCGGAGCTGTGTACCCTGGTGAGCAGAGCGACTAAATACCATGTACTTTGTTTTAGAGCAATTGATGTTGAGGCCCATCTGTCTTCCCACTGAGTCAACCGCATCCAGAAGAACCTGCAGACCATTTACGTCGTCGCAGAGTATAACTGTATCGTCTGCGTATCTGATAGTGTTTATGACTTGCCCGTTAATTTTCACGCCATATTCCAAACTGTGTAGTGCCTGCTTGAAAATTTTATCCGAGTAAAGATTGAATAGGAGTGGGGAGAGTATGCAGCCTTGTCTAACTCCTCTTAAGATTTCACACTCTCTTGTCGATCTTCCGGAGATGCGAATAGAGGCCTTCTGGTGCCAATATAGTTTCTGAATTATTCTCAGATCCCAATTGTCAACTCCCTTCTCTCTCAACAACTCAATCAATCCGACATGCCGTACTCTATCGAATGCTTTTTCGTAATCAATAAAAACGGCAAAAACATCCTTGCGTTGGTCGCGGCATCTCTGTAACAAAGTAGTCAGAGCAAAAAGAGCATCTCGAGTTCCCAATCCATTTCTAAAACCAAACTGAGTTTCATCTTGATCTTCTTCACATTTTTTTCTTATTCTACTGTGAACAATTCGCAAAAATATTTTCAAGGTATGGCTCATAAGGCTTATCAACCTGTAATCGCAACAGGCCCTTGGACGCTGTTTTTTTGGCAAAGTGATGAACTCAGACTTCAACCAATCTTCCGGTATATCTCCAGTCGAATAAACATGATTGAAAAGCCTGACTAATAAACCAATGTTTTCTTCGTCGATAAGTTTTAAAATTTCCGACGGAATATTGTCAGGACCAGCAGCTTTATTGTTTTTTGCCATCCCTGTTGCATGTATTACTTCCGCCTTCAGTATTTCCAATCCACCCTCTTCTTCGTTTGTCATTTGTTCTGGTGGTCTACAATCGTGATACAGTTCGTTGATGTACCTATACCATGTTGTACGAATTTCCTCCTCATCTATTATTATTCTTCCTGATGAGTCCATTATAGTATGAGGGGTTTTCTTCGAATATAAGCATGCAATTTCTTTCAGCTTTTTAAACATATTGAATGAATCGTGTTTCTGCTCTAGCTCTTCCATTTCAACACATCTATCCTTCATCCATCGTTCTTTGGCCATCCTTATTTTACGAGCTATTATTTTCTGCTTCTTCCTATATTCTTCCTTATTGTTCTTATGTTGTCTTCTCTGCTCCATCAACCCCAGTATTTCGTCAGTCATCCATTGTTGTTTTTTGTGATTGTGATTCGTTTGTTTGTATTCTTCGACTATTTTCGAAATACGGTCTCTGAAAGTTTGCCAGATGTCTGCACTGCTGACTTCATTCCTTATTATGTTCAATTGGTCATTTAGATCCTTTCTTATTTGTTGTCTGTTTATCTCTGAGATTTCCAGTCTAGGTGTTCTGGGGTTCATTCGGACTTTTTTGAGCTTGACTTCTGTCTCAGCTATCAGGGGATTATGATCAGATCCAATATCTGCTCCAGGATATGTTGACACTTTTTTAACTCCGTTTCTGAATCTTTTGTTCACTAGAATGAAATCTATCTGATTTCTGACCATCTGATCCGGTCTATCACCCGGTCCTTTCCATGTATACAATCGTCTTTCATGAAGCTTAAACCAGGTATTTGTGATGACGAAGTTATGTTCCTGACAGAATTGGTATAATCTGTCACCTCGTTCGTTGCATTGCCCCAATCCAAATTCACCAACCAGGTCCGATCTTCGACCTTGGCCAATCTTCGCATTAAAATCTCCTATAATGTACGTGATTGCGTTACTCTCTAAACTTTCAAGTGTCTGATTTAATTGGTTATAAAATGACTCTATTTCATGGTCATACTTCTTTTCGGCAGTAGGGGCATATACTTGAATGATATTGGTATTAAATGGTTTACTGCACAATTGGAGTAGTGCTACTCTGTCGCTAATAGGTACAAAATTCTTGACATATTTTCTGAATTTCGATGTAATAAATATACCAACTCCATTTCTGTGATATCTGTCGTCCTCCGCACTACCAGAGTAGTACAGTGTGCCCTCATCTTGTCTGCATGTACCCGATCCAGGCCATCTCAGCTCACTTATTCCCGTGATATCAACCCTTAAACGTTTGACCTCCTGTACCAGATTGCCAAGTTTTCCCGCTGCAAAGAGGCTCTTAACATTCCACGTACCCAGCCTAATTTTACCCTTCGAAGTCTTATAGGGAGTTGTTCCCTCCGCCGCGTTGTGGGGTTTTCGCATGATGACGACCGAGGAGGCCCCACTGTTCTCTATTATACGTCCTCCCCTGCCGGATCTTGGTATCCGAGTCCCATGATCAGTAATGCTCTCATCTCTGTTCAGCTCCATTTCCATGTCAACTATTCTTGGGAAAATTAATGGAGTGGTCTCCCGTTGCCTTCTCCATCGTAGTATTCCAGCCGATTTCTCATTATAGATTGTCGCCTGCAATTTTCTGATAACAAATTCTTAGAGAAGGTATTCTTCAATGACTCTATATCAGTAATGTTACAGCTACTGCTCTGTAACATGCTAGTATTTGGTCCGCCCCGGGTATTTGATTTCCCCGGTACCACTCATATCTGAGAGGCATTCCCCTATCCGCCACCTGGGGAGGCGCCCGATGGAGGACTAGCTAACCCCACCAATAAACGTAAAAAATTACACGTATAAATACCATTTTTTATTAATTATTTATTGAATAATTTCGAATTTTTATTATTATCTGCATCCATACGCATTTATATCGTAATTTCCCTTCATTATATAGCAATCAAAAGCTAGGCACACACGAAAGGGAAATCTGTGAGATCTGATCGGCAGTCCAGATTTGTTACAGATCTGGACTGCGGATGGGATCGCTACCGCCGATCTGGTCTGTCGCGGATCATATATCTCAATGATCCCGACAGACCAGATCGGCGGGAGCGATTCCATCTGCAGTCCAGAACTGTAACAAATCTGGACTGCGGATCAGATCTCACAGATTTCCCTTTCGTGTGTGCCTAGCTAAATGCGTCTCCGGGTATACGTTTCCATATCTCACGATTTCTGTGTATTCATCTCACTTCCTCACCTACCAGTGAACGGCAGAGGCAGACCATGGGCTGGCCTCGCACTTCCTTGTCTAGCGCCTTATTCTACATCACAGGGACGCGATATGACCCCGAGAAGCCCGCACGCCTAAACGCCAAATATTAAGTTGAGTCTGAGGCAAGCCTCACGCAAATCTAGATATTCCCTAGCGAAGGGCAAACTGCAATTATTCTGCAACAGGAACCCGATATGACCGCGAGAAGCCCGCACGCCTAAACGCCAAATATTAAGTTGAGTCTGAGGCTAGCCTCACAGAATCTAGATATTCCCTAGCGAAGGGCATACTGCAATTATTCTGCACTATTCAGATATATATTTCGTATGAGAAGCACCGCGGGAACTCGGGTCAGTTTCTAAATTGGTAAGAATAGTATTAAACGTTTTTAGTGTAGGTTTAAGTTTGTCGGTCTCAATGTTCGTATGATATCTTTCGAAAATCCTTTTAAATTAGGTGAATTCAATTACCATCGGAAACCCGAGGGCGAAATGGATTTAGCGGGACCGCGTGGTACGTCACAAATTCCTTAGTTAAAAATGTGAACACTCGAAATACTTGTGATTTTTTAAATTTTTTAGCTAATCAGCTGAGTTTTCGAGTAATTCTTATGGGGATAAATTATATATTTCTTAATTTATCCGGCGTTGCCGACATAGGTAACTTGTGTGTATTACATTTTCTGTTTTTTTATGTGCAATGTACTTACTGTATATGAACTGTCTGTCTGTAATTGGGCTTAGGTCATTTGATTCGTCAGTATAAATAAATGAATAATAACCATCGTAAAATTATAGAGAAGTGGAAGATTTTACTTCATTATTAGAGTGATATAAACTTCAATATTCTCAATTTTCTGGTTAATGGGTGTTTCTTTGTAGACGATGTTCTTGACAAGACCTAAAAATTTAAGAATTTCAACGAGGATGCTTATTTTTTCCAAATTACTTTTTTTTACACACCCTTCAAAATGTTTAGTTTTCGAGTAAGATAATTAATTCTTCATCGCTAGAAGTAAATATTTTACAATGCAAAATGTTCCTCGAAATAGATAACCTTGAGTATGCTAGCGATAAAGAAATATTCTAATCATCAGTTTTGCAACAGCCTTTTTCTCGAAAACGCCATGCCAAGAAATCTTTTTTTTTCCGATGTGCCTCACCACCTCAAACTAGCACGAGCCGCCACTGGGCTATAGAAGTAGATGAGTAGACATTTTTCCATTTCATTCCTTGAGACGACCTGTAGAATTTGTCCCGAGTTGACATTGCCTTCCATTCATCATAATTCGTTTAATTGTTACAAAGGTGTGTTGTATTGTTTTAATAGAGGTCCAGGAAAAAAATCGTCATAACGTCGTGTTCCGGAGAGAACTACGTAACTTCACGTTAATTGAATGGTGTTGGGGCGAGTTTCAGTTAACCAACTGAAGTGTGGTTCAATTATTTAAGTTTCATTATTCGAAATATAATTTTTTGAGTGAGAAAGAGATAGAGCTAGTCGACTGTATAATATATATGAAATTAATTGAAACCCAACACAAATGAAAGGATAAATGCACTCAAAAATAACAGATGAAATATAGTTACCTATATATTAGCAAACAGGATCCCGTCGATGACTCCTATTCCTATATAAAGATTGCTCGAGCTCGACAATAGAATATGGAATGAAGCTGACGTGAAAATCCGTTGCTAAAAATGTCCAATTGTGCACACTTATCCTTGCGGTATTATAAAATAACCACGCCACTGGTAACAGTCTTTTTGTTCGAAATAATTCGCACAAATGAAGGTTTCAAAAGAATGTAATTCGATTGAATCGAAATCACTAAAAATTGCGAATCACAGGAAAACTAAACTTTTCCGAATTCACGAAAAGGAAGCAGAAAATTAGGAATTAACGGATGAAGAATTATTCACGATTAAGTCAATCAATGAACTGAATAAAATATGAAAAATGATACAAATATGCGACATATGCTGCGCTACACAGCTGACAAGTTACTCTTGTACACAAAGGATGATCCACATGGGAATTCCCCAATGTGGAGAAATCAATTTAATTATACGAATTTTGAAAATTCAAAATATTTTATTCTAACCGTTCACCTTAGCGTGAACAAATGGAGTTACGCAATTTTCCCCTGAAGGCGACGATAGGTAAACAAACTTCTTTGGCGGACTTCATCAAACGAAGGAAATTTGACGAATGCGAAACAAAATCGACAAGTTCGGCTGCTGGAATCTGCTAGTATGATGTCTATACACAGGGAATTGCCAATTTCCGAGAATAAAATTATTCATGATATAGCAAGCAGACCAAGGCGACTTTCTGCTACTTTATATCCATAGTCAAGGACTACTGAGTTATACGGCTAATGACCAAAGCAGTCGATGCCGAATAATAAAAAAAAAGTAGTATATTATTCAATGAGCAGTAATGTAAAGTCATAACACACGAGGATGAATTTTGCAACACGAGCCGTCAGGCGAGTGGCAAAAACCATCAAAAATTCACGGTTTCCAATTGCATTTTTTGGATATTCAGACCGAAGGAAATGTGAAAACGAATGACGAGAACGTTACCTTGATATTTGATATATGTTCCCGATCGATCCGACTTCTTTTATTCATTTGGTAACCTGTTTTTTCTATTTGTATTAGAGTGCAGTGGCGGTTCTAGCGGGTAGGCCCGAGCATATCCAAAAATTTTATATTTATACTAGTGGACCTCCTAATAACTATTTCCTAGTTGTCGCGTTTCTCCTAAGCTGAGCCTACCCAATAAAAAAATCCTGCAGCCGCCCCTGTTAGAGTTAATTATCTAGCTATCAAATTGTTCAATAAAATACCTGAGTATATGAGAAAACTGGACAGAAAGAAGTCCATAATGTCAATGAAAAATGTTTTAATTGAGAACTCTTTCTATAGTGTCGAAGAATTCCTTTGTTATGTGTTTTAAAATTTCAACTTTTAATATGTTTTTGATTTCAATTATATGAGAATGTGTTGTAGATTGTCTGTTTTATATTTACATTGATGATTGTTTTTATGAAGTATTCTAGAATTATTATACCTATTAACTCTTATAGAATTCTGACGTGCCATGTAAATTAACTTGATGGCGAATAAAGTTATTATTATTATTATTATTATTGAGGAAAGAAATAACGGCATGCAGACAATTTAATATGTTTTGAAAATCAAAACATATTAAATTGTCTGCATGCCGTTATTTCTTTCCTCAATTATATTTACAGACGTTAAACCATTCTCATTATTATTATTAACTATCGGGGTTGGTTTATAGATACTATTACAGCTCGAAATCAGTAGAATAATGGACACATTATTGTATTGGAGAAGATAAAAATTTACGTGTATGGGATGGTGGTGAAAAGGTCTGTTTTACAGGAATTAAACCTCCAACCTAGCCAACGTTTCGGAAATTATATTTCCATCATCAGGGCACTATAACAAAAGTAATGGCATTGATAAAACCACGAAAATACTCGTACAGTACAGAGATACAAAATAACATTGATGGAAATTGCTGATGGTGACTTTCTTCTTTGAAAGCATTCCTTTTTTCTTTTTTTTAAATGATTAACTAAAATAATAAATGTGACTTACAAAATAAACGTAAGGGCTCAATAAGAATGGAAACATCACGATGGGCAATTTAAAGTTGCACAGCGTTTTACATTAAATGAAGGCAAGGGCAGGAAAACAAACATACCATTAAAAAACATAATCGTGCAAAATCGCCAAGATACACAATTGAAATAATTGAAGTGCGACAAACCGATACTTACAAGGTGAAATCGCTTTTCCCACAGTCATTAAAAACAATAACAAAATATGAAATTTCATCAAAATTCCACAACAATGAGATCGTTCATCAATCGAGATAAGTAGAATGACAAATCTAGGAGCAGAGAACAGGTGTCAAACGTAGGCGTATGGAACCGTAAAAACCATAGATGTATCGGTTAATCGGGTGTTATTTCTTAAGTTTTACTTTCTTCAATAAATTGTAGTAAGCTCGGGAAAGGTATTGAATGTCTGTTTTGGAATTTACGGAATTTATGCACGACATCGAGGCAACGTATGGTCCTGACACAGTTAAAGTCTTCAAGAACTGGTCAAAGCTTGTGAGGAAGCTAGCAAACATGGCCAACCACATAAAATTTCTCCTACACTGTAGAAAGGAGAACATTCTACCTTCTCACATCGTACAATATTCAAGATGCATCACTAGTTTGACACTATCAAGAAGTCCTTTTACCAATCAATGCGTCAACGCTTTAAAAAAATTCCAAAAAAATATTCTTAATATCGAAATTAGCTTTAGTCATTGGAAATATAATAAGTTAAAATCCGAACTTGATGTTGTGAAGTTGAAGGCAAGGTGCACGGTCGCGGATGATATTTTTGAATCCTTTTCCCGTAGTCAAGTTAATTTTTATAATGACCGTTTTCGTTCTGTTCGTAACAAGCAACTGAGAAAGTTCGATAACTTGTTGAGATCGCAGAGACCCCTCGATCTATTCAGTTTGAATGAAAGGTGGGTAAAAAACCTCTCCTCGGTTGAAAACATCCCTAACAATGTTTTGTTTTTACTTAGCATGGGCGACCGTTTCACTTTACCATACACGGGCTCGCTCCCTATCGAAGATATCATTGCCGACTGCGAAACAATCATAAAAAAGCGCAATGAAGAGGACATGGATATATTGAGGAACAGGGTCGTTAATGTTATCACAAATTTCGTGAGTTCGCACGACAGGGAGAGATCTTGTGATCTTTGGATGTCTCGGTCGATTAGAGACAGTAGATTGTTTTTGTCTGATTACAAGGAACAAATTGTTGTTGTCAAGGCAGACAAGGGTAACATCACTGTCCTCATGGATAGGGACGAATATATTAACAAGGCAACGACCTTGCTCAATGACGAGACTACAAACAGTAAGTTAGCATCGGACCCAACCAGTAAAATACAGAATAAAAATAATAGACTAGTAAGAGTGTTGTTGGCAAAAGAAATAATCACAAAGGCAGAAGCTTGAAATTTAATAACCAACAACGAAATTATACCAAAAATGTATTTCCTACCGAAAATCCATAAAGAATTCATACCACTCAGGCCAAGACTAAGCTTTGTGGGCTCACCGATTTATTCTCTCAGCAAGTTCATTTCTCTGACTCTTGGTCCAATTTTCGTTAAGGATGAGGCATATGTAAGAAACTCTTTCGAACTTTTCAACTCAATTAACAAATACCAGTTACCACCAGGTTACAAATTAGTTTCTTTGGACGTTATTTCCCTCTTCACGAATATACCCACAGATCTGGCATTGAGTATAATAGAAGAGAAATGGCATCTCATAGAAAATGAATCTTTCGATTTTCTCACTTTCAAAACTATTTATAACTTCATTGTAGGAAGCAGCTACTTCTCTTTCGATAACACTATTTACGAACAAATCTTTGGCTTCGGTATGGGTGGCTGTATATCCTCTGTATGCGCCGATATAGTCATGTCCCAGTTACAAAATACCTGCATCGCAAAACTACCTTTCGAAATACCGATTTTTCGTAGATACGTAGACGATCTACTCATCTCAATACCCGTCGATAGCGACGACACGGTCCTGCGTACTTTCAACAGTTTCCACCCCCGCTAACAATTTTCTTTGGAAAATGAGAGCAATGGTCACTTGAGTTTTTTGGACCTCAAGATTGAACGAGACGAAGCTAATGTTTTAACTGTTGATTGGTTCCACAAATCCACTTTTTCGGAACGGTATATACACTTTTTCTCACACCACCCACTCGTGCATAAAATAAATATCATCCGGAATCTGAAATATAGAGCATTACATCTCTCTGACGAAATACACTGGAGGAAAAACATAGAATATATTAGAACAGTCCTTGTCAAAAATAGCTATTATTTTGTATCTCTGTACTGTACGAGTATTTTCGTGGTTTTACCAATGCCATTACTTTTGTTATAGTGCCCTGATGATGGAAATATAATTTCCGAAACGTTGGCTAAGTTGGAGGTTTAATTCCTGTAAAACAGACCTTTTCACCACCATCCCATACACGTATGATTATTGTAAGGTCACCAATTCTCAAGATTAAATAAAAATTTATTCTTGTTTTGCAATTAAAAAAATATTATTATTATTATTTGTTTCATATCCCCCCCCCAAGTACATGTCACCCCCGATCTTTTTCAATTTCACCTTACCTAGATGAATCCAAGCCTTTTGTTGAACACCACCAACAAAACAATTCTCGTGACTTGCTCGACTACCTTTAATTATATTGTGTCGAAAAGTTCCAGTTTCTTTCGTAAGTTTTTATTTTGAATTTGTCCACCGCAATTATCTATACACGGTGGACAAACACATTATTTACAAATTTATTAAAAAAAATTGTAAACCCTTCTTTTTTTCCAAATTTTAATCATTTACTCCTTTCATCAGAGAAGACGACCTGATGCCATTCCACATTCCAATGTTGATGTTCTCTGCACCACTGTAATCGTTGCCCGCGATGCTCAACCGTCAGACACAAGATGGGGTCGATAAGCAACAAAAAATGTTTACATGAAAAAACCTTCACGATTTCTTTCTCTAAATTTAATCATTTATTTCTTTCTACACAATCTTATGTTTTACCAAAAAAAAAATGAAATTCAAACAGCTCCTTCTGGGTGTTGCAGTTTCTTTGTCAGTTAGTATACATTCATTTTGAATAATAGAAGGTCATTTTTATCCCTCATTTCTGTGATCAATTGCTTCAATAGTGAATTTTCGTTTGTTATTCAAGACATAGGAAGCGAGCCGCAGTTCAGAAGAAGTATCTCGAAAACGAAACGTTTACGGCCCCATATTCATGCATTTTTCCTTAAAATCATTTAAGGAATTTTCACTTTTCATTTGTACCTTTAATTTAGGATCATCCTGTATATATTGGTTCTGGCTGACCCACACCTGAAGGGCACGAGCCGTCATTGTATCACAAGCTGTTTTCAAGGTTATTTAGCAAAGTAATCCAGAATTAATACGATCAATATCAAAATATTGAATCATGGAACCGAAATAACGAAAATAATGCTCGATTTCTCATGTGATAACTCATTTTAAGTTCCACAGGAAACAATATGTACCTACCTAAACAAGAGTTCTCGAGTTCCTACTACAGAGATATAAAATTCCTCGATTCAGACTCTCTGTATAGGTTGTCTTTGCTTGTAGCACAACCGTGCCAGTGTCAGGCATTCTTAATAATCTACGCAATTCAAACTACAAATTGGTATGGGAAAACATGTTACCTCGAAATTATTTAACCTGGTTTATGAATAAGACCAGTTTCAGAGGTCGCTAAAATTCTGCTTCCATGCAAAATCTCGTAGGAAATGCCGAGATCAATAATTGATTTCTGAAAGTAGCTTTTCATAAATAATACTGCTAACTGCTACTTCGACGGAGGCTATTCCTCGACAACGCAGAATTCTGCGTTGCCAAAGAATATAACAAAAAAGATTTTAAAAAAAATTGGGTCAAATACGTGCCTGATACGATTCTCAGCAAACACCTTGAAGTTCATATTCCTCGATTGAAATTGAGTTAATACATTCAGGAAATACTCAAGTACATACTAACCTTATTGGAATAAAAATGTTACAAACACGATATTTCTTTACAAAAATTTACAGATTTCGCAATCCTTGCAACCATCAGAGACATTGGAAATGATAACATCACATGTGAATATTACCAACATTTATTTGCATTTGAACTTAAAATAAAATAGTATTGTCAATAATAATAATCTCCTCCACGGTGCCAAATGTGCAACTCCCAACTCACCATAAGTCATATAATCATAGAATGCCAGCTATTCGAAGCCCAAAGAAAATTACACAACGTTAGCAACAAAATGGAAGAAGCCCTCAACATTAGTTCACCGTCCTGCACCAATACAATAGCATTCATTAAAAGCATCAAAAAATAATAATAATAATAAGCAATAATAATTGCAAGAAACAATCAACATTCCTAACATAAACATGTATGAGGAAATCTTGTCACCGTATTTTAAAACAAACATGTTCTTTCTAAAGTAAGTATTCAGATATAATAATAAAAAATAGAGATATAAATGATTGGATGAAGCTGGGTCCATCCTGTCATTCCTGTCCAAGTGAATTTTGATTTAAGCAAATCTGGGTTTTCATAAAATTGGCTTAAGATAGAAGGATTCAGTTTTTACTAAAATTCATGAATCTTATATGTACATACTTAGATCAACTCTCATCGGATGAAGTTGAGTCCATCCTGTCCAATATTTTCTGAGCGAATTTTTATTTTACCAAATCTGAGTTTTCATGAAATTAGTTTGAGATAGAAAGATTCTGTTTTTACTAAAATTCAGGAATCTTATATGTACTCGGAGTAAATATCATCAGAAGAAGCTGAGTCCACCCCGTCTAATATTTTCGAAGAGAATTTTTATTTTACCAAATCTGAGTATTCCCGAAATTGGCTTGAGATAGTAGGATTATGTTTTTACTAAAATTCATGAATCTTATATGTAGGGGAGGATGGGGGAATTCCACGCACCAAAGGGAAAATGCTCACAAAAACCTTCCTATGTAAGTACACACAAACTTTCATAATTTAACTGCTGAATCATGAACCCATTTGGAACTTTTTCATCACAAGGAAAAGGTTCAACTACCTCTACCAATTGAGAAAAAAAATAATTCTGAAAACTGTCTTTTCGCGGTATTCCCCCACGTACTGGGTTATACCGCGCATGCGATGGTATAATTATGCGCTTATATTGAACAGCTGAGAAACTCGAAAAAACATTTTATTTTTTAGGTAATAACCAACTACAATGTAAATTAAACAAATTTCCATGAATAGGTACAAAAAATATTATTGAAGAATTACCCCGCTACAGCTGCGCGTTATTCCCCCCGAGTGAGTCACCTAACCTAACTAATCACTGACAGTAGATGACGAAATACAATTAATTGTTCTTTTGCATTAAATAATGTACACGTATGAACGGAAATAGTCATGCAATAGATTCATTAGAAATTAATAATAGAAGTAGGTACTTTCCACGATTCCAATTCCTCTCGAAAATTAGATCGGAGCGTCGTGAAACGAACAATCGGCTCCCTGGTCTAAACTAAAAACACGAATACCTTTAAATTACGGGAGGATGTTGGCAAGGCAAATACGAGACGATGCGCTGTATCTAAATTTTGAAATAACTGAACTGTGTTGCAGAATATCAATGCGCAGAATTCCCCGTGCGCGGAATTCCCCCGTCCTCCCCTACTCGGAGGAAATATCATCAGATGAAGCCGAGTCCACTCCGTCCAATATTTCCGAAGTGAATTTAGATTTTAGCAAATCTGGGTATTCATGTAATTGGCTTTAGATAGAAGGATTCTGTTTCTACTAAAATTCATGAATCTTATATGTACTCGGATCAACTATTGACCTATTCTTCAAATACCGAAATAATTGCCCAATCTGGCAACGTTGCGGCGAATTTGACGGACCACTCACCGCGGCCCAGATCTCACTTGATGAAACCACAATATAAACAATTATACACTCGAAGTGCTAATGAAGGAAATAAAACATCAGATGCCGTATAAGCCCTTTGATATTTAAGTGGTTTTATTTTTCTGTTTTAGTTATTTTCAGTGTGTGTTTTGTAAAACTTTTGGTTTTTCTTTGATTGTGCTTTAGTGCTTTGTGTTGTTAAACTAAATTTTGACTCCTAATATTTTTATTTTTGGAGTAATAGGTATGGTTGATGTTTGTGTACAACAAGCGTTCAATTAACTATATATCGGCGGAAAACTTCTTCTGGACGACGAAGAATGGAAAAATAGGCGATTTGCTTTCGATATTCCGCCCCAAAATTGCCGATCGATTCGAAAATTCCGAAATCAATTCGGAACTATTTGCCGGTGCGTAGACCTGGGATATTCGTTTCGGGATTTTCCCCTTTACGGCTAGTGTAACCAAATACAGAACAGTTTCGATTATGCAGCGACATAATTCAAAGTATAAAACTTTAAAAAAGGTACACAAAAAATCAAACTTGATCTGCAATGAAGACAAAAAATAGAATAAAAACAATGCAATACGAATTATTTCACTGGTTGCTTCAATTTTTTCCGCCAGAGGTCTCATTGAATTCTACTCCGCCCAATACACAAAGCGCGTTCGGCATTAGCATCCGAGAGCGGACGGATTTTTTAGTCACGTGATCACAAATTGTACAGATTTGTCAGATTTTTCTGTTATAAACGAACGGTACGGAGCTTTCAGATCGTTTTTTCTGTTTGTCAGATATTGAATTAGTGATTAAAGGTCTATTCGGCCGTAGAGGTAGTCTGGATTCTATTTCAATTCTTTCGTTATAGCTCTCAACACTTCTACCCCTTGGTTGAAATGATTCAATATTTTGAATCATTATTTTTTTATCAAACGACATTTTTTATTTATTACTACACAACAAATAACATAAGACACGAAATTTTAACAGACTGTTCAAGAATATTCGAAGCAGGAAACTCATAAATGCAGATAAAATCTATTGACAAATGCAGAAAAGTAATTTCTGTTTCTGTTCTGTTGAAAAAATCCGTTTGCTCCGTCGAAATACAGCGAGCAAAAAGATCTACATCCGATTGATCAGATTTTTTTGCCGAACGGTCCAGATGTGTACTCCCCTCAATCTGGATGTAATAAACGAACGGTTCAGATCAATCCGACCAGTCGGATGTCATTGCCGAACGCGCTTACAGGATACATTAAAAGGCAAATAAACCCAAGAGTAGAATGCCGATGTAAGGCCAAACTTGACCTGCGCGCTGGCGGGTTTCTCATCGCATTGCCAACATCTGATTTTGACACTTTGTGACTTTGACCATTACGTTTATTATTATTATGTGGTCGATCCATAGAACTTATAGTATATATATAAGTTCTATGGGTCGATTAGAAATACTAGAGCACTATAAACATAGGTATGCTGGATAGACCTGGCTCTATGGTTATTGGGTCCAACCATAGACTCGAAAATTACAGGACTCGCAGCATTTTCATCGCCATCTATCGGGGTGATACACCAACATAAACAATAAATTATTTTAAATTTGACTATTAGATGCCGCGGCTTTATTCTAACAGCACGAACCTAACCTATTTCCAATATTTTTCATGTGAGCATGCCCAAAAAAGTCATCACAAAATCTCTCATTCCGAAAATATGCTCATTCAATTACAGATTTCATTTCTTTTGATTACAGATTTCATTTCTTTCGATTTAAGATTTCATTTCATTCGAAGGGATCTGTAATTTTCGAGTCTATGGTTGGACCCAGAATGGCGGTTCTGGTATACTCCCCTTTATAGAGCCTTAGAAATACTAAAAACTTGTATTATAACTAAACATTTCAGATTCCGGAATATCACGCGAAATCCATCAATTTATTTCTCATTGAAGTATTTCAAAACGTTTTACCCAAACCGTGAGTGAATTAGGTCTTGGATTAATTGAATTACGTTATCTGTTAAAATTATAACCGAATTCAATGTCATTATTCGCAACTTTGAAATTAGAATTTTACCCAAATGAATTTCATCTGCATAGTTAGTAAGGTGTGACTACACAATAATTTATTTCAATTCCTATCACAATCGATGAAATCAAAATAATATTTTTCCATTTTAAGTCCTAGAATTGGGATGGAATATGCATTGTAGAATTCAAAATGAAAGAAACAAAAATTTTTCACTACCATATATTATTCATTGTTTTATTGAGAGCAATGATTATATAATACGTAAACAAACAGAAAATGTTCGCTGAGGTTGGTGCAATGCTTCTCTCAGAAGAGAATTTGAGTCTTCTTCAAGATACCATGTGTTCAAATCTGATAAGAGAAAATGCAAGAGCAGAAAAATGAACAAAATAATCTCTTCACCATGCTGGCTAAGTAGTTTCTTGGAAGATGATTTAAAATAATATGCTCAATAAAACTCTGAAAATATTCTACCACTTCAGTTGAAGAAATTTTGCTATAGAACACTTTAAAACATATTCTATTGTTTCCTCGGATAATATGTCTGCTTTTCTATTATTTTTTTTGCAAATTTCACCTTAGATTTCTGTGCAAGCCATCTGTTTAATTCCTCTCTCTATTCCTGGTCCAACAATTCAATTATTTTCAATAATTTAATTCCTCATCAGAAGGCTATAAAACACAATCAAAATATCCAAGAGAAGAATCGAAACACAGTTTGAACTACATTACATTTTCATCGTAACAATTATATGACGTTGAACTTTCTGGATTTGATGCTAATTCTTTTATGAAGAATTTCACATCATCCTGGTATGCCATTTGACTAGTTGAGATTTCATACATATACTATCTTCATCTGAAACAGAATTCCTTCTGCGCCCAAACATAAATGCAGAATGTATATACTTACACGATATGGTTTTGCTATATTATAGAACGTTTATATTGGTGTAAGCATATTTTGCATTCTGCACGATAATATCTTATTTGGCAATGTTCATCAGAAGAAGTTATTATAGAAACATTGCAGTACTTATCTTCGTATTGGGATTTTACTCTAAAACAATTCTTACGAACATTCTCCACTTTTTCTTTAATAATGAAGGACTTACAATATGCTTCCACAGTAACCCTATGATAATTAATAGTTGTTTGCATTTGGTCTTTCTCTGTGAAGAATTTGTTTCCACATTTTACATCCACTATTTGGTCTTATGAACCCAAAAACACTTCTACTCTAAAATAAAGAAATATTTAACGAGGATTTCAAGTTATAACTTGAGTTAGTATTCTATATCTATGTTATAACTAGATAACCATAAATACCTATATGTATTATTTTTCCTTCCATTTTATTGTATTTCAAATACATATTTATTTCAACTTTCTATAGCCATAGTAAAAAATTACCTATCTTTTTCTCAATGAATTTGAGAATAAGAATAAACACAAATGAGATTTTATTGAAGTTCAGCTCTCAATCGCTGCAGAATCGAATCGAATGACATGACAGCTAGAACATTGTTTATAAACAATGCGCTGAGGATCGTAGTTACGAGCATTCAAATGTCGTGTCGGAGATTCACGAACCGATCCGAACCTCCCCGAAAGAATTGCCTTTTAATGTATCCTCCCAATACACCTATCAGCACCTATCTTAATAAATCACGCGATAACTTTCGAATGCTGTTTTGGTCTACTGGCGACACTTTGTCTTTTGACCTTGAACGAAAACTCCTAACTTGCGTGTAATATACGAACATAAACATTTCCAATGTTAAAACAGTTAGTTTTATCCGATTATATCTGCAATTAAAAAGCCACATTTCTCTCACCAAAATAATTTCATTGAAGTGAAGGATTTTTAGGTAACATCTATGAACTATGCCATTTCCATCAAAAATCTACTTCGCCACAAAATTTCACGACGCATGAGTATAGGGAAAACCGGCGGTAGACATTGGTAATCTCAAATACCGTTGGAGCTCTGCCAACTGTAAACATTATGTGAATTTGTGAAGACATTCAATGAATTAATGTGAAATAATATTAACCGTGTAGTGTTGATTTTATAAAATTCCAAGAGAATATTGTTAAGATGGAAACATCGCCACAAATTATTCAATGCTACGTATCATTTTATTTTTCATTAATTTCAAATACGTGGTTTGTATCGACATTCATTATTCTATATCTGAATTTTGCATTTCATCGACATTTAACTTCAATATGGAACGGTAACGATAAATTTTCAATAGAAACTGTGCGTATTGAATGTATAATTTCATGCTTCTTGGTGTTCAATTTTATCTCCCACATTTTTGGGATTTTATCATTGCATATCTGGTTTAGAGACCAGAGAGGGAATAATATTCGATATTTAATCCAGTGAAGCATCCTGATTATTCTTGAAATAAATGATTTTTTCGTCAAATTTTTCTGAGTAAAATTGGGAATAACTCGAAAACGACGCGTTTTATTGAAAAAATACATAAGAATACTTTAAGTTTCTAAAATGATTGATTCTTTTGAAAATATGAACCGTTTATCTTTTTCAAGTAGTTTCATGGTATTTTTGCGTGTATTTATAAATCTACGCTGTTTCTTTCATACCAGAGGAAATATTGAATAAGTTCTGATTGAGGAATATGCAACATGAATAGAGTAAACAATCAACCGAAATTCAGTTCATTTGATATAGCGATTCCGAAGATATAAACAGAAATGTGTTTTTTTCATGGATTTTCGACACCCTGTATCTTTCAAACGAAACCGAATTTTGAAAAATTATATAGGAAAAAAGTGTTTCGTTTGATGAGAGGAATCTACAGTTAAAATATATGTTCAATTCAAAGACTCACCCTGTATTGATTTCAGGGAAAATTTACGAAAATTTAATCATCAATCAATGCCGATTAATTTTAACAATTGAATTTGCAATTTTCCGGGAAAATACACATTTATTGTACATGTGTATTGTGTAGAATGAAATGAAATGTGTGAAATGTTCAATGAAATAGTCGAAACAACATGTCGACCACTGAAAAAAAATTCCAGCTACTCAAACGATACGGAAACAGTTCCAAGAATATTTGGAATGAATTCACCCAAATGGTCAGTGCGTACAAACCGCTAGATTTATCGCTTGGTTTTCCCGATTTTTCACCTTCAACACACGTGACCAATGCATTAGCGAAAGTAGCGAACTCCGCATTTGAACAAGATTCAAATCCATTGGGACGAACTAACCTCCTGAAAGCTCTGGAAAAATTTTATTCTAAACTGTTGAAACGCACCATAAATTCTGACAAAGAAATAATCACAATGGCTAGTGGTTGTCAAAGTCTCTATTTGGTTATCATGAGCTTAGTGGAAGAAAATGACGAAGTAATAATAATTGAACCTTATTTCGATTTTTACGAGAAAATGGTTAACTTGGCTGGAGGTGAATGCAAGTTCGTACCACTCAGATTTTGCGGAGATGCAGAAAAACGGAATCTTTGTACTTCCGATTTCATACTGGACATCAAGGAACTTGAAAGTGTTTTCAGCGAAAAAACGAGACTTTTTATATTGAATACTCCTAATAATCCTTCTGGAAAGGTATTCAATTCAGAAGAACTCCGCATAATAGCAAATCTATGTAAAAAATGGAACGTTATTTGTCTCTCTGATGAAGTATACGAATTTTTTGTTTATCCTCCTTATAGCCACGTCAGAATTGCAACCTTGCCAGATATGTGGGAAAGAACAATCACCATTGTATGTCCTGGGAAAACTTTTGGTGTAACGGGTTGGGAATTAGGAGTGGCTTATTCCTCCGAAGAAATAATCAATTTGTTACGAACTGCGCATCAAAATATTGTCCATAGCGAAAACATACCTATCCAAGAAGCTTATGCCATACTGTACGAGGAAGAAATGGGAAGATTACAAGAAAGCAGAGGTATACTGACCCTACCTCTCACCTTGAAAAATAATAGAGATATAATGATACAAATTTTGAGAAATGTAGGAATGGAGCCTATAGTGCCCGAGGGTGGTATTTTTATTCTGGCTGAATGGTCAATATTCGCCAGGAAATTAAATCTGGACTTTGAGAATGCAAGACCGAAAGATATTCAGTTCGTCAAATGGATGATCAAGAATTTTGGTTTGGCTGTTTTACCATCGAGTTCTTTCTACAGTGAGGCCAATGAGTGTTTGGGAAAAAATTATATACGATTGTGTTTTTACAAAAAGCCGGAAACCCTTTATCATTTCTCGACTATTATGCAGGAACGGTCAAAAACTATCAAAAAAGATTTGAAAATGTAGAACAGAATGAGAGTCCTTTCTCAATTATGCGTATATTTCAAATATCCTTTTGAAATTGTTAAATGGAATAATACCCAATTAGACCCTGTAGTTCAACCAGAAACTCTTTGGATATCTAGTTAAAAAATTTTTTTTGTTGAACAGGGTGCCACATTGAAAAGGAAACAGAGGTCTTTTATAAAAGGCATATCAAGTCTTTGGAAAATCGCTCGGACAAAAACCATCATCATATCCTTTCATTCCTCTGCACGGCAACTCCAATTCCTTACATTTGAATAGGGAAGATGTGTCGTACGATGTGATGCTGAAAAGGTCTTTTCATTCTGTAATGTTGTATTTAGTAATAAAAGATCTAGCGTCTTAATGGTTTTTATTGCTTTCCATTTTCCACCAACTGTCGTAATTCCCGCTTATGTACTGACAACTGTCAGATATATTTCTTTGACATTTCCAAACACAAAGCATGCGCTTAAGGCGCGTTTGCAGCGTAGTGCTAAGCCTACGTTAAACTTTGATGAATATTAAATATTGTAGCAACAAAAAAAACAGTTTAGGGCGCTCGCGTAACGGTCATATTCGAACAACAATAACTCTTAAATTATGTAACTTACAGAAATGATGTGGGTGTCGTTTTGTAGCTGATATCTTTGAGTTCATTGAAAAAAATTAAACTTCAATGTGCTCGTTTTAACATTGGAAATGTTTATGTTCGTATATTGCAGGTAAATTACGAGGTTTTGTTCAAGGTCAAAAGACAAAGTGTCGCCAGTAGACCAAAAAAGCATTCGAAAGTTATCGCGTGATTCATTAACGTAGGTGTGTTGGGCCAGCATATGCCAGCATACGAGAATCGGCGAACTGCGCCGAGGTGGGACTCAGGTGGGAGGTCCGCCAAATTCGCCGCAACGTTGCCGGATTGGGCACTTAGTCCGGTATTTGAAGGATAGATCATTGTTTTATTTCCTTCATTAGCACTTCGAGTGTTTATATTGTTGTTTAATCAAGTGAGATCTGGGCCGCGGTGAGCGGCCCGTCAAATTCGTCGCAGGCAATTATTCCGGTATTTGAAGGATAGATCATTGTTTTATTTCCTTCATTAGAACTTCGAGTGTTTATATTGTTGTTTAATCAAGTGAGATCTGGGCCGCGGTGAGCGGCCCGTCAAATTCGCCGCAACGTTGCCAGATTGGGCAATTATTTCGTTATTTGATCCACTGAAGAAACGGATTTGCACAGTCTGGCAACAAAATCCGCTTATGACACTGTTCGCCCATGCTCAAATCGGCCTCTAACGCCTGTTTGCACCGCTTACCCTTAAAAGTTCCTCGTTGCTAGGTACCACTTAGACTTAAGTTCCAATACATAATGATGATTCCGCTAGAGTGGTGAAGAAGCAATATATTTTGTGTTCTCTTTGTTCTACTGATGAAAACCAGGAAACGTTTTCTACATATGATCATTTGAGAATAATTCATGGTGTTCTGTATGATTGATATTTCTTACATTTCCCCCATCCGCCATCCAAGAAAACTATGATACAACACACAGTTATATGCCATATTTCAAAATACATATGCTAAATTACCTACTTAAATTCTCACTTTTGAGGTTTTTGTAAGCGCATATGTGCTTTTTTACAAGCTTTTATTTAGTTTCACCTGTCCCGGTGTCTGTCTGTCTGTCTCTATCTAATCAAATCTTGCAAGTTAAATATGACACACTTCTAATCGTCCGATTGATTTGAAATTTGGCAGGTGTACATAATTCTGGTGACAATGCATCATGAAATATTTTTCATAGAAAAAAACAAAATGGCTGCTCCAAAATGGCGGATGAGTTTCGTAATTATCATCCGATTTCATTCAAAATTAGTATCTAGGGGTTTTTGGGTTCGACAATGATGATTCTTCTGTCAAAATTGAAAAATTCAAGATGGCGGCTAGAATAGGCCGGACGAGTTTCGTAATTATGATCCGATTCTATTCAAAATGTGTATCTAGGGGTGTTCTGGGTCGGAAATTACGATTCTTCAAAATTGAGGAATTCAAGATGGCGGCTTCAAAATGGCGGATGAGGGTTGTTTTTATAAAAGATTGTTTTAAAGAATGATTTTTTTATTATAGCTTGTTCTAAATGCAAGGGCGGATATAGCTTTTTTTCATGGGGGGGGGGTAATAACTATTGAAAATCAGGTTCACAATTTATGAAATTTTTTTATGTGCACCACATTGCGTAACTTCTTCTAAGGACTTTGATACTCATGGGGGGTAATTACCATAATATAAATCAAACTGTTCGAAGTTCCAAGTTCCAACCGTTTTCAACTATTTCACTATCAGATTCGTTTATGAAGAACGACAAAAGACAAAACGCGCGATCTGAATAACGGGCAACGGCTTCTTCTCACGATCGTCCTCTCGGGTGCATTCGGAAGCACTCGGAATCGAGTGAATCTGATTGGTTAGGAATTCGTGAGAATTAATGTATGCTCGAGAATCGGCGACGGCGACCAGTGAGCCGCGGTGAGAGGTACGTCAAATTCGCCGCAACGTTGCCAGATTGGGCAATTATTCATGTATTTGAAGGATAGATCACTTCGAGTGTTTATATTGTTGTTTCATCAAGTGAGATCTGGGCCGCGGTGAGTGGTCCGTCAAATTCGCCGCAACGTTGCCAGATTGGGCAAATATTTCGGTATTTGAAGAATAGGTCAATAGTTGATCCGAGTACATATAAGATTCATGAATTTTAGTAGAAACAGAATCCTTCTATCTGAAGCCAATTTCATGAATACCCAGATTTGCTAAAATCAAAATTCACTTCGAAAATATTGGACGGAGTGGACTCAGCTTCATTTGATTTCCTCCGAGTATGGGAGGACGGGGGAATTCCGCGCACGGAGGAATTCTGCGCATTGATATTCTACAACTCAGTTCAGTTATTTCAAAATTTAGATACAGCCACAGAAATATAATAAACATATGAATAAATAAATATCTTATTGTGACAAGTACGGCCCTGTGCGCTACGGCTCGATCGAGAAGTTTCTGGAAACGCGTGGCGTCATAGCGGCCACGAATGTTTCGCGAAGTTTCTAGACGGGTCCGGACTTAGCGAGAAACAATCGGCGTTATGCATATAAGGGGCCCATCGACGATGAGAGATTCATTCAGTCAGAGACGAGCGACCAGTGGAAATAAATAGTGCCAAATAAATCAGTAGAGATAAATTGTACAGACTTTTGTTAGAATAAGTTCCTAAGTTATTAGTTATTAGTGTTATAAGTGGTGTAAATAAATAGTTTAATTATCCCGGACGTTTTAATAACGAAGAAAACGTTACATTGGTGTCAGGTGTGGGGTGGATTTGAGGATTTGAATGCCGATAACCAGATCGCAAAAAGAGAAAATGGACCAGGCGAGTATGGAATTTTTCAAGCAAGCCTTTGAACAAATGAGCTTGAAAATGGATAAAATGGAGAATAAGGCGGAAGAGAATTCTCGAGAAATGAGCTTGAAAATGGAAGAAAATTCCCGAGAAATGAGCTTGAAAATGGAAGAAAATTCCCGAGAAATGAGCTCGAAATTGGAGGAAAAAATGGATAAAATGGAAAATAAGGTGGAAGAAAAAATGGATAAAATGGAAAACAAGGTGGTGAGTCAAATTGCGAGTACATTGGACGAGAGAATGGAAGCTATCAAGGAAGTAATAATAGATGAAGTTGATGAAAAATTTGAAGAAGTCAATGGGAAAATTGATAAGGTTGACGGAAAAATTGAAGAAGTAGTTGATGAGGTTAATGGAAAATTCGAAGTATTATCAGGAATAATTGAACAGCATGCCAAGTTCATAGAGTCCCTGAAAAGAACGTCGAATAGAAAAGAAACCCAAGCTTCACCATCCTATAGCTTCGTGAAATCGGAAAACAACACAGAAAGTGGTAAAATGAAGATCAAGCCACCAACATTTGACGGAAAAGTTCCTTGGTCGACATATCAAAAACAATTTGAAGCTGCTGCGTTGGCAAACAGTTGGAGCGACAACGAAAAAGCCACAGCATTAATAATAGCTCTACGAGGAGATGCACTTAACATTCTGCAGACAATACCGGAAAGTCAACAGGCCTGTTATGAAGTTTTAACATCCAAACTTCAGATGAGATATGGCGATGCTCACCTGCAGCAAGTTTACCATGCTCAAATAAGGAACCGGGTGCAGAAAACAGGAGAAAATCTCCAGGAATTCGAGGCCGATGTTGCCAGATTAGTGAGGCTGGCTTATCCATCAGCTCCAGAGAGCTTCCTCGAACTGCTATCAATCCAGACGTTTGTCGACGGGATCAAGGACAGCGAAACTCAACAAGCCTTGAGACTTGCACGCCCTAAGACCATTGATGATGCCTTGGCTCAAGCTCTAGAATTTGAGGCAGCGAAACAGGCGTCGCATAGAGGACAATTTCGTATGAGACGAGTCCAAGAAATAGACCGACCTGTGGAGGAAATCATCCGAGAAGAGATTAGCAAATTATTGAATGCTAAGGAAAAGGATGCTGTGTGCTGGTATTGCAACAAGAGTGGGCATTTTAAGAGAAATGGCCCAAGGATTGGAAAAAGAGACACAGCAGATAAACTAAAAAGGGTTGGTGATAAGGTGCATAAACCGACCCAAGTTAAAAATGCCTCTGACGTGATAATCCGTAGAATCACGTCCGAAGATTTGACAAGAAGTCCTTGCCCCGATAATGGCAGCCACTGCTCTCGTGTGGAAGATAAGGCCAATTTGGGGCGGACCACTGTGATCGAAGATGACTGGCTACCATCAGAAATTCGACGAGCACAGGAGGAGGATCCAGATCTGAGAGTAATCCTAAGTTGGAAGAAGAGTGGCAGACGACCTTCTTGGGAAGAAGTATCCAGACTGAGCCAAAATGTCAAGTCGTATTGGGCCCAATGGGAAACGTTGAAGATTGATGAAGGTCTTCTGAAACGTTGTTGGGAAAATGAAGATGGATCTCAGCAGAGGCTTCAGTTAATTGTGCCCAAGAGTAGGGTAACGGACATTTTGACCAGACTACATAATGGAACTTCGGGTGGCCATTTTGGGATTACTAAGACTCTGGAGAAGGTCAGGCAGCGATTTCATTGGATCAATTGTAAGAAGGACGTTAAGGATTGGTGTAGAAAATGTAAAGTTTGTGCTGCGGCCAACGGACCCTACGGTAAAGGAAAGGCACCAATGAAGCAGTATAACGTCGGATCCCCCATGGAACGAGTAGCTATCGACATCGCAGGCCCTTTTCCAGAAACAGGCAATGGAAATAAGTACATTTTGGTAGCGATGGACTACTTTACCAAATGGGTGGAAGCGTACGGTATTCCTAACCAAGAGGCAAGTACAGTAGCTGACAAACTGGTGAAAGAGTTCTTCTGCAGATTTGGAATCCCCCTTGAGCTGCATTGTGATCAGGGCCGAAACTTCGAATCGAAGTTATTCCAGGAAGTTTGCAAAATATTGGGGATACGTAAGACAAGAACTACACCTCTGCATCCTCAGTCAGACGGCATGGTAGAACGAATGAACCGGACTATGGGAAAACACTTGGCCAAGGTTGTCTCTGACCATCAAAGGGACTGGGATGAATACTTGCACTTATTCACGATGGCCTATAGATCTTCGGTTCAAGAATCTACCAAGGAGACTCCATCCAATATAATGTTCGGCCGAGAAATAAGATTACCTTGCGACCTCGAGTTTGGGTGTAAGCCTGGAGAGGATGTAGCTGGGGAGGACTACGTTAGTAATCTCAGAAGCAAGCTAGACTACATCCATGATAAGGTGCGTAATCAAATGCAGCAAGCAAGTGACCGGATGAAAATGCGCTATGACATCAAGGCCATTGAAGGTGGGTTTACCGCAGGAGATCTGGTATGGTTGTATAACCCACAAAGAAGGAAAGGTTTTTCACCGAAGCTGCAGAGACATTGGGAAGGACCGTACGAAGTAATGAAAAGAATAAATGACGTAGTTTACCGAATACGGAAGCCTCCCAGAGGAAAACCGAAAGTCGTCCATTTCAACAGATTGGCTCCGTACGCATCCACGCAAGATGAAGAAGAAGTACGCCTCGTCGAGGTTCCGGCTAAGAAAAATTGCGAATTCCAAAAATTCATGAAAATCTATGGGGGAACACGCATTGCACGGTTTGGCGTCACACAGGAAGTTCATCAGGACCTGTTTACAGTCCCCGAGGAATACTCGCTTGCTCATTGTGTAGCAGCTGATCTACGTATGAGTAGGGGAATAGCAAGGGTATTCAAAAACAAATTTGGTCAGCAAGAGGAACTAATGGGACAGCAGCCCAGAGTCGGGAAATGTTTAAGATTGAAGTCCGAGGGTCGGTTCGTTTACTATTTGGTTACCAAGCAGAACTCTTTCCAGAAGCCCACCTACCAGAACCTATGGACCTCGCTGCATGGCTTGAAAGAAGACCTTCAGCGTTCCGGCGTTAGGAAACTAGCAGTTCCCAAGCTTGGTTGTGGACTGGATCTACTGAATTGGAGGGTAGTACGAAGCATGATTGAAGTAATTTTCCAGACGGCAGGTATACAGATCCTAGTATGCAGTTTCTACCCAAATCGTGTCGAGCTCCCCGGCAAAACTATAGAATGCTATTTCCATCAAAGGGGCTACTGTAGAGAAGGAGCCGACTGCAGATTTCGCCACGGCCCTCTGAAGAATCCATGCGATCTGGCTTAAGGAGGGGACAGTGTGACAAGTACGGCCCTGTGCGCTACGGCTCGATCGAGAAGTTTCTGGAAACGCGTGGCGTCATAGCGGCCACGAATGTTTCGCGAAGTTTCTAGACGGGTCCGGACTTAGCGAGAAACAATCGGCGTTATGCATATAAGGGGCCCATCGACGATGAGAGATTCATTCAGTCAGAGACGAGCGACCAGTGGAAATAAATAGTGCCAAATAAATCAGTAGAGATAAATTGTACAGACTTTTGTTAGAATAAGTTCCTAAGTTATTAGTTATTAGTGTTATAAGTGGTGTAAATAAATAGTTTAATTATCCCGGACGTTTTAATAACGAAGAAAACGTTACATTATTATATTTCTGTGGATACAGCGCACCATCTCGTATTTGCCTTGCCAACATCCTCCCGTAATTTAAAGATATTCGTGTTTTTATTTTAGACCAGGGAGCCGATTGTTCGTTTCACGATGCTATGATCTAATTTTCGAGAGAAATTGGAATCGTGGAAAGTACTTCTATTATTAATTTCTAATGAATCTATTGCATGACTATTTTCCTTCATATGTGTAGATTATTTAATGCAAAAGAACAATTACATAATTGTATTTCGTCATCTAATGTCAGTGATTAGTTAGGTTAGGTGACTCACACTGGGAGAATAACGCGCAGCTGTAGCGGGGTAATTCTTCAATAATATTTTTTGTACAGTCCTGGAAATTTGTTTAATTTACATTGTACTTGGTTATTACCTACACAATTTTATTTTATTTTTTTTACGGGGAGACAGGGTTTTTTCGGCTGAGGTTTTTCCCTGAGCTCTAGTATCATACGCAGAATGTTATGGTACCCCGTTTTTTTTTAACCTCAGCTAGGACCTTTTTGTTTCACCATGTATTGTATTATTTATGCTCTCTAATTCAAAAGAATATATATATATATATATTACCTAAATAATGAAATATTTTTTCGAGTTTTTCAGCTGTTCAATATATGCGCATAATTATACCATCGCATGCGCGGTATTACCCAGTACGTGGGGGAAGACCGCGAAAAGACAGTTTTCAGAATTATTTTTTTTCTCAATTGGTATAGGTAGTTGAACCTTTTCCTTGTGATGAAAAAGTTCCAAATGGGTTCATGATTCAGCAGTTAAATTATGAAAGTTTGTGTGTACATAGGAAGGTTTTTGTGAGCATTTTCCCTAAGATGCGTGGAATTCCCCCGTCCTCCCCTACATATAAGATTCATGAATTTTAGTAAAAACATAATCCTTCTATCTCAAGCCAATTTCGAGAATACTCAGATTTGGTAAAATAAAAATTCTCTTCGAAAATATTGGACGGTGTGGACTCAGCTTCTTCTGATGATGTTTACTCCGAGAAGGTACATATAAGATTCCTGAATTTTAGTGAAAACAGAATCTTTCTACTTTCTATCTCAAACCAATTTCATGAAAACCCAGATTTGGTAAAATAAAAATTCGCTTAGAAAATATTGGACAGAATGGACTCAGCTTCATCCGATGAGAGTTGATCTGAGAACATATAAGATTCATGAATTTTAGTAAAAACAGAATCCTTCTATCTCGAGCCAATTTCGAGAAAACTCAGATTTGGTAAAATAAAAATTCTCTTCGAAAATATTGGACGAGGTGAACTCAGCTTATTCTGATGATGTTAACTCCGAGTACATGTAAGATTCATGAATTTTAGTGAAAACTGAATCCTTCTATCTAAAGCCAATTTCATGAAAACCCAGATTTGCTAAAATCAAAACTCACTTCGAAAATATTGGACAGGAATGACAGGATAATTCATCCAATTATTCATATCTTTATTTTTTATTATTATATCTTAAGAATACTCACTTTAGAAAGAACATTTTTGTTTTAAAATACGGTGACAAGTTTCCTCTCACATGTTTATGTTAGGAATTGGGAATGTTGATTGTTTCTTGCAATTATTATTGCTCATTATTATTATTGAAAATACTATTTTATTTTAAGTTCAAATGCAAATAAATGTTGGTAATATTCACATGTGGTGTTATCATTTCCAATGTCTCTGATGGTTGCAAGGATTGCGAAATCTGTAAATTTTTGTACTATTGAGGATTTACCAAAATCTTCAGTAAATTTATTTATGACAATTTTGAGCTGAATGTTTCCATATTGTTCTACTTTAATGAAAGGTGATAGTAACATTTTTCAAAATACATTTTTTTCACATCTGTATGTAGGACCTTCATGTCCAAAGAAATCGATACCATTCGAAAGGGTCAACTAAAATGAAAAAATTGATTTAAAATTGCGGCTATTCCAAAAATAGGGGAGGTAAACCCCCCAATGTGGGTGTTTTTGTCGATAAAATTAAGTATAATATATGCCCTCAAATTATCGCTATTATTTTTGAAATCGTTGAAGGAAGATCAATTTGAAATATCATTTTCCGTTATGGTTTCCATTTGAAAAAAAAATTTCTCGTTAGAAAAGTCTCCCAAAGATGTGTTCATTTCGATAGCGTAGATCCTAAAGTACGGAAGTTATAGTCAATTATAATTAATAATGGATAAATACATAGTTCAGGAGCTGTAGTACTAAACCATCGAAATTTATTTAGTTTATATTGAGAGCGTTTCACTTTTTTATAGATTCAGTATTCTGTTTGATTTTGTAATTGGGTTTATCCCAATAATAAATAAATAAAATCTGGCCACCCTATACATTTTTCCCAGATTTTACCAAATGTGAATTAAAACATGAGAAAAGTGATTAATTGACGTGTTTTGAATTCATTGCACCATTTCTTTAAATCAGGGTATTTAAATCATTTTTGTTTATATGAAGACTATTGAGACTTCCATACAGTTTTTTTATAGTTATTTTTCTTGATATTCTGTAGTGGTATTCTGAGATATTGTCTCCCAGTTAATGTTCAATTTTAGGACATATTAAAAAAAATAATTCCTTAAACATTTACCACATAACCGTTGTTTCTCTATACAGGGTCTTTCACGAGGAACCTCACCCATATTTATACGGGAAACTACTGAACGTATTTTCATGAAATTCAGCACTTATAAGTATTTCACGATGCTGATGAATTCTAAAATATTTTCAAGGCATGAGCACCTCCGGTTTTTCCGGAAATGACGTCAACTTCCGTTTTTCAAATTAGAACACCATTTTTTTATTGCAGAAATAGATTCCTTAGAAAATTTCAAGTTATTTTGATGTAACATTTTTCAGTTTTGGTTGGAACATTCTCTCTGAGCGGGAAAATTCGAAAAAAAAATCGAAAATAGAGCTCCGCTGAAACAAGAATAACTTCGAGGTTTTTGGATGGAAATTTTTCATTTTTGGGATTTTTCAAGATGTGAGATTGATGTATCCACTTTAAAAATCGAAATCGCGATTCATGATACAGGGGGTGAAAAATCGCTTTCAAAGTTAGGGATGACAAAATCGTGAAAAATCAATTTTTTCAAATTAGAACCCCATTTTTTTATGGCAGATATTGAATCTACGTTGAAAAATAATGTGAGTGTATGCATCACAACCTTGCCCTAAAATGGATATTTTCTGAGTTAATATCCACTTTAGGGCAAGGGTGTGATGCATACACTCACATCATTTTTTAACGTAGATTCAATATCTGCCATAAAAAAATGGGGTTCTAATTTGAAAAAATTGATTTTTCACGATTTTGTCATCCCTTACTTTGAAAGCGATTTTTTCACCCCCTGTATCATGAATCGCGATTTCGATTTTTAAAGTGGATACATCAATCTTACATCTTGAAAAATCCCAAAAATGAAAATTTTCCATCCAAAAACCTCGAAGTTATTCTTGTTGCAGCGGAGCTCTATTTTCGATTTTTTTTTCGAATTTTCCCGCTCAGAGAGAATTTTCCAACCAAAACTGAAAAATGTTACATCAAAATAACTTGAAATTTTTTAAGGAATATATGTCAAATGTCATTTGTCAATAGTCATCTGTCTACTGTCAAATGTCATTTGTCAAATGTCATCTGTCAAATACCATCTGTCAAACGTCATCTGTCAACTGTCATCTTTTCCATGGATATGAGCTGTCACACAAAACATAAATACAAAAATAATATGTCAATTACTAATTATGGGCAATTTCGAATTCAGTTATTTCCGCAAATATATTTATTACCCAAACATAAATCAAAAACATTTCAGAAATATAGAGAAAAGATGAAAATGCACAACTCACGATTGATGCTGATTGTCACAATCCGATTTACTTGACATTCCGGTAAAAATTCACTGTTCCACCAACTTGAGATCTTTACTCGCTTTTTGATCTGATAATAGCCTTCCATGTTATTATAAGTTCTATGCAAATAACACAATAATTGTATACATCACCATCTAGTGGCGATAATATAAAATATAGTACCTTCACGACTACGCTACAGTGTCTGGATAAGAGACAGTGGCGACAATAGACTGTCCTATTTTTGATTGGTTGTCGCCGTCACTTGGGATTTTCCGCCATGTTGCATCTAAAAGTTTGTTGATTTCTATGTGTTTATTTGTTGATTTGAGGAGTTTTCGTGGTTTTGTGAAGATAAAGCTTTATTTCACTGTAAACGAATGAAATAACGTATCGATCATAGCTGCTTGAATTGGATATAATCAAAACAGAGCAAAAAACGATTTCGGGATAAAAATGACTGGTTGTGCAGCGATCGATTGCAGTAGGTCATTCCTCTGAAAAAGGTTTAATGAAGAGATTTCCAAGGGATCCTGAGAGAAGAAAGTTGTGGCAAATTAAAACAAGGAGGGATAAATGGACCCCCACAGACAATTCACATTTATGTGAGGTTTGTAACAAGAAAAGTTGATAGTACATATCAGAGGTTATGTTATATCAACCGAAAAATTAAATTGATTTTAATATAATTTTAGGTTCACTTTGCTCCTGAAATGCGGGAAAAACCCGAGATAATGGTTCAAGAAAACGGAAGAAATAAAACCATCAAAAGAACCCCTGAAACAGAGAAGTGTGCCAATTTCAGAGGAATTGAATTTTATTTCAATGAAATGTCCTCACTTTGTATTGACTCACCTTCTTGTCATACATTGGAAGACATAATTATTTATCGATTCATTGTGTTCTGCTTGAATATGAATAAAAGAAAAAGTGAGACCTCGATTAGCCAGTAAATCGATAGCTCATAGCCTATATGAAATCTAATTAGGTACGTAGGCTACGGATAGCTGGACATTCAGTGTGAGAGATTCATTCTTTCCAAGAATCTGTGAATATGTTTTTTTCTCAATATTTTCACCCATTCTTGTATAAGTGTATTTATAATATATTTTTTACCAGGAGCTTTTAAATTTTACTTGTATAAGTGGACTGTAAATAGAATTGTGCTTATTTCAAAGAAAAACTGTACCATAAAGATAGTTCTAGTGTATCTTACATTTAATTATAACCTACCCATTTCCTTCGATTAAAAAGAAAAGATCTGTTCATTCAAAAGTTTATATTTCCTGTGATTTCATAGTGTCTGTCGGTCCCAAAGTTTTTGTGGTATCCTTAAAAAACTGTTCAGGAAACATTAATTCTAATATTCTCATTCTTAGAAGTCAAAGCATCTTGGTATCTAATCAGAATGTGCCTATTGTTTTCATGCTATATTGTGATTTGAAACAATTGGAACTTGAAAAATTCTCCTGTCTTTGCATTGGTTTATCTGTCATTCGAATTTGAATAGTTGGTTGATCAATTCACAGTGCAATCTTTATACAATACGCATTCCATTTAAGAAAAAATCAAAATATTTAGAAAAGTGCGATCAGGTATTGAAACGGTCGCAGTTAATTTATTTAGATACCTAGAGATACCTAGAACTATTTCAATAATTAGAGGACTTCACAATAAAAATTCGAAACTTTTCAGTCTATAGTATATTATTCATTAGATATTTAATCACAAAACTCCGGTGTTCTAGTACTATTTCGTTTGAATTTTGCTGCAACATGGCGGATGGGCGGGGCTTATATCCCTATTGTCGCCATTGTCTCTTATCTAGTCACTGTAATAAGAGCCATTAACCGTAGCGACACCTAGTGGCCTTATTCAAAAGGAAGAAAAGCATTTCCTACATAAGCAAACAGTAGCGACACCTAGAGGCCTTATTCGAAAGGAGGAAAAGCATTTCCTACATAAGCAAATTTTTCATCGAATTTTTCAGAGTTTTAATGTATTCTATAATAACCACGCCGTAGACGAATCCATAAATGAAGTTTCATAACAAACAGTCCATACGATCTCGAGTTATAAATGGTGTAACCAACAACTCTGATTTATATATATAGATAACTACCTTCACTTAATAATAGACCTACCTGCAAATGCTCGAACGCCTTCATAATGACAGGTCTCTGAACAGTCTGCACTGATGAATTTGCATTAGCAAACTTTGTATACCTTGCCAAAACCATTTCAAAATTCATTGGTTGTTTATTATATATATCAGCATGATGCTTCATAGCTATAATAAGACACAATTCTAAAACACTTAAATCATATATAGCCTGGGTGGTCCCATCTTTCTCAAATTTATTCATTTGAACTTGGAAACTTGATACTGATATTTCATCACCTTCAGTTCGTAGATTTGAGACAATGGTAATCTAAAAGCACAAGTATGAATAATAAATAGATTTATTGGGACTTAAAACATACCAATATATTTTTCAATAGATTCCTACTCATATCGATATCCATAAATCTTTCGATAATACTTCTGAAAATCTTATCTTTCATCAATAGTTGTATTTGCCGGTTCCATTTCGATATACAAGATGGTGATAAATTATACTTAGATTTGGAATGAGATGAATCAAGCGACAGTAATGTCTCAATATCATCAATTGTTGCTTTGATCAAGAAATCATCATCATGATCATAAGAAAATACAAAAATTTGTCTATGGGAATAACGAGACTTGACACGCTTCTCCAAAAGTTCAACAACATCTAAGCGACATGTTAAGCCTAAAATAAGGAGATGCACATCATTGTAATTAAACTTATATACTCCATTCACTTTTATAAAGTATCCCAGGGTTTAGGTATCAAGTTTTTTTACTTAAAACTGACTCAGGTTGGCACTCGTCAATGACAAAGAATTCACAGAGACGTTGCCAATGTCTGTTCGTTTAGAAGTTCTTCTGACGGGTTATTCGACTAATTACTGCGAACTCTATGTTGAAAGGGCAACGTTGCGTTTGTATCTGACAGGAAAATGACTATAACCTAACATTTTCAAAATATACACAGTGAAATGTCAGAATTTCATGGCCAACTGGGATACTTTATAAAAGTGAATGGAGTATATCTATATGTATTGTGAGCAATCAAAAAAGTAGTAAACTGGATTGTTAACTATTGAATTCAGGGCTTAATTTTCACTACACTCTTCAGATTATAATGTCACCCACATTTGAGGTGAGCACTACATTCAAAAGTTGATAATCTTCAACTTTCTATATAATTGAATAAAAGCAAACTGAATTTCCAATATTTTCGAAGATGTATGAAATGAAAGAAATTTGTGAAAATTCAATTCACTTTTATTGAATTATCAAAATCCATTTATAACAGAATTGACTTCAACTGCACACCTGATTCTCCAATCATAAAATTCATGCAACCCATTCTAAAAAATATTCATATACCTAATATTTATATACCTAAAACACATATAGAAGTTTGTGCAGACTGGGAAATATCGAACAAATTATAAAGAAGAGTTTGATTATGATGTTGACAGAAAGAATCAAATTCATCCAGAATAAATATAATACTTTTTGATGTTTCTTTATTCCCTGATTTCAAACTATCTAAGAGAAAAGCAAGATTCTCAGCAAAACTTCCAAACACTTTTCCTTCAACAACATTTGATAAGTTCATCTGTCGAGTAATCGATTTGAGGGCTAAATTATCATTCGTATGTACAAACCCATGTAGTTTAACCAAGAGGGAATTTTCCTCAAATGTATTGTCAGATGTGATTTCTCTCAAAACATCGTTAACTAGCTGAAAATAGAAGACTAAATAAAACAATTTCAGTGCTTATTACATTACTTTACCATTGTTTTTCCTGAGCCCCTAGGACCTATAACCAGAGCTGAATTTGATTCTCCACAGTAAACAGTGTTTCGTATCAATTTAATTATTTTTTCTCTTTCCTGTGATTGATTTTCGAAAAAATTTGAATTCTCTATATTTTTTTGAAGGCATTTCCTTATTTTAGAGATAGAATACTGGTCATTCATGTTTGTAAATTTTTTTCCAACAAAATATTTATTTACTTTGCAATCCAACGACCTGTCAAATATACTTCGAGGTTAAAGTCATATTTTCGCGTGACATGAGGCGTTTTCTGGCGTTGAAGCGTATTCAATCTTGTATTCGAATGCGATTCCTATGAGACGTCATCAATGTCATGAACCGCGAGAATGCTTAATTTCAAATACGTTCAATAATCAAACATAAACATAACCCTATTTGGACTTGGAGAAGGTGCTGAATAATCCCGAAATAAAATTTTTTTATAAGGAAAGATGAACCCTGAAACTATGTTCCTTTTTTTTCAATTCCATTACCTTTAAATAAATGAAGTTCTTATACATTTCATAATATAATTCATTTCAATAACACAAACTTAATACTTCCATGAAACACAAATAAATAACTTGTTATAATGAAACAAAACTTAACAAAATAGGTACTTAGTCAAACCTTGAAAAATTATTCTTGTTTGGCCTGTTTTTTAAAAATGTCTATTATGCCCATGGTTTGTTCATGACGCTGTTTATTTTGCTCTTGCATTGCACCCAGAAGACTGCTAAACTGTTGTGCTCTTAGGTTTCTCTCTTCTTTGATAATATTCTCAACTGTGGAGAGAAGTGTTTTCTTAGAACGTACAGATTTCCTTATACTTTGGAATTTGTTTTTCTTTGAAGTCTCATTGGCTTGGCTAGGGTTATTATTTTTCGATTTTGGGGCATTATCATCATCAGAATCCCCGTTTATGTGTGGTGATACTGAATTTGTTCAAAAAATATGCTGCTATCCATGTTACAGAGCTCCTTGTGCTTGAAAACAAGCCTTTTCATTGAACTGGATGCAAATATCTTGAAATTATATCTGTAACAGGAAAAAAAAGAAGAAAAACGAGGAAGAAGCATTAAAAAAATACTTCACCTGCTAAAAAACCTTTTCACAAAGTCTTAACTCTCTTATGGATCGGGAGGATCTTTCGATCAGGTCCGATCTTCCAAGTGATGATTCTTCTGTTCTTCAGGTGTTCGAGGAACGTCACAGGCCCCTTATGTTGGGGGATCATCTCCCATAGATTAGAGTGGTTGTTTTTAGCGAAAAATCGGCAAAAAGGCAAGAGCAAATTCAAAAAACTTCTGACACTTCATTGTCATTTCTGACAATGGTTATGATAGCGTTTTGAAACTGCATCCAGCTTAGTTTCAAAACTCCATGAATACGTTTCGAATCGTTTTACTTGTGACGTCATCGTTTCAACGCCAGAATGAATGTATTTGAATCGTAGGACGAATACGTTTCAAATACATGGACGCCAGAAAACGCCTAAATATTTCAAAACTATTTCGTTCGTTGTGAAATATTCGTGTTTTCGCGTCGAGCTGGTGACGTCACGCACCATCAATACTTCAATAATTTTTAGTTTGCCCCCCCTGAGAAAAATTTCTGCGGGCGCCCATGGATAGAGGCATAGAATTATTAGCGTAGTGGCTGATAAAGTCATATTTTAGCGTGACAATATTTCAAACTATTTCGTTCGTTTCGAAATATTCCTGTTTTCGCGTCGAACTGGTGACGTCACGCACCAAATGGTTCAAAATCATTTGAAGCGGTTTGAATATGAAAGCAGGAAGTGGGATAGTACCACAGAAATATAATAAATATTTATTATATTTCTGTGGATAGTACGAACTGAAGTTTGAACGATTGGATTTGGAATCAGATAACAGATTGAAGAATTTTGGTTTGGTATGTTTGTTGGATTTATTTTGTTTACACCGTTTTCATTTTAAACAAGCAGCCCGTCCCAGCTTCGCCCGGGTAGAAATTTGTTTCATTAACATTTTGCGATGAACTTAGAGTAAATCTACAACATTTATTCTGTTTATAAATATTTTTTGAATTTCTCCATTTCCAGGAGATTCAAATTAAGTTCTGAAAAGAACTTTTCAACTTATGCTATAAAAAGGCTTTTGCTTCCGCTTCTTAACAAATCGACCGGGTGTCTGAACTCTGAAAGTTGATCTACGCGGCTACTCTTATACATATAGATATGCATGTCCCCCTCTCACACTTCGGTGCCCTTTCCTACCGGCCTACCTAGGACGGAGACGCATTTAGGTCCGGTGGTGCGGTTTCATCTTCATCACTTCAACCTGCCATAACTTTTGATGTAGTCGTTGTAATTGTATGATGTGAAGGGCAATTTCGTTCTAAATTAAATACTGGAGATAAATAAAGTACCTATAATGAGTTTGATGAGGATCAATTGTCTATTCCAAAAACGCACTCTCAAATAGTGCATAATTTTGGAAAACATCTGATTACCATAAACAGGTAATAGCAAGTCAATCTTGAGAGATAGATATATGCTATTGCGGACTTTTTTGTAGAACTATTTAAGAGGCACATTTCCGTCATATACATTGTATCCACGTTAGTCTTACGGTTTTTGCAGCGCACGTGAAAATGGCTGATTATGGCTGATTTTTTGTTATTATTGAAGTTATAGTAGGTATCCTTTTTTTTTCGGGTGAAAAGTATAGCCTATGTCACTCAGGGATAATGTAGCTTTCTAATGGTGAAAGAATTTCTGAAATCGGTCCAGTAGTTCTTGAGCCTATTCGTATCAAACAAACAAAAATACAAATCTTTCCTCTTTATAATATTAGTATAGATATAGATATCATTTCAATATGACAGCTTTGTTTTCAGAATGCCTGAAGATTGCAAGTTATTTTGCCGAAATGGCGAAATGCATTATAACCTCTGACTCCTGTGAGTAGAAATAAATCATTTCGAGTGGAGCAGACCTTCATTTGAGAATTCTGAAATGTTATACAAGGTTTTGGGATCACGGATACTCAAACATACTGGACACAGAGACAGAAGTGAAAATAATCGTAAGGTTACTCCTGAAAAAATGTAAGGTTTTACACTGTGTACATCATCATGAAAAAAATACAGGGTGTTACATTTGAAAAAATCGAGAAAAAACAATCATCACCCTGTATGAAAGAGGTTGATCATTTAGGAACGATGACTAGGCAAATTCTTAAGTTAATAGAAATTCTGATCAAATTCATGTTTCTATCGCTTCTGGAAATCGGTAAAGGGCTTTCACCGAACTACTGTTTCGTAGAAATTTTGCAGTATTTTCTGAATAAGATCCGTCCCGCTGGAAAAATATCCCTAATATTTTGCGTCATGATAGAGGTATTGAAGAGCATTCAAAATATGCGAAAATATATGGGGTGTTCCATTTAAAAAATCACTCATTTGTTCAATAATTTTATTTGGGAACACCCTCTGTATATTAGCAAATAATTTCCTGAGATGCAGAATTGAAATTACAAAGGAAATGCTTTTCAACTGAATTTCAAAAACGTCTGGTTTGGCAGCTATGAAAGCCTAACGCACTGTTGCACTATTTGAAGGCAACAATCAGATCGTTTTTTATTCTCCGATGTTCGAGAATCTCAATCTTGTGCTGGGAACATATTGCACCAGTGGCGTATCCAGGATTTCAGTTCGGGGGGGGCCCGGATTTCCCAAATGAGGAAAATTGAATTTTAATACTATCCTATTTTTGCAATTTCGTTCCTGTGATTATATGGTTCGGGGGGGGCCCGGCCCCCCTGGGCCCCCCCCCTGAATACGCCACTGTATTGCACCTATACCGAGAGTTACGTAAACGTTTGACACCTTGTAATGCAGAAACTTCACAAATCTATTCTGAAGCCTCTTAAGTCTCACTCTATGGACATTATACATCGGATTCCAAACAATGCTGGCAAAGTTAAGCTTACTATGAATGAAAGCGTAATATAATGACTTGATGGCATCCTCATCATCGAAGTTTTTACACATCGACAGTCGACACAGGAAACCTAGAGATCTGTACTGCACTACGCGATGAGATAATCCAATGTGAAGACTAAAGGAAAGCTTTGTGTCAAAAACATGGACGCCCGCAGAAATTTTTCTCAGGAGGGGAAATACGTACAAAACGACATATATGGACAAAATGACATAGGCATCATAACTTGAGTTTGGAGGTAGGTATCAAATGCGAACAGCCATACTGCCTACCATATCACACGACCCGAGTAGGTTCTATTAAACTCTGAAAATTCGCAAGCGCTACTCTAGTTCATTCAGTGGCGGATCCAGCTCTCGAGAAAGGGGGGGGGGTCACGGTCAGGTGGATTACATACCCCGCGCCAATTGATTTTTTTTTATCAAACACACAAGATTTGAGGGTTCGTCCAGTCCAGGGGGGGTCATGACCCCCCCCTGGATCCGCGCTTGAGTTTATTCGGTCGTTATGAGTGATAACAGAAATCATTAGGTCACGAGTTTTTTTCATTGCGTCAAATTTTCAGAAGAAATGACCAGTTTATTATTATTATTATTTGTTATGACTATTTTTCCCGATTTTGATCGGAAATAAACCAGTCTTCTCCACTGCTTCTCCAGGATCATCTTTGGAAAAGACTGGTGACGATGGATGCATTGGTCTCACACATCTTGTGCTGATGTTCCTAGAAGAACCAAGCGTTTCATTTGTAAACTGTTCAGTATTTTCGTACCTATAAGTAGAAAACTACAACAGTTGCCTGTATGTCGTATGTCATTTTGTCCATAGCATGCGGACAAAATGAATTTCGTTTATCCCAATTTATCTAAGAATATTTAATTTTTTGGAACTTTTCATAATGGTTGATTAGATTTCATAAAGAAGGGACCAAAGATCATAGGTGTAATATGACTTTACTGTAATTCATTACTTACAAGTTATGCCTCTGAAACGAAACTCTATGTCATTTTGTACGTACTTCGGTACTTCCCCTGATATTCAGGTGTCGTGCTGAAAAACGAAAAGGCCATCAAAATCTCAGGGGGGGGGGGCATATCCCCCCTGGTCAAAAATCACGCCTAAGTCCCTGACACTATCGATCCTACTTATGTATAGGTACTCACATCACTCAAGCAATACTGAAACCCTTACCTAAATTCAACTCCAATTTATTGCGAAAACAGTACTCCAAAAACGCCATCAGATCCATCTGCATCCACACAATCTCTTACATTGTTAATTTTTTGAAAATCTTCAAATCAACGCGACAATATTTGAAAATTTGTTTCAAGTCGTTCAGAAATATAAGAAAGAGCAGAGGAACAAGATGTGATCCCTGCGGCACTCTTGATTTACGACTTACCTATATAACCGTTGACGTAAACAATTTGGCTTCTATTGTACAAATATGTTACAAACCATGATGCAATAATGTGTTCTTCCGCTATGTTACAAACCTGTTGAATTTGGATGAAACCAATATTTCGGAAATTCTTATGAGGACAGAAACAGCACACGATATCAAGAGTGCAAATTTTTTGGGAGTGGAATTTCAAGAAAATTTTGAATTCGACAGGCACATGGATAATTTATTAAAAAAACGTGACAAATGAACAGATTTTGATCAACACATACTATATGCTCTTTTTCACAGCTCTATGTCGTACGCTCTCATCATCTGGGGGATGAGCTTGAAGTAAATCTTACATTTCGAAAACAGAAGAGGGCAATAAGGTGAATAAGGGTATTAGCGGGAATTAGTAACACCACCTCCTGTAGGGAATATTTCAAAAAATTAGGAATACTTACCTTTCATTCGCAGTTAATATTTGTTTATCTATTATAATATGTTCACAGGAATAAACAAAAATATTTAAAATGTTGGGAATTCCATGAGTATGCTACACGTGGAAGGAAAGATCTATGTGTTCCATATCACAGGATAAAGCACGCTCAAAAGGCTACCAACTACTAGTGGCGGATCCAGCTCTCGAGAAAGGGGGGGTCACGGTCAGGTGGATTACATACCCGCCAATTGATTTTTTTTATCAATCACAAGATTTGAGGGTTCGTCCAGTCCAGGGGGGAGGTCATGACCCCCCCCCTGGATCCGCGCTTGCCAACTACTTAGCAATAAAGCTGTATAATCACCTTACCACGGAATTCAAGTAGACAACCGGGTTCAGACGTCGCCTTCGCTATTTACTGGTATCGAGGGCCTTCAATTCTATTGAAGAATTCTGGTCCGAAAGGATTTAGCGGAATGAAATTATTATTTTACGATTTTTCAATCTGTTATATATTTCTTTGGCCATTAATTGTTAGCTTTCTGTACTAACAATTTGTGAATAAATTTTGATTTGATCTCAAGAGATCACTGTGTATGCCGACAGCGGAAAGTTTGTGAACTAAAATATTGTGGTCGACTTACTAAAATCTGTGTAGACTAAGAGCGGATTTTCGGGGGAGGTACTGGGGCTAACTAACCCCCCCCCATGGGTATCGAAGACCTATAAGAACAAGGTGGTGCACATAATATATTTCATACATTGTGTACCTGATTTAATGGGTTTCAATCGTTATTACCCCTCCCATGAAAAACAGCTATATCCGCCCTTGTTGTAGACACAGTCAACCTGAGATCGGCTATCTGAACCCCGCGCGATAAATTCTGTGTGACCAACTCCAAACCCGATAATCCCTTCATTACAACTAAATTGGTTCGCACGGATCGTTTCCGCAAATATTCATGTTGTTCCTGCATAATTACCGGTTTCAAGTGGTGCACCAATGTTGACATTGAACACCCTGAACATCGCTTATGCTTCGAAAACGGGATACTTATATGTCATAAGGCAAAAATGACTTTCCCAATATCATCTGTCTGAATTCACGTCAGTACTTTTATTGATCCATTTTTTCTAAATAACACGCCGGTGTGTGAGATGGAACAACTCTCACGTCAAAATCGAAAGCAACTTATCAAGTGTTTTCCATAAATATTTAGGCTATTATGATCTGAAAATATGTTACTAACCTGTTTATGTTGATACATATATACTTCACATGAATACCAGGCTCCCTGAACCAAACTGTTGACTGCTTCTTACTTACTCTGGAAGAATCTTGATGGCTTGATGCACAATTTATTTTACTCATTAAACTAAAAATGTGTAGGGCACGCTTTGAAAAGCAAGTCTTTATTTTGAATTCGACTTGAAATTAGTTCCAGATTAGCCACAACACTATCTTCCAAAATGGCATTAGGACTTTTCAAGTGAAAGTAATTCAATTTGAGGATATTTATTGACAGAAAATATAAATTAAGTCTTAAATTAAGTTACTCGAAACTCAATTCACCACCTATCTCATAAGTATTAGAGGTAGAATAAACAGGTAAACTAAATCGATGTTTTCTTATAAATATATTTGATATTACAACAAAATAGATAACAAGTAAAAAATATTCATATTTACAAACTAGAGATTTCAACATCGTCATCTGTAGTATTTAAATTTATTGGCAGTAAACGTGAGAAATGAAATCTGCAAAAATTAATCATTTCAAATGAACATTTACCCTTAACAAAAACAAAATTAAATTAAATTCCTAATTTCAAACCCCTACCTTGTGACAGTTTTTTTTTCAAATGTTTAGCCTTTCATTTCACCTTCAAATACTTAGCATTTTGTAAGCCAAAAACTTCCATGAAAGTTAAAATTAATACATTCTTATATATTCTTGAAAGATGAGCAATCATAAAAATAAAATAATTTGCATCTTCCAATGTTTTTTTTTATAAAGAAATATATATTAATATTTTTTCCTCACGAAAAGATGAGTTGAATTTGCAACTCAGTAATTGGAATTATTCAAAATGCCTACTTGTCAAATACATAAAAACCAGATATCTGGCCCAATTATGCAAAGTCAGTTATGATAAGATGAAAGATTTTGAGGTTGCAGTAAAATTGTCTGCTCTATTTGAATAATTTGGTATTATTTAAGAATTTCATATCTAAACTACCTACCTAAAATAAGTAAGACATAATCACAATAATCAAATTTTTTAGATAATTTGTATATATACATTTTTTATAGTTTCCTAAGTGGAAAATATAGGAGTGCTTCACTGTATAAATTCGTAGTTACATATTTATATCAATTCGGCGAAGTATGCAGAAGGGGGTCACCCATATTCATAATTTAAAGTATATTCTAAAAACATAAAAAAAGCAACCAATCCAAAAAGCATGAAGGTCCAATGAAACAAATGGTTCAAGATGTTTATTAGGTGACAAATAGATTGATATGATTATTCAGATGTAAGCTTTAAGATGAAGTCAAATTGGCATAATCTAAAATACCTAGAAAAATGTCCTCAATAAAATTTTTACTAATGAAACAAATACTCAATTGTCGTAAATGGACCAAAGTACATCAGCGAAATACTGAGGTATCCCTCTTTGCATACCAGTCTTGAAATCATTATTTTTTTTACAAGTTTTCGCCTCTTTTTCTCGAAAAATTTCCCAAAAATTCATTCTTATTCATGTCATGTTTATGATTTCCAGGAATTAGTTGAGAGAATAATCATTTTCAAATTATTGCTTCATGAGAAATGATTGAATTCATCATGCATTAGTTTTTTCATATTCCTGCCATTTGAACAATTTCCTACTTCGAACTACAAAAAAATACAACTTATGAATATCTAAAACAGCCTTCATTGATGAAATGAAATTCAAATTATTTGTTCGAAACAACTAGTCATTTTTCCTTAGGATAAGGGATTGGAAAAGCAGTTAAATGGTATTTTCTTCATTTGAATAGGTACTCGGGATCTACTCATAAGATATTTCGATCCTAGGAGTATAACATGAAATTCTTCAAGTGATTCTCCAACATTTTTGGAATTCCTTCAAAATACCAATCCCGGGATAAATCAAAATAAATGAAACAATTTCAAATTTTAGTACTGGCTCATTTAATACTCAGTTTTTGTAACGCGTTTCAATTATTCTATCTTTACTGAAGCAAGTGAAAAAACTGAATTTGATAAGTCTCCAGAAATTCCACCAAACATCCATTTCACTTTCAATGTCTCTGTGTTTTTTGTGCAAAATACAAACGTCTTATCAGAAGGAATAATGTCTAGTTAAATATTACTACTATTAACACATGTACACCTCCAAAAATGATCCAGTTACTTCATTAAAAACGGTTAAATGCTTCTGTGAAGTTCATTGAATTTTGTTGAAACTAGGAAGACGAAGTCTTGGTATACTTAGATTCAGCCAACCTGTTCTGCAATAATTCGCTGTCACCTAGATGAACCTGTAAATCACCAAACGCCTTATAATCTACGAATATGAAAAGACCGAGTTTCCAATAGTAATTATGATTCATATAGAAATATTTCTCTGTGAGTAAGTGATAAGTGAAGTTTATTTCCAATCGAATAATTTATATCTCCAAGCTGACATCTCCTTTTGTTAAAGTATTTAGTCATTGATGAATAGAAACCACGGTGTAGCAACTCGCCGTTAGGCGAGGGGTGTAATTCATCAAGTGTGTTATGACCATTACCGCGAATTGAACACTATACTTTATCTTCGACTTCTTCAGTAAAATTCGAATTAATAAATAAATAATAATAATAATTAACAAATAAATTGACAACAGTTGTCAAAAGCGATTTCTGTGGTCGAAAATCGAATCCCGTCGTAGAAAACGTCAAAAATTCACGTTTTCCAAATGCATTTTTTGGATATTCAGACCTAAGAAAATGTAGAAATGGAAGGCGAGAACGTTACCTTGATGTCTGAAATAGAGTTCCCCATTGACCCGACTTTTTTATTCATTTCGTAAGCTACAATTATTTGTATTAGAGTGAGTTATAGGCGTGAGTTATTATTACCTCACACTATTGGTTTATAGAGACTATTACAGATCAAATTCAGTTGAATAATGAATATATTATTCAATGGGAGTAGATAAAGGAGTTTATATGTTGCAGTGCTTCGATGAATATTGTACTGCAAATCTTCCTCCACAATACCTGCGAGCGGCCAATACTTAAAGTTCTGATCATGATTGAGTGAAGTTTTCTTCGTCAGTGTTCCTTCAGTATATTTTCCTAAATTAAAGAGCATAAAAACTCAGTAGTTCGCTCATAAAATGCATAAATTATAATATTCCTCATATTTACCGCTAACCAGCGACCGACCAGTCATAAACGTTTTGATGTTAACACTGGTGGAATAATGACGCGGTTTAAATTGCATAGTTTTCAACGACCTCTTTGAGAAAAAACAAGGAGAAATACTTGATTACAAATTTCCGTTCGACAAAAAAGTCTTACACAAAACATAATCGGTGGCAACACCAGGGTTTCAATACATGTGTATTTTGTCCATTATAATGAATTTTTAAATATAATTACTATTCCCTATTTAAATTGTACGTTGAAGCTGAAACTTCACTATCACTATTCACAATATCTACGTCATATGTATCAAAAAACAGGCAATACTAACATGCAAGAATGATAGGCAGCTACAATTACACAAGTTTCACTCACTAACAGAAGAAAATTCTGCGAATGATTCACACAATCAGGAAGGGTGGTTAAGCACTGGATGATGTTTCATAATTTACTCTTCCAACCTCCTATTCAATTATTTTTAGTGATTCATACTGCTTCGATCGCTATTTTTCAAAAAAGTGCACAAAACTATATTTTTGAGATCATTAGTTCTAAATTGGATTCATGAACAGCTGCTACATATATAATCCAATGGGCATAAGTTGGACAGAAAAAGAATGAAATGATTTCACAAGAAAGGAATATATTTTCTTCATATTATTCGGTAAACAAAACATCTGGTTTACAGTATATAGTTGACTCTTATCAGTCGTTTTCATTGAAAATTCAATTCCTTAAAGAAACAAGTTCATTCTTCATAAATGTATATGTAATAGAAGTATTTTGCATAAGTGAAAGAGATTTTTCACATTTTTCAGTGAAAATGAATCTTGCAATTCTTGAGGATCACGAAAAAAGGTGAGGAGAGGATTTGAAGTAACTGAGATTTCAATATGATCAAGTTTTTATTACATATCCAAATTTTGAACAATATCTTCAAAAACATAGTAAACTTGAATCTTCAAACAAAACATAAGGATAAGAACATGCTCAGAAGAATTATTGAAGAAGAAGCATTACAGGAATTACATGCAATAGCATTCAGAATTTTCAAAAGTGGAAGGAGAGTGTAGTGAACAATAAAATGAATTAGGGTAAGTCGAGACATTTGTCAAATTATTATGAAGAATAATAATATATATTCATTAAAAAATGTACTCCTTTTATTGTTTCATCAATAAAATGTTTCAAAAAGATCAAAATTGTTACCATTTTAACAATATTTGACCTAGGTTATGACAATGGTAAATACTTAAGATTTCAATCTGATATAGTCACCAATCGCTGAAATTAAAACACACACATACATACAAGTATGTTTGAATTGATTCGAAGAATTTCGAGAGGTGATTCACTAAAGAAATCAAGGGGTGTCTTTCATAAAATTTCTAGGTATTCATTTGATAACAGAGTCTACTTGACCTCAGTAATCACCACATTCAACAACAGCCTGCATGATGTTTTCAAGTCTATGAATTTATATGAAGAGTCGGAGTATTAATATTTGGGAAGTGTAGCCCTAAGAAATTTTGTATGCCTAGCACCAAAAATTCACAAAAAAATCCAGATTCCATCTAGACAATTCCGCAATTTCCGCAAGATTCGAAACGTTTGCTCGCAAACATTTCAATTTCTTTCGCACGTGGTTTGTTCGCCAGTATCATCTCCGGTTTGGACTCCAAACAAGGGAGTTAAAGCGTACAAAATGTCCAAAAGGAAATATAGCACGTTATCGGCATCTGAAGAGACTCCAGTAGAAATTTCAAAAAGTGAGGCGATGGAAGCTTCAGAAATTTTACACAAGTATTTTGAGATGTCAGATATTCATCATTCTATTTCTGATCAAATCTATTCCATCGAGAAACAGGTTTCAGCAACTACCAAAAAAATACAAACAAACATTACAGATTACTTTAAGTAATAAACTTTACTATGTATGTAGGTATGTACGTATATTGTATGTATTGAATAAATATCTACATATCCAAAACAGTGATTTTTAAACACATTTCCACCCCAACCCCACCATAAATGGAATAACAGTACATTTCGACCTCTATAAGTGGAGCCTCTGTAAATGAGACCACTATGATTTTAAACCTTTCTAATTGGAAAACTGTATAAATGAGAACCTCTTTAAATGCTACGAAAACTTTGGTCCCTTGAGATCCCAATTAACCAGGTTTCATTGTATATCGTCCTCCATTATTTCATGTAAATATTTTCGATCATTACCTAACAATTTCATGATGTTTTTCGACCGCTGTAATGCATTTCCTTCAAGTCTTGCATGAAGTTTTGAAACTGAACTGAAATTATTTCAGTTGCATATTTTCATCCTCAGTATACAAGGTGTCCCAAATTCGAGTGCCTATTGGACGTTTCTGGAGAACTGGACATATTTGAAATCTGAAAATTGGGTTTATGATATTCTTCGAAATTCTCTACTGGGCTAAACTATTTTTGGAGCCTGAGCACTTCCGCTTATAGAAGGAGTGAAAAATTCTGTTAAAACCATTGTTTTCGTTCAAATAGTTTTCAAAATATAGAAAAAACCGGAAAAAAGTCATATCATCAAATAATAAAATATATAAAGTATCGCGGTTGGCCAAGTTCTAGGTTTATCAAGTTTTTTTACCTGAAAAAATCGCAGGTTGACACTTATGAATTACGTCAATGAATATAAATTTCGGAGACGTTGCCGACGTTAATTTTTCATTATTAATTATCAAGCCTGGAAACTTAGAATGCCGAAGGTAGTTTCGAAAAAGCAGAGGCAAAGTAAATGAACATTTTGTTAAATACCTAATTACTACGACATATATGTAGAAATGGCAACGTTGTTTGTTCAACTGACAGAAGAATGATTATAACCTAACATTTTCAAAATATACACGGTGAAATGTGTCAGAATTCCATGGCCAACCGGTATACTTTATAAAAGTGAATGGAGTATAGTCAGTTTTATATGCATTTTGCTTATTCCCAATATCCTGAGCGTAAATCGTTCTCATAACGTCTAAGTAGAAGAGTGTGGGAAGGTCATGCATCTTTCGAATTTCATAAATATCATCACAGGTTGTTTCAAATGTTGTGATCGGAAATTGGCCATAACATATGTTTTTCATGATCGACTATGAATATTTGACTTTTTTCGATATTTTGAAAACTATTTGAATGATGATTTATTTTCACTTCTTGTATAACCGGAAGTGCTCAGGTTCCAAAAATATTCTAGCTCAGTAATGAATTTCGAACAATATCATAATCCCAAATTTCAGATTTCGAATATGTCCGGTTCTCCAAAAACGTCTAATCTCGAACTTGGGACACCCAGTATATATTTTTTGCTTCCTATCGGAATATAGATAACCTCGATTTGGCGCATGGGTACAACTCAATTCTTACCAAAGATTCGGCTTCACTCTGTTAGATTGAATAGCAGTCGTATAATCCATATTGGTGTTGTAAGATTAATTGCATATTGGTTTATTTCAAGAAGAATATTATACAACGGAAAAACATATTGATTTACTTTATTTGTAACCGTGACGTACCGAAACTATGGTTATTTGCGAAAAAATAACATTCAAACAAAGAAAACTTTTCATATACTGAGGGTCCCTCAAGTAATGGGCCTCACTAGACTTTTTTGAAAACCTGATCGCTTTCGAATTTTATACTTTGGGTTTTACACATATTTCTAATTATTTTTTCGGGAAACAATAAAGGTGCATTGGTTTTTGAATGTGGTGTGAAGTTATCATTCTTCAATTATAGGAAAATATTGTCCTGCAAATATGACTTTATGAATCAGGTGAACGACAGATGATAATTTTAAGTATACCAATTGGGCATCTCCTCTCAATAATAATACAGGGTGTTTCACCATAAACTGGACAAACATATATATATATATATATAGCCGTGTAGATGACACCGAGAAAGTCATTTTTGCTTTATGACATATACCCCGTTTTCGACGCATAAGCGAGATCAGTGGCGTGGCCAGAATTTTTGTTCGGGGGGGGCCCGATGCAAATATTCAGGGAGAAAAAACTGTATATACTGATATACAGGTAGAGAAGTCTGCATGCAGAAAAATCTCGGGGGGGCCCGGGCCCCTCAGGCCCCCCCTCCTGGCTGCGCCCTTGAGCGAGATACAGCAAAGTTGGAATTTTTTTCTCGGTTGCCAATTTGGAAAGCATAATCTCAACGTACTCGATTTTCTCAGATTTTCCGTGAAACATTTTTTCCAAAATTCGAACTCTCGATTAACTAGTGTTGCTCTGGTAACGGAGATTTATAGGATTAGAATCAATCCAATTCATACCCGTAGAGTTCGATTCCTACCAAAGTTTTTTGAAAAAAAAAAAAATCATATTTTTATCCGAGTCATTCTGGCAGCCCATCAGCACAATTTTGACCTTCGTAGGGCCTCCATTTTCTCAAATAAAAATTAAGAAAGTACACCGAGCTATGTGACCAGAAACCGTTATTTGAAATATCACGCATAACTTACCACAGTTCACAGAATATTGCTCAAAGTTGACATTAAACACCCTATATCTCGCTTATGCGTCGAAAATAGGTTATATGTCATAAGGCAAAAATGACTTTCTCAGAGTCATCTACAGGGCCATATATGTTTGTCCAGTTTATGGTGAAACACCCTGTATATTCTGCAGGACAGCATTTTTTTATTTCTGACAGTAATATTTCAAGTTTTTATAAACTTTGCTCCACAAACAAGAAACCATTACACTTAATAGAATTGACTAGAAATTTTTTCGAAAGCAACAGAAATCTAAAAATAAATGGAAAAACATAAAAAAATATTTTTAAATGATTTTGAATCCAGTGACTCATGATTAGAATCGAAGTTTATAAGCCAACTTTTCTTAAAGGACATATGCCGCGATAAGACGATGCTAGTTGCATGAAGCGAGTTCTCGTGAACACCACTTTCCTTCAGTGACATTCCAGTTCAGTGGAAGAGTCTTGGTCCAGTGCACTGGCTGGAGGAGTAAGTCATCTGGCGACAGTCAACTGGACTACTGCACCCGTGTAAACGCGGCATTAGTATATAATTTTCCGCAAGTAAATTATATGAAGATTATATTTTTGTTTGAATCGCCAAAATACTGAAAAAATACCTCTAACACTATTGAAATATTTTTAGGGACATAACACTACTGGAACTACCAGATTTATGGAGTACCTATGACAGATTCTAATTATAATATTTTGGGTGAACAAAGTCACAATTTTTTCTGACAGCTAAAAACATGCAAAATATTCAACAAAAATGATCCCGTATTTTTCCTTGTACTAATAACTTTCATTCATGCAATATGATTCCTACAGTTCTATTCTAATATCTGTACTAAAAAAATATATTGAATATAATATTTCAAGTTAAAACAGGACCATTCTGAATGATCAGCATTTTAGTCATGAAATCGATAAAAATATTGTCCTTCATTGAGAAATGAGCATTAGCACAAAATGTCAATATCCATGACAATACTGAATTGTCAGTATGATCTGAAGAAATCTTTAAAAATAAATTCTTTGGCACAAAGCCACAATACTACTAAATTTGAGATGATGAATTCTTAAAAAAAAATCCCACAGAACTGATTATCATCCAGGGGTCTCCAAATTATTTGCTATCGAAGTAACAAGTAATAAAGCTATATAATTGTATGTGAATGTTCAGCAATGTTCCTGTACTTATGAATACATGATGAATAAATTGATTCATCATAACCTAGTTCAAGATATCGAATTTTTTGGTAGCAATTCATCAAAATTATCATAAAATGAATGTTTGATTATCCAACATTTTTTAAAGTTACAGTCGAAATAGCTATTCTCACATAATTATGTTTTGTTTATATTGCATTCTTGATAAAAAATATACCTGATATATATATATGTATGTAAAATATATAGATTTCAAAATATTAACAATAAATAAATTAATTCATAAGATGATGAATAAAAACAACAATAATATCTACAGATATTGTCCAATATACCATTTCCGACTATAGAAATGGAATTGAAAATTGAACAGAAAATTGTCTTCTGTTAAAAAGACTATAGTCGCAAATGGCAAACTATTGAAGTGGGGGAGGCGGAGGAGGTTTTTCTGAAGGAGGTGCTTCAGAAGGAAGTGGGGGATTGCTGTAATCTTGCTTATATATTTCAGGAGGACACATGTATCCTTGAAAAAAGGGCGGGGGGTACCCGTACATATTCGGAGGTGGAACACTTACATTTGGTAGAGACATTTGCATCATATGGGGATTCATAACAGGAAAATGAGAAAATTCAGAGGGATTTCGAAACATGGGAGGCATGCCATGACTCGAAGGAAAACGATCAATGATCGGAAAATTCATAGGTGGATGTATATTGACTGGAAGCACAGGTCTGACTTGTCGGTCTGGGTTGTTTGGCGTGAAAATCGGGTTTTGAAATTGACTCACCTTATTGTATGAGTTTCGACCATTCTGCTTGTCTTTGTTTCCAGATTTAGACACCTTGGCGGGAGGGCCTTCAGACGAATTTCTGTCCCTTTCGCGTTTCCTACTAGAAGGATCGCTGCTACCGCTACTACCGCAATTGTTTATTATATCTTTAGGAATCTTGATCTTGAATCCACCGGCGGAATTTGGCTGTACAACTGGTTGTGGCATCTCTCCCGCATTGTCAGTCTTAATTACATCTTTGGGGATCCTAATCTTCAGACTTGGTGGGCTGGTAACTGATGGCTCAGGATTTCCGATTTGTATCTTCGATTTCGGTAGTTTGAGGACAACCTTAGGTTCAGAAGGACCGTCAACATCGTTTCCTGTTGTCTCACTTTGTTTGTCCTTGTGTTTGTGTCTTTCACGATCTTTATCTTTATGCTTTTTCTTTTTTTCCTTGTCTTTATCCTTTTCTTTATCCTTATGTTTATGCTTCTCTTTATTTTTCTTTTTACTCTTATGATGATGTTCTTTTTCCTTCTTGTCTTGCTCCACACTTTGGATTGAAGTTTCTTGGACTACTTGAGTTTCCATAGGTTGTGATAGTTTAGATATTGATGGGGCTTCTTTCAACAAGCTACTTATAACTTCGGGATTAGTCTCTATACCATTGGTTAATGTTGTAGATGGGACATGTTTTTCCTCCTTTGCTGCTGAATGTAATGGTCGATCTATAATAGGTGACAATAAGCTAGGGGTGTCAAGATGTTTGTTGCCACCAATACCAATGGAGGATGAGGTCAATATATTTTCATAACCTTCAACTTCGTCAATTTTTTTCATGACAGGTCTCAGTTCTGGTTCATTCCTATGTACATTTCCCATAGAACATTCTCCCAGAGGCAGGAAAGTTATGGGAGCGATTGAGGGAGACTGCAAATCTACTTTTTTTACTGTCGAAATCGTTTTCAGTGAAGTAGAATTTTCTTTAGGCGGGGTGTCGGTTGGCGAGAACAAACTTGGTCTTTTAACCACCTGAGGTGTTGGAATCTTATCGTTCATTTCTACCTTCGAATCCAATGCAATTTTCTCAGTATCAAGATTGGCATTGTGATAGATCGGATCGAACGAATTGCTGTTATTTCCATTGTGATGATGCTGCTTATGCTCAGCTTTGAGATGAGAAGAAGATTGTTTAAGGACGGAAGATTTATTCGTATCTGAACTAACTTTCTGTGAGGTAGAATGAGCGGATTTCGCGTAATAAGCACTGGAATTTAAATGTTTTTTTGTATTATCTGCTTCATTTTTAGCAAACAGTTTAGTCTCTTCACGTGATCTGCGAACTTGATCGTGTTTATTTGAAGGAACTTTGATGGGGTCCGTTGGATGTGTCGATTTATTTGGGTCGACACTGGAGGACCGATGCTTATCGGGCACGTTCGGATCCCCATGAGACGACGACGAACGATGTTTATTTTGCACATGAGGATCACTATTTCCGGACGATGAACGGTGCTTCTCCGGTACATTAGAATCAGTATGTGTAGATCTATATTTATCTAATGTTAGAGGATCACCATGAGAAGAACGTTGTTTATCTGAAGCATTGGGATCGACGAGCACTGATCTATGTTTGTCGCTAGGATCAACACTTGACGATCGATGCTTGTCGGCGGCATGAGCATCAACGTTCAATGAAGAGGATCGGTGTTTCTCCGGCACATACCCGGCCACGTATTTATTCGTTAGATTGTTCGAGTCATTAGCGCTATGCTTCAATAAATAATCACGTTTATCTTTTTCACCGCGCACTTGCTGCGAATCTCTCACTAAATCTTTCCCTTGATGGGAGTCTCTACCATGAGGTAAAACGAACGATGGATCGCGTGATCCTTCTCGATGACCGTCTTGTCTGTTACCTGCGTGAGGTGGAACAGATACGGCGCCGGACGAAGGCGGCCTCGAATGCGATTGCGATTTGTACTTGTTCGGATCGACCGGATGTCTATGGTGTCCATGGGGCGGTATTTTCTGACCACTACTCGACGACGAAGATGATTTCGATCCATGTTGTGCTGCCAGTCTTTCCCTTTCTTTTCTCTCTCTATATTCTCTTTCCCTAGCTCCATTAGGATCGGGAGGTCTGGATGATCTACTTTTATGTGCATCATCTGAAATCAATGGAAATGTAAGGCACAATAATTTACTTATAAGACTGTCTTCTACCTGCTGGTGAAAGTAAAATAAGTTCTAACGCAAGTACTCGATTATTTCGATTCTGTTAATACATGAATCAAACACGGAGAATTGCGGATTCCGTCTGACGTCGACATTTCTGTTATTGTGAAACTTCTTTATTACGGTCTGTCTTACGTGGAAACGTACGCGCATGGCAGTCCCCTGAGGGAGGGCAGCTGCCGCCCCCTAGAGCTTCACAAGTATCCCTTAAAAACTCATAATATACGAAAATCACAAAGTGGTGCTCTTAATTTATCTATCAACGCCGCGGATGCATTGAGCAGACTGCACCCTGCTCTGATCCAAAACAATTCGTTATAAAGTATCACTGATGCTTACGATACCTTCTGCCAATTTTACAATTTGAGCATCATCGAAAATTGAGTAGAATTGTGGCAAAGAGCATGGCGGGAGAAACTTGGTAATTTTAAAGAGCTGACAATTTGATGTTTTGAGAGAAACAAGGAAATTTGCACTGTGGGGCGATCATTCAGCAGCCTTCGTAGAATCAAAACCTGGCTAAGGAGTACGATGGTTGAGAGTCGACTTACTTCAACAACAGAGTTGTTGATGAATTCGCTAAGAATCCAAGAAAGTTGTGTTTGGGTGATTTTCAAATTTTTATTCGGTTTTATTCTGATACGAATTATCATGGTGTTCCTATATAAGTGTATCAACTGTAGATTTCTCATGAAGAAATAATATTTTTTTTTCTCTTCCATTTTTTCCTCCGGGTCTTCGTTTCGGGGATACAGTGTCGAAAAGGACCCCGCACACTTAGTTAGGAAAAGCGGGTCCAGTGAATTTTCCCCATTTTTACATATTATATTTAAATCAACCTTAAGAACAATATATCAGATTTTCACGAAGGTTTTACATCCGGTTTGTTCTATAGGGCGTTCCAAAAATGCAGCTACGGAAAAATGAATCTTCAAATTTTGATGATAATCCTTCCTAATTTTCAGAATTTCATCATGATGCCTTGGGTTCTGAACAACAAGATATCACAGATATCCAAACACCGCCCATCATGTTAAGTTTCGTTATACAGGCTGTTCCATGAAGCCTTATAAGTAACTGAATGTAACTTTGTAAGTGACTTTGTGACCACCCTGAGTTTTTCAAAATATGATACCATGATGTATGTCCACCTCTGTAGGTAGTTTCATTAATTTACAAAAAACAGTTGCAAAATTATTCAGGTTTAAATTCGGATTTCATACAATTTTTCTTTAAAACTTATTTGTAGTTGAGATTCCTGTCAAGGAATATAGGTTTTCATTCAGTATAATTATTATGATAGATATTGACGGTCGGTCCAAAGGTGTTTTCATTCAGGAATGTACAGGATGGACATAATTCGGTGTCACTAATCTCCTCATTTTGCTATCTCAAAATCTGTTTATATAGAAAAACAGTATTATCATTCCAGGTTGTTGTATCTCTGAGCACTCTAAGGATGCATATTTTTTTGAATATTATACTATGAAAGTATGTCGACCTTTGTGAAAAATTTCACTCATGTATAAATAAATAAAGGATTGTTGCCAAATCATTAAGGTTTTAGTTCAATATACACCATTACTGGAGCCAGAACCCTGGGGACATAATCTCAGATAACAAGCGTACTCTGGTTTCTTGGATACGACTACCCCTCTACTCAACTGTTGAATTCTATCTATTTATTTTACTCGTGTATAAATAATTAAAAGATTGTTGCCAAATCATTCAGGTTTAAGTTCAATATACACCATTACTCGAAATACTAATTATCACAAAATATGAAATCTAATTATTCCAATCTCAAAATAGAGTTATTAACACGACTGATCAAACAATTGAAAGATTTAACAGTTGAAAGGCTGAAGATTTTAGCTTTATAGTTGTTACACCACTGTATAATCTAGGACAGTTAAAAAAAAAATCATGAAATAATCACTCCTGCATTCAAGATAGAATTCAACAGTTGAGTAGAGGGGTAGTCGTATCCAAGAAACCAGAGTACGCTTGTTATCTGAGATTATGTCCCCAGGGTTCTGGCTCCAGTAATGGTGTATATTGAACTAAAACCTGAATGATTTGGCAACAATCCTTTATTTATTTATACATGAGTGAAATTTTTCACAAAGGTCGACATACTTTAATGGTATAATATTTAAAAAAATATGCATCCTCAGAGTGCTCAAAGATACAACAACCTGGAATGATAATACTGTTTTTCTATATAAACAGATTTTGAGATAGCGAAATGAGGAGATTAGTGACACCGAGTTATGTCCATCCTGTACATTCCTTAATAAAAACACCTTTGGACCGACCGTCAATACCTATCATAATAATAAATAATACTGAATGAAAACCTATATTCCTTGACAGCAATCTCAACTACAGATAAGTTTCAGAGAAAAATTGTATGAAATCCGAATTTAAACCTGAATAATTTTGCAACTGTTCTTTGTACATTGATGAAACTTCCTACAGAGGTGGACATACATCATGGTATCATATTTTGAAAAACTCAGGGTGGTCACAAAGTCACTTACAAAGTTACATTCAGTTACTTATAAGGCTTCATGGAACAGCCTTTATAACGAAACTTAACATGATGGGCGGTGTTTGGATATCTGTGATATCTTGTTGTTCAGAACCCAAGGCATCATGATGAAATTCTGAAAATTAGGAAGGATTATCATCAAAATTTGAAGATTCATTTTTCCGTAGCTGCATTTTTGGAACGCCCTATAGAACAAACCGGATGTAAAACCTTCGTGAAAATCTGATATATTGTTCTAAAGGTTGATATAAATATAATATGTAAAAATGGTGAAAATTCACTGGACCCGCTTTTCCTAAGTAAGTGTGCGGGGTCCTTTATATTTTTTCAGTTTTTTGTGAATATATCAGTAACCTTTTGAATTACATAAATGAGATTCTGTACACACATTGTCACTGATAATAGCTACTTTCTTGCACTTTATCGGTTTTATTAGACGTGCCAGTGTCGGAGATATCGAATTTGAACAAAGGTTCTACCCCCAACGTTTACACCACTGGAAAAATTTGCTTCTGATGCGGTAATGTGTTTACAGGTACTGTTCATTGCTCTAAAGTAAACTGGCATCATGATCGAAAACAATTTGCTAACGCATTGCAAATTTCTAGTACATACTTGGAAAAATGAGTAGTGATAATTGACTATGGTCGCTAAAAATAATGAAGAATAACTATGCAATTTGAAAACCTATTTTCCAACTCTTGTTGAAATTAATGAATTTGTTAATAATATCATTTCCAATCACAAAATATCTACAATGCGTTAGCCAATTGTTTTTGATCATAAAATGCCAGTTTTGTCGAAAACGGTTCATTTTAGAGCAGGAGAACCTTTTTCATGCAAAACACATTAGCGCATCAGAATTTGCTGTAAAAATCTGCAAATTTGTCCAGTGGGGTAAACGTTGGGGCGGAAAACTAATTCAATATCTCCGTCATTGGCACGTCTAATAAAACAAGAAAGTAGCTATTATTAGTTACAGCTCAAATCTGTAATTCAAACGGTTCCTGAGAAATTAGCAAAAAACTGAGAAAAATATAAATTTTTAACATTCTGTATCCCGGAGGAAAAAATGGAAGAGAAAAAAAATTGTTTTTTTTTTCATGAGAAATCTACAATTGACCGTTGATACACCTATTCAGGAACACCCTGTATAGAGACCTGTCAGCTGATGAAACATAAAATAAATTTTATTTCATTCTATACACTACCTCCAGTTCATTATTTCTATTCTGATTTTTTTCGCTCCCCCCTCCCCTTAGCTCATAGTCTGGGGACGCCCTTGCGTACGCGCGACCTCTTCATCGGACATTGCAATATACACTAAAGTAGAAGAGACTGCCACTACTTTTTGGGTATTTTGCATTGTTCAAACGTTCAAGATTCACCGTTAATGAAAACAAGGAAGGATGTAAAAGAAGACAGTGTGACTGAAATGGAATTGACAGTTGTGAAATAGCCAAGTTAGAATATCATCATATTAAAAAAAATGTACAGACTAAATCGAAACTCAACGTCAAACCGGAAATGTGTGACAAAAACTTTGGTCATGCTAATATTGATATTTATAGTGATACGATACCATCAGGTTTCGGTTAATTCTAGAATCAAGTAAGTTGACAATTTTTGAAAAGAGTTCGTTGTCACTTATATATACAACCAACTGAAACGACAGAACTTATATAAGTTCAGTCGGTTGCTACCGCAGGTAAGGGCTATGTGGCACTGATGACGGCTAACAAGCCAGACGCTAGTCTGTCATTGTCCTCCTGTGGTGGCGACACCAGTCGTGTACTTCGGAAATTAGAACTCTGCAAGTCCAATTCCCTCATTTAATATGTCCTAGGGACGTTATCCTCTAATTTGATTTTCAGTTGTAATACTCGAATTATCACGAGGTGTAATTTTTCCCGATTGTTTGTAAATAAAGAATAACACAAGAGCAATGCCAATACCTGGCCTGTTACACGTTCCTGGCTTGACGATGATTTTCGGTATACCCTGCATAATTTGAAGATGACTTACCATTTTTAGTATCATGTGATCTATGTCCATGCAGATCTTTAGTGTCACTTTTTTTCGGTTCGTCCTAGAAGGAAAATTCTAACTATTAATATTGGAGAAAGGTGATATGAAGTCTGAGTTAATTCAGTGCTCCGAAATTTAAACTCGATCCATTTGGGAATTATGAGCGAATGTTTCATTAAAATTTAATACAATAAATTAAAAGTTAAAAGATTGAAAATTTGCTTTCGTTTCTGATATGATTGAGTATTCAATGCTGAATACATTTCCTTTAAATCCATTGTATTCATTCAAGTAGTTTTCAAAATATCTAAAAAAACTCAACAAAATTCAAATATTCATAGTCAGCATTATGTTGATTTTTCTTATTCTCAACATCCCGAGTGTAAACCGTTATCACAAAGTCAAAGTAGAAGAATGTGGAAAAATCATGTATCTAAATATCATCACAGGGTATTTAAAATTTTGGGTCGAAAACTGTGATCGAGAATTGGTCATAACTTCTGTTTTTCAAATTAGAACCCTATTTTTTCATGATTGCGTTGGATTCTGCGAAGAAAAATAATTATAGCACTCTCTGATGCTCCTCCTCCTAAATTGAGTTATTCCCAAGTTATTGGAACTTTTCTGGATTCATGTTGTACCTACGTAACTCTACAGTTAAATTCATCGAATCTAAACAGATTCGATGAATATTCTTATGAAATCATAGTAACAATAATTAGACCTGTCACTTGTGAATTATTAATGGGATGATTTATCTTCTATGGTCACAGAAAATTCTCATGCAACAGATCAGATGGATTTGGCTCTACGTAAAAAATAAATCCAGAAAATCTCAAATAACTCAGAAAATACTAAATTCAGGAGCGAGAGCATCTTAGAGTGCTATCACTATTTTTCTTTGCAGAATCCAACGCAATCATAAAAAATTGGGTACTAATTTGAAAAACAGAAGTTATTGTAAATCTTTAGGACCTAAATTTGGTTTGCCTCTACAGAAAAAGGACATCCCTATCCACACGATTATAAAGGATTTAGAGTATTGTATTTCAAGTCAGTATGAAGATGAGAATGAGAAGAACAGGCTGAGAGCACGTACTACCAATATTCTAACAAATTTTTACATGTCTTATGAAATGCCGAAATCACATAGAGATCTTATGAGAGACATTGTGGAGACTAAGTTATTTTTGAAAAATCACGACAATATCTTGGTGGGGAGATCTGATAAAGGTAATTCCACTGTTCTTATGCTGAAAACTGAGTATGAGAACAAGATGATTGAGATGCTCACAAATGTAGAAGTGTACGAACCAACTGCGAGGGACCCAACTAAGAAATTCCAAGACCGTGTCAATGGTTTTGCGAAGTTATTACTCGACGGCGAATACATCAATATAACACAATGTAAGAAAATAAAGATTAATAATTCGATTCCACCCAAGATATATGGACTCAGGAAGACCCACAAGGACACATTCGCTCTAAGGCCTATTGTCAGCTGCATCAACGCTCCTTCATATGGGTTGGCAGTGTTTCTACACAACATTTTGCTACCGTTGACGACAACATTCACCTACAAGATCAAGAATTCCTTTGACTTCGTCAACAACATAAAACACGTACACTTACCTCCGAATTATCGATTGATCTCATTGGATGTAGTTTCATTGTTCACGAATATTCCCAAACAGCTGGTTCGAATTATACTGAAGAAGAGATGGAAATTTATTTCGGCGTACACTAACATTCCGCAAAAACTCTTTATGGAAATGATTGACTTTTGTCTCGATTCAAGCTACTTTCAGTTCAGGGGGACCATTTACCTACAGTTGGATGGCAGTGCTATGGGGAATCCTTTGAGCCCAATTTTGGCAGAAATTATAATGGACGAATTGGTTTCTTCCGTAATGGCTACTGTAACATTTACGATCCCGTTTTTCTGGCTATATGTTGACGACTCAATAACCGCAATACCCGAGGGATGCCACGATAAGATACTTGAGGTTTTCAATTCCTTCCACCCTAAGATACAGTTTACCATCGAAGGAGAAGAGAACATGAAAATAGCGTTTTTGGATGTGGAAGTTCAGAGAACTGAGAGTGGAGAACTGACGACAAACTGGTATGTCAAGCCAACTAATTCAGGTAGAATACTGAATTACCATTCGAACAACCCAATCAACCATAAGATGAGCACAATAAAGGGACTACTGTACAGAATGGTAAACTTGAGTCATGTTTCCTATCACGATGCCAACCTAAGACGAATAAGGACCATCTTGAGCAACAACAACTACCCCAAAAAATTTGTCAACCAGTGTATACACTCATTTTTCACGAACTATGGCCGTACGAGTGTTCAAGAGACTGCATCAGATAGCCGATACTTCAGATTTCCATTCATACAGGGCCTTTCACAATCAATTAATGGTGCCCTCAATAACAACATCCAATTAGCATACTATAATGTAAATACCACCAATTGCCTGTTTACACGGTTGAAAGATCCTACACCGTTAAACATGTTGTCAAATGTAATTTACAGGATACCTTGTTCGTGTGGAAAATCATACATAGGTCAGACGAAACAGTATTTAAAGTTGAGAATAGGGCAGCACAAAAATGATTGTAAAAATCACAATCAGGCCAAAGCAAACAAAACAGCTTTGGCTTTACATCACTTTAGTACCGGACATGATTTTAGGTTTGAAGATGTAACAGTTTTGGATAGGGAGTCCATTTGGTTCAGGCGAAATATGGGGGAGATGGTGCAAATTCAACTGACCGAAAACATTAATCTTAGAACTGATTGTTTGGGTTTGAGTGCTATATACCATAACATCCTAAATTTATTCTCCCGACACAGAATTTAAATGTTTGTGATTCTATTTTGATTTTAATTGTATCATTTGTTTCTGAGTGTATGTTTGCTTGTGGGGGTGGGGGCGTCCTGTCATTACAGTTTATCCGACAATTATTAAAAACTTGTTTTCATACATCTGTACGCCAGCGTAGCACGCAAATAATTGTTTATTTTATCATCATATGACATATAGCAATACGTTGACCTGTGCGATTATTTAACAAATGAAATTTCAATTTTCACCAAGTTTGAATGAAGGATTGACGGACGTTTTCCACTTCCGAGGTATTATGATGTTGCATTCTTCATTGTTATTGTAGGTGTTTATCTGTGTTTCTTTGTAGAGCTTTGAAGAGGCAACAATAAAGTTGCGAAACGTCGCTTAAAGGAATGACTTAACGTCTCTCATTTTAAACTTATTCCACTCCCAAGACAATTTATCGATGTTATTGTAAATTTTTCATCTCAGTTTTCGATGAAAAATTTGAAACACCCTGTGATGATATTTATGAAATTCAAAAGATGCATTTCTTGTCCACATTCTTCTACTTTGACGTTATGAGAACGGTTTACGCTCAGGATGTTGAGAATAGGAGAACTGAACATAATACTGACTATGAATATTTGACTTTTTCCGATATTTTGAAAACTATTTGAATGAGTACAATGGTTTTAAAGGAAATGTATACAGCATTGAATACTCAATCATATCAGATACGAAAAAACTGAGAAAAAAATTGGAACTGATTTATTTGCACTCCTTGTATAACCGGAAGGGTTCAGGCTCCAAAAATATTTTAGCTCAGTAGAGAATTTCGACAATGTCATAATCCCGATTTTCAGATTTCGAACATCTAATAGGCACTCGAACTTGGGACACCCTGTATACTATAGGACTAACGAAATCGAATCACAAAATTCGTATACCCAATATTACCTTGTCATTTTGTTCACGAATATGTTTCAACGGAACCTGAATTCAAGGTATATATCCCTACGTTTTCTGGAACAGTTTTTTATACAGGGTGTGGCGTAATGAATGCTTGATATGGAACCTGCGGGTAGAGGAATTTGTGGCGGATCGGAAATACATGTTCTATGTTCAGTAAAAATCCGTCGGTTTTCGAAATTGCAAAAAAAAGGACCCTTTCCCACTCTTAGTGGTGGCAAGACTCCAAATGAAGTAATTTTTTCTATCTGCCTTTTGGAAAGTATTGCAGGATATATGTGCTATCGAATATAAACTATTAATTTGGGGAGCAAGCATATTTTTTCAAACAAAAAACTCAAATTTCATGTTATGCACGTTAAACCTAACGTGGTGTAAAAAAATAGGACCACCTGAATGCCAAATTTGGAAAGAACACTCCTGTTTCATTGGGATACAGTATTCTAACATTCAATTAGCATAACCCAGTTAAATACTCGTTTACGAACCATGGTAAAGTTGACTGGATTATCTGGGTTGTTAGAAAGATTTTCACTAGCTATGATCTTCTCTTTAAGTCTCGAGGGACTGTTCTCAAAAATGACGAGAAACTCTTCAGTCAGTTGTTGAAGCAAATCTGCTGTTACTGTAGGGTCCACATAGGAGAACCATTCCTTTTGTTCAGATGATAAGGGTATCTCCCAACTGGACCACTTACTAGCTAGATGGATGCAAAAACAGGCCACAACAGTTGGCTTATATTGCAGGCACATTGTGGTGAGGTGCAAGCTGAAAAAAAGGAATGGATAAATTTAGTAACTACCTGGGGATAGTGATCCAGCAGTGATAAATAAAACACAACCCGCTATTATCTCAGACCATTTTACTCTTTGAACACAATTTTTCAATTTTGTTTTTCTGATTAATTTTTCATTTCAAAAGCATTAGTGTTGCCAGTGTTTTCATTTAATATTTTATTGCTGTCACATCAATATTCTCAATTCAGTCAATATGTGCCTTGAGTTCATTTTTCTCCATAGAATGATTGCTATAATTTCTGTTTGAATAAGCTTATTTCAATTATATAATAATATATTGTTCAATGAGCGATTATATAAGTCATAACACACGCATATGAATTTTGCAGCACGAGCCGTCAGGCGAGGGGTGTAATTCATCAAGTATGTTATGAGTTATGACCATTACCGCGAATTGAACACTATACTTTATCTTCGACTTCTTCAGTGAAATTCGAATTAATCTGCATTTTCAGAATTGACAACAGTTTTCAAAAGCGATTTCTGTGGTCGAAAATCGAATCGATATCGAATCCCGTAGAAAACGTCAAAAATTCACGTTTTCCAAATGCATTTTTTGGATATTCAGACCTAAGAAAATGTAGAAATGGATGGCGAGAACGTTACCTTGATGTCTGAAATAGAGTTCCCCATTGACCCGACTTTTTTATTCATTTCGTGAGCTATTATTATCTCACACTGGTTTATTCTATATTATACTAAAGTGGGCCCAGAAGAATTTTGAAATCGCAGCGAAGCTGCGATACAGTGACGTGATTTTTATACGGTTGAAAAGAGGAATAATTGATTTATACGTGGATAAAATTTTGATTCTCTAGGCGAAGTAGAAGTATTTTAAAAAAATTCGCGAAAATCACGAAAAAATCCGACAAAAAGGGCCATTTTAAACTCGATAAAACTTTTTCCACAGATATCCTGACCGTGATGTAAATATACGGATCGAAAGAGGAAAAGTCAATGCAAAATAGCTTGGTATTCATTTTTTCCAAAATTTTCCCATTTCTTCAGGAAACTTGATCAAACTTTGACATTCCGCCTAGAAAACCCCCGGGGTTCTACCGATGAGGATAACTACTTGAAAGGTAGATCTGCTGGCCCATACTAGTAGAGACTATAACAGATCAAATTCAGTTGAAAAATGGATATATTATTCTATCGGAGTAGATAAACATTATCACATCATCATCAGTAAGGTATGATGCCATATTATAAATAAGTCTGCTATGTTCGATGAAAAATTCACCAATAAGTTATTGAAATGAATTATGGATAGAAAAATAGAATGCTTACCTGTTACTTGCCATAAAATACGAAGTTTGTGCCAAGTCTTTACTTGCTCTAACAAGCTGACAACATCTTACAACGTGAGTATGGGGGTGATCAATAGCAACGTCAAAACCTAATGTTTGGAGGAGTACATTTTCATTAAAAACTAAATCTTGAGATTGGGCCAGGTACCTGAAATAGGTCGAAATATTATCATCTGGAATTTTGAAGGATAATGTGCATTTACACCATATCATCAAACCCTTTCGTATGATATTAAATGAAAATATTAAGTGGAAACTAGATTTTGAAACACACAGGTTGTATTCAAAGGTCCACAGGACGTAGAACACAATTATATAAAATTTTCAAGATGGCGAAATTATTGATCATTGAAGACAAATTCTATTCTGTAAAATAAAAATTACGAACCTATACTCCATTCACTTTTATGAAGTATCCCGGTTGGCCATGATTTAGGTTTATCAAGTTTTTTTTACTTAAAACTGGATTCGTATTTTAAGGTGAGGCTTTTCTTCTGACAGGTGATAGAACTCATCAAAATAAGTCATTTTACCGAAAATTTCTTGTAGGAAATGTTCAATTCAAAAAATGTAGAAAAAATTTTGGGCATCAATACCTTAATACTACTCTGGCCTGCATCTCTCTACCAGGTTTATGAACATCCGCGAAGTTGGGTGATTTCTTAGCAGAAATCTTGTTCTGTACAACTTCTACGCTGAACTGACATTTTGTTTTGATTCACCATAAATTAAAAGCATATCAACAAGTACATTATTTGAATAAACGTGCGGCATTTTCGAAACATAAAATACAATCTACACCGTACCCTTCCTTGTAACACGATGGAAGATATATGTACTACTGATGATATAGTACTGACCACAATCGACCTAGAAATATCGACGGAGGAGCAGGCGAGGGAGCACGTTCGGACTGAGGAATTTTCAGATTCACCTAGAAACTACAAAATATTCTAGTTTCATTTTTTCGAAACAGGGGCATAATTCATATAATTTTTTTTTCATAAAATGGCCTCACCTTTAAATACACCCTGAATTTTCACATATTTCAAGTTGTGCAAAAGGGTACCTATTTAAATGTCGTCTGTAGGCTTTTTTCTTGAGAATTTTGAACGTGTGCATTTCCGTCTGTTCGTTTAGAAGTTTTTCTGTCGGGATATTCGATTACTTTTATTCTCTTTTCGAATGAACTATCACAAAGTAATGGAATCAAGGGCGTAGCCAGGGGGGGTTTTGGGGGTTCAACCCCCCCCTCCCCCCGAAATGTTTTCAGTGTTCAATACTCGCTACAGAAAGCGACCCTCATAATTCCCGGCACTTACAAAGTCAATTGCCAAAATTTGAAATGTACAATGGCAATCTCTATCCGAAACCCGCTGAACTATGAAATTAGTGAAAATGTGGGTGAAGCAGGAACTTTTTCCCGCTAAAATTTGAATTTGGCCATTCTCTGCCAATTCCGTATTTCAAGTTGTTTTTCTGAATGAAATTATCTGTAGATTCACTTTTAATCGGAAGTCGAACTATTTTCATGGGTCTTCCGTTTGAAATAAAACAGAAGCATGAGTTGGCTCATTTTCTTCTATTTTTCAAAGAAAAAAAAATGAACTGTTAAAATGCAATTAATCTCAATTATCTCATTAAGAACTCCAATCCTTTCCGAGTTCACCCACAAAATTTCAGTTCTCAAAGTGAAACCATTTTCAAATGCAACTTGAAATAAAAACACACTACATTGAACGCCCACCTTAAATATAAAGATGATGAAACAAGTGACATTTCAAACATTTTCCAAATGGTTATAGTTTTCCGTTATACTTTAACAGACCATACCCCTTGTACTTACAATTTCAGATTTTTGCGCTAACCCCTTTTCTGAATATTATCCCAAGATAAGGCGAAAGAACGTCACAAACTGCTCTAAAATGGGAGTTTTAAAGGTTAGTTTTCAAATTTTGTTCTTCCCCCGAACTCCCACATGTGCACTCTCAAAATTAAAATCCACGCGCCGCCACTGGCTTTTATCCAGTTTCTCAAAACTGCGATCGCTTTGATCTTTTGTTTTTGTTCTGTCTTCAGTTCATTTATGATTTTTTCCGTCGACCACAGAATAAAAGCTCATTTAAACGCACACGAAATCATCCATTAATGACCTATTTTGATTTCTTATTTTAATGCATTATTGTCATGGCAATCGAACATAAAATATTCAGTCAAAGCACTATCGAGCTTGGTTGGAAATAAACTTCTGTCACAGACAGAACATTGAAAACTCCATTCAAAATGAAATAAGAGACTGCAGAAAAAATTTCAGGCGATAAAAGTTGCAAAGTAAATAATACTTCAACCTCCACTTTCGCCACACGTTCCTATTAATTATTAAAATGTGAATATCGGCACAAGGAACATCAAATTAAAAACACTTATTCTATCAGCGACGTTTCGGAAATTTTATTTCCTTCATCAGGCTACAACAAAAAGTAACATGTTACGAAACATTCAGGTTGGGTCCAAAAAGAACAAAATGGTCAAGAATAAAAGTCAAAAATATAAAAACTGATTATCAAGATGTGAACAACCGAATGACTAAAACAGAAGGAACTAAAATATTTTTATAAATAAATCGTGTCAAAAACGAAACATCGAATAAAAAACAGACATATAAAAATATAAACTATTTAAAAACATTAGTTAAAATCATATATGCATATTTTGTACATGTACACTATAAAACTCACCCTCAGAATAGCTCTTAAATTTACATAAAGATATCATAAAATGGCAAAGGATATTAAGACAATTGATTCCACAGATATTCCTCAGTCAAGCGAACAACAACAATGAATGACAGAGATCCGTTCTTATCATTAAACCTCCCCCACATGGTTATCACAGCCCGAGTCACAGCCTTATTTGATTTATTAAATTACAATAAACCGTACTCAACGAATCTTCATCCGTCCTGAAATTGACCGTTCGAGGTGTTCGTCTTATGGATATCATTTCTAATTTCAGGAAGGATGTAGATTCGTTGAGTACGGTTTATTGTAATTTAATAAATCAAATAAGGCTGTGATAACCATGTGGGGGAGGTTTAATGGTAAGAACGGATCTCTGTCATTCATTGTTGTTGTTCGCTTGACTGAGGAATATCTGTGGAATCAATTATTGTCTTAATACCTTTTCATGTAACTACCTCTGGTGTATGTAAGGTGAAAATAAATAAATAAATAAATAAATATCTTTTCCATTTTATGATATCTTTATGTAAATTTAAGAGCTATTCTGAGGGTGAGTTTTATGGTGTACATGTACAAATGCATATATGATTTTAACTAATGTTTTTAAATAGTTTATATTTTTATATGTCTGTTTTTTATTCGATGTTTCTTTTTTGACACGATTTATTTATAAAAATATTTTAGTTCCTTTTGTTTTAGTCATTCGGTTGTTCACATCTGAGTGAAAATAAGTTTTTATATTTTTGACTTTTATTCTTGACCATTTTGTTCTTTTTGGACCCAACCTGAATGTTTCGTAACATGTTACTTTTTGTTGTAGCCTGATGAAGGAAATAAAATTTCCGAAATGACGCTGATAGAATAAGTGTTTTTAATTTGATGTTCCTTGTGCCGATATTCACATTTTAATGTTGTTTTTGGAACGATAAACATAATACTGTTCCTATTAATGAAAGTAAACTATTCAGAATGTCAAAACATGTCCAATATTCCCTTTATGAATTTTTCGAATTTTTCCGTATGGAGCACAAATATTAATATATCGAAATGAACAAAGTAATTCAAATTTGTCCGTTATGCAAAATAAAAATTTATTTGAATCCAGAATTTATATTCAATTCGTGATGAGGTCGACGGAAAAATCTTGTAATCAACTCTTGTAATCCAGCGATTAATGGTCTCAAACATTAACGCGCTCGCTCCGCTCATGCGTTAAAATATTTCGACCATTAATATTCATGAACCCCCTTTTTTGTATTTCTTGAACTCTTTCTTTTTGTATAATTGCTGGTAAGGAATTGAATAGTTCAAGACATCTGTATTCTTTTTGCTTTTCGGTCTTCGTTAAATGTACTTTGGGATATGTATGTATGTTTTCGTGTAGGAATAAAAACATTCTTGGGCATATACAGGCTGTCCCACTAGTGCCGCAGCGGAAGATATACGCGTAACGGTATGAGTTTGGCAAAATTTTTTGATGCAGACTCGATATATTCCTGAAAATTTTTTCGAAAATATTGGGTGGCCGACAAAAGAGGAATAGAGGGTGACTTTGATTTTTCAAATGGGACACCCTATATTCAATAGTGTTTTTCAATTCTCTGAAACTTCCTGCATGCTTTCGTATACTTTTCACATATGTTTATTCAACAGTTTTCGAAATATTCGCTATTTTGTCAAAAAAATTATACTTGTAGAGGCTAGGTTATCCAATTATATTTCACGAACCCTTATACATTCCAATAAGAGCTTTCTTTATATGGATTGAAAGACAAGACTTCAAAGCATCCTAACCAGCTATAAGAAAGCGGCTCCATCATATGGAGTGTCCACAAAAAGACTATCAACATGACAAATTTCAAATCGATTCTTCTACATTTTTTCAAATGCAATGCATATAATTATTTTTCATCATTTTAATCACCATTCATTTTACTTCATTTTTTGTTAAATTGAATACATGATATGCATATTTTTAACAGAATTGGATTTTTAAGAGCTTTTTCGAAATGTTTCCCTAAAATTTACATATACCTTCGAATTCAAATAGAGATTTGGCTTTTCTGTGGTTGAGAACTGTCAGATTCTTCCACTGAAAATTAGCATCATCGAAGCTTCAATTCATATCATCATAGCGGAATGAGGTAATGAGGAACTAGAAAGTTTGGATGTATCTACTCAAAAATGTGATGAAATCAGTTACTGAAGACCGAAACTTGCTTTTGGAACCCATTTTTCAAAATAAATTTTTGATAATTTTCTATGTTTCTACTTGAAGAGTCGAATCTTGCACAAAGATTGGCAGCTTGAAGATCTGCTTGCGTGCTTGTGAAACTTATGAATACCATTTGTTCGAAGAAAGTTGTATAAGGATAAGAGCTGGCACTTTTTTGTATCCTATTTGTGTACGATCTACTCAAATCACTCTGTCTCTTCCCATCTGATTACAGCTAAAAGTCGAGTTGCTCCATTGAAAATCTTATCTATACCTGAACTAGAATTGATGGGTGTTTTACTATTATCAAAACTTGTTTCAAAGATCTCTCATTTATTGCCATATCACCTACAAAATATTGATTCCATAAATTTATGGTCTGATTCTGAAATAGTGTTAGCATGGATCCGATCTCATCCATCACGTTGGTCTGTTTTGTTTCCAATAGAGTAGCTCAAATCCAATAGAATTCAAAAGGCGCAATATGGAGACATATTCTATCTAAACTCAACCCTACTGATATCTGAGGTTCAGTTCCATCATAATTGGTATTCTAATATTTGTGGTGGTACGATCTCAGTTTATTTTTTCTCTGTGGCCCAAGATTTCTTCGGGTTCCTCATTTTTTTTTCAACTCTCTTTATGAATTGTCTTCTGTTTTGGCCTAGTCGCCACTGTCGCAACCCTTGTCGGTTATTCACTTTGAATTGTCTTTTGTTTTGGCCTAGTCGCCAGTTGTCGCAACCCTCGTGGGTTATTAACTTTAAATTGTCTTTTGTTTTGGCCTAATCGCCAAATGTCGCTGCCCTCGTCGGTTATTCACTTCTGAATTGTCATATGTTTTGGCCTAGTCGCCAGTTGTCGCAACCCTCGTCGGTTAATCACTTTTGAATTGTCTTCAGTTTTGGCATAGTCGCCAGTCTTCGCAACCCTCGTCGGTTTTCTAACATTCTATTCATTATCTGTGATAATTGCCATTCGTCCTTTTAATCGAAGGTTTCCTATATTGCTTTCTTCTTATTTGCTTCCTTCATATTCCAACACATTTATTGAAATCAGAGCATTTGAATCTAATTCATGCAGGTGCTTGAAACACGCTTTCGAGCCTCCAACTTCAATATTGTCCATTAGCACGTGTTATTGAATTGATTCCGGGCCAAGACTCACTCGATCGAATAGTCAGAGTTAAAACTCAAGGAGTTTCGAAACTCGTTTTTTTAGCATTCATAACCTGTACATTCCAACCCATTGGTATTTTTACATCATTGTGAGAGTATTCATCCAATCCGTAAAAACTATGATGATATGAATTGAAGCTGCAATGATGTTAATTCTGAATAGAATAATTTGACAGTTCTCAATAACCACAGAAAAACCAAATCTGCTTTTTGAATTCGGAAGTAAATGTGAATACAGAGGAAAAACACCTATTCTGTTAAAAATATGCAAATCATGTAGTTAACAAAAAATGAAGTAGAATGAATGGTGATTACAATGATGGAAAAAAATTATATGCAATGAAAAAATGAGGAAAAGTCGATTTGAATTTCGTCATGTTGATAGTCTTTTTGTGGACACTCCATATGCTGGAGATGCTCTATAAGATGCTTTATTATAGCTGGCTAGGATACTTTGTAGTCTTGTCTTTCAATCCATATAAAGCTGTTATTGGTATGTGCAAGGGTTCGTGAAATATAATCGGATAACATAGCCTCTACAATTATCATTTTTTTGCCACAATGGCCAATATTTCGTAAACTATCGAATAAAAATATGTGAAAAGTATACGAAAGCATGCAGGAAGTTTCAGAGAAGTGACAAACACTATTGAAAATAGGGTGTCCCATTTGAAAAAACAAAGTCACCCTCTATTCCTCTTTTGTGTGCCACCCGATATATTCGAAAATATTTTTGGTTGTGCTCTTCTTGGAGTATATCAAGTCTGCATCAAAAAAATTTTCCAAACTCAGACCGTTACGCGTATATCGTCCGCTGCGGCACTAGTGGGACACCCTGTACAGCGTAGATGTTTAACATCTTATTACTTTTGAGAATTCCAATCTGCTTATGTTGAAGATTGTTCTAGTAGCTTTCTTTTGAAGAACGAACATGGAACTACCTGATCCGTAGAAGTCTATTCCAAATCTCAAAATTGATTCTACTGTAGAATAATATACAGTTTTCAAAGAACTAGGGTTTAGATATCAACTTTCAGGCAATAAACATGAGATGAGATTTTTTTTGAAGCTTAATCAATATGATGTTTCTAGATCAGTTCACTATCTATGTGAATTCCGAGGAACTTAACATAATCTTTTAGTTCAATTATGATTCATAAGAGCATAATATTAGTTTTGTTTTTGTTTAGCGACAGGGGCGGCCTCAGGATTTTTTTGGGTAGGCCCAGTTTAGGAGCAACATCAGTTATACCACCCCGTCCGAAGCCGAGGAGGTCCGCTAGTATAAATATAAAATTTTTGGGTAGGCCCGGGCTCAACCAGCCTATGAAATGTACATGTATGCAATGTACGTGTATACACATAAGACCATACACACATGGTCAACTAGACATTTGTTGAAAACTGAGTTTTCAGCAACTAGGTATCATGTTCATTTTATTCACTCTTTTATCGAGATTTTTCACGATATTTTCTTAAGAAAAAAAAGTCATGCTCCCAGAATAGAAATTCGATGCATGCAGAAACTGCAATTTGATCGTTAATATTAAAAATAACAACAATAATATAACGTAGAACACTCGCATAGTTAATTCATACTCACTTTTCTGATGTAACGTCCAAAACTGTGTCTTTGGAATTCCTACAAGCATTTGCTATCCTAATTACGTATTCCAATTTTCTTGGTTGTTCTTCTACTTTTGCAGCTAAAAACAAAGCAGCAGCAGCCATTGTGTGCCACACGAAGTTGGAAAAAGAGTGGAACACATAGAATCTATGCATATACACAATGGCAGTGTTTATACATAATTGTGTACTAGATATTGATATTAAGGAAAAGTTTATTGATTAATTGCTGGAAAAAAATTGAATGTATGACGAGGTTTTCCCTTTTTAGTGAATAAATTATGCTGATTAATAGATACTCATTCTTTAATATGGAACAGTGCAAATGCGTATACGAAATACCATACCAAAAAAGTATAGTATTGTAAATATAGTATAATAGGAATATCTGCTCGAGTATTATCGCAGGATTGGCGCAAATTTTTTGCAAAAATATAATTTTTTTGGAATTATAGGTAGATTCTAAGCAAGAAAACAAATCAGTGGCTCTAACTTCATTCGACGCCGTTTATAACGTAAAATTGAGTGTCGTATGTTTTTTTCGCTAAATATGCAAGGATGCTGGTGTTTTTGAAATAACATCTGCAGAAATACCTATTTAGAATAGATTCTATACTGAAGCGAAAAAAATGGTCGAAACCATGTCTTAAATGGGACCTACTTAGGATGTTTGTGTTTAACAAAAAATATAAATCTCGAAAATAAATTATGTATCACATAGAAAAACAAACTCCTTTACATATAGATATGAACAACTATGAGTTTGGAAGAATTATTCAACGAATTTGTTATCCCCAAAAATTATATTTTCCTTGAAGCATTTTGTTAAGTAATGTAGAGCTTTTCATTTCTTTTTCGTGAAGCTATCAGTAAGCAGTATGTCTTCCTGCTTGCTGTTTCCTTCGGCCATTTAGAACATTCTTTCGTCTGGAAACGGATGTCGGCTGAGCACCGATTTTCTTTCTTTTACTGATTGTTCTCGTGAAACGGTGAAACCTCGTTTAGAAGGATAAAATTGATCATTCCTTTTATTCAAGAGTGAATACTTTTTAGTTATTAATTACGATGAAGAAATAAGTATATTTAGAAAAGATTTTATACTGAAGCGGAAAGAATGATCGAAACCATCACTCAAATGGTATTTTTTAAACTTTTCGAGGGTTGTTCTTACAATTGTTCTTATTGACCAAGTTATCTTTGTTGCATTCATAAGTTCGGCCTCCCTCCTCTGGAACGAATTGACAATATTTAATCTTAATTTAAATAGCCATCAAGCAAATTGAATCTTGTGAGTATTATATTCCCGTTGCTGTTGCAAGATACACAAAGTAAAAGGCTGTTGAAAAGAAGAATCACTGAGCTCAATGTACGGAATTTTTAGAAGAGTTATGAAATTCAAAAGCTGTCAAAAAGAGAATGACATCAAAAAATAATATCACTCAATTGAGATTAGTTGTGCAACATAAGAAAGACAAAAATTAGGATCATCGTTGCTTGGAAAAAATTTTGAGAGTTAAAGTATGATTGAAAGACCATTCAAGAAATTAAGTGGACAGAATTTCTTCAAAAATTATGTTCAATAAATAAGATCACATCTCATTTTTCTGAAAGTATATATGTAGTTATATCAGAACTAAATTTGGGAATAGTTCACAACATCCAACAACCCTGTCCAAATGATGATTCAGATTGTTATAACAACAAGTATTTTGTGGGGAATATCCCCATTTTACCGAAATGAATATAAGAACATGAGAAGCTTAGCTATATGTCGATATGAATTTCATTCTTATATACAGGGTGTTTCACCATAAACTGGACAAACTGACAAATATATACAGGGTGAGTCTTTGACTTGTACATATATTTTAACTGTAGATTCTTTAGGCCAAAATAAACCTTTTTTTCATTTTCCATTTTTCCGAATTCGGCTCTGATAAAAAGATATAGCCATTTGAAAAAAAAAATTGTGCTAAATGCGTCCCTGATATTATTCTCTACAAACACCTCAAAGTTCATATTTTTCAATTGAAATTGATGTGATTATTAGATATTCTGGGTGATACATTTAGAAAATACTCGAGCACTAACCTTATTTGAATAAGAATGTTACAAACACGATATTTCCTAACAAAAACGCTAAGTTTTGTCCATCATTTCTGCAATTGAAATACCATATTTCTCACACCAAAATAAGTTCCTTCTTCGATTTTCCTGAAGATTAGTTTGTAAACACTAATAATTTGTTCATATTTTCCCCGATATTCTGGAACGATCTAATCAAAAGTGGTTTCAACTAACCTATCCTAACTCCATCAACCTAAGTCATATGATTCGAGGTCAATGACCTAACCTAACTCATCTTCTGTGATATTATATTCCACAGAACTCTACAGAAGACGATGCCAGATTGCCTATTTTCTCTTCAAACAATGGTATAGTCGAAACCAAGGGAGCGGTACGTACCCCAGAAGAACTATCGCATTTATCGCAAGGGCACCAGTTTTGTTTACTTTTCGCTAAAGGCGTCTAGGCGTTGCTCTTCGGAAACGCTACAGTGACTTTATCATTGATAGAGTTTGATATTAGAGTCACTGTAGGAAACGCCAAACGAGTAGTTCTGATTCTCGCCGATATAGCGCTACGTTCTTTGCCGGCTGCGATGTAGCACGGGCCACGGCCTACTCTTCCCTTCTGATGGCTGTGGAGTGGATGTAGCCGCCACGCAAGACATACAGAGTTTCTGTGTCTCTAACCTCCAACGTTAGTCAGTGACTTCGATTTATGTATTTATTAATTGCATTGATGTAGAACATTCTAGGTCAATGATTAATTGACAGAGAATAAAGCAAAAAGGTGATGATTCTGTAAATGACTTAGTGAATTGATGTAATAGTGGTGTCGAGTTAGAAACTGCCTATAAAATGTATAATTTCATGCTTCTTAGAATTCAATTTTATCTCCCACATTCGTGGGATTTTATTATTACATATCTCTACATCAAACTTTTTTCATCATAGAGATTTTCGTCTTGACAAAGTTGATAAACTGATAATAATTCTGACAACATTGTTAACTTTTGAGAGACCAGAGACGAAATAATATTCGATGAGATTTAACCCAGGACAGCATTCAGATTATTCTTGAAATTCATGATTTTTTCCTCAAATTTAATCTTAGACAAATAAGAATAACTTGAGAACGACGCGTTTTATTGAAAAAACATAAGAATACTTCTATTTTCTAAACCGATTGGTTCTTTCGAAAATATGAACCGTTTATCCTTTTCAAGTGATTTGATAGTGTTTTTGCATGAATTTATGAGTCGACCACCCTGTAACTTTCAAACTAGGAGAGATATTGAATAAGTTTCGATTGAGTAATATGCACCATGAATAGAGTAAAAAATCAACCAAAATTCAGTTCATTTGAAATAACGGTTCCGAAGATATGAACAGAAAAGTGTTTTTTTCGTGGATTTTCGACACCCTGTATCTTCCAAACGAAACCGAATTTTGAAAAATGGTATGGGAAAAAAGTGTTTCGTTTGATGAGAGGAATCTACAGTTGAAATATATGTACAAGTCAAAGACTCACCCTGTATAGCCGTGTAGACGACACCCGGGAAGTCATTTCTGCCTTATTACATATACCCCGTTTTCGACGCATAAGCGAGATACAGGGTGTTTAATGTCAACTTTGAACAATATTCTGATAACTGTCGTAAGTTGTGCGTGACATTTGAAATAACGGTTACTTGTCACATCTTAGTATTTTTCAGGGCTCAATTCAATTGTGGTGTAGAATTCTGAAAAAAAAATTCAAAATGGCGGAGAGCCTGAAAAGTTTGAAGTCTAAGCGCGGCGTTAAAGCCGAATCTACAAAAGAGAAATCAATAGACACTAATCGAGGTTTTGGATTTAATCTACATTTTTGTCTACGGTGCAATCGACCATTAAAAACCGTTCGAGATAAGTTTTTGAATTATTCATGGGTCCAGCAGCCATTTTAACAGCTGATCGTGACAGATCGTTGGAGATTGTTGACGTGAACCAGGAGATCCAACACAACTTTCAGCCAATCAGCGATGATCTTCACAAATATCGATATTCTGCTCTAAATACCTGGTTTGCAAAGCCGTTTCGAAGTTTACGGATATTTATGAACAATGTGAAGCTGATCATTACAAATTTGTTCTGAATTTTCCCTTCCCCATTGGTAGAAAAAGAGCGAAATTTTTGGGTTGGCAACTTGGACCGAAGTCCCCATTGAATTCATGAGGTGTTTTCAAGTATTCTGCACTTTTAAAGATCACGATACAAGTACCTATGTTCTTCTGATCGAGAATTATCATGTTCACAGTCGGATATACTTGATTTTGAATTTTGATCCCGTATTCGTGAGGAATTGAATATCGAGGTACAATGTTTTCTCCTAAGCGGTGAAAATATACAAATGAATGAATTCCTGGATCGAGTAGGTTGTGTTAACCATTTTTTCGTAAGGATCAACAACTTCGAATTTTCGATGTCCTATGGCAGATGATTTTACAGGGTGGGTCTTTGACTTGTACATTATTTTAACTGTAGATGCTTGAGGTCAAAAGAAACCTTTTTTTCATTTCCCATTTTTCCGAATTCGGCTCTATTTGAAAGATATAGCCATTTGAAAAAAATTGGGCCGAACACGTGCCTGATACGATTCCCTGGAATTGATGCAAAGTTCATATTTCTCGATTGGAATTGAGTTGATACACAAGCACTAACCTCATTGAAATACAAATATTACAAACAAGATATTTCCTAACCAAACACTTAGTCTTGTCCGATTATTCCTGCAATTGAAAAGCCATATTTCTCCCACCAATATGAGTTCCTTCTTCGATTTTCCTGAAGATTAGTTTGTGAGCACTAATAACTTCAGGTGCGCCCCACAGAAGAATAAGTAGGCAGTGGGGACGCGAGAGAGAGAGAGAGACGCCAGAGCTGCTGCCGGTTTTTCACGCAGTAAACCGAGTAAACCGAGACGCCAGTCTCACTCTCGCGTCCCCACTGCCTACTTATTCTTCTGTGGGGCGCACCTGATTGGTCACTTTCATTAATAAATTACTAATGAACTACGTTATCAAAAAATTTCGAACATGGATTTTTGGGCTGAAAATATTTTTCACTTTCGATCCCCTCAATGGGGTGCGCGACTTCTGGGACACCCTGTATAAGGTGTAGATAGCTTGTTTTTGTATCATGTATCGAATTGGTGATATTTGTTGCTTCTTGGGAACCATGATTTATTCTGATGGACTTTTTTGAAAGATCGAAATGTCCGACACATATGATATAATGGATTGGAAATAAGCATGATATGTAGCACGAACGGCATCCGTGGTACACACTGTATAATGTCGCGGCCACACCGAGCGCTACGTACGCTATGTTCGCTATGCATCTCAAATATAGCCATCGGTATTTTAAATGTACCCGGCCACACCGACACTGGTACGCTATGTCCGCTATGTCCGAACAAAACATACGTAGCGTCCATAGCGTCCATAGCATAGCGCTCGGTGTGGCCTCGACATAACACGTATACTGTAAAATAGCCGTGTTCGACTTTTTCATTTCTCCTGTGGATTTCCCATGTCTGCCTAATATGTATATATATATATAGTCTGTCTGTAATAAAATCTTGCAAGTTGAATATGACACTCTTCTAATGGTCCGATTGATTTGAAATTTGGCAGGTGTACATAATTCTGGTGACAATGCATCATGAAATATTTTTTATAGAAAAAAACAAAATGGCGGATAAGTTTTGTGATTATGATCAGATTCCATTCAAAATTAGTATCTGGGGGGTTTTGGGTTTGACAATGATGATTCTTTGGTCAAAATTGAAAAATTCAAGATGGCGGCTACAATATGGCGGACGAGTTCTGTGATTATGATCCGATTCTATTCAAAATTGGTATCTTGGGGTTTCCTGGGTCGGAAATGACGATTCTTCAAAATTAGAAAATTCAAAATGGCGGCTTCAACATGGCCGATGAGTGTTGCTATCATGAAAGCTTGTCTTGAAAAATGATTTTTTTCATTATAGCTTGTTTATCCGTAATTTATCCGTGAAAAAATAAATTTTGCCGCTCTTGTATTTCGAAAGATATGAGATATGTCGCTAAGTTCATATCAACTATGACCTTGAATGACTCAAATTTTCTTTTTTCACGGATAATATACGGATAATACACTTAAAAAGATGAGCTAATGGGTTTCGTGCTGAAACAATTTTTCGAATAGTGGTTTCGCCAACTTGATATCAAGTCAGCGAAACATCTAATATTTTTTAAAATACAAGAGTGGCGATGTTTTTTTTCTTCACGGATAATTTACGGATAAATCATTTGAAAGGACGAGCTAGTTTTTTTTTGCTGGAAACATTTTTTGAAACGTTGTTTCACCAAGTTGATATCAACTTAGCGACACATCTCATATCTTCTTACATACAAGAGCGGCAAAATTTATTTTTTCACGGATAAATTACGGATAAAAACGGCAAAATTTTGAGCTATTCCGAGTTTGATTCGCGAGAGTTGTTTTGCTAACTTTATGTACACATTTCATTCTCATATAAGATGTTTTATGTTTGATTCAGATTTTTTTTATTAGTATCTATATATTTTCCATTTGTGAGTTAATAGAAGTTTGCTATAAGATTAATAATAATCATGATATGACCTGGACTGGACGGTATTCAAAACTACTGGGTGAAGAAATTTCCAGCTACACACCAACACCTGGCAAGATCATTCAGCGGGATGCTGACTCGCCGTGAGCCTATTCCGTCATGGTTGGTGGAGGGTAGAACAGTGCTGATATCAAAATCAGGTGATTTAGGGCAACCCAAGAACTATCACCCAATCACTTGCCTCAATACACTGTATAAGATCCTCACAAGTGTAATTCAAGATCAAATACTGAGGGTTATTGGACCAGTGTGGAACAGTATCTACGAACAGAGGGGAGCAAAGAAAGGAGTGCAAGGATGCAAGGACAACCTGCTCATAGACAAGAGCGTATGTCTAGACGCCAGACACTACAAGCGCGACCTACACACATCATGGTTGGACTACGCGAAAGCATATGACACCACGCCGCACGAACTGATAGTACGGTTATTAAAAATGCTGAAAGTGTACCCTAACATCATCCACGCGATAGAAAAAATCATAGCGCTGTGGAAAACGAAGTTTGCCATCCGAGCAGAGGGTCGAACCGTTCATACGGGATGGGTGAGATATAGAAGAGGAGTTTTCCAGGGAGATTCGCTGAGCCCGTTATTATTCTGCTCTAATACCACTAACAATTGAGTTAAGGGAGAGCAAGATAGGATACAAGGCCGGCAGAAGGAACCACCTGATCTCGCATCTCTTGTACATGGACGACTTGAAGCTTTACGCTCCCTCCGAGTCCGCACTACGGCAACTGCTGAATATCGTTTCAGACTACACCTCAGCAATGGGAATGTCGTTCGGTTTGGACAAGTGTGCTGTTTTTCATCTGAGCAGGGGAAAAGCTGAAGACGCAGGAGAAGATATTCGACTGGAAGATGGAATGACTTTTCGACACCTCGAAGACGGAGAAACTTACAAGTTTCTTGGGATGAAACAGAGGGGTGTACTGGAGACAACCCAGATAAAGGATGCCTTAACAGCCAGCTACAAAAAGAAGCTGAGGGACATTTGGAAATCGCAGCTGTCGGGAAAGAACAAAGTATCTGCTACAAATATGCTAGCCATCCTGATTCTCACCTACTCTTTCGGCGTGGTGAACTGGACGGTGAACGAACTCCTAGATCTTGATAGGTCAACAAGGAAAACGATGAACATGAATCGTAGCCTTCATCCCAACAGTTCAATACAGAGGATATACCTTCCCAGAAGCCAGGGGGGTAGAGGATTGCAATGTTTGGAATATCAACACTATCAACAAACATTGGAAATGGCTGTAAGGATTCTAAGAAGTGAAGATCCGCTCCTGAAATTTGTTGCTCAGCATGAAATTGCGAACCATGGAGCCTTCCTTTTCCGAGCTGCACAAAGGGCCGTGGAGAAGCTCAGCATAACCGGCGTATCGATCAATCCTGAGCTCGCTGGAACACCGATCACTCAGGCGGAACGAAGAAGCCTAGCGAGACTGATCCGAAAGTCTCAGGCGGATAAATTACTCGAACATCATATGAGTAAGAACTTGCACTCCATATATTTCAGGAGTTTAAAAGACCAGGACCTGTCTGAGGAATTTTCTTTCGCCTTTCTGAAGTCCGCTAGCCTCAAGTCAGAGACGGAGGGATTTGTGATGGCGTGTCAGGATGGAGTACTAAATACGAGATGGTATAAAAAGAACATCATGAAAATGGACACCCCAACAACTTGCAGGGCTTGCCATAGGCAACAGGAAGCGATTATGCACATCCTTTCCGCCTGCAGAGTCCATGCTCCATCAGGATATGTAGAGAGATACAACGCGGCTCTCCGAATTCTATACTTCCATCTTAGAGCCGCGTATGAGATAGACAAGGAACCGGTGCTACCATATGTGCCTCTGGAGATTGAAGCGGTGGTCCAGAACGAAAGAGCTCGCATATGCTGGAACTATCCTGTCTCAACAACACGACATATCAATGCTGTTAAGCCAGACATACTTCTTCTGGACAAGGAGCTGAAGGAGTTATTTGTCGTGGAATTCTCCTCCCCTGCTGAAAATAATGTTGTGATGAAAGAAGAACAGAAGAGGCAAACGTACAAAGATCTTATGTTCGAGCTTGGAACTTTATACCCAGGTCATAAAGTTAGGATGATCGTACTAATAATAGGATGTCTCGGTGGAATGAGAGTCAACTGCGTGGATGAACTGAAGATTATCCCGGCCTGTAGACCACTGGCCGAGGTATTGGCGCACAGAATGCAGAAAGCAGTGTTGCTCGGGTCACTTCATATCATCAGGTCTCATGAACTCTAGAAGCCACTTGCATCTCATCTCTTTTGTTAAGGGACGCTACGAGGGCAGTATGAAGAACTCCTCCATTTAAGTGTGAGGGGTTTTTAGTGAGTAACCTAACAAGATCTTTGATTCTCACAGTACCGAGAGTGCGGACCCTCTCGGTGCCCATAAAGGGTTTTCCCCTCACACGGACGTCATGATATTGACGCCATTCGTTCCAAATGACATATTCTCTGGAATTCACTCTCTGATACTTGGAGGTGATTATTACAGAACCATTGCCTCAGAATTCAAGGCTCTCAGAAAAAAGCACGTGTCGTCTGCAAACAACGAAGTCATGATGAAACTCTGTGCAAGCGAAGACTATATGTACGAAACGTACAGAAAATTCTTAAATCCATCAACAAAATTGTTATAAATTTCCTTTCGAACCGACAATATTCACATGGAAATTATTTCAATCATGTAGTATTGCAAAAGTTGTTATTTCTTGCTTGAAAGTAGGCCTAACGAAATGATCGAATCGACAATTATGCTTTGAATTTGTTTACAGAATCATCATTTTCTTGTATCGCAATAGCTTCATAATATTGTTTATAAGTATTTGATTGGTTACATTGGTCGTGATGTCATTTTAATTTTAGGATATAATACTGTACTAGTCTTAGCAATAAACGTTCATTCACATGATCCGCATCTACGTCTCAACCCTTGCGTCCTCAAGAATCAAACCTCTTAAGGTGCGTATTCACTTGCAACAGAACACTCCTAACGATCCGAACGCGCGCTGCAACAAATTTGACTAGTCAATACGTTGCGCAGAACAGAACTGAACGCGCCAAACATTTTCCGAATATTGTCGGTAAACGCGATTTGCTCTAAAGGTGCGTATTCACTTGCAACAGAAAACTCCTACGATCCGAACGCGCCGCGCGCGATGCAGAACAGAAATGAACGCGGCGAACGCGCCAAACATTTTCCGAGGATTGTCGGTAAACGCGATTTGCTCAAAGGAATTATTCTTTCGCCTGTGTTCAGTGGTTACGGAGGTTTGCTGTGTTTGTCGTTCGCTCCGTGTCGACGAACACACAAACAACACTGACATACGGGTGGGAACGCAGCGAATACCGCAAACTTTCCAAACGGACCGAATTTTTACGCACAATATTTGTTGCAATCTTTTCAGAGAGCGCGGCGTGTTTGGTTCGTTCGGAGTGTTCTGTGGCAAGTGAATTCGCACCTTCAGAACACAAGGTAACATTGGTCTCATTCAGCGGACGAAACCGTTGGGCAACTGTTACCAAACACCAGCGGAATCGTTCGGTGGCACATGCGCTACTTACTCAACGCGTTCTGGAGCGGTTGCCATTCTTCGGAGCGCATTTGATTTGTGCTAGGTAGCGGTAGCGGACAGTTGAAGTGTAATGTAAAGAGCAGATCAGACCAGATAGTCGTTAACACTAGGAGGAAGATTGATGGAGTTTGTGTTTGCGGAGGAGAATAAAGTGAAAATGGCCTAAGAATAAGATTCCCCTGTATCGTAATTTCATGATAATTTTGATTTTGTGGTATCACACTTTTACCAGCCTCATTATCCTCAAATGCTCGAATTGGTTCTGCTAATTCCAGAGCTATTTGACCAAGTAAATCTAAATTTAAATTACTCTCCGACAAACTGGCAAAAATTGCATCAAGGCAAATACCTGTTGGACCTGAGCCGTTCTGTGGGCTCGGAAAAGACCAATACAAGGCAGCGGTCCAGCAATGGGAGCTGAAAAACAGGATAACCTACTGGACAAACGCTCCTGGACTTATTCAGGCCAAGAAATTCGTGACGATATCACCTACCTATACCAGGAAACTCTTGAAGCTATCACGAGCTGAGCTTCGGGTGATGGTAGGACTGCTGACGGGACACTGTCGGTACAAACACCATTTGTACCGCATGGGAAAGTCAGCAGATGAGATTTGCAGGCTATGTGGATCAGAAGCGGAAACAGCTGAACACATGGTATGCAAGTGTCCAGAGCTGGCTGAACTAAGAACCATTCATATGGGGAAACCGGTCCTGGATACCCATGAGGTCACGGCCAAGGCTCCTAGGGAGGTTGCCAATTTTATCAACACTATTGACGACCTCCTTGGGTTTCCATGAATGAGTAGGGTAGGGAACAAAAGATCTACACGGTCGCAGTTCTCGGAAGGCTTAACGAGCCAAAACGACCCCAGTTCAAATAATAATAATAATAATAACTCTCCATAATTTCATTTAGAAGTGGATGAGCGATGGTTACACGATACACCTTGTAATTCTTTACAAAAACACTGAAATATAACCACAGCATTTACCACGATACTTAAGTTTAATAAAAATCATTTGTTTTGGATGATGAAAAAAGCAACCAAAATAACCTGTCGAAAACCAGCAGTTGACAGAAATTGAAAAAGGCCTGTCAGCGAACGTTCAACACGTTCGGGATCGCTACCGCTACCGATAGATAGCAGCAGCGCTTTGCGCTTCGTCCACTGAATGCGGCCATTGGCACAAAAACCTAACACTATACGATCATCTCATTCATGAAAATGGGACTGGCCCTAATATAGAGTTCTGTTGTACACTCTATCTAATTTCATTATTGGCTAGCTGCAAGAACATTTATGAATGCCTCTTCTATCATAAGATTATCCGGCTCGATTGCGCCTCATCGCTGAATATTATTTGGCGATGAAATGCATTTATTAAAGAAAAAGGGTATAGGATTAACCTATAAACTCGAAAACGTATCGTCTTCTTCCAGCATTTCGAGCCCAACTCGAAAATCTGCGCTTCATAATATGGCCATGTGCCTCTAGTTCTTGTGATAGTAGTATAGTGAATAGAGTAACGGTCATTTACTTATTCTATTTATCATGAACTATCACAAAGTAATGGACTCTTCTATCCGATATTTTAGTTCTTGGATTTTCAGAACGCCGTGATATCGACCATTTTGATTCGTTCACGACGAACGCATAAAATAAAAATTAATCTGTTTCTGCATTCATCTACAAAATAGAAAATACTGAAGATATTAATTTGTGCGTTACTTTTGATTCACTCTGTATATTATTTGTGAATGTTGCTGGTTCGTGATAAAGATGTTGTCTGTACTGAACGTTTTGACAATGATAGTTTGGTGATTTGTTCAATAGACTGACTATTCTTTGTAGCATTTTAGGAAATCCTAGGGTTTGATGGGTCTTGAGAAACACGTTTTATTTTATGGTTTATGTGTTTCAGAATTCAGCAAAGTAGTATCAATTTTTGTCTTTTGAATCATGTAACCATCAAATTGTTTAATCAATTCCTCCATTTCAATTAATTGATTTCTTGATCTAAATTTTTATCATGTCATTTTGGTGATAACATATCCAATTTCTCTTCCAATACTTTCAGATACCCATTCCGTTTTCTATTTCCCTCCGATAATTGTTGATTTTTGAAATTTTTCCTCGAAATGGCCAGATAGTCGTGTTTACCTGAAATGGATACTTCCAATATCATTATATCATTTTTTTCCAATTAATTCTTCGAAAATTAGGTCATTGCAATCAAATTGTTTGATTCAATTTAATCTTTCCCTGAAGTTTTCTTTGAGCAAAATAACGTGCGGGACAATGAAATAAACCCCATTGAAAATGTTCTGCTCTTTTCAAATATCGCAATCAAATCCCAAAATTACAATATACTTGAATCTTAGCTCGGAGGAAGTCCTATATTTTTCATATACGGACCTGGAATTTTTTTGAAATTTAAAAATGAATCTGTGAAAGTGAATGATACGTTCCAAATATCAACCGACCATACTGGTTGGTTCAGAAGTTATGAGAAATTGAAATTTTTGGTGAATACATGAACCAGTCTGTATATCGGTTATGGAATAGATTAGACCTATCATATATCGGTTTTTTGGGCTCGCCTAGGGTAGCTCTAGTTCTGGTTACCGTACGTTCACTTACCAATAAAACACCCTGTATGACTTAATGAATTTCTATTCCAAGAACTTTCTGAAAGATGAAATGTGGCGCCTTGAGTAGTTTTTATATATGCACATTGACTGTCCACATACCGATTCGGAAATAAAAGTAGTGAACATGGCCACTACAGCGTTAAACGAGTGGATAAATATTGTCTAGTGGACCAATAAAATGATCAAAACCCTCGGCGCGATACGACAACGAATAAATGACTGATCTAGGGATGTTCCGATACAAGTAAATACAAGTAAGTACTCGATACTTTTGTTTCGATACCAAGTACTTTTAGCATCGAATCAATTTTGCGATACTTACTTGGTATCGAAACGAAAGTACTTGGTATCGAATCGAATCGGATTGCGCTCAAATTTTGACATTGGTTTCCATTTTAACCGCAGCGCAGGCGCAGAGACGTCAATTTTGCCTACGCATAATTTAAATCTATCCTAACGATCGTTTCCTATTAGTTCTATAAATAAAATATATTATATAATTATAATGTACTTCAATATTCATAATTTGGATTTCAAAAAAATTATTCAATTCACTCTTGAACTAAATACAGCACAGCTGGTTAAGAGAGATTTGCATACAGTTTGAAAAATTTTCATCTAACATGTTAGCCAATACCTCTGCTAACTTTTAATCAATAAATCAATCAGTGTTATTGTTAAAATAGCAGTACATAGATAAACTCAAACCATTTTCCTTTATAAATTTTTATGAAATCTTAAAATGTATCGATATGAGTAAGAGTAGGTATCGATACTCTGGTTCCGATATATGAGTAGGTATCGAAACATGATTTGAGTACTACTTATATGAGTAGGTATCGATACCTTGAGGGTATCGGAACATCCCTAGACTGATCCCACTCAATGGCATAGGAACTGCATCGAGACCCGAGAGAGTGCAAATCTCCCCCTCTCCAGACTCCTATGCCATTGAGTGAGATCAGTCATTTATTCGTTGTCGTATCGCGCTGAGGGTTTTGATTATTTTATTGGTCCACTATAGTCCGTTCAAATATGAGAAGGAGCTTCGTAAACAAACAGAATCGTCTGGTTTGCGCACAATAAAGCTGCTATTGGTCAAACGGTCGACCGCCCTAATAGACTGCCAGGATCGTACTCGGACTGTGGATGGTACTGGATAGAAATGATTCAATAATTTGAGTCAGCAATTGCCACATTAGAACTTTTTTCCTCAGAAACTCCAGTGCAAAATTTCTGTTATGATTTGCAACTGTCATAAACATTTTATATCCGACGTACCCTATTTTTTATTATGTTTTGTTTTTATATTATTATCTACTGAATAATTTATTTTTCGGATGCTCGAGATTGCGGCAAGGTAATTCCAGGAAACACAAGAGTTTAAGAGATTTTGGTCGGAATCTTGCAAGATTCCGACAAAGTAATTCCGGGAAACACAAGATTTGGGTCCTTTTCCCTAATGGGCGAGGGCCATCTTGATTTGCATAAATATCGAAGTTTTCAATTGACAAGACTCGAAAATGATCTCTGTTCCAATTTATAATGGTCATTTACTTGTAATATCCGAAATACAGGGTGGCCATTTGAAAACGAAACAGACGAGATTACAGACGAAATAAATTTTTTCGATAGAAATGCTCGGACAGGTCGATTTCTGTTTCGAGGGGGACAACTTAAGATGTAGGTTACGGACGCATAGCGCTTCAACCCTTGCTACTACAACCCTCACCCCCAATTTTTGAATAGGGAAGATGGGGTGAGTGATACCTCATTTGAAAGGTATTTTTATACTGATTTCAGCACAGTAATTGTTTTCTCATTTTATGCATTAGTTCTCGAAATATTCTTAACTAAGTATTTGAAAATGAAGTGGTGTTTTCATGGCACTTGTAGTGTTTTTTTGTGAAAAATCGACATTTTGATTAAAGATTTCTATGTCAGTGGATTGGAGGAAGGAAGCCACAGTCATGGTTGTTTTGAAGCTCAAAATGTCGATTTTTCACAAAAAAACACTACAAGTGCCATGAAAACACCACTTCATTTTCAAATACTTAGTTAAGAATATTTCGAGAACTAATGCATAAAATGAAAAAACAATTACTGTGCTGAAATCAGTATAAAATACCTTTCAAATGAGGTATCACTCACCCCATCTTCCCTATTCAAAAATTGGGGGTGAGGGTTGTAGTAGCAAGGGTTGAAGCGCTATGCGTCCGTAACCTACATCTTAAGTTGTCCCCCTCGAAACAGAAACCGACCTGTTCGAGAATTTCTATCGAAAAAATTTATTTCGTCTGTTATCTCGTCTATTTCGTTTTCAAATGGCCACCCTGTATATTTAGTTTCGGTCCATAATTTTATATTATTTTGTACGAAACTCTTTGTCGGCTGCTCAAGATTTCGACAAGGTAATTCCGGGAAACACCAGGTTTAGGTCCTTGATGGATTAAAGCCATCTTGATTTGCATAAATATCGAAGTTTTCAATTGACAAGACCAGTTAAAATACCTAGAGCTACTGTGAATGAGTGAAGGTCTAGCTGTTCAAAGTATTTATAGATTTTGTTGTGAAAAGTGCATTGTGTTGGAAAATCTTTTGACAAAGTTTTTATGTTGCAAGTGTCTTTCATTAAATTAACACAAAAATAAATTCTTCCAGTCTAGTGATTCAGCTGTATTCAGAATTTTCAGACAATATGAAGAGAATAAAACATTGACGACACCTAAGAGGAGAGCCCAGTCGTTAAAAACAATCGATTCGGTTGACGATTTCGATATGAAGCTTATCAGAAGAATTGTCCAGGGTTTTTTCTTCGGAATGAAATCACAACGATCTCTAAAGTTCTAGAAATCGTGAATGATGACGACAGTTTGCAAAATTTCAAAAGAACAACGTTTTATAAATCATTGAAAAAATGGAATTGTGTGAAATCTCCTCGATTCGACTCTGGACGGAAAGAAAGTTTACAAAGACCATCCTACCGCTGCGCCAAACATGTTATTATTGCTCCTTCTTACATTTGAGCAGAGTATAGACAATATCGGACAATATTCATCCACTCGTTTAACGCTGTAATGGTCATGGTCACTACTTTTATTTCCGAATCGGTATATGCCCAGTTAGTAAGTCAACCAAAACCAATTCACAGGTACCAGTAGAGAAATGTATGTTGAGAATGGAATATTTCAACTTAAATTCTGAAGGTTGATTTTCATATATTGTATTCCACAAAATATTATTACAGAATACTATTGAGCATTGTCAGACACTTTCCTCCGGCCGAAACTTCCGCCGGACGATCCCATAAAAATAATTGAGCTTAACTTATCTTCTGACGCATGATTTCAATATAAAATTATAATTTATATGTACAGATTACAGAACATATTTGTTCATCCAGACCAATCGTAAGAGCCAAACATCACCCCAAGACACAATAAATATTCAGCCGTGAAAATGACCGCGACTGCACTGTGCCGTTGAGCTGCATGTCCATTAAGTTAAGGGTTTCCGAAGTTTCTGTGGTATGTTTCTCTTCACTTACAAAGCAGCCAAGGTGAATTTTGAAGATAAAATCTTCAAAATGTATACTTTGGGTGCTCTTTTTGGGACTTTTATATAATAAAACCGTCGACAAGGAAGATGCAAAGAAAAATTAAATATGAACTTTTTGAAGTCAAGGTAAACAAAAGGAAAAAGTAGAAACTTTTGTTCATTAAAATTTTCATGTTGCAAGTGTCTTTCATTAAATTAACACAAAAATAAATTCTTCTAGTCGATTGATAGTAAGTGATGCTGATGAGACCATGGGTGTTTTGATGAAAAACAATGAAGCCATCTAAATCTGAGGGGGGGGTGCATGCCCCCCCCCCTGTGGGCGCCCATGGATGAGACTAACAAAAGTACTATGTGTTGTCTTGCCCTAGAATTTGAGAATGAAGGAATTTGATACATATAGTAGAGAGGCGAGCTGCGGCGGCATTACGATTTGTAGTGGTCAAGAACAAAGAAAGAGTTGTAATAAGAGAAATCGCTCTGGTTTGGCGAGATCGCCCGATTCCTGATACAACAGCCTGCAACAGAAGAGTATCTCTGATTTGCAATTGATGGCTGGAACAATTGAAATTGAATCTTTCAGATCAGTATCTAATTCAAAATGATCAGAGAGATTTCATTTATGAATGAGGGGAGTGAAGCCTCTTGTTCTCAGAACATAAATGGTCGAGAATCTGCGTGGTGGCAAAAAACCAGAGTTTATGCAGAAAAAACGCTTCCGATGAAATTACGAATTATTTTTAACTGTCAAAAGGATAGAAGTTTATCATAGATGCAAAGAATACCTGGTGTAACGACTCCTTACTAAAAATCGTGACCAAAATTTGTAGATCAAAACGGCACTCTAGATTTGAGTTCTCGTTTTACTTCCGGAATAATCCGCAATATTTTATTGGTCGTGGCGTTACTGCGGCAATGGAAAATAGCGCGACCCCTTTCGGGAGAAATGAAGAGCAGCACAAAAACTCAGATTTTCGATCGACAAGAAAGTCTTAAACAAAATCTAATCAGTGCCAATACCAGGTATTCTATGCATCAATTGTTTATCTTAGGCCATAGATACATAGAAAACCTGGTGTAACGACTCCTTACTAAAAATCGTGACCAAAAATTGTAGATCAAAACGGCATTCTAGATTGCCGATCGGGTCCTACTTCCGGAATAATCCTCAATATTTCACGGTTGTAGCGCTAATGCGGCAATGGAAAAAAGCGCGGCCCCTTTCGGGGGAAATGAAAAGTAGGACCCCATCAGTCTTAAACAAAATATAATACAATCGGGGCTATTCACTAAGCAAAGTTGTTATGGATAGCAACTGTAAATCGTCGTTATCACATGTAATAAGCATGGGATAACGACGATTTACAGTTGCTATCCATAACAACTTTGCTTAGTGAATAGCCCCGTTTGTCTGTATATAATTAAATTAATATTTAAGGGTTTAACGACTCAATTCGGAGGGGATATAATATATAATTCATTCCTTCTTCCTTGCAGATCAAAAATGTGTAATAAACAAATTGAAGCATCAGATTGAAAATACCCATTTCGCAATGAATGAGAATTACATTTACTCAACTATAAGGTTTGTTTACGTCGAAGTTCTCTTATTATTCTGGGTTCAGGGAGAACTTGGTCTGGAACTCATGGAACTGAAGCAAATTGTTCTGACACGAACGTTTGGGAACCAAAGATTCATTCATATCATACAGAACTTAAATTATATTATACTCCACATTTTAGAATGTCTTTTTTCGGAACAGATAATTCTAAACATTTTTCGTTAAACTAGAGTATTATATTATTTAAAACCTTAGTTAAACCTTTTAACATCGATAGTTTTGAGTTTTCTCATGGAAAATACAACCATAAATTCGGTTTTGTTTACTAATCAATACGCTTAAGGTAAATATATAGCATCTGTTCCTTCTGTACCATCTACGAATCAGGAACAGTCAGAATTGCTAGGAACTCAAGTATTCCTACGACGCAAACGTCAAGGAATTTCCTGTTCCATGCGGAACAAACGGGTGGGATCAAAATATTACCAAAAACTACAGTTCCAAACAATGAAGCAAACAAACCTATAATGACTGAAAAGAATTCCCCAAGCTTAAAAGACCAGTCCAACGTAATGCGACGAAATTAATTTGTAGTCAAGGAAATTGCGTCGTATCAAAATGTTGACTGTCACAATTCCTAGAATTCAAAACTCAGAGACCGATAATGACGCAAAATATAGAGTTGCAATGATTTCGATTCAATTCCGAAAGAAAAATAACGACAGTGACTGAACTTTCCGTGCAATCGAGATTGATAAAAATTCATCTATAAAGAGAAAACTTCTTCATACATTACATGGCTCAGTTTCCACATTGAAAAGGAATAAAAGGATACACTTTGAGCCTTTGTCCCATGTCTTGAATAAAATTCGCTGCCTGCTGTCTATAGGACAGTTCTTTTTGAGCATCATATCCACATCTCCTAGATGGAGTGTTCTCCAATTCCTCCTTTGTAAAATACCATATATCTCTGGTAGCCATTGACACTCGACAACACGGGAACGAGACCCGAGAGAAGCTTTACAGGTGGCGCCACTCAACTTTAATATATTCCGGTACATTTGATTAAGATAGTTGAATAAAATACTCAAAACACTTCAAACATCCCATTGGTATAGAAAATAACCATACACTTGGAGTAATTGATTTTCTCACTATCACGAAAATTCACTGAAAATACTTAAAAAGTCCTTTCCTATCACTACACATTAGAACTTGGGATTTCCGAGAGTCACGACGTAACAGCACCTGCAAGTGAATTTGATAAAAATAAGTTTGATTTGCTGCATAAAATGTATTGCTCAGTGTTTATGGGTATGTCTTAATTATTGCAAATCAGAGTTTTGCAAATATATGAAGGTTTTCTTAGAGAAAAATAAATACATACAACGAAGTCGTAGGGATTGATGTTGTTCACAGTTCGATGGCCGACCAACCACATCAACCAACACAATATCCGTTGAAACACTGTTATAACTCAAGTATATCGATATTCACTTGGAAAAATTTTAATTTTTTTTTCAAAGAGCATCCACATGCATAAATCACTTTCTAACCTTATTTGAAAAAAATAAATAACATAACAAACCTTGTTTTAGAAATTTCTACTTCCGAATGACATTTCAATACACGTGACAGGAAACAGTAAACCACAGAAATATATTGTATCGTTTCAATCAGAAATCACTAATGTTCTGTGCCCAAACATTGCCGCAACATTCTTCTTTATAACAAGCCGTGAACTAGCGTCAACTCGACAACACCGCAACTTGTCCAAAAGGAACGAATTTTCGGACGTTTTGGGCGATTCGCAAGAATTGTTGGATGGACGTTCAGAAAAATATGCAATTCGTAATTGTGTTTTCTATCCATAATTTGTTAATTTTTTAGTTTTTTATCCATCGGAACAGCCCAGGGTTCATTGTCCTGTCCCTGAAGTGATTCAAATAATATGCAAATATTGCTCCAACGCGTTAAACAGACGCGCAAGCTCTTTAGCAGCTCGGGAGATTCCTAAAATGAATGCGTCAATACAATGGGTAGCCCCGGGCCCCCGATGCCTCTCACACCGTCAAAGGCATCAAACCGAAAGCAGCAATATCTAATAATTCCAATACAAACAATCAGCCAATGAAAATTGAAGCTGGGATCTGGTAAGATTTCAGATCAGTGCATGGGTAGTTGGGTAGTATAATATGTTCTCTTCTGTGAGTAATATTAAGAATGAACCACGGATACTCAAACAGTATCCGTGAGAATGAACATAACCTATTCATTCTATTTCTTTTCATATATCTACTAATACCAATATGGATTATACCCCTGCTTTTCAAAGTCACAAAGTGAAGCCAGATCTTTGGTAAGGCTTGAGTTGTACGCTTGCGTCAACCTGGAAATTCAAAAATTGCGTGAAATTTAGAGGTTATGTTTATTCTGAAAGACAACAAGAAAATAGACATCCAGAATGAAAATAAGTCACTTGAATACATTCAGTTCGATTTAAGAATATGAATAGGAGTTAACAATGACAATAAGGACTTGAAGAAAACATTTCACATTGAATTGAATTGTGAGGTTACGATCGAAACTATTCACATGAAGTTAAGAATGACATACGTTTCACGACAAAATACGATGTGTCAGAGAGAGATAGAATTAAAAAAATATTTTTATTCTCAATATTGCCGCACAAGCGCAGATCTGGATTGTTACCAAAGCCCAGCTTCAGTTGTGATTGGCTCTTTCCCCATTATTAGAATTATTAGAGCCATTTTTTCGCGTCAATCACGGTTTAAAACTATTTCAAAAACATTTCATTTTCAATCAGCTGATTCCAAAAATCAAACTTCAGTTTGAACTATTTCACTACCTGCTTTCAAACCGCTGCAAATTATTTCGAACCATTTGGTGCGTGACGTCACCAGTTCGACGCTTAAACACGAATATTTCAAAACGGACGAAATAATTTTAAAATATTGTCACGCGAAAATATGGCTTAGATATATCACAGTATAGACACCATGGTGTCTATACTGTGGATATATGCTTGTATCGAAAAGCGTTTCATGCGTTTGAGCGGTGCAGATCGAGCGACCACAGTCGTAGCTGCCGGGACGCGGCTGCCAGGTCGCGACTGCCTAGATCCGAATGCTACTTTTAGGATGGTCCAGATGTCTAAAATTTTCAGAAATCATGGTCACAATTCGATAACTTTGCTAATAAATAAATATTCTATTTTATTCCATTTTCTGTGCTTCTTTTAAAAAATGTTATGTGGTTCAGTTCAGATCTATTCTGTTGTTCTGTGATATTCTACACAGAAATTATCTAGATTCTACGTCAACGTCACAGAACAACAAACATAGATTAAAGACTGACAACAAATTATTAGATGTTCTGTGGTCAATGCGGTTCATCCAGGTTGTTTATGTTTATTTCTCCATATCAATGTGATTTCATGATTTCAATCTCAATTCTCATTATTAACACTATTAACAGATAGGTTGTGTCAGTTATTAATATTTATTTATAGAAAATGGATTATCAAAATGGCCATTCTATTGGAAATAGTGTAGATCCTTCTGCCGCTGCTTTGAAAAAATCGGTTCAAATAGAACTTTACAATAAAAAACAATGCAGTTATAAACCTTATGAATGCTCACAACTCAGCTTGAGTGGATATAAATTTTGTTCCAGACACATACTAAATGATAAAAATGCACCTTACAAGCAATGTAGTTATGCGTTTCCTAACAATGGGAAAAAGTGTCATATGCCTGCATTGAGGAATGATAAAAAGGAGATTGGGTAAATATATTCATATTGTATGAGAGGAAACCATTAACCAGTGGCGGCTCGTGACACTTATAGGTGGTGAGGCACATCATAAAAAAAAATTTTTGGAATTTCAGGGGGGCAAACCTTCATAGTTTCAAATGGTTCGCCTAATTTAGGGTGTTTCTAAATCCAAGCGAAAAAATTGCTCGTATGAAATTTAAATGGGTCTCTTCTATAACAAAATTTCCTCATCCCACCCCTTTCTGAGATATAACCCTCAAATGTGGGGACTTAATTAATTTTTCTTCTGAGATTTCAGTGAAGCTAGAAACTTGAAATTCTGTATTTTCGTGCACCCGCAAAGGACTGAACGACTAACTACGGGTAATTTTTCAATACTCCTGTTACATTATACGTGGTTGAAATTAGCAAACCTTACTTTATTTGAATTAAGACCCTTCTTTCGAGATGAAGTTTCATGAAATAGAATTATAACTTGAAATCCTTTTTTTATTCAAAACAATTTCCTACATCTATCCAAACAATATCTCAAGAAAAAAAAAAGAAAACTCAATTTTTAAGGGTGATATCTCGGAAAGGGGTGGGCTGAGGAAATTTGGTTACATGAATGACCCATCTTAATTTCACAAGAGCAATCACCTCCTGAATTTCTTCGCATGGATTTAGAAACACCCTGTATAGTCTAAGGAAGGTATATTACAATATGAATGAGTTATTCTAGTGAACTCTCTTCTTCGTCAGATGCGTAATAACCTGAAATTTTTCAATAAATTGAATTATTGATCGTGATATTATCATCATTGTTTAAAAATATCTTTAAACAATGTTATCATTATGGCTGAATTATCAAATTTGTTTCTATGTTTCCTTTGAAAAAATCAGTCCCTTGCTAGTAACGCCCCAACAGATAGAAAGTCTGTATTAAAAATATTCTAGGTAGTTGAGCTTATTTCTCGATCTCCTTTTCGAAATATTCTCATTGCTTTAGATTTGAAACGACACGGAGTATCCAAAAATTATTATCAAATATCATAATATGTAATTCTTCAAACGTCTGAATTCAGAGCAGTTTTCCCTGTGCCAGACAACAATCGGAATTTTACTATCGTTTCTCCGAGCCGACGAACGAATATCCGGCCAAGAAATCGAATTGAGGCTAGCCTCCATCTAGCCTCACATCGGTCTATAAACGCGCCTACCACAGCGGACAGACTCAGCAGTCGATGCTCCAAGATTACGTGCTAGACAAGGAAGCGCGTGAGGGCAGCCTCTAACCATTTACTTCTTGTAGAGGGAGTGAGATGGATACACAGAAATGGAGAGATATGAAAACGCGGAGCCTTTTAGCGCGTTCGGCAAGTGCATATCCCGTCGTATAAGGGGTGTAATAAGTGAACGGATATTCATTGCCGATCGCACAACTATTCTTGTTAATTGAAGCATAAATGCTTTTAAGCTTTTAGATGGAGAATGGTTAAACATGCCAAATTAATTGAGACAGGAATGATAGTGATGATGGAATGATATAATAGAATATTTGATTAATACATGTATTTTTTTAAATTTATTGGTGAGGCACTGCCTCACCTGCCTCATAGGACAAGCCGCCACTGCTATCAACTTGGATGTTGATGTGAGATTCATCGTGATGGATGTTAAGCTATTGTGACAAGTATTTGTCAGCCTTCTTCTGGGAGCTTCAGTATAAAGGAGAACCAAGATCAAACTTGGTAAGGTGAACTGTAATCAACATGAAATGACCAATTCGAACCAGACCCAAGCAGATTAAATAATTGAATTCTGGCCTATTCAACATATAGAAATACAAGAGATCACTGATTGTGAATAAATATAATTTATGTTTGATAAATTCTTCAAATGAATTTGAATTGAATGAATCATCATTGGTAGAACACATTTTCCTGAAGTTCCTTGAAGAAGACTGGCAAATGCTTTCCTAAAAGTTGAACAGAATAATATGAAACACATCCCTAACAATATTAGAATAATTATATTACAATAATCAATTTGGTCATTTCAGATATTGCAGTGATCATGCTCTGAAGGCTACTTTAGCTAAAAACAGGCAAAATTGTAAATATCAACGACCAAACACAGCAGAAGTTATTTTGAGCTCTTTATCTCATTATATAAAAAAACCACGTACTCGCACTCATTCTCTGCAGTCAGATGAAGGTGGACCCAGTTCTACTGACGATAATGCTGATTTGAAAGTTACCAAAAGCTTAGATCCTTTCGGTAAGTATTTTATATCAAAATCCTGCTTACTATGGGGTGGTGTACTAAAGGGTTTTCCAATAAGTGGTGTTATTTGGACATTCAAAGAAAAACGAAATTTTTTTAGAAAAATTATCGAATATTTATTTCATTACAAAGAGGAAGGTATGCCGTTATTGTTGGGAAATAACATCAGCCAAATGAACACCACAACTACAGAAATTTGAATGAAATTTTCCATAACCAAATCGCAAAGTGGCTGCCCTATGTCCTCGATAGCCTCACGAATTCCACCTTTGAGGTCTTGAATCGACGCTGGGCTCGTGGCGTAGACCTTCTCTTTCACATGGCCCTAAAGGATGAAGTCGCGAGGTGTTAAAAGGTTAAAACATAAGATCAATTGTGATCACCTCTTCAGGATATAACAAGGTCCGGAAACTTTTCCCGTGAAAGATCAATGGTTTCGTTGCTTGTGTGGCACGTAGCGCCGTCTTGTTGAAAGTAAACGGGGTCCAGATCAATACCATCCAATTCCGGTCATAAAAAATGTTTAATCATCTCTTGATGGTGCAATCCATTCACCGTAACTGTTGCTACAGCCTCATTCCCGAAAAGGTCCAAATGTTGTAATGACGTTTGTGGAATGGCTAATTCCAAAGAACGACGAGGAATGGACAAACCTGGGTTTTCACATCACTTACTTGTCCCAACAGCTCAAATTTTCCACCAATTTCTGTTTTGCGGTTTGATAAGGTGCTGCACGACGACCCGAACATGTTCGAGGTTCATGAACTGTCTCTGCCAAATTTTCACCATTTTTACAAGCTGTTATTTAGTTTCACCTGTCGGGGTGTCTGTCTGTCTATCTTTCATCAAATTTTGCAAGTTGAATATGACACACTCTTAATCGTCCAATTGATTTGAAATTTGGCAGGTGTACATAATTCTGGTGACAATGCATCATGAAATATTTGTTTTAGAAAGAAACAAAATGGCGGATGAGTTTTGTAATTGTGATCCCATTCCATTCAAAATTAGTATCTGGGGGTTTTCGGGTTCTGCAATGATGATTCTTCTGTCAAAATTGGAAAATTCAAGATGGCGGCCACAATATGGCGGACGAGTTTTGTAATTATCATCCGATTCTATTCGAAATTGATATCTGGGGGTTTTCTGGGTCGGAAATTACGTTTCTTCAAAATTAAGGAATTCAAGATGGCGAATGAGTGTTGTTAGTATAAAAGCTTGTCTTCAAATATGTTTTTTTATATACATACCTTGTTATATGAATATTAATAATTTCAATATGTTGATGAAGCGTGTATCGTTCCGTTCTTATTAATGACGTAGTTTCTACTTGTCAAATGTCAAAAAATGACAGCTTCAAAAGTGACATCTACCGAAATAGCGGGCTATTCAAATTAACACCTATTATTGGCAATCCCGTGTTCATTATACAACATTCGACAGTCTCTCATAATATATTATAAGTTTTCGATAATTCTAATAATACTTCTTTTTTTTCAAAATTTTCAAATATTTCTCTCTCTTCACTTAATCAAAAACTTTCACCACATCCCATGTATAATTGCTTGTCCTGCTCCTTAATCTTCTCAAATAGTATTTTCAGAGTGAAAATGTGGTCTTGGTTGTTTCTTCCCTTTCTGAAACTGTTCTGCATCTCCTCTAAGGTTTTCTAAATCTGACAGGGAAATATGATCAAAAATCGACCTTCCATAAGTATTATCAGTAAATCTTTTGTATTTTATCAGCATCTCTTCCTTTATTGCAGTTGATATTGATGCCATAGGTCTTTATAACCAACAATGCAATGAAGTATTAGATTATTGTAGTGAATCAGAGAGTGACATTGAGCCTTCTACTTTGAATGCAATTTGGCATGATGCCCAAGCTGATAGTTCAGACAATGAATCAGTGGATTCAGAACAGGAAGATTATCTCAAGTAAGAATTTTTAGACTCTTTAAACATATTTAAATAAGCATAAGTTATTTATTTTTATTTTAGACATGCTAATGTCTATACAGCAGAAGAAATAACTGCTATAACTCGAGATAAGTTAATACGGTTACAGTCACTTTATATTGAAGAATATAGACATTTGCAACACTTATTGAAAGAGAAACGAAGAAAATATCTACACATGCTGAAAAGAGAGAAAGAAACTTGTTGTAAGCATAAATCAGATTAGTGCTCTGTAGATTCCTATTAACTGTTTCAATTTGAAGGCAATATCTCCAACCAAATTCGAGATAATCCTAAGGAACAACGTTTATATAAAAAACTCAAGGCTTATAATAGTTACCACAAAGTACATGGAGTAGAGGCTATTTTCAATAAGAGATTAAGAGATTTGCGCTCAAAGGTTTGTGAATCCTTCAAATCAACAAAATTTACAGAAATAAACAAACCCAAAGGTCTACATCAACCAGGTTATGGGTTGTAACTCAAGAAATTCAAATTTTTTGTTGAGAATTATTTTATTGAGACAAGTTTAATATTGACTCCCTTGATAAATGTTTATGTTATTAAATAAATTTTTGTTGTAAATGTTTTAGCATTACAACTTTGAAACCAGAGGAGATAGACAAAATCTGATACCCCATTCTCGATCTCTTTTTCTGAGAAACTAACAAGAGTAGTATTCATTTTTGGTTACCTTCTTTTGTTTTCGAGTTACAAGAAAAATTGGAAAAATTGCGATATCGAAAAAAAAAATATCTCCGCTAATATTGATGATGGAGCTCTAAAATTTAAACATTATACAGGCACCTTTTACGTAGAATCCAGTGGCGTGCTCGTCTTTTGGCACCATTTTCAATTACGAAGCTATGACCCAAAGTAATGTTTTTTTAAATGGAAACACTTGATTTCTGTGCCATTTTCTGAAAGCTTAATTTTTTCTGCTTTCAAAAATATATAACATCGTATGGTTTGTATCAATATGAGTATAGAAATTGGTCAAAAACCTATTTTCATCTGAGTCTCAATATTTTCTATGGTTTCCACTGTTAATGAGCACAAAAAAATGGAGCTTCCTATAACAAGAGCAGCCCCCTTCCGTCAATCTCATTATTTTTATGCTTTCAACTAATTTCTACAAAATTCGAACATGGATATACAGGGTGGGGCAGAAGAACCTATCCGATTTCAAATCCCTTTTTCTCAGAAGAGAGAGCAGGTAGAGTAGTGGGGTAAAAACCGTTAGAAAGCTGGTTTTATGCCATTTGTCAGTAGTCAACATGCCTTGGTCTGGTGAACATCGTGCTTTTGTTATTGAGCGGTTTATCGAATGCGGCGGTTCGATAATTGCTACACAACGTGCTTTTCGAATTCATTTCGGACTCGGGCGTCATGATCCTGTTCCACATCACGCTACGATTAAAGTGTGGGTGTCAAATTTTAGACAGACGAGTTCAGCATTGAAAAAGAAGTCGCCTGGACGTCCCAGGACAGCAACAGGACCTGAAAACGTGGCCAATGTGAGAGCCGCGATTGAACGTTCCCTGCGTCGTTCGGCGCGAAAACATTCGCTCGCTTTGGGGATTTCCAACCGCAGTATTCGGCGAATTTTGCACCGGGACCTCAAAATGCATCCCTACAAAATGGTTGTTGCACAGAAATTAAGTGAAAGGGATTTTGAAACCCGTACGAACCTGTGTCGCGATCTCCGAGAACTGCCAAACGACGATGTTGTGCTCTTCACGGACGAAGCCCATTTTCACCTTTGTGGCGCCGTAAACAGGCAGAATTTGGGGTTACCTCAAATCGAAGGTTTACCAGCATCGACCAAGGACCCTTCTTGCTTTACGAAGGGAAATTGCTCGGGCAATTGAAGAAATTCCTGTGGAAATGACGGTGAAAGTCATGGAAAGCTACCGCGAGCGCCTAAATAAGTGTATCCGCTCCCAAGGACGACATTTGAGTGATGTGCTTTTCAAAACTTAAATTTAAAAATGGCATAAAATTTGCGATATGTTAATAAAAAAAATTTTTTGACAAGCTGAGTGGTTTTAATTTTATAACGTTTTGAAATCGGATAGGTTTTTCTGCCCCACCCTGTATTTAAAAGAAAATAGTAGTCCATACTCAAAGTGAAAGACCAAGGACGGGTTTCACAAAGCTTTAATCGCACGATTAACCGCTTAATTATCCGTTTTGATTTCGGAATGGAGAATTTGATGGTGCCATCAAAATTGCACAATCAACGCGTTTTGACGGTCGATTAAGGAGAAAAAGCGTTTCACAAAACATTTTTGGCATCTGATTAAGGAACAAACCGCGTCTGTGCTCATAATCAAATTGATTCGACGAAATTGAGCAATCAAACTAGTTGACGGCCGTTGAAATTAAAAATGTTGAGCGATATAAGTTCATCCTCCTCAGAGGAAGAAAATAATGTTGTAATTCGTAGAAATCGTGTATATAGGACAATCAGAGACAGAAACTATCCTTTTCTAAATTATAATGAACATGATTTCAAAAAACGATTCAACAAGAGTACTGTAATGGAATTAGTGCATGAAATAGGAAGCGAAATTGAAGAACACACAAGAAGAAATGAATCCATTGATGCAAGATTACAAATATTGGTGACCTCTCAGAGTTTTTTTCCGGTCTTCCATGATGTATTTAAAAATATCTTATATTGAAATGATGAGGTATTCGAAAAAAATCAACAAACTGTACCAAGTTGAATCCACGTAAACGAAAATCTTACCTTATTTTATTTTTGGATTCTAAGCGCTTATCTGTGTTCACCGTTTAAATTTAATCGCGTGATCAACGAGAACAGATTTGCAGCCGTTTTCCTAAGTAAATGCAACGTTGTCGGATTGTTTTCCACCGTCAACTGGCGGAGTCGTTAAATTGTGGGATCAAGTTTTGTGAAACCCGATTGTAGTTGATCGGATTGTCAAATTTGACGGAGGAATCTGTTAATCGTGCAATCAACGCATCTTTGTGAAACCCGCCCCAAGTTTATCAAATAAAAAACACCAAATCGTCTCCACACAATTTTCAGTCGAATATCTAATTAGCAATACATGTTTCGAACATATACAGGGTGTCCCATAAGTCGCGCACCCCATTGAGGGGTTCGAAAGTGAAAAATATTCTAAGCCCGAAAATCCATGTTTGAAATTTTTTGATAACGTAGTTAATCAGTAATTAATTAAAGTGACCAATGAGGAGCGCCCAACTCAACAGAAGAGTAAGTAGGCAGTGGGGACGCGAGAGAGAGAGACGCCAGAGCTGCTGCCGGTTTTTCACGCAGTAAACCGAGACTGGCGTCTCACTCTCGCGTGCCCACTGCCTACTTATTCTTCTGAAGGGCGCTCCTGATTGGTCACTTTCATTAATTAATTACTGATTAGCTACGTTATCAGAAAATTTCGAACATGGATTTTTGGGCTTAGAATATTTCTCACTTTCGATTTTTTGCGCGACTTCTAGGACACCCTGTATACGTTCATCTTCAGTTGAAGAACAATGAGGGTCTGAAAACATTTTTGAACTTAAATACATCAAATGTTCAAATTAAACAAAAATAAAAATAAGATTTTCTCTATTTCAGTATCGTAATGAGTTCATTACAGTACTAAAAACAGTGCTGTAATGAACTCATTACAGCATTGTTTTCAGTTATCTTTTTCGTTTTTTGTTGTTGTCAGCACTGGCTTCCGATCCTATCAATTTTCAACACACGTCAATTAAAAAATGTCAATTTCGTAACAGTCACCAAGTGCCAAGATACAATACAAAAGTCACTAGGATGTATAATCTGAATTTTTCATTGAATTTCAACGAAATTTGACTGAAAAAATAGAGAAAATATCGTCTAATACTCGTTGCAGAATGCAATTCCAACACCCTCTTCCTTCGTCGCCCGTTTTCGAATTTGGAATGGAATAGGAGCCCATTCTGCAACTAGTTTTAGAATATAAATATACTATTCTCGCATTGAATCTGATAAAACGCTTCTCTAATAATTCTGCAATACAGAATACTAAACGAAATTTTCCGAAAGCAATAATCTCTTCGCGTATGGCCTGGCAGTGCAGATTCTGATAAGCATGAAGAGAAAAAGGCACTCAACACTTTTTAATCACCTTATTGTTTGTTTTGTTTTTTTTTCTTTTAATAGAAATTATACGATCAATTAGAATATCTCTGCCTTATTTACTTAACTTTGTGAATATTCTCTTATAAGAACACAAACTGCAGGTTCATACGAAGTTGAATCCATTCATACAAAACTACCCACTTTCCTCATTCAAATTCCCCCCTCTCCAGGGGGTTGCTAGTAAAAACAAGCTTTGTATCCCAGATCATGTCCCCCTGTCATCAAAAGTCGACCTGTCTGAGTGATTCCTCAAATTCTGATTCGTTGTTGAGTTATTGAGGGTGGACACTTTTAAATGAGACACCATGTATTTTATGACTAACTCCCCAAGTGTTATGAAAAGTTGCGTGACTTATATTAATAATTGACCTGTTCGAACAATTTTCCACAAAGTGAACGTTCTTTACTTTCCTTACCACAATAATCACTTTGTTTTTAAAATCTAAAGTTTTGTTGGGTAGACATGTGTAGAACAGCCCGGTTTCGTCCGCGTTGAGATCTCATTAGGTGTGTACGTCTCCAGTAAATCCGACAGATGAGCTAGCCATTCTCCAAAAGTGTCTTCATTGACGCTAGCCTTTCACCTGAAGTTTTTCTTCCAGAAGTTCCGTACCTCTTCCCAAAATAAGATAGCCAACCACTACTCGCTGCAAATTAGTGGCCTAGAGAACAAGCGAACTCCGTTGCTTCCTGTTGAAGAAGTGGTCCATTTACAGAAATATTGTTTTTGCGAGTTTCCTGTAGCCACCTTATTAGATACTCTTCAACATCTGGGTGCTGAGGCAATTTCTGTCGGTAACGGTGGAATGATTCCCCTTCTACACTGGAAGCGATTATTATCATTTTGATTTTCATGATTATAGACAGTGTATACGATATACATACTCCATTCATATCAACCATTTCACGTCCTTCGCAATGTACATATGAAAAAGGATAATGGGAAGTAGGACAGCCAATAAAACACAACCTCTTACTTCAGCAACGTTTCGTCCATATATTTGGACTTCTTCACAGCTACAATAATGGACCATTACAGAATCTTTGAAAAACTTATAGTGGTGACTCACCTTTAGTTAATCGTTGTGGGCCAACGGTGTGGAAAACAAAACATTGAACACACAGTGTATAAATAAAATAGGGTCAGATATTTACAATTAAAATAATAAGTTAGAACGGACATCACATAAACACAATAAATATGAACTAGGAATTCAAATCAAATGGCAATTTCCCTTATCAACAGATGTATCGTATGATAACGTAATAACTATACAGTTTGTAGGTGAAGCAAAACAAAGTATACACGATACACGTTTATGAGAGATAGAATAACATAAACGTGTATCGTGTATACTTTGTTTTGCTTCACCTACAAACTGTATAGTTATTACGTTATCATACGATACATCTGTTGATAAGGGAAATTGCCATTTGATTTGAATTCCTAGTTCATATTTATTGTGTTTATGTGATGTCCGTTCTAACTTATTATTTTAATTGTAAATATCTGACCCTATTTTATTTATACACTGTGTGTTCAATGTTTTGTTTTCCACACCGTTGGCCCACAACGATTAACTAAAGGTGAGTCACCACTATAAGTTTTTCAAAGATTCTGTAATGGTCCATTATTGTAGCTGTGAAGAAGTCCAAATATATGGACGAAACGTTGCTGAAGTAAGAGGTTGTGTTTTATTGGCTGTCCTACTTCCCATTATCCTTTTTCATATACTCCATTCACTTTTATAAAATATCCCGGTTGGCCATGATTTAGGTTTATAATTTTACTTAAAACTGACGTAGGTTGGCACTCGTGAATGTCAAATAATTCTGAGAGATGTTGCCAATGCTATTTTCTATATGCTCTTTTTTAACTTTGTGAAAGGAGTTTGTTCTTTTAAGGTTAAACTGTGACACAGGATTCGTAGTACTACTACATTTTCATACTGAAGTATTTCAAGTTGTGTAAAAAGATATTTGAATGTCTTCTGTATGTAGGCTTATTTCTTGTGAATTTCAAAAAGTGGGGAAATCCATAGGTCCGTCTTTTCGTTTGGAAGTTTTCTGTGGGGTAATTCCAGTATTTTCATTCTTTTTTCGAATGAACTATCACGCAGTACCGTACTATTCTGTCCATTATTATTCAGTAAAATTTCAACACTCGATTCTTGAATTCCGTATATAGTGGAGTGCCTGGAGCATTCAAAACCGTAAAACCTCGGATTAGAGTTATAGTGAATGAAAAAATATGATCGATGTGGGATATTGTTTTTCAAACTATAAATTGCAATGTTTACCCATTTTTTTTGTGTGCAATCCATTTTTTCATTGTTTAAACAAATTATTATAAAAAATTAATGTTTGACCATATATTTTCACTTCAAACAGTATTTTTTTTGTATTTATATGTTGAATCTCACCTGAGTAGACAAATAGGAACGTTTTTCAAAGATACCTGTAAATAAAAATACCAGTAGGCATCTCGAACGTGGAGGGGAGAGCAGAGCGACAGCTGCTATGTACAATGGAATTTCTCGGCAAGTTTGATTATAAATGAAACGTACTCTATTGTGTACATTTAAAGAAATAATGTAACTAATTACGACCTCAAAAAAAATTATTAGTACAAAATCCGTTTATTCAAATATATAACATTGTTGTCAACATCAAATATTTTCTTCTACTTCATCTATCTGTATAATGGGTGAAGTATTGGAACAACTATTTTCGCTGCACTGTAGACATGCTACACTGCAGTATAAACCACTTTTTCTGCATCCACACGCAGCTCCACATCCCTTTTTGCAATTACAAAATAACATTTGCAATAAATTATCCGGAGCAGGTAATTGATTCATTGTTATTGGGATGTACATGTTATTGGAATACTTCCATCCCCAATTTTCAATAACTACGTCATTTCCTAGCCATATCTGAATTTGTAGGTACACTCTTTTAAGGTGCTCAAACGCTGCATCAGTTGTTGGAGGCAGTGATGACAAAAGAACACTTGTATTTTTGGCTGTTGCTTTTATGAAAGAATTGAACCTTAATGTATTTAAATCATGGGTGTTAGACGGAGCGCCATATGAACTCAAAATACATGCCACGCCTGCTTGCAATATATTATTGGGGTCTTCATTGATATTTTTAAATACTTTTACTGAGTCGTGTAAATCAATCCGTTTCTCAAAATTTTTGGCAAACTTAATTTTTCCTTCATTGAAAAATGCAGAAGTAGTCTCACAACCCGTAAAGGCATGTAAAACAAGCTATAATAAAAAAATCATTTTTTAAGACAAGCTTTTATAATAACAACACTCATCCGCCATTTTGAAGCCGCCATCTTGAATTCCTCAATTTTGAAAAATCGTAATTTCCGACCCAGAAAACCCCCAGATACCAATTTTGAATAGAATCGGATCATAATCACAAAACTCGTCCGCCATATTGTAGCCGCCATCTTGAATTTTTCAATTTTGACGTAGGAATCATCATTGTCGAACCCAACAACCCCCAGATACTAATTTTGAATGGAATCGGATGATAATTACAAAACTCATCCGCCATTTTGGAACCGCCATTTTGTTTTTTTCTATAAAAAATATTTCATGATGCATTGTCACCAGAATTATGGACACCTGCCAAATTTCAAATCAATCGGACGATTAGAAGTGGGTCATATTCAACTTGCAAGATTTGATTACAGACAGACACCGGGACAGGTGAAACTAAATAAAAGCTTTTAAAAAGAATATGTTCTTTACAGTTTCGTAATGATTTTTCTAAACATTTCGATGAAAATATCTTCTGTTGAACTTTGTTTCGGGATGGTTTCAGAAAATATATTTCACGATCTTTATCTACCAATGCCGTTAATATCACTAACAAATCGATATCTTCTGAAACTATAACAACATCTTTTGATTCCAAATTCATTGCCGTCTCAACAATTAGGTAATTTGTCGGCATCGCTTTCCGCTTGGCATGTAAATATATTGTTGTCAGCTAATTTAACTCTCAACATCTCTATCAAGCGAATTTTATTTTTACTATTTGTCAAAAATTTATCTTGAGCAATTTTTAAAGGTATATGTTCATCAAATTCAATATCTGCACATTCATTTTTTAATGCAAGACGATTCCGTTCGGCTGATTTAATACTTTTTTTTTTATGCCCATCAAATACCACATATATTATGTGTTACTATTATAATTATTTTTCAAATAACTTACATAATGGTCACATATCATTGCATACGTTTCACTAATTGCCATTTACAACGATGTAGTAACATGCCCCCGTCAATAATATAATAGAGATTTTCTACCGTTTTCAAATTAATAGAAATTTCCGGAAATAATTCGTGAAATTTTGATTTTTTTGTTTTTCGCAGTTCACCATCTTCAAATACAGCAAGTGGGTATGGTGCCAATTCGTAATTCATATAATTTTTAAGTTCTTCGTCCTTCGTCGGTTTTTTTTACAACAGAAATACGTTGGAACAGCAGTAATAGCTCAACAGGAATAATCTCGTCATGAATTTTAATTTTGCTATTTTTCGCCAATAGAGAATTTATTTTATTTTTCATCGTAACAATTTATCTCTTCATCTCCAGTAATTCCAGTAGCAATAAATTAAAATGAAAAATTTTTTACCAAAAAAATTGAAAAAAAATTAGGGGTGGCCAACCCCTAACATTGAGGGGGATGAAAAATAGATGTTGGCCAATAAAAACAGAAATCTAGCCTGAAAGAGTTCAATTTAGTTTAGGTTAGGTTGTGTTAGAAAAAGGGGTTGATCGTAGAGGGGTGAAAATTTAGGGTTATATGTATTTTTGTATGTCGTATCATAAAAGAATAAAAATAAAAAATTTTGTCCGAAAAAATTTAAAAAAAAGTTAGGGGTGGACCATCCTTATCATTTAAGGGGATGAAAAATAGATGTTGGCCGATTCCCAGTCCTACCCGATATGCACACAAAAAAAATTTCACAAAAATCGGTCCAGCCGTTTCGGAGGAGTTCGGTAACAAAGATGCAGACAGAAGAATTTTATATATTAGAGATTAATAGCAGCTGTCGCTCCGCTCTCCCCTCCACGTCCGAGATCCCTACTGGTATTTTTATTCACAGGTATCTTTGAAAAATGTTCCTATTTGTCTATTCAGGTGAGATTCAACATATAAATACAAAAAAATTACTGTTTAAAGTGAAAATATATGGTCAAACATTAATTTTTTATAATAATTTGTTTAAACAATGAAAAAATGGATTGCACACAAAAAAAATGGGTAAACATTGCAATTTATAGTTTAAAAAATAATATCCCACATCGATCGTATCAATTCATTCACTGTAACTCTAGTCCGAGCTTGAATGCTCCAGGCACTCCACTAATAAGAAAATAGCATAACTGAATCTTCCAACCATGTTTATTATACAGGGTGAGTCTAGCTGAGCGCCTCGGACTCTCGTGACCAAATGGTACATTTTTTCGGTAAACGGCGTGGTGAAGTATATGTATGTCGATTTGGCCTACATTTTGAAAATAATTACTTTCATGCAAGATGTTTGAAAAGAGCGTGACATATCAAAGTTATGTTTTTTTTAATGGAACACTCGGTATTTTCTTGGTTTTTTGAATTCTCTAAGGAAAACTAAGTGGACTTCGCAAAAGTATCCATATACCTAACATTGGAATTAGCAACGGCAGGTGTTTAAAATTTTGTCCGGTCCCTTGAATCCCTTTCAGCTAGTCACTGTGCCTTGAGTAGACGATCAATAGTATACAATGTGTTTAATATTGCCAAGAACATTTACCGCATATTTGAACTCCAATAACTTTGTTATTTCAAATGGAGCACCCTATTTTTTTCCACATGACAAGATTCGCCTTTTCATTTCCTTTCGAACCATATATCATTTCCCTATACCTGAATGTGCTGCTTCAGGAGTTATCGAAGCCTTTTCGAAATCCGATATTTTTTTTAATTAACATTAACATTGTTTCATCTACCTAAATCTACTATCATAGTATATTCTTTATACTATGCTACTATTTTGGGGTTACTGGTTTTTAATTAAAAAAAAATACAATTGCTAATGCAACAGGTGTAGGTCAATCGAGTGTTAGCAGAATTTTTAGAAGACACAAATATCATCCATACCACATTCAGCTGCATCAGCATCTGTATGGAAATGACCTCGAACGCAGGCTAGATTTCTGTTTATGGTATTTTGAAAGATTTGGCGAAGATATTAGCTGACCATAATCTATTCACAGACGAATCAACCTTCCATACCAATGGTCTGATGAATCGACAAAACTATCATTATTATGACACCGAAAACAGACATTTGTTTCGAACCGTCGATCGCCAGAACCGGTGGAATCATGGGATACACCATAACTGTTATTTCTTTGACGGGCATCTGGATGGAAGGAAATTTTTAAAATTCATGAAGACAGATTTTTTGAATCATCTGGAAAATATTCTTTTGAATGTGAGACAGAAGATGTGGCTACAATTAGATGCTGCTCCGGCACATTTCAAACGTGTTTGTCAGGAGCTATCTGGACAGAAAATTTACAGATAAATGGGTAGGGAGTGGTCCTTATAACTAGCCAGCGAGATCACTTGATCTTAAACCATTAAAATTTTTTTAATGGGGATATATCAAGAATATTGTTTACAGTACACCACCAACTAGATACTCCTGCTGATATGAAACTGAGGATTAAAAATGCCTTCCAAACAGTTACTCCAGATATTTTGAAAAATGTTAGAAGCTCATTCGAAAAAAGAATCACACACTGTATTGAAGCAGATGGTGGTCATGTCGAATATGTATTATAACTTTTTTAATTTTTCCTTAAACTTCAATCATTGAATAGTGTTTTTTTTTTCAATTGAAAACCAGTAACTCCAAAATAGTAGATTCAGGTAGATGAAACAATGTTAATTAAAAAAATTTATCGGATTTCGAAAAGGCTTCGATAACTCCTGAAGCAGCACATTCAGGTATATGGTTCGAAAGGAAATGAAAAGGCGAATCTTGTCATGTAGAAAAATATAGGGTGCTCCATTTGAAGTAACAAAGTTATTGGAGTTCTGTTATAATATATTGGAACAACTGTATATTGTCGTATAGCGGGAATCAATAGTGCGATTGTTTTTTCTTGGTTGTACATATGTAGATAACAACGTGTGAGATTTAATATAGGATCGAACAGTGTAAAATAAGTAGCAGATGAATAAAGTGCCTTCTCTGTAATTCTTATTATTTTTCCCGAGTACCTAAATATATTCTCTTGCAAAATCAAGAGATACAACAGTGGCGACGAGGATAAGTGTTAAAAGATTGTCAGTCAAGAATCAAGATTCGAAAACATGACTGACGAAAAAATTGCAACAATTGGACATCTCAGGGAATTTGATGCCGTGAACAACGACTGGACAATATTCAAGCCCAGGTTATCAAATTTCTTCGAGGCGAATAAAATCACTGATGGTGCCAGGAAACGAGCAATTTTCCTAAATCTGCTATCAGAATATTCTTATAGGCTCATATTCAGCCTATGCATGCCGGCAGCTCCAGAATCTAAGTCATACAACGATTTGTTAGAACTTTTCAACACACACTTCGGACAACAACGATCAATTTTTGCCGCAAGAAGTGAGTACTACAGTGCAATACAACATCCAGAAGAATCTATAAAGGAATGGGCTGTTCGAGTGAGGAGTCTAGCTGCAAATTGCAAATTCAAAGAAGAATTAAAAATATGCCTTCGTGACCGTTTCATTATGGGGTTGCTAAAAGGACCAATCAGGGACAGACTTTTCGAAGAAGACGGTGATATCAATCTGGAAGAAGCCATAAGAATAGCCAGTAATAAGGAGGCCGCCATTTTGAAGAAAGATGTTCAACGTCCAGTGGTAAAGACGGAACCTCTGCAGTATGTGCGCAATCACCACCAGAGACGCCATAGAAACACGTCACAAGATAGAAAAGGACCGACACAGTCAACGTCTTCATCTCGGTCATTGCCTAAGAAGACCACAGCAGCCTGCGCAGTTTGTGGAAGAAGAAATCACCTGACGCGTGAGTGTAAGTTTCAAGGTTACAGCTGTCATAAGTGTCATAGAAAAGGACATCTAGCACCGATGTGTCGTGAAAACAAGCAGGTATATGATTCAAAACATAAGAATGAACATAATTTCATTGAGTCAGATTTCTCTTTATTCAATATTTGTGAAAACAATTCTGATAAACCAATTGTCTTGAAAGTGAAGATAGAAAATAAAATAATTGACTTCCAGATCGATACTGGAGCAAGTGTTTCGGTAATTTCAGAAACATTTTATAAAAATAATTTTTCTCATTGTAAACTCATGAATACTAATCAAAAATTTTCTTCTTACGTGGGAGAGTGTTTCCAAGCTGTTGGATTTATTAAAGTCAAGGTAAATGTGATAGATTCTCAAGATGTTCCTCCCAGAAATTTGAAATTATATATCATTAGAAATGGAGGACCTCCATTATTAGGGAGAGATTTTCTCCGTATTTTCAAATTTGTTCTTTCTCCAGTAAATTATTGTGAAAGTTCTGGTCTGGTAGAGCAACTGAAGTCTAAATTTGAAAGGTTATTTGAACCAGGTATTGGTACCTTCAACAAGGGTAAAATTAAGTTGAAATTAAAGGATGATAATAGCACACCAAAATTTTTTAAGGCTAGATCTGTTCCATACGCACTGAAAGTTAAAGTAGAAAACGAGTTGAAACGTCTTGTTGATTTGGAAGTAATCACACCCGTTAAATATTCGGAGTGGGCTACTCCTGTGGTTCCTATTTTGAAAAAGAATAATACGGTACGATTATGTGGTGATTTCAAAATTACTGTAAATCCTGTTTTGGAAAATGATACATACCCTTTACCGAAACCAGAGGAATTATTTTGTAAGTTAGGTGGCGGTAAAAAGTTCTCTAAACTTGATTTGAGTTATGCATATCAACAAATTCTCTTAGATGAAGATTCCATACCATTGGTAACTATTAATACTCATCTTGGTTTATTTCGATATAATAGATTACCATTTGGAATAAAAAGCGCTCCGTCTCTTTTTCAACGTACTATGGAAAGTCTTTTATCTAGTATACCCGGTGTCGCAATTTTTCTCGACGATATTTTGATCACCGGTGAGACCGAAGAAATTCATTTGGAGAGATTAAATCAAGTTCTAACCAAGCTGCAAGAGGCAGGTTTGAAAATTTCGGTTGAAAAATGTGAATTCTTTAAAGAGTCAGTAGAATATTTGGGGTATAGAATAGATGCAGAAGGTTTACATCCTAGTGATTCTAAAATTGAAGCCATACGCTCAGCACCTATTCCCGATAATATCACACAATTAAAATCATTTTTGGGACTTATAAATTATTACGGTAAATTCATTCGCGATTTGGCCACCCATTTAGCTCCTCTCTATCATTTATTAAAGAAATCGATTGAATGGAATTGGACAGAAAAATGTCAGCATTCATTTAATTTTGTAAAATCAAAATTGACCTCAGATGATGTTTTAGTACCATTCAAACCAGATTTACCGATTAAATTGATCACTGACGCCTCTCAGTACGGAATTGGGGCAGTAATTTCCCATATGTACCCGGACGGCAACGAAAAACCGATTGCGTTTGCTTCTAGGATTTTAAATTCGTGCGAGCGAAAGTATTCTCAAATAGAAAAAGAAGGTCTTTCGATCATTTTCGGATTGAGTAAATTCAACGATTATCTATATGGTAATAATTTCATTTTAGAGACAGATCATCGGCCTTTAACTAGTATCTTTTCACCTAATAAAGCTATTCCCCAGTTTTCCGCAAACCGATTGCATCGATGGGCTGTAATTTTGTCAAATTATGATTATACGATAAAATTCGTTAAATCCGAAAATAATTTAGCAGACGGTTTATCCCGTCTACCCATACACAGCGATAATGAACATATGGTTGATATAGATTCAGAGTTCGACTATGTTAATTTTATTGACGAGGCAGCCGAATATTCGGTGGCATTTCAAGATGTTCAAAACGCCATGAGAAATGATAAATTCCTTAAAAAAATTATTCATTTCATTCAAAACAATTCCTGGCCTTCTTATTGTTATGATTTGGATAATTTCAAACCATTTATCCGAAAACGATTCGAGTTATCAGTAAATTCTAGTTGTATTTTTTGGAATAACAGAATATTCATTCCGAAGAAACTGAGATTTAAATGTCTTCAAAATTTACACGCAACACATTTAGGTACGTCAAAAATGAAAGGAATCGCGAGATCGTATTTCTGGTGGCCAAAAATGGACCAAGATATAGAAAAAATTACACAAAATTGTGAAAATTGCAGTTTGTTGAGTTCTAGTCCGGCAAAAGCCGAATTATCCCCTTGGCCATGGCCGAAAAAACCTTGGTTAAGATTGCACATCGATTTTTGCGGACCTTTTCGAAATTTATATTTCTTATTAGTAGTAGATGCTCATACAAAATGGCTGGAAGCTTATCCGATGCACAGAATAACTTCCCAGGCAACCATTAGAGTTTTGAGAGAAGTTTTTTCTAGATTTGGACTTCCCAAAACGATAGTGTCCGATCAGGGAACGCAGTTTGAGTCTCATGAATTTCAAGCGTTTGTAAGAGCGAACAACATTGAACATTTGACGGGCTCTGCTTACCACCCTCAGTCAAATGGGGAGGCAGAAGCGGGAGTGAAAATAATAAAAAATGGTTTGAAGAAATGCTTATTCGACAACATAAGTAGAGATATCGATTTTGTGCTCGCAAATTTTTTATTTGACTATAGGAACTCGGTACATTTCACTACTGGAGTAACACCGGCTGAAATGTTATTCAGGCATAAGTTAAGGACTCGTTTCAGTTCATTATTACCAGATAATGAGAACGTAATGAATACAGTTTTGAAAAATCAAGAGAACCAGAAATCATATTTCCACGGAAATAGAAAAGAATTCTTTAAAATTAATGATATGTGTTGGTCAAGATTTATCGATCAAATAAAGAATTCTGGGAACCCGGAATAGTTTTGAGTACAAGCGGTAAAAGAATGTATAATGTGAAATTACAAAACGGCGGAGTCATGAAACGTCATTTAGACCAATTAAAAAGATTTCATAAATTTTCTTTGCCTGTCACAAATGTAGAAGAAGAAATATCCTCAGATATAGTTTCCCCAGAATCGACTTCTAGTGATACCAGACCAAAACGAAATAGGAAAATACCTGATAGGTTTGGATACCAGTAGACATTATTATTTCTCATTTTATTATAGTGAAATCAATATGTATTATGAGATAGTATGTATATAAAATTTCAGGTTTATGTTTTATAATTTGGGGAAGGGGTGTTATAATATATTGGAACAACTGTATATTGTCGTATAGCGGGAATCAATAGTGCGATTGTTTTTTCTTGGTTGTACATATGTAGATAACAACGTGTGAGATTTAATATAGGATCGAACAGTGTAAAATAAGTAGCAGATGAATAAAGTGCCTTCTCTGTAATTCTTATTATTTTTCCCGAGTACCTAAATATATTCTCTTGCAAAATCAAGAGATACAACAAGTTCAAATATGCGGTAAATGTTCTCGGCAATATTAAACGCACTGTATACTATTGATCGTCTACTCAAGTCACAGTAACTAGCTGAAAGGGATTCAAGGGACCGGAGAAAATTTTATACACCTGCAGTTGCTAATTCCAATGATATTGAATTTCTTTGAAGACATTACTTTTTGAGAAATAATAGAATATCTCGCAAACGGAGAGCGTGAGGTTTCTTTAGAGAATTCAAAAAAGCAAGAAAATACCGGGTGTTCCATTAAAAAAAAACATAATTTCGATATGTCACGCTCTTTTCAAACACCTTGTATGAAAGTCATTATTTTCAAAATGTAGTCCAAATCGACATACATACATATACTTCACCACGCTGTTTACCGAAAAAATGTACCATTTGGTCACGAGAGTCCGAGGCAGGCGTTCAGCTTGACTCGCCCTGTATACGTGAAATATTTTCAGTTTTTTTACAGAGAAAAAAGTTTCTTCAACATTCGCCAGGTTTTTGTAATCGAATTCACACAATAATTTCTCAAATTCATTAAGTAAATAAACATTTTGATAAATACGTAACCACTACGATCTCTATGTAGAAACGACAACGTTGCGTATGTATCTGGCAGGAAAACGACTTTAACCTAACATTTAAAAAAAAAAATTTTTGTTATCATTCATTGTTCAATATACAATCTACTCTACTACAGGTATCAAGTAATTTTCAAAATATACACGATGAAATGTGTCAGAATTTCATGGCCAACCGGGATACTTCATAAAAGTGAATGGAGTATAGATTTAGGAATTCCGAACTCGTTAGCGATAAAGATTTTACTTTTTTCTTCTTTCTCTACTTCTCGAATGAGTTATCTGCTACTGATAGAATTTTCAGTTTTCGCGGATCCATGACTTATAACGCTCTCAGCATACGACAATTTATTTTGTCGTAGAAAATAAGTAATAACGCGAAAACGTTCTTCTCTCTTCTTGATAGTTCTTTTCAGAAAAGTCAAATGTTTATCGTTTTTTACATCTTGAATATATTTTCGTCGATTTGAGTGTTCGTCCGGCTGTACCTCTTACAACAGGAAAAATATTCAGTCATTGTTGATTGGGGAAAATGAACCATAACAAGAGTAATATCTTCACCAAATCTTCCGTTCATTCGAAATAACTGTTGCGAAAATATGAGCGGAAAAGTGTAGTATGCAAAGATCTTCAACGAATATTTGTCGAACGAAATCAAATTTGAAAAACAGTTGGAAAATATGTAGTACCATATTGCTTTCATACAGACAGGATGTTGCAAGTTCGAGTGCCAATTAGATGTTTCTGGAAAATCTTGATTTCTAATTTGAAAAATAAAATCCAAATACTGTTTTTTGCCACTTTACTCATAAGTTAGGTAGAATCTTTCTCTTTGCAAGTTATTAAGTAATCAACTTCAAGTTATACTGAAGCAGATAAAAAAAGCGGCCCATTCAATACTCATTGTTAACCATATTTGAAGTAAATTTAACATTATGAATATTGAAACAGAAATTATTTGATTATTGCTTGAAAGAAAAATTCAAAACTTATAGTTTTATCAATATGTGTTATTATACCAGTATAGAATGTGACAAAAAGCGATCGTGGTGCATGTTAACCTTATCATTCTAGAGGTTCAATATTCCACTGTCTCAATAAATGAATTTTTCCCGAAGATAATTATCTATATATTTCCTGCTTTATATGAACTGGGACCCATAGCCTATGCAGGGTGATTTTTTTAAGTATTTCATTAGAAGTATTCGAATAAGGAATTGTGATAGGAATTCAAAACTTTGTACATATTTTCGTTTTGTAGTTAGTACATGAACATCTACTTCCGGTTCTACCGGAAACGAATGTAAACTTCGTTGTTTCAGATGTTACACACTGTATGTACATACCGATTCGGAAATAGTAGTGAACATGGCCACTACAGCGGGTGTATGAATATTGTCTAGTGGAACAATAAAATAATCAAAACCCCTCGGCGCGATACGACAACGAATAAATGACTGACCCCACTCAATGGCATAGGAACTGCATCGAGACCCGAGAGAGTTCAAACCTCCCCCTCTCCAGACTCCTCTGCCATTGAGAGAGATCAGTCTTTTATTCGTTGTATCGCGCCGAGGGTTTTAATTATTTTATTGGTCTACTTGACAATATTCATCCACTCTTTTAACGCTGTAGTGACCATGTTCACTACTTTTATTTCCGAATCGGTATATGAATTCTTCGTTTAATTCTGCATTGATTTGATGTATGACATGCGCAACCACTTCAAGCGATTGTTGAGTTAAAGCCTGATTGTCAAATTTGTTGACAGAAAGATTGTTACAAAATAGTGTTCATACCTTCAAAATCCTTTATTCTAAGAATTTGTTTGCAAAAGTGGAACAAAAGAAAGTACGCTGATACTGCTTCTTGTATAAATTATGAGGAAATATTATACAGGGTGTCTGAAACGAGGCTTCGAAGTGAGCCTCATTGAAACTATGAAATCTCATTTTTTTCAAATTTTAACCATATAATTTTGTAATTCCGATCGATTGCTCGTCAAAAACTAGTTAAGAGTGTGCCTAACATTTCATGTCTTTAAAATGAGTAGTTTTGGTGTTATCGAATAAAATTCGAATATCAGGAACAAATCCAGGTTTCTTTGTCTAATCATAATTTTATTAAGATAATTTTCAAGAAGGCTATTGTTCCGTCGTCAGGAACGAGTCGATAAAATAAAATGAGATTCCCTGGTAGTCTTGAATTGAATATATTCTTTTTATTTTCAAAACTGACAAAACTCTTGAACTTTCTCAAAAAACAATGTCATCTGCTTCCTTTTTTTTCCATATCATCGAATTGCTGTCATCGGTTTCTAGGATCTTTAAATACTAATAATTCTCTACAACAGCTATGTCAATAGTTAGAATATGTCAGATCATTTATAATGCATTGTTGAGAACTGTCATTCATACATGTTGTTTGATTAATTGAGCACTATGCAAAATCAGAATTACAGTACCAGTGATGTATTCATCCAGTGTTCTTTATTTATGGTGAATGTAACAAAATATAAAAAAGGGCAGTCAGCACTTTTCACGAAAGAAATCCACATTTACCACCTTCAACAAAATCAAAGTTCGTTGTAGAATAATTAATTTATGGAGGAAAGGGGCCAACACTTTGAAAATATAATTTTTATAGCTATTATCCAATTTCTGTCAAAATTTTTTGATGTTAAGATAATTGTTGTGATAGTTTTAGACTTAGTTTTTTTATTTAATCATCATTCATTATCTGATTAGTTTATTTGTCACATTCGCCGCAAATAGAGGACAGACTTTTGATATATCATTCTATTCTAGTGTACCTAACTATTATTGCATGTTTTGCATAGTGCTCGATCAATAAAAATAAGTTAGAATGACAATTCATAACATAACTTCAAAAAAGACTTGCATACCAATGGATTATTATGAATATTATTATAATTTGACTGTGCGAAACCTGGCTTTAGTTGTGAAATTCGGATTTTATTCGATAACGGCAAAACTACTCATTTTAAAGACATGAAATGTTGGCAACACTCTAACTAGTTTTTGACGAGCCATCGATCAGAATTACAAAATTATATGGTTACCATTTGAAAAAAATGAGATTTCATAGTTTTATTGAGGTTCACTTTGAACTGTAGGGCTGGGACTTTTTTGCCTTTTTGTATTCGAATATTCATTCTTCAATTTATTCGATTATTCGAATAATTCATTCAAACAATTATTCACGATTGATTATTCATGAGTAGTCATGAATATTCAATTATTCATGAATATCCAACTATTCATGATTAGTCATGAATAGTTATTCAGTGATTATTCAATAAATATTCAGTGAATATGTATTCGAATATTACACACAAAAAACCTAAATGACATACATAATAAATAGTTATTCTTTAAGTATAATAAATAACTATTTATATCATTTTCTTCATTGAGTACACAGGGAAAAAAGTTTTAGCTCGAGAGAGATAGAATCGAGAGCTAAAATCTATTATACAGGGTGTTTGGTAGCTGGGTGCAAACCTTCAAAGGGGTGATACACTAGCTCATGTAGAACATATTCATACAAACATTTTTATTTTCTAGCGCGTTTTTTATTTTTAAGGGAACTTTTACGATTTTTAGTACAAAAACCCAAAATTGGTCAATTAAATGCTAATAACTTCTAATCTTAACAGAAATGTCCGGTTTTTTTCATTTATTTTAGTAGTCTTATGTGTCCCCAATCGTACTAAAGTAGTTTGAAGCACCATTGTATCCAAAAAAGTTATGTACAGAGCATTTAAACTTTACAAAAAAAGAAAGAAAATAAAAAATCTGACCTTTGATGCCAATTAAAAAAATAAATAAAATACATACAGGTGTTCAGACACTTTTAAAAACATGCGTAGTTATTGCTCTTTCGTTTGAGGTATCATTTATCTAGCTAAGTCCTAAACTTTTTTAATTAGGGTACCTGAACCAGTTAAAGGTCGTAAATATGGATTTTTTTGGAATTAAAGAAAAAAATGTTTTGTACAGTAAAAATTTATTGTTGGTGTTCAAAATGTCCTCCACCATTGCGTATACACTTTCTACAACGATTTCGTACTTCAGTTGTGGTTACTTTCATTTGCATTTCCTGTTTCATAATTTCAAACGCTGCCTCTATTCGCTGAAGTAATTCTTCTCTCGTGGTGATTTCTGTTTTGTATACGAGTTCTTTCGCCCGACCCCACACAAAAAAATCCAACGGAGTCAGGTCGGGCGATCTGGCAGGTTTTCGAGCTAAAATTCATTTAAATTACTTTTTTTTTAAATTTTTCAAATATCCATATTTACAACCCTAAACTGGTTCAGGCACCCTAATTAAAAAAGTTTAGGACTTAGCTAGATAAATGATACCTTAAACGAAAGAGCAATAACTACGCATGTTTTTAAAAGTGTCTGAACACCTGTATGTATTTTATTTATTTTTTTAATTGGCATCAAAGGTCAGATTTTTTATTTTCTTTCTTTTTTTGTAAAGTTTAAATACTCTGTACATAACTTTTTTGGACACAATGGTGCTTCAAACTACTTTAGTACGATTGGGGACACATAAGACTACTAAAATAAGTGAAAAAACCGGACATTCCTGTTAAGATTAGAAGTGATTAGCATTTAATTGACCAATTTTGGGTTTTTGTACTAAAAATCGTAAAAGTTCCCTCAAAAATCAAAAACGCGCTAGAAAATAAAAATGTTTGTATGAATATGTTCTAGATGGGCTAGTGTATCACCCCCTTGAAGGTTTGCACCCAGCTACCAAACACCCTGTATTTCCCGTGTATAATTTACTATTTTTCGTTGTGATCGGAAAACCGACGATTGAATATTAAGAAATTATATTTCAATAAAATAAAGTCAGATAATAACCGATGCCGATGTGACATTTGAAGTTTTGAACTGGTAGACTGTTTTAAGACAATTAGACCTGCGTTGCTAAGGAAACCTTCGATGTGATGAAATATAATTTGATTTGATAATTGCGAACTTAAGGATATTTAAAAATATGTCAAATTAATTACATTTCTGAAACTAAATGGGAAAGTAACACTCCCAAGAACGCTGCGATTTTCATGAGTAGGGGAGAGTTCCTTTGAATTGGACAGCCCATGAACCGGACACTATAGTTTTCTACTACACCCGATAGTAATTGAGCATATTTTATGTAAATCCCATTATCGCAACATTGAGCCACGTCTCTTGGAAAATGGCTGAATCTGTGGGTCGCGTCTTGTTGACGAGGCATGCATTGAAAAATCCGTTGCCGGTAAAGTAAATATGTACATACATTTGCGAAGTGAATAGCTACGTTTCTAGTGACGATAAGTTGCCGATTTTTTCATATAAACATCAAGTGATTATCCCTCATCAGACAGATATGTTGAATCGTTGATATAACCATTTGTAGAAATTATATTTTCAGGTTTTTTAAATAAACCACATATCCCATGAATCGGACATAGAAAAATGACTGGAAATTGACGTCCAGTTCATGGGCTGCAATGTTTCCGATTCAAGGGAGATGTGAAAGTATGTTATGTAATTCAACATTTAACATGGAAAATACTGTATGTTTTCTCTGTTTGGTGCTACTAAATGATTTCAGCTAATCTCCTAGAACTTTATGACAGTATTCTCATGTTTTTGTACCATTGTCCACTTCATGGGAATGACTGTCCAAAACAAGGGCAACATCCCATGAAATGGACATTTTATAAAATAAACTTAGACCTATTTTTTCGAGTGACGAGCTTTTCTTTTTCTAGCTTTTTCTGAAAAAGTGAATCAACAAACCTTATGCTCATATTATGACGGTACAATTTGAAACTTTTTCATTTGAAATAATATTTCACGCCAATTATAATTAAATTGTCCGTTTCAAGGGAACTCTCCCCTACTTACACAAATTGATGATTATTCAAATAATGCTGCCGACGAAGTTTATTCAATGGCCAAGGATGTTGTATTTGGGATTACAGGAGCTTGTCCAATTCAAATCAGCCAGGTAGTATTAGATGATATTGTTCACCTTTACTGAAGTAAAGGTGGCTTCGTTCATCAGGTAAATTTTAGATTTCACCTGATCCCAATCAGAGCCTGTAGATTGTAGACAAACTTATGTACAAAAATTTTAATGTCGTACATCAAATCAATGCAGAATTAAACGAATAATTCATATATGTATTAATATACAGGGTGTTACATTTGAAATAACGAAGTTTACATTCGTTTCTGGTAGAACCGGAAAAAGATTTCGCTTGAAAATATTTTACAAATTGAGTTCATGTACTAACTACAAAACGAAAATACAAAGTTTTGAATTCGTATCGCAATTCCTTCTTCGAATACGTCTAATGAAACACTTAAAAAAATCCCCCTGGATATTGCCAGATGTTTAATTTTGGGACACCAGTATATCAGAACATTTCAGACTTCCGATGGAGTTCAGCTACGAAATCAGAATTATACAAAATGTCTTTATACTGAAGGAGGAGTCAAATGCAGTGAAAAAACTTTGCCCCTTACGAGACACTGTCGTAAACATATTTTGGAAGATCCCAATCAAATTCTCTTCAGGTCTTGCGGACGGGTTAGAGCTGATGTTGAATGTAAAACACCTGTCGAGGCTATTTTTGGTGATACGACATGCAGATTACATGTCGATATTCCCGCCATAAAGTCCTATAATCAAACGAGGGTAAGTAAATTAGTGATGTTCCTTCTGAAATAATAGCATTTACAAATCCATCCCATGGTTCATAATTTTCCTCCTTTGTATTGTACACAGAAAAATTTAGAAATAGACCTTTCCAGAATTACCTGTACAGGTGAAAGTTGCGCGCGTCACTTGTTGGCTAAGAATGAATATGGTCGTCAAAATTTCCCTCCTTAAATCGTTGACATTTGACCATTGATATTATTATTTTATGCAGTCGACGTTTTGGATGTGGATGTTATTTGTTGTATTGTTTATCGAAAATCAAAATTTTATTATGCCTCAACAATGTTGTGTTACTAAAGGTGGATTTATACAGCAACTAAAATAAAATAAGAACTAAAATAAAATAAGAATGTTCACTTCATGCATTTCAATGACAGCGTTTATACAGGAAATAAGCTAAAATAAGGAATAAGAATTGGAAAAAGAGATGGTCAACTTTTATCTTTTTCGCTTATTTTATTTGGAAAATGATAGTGCGCATGACCCAAATCCACTCCCCAATCTTTTCCGTATTGCTACTTTTGACAAGTTCTAGTTTTCTAACCTAAAATTTAATGAATATTTTTTTAAATCATTATTGATGATATATTTAATATGGATGACCAGGAAATCATGATGGGAGCGATGTTGTTATTGATGACAAGCCTTGAATAAAAGGCGGAATAGGCGATTTTCTAAACTTACACATTGTCAAAAAATCTGCGATTTGATTGGTTCATTCTTATTTCTTATTTTATTCTAGTGATCTCTATAAACCTATGTTGTCTGCTCTTATTTCTTATTTTATTTTAGTTCTTATTTTATTTTAGTTGCTGTATAAATCCACCTTAAGTGAGGGTTACGGTACGATAAAAACAGTAGAATCTCATTTCATTGCTTCCCTCTCTCTCTTTCTCTTCTCTAAGGTTTGCGCATCTTTTAAAGCTGCCCATAAGTTGCGCATGAAATATACCTTTTTCTCTCTCATTCTGGTTTAGTTCACATCTTTCATCTTTGTTCTACGTATTCTGGAAAGGTCTATTCTCTATGATCTCCTGATCATCTGTTTCAAAATGTTCAGCAAACCTCTTCAATCTGCAAACTAATTATGATATCATGACATGTTTATTGTACACCAGAATGTTTGACAGTTATTCTATTCTATACTATACTTAATAATAACTTAATCTGTCGAAAATGTGGGTCCTCTTGAATTCGTAGCGAAGCTGCGATACAGTGATGAGTGAAGAAGTTTTTATACGGTAGAAAAGAGGAATAATCGATTTATACTTGGCTAAAATTTCGATTCTTTAGGCGATGTTGAAGTATTTTTTAAAAATTCGCGAAAATCGCGAAAAAGGGGCAGTTTACAACACGATAAAACTTTTTTCACTGATATCCTGTTAATATACGAATCAAAAGAGGAAAGGTCAATGCAAAATACCTTGCTAATCATAATATTTTCCATAATTTTCCCATCTCTTCAGGAGAATTTATTTCGCCTATAATAAATTCACCCGATTTTCAGAGAGCTGATGATGAGGATAACTACTTAATAGATAGGTAGATGTAGGCATAGGGCCTCTACTACAATTTCAATCAATTATATGTAGTATTTTTGCCAAGATGTAGCCCGAAGTGAAATAATTTTAACTGGTTTCCCTTTTGAAATGGCGCTTCAGGATTCGAAATTTTCAAGGTACTTCGTCCAAATTCGCAAATGGACAAAGTCATTCGGAGGAATAAATTTTCGCAATTACATATTACATTTACCGAATGTTTTAAAAACTTCATATCTGATCGGGTTCAGATTTGGTGGTAAGCTGTATAATAAATATAAACTGCAAACAAAATTTCGTGTGATCAAAAGAATGAAACAAAAATTCAATTTATGCGAAACTCATCAGCAAATTATTTTCAAATTTTTCATGAAATACAGAGAGAGTCTTTGACTTGTGCATATACAGGGTCTTTCACGAGGAACCTCACCCATATTTATACGGGAAACTACTGAACGTATTTTCATGAAATTCAGCACTTATAAGTATTTCACGATGCTGATGAAATCTAAAATATTTTCAAGGCATGAGCACCTCCGGTTTTTCCGGAAATGACGTCAACTTCCGTTTTTCTTAGAAAATTTCAAGTTATTTTCATGTAACATTTTTCAGTTTTGGTTGGAAAATTCTCTCTGAGCGGGAAAATTCGAAAAAAAAATCGAAAATAGAGCTCCGCTGAAACAAGAATAACTTCGAGGTTTTTGGATGGAAAATTTTCATTTTTGGGATTTTTCAAGATGTAAGATTGATGTATCCAATTTAAAAATCGAAATCGCGATTCATGATACAGGGGGTGAAAAAATCGCTTTCAAAGTTAGGGATGACAAAATCGTGAAAAATCAATTTTTTCAAATTAGAACCCCATTTTTTTATGGCAGATATTGAATCTACGTTAAAAAATAATGTGAGTGTATGCATCACACCCTTGCCCTAAAATGGATATTTTCTGAGTTAATATCCACTTTAGGGCAAGGGTGTGATGCATACACTCACATTATTTTTTAACGTAGATTCAATATCTGCCATAAAAAAATGGGGTTCTAATTTTTTTATGGCAGATATTGAATCTAAGTTAGAAAATAATGTGAGTGTATGCATCACACCCTTGCCCTAAAATGGATATTTTCTGAGTTAATATCCACTTTAGGGCAAGGGTGTGATGCATACACTCACATTATTTTTTAACGTAGATTCAATATCTGCCATAAAAAAATGGGGTTCTAATTTGAAAAAATTGATTTTTCACGATTTTGTCATCCCTAACTTTGAAAGCGATTTTTTCACCCCCTGTATCATGAATCGCGATTTCGATTTTTAAAATGGATACATCAATCTTACATCTTGAAAAACCCCAAAAATGAAAATTGTCCATCCAAAAACCTCGAAGTTATTCTTGTTTCAGCGGAGCTCTATTTTCGATTTTTTTTTCGAATTTTCCCGCTCAGAGAGAATTTTCCAACCAAAACTGAAAAATGTTACATCAAAATAACTTGAAATTTTCTAAGGAATCTATTTCTGCAATAAAAAAATTGTGTTCTAATTTGAAAAACGGAAGTTGACGTCATTTCCGGAAAAACCGGAGGTGCTCATGCCTTGAAAATATTTTAGATTTCATCAGCATCGTGAAATACTTATAAGTGCTGAATTTCATGAAAATACGTTCAGTAGTTTCACGTATAAATATGGTGAGGTTCCTCGTGAAAGACCCTGTATACATAGAGACACATCCCGGTTCAACGATTTGAAGCCGAATTTAGTGTAGTTCCTTCACCGGTTCATAGATGGATAAGTGTGTTTCAGAGAAGCAAAAAATTTTTCTCCCGCATCTGGCGGTAAGTAGCTGAACTATGAAGCACTATTTCCGAAGCCGAATGCGATGACGATCAGGACCAGCGTGAAAATATTGGATGTATTTCATCACCTGATTTTTTGGATGCAATGAAACGAAAATTATTTTTGATCTTTCATGACTATAAAATACTGATGTATGAAAAAATAAGGAACTGAATAAAACTCTTTGGACTCTAAAGCGACGTTTCGGAGTCATAATTCGTCTCAGGCTACAATGAAAACGGAATGAACAAATTAACAGTATGTGTATGTAAAAGTGATGTGGACAAATCCAAAAAAATGTTTTTGAAAATGACTGTATAAAACAATTAAAGATTCAATAAGAATACACTTCGCGCCGAAATTCTCTGTTTGAGGACCGACTAGACCAAGGGTCGGCAACTTTTTGAGGCGGAAGAGTCAAAAATTTACAAATTTTTCAAGAGCCACAAATTTTTTTCTTGCCAATAAACAGTATTGGCAAACACAGAGAGCTTCTTAAATGGAGGTTAATGTGAAGAGGGGAGATTACATGAATAATTTTAAGTGAAAAAGTCTCATAAAAATGTGTCCGAAAACATTTCGTTTTCGAAATACAGGGTGTTTTTTTCTCATAGTATCTGCCTGTGGTATGCCAATTTCGATTGCAAACCTACCGGGTGATATTTTTTTCTGGGATACTATCCCCTGGTTTTCTCCGAAACCTTTCTTTCTGGAGTCACTGTTAGTTTGGTAAGTAGTGGAAAGAAGCTCGGCTGTTATACTAAACTTTATGGTCTCTTGTAGTTTTACCGATTTCGAAAAAATATTCTGGTCGATTCCCCAGAAAAATCAATATTATCATGAAAATACAGTTGGTATAATCAGAACAATTCAAGTCTGGGGATCTGGCGGGCTCTGACTAATGTCAGGTTTTCGAGAGAATCGTTTTTCTCTAAATCGGTAGCAGATACGATAAAACTATTGTAGGAGACCATAAAGTTAAGTCTAACAACAAAGCTTCAAACTTGCAGTGTCTCACAAAAAAAAAGTTCTGGAGGAAAACAGGATAGTGTTCCAGAAAAAATATCACGCTGAAGATTTGCAATCGAAATTGGCATGCCACATGGTGTAAACTGTAAATGGTAATATCCATGCCAAATTTCAGTTGAATATCTTGTGAAATGCAGATACCTTCTATGAGAAAAACTTGAAGAAAATTCAAATTTCAACTCCATGTATCTCAATACGAAACGTTTGTGATTCCATATTTATGGGACTTCTTCTCTTGAAATATGTTTGTACCTCCAATTGTACACCCTGAACATGACATCATTAGATGATGATCAAATAAATAATACTGGCGAATGGACTTGAAGATCCGCAGCTTCACCTCCAAAGACTAAAGAGCCGCATGGCGCAAGTGGCTCGCGAGCCGCAGGTTGCCGACCTCGCGACTAGACTATTTATGGTACATTTTCACCCCTCATTTCCTACCTGAGAACACTCCTTTGGAGAAATTCATGACTAATAATTCATTATTATTGATTCATACTGTTTGTAAAGGAGATATATAATTTGGATGAATCCGACCCTGCCTACGATTCAAAGAACTACAGGAAAATGAATATCCAACAGATTTCTGTAGTTATATAGTGACAGAATGGATCGGCAGATTATAGTTCCTTCAGTAGCTACTATATGCCGCCACTAAAGTTGGCAAATTGGCAAGAAAACTGCCATAAATTTGTGCATCAAATCGTTGAACTGGGTTGTGCCTCTATGTATATTTAAACTCAATGGCATAACATAAGATCAAAAAGATACCATTCGTATTTAAAATAAGAAAGTTGTTTTTTTTTCACCCTTTATACAAAAGATAAAAAAAATAAAAACGGTGTCGTATTACTAATTAAAAAGTGAAAGTTTTTGCCGTTTTTAGATATTTTAGAGAATAAAGAAGTTATGGCACATTTTCGAAATCACCAAAATATCAAAATTCCGTTATATCTTCAAAACAATTCGCATGAATACCGCGATACGGTGCGCACGTGTTCGAAAACGATCTTCGAACTTGGCAGATAACTTCCAAAAAAGAAAGTGCTAATTTTCGTGAAGATTGGAGAGCATTTGCTACTCCTCCTGAGTGAAATAAATTACAGGAAAATCTCGAAATTATTTCAGTTTTTCTACCAATATAATTAAATTGGATTTGCATTCATTCAGAAGAATTGATAGACCAGATGTCCCAAGAAACCGCTGATAGCGAGGAAATAAACATGAGTTCCACGCCTGGAGATCTGATAAACTCAAACCAAAATGATATACAGGAGGTCCTGATGACAGACACCACACAAAACGATCGCTCGCCCTCGGGAAACCTCATTGGATTTGACCAACATGGACAATCAGTTTATCGAGTCCCAAAAACTAACACATGGCAAACAGTAGTCAACAACAAGAGGAAAAGAGTTCGACGCCAATCTTCACAAGAAAATGCAGAGCAAATAGAAACAAACAAAAGATTTCAACAACTCCAAAACGACGATGGCGAAAATACTTCACCCGACGAGCAAAGAAAAGGCAGAAACAACAACGAAAGAGAAGTATTCCACAAACCACCACCTATATATATTTACGGTGTGTCAAACTATAAGCATATGATAGCAAGCTTAACAACAGCGATCCCTCCTGAATCATACGTCGTTAAAAGCATGGTAAACAATATAATCAAAGTCAACCCAATCAATTCAGAATATTATAGAAAATCAATACACCACCTGAGATCTGAAGAAATCATACATCACACCTATCAATTAAAGGAAGAAAGGGCTTATAGAGTAGTTATACGTGGATTGCACCACTCAATACCCATACCCGAAATTAAAGAGGAGCTCGGAAGGAAAGGCCATAAAGTGAGAAATATCAGCAACGCAAAGCACAGGGTGAGTAAAGAACCACTCTCACTTCACTTCATAGATCTAGAGCCTCAAAAAAATAATAAAGAGATTCAATCTGGAATTTCTCGGGCGAATTAAAATCAAAGTGGAACCACCAAGACTCAAAAACGATATAATTCAATGCGTGCGATGTCAAGACTATAGGCACAGCAGAACATATTGCAGAAAACCTTATAACTGTGTTAAATGTGGACAAGACCATGATAGTAAGAATTGCCGGAAACAAAAAAATACACCAGCCACATGTGCACTTTGCCAAGGTGATCACCCTGCTAATTATAAGGGATGCACTGTCTACCGTGACCTGATGAATATGAAATACAGAAATAAAGGAAACAGAGCTAACACACAAAACCAACTAACAACCAATACTCCACTAGTCGAAACACTACCGCAACCAAGAAATATCGCTAAATCGAATAAAACCTACGCCCAAGCCCTAAACACGCAAGACACCGATGGCATACATCAATTATCAGAAAAATTAACAGACTTTCTTGGGGAATTCAAAAATTTATTTACACAATTGCTCAACCAAAACAGCATGATCCTCACTACAGTCATCAACAAACTAACGAACTAATGACTACCTCATTGCGCATTGCTTCATGGAACGCCAATGGCCTAAAAAACCATATCCTGGAAATAGAATATTTCCTCAACATCAACAAAATCGACATCCTACTGATCTCAGAAAGTCATGCAACCTATTACACTGATATCAAAGAACCCAGATACAACGTATATTATGCAAACCACCCAGATGGAACAGCACACGCCGGATCAGCAATAATAATAAAAATACCATTAAACACTACGAAGAACAGCCTTATATTACTAACAGAATCCAAGCAACTCTACTAAAGCTGGAAACCTTCAACTGGCCACTGTGTATAGCAGCAATATACAGGGTCTTTCACGAGGAACCTCACCCATATTTATACGGGAAACTACTGAACGTATTTTCATGAAATTCAGCACTTATAAGTATTTCACGATGCTGATGAAATCTAAAATATTTTCAAGGCATGAGCACCTCCGGTTTTTCCGGAAATGACGTCAACTTCCGTTTTTCAAATTAGAACACCATTTTTTTATTGCAGAAATAGATTCCTTAGAAAATTTCAAGTTATTTTGATGTAACATTTTTCAGTTTTGGTTGGAAAATTCTCTCTGAGCGGGAAAATTCGAAAAAAAAATCGAAAGTAGAGCTCCGCTGAAACAAGAATAACTTCGAGGTTTTTGGATGGAAAATTTTCATTTTTAGGATTTTTCAAGATGTAAGATTGATGTATCCACTTTAAAAATCGAAATCGCGATTCATGATACAGGGGGTGAAAAAATTGCTTTCAAAGTTAGGGATGACAAAATCGTGAAAAATCAATTTTTTCAAATTAGAACCCCATTTTTTTATGGCAGATATTGAATCTACGTTAAAAAATAATGTGAGTGTATGCATCACACCCTTGCCCTAAAGTGGATATTAACTCAGAAAATATCCATTTTAGGGCAAGGGTGTGATGCATACACTCACATTATTTTTTAACGTAGATTCAATTACTGAATTCACGCAAAGCACCTGGACATGATCTTATAGTAGGGGACATACTGAAAAACCTGCCACGGAAAGCCATCGTCCTTCTCACAACTATATATAACAGAATTTTAGAAATAGGCTTTTATCCAATTCAGTGTATCATGTCAAAGCTATTCGAAAAACTCTTGCTAAAAAGACTAGAAGAAACAGCATCACTGAAAGAACATATACTAGATCACCAATTTGGATTCCGAAACAAACACTCAACAACCCAGCAATGCCATCGAATTGTCAACAAAATCAAAACTTGCCCTGAAACAGGAGAATACTGCACTTCGGTATTTCTAGATGTAAACAAGCCTTCGACAGAGTCTGGCATGAGGGGTCACTATTTAAACTGAAAAAAATCTTACCTAATGGATTCTACAGAATACTGAAGTCATACTTGAACGACCGCTACTTGCAGGTGAAAATAGAGGATTCCTTATCAGATTATAAGACCATGAAATCTGGCGTTCCGCAGGGTAGCGTACTCGGACCTATCATCATCAATCAACTCCTTTGCGTCCACTGCTGAACATAGGCCTCCCCTAGTTGAGTCCACTCTTTCCTGTCCTGAGCGCTTCGAATCCAGTTTTTCGTGATCTTGGTGATGTCGTCTGTCCAGCGGGTTGGTGGTCTTCCTCTATTCCTTCTATCGGATCTAGGTCTCCATTCAAGTAATCCCCTTGTCCACCTGTCATCCTGCATGCGGGCCACATGTCCCGCCCACTTCCACTTGAGTTTCGCCAAATGAATGACCACATCAGTCACGCCTGTTCTTCTGCGTAATTCTTCATTTCTAATGTGGTCACGTAGCGAAACGCCAAGCATCGATCTTTCCATTCTGCGCTTTGTTACTCTAAGTTTCTTAGCAGAAGCGTTTGTGAGGGTTAGGGTTTCGGCGCCGTAAGTCATGACCGGTAGGACGCACTGGTCGAAAACCTTTCTCTTCAAACATATTGGAAGGTCGCTCTTAAAAATTTCCCTTAGTTTGCCGTAAGCCGCCCAGGAGAGTATAACTATCCTGTTTATCTCGCATGTTTGATTGGCTTCGGATATGCTGATGTCGTGGCCCAAATATGTGTATCTACCAACCCATTCCACCACAGAGTTTCCAATGATTATGTTGTGGCTAGGGACGAGGTTTGTCATAAATTTTGTTTTATTGATGTTCATCTCCCTGGCGTACTCCTCTCACAACCCTTATAGGATTCGTGTTTTCATGTAATTTCACCATAAGAGTAGCGTTTTTATATAAATACAGGGTCTTTCACGAGGAACCTCACCCGTATTTATACGGGAAACTACTGAACGTATTTTCATGAAATTCAGCACTTATAAGTATTTCACGATGCTGATGAAATCTAAAATATTTTCAAGGCATGAGCACCTCCGGTTTTTCCGGAAATGACGTCAACTTCCGTTTTTCAAATTAGAACACCATTTTTTTATTGCAGAAATAGATTCCTTAGAAAATTTCAAGTTATTTAGATGTAACATTTTTCAGTTTTGGTTGGAAAATTCTTTCTGAGCGGGAAAATTCGAAAAAAAAATCGAAAATAGAGCTCCGCTGAAACAAGAATAACTTCGAGGTTTTTGGATGGAAAATTTCCATTTTTGGGATTTTTCAAAATGTAAGATTGATGTATCCACTTTAAAAATCGAAATCGCGATTCACGATACAGGGGGTGAAAAAATCGCTTTCAAAGTTAGGGATGACAAAATCGTGAAAAATCAATTTTTTCAAATTAGAACCCCATTTTTTTATGGCAGATATTGAATCTACGTTAAAAAATAATGTGAGTGTATGCATCACACCCTTGCCCTAAAATGGATATTTTCTGAGTTAATATCCACGTCCGGAAAAACCGGAGGTGCTCATGCCTTGAAAATATTTTAGATTTCATCAGCATCGTGAAATACTTATAAGTGCTGAATTTCATGAAAATACGTTCAGTAGTTTCCCGTATAAATATGGGTGAGGTTCCTCGTGAAAGACCCTGTATTGTAGATTAGTTTGGTGTAGCGATAGTCAATACGACATGCTTCGAGGGACTACAACACTGGCTCCAGCTCCACAGTGTCGAAGGCTTTATGGAAGTCTACAAAAGCAAGGACAAGGGGTCTGCCATATTCGATGGTCTTTTCAATCACTGTTTTGACTCTCTGTAGGTGATCATTCGTTCCAAATCCACTTCGAAAACCGGCCTGTTCCAACGGCTGGACAAAGTCTAACCTCTTTTCAAGTCGTGTGGCAATTATTCTGGTAAATAACTTATAGAGGTGGCTAAGTAAACTTATCGGTCTGTAATTTTCTAGATCCGAGATGTCTCCTTTCTTGTGGATTAGTACAACGATTGTGTTGTACCATTTTTCTAGTATCGTACTATTGAAGAGACAATGGTTGAAGAGAATGAAGAGATATTTGATTTTTTGGAGCAAACAAGCACCACCAATTTTTATTGAGTCGGAAACTACGCAGTCCTCTCCAGGCGATTTTTGACTCTTCATCTTTTTTAGGGCTAGTTCAATCTCATCCAGTGATATCTCTAACAGTAGTTCTGAGCCTTGATTAACTACACCTTTTTTATGGGTTAGTATGTCAGATTCTGGATGTAGTTTCACATTACTTTGGCTTTTATATAGCATCCCATAAAACTCCTCTACTATATTCAGAATATATTTTTTGTTTGTTGTTGTGTGTCCATATGAATCTTTAAGTTTTATTATTTGTTTTCTTCCATTGTTAAGCTTTCTACGTAAAACTTTCATAGCCTTGTTATTTTCTATGGTATCTTTGATTTGATTGTGTCTAAAAGCTCTTACGTCGCGTCGGATGCCTTTTGAGATTTGTTTATTCATTTCTCTCAATTCTTCTTCAGATGTTGAGTTCTTGGACCTCAGATCCCTTCTTTTTTCTATTAAATGTTTGGTCTCCCTGCTCAGTTTTTCTTCCTTTTGGTTTTTCGAGCAGTGCCGAGTTTGGGCTTCAGTTATTGTAGCTGTGATGATATTGTTCAGTTGGTTGATGTCATTACAGATGGTGTGATCTACTTCAGCATTGGTTAACTTACCAGTGATCCATTGTTCGAAGTAATATATATCTGCTGGATTTATTAACAAATTTGGTCTACTGCTCTTATGGATCATTTTCTGTCGTTCTATTCCAAGGTTAACAGCTACTTTTGCTCGAACAAGCCTGTGGTCGCTCCCAGTAGCAGACCTATTTAGGACAGTCACGTCTTTTACTATGTGCTTTCTATCCGTGATGATAAAGTCTATTTCGTTTCTTGTTTTACCATCGGGGCTTTTCCACGTCCATCTTCTATTTGGTCTTTTGTAGAAGAAGCTATTCATTTGGAATAGATTATTTTGTAGTAAAAAGCCGAGCAATGTTTCTCCTCGATCATTTCTGCCCTCCAAGCCAAAGTTTCCAAGTGCTTCCTCACTTTGAAATGTCTTTCTACCCATTTTGGCATTAAAATCACCGCACAATAGAGTGAAGTGCTCTGGGTGTTTATTAAGAGCAGTGTATATGTCCTCATAGAACAGGTCTATCTCTTCATCGTCATGATCTGTTGTAGGCGCGTACACTTGAATGAGCTTAATGTTGTATCTGGTATTGAGTTTTAGTATCAGACAGATAACTCGTGTTGATATTTTACTTAGAGACACGATGCTTGATTTAAACCGCTTGTGTATGAGAAATCCTGTTCCTCCCAAGGATCTCTCCTCTTCATCCACGCTATACAACATGTGCCCAGATTTGAGTTCCATGAGCTGTTCGCCTCGCCTTCTTACCTCACTCAGCCCGACAACGTCCCAGTTTATGTGTTCCTACTCGCCTTCCAGCTCCATCAACCTTTCATCCGTTGGCAGTGATCGGGCATTGTAGGTTGCAATATGCAGTATTTTGTTCTTGGTACTTTTGGTACTCATTGCCATATGTTTGCCCCCCCCCCCAGAATCCTTGGGGCAGACTGACTGGTTGTCAGTGCGAGATTCTGAAAGTACTTTTCTACTCGCCTGGGGTAGTTCAGTTTTCACATCTGGCATGGTCATAGGGGGTATTTAGCCGTTAAACACCACGTTGAATAGACGTCTTGGTGAGTTTGGGGTTTTAGCCGCCCACTCTGGATCAGACGCTACTGTACCTGTTGGTCCGCGGGAGGTATTTCATTTCCCTCCTATCACTCATATCTGAGAGGCATTCCTCAATCCGCCACCTGAGGACGCGCCCTCTAGGGGTTACAGGTTCCCCCTCTACCTGATATTCACCTCGGATATCCCACAAACTGACCGGTCTACCATGGCAACATTTGCAGACGATACAGCAATTATAACCTCAGATGCAGACCCAATATCATCATCCCAAAAACTACAAAATCATCTGGATGCTCTCTCTGAGTGGCTTATAAAATGGATAGAAAGATAGAAATCAACACCAACAAGTCGGCCCAGGTAACTTTCACCAATAAAAAAGGGAGACCCCCACAAGTAAAACTGCAAAACGAACCCATACCTATTCAGTCAGAGATCAAGTACCTTGGACTACATTTGGATGAAAAACTAACGTGGTGAATTCATATTAAAAAGAAACGGCGACAACTCGATATAAAAGTTAGGAAAATGTACTGGTTATTGAACAAAAGATCGAAGCTGTCCCTTGAAAATAAAGTGACAATCTATAAATGTATTATTAAACCAGTATGGACATACGGTATAGAACTTTGGGGATGTTCTAAGCCATCCAACATAAGAATTCTTGAGGCATTCCAGTCGAAAAGGCTTCGTATGAGATATCGTGAAACGGCTTTCAGTTATGGAGTTTTCAGGAAAATCGAGCCCAGGACTCCTCTCAACATTTTCACCTATCTAGCCTAGAAGTACCAGAAACAGCCAAAATCAAGCAATTTGTACAGTGTCCCACCGGGCAGGTAAAGTCTAAGTTTCATTCCAGACGTTCCTTCAAAAAATTAGATGTCTACGCACATTCACTTTACCCTACGGTATTTAGCAAGTACTTACTTTGAAGTCTCATGCAGTCTACCGTGTAATTATCATAAAATAAGAAATTCACGACTCGAGCCGTAACTGATATTATACTCACATTTTAATATGACGCGATTGCTATAATGTCAGCAGGCGATGACAAACCGCTATTTATATATTTTAATGTTCACAATGTTTTGTAATTCTCATTTGTCCCTTCCGTCATAACATTAGAGCATTCGAGTCATATTCATATTGAAGTGTATGTAACGTATATCAGTGACGGCTCGTGTCCTTTAGGTGTGGGTCGACCAGACCCAATATATACAGGATGTTCCATAAACATGGTACCGCAAATGTTCCGTTATCGAAATCCGGAGTGTCAAAAGTTTCAATTTTTTTCTCGTAGTATGTGCACTTCGCAAGATATTCAACTGTACAGAAGATTAATTTGATGTATCGAAACTAGCAATGAATTTATTGGTTATTGACTGGATTTGTATGAGAATGTTTATTTTTCTGAGAATCGTTCATAATTTTTCTGTACCAGATACGGTATCTATCTATTTTAATTTCCACAATACGATTGGTGTGATACTTTTACTGGATACCATGTATTTGCCGCATTTTATATGGTGGAAAGTTGTTTTTTCTATGGAACGAATCTCTCTAAAATATAATAATAATAATAATATTTTATTTATTCCAAAAATATTTAGTTACAAATTGAACAACAAAAAATGTCTCAAGTGAACAAATAAATGATAATAACAATATTTATGTAAGCAGTCTCACAAAAGTGATTACTTGTATATGAGATTTGCTTATCATTCCTTTCCCGCTACCATTCCATAATTCGACAAAAAGAAATCAGTGTTTCAGTGATTCATTCCAGTTCGTCCATCAATCAACAAAAATTCCTCCTATTCAAAAATTCATTAAATTCTACTCTTCCTCGTTGCCATATCCATATCTCTGAAATATGAATTTATTCTTGTCCGACAAATATTAATGGATTTAAAAACTCAAAAAAATCATCGATTTTCATTTGTCGGACAAGAAAAAGGTATATCCGATCAAAGCATATGGTCTATTCATACCCAAATTGGAGCATTGAATTCTTTAATTTTTGAATGAACGCCACATTTTTTTCTGTAGGACAACTGGTGCACTTCATTGTATTTTCAAGGTGAAGAGAGAATAAGAAAAAAAACATTATTCATAATTTTTATTATCTCAAAAAATCGTTGTTTTCCATTTGTCGGGCAAGAAAAACTCCACATTTTTTTTTGTCGGACAATTGCATTTTAATATTTCATATGGTTATATCAACTGATTCTGAAAAAATCTGGAGGTTATTCATAATTTTAAAAAATGCCGATTTTCAGTCATGTTCATGTTGGTAGACACGCTCAAAGCCACACGATTTTTGTCGGACAATCTTTTTGTTCTCATTTCTCATAGATTGTTTTCATGATTGCATTCTACAAAAACAGAGTATTTAAAAAAATTGAAAATATGGTCGACTTACGAGAGGTTTGCAGAAAAAAGCCGCGACTACAAAAATTTTCACAGAGGGAAAATGTGGTAGACTCTATCTAATTAATCTATACAGAAAGTAAGAAAACTTTAAATTTGCAATTTGTCCCACCGGCACCCAGACTAAGTCTAAACTGATCCTATTATAATAGTACCATTCTTTAAATTCTTTGAATTGATGTACGGAATCCTAAGAATGTATTTTTTTTTAAGTTTGTTATTTTATCGAAAAGAATCGAAACTGATGGACTTTGATCTCTTACAGAAAGATTCAGAATCTGATTATGAAGATCCGATGGAACACAGCACATTTCCTAATCTATTGGGCCAAACTCAACTTGATTTGTCAGCGATGGGTAACATGAAATCGGAATTCACAACAGAGGTGCCGAAAATGGATTCAGTACCTTCGGTTTTATTTGAAGATTCAGCAAATGACACAAATGAAGACGAAATGGATTATAATGATGAAGATAACAATGAGAGGGAAAAAGAATCCCTGTTTAAAATATTGGATCAGAAGCAATATCAGGATGATGTAATTGTAAATGAAAATGTTAAGGTGGAGGAACAACCCCAAATAGAAATAAAGAGTGAAGCAAAAGAATCTCAGAATGAGCTAATTGATGTATTTTATGACAGTAATCCTAAATCTGATACTGATAAGATTTCAGAGGGTATTGAAAGTCCAATGGATATTGATGACAGTCAGCTGGATGAATCCACAGATACTGCGAGCGAAGCAATGGCGGAAATTAAATTCGTTAAGGAACCATAATTTTGTTGAATGTTTCTTATAATTATGTCGTTTTTTGAATTATCAAATATAAATTTCTATGAAAAATTGTTCGTTGTTGTACAGGATGCGCCAAGAGTAACAGATCAGACTTCGACGGGAACACGGGAATGAACAGAATATTCTGAAAGAGCACACAAACAACAATTACAATTTAAAAAAATCTTTACTACTAATTACAATTTTAAACAGTTATTTTTGGTAATAGTACTAAACTGACTCATTGTTATATAATCAATGCACTGGGCTGAAATTCATATACAGGGTGTCCCAAGATGTTCCAAACAGCCAATATCTTGGCTCTCGGACAAGGTAGAAAGTTCAAACGAAATATTTTTTAAATGGCATCAGAAACTCTACCAGAATCCGCCGTTAAAATTCTGTTTCTAATTACCACCCCAGATATTTTTTATAAATGGCACCCTTATATACAGGGTGTTTCACCATAAACTGGATAAACATACGGTGCGGTGGAATAAGTCCCCATTAACTCTATTTTTATCTCTTAAGAAAAAAGCTCAAACAGGTCAATTTCTGTATTAAACGTAGTATGTTCTTAGACTATACAGGGTCTTTCACGAGGAACCTCACCCATATTTATACGGGAAACTACTGAACGTATTTTCATGAAATTCAGCACTTATAAGTATTTCACGAGGCTGATGAAATCTAAAATATTTTCAAGGCATGAGCACCTCCGGTTTTTCCGGAAATGACGTCAACTTCCGTTTTTCAAATTAGAACACCATTTTTTTATTGCAGAAATAGATTCCTTAGAAAATTTCAAGTTATTTTGATGTAACATTTTTCAGTTTTGGTTGGAAAATTCTCTCTGAGCGGGAAAATTCGGAAAAAAAAATCGAAAATAGAGCTCCGCTGAAACAAGAATAACTTCGAGGTTTTTGGATGGAAAATTTTCATTTTTGGGATTTTTCAAGATGTAAGATTGATGTATCCACTTTAAAAATCGAAATCGCGATTCATGATACGGGGGGTGAAAAAATCGCTTTCAAAGTTAGGGATGACAAAATCGTGAAAAATCAATTTTTTCAAATTAGAACCCCATTTTTTTATGGCAGATATTGAATCTATGTTAGAAAATAATGTGAGTTTATACATCACACCCTTGCCCTAAAATGGATATTTTCTGAGTTAATATCCACTTTAGGGCAAGGGTGTGATGCATACACTCACATTATTTTTTAACGTAGATTCAATATCTGCCATAAAAAAATGGGGTTCTAATTTGAAAAAATTGATTTTTCACGATTTTGTCATCCCTAACTTTGAAAGCGATTTTTCCCCCCCTGTATCATGAATCGCGATTTCGATTTTTAAAGTGGATACATCAATCTTACATCTTGAAAAATCCCAAAAATGAAAATTTTCCATCCAAAAACCTCGAAGTTATTCTTGTTTCAGCGGAGCTCTATTTTCGATTTTTTTTTCGAATTTTCCCGCTCAGGGAGAATTTTCCAACCAAAACTGAAAAATGTTACATCAAAATAACTTGAAATTTTCTAAGGAATCTATTTCTGCAATAAAAAAATGGTGTTCTAATTTGAAAAACGGAAGTTGACGTCATTTCCGGAAAAACCGGAGGTGCTCATGCCTTGAAAATATTTTAGATTTCATCAGCATCGTGAAATACTTATAAGTGCTAAATTTCATGAAAATACGTTCAGTAGTTTCCCGTATAAATATGGGTGAGGTTCCTCGTGAAAGACCCTGTATAGAGACCCCTTTATTTACATTAAAATCTGTCGCAGATTGTAGGTTTCTCTGATGACGTTTTATCATACACATAAACTATTCATCTCATTTACAATGCTAAATTGATATAACATCTCGTAATTTTTAATTGAGACAATCTTTTCGGATATATCATTAATGAGTAAATCAAAGAATATAGTTGATTATACTATTTTATGCTAGGCATATTGTACCGAAGAAATTCAGGTTAGATTTATGACAACACTGCCCTTATCTCTACTTCAGTTTGAACAGAGATGGAGAGATACTTTGGCCCACATGTGGTTTTCGATAAACCAACGTTGCCGGAATAATCCGTTGAATGTTGTAGTTGAATTACAGGAAAAACTTTGGTGGAGTTTGGTGGTTGTTTATGATTTAGTGGCGTAGATACTTTAAATAAGGAGCTTCCTGCTTGTATCTGTTCAGGTACCTACAAATTCATATCACAGTCAGGATTGTTTGCTGTTTTGTAACAATGTAGACAGTCTCTGCTACATTTATTGTCAGTTTGTCGTTACATAAACACTCGTTGTAAAGAATAAGATCTTGATTGGCCAAAAGTTCATTTATTATAACAATTGTTTCGCTGTCATTTGATTCCTATAAAAAGCAATTTCCATCAAGTGAAGACCGAGTCAATCCAGTATGAAATATTTTTGTAGAGTTGAAATTGGTCATTTTCAAAGCTTTAGAGTGCTGAGCACTGAAAAATTCATTATTTTTCTCATTTGTGAAAAATTTTCAAAAAAATAACATATATTGAAAGGAAGATTTATTCTGAAAAACACTAAATGTCGCGGCAGAAGTGATTTAAAATCGCACGCCCATGTTCATCCAAAGTTAAGGATTTATGCGGTGTTGCCACAAAACGTGGCCGAACAAAGAGATCCCACCTTTTATCCTTGTTCCACTCATTGTGATGACTTTCAATGTGAGAGCCAAAACAAATCATGATTCTACAAGGGAATGCGATGTCTATCGGGTATAGTCAAAGAGTATGTTATGACATAAAAGTTACGAACCTGACATAATCCCTCTTCATGGGGTGTCACCCTTTCGATTTTTTTAAATGAGAAAGTGCGACACCTCATTTGACACCTATTGAAACACTGATTTCAAAAATGTATAACACTTTGGTTCAAAAATTAACGGAGTCTGAGTTATTGGAGAGTTTTAATCTTACCTTGGAAGAATTCAATGAATTCTGTTGGCTTGACGGTGGGTTTTTTCATTGGAGGGTTGGAAGTGTTTTGCCTTGAAATCTTTCCTACATTGTAAATGTTGGTAACCTGTTTGAGCTTTTTCCTTAAGATATAAAAATAGAGTAGTTAATAGGGGGGGGGTAACACTTATTCCCCCGCACTGTATATAGCCGTGTACATGACACCGAGAAAGTCATTATGACACATACCCCGTTTTTGACGCATAAGCGAGCTACAGGGTGTTCAAGCCAATAAAGCTGAAATATTTATTTTTCGGAAACGGTGCACTGAGTTACTATTGTTGTTTCTCAAACCCTTTAGACCACCAGAAAAATATAAAAAAAATATGAGTGCATATTTTTTTCGTAATGGTAGGTCCTTTTAAAAGGACTTTAGGTTAATATAGGTCTATTGAAAAAGTGAAATACTAGAATTTAAAAAATGTTCATTTATTCTTTGGTAGAGAGAAAACTCGGAACATGGTATTGGTAAAAACATTCTTTTGTATGAAGTCCAACATTACACTTTGGACAGATAAAGTTGACTTTTTTTGTACAAAACCTGCACTTTACTTGTTTTTCGTTATATACAGGGTGAGTCTTTGACTTGTACATATATTTTAACTGAAGATTCCTCTCATCAAACGAAACACTTTTTTCCTATACCATTTTTCAAAATTCGGTTTGGTTTCGAAGATACAGGGTGTCGAAAATCCACGAAAAAAACACTTTATTGTCCATATCTTCATAACCGTTATTTCGAATGAACTCAATTTTGGTTGATTGGTTACTCTATTCATGGTGCATATTTCTCAATCGAAACTTATTCAATATCTCTCCTGGTATAAAAGTTACAGGGTAGTCGACTCATCAATACACGCAAAAACACCATAAAACCCGAGATAAAACCACTTCAAAAAGATAAACGGTTCATAGTTTCGAAAGAATCAATCATTTAAGAAACTAAAAGTATTCCTATGTTTTTGCAATAAAACGCGTCGTTTTCGAGTTATTTCCAATTTTACGCGATAAAATTTGACGAAAAACTCAAAAATCATAAGAAAAATCTAGATGCAACCCTGGATCTATAATATCACCGAATCGAAGATGTATTAATATTCTGTAATCGAATTCAAAATTAACAATGTTGTCAGAATGTTTTGTATAATTTTCATTTGGAAAGACGGACCTAATAAGTACTAAAATCTCTATGATGGATCTCTACATCGAACACTTTCGATGTAGAGATGTGTGATAATGAAATTCCACAAATTTGGTAGATAAAATTGAATAGGTTGTAGCTGCCGACTCAGCTAATTGATTTTAATATTATCATATTTTCATGTACGTATAAAATTAAGTTCTGAAGAGCAGAAAATTTCTCAAAGATCCTGATTGAAGTTCACAACCGATTTTTTTTCGAAATTATACGTCCAGTTTATGAAAATTAATTCGTTTGTCCATCCTTCGAGAAAATATTGAAAATAAATGTTAGTGAAATAAAAAACTCAGGTATATGAATCATGAATATCGATACAAAACTGCACGTATTAAATTAAAATTAACGGAAAATAAAATATTACTTTTATACTTAATTAATCAGTTGCGGTGTTCCTATCTGAACAATGTCCTCTGCCATAATTCGCAAAAATCCTAACTGGGACAATGAAACAAGAACCAACTAGGCTGAATTTTTCAGCCATTTTACACAAAACAACACTAGTAAGTAATAATGCACTCCAAATCAGCCTGCAGATATTTCCTCAAAACTTCCACGAAAAAAAGCGTTATCTAAAGTTCGTGCCCAAATTACACGTTGAAAATCGGGTCGTGTAATAAATACACCACCCAAATTAATCGTCATTTAGCTGACCGAATCAGTTTTCATACCGAAATAAATTACGCGGGAAATGATGACTTCTGCGAAGCCACAGAGAATCACGAATAGGCGCTTTACGCGTGCGTCGTATATTTTTCCGCGGGAAGAAGGGATATGTCATTATGTATCTATGGTTACCTCATTTGGGATTTTACTTTATGCTGCCGATTAACCAATCATAATAGACCAATCCAACGATCTGTCACGATCAGCTTTTTCAAAATGGCTGCTGGAAGAAACAAATAACAAACCGAGGATATCCAGTTACGAGGTACGTGTTTCAGGGTAGTTTCCGTTGGTTTCTCAATTTTCAACTTCAATGTCTTCAATTATGCCATGTAAAATGATAGTTATAATAGAGAAACACTATAACAGAAATGTTTGTTATTTGTTTCTTCCAGCAGCCATCTTGAAAAAAAGGTGATCAGCTGTTTTGTTGGATTGGTCTATACATATTTCATATCGCACATGCGCAATAGTTCTCCGGAAGTTTGGCAGAACCACAGCCTTCTCTGTGGCTTCTGTTAGTTCTGTTGTGGCAGAACGCTTTCAAGGATTGAGTGTAAGGTGTAAAATTATGTGGTATTAACCCATAGAGAAAACAAGTAACCTTAACCTTACTTTTGTTGGAGTTTATATGCAACTTTTCCACTTGTGGAACAATATTTAGTGCTGAATTTAGATATTCATCATTACAAAACCTAGGTTTTGCTCGAGCTTTTTGTCTGTTGCTATTCACTTGTACCGAATATAAAATCATCAATCATAACATAACTTGGCGTTCTCGATGAAAAACATCCGAATATTCGTGGTTTTTGAACAAGACTTCAATCCAAATATGTATTCTGTAAAAAATTCAACCAATTAAAAGACTGTTAAACATAGTGAGGTAGAGGTTAAACAGTTGTTTCACGTCGAACTGTCGAAGCAAGCGCGGGGTGCTTGTTCAGACGCAAAAGAAGGATAGTCTCTCATTTCAGTATTTCACGTTGTCTGAACAAGCAGCCGCGCATACGCATAGACAGAAGACACATGGGAGGAAAACGATCTTAACTGTATTTTACAACAAAAATGAGCGGGTCTGGGGCCAATAATATTCGAAAGTGCCCTAGCTCCCCTCGTGATTTCTCGAATACGAATTACTGAATTTTTTATTCCGCAAATTCAAAAAGCGGTTAAAATTGTTTTCCCCTGCGATCTTCAATTAATTTTCAGCAAATTTCCACACCACTCTTGAAGTATTGCCGTTGGTGCGTTACATTTTTTTAGTGGGTCGTTCGCCATAATTACCAGGCCTATCTATTGTCTAAGTAAGTCTTTGAAATAGGGAGTAACCGAAAATATTAGCAGACTCTTTGATATTAGTCATCACGTCTCACATCATTATTGACAATGATTCTGAATATTCGTACTAGTTCTTTTGAAACAAGTAGGCACAGACTCAATCGATCAACAACTATCATATCTTTTTTATTATTTAACAACATTTTTTGATGGTAGATGACGAAATTCATATTTTCAAAAAGACTATAGCACCCAAAAATGTATCGCAATACAATACCTCCACAAGTTCTGTTGATATTTGTATAATTCTATCATAACCAGAACCAGCCTTCAAAGAATTTGTTGTCTAGAGTGCTATGGCATCCTACTGAGTTTATGTTGAGAGTAGTAAAATGTCACAACACACTAGATCATGAATTTATTTGTGCACACGCCAATAAATTATATGCCGTTTCCAAATGATGTCTGATCATATTCATAAGTGAAAATAATATCAATTCACTATTTATACCAGAAAGTTAGTCATGCTCTATCCCTATACTACATGAACATTTAAGAAATAAAACTGCTGTAAATCATTCGAAATGTTGAATAGGCAAAAAACAATTTTTTAGAAGTTACTAGTTTCAATAGTTCCCAAATAAATGCTGATTTTGTTATGATAAAGTGATACTCACCTTACTAGTTTTCTTACAGGAATAAAAAAACGCACTGAATTAGGGACATTTTAATATCAAATTTAATTAATTTCAATAATTCTATCATGAATCTCAGGTTGTAATTCTTATATCTAATGTAATAACAATTAGGTATCCAGAAAGGGAGAGAAAAGGAGCTTCAGTCTATTGACGATCATCTTCCAAAACCCAAGTAATGTTGGATTTCACAGAGCACATATTTCCCAAGTTTGTGCTTCTTCAAATCCCAATGAATGATCTTATTTAAAAAAATCCATATGTGTACATATGGATCATATTCCATGATTGTATGGCTGGATTGGCCCCTTTGGTATTTTTTAGGTCTAAGCAGGTTGGATGAACTTTTCAATCTTTTCTATCCACACAGTACACCAAGAAGGTATTATGCAATGTAGAGGATTTTCGCTTTTGCGGTATTTCATAGTTTATTTCTTCAAGCTACATACTTCAATTATCTTCAGTTTGATCGTATTGAAATTTCACAGCAACTAACATAATATGCATTTCATCAAAGCCTTCAATTTACTCAAAGATTCTAGATACCTCTTTGTTTTTACAGATATTAATCTGAAGCGATTACATCTATTTCTTTGGGCATCCTGAAGTAATACACAGTGCAGATAAATTACAATTTGAGAAACTCAGTTTGTAATATCCTCATTTCTTTGGTTGCTATTTTTTCATCATTCTATCGTGTTTTGTGCCCGTTTCAAAATACTGAAAAGGAAACTGTTATTTGCCATATAAAAATTTCAATATTTGATTACTTTACCGTCTATCAGATCTTTTGACTTGTGTATTCAGCTCATTTTCTTCGATATTGATAGTTGGTACACTAATTATCATTCAATGAATCAATCTCAATATCTGAATAAATTGACAACAGCGTTATCTCGTCCTCTAAAATATGTTTTGATACACCGTGTTTATTCCATCAGTTCCGGCAGTAATACATCATAATTCCGAGCTATTTCACAACTCAAATTAATATGATAATGCTAATGCAATTAATGCCTCACATACATTCTTATAATATAACCCATTCTCTCGTTAGAGAAATTCTAATTTTTTCTAACCTCTAATTAGTTTCGACCAGAGATATCTCACGTCAAAGAGCAACCTCACGTCATAAGTTATGTAACAGAACTACCACAGATGATATGTGAAGTAGAAGAACTGAATAGAGGAAATGGTAATTTGAGAATTTTGAGATGGGTCGATTCCCCATGTAAAGGAAGGTGATCTATGGTGGAATTCATAGATATGTATTTATTTAGTAATGTTATCCGAAAAATTCCTTAGAATCAGAAATATTGGTAAACCTGGCAACGTACACGTCAAAGTTCTGTGAATTTTCCCAGAACATTTTATCGTTGGTATTTCTATGATTTTATTAACATTGTTTTGAAGGTTATAGCTTGATCAAACTCATTAATTGAATTGAAAATCACTATTTACAGGATATTTATGGGGATATGGAGAACAATATGAACAAGTTATTAGTGTTTACAAACTAATCTTCAGGAAAATCGAAGAAGGAACTTAATTCGATAGAAGAAATTGGCTTTTCAATTGTAGAAGTAACCCTTCTAAACTAACTGTTTTTGATAAGAAATATCGTGTTTTTAACATTCTTATTCGAATAAGGTTAGTACTTGAGTATTTCCTAAATGTATCAACTCAATTTCAATCGAGAAATATGCTTTGCATCAATTCCAGAAGATCTTTTCAGGAACGTACTGAGCCCAATTTTTTTTTTCAAATGGCTATATCTCTTTAACCGAGCCGAATTCGAAAAAATGGAAAATGAAAAAAAGGTTTCATTTGACCTCAAGAATCTTCAGTTAAAATATATGTACTAGTCAAAGACTCACCCTGTATAATAAGATGATCAATTTGATCAAAACGAGAAGTTTGATGCAAACTTTTACTACTCTTCCCTGTAAGTTGAGCGTTTTTTATGGGTCTCCAATATACCTTGTGCTATTGTTCTTTTAAACCCTAAGGATAAATGGTCCATTTTCCCCATACTTTTCCGGTGTAATTGCCAGGCATTATGGATACTCATATCAAATAAATGACAAATGATGGGAAAGTACCATTTTTCCCTTGTATTGACACACGGTATAGGATTACATTTTGGTCGGCTCTGTCTACCCCGCCCATATTTTCATTATGTTTTTTCACAATATTTGGCTGCTCAACGATTTTATTTTTTTTTCTTTCTGGGAAAATCTTTTCACTTGTGATTTTTGTTGAACTGGCGTCTAATTAGATACTAAGGTAACCAAATTATTGTCATTCCATCTACAGACAATAACCGTCACCGGAATCTTCATCCGTAATTACTCCGCATCGGCATTCTCAGGGGGCAAAATTGCTTATGAACAGGGCACATCTTGTTCAGAAGTAATTCTGTCAAGCTTCTCCATGACTTCATGCAATTTCAACGGTCGATGATCCTTGAAAAAAATATTTTATAGTAGACGGTGATATAGTTAAAGTCCTTTTAAAAGGACTATGCCATTTTGAAAAAAATTAACATTTATCGAATGCCCTTGTATAAACTATATGTAAATAATGAAACAGTTATCACTAAAGATTATTATCTCATACTCCAATACCCCAATATTTATAAATTACTAGCTGGCCCGGCGAACTTTGTTTCGCCTAAATGATACCTATACCATAGCCATCTTTATCTTAAGAAGGCCGTGCCTATACTTACTGTGGATTTCACAAATCGTAATCACCAGTGATCGGAGATCAACGGCTTGGTTAGATTTCTGAACTGTCAAATCGAGTTGATTCTAGATCAAGCACCGATCACCGGTGATATGCATTGTGAAACCCCCGTTTAACTTACCATTGCTATTTTTTCAAGCAGGAGATAAATTAGGCATAATAAAAGTGCTGTCAAATGTCATCTGTCTACTGACAAATGTCATCTGTCAAATGTCATCTGTCAAATGTCATCTGTCAAATGTCATCTGTCAAATGCCATCTGTCAAATGTCATCTGTCAAACGTCATCTATCAAACGTCATCTGTCAAACTTCATCTGTCAAATATCATCTGTCAAATGTCATCTGTCGAATGTCATCTGTCAACCGTCATCTGTCATCTTTTCCACGGATATGAACTGTCACACAAAACAGAAATACAAAATAATATGTCAATTACTAATTATGGGCAATTTTGAATTCAGTTATTTCCGCAAATATATTTATTAGGTACCCAAACATAAATCAAGAAAATTTCAGAAATATAGAGAGAAAATGAAAATGGACAACTCACGATTGATGCTGATCGTCACATTTACTTTACAATCCGGTGAAAATTCACTGTTCCACCAACTTAAGATCTTTACCTGCTTTTGATCTGATCATAGCCTATGAATTTAATCGTCAAGATCCGATTCACTTGGCGTTTCGGCAAACATTTCTGTGTTTCTGTTCGGTGTGACAGGTCGTATCCATGGGAATATGGAAAGTTCGGTATTCCTCCAACTTGAGATGTTTATCCACTTTTTCATCTGGTAATAGCATTCCATGTACTATAAATTCTATGATTAATCCCCATGGAATATTCTTATACCGTTGGTAAGACCTACTGCACTTTTAACTATTCACTTGACATGCGATTCTGTGGAAGAAAAACGTAACCTCCTTCGTCCAAATGTCAAAACCTATATAAGTACTCTATGATTGCTCGATTGGTGGTAACACATAATTCTATGGGTGGTAAGAAAAAGGAAGGCTTTTTTTTCTTTCCTGTAGGATTTTTTTGGGAATATTTTGTTATATAAACCTTGCCCTAACAATAATAAACACAACAAAAAAAGAATTGTCCAATTTGGTGCGATCGTTTGAACAATATGGCATTTCGAAGTTTTGAACCAACCATAGATCGCCTTTTATTAATATAGATTTGATTTTCTCACCTCCAGTTTGCCATGTTGAATTTTTCCAATACACACAACACTTATTTGAGTACAGATTTTTAAAAAACGTGCATACTCGGTCACAAACTGACTCAAACTATCAGAAACTATATCCTTAGTAATGAACAGCAACATCCATATATGAGCAAAGCGTAGAAACTTTGGTATAAGAAGAATAAGAAGGTTTCATTAGAATGCCTTTTAAAAGGCCTTTAGCTTTATTTGGGTTTAATGTCTACTTTGAGCAATATTTTGTGAACTGTGATGAGTTATGCGTGATATTTGAAATAACGGTTTCTGGCCACATCTTAGTATTTTTGAGAGCTCAATTGGTGGTGCAAAATTTTGCAAAAAAAAATCAAAATGTCGGATTACCTGCAGAGTTGCCAATTTGGGAAGCATGATCTCAACGTACTCGATTTTCTAAGATTTTCCGTGAAAAAATCTTTCAAAATTCGAACTCAACTTTTTTTTTTACATGTTTTCAGTGAAAAAAAATTTCGACCAAAATTTTTGGAATTTTTCAAGGTTAAACTATCTTTCATTCTGAATACAGTGCAAACAGAATAAAAAAATAACAATTGGTTTTTTTTTGTAGCCTTCCAAAGATTACGCTCGGAGTACTTTCATAATTTTTATTTGAAAAACTGGAGGCCGTACGAAGGCCAAACTTGTGCTGCTGGGCTGCCAGAATGACCCAGATATAATTATGAATTTATAAACCAAAACAATTTTTGTCGAAAAAAAAAATTTTTTTTTTTTCAAAAAACTTTGGTAAGATTCGAACTCTAAACTCTCGATTGACGTGTGTTGCTTAGGTAATGGAGATTTATAGGATTAGAATTAATCCAATTCATACTCGTAGAGTTCGATTCCTACCAAAGGTTTTTGAAAAAAAATTTTTTTGGTTTATAATTTCATATTTTTATCATTCTGGCAGTCCATCAGCACAATTTTGAACTTCGTACGGCCTCCAGTTTCTCAAATAAAAATTAAGATAGTACACCGAGCGTAATCTTCAGAAGGCTACAAAAAGAAAACCAATTGATATTTTTTCATTCTGTTTTACCCAAGAATTCAGAATTGAAGGTAGTTCAACCATGAAAAATTCCAAAAATTTTGGGCGAATTTTTTCTTCACTGGCATGTAAAAAAAAGTAGAGTTCGAATTTTGAAAAAAAATTTTCACGGAAAATCTTAGAAAATTGAGTACGTTGAGATTATGGTTTCCAAATTGGCAACCAAGAAAAAAAATTCCAACTTTTCAGATTTTCCGCTATTTTGAATTTTTTTCAGGATTCTACATCACATTTGAATCGAGCCCTGCAAAATACTAAGATGTGACTAGAAACCGTTATTTCAAATGTCATGCGTAACTCACCACAGTTATCAGAATATTGCTCAAAGTTGACATCAAACACCCTGTATCTCGCTTATGCGTCGAAAACGAGGTATATGTCATAAGGCAAAAATGACTTTCCCGGTGTGAACTACACGTGGTTATATATGTTTGTCCAGTTTATGGTTAAACACCCTGTATATCCCACTCTAAAAGATTTCCCAGTAAAAGGATTATGTTGAAACAATTCCTTATCATTTTACGTAAATTCAACCCTTAAAAAATAATTATAATTTCCGGCCATTTTTCTCAGTCCATTCTCTATGTCTATGTTCTATACTATACACTGTGTCCGTAAAGTATGGAACAAATTCATTTTTAGATAAACAGGTCATTTTAAGAAATGATCCTGAAACACGTCGATTTTTGATGGTTATTTACCGTATTTTGAAATAATAATCTAATATACAGAGGGTGAATTACGTTCGAGTAATGACGTCACCGTAATTTTTTCAAATGGAACACCCCCATTTTGTCTCAATTTTCGGATTACTCTAGCTGAGCTGATTCCAAAAATGTATCACATGTTGATTCCAATTGGTACAGGATGGACAAAAATACAATAGTTTTGTGTGTGCATATAAAGTAACGCGTAACACTCTTTATTAGGTAAATTAACAATATTATCAAAAATACTTATTGTCTAGCGGCAATTGGTTTAAATGTAACACCCCGTCGTTTGCTACATGTTTAGAGTAATTAAATGAGCTGTTTCCAAACATGTTACTTTATGAGCACACACAAAACTATTGTATTTTTGTCCACCATGTACCAATTGGAATCAACATGTGATACATTTTTGGAATCAGCGCAGCTAGAGTAATACGAAAATTGAAACAAAATGGGGGTGTTCCATTAAAAAAAAATTACGGTGACGTCATTACTCGAACGTAATTCACCCTGTATATTAGATTATTATTTCAAAATATGGTAAATAACCATCAAAAATCGACGTGTTTCAGGATTATTTCTTAAAATGACCTGTTTAGCTAAAAATGAATTTGTTCCATACTTTACGGACACAGTGTATAGAGTGTAGTTGTATAGAGTATGTCTATGTTCTATAGGCGACTGAAATTAAGATCGTAGCGCCATATCGGCGAGAATCGAAACTACTCTCTGCACACCTTTGTTTACAAATATGTATTTGCTTACGTTGCGCTTGCTTTTACGTTGTGTTCTGGCAAAGAGATTCTGGTTTGTGTTAAGAGTTGTTCGAGTGAGGTACATTTTGAATGTGATTTGATTGTGGACAATAAATCTGTTAAACTCTAGGAATAAAGAATCAAGTATTCTATGTTCTAAGGTTAAACTAGTGTCCTTGCGTAAGTTCATTCGTTAACGATAGGGGGCGTACTGCTTCCTTTGGATTCGCCTATACATATAATAATAATAATAATAATAACTACTTTATTTCCCAAATTATCACAGTTACATGATAAAGTTACGAAAATGGTCATATAAAAAAGTACCAATACCAAAAACTCAAAAATAAATGTACAGAAAAAGTTCAACAAATATCAAATTCATTAGAGGGCTTTCCCTTACAAAAATCAAAATATTCTTGCATATTGTAAGGTTCACAGTTAAGTATTATCTTATATATATGGTTCTTGAATTCTTTATGTAATGACAGTTGATGTAAGGCTCTAGGTAAAGCATTATATAATTTTAATGCAGCATACTCAGGATGTTTTTCAGTTAACGATAGAGAATGTTTGGGGTAAAATTATGGGTCTAATCGTCTAGAGTTGTTTGTATTCTTGTAGGATTTATAAAGCTGTTGATTTTTATGAAAGAATAAGAGTAATCTATACAGGGTGAGTCTTTGACTAGTACATATATTTTAACTGAAGATTCTTGAGGTCAAATGAAACCTTTTTTTCATTTTCCATTTTTTCGAATTCGGCTCGGTTAAAGAGATATAGCCATTTGAAAAAAAAAATTGGGCTCAGTACGTTCCTGAAAAGATCTTCTGGAATTGATGCAAAGCATATTTCTCGATTGAAATTGAGTTGATACATTTAGGAAATACTCAAGTACTAACCTTATTCGAATAAGAATGTTAAAAACACGATATTTCTTATCAAAAACAGTTAGTTTAGAAGGGTTACTTCTACAATTGAAAAGCCAATTTCTTCTATCGAATTAAGTTCCTTCTTCGATTTTCCTGAAGATTAGTTTGTAAACACTAATAACTTGTTCATATTGTTCTCCATATCCCCATAAATATCCTGTAAATAGTGATTTTCAATTCAATTAATGAGTTTGATCAAGCTATAACCTTCAAAACAATGTTAATAAAATCATAGAAATACCAACGATAAAATGTTCTGGGAAAATTCACAGAACTTTGACGTGTACGTTGCCAGGTTTACCAATATTTCTGATTCTAAGGAATTTTTCGGATAACATTACTAAATAAATACATATCTATGAATTCCACCATAGATCACCTTCCTTTACATGGGGAATCGACCCATCTCAAAATTCTCAAATTACCATTTCCTCTATTCAGTTCTTCTACTTCACATATCATCTGTGGTAGTTCTGTTACATAACTTATGACGTGAGGTTGCTCTTTGACGTGAGATATCTCTGGTCGAAACTAATTAGAGGTTAGAAAAAATTAGAATTTCTCTAACGAGAGAATGGGTTATATTATAAGAATGTATGTGAGGCATTAATTGCATTAGCATTATCATATTAATTTGAGTTGTGAAATAGCTCGGAATTATGATGTATTACTGCCGGAACTGATGGAATAAACACGGTGTATCAAAACATATTTTAGAGGACGAGATAACGCTGTTGTCAATTTATTCAGATATTGAGATTGATTCATTGAATGATAATTAGTGTACCAACTATCAATATCGAAGAAAATGAGCTGAATACACAAGTCAAAAGATCTGATAGACGGTAAAGTAATCAAATATTGAAATTTTTATATGGCAAATAACAGTTTCCTTTTCAGTATTTTGAAACGGGCACAAAACACGATAGAATGATGAAAAAATAGCAACCAAAGAAATGAGGATATTACAAACTGAGTTTCTCAAATTGTAATTTATCTGCACTGTGTATTACTTCAGGATGCCCAAAGAAATAGATGTAATCGCTTCAGATTAATATCTGTAAAAACAAAGAGGTATCTAGAATCTTTGAGTAAATTGAAGGCTTTGATGAAATGCATATTATGTTAGTTGCTGTGAAATTTCAATACGATCAAACTGAAGATAATTGAAGTATGTAGCTTGAAGAAATAAACTATGAAATACCGCAAAAGCGAAAATCCTCTACATTGCATAATACCTTCTTGGTGTACTGTGTGGATAGAAAAGATTGAAAAGTTCATCCAACCTGCTTAGACCTAAAAAATACCAAAGGGGCCAATCCAGCCATACAATCATGGAATATGATCCATATGTACACATATGGATTTTTTTAAATAAGATCATTCATTGGGATTTGAAGAAGCACAAACTTGGGAAATATGTGCTCTGTGAAATCCAACATTACTTGGGTTTTGGAAGATGATCGTCAATAGACTGAAGCTCCTTTTCTCTCCCTTTCTGGATACCTAATTGTTATTACATTAGATATAAGAATTACAACCTGAGATTCATGATAGAATTATTGAAATTAATTAAATTTGATATTAAAATGTCCCTAATTCAGTGCGTTTTTTTATTCCTGTAAGAAAACTAGTAAGGTGAGTATCACTTTATCATAACAAAATCAGCATTTATTTGGGAACTATTGAAACTAGTAACTTCTAAAAAATTGTTTTTTGCCTATTCAACATTTCGAATGATTTACAGCAGTTTTATTTCTTAAATGTTCATGTAGTATAGGGATAGAGCATGACTAACTTTCTGGTATAAATAGTGAATTGATATTATTTTCACTTATGAATATGATCAGACATCATTTGGAAACGGCATATAATTTATTGGCGTGTGCACAAATAAATTCATGATCTAGTGTGTTGTGACATTTTACTACTCTCAACATAAACTCAGTAGGATGCCATAGCACTCTAGACAACAAATTCTTTGAAGGCTGGTTCTGGTTATGATAGAATTATACAAATATCAACAGAACTTGTGGAGGTATTGTATTGCGATACATTTTTGGGTGCTATAGTCTTTTTGAAAATATGAATTTCGTCATCTACCATCAAAAAATGTTGTTAAATAATAAAAAAGATATGATAGTTGTTGATCGATTGAGTCTGTGCCTACTTGTTTCAAAAGAACTAGTACGAATATTCAGAATCATTGTCAATAATGATGTGAGACGTGATGACTAATATCAAAGAGTCTGCTAATATTTTCGGTTACTCCCTATTTCAAAGACTTACTTAGACAATAGATAGGCCTGGTAATTATGGCGAACGACCCACTAAAAAAATGTAACGCACCAACGGCAATACTTCAAGAGTGGTGTGGAAATTTGCTGAAAATTAATTGAAGATCGCAGGGGAAAACAATTTTAACCGCTTTTTGAATTTGCGGAATAAAAAATTCAGTAATTCGTATTCGAGAAATCACGAGGGGAGCTAGGGCACTTTCGAATATTATTGGCCCCAGACCCGCTCATTTTTGTTGTAAAATACAGTTAAGATCGTTTTCCTCCCATGTGTCTTCTGTCTATGCGTATGCGCGGCTGCTTGTTCAGACAACGTGAAATACTGAAATGAGAGACTATCCTTCTTTTGCGTCTGAACAAGCACCCCGCGCTTGCTTCGACAGTTCGACGTGAAACAACTGTTTAACCTCTACCTCACTATGTTTAACAGTCTTTTAATTGGTTGAATTTTTTACAGAATACATATTTGGATTGAAGTCTTGTTCAAAAACCACGAATATTCGGATGTTTTTCATCGAGAACGCCAAGTTATGTTATGATTGATGATTTTATATTCGGTACAAGTGAATAGCAACAGACAAAAAGCTCGAGCAAAACCTAGGTTTTGTAATGATGAATATCTAAATTCAGCACTAAATATTGTTCCACAAGTGGAAAAGTTGCATATAAACTCCAACAAAAGTAAGGTTAAGGTTACTTGTTTTCTCTATGGGTTAATACCACATAATTTTACACCTTACACTCAATCCTTGAAAGCGTTCTGCCACAACAGAACTAACAGAAGCCACAGAGAAGGCTGTGGTTCTGCCAAACTTCCGGAGAACTATTGCGCATGTGCGATATGAAATATGTATAGACCAATCCAACAAAACAGCTGATCACCTTTTTTTCAAGATGGCTGCTGGAAGAAACAAATAACAAACATTTCTGTTATAGTGTTTCTCTATTATAACTATCATTTTACATGGCATAATTGAAGACATTGAAGTTGAAAATTGAGAAACCAACGGAAACTACCCTGAAACACGTACCTCGTAACTGGATATCCTCGGTTTGTTATTTGTTTCTTCCAGCAGCCATTTTGAAAAAGCTGATCGTGACAGATCGTTGGATTGGTCTATTATGATTGGTTAATCGGCAGCATAAAGTAAAATCCCAAATGAGGTAACCATAGATACATAATGACATATCCCTTCTTCCCGCGGAAAAATATACGACGCACGCGTAAAGCGCCTATTCGTGATTCTCTGTGGCTTCGCAGAAGTCATCATTTCCCGCGTAATTTATTTCGGTATGAAAACTGATTCGGTCAGCTAAATGACGATTAATTTGGGTGGTGTATTTATTACACGACCCGATTTTCAACGTGTAATTTGGGCACGAACTTTAGATAACGCTTTTTTTCGTGGAAGTTTTGAGGAAATATCTGCAGGCTGATTTGGAGTGCATTATTACTTACTAGTGTTGTTTTGTGTAAAATGGCTGAAAAATTCAGCCTAGTTGGTTCTTGTTTCATTGTCCCAGTTAGGATTTTTGCGAATTATGGCAGAGGACATTGTTCAGATAGGAACACCGCAACTGATTAATTAAGTATAAAAGTAATATTTTATTTTCCGTTAATTTTAATTTAATACGTGCAGTTTTGTATCGATATTCATGATTCATATACCTGAGTTTTTTATTTCACTAACATTTATTTTCAATATTTTCTCGAAGGATGGACAAACGAATTAATTTTCATAAACTGGACGTATAATTTCGAAAAAAAATCGGTTGTGAACTTCAATCAGGATCTTTGAGAAATTTTCTGCTCTTCAGAACTTAATTTTATACGTACATGAAAATATGATAATATTAAAATCAATTAGCTGAGTCGGCAGCTACAACCTATTCAATTTTATCTACCAAATTTGTGGAATTTCATTATCACACATCTCTACATCGAAAGTGTTCGATGTAGAGATCCATCATAGAGATTTTAGTACTTATTAGGTCCGTCTTTCCAAATGAAAATTATACAAAACATTCTGACAACATTGTTAATTTTGAATTCGATTACAGAATATTAATACATCTTCGATTCGGTGATATTATAGATCCAGGGTTGCATCTAGATTTTTCTTATGATTTTTGAGTTTTTCGTCAAATTTTATCGCGTAAAATTGGAAATAACTCGAAAACGACGCGTTTTATTGCAAAAACATAGGAATACTTTTAGTTTCTTAAATGATTGATTCTTTCGAAACTATGAACCGTTTATCTTTTTGAAGTGGTTTTATGGTGTTTTTGCGTGTATTGATGAGTCGACTACCCTGTAACTTTTATACCAGGAGAGATATTGAATAAGTTTCGATTGAGAAATATGCACCATGAATAGAGTAACCAATCAACCAAAATTGAGTTCATTCGAAATAACGGTTATGAAGATATGGACAATAAAGTGTTTTTTTCGTGGATTTTCGACACCCTGTATCTTCGAAACCAAACCGAATTTTGAAAAATGGTATAGGAAAAAAGTGTTTCGTTTGATGAGAGGAATCTTCAGTTAAAATATATGTACAAGTCAAAGACTCACCCTGTATATATACAAACCGTAAATTGTCAATATATTATTTTTCTTGAATATGCCTCTACGTCTACAGGACTCCCTATAAGCTAATCCAAACATATTTCTTAATATTCTCTTCTGCATAATGAAGATTGAAGTCAGGTTAGAGCTTCCCCAGCAAATGACACCATACGACATTATTGATTGTGCATTTGCGTAATATATTGTTTTAAGTATATTTTCACCCACTTGTTTTTTCACTACCTTCAAACAGTAGTTTACTGAGCAGAGTTTCTTCAGGACATAATCTATGTGTTCCTCCCATCTAAGTCTTGAATCCAACATTACACCCAAAAATTTACTGGAACTGTCAAGCTTAACTGTAACAGTATCATACTGGAACGATTGAGAGCTACAATCCCGGGAACCAGGAGAGAACATGACGCATTCGGTCTTTTTCACATTCAAAGCAAGTTTGTTGTGGGCAAACCATACTGACTCACATGATTAAGAATCGCTTTCGTTGAGTTAATTGAAGACAATGAATCTCTACCTTTTACCAATATATTCGTATCGTCCGCATACATAACCACATGAGAACGGGTCAAATCAAATATTCCAGTGAAATCATTTATATAAATTACAAACAAAAGGGGTCCAAGTATACTGCCCTGAGGCACCCCCATCAGAAGTTGTCTATCCTTAGATACATATGAAGCACCACCAGCATTTAAAGTAGTTTTCTGCTTTCTACCATTCAAGTAACTCTTAATTAATTCTAACTGATTATTTCTAATTCCGTATTGTTCAATTTTCGTAAGCAAAATGGTGTGATCCACGCAATCAAATGCCCTGGAGAGGTCGATAAAAAGACCCACTGGCACCTCATATATTAAACATGTGCCGGAAATTATAATTAATTTTTTAAGAGTTGAATTTACGTAAAATGATAAAAAATTGTTTTAACATAATTCTTCTTTTACTGGGAAATCGTTTAAAGTGATAAAAATATAAGAGTGCCATTTGAAAAAAATATCTGGGGTGGTAATTAGAAACAGAATTTTAACGGCAGATGCTGGTAGAGTTTCTGATGCCATTTAACAATATTTTGTTTGAACTTTCTACCTTGTCTGAGAGCCAAGATATTGGCTGTTTGGAACACCTTGGGACACCCTGTATATAGCAGCATAAAAACATGAATCCTTTCGCTCAGATACTCCACCCTTTTCAATTTTAGTCTTACAGAAAAATTAAGACACATGACTCAGTACCTTGAATTACGATGATCCATTTCATAACACTCTTGTTGATAATCATGGAATTATCCTTCCCCATCAGTTAAAACTGCACCTGAAAATCAAACTCAAACAAGACACCTTGTAACCTGAAATACGATAAATTTGTGAATAATATTTTAAATGAATAACACTGATATAAATACCTTCTCAGCAATTTTTATTTCAATACTACTATATCTGCTTAGACCACGATAAAAACTTCTAAATATCCCTTTAGAAATTTAGAATACCTGGATATTAAACAAAATACCAGAGCTTCAAACCACGTAAAATAAACATAATCTCGAGGCATTACTCGTTTACTAGTTTGGAATTTTTGCCGAAAGAGGGCGGTTTGATCTTTGGATACGCCAATATCGGGAACTGTTATTTCTCAAGAACAGGAACCTTTGGACAGATCCACGGATACTCTAGTGTTAGAGACGTTAGAGTATTTGTGGGACAGACCCTTTGAATAAAGAATCATTATTTTATATTCTATGGACAGACCCTTGAAAATATCGGGATCAACCGTCTCTAGCTTGCCTGTGCTGTGCAAGCACAGAACATATATATTAGAGAAGTGCAAACGCGGTTCAAAACGATGGAAACACGAATGACAGTTGAATGGCTGGCGGCCGCCATTTTCCTGGTGTGTGGGAATGAAAAATGTTTTTTTTTTTTTTTTTTTTTTTTTAATGTTGTGATTTTCACGAAAAGGAATATCCTGTAATGTTCAGAGAACATCGTGAGAACCAAGGGCAAGCAGGTAGGAATTGGTGTTCTTCTTGAATTTCTGGAGGTTATATGCCTCGGGGAACACCTCCCTAGGCAATGTGTTCCAAAGCCTCGCTGTTCGTTGAATGAACGAGTCTTTGAAGAGAGATGTTCTGCAGGTCTCCAGAGTTACCACGAAGGGGTGTGAAGACTTAACTTGACGGGTTAGTCTGGAAGAGACTGCCAGAGGGGGAACGATTGCTGATAATTCAGAAGAGCATCGCCCATGGAAATATCTATAAAATAGAGACAGATCGCCCACTTTTCTACGGTGTTCCAGAGAAGTGAGCGAGCTTGTAAGCGATGCATCACCCACGAGACGAATTGCCCTTTTTTGTACGGAATCCAAGAGTTTTAGGGTGTGTTTAGGTGCAGCACTCCAAACATGGGAACAGTATTCCAGGACAGGTCGAATCTGTGCCTTATAGATCATAAGCAGCTGACCTGGGGTGAAATAGCTCCTGGCACGAAACAGAAAACCAAGTTTTTGGGATGCACTTTTAGCAATGGATCTCACGTGATTCTCCCAGGAAAGGTTACTGCCGACAGTAATGCCAAGCATAGAAATGGATGACTTCAATGGTATGGTCACTCCCGACAATTTTATGCTGGGCACAGTAAGATCGGCTTTTCTAGAGAAAAGACATGCTTGTGTTTTGTTTGCGTTGAATTCTACCAAGTTATTAGATCCCCATTCAAGAATTGTTGCCAAGTCCATATTTATGTTGTTAACATTTCTTCCTCGTTCGTTTTTGATTTGGCGGGCTGGTATTGGAGCCCTAGAAGAAAAGGCGGTATGGAGGGTACTATCATCCGCGAAGCTGTGCACTGGACACGAAGTTGCTTCCAGCAAATCGTTGATGTGAAGCAGAAACAGCGTTGGAGCCAGAACTGATCCCTGCGGAACACCAGCATTTATGTGGCGGGAATATTTGAAATTAGTGAAGAGAATTATTTTCTTTGATTTCAGACTCGAACACATGATTAAATATAAATAATGAGGACGTTGAAAAATAATCAAACGTCCTCATTATTAATATTTAACCTTAATGTGAACGAGAACCTTACACTTGGAAATAGGTTGATTTCTTTTCAAAGACCAATTTCAACTGGAAGATTTATTGATTTCATGATCTTCATATATATGTTTTCAAGGTACAACTCATAGTTCGAAAACTTAAAAATTATCCATCATCTGTCAAATAAACTTAATAAATGAGGTCAGAGGCATTGGCACTGGAAGTTTGGAATATCGTCAAATCACTGACGACATGTTTTGTTTAGGTACCAGTTCACTGGATCAAATAATGCTTCCATGAACGAAAGCCTTGCATGACAAGAGTTTTAGTGACAACAGTGAAACTTGACTGAAATTATGATTGAAATGAATGTCTATAGTGCTCTGTAAAATCTCAAAGTTTACATTCGTCAGAAATTGTTATGTGCAAAATAAAATATTTATACATATTTACATAAAATACATATGTTTTTACAGAAACAAGGATATCAAATCAATTCATATGCTGAAAAACGAATAAAAATAAATTTTCCTTTGTATAATATAACAATATTTAGATTCGGAAGACCTTAAATAAATATGTACATCCAAACAAAATCAACAATGGGCATATTTCTAGAAATAAATTACAGGATCACAGGTTTGAAAACCCTATTCTAACTCAAATCTTCCTCTGGCTTATGAAAGTAGTTCATGAAAAAAAAAATTCAAATATAATAATTCCAATGTAGCATAATCTTTCACCTCACCGTAATAAATGAATAATGGTTCCATTATTGATATATGAAATTAATAAGGAAGAGAAAATCTCATTTCTTCTTATTATTCTACTCAAATAATTGAAAAGTGAAAATGTAACTTGTGATTCGGTCGGTTTCCAAAGTTTGTTTAAATTTATTCTAATCAGCCAATTCTGTTTTCTCCAAGAATAACCTGCCAGTTATACAGTAGCAAAATTAATTCCAATGGTACCATCTGTAATGATATCAAAATCCTTAAAATTTTCAAAATCGATAAAAGTTCTAGATTATCAGAAACTTCTGAATCATTTTGAACATTCGTAAGTGCATAAGTTACCTATTATTTCTATACAATACAATTCTGTACATAATTCCTCGATAAAGAATTGGATAACATATACTCTCTATCTGAAAAACAACGAAATCCACATACGATTATTCATCTTCGCTTTCACCAAATTTTCATGTTTGCGTTATTTCATTTTGTTTGTGGTTATTTCAATTTCGCGGATTTCGCCGATGACAGATATCGAACGTAATCTGTCAGACGCTAGCTGCATTGGCGGCCATTTTCCAGGTGTGTGACCACAGATTGGTGTTTCCAATTTTAGTACTAGCGTTTCATCCCCGTGCGTGCAAGTAGAAAAATATATTTATTATGTTTCTATGTTCTTGTTTATAACCTAACTGTTCTGTCAGAGACAGAAGAGGATGTCTATGGTTCTGTGCTTCTAACCTATAATTCTAACCTAACCAGCTAACCTCATAATATTTTTAAACGAGTCTTTGAGACTAGCGATTAGTGAGTGTATTAAGTGCATGTAGTTTTTATTATTTACTATTCGATACTATCAGCTTAGTCATGGAAAACAATATTTCCGAGATAAAAAAGTCTCATAGGGATAGACGGGCAGGTATGTAACTAAACAGATATAATTTCACCGTTCGTTTTTATCAACTGATTTTCTCTTATCAGGGAGAAAGGCAGAGAAAAAGAAAGCCAAGGACAAAAATGTAGCTGTACAATCATTAACGGATAAACAACGCAATCCAAAAGCTTTTGGTTTCAATTCTGCAGTTAAAGCTGAAAGACAATTCAGACGCAAACAAGATGTAGACACGAAGAAACAACATATTCCCTTAGTAGACAGATCCCCAATTGAACCTCCACCTATTATGATTACTATTGTAGGGCCTCCTAAAGTGGGCAAGACTACATTAATCAAAAATCTCATTAAGTTGTGGACGAAGGCACCAATGACAAATATTCAAGGCCCAGTATCAATTGTCATAGGCAAAAAAAGAAGAGTTACCCTCATGGAATGCAATAATGATATAAATTGTATGATAGATATGGCTAAGGTTGCCGATTTAGTGTTGCTTTTATGTGATGCCAATTTTGGGTTTGAAATGGAAATATTTGAATTTCTCAATATATGTCAAGTCCATGGAATGCCAAGAATAATGGGTATATTAAACCACCTAGATATGATAAAAAACAGCAAGAAATTAAAAACTACCAAAAAAACAATAAAGCATAGATTTTGGACCGAAGTATACCCAGGAGCAAAATTATTTTACCTATCAGGAATAATTCGTGAAGATTATCAGAAGAATGAAATAAAAAATTTGGGCCGTTTTATATCAGTCATGAAATTCAGACCCCTGACATGGAGGAGTACTCATAGTTATCTGTTAGTTGATCGATATGAAGACTTAACAAATCAAGAACTCATTAGAAACAATCCTAAATGTGACAGAAATATTTCTCTTTATGGTTACATCCGAGGGGTGCCACTGAAAAATGGTGCTTCTGTTCATGTAGCAGGTAATTATTAATATTATAAAATTCATAATTGTGATCTAGCTTCTGTGCGCACCATGAAAAGCTTGCATGTTGGGTCCACTCCAATACCTAACTTGTGCTGGTATCCTCTGAGTCTACTCTTCCTCATGGGCAACAATATGTGTACTCAAGGTAGTTGTAGAATGATTTTAGTATACAGGGTGTCCCAAGTTTGAGTGCCTATTAGAGGTTTCTGGAGAACTGGACATATTTGAGATTTGAAAATTGGGATTATGGTATTGTTCGAGATTCTCTACAGTCTACAGAACTAAAATAGTTTTGGAGCTCGAGCACTTCCGGTTATACAAGGAGTTTCGGATATATTTGAGTATTCAATGCTGAATACATTTCTTTTGAACCATTCTATTCATTCAAATAGATTTCAAAATATCGAAAAAAAAAAAACTGAAAAAAAGTAAAATATTCATAGGCAGTTTAATGTTCATTTTTATTATTCTGAACATCCTGAATGTAAACCGTTCTCACAACTTCAAAGTGGAAGAATGTGGAGAGGCCATGCATCTTTTGAGTATTATAAATATCATCACAGGGTGTTTCAAATTTTGTGTCAAAAACTGTGATCGAAAATTGGCAATGACTTCTGTTTTTCAAATTAGAACCCAATTTTTTTATGATTGCGTTGGATTCTGCAAGGAAAAATAGTTATAGCACTCCAAGATGTTCTTGCTTCTAAATTGAGTAGTTTCGGAGTTTTTGAGATTTTCTGGATTTAAGTTGTACGTAGAGTCAAATTCATCTTATCTTTTGCATGGGAATGTTCTGTGACCATAGAAGATAAATTATCGCATCAATAATTCACAAAGTGTCAGGTCTCATTTTAGGTCTTATGTAAGATGTCTAGAATAATGGTGTAAGCACTCGTCAATTTTTGAATGGAATCACGTTCGACCAATTCAAAAATATTAAAAATGTTTTGTGGCGGCGCCGCAATGTCATACAACGTCATTACGGTCTTTTTTCCCTTGATTGATTTGATTCATTAATCAACAGCTGATCTGCCAAAGTCATTATGACATGACCACAAAATGACATTTTTATATGATAAAAGTCTTATATAGTCCATCCAAGAATGATTGACATCTCGGGGGGCTTTGAAAAATCGAAATTATGTTGGTAATGCCCATTCAGTAATATTTTGAGTTGCAGAATTCAGGTTGGTGTTGGAAATAACACTGACATTTTGTTCTGTCATTACTGTTTCGAACAAATTTGGCAAAAAATTGAGCAAGTGAAATAAATATATATCTTTGAAATGAGGCTCTTGAAGAGTGAACAGCTAAAAAATGGAAAGCCTGCACAGCGCACGTAGAAAAAGAAATGAGAGAAGATTATTCAAAATATAAAGAATGTTATGTTATATTCCTGACAAAACCTTTCATTATGAACATGACGAGTTCTGCCCAGATGAGGAAAAAATAACATGTTGTGGTTGTTGAAACAGAATAATAGGAATATTTATATTTTTCATATTTTTCACCTTCATTGTTCACAAATATTGAAAGTTACAATGTCATGACAAAATTCTTCTTATATTAAATAGATCTATTGGTCAAGTTTTGTTTCTGTCTCGATATCTATTACAAATTTCCCAATCCATTCACATTGCAGTAACAAGCTTCAAATTATCAACTAGATTTTTTCGGTTTAGCGAATATTCATATTGAACATTGAAAAGTACACAACTATTTAATCACCCACGATATTTTTCGTTATCAAACCAGAATTTCCAGGCTGTATGCTCCTATAATTGATCGTAAGATCGAAAATGTATCCATACAAGATGAAAATTATATACTCCTGGTATACAGATTCACAAGCTGGTAATCGTATGTTAAAATTGGGAACATTTTCATGTTCAAAATTCCCTACTTTAAAAAAATATCGTTCAATTTTTAGGTTATTTCTATATCTATGATGATAGCACAGAAAATTTTTAGTTACTTTTTTGTAACTAGAAATAAAGCTGCGACTGGACCTTCAAGGCCTGCTCTGATGTCAATCATTCTTGGATGGACTATAGTTATAGCACAGAATACCTAATTCTGTGGTTATAGTGAAAAGGGGTTATAGTCCACTGTGACCTTAAGGTCTATTGTGCCATCTAATAGAGCTGTTATCATCGCGCCTCCTACAGCTCGCCCTCCAGTTCCAGAGATTTTATGAAATCCAGTATCTGGGACGGCTTCAAGGAGGATAACTCCCCACTTCTACAAGTTTCTTGTCCAAAGCACTCACTCCTTTGGCTTGCAATGGCATAGCATTTCATTACCAGGTGATTAGGAGTTTCTTCAGTGTCTGATAAACCCATTCTCAACAGATGCTTCTTTAGGCGACAATGTCCTGTGAGAAAGCCAGTGAGTAAGTGAAGTTGGTTTTTACTGAGATCCAGATATTTTTTGGATCTAGCAGTTTCAAAGTTCCGGAGGAACTATTTGGAGTGGTCCATCCCTTGGAGATTCCGCCAGTTTTTCTCTTTCAGCATAAACTCCTTCTTATAGGTGCATTTTCCTATACCACAGGAGGGTTCTGGTCCACTGAGTGGCGTTTGTGCGCTCTTTCTGGCCACTGTATTGGCCTCTTCGTTTCCTACGATTCCCGAATGACCGGGAACCCAGATTAAAAAGACTTTATTCTTCTTGCCTACCTCATTGAGTTTGTTTCGGCACTCCCAAATCAGCTTTGAGTCAATGACGTAGGAGCTCAGTGCTTTAATAGCAGCTTGACTATCTGTATGAATAGCTATATCGCACTTCTGATAGTTTCTTTCTAGATTTATATCTAAACATCTTCCGATTGCAAGTATTTCCGTTTGAAAAACGCTTGTACAGGAGCCTAACGATAGTGCACACTTGGTACTTGTCCCGTCAATCCCAGTGCCAGCTCCTGTAGCGGTTTTAGAACCATCTGTTTACCATTTTATTGTATTTTCTTTGAGATTATAGTTGGTGTATTCCCTTTCCCAATCCTCTCTTCTGCTTAGCATTGTACTGAAGTTTTTCTCAGTGCTTACTTTCTTGATCATTACATCACTATTCATTAGGAAGGTTTGCAGATGAGGTGTAGTCATCTAGAGAGGACCAAACTCTCTGAAACCTGACTTTCTCATTGCCTGCTCCTTCTTCAGATACTCTGAGGATGGCCTCATGGGCTACCCTATCAATCACTAGACGTAGAGGTGTGAGGTCTGTGATGATCTCAAGCGCCCTGGTTGGGCACGTTCTCATAGTTCCCGTGATGCACATACAGGCAAGCCTTTGTACATTTTCCTCGTACTTGCCAGACTTGCCTTAGCAAACCAGGCTACTGCCCCATATGTGACTATAGGTTTTACAATCATGACGCACATCCATCGCAGTATTTTTGGGTTACAGCCCCAATTCCTGCCGCATAGACGCCTGCACGCCATCAGAGATCTTGTAGCTCTGCCAGTAGCATTATCAACAGCTTATTCCACAGAAGTTTGCTATGTAGGGTTATTCCTAGGTATTTGACTTCAGACCCTCACTCCAAGATATTTCCGTTTAATGCTAACGTTTTCATGGCTGGAAGTTTCCTCTTCCGAGTGAACGGAATTAATGTGGTCTTGGTTGGGTTGATGTTCAGCCCCACTGACAAGCACCACTGCTCAATTATTCTAAGGCCCTTCTGCAATAGGTCGCAGAGAGTGCCTCCGAATTTGCCTCTAATTATTAGTAGCCAAGCTTCGTTAGCCTGTGTAGAAGTTCATCCACTACCAGGCTCCATAGGAGGGGAGATAACACCCCACCCTGAGGTGTTCCACGAGTAGCTTTGACGAAGACGGATTCCTCGCCCATCGATGTCTCAGCTATTCTCGTCTTTAGCACCTCATACATCCATTTTAAGATGGTATTATTCACTCCTCGCCTCTCAAGTGCATCTCTGACAGACACTGAGACACGTGTGTTGTGTTGTCAAAGGCCCCAGATACATCCAGGAAGGCACACAAGGCGATTTCTTTGTTATTCAGAGTTCTCTGGATGACTTCAGTCAGCTGATTCAGAGCGGTCCCCGTTGAACTTCCCGCCTTATAAGCATGCTGACAATTGTGGAGTGGTGTTCTCCGTTCTTATGTAGTTATCTACGACTTTCTCCATCGTTTCTAGGAGAAACAATGTTAGGCAAATGGGTCTGAAGGGTCGAGGGTCAGTCCCGTCCTTTTTCCCTGCTTTGGGAATGAAGGTTACTTTTGCCCTTCTCCACTTTTCAGGTATTTGACCCAATGCTTAGCTGCTTCTTGGGATATTCAGTATATGAGGGAGGATCTCCTCCACTCCTTTCTGCAGGAGTATTGAAAACACCCCATCCACTCCTGGGGATTCATACGGCTGAAAGGTGCTTATTGCCCATTCAAGTCGTTGCCTTGTGAATATACTCTTAGCAATGTCCCAGTCCTCCTTGCGGGAGTTCTTGGTGTGCTTCATTGCTATTTCAGTATGACTTGTTGGTTCACTACGCGGGAAGTGTGTTTCGAGATGAAGAATGGATCGTTCCTTCTCTCCTTCATGTACGAACCGTCTGGCCTTTTAAGCCACATAGTGGGGTTAGTTCACCCTTTTGCCATGACTTTCTGAAGTCTGGCTGCTGTGGGAGTGATATTTTCACAAAAGGCTTGAAAATTAAGTCTTTTGGCCTTCGAGATCTCCTTGTTGTACTGAGTAAGGGTACGTACATGCCGACGATGCAAGGATGAGCGCGGTGGAGGTCGCGGTCGCGATCTAGTTATAAATCGATGCCTGGCCGTACATTATGCATCGATTTATAACTAGATCGCGACCGCGACCTCCACCGCGCTCATCCTTGCATCGTCGGCATGTACGTACCCTAAGTCAGTGTACCCCTGCCAGTTACTGTCTCGTTGGGCTTTATTAAAAAGCCGACAGACTTCCTTTCGGAGGTTTGACAGGTTGTCACTCCACCAAGGAGCTTCTTTACTTGATCTAGCCTTGGTCAGTGGGCAGCTGGAGTGAAAAGCCTCCATCATTGCCTCGCTTACCTGCTCAACATGTTGCTCCAAATTATTCTTCAGATGGCTCCTATAAAGATGCACCTAGAAAGTCATTTTTGCGGGTGCACGTGACACATACGCACGTGACACATACCCCGTTTTCGACGCATAACCGAGATACAGGGTGTTTAATGTCAACTTTGAGCAATATTCTGTAGAGTGTGGTCAGTTGTGCGTGATATTTGAAATAACAGTATCTGGTCACATCTTAGTATTTTGTAGGGCTCAATGGGCGTTTCCAGTGATTTTCAGAAAAAATCATTTCGGTAATATTTGACCCTCAGAATCTCGTATCAATTTTTCTTTTTTCTTCTGTTGTCTATTTTTCGAGAAAAAAAATTTGAGAATACCAAAACGAACGTCAAATTCAAACGAGTATAAATGGCGGCAATCATAATTTGATTGGTTGGAACAGTACAGCGTTGCCAGGTCGCCATCCTCCTAAATATCCGTTCTTCTCTATCAAGGAAGATTCGTTCTTATCATGGTTCTAATTCTGTGATCACAGTTCACTTAAGCGGCTGACAAGCTGACATTGACATGAGTGCATTGATAGGTGTTTGCTCCATAAGTTTCTGTGGTTTTATTTCTCCTATTTCAGACGACGAAATAGAGTTAGCGGCAACTACGCTTTCTTGATAGCTTTCATCACAGCTATCATCACAAATTAGATTGGTCATGGATGTGTACGTCATCACGGCAGTGTCCAATGAGGTTCCGAGGATAGCTACGTCATCATGGCGCTGATGCGAATTTCAATATTTCATTAATGATAATAATAGAAAAAATGCGCAAAATTGAAAGTGAAAAATTGGTTAGGATTATGTGTTGGACTACTCTCAATATATTCATGAAAAAAAAATGGATTTTTTAATGTACTGGAAACGCCCATTATTGAATTGTGTAGAATTTTGAGAATAAAAATTCAAAATGGCGGAAAACCTGCAAAGTTGGAATTTTTTTTCTCGGTTGCCAATTTGGAAAGCATTATCTCAACGTTATCGATTTTCTAAGATTTTCCGTGGAAAAAAATTACAAAATTCGAACTCGAACTTTTTCTTACATGTCTTCAGTGAAAAAAATTTCACCCAAAATTTTTGGAATTTATCATGGTTAAACTTTCTCTTATTCTGAATACTGGTGTGAAAACAGAATAAAAAAAATATTAATTGGTTTTCTTTTTGTAGCCTTCCAAAGAATACGCTCGGACTACTTTCATAATTTTTATTTGAAAAGATGGAAGCCGTACGAAGGCCAAAATTGTGCTGATGGGCTACCAGAATGACCCGGATAGAAATATGAATTCATAAACCAAAAAAATTTGTTTCGAAATACTTTGTTGAGAATCGAACTCTCCACTTTCGACTAGCGTTGCTTTGGTAACGGAGATTTACTAAATACTAAAATGTGACCAGAAACCGTTATTTTAAATATCACGCATAATTTACCACAGATCACAGAATACTGCTTAAAGTTGACATTAAACACTCTGAATCTCGCTTATGCGTCGAAAACATCTACACGGCTATACAGGTTGAGTCTTTGACTGGTACATATATTTTAACTGTAAATTCCTATCATCAAACGAAACACTTTTTTCCTATACCATTTTTCAAAATTCGGTTTGGTTTCGAAGATACAGGGTGTCGAAAATTCATGAAAAAAACACTTTTTTGTTTGTATCTTCGGAACCGTTATTTCGAATGAACTGAATTTTGGTTGAGTTTTCACTCTATTCGTGGTGCATATTCCTCAATCAAAACCTATTCAATATCTCTACTAGTATAAAAGTAACAGGGTAGTCGACTCATCAATACACGAAAAAACACCATAAAACCACCCTAAAAAAGATAAAAAGATAAACGGTTCATATTTTCGAAAGAATCGATCATTTGAGGAACTAAAAATTCTCCCATGTTCTTTCAATGAAACGCGTCGTTTTCGAGTTATTTCTAATTTTTACCCGGAGAAATTTGACGAAAAAATCATTAATTTCAAGAATAATCTGAATGTGTCTCTGAATTAAATATCATCGAATATTATTCCTTCTCTGGTCTTTAAACGAGTTTACAATGTTGTAACAATAATTATCAACTTTGTCGAGATATTTTAATAATAAAATCCCACAAATGTGGGAGATAAAATTGAACACCAAGAAGGATTTAACACGCACAGTTTCTATTGAAAATTCATAGTTACCGGTCCATATTGAAGTTAAATGTCGATGAATAATACAAAATTCGGATATGAATGATGAATCTCGATACAAACTACTTATTGAATTGAAATTAATGAAAAATAAAATGATACCTTATAATCTGTGTCGGTGTTTTCCTATCTAAACAATATCCTCTTGGAATTTTATAAACTCGACACGGTTAAGATTATATTAATTCACTCCACATAATCACATCAGAACAATAATTCACTGAATGTATTCAGAACTATACATAATGTTTACAGTTTGTTCAGAGACTCTGGTTTGTTATTGTTTATAGTTGGCCTCCACATAACCAACCTCGATTTATGATGGAAACGGCAGAATTCATAGATATTTATACGACGGTACACAAGTATATCGTGATTTATACTGTATATGCTTCATAACAAATCCTCAATAGTGGAGTGCCTGGAGCTTTCAAAACTGTAAAACCTCGGATAAGAGTTATAGTGAATGAATTAATATGATCGATGTGGGATATTGTTTTTTAAACTATAATTTGCAATGTTTACCCAAAATTTTTTTGTGCACTCCATTTTTTCATTGTTTAAACAAATTATTATGAAAAATCCCCTCCACGTTTTTCTACCTGTTCGAGATCCCTACTGGTATTTTTATACACAGGTATCTTTGAAAAATGTTCCTATATGTCTACTCAGGTAAGATTTAACATATAAATAAAAAAAATCACTGTTTAAAGTGAAAATATATGGTCAAATATTAATTTTTATAATAATTTTTTGAAACAATAAAAAAATGGAGTGCACAAAAATTTTTTGGGTAAACATTGCAATTGATAGTTTAAAAAACAATATCCCACATCGATCGTATGAATTCATTCATTATAACTCTAATCCGAGGTCTGAATGCTCCAGGCACTCCACTATAACGTCAATGAAAATATCAGCCAGCTGACAATATCTTCTTGAAATTTCTGTGCAAACATTCACAGAATCGATACAAAATTGATCAGGTTAGGTTGTTTAATAAAAACTTCTGATAATCTGAATGAAAAGTCTTTTTTTTTCATTATTTGTTTGGGAATGTCGAGGAAAATATGAACAAGTTATTAGTGTTTACAAACTAATCTGCAGAAAAATCGAAGAAGGAACTTATTTTGGTGGGATAAATGTGTCTTTTTAGTTGCAGATATAATCCGATGAAACTAACTGTTTTTGTTGAAATTATCGTGTTCACAACATTTTTATTCCAATAAGGTTAGTACTCCCTAAATGTATAAACTCAATTTCTATCGAGAAATATGAACTTTGCTTCAATTCCAGAAGATCATTTCAGAGGCGTAGATAGCCCAAAATTTTTTTCAAATGGCTATATCTTTTAAACAGAGCCGAATTCGGAAAAATGGAAAATAAAAAAAGTTTCTTTTGACCTCAAGAATTTTCAGTTAAAATATATGTACAAGTCAAACCCTCACCCTCTATATGTTTGTCCAGTTTATGGTGAAACACTCTAAAGTTTCTATGATCTTGCTGGACAGTTGAGTGGTGTTCTCGAAATCCGAATTGATGGGAAGGTATCCACTGTTCCGTATTTGAATCTCTGTTGATCAGTGGCGGCTCGTCAGGGACGGCAGGGTCGGCAATGCCGACCCTATATATTTTATGTCTAGCCAAAATTTAAATTACTCTTTCTTCTGTTGAATTACCAAATTTATTATAATTATTGTATTTCCAAGACCTGTGTAAATAAAATTCTATAAATCATATTTGTATATCACTGATATATTTCAACTTCTTGGAAATACGCTCTTCCAATCTCAACGCCGCGCCGTTTCCGTCTACTCAAATCAGTCCGAGACTCCGAGAATTGAAATATGTACGGGAAGACGAGAGCGCCAAGCATCGAACGCTTTCTAGCGACCAAGTACGGCATGCCGGTCCTGATTCGACGTTTCAATGAAATGCGAATACGAATGAGGCGAAATAATTTTAACTCGACTGTTTTCTGTTGGAATTTTATTCAGATAATGATAAATATTATATTCGCCTCCTAGTTAATGCTTTTTCAAAATCGAAAATGCGATGTTTTCGTTGTTCGTTCCACCTCACAAATTTTAAGAGATAAATGTTGCTTAAAACGAATTTTTGTCGTATTTCGTACTTTTATAGACGAGGATATCGAATATGATAGTACTTATATGAATTTCCGCCCATTTCCACTATTTCCCGAAATTTTTAGCCGAGAAACAAAATGCTGAACAGTAGCCGCTAAACTCTTATAGCAGGCTCAACACATCTCAGGGTCGGCAAATGGGATTATGCCGTACCTGAAATGCCTCGACGAGGAACGATCGGATCGGGGATTGTTTTCGTTTGTATTGCGGGATGCGGCTACAGGAGCCTTCAGTGTTCGTTTGTTTGGTTCTTAACGGGGTGAGTAGTTGGATCGTTTCTTCCAGGAAATTAATTATTTTACGCGAACTCAAAAAATTCCTATTCTGTTAGAGATGTTAGAGTAAAATGAATGGTGATTATAATGCAGAAAAAAAATAATATGCAAGGCATTTGAAAAAATGAAGAAAAATCTATTTGAAATTCGTCATGTTGATAGTCTTTTTGTGGACTCTATATGCTGGAGATGCTTTATTATAGCTGGGTAGGATACTTTGAAGTCTTATCTTTCAATCCATATAAAACTGTTATTGGTATATGCAAGGGTTCGTGAAATATAATTGGATAACATAGCCTCTACAAGTATCATTTTTTGTCAAAATGGCCAATATTTCGAAAACTATCGAATAAAAATATGTGAAAAGTATACGAAAGCATGCAGGAAGTTTCAGAGAATTGAAAAACACTATTAAATATAGGGTGTCCCATTTGAAAAAACAAAGTCACCCACTATTCCTCTTTTGTGGGCCACCCGTCACCCGATATATTCGAAAATATTTTTAGGATGTGCTCTTCTTGGAGTATATCAAGTCTGCATCAAAAAATTTTGACAAACTCAGTCCGTTACGCGTATATCGTCCATTGCGGCACTAGTGGGACACCCTGTATATCTGCCGACCCAAGATAAAAGTTTACGAGCCGCCACTGCTGTTGATCCTATGTAGCACAAGTCTCTCCAGGATTTTAGATGTGGCAGGCAGTAAGCTGATGGGACGATAGGAGGTCACCCTGTTCGGATCTTTGTCTAGTTTCAATATTGGGATAACTTCTGCTGTTTTGAACTGTACTGGCTAGTAGTTATGTCTGAGAATAGCGTTAAATATGTATTTAAGTGTGATGACTCCCTTTTCTGGATGTTCCTTCAATATTTTTGGAGTAATGTTGTCTATTCCAGAAGCTTTATTTGCATGCAGTTTTAGACTTCAGTTGTATTGAATGGTTTTATTGGTGCGACATTTCGGGGTACTTTTTGCAGGTCTCCTTCTATTTCATTGTTTATAACATTATCGTTCGGGGAAAAAACTTTGGCGAGATGCTCATCAAATACTTGCTCTTTTTCTTCATTGCTTCTGGCCCATTGTCTGTTTGGTGTTCCTTTTGTGACGTAGTTTTTAAACGATAATTCCTTTGCCCCCTTAATTTTGATTTTCAGTCGATTTGTTACCTTGTTCGAAGCATTTTTTTTTACCGGTGTATGGGTTTGGTGCCATCTAGTGACAGATATTGTTTTTCATAGTTAATTGTAATGAGTTATGTTGAAGATTACTGTTAGGCCGGGATTCACCAAACATTTCAATCTGGTTTAAGGAGATAACTGATCGATCTCAGTTTTCTCCTCAAACCAGATTAAAATTTTTGGTGAAACCCGGCCTTAGAATATCAAGATTATCTAGTTCATTTTGTATTTTATTTACTACCAAAACCCGATATCTCTTGTTGAAAAAACCTTTATAATTGATCTGTCTTCATGAATAAGTGTGTATTCAGGTAGTTCATCCAAAGTTACTTGGAGGCGTCATAAAAAAAATCACACTAATGATTCTTTGATATTTTGCTAGTTTCAAAGGAACATGTGTGTGAAAGTGTTTTAACTTAATCAAGTTACTTTGGAAAAACTATACTATGAGGATACCATACAATAAATTCAAATAATATATTTTTTGGTATTGACACTCTAATTATTTTAGGTTTGGGAGATATGAGAATACATGAACTATCTTTTCTACCTGATCCTTGTCCGCTTCCAGAAGAACTCAAGAAGAGATCCTTGATCGAAAAAGAAAAAATGATATATGCTCCATTCTCTGGTGTAGGAGGTATTGTATATGATAAAGATGCAGTGTATGTTGAGCTTGGTGGTTCCCACAGCCATAAACAAAGAAATAATGATGACGAAGTGGATAATATTGTCACCAATCTTATTGATGTTAAAGAAACTTTAGACACAAAGATGAAATATTCAGAAATGCAAATTTTCACTGGGAGTAAAAGGATATCATCAAAAGAAGTGGATGAAGAGAATGAGTCATCAGAAAATGATGGAGAAAATATATCTGAAAATGAAGATGATGTTACTAAAGATGAATTGGATGAAGAAAAAAATAATGATAGTGAATCTGAAGATGGAGATGAAAAAAGTGAATCTGAAGATAGAGATGAAGAAAGTGAATCTGAAGATGAAGAAAGTGAAGTACAAACCTATAGGAACGTAGATGAATTGAACGAGAAAAAGGTAGCAGATAAGGAAGATGAAGATGAATTGAATAGGGAGCTCAATATGTTGAGAAAACAGTCATACAAGGAAGAAAAAATTTTCGATTCTGGTAGAATGAGGAGAAGAGTTATTTTCGAAAATATGGATGAAACATTTGATGATTCCTCTGATGAATCATCAGATCGTAGCAATGATGAGGACACTGAAACCAATCAAAAATCCCAGAAGGATACGACTAGTAGTTCTAAGGACAATATTCATGAAAAACTCAAAGATATTCTCAAAAATTTAGGAGAAAAGAAAGTGAAAGAATCTTCTGATGATGAAATTTCAGATAATGAATTCGAAGAAAATATTGAAGATTCAGATTCTGATCTGAATAATCCTGAGGAGTCAGATGAAGGTGAACATTCAGAAGGCATCAAATGGAAAGATAACCTTTCCAAAAAAGCTCAAGATGCATTTTTAGAAAGGCGAAATTCAACAAAAAATTGGATGAAATTAATTTATGGTAAGTCTAACTTTCTGCCAGGGCTGGTGGAATGGAATCAGTTCAGACGTGTAGTGAATTTTGGGAAAAGCAGTGCTTCGTACAGTCCATGCAAATATTTTACATATTATGCCTTACTGTCGTTACACCTCATCACTGTGTTTGAATTCCATATCATCATCATCATTCGAATTATTGAGCTTGAAAAAATGTAGATGAATAGCCATCTGAATTCGTGGTTTTGAAAATATACAGGGTGAGTCTTCGACTTGTAGGTACATATATTTTAACTGTATGTTCCTCTCATCAAACGAAACATTTTTTTCCTATACCATTTTTCAAGATTCGGTTTCGTTTGAAAGATCAGGGTGTCGATAATCCATGAAAAAAACAATTTTCTGTTCATATCTTCGTAACCGCTATTTCAAATTAACTGAATTTTGGTTGATTGTTTACTCTATTTATGGTTCATATTCTGCAATCGACACTCATTCAATATTTTTTGGTATCAAACAGCCCAGCCGACTCATAAATCCACGCAAAAATACAATAAAACCACTTGAAAAAGATGAACGGTTCATATTTTCGAAAGAATTAATCATTTTAAAAAATTAAAGTATTCTTATGTTTTTCAATAAAACGCGTCGTTTTCGAGTTATTCCCAATTTACCCGATAAAATTTGGCGAAAAAAATCATAAAAATAATCTGGATGCTTCCCTGGGTTTTCAATGTCGCAGAATGGCTGAAATTTATAAGCTCTCTGATCTCTATACAAGGTAACAATGTTGTCAGAATGTCTATCAACTTTTTCAAGACTAAAAATCTCTATGATGGAAAAAAGTTTGATGTAGAGATAATATGTATGTAATAATAAAATCCCACAAATGTGGAAGAAGAAATTGAATTTTGAGAAAGCAAGAAATTATATATTTTATACGCACAGTTATCGTTACCGGTCAATATTAAAAATAAATGTCAATGAAATAGAATATTCGGATATTAGAGATGAAATCTCGATAAAAACCACGTATTGAATTGAAATTAATGAAAAATTGAATGATACTTAGCACTAGATAATCTGTGGCGATGTTTCTATCTAAACAATATCCTCTTGGATCTTATAAACTCCACACTACACAGTCATTATTACATTAATTCACTGAAAGTCTTCACATAATCATCGCCTGTTTGCATTCTTCTCTGTAAATAAATAAATCGACAAATCACGCCAGTTACTGCTATACGCATGCGTCGTTCATGGTATTAACGTTGGACTGTTAGGGACACAGAACAACCAACTGGTTGGTCTGTGAAACAACGGTTTGTCTTGCGCCGGCTACCTCGCATTAGCGCACCGTTATAGGCGACTGAAATTAAGATCGTAGTGCTATATCGGCGAGAATCGGAACTACTCATTGGCCATTTCCAAGGAAGAACGCCTAGACGCAATCAGCGAAAAGTTAACAAAACTAGTGCCCTTGCGTCGGTTCATCCGTTAACGATAGGGGAAGTAATGCTTCCTTGGTTTCGCCTATATCATTGATTAACGAGAAAATCAACACAATCTGGCATCGTCTTCTCAAGAGCTCTGTGAAATATCACAGAAGTTGGTTAAGTTAGGTCATTTACCTCCAATCCCATGACCTAGGTTAATGGCGTTTGGTTAGGTTAGTGTAAAAACAATTATTCATGAGATAGTTTTGGGATATTTAGGAAAATATGAACAAGTAATTAGTGCTCACAAACTTATCCTCAGGAAAATCTAAGAAGGAACTTTGGTGGGACAAATATAGCTTTTTCAATTGCAGTATTAATCGGACAAAACTAAGTGTCTTTGTAAGGAAAAATAACGTGTTTGTAATATTTTTATTCCAATAAGGTTAGTGCTTCAGTATTTCCTAAATGTATCAACTCAATTCCGATCGAGAAATATGAACTTTGCATCAAATGCAGAGAATCGTATCAAGCACGTATTTGGCCAAAAAAAAATGGAAAATGAAAAAAAGGTTTCTTTTGAACTCAAGAATCTACAGTTGAAATCAAAGACTCACCCACCCTGTATATCTCTGAACCTCTTCGGCGGAATTTCCCTGTTTGCAAAGTAAACCAGCACATTAAGACCTCAAGCATACAGTAAAAATTTCGGAAGCTGTCGTATTTACAGACGGACAGAATGAAATTTAATCACAACTAGCTGGCCCGGCGAACTTTGTTTCGCCTAAATGATACCTATACTTACGGTGGATTTCACAAACCGTAATCACCAGTGATCAGAGATCAACGGCTTGGTTAGATTTCTGAACTGTCAAATCGAGTTGATTCTAGATCAAGCTCCGATCACTGGGCTAAGTTCATAAACTTACTCAGAGTAAGGATAGTTTACTCCGAAGCGTTCATAAATTTACTCTACCAGTATAGAGTATGCTTTGATAAACGTTCAGAAATTACGTGATCATACTCTTCTCTACTCACTGGAGTAAGTTTATGAACGTAGCTCTGATGATATGCTTTGTGAAACCCACCGTCAAAGTTGTATGAACTTACCATTGCTATTTTTTCAAGCAGGAGATAAATTAGGCATAATAAAAGTTCTGACAAATGTCATCTGTCGAATGGCATCTGTCAAATGTAATCTGTCAAAAGTCATCTGTCAACTGTCATATGAGCTGTCACACAAAACAGAAATACAAAAATAATATGTCAATTACTAATTATGGCAATTTTGAATTCAGTTATTCCCGCAAATGTATTTATTATCCAAACATAAATCAAAAACATATCAGAAATATAGAGAAAAGATGAAAATGGACAACTCACGATTGATGCTGATCGTCACAATCCGATTTAGTTGACATACCGGTAACAATTCACTGTTCCACCAACTTGAGATATTTACCCGCTTTTTGATCTGATGATAGCCTTCCATGTTATTATTAGTTCTATGCCAATTACACAATAATTGTATACATCGCCATCTAGTGGCGATAATATCAAATATAGTACCTTCACGACTCGGACTACGCTACAGTGTCTAGATAAGAGCCATTAACCGTAGCGACACCTAGTGGCCTTATTCAAAAGGAGAAAAAGCATTTCCTACATAAGCAAAACGTAGCGACACCTAGTGGCCTTATTCAAAAGGAGGAAGTGCATTTCCTACATAAGCAAATTTTTCATCGAATTTTTCAGAATTTTAATGTATTTTATAATAACCAGACCGTAGACTAATCCATAAATGAAGTTTCATAACAAACAGTCCATCCGATCTCGAGTTATAAATGGTGTAACCAACAACTCTTTTTATATATATAGATTTCTATATCAGCGTGTCCAACCTAATTTTCGGCTTGGGCTGAATAATATCGTTCTAGGAACAAGCACGCAAAATCAGACGGATAAAATTCCCTGACTGGTTATCTAGCTTCGAAAAGAGTGGGTGAGTGTGATAGTATTTTTGAATTTTCAAAATGGCAGTAAACTCGAAAACCGCGATACGATTAATAAACATGATTTTGAATTTCTGAACAGATTTCATGTCTCTCCACAAGCAGGTGACGGGTTATCCATTATTCACGACGCACACCATTGCAATTACATTACCTTACTTTCATCGTTACCGCCTTGGTGATAATTCGACGATAGGTACTCATAGAAAATTTCTAGCGAGTGAACTAATAATTTTGTAGCGGGAAAACTAATTATTTGTCCGAGAAAAAATCTGAACGGTATCGAATATAAATAAATTCGTACTATTTTCATATTTGCTGGACACATGCTGGAATCGAGAAATAAAACACATGTATAGGTATATACAGGGATTCCGCGTAAACACATTTGTTTTATTAAGAATATTTGTTGAATGGGAGAGTCGTAATGGGTGATTTTTTAAGAGCTATAGGAAATATTTTCAAAAAAACATATAAAATTCAGAAATATGCATGAAAACTTTATTTGAATCAATAGGGCAGTCCTTATAATTCAATGTTTGAAGATTATTTCCTGAAAATGTTGAGCGCGGATGCGCCTTAAATGGACCGTCCGCTTAGTCCTATTTTGGCATACTCTTTCCAACATATCGGCCGGTATCTCACGAATAAATGCTTCAATATTATCTTTCAATGCGCAGTGGCGGCTGCTCAATAAGTGCACATGTGCACGTGTAGCCCCAACTAATATCTTCATCTAATCTAAAGGAATTTACTTTTGTGTTTTATATTTGGGTATTCAATTTAATTTTTTATTTCCGATGTACCGGTTCACGGTTCTGTATTTCAGACTCCAGACGGCGCGGCGGGCGAACTTCGAACGCCAATGTGGCCAATGCAAATATACGCGTAGAGTCGTAGTCCGTAGACGCTAGACGGCAGTCGGTACACTGCACATCCGAAGTGAGCCTTGATTGGAGCAGCAGATACCCCTCGCGCTCCAAACGTCCCGTAACAGTACACAATGTTCAGCAGACACAGGTTCACATCCAGAATGTGTACGCGTAGGCTACGTCATAGATAAAGAACTACGGTGCTACGATGTACCGATGTAGGTACGTCGTGTGTAGGTGAGATAATTCTTTATTTATGGGTGAGATGCTGTCTACCGTGTTTGTTGTATTCGCGCAATTATGGCCGGAAATTTGGAGAATCTGATTTGCATTAGCGTACAATATTCAAAAACAAAAAAATAAAATATCAAAAGTGCCGGTCGTCCAAAACTGAATTTATCGATCACGCATGTAACAAAATGTAAAACACGCGATTATAAAAGAACCTTTGAAAAAGACACTTATGAAAAAGCAATGTGGTTTTGAAATAGTAACATTCTTTATTGTTTTCCTTGTTTGTTATTTGCTGGTGATGATCAAAGGGAATGGACCAGATCCGGTGTCAAGGATTTAATCCATTTAAAGGAAAAAATTAATAAACATCAAACATATTTAAAGGTCATATCAATTTTTCGGCTGAATTAGATTTAGCACTCAGGGATCATTTGGGTGAATCCAAAGTATTTGAATATAAAGATGATGTGACATTTCAAACATTTTTCAAATGGTTATAGTTTTCCGTTATACTTTAAAAGACCGTACCCCTTGTACTTTCAGGATTTTTGCGCTAACCCCTTTTCTGAATATTATCCAAAGATAAGGCGAAAGAACGTCACAAACTGCTCTAAAATGCGAGTTTTGAAGGTTAGTTTTCAAATTTTTTTCCTCCCCCGAACTCCCACATGCGCACTCCCAAAATAAAAATCCACGCGCTGCCACCGTCAATACGTCAATCGAAGCATGCTTGTCAGCATGGACATTAACTTTAACATAGCCCCACAAAAAATAGTCTGAAGGCAATAAATCATACGATCTAGGCGGCCAATTGAACAGTCTCAAACGTGAAATGAACTGTTCACTTGCCATTGTTTCGCGTGCTGTGTGGCTTATGGCACCGCCTTGTTGGAACCACATGTCATACAAATCAAGCTCTTCCATTTTGGGCAGAAAAAAGATGGAAATCATCTCACGGTAGGCGCCGAATCGATAATAGGGAAGTTGACTATTTTTTGGAAATGATTTTAATTTGTAGACAGGCCCTATACGAACACGAAAAAAATATTTTTATGGAAAAAATACAGCAAATACCAATAAAAAATGCGAAAATAAAAATAGTTTTCAAAATTCCCGCTGAAACGCTTCATACTGTTAAGTGATTATGATTACGTCACTATACGGTAAGGTCAAAGCGAACTGATCTTGTGCGATTTCTTGCGAACAAATCGTTTTCGTAATAACAAATAATCGTGAAATAGTTCGCTGGTGATATGTTTTACTCTCTCCTGTTCTTCGTAAGTTCGTACTCGTGATGACACATAGGATACAGTAAGGTTATAGGTTAGCTTGTTTACAGAACAGTGACGTCATGTATTCTCATTCGTGTTTGCAGTCACATGATAATCGGTAATAGATTACACATTTTAAATCAATTTTATTTAATTTAATGAGAGTATTTAGATCTCTAAAATATTTTTTTAGTAACTACCTTCAATGTGGAAAACCTCAATTCATATGAATTTGTACTATGTGTCAATTTCCCTATTGATGGTCATTTCTAACACTGGCCGATAAAGCTGTGATATTTTCTTCAGTTCGCACTGTACGTGAGTGTGTTGGTGTTTTAATGCCCGACAATGTAAATTTGGAGCGAAATTTAGTCACAATAGCCCAAATAGCCGCTTCAATTGATATTTCTCCTTTTCAAAGATAATACATCACGACAATTAACTGTTTAATTCTCCTCGTGTAACACCAATTTGCCTGTTAATGTTACGATACATGCCTTCATAAGAATAGATTAATAACTGTTTTCTATATCTTTTTTCAGGTGTGTTTGATGCTAAGGGTGATAAACCACTTCAAGAAGATGCTACAGAGTCCAAAGAAAATGTGGATGAATTAGGTAGCCTGCTCAGAGCTGTTTCCAAAAATCAGCACCAAATGATACTAGATAAAGAATCTTTGAATGCAGTTGAAACGTCATTACTTGATCCTTATAATAAAACTGCATCAGATTGGACAACAGATGAAAAAATGTTGCCAATTAAAAATTGTTTTGTCACTGGAGAATGGAAGGAGAGTGAAGATGCTAATGAATTATTGAAACTGGATGATGCTGAAGATCTGAGTGATATGGAATCAGAAATTTATGGTGATTTTGAAGATTTAGAAACGGGGGAAAAAACTTCTGCTGACACTAAAGGCGAAAAAAGGAAAAGAGATGATACTGAGACAGAAGACAAGGAATACAGATTGAAACTGGCCGAGAAAAAGAGGAAACTAAAGGAAAGATTTGACGAAGAATATGATACAGGTGAAAAAAACACTTATTATGATGAACTGAAATTGACAGCAGAAAAACAAGCCCAACTCAATAAAACTTGTTTTGAAAACATGCCAGATGAAATAAGAACTCAGATTGAAGGTTTCCGGCCTGGAATGTACGTGAGAATGGAATTCCAAAACGTTCCTTCTGAATTCATAGCCAACTTCGATCCAACCTATCCTATAATTATTGGTTCTCTCAATGTTAGTGAAGACAAAATAGGATATGTCAATGTCAAAATCAAGAAACATAGATGGTATAGCAAAATCCTGAAAACCTCAGATCCTTTGATTATTTCTCTTGGATGGAGACGCTTTCAAACAATTCCATTGTTCTCCAAAATGGAAGATGATTTGAAGTTTCGTTATCTCAAGTATACACCTGAGCATCTGAGTTGCAATGCGCATTTTTGGGGACCGCTGACCCCGCCAAAAACTGGATTTCTTGCATTGCAGAGTGTTGAGTCCAACCCAGAGGTAAGTTCTTATTTAGAATTATTTTCGAACTTGATTATATTGTAAAGATTGGTGAAAGTGCGAGGGACTAATAGAAAAACTCATAGAAAACATCTAGAATACAAATATTATGAAAGAAATAAGACACAAATCATTTGCTATTATTCTATACTATACTAAAATGGTAACTCGGTGGACCGGCCAGAGGGAATCTGTCGAAAAGTGGGTCCGGAAGAATTCTGAAATCGCAGCGAAGCTGCGATATGGTGAATGGTGAAATTTCGATTCTCTAGGCGAAGTAGAAGTATTTTTAAAAAATTCGCGAAAATGGCGAAAAAACCCACAAAAAGGGCCATTTTAAACTCGATAAAACTTTTTTCACAGATATCCTGGCCGTGATGTAAATATACGGATCGAAAGAGGAAAAGTCAATGCAAAATAGCTCGGTATTTATATTTCCCATAATTCTCCCATTTCTTCAGGAAAATTGATCAAACTTTGACATTTCGACAATAAAATCACCCGAGTTCTACGATAACTACTTAAAATGGAGATCTGCTGGCCCATACTAGTAAATAATAACCAATGAAATGTGAATACGAACTAGGTCTCCGATACTGTTCGCCCTACCAGACCGAATGGTCCAACGTCAACTGAAAATCACACCGACTGCAGTTTCGTCCTATTAGGACTCATCAGGGTGGAATATCCCAAAGTTGACGCTGGATGGAAAATCTTTTCGTCAAGATATGGATATCTGTCACACACCTTAACGGTATGAGTAATAAATATATATATATATATATTACGGGATTAAGTTACAATATTACAATATAATATTCATATTATAGCTAAATACAGCCTATTGCCGCCTTCCCGTCACCCTCCTCCACACCTCTCTGTTCAGAACGTCATCAGCATTTAAATCCCGGGCCTCCATTGCCTCCCTGATCGTACCGTTCCAGGATTTCCTTGGTCTGCCCCGTTTCCTTCTACCAGCAGGAGTCCACTGAAAAATTTGTTTCGGTAGCCTATCGTCTTGCATTCGGAGCACATGTCCAAACCATTTCAGACTTCTCTTTTCTATCCGCTGCAGTACGGTCTCCTCTGCTTTCATGATCTGTCTTATTTCGGCATTTGTCCTCCGTTCCAATCTCGATATGCCGGCACTCCTTCTGAGGTAGTCCATCTCTACTGCCTGAATCTTTCTTCTAGAGTCTGCGTTGAGTGTCCACAGCTCTGAGCCATAACACATCACTGATTCCACCAGAGTAAGGCCAAGTTGTTTTTTGGTTTTGGAGGATATGTTTCGATCCCACCAAAGACTATTGAGGCATCCAATTACTTTCCTGCTGTTCTGGATTCTTGTCCTTATCTCCTCCATACCAATGCCATCTTTATTGATTGTAGCTCCGAGGTACTTGAACTTGTCAACTTGCTGGATTTGCACATCATTATTGATGAGTACCTCGAACCGAGCATTGGAGTTGATGACCAGGTACTCTGTTTTTTGTAGACTAACTTGCAGTCCCCATCTCTTGTATTCATCATACAGTCTCTTAATCATAAACTCCAGATCATAGGAGTCTTGTGCAATCACAACCTGGTCATCAGCGAAACTAAGGGAGAAGAGAGTTCCACTCCCAATCGGTATTCCCATTCCTTCGCATCTTCTCTTCCAATCTTTGAGTGCCACTTCGATATAGGCATTGAAAAGTAGGGGAGACAGGCTGCATCCCTGCCTTAAACCCTTTGTGGTTTTAATAGGGTACGAGAGTCTTTGTCCGATTTTCACATAAGATTGATTATCTCTGTACAGTTCCTTGATGAGCTCTACCAATCCCGTATCGACTTTCATAGTTCCAAGAGCTTCCCAGATTTTTTTCCGAGGTATGGAGTCATACGCTTTCTCCAGGTCTATAAATGCCAGATGTATTTCCTGGTCTACCATGATAAATTGAAATAAAAAAACCTTTTTAAAAAAGCTTTTATTCAAATTCTCTAAAAAGAAAAAAAAAATTTTAACTTAAAACTTCATTATACACAATTTATATGATCATAAAAGCTTGTCGCGCGATTAACTCGTGCAAATAAACTAGTACCTATTCAATTGAGTATATTAATCTGCTAAATTAAATTTTTTTTCAGTTTAATTGAATACTTATAGTAGGAACCTACTAACGCAAACCTCGCGACAAGCTTTTATGATCATATAAATTGTGTATAATGAAGTTATAAGTTGATAGTTAAAATATAAAAGGAAAATTTTATTTTTTTCTTTTTGAAGAATTTGAATAAAAGCTCTTTTTATTTCAATTTATTTTTTACTTTTTAGTCATCGCTATTTCGCCATCTTGGATGTTCCACCATATGACATTCAGAATGACGTCAACATTATTTTTCGAGTTATTCTCAACAAACCCTTTCATTTGATAACCATATTATGAAAATGCATCACAAAAAACTATTCCGCCATCTTGGATGTTCCGCCATATTGGATTTAGAACGACGTCACAGTATTTTTCGAATTACTTTCAACAAGTTCTCTCATGTGATACCCATATTATAGAAATGCATCACAAAAAACTATTCCGCCATCTTGGATGGTCGGCCATATTGGATATAGAACAACGTCACATTATTTTTCGAATCACTCTCAACAAGCTCTTTCATTTGATACCCATATTATAGAAATGCATCACAAAAAACTATTCCTCCACAAGGGCGGTTCTACGGTGGGGGGGGTAAAGGGGGGTAATTACCCCCCCCCCCCCAGAGCACTACAACCAATTCGATTTTTTAAATTTTATTTATGAAAAAACTAACAAAAAAAAAGTTTTATAGTCTTTTCAATTGTTCATTCAATTATTACCCCCCCCCCAGGAAATCAGCCTAGGACCGCCCTTGTTCCGCCATCTTGGATGGTCCGCCCAAGTGGATATAGAATGACGTCACAAAGCTTATCGTGTATTGTCATCCAAACTGAACGTGTATACAAAATTTCAGCTTAATCGGTTGAAGATATCTGCTTCAAATTGAGTAGCAAGATTCCACCCGAACAAACATACATACATACAATGCAAGTTAAATAAAAGCTTTTAAAAATGAGCGAGATCTATCCACCTTCAGAAAAGAACTAGGTCGTATCCACATTTCATTTGAGTGCCCTAAAATGGATATTTTAGGCAAGGGTGTGATGCATACACTCACATTATTTTTTAACGTAGATTCAATATCTGCCATAAAAAAATGGGGTTCTAATTTGAAAAAATTGATTTTTCACGATTTTGTCATCCCTAACTTTGAAAGCGATTTTTTCACCCCCTGTATCGTGAATCGCGATTTCGATTTTCAAAGTGGATACATCAATCTTACATCTTGAAAAATCCCAAAAATGAAAATTTTCCATCCAAAAACCTCGAAGTTATTCTTGTTTCAGCGGAGCTCTATTTTCGATTGTTTCTTCGAATTTTCCCGCTCAGAGAGAATTTTCCAACCAAAACTGAAAAATGTTACATCAAAATAACTTGAAATTTTCTAAGGAATCTATTTCTGCAATAAAAAAATGGTGTTCTGATTTGAAAAACGGAAGTTGACGTCATTTCTGGAAAAACCGGACGTGCTCATGCTTTGAAAATATTTTAGATTTCATCAGCATCGTGAAATACTTATAAGTGCTGAATTTCATGAAAATACGTTCAGTAGTTTCCCGTATAAATATGGGTGAGGTTCCTCGTGAAAGACCCTGTATATGTATGTTTGTTCGGGTGGAATCTTGCTACTCAATTTTGATGCAGATATCTTCAACCGATTGAGCTGAAATTTCGTGTACACGTTTGATTTGGATGACAACACACGAAAAGCTATGTGACGTCATTCTTTAACCAATATTTCGGACCATCTAAGATGGCGGAATAGTTTTTTGTAATTCATTTCCATACTATGGGTATCAAATGAAAGAGCTTGTTGAGAATAACTCAAAAAATAATGTGACGTCATTCTAAATCTAATACGGCGAAACATCCAAGATGGCGGAATAGTAATTTTTTTTATGCACTTCAACAATATGGCTATCAAATGAAAGGACTTGTTGAGAGAAACTCGAAAAATGATGTTGACGTCATTCTAAATCCGATATGGTGGAACATCCAAGATGGCGGAATAGTTATTTTTTATACACTTTTCTGCATTATGGGTATCAAATGATTGTCGAGAATAACTCAGAAACCTAGCCAGCGATAACTAAAAAGTGAAAAATATATTAAAAGCAAAACAACCTTTTTTAAAGAAAGCTTTCATTTAAATGCTCTAAACAGAAGAAAATAAAATTCTCCTTTAAAATTTCAACTATCCACTTATAACTTCATTATACACAATTTATATGATCATAAAAGCTTGTCGCGAGGTTTGCGTTAGTAGGTTCCTACTATAAGTATTTAATTAAACTGAAAAAAAAATTTAATTTAGCAGATTAATATACTCAATTGAATAGGTACTAGTTTATTTGCACGAGATAATCGCGCGACAAGCTTTTATGATCATATAAATTGTGTATAATGAAGTTATAAGTTAAAATTTTTTTTTCTTTTCAGAGAATTTGAATAAAAGCTTTTTTCAAAAAGGTTTTTTTTATTTCAATGGGTGGAATATCCCAAAGTTGACGCTGGATGGAAAATCTTTTCGTCAAGATATGGATATCTGTCACACACCTTAACGGTATGAGTAATAAATTGAAATAAAAAAAACCTTTTTAAAAAAAGCTTTTATTCAAATTCTCTAAAAAGAAAAGAAAAATTTTAACTTATAACCTCATTATACACAATTTATATGATCATAAAAGCTTGTCGCGCGATTAACTTGTGTGAATAAACTAGTACCTATTTAATTGAGTGACTTTGCTAAGTTTCATTTTTAAATTTCAGTTTAATTGAATACTTATAGTTATGTAATTACGCAAACTTCGCGACAAGCTTTTATGATCATATAAATTGTGTATAATGAGGTTATAAGTTGATAGTTTAAATTTCAAAGGAGAATTTTATTTTCTTCCTTTTAGAGCATTTAAATAAAAGCTTTCTTTAAAAAAGGTTGTTTTGCTTTTAATTTATTATTATCATAACCACCATTTGAGAGTGCGTTTTTTGAATAGGGTATTGATTCTCATCCAACTTAATACGTTATTTATCCTCAGTATTTAATTTAAAACGAAATTGTCCTTTACATCATACAATTACAACGAGTACATCAAAAGATATGGCAGGTTGAAGTGATGAAGATGAAACCGCACGACCGGACCTAAATGCGTAGTTTTCTGAGTGGAAGATCTCAGTACACGGTTGTGGACCATGTCTCGGGTAATGTCAGGTCACACGTGTGCTCGGATATAATTGACGTGGATATAGGTGTCCTACAAGGCTCCATTGTGGTCCCTTTTTTGTTCATCGTTTACATTAATGACATTGGCGATAATATCGAATCCCATTTCACGCTTTACGCCGACGACTCATCTTTCGTTGTTGCCGATCGGCTCTCTTTTTTGGGAGTTTCCCTCGATGAGGGTCTTACTTGGAGGCCACATTGTAGGGGACTCATTACGAAGTTGCATACTCTATGCTACATGTTCAGGACTTTGAGGTGTGTTCTCAGCGAGGGGAGTTTAGTCGCATTGTTTCATGCTCAGGTCATGTCAAGACTTCGGTATGGAATTTTCCTGTGGGGTGGCTCAGCGGAATTTGATTGATTATTTTCGAGCCCAGAAGCGAGTTTTAAGAGTAATGCGGAGCGTTTCGAGTCGCGTTTCCTGCAGAGAGATATTTAGGCAATTGAATGTTCCCACTCTTCCTGGTCTTCCGATTGTTGAAAGTTGCATTCATATGTACAAAAACAGAAATAAGTATCTCATTAATGGAGTACACCACTCTTTTAACCCGAGGTCTAGGGACGAGTTTCGTAAACCTCAGCATAGACTGGCAAAGACTCATAAGTCTATTTCAGTGCTCGGTCCAAAAAATTTTAACAAGCTCCCATTGGAGCTTCGACTTATAAACAATCTTGCTGGCTTCACGAGAAAGCTGAAAGAAAAGGCGTTTTTTTTACTCACTAGAGGAGCATTTCTCCTCTACCCTGTGACCTGAGTTATGTGCGCAAAAATTTTAATTTTTTGTTTTGTATAAGTTGTCTTGGTGACAGATGTCTTATGTTGACTATCTGTTGAATGTTTTTGTATATTTTACTCCGATAAGAGATTTTGAAATTGTGACGTTTTCTACACTGCCTGTGATTGTGGTCGAATGAAATAAAGTGATCTATCTATCTATCTATAAAGGAATAAATGCTGGAATTATTGAAATTCGCATGTTCAAGAATAAATTAGAAATAGATAATTGAAATATTTCGATTGAAACTGTAAATTATAACCCATAAATAGAAAAAGCGACATTTGAATTACAAAGGGCACACTATTCTCCTGGGATTTCAGACAGTTCTATGCGATTTCACATTTCCTTTTTCGTTATTTCCTTAATTTTCTGCATTATCTATTTTCAAAATTAGGAAATTGATTTGTCGGTGGCACTCCAATGAGTTTTCTACCAAAACTTGATGAACAACCGCCGAAAAACGATTATGAAGTCAATTTTCATAGACACTCAAATTCACCCCGATTTTTTCATGTGAAATAACAATTTTTTCAAAGAGAAGCAATTGGAGTGCCCTCAAGACATCCTTCAATTTCGATAAAAATAATCAAGCCTTGAAACGCACTGTTTGAATGGAGAATTAGATACTTCCTTTTAAATATACAAACACTAAACATGGAGGAAAATACATAGACAATAAAATGGCAGTAAGTTATATTGGAGTCTGTCGCTGGGATTCCCAAACTATCTGAAGATATTCAAAAAGGGATATCAATTCGCATCTGTTTGTTTAATTGAAAATAATTTTTAGGGAATAGTACCTGTTAATTTCGAGTGATTCTAGATATGTTAATCTAGAGCTCTTATTTTCGCTATGCAAAATTTCATGTTTTTTTGTTGAAATTGTGTCCGAATTGTTCCAAATGGTTCGCATATGCTGAATTAGAAGAATTCTGAAGTCAAACTTATTTGGTGTATTCTCTTTTAGAAGATCTTTCTCTTTAACCTATATAAACCTTAGGGCAATCATAAGAAGTTAGCTTGTAGATTCCAGATTTATTGTCTTCATTGTTTGTGATGAAAATTTCCATATTATTTGGGGTTCTATAAGATATTTCGAATTTGAAGTTCTCTTTGAAATACTTGGCAACATCTTCGGATCTTTCTACTGACGTAAGTAAATGATATAAATTTGGTCGTCTCATATTTTGACGTAGGATATGTAAGACATAACGAAAGTTTCTCTCGTTTATTGGACGAAATCTTATCAATGATAGAATCATAGCCATTGTTGAATGCCATTTGCTCAATGATATTCGATTCGTTATAAAAATTATTATAATTCATGGGTACATTAATCAATCTATGGATCATACAATTATATGGGGTCATTTTTTATTGATGATTCGAGTTTGCGTGAATGGTGGAGATCAGTATGTGTGGGTTGATGGAATAAACTGAATGCTTACATAGGCATCACATGTTGTTTTCATTGCCCTTCAGAGAATTAGTAGGCTGTCTGATGTACTTGATGTTAGGAACTAGAGTAGATATATGTTTTGCTGTGAATTATTTCAGTAGGTTTCAAGATAAGTTTATTCCCTTTGGGATAAATTGGTATAAATCTTCTTTCAAAATACCATTTAAAAACGCTGTCTTTACACCCAATTGATCGAATAGATGTCATTTTTGCCACAGGTGAATAAACATCATACTCCTTTTGTGCAAAACCTCTCACCTCCATTCGTGCTTTATATTTATCCATTTCATTTTCTTCCATTGATTTATATGAAAACACCCATTTTGTGTCCAAAATTTGAATACCCTTTGGTTTATCAACTACTTGCCATGTCTCATTTATTTCTATTGACTCAAGTTCCCTTTCTACAGCTCTTAACCAATTATCCCTATCCGTTCTATTTTCTATTTCATTAAAATTCTTTGGCACATTATCAATAAAACTACATGCATCAAACGCCATATACAGGGTGGCCATTTGAAAACGAAACAGACGAGATTACAGACGAAATAAATTTTTTCGATAGAAATGCTCGGACAGGTCGATTTCTGTTTCGAGGGGGACAACTTAAGATGTAGGTTACGGACGCATAGCGCTTCAACCCTTGCTACTACAACCCTCACCCCCAATTTTTGAATAGGGAAGATGGGGTGAGTGATACCTCATTTGAAAGGTATTTCTATACTGATTCCAGCACAGTAATTGTTTTTTCATTCTATGCATTAGTTCTCGAAATATTCTTAACTAAGTATTTGAAAATGAAGTGGTGTTTTCATGGCACTTGTAGTGTTTTTTTGTGAAAAATCGACATTTTGAGCTTCAAAACAACCATGACTGTGGCTTCCTTCCTCCAATCCACTGACATAGAAATCTTTAATCAAAATGTCGATTTTTCACAAAAAAAACACTACAAGTGCCATGAAAACACCACTTCATTTTCAAATACTTAGTTAAGAATATTTCGAGAACTAATGCATAAAATGAAAAAACAATTACTGTGCTGAAATCAGTATAAAAATACCTTTCAAATGAGGTATCACTCACCCCATCTTCCCTATTCAAAAATTGGGGGTGAGGGTTTTAGTAGCAAGGGTTGAAGCGCTATGCGTCCGTAACCTACATCTTAAGTTGTCCCCCTCGAAACAGAAATCGACCTGTCCGAGCATTTCTATCGAAAAAATTTATTTCGTCTGTAATCTCGTCTGTTTCGTTTTCAAATGGCCACCCTGTATAATTCATAGTCATTAAACTTTTCAGGAATTTTAACTTGTCTTTTATTCCCTGGTCTTTCTACAATATCTTTCTCATCCCTTTCTTCATGCACTTGTTCGTCATCATTTATTTGTTCACTCACTTCATTCTCATCAAAACACTGACTCTCATTCATGCACTCATCTATTTTAAAACCAAATTCATCCTCTTTAAACACATCTCTTGCAACTATCAATTTTTCAATTTCCCACAGTGCCACAGTCTATATCCTGTCTGACCATAACCCATCAATATACACTTTTTTACTTTTGAATCGAATTAACTTCTGCACTCTTTAGGTATATTACAATAACTTGTACATCCAAAAATTTTGAGATTATTAACAACTAACATCCGCTAGATGTCCTTGGGGTCGCTGCATTACCTCCCATTTGTCGTCGTTTGACGTAATTTGAAGAGCTGCGCACAAAATGCAAATTTTCATTTTTGACATAAAATGGTGGAGTTACCTTTTCCTCTCTCCGAATGGCGGCTTCCTTGCTTCTGGCTATCCGCATGGCATTTTCTAAAGATACTGCATGATTTTCTTCGAAAAGTCTATCACGGACTGGTCCTTTTGGTGAGCCCATGATGAATCGGTCCCGCAGACAAACTTTCAGCTCTTCACCGAATTTGCAGTGAACTGTCAAACTTCTCAACCGGGCAGCCCATTCATTCACATTTTCTTCATTCCATTTCACAGCACTGTAGAATTGATATCTAGCCGCAAAAGTTGATTCTTGCTTGCCAAAATGCGCGTTGAATAATTCTATCAGTTCATCATATTTCTTAGATTCTGGTGATTCTGGTAGACATAAGCTGAACATCAGACGATATGAATTTTCTGATAATAGGTTCAAAAAAATTGCCCTTTTTCTTGATTCATCGGTAATTTTGTTTGCTTCGAAGTAGTTAGCTAACCTTGGTTTGAAAATAGTCCAATCATTCGTGAGCGTGTCGAACTCTCTCAGATGGCCAACCATATTACTTTCTTCTTCGGACTTTTTTTGCGTGTTGGTTCAATTTCTTAATTTGAAGAAACTTTTAACTCGTCGCCACTGTTATATCGTTCACCCGGAGGTTACGATATTAATATTGGTGAAATAATAAATCAACCACTTCAGGAAACTATTTTATTTTCCGTTTTCGTCAACTCTATATCCTATGAAAATCCGTAACATAACTGACTGGTAACTCAAACTATTATATTTACATATGTGTAACAATATGTACATAAAATAAGATCGCGGATCAACTGCGTTGCATACACTGAATCACCTTAGCATATGAAAAATATATACACTACACAACACCTACTATAACACATTCCTGCTGGTGTTTTATCAAGTTTTGATGATGTTCCCCTATTCATTAAATAATTAACAGTCAAAATAGCTTCTCCCCAGAAGAAAAAATTCAATCTTATACAAATTCTCTCTTGTACCCATACATAATAATTGCCCTTCTCTACTCAATATCTTAACACAAGCATTTTCAAATAGTATTTTCTTATCAAATATCTCCAACTTTTTGACGTTCAATGAATTTCTTCTCAAATTAGGTACATATAAAACATTTGTTATTAAACATTTTTCTTTTTTACTTCCTACTCTACTTGAAACTTCTATGTTACCAACACCTATGGCCATTAAAAAATCATTGTTCTTTGCAACAACAATCTTAATAGGATCATTCAACAAAAGTAAACTAGAAAAATATTCCTTGTTGTTGACCATTTATGGTCAGTACAACCTGAATCAATAAAAAACTTTATTACCCCTTGTTGATCTTCATTCTTCTCTGTTCTTCTTTCCCCAAGAAAACATACAGTCTTGTCCACCTGGTTGTTTGTTTCTGTTCCCTGTTCTACTAGGTTGCTATCCACATTTTGATTTCGACGAAAACCTCTCTGGAAACCTCTGCCACCTCTCATAAATCCATTTCCTCTAGATCCCCTTCTTGAACCATTGTATTGTTTGTTTTGTGAAGGTTGACTTGTCTGTGAATTATGTTGCAATTGACCCTGTGGACAGAATAGTTGTATATGATCTAGTAAACCACATCTGAAACATTTAAATTTTTGATTTTTGGCTTATAAAAATGCTGTCTGTCCCAATGTGCTACTTGTTGAATTGTCAGTGAAAAGTACTCTTTTCTCACTTTCTCCTAGCAGCTTATTTAAAGGTTATTCATAAGTAAGTTCGCTAGAATTCTCAATTATTGCACTAACGGTTTCGTAGGATCTTGACAATCAGGTCGATTCTGTTTGGAAATAGTAATATGGTTATAGAAAAGATATTGCCATCACAGCAAAGTTTGGTTATATTTTATAATTATAACAATGTTGTAGATTTAGCAATGTTATAACAAGATGCGAACAGAATCGACCTGAATGTCAGTAATAGACTACCTACCAATTTTATCGGAATCTTTCATTTCACATCCAGAACTGCTTAATTGTCTCATGATATTTTCAAATTCAGCAATGTGTTTTTCCAATCATTTTCTTTCATTTTCAATGACAGCAGTTTCTTCAAAAATATCTGACCTGGCAATCCATTGTTTTAGAGTAAAATCCCAATATGAAGATAAGTACTGCAATGTTTCTATAATAACTTCTTCTGATGAACATTGCCGAATAAGAATAATAAGATATCATGGTGCAGAATGCAAAATATGCTTACACCAATATAAATGTTCTATAATATAGCAACAGTATCAAAACCATATCGTGTAAGTATACAGGGTGGCCCACCCCAGACGCGGTTCTCATTTTGAGGCAGTGAATGAAGACATTTTGAAATTTTTTTTCGTGAAATGTAAAGGACAATGAGATGCACAATTCAAAATTGTTTTCACATATACCGGGTGTTCGATAACAAAGATATAGACCATAGTTACACTTTTTTAAATGGAATACCCTATATATGAATTCAAAAATTGAATGGCAAGCTCAAATGATGATGAGTTTATAAGGACCATTTTATGCCTTAGGAGAACCATTGTAGAGAAAATGGCGAAAAGTCGAAAAAAAGGAGTATTTTCAATTTGCAATTAATGAATAAACCCTTCAAGCCAACGAGACAGACAATGTTTTTTCGTGTAGACATATTGGCTACCCTTATGCAGAAGAAAAAAATTTAACTCTGGAATATACTGAGTGATCATAATTAATGTTCAAACATCAACTTAAAATAATGGTCAAAAACTTTCTTATTTCAAATGGCACACCCAGTATTTCTCTACCTCGTTGAACGTAAAAATTAATATCGAAACTATCTTCATTGAGTTTCCCTATACCGAAACCTAATAGTTTTCAAGTAATTTTCGATTCTTAATTCAATTAGTTTACCTACTATTATGATTAGGGATATTCATAGAAATACTTGGAAATATTTGTGGTGAAATGCTCACAATATTATTTGAAATCTGAAAAACTCATATGAAGATCTCAATAATGGTGTTGCGGTCACGCAAGATTCATTATTCCTTTATAAACGATTATCTACTGTTTTTCTGAATATCGATTCTTCTTTCAATTATTTTCAAATTAATTTCGCCTAGAAGGTTCTAAGTGTCATTATCATTCAATCTTTTCCGGTACATGCCCTTAAATTTTTCTTTTTTCTTATCGTTTTGAAGTTAAGCCATACGTTCAAAGAATTATGTAACAAACGATTCATTTAAAAAAATATTTGCTGAGAAACCCGCCAGCGCGCAGGTCAAGTTTGGCCTAACATCTGCATTTCTACCGACGGCGTTAAAAAATCCGATCGTCCTTTTTTCCGCCGAATGTGTACGTCGCCATGAGATCCCACTCGCCACTTTTGGTACGGCGTCGACGGCAAAATATCCGATCGGAAAAAAACGCCAAGTGTGTCTCCGGCCTGTACTGAGGATGTTTGTCTGTGCAGGCCCGCCGCAAGCTGTCTGAGCGCCCGCGTGCAAATACTGTTATGCCGCCCCCAATAGGGCGCTACATCAAGACCGTATCCTGAGAGTAATTCGGGGGGGGGGGGGGGCGGTGGTTGTGGCAAGTTTTAGCGAGGGACCTGAACTGATCTTGAGTGAAAAGCGGGGAGTTTCAATTTCGAATGCAGAAGACCCTAGGGGGTGTATTTTCCGACAAAGACCCTCATTCTGTTTTTATTTGGTAACAGATGGTTTTTTATGACATGCAATAATTGGCATAAACGATACGGCGACACTGAAAATATTCAACTACTACTACTACTACCTGGTTGTAATATTGGGAAAAAGAACATCTGCAAATTTTTCTCTTAGAATATTCAACAAAATCAGAGATGCCGTAGGAACTTTCTGAATCGATGTTTCCCGAGGGCGCAATTCGAAGTTCCGGGAGGGCAATTTATCGGATTATGTGAATTTTTCGATCTTGAAGTTTTACGCCATAACTGGATCTAGGCCCTCTCAGTATTTCGCCAAGGGGGGGGGGCACCTGCGGAACTTCGGGGGGCGGCAGTGTCCCTCCCGGAAATATACCTGAAAGAAACACTGCAGTGAATTCACTGAATTCCGTGGATATACGGAAATTATCGATCCTCTTGATCCTTCAGAGAAAAAGTCTCTCTAAGGGGGATGGGGAGACTTTGCCGCCCCAATGTTGAACGGAGTTGGAGAAATTTCAAAGCAGTTGGCAAAGTTTCGATGGCATATGGCAAAATTTCTATGTTTCTATGACAGTTGGCAAAATTTTAAAGCAGTTGAGAGTTGGACAACCACCCCCCCTTCTTTTTCTTCCTCCCCCCGCTTACCACGTTGTTTGTCCCCTCCAAAAAAAATTTCAATTTCACTGGATTTGCCGCCCCCCTGGACGTGCCGCCCTTGTGCCGGGCACGCCTTGCACGCCCGCTTACGGCGGGCCTGTGTCTGTGTACTCTTGATTAATTCATTTATTCTCGCTGTGCTGTGCCTAAGGTGGCGTAAGGACACAGTTACTAAGCCCACACAAACACAACTGATTCTTTCAACTCGCACAAGCTACAAGCTCGGAACCTTGTTGTTTCTAAGGGGTCTCCTCGGGAGTATAATCATGATATGATATATTGTTTATCCTGATTACTCCTATGTCTCATAATCATATGTTTCGATTTCATCCTATTAGGTCGTCTATAACTTTGCCATGAAGAGATCTCTTTTATATTATGTTAGTTACAAAAAACAAATCCTCGAATCACTCTAAAAAGACCGTGATCAAAACAAATTTCTGTGAGTCATTTAACCAGTGGCGTCATCACCTGAATAACTAGAAACATTGCTATTCAACTATATCAAACTTCGAATTTCTTATGACAAGTACTTCACAAGGTCAAAATCTCGCTATATCCCTATATCCGTCAGAGCCCTCTCTGATAGCTGTATAGTGATTTTGGAACCGGACTTGAACGACCGTTAAGGTGCGATTCCACCGGAGTGACGCACTGTGCGGCACAGTGGTGCACAGTGTACGCCACAAATGTTCGTTGCGGTGGACTCGTACACGTGAACAGCAACAAAAAGTGCGCGTACTATCTTGAAAAGTTCGCGCACAGTTGCAAACTTTTGTCGCACACTGCTTCCAGCCAGCGGTGGACTCGGGTTGACGCACACACACATGTTGTCCGCGAACTCAGTCTTGCTTCCGCTACAATAGAGGAAACATCAACTTGTGCGCGCGAACATGGATTGGAATAATGAGAATATAATCCAATTCATTCAAGAAATGGAAATATATCCCGTATTGTGGGATTGTAATAATGAACATTTCAAAAACCGAAATAGGAAAACACGATGCAGCTGAAGAGTGGGCCAAAAAATTTGATTGTGATTCCACCGAGATTCTGCGAAAGTGGAAAATTATTGTGTCGCGGTACAGGCGAAAAAGAAAAAAAATCGCCGATTCAAAAACTACTGGTCCGGGAGTATCGGAGTATACGAGTGTATAAGCCAAAATGATTCGGATATTACCGGAGTGCTGCACAAAATGTTCGTAAACATTTGTGCCGCACATGTTTTCGGTGGAATCGTACCTTTACGACCCAAAAATAAAACAGAACCGCCTCTCTCCGGTATTGACCTCGAGTCACAGAGCATACTAATAATCATAGAACACGAAATTGTTCTTCTCAGCACATGATATATATTTAAGTAATACTACAAAATCAAATGAACATTTTGTGCAAAATAAAAGGTTGCTTTTGAAATAGTATCTACAGTATGTTCATTGCTAAAAATTGTCCACCTAAGCCTAATGTTGACACTTCAACTTGGTTTGAATTCTGTATGATATGATTTAATGCTATTGTGGCAAATATCGTTCATTTAAACATGTAAAAAATTCAAATATTTCAATTTCAGATTTTGAAAAATAAAGGATTCAGAATAGCTGCAACTGGGGTTGTTCAGGAATTGGATAAATCCACACAAATAATGAAGAAACTCAAACTAATAGGTCACCCTATGAAAATTTACCAAAAAACTGCTTTTATAAAAGGTAATGTAATTTGTGATTGATTAATTCTTTGAAACTAAATTGTAATTCACTTTTTGCAGATATGTTCAATAGTTCTTTGGAAGTAGCAAAATTTGAAGGTGCTAAAATCAGAACAGTGTCTGGCATCAGGGGGCAAATCAAAAAACCAGTCAGCAAACCTGAAGGAGTTTTCAGAGCAACTTTTGAAGACCAAATTAAATTGAGTGGTAAGATTATATTATAGTGTCGAGGAAGTTAGAATGATCATTTCGAAAAGACTACCATATCATTGTCGTTGTTTTCGGTTAGTGTGTGAAGATGAGGGTTTCTGATGATACGGTTCTGCAAAAAGAGCATTTGAATGGGAGCTTCTTAAAAAGTACTAAATAGGTGAAAGCTTTCAGGGATGATCTCCATCCTTTTCACATCCCCAGACATAACTTAATCAATCTTCTATACTCCATTCATTTCTATAAAGTATCCCGGTTGGCCATGATTTAGGTTTATAAAGTTCTTTTACTTACTTAAAACTGACGCAGGTTGGTACTCGTGAAAGTCAAATAATTCTCAGAGACGTTGCCAATGCTAATTTCTATTTGCTCTTTTTTAACTTTGTAATTGGAGTTAGTTCTTTAAAGGTTCAACTGTGACACAGGTTTCGTAGTTCTACTTCATTTTCATACTGGAGTATTTCAACTAGTGCAAAAAGGTATTTGAATGTCTTCTGTAGGCTTATTTCTTGAGAGTTTTGAAAAGTGGGGAATTCCTTAGGTCCGTCTGTTCGTTTAGAAGTTTTCTGTCGGGTTATTCGAGTAATTTTATTTTCTCTTCGAATGAACTACCTCAAAGTGACGCATTATTCATAGCATAACAGTATTTTCCAAACAAGGAAAGAGTGCTTTGGACAAGAAACTTGAAGAAGTGGGGAGTTATCCTCCTTGAAGCCATCCCAGATAATGGATTTCATCACATCTCTGGAACTGGTGGGCGAGCTGTAGGAGGCGCGATGATAACAGCTCTGATAGGGGGCACAATAGACCTTAAGGTCGCAGTGAACTGTAACCCCTTTTCACTATAACTATATAACTATATCTTCCAAACATGTTTATATGTATAGGGTAGGGTGGGGCAAAGATCCGCAATTTTAGGTTTCAACCTTTTTTCTCACCCAATAAGTAAAAGGTCCTGCAGGTTTTGGCTTCACTGGAAATCTTAATTTATGTGCTACAATATACCATTTTATTACTAGCGAAATAAGCACCATTTAGGAAAAAAAACGAAAGGTAGACAACCTTGCCTTTGCGGACCTTTGCCCCACTGTTTGGGGTAAACGTCCGCAGATGCGGGGCAATTGTCCGCAGCTGCGGATCTTTGCCCCATTGAAATGAAATACACGGAAAAATTAACTTTAATCAGTTTATTTATTCACAGTTATGAGTAAAACCATTCCAGTTCACTGACTGAATAAACATTTCGGGTTGTGCTGGTTTTTTTTTGGCTCCTTTATACTCGAAACGACTGATCCCCATTCATAATCGAGAACAAGGGCGGATATAGTTCTTTTTCATGGGAGGGGTAATAACGATCATGGGGGGGTAATAACGATCATGGGGGGGGGGGTAATAACGATTGAAAACCATTAAATCAGGTACACAAACCACCTTCTCCTCAGGTTTTGGATACTCATGGGGGGGGTAGTTACCCCCAGTACCCCCCCCGTAAATCCGCCCTTGATCGAGAATGTCAGGCCGGTCGGGCCATTTCCATAATTTTCCAGCTTTCACCATTGATGATACAGTGGCATGGGTTTCTGAAACGCCAGTAATAACTCCTGGAAACAGTTTTTCTTCATATCGAACGGTACAAAATTCGCCTATGCACCTCTTTGGAGGCACCATCCGCTCAGACGATTCTTCCATCTTCTGATCACTGTCAGATTCTGACTCGTTGTAGACCGAAGAATCTTGGGGCAAACGTCCGCGCGCGGACCATTGCCCCATGCAAAATGCGGACCTCTGCCCCATTTTGTCATTTTGTAAACACAAACTAACCTAAAACCAAGAAATGCGCATTTGGCCAAATTATTGTCCATAGATCGCCTTTCAAAACCTGAATTATGGAATTGAACCAGTAAAAAAGTAAGCAAAGCGTATAGTAAATTACATTTTCAACTGAAGATGACCTACGGATTATTACATCAAAACTAGTAAAAAGAATTCTAACCTCATTGTTTTTGTTGTGCCGGTCGGACGCCATGTAACTTTTGTGAGTCGTCTTCTATCAATGTTGTCAGCATAAAAATGTGTCTAAAACCACGACAATATTAAGCGATCATTTTAAATTGACGGTGCGGATCATTTCCCACTGCGGATCTTTGCCCCACCCTACCCTACGTGAAATACTTCCAGTATTAATAGAGCATAAAGTTTCTTCAACATTCGCCAGGAATTATTGAATTCCCATAATATTTTCTCGAATTCATTGTTTTCCCAAAGTAAATAAACGTAATTACTACGATCTCTAAGTAGAAACGGCAACGTTGCGTATGTTTCTGACAGGAAAATGAGTTTAACCTAACATTTTCAAAATATACACGGTGAAATGTGTCAGAATTTCATGGCCAACCAGGATACTTTATAAAAGTGAATAGTAGTATAGTTAACTATTTCATGACACTTCGAGATAGCCATCTGTGTTAACGGTAATTGTTCCGACCGACGCGAAAACGAAAAAAGTAGGTTCAAAATACGCCAATCCACAGTGTTGCTTTTTCGGAATGAAAAGGTTACCGGAGCAGTTCTTGTGTATTATTAGATGCACAATATTCAAAATTGTGAGGTTGGAACTTTCGCTAGTTTCCCTGGATTTGTGGCAAGATCGCGTCTGATCCATGGCAGTTGTTGATATTTATAACAATGAACGCGGTGTATCTGATTAATCGATGTTATTACATATTATGTTTCCTTATGGAATTAATGTTTTTGATTTTATTATTGATACAGGATAACGCCGTGAAACACGAACGATTCTCGCGCTACCAGCTCGCAGGTTTATAATATGTGAAAATCACATTCTTGCTTGCTGAAGGAGCAAATGAGAGGTATGCCATCTATCGTCGTCCAGGACTACAAAAGGGAATTGTTGGTCTGATTCTCAACTAGATGTCGCCATGATGTAGATTTTACTCATGATGATCTTTAGTTTCGCTTTAAGAGGACCTTCGTTCCACTTCAATTTTCATCGAAGTAGTTATGTTGTTCTGAAGAGATCAAAAAAGATCGAAACCTAGGTCAACACCTACCCGCTTTTGTGAGGTTGGAACTTTCGCTAGTTTCCCTGGATGATGATTTGTGGCAAGTTCGAGTCAGATCCATGGCGGTTGTGGATATTTATATCAATGAACGCGGTGTATCTGATTAATCGATGTTATTTTAAATTCTGTTTGTTTACCGTTGACAACAAATGGAACTATTGATCAATACGAAATCGTTCTAGGTATTCAAAGAGTGCAATACGTGATCTGTCGCATAGCGACGATGTCTTCCTACTGCCGCATATACATCGTTTCAATGTTCGCTTGCTTCATAATGAGCAACATTCAAATAAAATATGGAACAATATACAGTGTGTCCCCATTGAAAAAATGTACTTGCATTCGATATGTTGTTCACCTTGTATACAGGGTGTCCCAAGATGTTCCAAACAGCCAATATCTCGGCTCTCAGACAAGGTAGAAAGTTCAAACAAAAAGTTTTTTGAATGACATCAAAAACTCTACCAGAATCCGTCGTTAAAATTCTGTTTCTCATTACCACCCCTGAAAAAAAATACCCCCAGATATTTTTGTCAAATGGCACCCTTATATTCTCTCACTCTAAACGATTCGCCAGTAAAAAAAGAAATATGTTAAAACAATTTTCCATCATTTTCCATAAAAAAACTAACTATAAATTCCGGCAAATCCACCATTTTCTCAGTTGGGCAAAATACGTGCCTGATACGATTCTCTGGAATTGATGCAAAGTTCATATTTCTCGATCAAAATTGAGTTCATGAGCACTAACCTTATTGGAATAATAATATTACACACACGATATTTTCTAACAAAAACACTAAGTTTTGTCCGAATATTTCTGCCATTGAAAAGTCATACTTCTCCCACCAAAATGAGTTCCTTCTTCGATTTTCCTGAAGATTAGTTTGTGAGCACTAATAACTTGTTCATGTTCTCCTCGACATCGGAAAACTATCCCATAAAAAATTGTTTTTACACTAACCTAAATCCATTGTGCTAACCTAACAAACTTCTATCATATTCCACAGAGCTTTTGAGGAGACGATGCCAGATTGTGTTTCCAACACTCCAACGTCAGTTCCATGAACGACACTGACGCATGCGTATAGCGATAACCACCGTGATTTATTTAACGGATGAACTGACGCAAGGGCACTAGTTTTGTTTACTTTTCGCTAATGGCGTCTAGGCGTTCCTCTTTGGAAATGCCCAGAGAGTAGTTCTGATTCTCGCCAATATAGCGCTACCTCGCAGCCGGCGCGCAAGACCAACCGTTGTTCTGTGTCTCCAACACTCCAACGTCATTCTCATGAACGACGCCGACGCATGCGTATAGCGATAACCGCCGTGATTAGATTACGATTTATTTATTTACAGAAAAGAATGGAAACAGGTGATGATTATGTGAAGACTATCAGTAAATTAACGTGTAGGATGGACGTAGGGCGGATACGTGGGTTAATGGATAACAACCCTCACAGATTCTATATCGTTTATTCACATAAAAAGTCTTATACACACATCTATAACGATCTTATTAAAAGTACTTCACCGACGCAAAAACCACGCTATAACCGTCAGCGCCCTCTCTGATAACTCTATAGCAACAGTGGATTTGATAACCCAACTCGATAACCGTTACCACACCGACTACTACTTGAACTGTAATAATAACCGTGTAGTGTCGAGTTTATAAAATTCCAAGAGGATATTGTTTTGATAGAAACATCGCCAAAGATAATTGCAGAGTATCATTTTATTTTTCATTAATTTCAATTTAATACGTGGTTTGTATCGATATTCTTCATTAATATCCGAATTTTGTATTTAATTGACATTCATTTTCAATATGGACCGGTAACAATGAATTTTTAATAGAAACTGTGCGTATAAAATGTATAATTTCATGCTTCTTAGAATTCAATTTTATCTCCCACATTTGTGGGATTTTATTATTACATATCTCTACATCAAACGTTTTTCCATCATAGAGATTTTAGTCTCAACAAAGTTAATTAACATTCTGACAACATTGTCAACTTGATAGAGACCAGAGAGTTTGTTCCAACCATTCTGTGATATTAAAAATACAGGGAAGCATCCAGATAATTCTTATGATGTTTTATTTTTTCGTCAAATTTTATCGGGTAAGATTGGGAATAATTCGAAAACGACGCGTTTTATTAAGAAATCAGAAGAATACTATTATTTTTTTAAATTCTTCCGAAAATATGAACACTTCATCTTTTTAAAGTGGTTCTTTAGTATTTTTGCGTGGATTTATGAGTTTGCTACGCTGTAACTTTTATACCATGAGAAATTTTGAATGAGTTTCAACTGAGGAATATGCTCCATGAATAAAGTGAACAATCAACCAAAATTCGATTTATTTGAAATAGCGGTTACGAAGATATGAACAGAAATGTGTTCTTTTTATGGATTTTCGACACCCTGTATATTTAAAAAAAAACGGAATTTTGAAAAATGGTATAGGAACAAGTGTTTCGTTTGATGAGAGGAATCGACAGTTAAAATATATGTACAAGTGAAAGACTGACCCTGATTAGCAAACAATTCTGCAATCTGCGAGGAGGACGTAGTGCTACAGTAACTAAAATACATTTTCGATAGAAATTTACCGTGATTCTTTTTAGTAGAAGTGAAGCTAAGAACCCTTACAGTTTTCTGAAAGTTGCGATTCTGATTTTCTCAAATAAATATCATAATCCGACCTCAAGGAGATTTACCAAAGTAACTTCAATTCGGTGTGCACCCGGGCACCCCATCATGTCACACAAATCGTATTAATACCATAATTAGGCTAATGGGCCTATTCTATGAATCACGGCTCTTTTTCCAACGGGTGAATATTTTTCCTAAACATATTCGATCAACTCGATCACCCTTTACCAGTCTTTCGAAAAACATTAAACCTTCTTATCAAAATCTGTAATAATGTTTTTTTATGATAATAGTTGAAGTGAGCTCGTTCAAAAATGATTTTTTTCAGATATTGTGTTCTGCAGAACGTGGTATAAAGTGGATGTTCAACAATTTTATAATCCTATAACTAATCTTTTACTGCCTCTCGAACAAAAGAACACCTGGAGAGGTGCAAGAACAACTGGAGAAATAAAACGAGAAAATAACATAAGAGCTGAAGTTAACCCAGATCATTTGTATGAGGTAATATTCAAATCAATGTATTTACTTCTGTATATTAAGAGAAATATTTTACAGCCTATTGTTAGAGAAGAAAAACCATTCGCACCGCTTGTTATTCCGAGGAAACTTCAAGCTGCATTACCCTATAAGGATAAACCAAAACAGGGAATAAAATTATCTGAAAAGAAGAAGAGTACTTCCAGGGTGGCTGTTGTTCTGGAACCCCAAGAACAGAAGGTAATTAGTTCTTTCATATTGTACAAGATATCTACCGGTGGTGGTTTCGCGGGGGGAGCATGTCTTCTTAGCGTCGACACCTATAAGATAGGATCTATCAACTTACCATTTTTATTTCAGATTATGAACATGATGAAGATGATCAAGACAGTTTATAATCATAAGCAGCAGAAAGATAAACAACAAACAAAAGAAAGACTCGAAAAACATAGGCAATTAATTGAAGGACAAGAACAGGCCAAAAATAGAAATATGAAAAGAATAAAGAAGGAAGTGATGAGAAACAGGAGTAAGAAAGAATCTAGCAAAAGAAATTGATTGTTGACTGTTAAAAATTTTGTATTTTATTGAAAAATAAATTATGTAAATCTCATAAGGATTTTCATGTTTTTCCAATTTAATAGGACATATTGATAATATGGTTCATTTTACTTACCGGGGTTGTTCGCGAAGTAAAAATGCCGTCGATGGATAAATTGAAAGCTACGATCAGTGAGTTCATCTGGCATCTGCTGGCCCTACGCCCTCTTCTGGTACCCAACCGGAGGAGAAACCATCGAATCAGCCTCCTTTTCAATCTTCTGTTACATCGGAGCCCCCAGCCCGTGCCTCCACCTCTCGGGGCACCGCAGTAAGGGGTAGATTGCGCAAGATACCTTCATCGGCAGGCTCAGCTTCTCATTGGGCTTCGCCCGCTACATCTTCCCGTAATTCTTGCAACTCCTTCGGAAGTGGTACCGAATGACTGCGAGTATGGTCATCTCGCCGTCATCTAACCCTGCCAAATAGTCATCTGTTTTCATCTCCGCGATCTTCCTTCCGCCAGACCAAAGATCCTGGCCTCCTTATGCCTACCGCCTGGATCCGCTTAGATAACCAGCGGAATGTTGTATTCGGTCGAGCTCTTCTCGATTCAGGCTGCCAACTACTAATCACCCGCGCTTGGGCCACCAAGCTTCGTCTGCGCATTCAACCTGAAGTTGTTCAACTTCGCACCCTCAGTAACGTAGATCAGTTTCGCATCCAAGGATACGCATACGTTAGTCTCTGTCACCAAGGGGATCCCCCTCATCTTATCATCAAGGCCTACGTCGTTGACAGCCCCATAGATCCTCTCCCTGTCCAAGCGTTTAATGGCCGATGGCCCGAGTTTCAGCAATTCAACCTAGCTGACCCACTCTTCTATCTGCCTCGTATCATAGGGATGTTGATTGGATCGGATGTGCTCCCTCATCTTGTTCTTCCTGGCACGCTGTGCCCATCGTCTGAACTTCCGGGGGCGTTGTCTACCACCTTAGGCTGGGTGATTTATGGGCCCTACGCTCGCCATCGCAAGAAGACTAAACATGTTTCCTTCTCACCTGTCGCGCTCGACATGTCCCCAGTTGTCATAGGGTTTCACGGCAGCACGCTTCTCCCTCGTCTTCTGCAGGGTCATCATCTGCTGTAGGTAGATGATACCTCAATTATCATATCAAGTGAAACTGAATTAGATTTGCATAATAAAATTAAAATCACCCTCAATCAATTCTCTGAATGGTGCAACAAAAATCGCTTAATTATAAACTGTTAGATATTGATTTGGTTTTATAGATTAACACACATGTTGGCATATGTTGTACTGTCGCTATGTGGAATTTTAATAAAAAGATTAGTTCGAATTAGACTTTATTACCGTACGCAACAGCTGGCGACGAGCGATTTAAAAAGAATTTACGTGCTATTATATTAAATCACCAAATTGTGATATTTTGTGCAAAATGTCGAATCCAACGACGAATCCAACGACAGTTAATCAAGTGATTGGCCATTTAAGAGAGTTCGACGTTCACAATAACGACTGGACCATCTTCAGGCCCCGTTTGACGAATTATTTCGAGGCGAATGATATTCCCGACGAGGCGAAAAGGAGAGCCATACTTTTAAATTTACTCTCAGAAGATTCCTACCGATTGCTGTATAATCTGTGCATTCCAAAAGCCCCAGAAGCAAAATCTTATGGTGAGCTGATCGAAATTTTCGACAAACATTTTGGTAGTCAACGAAGTATTTTTGTGGAAAGAAGTAAATTTTATAATTCAAATAAACAACCTCAAGAAACATTGAATGAATGGGCAGCACGTGTACGCAGCCTGGCACTTCATTGTGGATTTCAAGAGGAACTTCAAATTTGTCTGAGGGACCGTTTCATAATGGGATTACCAACTGGGTCTGTGAAAGACCGATTATTCGAAGAAGACAATAATCTGAGCTTGGGGGATGCTATCAAAATTGCCCTATCCAAAGAAGCATCAAGTAAGAAAAATGAATTTCCGCCTCCATTTTCTATCAAGACCGAAGATAAGCAACTTTACCAACTGCGCAGTGGCAGAAATACTGGTGGGACGAAGATGTCAAAGGTGACGTATCAAATGTCTTCAGCAACTTGTTCAGTTTGTGGACGGAAAAATCATCTGTCAAAAGAATGTCATTTTCGTGAGTGTAGTTGTCACATTTGCGATAAGCGTGGACATTTAGCTCCAGTATGTCCAAACAAAAATAATAATAACTCTAATAAAATTCGAAATAAAAGATTTCATAATAAATCAAAAGTAAATGATCCATCTTATAACAATTATTTAGAAGAATTCGATGCAAATTCATCTGTTTTCTACAATATTATTTCAGCTGATAATAATTATAAACCTGTTTATGTTAATCTTTTAATTGATGAAAAATATATCGATTTTCAATTGGATACTGGTGCCGGAGCGTCTGCAATTTCTGATAAATTTTACAGTGAACAATTTTCACATATTAAATTGAATTCTACTAATAAGATCTTTAAAGTTTATTCTGGACAAGAATTGCATCCACTTGGGTTCATTGAAGTATCTGTTATTTACAATAATATTAATGAATTGATGAAAATATTTGTTATAAAAAATGGTGGACCACCAATTGTGGGCAGAGATTTCTTATCTATTTTCAAATTGTCAATTGGTAATATTTTTTCTTTAGATTCTCATTCCATTGAAGAGCAATTGGTAAATGAATTTTCAGAATTATTTCGTCCAGGTTTAGGTACTTTCAATAAAAGTAAAGCTAAATTAGTTTTGAAAAATTCTTTAGAAATAAAACCTAAATTTTTCAAGCCTAGGACAGTACCATATTCTTTGAAAGAAAAAATTGAAAAAGAAATTGACAGGTTACTTGAATTAGGAGTATTATCTCCTGTGGAATTTTCAGAATGGGGTTCTCCAGTTGTCCCTGTAATTAAAAAGAATGGCAACATTAGATTATGTGGCGATTTTAAGGTAACTATAAACCCTTACCTAGAAATTGATAAACATCCCTTGCCTAGACCGCAAGAATTATTCGATATTTTAGGTAACGGAGTTAAATTTTCCAAAATCGATTTAAGTAATGCTTACCAACAAATTTTGGTAGATGATGACTCATCTAAATTGTTAGTGATTTCAACTCACAAAGGATTGTTTAAATTTAACAGACTCGCATTCGGAGTTAATTCAGCACCTTCAATTTTCCAAAAAATTATGGAGACTTTACTGTTAGGTATTCCGGGGGTAGCAGTATTTATAGACGATATTTGCGTCACAGGAAAAGATTTTACTGAGCATCTTTCAAGATTAAAGAAAGTTCTTCAAACTCTGCAAGATGCTGGGTTGAGAATTGCCCAAGAAAAATGCAGTTTTTTTCAGCCTAGCATTGAATACTTAGGTTACATAATTGACAAAAATGGTATTCACCCATGCTTGAATAAAATTTCAGCGATTAAAAATGCTCCCCGTCCAAAGAATGTGGGCGAACTTCAGTCATTTTTGGGTTTAGTCAATTACTATGGCAAATTTATAAAGGGCATGGCAACTTTAATTCAACCACTTTATGAACTTTTGAAGAAAAGAAGTACGTGGTATTGGTCGAAACAATGTGAGAACGCATTTATTGAAATAAAAAATGTACTAACTTCAGATAGCGTTTTAGTTCCATATAATTCAGAATTACCTTTAAAGTTAATTGTTGACGCATCAAGCTATGGTCTCGGAGCAATACTTTGTCACATTATGGACGACAAAAAGGAACTTCCTATTGCCTTTGCGTCTAGGGTATTGAAAGATTCGGAAAGAAAATATGCTCAAATTGAAAAAGAAGGTTTGGCAGTAATTTTTGGTTTGTGCAAATTTAATCAATACTTGTACGGTAATAAATTCATTCTAGAGACTGACCAAAAAGCTTTATCATATATTTTTAGTCCAACTAAGGGGATTCCTGAATTTTCGGCTAATAGAATTCGAAGGTGGGCAGTAATATTGGCAAATTACAATTATGAAATAAAATATATACAGTCATCTTCGAATAAAGCTGATTGTTTATCTAGGTTACCACTCGAAAATTCTGAATCGGAATGGTTAGATGTTGATCCAGATTATTTAAATTATTTTTCAGAATCAAATTGTGAAATTAAATTTGAGGACATAGATCAAGCTTCTCGTAATGATAAATTTTTGAAAAAAATAGTTTCCTTTGTTCAAAATAATAAATGGCCGAATTTTACACATAAAATTTCTATTTTTAAACCATATTTGAGAAAACGATTTGAATTCTCAGTTGAATCAAATAGTCTTTTATGGAATAATCGAATAGTCATTCCAGAAAGTTTACGTTCCAACATTTTAAAAAGTTTGCATAACTCTCATCTCGGTATAGTTAAGATGAAAGCCATCGCTAGATCATATTTTTGGTGGCCAGGAATTGACTTAGAAATTGAAAAATTCGCAAATTCATGCGTTAGTTGTAATTTCAATTGTCAAAATATGCCGAAAGCAACATTGACCCCTTGGCCATGGCCTGAAAAACCTTGGCAACGTGTTCATGTTGATTTCGCAGGACCTTTTCTGGGAAAAATGTTTTTTGTATTGGTCGACGCTCATTCAAAGTGGCTGGAAGTTATCATTATGAAATCTACGACTTCTGAAGCTACTATTCGAGTGTGTAGAGAAATTTTCGCGAGATTTGGATTGCCTGAAATGTTAGTTTCCGATCAAGGTACACAATTTAAATCTGATCTTTTCCAGAAATTTCTATCTGGTAATGGAATTAAATATTTGGATAGTCCAAGTTGGCATCCTCAGTCAAATGGACAAGCTGAATCATTTGTGAAAATAGCTAAAAATGCATTGAAAAAAGCAATTTCGAATAATGAAACAGACATAGAATTAGCTCTAACGAAGTTTTTATTTGATTATAGAAATTCGGTTCACTCTACGACAGGTGTTTCTCCTACTGAATTGATTTTTCGTCACAAAGTAAGGAATAAATTCAGTTTATTATTGCCATCAAATGAGATGATAAAAAACAGGGTAGCTCATTTGCAAGACAAAGAGAAAAATTGTTTCAGGGGGAAGAGACAAGTACAGTTCCAAAATTTGGAAAAAGTTTTAGTTAGAGGTTACACAAACAATAAAGAATATTGGGAAAAAGGTGAAATTAGATCGGCAATAGGGAAAAGTATTTATCTGGTATGGATACCTAGTAAAAATTGTTTATGGAAAAGACACAAAAATCAATTGAAAAAATATAGTGTTAATTCTTTACCAATAATAGAAAATAAGATTAATGTCAATGAAGATAATTTACCTATTGCTCTAAGAAAACCTCAAAGAAATATCAAACCACCTGATAGATATGGTATGGTATAATGAATAGTTGTAAATATTAGATCAGATCAATTCTATTGATTATTATATATCATAATTGTATATTGGTTAAGGAAAAATTGTGAATGTTCGAATTGAATTGATTATGACATATTCTATGTACTTATGTTGATTTTGATTTTTTTGAATTTGTTCAGGAATTTGATATAAATAGTTTGAATATTTTATAAATGTAAAAATTAAATTTTAGGGGAGAAAACTGTTAGATATTGATTTGGTTTTATAGATTAACACACATGTTGGCATATGTTGTACTGTCGCTATGTGGAATTTTAATAAAAAGATTAGTTCGAATTAGACTTTATTACCGTACGCAACATAAACCATGTGGAAACAAAAATAATTCAATTCCACAGACCTTCAGTCAATCGCCTAACAATACCTAGAACATTCATTAAAGACCACGAGTTATTATTCGCTTCTGAAGTTAGGATCCTGGGTACAGTAGTTGATGAAACTCTAAACTGGGAAAAAAATATTGATGAAATTTGCTCCAAGCTCAATAAACAATATTTCGCCATGAACAACCTGAAATCATGTTTGAGTGAGGAAGGAATGCTAACCACATACTATGCCCTTGTTTACAGTGTTATAAGTTATAACATTCTAGTGTATGGTTTGGCCTGTTCCAGTAGCAGAGTGTTCATCGCTCAAAAAAGGATCATAAGACTGATATTCCAGCTCGATCATCGCGAATCTTGTCGTAGTATATTTAAATCGAAGAAAATATTAACTTTTACGGGAATTTTCTTGTATAAATTTCTTTCGTATATACACTCAAAAAAAGATATTTTTCAAAAGAACAGCGATGTTCATGGGTACCAAACACGAAGAAAAGATGAATTTAGATTAGAGCCGATCACGTACATGAGCTATAGAAAATCTCCGTTTTACGCTGGATTACGTATGTTCAATAATCTACCTGATGATTTGAAGAACATCACAAATTTGAAAACATTCAAGGCTAAGTTGAAGTCATTTCTGATAGCAAATACATTTTATACCATCCAAGAATTTTTAGTACTTCCGAAAGGATGATGGTGTTGTGTTCATTTGGATTTTCTTCTTTCCATTTGTTTTTCAGAATGTTATTATGCTATTCTTTGCAATTTTGTTTTTTGTGATTATTATTTATGACATGTCAATCCAATATTTGTTGGTATTTTGATCAATAAACTGTCTGTCTGTCTGTCTGTCTGCTGTGCGGTCTCCGTCTTCTTTGCAACCGGAATCCCCTCTCTCAGTGATCACCTATCAATCTTCCTCTGACAGCGCTAACTCTGACGTGAAATCTCCTACTGCTGCCGACCCTCAAACCATGGCTACGAGCCCCTGGCAGCGGTCGGACCAGGAACTTGTCAACATCGTTCGGCGCTTCTGGGAACTTGATAAGGTACCTGACGTGCTTCCGCTGACCCCTGCCGAGAGACACTGTTGGTTTGCCCTTGGCATCGTCTCGGCTGGGCACCTCCGTCAACGTGGCGACTAGACAATAAATTCGGCTGGAACAGCGTCTGGACAATAACCCTACTCTTCGTGTCGCTTATCATGAGTTCATGCGAGATTATCTCGAGAGTGGCCATATGGAATTGGTCCCTGAGTCTTCTGATTGTCCGCGATATGAGCCATATTATATCCCCCATCATCCCGTACATCGTCCAGATGATCCTCCTGCCAAAATTCGTGTGGTCTTCAATGCCTCTTGTGCATCCGCTAATGGCAAATACCCTAACGATCTTCTGCTTACTGGTCCGAAGCTGCAAGCGGACATTTCCACCCTCCTGCTTCGCTTTCGTCTATATCGCTTCGTCTTCACCGCCGATATTAGACAGATGTATCGACAGATCCTGATACTCCCTGAGCAAAGGGACTATCAACGTATAGTCTGGCGTTTCAGCAAACACGAACCGCTCCAATATTATCGCCTGAACACAGTCACTTATGGAGTTTCTTCTGCTCCCTTCTTGGCACTTCGGACCCTTCGGCAGCTGGCTTCGGATGACGGACCCAAGTTTCCTGCTGCCAGGCAAGTCTTGCTGGATGAAATTTATGTTGATGACATCTTGACGGGCTGTTCATCCGAAGCTGAAGCTCTTGAGTTGCGGCAGCAAGTGCAGGACCTGCTCAAGGCGGGCGGTTTTGAGCTGCGCAAATGGGCTACCAATCATCTTCCTCTGCTCTATTCCAGCTGATCATCGTAGAGAATCTTCCTCTACTGATCCTCTTCTTCTCGATCGTGAGCCAGGTCTCAAGATTTTGGGACTTGGGTGGAATCCTTCGTCTGATCACTTTTTCTATTCAGTTCGTTCGTCTTCAACGGTCATCACCAAGCGAACCGTGTTGAGTCAGATGGCTAGAATCTTCGACCCCCTGGGATGGTTAACTCCTGTTACCTCCTATGCTAAAATCTTCTTCCGTCAGCTCTGCCTACTCCATTTGGAGTGGGACCAACCTCTTTCGAATGAGGTTCAGCCCCTATGGCTGCAGTTTCAATCCCAGCTTCCCACTTTGGCAGAGCTTTACATACCACGATTCATCCCTGACGTTTCTTCTTCTGCGCATCGGTTGGTCGGCTTCTGTGATGCCTCTGAATCAGGCTACGCTGCGGTCGTTTATCTCCGCACTCTGGCATCGTCTGGTCGCTATCAGGTGTCCCTTCTAGCAGCTAAATCAAAAATTGCTCCTTGCAAGGCTATAACCCTGCCTCGTTTGGAGCTATGCGGTGCCCATATTCTCGCCAAACTCATGCATCATCTGTCCACTCGCGTCTTGGAGCATCTCGGCACTGAGTGCATGGCCTTCTGTGATTCCTCTGTGGTCTTGTCATGGATCCGTGGTGAGAGTCACAAGTGGAAGACATTTGTTGGCAATCGGGTTGCTGAAATACAAGATCTCATTCCCTCTGATCGCTGGAGACATGTAGTGTCTGAGGACAATCCAGCTGATTGTGCCTCTCGAGGATTGATGTCTACAGACATTCATCATCACCCATTGTGGTGGCGGGGTCCTCAATGGTTGTCTTTCGACTCATCCTTATGGCCTGTTTCCTCTGTTGATGTTAGAATTTATTCCAAAATCTTCATTGGCAAATGAACTTTTCAACATTTCATGCAACTCATTGTCAGCATCTCTTTCACAGATATGTAAAGTATAAGCTCCAATTTTCATATCTCCATCCTCCAGAACAGGACCATGAAGTGACCAACCCAATTTGCATTTTGTAGCCACTGGAGTATTTTCTGGGCCACCTCTAACCTGGTTGGGAGCGATGAATTTTATGTTGTCTTGGCCAATAAGAAGGAGTGGTTTCTCATTTTGTATATTTTCGATAGGTACATTCTTTAGATGAGGAAATGAGTTCCACTGATCCATATTTACTGTCTGAGAAGGAAGAGAGAGATTTTCTATAGTATGAACACCCACCATTGTGAATATTTCGGCACCATCTTGATTTTTTGATATTTTCAAATCTAGTTTTTCGGAATTTTCTTGTCTTGAGATGATGTCATTGGTCCACTGTAAACAAAGAGCTTCTTTCGTTCCATTTAATCCGAGGCTTCTTATCACTTCTTTATCAATTATTGTAACAGTGGAGGCTTCATCACAAAGAGCGAGAATTTTCATCACTTTTTTAGGACCATGAATTTTGATAGGAATTGTTCTCAACAAAATCTTCTTTCTGTCATTATGTGTTGCAAGAATCGAATCAGTATACATATTTGTATTTGACTGTGTCAATACTGAACGCTTATGGAGAAGTGGATGATGGAAGCTTTGACAACCATCCACAAGACACCTTTTCTTCTTATTACATCTGAATTTCTGATGTTTTCCCTTAAGGCAAATGAAACACAGTTTTTTTTTCTGTAACAATTTTCCATCTTTCGTCAACATCATCTGATTGAAGTTTGGAACAGGATCTTTCATGTTCAAGCCCACAATAACAACAAACTTTTTTCGTTATTTCACTCGTACCTACTGAATACTCGTTCATGTTTTTTGGTTGGAACTGTTCTTTGAATATGTTTTTCAGGCTGAGTCGGTGGATTCATTTCGTTTGGCAAACTAACGTAACATGCTGCTTTAGCCAAACCTTTCAACCACTTCGAAAAATCTAACAAATTTATTTTTCCACATTTTTCTGCAACTGTTTCACCCCACTTCAGTCTCAACATGTCAGGAAGTTTGTAGACCAAATCTCTTATTAAGTGTGGATTTTCCATATGTCCTTTGGAGTTCAAGGTATCCATAGTTGCTACAAGATTGTTCACCTCGTTGGAAAATTGAATGAGTTTATCGACATTTCTCTCTTTCAAAATTGGAAGTTGTTTGATGTTAGAAATGATCACTTCAATAATATAGTCGGGTCGCCCGAAATGAAGTTCCAAAGTTTCCATCACCAAATCAGTATTTTCTGATGTAAGCATCATTCCAGCAACGGCATATTTGGCTTCTCCTGTTAGGTATTTTTGTAGCTTTGACATCTTTTCCTCGTTAGTGTAACCACATAATTTGGAAATTCTCTGATATTGTTGATGAAAAAGTGGCCACTCAGCAGGATTCCCTGAGAATTTAGGAAAATCTTTTTCGACAACCTGTCGTCTTAGGAACATATTATCTTGATTGTGTTCATTTGAAGCAGCAGGAACATTTTTCGTAACTGTTTTTATCACATCAGTTATGGTTTGATACAATATCTCAATTTCTGATTTTTTTCTAGCTGATTCATAATTTCCTGGAGAATGTATCGATTCATCTTCTACTATGCTGAGAACTTCCTGATGATTTACATCTTGACACTGTTGAGTGGATTTTTTTACCCATTCACTCACAAATTCATCTTTTAAAGTTACCTCCCGATCAAATTGATCATGATCTGAAGAACTAGATTTATCCTTTGTTACGATAACTTCAGGATATAAACAATGGGATATATCGTTTCGTTGTCGAATGCTAATGGTAGTTTTTTCATTTGTACCATTTGACTGACTTCTGTGACTCCTTACTTCTTCTATTGCATCAAATCTAGCATTTTCCAAATCATTTTCCATCTGCAACAACCGCATATTGTTCTCTTTCTCAAGTTTCTGTATCTCCAAAGACTGCCGTTTCTTTTCCATCTCGATGGCAATTTGATGTCGTTCCAAGCTCACCTGAGACTTATGCGAACTATTGTTGGATTTATTGGAATATGCAATCGAATTTCCCTCGCCAAATTTTTTAGGCCATGTAAAGTCAGCGGGTAAACTCTTATTTTCCCCCGCATTTTTTCGCGAACTTCTCCGTAGATCATCCATGGACACGTTCTTTTGAGGCTCGAAGGACCAAAAATGTTAGCTCTCTTTCCGAAATATTCTTATTTTCAGGCAATAGATGCGATATTTCGTGATTTTATCTGACTTTTTATTCTTGACAAATTCAACTGACTATCATAATCCTACATACATGATGAAAATGAACTATAATGTACAAATAAATTCTAACATTCTCCCCTCCTGGTGAAGAATTTCACTGTCCCTCCAGTTCCAACTTGCATATCTTGACGACTGGTCGCCGAAAAACAGAAGAACCAACTCTAACGTCGACAACTCTGATTCTTCCGTCAGGTCCTGGAAAGGTTTGTACTATTTTACCAAGTTTCCATTTATGTCTCGGTACATCATCGTCAACCATTACGACAACATCATCTTTTTCAATCTGTGCCTGATGAAGCGTCCATTTATTTCTTCTATTAAGGGTGGGAAGATATTCTTTTATCCATCTGTTCCAAAACGATGTCCTCAACATTTCTGCCTTTAAAGATATGTTTCACCAGGTGCTGATTCGTGAAGAGGATAGGTGTGCACAACGGTTTTTATGGAGAGATTTGCATCGAGGAAAACAACCTGATGTATACGAAATGATGGTAATGATATTTGGCTCCAAATGTTCTCCACCCACACAGCACATGTACGTACAATGGACGAACAATGGATGTTTATTATGGATGTTCGAAACATCCATTGGATGTCCAGAATTGGTACATAGTACATCCAAAGGACGTTCATGGGACGTCCAGGACACCACTTTGGACGTACAATTCAAGTCCAGATAACGTCCAATGGATGTACATTGTGCCTATCTTGGACATCCATTATTATTTATTATTAATAAACAATGAGAGTGGAGGTAAAACCTATGCACTCAATACAGAATTTAAAATAATCATATATATACATATACATAATACAAGCTTGCCAGTCTTGGAATCAGCTCAGGCACTTCTTCTCCATCGGTCGTACATGTTCTTGAACCCATTGACAGTGGCAGCATTCACCACATCACCCGGGAGACGATTCCAAGTGTCGAAAACTCTACTTGACAGGAAGTTCATCCGGTAGGAGGTTTTAAACGATTCCTTGGCAAGTTTAAAATTATGTCCGCGAAGATTATTCGTGTTCAGCGGAAATAAATGCTCCAGATCTACACCGAAGAATCCACGCATCGCCCTGAACGCCACTATCATGTCACCCCTGGCACGCCGGTCCTCGAAGCTGGTCAGCTCAAACAATCCCATTCTTGCTTCATACCCGGGTCGAGATAAATATGAAAAAGGGATCCTTGTGCACCATCTCTGAACAGACTCAAGAAGTTGCGAGTCTGATTTCCGGGCGACCCACCAAACTGGTCCAGCGTACTCCAAAACTGGTCTCACGTATGTCGTGTACAGCAACTTTGCAGTCTGGATACTACAACCTCTAAAAGATCGCTGAATGAGGTAGGTGGCCTTCTTTGCTCTATTGCAAGTCTCGGTAATATGTTCCGACCAGTCAAGATCAGAATTGACCGTTACCCCAAGATCACGATGGCTCCGGACCACAGCGAGGGGCTGTCCAGCCATCGTATACGGGAGTTCAGGGTTGTTTCTGCCAATGTGTAGTACACAGCACTTACTGATGTTGAGAGGCAACAACCACTTTTCAACCCAGTGACCAATAACATCCAGGTCGGCCTGCAGCTGGTTGAAGGTAAGGGACGGAACACTATATAATTTGGCATCGTCAGCGAATAGAAGACACTTGGAAACCAATGAATGAGGGAGATCTGCTGTGTACAGCAGGAAGAGTATAGGACCAAGAACAGAACCCTGGGGCACACCACTCGTAACCCTCACATCGCGTGTAGAAAAAACACCACCAACCCTCACCCTAAACGTTCTGTCACTGAGGAAGGACTTTATCCACGAGAGCAACCCCCCTCGGATTCCCATATGCTCCAGTTTATGAATAAGACGACGGTGGGGAACTCTGTCGAACGCCTTGGCGAAATCCAAATACACGACATCGATCGGAGCTCCATTGTCCAGGCACCTAGACCAGTCATTCACTGCTATGAGGAGGTTGGTCATAGTTGAGCGACCCGGCAGAAAACCGTGCTGAACATTGGGTATCAATTCGTTGGATTTGGCAAAATCAAGAATGTGGTCAGTAATTATTCTTTCGAATACTTTGGAGACAGTGCACACGAGACTTATAGGGCGGTAGTTAGAAGGAGAGGTTTTATCCCCATTCTTGTATACAGGCGTCACAGATGCCGAACGCCACTGTGAAGGGAGTGAAGATGTAAGCATAGATCTTTGAAACAGATGGAAAAGTGGTTCGGCAAAAGCACCAGAAGGAGAAGACATGTAATTCCATCACTCCCGGGAGCAGCCGAAACCTTCAGGACAGAAAGATATTTCTCAACGATGCCCGACGACAGAGGTACATGATCAAGGGAGCTGGAACATCGCGCAGTTAGTAAGGCAGGTAAGGCTGATCTAGGTTCATCAGTAAAGTGAGAGGAAAATGCCTCAGCGAGAACATCGGCTGACTCTGAATAGTTACTGCACTGTTCTCCAGATGAGTTCTTCACCAGGGGAACGGAGACTTTGCTATCAAACGAACCACGGACGTACTTGAAGAATCTTTTTCGGTTCCCTTCGGTTACCAAACCATTCTCAAACTTGGCCTTTGCAGACCGGATCAAAGATACCAAGTGATTAGAGTAATTTCGATGGTTGAGGTAGTCAGTATCGGATCCACTCCTGATGTAACGCTGCCATAGAGTCTTCTTCACCTTAATTGAATTGTAGAGGCTTCCTGTTATCCATGGTTTCCTTGGATTATGATTCACTGACCTGGAATAGGTGTTCGCCGAAACAGCATCCAACACAATCTTGAGGAACCTCTCCCAAAGAACATCTGTGCTTTCATGGCCGGAAAAAAAGTTTGACCAATCATAAGTCATTTATTATGGATGTTCGAGACTTCCATAGGATGTCCAGAATTGGTACATAGTACATCCAAAGGACGTTCATGGGACGTCCAGGACACCACTTTGGACGTACAATTCAAGTCCAGATAACGTCCAATGGATGTACATTGTGCCTATCTTGGACAACCATTGTACGTACATTGGATGCACATGTACGTACATTGGATGAACAATGGACATTTATTATGGATGTTCGAGACATCCATAGGATGTCCAGAATTGGTACATAGTACATCCAAAGGACGTTCATGGGACGTCCAGGACACCACTTTGGACGTACAATTCAAGTCCAGATAACGTCCAATGGATGTACATTGTGCCTATCTTGGACATCCATTGCATGTCATATGTACGTACATTGTATGAACAATGTTTATTATTATTGTTCATAATATAAAGAAATATTCAAAGCAATTTAAATCCAGTTAATTATTTAGTAACACTGAAATTAATCAGAAACGGCGTTACTAGATAATATCTAGTGTTAAAGGTATATCTAGTAGTTAGTAGAGGCAAAGACTAACAAGAGTACAAGACGCGGCACTCTGATGATTTAGTTCCTACACCCTCGTGCACGTGCTATTGACCTCGTACTAAATTTGCCGAAGAGCTCAGCGCGTCTTTTAGATTAACTCCTTCGTAAAGGACGCCCCCAATCAGATCGCAGATAGCAAACCCGAGGAAGCACGACCACCGATCCTTCGTGTATAGTCGGGATTGAATTCAATCAGGGTGGGGGCATAACCTCCATGAATTTAATAACAACAGAAACGTCAATTTTATCGTATTTTAACGAATTAACTAAATAATAAAGTTTTTCTGGAAATGAATAACATATCACAAAGTATGGAAGTATTCAATGTTGATTTAATTACATAAAAACATTGAAATAATCTTCTTATTGTACTCTCTATTCGGTATATTCAATATCTTAGAAGATTTGCCAGTACCAAGTGAAACATATCAAAATTTTTGGAGTGCTCCTTGTTGATTGCCAAGATTTCTATGGATTTTTTGCAAAATCAATTGAATTGAAGTACTCATTGAGGATATTATTATATATGAACTAAGAACACATGATATTATCTTCGAGGTACTGTTTTGAATTTCGCGCTTTCTCGGATTTTTCTCCCACTACCAAAGTTCAACTCCCTCTTCATTTCTCGGCAACCCAAGGTCAAAGCGACGGATTCGGCTCAGATAGGACAGTGAAAAGTCTTTATAGTCTTTGGTAGAGGTAGATATACCTATAACCTATAACATCATCAGTCATCACACGCCTTGGGATCTGACTCGTTCTAATCAGCTTGCCACAATGCCACACATCATCATCCAGGAACCTAGCGAATGTTCCAACAACATCATTTCATGATCTTGTACGGATCAACGGATCTATGCAGCGTAACGAAGGTCCTCTTAAAACAAAACGGAAGATCGTTCTGGGGGAAGACTACCGCATGGCGACATCTAGTTATGAATTAGACAAACAATTCGCTCTCGAAGCTACGCGGTCGAAGATAAATGGCATATCTCTCATTTTCTCCTTCCAGTGACTACATGGTAATATAGTCACTGTATCTCCTCAGCGAGCAAGAATGTGAGTTTTCACATAAGAAACATGAAGGCGGGAGAGTGAGAATCGTACATAGTTATCGGTATGTCCGAAAATAATAATTATCCAACGAAAGTTTATTCTAGAAGGAATTATTCCAAAAGGAAAAATTAATCAGTAAAACTGAGATTAATCAGATATCAGTTGTTGATATTTATATCAATGCACGCGGTATCTGATTTATCTCAGTTTTACTGATTTATTTTCTTTTTGGAATAATTTCTTCTGGAATTAACTTTCGTTTCGGTCTGAAACATGGCCGATAGGGCGCTCATCTGCGAATCGTCTATAATGTATCTGAATTGGACGTACAATGAATGTTCACTGTTGGATTTACAATGGACGTCCAGAAATGTACATTAACTGGACGAACAAAATATGCACCATTAATAATGTATCTGAATTGGACGTACAATGAATGTTCACTGTTGGATGTACAATGGACGTCCAGAAATGTACATTAACTGGACGAACAAAATGCACCATTGAACAAATTTTATTTGAAGATTGTGTTTGGAAATACTATTGATTTTCATTTGGAACAGGGAAAATAGATGAGATTTAAACAGAAAATTCATATATATTTTTGGACATTATATGTATGTACAATGGACGTACGTTCGTAACAACCAATGGACGTCAACAATTGTAAGTACAATGGACATCCGTTCAACGTCCATGGACGTTTGGACTTGATGTGGTCGTAAAATGGACGTCCAATGGATGTCGTGTGCTGTATGGGCAGTTTGTGCTCAATTTGTGAAAAACTACGTTGCCCAAGAACAAGCAGAATCTCCAGATATCTTGACTGCAATAAATAGGAAGTTTTACGTGGATGATTATCTTGACAGCAAAAATTCCGAAGAAGAAGCCATCGCAACTATACTCGAAGTTCGCAGAATTTTGGCCACAGGGGGATTCAACATTGTGAACTGGATGACGAACTCGCCGAAAGTGAGAGAAATGCTGGGTTCTGATTTAGTTGTCAAAAATTTAGATGAAGAGAACCTACATCGAGTACTAGGCCTCTGGTGGGACAGTGAAAAGGACGAATTTCTATTCAAAATGAATAATGAAGATACCTCGGATAAATCTTTCACCAAAAGGGGAGTCCTGAAATCTTTGATGTCTATTTTCGATCCTATTGGTTTTCTCTCATCATTTACAATCGAAGCAAAGATTTTGCTGCAGGAAATATGGCGTTCAGGAATCAACTGGGACGAAAAACTTCCTGAGGAATTTATGAAAGTCTGGTGTAGGTGGATAGCTAGTTTTCGGCAAATTGAAGAAATTAGGATTCCCAGATGTTATTCGGTGAATATTCCAAAGACTGATAACATTGAAATTCACTCATTCTGCGACAGCAGCCAGAAAGCTTACGCCTGTGTCGTTTATTTGCGAGTTTCAAGAGGCCTTCAAACAGAAGTTTCATTCATTGCTGCAAAAACTAAAGTTGCACCTTTGAAATTGCTTTCTATTCCGCGCTTGGAACTTCAGGCAGCAGTCATGTCAAGTAGACTAACAACTACAATCAAAAACGAACTGAAACTGTCACTTGTCAGTGAATAAAACATTCTATTGGACAGATTCAAAGTGCGTCCTATGTTGGATACGAGGGGATGTTTGGAAGTACAAACAATTTGTTGCCCATCGAGTCGGCGAAATACATGATTTAACAGAAATAAATCAATGGAGATGGATTCCGAAGAAGACTGGCCAAAAGAAAAAGAAATGGGTCCATCAGATGGCGTCGAAATGGAAATCAAGAAGACATTTTCTGGTACTCACTACGTTTATGCTATGAGCAATTATTCGGAATTTTTACCAGACATCAAACGGTTCTCAAAGTGGCTTCGACTCATCAGAAGTACAGCTTGGATGTTACGATTTATAAAGCGAACAAAAAAAATTACACCAGAGAGACAAGAGCTATCCGTTGAAGAGTTGAATGAAGCTGAAAAGTTATGGATCAAGAAAACCCAACAAGATTTTTACGAGGATGAATTGAATTGTCTGAATGATGGAAGGAGAATACGAAGAAAGAGTAAGATTGGAAGTTTGTGTCCAGAATTAGTAGAAGGATTCATGTAGTTGGCGGCAGGATAGACCTGGCAGATTCCCTAGAAGAGCGAACTAAGAAACCTATCATCCTACATCCAAAACATGAATACACCCAACTACTCATTCGTCATTTCCATGAAAAATTCAGGCACCAAGGGGTTAATCTTGTTCTCAATGAGCTACGGCAAAGATTTTGGATTGTTAATGGAAGAGCAGCAGTAAAGTCCACATTTTTCAACTGTCAAAATTGTAAGAATAGGAAAGCTAGGCCAGTTCCACCAATTATGGGTCAACTTCCAAATGCCAGAGTAACTCCCAATACGAGAGCATTTGTGAACGTAGGCTTGGATTACTTCGGTCCATTTTATGTCACAGTGGGAAGAAGAAAAGAAAAAAGATGGGGTGTTTTGTTTACCTGTTTAGCAGTCAGAGCTATTCATTTGGAAATTTCACATTCTCTAAATTCGGATTCTTGTATAATGGCGATAAAAAGAATGAAAGCGAGAAGAGGTAAACCGAAAAGTATTTTCTGTGATAATGGGACAACTTCCGAGGAGCGGATAATGAAATTCAAAAAGCGAAGAAAGACCTCGATAATACCTCATTCATCAACTCTGTGACCTCAGATGGTATAAACTTCAGATTCAATCCTGCAGCAGCACCTCACATGGGGGGTGTGTGGGAACGACTAATTGGATCTGTGAAAAAGGTTATAGGAAAAATTCTATACGGACAATCGTTGAAGGATGAAACTCTCCAAACACTTTTCGCTGAAGCTGAGAATATTGTTAATTCTCGCCCCTTACCATTTTATCAACTGATCCCTATGATCTCGCACCACTAACCCCAAATCATTTTTTGGCTGGGTTTGCAAACAATGATAGTTCCATAATAGAAATGAATCCAGATAGTAATTGTTTGAAGCGTGAATGGAGAAAGGCAGAAATGTTGAGGACATCGTTTTGGAACAGATGGATAAAAGAATATCTTCCCACCCTTAATAGAAGAAATAAATGGACGCTTCATCAGGCACAGATTGAAAAAGATGATGTTGTCGTAATGGTTGACGATGATGTACCGAGACATAAATGGAAACTTGATAAAATAGGACCTGACGGAAGAATCAGAGTTGTCGACGTTAGAGATGGTTCTTCTGTTTTTCGGCGACCAGTCGTCAAGATATGCAAGTTGGAACTGGAGGGATAGTGAAATTCTTCACCAGGGGGGAGAATGTTAGAATTTATTTGTACATTATAGTTCATTTTCATCATGTATGTAGGATTATGAGTTGTCAGTTGAATTTGTCAAGAATAAAAAGTCAGATAAAATCACGAAATATCGCATCTATTGCCTGAAAATAAGAATATTTCGGAAAGAGAGCTAACAGTTGATTCATCTCAAACTGATCGAGTGGACGAGGAAGCAAAGCCAATCTCCGCTTTGATGTTAGCGGCTAACTCCGATGAACCCACCTTGATTGACCGCTTTTCCTCATATCTTCGACTCAAGCGGGTCACCGCCTTTTGTCGAAGATTCATAATGAATACTCGTGGTCCATCATCCCCTCGGTCAGGTTTTCTTTCCTTTGTTGAGCTCCAGGAGGCGGAAGCCTGCTTAATACGTCTCGTTCAATCCGTTTATTTTGCCGAGGAGCTGACTGAGCTTCGGAAGCCATCTTCTCGTCTCCGGCTCATCATGAAGCTTCACCTTTTCTGTGACCAGCATGGAATTATTCGTGTTGGAGGTCGCCTGTCAGCGGCCTTGTTGCCGTATAGACACAAACATCCGGTTCTTCTTCCGAAGAAAAGCCATCTCACTCATCTGATCATCGATGATGCCCATTATCGTCTCCTGCACGCTGGTGCCTTGGCCACTCATTCATACATTCGTCGCCGGTACTGGATTCTGGACGGACGCAATGTAGTACGCAATCGACTACGCAGGTGCAATCGATGCTTCTCCTGCAAACCTCGTCCCATGGTACAGCCAATGGGCAATCTGCCTCCCGAGCGACTATCCTCTGCTATGGCCTTTCTTTCCACTGGTGTCGACTACGCCGGACCCTTTTATGTCACGAGTGCGCGATTTCGAGGGGCTGTCAGCACGAAGGCATATCTGGTTGTCTTCATCTGTTTCACTACCAAGGCACTTCACCTAGAATTGGCATCTGAGCTGTCCACTCCAGCGTTTATCGCTGCTTATCGACGGTTCGTTGCGCGCCGAGGTCACCCTTCCGTCATCTTTTCCGATAACGGGACCAATTTCGTTGGTGCTCATAACTACCTTCGTGATCTTGGCCGCTTATTGTCTGCTCCACAACATCAGCAGAGTCTTTGTGATGCCCCTTCGTCTTCCGGAACTGATTGGCGATTCATACCACCTTCCAGTCCTCACTTTGGCGGCCTTTGGGAGGCCGCTGTAAAATCTGCTAAGCATCATCTCACTCGCGTCATCGGCGAGCAGAAACTCACTTACGAGGAATTTCTCACTGTCTGCACTCAGGTTGAGGCCATCCTCAACTCCCGTCCTCTGTATCTTCCCTCAACTGACCCTTCGGATTTTGAGGCCCTCACACCGGGGCATTTCTTGATTTTCCGCCCCCTCAGCGCTCCTCCTGACCATGATGTCAGTTCCGTGTCTGTGAATCGTTTATCTCGTTGGCGTCAGGAATACTTGCAAACCTTGCAGCAACGTCATAAGTGGTTGCAGCCGTCTACCCCTATCCTTCCAGGCACTGTTGTCATCATTCGAGACGACAGTCTTCCTCCTCTAAAGTGGAGTATAGGCAGTATATCATCTGTTTTTCCCGGAGCTGACTCCACAATTCGTGTGGCTGATGTTGCTACCCCTTCTGGGACAGTTCGGCGACCAATCGTCAAACTGTGTCCTCTTCCAAGTCAGTAGATGACTTTTTCCCTTCGTCCTTCAGGGCGGGCGGCATGTCGCGTCGTTAACGTTGTGTTGCCTACGTGACTTGATTCGGGATTCTTCGACCTCGAGAACTAGCGCACCCAGGTGACGGTCCGCGAAAGCATTTTCTCGCGATTGCGTACGACAGATTGAACAATGTCGTTTTGTTGTTGACATATAGCGTGCATCTAAGAGAATTCGGGTTAGTTAAAAGGAAACTAATTTTTAATAGTGCCTTCTAAAGTAGACAGAATCCGTTTTGAATACTTTCATCTCGAAAAATTAAAGTCGTCTGATCATTTCGCCATCACATTAGTACCATCCTCTGATGAATAAGTTCGCCTGAAGTTGAGCAACTTGGAAGTGAAGTGTCCTTAGCACCTTAAGTCACAAGTGAATTGGTCGCTACTACGTCCACGAAAGGAAATGTATTTCCCTGTTTCCATCCCTTATTCCCCCTTCTGCTGCTAACTTAGTAGTTGACCACCTCTACGATTGACGTTAACTTCTACCTCTGAGGTAAGTGCCTTCATTTAATCGGTTGCTCAATTATCAAACGCATTTCTTCTGATGTCGATTCGCAGTAATTAACTTGCTGCAATCGTCTAGGGGAAGCCGGGGCATATTGCAACACGGGTAAGTTGCAACACACCTGATATCTGAACCAGAAGTAATGTTAATAGAGTCCTAGAAGTAAGCGTTATTTCCATCCGACTGAGGGCGCATCTCGATATGTAAATAACGCTTACTTCTAGGACTCTCTTAACATTACTTCTAGGACTCTCTTAACATTACTTCTGGTTCAGATATCAGGTGTGTTGCAACTTACCCTTGTTGCAATTTGCCCCGGCTTCCCCTACTATCCCTAAATGTTAATAAGGGTCCAGGCCCCAGGGCCGGATTCTATTCCCGCTCAGTTCATCCGTTCATGTGGTACATCAGTTTCTGAACCCTTGACTATAATCTATATTAATAAAAGAGGATCTATGGTTGGTTCAAAACTTCTAAATGCCATATTGTTCAAACGATCGCACCAAATTGGACAATTCTTTTTTTGTTGTGTTTATTATTGTTAGGGCAAGGTTTATATTGTTGAGATTTGTATTATTCTATGGTGTATATATTTCTTAGAAGTAGGCAATGTATATCTGTTGTTATAGTTACATGATTATTGCTGATAAATGAATGTAATAGATATACAATATAGTGAATAAATATATGTTCATTCAGAACGAACGTTGTCTCTCCCAGCAGTAAACTTTAATAGGTTATGGGCCCAGAGGCATCAGAAAGTTGTTAAGTGAAAGAACTGAAGAATATATTATATAAATAAAATAAAAATAAAAAAATTTCAAGAAAGTTCCAGAATAAATTAGAAGAAATGACGACGTCAGCATCAGTTGTACCATTTCCACAACTCTCCAACAACAATTATAGTAATTGGAGATTCCGAGTTGAAATAATTTTGGAGAAAGAAGGTGTCAAATATGTCTTATATATGACAACAGAACAGTTTGACAACTTGTCAACTGATGAAAAGACTAAGTGTCAAAAAGATGATACAAAAGCTAAGTGCATTGTAGTACAATGCATCACCGACAAGCACTTGGAATACATTAAAGATGCCACTACTGCTCAAGAAATGTTGAATAATTTGAAGAATATTTTCGAGAGGAAAAGTCCTTTGATGAAACTACACATTATGAAAAGATTATTCAAACTGAAGTGTATTACAGATGAGTTGCAGGAGCATTTCATGCACGTCGAATCATTGTTACGGGAGCTAGAAGGAGCAGGAGCGAAGCTGGATGAGAGCGACAAAGTATGCTATCTATTACTGACTATCTCAGAGAAATATGACAATATTATAGCTGCTATTGAAACACAAACCAGTGGCATAACATTGGAATTCGTAAAAAGCAGATTACTTGACGCCGAATTGAAAATGAAGGAGAATCAAACAGAAAAATATGGAGGAGGTAGCTCAGCTTTTTATACAAACAGAAATAATCACAATTATAAATGCTATGAATGTAATGGTAACCATTTCTACCGTGATTGCCCCAAGAAGAATATAGGCAGAGGTACAAGCTATCCTAGACGTAGCAGAGGTGGACCAAGGGGAAGAAATTACACACGAAGAGGACAAAGCGAATTCATCATATCAAGAAGAAACTACAGACACAAACGAGAGGGAGATTGCATTCATTGTTTTAAGCAGCTGTACAAAGCAGTCCAAAAGAAGAATAAACGATTTTGTGTTGGATTCTGGGTGCACACAGCATATGGTAATTGAGGAAATGGAAAAATTAATGTCAGATATTGAAGATATTGAAATGGTTAAGATTGGAACAGCAAAAGACGGCCAGATTTTATATTCCAACAGAAAAGGAATATTGAGAGGTGTATGTCAGGGTAAAAATATTAAAATAGATGCTTTGATTGTGCCAGGTATGTCACATAACCAGTGGCGGCTCGTCAGGGACGGCAGGGTCGGCAATGCCGACCCTATATATTTTATGTCCAGCCAAAATTTAAATTACTCTTTCTTCTGTTGAATTACCAAATTTATTATAATTATTGTATTTCCAAGACCTGTGTAAATAAAATTCTATAAATCATATTTGTATATCACTGATATATTTCAACTTCTTGGAAATACGCTCTTCCAATCTCAACGCCGCGCCGTTTCCGTCTACTCAAATCAGTCCGTGACTCCGAGAATTGAAATATGTACGGGAAGACGAAAGCGCCAAGCATCGAACGCTTTCTAGCGACCAAGTACGGCATGCCGGTCCTGATTCGACGTTTCAATGAAATGCGAATACGAATGAGGCGAAATAATTTTAACTCGACTGTTTTCTGTTGGAATTTTATTCAGATAATGATAAATATTATATTCGCCTCCTAGTTAATGCTTTTTCAAAATCGAAAATGCGATGTTTTCGTTGTTCGTTCCACCTCACAAATTTTAAGAGATAAATGTTGCTTAAAACGAATTTTTGTCGTATTTCGTACTTTTATAGACGAGGATATCGAATATGATAGTACTTATATGAATTTCCGCCCATTTCCACTATTTCCCGAAATTTTTAGCCGAGAAACAAAATGCTGAACAGTAGCCGCTAAACTCTTATAGCAGGCTCAACACATCTCAGGGTCGGCAAATGGGATTATGCCGTACCTGAAATGCCTCGACTCGAGGAACGATCGGATCGGGGATTGTTTTCGTTTGTATTGCGGGATGCGGCTACAGGAGCCTTCAGTGTTCGTTTGTTTGGTTCTTAACGGGGTGAGTGGTTGGATCGTTTCTTCCAGGAAATTAATTATTTTACGCGAACTCAAAAAATTCCTATTCTGTTAGAGATGTGCATAAATCATGTATTTTACAAAAAATGGAGTAAAATGAATGGTGATTATAATGCAGAAAAAAAATAATATGCAAGGCATTTGAAAAAATGAAGAAAAATCCATTTGAAATTCGTCATGTTGATAGTCTTTTTGTGGACTCTATATGCTGGAGATGCTTTATTATAGCTGGGTAGGATACTTTGAAGTCTTGTCTTTCAATCCATATAAAACTGTTATTGGTATATGCAAGGGTTCGTGAAATATAATTGGATAACATAGCCTCTACAAGTATAATTTTTTGTCAAAATGGCCAATATTTCGAAAACTATCGAATAAAAATATGTGAAAAGTATACGAAAGCATGCAGGAAATTTCAGAGAATTGAAAAACACTATTGAATATAGGGTGTCCCATTTGAAAAAACAAAGTCACCCGCTATTCCTCTTTTGTGGGCCACCCGATATATTCGAAAATATTTTTAGGATGTGCTCTTCTTGGAGTATATCAAGTCTGCATCAAAAAATTTTGACAAACTCAGTCCGTTACGCGTATATCGTCCATTGCGGCACTAGTGGGACACCCTGTATATCTGCCGACCCAAGATAAAAGTTTACGAGCCGCCACTGCACATAACTTAATTTCTGTATCCAAATTATTAAAACAAAATTTCAAAATTGTATTCGATCAACAGCAGGCTGTGTTGAGTAAGAATTGGTAAAAATTTTATTGTATTTCAGTTAATGACTTATTTCTATTGAATATTGATTTTGGAAATAAAAATATTGAACAGTATGAATCTAATTTGTATGTAGGTAGCAATCAGGATAAAAAGATTTGGCATAGGAGATTAGGACATTTAAATAGATAGATAGATAGATAGATAGATAGATAGATAGATAGATATAGATATAGATATAGATGTAATGCATGTGTTGAAGGTAAAAGCACTAGAAAACCATTTCATAAAGTAGAAAAACGAACAGCCAAAATTGGTCAGTTGATTCATTCCGATGTTATGGGTCCTTCACAAACAGCTACTCCAGAAGGTTATAAATACTTTCAAGTTCTTATTGATGATTATTCCCATTTTTTGATTGTAAAATTATTGAAAAATAAAAACGAAGCTGAACAAAATATAATTGACTTTATAAAGTTAATTAAAACTCAACATGGATTGAAAACACAGCGTATACGAGTAGATAATGGTGGTGAATTCATATCAAATAATCTTAAATATTTTTGTAAGCAGAAAGGTATAGAGCTGGAATACACGATGCCATATACTCCGCAGGAAAATGGTGTGTCAGAGCGCATGAATCGAACTATGATGTCTAAAAGTAATGGAAATTCTAAAAGGACTAAACATATTGACATTAAACATCATTATTTAAGAGATTTAGTTTTGAAAAAGGACATTAGCATTGAATATGTGTCAACAGATCAAAATTTGGCTGATATACTTACCAAAGCTTTAAGTAAGGATACATTTGTTTATCTTAGAAATAAGATTTCCATTTTATAAGTTAATATAATTTTTTTTGTGGCATAGATTATATTTATTGCGATTTTCATGATGAAACATTTCAAATCGAGGAGGAGTGTTGAGATTTGTATTATTCTATGGTGTATATATTTCTTAGAAGTAGGCAATGTATATCTGTTGTTATAGTTACATGATTATTGCTGATAAATGAATGTAATAGATATACAATATAGTGAATAAATATATGTTCATTCAGAACGAACGTTGTCTCTCCCAGCAGTAAACTTTAATATATATAACAAAATATTCCCAAAAAAATCCTACAGAAAAGAAAAAAGGCATTCCTTTTTCTCGAGCAATCATAGAGTACTTATGTAGGTTTTGACATTTGGACAAAGGAGGTTAGTTTTTCTTCCACAGAATCGCATGTCAAGTAAATAGTTAAAAGTGCAGTAGGTCTTACCACAGAATACCTAACAACGGTATAAGAATATTCCATGGGGATTAATAGTGGTAAAACGAAGTTCCACGGTATTCAATAGAAATGCAATAATAAAATAGGACGAGAGAAATGGACTCGGTGCATTTCATTTTCTTGAAGGGTAGGAAATTCAGAAATGGTATAGACTAGAGTATGAATGGCGATGTATACAATTATTGTGTAATTTGCATAGAACTGATAATAACATGGAAGGCTATTATCAGATCAAGTTGGTGGAACAGTGAATTTTTACCGGAATGTAAAGTAAATCGGATTTTGACGATCAGCATCAATCGTGAATTGTCCATTTTCATCTTTTCTCTATATTTCTGAAATGTTTTTAATTTATGTTTGGGTAATAAATATATTTGCGGAAATAACTGAATTCAAAATTGCCCATAATTAGTAATTGACATATTATTTTTGTATTTCTGTTTTGTGTGACAGCTCATATCCATGGAAAAGATGACAGGCGACATATGACGTTTGACAGATGGTATTTAACAGTTGACATTTGACAGATGACATTCGACAGATGACATTTGACAGATGACATTCGACAGTTGACAGATGACATCTGACATAATTTTAATTATGCCTTATTCATCTCCTGCTTGAAAAAATAGCAATGGTAAGTTTATACAACTTTAACGGGGGGTTTCACAAAGCATATCACCGGTGATCGGAGCTCGATCTAGAATCAACTCGATTTGACAGTTCAGAAATCTAACCAAGCCGTTGGTCTCCGATCACTGGTGATTACGCTTTGTGAAATCCACCGTAAGTGTAGGTATCATTTAGGCGAAACAAAGTTCGCCGGGCCATCTAGTAGATAATTTAATACATTAAACGGTAAGATGGAAAATGTGTCAATAAACCCCTGAGATATCAACTATTGTTATCGCCTGGGAAAAAAAGAAGGGCGCCGATCAACAAAACCGCGGCCAGTGGCAGTTATGTTTACAAACAGGTGGAAACGAAACAAACTATTTAATTCCAAAAGGTGTCTAAGGGTGATTCTGTCGTCATAAGTGAATGGTTAACAAGAGCTAAACTGGAGTTATATAGGAAAACTAGTGAGAAATATGGTGTTAAATCAACTTGGTCCTGGAATGGTAACATTTTTGCCCTTATCGAGAATGAAAAACGTAAGATCGCCTCCGAAAGTGACCTGAACACGTAAAGTGAGTAATCACATTTTCATTAATATTTGCTGTACCGGGAGTCTACAAGATGTGCGGCTGCAAAACTGTATAAGTAGTTCTATTGGGTTATAATTCTATACACAAGTTTATTTGTTTTTATTTTTATTTAGGTTATTTTATTATGATTATTTTTTATTATGAATTAGCAATAAGGTATATACCCTAACTAAAGTGATCTGAAACTTGCTTTGAAAAAGCAAACGAATTGTTTGTTATACATCTCTATTTTGTTCATTTCTGTGTTTGAACAGTGTCTTTATATTCTTTTTTATTTGAATTGACTGCCCTCCTCAGATCCGAGTATGTAACATAATTACAAAAATTTATTTCATCATATTTAACTCTAATCTGAAATGTGCTCATCTTAATGTACGATCGCTCGTGGCCCATCTCGATGATTTCAGGAATATCTTGGTGGCTAACGACTTTTTGATGTTGTGTGCGTCTGCGAAACTTGGTTGAACGATGATATTTCTAACGATTATATTAGTATTAACGGTTACAATTGGGTTCGTCGCGATAGGGGGGGCCGTGGGGGTGGAATCGGCATATTTTTGAAGAGTCATCTGAATTTCACACTCTTACCGAGTAGTGTTGATATCGAGCAGTTGTGGATTGTACTTAAACTCCCAGGATCAAGGATTGCAATCTGTGCCACCTATAGGCCGCCCACTTTCAACTATAGAATTTTCTTTGATATCTTCGAGACAGATGTTTCCCTTACAAAACCTACCGTAGATGAATTACTTTGTTTCGGCGACTTTAATGTTGATTTGCTCAAGGTGGACAGCGTTGAGGCGGAGTTTTTTACGCGCTCCTTTGAGAGTCTTGGATTGAGGCAGATTGTGGACGAGCCAACTAGAATAACAGATGTCTCGGCCACCCTTACAGATTACATACTAGTTGATTCGTGTGACATGATTTTATCAGCAGGTGTATAGCCTGTTGATTTCACAGATCATGAATTATTAACTTGTGTAGTAAATTTCAAAGCCAGTAAACCAAATCCAAAATTGATAACTATCCGCGATTTCAAGAATATGGATATTTCCCAGTTTGAATCTGATCTGCGCTCTCTGCCGTGGCGGAATATAATATACGATCTTCCTGACGTGGACAGTAAACTGGATTTTTTCTGTGAGAATATAATTACCCTCCTGGATATCCATGCTCCTTTTGTGACCCTTCGAACAACTAAGCCTTATGCCCCTTGGTTTACGGAAACTTTACGAGCAATAAAAAAAGATAGGGATAGGGCATTATCTAAATTTAAGAAATCAAGAACACAGGAAGACTGGAATAACTACAAGTCAATGCGTAATTTTTTTACTGTGATTGTGAGGAGAGAGAAAAAGGCATTTTTCAATAAAAAATTTACTGCGAGAAATGGAAAAGAATTATGGAGTCACCTCAATTCAATCGGGGTGGGAGCGAATAAAAAATCTTACACACTACCAAAAAATTTATCGAACGTAGAAGAAATCAATGACCATTCCATAAGGTCGATACCAAGTTTGACTCCAGATCAAGACCAGATAGCTTTCTACGAGAACAGCTGTATGTTTCCAATGGTTTTCAATTTTAAAACTGTCACGGAGATAGATCTTTTGAAGATCAAACTAATACTACTGGCTTGGACGGTATAAATAAATTCACCTTAAATCTCTGTCTACCCTTCTTGTTGCCCTTTCTTACTCATCTCATTAATTATTGTATTTCCCACTCCGTGTTTCCGAAAGATTGGAAAAAGGCACACGTTTTTCCCCTTACAAAAACATCCAATCCTATACAAGTCTCGAGGAGATAAGACCGACAAGCATACTAATAACACTGTCAAAGATACTCGAGAAGGTGATTGAAGGACAACTTCGGGAATACGTCGAATCAAATAAGATTTTACCCACTCATCAGTCAGGGTTTAGACGGGGCCATAGTTGTAGCATCGCTCTTCTCTCGATTACCGACGATATTCTTAGAGCCACAGATAATGGTAAACTAACCGTACTCATGTTGTTCGATTACTCGAGGGCTTTTGATACTCTGGATCATAAACTTTTGAAAGCAATTCTTCACCATATCGGTTTGTCAGAGTCCGCGGTTGATTTGCTGTCTGTCTTCTTGGAGGGCAGATCCCAGGCGGTGGTTTGTGGAGGGGTCCGGTCGGGATTTCTCAACCTTTCTAATGGTGTACCTCAGGGGTCTATAATTTCGCCGCTCCTTTTTAGTATCTACACGCTTATGTTCCCAAGATCTTTCCAGTCATGTCTTCAGCACTACTATGCCGATGATGTTCAGCTTTATCTGTCCTTTGACCCTGAAGAGTGTGAGCAGGCTGTTTCCGCCATAAAATTTGATTTGAGCAATCTGTTGCAGTTTTCCTCGAAGCACTCTCTTAAACTGAACCCGCAGAAGACCACAGCCATCTTGTTTGGTAAAGGAAGTGCCAGAGAATATTTTCTGAAGAATTATGGCCAAAATATGGAAAAAGACAACACGAGAATTATTTTTCAGGATGTAATTAAGGACCTTGGTCTCTATATAGATAAGGACTTAAGATTTTCTCATCATATTTCACAAGTTTTGAAAAAGGCATATATGAATCTTAGGCTATTATATCAAAACAAGCACTTCCTAAATAGAGAACTGAAGGCGATGCTTTGCGACAGTCTGGTTCTTTCACATCTCAATTACTGTGATACTATACAGGGTCTTTCACGAGGAACCTCACCCATATTTATACGGGAAACTACTGAACGTATTTTCATGAAATTCAGCACTTATAAGTATTTCACGATGCTGATGAAATCTAAAATATTTTCAAGGCATGAGCACCTCCGGTTTTTCCGGAAATGACGTCAACTTCCGTTTTTCAAATTAGAACACAATTTTTTTATTGCAGAAATAGATTCCTTAGAAAATTTCAAGTTATTTTGATGTAACATTTTTCAGTTTTGGTTGGAAAATTCTCCCTGAGCGGGAAAATTCGAAAAAAAAAATCGAAAATAGAGCTCCGCTGAAACAAGAATAACTTCGAGGTTTTTGGATGGAAAATTTTCATTTTTGGGATTTTTCAAGATGTAAGATTGATATATCCATTTTAAAAATCGAAATTGCGATTCATGATACAGGGGGTGAAAAAATCGCTTTCAAAGTTAGGGATGACAAAATCGTGAAAAATCAATTTTTTCAAATTAGAACCCCATTTTTTTATGACAGATATTGAATCTACGTTAAAAAATAATGTGAGTGTATGCATCACACCCTTGCCCTAAAATGGATATTTTCTGAGTTAATATCCACTTTAGGGCAAGGGTGTGATGCATACACTCACATTATTTTTTAACGCAGATTCAATATCTGTCATAAAAAAATGGGGTTCTAATTTGAAGAAATTGATTTTTCACGATTTTGTCATCCCTAACTTTGAAAGCGATTTTTTCACCCCCTGTATCATGAATCGCGATTTCGATTTTTAAAGTGGATACATCAATCTTACATCTGGAAAAATCCCAAAAATGAAAATTTTCCATCCAAAAACCTCGAAGTTATTCTTGTTTCAGCGGAGCTCTATTTTCGATTTTTTTTTTCGAATTTTCCCGCTCAGAGAGAATTTTCCAACCAAAACTGAAAAATGTTACATCAAAATAACTTGAAATTTTCTGAGGAATCTATTTCTGCAATAAAAAAATTGTGTTCTAATTTGAAAAACGGAAGTTGACGTCATTTCCGGAAAAACCGGAGGTGCTCATGCCTTGAAAATATTTTAGATTTCATCAGCATCGTGAAATACTTATAAGTGCTGAATTTCATGAAAAACGTTAAGTAGTTTCCCGTATAAATATGGGTGAGGTTCCTCGTGAAAGACCCTGTATACGGTCCCTGTATAACAGTGTTGGATTCGAATAGGCTTCAGAAGGTACAGAATTCATGTTTGCGATTAATTTTCGGCATACGCAAGTTTCAGCACATTAGCCATAAATTAGTGGAAGTTGATTGGTTAAATATGAGGCAGAGGCGTGGTCTCCATTCTGCATGCCAGTTTTTTTGTATAGTAAGCAATAAGACGCCGCCTTATCTGTACAATAGAATAAGATTTCGATGTGACGTGCACACCATCAATGTTCGCTTTAGGGGGTGACTCGCGATACCATCACATTCGTTGCAGCTCTTCAAGCGGTCATTCTCCTACAACATCGCGAGGTGTTTGAACGATTTTCCCATTGATTTTTCGATCGTTGGTCAAACCTTTACAAGGCAAAAAATTAGGAAACTGGCATTGAGCTGGGTCTCGGGTTTATGAGGATGAGGTGTATGTCTCTACATACTTAGTTTTGCGCTTGGGTATACCTTCTTAACTTCTATTAATTTGTTAATTTCTTTGTTTTTTTTCTCATTACTTCCTTCGTATAGAGACAGACGTGGGTTAGTTGAACAGACGTTCGGGGTATGTTCGATAATATGCCCTGGGCGAGCTGAACCTCGCCCATTGTAAACATTGAAATGTTATTGTAGCATTCTTCTCAATAAAAGACCTTTATTATTATTATTATTCTTGATCATCGGTCTCCCGGTCTCAGCTCGAGCTGGTATTACTTCTATGAACCAGTGAAAAAAATTTACAGATTTCGCAATCCTTGCAACCATCAGAGACATTGGAAATGATAACACCACATGTGAATATTACCAACATTTATTTGCATTTGAACTTAAAATAAAATAGTATTTTCAATAATAATAATAAGCAATAATAATTGCAAGAAACAATCAACATTCCAAATTCCTAACATAAACATGTGAAAGGAAACTTGTCACCGTATTTTAAAACAAAAATGTTCTTTCTAAAGTAGGTATTCTTAAGATATAATAATATAGAGATAGAAGGAGTCTGTTTTTACTGTAATTCATGAATCTTACATGTACTCGGAGTAAACATCATCAGAAGAAGCTGAATTCACCTCGTCGAATATTTTCGAAGTGAATTTTTTTTTCACCAAATCTGAGTTTTCTCGAAATTGGCTTCAGATAGAAGGATTCTGTTTCTACTAAAATTCATGAACCTTATATGTACTCGGATCAACTATTGACCTATTCTTCAAATACCGAAATAATTGCCCCAATCTGTCTACGTTGTGGCGAATTTGACGAACCGCTCACCGCGGCCAAGATCTCACTTGATTAAACAACAATATAAACACTCGAAGTGCTAATGAGGGAAATAAAACAATGACCTATTCTTCAAATACCGAAATATTTGCCCAATCTGGCAAAGTTGCGGCGAATTTGACAGACCACTCACCGCGGCCCAGATCTCACTTGACAACAATATAAACACTCGAAGTGCTAATGAAGGAAATAAAACAATGACCTTTTCTTCAAATACCCAAAATAATTGCCCAATCTGTCTACGTTGTGGCGAATTTGACGAACCGCTCACCGCGGGCAAGATCTCACTTGATTAAACAACAATATAAACACTCTGTGATGTACCCAGCTAGGGTAGGTTCGACCAATCGTTATGCAGTTAAGGATGGTGAAGAATAATACCAGGCAGACTCATCAAAGGGATTTAATTCACTGAACTTACATTGAATACAATATGTTTACTACAGATTCTCGCTGTTGACTAACAAGCGGTCAAACGTATACGCTTCTGAATGAATCACTCTATCTCTCTGAATGACTCCCCCTCGCCAATTGTTATATATATTTCGTAAATGTTTACTTGTTTTAATAACATTATATTTGATAACATAACTGGCAATGATGAGACCTAGAGCTCTGGCTTCACGTGCCGCTTAAGGTCTTGAAGGGAGGTCGCACTAATCTTATTATATCACGTATGAAATATACAGTGTGTTCAACATACTACAACTCGAAGTGCTAATGAAGGGAATAAAACAATGATCTATTCTGCAAATACCGAAATAATTGCATAATCTGGCAGCGTTGCGGCGAATTTGACGGACCGCTCACCGTGGCCCAGGTCTCACTCGACAACAAGATAAACACTCGAAGTGCTAATGAAGGAAATAAAACAATGACCTATTCTTCAAATACCGAAATAATTGCCCAATCTGGCAACGTTGCGGTGGATTTGACGGACCGCTCACCGCGGCCCAGATCTCACTTGATTAAACAACAATATAAACTCTCGAAGTGCTATTGAAGGATATGAAACAATGACCTTTTCTTCAAATACCGAAATAATTGCCCAATCTGTCTACGTTGTGAAGAATTTGACGAACCGCTCACCGCGGACCAGATCTCACTTCATTGAACAACAATATAAACACTCGAAGTGCTAATAAGGGAAATAAAACAATGACCTGTTCTTCAAATACCGAAAAAATTGCCCAATGTGGCAACGTTGCGGTGAATTTGACGGAACGCTCACCGCGGCCCAGATCTCACTTGATTAAACAACAATATGAACTCTCGAAGTGCTAATGAAGGAAATAAAACAATGACCTATTCTTCAATTACCGAAATAATTTCCCAATCTGGCTACGTTGTGGCGAATTTGACGGACTGCTCACCGCGGCCCAGATCTCACTTGATTAAACAACAATATAAACACTCGAAGTGCTAATGACGGAAATTAAACAATGACCTATTCTTCAAATACCGAAATAATTGCCCAATCTGGCAACGTTGCGGTGAATTTGACGGACCGCTCACCGCGGACCAGATCTCACTTGATTAAACAACAATATAAACTCTCGAAGTGCTATTGAAGGAAATAAAACAATGACCTATTCTTCAATTACCGAAATAATTTCCCAATCTGGCTACGTTGTGGCGAATTTGACGGACTGCTCACCACGGCCCAGATCTCACTTGATTAAACAACAATATAAACACTCGAAGTGCTAATGAAGGAAATTAAACAATGACCTATTCTTCAAATACAGAAATAATTGCCCAATCTGGCTACGTTGTGGCGAATTCGAAGGACCGCTCACCGCGACCCAGATGTCACTTAATTAAACCAAAGAGTTTAAACAACAATATAAACACTAGAAGTGCTAATGAAGGAAATAAAACAATGACCTGTGCTTCAAATACCGAAATAATTGCCCAATCTGGCAACGTTGCGGCGAATTTGACGAACCGCTCACCGCGGGCAAGATCTCACTTGATTAAACAACAATATAAACACTCGAAGTGCTAATAAGGGAAATAAAACAATGACCTGTTCTTCAAATACCGAAATAATTGCCCAATGTGGCAACGTTGCGGCGAATTTGACGGACCGCTCACCGCGGCCCAGATCTCACTTGATTAAACAACAATATGAACTCTCGAAGTGCTAATGAAGGAAATAAAACAATGACCTATTCTTCAATTACCGAAATAATTTCCCAATCTGGCTACGTTGTGGCGAATTTGACGGACTGCTCACCGCGGCCCAGATCTCACTTGATTAAACAACAATATAAACACTCGAAGTGCTAATGAAGGAAATTAAACAATGACCTCTTCTTCAAATACCGAAATAATTGCCCAATCTGGCAACGTTGCGGCGAATTTGACGGACTGCTCGCCGCGGCCCACATCTCACTTGATTAAACCACAATATAAAAACTCGAAGTGCTAATGAAGGAAATAAAACAATGACCTTTTCTTCAAATACCGAAATAATTGCCCAATCTGTCTACGTTGTGACGAATTTGACGAACCGCTCACCGCGGACCAGACCTCACTTGATTGAACAACAATATAAACACTCGAAGTGCTAATAAGGGAAATAAAACAATGACCTATTCTTCAAATACCGAAATAATTGCCCAATCTGGCTACGTTGTGGCGAATTCGAAGGACCGCTCACCGCGACCCAGATCTCACTTAATTAAACCAAAGAGTTTAAACAGCAATATAAACACTAGAAGTGCTAATGATGGAAATAAAACAATGACCTGTGCTTCAAATACCGAAATAATTGCCCAATCTGGCTACGTTGTGGCGAATTTAACGGACCGCTCACCGCGGCCCAGATCTCACTTGATTAAACAACAATATAAACTTTCGAAGTGCTAATGAAGGAAATAAAACAACGACCTATTCTTCAAATACCGAAATAATTGCCCAATCTGGCAATGTTGCGGCGAATTTGACAGACCACTCACTGCGGCCCAGATCTCACTTGACAACAATATAGACACTCGAAGTGCTAATGAAGGAAATAAAACAATGATCTATTCTGCAAATACCGAAATAATTGCATAATCTGGCAGCGTTGCGGCGAATTTGACGGACCGCTCACCGCGGCGCAGATCTCACTTGATAAAACAACAATATAAACACTCGAAGTGCTAATGAAGGAAATTAAACAATGACCTATTCTTCAAATACCGAAATAACTGCCCAATCCGGCAACGTTGCGGCGAATTTGACGGACCACTCACCGTGGCCCAGGTCTCACTCGACAACAAGATAAACACTCGAAGTGCTAATGAAGGAAATAAAACAATGATCTATTCTGCAAATACCGAAATAATTGCCTAATCTGGCAACGTTGCGGCGAATTTGACGGACCGCTCACCGCGGCCCAGATCTCACTTGATTAAACAACAATATGAACTCTCGAAGTGCTAATGAAGGAAATGAAACAATGACCTATTCTTCAATTACCGAAATAATTGCCCAATCTGGCAACGTTGTGGCGAATTTGACGGAGTGCTCACCGCGGCCCAGATCTCACTTGATTAAACAACAATATAAACACTCGAAGTGCTAATGAAGGAAATAAAACAATGATCTATTCTGCAAATACCGAAATAATTGCATAATCTGGCAGCGTTGCGGCGAATTTGACGGAGCGCTCACCGCGGCCCAGGTCTCACTCGAAACAGGATAAACACTCGAAGTGCTAATGAAGGAAATTAAACAATAACCTATTCTTCAAATACCGAAATAATTGCCCAATCTGGCAACGTTGCGGTGAATTTGACAGACCGCTCACCGCGGCCCAGATCTCACTTGATTAAACAACAATATAAACTCTCGAAGTGCTATTGAAGGAAATAAAACAATGACATTTTCTTTAAATACCGAAATAATTGCCCAATCTGTCTACGTTGTGATGAATTTGACGAACCGCTCACCGCGGACCAGACCTCACTTGATTAAACAACAATATAAACACTCGAAGTGCTAATAAGGGAAATAAAACAATGACCTATTCTTCAAATACCGAAATAATTGCCCAATCTGGCTACGTTGTGGCGAATTCGAAGGACCGCTCACCGCGACCCAGATCTCACTTAATTAAACCAAAGAGTTTAAACAACAATATAAACACTAGAAGTGCAAATGAAGGAAATAAAACAACGACCTATTCTTCAAATACCGAAATAATTGCCCAATCTGGCAATGTTGCGGCGAATTTGACAGACCACTCACCGCGGCCCAAATCTCACTTGACAACAATATAAACACTCGAAGTGCTAATGAAGGAAATAAAACAATGACCTATTCTTCAAATACCGAAATAATTGCCCAATCTGGCTACGTTGTGACGAATTCGAAGGACCGCTCACCGCGACCCAGATCTCACTTAATTAAACCAAAGAGTTTAAACAACAATATAAACACTAGAAGTGCAAATGAAGGAAATAAAACAACGACCTATTCTTCAAATACCGAAATAATTGCCCAATCTGGCAATGTTGCGGCGAATTTGACAGACCACTCACCGCGGCCCAAATCTCACTTGACAACAATATAAACACTCGAAGTGCTAATGAAGGAAATTAAACAATGACCTATTCTTCAAATACCGAAATAATTGCCCAATCTGTCTACGTTGTGATGAATTTGACGAACCGCTCACCGCGGACCAGACCTCACTTGATTAAACAACAATATAAACACTCGAAGTGCTAATAAGGGAAATAAAACAATGACCTATTCTTCAAATACCGAAATAATTGCCCAATCTGGCTACGTTGTGGCGAATTCGAAGGACCGCTCACCGCGACCCAGATCTCACTTAATTAAACCAAAGAGTTTAAACAACAATATAAACACTAGAAGTGCAAATGAAGGAAATAAAACAACGACCTATTCTTCAAATACCGAAATAATTGCCCAATCTGGCAATGTTGCGGCGAATTTGACAGACCACTCACCGCGGCCCAAATCTCACTTGACAACAATATAAACACTCGAAGTGCTAATGAAGGAAATAAAACAATGATCTATTCTGCAAATACCGAAATAATTGCATAATCTGGCAGCGTTGCGGCGAATTTGACGGACCGCTCACCGCGGCGCAGATCTCACTTGATAAAACAACAATATAAACACTCGAAGTGCTAATGAAGGAAATTAAACAATGACCTATTCTTCAAATACCGAAATAACTGCCCAATCTGGCAACGTGTGAAGATCCCTTAATTGGGGGGAGTACTTCAAGGGCGCAGTCACCTTTACGGGAAATAAATGCTCGAGCGCCAGCCACAATAGGTTTAACAAGGTTGTGGCGCCTTGAACTCTCCACTTCTGCCAAGGTAGCTTTTATACAGTGGAGAAGGGTTCGGTTTAATCTAAGAAGTTAGCGATTAAAAGTTCTGTTTCTATCGTAAATGTTGCCAAAGTTAAAGGTTCACTTAAAACACCAAATTGGATTTTACAAAGTTTACTGACTTCAAGCAGAAATGACAATGAGGAAAAATATATTAACACTAAGAATCAAAAACTAAAACTGATTTCATTTGAGAGTAAACATGAAATTAAAAGAAATGACTTAAATATCGGTATTTTACAATGATTAATAAATTCAAGAATAAACGGTGATCGGGTGAGCAAGACGGTCGGGCGAGATTAGCGAATGTGAGAATTGGACGGTAAATAGGGGAGTACGGGAGTAACAATGCAAAACTTCAAAATTCGGCAGGCCACGGAAAATATCATATAATCTAACCACTTGCAACGATGTATTCCACACTCAGATGTAAAAAAAAGGATAGGGAACAGGACAGCTGTGTCAGCACAACGTCTGGACAAGTGACTCCAGAGAATGGAACCCCTCGACCCGACGAAGTGATTCCAGTAATCCGCAAACGTCTAGTGAGTTAACAAGGGGTGAAGCGCGGTCGTAACCCCGTTGTGATCTCGCCGATGTCAACTTACGAGGACGTCGCCGTGAAATACGAATCGTCGATCAGAGTTGAGCGAAATAGAAATCGGGTACGGCTGAGAACCAACAACGTCCAGACAAGTAGCTCCAGGAAAATGGAGCTTCTCGACCTGACGAAGTCTCTCGTGTTTTCGTCAACCCTAAGCGAACTGAGAAGGGGTGAAGCACGGTCGTAACCCCGTTGTGATCTCGCCGATCTCAGTCCTCAAAAGATCGCTGATAAACACGGAGATTAAGGCCCCCACAAAGGAATCGGAACACAAGATGAAATCTTGAAAGCAAAATGGGGTCGAAAACAAGTCAGGTACGGAAGTGAACCAACAACGTCTGGACGAGTGGTCTCAGAAAATGGAACCTCTCGGCCTGACGAAGTCTCCTGGATTCCCGTCAACCTTCCGTGGATTAAGCAAGGGTGAAGCGCGGTCGTAACCCCGTTGTGATCTCGCCGAGCTCAATCCCCAAAAAGTCGCTGATAAATCCAGAGGTTAAGGAATCACAAAGAAGTAATGATACAAGATATAATCTCGGAATGAAAGGGAGACATAAGATACTAATCGGGTACGGTTGTGAACCAACAACGCCTCGACAAGTAGTTCCAGAGAAATGGAACCCCTTGACTTGACGAAGTCTCTCGTGTTTTCGTCAACCCTAAGCGAATTGAGAAGGGGTGAAGCGCGGTCGTAACCCCGTTGTGATCTCGCCGATCTCAATTCTCAAAAAGGTCGCTGATAAACACAGAGATTAAGGAAACACAAAGGACTTGTAACGCAAGATATAATCTTGAAATGAAAAAGGATGCAAAATATAAATCGGGGACGGTTGTGAGCCAACAACGCCTCGACAAGTAGTTCCAGAAAAATGGAACCCCTTGACTTGACGAAGTCTCTCGTGTTTTCGTCAACCTTGAGCGAATTGAGAAGGGGTGAAGCGCGGTCGTAACCTCGTTGTGATCTCGCCGATCTCAATTCTCAAAAAGGTCGCTGATAAACACAGAGATTAAGGAAACACAAAGAAATGTGAGACAGTATGAAATCGAAGAAATAATGTGGATAAAATACAGGTAGGTTACGGCGGTGGACCAACAACGTTCAGGCGAGTAACCCCAGCGAAAGGGAATCACTCGAATTAACGAAGTCTCTTGTATATCCGTCAACCCTTAGCGAATTAAGAAGGGGTGAAGCGCGGTCGTAACCCCGTTGTGATCTCGCCGATCTCAATTCTCAAAAGGGTTGCTGATAATTACAGAGATTAAGGTGCCACCAAGGAAATAAAATCGTAAATCAGGGAAGAAATAATAAAAAAAATGGTTTAAAAGTAGTGGAACACACGATGATTCAATTGTTAGGATGATATTTAACGGATAATGCCATGTAAGAAATATGAACGGGGCCTTACCGGTTCGCTGAAGTATGCACTGCACAAACTAAATAGGAGTCCTGTCTCAAATTTCACTAGCACTGATTTTATTTTCTACGGAAAATTAAATCGGAGAAATCAATGCTGAATTTACTAACCGTTCAAATCAAACTGGAAATTATATTACTATTCAAAATGAATAAAAGCGAAAAATAATTCAAACTGGTTAAAACGAGCGTAGAACAGCAAAAGAGCGCAAAAGAGAGTAAAAGAGGTCTTCTGCAGGTCGTTTCGCCCTTATAAAACCTTCGGAAATGGTGGGGTCATGACGCGCTGAAAATTCGAAAATCTTGAAAGAAGGGGATAATCTCGTCCCCTGATTGGTTTAAATTGACGTCAGATTGTTCCAGAAATAAATCGAAAGAATTCCCACTACGTTAAAATTCGACAATTCCATCTCCGTTTTTTTCAAATCCCCGGCCGTTGAAAAACGTGAAATCAACCAAGATACGAGCCCCTTATCGCAACGCTCAGCATGTGCCCGAGCGTTTTTATACTTGCGGCGATGTTTATATTGTTGAATTTGTCGAATTAAATTTTCCTTCTATTGGAATCACGGATATTTTATTGGGAAATGATAAATGAGAACAGGACCTTTATGAATGAAAATTAATTATGGACTTCATTATAACTTGCGGTTTTGTTCACAATATTGAACTTATTGAATCAAACCTTCCTTCCATTGAAACCGTGAATAATTATGGAAGGAATAATATATGAAAATAGGCCTTAAATGAATAAAAATGACGAAGTTCATTACACCCCCCTTTCCTCCTCAAAAAAAAAATTCGAAGAATTTTTTTTTTCTTAAGATCTCACCTCACCCACACCGTACTTACTCATCCCTCACTCTAACTGTTCACGTCTCAGAGAATGCCTGAACGCCATCTAGAGGAATCCGGTGTTGTCCGGCTTCTTGGAGTCGGCGTCTTGGTATCGGCGTCTTGGTATCTGCATCTCGGTGTCGGCGTCTGGATGTCGGCATCTGGTCACTTTGAATTCCTGCTGATCTGCGATCGATTCCTGGGCCTACGAATGGATCCGGGTCAGTTATTCGTCGATGAAATTACTGTTTCCCCACTGGATAGATACTTGGGTCGGTGAAAAGGTTCGTTGTGGTATCTCGTCGTTTCAATCGTGTCGATTACCATGTCCTAACCGGAGTCGAAGGTCGTGATTATGACTACCTCAACGATCTGTTACCGAAGGAGAATAACGGACGGACGGACATAAACTGTTTAACGGCGATGACGGTCGGTATTCTCAACCCTTTCTCTTCGGGATTCGGGGTTCAAGACAGACGGACCTTCCTCTCCATCTCCGTGCCACGGTTTCAAGTCCTTGATGTGAATATTTCGGATACGTTTACCAAACTGATCTTTTAGATCGTAAACTACGGGAGAGATGATTTTCGTCACGGTATACGGACCGGAATACTTCGGGGCCAGCTTGGACGCAAAATTATCTACCGCCGATGACAGCGGGCGTTCTCTACGCCAAACCTTGTCCCCCAACCTACAGGACCATTCTCTACGGCGTAGGTTATAGTAATGGCGCTGCTGTGAAAAGGCTCGGGACAGCTGCAACCGGACGAATTCATAGGTTTCCTGGAGGCGGCGTAAACGGTTTGCATACTGGGCTATATCTTCCGGGCGTTCCACGGCGGCTTCCCCTTGATCTTCATCATCGGGATTTCCTCGAAACTCGGCTGTTGGAGGGTGAATTTCTCTGCCGAAGTTGAGAAATGCTGGCGAGAACCCCGTAGAATCATGCTTCGCCGAGTTGAGAGCGAACGCCAATTCTCCGATCTTTTCATCCCAGTTACGGTGGTCAGCCTCGCAGAACTGAGCTATCATCGTTTTGATCGTCCTGTTAGCTCTTTCCACCGGATTGCACTGTGGAGAATAAACGGGTGCGAACTTGTGTTTGATTCCCAATTCCTGGAGGTTGCCTTTGAATAGCCGACAGTCAAACTGGGAACCGTTGTCGCTGATCACGACTGATGGGCTACCAAATTTCAGGACTACTTGCTCATAAAAGGCTTGGAAGACTCCTCTGCCTGTGGCTGTCCTGAGAGGTTTGCACTCTATCCATTTAGAAAACCTATCCTGGAACATCACAAGGAAAACGTTCCCCTTCCTAGATCTGGGCAACGGGCCGATAAGATCGGTGCTGACGGTATTCCACGGCTCGGTAATTGTGTACGGCTGCATTTTGCCTGCAGGTTTCTGTTGGCTAACCTTGTAGCGTTGACACCTCGTACACCCCCGGACGTACTGCGCAACTTCTCTGAACATCCCTGGCCAATAATATTTCCGAGCTACCCGGGATATCGTTTTAGCAATACCTAGGTGACCGGTGGTTGGTTCATCATGATTTTCTACCAATATGGCCGGACGGTTCTCCTTAGGGACACATAGTTTCCAAGGACTTCCCATTTCCGACTCGGTAAAATCACCGGGATCCCAGAAATGTCGATATAATTTGCCCTCTTGAATTTGGTAGTCAGGGTGTCCGGTTGGGTCCTTATCGACTTCCTGAAATTTCCTCTTGTACCAGGAGCACGATGAAGTGCTTCCTTCCAAACAAGACTGCGGTTCTTCGGGCAGCGGGTCTCGTGACAGGGCGTCAGCTACCCGGTTCAAAGCACCTTTCCGGTACTTTATCTCAAAATCGAATTGTTGCAGGAAGACACTCCAACGGGCGATCCTGCCGGCTGGTGACTTGATGGATTGTAGCCAACGGAGGCTCATGTGGTCCGTAATCACAGTAAAGTGGTAGCCCTCCAAATACGGTCGCATCTTCTCGATCGCCCAAACTATGGCCAGACACTCTTTTTCGGTGACAGAGTAATTCCTTTCGGCATCATTGAGCGATCGGCTAGCGTATGCAATAACCCTCTCGTGCCCATCCAACACTTGTGTCAAGGCTGCACCCAATCCGGTTTCGGATGCGTCGGTCTGTAACACAAACGGCTGGTTGAAGTCAGGGCAGGCTAGAACCGGTGACTTGGTCAATTTCTCCTTTAAAGTCTCGAAGGCTTGCTGCTGCTCGTTATCCCATTTCCACTTCTGTTTCTTTCGCAGAAGTGCAGTGAGTGGGGAAACGATGCGGGTGAATTCTTCCACAAACCGGCGATACCATCCGGCTATTCCCAAGAATCTTCGGAGTTCTCGGACGGTTTTGGGTGGTGACATCGAATTTATGGCGGTGATTTTGTCGGGGTCCGTTGCAATACCATTTTCGGTCACTATGTGACCCAGATATTTGAGTGATTTCCTCACGAAAGCACATTTGTCCGGGTTAATTTTCAGGTTGGCTGTTCTGAGACGGCGGAATACGGCTCTCAGGTTCGTCAAATGCTCCTCGAATGTTTCTCCCAGGACGACAATGTCGTCCAAATAAGCGAAGGCGACCGGATCCATTTCCGGACCGATGACACGGTCTAGAAGCCGTTGGAAAGTCGCTCCGGCGGAATGCAGACCGAAGGGCATCACTTTGAATTGGAACAGTCCTCTTCCAGGAACGGTGAATGCTGTGACAGGTTTGCTTCTTTCTGTCAGAGGAACCTGCCAGTATCCATGTTTCAAATCCAACGTGGATATAAATTTGGCCCTCTGAAGTTTATCCAATATCCCAGCAATGTGCGGCAACGGGTATGCGTCCTTAATTGAAACCTCGTTAACCGGTCTGAAGTCAATGCAGAACCTTGGTTCGCCATTGGATTTCTTCACAATGACGACGCTTGAGCTCCATGGTGAACTTGACGGTTCCACGATACCTTCTTCCAACATTTTATCCACCTCCTGGTTTATAACTTCTTGCATCTTCGGGTTGTAGGGACGGTATCGCTGCTTCAGAGGTTGGGTTTCGGGTTTGATCTTGATGTCATGATCGATGAGTGTGGTTGTGCCCCGAACTTCGGAAAATTTCTGAAGTTCCGGTCTCAAGAACTCTTCCAAAATTTGTTCTTGTCCTGAAGCCACGGAGTTCACCATGGGTCTCTCGGGAGGTTTCGACACAAAATCCGGTGGGTCCAATAGTCGGCCGTTCAAGAAGCATTGTGCAGCCCTTAGATTAATATGGAAGTCGTGCCTTGCTAATACATCCATGCCGAGTATGATGTCTATCGGTAATTGGGGTACCAGGAGCAGGTGAACATCGATCTCCATATCGCCCAAGGAAAGTGACGTACGGCAAATCCCCTGCACTGCCACGCAGCTTCCATTTGCAACGGTTGCCAACACGTTGTTTACCGGTGTTGTGAGGATTCCCAAACCTTGGCACCTTTCGGCCGCTGATGAGCTCAGAAATGACCTTGAAGCTCCGGTGTCCAATAGGGCTCTGAAGTTGAGATGTTCAATACGGACGGCGATCATGGGGCGATTCTCCTTTGATGGGTACTTCGGTGTATTTGGGGAAGTAGGCGTTGGAAACTGTCGAGTCTTCCCATCCCGACAGTTTCGCTCTAGTTTTCCGAACATCTGCAATCCCGGGACAGTATACCCTGTCTCCCACACCGGGAGCAGAATATAACAGGCTTGGCTCGGCATTCTCGCCTCATATGTCCCATCGTACCACATCGCCAGCATTGTGGTTGCCTTTCGGCAAATCTCACTTGCTTCTCCCTTGCTGGTTCTCGGATGGTTCCTGATTTATCGTTCGAAGGTCTTTCCGGTGCGGTGGTAGAAGTCATCTGTACGGAGGACGGCGGAGGTTCCTTGGTAGATGGTACACGTGGTGGTTCGACGGGAGTCCTATGGCTTGAGTCTATCATCAAGTTCCCAGTAGACTTCTGATTCACATTTTTGTAAACCAGGTGTCGTTCATCCATAAATCCTGGCCGGTCAGGAGGTGGTACATAATGGTCTGCCTGCCACTGAACTAACTCGAACACTTTTCCTTTGTTCAACAGCTCCGAATATGTTCTCGTTTCCTGGAAGGCGAGGGCCTTCTGAAGTGACGGGATTAATCGCCTTTTAATGATGTTGACTTGTTCTTCTTCCGAAGGTCGCTTCGTGTTCAACTTCAAGAACAGGTTCTGCATTCGTGTTGTAAACAGGACTAATTTTTCTCCATCACCTTGAGTACGCTTCCTTATTTCTTCGAGTAGGTTCTCCTCGTATTCTGGAGGCAGGAATGCTTCACGGAGTTGTTCCTTAAAATCTGGCCAATCCTGAAAGCAACCTCGGCGGGGGATGTACCAGTCCTTTGCATCTTTACGCAATAACTCGAAGATAGACTCGAATAATTGTTGGTGGGTAACTTTTCGAGTCTCAGCTAACTGTTCCACTTCTTCCAAGAAAGAATTCACGCCACTCGAACCGTCGAAATATACGTTCCATTTGTGAACTGGGACTGAGTGATAATTCCAGTGAGAATTAATGGATGTTCCTCCAGCAGTTCCGTTCTCGGCTTCCTTATGATTCGGTAAAAGTGGCTCATCTTTATTTCGCTTGACCCAGTTCTGCTCCTCTGCCTTATGTCCAGGTCTGTTCCGACAGTTCTCATCCAATTCCGGTAAATTGTTGTAATGACTGCCACGGAAAATAGGGTCGCCTTTCGTTGTTGTTCCGATGTTACCACAGTTCTGGCATGGTATGAACTGATCGGTTTGATTTGGCCTCGTTGCCGGATTCGACCTGTTCAGTCCTCCACCATCTTGTTCCTGTACACTGAGTCCAGTTCTGGAACTGCTCCTGTTCAGCTGATCTGGTTGCGAACGGATTTGTTGCGTACCAGTTCTGACTCTGTTCGGATTCACTTGATGTGGTACCAAGTCGACATGTTCCGTAGTAGTTCCAGGTCTGCACATGTTCACCTGATCCGGTTCTGAATGAACATGCTCACCGGTAGTTCTGGAACTATTTATGGTGGCTCGCCTTGGTTCCTGTCGAGTATGTTCCCCATTGGTTCCAGAACCTGTTGTTCGATTCGGTAATGGCAATTCCAGTCCAGAACCCATCGGCTGTTGTCGGATTTGTTCCACCACCCTTGGTATCTCAGGTGCCTCCACGCCTAGTTCTGAACTACTTCTTGATGTTGTAGTTGTTCGTTCACTTTCCAAAAAGGGGAATGAAATTCGTCGCGTCGACTCCGCTACAACCGGTCTCGTTTGTATGGGCAACGGCTCTGCAGAACTAATTCCGTTTCCATAAGTTCTTGAGTTCAATAGGGGGCTGGTAAAATTTAGTCGGCGACGAACTGCGTCACAGGCTCTTTCACGCATTTGCTGCAGGAAGTCAGTTGGTAAACTTGTTCTCCGGTAGGTCCCATCCAGTTGTGGACCTGAACAGTGCATTCCTTCAGTTCCATTCCGAATTGCACTCGGGGACTCCTGACGCCCTCCTCGGACGGCAGCCGGTGTATCGTGAAATGAAATGAGTTCAATTTCCTGTTCCAGCAAGGTAGTTCCGGGAAAGCTATTTGTTTCTGTGATCCTGGGCGGTGGGACGCCCTCTACCAGCGGCGCCTGCGCCACCTGTCGGACTCCGGCCATCAACTGGATGCCCTCTAACACTTCATGTGCATTGGCCAGACCTTCCAGCAAATTCTCCAACCTCTCTCGCTCTTCCACTGTCTCTGGCTCAATCAGCCCCAACCTGTTGCGGACATGTTCCAGACGGCTTCCTATCCGGGCTCCCTCATTATTGGCGTTCTCCTCATCGAATTCTCGAAGATTTTCAATCAAATCACACAAGATTCGACTCGCTGCGTCCATCTCCTCAATTGTACTCCTTAGGGTTCGCCCGAGCGGCACTCCCTGGTTGAGCACCCTCCGTAGCAGGATCCTGTTTCATGGACAGTTCTACTGGCCTGTGTCCCACGGGCTTCCAACTCCCAAACCAGTTCCTCAGCTCGCAACCCATTCACGTTCATCACTGAAAATCCTCTACACGAAATCGTCCAAAAAAATGTCAATCATTAAAAGTTCACAAAAGTCGCACTGTAAAAGCTGTGATCGAAAAATGTCAAAAATAGATATTCAAAATAACAGTTCAGAAATCAGCAACACTTCACTTATGAAAATGTTCGGACACAAAAAAATAAATGCAGTATCAATTATTCTCTCACGAAAGAAACGGTCCCTGCTCGGGCGCCACTGTGAAGATCCCTTAATTGGGGGGAGTACTTCAAGGGCGCAGTCACCTTTACGGGAAATAAATGCTCGAGCGCCAGCCACAATAGGTTTAACAAGGTTGTGGCGCCTTGAACTCTCCACTTCTGCCAAGGTAGCTTTTATACAGTGGAGAAGGGTTCGGTTTAATCTAAGAAGTTAGCGATTAAAAGTTCTGTTTCTATCGTAAATGTTGCCAAAGTTAAAGGTTCACTTAAAACACCAAATTGGATTTTACAAAGTTTACTGACTTCAAGCAGAAATGACAATGAGGAAAAATATATTAACACTAAGAATCAAAAACTAAAACTGATTTCATTTGAGAGTAAACATGAAATTAAAAGAAATGACTTAAATATCGGTATTTTACAATGATTAATAAATTCAAGAATAAACGGTGATCGGGTGAGCAAGACGGTCGGGCGAGATTAGCGAATGTGAGAATTGGACGGTAAATAGGGGAGTACGGGAGTAACAATGCAAAACTTCAAAATTCGGCAGGCCACGGAAAATATCATATAATCTAACCACTTGCAACGATGTATTCCACACTCAGATGTAAAAAAAAGGATAGGGAACAGGACAGCTGTGTCAGCACAACGTCTGGACAAGTGACTCCAGAGAATGGAACCCCTCGACCCGACGAAGTGATTCCAGTAATCCGCAAACGTCTAGTGAGTTAACAAGGGGTGAAGCGCGGTCGTAACCCCGTTGTGATCTCGCCGATGTCAACTCACGAGGACGTCGCCGTGAAATACGAATCGTCGATCACAGTTGAGCGAAATAGAAATCGGGTACGGCTGAGAACCAACAACGTCCAGACAAGTAGCTCCAGGAAAATGGAGCTTCTCGACCTGACGAAGTCTCTCGTGTTTTCGTCAACCCTAAGCGAACTGAGAAGGGGTGAAGCACGGTCGTAACCCCGTTGTGATCTCGCCGATCTCAGTCCTCAAAAGATCGCTGATAAACACGGAGATTAAGGCCCCCACAAAGGAATCGGAACACAAGATGAAATCTTGAAAGCAAAATGGGGTCGAAAACAAGTCAGGTACGGAAGTGAACCAACAACGTCTGGACGAGTGGTCTCAGAAAATGGAACCTCTCGGCCTGACGAAGTCTCCTGGATTCCCGTCAACCTTCCGTGGATTAAGCAAGGGTGAAGCGCGGTCGTAACCCCGTTGTGATCTCGCCGAGCTCAATCCCCAAAAAGTCGCTGATAAATCCAGAGGTTAAGGAATCACAAAGAAGTAATGATACAAGATATAATCTCGGAATGAAAGGGAGATATAAGATACTAATCGGGTACGGTTGTGAACCAACAACGCCTCGACAAGTAGTTCCAGAGAAATGGAACCCCTTGACTTGACGAAGTCTCTCGTGTTTTCGTCAACCCTAAGCGAATTGAGAAGGGGTGAAGCGCGGTCGTAACCCCGTTGTGATCTCGCCGATCTCAATTCTCAAAAAGGTCGCTGATAAACACAGAGATTAAGGAAACACAAAGGACTTGTAACGCAAGATATAATCTTGAAATGAAAAAGGATGCAAAATATAAATCGGGGACGGTTGTGAGCCAACAACGCCTCGACAAGTAGTTCCAGAAAAATGGAACCCCTTGACTTGACGAAGTCTCTCGTGTTTTCGTCAACCTTGAGCGAATTGAGAAGGGGTGAAGCGCGGTCGTAACCTCGTTGTGATCTCGCCGATCTCAATTCTCAAAAAGGTCGCTGATAAACACAGAGATTAAGGAAACACAAAGAAATGTGAGACAGTATGAAATCGAAGAAATAATGTGGATAAAATACAGGTAGGTTACGGCGGTGGACCAACAACGTTCAGGCGAGTAACCCCAGCGAAAGGGAATCACTCGAATTAACGAAGTCTCTTGTATATCCGTCAACCCTTAGCGAATTAAGAAGGGGTGAAGCGCGGTCGTAACCCCGTTGTGATCTCGCCGATCTCAATTCTCAAAAGGGTTGCTGATAATTACAGAGATTAAGGTGCCACCAAGGAAATAAAATCGTAAATCAGGGAAGAAATAATAAAAAAAATGGTTTAAAAGTAGTGGAACACACGATGATTCAATTGTTAGGATGATATTTAACGGATAATGCCATGTAAGAAATATGAACGGGGCCTTACCGGTTCGCTGAAGTATGCACTGCACAAACTAAATAGGAGTCCTGTCTCAAATTTCACTAGCACTGATTTTATTTTCTACGGAAAATTAAATCGGAGAAATCAATGCTGAATTTACTAACCGTTCAAATCAAACTGGAAATTATATTACTATTCAAAATGAATAAAAGCGAAAAATAATTCAAACTGGTTAAAACGAGCGTAGAACAGCAAAAGAGCGCAAAAGAGAGTAAAAGAGGTCTTCTGCAGGTCGTTTCGCCCTTATAAAACCTTCGGAAATGGTGGGGTCATGACGCGCTGAAAATTCGAAAATCTTGAAAGAAGGGGATAATCTCGTCCCCTGATTGGTTTAAATTGACGTCAGATTGTTCCAGAAATAAATCGAAAGAATTCCCACTACGTTAAAATTCGACAATTCCATCTCCGTTTTTTTCAAATCCCCGGCCGTTGAAAAACGTGAAATCAACCAAGATACGAGCCCCTTATCGCAACGCTCAGCATGTGCCCGAGCGTTTTTATACTTGCGGCGATGTTTATATTGTTGAATTTGTCGAATTAAATTTTCCTTCTATTGGAATCACGGATATTTTATTGGGAAATGATAAATGAGAACAGGACCTTTATGAATGAAAATTAATTATGGACTTCATTATAACTTGCGGTTTTGTTCACAATATTGAACTTATTGAATCAAACCTTCCTTCCATTGAAACCGTGAATAATTATGGAAGGAATAATATATGAAAATAGGCCTTAAATGAATAAAAATGACGAAGTTCATTACAAACGTTGCGGCGAATTTGACGGACCACTCACCGCGGCCCAGGTCTCACTCGACAACAAGATAAACACTCGAAGTGCTAATGAAGGAAATAAAACAATGACCTATTCTTCAATTACCGAAATAATTTCCCAATCTGGCTACGTTGTGGCGAATTTGACGGACTGCTCACCGCGGCCCAGATCTCACTTGATTAAACAACAATATAAACACTCGAAGTGCTAATGAAGGAAATTAAACAATGACCTCTTCTTCAAATACCGAAATAATTGCCCAATCTGGCAACGTTGCGGCGAATTTGACGGACTGCTCGCCGCGGCCCAGATCTCACTTGATTAAACAACAATATAAAAACTCGAAGTGCTAATGAAGGAAATAAAACAATGACCTTTTCTTCAAATACCGAAATAATTGCCCAATCTGTCTACGTTGTGACGAATTTGACGAACCGCTCACCGCGGACCAGACCTCACTTGATTGAACAACAATATAAACACTCGAAGTGCTAATAAGGGAAATAAAACAATGACCTATTCTTCAAATACCGAAATAATTGCCCAATCTGGCTACGTTGTGGCGAATTCGAAGGACCGCTCACCGCGACCCAGATCTCACTTAATTAAACCAAAGAGTTTAAACAGCAATATAAACACTAGAAGTGCTAATGAAGGAAATAAAACAATGACCTGTGCTTCAAATACCGAAATAATTGCCCAATCTGGCTACGTTGTGGCGAATTTAACGGACCGCTCACCGCGGCCCAGATCTCACTTGATTAAACAACAATATAAACTTTCGAAGTGCTAATGAAGGAAATAAAACAACGACCTATTCTTCAAATACCGAAATAATTGCCCAATCTGGCAATGTTGCGGCGAATTTGACAGACCACTCACTGCGGCCCAGATCGCACTTGACAACAATATAAACACTCGAAGTGCTAATGAAGGAAATAAAACAATGATCTATTCTGCAAATACCGAAATAATTGCATAATCTGGCAGCGTTGCGGCGAATTTGACGGAGCGCTCACCGCGGCCCAGGTCTCACTCGAAACAGGATAAACACTCGAAGTGCTAATGAAGGAAATTAAACAATAACCTATTCTTCAAATACCGAAATAATTGCCCAATCTGGCAACGTTGCGGTGAATTTGACAGACCGCTCACCGCGGCCCAGATCTCACTTGATTAAACAACAATATAAACTCTCGAAGTGCTATTGAAGGAAATAAAACAATGACATTTTCTTCAAATACCGAAATAATTGCCCAATCTGTCTACGTTGTGATGAATTTGACGAACCGCTCACCGCGGACCAGACCTCACTTGATTAAACAACAATATAAACACTCGAAGTGCTAATAAGGGAAATAAAACAATGACCTATTCTTCAAATACCGAAATAATTGCCCAATCTGGCTACGTTGTGGCGAATTCGAAGGACCGCTCACCGCGACCCAGATCTCACTTAATTAAACCAAAGAGTTTAAACAACAATATAAACACTAGAAGTGCAAATGAAGGAAATAAAACAACGACCTATTCTTCAAATACCGAAATAATTGCCCAATCTGGCAATGTTGCGGTGAATTTGACAGACCACTCACCGCGGCCCAAATCTCACTTGACAACAATATAAACACTCGAAGTGCTAATGAAGGAAATAAAACAATGACCTATTCTTCAAATACCGAAATAATTGCCCAATCTGGCTACGTTGTGGCGAATTCGATGGACCGCCCACCGCGACCCAGATCTCACTTAATTAAACCAAAGAGTTTAAACAACAATATAAACACTAGAAGTGCAAATGAAGGAAATAAAACAACGACCTATTCTTCAAATACCGAAATAATTGCCCAATCTGGCAATGTTGCGGCGAATTTGACAGACCACTCACCGCGGCCCAAATCTCACTTGACAACAATATAAACACTCGAAGTGCTAATGAAGGAAATTAAACAATGACCTATTCTTCAAATACCGAAATAATTGCCCAATCTGTCTACGTTGTGATGAATTTGACGAACCGCTCACCGCGGACCAGACCTCACTTGATTAAACAACAATATAAACACTCGAAGTGCTAATAAGGGAAATAAAACAATGACCTATTCTTCAATTACCGAAATAATTGCCCAATCTGGCAACGTTGTGGCGAATTTGACGGACTGCCCACCGCGGCCCAGATCTTACCTGATTAAACAACGATATAAACACTCGAAGTGCTAATGAAGGAAATTAAACAATGACCTATTCTTCAAATACCGAAATAACTGCCCAATCTGGCACTGTTGCGGCGAATTTGACAGACCACTCACCGCGGCCCAAATCTCACTTGACAACAATATAAACACTCGAAGTGCTAATGAAGGAAATTAAACAATGACCTATTCTTCAAATACCGAAATAATTGCCCAATCTGTCTACGTTGTGATGAATTTGACGAACCGCTCACCGCGGACCAGACCTCACTTGATTAAACAACAATATAAGGAAACGTTATTTATTCCTAAGCATAATACCTCAAAGTTCGAACTGTCACCTAGATATCAATGTATAAAGGTATTTAATCATCTCCCTCATAGTATTAAGTCGCTTAACATAATTAGGTTTAAGAAAATAGTTAAGGCCTTACTTATACAAAAGTGTTTCTACAATGTGAATGAATATTTTTCTGTTAATTTAGAATCTGTATAATTATTTTTCTTTGTTTATGACCTGTCCCATACATATGTATGATTGTGTCTTAGGGGATCAATAAATATTATTATTATCCTTCCTCATCGGTCTCCCGGTCTCAGCTTAAGCTGGTATTATTTCTATGAACCAGTGAAAAAACAATTCAGTTCCTCCCACTAGTTCAGGAATTTCCGCACGATGTGACAGGTTTGCAATGCTACAGCCCGTTGTGCATATACCGCGATCCTCTGGGATAATTCGATATTTTTCTTGAATGATTCCCTTCCGTCAGCTGAAGTTCCGGATGCATTCCGGTAAACTCGTTATAGAGGGAGTATCTCCATCCAGGAAGTGGTTTGTCCTCGCAATTGTTCACGTAATAAAAAGCTCGCATTACTTCAATATTCATTTCGCGGCTCCACTCGATACATGCGTTGCGAGCTCCCCTGCGGGCAGTCCTCCTCACGGTGGTCGAGCCAGCAGGTGGAGTGGCATTTCGATCTTCTGCCATGATATCGGTTTCCACTTCTCGTTGCTGGCATTTTCCCCATTTTCATGGGTTCGCCACCATTTACCCTTGGTGGCCCAGGTAACTCGGGCCGTGGGGACGTCACCCCCCATGTGGCGTGGCAGAAACCAAACCACACCCGTGCGGTTCTTATTATTATTATTATTATTATTATTATTATTATAAACACTCGAAGTGCTAATAAGGGAAATAAAACAATGACCTATTCTTCAAATACCGAAATAATTGCCCAATCTGGCTACGTTGTGGCGAATTCGAAGGACCGCTCACCGCGACCCAGATCTCACTTAATTAAACCAAAGAGTTTAAACAACAATATAAACACTAGAAGTGCAAATGAAGGAAATAAAACAACGACCTATTCTTCAAATACCGAAATAATTGCCCAATCTGGCAATGTTGCGGCGAATTTGACAGACCACTCACCGCGGCCCAAATCTCACTTGACAACAATATAAACACTCGAAGTGCTAATGAAGGAAATAAAACAATGATCTATTCTGCAAATACCGAAATAATTGCATAATCTGGCAGCGTTGCGGCGAATTTGACGGACCGCTCACCGCGGCGCAGATCTCACTTGATAAAACAACAATATAAACACTCGAAGTGCTAATGAAGGAAATTAAACAATGACCTATTCTTCAAATACCGAAATAACTGCCCAATCTGGCAACGTTGCGGCGAATTTGACGGACCACTCACCGCGGCCCAGGTCTCACTCGACAACAAGATAAACACTCGAAGTGCTAATGAAGGAAATAAAACAATGACCTATTCTTCAATTACCGAAATAATGGCCCAATCTGGCAACGTTGTGGCGAATTTGACGGACTGCTCACCGCGGCCCAGATCTCACTTGATTAAACAACAATATAAACACTCGAAGTGCTAATGAAGGAAATTAAATAATGACCTATTCTTCAAATACCGAAATAACTGCCCAATCTGGCAACGTTGCGGCGAATTTGACGGACCACTCACCGCGGCCCAGGTCTCACTCGACAACAAGATAAAGACTCGAAGTGCTAATGAAGGAAATAAAACAATGATCTATTCTGCAAATACCGAAATAATTGCCTAATCTGGCAACGTTGCGGCGAATTTGACGGACTGCTCACCGCGGCCCAGATCTCACTTGATTAAACAACAATATGAACTCTGGAAGTGCTAATGAAGGAAATAAAACAATGACCTATTCTTCAATTACCGAAATAATTGCCCAATCTGGCAACGTTGTGGCGAATTTGACGGACTGCCCACCGCGGCCCAGATCTCACTTGATTAAACAACAATATAAACACTCGAAGTGCTAATGAAGGAAATTAAACAATGACCTATTCTTCAAATACCGAAATAACTGCCCAATTTGGCAACGTTGCGGTGAATTTGACGGACCACTCACCGCGGCCCAGGTCTCACTCGACAACAAGATAAAGACTCGAAGTGCTAATGAAGGAAATAAAACAATGATCTATTCTGCAAATACCGAAATAATTGCCTAATCTGGCAACGTTGCGGCAAATTTGACGGACCGCCCACCGCGGCTCACTGGTCGCCGATTCTCGTGTGCTGGCCCAATACATCTTTTGTAATGAAAATAATGAAACTCCCTGACGATATTAACGTAATTTATTTATGACCACAATAATTAACCCGAACAAAAAAAAATACTTGAATATGAACTCTCGAAGTGCTAATGAAGGAAATAAAACAATGACCTATTCTTCAATTACCGAAATAATTTCCCAATCTGGCTACGTTGTGGCGAATTTGACGGACTGCTCACCGCGGCCCAGATCTCACTTGATTAAACAACAATATAAACACTCGAAGTGCTAATGAAGGAAATTAAACAATGACCTCTTCTTCAAATACCGAAATAATTGCCCAATCTGGCAACGTTGCGGCGAATTTGACGGACTGCTCGCCGCGGCCCAGATCTCACTTGATTAAACAACAATATAAAAACTCGAAGTGCTAATGAAGGAAATAAAACAATGACCTTTTCTTCAAATACCGAAATAATTGCCCAATCTGTCTACGTTGTGACGAATTTGACGAACCGCTCACCGCGGACCAGACCTCACTTGATTGAACAACAATATAAACACTCGAAGTGCTAATAAGGGAAATAAAACAATGACCTATTCTTCAAATACCGAAATAATTGCCCAATCTGGCTACGTTGTGGCGAATTCGAAGGACCGCTCACCGCGACCCAGATCTCACTTAATTAAACCAAAGAGTTTAAACAGCAATATAAACACTAGAAGTGCTAATGAAGGAAATAAAACAATGACCTGTGCTTCAAATACCGAAATAATTGCCCAATCTGGCTACGTTGTGGCGAATTTAACGGACCGCTCACCGCGGCCCAGATCTCACTTGATTAAACAACAATATAAACTTTCGAAGTGCTAATGAAGGAAATAAAACAACGACCTATTCTTCAAATACCGAAATAATTGCCCAATCTGGCAATGTTGCGGCGAATTTGACAGACCACTCACTGCGGCCCAGATCTCACTTGACAACAATATAAACACTCGAAGTGCTAATGAAGGAAATAAAACAATGATCTATTCTGCAAATACCGAAATAATTGCATAATCTGGCAGCGTTGCGGCGAATTTGACGGACCGCGGCGCAGATCTCACTTGATAACAATATAAACACTCGAAGTGCTAATGAAGGAAATTAAACAATGACCTATTCTTCAAATACCGAAATAACTGCCCAATCCGGCAACGCTGCGGCGAATTTGACGGACCACTCACCGTGGCCCAGGTCTCACTCGACAACAAGATAAACACTCGAAGTGCTAAAGTGCTAAATAAAACAATGATCTATTCTGCAAATACCGAAATAATTGCCTAATCTGGCAACGTTGCGGCGAATTTGACGGACCGCTCACCGCGGCCCAGATCTCACTTGATTAAACAACAATATGAACTCTCGAAGTGCTAATGAAGGAAATAAAACAATGACCTATTCTTCAATTACCGAAATAATTGCCCAATCAGGCAACGTTGTGGCGAATTTGACGGAGTGCTCACCGCGGCCCAGATCTCACTTGATTAAACAACAATATAAACACTCGAAGTGCTAATGAAGGAAATAAAACAATGATCTATTCTGCAAATACCGAAATATTTGCATAATCTGGCAGCGTTGCGGCGAATTTGACGGACCGCTCACCGCGGCGCAGATCTCACTTGATAACAATATAAACACTCGAAGTGCTAATGAAGGAAATTAAACAATGACCTATTCTTCAAATACCGAAATAACTGCCCAATCCGGCAACGTTGCGGCGAATTTGACGGACCACTCACCGTGGCCCAGGTCTCACTCGACAACAAGATAAACACTCGAAGTGCTAAAGTGCTAAATAAAACAGTGATCTATTCTGCAAATACCGAAATAATTGCCTTATCTGGCAACGTTGCGGCGAATTTGACGGACCGCTCACCGCGGCCCAGATCTCACTTGATTAAACAACAATATGAACTCTCGAAGTGCTAATGAAGGAAATAAAACAATGACCTATTCTTCAATTACCGAAATAATTGCCCAATCTGGCAACGTTGTGGCGAATTTGACGGAGTGCTCACCGCGGCCCAGATCTCACTTGATTAAACAACAATATAAACACTCGAAGTGCTAATGAAGGAAATAAAACAATGATCTATTCTGCAAATACCGAAATAATTGCATAATCATAAATTTGACGGAGCGCTCACCGCAGCCCAGGTCTCACTCGAAACAGGATAAACACTCGAAGTGCTAATGAAGGAAATTAAACAATAACCTATTCTTCAAATACCGAAATAATTGCCCAATCTGGCAACGTTGCGGTGAATTTGACAGACCGCTCACCGCGGCCCAGATCTCACTTGATTAAACAACAATATAAACTCTCGAAGTGCTATTGAAGGAAATAAAACAATGACATTTTCTTCAAATACCGAAATAATTGCCCAATCTGTCTACGTTGTGATGAATATGACGAACCGCTCACCGCGGACCAGACCTCACTTGATTAAACAACAATATAAACACTCGAAGTGCTAATAAGGGAAATAAAACAATGACCTATTCTTCAAATACCGAAATAATTGCCCAATCTGGCTACGTTGTGGCGAATTCGAAGGACCGCTCACCGCGACCCAGATCTCACTTAATTAAACCAAAGAGTTTAAACAACAATATAAACACTAGAAGTGCAAATGGAGGAAATAAAACAACGACCTATTCTTCAAATACCGAAATAATTGCCCAATCTGGCAATGTTGCGTCGAATTTGACAGACCACTCACCGCGGCCCAAATCTCACTTGACAACAATATAAACACTCGAAGTGCTAATGAAGGAAATAAAACAATGACCTATTCTTCAAATACCGAAATAATTGCCCAATCTGGCTACGTTGTGGCGAATTCGATGGACCGCTCACCGCGACCCAGATCTCACTTAATTAAACCAAAGAGTTTAAACAACAATATAAACACTAGAAGTGCAAATGAAGGAAATAAAACAACGACCTATTCTTCAAATACCGAAATAATTGCCCAATCTGGCAATGTTGCGGCGAATTTGACAGACCACTCACCGCGGCCCAAATCTCACTTGACAACAATATAAACACTCGAAGTGCTAATGAAGGAAATTAAACAATGACCTATTCTTCAAATACCGAAATAATTGCCCAATCTGTCTACGTTGTGATGAATTTGACGAACCGCTCACCGCGGACCAGACCTCACTTGATTAAACAACAATATAAACACTCGATGTGCTAATAAGGGAAATAAAACAATGACCTATTCTTCAAATACCGAAATAATTGCCCAATCTGGCTACGTTGTGGCGAATTCGAAGGACCGCTCACCGCGACCCAGATCTCACTTAATTAAACCAAAGAGTTTAAACAACAATATAAACACTAGAAGTGCAAATGAAGGAAATGAAACAACGACCTATTGTTCAAATACCGAAATAATTGCCCAATCTGGCAATGTTGCGGCGAATTTGACAGACCACTCACCGCGGCCCAAATCTCACTTGACAACAATATAAACACTCGAAGTGCTAATGAAGGAAATAAAACAATGATCTATTCTGCAAATACCGAAATAATTGCATAATCTGGCAGCGTTGCGGCGAATTTGACGGACCGCTCACCGCGGCGCAGATCTCACTTGATAAAACAACAATATAAACACTCGAAGTGCTAATGAAGGAAATTAAACAATGACCTATTCTTCAAATACCGAAATAACTGCCCAATCTGGCAACGTTGCGGCGAATTTGACGGACCACTCACCGCGGCCCAGGTCTCACTCGACAACAAGATAAACACTCGAAGTGCTAATGAAGGAAATAAAACAATGACCTATTCTTCAATTACCGAAATAATGGCCCAATCTGGCAACGTTGTGGCGAATTTGACGGACTGCTCACCGCGGCCCAGATCTCACTTGATTAAACAACAATATGAACTCTCGAAGTGCTAATGAAGGAAATAAAACAATGACCTATTCTTCAATTACCGAAATAATTGCCCAATCTGGCAACGTTGTGGCGAATTTGACGGACTGCCCACCGCGGCCCAGATCTCACTTGATTAAACAACAATATAAACACTCGAAGTGCTAATGAAGGAAATTAAACAATGACCTATTCTTCAAATACCGAAATAACTGCCCAATCTGGCAACGTTGCGGTGAATTTGACGGACCACTCACCGCGGCCCAGGTCTCACTCGACAACAAGATAAAGACTCGAAGTGCTAATGAAGGAAATAAAACAATGATCTATTCTGCAAATACCGAAATAATTGCCTAATCTGGCAACGTTGCGGCGAATTTGACGGACCGCCCACCGCGGCTCACTGGTCGCCGATTCTCGTGTGCTGGCCCAATACATCTTTTGTAATGAAAATAATGAAACTCCCTGACGATATTAACGTAATTTATTTATGACCACAATAATTAACCCGAACAAAAAAAAATACTTGAATCTCAACGTTTCCTTATGCCGGCCATACACGTTACGGTCTACCGAAGAGGTATACCGGCGCAGGCATGCCTGTGCAGGTCAACCGGAGCGTGTGTGGGATTAGACCTGTGCATAATGTTTTTATTCCAACATCCTAGCATAAACAGAAACGGAGATAATGACCAAAGTTGAAATCGCCCAAATTTCAATTTTGGCCTATAACTCGGAAACGAAAGAAGATAGAGGAATGCAGTTGATGGCATTATCAGTTTCTCGAAAAAAGAGGTGCCATTCATTTTTCTCTATCTCCTCGGGTTAAAAAGTTTCAGTTCATGTAGCAACAATTTTGCCCACCCTGTACACCGGTCGCTTGCGCAGGTCACGTCATTCGCTGTCATGAACGTTGTCGCCGTCAGTTGTCTCCACGTCGAGTAGTGAATGATATCGTATTGTCACCTGTATCAAAAATCAATACGCAAAAATGGCACCAACCATTATACAGGGTGAGTCTTTGACTTGTACATATATTTTAACTGTAGATTCTTGAGGCCTAAAGAAACCTTTTTTTCATTTTCCATTTTTCCGAATTCGGCTCGGTTAAAGAGATATAGCCATTTGAAAAAAAAAATTGTGCTAAATGCGTCCCTGATATTATTCTCTACAAACACCTCAAAGTTTATATTTTTCAATTGAAATTGATGTGATTATTAGATATTCTGGGTGATACATTTAGAAAATACTCAAGCACTAACCTTATTCGAATAAGTATGTTACAAACACGATATTTCCTAACAAAAACGCTAAGTTTTGTTCCATCATTTCTGCAATTGAAATGCCATATTTCTCACACCAAAATAATTTCCTTCTTCGATTATCCTGAAGATTAGTTTGTAAACATTAATAATTTGTTCATATTTGCCTCGATACCCTAAAACTATCTTATAAAAATAAGTTTCTCACTAACCTATCAGTCATCTGATTCGAGGTCAATGACCTAACCTAATCCATCTCCTCTATGATAGTAGTGATCACAGAATTCTAGAGAAGACGATGCCAGATTGTGTTGATTTTCTCAGTAAAAAATGGTATAGGCGAACTCAAGAAAGCAGAACGTCCCCTATCGTTAACGGAAGAACTAGTTTTGTTTACTTTTCGCTAAAGGCTTCTACGCATTGCTCTTTGGAAATGCCAAACGAGTAGTTCTGATTCTCGCCGATCTGAATTTCAGTCGTGGTGCGCTGCCGGCTGCGATGTAGCCGCCACGCAAGACAAGCCGTTGTTCTATGTCTCATCACACTATCACAGGCCAGCCAGTCTGTGATAAAATGAACGACGCTTAAACGCGATAACCTTTCTACATGGATTCAATTCATTTATTTATTTACTCGCAGAGAATAAAGCAAACAGGTGTGAGGTGATGCTTGTGATATGTGATGTGAAAACCGTGTATGGTCGATTAAAAATTCCAAGAGGATATTGTTAAGAAGATAGATATTTTCCTGAAGGACTGGTATCAATAAATTTTTAATAGAAACTTGCTTATAAACTGTGTAATTTCATGCTTCTCGGAATTCAGTTGATAAACATTGACAACATTGTTAATTTGTTAAGAGACCAGAGAAGAAACAATATTCGATGATATTTAATTCAGGGAAGCATTCAGATTTTTTATGAAATTCATGGTTTTTTCCTCAAATTTCTTCGTATACATTTAGGAATAACTCGAAAACGACGCGTTTTATTGAAAAAATATAAGAATACTTTTATTCTCTAAAATGGTTGATTCTTTCGAAAATATGAACCGTTTATCCTTTTCAAGTGATTTGATAGTGTTTTTGCATGAATTTATGAGTCGACCACCCTGTAACTTTTAAACTAGGAGAGATATTGAATAAGTTCCGATTGAGGAATATGCACCATGAATAGAGTAACCAATGGACCAAAATTCAGTTCATTTGAAATAACGGTTCCGGAGATATGAACAGGAAAGTGTTTTTTTCGTGGATTTTCGACACCCTGTATCTTCCAAACGAAACCGAATTTTGAAAAATGGTATGGGAAAAAAGTGTTTCGTTTGATGAGGGGAATCTACAGTTAAAATATATGTACAAGTCAAAGACTCACCCTGTATATATAAATATATATATGAAATATATAAAACGCATTCATGCCTATGGCAAGTCAAAAACAAAGCGTACCATGATCGAGACAAAAAAGAAGCTGCAGAGAATCGACCGACGTCCGGTATACCTGCACAGGCATGCCTGCGCAGGTATACCTCTCCGGTAGGCATTTAGACATTCCGTACTCACGTACGGCACCAAGCGCGAATAGCGCTCTGCTATTCACCTGACCAATCTCACTTCGAATGCGAAACGGCGTATAATAATAATACCTAAACGTAATTCAAATGAAGTTCGGTATTTATTTATCACTAGCTGGCCCGGCGAACTTTGTTTCGCCTAAATAATACCTATACCATAGCCATCTTTATCTTAAGAAGGTCGTGCCTATACTTACAGTAGATTTCACAACGTAATCACCAGTGATCGAAGATCAACGGCTTGGTTAGATTTCTGAACTGTCAAATCGAGTATTCTAGATCAAGCTCTGATCACCGGTGATATGCTTTGTGAAACCCCCGTTAAAGTTGTATAAACTTACCATTGCTATTTTTTCAAGCAGGAGATAAATTAGGCATAATAAGAGTTCTGTCAAATGTCATCTGTCAACTGTCATCTGTCAAATGTCATCTGTCAAACGTCATCTGTCAAATGTCATCTGTCCAACGTCATCTGTCAAACGTCATCTGTAAAATGTCATCTGTCAAACGTCATCTGTCAAATGTCATCTGTCAAACGTCATCTGTCAAATGTCATCTGTCAAACGTCATCTGTCATCTGTCAAACGTCATCTGTCAAACCATGGATATGAGCTGTCACACAAAACAGAAATACAAAAATAATATGTCAATTACTAATTATGGGCAATTTTGTTATTTCCGCAAATATATTTATTACCCAAACATAAATCAAAAACATTTCAAAAATATAGAGAAAAGATGAAAATGGACAATTCACGATTGATGCTGATCGTCACAATCCGATTTACTTTACATTCCGGTAAAAATTCACTGTTCCACCAACTTGATCTGATAATAGCCTTCCATGTTATTATAAGTTCTATGCAAATTACACAATAATTGTATACATCGCCATTCATACTCTAGTCTATACCATTTCTGAATTTCCTACCCTTCAAGAAAACTAAATTCACCATTGCCAGACTACTTCATGGCTTATAACTTCACAACGTTCTATTTTATCGAAAATAGCGAGTCCATTTCTCTCGTTCTATTTTATTATTGCATTTCTATTTAATACCGTGGAACTTCGTTCTACCACTATTAATCCCCATAGAATATTCTCATACCGTTGTTAGGTATTCTGTGGTGAGACCTACTGCACTTTTAACTATTCACTTGACATGCGATTCTGTGGAAGAAAAACTAACCTCCTTTGTCCAATTGTCAAAACCTACATAAGTTCTCTATGATTGCTCGAGAAAAAGGAATGTCTTTTTTTCTTTTCTGTATGATTTTTTTGGGAATATTTTGATATATAAACCTTGCCCTAACAATAATAAACACAACCAAAAAAAATTGTCGAATTTGGTGCGATCGTTTGAACAATATGGCATTTCGAAGTTTTGAACCAACCATAGATCGCCTTTTATTAATATAGATTTTATTCATCTGATTGAAAGTGAAATTATTCCAAGTGATGAATGAATCTTTACTGGTAATATAGGTAATTTATATTCTGCAGCATCCAAATAGAATACTTTTGAGATGAAGAGTTATAAAGGAAGAACTTTTCAATTTTGAAGCAATGAAATGGAAACATCTGATTTGAATGGAGTACAATCATTTCTTAATTTTCTAAACATGAAAATTCGATGAATTCAATCACTTTCCAACTTTCCATAAAAATCCGAGATACAATCATTGAGTTCAAATACATTTAAACTCAATGGTAGTATAGTGGGTTGGGTTACAGTTCAGACTAAAAACATTTCTACCTACCTAATTGAAAAATTAAATGGAGATGAGAATAGGTTATCAAAATCTGTAAAGTAATTGAAAATTTAATCAACTGATATATCACGCGCGAGCGGAGCGAGGGCATTAATACCTACCTATAGTTCGATTTATTTTTATTCTTTTTTCATTGAACCTCTATATTATATGTGTAGGAAATCGTTGATACCGAAAGAAGTTAAAAGCGATTTGTCTAGGGCTTGTTGAAAGAAACACAACATAGCGCTATTCGCGTTTGGTGCCGTACGTGAGTACGGAATGTCTAAATGCCTCCGGTAGACCGTAACGTGTAGGGCCGGCATTAGGAGATATCACCCAACTTCTCTCCTGATACCGATATATTTCCTCGCCTCCTGATCACTCCGTTCTCCCTCCTACCATCGCTTCTCAACCTCTCTGCGCGCCGCATCAGTCACATTCTCGTTACACTATGTTAATAAATCACGCGATAACTTTCGAATGCTTTATTTGGTCTACTGGCGACACCGTGTATTTTGACCTTGAATGAAAACTCGAAACTTGCCTGCAATATACGAACATAAACATTTCCAATGTTAAAACATTTCAGTTGCTCCCACTAGTTCAGGAATTTCCGCACGATGTGACAGGTTTGCAAAGCTACAGCCTGCTGTGCATATCCCGCGATCCTCTGGGATATTTCGATCTTTTCAAGATTTTTCTTAAATGATTTGGACATGACTCCCTCAGCCGAAATCACCAATGGTATAATAGTGACTTTCGACAATTGCCACATATTCTTCATTTCCATTGCCAAGTTCTCGTATTTCGCTATTTTTTCCGACTCCGTTCTTCCGATGTTATGAGTCAATGGTACTGCCACATCAATTATCACCCCATACTTCTGATCCTTCTCAATGAATACAAGGTCCGGTCTATTGTAGTCCACTGATCTATCTGTTGTTATGGGTCTGTCCCAATAGAGAACCGCTGCGTCCGTTTCCAACACTGCTGCAGGTTGATACTTATAATATGGCGGACAAGTATCCAAAAAACCATGTCTAAGAGCCAACTGCTGGTGAACAATATTTGCCACTTGGTTGTGTCGGCCCAGATATGCGTTGTCGGCAAGAACTCGACAACCTGCGATAATATGTTCAATAGACTCGCCAACTGCGCCGCACTTCCTGCATTTGTCCCCCACGTTCAGCTTCAAACAGTGCTTCTCATAGTTGCGAGTTCTTATAACTCGGTCTTGGATAGCCGTCAGGAATCCCTCAGTTTCAGGATACAATTGTCCTGCATTCAACCACGACAAAGAAGCTAATTTATCGACATTTTCCCCCTCAAGGTGTTTGGGAAATCTGCCGTGCAGAGCTTGCTCCCGCCATATACTTATATCTTCGCTTCTCGTGGTGATATCGAATGCCAGTTCCCTGTGTTGTAGGTTCAGAGGTGCGTATCCCTTATCCTTTGTTGTCACCAATTTCATCAGGCTATCTTCAGACTCGAGCAGTCGCTGCCTCAAGTTTTTCTCCTGGGTTCTGCAGAGTTTATAGATGTTCAACAGACCTCGTCCGCCATCTCTCCTGGGTAGATAGAGCCTTTTCACCGATGCGTTGGTGTGCAGACATCGGAACTTTGGGGAATAGCCCATGAGTTCAAGGCATCGATCTGGTTTCTAGCAGACAGCTTGGTGTTGAGCACTTTGGTTACCCTGCTCTTATATTTCGCAGTGAACTCAGCTTTCAAACGGGTGTGGTCAATCCGTTGATTTTGAGGAATGCCCAGATACTTGTAGGTCTCTTCTGGCAACATACTGTGGATGTCCTGAAATTGTTCCTGAGTATTCTCCATTTTACCCTTCCTGATGTTGACTATGGCGCATTTATCGACACCGAAAGACATATCAATGTCTTTGCTGAAGGAGCGCACTATATCTATCAGCGAGTGAAGTTGTTTTTGGTTCTCGCCGAATGGTTTCAGATCATCCATATACAGTAAATGGGATTCCTCATTGCTGGTCTGTACCCTATGTTGGTGTTCTTCAAAAGAGTAGATAGAGGATTGAGTGCTATACAAAACCACATCGGTGACAGAGCATCTCCCTGAAATATCCCCCTCGATATTTTTACGGTTCCAGCATTGATGTTGTTGATATGAATATTCGTTTTCCATGTGCTCATTAGATGTTGGAGCACGGCTCTTATTTTCGGGCAGATCTTATAAATCTCCAGTACTTTCAGAAGCCAATCGTGGGGCACCGTATCGAAGGCCTTCTGATAGTCAATATAACATAGACTTAAATTCCTCCTTCTCGCTTGAGCTTGCTTTAATACTACAGCGTCTATGGTGAGTTGATGTTCGCATCCTGCTGATCCTTGAGAGCAGCCTTTCTGTTCTTCTTCCAGAATGTTGTTGGCTTCACAGTGACGATAAATCGCATTATTTACAAGCGACGTGAACAGCTTGTACACCACTGACAAACACGTTATGGGTCGGTAGTTTTCTGGCTTGCTGCGATCTCCTCTTTTGTGAAGCATATAGGAATTGCCTTGAGTGAGGAAAGTAGGTATCTTGAAGGGACTTCCTAGTGCCTCCGAAAAACATCTAGCAAGACTTGGGAAACATGCTGGAAATTGTTTAACCCAGAAGTTGTGAAGTCGGTCGGGTCCTGGCGCCTTCCAGTTTCTAGTATTTTTTACAATGTTGGAAATTTCTTCGACTGTGAAAAGATCAATCTTCATCTCAACGATTTCTGAAGCCTGTGTTCAATGTCCGTAAGCCAGCTAGCATTCCTCTGAAGTTGACCACTCTTCGACCATAGAGAACTCCAATATTGCTGAAATTCGTCATTGTTGATGTCGGCTTGCTGATTGGTGGAGATTTCGGAGGGCTTTTCAAGACTTCTGAAGAACTTCTTTCTGTCTCTTATATATTCAGCGTTCTGTTGTTTTCGCTTTGTTAACTCATTGTATCTTCGCAGGCGAGCACCTTTCGCTTTAGCTTGCTGTCTCAAGCGATCTTTCAGATCAACTATGAACTCTTTATGTCGAGGAGATTCCAGGTCCAGCCCTGCGGATGTGGCTATTTTTCGCACTTTGTTCAGTACTTTACGCGATTTATTATCCTTCAGGAACTCATCCAATACATCAACTTTTCCTCGAAGTTTATCGATGTCCTGCATTAATCTTCTTTTCCAGGCAGGAGTTTGATCTTTAACTTTCTGTTCACTGGTTCTGGGGGTGTAGATCTTTTGCCCATTTTGTCCGATTACTGTGATGGCAGCACAGTACAGAGATAAGTGGACTTGTTCCAACGTCCATTGAGTGCTCAGGTGTTCCGCCAATATTTCGTTGAGCCTCTCGATGTTATTTTTGGCCGTAGAGTTGAAGTTCAATTTTGGAAGGATGGGGCGGTTGAGCGGATCAGTAGATTCGTATTGCGCCAGGTTACTATAGAAGGTGTCATACAGTTGGCGATATTGTGGGGAGTCTTGGTGAGCAGTTCGTGTGACAGACAGGTCCCTCGCCGTATCTCGGCTCGGTGGGTTCTTCATTCTGAATTCCGACAATCTGTTCTTGATTGATTGTGTAGCCCATTTCTCTCTTGATCTCATCTAGTTCCTGTCTTGTCAAGTAGCCTTTCCGTATAATAACATTTTTACGATCCGCAATGTTCCCTTCCGTTAGCTGAAGTTCTGGATGTCTCTTGGTGAATTCAGTATAGAGGGAGTATCTCCATCCAGGAAGTGGTTTATCATCGCAATTATTCACGTAGTAAAAGGCTCGCATCACTTCAACATTCATTTCGCGGCTCCACTTGATACGTGCGTTGCGAGCTCCCCTGCGAGCAGTCCTCCTCACGGTGGTCGAGCCAGCAGGTGGAGTGGCATGATCTTCTGCCATGTTTTGGGATTCCACTTCCTGATGTTCTGGTGGAGCTGTATTTTGTTGTATGACAGGAGCCCGCTTCCTCAGCACCCTGCCACCGACGGATCGCATGCTGTCATGCCCAGCGTCGGCTCCGGACATGCCCTGGCGCTCCCCAGGCAGCGACTCATTTCCGAGGCTCATTAAATTCAGCATCTTCATGGGTTTGCCACCATTTACCCTTGGTGGCCCAGGTAACTCGGGCCGTGGGGACGTCACCCCCCATGTGGCAAGGCAGAAACCAGACCCGTGCGGTATTATTATTATAATATAGGAAAGTTTTTACACACTGTTTTGTCTGAGGTCCTTTCTACGTCGATATATGACATTAAGAGCTCTTTGCAGTTGGTGGAGATTCTGAAAACTGTTTCGGTATCCGATGGTTATAGGTTGGTTTCGTTAGACGTAGTGTCTCTTTTCACCAACGTCCCAAGAGAGCTTGTTATTGCTATCATTAAGAAACGTTGGTATTATATTAGAAACTTTACTTACTTAGATAAAAGTACATTCTTGTTGTTTGCTAACATTTGTTTTGAAAGAAGTTATTTATTGTTCGACACCAAATATTATAAACAAATTTTTGGTACTCCCATGGGAGCCCCCACTAGTCCTAGTTTTGCTTCCTTGGTGATGAATGATTTGTTTGAGTACGTACGAAGTAATGTTGATTTCGATATACCACTTATGAAAGTTTATGTAGATGATACTATCCTATTAATTCCAGAAGAAAGAACAGATAACATTTTGAATTTGTTCAATTCTTATAATGAAAATTTGCAATTCACAATGGAGATTGAAGTTGATAATGAGATAGCCTTTTTGGATTTATTACTCATAAGGGATGGTCAGACTCTTAAGACTGATTGGTTCACTAAGAGCATTAGTTCGAACCGAATAATCAATTACTACAGCAATCACAGCATCCATCAAAAGATCAATGTAGTCAGAAATCTTGTTAGTAAGACGGTGAGACTGAGCAATGAGATGTTTAGGGAAGGGAATCTTATGAAAATTAAAACCATCCTTAAGGATAACAATTACCCGAGCCAGTTTATTACTAAAATTATTAGAAGGGTTCTTGTTGGTATCGAAAACGTTAGCTCCCAAAGTTCTGATGGTCCCACATCGCCAAAGAAAAATTTTTTCAAATTCCCGTTCATACCAAATTTATTCTATAGAATTGGAAAGATCTTTAAGGAGTTCGACTGCACCTGTGCGTTTTATAATGTTTTATCTACTGACAAATTTTTTACTAAAATCAAAGACAAAATTCCCACAGAGTGGCAGTCAGAAGTAGTTTATCAGATTCCTTGTGAAAATTGTAATAGCACATATGTTGGACAGACGAGACAACACCTTAGGGAGAGACTCAGACAACACAAATATGACATTAGAAACATTGAGTACCGGGACAAGACTGCACTGACGACACATGTACACTTGGAAGGACACACATTTGACTTTCTTAATGCTACCATATTAGACAGGGAAAAATATCTTTACATGAGGAATATTAGCGAAATGATATATATTAGAAAGGGTGAGACAGTTAATTTCAGAGAGGATGTGAAAAATTTGAGTAGTTTTTATGATTGTTTACTTGACGTGACTTAGTTTTTGCTTGTTTTCTTTTACTGGTATTTGTCATATTTATATTTGTAGATTTAAATTTTAATATTTATGTCTTTACATTTATATTTTATATATTTATTAATTTATTCATAGGAAATTTTTTCACATATTTTTCATGTTCATATTTTTATATATTTTTCATATTTATAATTTTATATATTTTTGTGGTTGTTTACGCTTACATGGTGTTTCACACACTCATCGTTATAATCATATTTATTTCACGGTTGATTATTTCTGGTTTGTATGTTTCTTCAACATTGACGTCTGATTTAGATCTATGTTTTTGACGTTTCTCATGACATTGGATGTTTGACAATAGTTGAAGCGTTTTTACTTGATGGTTGTTTATGAATTCTTGTGATATGTGCTCTTTTATCAAAATTATTTTATTTCATAATTTTAAATTATCTCCGTAAGTTTAAGATTTCGAAAGGTATAAGTTGGAGGGTATTCGTTTTGTTTGTTCACGTTTTGAAATTTCTTTTTGTATTTTTAGCCTTGAAAATGGAACAGTGCTGTTTCGAAACGTTGGCTTAAAGAAATTTGTTAAGGAGAATTATATAGTCCAATTCCTGATATTTTGTTTTTATTATTATTATTAGGGAATTTCACAAAATTTGTCTGCATGCCGCAAAATCTTTCCCTAATTATTCACACAGACAATAAAATCCATTTATATATTTATATATTATTATTATTATTATTATTATTATTCTTCAACATCGGTCTCCCGGTCTCAGCTCGAGCTGGTATTACTTCTATGAACCAGTGAAAAAACATTTCAGTTCCTCCCACTAGTTCAGGAATTTCCGCACGATGTGACAGGTCTGCAAAGCCACAGCCTGTTGTGCATATCCCGTGATCCTCTGGGATATTTCGATCTTTTGAAGATTTTTCTTAAATGATTTGGACATGACTCCCTCAGCCGAAATCACCAATGGTATAATAGTGACTTTCGACAATTGCCACATATTCTTCAGTTCTTCAGTTATTATTATTATTATTATTATTTCTTCCGAATCAGTTGGATACAGGAAAAAAGAGCTATCCAAATGTTCGCTATTCTGTGAAACATCGTTGGGACTAACTATTTTACCTGAATAACTTTCACCCAATCTACTGTAATAGTCATTGAAAAGATCGCACATATCCTGACTATTTTCAATATTCTCGCCGTCATCAGTTCTTATGTATTTTATATTTGTATCCTGTTTCTCGCTATTAGTTATCTTCTTTATACAGTCCCATAAAGCTTTGGAATCTCCTTGATTTGTTCTTATGTTCTTTTCAAAATAATTAGTTTTGGCTTCTTTTATGAACTTATGTATTCTATTTTTAATCTTGGAATAATCGCTCTTTAGTTGAATATTACTAGGTTCCCTCTTCATCATATCAATCAAATTTTGTTTTTCATTTATTACCTTCATAATCATTGGAGTAACATATTTTTTTCGGATTTGATTTTTTTCTTTATATTTATGGTGGTTGTACTTTCATCTATATATTTCTTCAAGATATTGATGAAGTTTTCCATTATTCTATTGCTATTTTCATAATCGTACACTTCATTCCACTTTTCATCAATTAGAAAACTTCTCAGTTTGTCGTAATTTATATATTTTTTTGTATGCTATTTTTCGGTAGATGTTTTTTCAGTTTCTTATCAGCGTATAATAATATGGGATAATGATCAGTAACCAGATTGCGCAATATGATCCCACTGATATTTAAATTTTCCGGATGTATTCCTTTCACGAAAAAATGATCTAAGCAGGATTGGCTATGCGGCCGTGTGAAATCGTTAATAAGAGATGTGAATCCGTATGCACATAATATATTTTTATACTCCCCTACATGGAATTCGTGAGACAGTAAATTTATATTCATATCCCCACTAAGAATATGATCAGAACAATGTTTTTGTTTTTCCAAATAATCCGATAATTCCTTATTAAATTCCGTAATGGGATAATGTGGTGATTTATATATCGCAGTGAGCTTTAGGTTCTTCTCCTGGCCTTGAATATTCAATTCCAATGCTGTGATCTTTCCCAATCTAATGTTCTTTTGGTCAAAGACAATGCCATCTTTAATGTACACTATTAGCCCATCATTCTTGTTAAATTTTCCTTCGTTATAAACATGGACGTATCCTTTCATCTTGAAAATCCCTAGATCATCTACTCTGTACGTTTCAGTAAGTATAATGATGTCGAAATGAGTATTAAATGTTTCTAGTAACAATGTAAATTCATCGAAATTTTTTTGTATACTTCGTATATTCATCGTTATAATCTTCAATTGCCCATTCAACCCCATATCATCCAGTTCTTTCATGTCATCAATGCTAACAGTACATATTGTAGTCTTCATAATTTTCAATTCATTCCAATAATAACCTAGTTTCAGACGCGGATATGCAATTTTTTACTTCTTTTTTAGTATCTTTAATTTCATCTAGAAGCTGTTTCAACGTTATTTCTTCTACATCTTGGTTTGGCATCTTAATAGTTCAGCAACAACTGACCTCTAATAGTTTAAATCTAGGCTTCACTACAGTACTATTTTTTTTTTTGAGAAAAGAACAAAAGGAAGAAGACGAGGGACACACACTTCACTCCACTGAGACCTACCAGGGAGACTTGATTTTTAAAACATGGACAGGAAGGTCTAGGTTAAGAAAGGTAACTCAACGAAGAAACAGAACACAGGAAATTTACAACCCAAAATCCCGTAGTGTGTGATATTCCTCAATCCCGATGATGATATGATATCGGCAATCGGCATGTGGGCGAACGCAGGTGTCGCAAAAGAAGCAGCAACCGAAAAACATAAACAATGAAATTTATATTCTCCAATACTTCCACAAAATTCCCCGCTCAGTCCCAAAACACCTACTCACGATTTGGTAAAGTCGTCGTCAACAAGGCACAGTAAAGCAAAATCGACCGAAACAACCACTGCAATCGACTGCAAGGCGTTCAAGGTCAAAAGACAGAGGTGTCGCCAGTAAACCAAAAAAGCATTCGAAAGTTATCGCGTGATTTATTAACATAGATATTCTACAAGTTGTAGAATATCTTTGGCCTATTGGGCCAGCATACGATAATCGGTGACCAGTTAGCCGCGGTGGGAGGTACGTCAAATTCGCCGCAACGTTGCCAGATTGGGCAATTATTCCAGTATTTGAAGGATAGATCATTGCTTTATTTCCTTCATTAGCACTTCGAGTGTTTATATATTATGTTGTTTCATCAACTGAGATCTGGGCCGCGGTGAGTGGTCCGTCAAATTCGCCGCAACGTTGCCAGATTGGGTAATTATTTCGGTATTTGAAGAATATGTCAATAGTTGATCCGAGTACATATAAGATTCATGAATTTTAGTAGAAACAGAATCCATTTCTATCTAAATTGAATTTCATGAAAACCCAGATTTGGTAAAATCAAAATTCACTTCGAACATATTGGACGGAGTGGACTCAGCTTCATCTGATGATATTTACTCCGAGTACCTACATATAAGATTTATGAATTTTAGTAAATACAGAATCCTTCTAAAATACAAATTCGCTTCGAAAATATTGGACAGGATGGTATCAGCTTCATCTGATGAGAGTTGAACCAGGAACATATAAGATTCATGAATTTTAGTAAAAATAGAATCCTTCTATCTCAAGCGAATTTCATGAAAACTCAGAATTGGTAAAATGAAAATTCCCTTCGAAAATATTGGACGGGGTAGACTCAGCTTCTTCTGATGATGTTTACTCCGAGTATAGATAAGATTCATGAATTTTAGTGAAAACAGATTCCTTCTATCTCAAGCCAATTTCGAGAAAACTCAGATTTGGTGAAATAAAAATTCTCTTCGAAAATATTCGACGAGGTGGATTCAGCTTCTTCTGATGATGTTTACCCCGAGTACATGTAAGATTTATGAATTTCAGTACAAACAGAATCCTTCTATCTCAAGCCAATTTCGAGAAAACTCAGATTTGGTAAAATAAAAATTCGCTTCGAAAATATTGGACTGGGTGTTATGAGCTTCATCCGATGATAGTTGATCCGAGTACATATAGGATTCATTAATTTTAGTAAAAACTGAATCCTTCGATCTAAAGCCAATTTCATGAAAACCCAGAGTTGCTAAAATCAAAATTCACTTCGAAAATATTGGACAGGAAGGAATGACAGGATGGACCCAGCTTCATGCAATTATTTATATCTTCATTTTTATTATTATATCTTAAGAATACTTACTTTAGAAAGAACATTTTTGTTTTAAAATACGGTGACAAGTTTCCTCTTACATGTTTATGTTAGGAATTAGGAATGTTGATTGTTTCTCGCAATTATTATTGCTTATTATTATTATTGAAAATACTATTTTATTTTAAGTTCAAATGCAAACAAATGTTGGTTTGGTAATATTCACATGTGGTGTTATCATTTCCAATGTCTCTGATGTTTGCAAGGATTGCGAAATCTGTAAATTTTTTTATATTATCGAGCGTTTCGCAGATTGAGAGAGCTTTTAATAACAAATTTCTTTGGTAAAAACCGATGCAACATTCATTGCACAAGTTGACATCTTTCTTTGGATTATTCTGCTTCCTTCTCGAATGAAAATATACCTGGTTAGGAACTCTGATTGTCAAAGCACCTACCACTTCAGATTTGGATGTAAAATATGATAAACGCATGGATTCTCGTATGGAAATAACAGAGGCAAATAAAAAAGAAATGATCGAAAACTCGAAAAGCATGAACAAACCTGATTTTCGATAATAGGCAAACATCTTTAAGAAAATATATAAATAATCTTGGAAAATTGTTAATATTTATTCACTTTTATTTCAACACATAGGTAACAATATTGGTTCCGATTGAATTATACCATGTGTCACAGTAAATTGAAGAATAATTCCACATATCAGAAGAACTGTACCTCCAATTTTATTAATATTAGGCATGTATGGATTTGTTCAGTTCATATTATACCTCAACCGTTAATATTTAGTTCAGTTATTCTTTCTTGTGTGTACTTTTCCTTTCACCCCAGTTTGATCTTTCATGTCTATGCCTAGAAAAACCAAAATCTATAATTTCTACTTCAGTCATTATTCTTTTCAATTTGATTCATAATCAAACATCATTTTTGAAACAAGCCTGACTTGTGCCATCCATGAATTTAGGGTTAGAATTCAAAGTTTATCGTTAAACTTTCATTTAATCCTGTCAATTCGGAGGATTTTATTTGAGCGTTGGTTATGGTTGTTAAACTAGGATAACGGCACGGTGCAAGAGAATCATAGTAGACACTAATCGAGGTTTTGGATTTAATCTGAAGTTTTGTCATACGGTGCAAGCGGCCCTAAAAAGAATGTTTTTTTTTGTTTGTTGTTCTTCATTCTATTCACTTCTATAAATGAAAACTTACTTGTGAACATTGTTTTTGGGTACCTATTAGTTTACCTGTGTATGTTCCATTGTGAATAAATAAATAAATAAAAAATGTCATCTGAAATGTGAATTGTGAATGATGTTTTACATAAATACATATATTCCAACAGAGCAACAATCCCGTTCACCATGGTGGTATTCAGATAAAAAGGCTAAGGAATGAGAGATTAACGTGGCGCACCTACCCGAAGGCTGTATGGCTACGGCCACCATTAGGCCCGGGATTTGGATACGCCAAATCAGCGCGACCTATCTTGCAACGGCTCTACCAGTCCGAGTCCGGCTTTGGCTCCAAAGAGCTAGACCCTCACTGGCAAGAGCGAGGCACTATCAAACCTCTGGTAGCTCTGCAGGCAACCACCCGAGTTGATACACGCAACTCACAATGCGAGAAGGCGAGCTTCTCTAGCCCAGCATGCGGACTTTCAACCACTGCCACTACGAGACCAAACCCAATAGGGCGAAAAGGATTACTCCTGCGGGCACGCCCTCCCGTAGTACCATCATAGCGTCATGGTTTCACATGCTGCGGGAACGCATCCTCTTTGCAATTGCGGACCTTGGGAATCCATTCCTAGCTGAGGAAAGTTCGGGATCCTGTGCGGGGTTACCACTCCCCAGTCCCCGTCGATCCCCACTGGAATCAACACACCCTGGAGCGCCAGAGCAGCGCTCCGTTTCACTGTATTAGCACCCCTGAGGTGAATCTTTCTACCATTAGTGATCGCCCTGCACCACATTTTCCCCGAAGGGAATAAACCAATCACCTTCTACTGCGATTTCCGGGGAACGAATCCCTCAAAGAGTCTAAAGCTTGTAGGGCCGCTTTCCGCTTAGGAGAGACAGCCCGTTCCTTCCCTCATCGGCGATAAAGTGAGCTATTCGCTTTCCCCATTCACACCTCTTGCCTTCGAGAATAAACATTCTGTCTAACTGATACTCTGTGCAATGAAGCAACACACGACCAAGATTGAATCTCGCCTAATATGCACCTATCGCTCTCACTGAGGCTCCTTTTGTACAAAAATTCATTCAGACTTCCATGACCTGTAATGAAGTACCCCAAATACAAGCCAGAGGAGAACCAGTCGTTCTCTCCGGCAAAGTTCACATTAGGAATGAACCTATGTATTTCGCCGTCATTCCATCTTTGCCGCCACACTTGCCTCAGTGTTCCTTCCATCTCTCTCATGCTCTCAGTGGAATCTTCCCTTTCAGCGACAAACATTCTATCAAATAGACCTTTCCAGAATTACCTGTGCAGGTGAGAGTTCCCACTAAGCAAAAAAACATCGCAGTTTCGTTACTGATACGTTGAAAGTTACATTGTATTTGTAACGTTATTCAAAAAAGATTTGTTACGGCCTTTTCTTGTTCATAGTTACGTAAAATGTCCGCAAACATGACAAAATCCCAGTTACGTTTACAAATAAACGTTTTTGTTACAAAACTGTAACATATTATTTACGTTCTTGGAATGTTCCAGTTACCTCGTAATTTTAACGTTACGATTATGTGACTGAAGTTACATTTTCGTTTCGAAGCTATAACATATTAGTTTTGTTTTTGAGATGTTCTTTTCATGCAGAATGACTAAAACGTTACATTCATGTAGTGCTTCTAAATCGAAACTAAAGCGAACCTATTTTTAGTGGAAAATCGGTCCAAAAAAATAATTATACTTTCCCTTGCAAAAAGTTCATTGATAGCTCATACCGACAGATATAATGGTCTTAGTAGCACCAGTTTTTTCTATTGATAAGAATTCCTATTGAACTTTTGATAAGAGAAAATATAGGTAATTATTTTTATTTGGTCGATTTCCCACTAAAAATACAGTTATTATATTCATGACTATCTTCACATTAATCACATTTCATATTATGTCTGTATCAGAATAGCTTGGTGTATACATCAAGTAATGCAACTGTAACAATTTATTAGTCATGCTTACCATTGCTTCACTAGTATTGGGTTCTCATCACTATCACCGCTCTAACCTAAACGCACCCCAATACAATTAATAAGTGTTCCAAACATCAATTGAAATACTTTATAAGTAGTTATTGAATTGTTTCAGAATAATACGACTGTAGATTGAAATAAAAATATATTCTATTTTACTTATGTATATAAATATGTCCATATAGAAAGATTTATGTAAAGCATCTGCTGCACACCTCTGAAAAATAAAACAAATATCAGAATTTTAAAAATATGCATTGTAAACGTTTACTAATATTATTCAAAAATATTTATATTTACCAATTCCTCTGCTCGCTTGAGCCGTTGGTTGGCTTGTCGGAACCAATCCATGGTTATGATCTCAAATTCTTTATCATTTACAGTGAGTGTGGCAGTGTTGTGCTGCATCTAAGGATGCATATCAATGATTAAGTAAATATAAAATGTTAATTGTCCAATATAAGACCTTTTAAAATATTGATTATCTTTCAGTATTTCATCTTGAAGTTATTTTTTTGGCCCGTCCAGAAACAATGTAATGCCAATTTATTAGGAAAAGTTGCAGCCAAGTCTCTCCTTATGAACTCCGGTACATTCCGCCCGGTCACTTGTAGATATTCATTATACTGAAAAATAAATCATGTTTAAGAAACAAGAACAATACATTAGACTATCCAGTCCTGTTACATGATTTTCCAGTGTATAGAATTACACTTTAACTATAAAATTTGAAAAATGTTTTGCTTTAATAACCTGTACTTTTGTTACACGGAAAATTTTGCAAATTTTTTTAAAAACATGTAGGTAACAAGGGTCGACTAAATATTAATCTCTAATTTTACATGTTGTTAAAAGATCGATAACTATATGAAAAGAAAATATTGACTAATCTCATCATTCTCATCCAAACATGTTATTCTTTCTCTGAGAATTTGTGTACTTACCATCTGTTTAGCTGTGACTTTACAGGTATTCACAAATCACAAGGTTGTCAAAGTCTAGTATTTCTGAAATTGACTGAAGGGGTAGACTGGGTAATTTCCCAAAATCTAGTTGGTTTAGTTCACCAGATGAATGGGAACACCCTGTATATTAGGGAATGATTTCCCGAGATGCAGAATTGAAAGTATAAAAGGGCATGCTTTCCATGCTTCTCAAACATCTGGTTTGGCAGCTATGGAAGCGTAACGTAACGGACTATTGCAGGAATTTGTATATACATACAGGATGTTCCAGATGTCGCGCTCCCCATTGAGGGGATCGAAAGTGAAAAATATTCTAAGCCCAAAAATCCATGTTTGAAATTTTTTGATAACGTAGTTAATTAGTAATTAATTGATGAAAGTGACCAATCAGGAGCGCCCTACAGAAGACTAAGTAGGCAGTGGAGATTCGAGAGTGAGACGCCAGTCTCGGTTTACTGCGTGAAAAGCCGGCAGCAGCTCTAGCGTCCCACTCTCGCGTCCCCACTGCCTACTTATTCTTCTGTAGGGCGCTCCTGATTGGTCACTTTCATTAAGTAATTACTAATTAACTACGTTATCAAAAAATTTCAAACATGGATTTTTGGGCCCAGAATATTTCTCACTTTCGATCCCCTCAATGGGGTGCGAGACTTCTGGGACACCCTGTATAACTAAACTAATTACTGACCTATTTATGATCGCATCCTATGCTGTGGCATATAATAATAATTATGTAAGTAGGGGTAAAAACAGGAGATTCTTTCCCTATAATTAGGTAAACTAACGAATGAACGAATTTAGTAGGTACTTACTTTACGATTAATGTTCCTCTACTCTACTCTAAACACAGTTTTCAAAAGGAACGAATGCAAATCAGGCGCGTACCCAGAAAGGTGTGTTAGGGAGGGCTCAGCTTTTATCCAGTAGAAGATAGAAATGTTTAACTATAAGAAATTATAAAAAACAAATAAGAAAATATTAAAGCATGCAAGAGTTGACTAGTTTTTAGTTAGTGGGCTTTTCTTATGCTACTGAAACAATACTTGAAAGTTCTTTGTGGTGAATGAGAATGAGACTTTCGCCTGAGGCGAAAGTCTTGGGGGGGGGGGGGGCTAGAGCCCCAATAGCCCCCCCCCTGGATACGCGCCTGATGCAAATGCACAAAACGAACAATGATATAATATTCAGGCGCTGGCTGGAATCTTTGAATATAAAACACACTATATTCAAAGGCTGGAATACTTTGGTATTATAATTTATAGGTTATGGTTGGCGTTGGCGGTGTGGCAACGAAACTGATACAATTAAAATAAACGTTTATTAGATTAACCAAAATGTTACGTTTGTGTTACAATACATTTCTATGTAACGAAGAAGTTGACCCAAAAACATGTCAGCGATCAATTTCAACGTAACACGAAATCGTACCAGTTGCGTCGATTAGATATTTAAAGGAGAACATCTCCTAAGTTACTTGAAAATAACGTAACTCAAAGTAACAATGACGTTTCTTGCTTAGTGGGTTGCGCGCGTCTTTTGTGGGCTCTAAGAATGAATATTATTGGTCGTCAAAATTTCCCCCCTCAAATCGTTGGCATTTGACAATTGATATTATTATTTTACGTAATCGACGTTTTGGATGTGGATGTTATTTGTTGTATTGTTTATCGAAAATCAAAATTTTATTATGCCTCAACAATGTTGTGTTACTAAGTAAGGGTCACGGTACGATCAAAACAGTAGAATCTCATTTCATTGCTTCCCTCTCTCTCTTTCTCTTCTCTCTCGCACTAAGGTTTGCGCATCTTTTAAAGCTGCCCACAAGTTGCTCATGAAATATACCTGTTTCTCTCTCATTCTGGTTTAGTTCACATCTTTCATCTTTGTTCTACGTATTCTGGAAAGGTCTATTCATCCAGGGGCAAGTCCCTTTTCAGCCTTTCTCGAACACCCATCCCCACAGCCACAAGATCCCACGGTGGCTTGCCAAGCAGCACATTCATGGCTTCGGTGGACACTGTTCTACACACCCTCAGTATCACCCTATGACACCTATTTAACTCGCCCCTTGCATACCCGTACGTCATGGCTTTATACCATACTTCCACCCCATAAATGACACATGCTTGAAACATGCCACCATATATCACTTTTATAGACTTCCTTCTCAACCTCCATTTTTTTTCTCAAGGACACGCCCCATCACAACCCGTTACCTAAGCCAACTTTGTCCTTACATCCGAGAAGTGCCCAGAGAATCTGAACCCTTCTTCCACCCTTACACCCAAGTAGTTAGTACTTCTTACATATCTTACTGCCTTCTCATTCAGACGTACGTTAGTTGGCCTATTCGCGGCCAACTTCCCTTTCATCAACATGCACACTGTCTTCTTTTCAGAGACAGTGACACCAGCCTGGACATCCCGATTAGGATATTCATACAACAATAGACCTTTCCAGAATACGTAGAACAAAGATGAAAGATGTGAACTAAATCAGAATGAGAGAGAAACAGGTATATTTCATGCGGCACTTGTGGGCTGTAGGATTACGAGGTGATCGTTGTATGTACGTAAAAGATGTAAGTTGTAAAAGCGTTTATTAGCACTAAAAGTAAGTACAGTAAATAGAAACGTTTGTATGTGTGTCGCGTGTTGACTACCGGCGCGTCTGCCCGTCTGCACGTAATCTCGTGAGGGCGTCGAGGTGTACTCCGCTTGCTGTACGGAATACGACTGGTCGACTGACTACTGGACTCCGTCTCGGGCCGGCCTCGCTGTTGTCTGGTGGGGTGATAGCCATGACGTCACTGGTAGCAACATACGGGGGGAAAGGGAAAATACTACATGGGCAGCTTTAAAAGATGCGCAAACCTCAGTGCGAGAGAGAAAGGAAAGAGAGAGGGAAGGAATGAAATGAGATCCTACTGGTTTTATCGTACACTGACGTCCCTAACCGTTATTTAGTAACAAAACATTGTTGAGGCATACTAAAATTTCGATAAACCATCAAACAAATTAATAACATCCACATCCAAAACGTCGACTGCGTAAAATAATAATATCATCTGTCAATTGTCAACGATTTAAGGAGGGAAATTTTGACGACCAATAATATTCATTCGTAGCCCACAAGTGACAACTTTCACCTGCACAGGTAATTCTGGAAAGGTCTATTCGAATGACCAGAATTTTGGTGAAGTGTTTACTCATTTTTTGTGCCAATTCCCCAAAAAACACTTGTTGAATATAAATCGTTCACATTTTGGAATACTTGATTTTTTTGCATAAATCGCGCCGTAATTATGCATGTGGTCCTGGGAATTGTATTGCCTCAAAATATCTTCGCAACCGATGCACCAATGTTAACAGTTTAATTCTCGAATTATTACGATAATTATCAATACTCTTCAATGTTGATAGTGATACACCATATCATTCATATTATAATTATTCAAACTAGCATTTCCAGCAAATATTCGTCAAAATATTCCTCCTATGAATTGACAATTTTATCTCGTTTATTGAAATAAGACTAGTTTGGTCCCAGCGATCTACAAGGTGCGGCACGGAGGGCGGACGTTTTTCAGATGGGCATAACTTTCCCCCACTGAGGACGAGAGAAGTGGGGAAGGTGCCGTTAGACTCGTGTGTTCCTAGCATTTATTTTTTTATTTACCAGTTGTCGTCATGGAGCCTTGGACGGTGGAGCATCGTGTTTTCGCCTATGATAGTTTCGTCCGAAATAATGAGTCAGTCACGGTCGTGCAGCGTGAGTTTCGTCGCCATTTCCACATTCATCGGAATAGAGCTATTCCCTCTCGAAACACCATCCTTCGTTGGGTTGAATCACTTCGCAGACGTGGTGAACTGATCAACAGAAGACCAAGAGGACCTGTGCGAACAGTTCGAACGCCTGAAAATGTTGAACGCGTTCGACAAGCCATTGAGCGCCTCCAGCACTGCATCACCGATTTCGGCCACCACATGCCTGATGTGATTTTCCACACTTGACTGTCTCAAATGCTATTTCCTTGAGAATCTGATTCCGTCAATAAATGTGTTTTTGAGTAAAAATTAACGCTTTTATTATTTTTTTAAAACCATCCATCCTCCGTGCCGCATCCTGTACCTTCTAAGTAGATTCACCTTGTTGGTAGATCTCCCTTTGAAGATAGATTCGCATTTTGAAATACCGAAAAAAACGCAACCTCCAAACGGTCATCTGTGCGTCGCTTCAAACTTCGACTGCCGTTGTCAAGAACCCTAACCCATATGTCACGTCACTCGTGTAGTCTCGAAATGTCGAAAAAATGCAACCTCCAAACGGCACCTGTGCGCAGTTTGACGTTGTTTTTCTCATATATTTTCGGCATCGAATTTTGACGAATGGTATATTTCATTACATCTCTCTGCATAGGCGGATTTAGGGGGGGGGCGTGCCCCCGGTAGTATACCCCATATTTTACCTTATAGATTCCATCACAGTATATCTTACAATACAATACCCCTTGTGACCCCCCCTGAAAAAAATTCTGGATCCGCCCCTGCCTCTCTGAAAACAATAACACCGGAAACATTTTCAGCAGAAAGCATTTCGATATTGTGAAACAATAATTATTCAAAACACTGACATCTACTGTCAAGCAATTGTTGCTCTGTCTCTCAGCATAGGATGCATCTATGTCACAACGCATCGTAAAACTTTTTGCGGTGCGGCCGCACGGAAAAGGGTCATTTTCCATGTTCTGAATCGACATGACATGTTATGAAAGGGTTTTCAGAGCGGTGTAATAAAAAAAGTGTTTCGTTTGATGAATGGAATCTACATTTAAAAAAAATTTTAAGTCAGAGGCAGTCCAGCAGGGATTTTTTGTAATAATCTTTTTCAAAATCTGAAATGATGATCTGTCAGTCGAGCCACATTTTCTATTATTCTTCTTGTGAAGAAAGTGAATACAAACTTAGATAGATAGTCTTGAAGAGTAAAAACTGTTTCTATTTACCCCGTTTTACTGTACTTATTCTGTAATAATTGGAAATGCTATTTCATCATGTATCAATAAAAAATTATTAGGAAGTGTATTTTATTATTAAAATTTGTTTGATATAAATATCCTGCAAAGCATGACACTTTCAGAGTTCTGTTACAACAAAATCCATCGTTTCTATGAAAATACAGTTAATATCACACAATAAGAACAGTGATATGAACACAATGAGTCACAAAAATTAAACTAGGGAGTTTGAATTCAACTAATATGTTTGAAATTACACCTATAAAATGAAATCAAAAATATAAAAGAATAACAAAAATCTGTTTATTTAACAATTACAAATGAGAATATTTGTGGACTTGAAAATTATTCTAAAAGATCATTTATACAGTTAAGAGGAAATAAAACATAAAACAGAGTATCTATGCATAAATTATGGACTAAAGTCTACGACTGCATGCAGAGGCACAAAAAATTATCTTTACTCCGATTATTTATTTAAATTTGGATATCGATGCTTGATTACCATAAAAAATTCAACCTCATGAAGTTATTACATTATCAATATGAAGATTCAAACCCTAAACTCACAGAGCAGGCAATACAATTTACAAATAATCACCTCACATAGTAATTGAAAAGCTGTGAATCAAAATATGCGCAAATTTTTATGCACCCAAAAATTATAGCACCACATGAATGGAAATCTTCATCATCAATGAATAACTTCATTACATTAATCTTTTAAGACGTAAAGCATGCAATTCAGCGAAATAGTCTCACAATTCTACTACCATAGATACTGCATACAGCCTTTGATTTCCGTTGAAAATAATCACACTGTGTACATTTTTCAACAATCTAAGAAATTTGCTGCCATCAGAAGCTCCAGTGCAATTTCAGGGGCAATAGGAAATTCTGGAATCTCAGTGGAACTGTTTGTGTAACGCACTTTGTATGTAAAATACATACAGACTTTCTGCAGAACATGAGACCTAGAACATAATGAACAATTAATCAATTACGACAGAAGTAATAATCATCAGATTATCAAAGTAAAAATGAATGCAAGATCCCACAACAATTTTAGATAATTAAGACCAAGTTTCCGTAATATATGGTTATAAATCATTGCATCTTATAATATAATAATCAGAAAGGTAAACTTTTGTTAGAAAAATATAATAATTGGGTGAAAGTGGACTTGTCTAATTCAAAAGTAAACCGCTAGGATGCTGCCCTCGGAGAAGAGTAATGACAGACCGGTTTCTGGCTCGTTATGCCGTCGTCAGTTCCACATAACCCAATCCACGATAGCAACCAAATGAAACGGTAGAACTAATATAACGCGCCGGCAGGCACACTTGAGTATACTCCATTCATTTTTATAAAGTATCGCGGTTTGCCATGAAATTTTGACACATTTCACCGTGTATGTTTTGAAAATGTTGGGTTATAGTCATTCTTCTGTCAGTTGAACGAGCAACGTTGCCGTTTCTGCTAAAAAATCGTATTAATTACGTATTTTTCAAAATGTTCCTTTACTTTGAGAAAATATTATGTGAATTCAGAAGACATTTGAATACATTTTTGCACAACTTGAAATACTCCAGTATGAAAATGTAGTTGTTCTACGAAACCTGCGCCACAGTTAAACCTTAGACGAACTAACTCCATTTATAAAGTTGAAAAAGAGTAAATAGAAAGTAGACTTGGCAATGTCGCTTGATTTTCACGAGTACCAACCTGCGTCCGTTTTAGGTGAAAGAACTTGATAAACCTGAATCATGGCTAACCGCGATACTTTATAAAAGTGAATGGAGTATACAAGGTAATGTACGGTGTGCCACCTGGCGGGTAAATATCTGCGCTTCTATCCAGATGTTCCTTCAAAAATTAAATCTCCACGTACATTAATTTTTCCCATAATGTGTTTCGCAAGTTCTCACTTTGCGAGTCTACCTTTGGAAGTCGAATGTACGTGGAGATTTGATTATTGAAAGAAACCGGTCTGCTACTGAAGCACGTATACTGCTCAGACTTGAAGAATCCAACTAAAAAATCAGGCGACTTGAGGCTGAAAACAGTCTATCAAGATCGAGAGTCGAAAATTTGGAGCGTCGACACAGGGAAACGAATGTTTTTGTGTTTGGTCTGAGAGAGGAGGATCAGAGGCTGACTCCTGGCGTAGTTAGAGATAAGATTCAGTCCCTCTTGCAGGTGGATTTTCCAATTGAACAACTCAGGGACGTCAACAGTCCAGGGCCTCTATTCTTGAAAACCAGGGAGTAGAACGATCGAGAGAACGGTGACGTAGCCCTACTAATCAGTAGGGCCACGTCGCCGTTCTCTCGATCGTTCTACTCCCTGGTTTTCAAGAATAAAGGCCTAGGAAAGGGTAAAGACCGCCCGATCAAGATTGAATGCCTCTCGAGATCCACCAAGAGTCTAGTGCTATCGAGATGTAGAAATCTAAAGGGTACTGATGTTAGGATAGCCCACGATCTATCAGCACAGCAGAGGGAGGATCTGGGGGTGCTTAGAAGGAACTTGTGTTCACAGGCATAGGAAGGGTACCAAGTCTTTGATCAGGGGCAATAGATTGGTGGTAAATGATGTAGATTGTAGAGTATACTGCGGAACAACTGTGGGATATTGAGAGATCGGAAGGCAATATTACGAGGGCGAATAGTGCTCCGGCAACACCTATACCGAGGGAAGTTTTCTGCTTCGAGAATTCAGGGGGGACAGTAATGCCCGCTCCTATCAAGCAACTGATCAAAGTTTCGGATCCAGTCACGAGAAATCGAAGACTCAACTATCAGAATACATTCAAGGCGAAGACTAACAGCGTAAGGGATAGTAGGGATATTAATTAATTCAATAATTATACGTTTTTTGTGCAACTTCTATTTGTATCAACTTAAAAAAAAATTTTTGTTTTTGATTTTCTACTTTAGCATTTTTAAACGAGATAATTTTTTTTTGTTATTATTTCTTTCTTGATTGTTTATTTTGGGATGTTTCATGTCGGGGGTGCGCTCGCTTGATCGGGGATGAGAGGTTTTTCCTTTGCTTTTTTCAATATACAGGTCAGTTCTGCAGCGGAAAAGATTCGATTTTGTTGGACTTTGTTAGACATGGCTGAACTGTGGTACACCTGATTGCGATGAATTGATTTGTGGTGGGGATTTCAATATAAATTTTCTGAATCCGACAGACCAGAAGGTGGAGTCTCTGGCTCTTTTCAATTTGACTCAGGTAATGAAGGAGCCAACTCGTATTTGTGGTTCATCGTCTACTCTCTTGGATATTATTTTGGTCCCAGAGGATGAAGAAGAATGGTATAAGTTCGGCACAGTTAATATGGACTCTATTTCCGATCACTTTCTCGTGTGGAATGTTTTTGTCGGTTTAAAGTTTGAGAGTGATCCTGTGGATTTCAAGTCTAGGTATTTTTGTTCATTAGAATATTAGATAATCATATTGTTGAAGAGTTTCTTAACCTCACTCCTTTCACAGATTTATATCGTATCCAGAATATCGATGACAAAGTCGATTATTACAACAAGTTGTTACTGGAGCTTCTTGATGAACTGGCACCTGTTAGGGTGGTGCAGCGCAGGAAGAGATGTAATCCTTGGTTTACACATACAATAAGGACGATGACGCGACTAAAGAATAAGGCACTTCTCGGGTTTAGGAGGAATTCGACGCCTGCGAATTGGGAATATTACAAGAAGATTCGTAATGAGACTACGGCAGCCGTGAAAAGAGAGAAGAGAGCGTATTTGCAAAGTTCGTTGATTGCTGGCTGCAACAGTCCTGCAGTCTTGTGGAAGAAACTTCGCGAGATGGGTGTATACAGGAAGCCCTCAAACGGAAAACCTTGATTCTCCGCGAGGGTCGAATGAATTTTCCTGGAGTTCTCACGATCCGATTTCGGAAGATGTCCGGCATAGTGAACTTTTATCGAAACACTGATGCTGTGCCATGCGGAGAGAGCCTTCACATCAGCTTGACAGATGAGGAGGAGGTTTACAAGATGGTTGAGTCGATGAGTTCGAATGCTGTGGGAGCTGATGGACTTGAAGTTGAAATGCTCAAGAAGAGCACTCCACAAGTACTCAAGTACCTTGTGAACATCTACAACAGCTGTATTTTGGATTCGAGCTTTCATAGACAGTGGAAGGTCTTAAGGGTACTTCCAATTCCCAAAAAAAGGTAACCCGACAAGCTCTGGCGATCTACGACCAATATCTATTTCATCACCCTGTGCTAAGATTCTCGAGAAAATTTTATCTGTTAGAATAAGATCTTATCTGGAGAAGTACAACATACTAGCCCTGACGGGCTGGATTTCGAAGGGGTTTCAGTTGCTGTACAGCTCTCTTAGATGTGGTGGATTCTATCATCTCCGCCGTTGACCTTGGCAAAAGTTGTGTATTGATGCTTCTGGATTACTCTAGGCCTAGGGCATTCGACAGAGTTAATCATAGCTTTTTGTGTACAATATTGCAGGACTTTCTGAGTCAGCAATGAAACTACAATTTGTGGAAACTTCATCCGGAAGATCTGGGGAGGGTTTTGTCAGAAGTGGCATGCCGCAAGGTTCGGTGCTTGCTCCGATTCTGTTCTGTATACAGGGTGTCCCTGAAGTCGCGCACCCCATAGAGGGGATCGAAAGTGAAATTCTAAGCCCGAAAATCCATGGTTAATAAGTTATTAATTCATGAAAGTGGCCAATCAGAAGCGTGCTGCAGTAGAATAAGCAGCAGTTCTGGGCGATTGGCTTTTCACTCTCGCGTTCCCTACAGCCTACTGTTTTGTAGCGCGCTCCTGATTGGTTACTTTCATTGATTAATTACTAATTGAAAGGAATCAGACACAAATCATTTGCCATTATAAATAATGACAAATGAAATGTGAATACGAACTAGGTCTCCGATACTGTTCACCCTACCAGACCGAATGGTCCAACGTCAACTGAGAATCGCACAGACTGCAGTTTCGTCCTATTTAGAACTCATCAGGGTGGAATATCCCAAAGTCGACGCTGGATGGAAAATCTCATTATTAGTCATCCGATGTAATGCACGACAGATATCCATATCTTGACGAAAAGATTTTCCATCCAGCGTCGACTTTGGGATATTCCACCCTGATGAGTCCAAAATAGGACGAAACTGCAGTCGGTGCGATTCTCAGTTGACGTTGGACCATTCGGTCTGGTAGGATGAACAGTATCGGAGACCTAGTTCGTATTCACATTTCATTTGTCATTATTTAAATGATTTGTGTCTGATTCCTTTCAACTATATACAGGGTCTTTCACGAGGAACCTCACCCATATTTATACGGGAAACTACTGAACGTATTTTCATGAAATTCAGCACTTATAAGTATTTCACGATGCTGATGAAATCTAAAATATTTTCAAGGCATGAGCACCTCCGGTTTTTCCGGAAATGACGTCAACTTCCGTTTTTCTTAGAAAATTTCAAGTTATTTTGATGTAACATTTTTCAGTTTTGGTTGGAGAATTCTCTCTGAGCGGGAAAATTCGAAAAAAAAATCGAAAATAGAGCTCCGCTGAAACAAGAATAACTTCGAGATTTTTGGATGGAAAATTTTCATTTTTGGGAATTTTCAAGATGTAAGATTGATGTATCCACTTTAAAAATCGAAATCGCGATTCATGATACAGGGGGTGAAAAAATCGCTTTCAAAGTTAGGGATGACAAAATCGTGAAAAATCAATTTTTTCAAATTAGAACCCCATTTTTTTATGGCAGATATTAAATCTACGTTAAAAAATAATGTGAGTGTATGCATCACACCCTTGCCCTAAAGTGGATATTAACTCAGAAAATATCCATTTTTTAACGTAGATTCAATATCTGGCATAAAAAAATGGGGTTCTAATTTGAAAAAATTGATTTTTCACGATTTTGTCATCCCTAACTTTGAAAGCGATTTTTTCACCCCCTGTATCATGAAATCGCGATTTCGATTTTTAAAGTGGATACATCAATCTTACATCTTGAAAAATCCTAAAAATGAAAATTTTCCATCCAAAAACCTCGAAGTTATTCTTGTTTCAGCGGAGGTCTATTTTCGATTTTTTTTTCGAATTTTACCGCTCAGAGAGAATTTTCCAACCAAAACTGAAAAATGTTACATCAAAATAACTTGAAATTTTCTAAGGAATCTATTTCTGCAATAAAAAAATGGTGTTCTAATTTGAAAAACGGAAGTTGACGTCATTTCCGGAAAAACCGGAGGTGCTCATGCCTTGAAAATATTTTAGATTTCATCAGCATCGTGAAATACTTATAAGTGCTGAATTTCATGAAAATACGTTCAGTAGTTTCCCGTATAAATATGGGTGAGGTTCCTCGTGAAAGACCCTGTAGGTATCTGCCTTCTCAGCTGATGATTTTATAACATCATTTTCTTCGTTTTTCTTAATTACTAATTAACTAAGTTATCAAAAAATTCTAAACATGGATTTCTGGGCTTAGAATATTTTTCTCTTTCGATACCCTCAATTGGGTGCGAGACTTCTGGGACATCCTGTACACTCGTTCTTCATCACGGATGGCTTGAGATTCTTTAGGGACTTTCGATATGCGGATGATACTCAATTACTGGTTTCCTTCCTATCTTCAGAGATGGAGCAGATGAACTCAAAAATTAATACTGATCTCGAAAAGTTACTGCAGAACTCCTCGAAACACCAACTTGTACTTAATCTCGATAAAAATGAGTTCCTTGTTTTTGGTAGAGACAAAGTGGAGAACATGCTGGATGTGAAGATTAATGGTTTCGGGATTCCTGTGGTCTTCATCAGGTTTAATGAAGTTTACGTCCTCAATTTTTCATGAAAGTTTGAATTTTTCTTAAAATTTCTTCTCTTCTCTTTGAAAAAAATATTTTTTCGCATGAAAAAATCGGGTTGAATTTGAGTGTCTATGAAAATTGACTTCATAATCGTTTTTCGGCGGTTGTTCACAAATCAATTTTCTATATTTAAAAAAAAATCCATTTGGATAGGCGATTAAATAATGCAAAAAATGATGGAAATACTGAAAAGACTTCCAAAAAGTTTGAAATCGCAGAGAACTGTCTGAAATTCCAGGAGAATTAAAAAAAAAATCAAGCTTTCAGGTGGAAAATTGAGGGCTTGAACTTGGAAAAATGAATGGCAATTTTTGAATGGAGAATAGGTGCCTTCGGCCAGAGTATAACGGCCCCTTAAGGTGAGACTCATCGAAATAAGTCATTTTCCCGAAAATTTCTTATATGGAATGTTCAATTTGAAATTTAAAAAATGTATGAAAAGCGGCATATAGCAAAATGATCTATTCTAAGCACTAGAATTTTTTTGCAAATTTGTTAGATAAGAAGACAAAAAACAAGAGATGTTGATATCTACGGAGGAGCAGGCAAGGGAGCACGTTCGGACTGAGGAATTTTCAGATTAACCTAAACTCCATTCACTTTTATAAAGTATCGCGGTTAGCCATGATTTAGGTTTATCAAATTCTTTCACTTAAAACTGACGTAGGTTGGCACTCGTGGAAATCAAGCGACATTGCCAAGTCTACTTCCGATTTACTCTTTTTTAACTTTGTAAACGGGTTAGTTCTTCTAAGGTTCAACTGTGGCGCAGGTTTCGTAGAACTACTACATTTTCATACTGGAGTATTTCAAGTTGTGCAAAAAGGTATTCAAATGCCTTCTGTAGGTATTTCTTGAAAATTTTGAAAAGTGTGGGAATTCCATAAGTTCGTCTGTTCCGTTCGTTTTTCTGGGTTATTCGAGTACTTTTATTCTTTTTCCGAATGAACTATCACAAAGTAACAGACTATCTGTACATTATTTTTCAGTAAAATTTCAACACTCGTTTCTTGATTTCCGTAAAAGAAAATAGCATAACTGAATCTTCCAACCATTTTTATATACGTGACTTATTTCCAGTATTTACAGAGAAAAATTTTCTTCAGCATTCGCCAGGTCTTTGAAATTATTGAATTCACCTAATATTTTCTCAAATTCATTATATTCTCAAAATAAATTAACATTTTGATAAATGAAGCCACAATTTCGTCAAAAACGAGTTATATGCAAATTCGTCATTTTGCAGAAACCTTCTTAAATATGGGATGAACCCTTCCTGTTTTGATACATAAATGGCAGCACAATTTGATAAAATCCTTCTTGCTTTCAAACATAATTCGAGCATGCGTAGCGGAAAAACGGTGCAAGCCACATTGTTTTTAACATGGCGACAAAAAGACCGGAAATAATGTCCGATTGTGTCAATTCTTATGGTGATATAGACGCAGATTTTGACTCCGATGATAGTGTGAGAGACAAAGATTATTAGCAATGAGAATGAAACTTATTCAGGTGACGACCGACGGGTAATAATTTAAAATACGTGGCTTATCCCCTTGTTGAGTAAAATTATTGTGGCATAAATTTGTTATTTCTAGATTTGGTTTGAATTTCAAAACGCGATTTTCTCTTAAAGTGAGTGTTGTGGCATGTATCGTTGTGGCCCTAAGGTCTTCAAATATGTAATTACTACGATTGTAATGCAGAAACGGCAACGTTGCGGGCGTTTCTGACAGGGGAATGGCCATAACTTAACATTTTCAAAATATAAGCATTAAGCGGTGAAATGTGTCAGAATTTCATGGTAAACCGCGATACTTTATAAAAGTGAATGGAGTATTATAGAAACTAGAAAATATTCTAGTTTCATTTTTGAAAGAGGGGCATAATTCATAAAAAAATTTAGTAAAAAGACTTATTTTGATGAGTTCTACCATCCGTCAAAAGAAAAGCCTCACCTTAAAATACACCCTGTATAGTTAGTATTGAAAGGAGCGGTACATATCAGGGACACGGGGTATGCTGTGTCACCGTACTACACGCCAAAAGAAAACGCCCATTATAAATATTAAAATGTTGATGTAGCATTCTTCTCAATAAAAGACCAGTAAATATCTAAAGAAAGCGAAAAATGACGGCCTCGAAGTCTCTATTAAATACCCAAAACTCTTCATAGATAATAAACCATATACATTGGAAGATTGTGAGAAGCACTTCGGAACTGTTGATCAACTGGGTGTTGGTAGTTTTTTGAAGAGTTTTCAGCAGTTTTATACCCACAGAAATGGTTCTCAACGAATAGCTAACAATAAGTCTCGTATCCTTAGGAGTCAAAAGAAACAATAGCTAGAACATCTCGAAATCAACATTACTATCATGTATCAAATAAAAAGAGTCACGAGTTTGCGCTTACAGTGTACACATCGCTCTTATTTCATTCCATAGATTTTCCAGTTCAATGCAAGGGAAAGTGGAATTTCGGTATGCAATGGAAACATAACACAGACAAAATTTCGTCTTCAAAAAACGGAAAATTTGATAAGAAGAAATGTATCAACCATGAACCATTACAGTTAGTACCTGTACAAGATATGTGGCTCATATCCAGAGGTTCATACTTGATATTTTGACCTTTTTGATATGAGAGTTTGAGCACAAATATGAAATTTGGGTACTTCTCACACTTTTTGAATGTTTGATAAGTTCAAATATATATTTATAGTTTTTCTTCATGTTTCATCAATATAAAGATCTTCTTATCATGCCTGATCTTGATATACATAGCCACGAATGCCGTTTCAATTTGAAATTGATTATTCCCAATAATTTGAATGTGTTTATTCCCAATTTGAATATGTTAATTCCCAATTTGATTTTGATAGATCCCAATTTGAAGTTGAAAAGGTATAGTGTTATTCCTAGGTATTTGACTTCAGACCCACACTCCAACATATTTCCGTTTAATACTAACGTTTTCATGGCTGGAAGTTTCCTCTTCCGAGTGAACGGAATCAATGTGGTCTTGGTTGGGTTGATGTTCAGCCCCACTGACAAGCACCACTGCTCAATAATTCTGAGGCCCTTCTGCAATAGGTCGCAGAGAGTACCTTCGAATTTGCCTTTAATTATTAGTACTATGTCGTCAGCATAGCCTACACATTCGAAGCCAAGCTCCGTTAGCCTGTGTCGAAGTTCATCCACTACCAGGCTCCATGGGAGGGGGGATCACACCCATCCTGAGGTGTTCCACGAATAGCTTTGACGAAGACGGATTAAAATAGTTCCCAACAAATTAGGTTCTCTTATTTTTTCAAAATTAGAAGACAAAGAGGAAAAGTTAAACTCAATAAACACGTTCTACAAGATCGATTGCGGTTCTTGCGAAGCATGCTACGAGGGACAGACGGGACGCAAACTGAAGATAAGACTTAAAGAGCACCAACGGGATGTAAGCCTACGAAACAAAAAGACAGGTCTATCCAAACAACACTATTGAGTCTGGCCATGTATCGGATTTTAACAATGTTGACGTGCTAATATATGAATCGAACCCGAAAAAACGCTTTTTCCTTGAGTCAGTAGAAATAAGCAGACATGAAAATAATATTAACATTCAAACAGACACTGACGAGATAAGTCACATTTATTGTAACATCATTGAGTTGACACAGAGGGCGCGACCACCGAGATGAACCGAGATAAGTTCCATGATTGACAGCGCTGACTACTGAATTTCATTCTTATGCAAAGCGAGGTTAATTATTTCATTACGGCGTATTTTATTAGAAGTTGAAAAATCGAATATAAAATATTCTTTTTTCCTGCCAAAATTTTTCGTCTGATGCTTGAATGTAGAATATCTAAACCTCAAATTGACTGTGAGTGTTTTTAAATGTGAGAGTTTTTTTGTATAATGTTTGTAATACCATGTCTTCTTTTAGTTTCCCTGAAGAAAGCTCAAAGCAATAGCCGAAAGCTTGGAATGATCAATAAAGAGTAACACTGAGAGATATTTTTGAACTCCAAACCCGATAACCCCTTTTTATTATAAATTGCTGAGTTCGATCAAAACTTTACTATGTATCAAAATGTTCAGTGTATACAGGGTGTCAAAAGTTCGAGTGCCTATTAGACGTTTCTGGAGAACTGGACATAGGTACATATTTGAAATCTGAAAATTGGGATTTTGATATTGTTCGAAATTTTCTACAGAACTAAAATAGTTTTGGAGCTTGAGCACTTCCGGTTATACAAGGAGTGAAAATAAATTTGTTCAAAAAGTATTTTCTCAATTTTTTCGTTTATGATATGATTGAGTATTCAAGCAATCAAATTTATTCATTCACTCTTTCTGTACAATTTATACTTAATATGTATTTACATATTTCGAATCCCCAAGGACAGACAAGATCCACCTAGACAAGCATGCCTGTTTTGTATGATCCCGCCAGGACCGAATGGAGTTGAAGAGAATGCACAGAATTAAACATGAATTCACTGCAATCATAATACATAAATGAGTAAATAGATAGTGATGAGGTGGCGACGAAATTAACAAAAACAAAAAATTTCCAACTTTGTATTCACAAATGACATAGTGAGAGGAGCAGAAAAAAAAACCATGGCAATTACATATCAATATTAGAATTATTGTCGATCATATATTCTTCAAGTTCTTTCTTAAATCTTCCAACCGTGCTTATATTTTTTAGTCTAATCGGGAGCAGATTATATAGTTTTGGGCCATAGAAAAAACAAACCTCTGGGTATGGCTTCTTCGGAAAAGTGGCAATACAATTTGCAAATTCTCAACAAATCTAGTTGTTCTAGAAGAGGGAGCAGTGATGTATCTACTAGCATTCTAAAACATCCACACAAGGCACTGGTGTGTATACAAGGACCTCAAATTAAACAAATTGGACTCATATAATCGGAGAGATGGAAATAGTCTATTCTTTCTCAAAATTATTTTCAATAACGTGTTTTGCGCTGTTTGCAAATGTACCAAACTGTCAGTGAAAGCACACGACAATGCAGTATCTTATCACCGACTCTGCTAGTGACCTATAGACCATCAACAAGTTGTCACGAGAAAGAATATCTCTGAGGGTATAGAACTTATGCATCAAGAGTCTCATTCTTTTCATAACGTATTCTGCGTGTTTATCCCACCTCAAATGTGGATCAATTGTCAGCCTTAAATATTTGATGGAAAAGGTTTTTTCAACTGAATTACACTGACACGTTGGGAGGTGGATTCATGTATTTTCAAAGTGTTACCAGGCTGATCACACGAGTTCAGAGAAAAAGTCATATATTTGGTTTTATTTACATTCAAACTCAAGAGATTATTGTTCAGCCATATATGTAACCTCTGTTGAACACTCGGAAGAATAATGAAGAAAATACTGAGGCCATCAAACGGGAACCACAGAAGACGAAGATGCCCCACCATACTCAACCGACAGAAACCGCCCTTCTGGAGGGGATTCATGGATAAATAGGGATGTTTCTGTTAGAACCTTCCTTCTTGATCTACGCTCCGTCTTGACCTTCTTAAGCTTCTAAGATCACGCGTCATTTTCTTCGATTATACTTCGACACTTGTAAATATACGGACAGTCATTGTCCCCTTTTAGTAAATAAACATATCAAAAATCTCTCGTTGATTGTGATTATTTTGTAGTTAAATTATAACCGCGGTATATACAGTACGGCAACAAAATACGCTACATAACATGGTCCTTCGTTCCAAATTTGAATCAGTGAACTCAAAATAAATCCAGTCAACATCGTCGAAGCAGCAACTTCCAGGGACGTACCAAGAAGCCACCTACAATACAAGCAATCAAGTCTGTGCTAGGAAACCCAGACATTGGACTACACAATACCAGGTGATCATTCTTTTTTATTCCTTAAAACTCGTTCCGTTTTTCCATTTCTATATATTTGTGGCAAGATTTTATATAAAACTTTGTGTTTCTTATAATCTAGTTGGAAACTTTCGTGTGTTTATCGAATAGTTTCAGAGACAAATATTGTATTTCGTTGTAAATTGTTTTGCTCTATTGATAGCAATCCAGTTTGCACATTCTCGTACATATATTCACTACATATTTGTTTATTCTTTTGGAAATTACAATAATTTAGCTTTCAATTCGTAAAGTCTAGTGAAACACATTGATATCCCTTTTTGCAATTTTATTCTCATACTCAATCAAGTTACAACATAGCAATGGAACAATTAATCCGAAAACGCGCCACGCTTAAAGCCCAGCTTAGTCGGTTTGAAACATTTATAACCAAAAAAACCATCGATGAATCAACCTTGAACACAACCCAGGTACAAAAAAGGCTAAAAGATGTAGAACCGCTATTGACCCGTTTTCTCGAAATTCAATATGAACTGGAACTCATCTCGTCAGATGATCCGGAAACCCTAAAGGCTGTACAGGTAGAAACTGAGTCGTTTGAAAATAAATTTTATGAGTTGACCTGTTTTGCAGAAGACTACATTACGGCAAATTCCAAAACGCTTTCGGGTAATAACTCAGTCTCGCGTCAAACCTCTCCAGATCTCAATATAAAGTTGCCGGTACTAAATCTGCCAATTTTTAACGGCCAATACAATGAATGGTTATTTTACAGAGACACTTTCAAATCTGTTATACATGATAATACGTCATTATCACCAGTTCAAAAATTCCATTATTTGAGATTGTCTTTGAAAGATGATGCCGCCAACGTGATTAAATCATTGGAAATATCCGACGGCAATTATGAAATCGCGTGGACCTGTCTTTTCGAAAGATACGAAAACAAATCACTTCTTGTGTCCAACCATATAAAGGCTCTTTTCAATCTACCATCAATAACCAAAGAATCACACATTAACTTACGTCAATTGCTTGATGGGACGTATCAACATATGAGAGCTTTGAAATCATTAAAGTTACCGGTGGAACATTGGGATTCTTTGATTATCCATTTAATTGCATCCAAAATCGATTATAACACCAGGCGAGAATGGGAATCAAGGAATACCAGCTCAGAATTGCCAAAATTGGAATATTTTCTTGATTTCTTGAAGGAAAAATCTCGTCTGTTGGAAACATTGAACATCGAGAAACCCGTAGCGCCTTCTAAAACAGTTAAAACATTCGTGTCAACCAGTAATATTAAATGTGTCATTTGCACCAGAGATCATTTGTATTATAATTGCCAAAAATTCCTTAAGTTGGATCCAAATGCCAGGTATGATGAAGTTAAACGTTTGAAATTGTGCATAAATTGCTTGAGGAAAAACCATTCATCCATACAATGCTCAGCGAGTAAATGTCGAAAGTGTGGAAAGTCCCACAACACCTTATTGCATTTCACCAAGAAGGGTGAACAGTCTTCTTCCGCAACGAAAAATAATGAAAATTCATCCATTCATGATAATTCTACCTCATCTGAAGCTCGCGATTCGGTGGCATCATCATTTTCAGCGTGTTCCACAAAAAATAAAAGGCATACACTTCTGTCAACCGTCATAATTGACGTATTGGACTCTAATGGAAAATCGCACAGTTGCAGAGCATTGTTGGATAGCGGCTCCGAGAGTAGTTTCATAACTGCAAAACTATGCGAGAAACTAAACTTAGACACGAAAGAATGCAAAATAATTATAACTGGTTTAAACCAAGCCTCATCTTCTCTGGATAAACGAACATTTATCAGAATCCAATCCAGGCATAATTCATATCAAGCTGCATTGCCTTGTTTCGTGATATCGCGGATAACTGGAAATATTCCTTCATTGTCATTTGATGCCACTCATATCAAAATACCATCCAATCTGAAATTGGCAGATCCAACATTTAACACAAGTAATTCAATAGACATGCTCATAGGGAGCGAACTATTTTACGACTTGTTGTGTAATGGACGAATAAAATTAGGCCCTAGTTTACCTATATTACAAAAAACACGTTTCGGTTGGATAATTTCGGGTCCCTTACATCTAGATGAACCCTATCGTCAAACTCATTGTAATATAGGAAGAATTACAAACAACGAACCTAACGACAAAATTAAAAAATTCTGTAAAATTGAGGAATTGCCATCCCGACAATTTCAATCACCCAAAAAGGCCTTTCGTGAAGAACACTTCAAAGACAATACCATGCGAGATAGATCCGATCGATTCATAGTCAGTCTTCCAATGAAAGAACCCACTACCAAATTCGGCGATTCACTTAAAACCGCGGAAAGGCGATTATATGCATTGGAACGCAAACTGTCAAAAAATATTGATGTCAAAAATCAATATATCAGTTTTATGGACGTATACATTGCTCAGCATCATACCATTCCATTAAATATAATTTTTTCTAAAGATGAATTTACGCATCATCATATTCTGAAAGATACAAAAGCGACACCGAAATCCACAACGCGTTCTTCCCTCAATGATATCTCAGCAGTACAAATAGAATCTTGCCTCAACATTAGACCTCTATACGCCCTCTCCAACAATCCTTTTACTTTACCACTTGCACTCTTCCTAATAAGAGACAGATTGAATTCTGTTTCTGATCACAACTGGTTATCATCAATCGGTCGACTTAGTCAACACAATACAGAAGACGATGCAGCATCTCAGGTACAGGTGGACCAACGACTATATTTTGGGTTTGCAAGTCCGATCCAAATGGAAGGCAAACCACCCACAATTATTAAAGGAAGACACACTTGTACTCGTGAAAGAAGATGGACTACCCCCCTCGAAATGGCTTATTGGAAGAGTCGTAGAGATGTTTCCTGGAGCCGATGGCGCAGTCCGCACAGTGGACGTAAAATGTCAACGGAATTTATCGACGACCAGCATGCAAACTTTGCATATTACCAACACCCAACATCGAAACTTCGGATCCCAATCTTTCTTGTTGAAAAGCTGGTGCTTTTCAAGGAGGCCGCTATGTTGAACACTCGGAAGAATAATGAAGAAAATACTGAGGCCATCAAACGGGAACCACAGAAGACGAAGATGCCCCACCATACTCAACCGACAGAAACCGCCCTTCTGGAGGGGATTCATGGATAAATAGGGATGTTTCTGTTAGAACCTTCCTTCTTGATCTACGCTCCGTCTTGACCTTCTTAAGCTTCTAAGATCACGCGTCATTTTCTTCGATTATACTTCGACACTTGTAAATATACGGACAGTCATTGTCCCCTTTTAGTAAATAAACATATCAAAAATCTCTCGTTGATTGTGATTATTTTGTAGTTAAATTATAACCGCGGTATATACAGTACGGCAACAAAATACGCTACATAACAACCTCTGAAGATCCTCCTCCGCAGCTCGGTAAGCATCCTGCCAACTTTTTCCCGTTATAATAAGCGCTGTATCATCGGCGTAACAGACAACACTACCCCTGAAATTCTTTTTGCGAGCTGTATCATTTATATAAATAAGGAATAATATGGGACCCAAAATCGTTCCCTGAGGTATTCCAATTTTAACCGTTGATGTTGCACTCAGATCCATTCCAATTTTCACCCTTTGAGTTCTTTTCGACAGCTTACTTTGCATAAGCAGCAAATCATGTCCCCGAATGCCACACCTGTACAATTTATCCAGCAAGATGTTATGCGACACGGTGTCAAATGCCTTCGCTAAATCAACTAAAACAGTCAAACATTTTAAGGAACCATCAAGGGCTGTAACTATTTTTTCGGTTAGGTCTAAAATCGCGTTTTCTGTGTTTGACTTCTTGACGAATCCGAACGGCCGGTCTGTTATAATATGGCATCTGTCCAAAAAGGAAATCATTCTCGACTTAAGAGACTGCTCGAAGATCTTCGCAAAAGCACCGATAACCGATATCGGTCGATAATTATTCAGTTCACTTCGACAGCCGTTTTTAAAAACCGGAGTTACAGTAGATTCTTTCCACTGATATTATGGTACAGTACCCTGACTATAACACAAATTTATGACATGGACAATGGGTTTCAAAATAAATTCGTGGATATTTTTAAGCAATTCGGAAGTGAAACCGTCAGGACCCGGTGAACAGTTGTTTTTGAGGTTAGATATCAGTACAGTTATTTCTTTTTCATCAACAGGTTTTAGGAAAGAAGTAGATACCTCCGATAATTCACTCAAAAAATTTCCAGGCAAACTACACTTTTTGACACTATTAGCCATAATACCTCCCACATTCATGAAATATTCATTGAATAAGTTTGCCTTTTCACTATTCTTTGTGACCTTTTCACCATTTACCCCATTAAAGGTGGTGCTTTCTAGAGAGTTTTTAACTGAATCCTTATTATTAATATCATCATTGAGTTTAAATATACATAGAGACACAACGCAGTTCAACGATTTGATGCATAAATTTTTGGCAGTTTCCTTGCCAATTTGCCAACTTTAGTGGCGGCACTTAGTAGCTACTAAAGGAACTATAATCTGCCGATCCATTTTGTCACTATCGAATTACAGAAATCTGTGGGATATTTATTTTCCTCTAGTTCTATGAATCGTAGGCCGGGTCGGATTCATCCAAATTCTATATCTTCGTTACAAACGGTATGAATCAATAATGATGAATTATTAGCCATGAATTTCTCCGAAGGAGTGTTCTCAGGTAGGAAATGAGGGGTGAAAATGTACCATAAATATTCTATTCAATCACCGAGGGGGGGTCTTTTCTGAAGGTGGATAGATGTCGCTCATTATTCATCCGATATAATGCACGACAGATATCCATATCTTGACGAAAAGATTTTCCATCCAGCGTCGACTTTGGGATATTCCACCCTGATGAGTCCTAAATAGGACGAAACTGCAGTCGGTGCGATTCTCAGTTGACGTTGGATCATTCGGTCTGATGGGGTGAACAGTATCGGAGACCTAGTTCGTATTCACATGAATACAAATGATTTGTGTCTTATTATTTTCAACTATATAGGTAGCTGCCTTCTCAGCTGATGATTTTATATCATCATTTTCTTCATAAATATTCTAGTCCAGTGGTCGGGAACCTGCGGCTCGCGAACCACATGCGCCATGCGGCTCTTTAGTCTTTGGAGGTGAAGCTGCGGATCTTCAAGTCCATTCGCCAGTATTATTTATTTGATCATCATCTTATAATGCCATGTTCAGGGTGTACAATTGGAGGTACAAACATATTTCGAGAGAAGAAGTCCCATAAATATGAGATCACAAACGTTTCGTATTGAGATTCATGGATTTGAAATTTGAATTTTCTTCAAGTTTTTTTCTCATAGAAGGTATCTGCATTTCACAAGATATTCAACTGAAATTTGGCATGGATATTACCATTTAGAGTATACATCATGTGATGTGACATGCCAATTTCGATTGCAAATCTACAGGGGGATATTTTTTCTGGAACACTATCCTGTTTTCCTCCAGAACTTTTTTTGTGAGACACTGCAAGTTTGAAACTGTAAAAATAAGCTTTATTGTTAGACTAAACTTTAAGGTATCTTATAGTTTTATCGTATCTGCTATCGATTTAGAGAAAAACGATTCTCTCGAAAACCTGACATTAGTCAGAGCCTGCCAGATCCCCAGACTTGAATAGTTCTGATTATGATTATACTAACTGGATTTTTATGATAATATTGATTTTTTTGAGGAATCGAACAGAATTTGTTTTCGAAATCGGTGAAACTACAAGAGACCATAAAGTTTAGTATAACAGCCGAGCTTCTTTCCACTATTTATCAACAGTGACTCCAGAAAGAAAGGTTCCGGAGGAAACCAGGGGATAGTATCCCAGAAAAAATATCACCCTGTAGGTTTGCAATCGAAATTGGCATACCACAGGCAGACACTATGAGGAAAAAACACCCTGTATTTCGAAAACGAAATTTAATGTTTTCGGACACATTTTTATGAGACTTTTTCGCTTAAAATTATTCATGTAATCTCCCCTCTTCATTTTAACGTCCAATTAGGAAGCACTCTGTGTTTGCCAATACTGTTTATCGGCGAGAAAAAATTTGTGGATCTTGAAAAAAAATTTGGAAATTTTATAAATTTTCGACTCTACCGACTCAAAAGGTTGCCGACTCCTGGTCTAGTGAGTCCTCAAACAGGGAATTTCGGCGCGAAGTGTATTCTAATTGAATCTTTAATTGTTTTATATAGTCCTTTTCAAAAACATTTTTTTGGATTTGTCCACATCACTTTTACATACACATAAACAGTTAATTTGTTCATTCCGTTTTCATTGTAGTCCAAAGAGTTTTATTCAGTTCCTTATTTTTTCATACATCAGTATTTCATATTCATGAAAGATCAAAAATAATTTTCGTTTTTTTGCATCCAAAAAATCAGGTGATGAAAAACTGAACATCCAATATTTCTTACGCCGGTCCTGATCGTCATCGCATTCGGCTTCGGAAATAGTGCTTCATAGTTCAGCTACTTACCGCCAGATGCGGGAGAAAATTTTTTGCTTCTCTGAAACACACTTATCCATCTATGAACCGGTGAAGGAACTACACTAAATTCAGCTTCAAATCGTTGAACCGGGATGTGTCTCTATGTATATTTAAACTCAATGATATCATTTATTGTCCTCCAAGTTTGTTTAATATTATAGCGATTCAATTTGACTTTGTAATATTCATTTTTGTCCGTCTGATCAAGGTATTTAGGCGATTTCTATATTGTTTATATTAATGGAAAATGTTTTTTGTGGGAATAGGACAATTAGAATATGTCAGATTATTTAGAACATATATTTGGCGACATCAATAACATTTTCTCTTACATAGATACAAAAACTGACAGAAAATTACATACCTCAATATGAAAGGTGACAAATTCCGACCATATAACATCAAAATATAAATTCAATATACAAGTTAAAATATAAAATCATGCAAGAATGAATAATGCACACCAGATCACAATACGTTGAAGACAACAAACCATAGCCTATGAATGTGACGTCACAAAACAAGTCGTATTTTAGTTGTCGAATATTAAATTATTTCACGCCTGAACTAACCACTTTATCTATAAAATCAGTGCCATTCATCACATACTGAATAGAGCAATCAACTTGAGTACACCTGTTTACCCCAACCAGAACATAGAAAAAGTAAAGAATATACCACACGACAACAATTATCCAAAACAATTCGTCAGTAGAATTATTTCAGAACTTGTACCGAAAATTAAAAATAACAACATAATTGAAACAACTAAGAAATACTATAAAATACCATATATACCACAACTATCACAAAAACTCTAAAGAACTCTAAAAACAGATAACAAAGAATTGGGGTTTTACAATATGAAAACCGTAGGCTTGTTATACAGCCATATCAAAGATCCTATCAAAAAAGAACGAAAATCGGGTGTGATATATGGAATTCCATGCTTGGACTGTGATAAGGTATATGTTGGACAAACAAAACAATATTTGAATAACAGGATAAAACAACACAAATATGATTTGAAAGACTCAAAAAACAGAGAAAAGACGGCATTGTGCTACCACTTCTTTGCAGAGAATCACAGGTTCGATTTTCCTAATGTGAAAATTCTTGAAAAAGAAAAACAATATAAAAAAAGAAATATCTTAGAGGTGATTCACATTAATTTAAACAAATCTGTCAATTTTAGATACTAGTCATCTAAGCTGTTTATATAACTCAATATTGTCCAACTATAAGAAGTTCACAAAAAGATAAAGTGGTTAGTTCAGGCGTGAAATAATTTAATATTCGACAACTAAAATACGACTTGTTTTGTGACGTCACATTCATAGGCTATGGTTTGTTGTCTTCAACGTATTGTGATCTGGTGTGCATTATTCATTCTTGCCTGATTTTATATTTTAACTTGTATATTGTATTTATATTTTGATGTTATATGGTCGGAATTTGTCACCTTTCATATTGAGGTATGTAATTTTCTGTCAGTTTCTGTATCTATGTAAGAGAAAATGTTATTGATGTTGTGATTTTTGTAGGCCTGAGGAAGCAAATGTGAATTTGCGAAACGTCGCCAAATATATGTTCTAAATAATCTGACATATTCTAATTGTCCTATTCCCACGGAAAACATTTTCCATTATTAAATCTTGGAGGACACTAAACAATATTTTAATTGTTTGTATTGCTTTTCGAGTTCTTGCGTATGATTTTTCTTGTTTTGATCGAGTTTATTAAGCCAACCGTTATCCATGGTTTTAACTTAGCATTTTTTCATTATATAATTTATAATTTCTGGTTGCATTCTCTGTATGTCCCAACAACTTAGTAACAAATATGTTGTACGACTCCTGAGTATCATTACTTAAGAAAACATCACTCCACTCCTCCGTTCTGAGTATAGTTTTTAATTTAATGAGATCTATTTTTTGTAAGTCTGGGGTCTACCATCAGGAAACGAGTTATGATCTGTTATACTACTATGAATGACATAAGGCTTCAAACATATTCTACCATTCAGACAATTCTCTTTTCTGATGAAGATATGATCATCTCTCCTATGAAGAACTCTAATGTTTGCCTATCGAAACTCTTTAAGTAATTTTGTAAATCGTCTAGATAAACCTCACTGTTAGTAGAAGGAGGCCGATAGGAAGCTGTTATACCAATACAGATACTTTTACCGAAATGATCCGCTAAAAATGTCACCCTCAACAAATTTGTGTCAGTAATTCTGACAACATGAACATCAGCCATTATAGAACTCCTTACATAGACCATCATTTTGATTTTTCCTTGATTCACTATAATAAACATCAAAGTTGAAATCACTCACCGATTCAATTCTCCAAGTTTCTGAGAGAACGATTACGTTCAAACAATCAATACTTTGTTGTAAATATACACACAACCACCCAGTATTAAGATGAAATATTATTTTGATATCTTTTTGGTTAGAAGCAAATAAGAAGTGCATGTGTTTACTCACAAAAACAGTTAGGTTCACAAGCACTTGATAAGATTTGGCTTTGCAGTGTCGATTTTATTTGCCATTTCGTTCGAACGTCGCAGTGAATTTATATTTTGTTTTTTTGCGAAGTTTAAAAAAAAAATGCCTTATGTGGGATTTTCGGGAGTCCAGAGGGGAAGAATTATTACTATGGCAGAACAAGGTATGTCACAAAGACAGATTGCAAGAACGGTGGGGGTTACACAAGGGGTTGTTTCAAAAACCTATGCCAGGTTTCTGGAGTTAGGAACCCTCAAGAATAGGCCGAGAAGAAGTCGTGGAAGAGAGAACTACAGAAAGGCAGGATCGCTTTTTAGCCCAAACAACAAGAAGAAATCCCGCAGTATCTCATTCAGAGCTTCAAAGGCAATTTTTGCAAGCTACAGGTGTTAGTGTTTCTGTCGAAACTATCAGAAAAAGACTTCGCGCTCGGGAATTATTCAAGAGAAGAGCGTTAAGAGTTCCAGAACTATCAAGGCAAAATAAAGTTGACCGTTTTAATTGGTGTTTAGAGCATGAAAATTGGACTATTGAAGATTGGAAAAATGTCTTATTTTCGGATGAGACCAGAATTGGCCTACGATCAGATGACCGGTGTGTTCGCATTTTAAAAGGTAGAGGGAGGCAAGCTAGGCTCCAAGCTGCAAGACCGATCCCTAAATACAAAGGAGGTACTGTAATGTTTTGAGGCGGAATTATGTTTGGTGAGAAAACTCCTTTAATTCCCATTAGACAATCTCTGACAGGGCCTAGGTATGTTGATCTAGTGCTACAACCTGTAGTTAGGCTCTGGCGAGGTGCTTTTGGAGATTATTTCCTATTTATGCAGAATAATGCACCTCCACATACCAGCAGAGTTGCAAAAAATTTTTTCGAAACAGAAGGTGTGACTGTTTTAGAGTGGCCTTTTTGTTCACCGGACCTTAATCCTATCGAGCACTTGTGGAATAGGATCAAAAGAAAAATTAGAGCTTGTCAAAATAATCCTGGTAACGCAGAGCAATTTATACAAGCGGCTTTAGAGGAATGGGCAAATGTTACAGAAGAAGAAATTAACAACTTAATAGAAAGCATGCCTCGTCGAATTCAAGCTTGTATCAATGCCAGGGGTGGTGATACTGATTATTGATTTGTTAAAATCGTTTTATTTGTTGTTCAATTGTCAGTTACATAAAAATTATTTTTAGAGAAATTTACACTTTTAATTTTCTGTTCTATCATAAAAATAATCTTTTAATAATTTATATTATTTTTGTAATAAACTTGTTTTGGGAAAACTGCTTTTCACTTTTCAGCGACTTTTTTTCAGTTAAAATTCGTTTTTTCCAAATAACAGGGTGATTCCATATAAGTTTGGTTGTGTGTATGAGCAGTTCATCAAAGTTTTCTCTGATGGTACGTATATTGAAATGAATTATGTACTCCGAAGCCATCCTCATCCAAATCACTAAAACATCTATCTATACTATCATAAATTTGCGTCTTCACCTCCCCGCCACCATCTAACACATTCAAAATATCCAACATAATATTCTCATGGAATTCACGCCCATGATCCGAACATCCCAAATATAATAATAAATAAATAAAAAAATAAAATAACACCATTGAAAAATCTTTAATAAATCTCTGAAACCTCAAATCCCCAAATTCAACATTATCGAAAGAAATATAACGAACAGAAAAGAGAAACCCACGATAAATCTCACACATGAAAATTTGTGAATTATTGAATTGAGATCATCTGCAGATTTTACAATATTTTTTTTCTTATCTTTAATGGCATTAATCTTCCCCGTGTCCGTCCACACACTCCTCAAACCAACCCTCTCAACACATCTAGTGAAAAGTTCAACCCTAAAGCTGGTTAAATCCTCCCTTATTACAACACCAGTGCCCTTCAGCAACCTTTTATTGTGATAGATTTCTTGTTTGAGGTTGTAATTATTCAGTTTGAGAAAAACGGACCTCATGTTTTCCTCATTCCTCCTTCCCACTCTGTAACACAAATCGAAATCGCCACGGCTTAAATTCAATGACATTTTTGTATTCAAAAAGGATATAATACTTTCTTCAGTTCGTTCATTCGGTTTCTCTCCAAAACCTAAAATCCTCAGGTTGCATTTTCTCGAATACTGGTCGAGTCGATCATATTTTCTCTCCAAAGTAGTTTTGTAATGCAGGAAATCATTTGTTTTTCTAACATCTCGAATCTAACCTTGCTTTCATCTTTCAGATTTGAAATGTTGTTTTGCATATTTGTAATTGTTTCTTGGATCTGCGATAATTTCATCTCGACTGTTGTAATAATCGCGTTTGACACATTTTCAACTATGGTTTTTATGAATGCTTCATTGTTTAGGCAGTTGTTTATTGCTTTGTTAACCGCAGTTGCAATTTCTTCCTTGTTTTCTCTCGTAATTATCATTTTCTTTGGGGTATTCACTCAAGTACATTAAGAATTTTCAGTTATCTGATGGAATGTATAGGAAATCCTCAGTTCTAACTACTCGATGTATCAAAAATGTGAATAATTTTGTGGGAGCTCGGATCTTACGACCTGTCACGGACAAAACATGTGAACGAATTGATGCTGAATAAACTTCTGTTAAAACCATTGTATTCATTCGAATAGATTTCAAAATACCGAAAAAAAACTGAAAAAAATTAAAAAAAAGGCAGTATAATGTTCATTTTTCTTATTCTGAACATCCTGAGTGTAAACCGTTTTCTCAACTTCAAAGTAGAAGAATGTGGAAAAGTCCTGCATCTTTTGAATTTCATAAATATCATCACAGGGTGTTTCAAATTTTGTGTCGAGAAAGAGCTTGTTGAGAGTAACTCGAAAAATAATGTGACGTCATTCTAAATCCAATATGGCGGAATAGTAATTTTTTATGCACTTCTACAATATGGGTATCAAAATGAAAAGGCTTGTTGAGAGCAACTCGAAAAATAATGTTGACGTCATTCTAAATCCGATATAGCGGAACATAAGAAATGAATTGAAAGCAAAAAAACCTTTTTTAAAAAATAAAAATTTAAATGCTCTAAAAAGAAGAAAATAAAATTTTCCTTTGAAATTCTAACTATCAACTTATAACCTCATTGTACACAATTTATATGATCATAAAAGCTGGTCGCGCGATTTACTTGTGTAATTGAACTAGTACCTATTTAATTGAGTAACTTAATCTGCTAAGTTTCTTTTTTAAAGTTCAATTTAATACTTATGTACTTACGCAAACCTCGTGACCAGCTTTTATGATCATACTAGTTTGGGCCCAGCGATCTACTTTTTAAGTAGATTCAAGTAGATTCACCTTGTTGGTAGATCTCCCTTTGAAGATAGATTCGCATTTAGAAAAATCAAAAGCAAAAACGCAACCTCCAGACGGTCATCTATGCGTCGCGTCAAACTTTGACTGCCGTTGTCAAGAACCGCAACCTATATGTAACTTCACCCTTGACATCTCGAAATGTCGAAAAAATCCTACCTTTAAACGATTATCTGTGCGTCGCGTCAAACTTTGACTGCCGTTGTCAAGAACCCTAACCTATGTGTATTTTTACCCGTAACGTCTCGAAATGTCGAAAAAATTCAACCTCGAAACGGTAATCTGTGCGTCGCGTCAAACTTTGAATGCCGTTGTCAAGAACCCTAACCTAAATGTAACGTCGAAAGTCATCGGAATAACGGAAACTCTCTGGTTTTATCGATATTTTCTGGTCGAGTCGGAAATTTTTACCATTTTCGCGAAATGTCGATACTTTCCGAATTTATTTCGGACACCCGGAGGAACGTGTCGAAAAACGCTTTGCGTACTAAGGTGAACGGGGATATGGGGCTTTGTTTAAAAAAATCTCCGAACGTCTAGGTGCTTCCCGGGGTCCTAGAGAAAATCCGAAAACACCCACGCGTGCTCCTGTTCTTCAACTTTCTGAGGGGCAAAAAAACCTCTTAAATTCTATGTTCCTTAAATTTTGATTATACAGGGTGAGTCTTTGACTTGTACATATATTTTAACTGTAGATTCCTCTCATCAAACGAAACACTTTTTTCCTATACCATTTTTCAAAATTCGGTTTGGTTTCGAAGATACGGGGTGTCGAAAATCCATGAAAAAAACACTTTTCTGTTTATATCTTCGGAACCGTTATATTTCGAATGAACTGAATTTTGGTTGAGTTTTTACTCTATTCATGGTGCATATTCCTCAATCAAAACCTATTCAGTATCTCTACTAGTATAAAAGTAACAGGGTAGTCGACTCATCAATACACGCTAAAACACCAAGGAGGATTTAACACGCACAGTTTCTATTGAAAATTCATAGTTACCGGTCCATATTGAAGTTAAATTCGATAAAATACAAAATTCGGATATGAATGATGAATCTCGATACAAACTACTTATTAAATTGAAATTAATGAAAACTGAAATGATACCTTATAATCTGTGACGATGTTTTCATCTAAACAATATCCTCCTGGAATTTTATAAACTCGACACGGTTAAGATTATAATAACTCACTTCACATAATGAATCACTGAATGTATTCAGAACTTCACATAATGTTTACAGTTTGTTCAGAGACTCTGGTTTGTTATTGTTTATAGTTGGCGTCCAGATACCTAACCAATCTTTCGGTTTTCGCTAGACGCATGCGTGGTAAAATTGGCGGCAAACTCGATTTATGACGGAAACGGCAGAATTCATAGATATTTATACCACGATACACAATATAATAATAATATCGTGAATTATTCTATGGTTCGTAACAAATCCTTAACCTCAATGAAAATATCAGAAAGCTGACAACATTTTCTTGAAATTTCTGTGCAAACATTCACAGAATGGATACAAAATAGAGGTTAGGTTGTTTGATTATAAATTCTGATGATCTGAATTAAAAGTCTTTTTTTCATGATATTGTTTGGGAATTTCGTGGAAAATATGAACAAGTTTATAGTGTTCACAAACTAATCTACAGAAAAATCGAAGAAGGAACTTTTTTTGGTGTGAGAAATGTGGGTTTTCCGTTGCAGATATAATCCGATGAAACAAACTGTTTTTGTTGGAATCATCGTGTTTGCAACATTTTTATTCCAATAAGGTTAGTACTTGAGTATTCCCTAAATGTATAAACTCAATTTCTATCGAGAAATATGAACTTTGCATCAATTCCAGAAGATCATTTCAGAGGCGTAGTCAGCCCAATTTTTTTTTCAAATGGCTATATCTTTTTAACAGAGCCGAATTCGGAAAAATGGAAAATGAAAAAAAGGTTTCATTTGACCTCAAGAATCTTCAGTAATATATGTACAAGTCAAAAACTCACCCTGTATGGGAGGATTAATTGTGTATAACGAGGTTATAAGTTGATAGTTGAAAATTTGAAGGAAAATTTTATTTTATTCTTTTCAGAGCATTTAAATAAGAGTTTTTTTCAAAAAGGTTTTTTTGCTTTCAATTTATTTATGATTGCGTTGGATTCTGCAAAGAAAAATAGTTATAGCATTCTAAGATGCTCTTGCTCCTGAATTCAGTGATTTCCAAGTTATTTGAGCTTTTCTGGATTCATTTTGTACATAGATTCAAATTCATCGAATCTGAACAGATTCGATGAATATTCTTATGAGACCATATGCTGCGTTCGTTATTACCAATCCGGAGTGGAGCGAGAGAAAATGAACACAGAACATCTAATAAATACGGATCTCTCTCTCCACTCTCTTTCAGCCAGAGAGAGAGAGAGATCCGAATTATTGGATGTTCTGTGCCTGATCCAACTCCGATAGGGGGTTATCGAATGCGCCTATGGTAACTATTGAAGTAAAATCGAGAAGTAAAGATAAGGCCTTAAATTAGACTTGTTACTTGTGAATTATTCATGGGATAATTTATCTTCTATGGTCACAGAATATTCTCATGCAAAAGATAAGATGAATTTGACTCTATGTACAACATAAATTCAGAAATTACTGAATATAGGAGCAGAGTGCTATCATTATTTTTCTCCGCAGAATCCAACGCAATCATAAAAAAAACTGAAAATAGAAACATATATCAATTAAAAAAGATTTCAACCTTTTCTTGAATAAAAATTTATTATCTCAGTCTTTAATTTCGCAACTCAATTTATTCCATGGGCCTTCATTCCCAAATACATTGGTGATTGTCGTCCTATCCTAAATCTAAATGCAGGAATATTGAAATCATTATGATTGCGAGTGAAATAGTGGTGATAATCACTGTTTTTGTTGAACGTACTCTTGTAGTCATGTACCAAGGTGGACAACTCCAAAATGAAAATTGATGGCAAAGTAAGAATATTCAGAGATTTGAAAAATGGTCTACAAGATTCTCTGTTTGATGCTAGCTTAACATCTCCCCTCTTCTGACAGAGAAAAGCAACCGAGCCAAGTTTTCTATTCAGATTTTCACAATGACATTTCCAGTTCACATGCTCATCCACATCTATACCCAGAAATCGTGTGTTTTCTACCCCAGTTAATTCTTGTCGTTCCAGATTCAATTTAATATTAGCCCGGGAGCCAGTGATAGTTTTTGGTGACCAATTTTAACCCTGGCCATAATTTGTATATAGCTTAATTTGTATTTGTCTTATAGCATAGTGTTCGTCAGCTGGCGCACCAGTGGTGGGTTTGCCAACGGGAGCAACGAAAACACGTAAAAAAAATATTGAGTTTCAGTCATTTTAACCCTGCTGAAATTCACAGAAATGGTAGTTTATATAATTATTCGAATAAAAAAAATTGTCCGCTGGCTGTACGTTGGTGGAAAACCCGTCCGCTGGACATGAAAACTTGTTTTCCACCAACGTACAGCCAGCGGACCATTTTTTTGTTCGAATAATTATATAAACTACCATCTTTGTGAATTTTAGCAGGGTTAAAATGACTGAAACTCAATTTTTTTTTTACAAGTTTTCATGTCCAGCGGACGGGTTTTCCACCAACGTACAACCAGCGGACGACTTTTTTTATTCGAATAATTATATAAACTACCATCTCTGTAAATTTCAGCAGGGTTAAAATGACTGAAACTCAATTTTTTTTCTACAAGTTTTCATGTCCAGCGGACGGGTTTTCCACCAACGTACAGCCAGCGGACAATTTTTTGTATTCGAATAATTATATAAACTACCATCTCTGTAAATTTCAGCAGGGTTAAAATGACTAAAACTCAAATTTTTTTTTACAAGTTTTCATGTCCAGCGGACGGGTTTTCCACCAACGTACTGCCAGCGGACGATTTTTTTTATTGGAATAATTATACAAACTACCATCTCTGTAAATTTCAGCAGGGTTAAAATGACTGAAACTCAATATTTTTTTTACATGTTTTCGTTGCTCCCGTTGGCGAACCCACCACTGTTGAGCCAGCTGACGGTCACTTTGGCTAAGAAAACGACCAAATCAAGCTATATACAAATTATGGCCAGGGTTAAAATGACTGACTAAAAAATGTCACTGGCTCCCGGGCTATATCGACGGTCTTATAATTGTGAAATATCATATATAAACTGTTTTATTCAAATTGAGATGTAATGCATTCAAACTGAACCATTAACATAGATCACTCAGGACATTTTGGGACTTCGTTTGTAGGAAGGAATTATTTTTTCCCGATGCAATTGCCGTAGCATCATCAACATATAGAAAAAGTTTGAATAAAATAAAAAATAAAAAGTACTGGTCCCAAAATAGACCCTTGAGGCACACCTATTTCCACAGAGAGAAATTTTGAGTTTACAGACTCCTGATTTCCATTTTTTACAGAGATAAATTGTTTCCTATTTTTGAGATAGCTCTCTATCCACTTCGAAGGTTTCCCACGTATACCATATTTATTCAATTTCTCAATCAACCTTTTGTGATCAACCGTATCAAACGCCTTACTTAGCAGAAGGTGATCCTGGTTCTAAATTTTCCACAATACATTTCAAGAATTAATAAACTGCAACATTTGTGCTGAGATTACGACGGAATCCGAACTGATTTTTATTATTTTAACAGAAATATATTCAGCATTGAATACTCGACGAAAAAATTGGAAAGAAAATTTTTTGAACGAATTTATTTTCGCTCCTTGTATAACCGGAAGTGCTCAGGCTCCAAAAATATTTTAGGCCTGTAGATAATTTCGAACAATATCATAATCCCCATTTTCAGATATCGAATATGTTCAGTTCTCCAGAAAAGTCTAATAGGCACTCGAACTTGGGACACCCTGTATGTACAAGTCAAAGACTCACCCTGTATCTCGGACACACGATAAAAATCGGAAATGAAGAAAATCGGAATGCCGAAGTGAAGAGAAGAGTAAGCCTATCTTGGATGGATATGAAAGAAAATGGGCGCTTGCCAAAGAGCGATGGAGTGTGATATGCTTGGCGTAACTATGAGAGATAAAATATCCAACAAAATCATTCGAAAGAGAACAAAATTAAGGCCCAGTTCCATAATCTATACGAAAAGGCTCCTTTTCAAGAAAGCCGCCTTTAAAGGGAGTTTGAAAGTGGATCCTGTTCCATCAACATAATCCGACCCTCATTCAGATAAAGCTCCCATTTGTTTGTAACTGTCAAATTTCCTAGGGTTGGCTATTGTGAAACCGAATGATTTATTGCTTGCTAGGAGCATAGAATAAATGGAGGGAAGGCTTCATACGCTCGACAGATCATTTTGAACTTCCAATTTCGGCGGAAGTTAGAGTTTCGTGTGACGCCAGATAGATAGCGCTGTGGTCGCTAATAGGGCTATATGTCACATATATCTTGTTCTGTGGCGCTACAGTTGCAAAGAATATTATGTGGTTGTCATTTTTATTGATACATTTTCACGACCAACACCAAAGTGATTAAATAATAAAACTTTTTGTTGTTGACTGAAAGAACTAAAGGAGGTCGAAACAAATTGTATTGAATTCGAATATTGTTTGAAGTAAGTTACTAAAATATACAAATTAAATCGGCTTCGATAAAAAAAAATTTCTGCGGCTTTAACTATCTAATTTACCTGATGGTTTTGTTCATTTCAACGTGTGTTGCTAAGTATAATATTTTTAATTGACATAGTGTGATTTATTATGTTATGTACTATATAATTATTAAATGAAAAAATAAGGTAAAGAGTTTGAATTTTTATTGACAAGTATCAAAACATATTGAACAATTTTGATATTACTTTAGCTCCAACTTGTTGGTACGAATGCAAAGATCATTAAGCAATAAAATATATCTATATACAGAAATTTATTTAGAAACATATTCATTATTTCATTTGAATTTTTTTTTAATGAGATTCACAATCCCTGTTGTTTCTTTGATTTGAAGCAACACTTGCTTGAAGGTTGAGGCCACTGAACGACCTGACTCAGAACGTTCATGGGATGTCTTAACTCCTCAGTTGCCGTAGAGGTTCCAGAAGAAGACCTGTACGTTACTTAAATAAAAGAATTTTCTTAAGTCTCACCCTTCAAAATAACACCAAATATTAATCATAACGATATTGTTGAAATATCACCGCATTCTAATCAACCATTTATTATTTATGCGCAATTATATGGAAAGTCTATGATCGGAAATAAATTTGTCATAACGAATTTTATTTTAAATATCGTTATAGTCATGTTGGAGCCACTAACGACGTTGGCGCCATCTCGTGACCTTGCGGCGAACTGACAAGTGCGGACGTTTTTGGCAGTTCATTTTTGTAGCGGAGCCTTCCCTCCATTCATTCTATGCTCCTAGTTGCTTGTTTATTGAACTGAAATGACAGAACAGAATCAGGTTATGTTTTGAAGTCATAGAGCATGCGCGAAGAAAAAGGATACTTCAAATACTGCGTCCGTTATTATTACCAATCCGGGAGTGGAGCGAGAGAAAACGGACACAGAACATCTAATAAATACAGATCTCTCTCTTTCCATTTTTCAGCCAGAGAGAGAGAGAGAGAGAGAGAGAGAGAGAGATCCGAATTATTTTATGTTCTGTGTCCGTTTTCTCTCGCTCAACTCCTGGATTGGTAATACCGCCTAATGCATCCTTTAAACTTAAAATTGGTTCATGGAACCTGTTTCATTTGCAAAGAGGACTTCTCACGGAAAAGGAGACTTCATTTTAGATTATGGAACTGGCCCTAACTGACATTACAGACCGAATAGGAGAGTTGAAGTGGCAGTGGGCTGGTTATGTTGAACGCCAGAATCCAAATTAATGGACATTGAAAATAACCAATGGAGACCATTCATAAATAAAAGATGCGATGGGAGACTGCTCGAGAGATGGCGAGATGATATTAAGGAGATGGCGGGAAATCAATGGATGCAGAGATCATGGCATAGAAAAACATGAATAAATCTAGGAGAGGCCTATATCCAACAATGAATGTGAAACGCCTGAAGAGTGAGAGAAATGGGTATTGAAATAACAGTGTTTTTGGCAATTAGGCAATCCAAACCACGTGATTATTCCACCACGTTTACCCTGAAAACGTTTCTGACAGGTAAATATGTGAAATTTTATTATTTCAAACATTTTATGAGTGAACCAGTAGGTTTTTATGTTTTGAAATAACAAAAAATATCTTCAGACAACACTGACAAAAAATTTTTACTAAAATCATATGATCACAACTATTAGTATTGGTAGCCCGCAGAGATTGTAGAGGAGCAGGAATTTTTAGCAGCACACTGCAACTTGTAACTTCTTCATCCTTTTATATGATATAAAATTTAAATATTCATCAGTTTCACATTTAACATGAACTTCTTATTTCAGTGTCTACAAAGAAATATTCACTTCAGTTCATCGATTTTGTCAAAGTCTTGATGACTGCTGACCAAATTTCCCCATCGTTTCCTAGTAAGTCGCTTTATACAGGGTGGCGAAACAGACGAGATTACAGACGAAATAAATTTTTTCGATAGAAATGCTCGGACAGGTCGATTTCTGTTTCGAGGGGGACAACTTAAGATGTAGGTTACGGACGCATAGCGCTTCAACCCTTGCTACTACAACCCTCACCCCCAATTTTTGAATAGGGAAGATGGGGTGAGTGATACCTCATTTGAAAGGTATTTTTATACTGATTTCAGCACAGTAATTGTTTTTTCATTTTATGCATTAGTTCTCGAAATATCCTCAACTAAGTATTTGAAAATGAACTGGTGTTTTCATGTCACTTGTAGTGTTTTTTGTGAAAAATCGACATTTTGATTAAAGATTTCTATGTCAGTGGATTGGAGGAAGGAAGCCACAGTCATGGTTGTTTTGAAGCTCAAAATGTCGATTTTTCACAAAAAAACACTACAAGTGCCATGAAAACACCACTTCATTTTCAAATACTTAGTTAAGAATATTTCGAGAACTAATGCATAAAATGAAAAAACAATTACTGTGCTGAAATCAGTATAAAAATACCTTTCAAATGAGGTATCACTCACCCCATCATCCCTATTCAAAAATTGGGGGTGAGGGTTGTAGTAGCAAGGGTTGAAGCGCTATGCGTCCGTAACCTACATCTTAAGTTGTCCCCCTCGAAACAGAAATCGACCTGTCCGAGCATTTCTATCGAAAAATTTTATTTCGTCTGTTTCGTTTTCAAATGGCCACCCTGTATGTGGATAGTTCACCAAGTTACACTGCACACAGGATGTTCAAAAATATTTCAGAAAATCCTCTCAATTTGAACGACTTGCACATCCAACTTAGTCACGCATTTACGGCATTTTTTCAATAAAAATGCACTTAAATTGAATAATTTTCACTGGTCTGATATTCCTAAGAGTGAGATTGACTAGAGATAGCAAAAAAATTTCCACATAAAACAATTTTTTCAAGCAAATAAACGGGTTTGAACAAAGCTAAATTCCCATTGTTTGACCACCAGCACTAACCTCAAAAAATATTTGACAGATCGTTGGATTGCCTGATACCATGTCCAATACTAAATCGATTTCAAGCGGAGAACCAGTAATATCCGCGGTTATCTCTGGTCTTGCCCTTGGTCATAGCTCTTCAGGAAGAACTGCGAATAGCTAACTTTCGCTTGAATGTAGTCATCTGAATTGCGCGAAAATCCCGACTATTTAACCTCACTTCTTAGAACCACAATCTTAACCCACTAAGTACGGTTATCTGCGGTCCAAACGATGACGTTGAAGGGCTAATTCATGACGTCACATAATTATTACCTGGCTGTGGTAGAGCGTTGGAATTCGGACCCAAAGGTCCGAAGTTCAATCCCGAGCTAGGAAAAAAATTTTCTAGACTCGGTAGGGGCCACCATTCTCGCTGTTGGGTCAAAAATTAACAGTGCTGTGCCTAAGGTGGCGTAAGGACACAGTAACAAAACCTACACAGAACACAACTGCTTACTCCGAACTCGGCACAAGTTACAAGCTTCGAAGCTTGTAATTTCAGAGGGGTCTCCACAGGAGATCTAGGAGTAATCAGGATAAACAATATATCATATCATCAATGGTATTTACCACTTAGGACCAGGGTATATGCTGGAAATCGACTCTAGTTTCTCAAACCTATGACAAGATATTTCAACAGATATCAGCTATTTTTGCCAACCATTTTCAGAGACTAGGAACTGTTTTATGGTTACCGGAACAGATAACAGTTCCTTATACTACTTCTCGGTTTGGTCCACCATCCCTAGTTTTATCTATTTGGACTTAATAAAATCAAGTAATACCGTATATTCTCTTTAAGGTCGCCGTTTGATGCGCGTAGGACAAGTCAACCGATAGAGGCGCCACTGTGCATTTTATGGAATATCTCCATAGAACTTGCATTATCTCTATGAGTTCTATGAATATCTCTCTAATTATGAATGAAACGTACAATGGCGCTCTCTATCCAAAACTCGCTGAACTATGAAATTAGTGAATATGTGGGTAAAGCAGAAACTTTTTACCGCTAAAATTTAAATTTGGCCATTCTCTGTCAATTCCGTATTTCAAGTTGTTTTTCTGAATGAAATTATCTGCAGATTCACTTTTAATCGGAAGTTGAACTAATTTCATGGGTCTTTCGTTTGAAATAAAACAGAAGCATGAGTTGGATCATTTTCTTCTATTCTTCAAAGAAAAAAAATTAACTGTTGGAATGCAATTCATCTCAATTATCTCATTAAGGGCCGCTTGCACCGTATGACAAAACTTCAGATTAAATGCAAAACCTCGATTAGTGTCTATGATTCTCTTGCACTGTGTCGTAATCCTAGTTTAACAACCCTAACTAACGCTTAAAGATAATCCTCCGAATTGGGAGGATTAAATGGAAGTTTAACGATAAACTTTGAATTCTAACCCTACATTAATGGATGACACAAGTCAGGCTTGTTTCAAAAATGATGTTTGATTATAAATCAAATCGAAAAGAATAATGACTGAAGTAGAAATTATAGATTTTGGTTTTCCTAGGCGTAGTTATGAAAGATCAAATTGGTGTGAAATGAAAAGCAGTAAAAGCACACACAAGAATGAATAACTGAACTAAATATTAACGGTCGAGGTATATTTTGTACTGAACAAATCCATACATGCCTAATAAAGTTGGAGGTACAGTTCTTCTGATATGTAGAATTATTCTTTAATTCACTGTGACACATGGTATCATTCAATCGGAACCAATATTATTACCAATGTGTTGAAATGAAAGTGAATAAATATTAACAATTTTCCAAGATGCATGTTTATTGAAAAAATCACATATTTTCTTATAGATGTTTGCCTATTATCGAAAATCAGGTTTGTTCAAGCTTTTCGATCATTTCTTTTTTATTTTCCTCTGTTATACGACAGAGAATCCATGAGTTTATCATATTTTACATCCAAATCTGAAGTGGTAAGTACTTCGACAATTAAAGTTTCGAACCAGGTATATTTTCATTTGTGAAGGACGTAGAATATTCCAAAGAAAGATGTCAACTTGTGCAATGAATGTTGCATCGGTTTTTACCAAAGAAATTCGTTATTACAAACTCTTTCAATTTGCGAAACGCTCGATATCAAAAAATGTCTAAACATCGAAACTGTCAAAGCATAGAAAGGGATAAAATAAACAACGTGAAAATAGGCACAAGTACCAATTTACGAAAAAATAACCAAATTTGTGGATTAACTTTAATCTAGTTACATTCAGCCTCGGTGCAAGCCAAATATTTAATCCTGGATTAAATAAATTAATCGACGCTCAACTAACTAACGCTTAGAACCAATACGGTGCAAGTGGCCCTAAGAACTCCAATCCTTTCTGAGATTACCTACAAAATTTCAGTTTTCAAAGTGAAACCATTTTCAAATGCAACTTGAAATAAAAACACACTACATTGAACGCCCACCTTAAGATACTGTGTTCTGACAAAAATGTACAAATATTGTTAAAAGATGGAAACCTCAGGAGTCATATTAAGATGTTTCATTATCTATGTTCCCATGAATAATCCAAATCTCATTTCTTGCTTTGATTCATATCTGAGATTTTCATCAAATATTCACATATTTCAACAGCCAAGTAAACAGGGTTTCCATACGATTCATATGTTCATCATTCAAAATAAATGTTTCGAACTTTTTTCAATCAACTTTCCTCTTAGATACCACAGAATCTGTTGCAATTAACAAAATGATTATGAGGTAGGACTTTCATCAATTCATGCCTTGAAAAGATTTCATCAAACGTTACTTCAAACTATTCAACTACGATGAATATAAAAACTCGATTGATAAACTTTAAAATTCGCCGACTCACGGAATTTCCCTAAAATTCACTTCATTGGCTTCATTTTCAGCAAATTGTCCAGGTCCACTAAGCATAGCCTTGATTGTACCAGAAGTCAAGGCATGTTCCCTTTTAACTATGAATTCGTGTCCATCGGAAGAAATGAGCTTTACATACATAGCATCCGGCCCCTCACAACCACCGTAAACACGGTCAGTGTTTTTTTCATCTCCTATGTCAGTCATTGTGCCTGAATTGAATAAAAAATATTATGAACAATTTACTGTCCTTCCTGAAACAACTTACCCCTTCAATTCTTATAGAATATATTCAACAAGGATATGAAACCAGAAGTAAAATGTAAATAAATAAATGATGAGTGAATTTGCAATAAAATCTTACTCAGGAATGGAATTGCGCGACGCGCTGGGGCCTGGGCTGGCGCATGATCAAAATTCAGAGAAAATCAAGAAAATCTGTCATTGTCAATACTCTTTGTTCTGTGCGATCAGGCATGTTCTGTGGCGTAGGCCGTAGTTCATGATTCTAGGTCTATGGTTGTGTTAGATGATCTGTGTCTGTGGTGTATGTATCTGTCACAGTCTGGTCTGTGATCGCGTCTATGGATCAGGTCTGTCAGTCTGTGATATTTTGTTTCAGTACACGTGAAAAGTTGAGGTATTTCATCATTTCATTTCTTTTAGATATGCAAAACTAAGTTGTACATAAATTATGGGTTTATTGCTTCATCAATTACGCCCCATTAAATTGTAAATATTTGTGTACAAATTTTATTTTCAGGTTTTTACATATTTATTACAGCTGAAGTTCTTCAAGATGCCGCTCTCCTGTAGATTTTACAAAGAGAAATACCCCGAAGTAGAAGATGTAGTTATGGTAAACGTTAGGGCTATTGCCGAAATGGGTGCTTATGTGCATTTATTAGAATATAAAAATATTGAGGGTATGATCTTACTATCGGAATTGTCCAGGAGACGTATTAGGTCCATAAACAAACTTATACGAGTTGGTAAAACAGAACCTGTGGTCGTTATAAGGGTAGATAAAGATAAAGGCTATATTGATCTTTCAAAGAGGCGTGTGAGTGCTGAAGATGTTGAAAAATGTACTGAAAGGTTTGCTAAAGCCAAAGCTGTTAATTCAATATTGAGACATGTGGCAGAACTTCTCAAATATGAAACTGATGAACAATTAGAAGAATTGTATCAAAAGACTGCTTGGTACTTTGAAGAAAAGTACAAAAAAAATAAAGCTAGTGCTTATGATTTCTTCAAGCAAGCTGTAGTGTAAGAAATTGTTGTTTCTTCCCGATGATGTGAACTCTAATCTGAATTTTTTGTAGGGATCCAAGTATTCTAGCTGAATGTGATTTGGATGATGAAACTAAAGAAGTTTTGTTGAGCAATATCAAACGTAAATTGACTTCACAAGCAGTCAAAGTAAGGGCAGACATTGAATGTGCCTGTTATGGATATGAAGGAATTGATGCTGTGAAATCTGCTTTGAAAGCTGGATTGGACTTATCAACAGAAGAATTGCCAATCAAAATAAATTTAATTGCTCCCCCACTTTACGGTTGGTAGGGTAGATTACTCTAATTGGAACTATTTAAATTCGTTTTTTTAGTTATGACTACATCAACACCAGAAAAGCAAGATGGTTTGAAAGCTTTAAATGATGCGATAGATGTTATTAAAAAAACAATTGGAGAATTAGGAGGCGTATTTAATATACAAATGGCTGTAAGTAGAATTTCAATTTGTTTTTCAATCAAGTTCAGTATTTTCAAGATCTTCAGGGTAGTGGCATTGCCAGATGTGAACAAAATTCGAATTCCTTACGACAGTAGATTTTTCATTGAAGGAGAAATAAACACTATAAAGGTGTGGACTTAAAGTGAATACAGACTATTCTGACGTGACGTCATTTCACGTCACGTCAGGACCGTGCAGTGCTCACATTGGCCCAATATGAACGTGAACGCACAGAACGATGTGTTGCATTTTTATATCACTCACATTTTGACGTGGGCCCACATGTAACCACGTCACGTCAGAATAGTCTGTATTCACCTTAACTCACTGTACATTGATATAAAGAGTGTTTTTTTTAAGTATTTCATTAGACTTATTCAAGGAAGGAATTTTGATACGAATTCAGGATTCTGTATTTTTGTTTTAGAGTACATGAACTTGAGAATTGTAAAATATTTTCAAGCGGAATATACTTCTGATTCCACTGGAAACGAATGTGAACTTCATTGTTTCAGATGTAACACACTGTATATTTATACATATCTGAATTCTGAGTTCAATTCTGCACAGATTTGATGTATCATATGCGCAAGCACTTCGAACGATTGTCGAGTTATAGTCTGATTGTCAAATTTGTCGATAGAAAGAGGGTCACAAATTATTGTTAATATCTCCAAAATCCCTCATTGCAAGAAATTCTTTTCGCAACAGTGGAACCAAAGACAGTACGCTAACACTGCTTATTGTATAAATTATAAGGAAATATTATACAGGGTACCTGTTTAATGTTGGGCTGGTTTATTTGGAAATCTTCTTGAATTCTAGTGTGAATAAGAAATAACGCAAATACTCTTCGTAGCTCTTTATTGTGCAGCAGACTGTATAACACTGATATTCTCTCTTTCTTTCCGGGAATTGATACATGTGTAATGAATTACGATACAAATATCTTTAGAAAATTTAGAAACATGAAATGTGCACAAAAGGTGGCGTTACTATACAATAAAATAGAAATAGAGTAATGCTGGTAGTTCTGTTGTTTTCATGGTCTGTGCCTATTTCTTCTCTGGTTGTGCGCGTTCTCCCTATGCTTCGGTGTGGAGCGCGGAAAGAATAATGTCACTATTTTAATTTCTTATTTTTGTATTATGAAATGAAGGGCTTACAATAATATCAGTTTTACTGACGTAAGTCCTTTTGCAGTATTTTACAGTTAAAGTATTATAGTGATTGATATGTATTTTCCATGAGGAGATGCTAGTGTATATGATTTTTACTGCAATAAAGAAATTTATTATTATTATTAAATAGACGAAATAGTTATAATATAGACTTTAACAATTACATATATGGTTCCCATTAAAAAAAAAATTTATAGTTTTTTTAAGGCTCACTTTGAAGCCGTGCTTCAGGCACCCTGTATGATATTTCCACATAATTTATACAAGGAGCAGTAGCAGCGTACTTTCTTTCGTTTCATTGTTGCAAAAAAATCTTACAATTAGGGATTTTGGAGATATTAACTCTAATTTGTGACACTCTTTCTGTCAACAAAGGACCTCGCACTTTCCTTATGGCAAATGGCGTTCCGTCAAATGTTCTAATTTTTTGGTATAATGTAGTACTCGACCTACCGATCAAAAGTGTCCATCGCCCCAACTCATTCCTATGACTAGTTTTTGAGATACGGAGCTTTGAAGTTGAGAATTACCCAATTTTACTACGAGCGTATCTCGAAACAGAATCGAATGAACTTCAATTTTTCTCAAGAAACATTTCATTTCATCCCCAGGGAGCGGCCATATAGAGGAATATGACCAAAAATCGTTACGAATGTTATCCATAATTGAAAGCATGAACGATTTTGAAAGTATAAAATATGTCAGTTCCAGAGCGAGAACATTCGCAAAATGAACTATTTCATTAGATATGTTGTTGTTACATCGAAAAAACCTGAAATACCCAAAATTCATACTGGGTGATCCATTATCATAGAAACTATTCCCAATGAATGTGAAGTGGACATCCTGTATTTTTGGGTTGATTTAAGCTGTTTGTTTGATTTTTTCAGAACATATCATCATGGACTTCGAAGAATAGGGGGTGATTCATTCATGAAAAAAACTGTGAACCTCACGAAAATACCCAAAAACCACCTTTTTTTCATCACCCTCTATTTCAAGATTAAGTCCGTTGAGGTGGGAGTTTTCTTTCACCACTGTACTAAATATGAAAACATCAATACGGCGGAGAGTTTTTATCCACTTCCTATGACCAAATTTTTTTTATGTAATGCGAAAATTATCAATTTGCAACTCTGATTAAAATCAAATGAAAAACCACTCTTGAAATCGAATCGAAAACTACTGATAAAAAACACTACAAGAATCGTAACTTGAGGTTCGATTGTGGCCTAAATATATCGAACATAATTTCGTAGAGATGGTAGAAGCGATTAGGTATTCGTAAATTTACGATGATAATGTAAATATCGCGAAAATAAAATTCACCTTGCAAACGAAGAAACGCTTTGTTGGAAAAACTGTATTCAATAATTGAATCAAGTCATTTTGTGCTGTTCAATACTATTGAGGCCACAATCGAACCTCAAGTTACGATTCTTGTAGTGTTTTTTATCAGTAGTTTTCGATTCGATTTCAAGAGTGGTTTAACATTTTATTTTAAACAGAGTTGCAAATTGATAATTTTCGCATTACATAAAAAAAATTTGGTCATAGGAAGTGGATAAAAACTCTCCGCCGTATTGATGTTTTCATATTTAGTACAGTGGTGAAAGAAAACTACCACCTCAACGGACTTAATCTTAAGGTGGTTTTTGGGTATTTTCGTGAGGTTCACAGTTTTTTTCATGAATGAATCACCCTCTATTCTTCGAAGTCCATGCTGATATGTTCTGAAAAAATCAAACAAACACCTTAAATCAACCCAAAAATACAGGATGTCCACTTAACCTTCATTGTGAATAGTTTCTATAATAATGGATCACCCAGTATGAATTCTGGGTATTTCAGATCTGGTGAAATATGTACTTCATTTTGCGTTCTCGCTCTGGAACTGACATATTTTATACTTTCAAAATCGGGCATGCATTCAATTATGGATAACCCTGTATTCGTAACGATTTTCGGTCATATTCCTCTACATGGCTGCTCCCTGGGGATGAAATGTTTCTTGAGAAGTTCATTCGATTCTATTTCGAGATACGCGCGTAGTAAAACTGGGTAATTCTCAACTCCAACGACCTGTATCTCAAAAAATAGTCATAGGATTGAGTCGGGGACATGGACACTTTTGATCAGTAGGTCGAGTACTACATTATACCAAAAAATAAGAATATTTGACGGAACGGCATTTGCCATAAGGAAAGTGCGGGGTCCTTTGACAATCAGGCTATAACTCAACGATCGCTTGAAGTGGTTGCGCAAATGATACATCAAATCAGTGCTGAATTGAACGCAGAATTCAAATATGTATAAATATACAGGGTGTTGCATTTGAAATAATGAATGTCATATTCGTTTGCGAAAGAACCGGAAGTAGATTCCGCTTAAAAATATTTTACAATTCAAGTTCATGTTCTCAACAAAAATACAGAATCTTGAATGTGTATCAAAATTCCTTCCCCAAATACGTCTATTGAAACACTTAAAAAAATCACCCTGTGTAACGATGGTAGCACTATTGTTTCATGTTCATTACTGTGTTAAATACTTTTCTCATCTAAAGGCGGACTCCTACTACTCGTGTATTTGGAAAATATTTGACACTTGCCTATATTTGGCATGTAGTGGGAGTGGTTCACTCGGCCAATACTTGTACAATTATTTGCCACTGGCGAAGTCCCGCCGGTGAAAATGCAACGAGTCAAAGGGATTTCAATTATGTGCGTATTTGACTAGTTCATACTTGTCGATGCTCTCCCATTACTTGCCGGCTTGGCCGCAATTAATTTATGCAGTTAATCTCTTTTGGCTTCCGACGAGTGTTCGTGGTGCTTGTGTTTTTCTAAAGTTTTTCCGAAATGGAGTGGACTCAAGAACTTGTTTTTGAATTTCTGGATTTGTATGAGAATGAGCCAGTTATATGGCAACCTAGGCATCCACAACATAAAAACAGAAACTTGATTAACGCCGCCTGGGTTCGCATCGAAAATAAAATATCTATCCAATGTACGGTTGCGGATTTGAAAAAGAAAAAAGCCTCAATCCGAACATTATTATTATTATTATTAAATTAAGTTACAGAGTTGAGGTTAAACCTATAAACTCAATACATTGGTCAAAAAGAAAAAAAAAAAAAAAAAACACCTCACTAGCATCGAAAAACAAATTAAATTAAATTAGTCATTTCTGGAATATATGGAAAACATGAGAAAAGAAAAGAATATAAGCACATCACTCAGTAGCAGCATTGTCCCTTCTCCATCGATCGAATCCATTCTTGAATCCGTTGACAGTTTCAGCCTGCACCACCGACCCTGGCAAGCTATTCCACACATCGAATATTCTGTTAGTTAGGAAATTCTTACGGCAGTTGGTCCGGAATGGTTCCCTAGCTAACTTATAGATGTGCCCTCGAAGGTTGTTTCTGTTGAACCGGCACAAATTTTGGAGGTCTACACCAAAATAGCCATGAGTTGCCCGAAAAGTAACAATGAGATCGCCCCTAAGGCGACGCTCTTCGAAGGTTGGAAGACCAAAAAGCTTGAGTCTACTGTCATAATCTGGTCGATTTCGAGTGGGAAACGGTATCCTAGTACACCACCTCTGTACCGACTCCAGCGACTGCATATCTCCCCTGAGAGCAACCCACCAAGCAGGACCGGCGTACTCCATAATCGGTCTCACGTAGGTTTCATAGAGCAACCTGATGGTCTGAACGCTGCAGCCACAGAATGATTTCTGTAGTAAGTAGGTGACTCTCTTAGCCTTGCCACAAATTGAAGAGATATGTTCAGACCAGTCGAGATTGCAAGTCATGATGACACCCAAATCACGCTGACTTCCGACAATAGTGAGGGGACGCCCAGCAAGTACGTATGGCAGCCGTGGATTGTTAGCTCCCATGTGCAAGACGCAGCACTTATCGGTGTTGAGCGGCAATAACCAGTCCTCTATCCACTGGGTGACTATATCGAGATCCGCTTGCAGATTATTGAAATCACTCGAAGGTACTCCGTATATCTTGGTGTCATCAGCGAACATAAGGCACGTTGATCTCAATCGGTGTGGAAAGTCTGCCGTGTACAGAAGGAAAAGAATCGGCCCAAGCACCGATCCCTGTGGCACACCGCTAGAAACGGCTTTACTAATGGTAGAGAAAACACCGCCAACTCTAACTCGAAATGATCTGCCGCGAAGGAATGACTCAATCCACGATAGCAGGAGTCCACGTATCCCAAGATGTTCCAATTTTACAAGAAGGCGTCGATGGGGAACACGGTCAAAAGCCTTAGCGAAGTCCAGGTACACCACATCGATAGGAATACCTACATCAATTGCCCTACTCCAATCATCCACCGCAACAAGAAGGTTGGTCAGAGTTGAACGACCAGGGAGAAAGCCGTGTTGTTCGTTTGGGATCAAGCTGTTAGCCCGTCCAAACTCCAGTATCCGATCAGCTACAATCCTTTCGAAAACTTTAGAGACGGTAGACACCAAACTGATAGGACGATAGTTAGAGGGTGAGGTTTTGTCTCCTCCCTTAAACACTGGAGTAACGGAAGCTGAACGCCAGTCAGATGGTAGTGATGATGTCTGAAAAGATCTATCAAAAAGAAGAAAGAGTGGTCTGGCAAAGGCCCTAGAACAACGCGACAGGAGGAGAGGTGTAACTCCATCATCACCCGGTGCTGAGGAAACCTTTAGGGCAGATAAGCGGGTTTCGACAAGGCGCTCTGATAAAAATACATCATCCAAGTCGGATGAACAACGGGGGGTACTTACAGGTGGAATGCTCAAGGCTGGCTCGTCTGTGAAATGAGAAGCGAACGTTTCAGCTAGAATATTCGCAGACTCAGAGGTGTCATTGCAGAGATTCCCGGAGCTATCACGCACGACCGGAACCGAAACTTTGCCATCAAGGCTGTTACGTATGTGCTTGAAAAATTTTTTCCTGTCACCAGTTATCGCAAGGCCGTGTTCATATTTTGTCTTGGCAGAACGAATCAAAGAAGTAAGATGGTTAGAATAACGACGGTGGTTCTCGTAATCAGTTGTAGACCTACTTCGGGTGTATCGCTGCCAAAGAGACTTTTTAACCTTGACAGCCCTAATGAGCTCACCGCCTATCCATGGTCGCAACCGATTCTGCTTGACAGTGATGGAGTAAGTATTGGTGGAAACAGCATTATGTACGACTGCAACAAATTTATTCCAATGGCCATCAATGTCACACTCATCGTCAAAAACACTCGACCAGTCAAAGGATAACAAAAAATTCGAGACTTTTTCATAGTTAGTTCTCCTGTATGTTTTATTCACAGTATGTGATGTGTAAGTGTCACAGAATTGTAGCTGCGTCTTCAGTATCACGTGATCGGATCTACCGAGAGGGGGCAAGTATTCCATCTCAGACAATAGGTCAGAATCTGAAGTAATGACCAGATCTAAAGTAGAAGACACCTGACCATGTCTGAATCTGGTTGGTTGGAGTACAGTCTGCTGAAGGCCGGAGCTCAGTATCAAGTCGGCATAGGGGAAAGATGGCGAATTTGGTGATGGGAGACGAGTAACTGGCCACTCGATATCAGGACAGTTGAAATCTCCAGTTAGTATAACGTTTCGACGAGAAAGGGAAATATTTTTCACGAACTCAACCAGTACAATGTCATCTGGGCAAGGTCGCGGTCTATAAATACAACCCAGGGTGAAAGAAATGTGCGTGTTGGAGATGTCAATGAAGATGTTGTCGATACCATGCCAATCCTCGTGGAACACAGAGACATCGAAAGCACTGACGATGTTGTTCTTTAGATATATACAGACACCTCCATGACCAATGGTTCGCTCACTATCTTGACGGAAAATGGTGTAGTTAGGAACTCGACAGACTGAATCGGAAATGGCAGAACGCAGCCAGGTCTCGGTTATGAACACAATCGACGGGTCATGAGCTTGGACGATGGTCAAAAATTCACTAAATTTGGACATAAGGGACTGGGCGTTGGTGTAGATCATAGGCCATGAGATCAGTGAAGTCGGTTTTTTGACGAAGGTGGGCTTGTAGAATTATTTGTGGATATTATGGTGGGTTTCCCCTTAAGATATTTTATGGTCAGATCCGTCTCACCGTGGTCCTGTCTCCTTCTAAGTTCAGCACGGAGCTCACTCAACTCAGCCAACTGATTCCTCGTCATATCACCGCGAACGAGCACCTCACGGAATCGGGGATGACCATGCAAAACATTCCTGCTTCTAAGGATCTTGGCGGCAACATCACTATTCGAAAAGGAAACCTTCAACCAGCGTGGTTTGTTGGCATGTTTACCAGGAATACGCCAGACTTCAGTCACATATCTACTTGCCGAAGGCTGGACATGATCTACGATGGCCTTCACATTCTCTACATCATCAGAACTCTCGGGTAGATTAAGTAATATCACATTATGGGATTTCTGTACACGACTGACAACTTCGGGCATGTCATCAACAATGGGGCCACGGGAGGTTTGCTCAAACCGGGACTCAAGAGAAATTATCTTCTCGGAAGCAGAATTCAACTCCACCGACATCTCACCATGGGAATCTCGCAAATTTGAAATATCAGACTGAAGGGCTGTAAGAGACTGTTGATGTCTCGAGAGAAGCTCCGCATGTTCACTGATGGATGCCGAGCACGCAGACAATTGCGCAAGGATGTCGCTCTGTCGCTCCTCCACCCGAAGAACACTAGCTGCGACCTCACCAATCTTACTCATCATCTGATGAAAGTGCTCCAAAGTTAGGGGCGAACCATCAGCGAGCGCTGATTGAGATGTCGTTAGAGGACCGTGTGGGGAGGAGACTGCAATGGAACCAGCAGAACCACTTCTGAGTCTGCGGTCTGTAGAATGGCAGGCTGGGCAAATCCAGACTTCACGTCTTTCACGGAGAAAATCAATCTCACTAGAAGTGAGGTTAACGCAAGTAGCATGAAAAAGCCTACCACATGCATTACAAGAAATTGAAAGATGTGAACTCGGAATCGATTTATTACAGCAGCCACAGTTGCGCGGCATATCTAATTATTAGCGTGGAAAGTACTTTTGAAATAAAAATAAGGAGGATTGGGGAAAGACTTTTCACTTCCACGGGCCTGTGAGGAAGACTTGAGACAGAATATCGGTGGGCCACGGAATCAAGGATTATAGGATTGGTGTGGATCCAAAGATAATCAACAAGTACGTAATTATTACGAATCAATTAATAATTTGAACCTCAACGGAATGAAAATTAATCATACCACCGAACATGCGATATGCGATTAAACGGCAGCTGTTCACAACAACATATGAAGTTAATTCAAGATAACCGCGTATTTCAGTCTAGCGAAAAAAAGAATGTATCAATTCGCTTCAAGCGTGGAATTTAATTTCAAAGCAAAATATAAGTGATCTAAATACTTTCATCGACCAACAAAAGACAGGTATAAGTCGAGTCTCACCTTCTTCAAGGCAGGTGTGCACTTAAACGTAAAAATATACCGATATTGAATACACTGACAGGAATAATCAAGGAAAACACCAGAATGCGTGTTTACACTTCGAATGCTAATGGATGAATGACATTGTGGAGAAAATTTAGGGTATCTTCAAAAACAGGGTCCGGAAGCGATGATGTTTACAAACCAGCTTGGTTTGCATACGAGAAAATGGAAAGCTTTCTGCATGGGGTTTCTTTGGCAAGAAATACATATAAACGCGGAGAGGCGACGAAACTGCTGTACTTGCCAAGTACACATCTATTGGCATATTTTCCAAATACAGGAGAAGTGGGAGCGCCGTACTTGTCATTTGAGTTCGAAACTTGGTGTACTTGCCAAATATACGAGTAGTGGGAGTCCGCCTTAATGCTTAAAGTGCGGTTTACACGGGTAGAGTAAATGGTAGAGTACGGTGGTAGAGTACTTACTATCCCCCTACTAGCATAATGTAAACAGGTTGAGCTAGTGACAGTAGAGTACTAAAGATAGTGCACGGTAGAGTAGAGTGGATAGCACATGTGGATAGTACACTCGACTATCCCATCCCCACTTCCACAATTCTACTCTACTGTATTGGTTTGCTAGTTGACTATCCCAATGTAAACAGACACTTGCCTGGTTTCAGTAGAGTATAGTGCGTGTTACTAGACTCCCTAGTGTTATTCGGCCAATTTTCCGTTTGAAGTTTTGTTTACGTACAAGCGAAAATGATGTGGGCGGAAAATGAAACCATGAAATTAGTCTCAGTGTACAAAAATTACGAATGTATATGGAACATTAGCAGTCCTGATTATAGAAATAGGGCAATGAGATCAGCCGCCTACGTCGAAATTGTCAAATACATATATGGCCAGAGAAAATTTTGGTGTTGCCGAATTAAAACAAAAAATAAAAATTTCAGATGTACCTACATATAATCAAGAATTCGGGAAAATAAAAATTAAAATAAAAAAAACCTTTTTAAAAAAGCTTTTATTTAAATGCTCTAAAAAGAAAAAAATAAAATTTTCTTTTTAAATTTTAACTGTCAACTTATAACTTCATTATACACAATTAATATGATCATAAAAGCTTGTTGCGCGATTAACTCTTGCAAATAAACTAGTACCTATTCAATTGAGTATCTTAATCTACTAAATTTAATTTTTTTCCAGTTTAATTAAATACTTATAGGTACTAACGCAAACCTCGCCCTCGCGACAAGCTTTTATGATCATATAAATTGTGTATAATGAAGTTATAAGTTGATAGTTAAAATTTAAAAGGAAAATTTTATTTTTTTCTTTTTAGAGCATTTAAATAAAAGCTTTTTTAAAAAGGTTTTTTTTATTTTAATTTATTTTTTACTTTTTAGTTATCGCTATTTCGCCATCTTGGATGTTCCGCCATATTGCATTCAGAATGACGTCAACATTATTTTTCGAATTACTCTCAACAAGCATTTGATACCCATGTTATAGAAATGCATCACAAAAAACTATTCCGCCATATTGGATTTAGAACGACGTCACAGTATTTTTCGAATTACTCTCAACAAGCCCTTCCATTTGATACCCATATTATAGAAATGCATCACAAAAACTATTCCGCCATCTTGGATGGTCCGCCATATTGGATATAGAACGACGTCACATTATTTTTCGAATTACTCTCAACAAGCTCTTTCATTTGATACCCATATTATAGAAATGCATCACAAAAAACTATTCCGCCATCTTGTATGGTCCGCCATATTGGATATAGAATGACGTCACTAAGCTTATCGTGTATTGTCATCCAAACTGAACGTGTATACAAAATTTCAGCTTAATCGGTTGAAGATATCTGCTTCAAAATTGAGTAGCAAGATTCCACCCGAACATACATACATACATACATACATACAATGCAAGTTAAATAAAAGCTTTTAAAAAATCCAAAAAGTTTATGAAGTTCAGAAGTTTCAAAACTTTCAGGTGCCAATATCAAGCACATTTTATATTCTTCTGGGTCTTCCGATGCCAGTTCTCCTAAAAAATTAGCAGATTGTTCCAATGTATCACGTCTCTCAATCCAATCCCTTGCCCAAATTCTTTTTTTTTTCCATCTATTTTCTTCCTCCATAACTTCCTCAACTCCATTTAATACAATATTTGCCGCTTGCACTAAACATTTTCTAATAACGCCCCCATATTTTTGCCTAACCTGCTTTTTCATTATTAGGCACGTAAAATCGAACTATCCTTTCAAATAACTAGCAACATGTAAACAGTTACTCTACTGAAATGAGTAGAGTAGAGTATTTTCGCAAAAAAGTATGCTAGTGAACTCTACCTACCATTTACTCTACCCGTGTAAACCGCACTTAACTGAGATCGGGGGCCTTGCTTTGCTGCCTTTCATGGCCCAGTCTGACTCTGCATCTGATGATATTGAGAAATGATAGAGCACATACAATTAAATTTAAACTGCAATCAATTTTCAAATATATTATTTTCAGCCTAAAGTTGTCACTGCAACAGATGAAGCTGAGCTGGTCAAGAAAATGGAAATTGCAGAGATGGAAAATACAGAAGTTGCAGGTGATGATGAAGAAGATGAAGATGAGGAGGAGCAGGATAGCGAAGAAGATGATAATGCTGGTGAAGCATAACAAATATCTAGTTTTTAATTGGAGGAATCTGATATAAACAAGTATTAGCTAAACACAATTTTATATGAATAAAAGTTTGGACAACATTCATAAATTCATCTCATCTGAATAAAAAAAATTTCACTTATATCGACTCATAAAAAAGTTTTGCTTATAATGATCAAATTTCTTTTCTTTCACCACTGTAATCGTTGCTGCCGATGCTCAACCTTCAAAGGTAACACAAGATCGATAATGCTGCAGTCCAAAAGATCTTATCCGGCGGTAAACCGTTCGGACAGATACAGGATGGCCTTGTTCTAAACACTCATCAGCCAAAGATCGAGTTGTCGCAAATCGGTCTCTAATGACCATATAAGTCTTAGACGTCGATCTTGTTCTTCATTTGTGCCCCTTCGACGTCCGGTGCCCACCCTTCTTCGATTTTGGGCATTATCAAACCACGCTTGACAACATCTCATATTCTCATAACAGTAGTTGGGTTTCTGTTCGTACGGTTAGCCATTTCTCGATATGACAACCCCGCCTCCCGTAGACCAATAACTCGCGACCTCTTTCAAATTCACTTAGCTCTAGGCATTTTAACAACAACTAAACATGGACTCGACCAGCTGGTTTGTAGTAAAATTTAAAAAAGTTGCAAAAAACGACTACAATATTGAAGTAACAAAAAATGTTTACATGAAAAAACCTACACGATTTTTTTCTCCAAATTTAATCATTTACTCCTTGCTATACTACATATTTATGTTTTACCAAAAAAATCTTTGTTAGTTAGTATATTATATTCCAGTAAATTGTTTCATCTACATTCATTGACCATACAAAGTTGTTGTTTCTCAACCTTTTCACTGACCCAACAGACCAGTAAATATAAAAAAATAGAACAGAAAAAACAATAAAATTGGAGAGCAAGTACTGGTGGTAAGTCCCAAAAACAAATGACACTCCACTATAATTTTATACGATAAAAGTTACACTCTTCGCAATTTCCAATTAACCTCAAGTTACATTCAACATTTGCGTGAACCGACAGAACTTCACTTCCTATTGGCACAGGTACTTCCTACGATTTACGCACTTTCCCTCGCGATTACTTCACATTCTTAAAATTGATCCGTGAAGATTAAAAAAAATAATTCCATTATCAGAGAAAAACAAAAATACTACTCATCAATAGATAGGCACACACGAAAGGGAAATCTGTAAGATCTGATCCGCAGTCCAGATCTGGACTGCGGATCAGATCTTACAGATTTCCCTTTCGTATGTGCCTTGCTAATACTATCCTTGCATCTCTTGGAATTCATTTCACATCCGGTTATGAAAAATAGTAATTTTCGGGCGTGTTGCGTACAATATTTTTTCGGCAACCGTGTAGAATTACAAATCAATGAGAAGACACATTTCTTTATTATACATTTCGATTCTTATTTGAATTAAACAGAACAGAACTGTCATCCGTTATTTCGTTGCTATTGTGATGATCATAACAATGACAACAACGACGTGATTTTTTTCCAGACTAGGCCGGAAAATGCTACTTTCTCAAAGAAAAAGCGTCCGGAAAGTGGGTACATCCCGGACGGTTGCCGAAAAAATAATTTTCTAAGTCAAGCCATTACATTTATGTTGAATCTGTCGAAATTGGTTGAGGGAAAACCTCCCTACTGCCACTAGACTTCAAGAAATTAAAAACACTGTCTATTTGAATGATATGTTTTAGTCTAGTAACTTATTCAATATCTCAATCAAGGATAGTTCATTGAACATCCTCCTGTTTTTACATTTATCCAAGACTAGCTGGCCCGCGAACTTTGTTTCTACTTACGGTGGATTTCCCAAATCGTAATCACCAGTGATCGGAGATCAACGGCTTGGTTAGATTTTTGGACTGTCGAATCGAGTTGATTCTAGATCAACCTCCGATCACCGGATAAGCTTTGAAAAACCCACCGTTAAATTTGTATCGGTAAGTACCTAATAATTGTTGAACATATAACATTTTGTTTTTAATGTTTTACAGTTCTCTCATTGCAGTATCTTGTGATGGACGAATGCAAATATAAATCTAGATCGAATTATATGGATGAGGAATAGTCCCAATGATGAATTACCGCTGATCACTATATAAACCACTTTACTCCTGCAAATACAACGCTAAAAATTCGAATTGAAGTACCTGGTTTTTCACTATAAATTGACCCCCCTCTAACTCTGTTAAAAAACAGATACATAAAAATATTTAATTATATTTAATATATTTATTTATTTATTTATATTTAATTAATATTTCATACAAAAATTATACGAAATCAAATAATTTTGAATTTTTTGAAAATGATTACGTCAATGGGAATATATACAGGGTGGACAACATTGAATGCAACTTCATATTTTCAAATGGAACACCCTGTATATTCTCCCCTATTCTAATTTCTAATTGGTTATTTTCTCCTGATATCGAATATATGCGTATGTGGGTCTGTCTCTTTCATTTTCAGAGTTTCAAAGTTTTGAAATGAAACTACGAAATAAAAAATACATAATAAGTGAAATCATTCCGAAATTTTCTTTATATTCAAACAATTCATTTAAAAGCAATATTTTTCATGTATACCTAACAGTATCCAATAAAATAAAAAATAATAAACTATGGTAGTATGGAATAAATAATGTCAACTGAAGAAATTGGTTCTTGAAATTTGAAACTCTGTGGTACTCAGAATAAGAGAGATACATGATGCAAGAATATTCTTGCATCGTGGAGAGATAGACCGAACATACAGGGTGTTTCATCATAAACTGGACAAACATATATAGCCGTGTAGACGACACCGGGGAAGTCATTTTTGCCTTATGACATATACCTCGTTTTCGACGCAAAAGCGAGATACGGGATGTTTAATGTTAACTCTCAGCAATATTCTGATAACTGTGGTGAGTTATGCGTGACATTTGAAATAACGGTTTCTGGTCACATCTTAGTATTTTTGAGTACTCGATTCAATTGTGGTATAGAATTCTGAAAAAAAAATTCAAAATGGCGGAAAGCCTGCAAAGTTTGATTTTTTCTTTCTCGGTTGCCAATTTGGAAAGTACTATTTCAACGTACTCGATTTTCTAAGATTTTCCGTGAAAATTTTTTTTCAAAATTCGAACTCGACTTTTTTTTTACATGTCTTCAGTGAAAAATAATGTGAGTGTATGCATCACACCCTTGCCCTAAAGTGGATATTAACTCAGAAAATATCCATTTTAGGGCAAGGGTGTGATGCATACACTCACATTATTTTTTAACGTTCTAATTTGAAAAAATTGATTTTTCACGATTTTGTCATCCCTAACTTTGAAAGCGATTTTTTCACCCCCTGTATCATGAATCGCGATTTCGATTTTTAAAGTGGATACATCAATCTTACATCTTGAAAAATCCCAAAAATGAAAATTTTCCATTCAAAAACCTCAAAGTTATTCTTGTTTCAGCGGAGCTCTATTTTCGATTTTTTTTTTCGAATTTTCCCGCTCAGAGAGAATTTTCCAACCAAAACTGAAAAATGTTACATCAAAATAACTTGAAATTTTCTAAGGAATCTATTTCTGCAATAAAAAAATGGTGTTCTAATTTGAAAAACGGAAGTTGACGTCATTTCCGGAAAAACCGGAGGTGCTCATGCCTTGAAAATATTTTAGATTTCATCAGCATCGTGAAATACATACTTATAAGTGCTGAATTTAATGAAAATACGTTCAGTAGTTTCCCGTATAAATATGGGTGAGGTTCCTCGTGAAAGACCCTGTATAGTGGAGTGCCTGGAGCATTCAAGCTCGGGTTAGAGTTATAGTGAATGAATTGATACGATCGATTTGGGATATTGTTTTTTGAACTATGAATTGCAATGTTTACCCATTTTTTTTGTGCAATCCACTTTTTCATTGTTTAAACAAATTATTATAAAGAATTGATGTTTGACCATATATTTTCACTTCAAACAGTAATTTTTTTGTATTTATATGTTGAATCTCACCTGATTAGACATATAGGAGCATTTTTCAAAGATACCTGTGAATAAAAATAGCAGTAGGGATCTCGAAGGTGGAGGGGAGAGCGAAGCGACAGCTGCTATTATCTCTTACATATAAAATTCTCCTGTCTGAATCTTTGTTACTGAACTCCTCCGAAACGGCTGGACCGATTTTTGTGAAATTTTGTGTGCATGTCGGGTAGGACTGGGAATCGGCCAACATCTATTTTTCATCCCCCTAAATGTTAGGGGTTGTCCACCCCTAATTTTTATTTTAATTTTTTTGGTAAAAAATCAACATTTTACGAATTATTTCCGGAAATTTCTATTAATTTAAAAAGGGTAGAAAATCTCCATTATGTTATTGACGGAGGCATGTTACTACATCGTTGTGAATAACAACTAAATGAAACGTTTGCAATATGTGACCATTATGTGGGATATTTGAAAAATAATTATAATAGTAACACATATGTGGTATTTGATGGGTATAAAAAAGATAGTATTAAATCAGCCGAACGGAATCGTCGTGCATTAAAAAATAAATGTGAAGATATTGAATTTGATGAACATATACCTGCTCAAGTGCTCAAGATAAATTTTTGACAAATAGTAAAAATAAAATTCGCTTGATAGAAATGTTGAGAGTTAAATTAGCTGACAACAATATTTTTACATGCCAAGCGGAAAGTGATGCCGACAAATTAATTGTTGAGACGGCAATGAATTTGGAATCAAAAGATGTTATAGTTTCAGTGTTTCAGAAGATATCGATGTCTTAGTGATATTAACGGCATTGGTAGATAGAGATCGTAAAATATTTTCTAAAACCATCCCGAGGTAAAGTTCAACAGAAGATGTTTTCATCGAAATGTTTAGAAAAATCATTACCAAACTGTAACGAACATATTCTTTTTTTACATGCCTTTACGGGTTGTGACACTACTTCTGTATTTTTCAATAAAGGAAAAATTAAGTTTGCCAAAAATTTTGAGGAACGGATTGATTTACACGACTCAGTAAAAGTATGTATTTAAAAATATCAATGAAGACCCCAATAATATATTGCAAGCAGGTGTGGCATGTATTTTGAGTTTATATGGCGCTCCGTCTAAAACTCATGATTTAAATACATTAAGGTTCAATTATTTCATAAAAGCAACAGCCAAAAATACGAGTGTTTTTTTGTCATCACTGCCTCCAACAACTGATGAAGCGTTTGAGCACCTTAAAAGAGTGTACCTACAAATTCAGATATGGCTTGGAAATGACGTAGTTATTGAAAATTGGGAATGGAAGTATTCCAATAACATGTACATCCCAATAACAATGAATCAATTACCTGCTCCGGATAATTTATTGCAAATGTGATTTTGTAATTGCAAAAAGGGATGTGGAGCTGCGTGTGGATGCAGAAAAAGTGGTTTGTACTACTGTGTAGCATGTCTACGGTGCAGCGAAAATAGTTGTTCCAATACTCCACCCATTATACAGATAGATGAAGTAGAAGGAAATATTTGATCTAGACAACAATGTTATATACTTATTTAAATAAACGGATTTTGTACTAATAATTTTTTTTTCATGGTCGTAATTAATTACATTATTTCTTTGAATGTACACAATAGAGTACGTTTCATTTATAATTAAACTGGCCGAGAAATTCCATTGTACATAGCAGCTGTCGCTCCGCTCTCCCCTCCACGTTCGAGATGCCTACTGGTATTTTTATTCACAGGTATCTTTGAAAAATGTTCCTATATGTCTACTCAGGTGAAATTCAACATATAAATACAAAAAAATTACTGTTTAAAGTGAAAATACATGGTCAAACATCAATTTTTTATAACAATTTGTTTAAACCATGAAAAAATGGATTGCACAAAAAAAAAATTGGTAAACATTGCAATTTACAGTTTAAAAAACAATATCCCACATCGATCATATTGATTCATTCACTATTATAACTCTAATCCGAGGTTTTACGGTTTTGAATGCTCCAGGCACTCCACTAATAACTGTCTCACATCTTGGACTTCTGCTATATACAGGGTGTCTCAGAAGTACCGCACTTCCTCCAGGGGATCGAAAGTGAAAAATATTCTAAGCCCAAATATCCATGTTTGAAATTTTTTGATAACGTAGTTAATTAGTTACTAATTAATGAAAGTGACCAATCAGGAGCGCGCTACGGAAGAATAAGTAGGCAGTGGGGACGCGAGGAGTGATACGCCCAGAGCTGCTGTCGGCTTTTCACGCAGCAAACCGGGACTGCCGTCTCACTTTCGCATCCCCACTGCCTACTTATTCTTCTGGAGGGCGCTCCTGATTGGTCACTTTCATTAATTAATAACTAATGTACTACGTTATCAAAAAATTTCAAACATGGATATTTGAGCTTAGAATATTTTTCACTTTCGATCCCCTGAAGGAAGTGCGGTACTTCTGGGACACCTGTAGAATAGTTGTTGGCTGGGAAAGGTTCATGTGTATGATTTTCAAGACCCATTTTTGAATAACTTGCAAAGATTTTATCTGGTCCTGATTTGCACCTTCCCATCCCACGACGCCATAGCTAATTTGGGACTCAACTAAGGCTTGTTAAAATACTTTCATTGATGTTTTTACTTAAATGTTTAAACTTAGAAAGAAGACCTCTTATCTTGTTGACGAGGTTTTTTATGTATTTATCCCATCTTAGCTGTTGATCAATGGTGATTCCTAAGTATTTGACATCCTTCGTCTCTGCAATCAATATGTCACTGTCAATTTCTAGACTTCCCATCCCCGGTAGATTTGAACTGTCAGAACTGAAGACCATATATTTCGTCTTATCAACATTGAGAGTGAGTTTATTATTCCTGAACCATTTTTTCACTTCTAAAAACCCTGCTGGTGCCTTTTCCTTCAGCTCCTCCAATGATCTTGCTTGATACTGAACGATCGTATCGTAGGCAAAACGAATTGCATCCTTCGACTTTTTCATTTTCAGTAGGTCATTTATAAATATGAGAAAAAGGATAGATCCCAATACGGTACCCTGCGGAACTCCGTAAGTCACGATCTGCGATGAACTTCTGAGCTGATCTATTTCCACAACTTGTTTCCTGTCTGACGAATAGCTCTTCAATATTTGGTAACTAGGTGCTCTATATATGTCTCTCAAGTTTTTCAAATAATCGAGTATGACAGTGTTTAATGCGTCACAAATCGATAAATATAGGTACATCGAGAGGTTATTTTTCATCTGGACAATCGAATCACCTCCCTGTCAATACTCATATTGCATCCCCTGTGGATTTACCTTCCATAAATCCGTATTGCCTGTCATCAATAATACAGGGTGCGACAACTAGTTCTCCGACATTTGGAGGAACTGTTGAAAAATTACGAAAAAGATATTGGAAAATTCTTTCTTATTTTGGGAGCCTACATAATCAAGTTTTTTTTCATTTATGTCTTGAAAATAATATCATCCAAATGACGGCCTCGGCTAGCGACGCACATGTGCAGGTTTCCATAACTCTCTTCAGGATATCGGTTTCAATTTGGATGATTTCCTCTTTGATTGCCTCTTTCAAGTCAAGAATGATGACCTCAAGAATGAGGTCTTCAAAAATCGTCCTTGATGACTTGAAAGAGGCAACCAAGAAGGAAATCATTCGTATTGAAATCGCTATGCTGAAGAGAGTAATGGAAAACGTATAAATAACGATTTTTACGACATTGTGTCTATCTTTTTCAATAATTTAGCAAATACCACTCTTCATTTGAAATTTACCTGATAGGCAGAATAATTGACCAGATAAAAATTCAAATGCACCCCACATTTGTTCAGAATAATGGAAAAGGTAGAAAAAGAATAATATTAAAAATTGTATTCTTAAAATAAATACAATGTGGTATGTTGAAATCTAAAATCTACTACAGAATCTGCAATACAACTGGATCCAACAAGCTGTTATGATACACTGAACAAAAATTATGGAAAGAAAGACCTATTAAGATCAGCTGATCAATGGTACACTTTCAATGTTTGGAACTATGGAATAGTGAATCATTTCTTAGATTTGCAATAACAAATAAGTCTTCAGTATACAACAACTCGAACTATTGATTATCTCATTTGAATGCACCAGCAGGATTGAAAACTCATTTTTTTGTTGAAAATGTGAGTAATTCTTCTCCAGACAATACATATTTCAAAATTATTCTATCCTCCATATTTCTTCACGAATCAGCTGTTCTGTTAGATCTATTAGATGGCTTCTGAAATTTTCAATTACATTCCCTTGTCAACATTCAAAATTGACTTGGCCATAAATCACCCAGAATGATATCAACAATGAGGAAAAAAATTCTCAAACTTTGATACATTGAGGAGGAAGTTCCTTTGAACAAATAGAAAAGGAGAAAACTCCATCAATTTCAGAAAATAAATAAAAATCAATGAAATAAATATCCAAATATACAGAATAATATAATCATTTATTACCAGTTTTAAGATCGATAATTGCAAGGGAAATATGAAAACAAATGAAATTTTCATCTTTTATGACAATATTTCACAATCTTGGGACATAAATAATAATTCAATTATAGTTGAACAGCCTGAGATGAACTGAAATAATTTCGAGTTAAATCGCTTGTGCTATATTTTACAAAAAGTGAAAATGTTTTTTGCTGATATACTAAGGAATAAAATGAATAGAAAACAAAATAATATCGAGTCTCTTTTTGTACTGGAAACATATATAAAGATTGCATTACTTCAAACTTTCTTAAATTTAATTTATATATGCTCTTTCTCCATGAACAGCTCACGTCGATATTAACTGAAACAAAAACAGCAGTTAAATTTGTTGACTTCTTGGTAGATTTTGCATTGAAAATGTTATTTTCATTGTAGTCATCAGAATATATGTCAGCATTCGAAAGAAAGCAATATATGACATCATATGGAAGATGAACCAATAATAATTGTGCATTCAAGAATATCTATTTGCAGAGGAGATGGAATATACAGGGTGTATTTTGAGGTGAGGCTTTTTTTGACAGGTCATCAAAATAAGTATTTTTTCCGAAAATTTCTTATATGAAAACAATGTTCAATTTAAAAAATGTATAAAAAATATGGCAATATGATCTGTTCTACGCACTAGAACTTTTTGCAAATTTGTTAGATAAGAAGACAAAAAACAAGAGATGTTGATATCTACGGAGTAGCAGGCGAGGAATTTTCAGATTCGAATCAAATTCACCTAGAAACTAAAAAATATTCTAGCTTCATCTTCCCGAAACAGGGGCATAATTCATTTAAAATTTTTTTGGCAAAATTACTTATGTATTTTGATGAATTCTTCCATTTTTCAAAATAAAAGCCTCATCTTAAATACACCCTGTATAAACAGGGTGAGTCTCTGACTGTACATATATTTCAACTGTAGATTCCTCTCATCAAACGAAACACTTTTTTCCTATACCATTTTTCAAAATTCGGTTTCGGTTGAAAGATACAGAGTGTCGAAAATCCTCTAAAAAGCACTTTTCTTTTCTTATTTTCGGAAGTTTTATTTCAAATAAACTGAATTATAGTTGATTGTTTACTCAATTTATGGTGCATATTACTCGATCAAAATTTATTCAATATAAATCTTGGTATAAAAGTTACAGCATAGCCGACTCATAAATCCACGCAGAAATAAATAGGTTAGGTTAGGATGATTAATCATAAATTGAATGAAAATTCATTCTTCAAAATATATTTTTGGGATATCGGGGAAAATATGAACAAGTAATTAGTGTTTACAAACTAATCTCTAGGAAAATCGAAGAAGGAACTCATTTTGATGGGAGAAATATGCCTTTTCAATTGCAGATATAATCGGACAAAACTAAGTGTTTTCGTTGAGAAATATGGTGTTTGTTAATTTTTTTTTCAATAAGGTTAGTACAGTATTCCCTAAATAAATAAATGAACTCAATCTCAATAGAGAAATATGAACTTGAAGTAGTTTGCAGAGAATCGTATAGTACATTGCCCATTTTATTTTTCAATTCATTTTTAACAGAGCCGAATTCCGAAAAATAGAAAATGAAAAAGATATTCGTATTCAGCGGGAAATTTCACATCTGTGCATCCTGATCTGAAGGAAGGCCCCCGCTGCATAGGGCCTAGAAATAGAAGGAAAAATTTTGGTTTCAACCAATTTGGATGTAAAATTTCCCGCTGAATCCGAATTTGCAATAACAAAGATGGGTTTGCATTTGAAATTTCAAAATTCGATTCGATAATTAACCGTTTCCAGACTTTTGAACCACCCGGCATAAGAACTTCAATTAACCGTTCGACTAATTTAGGCGTGTCAACAACGCAATATACCAAAAATAGGAGATAGCAAGCGTTGAGAACTCATCAACTGTTCCTCCGCTGAATGCGCCCATTATGACGACCCAAGAGCGTGTCATCCGATTTTTTCGATTTTATTGAAATTGTATTGCATAGCGCTGAATCTTCACAAAGGTTCCTAACGTCGCTGCCAACAATCCATTATGTTTCCATACCCCAATGATCCCCACCTTTCGTTGACGTCGCTGAAGATCTGTCGGTGTAGTTCAAATTTTTCTTCTCAGGTGTTTCGCGACAGACCTGTCGCCAATAGACGAGGCCGTTATCTGACGTTTCTTTAGTTGGATTTGATTATAGCCAAAGATATGCTCTCCACCTAGGAAGTCCCCTTCTCACTACATATGTGGTGAACCTCATCATATTGAATTCCGGGAAAAGTATCACACACGCCGGTAGCTTAGAGGTAGAGTAACCACTCCGGAAAACCGGGAGACGCAGGCTCGATTCCTGCTCAGTGTGTGACTTATTCCGGAATTTCAAAAAATTGTCTGCATGCCGTTAACTCTCTCTAATAACTATCACAGAACCAATTCATATCTAATCATATTGTAATTGTATTTTTTAGGTCCTCATAGTATGCTGAGAAAAAGCAATATGGTGATGAACGAGTACAAGTCAAAGACTCGCCCAAGAAAGAACCTTCAGTACTCTATTTGATGAACACAATGCATGAACCAGATGAATCATGAACTTACCGATTTAACAGTGGTCTTTATAAAATCTTTCTTGTGTGCTAAATCAAAGTCTGGATAGTGAGCGTAAACTTTCTGAACAACAGTTTTCATTGTGATTTCTTCTAAGTTTGCTCCCTCTAAGATGTCCTTAACATAAGTTTTGATTTCGTCATCCTAAAAAGAAATGAACTATCGATTATTTCTATTTATTATGTCACGCTTATTACCAAACAAAAATACAAGGCAGTGGGTCGAAATTAGTTGCCCCTAAGCTGTGATAGCTGGGTGTTAGGACATATACCAGTAGTGAAATACCAAATTTGCGACTTGAAAATACTCTAGGTGGCTAAGCAATGGTCAGAAACCTCGTAATTTGTGTTTTTTTCAGTATTCGGCTGCAACATCTAAAAAGACCATTTTTGTCGAAGAGAAAAGAAAACCACTTTCGAATTTGATGAAATTCCCGGCGTCCAATAGATCTGGAGAATCAAAGTTTGACGCGACGCACAGATGACCGTTTGGAGGTTGGGTTTTTTTTTGATATTTCAAAATGCGAATCCCTTCAAAGGGAGATCTACCAACAAGGCGAATCTTTTTTGGTTTTGATGTAAGCACTCCGATAAATAATAGAATAATAAAAAAGTTGGTTTGTTACGAAAGATCGTGAATTTTTGTTTCAATATGGTTGGCATTAAAAATGAAAATACCTGCAGAAAGTGTGCAAAAGACGTAAAGGTTGGTGTTGGGTGTTATAAATGTTCAAGTAAATATCATCCCAGTTGTATCCTGAAGATTCACGGCATTTATGTTAACAAAGAGAATGTTATTTGTTGTGAGGACATAACCTCGAAACAATAGGAAACGGAACAAGAATTACAAAAATTGAGGAAACGTCTGTCGAATCTGAATGAGATGAGTTTCGAAACGTCTATTAGTCAGAGATGTTCTGCAGAGGCAGGAATTTCTGGAGTATACGATGAGGGCAGGGAAGAAATTTTGAGGGATGAGCTGACAACTTCGAAGGAACAGTTTGTTGTGGAGAAAACCAAAGACACTGAAATAAAATACCTGAACAAATTTCTTCAAGAAAAGGCGAATATGGTGGATGAATTGCAGGACAAAATTGAGGTACTCAAAAAATATATTAAAATATTGGAAAGAGTCGATGAAGTTGAGAATAAGGCTACAACAGTCATCTGAGAGAGAAATATCATAGATGCATATTGTTGGCACTGATTAGATTTTGTAGATTTTCTTGTCGATCGATAATCTGAGTTCTGGAACTACTTTTCATTTCTCCCGAAAGGGGTCGCGCTATTTTCCATTGTCGCAGTAGCGCCACGACCGATTAAATATTGCGGATTATTTCTGCAAGTAATAAGAGAACTCAAATCTAGAGTGCCGTTTTGATCTACAAATTTTGGTCACGATTTTAAGTAAGGAGTCGTTTCACTATGCATCTATGAAATATCTAACCTCACTAACACCTGTAATTTATCAACTAACAAAAGTAATGTGGTGACATCTAAAACAAATAAAACATATGTAGACAAATTGTTTGAGAAGAAATCTGTTCCTTCTAATACCGGGTCCGGCCTTTGAAGTGTCCGTCTCCATCTATAGTCCATCCAAGAATGATTGACATCAGAGCAGGCCTTGAAAGTCCAGTCGCAGCTTTATTTCTAGTTACAAAAAAGTAACTAAAATTTTTCTGTGCTTTCTTCATAGATATAGAAATAACCTAAAAATTGAACGATATTTTTTTTAAATTAAGGAACTTTGAACATGGAAATGTTCCCAATTTTCACATACGATTACCAGCGTGTGAATCTGTATACCAGCAGTATATTATTTTCATCTTGTATTGATACATTTTCGATCTTACGATCTTTCCAGAATAAGGAGCATACAGCCTGGAAATTCTGGTTTGATAACGAAAAATATTGTGGGTGATTAAATAGCACGGTCCTTTTCAATGTTCAATATGAATTTTCGCTAAACCGAAAAAATCTAGTTGATTATTTGAAGCGAGTTACTGCAATGTGAATGGATTGGGAAATTTGTAATAGATATCAAGATAGAAACAAAACTCAACCAATGGATCTATTTAATATATGAAGAATTTTGTCATGACATTGTAACTTTCAATATTTTTGAACAATGAAGGTGTGAAATATGAAAAATATAAATATTCCTATTATTCTGTTTCAACAACCACAACATGTTATTTTGTCCTCATCTGGGCAGAACTCGTCATGTTCATAATGAAAGGTTTTGTCAGCAATATATTATGACATTCCTCATATTTTAACTAATCTTCTCATTTCTTTTTCTACGTGCTCTGTGCAGGCTTTCCATTTTTCAGCTGTTCACTCTTTAAGAACCTCATTTCAAAGATATTTATTTCACTTGTTCAATTTTTTGCCAAATTTGTTCGAAACATTAATGACAGAACAAAATGTCAGTGTTATTTTCAACACCAACCTGAATTCTGCAACTCAAAATATTACTGAATTGGCATTACCAACATAATTTCGATTTTCCAAAGCCCCCCGAGATGTCAATCATTCTTGGATGGACTATAACCACAGAATACCTAACTAGTTAAGTATTCTGTGCTATAACTGATATAAAATCCGAACCACTGAACCTAACGCAGCGAAAATTTGACAGGGCATTCTCTGACATGTTATTTGTCAACACTTAAAGTGATTTTGATGTGAGAGAAAAACATTCTGCAATTTAGACGATGGATTTGAAACGTAATGCGGTGATTGCTCTCCATTTGGAAGGAAAATCGAATATCGAAATTCGTCGAGCGCTGCCAAAACTACAATTGAATGAGAAATTTGTGCGTCGCACTATCCAACGATATGTTGAGACTGGTAGCATCAAGAAACGCTACGGTGGAGGACGACGCTGTACTGCAACAGCACCAGCAGTCGTCGAAAGGGTGCGTCATCGATTGGAAAGAAATCCGGAGCGCTCAGCACAACAGCTCGCCCAGGACCTCAACGTGAGCGACCGCAGTGTTCGTCGCATATTGAAGAAGAAGCTTAAGGTCCAGCCTTATAAAAAACATAAGTCTCAGGAACTCACAGCTTTGCAATGTCGCAAGAGGTTGGATCGATCGAAGGAGCTGATTCGCCTGCTCGATGGTGGGATGCTTCCGAACATTGTCTTCTCTGACGAGAAAACTTTCTGCATTGAGCAATATTTGAACAAACAAAACGATCGGGTTTGGTTGAAGAAACGTACCAGCAATCATTCGGATCGTTTACGGGTCACTCGACGACAAGGAGCCGACCAAATCATGGTCTGGGCGGCGATCTCTGAAAAAGGCCGTTCTTCACTCGTTTTCCTGCCAATGGGTCGCAACGAAGTCAAGATAAACGAACAAATCTACCGAGACAAGATCTTGAGACCTGAGTTAATACCGTGGGCACGCAAAAAATTCGGTTCAGAGCATTGGACTTTCCAACAAGACTCGGCTCCTTCGCATAAAGCAAATGGCACGCAAAATTGGTTGAGATCGAACGTTCCAGTTTTGATAGACCGTGATATGTGGCCGCCGTCCTCACCAGATTTGAACCCGCTGGATTACTGTATTTGGAGCATCATACAGGCCCAAGCTTGTTCTAAAAAACACACTTCATTGGAATCGCTCAAGTTGTCGCTGACGCGAGAATGGAACCGTTTAAGTGAGGACGTCATTCGAGCAGCGTGCACCTCATTCAGAAAGAGACTCAAGCTTGTTGTGAAGGCCAAAGGCGGTCATATTCCTTCGGAATAGCACATGAAAAACTTTGAACTTTCTGCTTTCATATGCAAAAGAGCATGTGAATAAATATTGAAAATTACCAGAAATTTTGAATTTTTAGAGACGGACAGTTCAATCGCCGGACCCGGTATGTCCACAGCAGGGACTATTCAGACAAAAGCAGAGAACTGTACCACATAGTCAACTAAACCGCAAGTAAGAAATGCTAAAGCGGAGAAGAAACCTAGACATGAGAAGAAACATGTTCAAACTGCTCAACATTAACATCAGATCAATAAATGGCAAAATTGAACAACTTCAAGACATTTTAATGAAAGAGAAAGTGCATTTTGCCACAGTAACGGAACATTGGGTGAGCGAAAACAACATCAGTAAGCTATGTATTCCGGGATACGAAATAAATGCATTCCAATGCAGAGAGAACAACTTTTTTTTTTATTTGGAAAAGAATATTTTAGGTCTCATCAACCACTTGGGTTATTAGAGACCACTTTGAGATATTACATTCTATATATTACGCTTAAGTCGAAGTAATTCTTAATTATTTCAATATCACACATATATTTCATTTCGGTCTTTCACTCCTCTCGAACAAGTAGTCGTGGGTTAGTCGAGTATGTCCTATTCTTAACCGATTTAGTAAAACCTGGTCTGAGCGGTTGAAATTTTCTTTCCAGTATTTAATATTCGGTTTGATTTCGGCCAGTTGTCGGTTGCTTTTTCTCCAGTTTTCTTCCCATGTGGTCAATAGCGGCCTTTACACATACACGCTTTCCCACACTCCTGGGACTTCGAGGAAAGCGTGCGAGTAATACCATCGCGCAAATCCATAGGGAAAGCGCAATCCTGCCCTTTACACATACGCGCTTTACTTCGCTCTTTCCTATTTCAGGCCTTTCCGTACGGAAAGCGTGTATGTGTATAGGCCGCTAATACAAGATGTCTCAGATATATCTTGAAGTCCTCGTTCGAGATGTAGTTGTCACTGATGTTATTGTCTGAGGTGTTGAACTTAGATGCTTCCTGATCTGCTCTCTCATTTCCACGAATACCAACGTGGGATGGAACCCATAAAAACTTAATAATTTTGTTTCTTGATTTTAATGAAAATAGTATTTCTTTTATATTCTTCAGGAGCGGGTTCTGAGGATTTAGCTGTTTAAGACCTAGTAAGCTATTTAAGGAGTCAGTGATTATTAGGTATTTGTTGTAATTATCGTATTCAGCATACTCTAAGGCTTTTCGGATGGCATAGCATTCTGCCGATAATATAGAGTTATGTGGATTCAATTTACAGCATATTGATTGAGTTGGGGTTATTGATGCTGTAGCCACTCCAGCATCACTCTTGGTGGCATCAGTGTATATTTGCTGAAATTCTGAGTACTTATCAGTAATTTCCTGGAAAGCAGTTAAGATTACGCTAGGTGGTGTCATTTTCTTTTCGTGTACTAATAAATCGAAGTTGCAATATGGAGTCTCCATTATCCAAGGTGGTGCTTTCATTTGTTTATCTTCTATAGTTGAGGGAAACTCCAGATTCAATTGACTCTTATTCTTTTTTATACGTTGATAAAATGGGAGAGATATTCTCTTTCGTTCATTAAATAAGTCGTTGAACCGTTCCACATGAGTAAAGTTGTGAGCTGGATTAGATTTGTTCGCATTGAGAGAGGATGCGTAGGTCAAGTTCAGGAGTTGTCTTCTTTTTTCTAGGGGTAGTTGTCCAGTCAACGAATGTAAACTTTCTACTGGGCTAGACCGGTGGGCTCCTGTGGCTGTTCTCAAGGCATTATTTTGGATGATCTGGATTGCTTTTAAGAGTGAGCCGTTAGCAGATCCGTACGCTTGGGATCCATAATCTATTTTAGATTGTATCAAAGATTTGTAGATGTTCAATAGGGTTTTCTGGTCAGCTCCCCATGATCGATGAGAAAGACATTTCATAAGGTTGATTCCATTTTGACATTTGAGTATCAGATTTTTGATATGTGAATTCCAATTTAGCTTTGTATCTAATGTCATTCCCAGAAATTTAATTTGTTTCACTTGCCTAATTGGTTCACTGTAAATTTTTAATGCAGAAGGCAGTAGTTTGGGTTTCTTCGAAAATATGATACTTTTTGTTTTATTTGAGTTGAAAAGATATGATGAATTTGACCATTTCTCTAGTTGATTCAATGCATTCTGCATTAAAAGATGTAAAATATCTAAATCATTTCCTGTGTTGTATATTACTAGATCATCAGCGTAGAGATTTGCTTTAATTGAGGGGTCAATGTCATGTAGTATTTCGTTAATTGCGATCAAGAAAAGTGTAACACTAATTACGGAGCGTTGTGGGGTGCCATTTGTCTGGATTTTTTGGGTCGATAGTTGACCGTTAACTTTTACTCGAAAGGATCTATTATCAAGAAAATTTTTGATGAAGTGAAATATATTTCCCGAGATACCCCATTTATATAAGTTATTTAATATATTAGCGGTGGGTTTCACAAAGCGTGATCACCGGTGATTCGAGATCAACAGCTTGATTCTCTGATTTTTGAACCGACAAATCGAGTTGATTCTAGATCAAGCTCGGATCACCGGTGATTACGCTTTGTGAAACCCACCGTGAGTCTCCATGTCATATCGTAGGCCTTGTTGATATCAAAAAACACTCCTAAACATTTCATACCATTTGCGATCGCCTCGTGAATTTCAGATTCGATACATATCAAATTATCGAGTGTGGATCGTTTAGAACGGAATCCTGATTGTTCTTTGATAAGTAAATTGTTTCTCTCTAAGAACCACATTAGTCTCTGATTTATAATTTTCTCGAGGATCTTATACATGACACATGTGAGAGATATCGGTCGATACGAGTTTGGATTTACCTTCGTTGAATCAGGTTTCAATATTGGAATAATAGTCGCTTCTTGCCATTTTTTTGGAAATTTTTTTTGAGTCCATATTAAATTGAATGCATTCAGTAGATGAACCTTCGCTGAATCTGGTAAATATTTAAAAAATATTCCAGGAATATCGTCAGGACCGGCTTTCGATTTCATATTAATTTTACCCAGGGCATATTTCAATTCTCTCATATTTAATTTTTCGTTCAATTCATTGGTGGCATAAAAATTCTGAACAAAATTGAAATTATCTTCAATGAGAGCCTTATTGTATTCATGATTAAAACTATCGGGGTAGTTATCATCATTAGAATTCTTTTGGAATGTTTGTGCTAAAACTTCTGCAATGTCTTCATCATTTCTTATAATTTGTCCGTTGTTTTAGAGAGAACAAATGTGGAGGCACTCTCATATTGTCACATCAGACCCTGCACTGCAGGTTGAAGGCCTTCATCAAGTGTCGAAATGCTCAGTTGAATCCGTGATGGAGATATGCGGAATCTGGGCGAAGGAGATGAAGTCGGTCATCTTGGCAGTATACAGTATAGTGCAAATGAAAGGAAAAATCCTGAAACCCGTCGATTTTGATTTCGAAACGGGTTTTTCGTTATTCACATTTTTATAATTAATATTGTATAGTAATTCTAAAACATTTACCGTTCAATACACCCCGTGTATGTTTAATGGGTAAAAATTGTATAGTCCTTTGTGCAGTACAATACTTGAAAGGTAGATCGCTGGGCCCAAACTAGTTGTCAATAAATTCAGTAATTCCCGTGTTATTTGAGATTTTCTACATTGATCTTAGTCTAAAGGCTTGTTCAGACTAGACCAGTAGTTTATTCGAATGGAGAGTCAACTCGGTCACTGACTACTCTACAACAGTATCAAAGACTCTTTGACAGTATAAGGTAGTAGGTAAATCATGCTGTGACTCTGCTCGACTCGCTTGCTGGCGTTCGCACACGGGAAATTACGAAATCAATCGCTACTCGACTAATGTACTGGCCTAGTCCGAACAAGCCCTAAGGGCTTGTAGTTTAGTCGACTCGCCCACTGACAAATGTACTCGACTCGCTTGCTGTCGTTCGAGTGATTAAGGGCCGGTTTTATAAAAGGCGAACCGAGGATTCAACCATGCGCCAACTACCAGATAGTGAGGAATTTGGTTGTTGACGCAACGGTTGAATCCTCGGTTGGCCTTCATAATACCGGCCCTTAGTAACTTGCCGTGTGCGAACGCCAGCAAGCGAGTGGAGTACAATTGTCAGTGGGCGAGTCGACTCTCCACTTGACTAAACTACTGGCCTAGTCCGAACAAGCCTCAAGGGATTTATAGTTAATTGAAAACCCATAGTGGAGTTCATATATCAAAGGTTTAAAGTCTAAAATTCACTATTTTTAGTGTACATCGAGTGAACACAGTGTTGACAAAAAAGAAAATACTACATTATTACACCAATGTGATTTCGGAAAGAGATTGGAAGTTCTTGAAAAGGTGGAAATCTACAAACAGATCAACATCCCTCAATTTGATACTCTCAGTGTCAAAATGGTCAACACATTTCAAGACACTGGAAACTGGAAACATTTTCAACTACTGGAAAAGCGCCACCTATAGAGAAAATGAAGCATGTGAATGGGAGTCAGGAATTGATTAATAAATACTTAAACCACATGCACATAAAAGAAGAGGACAGACGCCACCAACTGTCAGACCTGTTTTGTTTCATTTGTTTTCATTCCATGCCAAGGAGGAAACCTTTCAGGATTTTGTATAAAATGACTTAATTCTTTCGTTTGTTAGATTTCGGGCTTTCGGATTGAGAAATTGACAGAAACTTATTCGACTGAAACTCTATTTTATTTTATGTTCGACTGCTTCATTAACACTTGATTCATGAATTCATTTAGCGTCCATAATTGATAGTCGGTGTGCCGGTGCAAATTATTAATAAAGTTTTCATACTTTCTGTATAGACATTGCGTTTAAATATACATAGAGGCACAACCCAGTTCAACGATTTGATGCACAAAGGACCCCGCACTTTTACTACGGGAAATGGCGTTCCGTCAAATTTTCTAAAATTTTGGTATAATGTAGTACTCGACATACTGATCAAAAGTGTCCATGGCCCCAACTCAATCCTATGACTAGTTTTTGAGATACAGGGCGTTGAAGTTGAGAATTACCCACTTTTACTACGCCCGTATCTCGGAACAGAATCGAATGAACTTAAATTTTTCTCAAGAAACATTTCATCACATCCCCAAGGAGCAAGCATATAGAGGAATATGACCGAAAATCGTTACGAATACAGGGTTATCCAAAATTGAATGCATGCCCGATTTTGAAAGTATAAAATATGTCAGTTCCAGAGCGAGAACGTTCGCAAAATGAACTATTACACTAGATATGTTGTTGTTACATCGAAAAAGTCTGAAATACCCAGAATTAATACTGGGTGATCCATTATTATAGAAACTATTCTCAAGGAAGGTTGAATGGACACCCTGTATTTATGGGTTGATTCAAGGTGTTTGTTTAATTTTTTTAGAACATATCATCATGGACTTCAAAGAATACAGGGTGATTCAGTCATGAAATGAACTTTGAACCTCACGAAAATACCCAAAAACCACCTCTTTTTTTCATCACCCTCTATTTCAAGATTAAATCCGAGGAGGTGGGAGTTTTCTTTCACCACTGTACTTGATATAAAAACATCAATACGGCTGAGAGTTTTTATCCACTTCCTATGACCAGATTTTTAGCTGGTATAAGAAAAGAATAACATAAATAAATAATTTTCATATAACATAAAAAAAATCTGATCATAGGAAGTGGATAAAAACTCTCAGCCGTATTGATGTTTGTATATCAAGTACAATGGTGGAAGAAAACTCCCATCTCCTCGGATTCAATCTTGAGATAGAGGGTGATGAAAAAAAGAGGTGGTTTTTGGGTGTTTCCGTGAGGTTCAAAGTTCATTTCATGACTCAATCACCCTGTATTCTTTGAAGTCCATGATGATATGTTCTAAAAAAATCAAACAAACACCTTGAATCAACCCATAAATACAGGGTGTCCATTTAACCTTCCTTGAGAATAGTTTCTATAATAATGGATCACCCAGTATTAATTCTGGGTATTTCAGACTTTTTCGATGTAACAACAACATATCTAGTGTAATAGTTCATTTTGCGAACGTTCTCGCTCTGGAACTGACATATTTTATACTTTCAAAATCGGGCATGCATTCAATTTTGGATAACCCTGTATTCGAACGATTTTCGGTCATATTCCTCTATATGCTTGCTCCTTGGGGATGTGATGAAATGTTTCTTGAGAAAAATTTAAGTTCATTCGATTCTGTTCCGAGATACGGGCGTAGTAAAAGTGGGTAATTCTCAACTTCAACGCCCTGTATCTCAAAAACTAGTCATAGGATTGAGTTGGGGCCATGGACACTTTTGATCAGTATGTCGAGTACTACATTATACCAAAATTTTAGAAAATTTGACGGAACGCCATTTCCCGTAGTAAAAGTGCGGGGTCCTTTATGGCAGTTTTCTTGCCAATTTGCCAACTTTAGTGGCGGCATACAGGGTGTTTCACCATAATGGTCGATTCACAATGAACGTAAGGTGGACGTAATCCACAGAAAACGTAAGATCATTTATCCAGAATACGGGCCCAAGCCCGCTGTAAGCTGGCGTGCAAGACGTGCACCGCACAAGAGCCCAAAATAAGAAGAAAATAAAGGATTCTATTACATATTTCATTACGTTTATGCCGTTTATGGACGGATTACATTATGTGCTCTTTACGTCATTGTTACGTTTTACGTTAATTGTGAATTGACCATAAACTGGACAAACATATAGAGCCGTGTAGAAGACACCTTGGAAGTCATTTTTTACTTATGACATATACCCCGTTTTCGACGCATAAGCGAGATACAGGGTGTTTAATGTCAACTTCGAGCAATATTCTGTGAACTGTGGTGAGTTATGCGTGATATTTGAAATAACGGTTTCTGGTCACATCTTAATATTTTTGAGTACTCGATTCAATTGTGGTATAGAATTCTGAAAAAAAAATTCAAAATGGCGGAAAGCCTGCAAAGTTTGATTTTTTCTTTCTCGGTTGCCAATTTGGAAAGTACTATTTCAACGTACTCGATTTTCTAAGATTTTCCGTAAAAAATAATGTGAGTGTATGCATCACACCCTTGCCCTAAAGTGGATATTAACTCAGAAAATATCCATTTTAGGGCAAGGGTGTGATGCATACACTCACATTATTTTTTAACGTAGATTCAATATCTGCCATAAAAAAATGGGGTTCTAATTTGAAAAAATTGATTTTTCACGATTTTGTCATCCCTAACTTCGAAAGCGATTTTTTCACCCCCTGTATCATGAATCGCGATTTCGATTTTCAAAGTGGATACATCAATCTTACATCTTGAAAAATCCCAAAAATGAAAATTTTCCATCCCAAAACCTCGAAGTTATTCTTGTTTCAGCGGAGCTCTATTTTCGATTTTTTTTTCGAATTTTCCCGCTCAGAGAGAATTTTCCAACCAAAACTGAAAAATGTTACATCAAAATAACTTGAAATTTTCTAAGGAATCTATTTCTGCAATAAAAAAATGGTGTTCTAATTTGAAAAACGGAAGTTGACGTCATTTCCGGAAAAACCGGAGGTGCTCATGCCTTGAAAATATTTTAGATTTCATCAGCATCGTGAAATACTTATAAGTGCTGAATTTCATGAAAATACGTTCAGTAGTTTCCCGTATAAATATGGTTGAGGTTCCTCGTGAAAGACCCTGTATATTGGGCACAATCAAATAACATCCACAGTGTTCCTCTTTAAACACAAATCAGAACACAAAGCAAATACATAGCTTTGAAGCATTCCTCTTAGGAATGGTCCGCAGAGCAGTTCTGATTCTCGCCGATATGCCGCTACGATTTTAATGTCAGTCGCCTAGAGTGAAAGAATTGAACTCCCATTTAAGTAAGGTTAAGGAAACTTCATTTCTCTAGTGGTAAATTCAACGTTAGTTTTATGATTTCATACGAATTCGTACTTCTGTTCGTGAAAGCTAAGAGGAAATATCTGCTTGAAGTTATGAAGTGAATTATTAGTACCTGAAAATTTCAGGAGTTTTCTTGTACCGAACGTAGTTACTCGACGGATTTCAATATTATTGAACTGGCGGGTGTAATTTCTGAAATTACAATTTCTTCAGACATGAAATATTTTTTGTGCAGAAGTTTTCCCTAGTTAAAAATTGTTGCAAATGACCACAGAGGACATTGTTCTAATCGAAACATCAGAACAGATCTCGGAACAGATCAATTAGTGATAAGTATCATTTTATTTTTCACAAGCAGGCCGTCCCAGCTTCGCCCGGGTAGAAATTTGTTTCACGCGGTGGTTTCATCTTCAACACTTCAACCTGCCATATCTTTTGATGTCCTCGTTGTAATTGTATAATGTGAAGGGCAATTTCGTTCTAAATTAAATACTGGGGATAAATAACGTATGTATTAGGTTGGATGAGGATCAATACCCAATTCATAAAAACACAATTCCAAATAGTGCATAATTTTGGAAAACATCTGATTACCATAAACAGGTAATGGCAAGTCAATCTTGAGAGATAGATATAATATGCTATCGCGGACTTTTTTGTAGAACTATTTAAGAGGTACATTTCCGCCATACATTGTATCCACGTAAGTCTAACGTTTTTGCAGCGCACGTGAAAATAGCTGATTATGGCTGATTTTTTGTAATTATTGAAGTTATAGTAGGTATCCTTAATTTTTTCGGGTGAAAAGTATAGCCTAGGTCACTCAGGGATAATGTAGCTTTCTAAGGCTGAAATCGGTCCAGTAGTTTTTGAGCCTATTCGTATCAAACACACAAAATAAATCTTTCCTCTTTGAAATATTAGTATAGATTAATTCGATACTTGGTTTGCATCGACCTTCATCACGCATGTATCTGAATTTTTATCTCAATGACATTCAATTTATTTTTTATGTCCTAAAGAATAGACCATACATTTTCAAGGAAAAACTGTATGTATGAAATGTATTATTTCGAAACAAATGTTATGTGGCTGAAGGGGCCGTTATACTCTGGCCGACGGCACCGATTCTCCATTCAAAAAGTGCCTTTAATTTTTCCTCAAGTTCACGCCCTCAATTTTCCACCTAAAAGCTTAATTTTTTTTTTATTCTCCTGGAATTTCAGACAGTTCTCTGCGATTTCACACTTTCTTTCCACTATTTCCATCATTTTTGGCTTTAATTAAGCACCAATCCAAATGGAATTCTTTTTAAAATATAGAAAATTGATTTGTCGAGGGCACTCCGATGAATTTTCTAAAAAAAAATTGATGAACAACCGCCGAAAAACGATTATGAAGTCAATTTTCATAGACTCTCAATCAACCCGATTTTTTCATGCGAAAAAATAATTTATTCGAAGTGAAGAAATTGGAGTGCCCTCAAGCCATCCTTCAACTTCAATTTAAAGAAAATATTAAGCTTTCAGGTGAAAAATTGATGACGTAAACTGGGAAAAATAAAAGGCACTTTTTTACAAGCTTTTATTTAGTTTCACATGTCCCGGTGTGTGTCTGCAATCCAATCTTGCAAGTTAATAATGACACACTTTTAATCGTCCGATTGATTTGAAATTTGGCAGGTGTACATAATTCTGGTGACAATGCATCATGAAATATTCATTATAGAAAAAACAAAATAGCGGCTCCAAAATGGCGGATGAGTTTTGTAATTATCATCCGATTCCATTCAAAATTAGTATCTGGGGGTTTTTGGGTTCGACAATGATGATTCTTGTGTCAAAATTGAAAAATTCAAGATGGCGGCTACAATATGGCGGACTAGTTTCGTAATCATGATCCGATTCTATTCAAAATTGGTATCTGGTGATTTTCTGGGTCGGAAATTACGATTCTTCAAAATTGAGGAATTCAAGATGGCGGCTTCAAAATGGCGGATGAGTGTTGTTATTATCAATCAAATCAAATTTATTTCACAAATCATTACAAAACAGATGGCAACAATTAATAGTCAAAAGAAAATGCAAAATACAATCGAACCATACCAAAATATCAAAATAAATTACAAATTTTACTTCAACTCATCAGACAAAAATTCGTCAACAGAGTAGTAACATTTAGAGGCCAAGAGAAGTCTGAGACGACTTTTATAACGGTTACTTAGCTTGATTTCTTCTGGAACATGATTATATAATTTGATGGCCATATAATTTGTGGCTTTCTGGGTTTTTTTCATTCTATGGTACGGTATACATAGATCTTGTCTCTGACGCGTATCACTGATGGAATTCGCCACTCTCGACGTATTTGTGCTTGCTTTCATGAACATAAATCAAACAAGCATAAATGTACTGGCAGTAGAAGGTAAGGATGTTAAACTTTCTGAAGTAATCCTTGCAAGATGTGGTGTTGTTAATTCCTGCTAGAGTTCTTATTGCTCTCTTTTGCTTCAAGAAAATTAAATTCGCCTCAGGTACGTCACCCCAAATAAGGATGCCATAGGACATAGAGCTATGGAAGAGAGCGTAGTAAGCATCCATCAAAACGCCCCAGTCAGTTACCCTCTTCAGTCTATCCAAGAGGAATATGATTGACGACAACTTCTTAGTAAGATTCTCTACATGGATATTGAACTTGAAGTTCTCCTGAATTTGAATACCGAGAAATTTAGCACTAGCGGCGTTTTGTGATTCAATTCTCGATCCAATTCTCAAAATGTTGGTTTTTTTCATATTTAGATGGAGACCATTTGAGTTGAACCAGGATTCAGCTTCTCTGAGGGTCCCTTCTGTTTTGGTTCTCACAGAATTTTTCGAGAAATTCAAAAAAGAAGTATCATCCGCATAATTACAGACATAGTCGCATGTTACGTTATTTGGGAGGTCGTTAATATATATGATGAAGAGTAAAGGCCCCAAGATAGATCCCTGAGGTACCCCCTTATGTATCTTCATCCAAGATGTTCGTTTTCCCCTGATCTGCACCTGTTGCTGTCGACCATCCAAAAAAGAAGCAAACAACTTGAGTGTTGAGCCCCGAACTCCATAATGTTCAAGTTTATTCAGAAGGACCTTGTGGGAAACATTATCGAAAGCTTTCGAAAGATCACATAAGCTAAGCTCAATCTCATCACCTCCATCAAGACCCTCCGTTATTTTTTCAATAACTTCAACTAGAGCTGTGATAGTTGATCTCTTATTTCTGTATCCATGTTGTTGATTTGTGAGAAGGTTGTTCTTCTCGAAATATTTTATTAATCTACTTCTTATTAAGCTTTCTAATATTTTCGACATTGTTGGAAGAACTGATATTGGTCTATAATTATCGGGCACGTCCTTTTCGCCGCTTTGTTTGTAAACAGGAACAACTTTCGCTTTCTTTTGTGAATCTGGGAAAACACCTTCCTCAAAACATCTGTTTACTATAAACGTGAGTGGTTCCGAGATAACATTTATTAGTTCCTTTAAAATATATGTAGATAAATCATATGCATCACAAGTGGATTTCCCATGTAGTGATTTTATTATCATTCTCACCTCATCCGACGTTGCAGGTTCTAAGAAGAATGATTTATAACTCTTTATGTTCACCTTTTTCAGGAACCTTGCTGATTCATCTTCATTGATAGTTTTCGATAAATTATTATTTATTCCTTCGAGAAAATTGAAGTATTTTTCTGGATCAAGTACATTATCATGACATGTTTTCTTCCTGAGAGAATTTACAATTTGCCAGGCTTGTTTTTGTTTATTTTTTGACTCGGATATCTTCATCGAGTAATATTCCTTTTTGGCCTTCTCTAGTAATATTTTATGGTATTTTCTGTAATCTCTGTACTGTTTTACTTCCTCGATATCTTTCTTGACTTGTATTCTAATTTGTAAAGCATCCAATATGTTTTTGTTCTTTTTCAGTTCTTCAGTGTACCAAGGTGCTCTTCTTGAGTCTTTTGATGTTCTCAATACCTTCCTTATAAAGGCTTGTCTTAAAAAAAATGATTTTTTTAGCTTGTTTCAAGGTGAACTTTTACCAGGATCTTTCTTATTCTCATGATTTTTATAATCGTCATATTAAATAATCATGACTGCTCTTTCTTTGGATCAATTCCCTTTCTTGACTAGAGCTGCAGAATGGACCTTGATGAATTTCAAGTTCTTTCTCCATCATACAGAGTTTAGTTCTTACTGGGTCTGTCATTTCTAAATGAAAATTCGACAAAGTTGGGAAACAATCTGACAACATTATTTACTTCTAGTACGATCAGAGAGTAAATAATCATTTTGCATTTCGGTGATAATCGAAATTCAGGGAAGCATCCAAAATATCCACATTATTGATATTTATGAGTTTTTCTTCATATTTCATAAGATAAAAGTAGGATTGATTCAAAAAGACTTAAAAATACTTTCGAAAATATTTTTTTTTTTTTTTAGTATGTCATTTATTTGAAAAATTACAATCTACTCATATCTGGTATTAAGTAATTTTGATGTAAGTTACAACATGAAAGTGAAATGTCCAGTGACATTTCTACTTATTCTGCACTAGTCTAGTGGTGCTGTGGGAGATCTTCAGGCCATGATTTTTTGAGTCTTCTGATGTTTGGTCCTTCTGCGTACAGATTCTGGATAAGATCGTTAAAGTGTCCCTGTAGTCGTTCTTGGTATTTAGCAGAGGCGGATTTGATGACATCAGTTACGTATGGGATTTCGAGATCTTCATGTAATCTTTGGTTTCTAACGTACCATGGTGCGTTAGCTATTGTTCGAAGGGTTTTCGATTGGAATCTCTGGATTATTTTAATTCTCGTTGGTTTCGCACAACCCCATAATTGTACACCATATGACAATATCGGTTTTAAAACTGCTTTGTACAGTGTCATTTTGTTTTGGATGGATAGTTTTGATTTTTTTCCAATTAACCAGTACATTTTTTTGAGTTTGATGTCAAGATGTTTTCTTTTTGCTAGTATATGTTTTTCCCATGTGAGCCGTTGATCTAGGTGCATGCCTAGATATTTTACTTCCTTTTTGGTAGGTATTGCTGTTCCATTTAAAGTTACTTTGGGGCAAGTGCTGGTTCTTGTGGTGAATATGACTTGGACTGATTTGGTCTGATTTATGGTCATCCTCCATGTTTTGTACCAGTTGTCAAGTTTGTTTAGATGATCTTGAATGTTTTTGGAGGTGGCCAAGGGGTCATTATCTGAGGACAGTATAGCTACATCATCAGCAAATGCAGCAATGATTGTGTTCGGTGTTTCGGGCAGGTCAGCTGTGTAAAGCAGGTACAGGAAAGGCCCTAGGACACTTCCTTGTGGTACGTCAGATTTGAGGGAAAAGTATCCTGATGTTTCATCATTATATTTGACAGAGCACTTTCTATCGGAGAGGTAGGACTTCAGTAAAAGGTAATAGTTGTTATTTAGGTTTCTTTTTATTTTATATAGCAAACCTGAATGCCAAACTTTGTCAAATGCTTGGGAGATATCCAGAAATACGCCGTTGCAATAGCATTTATTTTCAAGAGAGTTGGCTATTTCATTAACTATTCTGTGGGCTTGGTTAATTGTTGACATTTTTTGGCGAAATCCAAATTGGTAATCAGGAAGAAGGATGTTCGTTTCATGGTCCTCTTGAATTCTTTTTAGTAGCAGTCTTTCAAATATTTTTCCTGGTATTGACAGAAGGCTAATTGGTCTATATGACGATGGTTCGTGTAGTGGTTTGCCATCTTTGTGTATCATAATCATGTGGGCATATTTCCATAATATGGGAAAGTAACTTAGATTTAGCATTCTATTGTAGATGGTGGTTAGGAACACTATTGCTTTTTTTGGTAGCCTTTTGAGAATCTGTGCAGTTATCAAATCATAACCAGGGGCTTTGTTGTTTTTCAGTTTACGTATTTCAGCTTTCACTTCTTTGGGAGTTATTGATTTGATTGGTAACGATAATTGGCATGATGCTTCTAAAAACTCTTTGACATCGATTGTTAGCCCTGGTGTTCCTTCAGGTTCTACAAATACCTTAGACAGATGTGAAGCAAAGGCATCCGCCTTTTCTTTGCTTGATCGTGCCCAACCATTGAATGTTCTTATCGGGCTGATATGTGGTGTTGGTCTTTTAAATTTTTTTGTGGCATTCCATAGGCTGTGATCTGCTGTAGTCAAGCTCTCTGTGTAGGCTTCGAAAGACGCATTTTGGACATCTCTTTGTGCTGCCGAGAGAACCCGAGTTAATCTTCTATACTGATGGAGATCGTTGATGTTTCGTGACCGTTGCCAAATTCGCCTTGCCCTTCTTTTTTCAGATATAAGTTGTCGTATGTGGAGAGGAGTGCTTAAATAATTAGATACTTCTTGTGAGTTCAAGGGAGTAGCATGCCAAGCTGCTTGTTGAATCGTACTGGTGAAATGTTCCACTGCTTCATCTAATTGATTTGGGTCTTTAATACTCATGTTGCTCAGTTTTTCAGTAATATAGTCGCTGAAGTGTTCCCATTTTGTATGTTTCGAGGATAATTTGGGTGGAAGGTTTGTTTTTATGGGTTTACTGTTTAGGCTAACAACAACAGGCGTGTGATCAGATGTTAGATCATAATGTGATTCCAATAGGCAATTTTGTGTTGGGATACCGTTCACTACAAAAAAATCAAGAAGGTCAGGTATTTTTCTTGGGTCTGTTGGCCAGTATGTGGGCACTCCGTTTGAAAGGTGTTCATAATGTTTGTCAGTCATAGCCCGGTGTAGGTTACGCCCCTTGGTTGTTGTAAGTCTGGAGCCCCAATTTGTATTCTTGGCATTCCAGTCACCGCCCACAATGAATCTGCTTCCAAGAGTGCTGAAGAATTCCTTATACGTGTCTGTTGAGGTTGTATGTCGTGGTGGACAGTATACTGATGTTACGCATAAATTTCCGTTGTTGGTTTTGATCTTAACGGTCGTAGCCTGAATGGCGTCCGTTTGGAATTTTTCTAGTTCGTGATGGGATATGCATTTTTTGATTATTATAGCCGATCCCCCATGAGCAGTTCCATCAGGATGAATTGTGTGGTAGACTGAGTAGAATGGAATAGTAAATACTGTTCGACTGGTGAAATGTGTCTCAGAAATCAATAGGATCTTGTTGAGATCTAGGAAAGTTTGGATCTCTTGTTTGCGATTTATCAGACCGTTGGCATTCCATGTTGCAATTCGGAGAATATTATTAGCCATTATGGATTCATTTTGCTTACAAGGGTGGTGAGTAGATTCAACATCATGGTGTTCTGGTTCAGTAGTTGTGTAAACATGCTTCTGAATTCATCAAGAAATGTTGATAACTGCTGGTTTAGGTTGGAAGGTGTCTGCTCCTGATTTTTAGTAGTTGCCGCTTCAGCATAGGTTCGTGGAATTTGTGTTTGTGGTATTTGGTTGTTTGATGGTGTTTGGGTTTTTGGCGGAAGGCTTGAGGTATTAATTTGTGGGCGAGTGGTGTTTCTGGGATGGCTTTTCTGTATAAGGTCTTTATATACTTGGCAACCCTTATAGTTGGCCGGATGATTACCATTGCACAAGACGCATTTTGCTGGTGTATTTTTCTGTTTTTGGCAAGTTTTTGTGTCGTGTTGTTCTCCGCATTTTACGCAGTTGTAAGGTCTATAACAGTATGCTTTGGAGTGGCCGTATCCCTGGCATCTCATACATTGTATCAATCCTCGCTTCTTTCTTGGTGGTTCTATGTTGACTCTGGTTCTATTTATAAATTGAATATCATAAACAGTTTTGTTGTTAGGTTGGGGCTCAAGATCAACGAAAAACATATGCAATGGTTCTCTTGTTGCTCTATGTTTCACATTTATTATGTTACGAACATTGTGTCCAGCTTCATAGAGTTCGTTTTTGATTTCCTCAATCGGAACCGTGTGATGAAGGTTCCTAATGACCACTCTATATGCTCATTCTTCGCGTATTTGGTAGGTGTGGTGGATTATTTCTTCCTTTCTCAGGTGTGCAGATAGTTTTCTGTAGGTGTCTACTGTGTGTGCGCTTATTTTAATTTTGTCTTTTGTTAGTACTCTTGTGTGAAATGAGTCTTTCTCTATTATCTGTGTGAAGCTATTCAACATTGCCTTATAGTCAGCAACATCGTAGATAAAAATCGGTGGTGGAGTTGGCATTTTGTTTTCATTGTTGGCTTGTGTCTTTTCTTTTCCGTTGATATTTTCGTTTTGGTCGCTAGTTGATGTTGTTGCTAGCGGTGAGAATCTGTTATTTGTTGGTGTTGTGGGCGGACTAGGAGTTTGGGTGGCCGATCTCTTGCGTTTTTTCGCCACCTGCCAGGTATTTTTGCGGTTTGTTTCCATGCTCTCGTCAAGATGTGGATGTATTTGTTGCAGGGATAAATTCCTTGAATATCCTAGATTTATTTCGCTTGATGGGAAACCTCGAAAGGGGTCGCTTATTTGGTCATCAGACATTTCTTGTAGGTGTGTGGAACCCTTTATATTTATCTGTTATCGCCCGGCACGCGTCTGATCTGATAAAAACATCACAACAATATGTTCGCTTTTCGGATTAGAATTTATTATCGGGATATTATTGCCTTTTCTCACTTTGTTTCGCGAAAACTTTAAACTGAGTTTTATTTTTCACTTAATTCAGAATTTTTGGCAAACTAGCTCGATCAATCCGGGTTTTTAACGCCCGGAGTCGGTGGCTGATTGCTGTCGTATTCAAAATATTTGAAGACGAATGCTATAACGCGTCCGCATGAGTTGAACACACATCTCTCATATTTCGAAAATATGAACCATTTTTCGTTTTCATCAGGAGAAATATTGAAGAAGTCTTCACTTCTACTAACTGGAGAAATGTTGATTGAGAAATAAGCACCATGAATAGTTTAAACAATTCACCTAAATTCAGATTATTCTATAACAAGATATGGAAAGAAAACCATTTTTTGCATGGATTTTCGACACCCTTTGTCTTTCCAACAAAGCAGAATTTTGGAGAATGGTTAGGAGTATTTTCGAGTCGCAAATCTGGAACTACACTTCTGGTATATGCCTTAGCAACATTCAGCAATCAAAGATTATGACCAATTCATTGGGATCCTACATATACAGAGAGGGCCATTGAAAACGAAACAGCGGCTCTGTAGGTCGGCAGAACCGAGTTATATAAAAACGCTCGGACACGTCAACAACAGTTTCGAGGGGGACATCGTTCGCGATTAAATTCACCCGAAATACATTTCATCCCTCGGAGCTGTGACCGCCACCCCTAAATTTTTAAATGGCACGATATGGCAAATGATATCTCATTTGAAAGGTAGTTTCCTTCTTAATATCAAACAATAAAAATTAATTAATTCTATCGATTCGTTTTCGAGATATAGGAACATGAAGTTGGAAAATAACTTTTTATTCATTCAATCAATAAAAATAAGATCTAACATTGCAACTGTTTAAAGATTTCCAGATTTAACCTCACTCGACTTTTTCCTGTGGGGTCACTTGAAAAACAAAATCTATGCAACCGAACCAGAATCTCTGGAAGATTTACGGCGTAGAATTATTGAAGAATGCCGTCGAATAACGCTGGAAATGCTGCGAAATGTGAGGTCTCATTTTGAACAGAACTTGTACTATTGTATGAAAATGGGTGGTAGACAGTTTGAACATTGTATTCATTGACAATGATAATCTTTAAACAGTTGCATTGTTAGATCTTATTTTTATTGATTGAGTGAATAAAAAGTTATTTCTCAACTTCAAGTTCCTATATCTCGAAAACGAATCGATAGAATTAACTTATTTTTGTTGTTTGATATTAAGAAGGAATCTACCTTTCAAATGAGGTATCACTTGCCATATGGTGCCATTTAAAAATTTAGGGGTGGCGGTCACAGCTCCGAGGGATGGAATGTATTACGGGTGAATTTCATCGCGAACGATGTCCCCCTCGAAAATGTTGTTGACGTGTCCGAGCGTTTTTATATAACTCGGTTCTGCCGACTTACAGAGCCGCTGTTTCGTTTTCAATGGCCCACTCTGTATTTTTAAGAACAGCTTATGAAAGCTGAATAATTATGAAATAAGGAGAAAAGGATATGAATATGGAATATACTTCAATTGTCACTGCTCAATGTGCAATCTGTAAATAGCTTCGAGAATGCTTTGGAGAGGAAGTACGACTTTTTTTCATTTAGGTGTACACATTTTGAACTTGGGTAATTAATGTGTTCATTCAGTTTTATCATTGTGAGTTTAAGACAATAACACTTAATTAGTAATAAACCATATAACGAGATTCCCAATAATTCGGTATTTGTCCTTACATTGTGTCACGTATACCTTGCAATGGTATGAAATTTCGAATAGATAAAAAAAATTGTAATTGAAACTGACTTACAGTAGGGGGCTTTGAATTTTTAGCCTTCTTCACTAGAGGCTCGTCCTCTGATGAACTACCATCATTCTTCTTGTCACTCATTTCCTCATCTTCCTCATCTGAACTAACTTTCTTCTTCTTCCTACCAGGAGTCTTCTTAGGTGCTGGTTTTCGGCCCCTTTTGGCAGGAGTTTTGGCTTTACTCTTGTTATTAACCTTAGAAACTCGTTTTCGCTTGCGAGATCCGTCCTAGAAAAAAAAAATCAGTTAACAAATCTTTTGCCGAAAAAGTATCCTTGTCATTTAAAATTGTACTAACGTCACTTTCATCAGAGCTGGGAGTTGCCACGTCTTCTTCACTATCTTCAGACTTGTTTTTGCGCTTAGAAACTCTCTGCCTTGACTTGACAGCCGGACGGTCTTCATCTGATGGTTGGAATTCATCATCACTACTAGAAGTTTCTTCTTTATAGGTCGTTCTCTGTCCTTTATCCCTTCTGGACCTTGGCTTATATTTTTCATCGCTTGAATAGTCGTCATGGGATGAATAACCTATAAAAAAATTTAATATTCAGTCCTTCCGTTAGAAATGCGCTAATCACCGACTGTCATATACGCAGGAGTCGCAGAGACAGTGAATGCAGGGACGCGTTTTTGAATATCATCAGTGATAATTCTTGACGTATGATGCTTTTACACGAAATTCAAACAGCTGCTAGAGATCCAATAATCCAGTTCATTCTGGTGTCCAAGGGGCTTCGTTTGAAAAGATACAGGGTGTGAAAAATACACGAAAAGGAAAATTTCATTCGAAATCTGAGGAGTCGTTCTTTCAAATGGATTTTTGGTGAAGTGTTTTCTTTTACGTATGGTACATAATCCTCAACCAACATTTTTTCTGTATAAATGGGACGTATATGGTACAATTTTATTAATGGCTAAATCCCTTCAACGAAGCCGGAATTCGGAAAAATCCTTTATCTGCGATAAATTTACAAGTCAAATATTCACCCTGTATACATATTCAATTCAAGAATTACTGTACACTGTGTCCCATTTTGGTTGAGACTGCACTGTATCTCAGCTGTTATTGAAAATAGAAAATGCGGTTTTCGCGACCCTGTATCGCTTTTTTGTAAAACTTTCAAAGCCACAAACAGAAATATTCCAACTAATTCTGTTCCTGAAATACAGGGCGAAAAAGAAAACGTTCACTGGTTCACTTTCCGAGATGTTATTATTTCTCAGGATAGAAAAAAAATGTGAACTGCTTATATTAGATATTTTTACATAAAAGTCAGTGGCGCATTTAAAATTTTTTTTAGAGTTCTGTTTTTGAGATTGGACACAAACTTGGTATTTTTCGAATAGGACATCCTGTATATTTCAACGTCAATTTTTTTTCTGAATACATTGATGTATCACAACCTAATTTTCAATAAATTTAAGCTTTTTTTTGTTTTTACAAATTAAAACGTCATGTTTAAATATAATTGCACAGCGCTGCTTAGACATTTTCGTTTGATGATATCATACTTATCAAAATTTCGAAATTCCATATTTTCAGTCAGCCATCATTATTGATTTGTAGTGACTCTGTTTGTGACTTAGGTTCCATGAATGCAATAAACAAAACATGTTTTATACATGTTCAACTTTAATGCATTTAAATGAACAAATATGGATTTTTCTGATTTTTGAATCTAAAATTTATTAAAGATTAGGTTGTGATACATCAATATATTCAGAAGAAAAATTGCAAAAATTTGACGTTAAAATATATATAAGGTATTCCATTTAAAAAGTACCAAGTTTGTGCCCAATCTCGAAAACAGTGCTCTAAAAATAATTTTTCAAATATGCCACTGACTTTTATGTAAAAATATCTATTATAAATAGATTTCATTTTTTTTCTATCCCATACGGGGCCTGAGATATAATAACATTCAAAAAGTGAACATTATCGTTTTCGCTCTGTATTTCAAGAACAAAAGTACATAGTTGGAATATTTCTGTTTGTGGCTTTGCAAGTTTTACAAAAAAGCGATACAGGGTCGCGGAAACCGCATGTCTATCTTTCATAATAGCTGAGATACAGTGCAGTCTCCACCAATATGGGACACAGTGTACAGGGTGGGCATATTTCGATGTTTTAGCACTAAAACTCTTAAACCAGAGGAGATAGACAAAATCTGATACACCATTCTCGATCTCTTTTTCTGAGAAACAAACAAGAGTTGTATTCATTTTTGGCTACCTTCTTTTGTTTTCGAGTTATAAGAAAATTGGAAAAATGGCGATATCGGAAAAAAATTATATCTCCGCTAATACTGATGATAGAGCTCTGAAATTTAAACATTATACAGGCACTTTTTACGTAGAATCCAGTGGCGTGCTCGTCTTTTTGCACCAACGTTGCGTATGTATCTGACAGGAAAAAGATCATAACCTAACATTTTCAAAATATACACGGTGAAATGTGTCAGATACTTTATAAAAGTGAATGGAAATATGTCTGTACATGGGTATCTTAAAAATGCTACATATTCTGTTGAAAATATGCATATCATATATTCGACAAAAAATGAAGTGAAATAAATGGTGATTACAATGATGAAAAAAAATTATGTGCATTGCATTTGAAAAATTAAGAAAAGTCGATTTGAAATTCGTCATGTTGATAGTCTTTTTGTGGACACTTCATATGCTGGAGATGCTTTATTATAGCTGGCTAGGATACTTTGAAGTCTTCTCTTTCAATCCATATGAAGCTGTTGTTATTGGTAGGTGCAAAGGTTCATGAAATATAATTGGATAACATATCCTCTACAAGTATCATTTTTTTGTCAAAATGGCCAATATTTCCAAAACTGTCGAATAAAAATATGTGAAAAGTATACGAAAGCATGCAGGAAGTTTGAGAGAATTGAAAAACACTATTGAATATAGGGTGTCCCATTTGAAACAACAAAGTCACCCTCTATTCCTCTTTTGTGGGCCAACTGATATATTCGAAAATATTTGTAGGTTGTGCTCTTCTTGGAGTATATATAAGTTTTCAATATGGCGGAAGATGAGATTAATCTTGCTGATCGCTCTTCAAAGCAATTGATAATTAACGATAAGATTGTAAATTATTGTGATCATTGCAATAAAAAAGTGATCGAATTTGTTCAGTGCATTAAGTGTAGTGCTAAAATGCATCCTTCGTGTTGGAGTCAAGCGATTTCTAAGAAATCACCGATCTGCAATCATGAGGCGGATCGAGATAAGCGAATTCGTACAACATCTGAGTCCTCGGATATCACCGGAGAGAAGATCCCCGAGATTCAATATTTAAGAACACAAGTGAAACTATTGAATGAACTTCTGCAAGAATCCAGGAGCAAAAATGAGGTGCTTATGTTGAATAATAGTTTACTTCTTGAGAAGCTTCAACTTCAAGGCCAAACAGTTAAACAGAAAAAAATCATCAACAAAGAAGAACGATAACGTCGATAACAAAGAAATCCATCAGAAAAAAGCTGAAGATACAAGCACAGGCAAACAAGCTGCTAATGTCAATAATATAGATAGAAGTTCAAATGACCCTACGGTCTCGCATTTGAACTACGTTGAAGATAAGTCAAAGTCGTCAATAATGACAGAAGGGATTGCTGAAACTGAGGTTCCACCGCTGTCAACAGTGTCAACATCGATAAATAGTAGTAAACATAAACAACCTAATCAACAAGAGGATGATTCTGAAAATAAAGAAAATTCGTGGAAGACGCAGAAAAAGAAGACCCGAAAACCAAGATCGAACATTATATGCACCGGACCAGTAAATAACGTGAAAATACAGGGTGCCGTCAAACGGAAATGGCTATACGTTGGCAGAATAGTTGGAGGCAACGTCACCGAGGATGATATGAAGGAATTCCGGTAAATTCCTATCCACCAAGGTTCAAATAGACTCCATGTCAGTTAGGAAGCTCCCTACTAAAGGCTCAAATTCTGCATTTAGTGTGGGAATTCAAAACGAAGAAGCTTATACAAAGCTACAAAATCCGTCATTTTGGCCAGCGGGTGTGGTTATTCGTGATTTCAATTTTGGAAAGAATTTTTTCAGAGGGACTTGAGTGCGACAGATCAGACGGGGTGGTCCAGAGCTCCTCAGGGAGTCAAGGTGGCCTAAAATTACTTCTCCAGAATGTTCAGTCCTTGAGTACGGCAATCATTAAGATGGAAGCACTTCTAACTGTTATGAATGTGGACGTGGTAATGTTAACTGAGCATTGGCTATTATGTGATGAATTTCTCCTGCATAGCTTAAGTGGATATAACTTGTGTTCATATTTCTGTCGCAATCGAGGAGAGCATGGTGGAGTGGCTATATATTGCAAATCCACACTGGAATTTACTGTCAGGTTTGATCTAATAGATTTAAGTATTGCTAATGTAATTGAATGTGCTGCCATACAGTTCAGTCCGGCTTTGGGTGGGGCTATAATAATCTGCATGTATAGACCTTGCACACAGCCCATATCTAATGTAAGTATTTTTTCAGAGGCTAAGATCAATTCTTGTAAAAATTTGTGAGACCAGCAACAAAATCATAATTGCTGGTGATTTCAATATCAACATGCTCTGCGACAGTTCTGATAAGGTCGAGTTCTATGCCCTGCTTGATATGTTTGGGATTGCTCTGCCTGAGTTGGGGTGACACGTCCTATATCTCGCACATGTCTGGATCTATTTTTGACAAATGTAGAGGGAATTACTCAGACATCTGAAAATCATATTTCAGATCACTCAACTGTCACCTTTTCTACAGATGCCCTCAAAGCTTCACCGAAAAGCTGTATATATAACGAGAGAAGAATCTTTAACAAGGATAGAGCTGATCTTTTCACTGACATGATGCTGAGGACTGGAGTTGGGTTCTCTCAGACAGCGAGGACTTGAATACAGTCCGGGAAAGGTTTTCCGACCGGTACAAAAGTATCTACTATCAATGCTTTCCTAAATCCAGTATAAGAGTCAAAGACAATTCTAGAAGTTTCCCTCTCACACAGGAAATAATAATTCTGAAAAGAAACTTGGATAACCTTTTCCTTGTTTCTAGTGTCCATCCTCGTTTCAAATCAGCATATGTTGAGGCGAAGAAGAACTATGATAAGGCAATATTGAATGCTAAGAAGGAACAACTGAACAAATATGTAATTAATTCCGATAACAAATCGAAGGCAGTATGGAAGATAATTAACGATCTAACAGGTAAAAAAGTTGTTCAAACAAAGCCCTCACACAGCGATCCTCAGGGGCTTGCCAATGACTTTAACAGGCTCTTTGCCTCTGCAGTGTCCAACCATCAACATAATGCCTGCAACTCATGACACTACCTTGGAAGAACATAGGAGACTGGAGAATTCTTTCTTTGCGTTTGAGGTTACAGCAATGGAGATGCACTCTGTCATAGGATCTTTCAAGAACCTGCATGCCTTAGGACATGATGAAATACCAATGAAGGTGATCAAGTTGACTTCCCAGTCAATAGCCGAGCAATTGGCAGTGATCATCAACAGAGCACTCAAGGAGGGAGTATTTCCGGAGGACCTCAAGATTGGAATTGTACGACCTATTTTCAAAAAGGGTGATGCTAACAACCTTTCCAACTACAGACCAATTTGTATCCTGTCCTCCTTTTCAAGGATCTTTGAAAAGGTCATAGCCAATCGTTTAATCAACTTTTTCAACAAGTTTGTGTGATATCTCAACATCAGCATGGATACATCTCGGGCAAAAGCACTGAAACAGCAATTTTTGAGCTTTTGCAGTCTGTTATTGAGATACTGGAGAGAGGAAGTATTCCACTTGCTCTTTTTATAGACTTATCTAAAGCTTTTGACTCTGTGGATCATGGGTTGTTAGTAAGGATATTGCAACAGTGTGGGATACGAGACAACCAGCTGAATCTGATGGAAAGCTACCTTCGGAACCGAAGACAGAAAGTGTTACTGACAGTGGATGGAGTCTCATTTACATCAGATGAACTGCACACTGGGCTGGGCGTACCACAGGGAAGCATACTTGGTCCCCTACTTTTTATAGTTTATGTAAATACCTTATGCTATGCAGTACTGAAACTGGGAATGCCTTGTAAATCTATCAACTATGTGGATGATAGCAATTTTGTTGCAGAAGGAGAGAACATCGACAGCGTAATGGAGCTAGCAAAGGCTATATTGTTAAATGTTTCAAACTGGTGTCGGGAACGTAATTTATCTATGAACGTCCAGAAAACAAACTCCATGATTTTTGACATAGGCAGGCAACCTAGAAGTTTTCCTGAGGGTTTCATATTTCAGGGTACTGAGGTTGCTGTACAGAATTCTGCAGGTTTTTTGGGTATCACAGTGGACAAACGGATAAACTGGCAGCCGCATATTGAACAACTAAGGAAGAGGCTCAACACAACTATCTACACCTTCCTAAGGCTCAGAAACCATGTAGATCAGGACATTCTTAAGACACTGTACTATGCTAATTTCCAGTCACTCCTGACATATGGTATTATATTCTGGGGAAGTTCTTCTTTCTCAGATCAGATATTTGTCACCCAAAAGTGGGCACTAAGAACTATGTTCAGAATGCCATATAGACAATCATGTCGTGGTCTTTTCAGGGGAAACAACATTCTGACAGTCTATGGCTTATACATTCACAAGCTTCTATACTCCATTCACAATTATAAAATCACAACTCTGGCCATGGTTTCGTTTTCAGGAATTGGTGCACCTGATGAAAAATCTGTGCGCGTACAGAGAATATTGTTAGTGACAAAACGTTGTTGCCAGTTGCTTTGTTTACATCAAAGTAAAAGTATCAAAGATATTCCACATTTTGTTAGTTCGAATCGATCGGCTATTTTGGGGCGAAATATCGATAAGGAATCGCCTATTTTTTCGTTCTTCGTCGTCCAGAAGAAGTTTCCTGTCGATTTCGTGCAAGTGTCATTTTTTCTTTCACGACTTTTGGCGTGAGTACGAACGGCAAATTTGAATTGGACCAAAAATCGATTAATAAGCATAAAAAAAGCAAATGTAAGTACTAATCGCCTTTTTTACACTTGATAACGAAGTTTTTTTAGGTATCTGGCCGTTTGGAAAGATTTCGAACGAAATTCCGGTCCCCCAGAAGTTTGGTTAGTTTCGGTATCGTTTTTGGTGCTCAAAATTTATTTGGAATGTGTAAATGGAAAAAAGGCTTCCTTATACGATCTTCTAACGAAAGCGACCGGAAAATATGGTTCAGGTAGGATTTTCGAGGAATTATGAGAAAAGAACTTGCAGAATGAAATTGCACGATTTTCGTAAGTAAACGGGTTCTGGATGGGGCCATCATTGGTCTCTTAATGATTATTGTTGATCGTTTTCAAGTTTCAGAAAAAAACACGTCGAAGAAGCTAAAAGAAAAGAAGAAATATGACTATATTGCACTGAACGATTCAGATTCCGATGAATTGAAATATGTGTCACTGGAGCTTTCATTCCTATCAATCCTTTGCCGAAAGTAGAAATAGGTTAAATTGAACCAGAATACATAGGTTTTTCCCATATTCCAGGAGTTTGTGTCTTATTTTAGAACAGGTGAATGATAAATGTGAAGCATATGTTTGACCTTTTCCATTTTATTTGTACAAACCTACTGTAGTAGTAATGTATGAATATTTTTCAAACTAATAAATTACTATCTATACAGTCAGAATATTTTACTCCTCGTTCATAAGATCACATAAATGAAATGTAGATATATCTATAAAGCTTTCAGACTTATTAATTTATAACCAAAACTCAGTTACTATTGGGAAAAGTAGAATTCGATAGGTGGCGCTGTGAAATGTCAATGTCATCTTAGCAACGAGTAAAACAAATCAGATGTCGTATGAGCCCTTTGATATTAAAGTGGTTTTATTTTGCTGTTTTAGTTATTTTCAGTGTGTGTTTGGTAAAACTTTTGGTATTTCTTTGATTGTGCTTTAGTGCTTTGTGTTGTTAATCTAAATTTTGACTCCCAATATTTTTATTTTTGGAGTAATAGGTATGGTTGATGTTTGTGAAAAGTACAACAAGCGTTCAATTAACTGTTTAGTTTTAGGTCTGATTTCGTGTTTTTATTTCATTTTTGATATAGTCATATCTACAAAAGTTGCAGGGAAGGTACGTTTGTATTGAGTATCATTTGAAATTTTTAATACCGACTTATTTTCTCTTCGTTTTCTGGAACATACTTCGTGGCTTGACTGTGGTAGTTTTAAGGCAGGTACTGCATTTAAAAGAAGATACCTTTTTTACTAAGACCTGAAGAATATGTAACTCATTTATATATTGTTCACCTTCAGAAATATAAACTATACCATCCACTATTAACTTATAACTATGTATTACACACTTGGTACTAACCTTGACTAGTCTTCCCTTTCAAAATGTAAGGAACACACGGACATACTATCTATAACTGGTTTCCACATTTTTAGTTTCATTGCCCAAGCCTTTCAAGATATATTTTCCATAACTCCAAACGCATTTTCAATATTTACCATTCTTCCCATGGGAGGAAATTTATGGAAAGATAAATCGGGATTTTTCCCTTAACGGCTAGTGCAACCAAATACAGAACAGTTTCGATTATGCAGCGACATAATTCAAAGTATAAAACTTTAAAAAAGGTACACAAAAAATCAAACTTGATTTGCAATGAAGACAAAAAACAGAATAAAAACAATGCAATACGTAAGTCCAATTTTTGCGTGTTACCGTTTTACAAACGGTCACAGCCGGTTACGATTTTCTGATACCGTTTGTATTTTTGCGAGAGCGGTAATAGAGGGGAAGGTGTTATGACGTAGCCGTATTACGTCATCATTGTTCCCGTTGTTGAGAAATCTGTAACCTTGTTCCGAAGCAGGGTAACTGGAGCGGTTATAATCTGAATTCGCGCCAAAAACGAATATATTTCGCATGTTGCTTCAGTTGCTTGGTTTTTCATTTTGTATATCAAAGGGTATGCAATTTTTTTGACTTATTATATTTTTTATTTATCTCCAACACCAAATTAGCATGATGTGAAAGAAAGTCTTTAATTAAACAAAATAATAAATGTATTGTTTTTATATCCTCTATATTTCCTAATTTTCCAAATTTTATTCTTGCTTCACTGTATTTCGACCGATGAAGGGGTTTTTGCCATTTAGAGAAGAGAAATTTGTTTAATTCATCTTCACCGCTTTTCCAATGTGAAATTTCCGAGTCGCTTGGGAATACAAAATAATTGAACATTCCATTCAAAGGAAAAAAAGATCTGTCTGATCCATTTTTTTGCAGATGAAGTGAATAATAAGTATTCTGAAAATGTAAAAATAATTCAAAACTAGAAAATTAATATTGGAGCGAAAACCAACAAGAGAGAAATGTATTTTAGCGAGGATGCATAACCGTGTTAAGAACTTGAAGTTGATGATAAGTGGGGGTAACCGCACTGTTACCGATAGTATAACCGGACTTGTAACACGGTAACACGCAAAAATTGGCCTGTAGTATTTTACTCGTTGCTTCAATTACAATTTTTTTCCGCCAGAGGTCTCATTGAATTCTACTCCGCCCAATTGCATTGAAATTATTAGTTTCTCTGTAAACAAATTCGTTAATTTAGTTATTATGTTTATTTTCTTTGTGATGAATGAATAAAACTGTTATTTATTTGAAATAAAGAAATATTAGAAATAGAAATGTTATGCACCTTCACAATCATATCACATATTCGGATTCCAGTAGAGGGATATGATGTTCCATTATTCTTGATTCTTGTTATTACCCATCAATTCATCTTATATCTTTGGGTTGATTTTTTTAATGAATTCTTGATTAGAATCAACAATTGATGTCGTCAAGTCTTGAACTTTCAGTTCAAGAGGATAATAAACATCAAATCTTCACAAGCATGCATATGAAATTTATGTGAAAGCAATGCAATTTTCTTCCATGGCGAAAAATTATATATTTCAACAGTGATCTCTTGTACTTTTCATGCAAATAACTAGAAAAGGAATCCTTTCTATCAATTCATATAAACGTTAATTATTTTCGTCCATCACATATTTTCCAATTCATTCACATTCTGAGAAATACGCTAAGAATGTAGAAAGGGCAACATAGTGTTGACTTGGAACATAAAAATATTTTGAAAAACGTCATAACTTCGATACAGAGTGGAATGTGTCAAATTTCCAAGGCCAGAGTTGTGATTTTATAATTGTGAATGGAGTATACTTTTCATGAGAAAACACAGTCACTACTTCTCAAACTGCATGAGCTCTAATAATACAAGGAGAATGCATCCCTACATATATCCTCCACACCGAACAACTTTGATGGAAAAATCTGCATTCTACAGTGCTATGAGACTTTATAACGCCTTATCTCATGACCTCAGAGTATTAAATGATTACAGTCCTTTTAGAAAATCTCTTTTTAAATTCATTGTCAAATGTGAGCCATACAGTACCCGGGAATTTATCCAATATTGTATGTCTTAGATGTATTTTGTTTGACCTGTTTCACTTTTCTATCATACTGTGATGTAATTGTTGAAATCAATAAAATATTATTATTATTATTATCAAGACTGCATCAAAAAATTTTGCCAAACTCAGACCGTTACGCGTATATCATCCGCTGCGGCACTAGTGGGACACCCTGTATATAATTCAACAAAAAGCATCATTAAAAGATGCAATTTATGTATTTCCTCAAATGGACAACGATTTGAACATTTGTTGTGAATATTATTTTTTTTTAATAAACCAAATTTTTTCTGGGAGGAACTTTTTTGTACCTCGTGAAAACATTCATTACTGTTATCAACAGGTTACATGAAACTTTGTATATTGTCATCATCAAATCATCTGAGTATCTAAATGCTTTTCATTTTTCAATTTAGCAGAGGAATCATATAAAAATCAACAAGTTTCGCGTAACTCCTCTATTGGTCTGAGTAATAATAAAGCTAATATTCTCTGAATCAATTTGGCAGCTAATTGTGAGATATCCAATTCTCTGATCTTATAAGAACGTCAGAAGCGCCAGACGATCATAGAACTTATAGTACATGTACTGCGTTCGTTATTACCAAATACGGAGTGGAGCGAGAGAAAATGGACAAAGAACATCTAATAAATACGGATCAATCTCTCTCTCCTCGATTCGAATTATTGGATGTTCTGTGTCCGATCCACCTCCGAAAGGGAATAGAATAGAATAGAATAGAAATATATTATCACCATCAAATAATACATGGCATGTCAAAACAAAACTGTATCATGATATAAAGTACAATCTCAAATTTAAATTTACACACAATCATGACAAACCGTAACACATCACACACAATACTTAATGATCTATCGACTGTGGCCACATGAGTGCATCCAATGTCGCCAACCATAAGCCAGGAACTCCTGGAGAGAATAAAACGCCTCTTCTATCAGAAGGTTTTTTATGTACACTTCAAAACTTTTTTGGTTCTTTTTTCTCAGTTCATTCGGGATACTGTTATATAATTTAATTCCCCAGTACTTTGCATTGTTTTGCGTTTTAACGAGACGGTGGTATGGGATTTCAAAAATATCTCTATTTCGAGTGTTATAGTCATGTTTGTCCCCCAACTTGCTCATGCATCGAGCTCTTCCATGTACATATCTCAGGGCCTCAAATATGAACAGCGACGGTAAGGTAAGTATCCTTTCGGATTTGAAATATTCTCGACAACTCTCGGTGCTCCTCAGCCCGACCAAAGCTCGAAGAGCCCTCTTCTGCAAAATGAAGATCTCCTCCGCCGCACTCGAATGACCCCACAGAAGCACGCCATACGCGATCAGCGAGTGGAAGTTCGAAAAATACGCGATCCTCGCTGCTTCACGTGAAACTATACATTTTACTCTTCTTATAGTATAAATCGCCCTGGATACCCTTCCACTCAGCACATCTACATGATCCCTCCAGGAGATTTGGGGATCCACATATATTCCAAGCATTTTAACTGTTTTATTGTCTGATCCAAACTGCATTATTTGTGTCTTATTATCGTTAGTTTTCAGTTTATTTGCTTTGAACCATCTGCTTGCTAAGTCTCTCGCTTCTTCCTCCTGAGTTTTTAGATCCTCCTGGGCGATCCCACTGACCAGGAAGGTAGTATCATCGGCATAGAGATACGTTTTCACGTTTTGCACATTCACAGCCAAGTCGTTTACATACAGGACAAACAACAACGGGCCCAACACTGACCCCTGGGGCACCCCCACCCCAACATTACACTCACCGGACCAGTTGTTCCTCAACTGGACAGCTTGCTTTCTATCAGTGAGATAACTGCCCAACAACCTCAGCACACTTCCTCGAAAGCCATAGTACTCCAACTTCGTCAAAAGAATTCCATGTTGCACCGAGTCGAAAGCCTTTGATAGATCGTATAGCATTAGTTCCAATTTCATATTGTTGTCTATCGAGGTAACTATGTTTTCGTAGAGTTCTAACATCGCTGTGATCGTAGATCGACCATCTCGAAAGCCATGCTGGCTAGCGTGTAATATATCATGTTTTCCTAGGTACCCGAGCAATCTCACCCTGATCGCTGATTCAAAAATTTTCGATAAAGATGGTAATATGGAAATTGGGCGATAGTTTTTGGCCAGGTTCTCATCTTCTCCCTTATAGATTGGGATCACTCTGGCTCTTTTGAGCTGTTTAGGAAATATTCCTTCTCTGAAGCAGCTATTAATGATATCACTTATTGGTTCCGCTAGTGCTTGTTTGATCTCCTTCAATAAGTAAGTGTCCATATCATAGATATCTTTGGTCGGTTTAGTTTTAATGGATGATATAATCTCTATAACCTCTTGCGGAGTAGTAGGCGCCATAAAACAAGATCCAGTGTTCCTCATCTTCACGGACTTCAGCAAAATATCAGCCTCGGATGTACTCATCCCAAAAGAATTTCCTATGTCCTCACCAATTTTACCGAAGTAGTCACTCATTTGTTGTGCCTGCAATGTAGTCTCCCTGGATTGTTTTCGGTCTGTGTTTGTTTCTTTTTTTATTATTTGCCATATAGTTTTAGTTCTGTTATCGGCATTTGCAATTTTTCTTTCATAACTAAGGCGTTTCATCAGCGCAATGTTCTCTCTGAATTTTTCTTTCAACAGTTTATAAGCATTGTAAGATTCAGCATCTTTGCGTACTTTGTATATAGTTTCCATTGCCTCAAGTCTATTCATCCATTCTCCATACTGCTTAATGTCATATGTTTCAGTCTTTTTTTTCGAGTTGAGTCTTCTTTTCACAACAGGACAACAGTCGTTATACTCCTGCAACAGAACATCGAAAAAGTCCGTAAAAGCATCCTGCGCCGACTTTTCCATCAACCTCTCCTTCCAGTTGAAAGTCTTCAGCCTATCCAACATTTTATCAATGTTTGTTTTAGATGTTATTCTAACCTTTCCTATATTTGCTTTTTGTACTTGTCTTTCTTCTACTGATATTGACATCAGCTGCGCGTAATGGTCACCCAAGTGAAGGTTCCTAGTATATTTCCTTTCAACCTGTAACTCATCTATAAATATATTATCGACACATGTTTGTGTACCTCTAGTTGGCTCTGTCATAGTGCTCTTCATGTTGAATGAGGCAAACAGGTTTATGAGCCTATTTTTCTCCTTTGATTCTCGCAGGAAATCCACGTTGAAATCGCCCGCTACAACCATCCCACCACTGTCTTCATACGAGTCCAACTCCACCAAGGCTGCGCTCAGCACACCCAGGAAAACATCAAAATTTCCCCCTGGCGACCGGTACACTGTACACACTTTCAATCTGCACGAAGGAAAGTAGACTGCAACTATTTCCACATTCATGTCATCCGATAGTTTTTTTATTGTCTCAATTGGTTCATAAGGCAATGAGGTCCTTGATACAATCATAACCCCGCCATGCAAACGTGATTTTCTATAAAATCCCTCCGCAATGCAATGTTCGTCAAAACTAACATTCTGACTGAAGTTATCGGATTCAGTTATCCAGTGCTCCTGCAATGTAAGTATGTCCAACTCTAGAGAGTTCAGGAGTATATTGAGTTGGTCCAGTTTATTTCGCAGGCATTGTATGTTCAGGTTTGCAATATTTACTTGAGTTAAGCCCTGACTGTTTGTGGGGCATTGTATGGTCTTCTTTTGTTCTAATTTTTTTGTTAGCTTGTTGGAATGCTCTGCTGCTCCTTCATAAAATTTCGCTTCGTCCTAATGAATTTTTTTATCACCAGATTTTTTGGCCAAAATTCACTGCTTAATACCTCCGAGCTATGATCGACTGGAATTGATATCTTGAAGCTTCTATATTGCCCCGATTTTACTTTCAGCTCTTCAAATGCAGGATCAATATTCGGAATTTTAGATTTCATAAATTGCCTGATATCATCCTCAGTGTTCCTCACTTGAACCTTCGATAAGTGAATCTCTATCCATGGTATGAAAGCTCTTAATTGACTTTCTTCCTCTAGTTTGCCATATATCACTGTAGACTTTGTTCTTTGTTTCCTGTCTGCCCAAGTATGCTTCCCAGGGATATTATGGGATGAATGGATGCCGGACTCAGTGTTGCAGATTTCAGGATTATCATCTTTGTTGCCTACAGTATTCTCCTTAGTAGAGTCACAATCCAATCCACCCCTCTCATGCATTTGCTTACGACCGGTTTGTCTGCGCCTATATGTTACATTCTGGTAGTTCACATGATTTTCGCGATCCATGAGCCGGGTAGCAGCTGAGCTATGCTGTACAGCCGATTCCGTGATTTTGTTAGTTATTTTATGTGGAACGATCTCAGTTTGTGAGGGCATTGTCATCTTTTGACGATTTTCTGTAGCCCCCTGGATGACTGCGGGTAGAGGCAACCTCACCACATCCACCGCAGGATTCTGATTAATATGATTTCCTGTAGACTTCCGGTCGACTGGGGGCACCGGTGACCTCGCTACATTCACCGAAGAACCCTGATCCAATGCATGTGCTCGTGTCTGCCACATGTCATCTAATTCCTGTTTCATTCGTTCTAAAAGCTTGTTATAGAGCCTTTCTTCCAGATCTCCCGCCGAAAACGTGGGCGCTATCTCAGAAGTCATCTCAGCATTTCTTAGATCGTTTGTTATTGTCTGATCTTGAGTGATTCTCATTTCCATTGATTGGCTCATTTCTTCCGCGAGGCTCATTTCTTCTGCGAGGCTCATTTTCTTGGCATTGCTCAGATTTAAACTATTTATCTCCTCGATAAGACGTCCATTCTCGTCCTGTAGTAAGGCAACAGTTTTTTGAAGCTGCTGTTCTGTGTTCTTCAGGTCTATTATTTCGGACGTAAGCCCAATTTCTTTGTTCAACAGTTGAGTATTTTCCTTCCGTAATCCAATGTTTCCTTTTTCTGCTTCATCCAAGAATTTTCTAAGTTTTTTCTCTACCTCCGCGCTTTCCTTTAACCTGGATTCATAGTTTTCTTCAGCGATGAAAACATCACTTTCAAAGGATGCACTGCGCCTTTTCATTTGATTTATTTGAATGTCTCTTTCCTGAATGTTTATGTTCAAGTCTTCAATCTGTTTGCGAAGTTTCGAAAGTTCTTCCTCTTTCTCTTCTTCTTTGTTATCTAATAGCTCCTTAATCTTCATGTTTTCAGCCAGCAAATCGTTGAATTTAGATTCCAGTATCAGGATATCTCGATTGTTTTTTTTCTTTAGCTTTAAAACTGGCTACACAGTCGACAGTACATAAAACAGTGTGTTCACCTAACTTTTCCAGATGTTGTAATCTTTCCATGCAGCTTGAGTGGAAGACGTTGGAACAGATGACACAAAAAAAGGTCGAGTGCCGAATGCTATTAACAGATCAAAAGTGGATAAACATCTCAAGTTGGAGGAATAGCGAAATTTCCATATTCCCATGCATACGACCTGTCACACCGATCAGAAACACAGAAATGTTAAAACATTTAAATACCCTTTTCAGCACAGTTCTAAAAACAGTGCTGTAATGAACTCATTACATCACTGTTTTTAGTGATATTTTCCGTTTCGTGGTTGTCAACAATGACTGCCGATCCTATCAATTTTCAACACACGTCAAGTTGGAAATGTCAATTTTCGTAACAGTCACCAACTGCCAAGATACAATGCAAAAGTCACTAGGATGTATAATCGGAATCTTTCATCGAATTTCAACGAAATTTGACTGGAATAGAGAAAATATCGTCTTATACTCGTTGCAGAATGCAATTCCAACACTCATGCGTTCGAAAACTCGCTCCTTCGTCGCTCGTTTTCGAATTTCGCATTCGTATTGAAATAGGAACCCATTCTACAACTAGTTTTAGAATATACTATTACACAACTTGAAATACTCCAGTATGAAAATGTAATAAGTACTACGAAACCTGTGTCACATTGGCAACGTCTCTGAGAATTATTTCGACTTTCACAAGTGCCAACCTGAGTCAGTTTTTAAGTGAAAAACTTGAATAACCTAAATCTTGGCCAACCAGGATACTTTATAAGAGTGAATGGAGTATAAGAAGCAGATAAAAATATGGCGAAATTTGTTTCTACACAACTAGAATCAACATTTTTCTCTTACGGATTCGTTCATCATGCCCGGAAATAATCAATTAATGAATAATTGCATCGAATGAGTTATGTGACTCGACTCTTATGTTGTTCCTCGAAATGCATAACTGTAATAACTCACCTCTATTATTAGCTCGTACTGCAGCGGTTCTCTTGGGCCTTCCTCCGCCAACAACCTTACCAGAATCCTTAGGCTCTAATAAGAAGTCCAACACCCTGTTAGCGTTGTCCTCATCTTTCTCAGATTTTGGCAAATCTAACATCTCGCAAATTACTTTCAGTTGTTTGCTTTCGAATTTAAGTATCTCCTTGATTTTCTTAGAATACTCATCAGAGTCCTTTGTGAAATCGAATCCATCAAATTTACGAATATTTTTCTTGATCAGATTAGTTTTGCCTGGCTCCTTGTACAATAATTTGTGTAATAACTTGAGGTCATCATTCTTAAATCTCGATATTGAAGCATCTATTCTAGGTATATCTCCGAGACAACATTTTTCAGCTTTAGTATCACTCTACAAACAATTAAATTAAATTTTGGTAATGGCATATTGAAAAACAGGTTATATCAGAAAAAGTACGGTACTAACATCCTCATTCAATTCTTTCTTGTCATCATTTGATTTGGTAGCATTTTTCTTCTTAGTGGGTGGCTCGGAATCAGCTTTCCCCTTTTTTTCCTTCTTATTTTTCCTCTGTTCTTTTTCCTCTTCCTCTTCTTCTTCACTTACATCTTCATCAGATTCTTCTTCATCTTCAGATTTTACCTTATCATTTTTCTTCTTATCGTCATTTTTAGACTTCTTTTTTATATCATCATTTTCCTTATTCGAAGTTTTGGATTCTTGACTTTCTGATTCTTCAGTATCAGCATCTTTATCATTTTCTTCATCTACATCGTTTTCGTCATTTTTATCCTCATTATTCGGTTTTTCTTTTGATGCAGATTTGTCCTTAGTTTCAACTTCATCTTGTGATGAATCATTATCTTCAGATTTCATTTCTTCTTTACTCTGGAAAATTATTATTTTGCTACAATTATTCTCATGAATTACCAATTTAAAAAAATAGGTATTCGCAGAAAACCCTAATATTTCACCGGTTTTCCCGCTTCAAAATATCAAACAATCGCCATATTGCTTCTGACCTATGCAAACATATTAATTATTATACAGGAAACATGCTTTTGATGCACTCATATTGAGACAATAAATAATATCCTAAATATGGGTCATGAATGCATATGATTTCTCACCTCAGAATGAGTTATTTTTGGTGAATCTCCTTTTTCCGACATTTTAATGATCTGAAACTCATATGCCGCGTTCTCTAAATTTCTAAAACGGTGCTAGCTTTATTACCACAGAACACAGTAATAATATAACGACAGATCATCTATGCACAGATCACCTCTTGGGCACAGAACATATACATATATATAAGTGGGCTTCGTTGAAAGGCGTCAACTAGGCAACACTGAAAGAGTAAAAAGGTTGAGTTTATTTCTTTTCAATGAACCTCGTTCATCTTGTGGGTGGATTAACATTCGATAATCGAACGAGAGCAATTGTCAAATAAATCAACTATTATCCTGGATGTATTAAAAAATATTCACAATATTTCCATAATAATCATATACATATCTAATAATATTATTATACAGGGTGTTCCTAAATTGAACGTTTTACGTTGTAATGTCGCGGCCACACCGAGCGCTACGTACGCTATGTTCGCGATGCATCTCAAAATTAGCCATCGGTATTTTAAATGTACCCATAATGTTCTGTGAAATGTACCCGGCCACACCGACACTGGTACGCTATGTCCGCTATCTCCGAACATCGCATACGTAGCGTCCATAGCATAGCGCTCGGTGTGGCCTCGACATAAAGTGTAGATACTATGAGAAAAAAATTTGAAAAAATTAAAAGTTCAACACTCTGTATCTCGAAAACGACACGTTTGCGACCCCATGTTTATGGGATTTTTTTTTCTTTAACTTACTCAAGGGTCTACATCCCTGAAAAAAAAGGGACTCAGAAACGATTTATTTTTTCTGATTGATGAAGGGATGTATGGGTGTATAAAAATAAAAATAACAAAAAAAAAATTTATAAGTATCAAATGAATAAAGAGGATATTCCCCATCATTTTTGGTTAGTTTGTATATAACATTTCGACCATCAAAACGGACAAATATTTTTGTGTATCTAAGTCCATCATTTAGTTAATCAAACGTCTATCTCATTCTTCTTTTAGAATTAACCGTTTTTTGTAAATGTGTTGTTTTCGCGAAATTTATTGCCTTGAATTTTTCTATTCGAAATTATAAATATCCATTTTTATCAAGGACAAATTATTAATGTTTGTTTCAGCTGTCGATTAGTGAAAATTAATTGTTTCTTAAAATTGTGGATTCTAAGATGGAATTGAATTTCCTTTGAATGACACGCCCCGCAGGTATCCTCCCAGATGACTGGTAAAGGAAATTAGAGTGTTATATAACCAGTGTGGGATCCAGTTCAGTGGAGGATTTCTTGTTATATTCCCTGCGCCCCAACATTTGTTCTATTAAGCTGAATAATCTAATAAATGAAAATTGATGCACTGCACTGCCATCTGACGGTATACGTTTCTTATTTTGAAGGCTGATGAAGACTTTTAGGAATTTCCCCTTTTCGTTTGTACGTTCAATTTAGGAAAACCCTGTATATTTTATGTATGAAATTTTGAAAACGGTCACACAGATACACCAAATTCATTGATATAATTATCTACGACCACCACGCATCTGAGTCGAATTTGCCATAAACCATCTTCCAGGGAGACTATAAAAGCTCCACCCCATCAAAGGGAGCCCCGATTTTTGAAATATGGATAATTCGAATGAAAAATAATCGACGCAGAACTAAAATCCCGTTTTGTGCGTCTGATCTCGAATGAAATTCATTATTCAATTCGAATGATAACTGCTGAGGCGCTGGTCTCCCCGAACCGCGACCGACGACGGCCGCGCCGCCGCGGGTCTGTCGCTGCCAACTTTCCAATGATACATTTGGAAAGGACCCCGCACTTTTTATAGGTAAAGTGGCGACCGGTCAAATTCTGATTGGACCAGAGAAAATACTGGGCTGCTATTGGCACCCCTCGATTAGACCTCGTCATTCACATATCACTTTCAAGGTCAAACAAACGATGTTCGCGATTTCATTCATAAATAGGGGGAGTGAGGTCCCTTGTATCTACTCTTTGCTATGGCTTACTTTTCCCTCCGGCGCGCGGCGGCAGGAAAAGTGTAGTTATGCAAGGGAATTAATTTTGCAAGACAACCGTAACTATACAAATGTTACATTTTTCACTCAGTTATAACCACAGAATACTTAACTACACAGAAGCGTCACTTACATAGAACTTATAGTACTATAAGTTCTATGGTCACTTAGCGTCGGCACTTTGATCTTCAAGGGGCAAATTTTCGTGACCTTCATTCTCTGTTAGGTAGTACATACACAGAATAAGCGCGTTCGGCATTAGCATCCGAGAGCGGACGGATTTTTTAGTCACGTGATCATAGATTGTACAGATTTGTCAGATTTTTCTGTAATAAACGAACGGTACGGAGCTTTCAGATCGTTTTTTCTGTTTGTCAGATATTAAATTAGTGATTAAAGGTCTATTCGGCCGTAGAGGTAGTCTGGATTCTATTTCAATTCTTTCGTTATAGCTCTAAACACTTCTACCCCTTGGTTGAAATGATTCAATATTTTGAATCATTATTTTTTTATCAAACGACATTTTTATTTATTACTACACAACAAATAACATAAGACACGAAATTTTAACAGACCGTTCAAGAATATTCGAAGCAGGAAACTCATAAATGCAGTTAAAATCCATTGACAAATGCAGAAAAGTAATTTCTGTTTCTGTTCTGTTGAAAAAATCCGTTTGCTCCGTCGAAATACAGCGAGCAAAAAGATCTACATCCGATTGATCAGATTTTTTTGCCGAACGGTCCAGATGTGTACTCCCCTCAATCTGGATGTAATAAACGAACGGTTCAGATCAATCCGACCAGTCGGATGTCATTGCCGAACGCGCTTATTACCTAACTACACAGAAGCGTCATTCCGCCTTCCCGCCAAAACTTAATTTGATGACGCTTGTGCCATGCTAGGTAGTACATATGTCAAGGTGAAATTCAAACTTCCCGCTGGACCACTCAAAAGTGACATATGTACTACCTAACAGAGAATGAAGGTCACGAAAATTTGCCCCTTGAAGATCAAAGTGCCGACGCTTCTGTGTAGTTAGGTATTCTTTGGTACATATGTCAATTTTGAGCGACAAATTCGATTTGAATGTTCAATGATTCACATACCAAAGGATTTTTAGTTTTTGATTTATCAACAAGCAGAATCAAACCCAAAAAAAACAAACTCCAGCGTTCCAACGGGAAGTTTAAATTTAATTTCGACATATGTACTACCATTGAGTTAAATATATTTAAACTCAATGGTACTACCCATAGACTAACTACCTAGCATGGCAGAAGCGTCATCCCATAGAGTGACGCTTCTGTGTAGTTAGGTATTCTGTGGTTATAACGATCGTAAAATGTCAATATTATTCAGATTTACAGGAATTTCAAGATAATTGAAAATAAGATGCCTAGAATAATGGTGTAAGCACTCGTCAAATTTTGAATGGAATGACGTTAGACCAAATTGAGAATATCGGCAAGATTTCGTTTTTTCCACTTCAGGTGGCGCTCTTCACTAATTATGTCATACAACGTCATTACGGTCCTTTTTCCCTTGATCGATTTGATTGATTAATCAACAGCTGATCTGCCAAAGTCAATTATGACATGACCACAGAATCACACTTTTATATGATGAAAGTCTTATACTTTTCCTCCATACTGATATGAATTAAAATGTCAAGAATATATTCCCAAATTATTGCTTGACAAAATTATCGGCTATTGACACAACATGTTCACCAGAATAAATTCGAATATTTGAAATAACTACAAAAATCAGTCATAATTTGTGAAAAGCGCCACCTGAAGTGGAAAAAACGAAATCTTGCCGATATTGGGCGGAGTAGAATTCAATGAGACCTCTGGCGGAAAAAAATTGTAATTGAAGCAACGAGTAAAACAATTCGTATGGCATTGTTTTTGTTCTGTTTTTTGTCTTCATTGCAGATCAAGTTCGATTTTTTTTGTACCTTTTTTAAAGTTTTATACTTTGAATTATGTCGCTGCATAATCGAAACTGTTCTGTATTTGGTTGCACTAGCCGTGAAGGGAAAAATCCCGATTTATATTTCCATAAATTTCCTCCCATGGGAAGAATGGTAAATATTGAAAATGCGTTTGGAGTTCTGGAAAATATATCTCAAAAGGCTTAGGCAATGAAACTAAAAATGGGGAAACCAGTTATAGATAGTATGTCCGTGTGTTCCTTACATTTTAAAAGGGAAGACTAGTCAAGGTTAGTACCAAGTGTGTAATACATAGTTATAAGTTAATAGTGGATGGTGTAGGTTATATTTCTGAAGGTGAACAATATATAAATGAGTAACATATTCTTCAGGTCTTAAGGGTCGTTTATATACTGGCCCGTAACTTATTCCCTTAACTTAACTTATGCCCTTAAAATTTGTTCTCTTTAAGGGAATAAGTTAAAGTTCGAGTATAAACCATAGCATGAAATTTCTATGTTTCAACTCTTAGGGTAAGGGAAAAAGTTTAAGTTACGGGCCAGTATAAACGACCCGTTAGTAAAAAAAAGTATCTTCTTTTAAATGCAGTACCTTCCTTAAAACTACCACAGTCAAGCCACGAAGTATGTTCCAGAAAACGAAGAGAAAATAAGTCGGTATTAAAAATTTCAAATGATACTCAATACAAACGTACCTTCCCTGCAACTTTTGTAGATATGACCATTGTTTAAGGAGAAGTGGGCATTTCTGCAATGACGTGGGGAAAAAATATAGAAGTCCAACGATCTGTCACGATCAGCTGTTAAAATGGCGAACAAACAATAAACAAACCGACGTTTGCTATGTGTTTTTCATGCAATTGCTTCATTTTTGTCTTGAATAAGTATGCTCTTATTTTGTTGTGTGGTTAATTGAGGAAGTAAGAAAACTCCTGCATTGAGAAATTCTATAGGATTCCTGTTACATCAATAACATCCATTAAAAACTACCAAATGGCCTGCAAGTTGAGGAGATAGTTATCAGCTTGAAGAGCTTATTTAACCGAGAAGAAATTGAAAAATAATATTGTATGTTAGAAACATTTTATTACGGTTGGAGTTACCTGATATTTGTGAGTTTTGTATTCTAAATTAAAACGTCTTCAAATTGTACATTTGTCTTTTCTTCAATGTACGTATACAAACTTTTTTATGTATAAATAAATATATATAATCATTGTTTCGCGACCCCCCGACCCTTCCTTATTTTATCATGTATGGTTGTGTATGTTACAGTGTTACAAATATTTATTCCATACATATCGATGAGAAGTTAACCACATCCACACATATACTTAAAGACAAAAAATGGCTAATGGAAAAAAATTCATAACTCAGTGAAATGTGATGGTAATAATATGTGTTTCTTGGAAGCCGAAAGAATAAAATGCAACCCTCATAGTTTGTTAGCCCCCAGGTTTGGAGATTTGGGGGGTTGTTTATGAAAAATGGAAGTGTTCTTCGTTCAAATTCGAATATGCGATCATATGTGATTCTTGGATGCCGAAAGAATGAAATACAATAAACCCTAGTTTGTTAGCTCCCAGGTTCGAAGATTTGGGGTTTTTTTAATGAAAAATGATGAAAAAATTGATTGATTCTAATATGCGTTTCTTGAATGACGAAAAAATGAAATACAATAAACGCCATCGTTTGTTAGCCCCCAGGTTTTTACATTCGGGGGGTTGTTTATGAAAAATGACCTAGGAGTAATCAGTATAAACAATATTACAATATATCATATCTCAGTGTACTGAGATTGTTCCACGATCAGATTAGATTATGTGTTTCTTGAATGCCGAAAGAATGAAATACAAAAGACCTCATAGTTTGTTTGCCCACAGGTTCGGAGATTTGGAGGGTTGTTTATGAAAAATGGTGAAGAAAATTCATATCTTGAAAAAATGAGAGTGTTCCATGATCTGATTCGAATATGTGTTTCTTGAATGCCGAAGGAATGAAATACAATAAATCCCATAGTTTGTAAGCCCCCTGATTTGGAGATTTGGGGGGTTGTTTATGCAAAATGATGAGAAAATTAATATCACGACGAAATGAAAGTGTTCCACAATCATATTCGAATATGTGTTTCTTGAATGTCGAAAGAATGAAATACAATAAACCCCATCGTTTTTTAGCCACCCGGTTTGGATAATTGAGCTATTAATTACAATTATCTTCCAATTCCAAAAATAAGTTTATCTGACAATCTCTTGAAATAATATGTAATTGACAAACAATAAACGAATACTATAGCAACTTACAACAGAGTAACGCGATTTCTTAAAGGAAAATAGGTATTTTTCTTTTACATCACCCCTGCTGGAGAAGAAAATAATATTCACAGAATATTTTTATGTATAGATCAGTCGTTTTCTTCAAACTGTGGTACTGGAGTTAATTTTGAAATATGAAAATGGTTTGACTCTAATTTTTTGTGACCTGTATTGATTCTGTAGATTGTTGGAAATTTTTTTTTTCGATTTTGAATGGTCCAATTCTAAGTTCAATCAAGGAACACCTGTATATATAAATAATACATTATTTTACATTCTGTAATTTGGAATTGCATTTTCCTATATTCAAAAATTGCTTAAAATACTAATTCAAATTTTTATTAAGGTATGTAACAGAATTCATCGAGTACATCCCTTGTGTGAAACGAAATTTTTATTGAGATCTTTGTAAACGCAAATCAAAATAAATAGTGAATGTAGGGATACATTGAAGTTAGCGAATTGAAATACGTTTCAGAATAGAAGACGGTTCATATCAGTGGCGGCTCGTCGGGGTAGGCAAGGTAGGCGGCGCCTACCTTGGAAAATCTTTGGAGAAATTATAAAACGATTCATATATTTTTACGTATCAGATTCCTCTCTTCAATTATAATATGCTATCGAAGAATTTTTCATTCAAAAATCTCGCACGCGATTGTGATATTTTTCACCCTTTAGCTGGCGTTGTAGCCCTGCCACGACCATATTTCGCTTTCATTGTAACGGAAGGCGATCTATCCCAGCGCCTACGATTCGATCACAACACGTCAGCCCTGCCGAGTGCCGCGGAATCTACCAATGAATCAGTAAAGGATGGAGACACTGGCGTATAGAGTGAAACATGCGAAATTGAGGCGCAGAGTAGGCGATGAGCTCGTCCGCCTTCGGCTACTTTCGAGAATGATCGCTCAGCGTGTCCGTTCCCGCGCAGCGGTAGATTTGAAACGATTCATTTTCAGTTCGCACTTGTGTTTTATAATCCCTATTTGATTTGAAGACTATCCGAAACCATCAGAACCCGTTAATTACCTTCCTATATCTATTTACTTGTTTTAGTTTAGTTGGAACATTAGGTCGTATTTCCAAATTCTTGAGAAATGAATCCCATTCATGATTTTATTTGTTCCTTACTGGAAATTCCTTCTTCGCGGTTAAACGATAATATTCGCGAAGAAATTGTGACAATTGGCCGACCGACATAATCTCTTAGGGCCGGTTTTATAAAAGGCGAACCGAGGATTCAACCGTGCGCCAACTACCAGATAGTAAGGAATTTGGTTGTTGACGCAACGGTTGAATCCTCGGTTGGCCTTTATAATACCGGCCTTTAATCTTATAAAACCCCCGGAATACTCTAGATTTGAAATTTTCGCGTTCTTTTAAAACCCATTGGTATTAAAATCACCAGTGGTTGTGCGGTAGCTCTTTCGAACAGTCTTTATTGCAATTATTGAAATTCAATGAAAAATGTACGTTTGTCGTCGCTAGCACTTGTTTCGATAGAAAAAACTGTTTTGTTCCCTGCAGAAGGCGGATGATTTCATAGATCAAATAATCAATAACTTCGATTTATTAAGATCGGCGTATTAATTCAATCTACAAGACATGAAAATTCGTAAGGGTGCATCTGTAACAAAGCAGGGGGGGGGGGGGAGTGAAAGGGTTTTATTGATCATTTCATAAAAACATAATGCGAAATTTGTTTGTCGCCTAACCGCATCCAAACCTCACGAGCCGCCGCTGGTTCATATGTAATTTTTATTAATTGCTGATAAAAAATTTGCATGATAGTATTTAATTAAAGTAACCTCAGACAAAGGAGGTGTCTAAGAAAGTAACCGTCTAGCGCAGGGGTCGGCAACCTTTTGAGTCGGAAGAGGCAAAAATCACAATTTACAATATTTCCAAATTTTTCAAGAGCCACAATCTTTTTTCTCGCCAATAAACAGTATTGGAATATACAGAGTGTTTCTTAATTGAAGATTCAAATGAGGAGGGGAGATTACATGAATAATTTCAAGTAAAATAGTCCGATAAAAATGTGTCCGCAAACGTTTCCTTTTCGAGATACATGGTGTTTTTCTCATAGTATCTGCATGTCACAAGATATTCGACTGAAATTCGGCATAGATTTCACAATTTAGAGTTTACACCATCATGTGGCATGCCAATTTCGATTGCAAACCTACTAGGTGATATTTTTTCTGGGATACTGTCCCCTGGTTTCCTCCAGAACCTTTCTTTTTGGAGTCACTATTAGTTTGATGCATGAAATAGTAGAAAGATGCTCGGCTGTTATACTAACTTAATGATCTCTTGTAGTTTTGTCGTATCTGCTACCGATTTCGAATAAAAATTCCAGTCGATTACTCAGAAAGATCAATATGATCATGATCATAAAAATCCAGTTAGTATAGAAAGAAATCAGAACTATTTAAGTCTGGGGATCTGGCGGGCTAAGACAATGTCAGGTTTTCGAGAGAATCGTTTTTCTCTAAATCGGTAGCAGATACGACGAAACTATAAGAGACCATGAAATTAAGTCTAACAACAGAGCTTCTTTTCACATTTTAAAACTTGCAGTGGCTCACTCAAAAAAAGTTCTGGAGGAAAATAGGATGGTGTTGCAAAAATATCACTCTGTAGATTTGCAATCAAAATTGGCATATCACATGGTGTGAACTCTAAATTGTAATATGCAGATAGTATGAGAAAAAAAATTGAAAAAATTTTAAATTTTAACTCCATGTATCTCAAAAACAAAACATTTGTCGTCCCATGTTTATGGAAATTCTTTTCTTGAAATATGCAAGGAATCTCCCCTCTTTGTTTGTACTCCAATTGTACACCCTGTACATGGTATTATTTGATAATGATAAAATAAATAATACTGGCGAATGCCGCAGCTTCACGTCCAAAGAGCCGCATGTGGCTCGCGAGCCGCAGGTTGCCGACCCCTGGTCTAGCGTCTAGAGCAGAAAGACTGATCCCAAATGTTTTTTTGCTCCATCGTTTTGTTTGACTGTTGCTTGGGCTGGTAATTACGTGACTCATGAGTCCTGGTTTCACCAACGATCTCACGTTTAGGGACGATGCAGGTACTTTTATTTCGGACGATTCTGTTAAGCCGAGCGTAAACATAAGGATACGGAGATAATTATGGTTTTCAACGTCTTTTACGAAAATAGGAAGAGAATCATCGGCATGCAAATTTTTTAAATTCCGGTAAAAGTTACATCACGACCAGGATTCGAACCTACGCCGGTTGCTTGCTAGGCAACCTTCTTATCACCTATGCCATCAGCGCGTATAAATCGAAGACTAGAATTCACCGATATGTGAGAGAGTTTATAGAGAGACGTATCATCGTCAAACTTCGACTTGGGAATCCACTTATCTTTCATCTTACGTAATCGACAATTTTTCGATTTCAGTGGGTAGTAAATTCGTAATTGTTGGGAGTATGGATTCCGACCAATGACGAATTTACTAAGAATAATATGGTTTTTAACCTCAGACTAAGTTTTTAGCGTTGATTAAATTTGAACAATGCTATAATTGTCGCCGCATATTTCCTCAATGTTAACACACAGTGTAATTTAGAATCTATATTAGTTGGTGTCGGTCAAAACGTCTACGTTATAGCGGTTTTAAGTTCGAAAAAATGTAGTTATTCTATATTATACAAGAAATGAGATTTTTATGTTGATTAAAAAAAAAGGAAGTTATTTTGACCAAGCTTCTATTTCCATCTATTCCTTTGTTAAGTGATAAAAGTGTTAATGCTAATGAATGACATTAATTTATCTGAAATGCTCAAGGAAAATAATGGACATGATCAAGTATAGAACCAGAGACAACCTCTCTGTCTCTGATGGAACACTTTAATTTTATTCAGACACTGACAACTAATGTAGAGGAAAATTAAATCAAGAATAAATCAAACGACATTTGAAATTGATTTTTATCCTTTAAACCAAAAAATCAGGTAATTTTAATTTTTGTTTTATATAGATAGAGCAAAGACTTTGGATAAAGCACGGCCTTCCAAAGACGTCTTCTAACGTTTTTTATGGTAAAAAAGGATAGATGTGTTTACGATTTCAATATGTATTACGTGATGACAAAATAAACAAAACGTGTTGTTTATGAGAGACATCTGTTGAATACAATCAGATTCAACTCAATGAATACTTCGCCGAATTGAGAAACGACGTACGTATGAATTAATAATTGAAATACGTTTGGGCGCCTCGGGCTAACGCCATCTATTGATGATGCCCATCGTCCTCCAACAAAATTTACACTGGAGTAACTAACTATCTTCTCCTTAAACAATGATATGACTATATCAAAAATGAAATAAAACACGAAATCAGACCTAAAACTAAACAGTTAATTGAACGCTTGTTGTACTTTTCACAAACATCAACCATACCTATTACTCCAAAAATAAAAATATTGGGAGTCAAAATTTAGATTAACAACACAAAGCACTAGAGCACAATCAAAGAAAAACCAAAAGTTTCACAAAACACCCCCTGAAAATAACTTAAACAGCAAAATAAAACCACTTCAATATCAAAGGGCTCATACGACATCTGATTTGTTTTACTCGTTGCTAAGATGACATTGACATTGCAGAGCGCCACCTATCGAATTCTACTTTTCCCAATTCTCAATTTGGTCGAAACAAAATCTAATCAGTGCAATCACCATGTGTTCAGTCATCGAAATTGAAAATAATAGTATATATATATAATCGAAGGAGAAGTGACTTTTCATGGCTCGCTTTCAATAGACCAATCCAACGATCTGTCACGATCAGCTTTTTCAAAATGGTTGCTGAAATAAACAAATATCAAACCGAGGATATTCAGTTACGAGGTACGTGTTTCAAGGTAGTTTCTGTTGGTTTCTCAATTTTCAACTTCAATGTCTTCAATTATGCCATGTACAATGATAGTTATAATAGAGAAACACTATAACAGAAATGTTTGTTATTTGTTTGTTCCAGCAGCCATCTTGAAAAAAGGTGATCAGCTGTTTTGTTGGATTGGTCTATTACCCGCCTCACTGGCTAACTAAAGCCAGTGGCGGATTTAAAGGGGGGAGCGAAGGTGGTTTCGCCCCCCCCTCGAGATTAGAATTCGTTATGTGATAATATAATTTTTGCTGGTTTATCCGAGAATTATTACTGTGTTACTTTGGATTCGCCCCCCCTAAAAAAATTCCTAGATCCGCTCCTGACTAAAGCTCGCCATGAAAAGTGACACTTCTCCTCTCCTTATTCTATACTAAAATGGTAACTGGGTGGACCGGCCCGTGAGAATCTGTCCAAAAGTGGGTCCAGAAGAATCTTAAAACCGTGAGGAAATTGTTATTCGGTCGAAAAGAATGATCGATTTATACGTGAGTGAAATTTTGATTTTCTAGGCGAAGTAGAAGTATTTTAAAAAAATTCGCGAAAAAATCCGATAAAAAGGGTCATTTTAACATATACTTAAACTTCTATACCGCTAGCATTGTGCAAAAAATTGCGTAAAAATGAAGCCAAGACCTGGACATATGATGGCTTATACGCATGCGCTATAGCCGCCATATTGCCCCTACCCTGCTTAGAATCCTACTCCAAGCTACTTCCCCCTATTCGCGCATGAGCAGTAGTCTCCATAATATGCCTAGGTCGACGGCTTCAAGGAAATTCACAAGGATCAAGTTATAGTTATAGAATTATTTGCATTTTAAACTCGATAAAACATTTTCCACAGATATCCTGACCGTGATGTAAATATACGGATCGAAAGAGGAAAAGTCAATGCAAAATAGCATTGGTATTCATTTTTTCCGAAATTTCCCATTTCTTCAGGAAACTTGATCAAACTTTGGCATTTAGCCTATAAAATCACCCGAGTTCTACCGATGAGGATAACTACTTAAGGTAGATCTGCTGGCCCATACTAGTAAAATAATATACTATTATATAAAATGAAACTTTCTCAATTCTAATGATTACAGAGCAGTCGTAGTTTCTGATGATAAAACCCCTGTCCAGCATTAAATTGAAAAAAATTCAAGATTTAAATGAGAAAAATGGCAAAAAAATTATAACACCTTGAACTTTGGGCAAAATGTTATTTTATTAGGTGCAACAAGTAGCAATCACCTATCCACCATTTACCGATGGCTACTCAACCTCCAAACACCCTGTATATAGTCCTTGGTTTGGATTGCTTTATTCTTTCTATACTATACTAAAATGGTAACTCGGTGGCAAAGAGTAAATAAAAAAAAATAATTTTTATACGGTCGGAAAGAGGAATAATCGATTCATACTTGGGTGAAATTTCGATTCACTAGGCGATGTGAATGTGAAAGTATTTTTAAAAAATTCGCGAAAAAATCCGGCAAAAAGAGCCATTTTAAACTCGATAAAACTTTTTTCACAGATATCCTGGCCGTGATGTGAATATACGGTTCGAAAAAGGAAAAGTCGATGCAAAATATAGTCCGGGAGCCAGTGATAGTTTTTGGTGACCAATTTTAACCCTGGCCATAATTTGTATATAGCTTAATTTGTATTTGTCTTATAGCATAGTGACCGTCAGCTGGCGCACCAGTGGTGGGTTTGCCAACGGGAGCAACGAAAACACGTAAAAAAAATATTGAGTTTCAGTCATTTTAACCCTGCTGAAATTTACAGAAATTGGAGTTGAACTCCAGACCCGAAAATCGAATTGTCGCTCGGTGATTGTCGGGAGAGGTCTGAAAATTCTGACCGATACTGTATCCTCCGGTTAAGTATGCACTTCAGGTTTCCTCCAAAACTTGTCGAACCATAAAATCAACCAGGAATAAACCCAATTTTTTTTCTTATAGCCATTTCATCAATCACCAGGTTGCAATATATTTGTTTTCCCACAGACGGCTGCACTTTGTTCTTCAAGGCACTGAGGGTTTCAGGTGTGAATCCAGGCTTTCCATCTATGGTCTGATAACACTTAGGCCCGGTTATACAGTCCGAGTTCAAGACTGAACCCTACTCAAACCAAAACTATCTGTTGTACAATGCGAGTTCAAGCCTGACCTTCGCTCAAACCGACCCTCAACTTGAGAGACCGAAATCGGGCACTCCAACATGATACAGTACAACTTCAGTAGTTCGGGCAGATATCGGACCGGGACCATAGACAAACCGGGACGTGCCCGAACCATCGAGGTGAATTTATCAAATAAAACAACTTAAAAATGATCAAAATTAAAGTTTATCAATCAAAACTAAAAAAAAATTATTCTAGTAAAATAAAACCAAAGTTTACAAATTTCTAATGATGAAAATAAGTTATATGTATACGACTACATATAATATATGTATGTACTGCCTACTTTGCACTATGAATGTGAATAATGAATATATATAAGAACATGCACCATCTTCCTTATCTTCTCTTTTTTTGAAAAATATGAATAAATTTTGCTTTTGGATCATATTTGATGTATAAATATCAGTGGCTTTGTTTTTGATCCTTTTCAAAAGTAACAAGTTTTCAAGGAGAAGATTCTTCACCTCACTCCTGATGATGCGGCCAGCGCCGCGTGACGTTTTCAACCCATCCTACAACTGTTTTGTACAAGTTCAGACAAGAAAATTATATCGTTTTGCATATGAATGTTCTCGCGCCCGGATTTCAGAGGTGAAAATTTCAAACTGCCCGAATCAAAGCAGTGCCCGAATTACTGGAGTGCCCGGGCTAGCGAGTGTCCGAACTACTGAAGTTGTACTGTACAGTGTACATGCAAATGGAACAACCCCCATCCTCTAATGATGAAGAAAAAGCTGCAGTAGAAGTAGTGGTAAAAGGCACCAGATTATAAATTAATTCAATAATCTGCAATAGGTTTACCATTATAGATTGATAACTAAATTTTAAATTGCCAATAAAAAAAATATAATTGTATCAAAAACTTTATTGGTACAAAGTTATTCTTGTTTCATTTTTTTAATAAACTATGCTGCTGCAATAATAATTTTTTTTTCTTTAAATTATTTTGCTCTTGAATGCCTCCTATCGCCTCATCATTTTTGGATTTTAACAGCTCAATTTTTACTTGATGTTCTTTATCGAGGTACTCTAGTCTTGTTAGCCTCTCTTCATCTAGCATTTCCATTTATTTTTTATGTTGTTCTTCAAGAGACCATTTTTTTTTCAGTTACAACACCACGAATGTAGAAATTCTTTAGTTGTTCCCCTTCAAGCAGCTTGTATTTCTTTGTTCCAAATTTATTTTTGTTGCAACAAACCTACAATGTAAGGTTGATTGATCAAACTAAATTATCAACTTGGAGAGCTGTAATATTTGCTTCATAAAAAATTCAGATGTTGCCTTGTTTATGATTATGAGGATATGAATGCTAACAAAATAAGTGCCTCACCTGTATCTAAAGGTTCTGCACAGATTTGAAATTTCTGTTTTCAGGACAGTCATCTGCAAAACAGAGGAAAAAATCAGTAACTTCATTATTTCAATGCCTATGATCTTTATGAACTCAATGTACTGAACAAACCTTTTGTTTCTTCTTGATTACCTGCAGAATCTACAGACTCAGGCATACTTTGTGAAGCATTTTCCTCTGAAAAATTAAATCCATATTGAGTTATTTCAATGTTTGAATAAATGATCAGTTCATCTCACCACTTGGTTCCTCAATAAGAAAATAATTGAGCTATCGAACATGTTAGGGCCCAAAATAATTTTTTCCGCTTTCTCTATGTTAAATAAAACTTGTTCTGGAAGAAAAGATATTTTATTTTTATTTCCACTAACAATATTACAATAATTTACCTTCATCTCCTCCATATTCACTTTTCCGTCCTACAACTCGCTCTCCTAATAATTCTTTTATTTGAACGTCTACTTCATTCAATTTAATAATAAATAGTCTTTGGGTTATTGAATTTTTCCCTCGCATAATTTTCGGCTTTAAGTGAGTAAAAATGGAATGTAAGGGCAAATGCTGGAAGAGAAGGAGTAAATTTCTGATTTTTCCATCCCCTTACGATTCTTTTCACCATATCTCTATCTGGACCTGCTAATAATGCCTGGAATAATGGAAATAATTACACTCCACAAGGACATGCAAAGCTGAATCTCACTTACCTCCACATGATCTTGAGCATTATCAGATATAAAGTTCATTTCCCTCTGTTGTTGATCATGTAAATTCTGTAAACTTGATGTCGAAACGTAAAACGTAGAGCCATCTGTTCACCTTTGATTTGATGTTGAATTCATTGACATTTTATTCAACCAGTTCAACACCCTCAAACTATTCAGTTTCTGTTGGAGTCTCCTGTTCTTCGTCCTCAGTGCGTTCAGTGCCTTGTTCTGTTCTGCAATTTTTTGTTTTGCAAGGGAGAAGACAAATTTTCCTTGTTTTGGGGTCCTGAAATCTTCATCCGTTACATCACCAACAAAACATTTTCTTTTTCTTGCTCTTCGTACTGGACTTTCAGCTTCAGAACTTAAATAAGAAAATCGAGTATTGATATCACAAACCTGAATATATTTGGCAATATTTCTCAAATCTTGAAAATTGAATAAAACTCACATAGTTGGATGTGGTACCGTAAATACTTTAGAGGATACCAATTTGTTTGACGATTCTGAAGCTGTTGAAGTGCCAGACGATTCTGAAGCTGTCCAAGTACCAGACGATTCTGAAGCGGTTAAAGTAGAAGACGATTCTGAAGCGGTTAAAGTAACAGATAAATCTGAAGCACTCAGTGTAGGAGACGAATCAGTAGCTGTTGAAGTTCTGCATAGTTTAGTATCACTCAGTTCCCCAACACTACCCAGATTAATAATATTATTATTATCTGATAGCTCCTGAGTCACAGACCTTTCATCTGGAGATGTCCTACTAGAACTGAAATTTGAGATATTATATTTTGATGTCCATATTCTCAGAATCAAATTTTAATAAAACACCCTATTAATATTCAACAGACTTACCGATGAAGCGATAACGAAATCCTGGACGGAATGGCTTCAGTTTTCAAAAATCTTTTCCCTAATTTATATAGAAAGTCTTCGTCACAAAAGTGATCAGAGCAAACGTATACCTCCCTCGTAGAATTTTTTTTTCCCAAATTTAATTGATCCATCCACAATTTCCGTCTAGCATTATGTCTAGGCATTCTATTAAAAGGGAATACTGCTTTTGAAATAAGGTTACAATAAGCTTTTATTGAGAGCTAGGTACCCCAAGCTACGCCTATGTAAATTATTGTTTGTTGTTGTTTATCTTACCGATGTATGGATCTCCCGCTGCCTCTATTTGTGCTTTTTTTACATATCACACAGTAATTAACCATTTTTCAGTTAATAATAATAACATAAATCGATTTCAAGCGGTGGACCAGTAATAAATAATAATCGATAAGCGCGTTCGGCATTAGCATCCGAGAGCGGACGGATTTTTCAGTCACGTGATCACAAATTGTACAGATTTGTCAGATTTTTCTGTAATAAACGAACGGTACGGAGCTTTCAGAGCGTTTTTTCTGTTTGCCAGGTATTAAATTAGTGCTCAAAGGTCTATTCGGCCGTAGAGAGGTAGTTTGGGTTCTATTTTAATTCTTTTGTTATAGCTCTCAACACTTCTACCCCTTGGTTGAGATGATTCAATATTTTGAATAATTATTTTTTTATCAAACGACATTTTTTATTTATTACTACACAACAAATAACATAAGACACGAAATTTCAACAGAAACAGACTGTTCAAGAATATTCGAAGCAGGAAACTCATAAATGCAGATAAAATCCATTGACAAAGGCAGAAAAGTAATTTCTGTTTCTGTTGTGTGGAAAAAATCCGTTTGATCCGTCGAAATACATCGAGCAAAAAGATCTACATCCGATTGATCAGATTTTCTTGCCGAACGGTCCAGATGTGTACTCCCCTCCCCTCAATCTGGATGGTTCAGATCAATCCGACCAGTCAGATGTCATTGCCGAACGCGCTTGATGAGTACCACAGAACATCTAATAAATATATGAGTACATAGAATTATAAATATAGAATTTGAGCGTAGTAAGTAACAAAAGTGTGGCAATCCTTCCCCTTAAATCCAGGGTCAGTTGTCGCTACACGCATGCGTTGGGAGAAGAGAAAGGGACATGTCATTATGTATCCATGGATACCATATGTAGCAAACAGATTGTTGTCAATTGCTGATCGCCATGATGCCCCTATTCTCCTACTCTCCGCTATCGCACATGCTCAATAGTCTCACTGACCCTAGGCAGAGCCTTCTAGCGGTGGGTTTCACAAAGCGCAATCACTGGTGATCCGAGATCAACGGCTTGATACTCTGATTTTTGAACTGTCAAATCGAGTTGATTCTAAATCAAGCTCGGATCAACGGTGATAACGCTTTGTGAAACCGACCGTAGATGTTTCACTTTTAATTTCAAGGATCAAATTATAGGTATAGAATTATGTGGATGAGTCATACCTGGTTCTCCAAGATGGCCGTTTCGTTCACAAGGTTTTTCAAAGAGAGAACCCTTCCTGTTATTTATTCTATGGGAGAAATCATAGTCCAATTTTTGGTCCCCACCAGTGGCGTACCCACGGGGGGGGATAAGGGGGATATATCCCCCCCAGGAAGATCCATTGTTAGGTCCAAAAGTGTGTAATTTGATGAAAGCGAATTCTCGGTAAAATCCAAGAGAGTTGTGAAGTTCCTGACAATATAATATATTCGCTTCGGTGACTATACCAAATTATTAATAAAAAATTAAAGACATATGAAGCCTTCCGAGTGCCGCAACTATCACAGCGATTGGCGGCACATCAAAACAAGCGATTTAAGTGTGCATAAATCTTATCGAGACATGACGTTTTCGGCACCAGATCCCTTTGTCGGCCGATAATACTGCGTTAAATTCACACTTGGATCAGTAGGGTGATATTTTGTTTACTGGTATGAAGTAGATGAGTCGACATTTTTCTATTTCATTCCTTGAGACGACCTGTAGGAATTTGTCCTTAGTTGACATTCTCTTCCATTCATCATAATTCGTTTAATTGTTGCAAAGGTGTGTTGTATTTTTTTGATAGAGGTCCAGGAAAAAATCATCATAAGTAAACAAACTTCTTTGGCGGACTTAATCAAACGAAGGAAATTTGATGAATGCGAAACAAAATCGACAAGTTCGGCTGCTGGAATCCGCTAGCCATGATGTCTATACACAGGGAATTGCCAATTTCCGAGAATGAAATTATTGATAATATAGCAAGAAGACCAAGGCGACTTTACTTTGTTTTATGAAAGCAAACCAAAATTTCTGATAATAGTATATTATTCAATAAGCGGTAATGTAAGTCATAACACACGCAGATGAATTTTGCAGCACGAGCCGTTAGGCGAGTGGTGTAATTCATCAAGTGTGTTATGACCATTACCGCGAATCGAATAATATTATTTATCTTCGACTTCTTCAAAATTGACAACAGTTGTCAAAAGCGATCTCTGTGGTCGAGAATCGAATCACGTAAAAAACATCAAAAATTCACGGTTTCCAATTGCAATTTTTGGATATTCAGACCGAAGGAAATATATAAAAACGAATGGCGAGAACGTTACCTTGATATCTGAAATAGTGTTCCCGATCGATCCGACTTTTTTTATTCATTTGGTAAACTGTTTTTCCTATTTGTATTAGAGTGAGTTATAGGCGTGAGTTATCATAACTATCGGGGTTGGTTTATAGATACTTTTACAGCTCGAAATCAGTAAAATAATGGACACATTATTCTATGGGAGAAGATGAAAATTTATCATTATTATTATTTGTTTCATATCCCCCCCCCAAGACGAATGTCTGGGTACGCCACTGGTCCCCACATAAGAGAGATGAAACGGTTAGTTCCGTCATCATTGCCATATGATTGACATCAATGTTGCCGCTTCTTCCAAGATAGAGAAATGAAAGAGCCTTTCGCGACCGCCTACCAGTCGACCAGCCTACCGCCTACCAGACGAAATCGGCTGATTTGAAGATATTTCCGTTACAACGGCAACACTGACGACTTCCAATAATGACCTTGCCTACCAAAGGCTACCAAAGCATATTCTCCTCTCACTTTCATCTATGTTCCTAACATCCGTGAAAGATGCATAGAACATTTTCTATGCATCTATCATCCGTTTTTCTGCTGAATGTCATGGAAGGAGCACCACAGAACATATATAAGGAGGAGCACTTTTCTATGGTTATGGTTACTTATTAATTAGGGGTTAAGTTTATCTCAAAACCGATTTGTCATTGGCAGTGAACTTTTTTGATTTCTTGTTATACATCGTGAATAAATTGATTTTTAACGATGGAAGCTGATTGGATCAATGCAGCTCACAGTACAGGCGTAAGTCTTACTTTTTAATGCATATATCCATGAGAAGGCCCCCTCTTCCAATTCAAACGTTTATGTTTTTCACCATAATCTTTTGCAAGTACCTGAAATACTATAACTACCATTTGTAGGTGGATGATACCAAATTTTATATAATTTTTTTGAAAGGCAGGAAGTACTGGTCTGAGAAACCATTATTTCAGATTTAAGTCGCTTTACCAAGACAGCCAACGATCAGCTGTAATCACCATAAATCTTATATCATGGAGGAACAAATGCAGCCTCGACCATATATCAGCCCCTTATTTACAATTTTTCCGGAACAGGGCTGAAATTGACAGCCTTAGCTTCATCATTTGGAAATGATGATTTCTAAAAACAAATCCATTAGGTGGTAATTTCTTGCAACCTGTTATTCATGTCATCTAGAATACAGTGACTTAATCAAGTCACGGCGAAAAGCGATAGGGTTATCTATCTAACACGGTAATATTCCAGTTTCTCCAAGCATGTTTTATGTTCCATACAAACAAATGTATGAATATAAGTCTCTATTACTACCATTAGTCTATTTACCCAGTCTGAACCTGTATAGCAAGCTTGGAGTATAATTGTGTTTATCTAGATAGGACATGAGTTGTTGGGCCAACAACATCTCCAGAATTTTGGAGAATACAGGAAGTATGGATATTGGGCGGCAATTTGAAACTTAGTTGGATACCCTTTTTTCAGAATGGGACATACTTTAGCCCGTTTCATTTTGTTTGAAAGCGCTCCTCGCTGACTTGAGTTGATTATTTCAGTATTCTATATTGCCTATGTTTTGTAAAGAGGGGTTTACCCATTTATAAATGAATCATATAAAACATGAATATGGAAGAATAATCTGTTGTGATATATAAACCAATTTGGATTTTGATTTTTGGTGTAGCTGGACCACTTTGTTAGTTAATTATTTTCCATTTCGGTGTATTCATCATAATTTGATGAATTCATTTGGACTACTCAATATTAAATAAACACTTGATTTGTGATATTTATGAATAGCGGTGTGATCCAATTTTGGCTGATGCTACAGTTCGAATGTATAATTGTAATTTATTCTTCTCTTGTATATTGATGAAATCTAAGGATTCTTCCATTCCTGGGCGTTGAAGCATTTATTGAAGAGGATTGGAATAGTTTATGGCTAGCACATTCAATGAGATCTTGTTCATCCTTGAATGCTTCTTCATTTCGAGATATTGTTCAGTCTATTGATGATCCATTTTTTTCTTTTCTGAGAATTATATTGAAAAAATTGATATTATTGTTTGACTGCGGGAACAGTATCCTATGATATTTCGCGTTTACACGAGGCCAGTTGCGTAAAGCTAGTGGACCACCTGCATCCAGTGTCATTTCAGTTGAGTGAAAAAAGTCGGTACAGTGCACTGGCTTCAGGAGTGAGGCAACTGGCGCTAGTCAGCTGAACTGTCGACTGGCTCCGTGTAAACGCGACAGTACTGACTGTACCTTGAACAATAAACAATTTCATATTCTTCTTATTAATTTTTTAGACCTCTATCATGGCTGCTGAATTTAATGGTGGTGTGGTTATTGGTGCTGATACAAGAACAACAACAGGGTAAGAATAAACATTAACAATAGGGTTTCACCATCCTGAATATTTCTATGGGATCTCTTCAAATACAGGGTGTTTCAAAAAAATAATAGATAGAAAACTGAATAATAATTGGGGTGTGCTCAGTGAGAAAATTTCGTAACGCCATCCGTATTTAAGAAGTATTGAAGAAAACAAATGAAACATTACAAGAAAGAAAAGCCCTGAATCCCAATCTTCAAACATGTATCCCTTTATCGATGATGTCTCAGATATGTGACAAACAATTTTCAATTGACATAATGCACTCTAATAATTAATAATAATAATTGAAAACTCCATTATTTCTTTATTCTAGCATCAGTTATTACTTCGTAATTTTCAAATCAAAATGTTCCAAAAACGGTACAAACTATCGAGTTCTTCCAAGAGTACATTTTTGGTGTAAAAAAATAACTAGTGGTGTTACTAACCACTGTTCGTATGAAACAACGTCTATCGATACAGCTCGGCAACACCATCTGAAAGGCAAAGATATCTTCAAAGGTGTGTTCAAACCATAGAAATCATAATATATATACTTATATTATATATTATATTATGATTTCTATGGTTCAAACATCATTATAGCAATAGATTTTTCATTACATTGCACTGAAAACCCTATCATAACATGTAGATTCAGAACATCGAAAATGACTCTTTTCCGTGCGGTCGCACCGCAAAAAGTTTTACGATGCGCTGAGGCACGGCCTTCTCTAGACATGGCCGGGTGCCTTAAGCTAAGCGTCCACATGTCCACATTTGAGCGGCAACGCCGGTAAAATCGATGTTAGGTTAGGGAGGTATACGATATTTCGAACGTATTATTTCATTTCCTGATGCGACATGGTTGATGTTTCATTCAATTTATTGTCCAGCTAGAACCACGGGGAGGTGTAGAGCCATCTCTCGCCAAAATTTTCATTATTCTTATCTTCTAATGAAGTAAAGAAATCTCTCAATAAATCTTATGTAGATTTACTTGTATTCTCATTAGACACATATTATACAGGGTGAGTCTTTGACTTGTACATATATTTTAACTGTAGATTCCTCTCATCAAACGAAACACTTTTTTCCCATACCATATTTCAAAATTCGGTTTGGTTTGGGAGATACAGGGTGTCGAAAATCCACGAAAAAAACACTTTGCTGTTCATATCTTCGGAACCGTTATTTCAAATGAACTGAATTTTGGTTGAGTTTTTACTCCATTCATAGTGCATATTCTTCAATTGGAACCTATTCAATATCTCTACTAGTATAAAAGTTACAGGGTAGTCGACTCATCAATACACGCTAAAACTCCATAAAACCACTTTAAAAAGATAAACGGTTCATATTTTCGAAAGAATCAACCATTTTAGAGAATAAAAGTATTCTTATATTTTTTCAATAAAACGCGTCGTTTTCGAGTTATTCCTAAATGTATACGAAGAAATTTGAGGAAAAAACCATGAATTTCATAAAAAATCTGAATGCTTCCCTGAATTAAATATCATCGAATATTGTTTCTTCTCTGGTCTCTTAACAAATTAACAATGTTGTCAATGTTTATCAACTGAATTCCGAGAAGCATGAAATTACACAGTTTATAAGCAAGTTTCTATTAAAAATTTATTGATACCAGTCCTTCAGGAAAATATCTATCTTCCCAACAATATCCTCTTGGAATTTTTAATCGACCCTACACGGTTTTCACATCACATATCACAAGCATCACCTCACACCTGTTTGCTTTATTCTCTGCGAGTAAATAAATAAATGAATTGAATCCATGTAGAAAGGTTATCGCGTTTAAGCGTCGTTCATTTTATCACAGACTGGCTGGCCTGTGATAGTGTGATGAGACTATAGTCTTTGATGAGACACAGAACAACGGCTTGTCTTGCGTGGCGGCTACATCGCAGCCGGCAGCGCACCACGACTGAAATTCAGATCGGCGAGAATCAGAACTACTCGTTTGGCATTTCCAAAGAGCAATGCGTAGAAGCCTTTAGCGAAAAGTAAACAAAACTAGTTCTTCCGTTAACGATAGGGGACGTTCTGCTTTCTTGAGTTCGCCTATACCATTTTTTACTGAGAAAATCAACACAATCTGGCATCGTCTTCTCTAGAATTCTGTGATCACTATCATAGAGGAGATGGATTAGGTTAGGTCATTGACCTCGAATCAGATGACTGATTAATGGAGTTAGGATAGGTTAGTGAGAAACTTATTTTTATAAGATAGTTTTAGGGTATCGAGGCAAATATGAACAAATTATTAATGTTTACAAACTAATCTTCAGGATAATCGAAGAAGGAAATTATTTTGGTGTGAGAAATATGGCATTTCAATTGCAGAAATGATGGAACAGAACTTAGCGTTTTTGTTAGGAAATATCGTGTTTGTAACATTCTTATTCGAATAAGGTTAGTGCTTGAGTATTTTCTAAATGTATCACCCAGAATATCTAATAATCACATCAATTTCAATTGAAAAATATGAACTTTGAGGTGTTTGTAGAGAATAATATCAGGGACGCATTTAGCACAATTTTTTTTTTCAAATGGCTATATCTCTTTAACCGAGCCGAATTCGGAAAAATGGAAAATGAAAAAAAGGTTTCTTTAGGCCTCAAGAATCTACAGTTAAAATATATGTACAAGTCAAAGACTCACCCTGTATATATATACAGGGTGGCCCACCCCAGACGCGGTTCCCATTTTGAGGCAGTAAATGAAGACATTTTGAAATTTGTTTTTTCGTGAAATGTGAAGGACAATCAGATGCACAATTTAAAATTGTTTTCACATATACAGGGTGTTCGATAACAAAGATATAGACCAAAGTTACACTTTTTTAAATGGAATACCCTATATATGAATTCAAAAATTGAATGGCAAGCTCAAATAATGATGAGTTTATAAAGACCATTTTATGGCTTAGAAGAACCATTGTGGAGAAAATGGCGAAAAATCGAAAAAAAGGAGTATTTTTAATTTGCAATTAATGAATAAACCCTTCAAGCCAACGAGACAGACAATGTTTTTTCGTGTAGACATATTGGCTACCCTTATGCAGAAGAAAAAAATTTAACTCTGGAATATACTGAGTGATCATAATTAATGTTCAAACATTAACTACAAATAATGGTCAAAAACTTTCTTATTTCAAATGGCACACCCAGTATTTCTGTACCTTGTTGAACGTAAAAATTAATATCGAAACTATCTTCATTGGGTTTCCCTATACCTAAACCTAATAGTTTTCAAGTAATTCTCGATTTTTAATTCAACTAGTTAACCTACTATTATGATTAGCGATATTCATAGAAATACTTGGAAATATTTGTGGGGAAATGATCACAATATTATTTGAAATCTGAAAAACTCATATGAAGATCTCAATAATGGTGTTGCGGTCACGCAAGATTTATTATTCCTTCATAAATGATTAGGTATCTACTGTTTTTCTGAATATCAATTCTTTTTTCAATTATTTTCAAATTAATTTCGCCTAGAATGTATTAAGTGTCATTATCATTCAATCTTTTTCGGTACATGCCCTTAAATTTTTCTTTATTCTTATCGTTTTGAAGTTAAGCCATACGTTCAAAGAATCATGTAACAAACGATTCATTCAAAAAAATATTTGTTCAGGCCATGAACCTGTGCTCCAGTCCAACATTTTCCTATTCTTCACATTTTCAATATTTTGAAGACTTTTAGAGATTTTCAAAAGAGATCTGTGATAGTGAACCTCTGGCCAGAGAGTGAGTTGAGTACCGAGTGGAACGAGGTCCACCAGCATAAGGACATTCAGTTCAGTAGTAAGGTAGTATTTGAAGGTATTTTGTGAACATCTTTGAAACTAATACTCAATCCAACAATTGGAGATAAGAAGTATGAAGAATTAAAGGTTCATCGCCTGAGCAAATATTTTTTTAAATGAATCGTTTGTTACATGATTCTTTGAACGTATGGCTTAACTTCAAAACGATAAAAATAAAGAAAAATTTAAGGGCATGTACCGAAAAAGATTGAATGATAATGACACTTAATACATTCTAGGCGAAATTAATTTGAAAATAATTGAAAAAAGAATTGATATTCAGAAAAACAGTAGATACCTAATAATTCATAAAGGAATAATAATTGCGTGACCGCAACACCATTATTGAGATCTTCATATGAGTTTTTCAGATTTCAAATAATATTGTAAGCATTTCTCCACAAATATTCCCAAGTATTTCTATGAATATAGCCATACGTTCAAAGAATCATGTAACAAACGATTCATTCAAAAAAATATTTGTTCAGGCCATGAACCTGTGCTCCAGTCCAACATTTTCCTATTCTTCACATTTTCAATATTTTGAAGACTTTTAGAGATTTTCAAAAGAGATCTGTGATAGTGAACCTCTGGCCAGAGAGTGAGTTGAGTACCGAGTGGAACGAGGTCCACCAGCATAAGGACATTCAGTTCAGTAGTAAGGTAGTATTTGAAGGTATTTTGTGAACATCTTTGAAACTAATACTCAATCCAACAATTGGAGATAAGAAGTATGAAGAATTAAAGGTTCATCGCCTGAGCAAATATTTTTTTAAATGAATCGTTTGTTACATGATTCTTTGAACGTATGGCTTAACTTCAAAACGATAAAAATAAAGAAAAATTTAAGGGCATGTACCGAAAAAGATTGAATGATAATGACACTTAATACATTCTAGGCGAAATTAATTTGAAAATAATTGAAAAAAGAATTGATATTCAGAAAAACAGTAGATACCTAATAATTTATAAAGGAATAATAATTGCGTGACCGCAACACCATTATTGAGATCTTCATATGAGTTTTTCAGATTTCAAATAATATTGTGATCATTTTCCCACAAATATTTCCAAATATTTCTATGAATATCGCTAATCATAATAGTAGGTTAACTAGTTGAATTAAAAATCGAGAATTACTTGAAAACTATTAGGTTTAGGTATAGGGAAACCGGAAACCCAATGAAAATAGTTTCGATATTAATGTTTACGTTCAACAAGGTACAGAAATACTGGGTGTGCCATTTGAAATAAGAAAGTTTTTGACCATTATTTGTAGTTAATGTTTGAACATTAATTATGATCACTCAGTATATTCCAGAGTTAAATTTTTTTCTTCTGCATAAGGGTAGCCAATATGTCTACACGAAAAAACATTGTCTGTCTCGTTGGCTTGAAGGGTTTATTCATTAATTGCAAATTAAAAATACTCCTTTTTTTCGATTTTTCGCCATTTTCTCCACAATGGTTCTTCTAAGGCATAAAATGGTCTTTATAAACTCATCATTATTTGAGCTTGCCATTCAATTTTTGAATTCATATATAGGGTATTCCATTTAAAAAAGTGTAACTTTGGTCTATATCTTTGTTATCGAACACCCTGTATATGTGAAAACAATTTTAAATTGTGCATCTGATTGTCCTTCACATTTCACGAAAAAAAAAATTTCAAAATGTCTTCATTTACTGCCTCAAAATGGGAACCGCGTCTGGGGTGGGCCACCCTGTATATATATATTCTTTTGAAAGAGAGTAATACATACTTTATCAATCAAACAATATATGGCATAAGGCACGTGTGAAGAAATGGCGACAAGGAACAGATTGTATAAAAAAAAACACATATTTATAACGAACAAGCGAATTAGTAACTTGAGACCATCTGCTGAGAATCAAATCCGAAGGAAGTATCCATTTTAGTTCATTAGCGGAAATCAGAACATCTTTATGAAATATTTTAATCTGGAGACTTTCATTAATCTCTAAAGAACTTTCAACAGATAATGATTTTACATAATTTAGAATATAGAAATAAATTGCGTTATCGCATTTTTTGATTTCCTATCCAGATATATCAATTTTGGCCGAATAATTTTCAAGTGAGTCTCTAAAATCTTTAATCAAATCGGAACTCAAAAAAGCATCTACTTCATTTTTATTCCTAGTTAAAATTGCTTCCCTTCTACACTGAGGATCGGTCCTTTTTATTGGAGTTGGTTCCGAAAGGTATGAGGGTAAATTTGGAAAATGTATTGGGATAGCGCCTTCTTTCAATTTTGGGAATCTTAAAGATAGTAATTTAATGGTTCCATCTGCCTGCAAATGTTTATCGAACCTAATAATATCGTCGGAATCAAAATGTTTCTCACAAACAAAACTAATACTCGATGAAATGAAATTTCGCGGTATGTCCCTCATCCAGAAAAGCTTACGCTGTTCATATTTCGGAAAACTGAAACAACTAAAATATCCTTCATTTCTTGTAGGCGGATAATTACTTCAACACGATGGAATGCAACACGTTTTGACCATTTTCCGAAGCAGATGACCTCAAATCGAAGTCGAATTTATAGGTTAGATATTAGATACTCACAAAAAGACCATTTATACTTTTATTCCAAGAATAATTCACTGAAACTTATATCACAAACACTTTCACTTTACACGGCACTCGAACAATCACTATTTTTTCACATGGATGACTAGAATAAACACTTAACTGAGCGGATACTACAACAAGCTATAATAAAAAAATCATTTTTTAAGACAAGCTTTTATAATAACAACACTCATCCGCCATTTTGAAGCCGCCATCTTGAATTCCTCAATTTTGAAAAATCGTAATTTCCGACCCAGAAAACCCCCAGATACCAATTTTGAATAGAATCGGATCATAATCACAAAACTCGTCCGCCATATTGTAGCCGCCATATTGTAGCCGCCATCTTGAATTTTTCAATTTTGACGTAGGAATCATCATTGTCGAACCCAACAACCCCCAGATACTAATTTTGAATGGAATCGGATGATAATTACAAAACTCATCCGCCATTTTGGAACCGCCATTTTGTTTTTTTCTATAAAAAATATTTCATGATGCATTGTCACCAGAATTATGGACACCTGCCAAATTTCAAATCAATCGGACGATTAGAAGTGGGTCATATTCAACTTGCAAGATTTGATTACAGACAGACACCGGGACAGGTGAAACTAAATAAAAGCTTTTAAAAACGCGGGTATAACTTACCACAAGACGCTTGCTTGGTATACCCCAGTCCAGCGTTGCCGCTCTTCGCAAGGCCCGGGCTCTGTAAGTTAAAGATGGCTATGGCTGAGGCATAGGTGCATCCTATGATTCCTATGATGAGACACAGAGCAACGATTGCTTGACAGTAGATGTCAGTGTTCTGACTAATTTTTGTTCCACTTATACTGCGTTCGTTATTACTAAGATGCCTAGAATACTGGTGTAAGCACTCGTCGAATTTTGAATGGAATGACGTTCGACCAAATCGAGAATATCGGCAATGTTTCGTGGCGGCGCCGCAATGTCATACAACGTCAATAAGGTCTTTTTTCCCTTGATCGATTTGATTGATTAATCAACAGCTGATCTGCCAAAGTCAATTATGACATGACCACAGAATGAAAGTCTTATACTTTTCCTCCATACTAATATGAATTATAATGTCAAGAATATATTCCCAAATTATTGCTTGACAAAATTATCGGCTATTGACACAGCACGTTCACCAGAATAAATTCAAATATTTGAAATATCTAATAGCAATCTGTCATAAATTGTGAATAGCGCCACCTGAAGTGGAAAAAACGAAATTTTGTCGATATTCTCAATTTGGTCGAAACAAAATCTAATCAGTGCAAACACCATGTGTTCAGTCATCGAAGTTATTACCAATCCGGGAGAGGAGCGAGAGAAAACGGACACAGAAATATAATAAATACGGATCTCTCTCTCTTTCCCTCTTTCAGCCAGAGAGAGCGAAATCCGAATTATTATATTTCTGTGTCCGTTTTCTCTCGCTCCTCTCCCGGATTGGTAATATCGAAATGCTTTCTGCTGAAAATGTTTTCCGTGTTATTGTTTTCAGAGAGGTGTAATGAAAAATATCGTTCATTACACGTCCAGAATAGTATATTTCATTACTAGTCCAGAAAGTAAGCTTTTTCCGTGCGCGCACACGGCTCCGTTTCACACGGGAACTCGTGCAAGCAAGGAAAAAACTTTCTGGACGTGTAATGAACGATATTTTTCATTACACCTCTCTGAAAACAATAACACGGAAAACATTTTCAGCAGAAAGCATTTCGATATTGTGAAACAATAATTATTCAAAACACTGACATCTACTGTCATGCAATCGTTGCTCTGTGTCTCAGCATAGGAATCATAGGATGCATCTGGGCCTCAGCGTACCGTAAAACTTTTTACGGTGCGGCCGCACGGAAAAGAGTGATTCTCGATGTTCTAAATCTACATATTATGATAGGGTTCTCAGTGCGGTGTAATGAAAATGCTTTTTCCGTGCTTGCACGAGTTCCCGTGTTCGGCTCGCCTCACACGGGAACACATCGCGCGCGCACGGAAAAAGCTTACTTTCTGGACTTGTAATGAAATATACTATATTCAAACCACGAGTTATGTCAAAATGGCAATCCATCTTGCTAATCCAAAAAAAAAAAGGAAAAATCATGCAGATATTTTTTTGCCATATTTATATAATATACAGGGTGTCCCACGGTCGAGTGCCTATTAGACGTTTCTGGAGAACTGAACATATTTGAAATCCGAAAATTGGTATTATGATATTGTTGGAAATTCTCTATAGACCTAAAATATTTTTGGAGCTTGAGCGCTTCCGGTTATACCGGAAGTGGAAATAAATTTGTTCAAAAAATATTTTTTTCAATATTTTCGTTTCTGATATGATTGAGTATTCAATTCTGAATACATTTCTGTTGAAACCATTGTATTCATCCGAACAGTTTTCAAAATATCGAGAAAAAACCTGAAAAAATGTGAAATATTCATCGTCAGTGTTATGATCATTATTCTTATTCTGAAAATCCCGAGTGTAAACCGTTCTTACAACGTCAAAGTAGAAGAATGTGGAAATAACATGCATCTTTTGAATTTCATAAATATCATCATAGGGTGTTTCAAATTGTGTGTCGAAAACAGTGATCGAAAATTGGCCATAACTTCTGTTTTTCAAATTAGAACCCTATTTTTTTATGATTGCGTTAGATTCTGCGAAGAAAAATAATGATAGCATTCTCAGATGCTCTTGCTCCTAAATTCAGTAATTCCCGAGATATTTAAGCTTTTCTGAATTCATGTTATACGTAGAGTCAAATTCATCTTATCTTTCGCATGAGAATATTCTGTGGCCGAAGAAGATAAATTCACAAGTGACAGCTCTCATTTTAGGCCTTAACCTTACTTCTCGATTTTACTATGGTTTCATAAGAATAGTCATCGAATCTGTTGGCATGAGAATATTCTGTGACCATAGAAAATTAATGATCCCATTAATAATACACAGGTGACATAATTGGTTTTACAAGAATATTCATCGAATCTCTTCAGGTTCGATGAATTTGACTCTACGTACAACATAAATCCAGAAAAGCTCAAATATCTCGGCAATTACTGAATTTAGGATCAAGAACATCTGAGGGTGCTATCAATATTTTTCTCCGCAGAATCCAACGCAATCATAAAAAAATAGGGTTCTAATTTGAAAAACAGAAGTTATGGCCAATTTTCGATCACAGTTTTCGACACAAAATTTGAAACAGCCTGTGATGATATTTATGAAATTCAAAAGATGCATGACCTTTTCACATTCTTCTACTTTGACGTTGTGATAACGGTTTAAACTCGGAATGTTCAGAATAGGAATAATGGACATAACACTGACTATGAATATTTGACATTTTTTCAGGTTTTTTTTCGATATTTTGAAAACTATTCGAATGAATACAATGATTTCAACAGAAATGTATTCAGCATTGACTACTCAATCATATCAGAAATGAAAATATTGAAAAAAAAATTTTTTGAACAAATTTATTTCCACTCCTGGTATAACCGGAAGTGCTCAGGCTCCGAAAATATTTTAGGTCTGTAGAGAATTTCCAACAATATCATAATCCCAATTTTCGGATTTCAAATATGTCCAGTTCTCCAGAAACGTCTAATAGGCACTCGACCGTGGGACACCCTGTATACTAACTGTTCATTGAAATTTGAGAAAATTTTCAAATCATTGAAATCATCAAATACTAAGAAAAATTGGAGATAATTACAATAATAACTATTTTCGGTGGACATATCGATATGATGTATGGTATCTCAATTCGAAAACCAATGTTGGATAATAAAAACCGAATTTTATTGTATTCACTGTCATCACTGAACATTGTTTCATACTATCCTGTTCGAATATGAACGATGTCCAACGAATGAATGCTGAAGTTCGCATGTGAAAGAAAAAATAAGAAATAGATGAATGAAATATCTTGCACCATTATGTGAAATTAAACATAAAAAATATTTCGTTTATGCTCATAAATACCAATAAAATCGCACCCAACCAAACCAGATCAGATGTTTACGATTACGGGGATCTGAGTGTGACGGCTGTATTTCCTTCGTTCTTTGCATTATTTGGGCATCTATCGAATTGAAAATTTTTTAAAAATATAGAAAATTGATTTGCCGTGGACACTCCAATAAGTTTTTTACCAAAACATGATGAACAACTGCCGAAAAAGGATTATAAAGTCAATTTTCTTAAGGTGAACACAGACTATTCTGACGTGACATGGTTACATGTGGGCCCACGTCAAAATGTGCGTGATATAAAAATGCAACACATCGTTCTGTGCGTTCAAGTTCATATTAGACCAATGTGAGCACTGCACGGTCCTGACGTGACGTGAAATCACGTCACGTCAGAATAGTCTGTATTCACCTTAAGACTTTGAAATTTTACCCGATTTTTTCAAAGAGAATAAATTGGAGTACCCTCAAGATATCCTTCAACTTCGATTTAAAAAAAATCAAGTCTTTAGGTGGAAAATTGAAAGCGTGAACTTTGAAAAACAAAACGCACTTTTTGATTGGAGAATTGGTGCCGTCGGCCGAAGTTTAAATTCCCCCTTTATACTCCGGCCGACGGCACACATTTTCCATTCAAAAAGTGCGTTTCGTTTTCCCAAGTTCACGTTGTAAATTTTTCATCTAAAGACTTATTTTTTTTTAAATCGAAGTTTGTAATATATCCTGCGAAAATTTGAATTTCATAAAGATAATTTAATCATAACATGTGAAATGTAAAATATGTTTCCGGTCGGACGATCGATTCATTCTTCGTCAGATCTTATTGAGAATACATCTGTGTACCCTCCTTATCTTATATGAAATAATTCAGTATATGTTGGCGTAAATATCAAGGGCTGGTACTGATAATTGTGAATAAAATAAATGGCATAAAACTACAAGTGTGATTGCATTGAATATTAATTACCCAATTCAAACAAGTTATTACAAGGATGTCTCGAGGGCACTCCAATTTATTCTCTTTGAAAAAATCGTTTTTTCACATGTTTATCATGTTTTGGTAGAAAACTCATCGGCAAATCAATTTTCTATATTGTCAAAAAATTTCCATCTGAATAGGTGCCCAATTAATGCAAAAAATGAAGGAAAAACTGGAAAGACTTCCAGAAAGCTGTGAATTCGCAGAGAACTGTTGAAATTCCGGGAGAATAGTGTGCCCCTTGTGATTAATAGGGCCCCTACACGATCATTCGGAATGACAATCAGAGCGAAGATTGACATTCCGATTGAAGGTGTAAGTTCTATACTGATGGAATGACGAATGAACTGACGGATTTCCAAATATTTTGAAATCCGAGGTTCAATCACGTTGTGTAGAGGGGAGACTGACAGTCTGAATGGTGGTGTAGTGAGTCTATCATTCTTTTCCTCAGTCTTATTAATGCAATCATGGAGGACGGATGCTCGCAAAACTTTAACGAGAATTTCGCTGAGTTGCCCCAAAGGGTTGACGATCGAAACTGCCTTCAAAGGTTCATAAGTGTTTATGAATCTTTCCCCGAACTGTGGAATAAATCCAATCCCAGTTACATGAATAAATATAAAAAAATGTTGCATTGGAAAAATTCCTCAACATATATAAAGAAATAAAGCTAAATGCCACAGTGAAAGAAGCTTTATTGTCTTCTTGGTGCCCAATGCAAGGATAATGGCCAAACAAGCCTTATCTTTACTTTTTTATTTGGAGACATTATACTAATAATAATTAGAAGCGTACTATTTGGTGTTTAAGTTTCAACTGAGCTGAAGTAATTTCAATCAGACTGTCAGTTTGAATGATATGTGAAGGGGCTTCAAGATTGAAGGCAGGATGGACAATCTTATTGTTCAGTCAGAATGTCATTCATGATTGACCGTCTAGGGGCCGCTATAGATGTTCCATTTATCAGTTTTTATTTTGATACGGTAGATAAACGATTTTTGCTTTTGCAGCATGTACACTCAGGTTCCCGTAATCATGAACATCTGGCCTGGTTTGGTTAGGTGCGATTTTATTGGTATTTGGGAGCATAAATGAAATATTTTTTATGCTGAATTTCACATAATGGAGCAAGATATGTATTTCATTTATATAAGAAGAAACAATACAGTGAATGACAGAGAAGACACAAACAATTTGAGTACTGTTTATGACTGCATGATTTCTAGAATAAAATTACCGAACAGATAGTAATTGTCACATATTTGTCTCCACGTTTGTTTTGTGTTTTTGATCAGGTTCCTGTTCCCTTTTATGTTTGTTCACACCGTGTATTTGCCAGTTGGGGTGAATTGAGTAAGCCATCATCGAAGAAAAACATATATGTCAACATCGCATTCACCATAATGTAATTCCGTTTCGACAATTCAATAATTTCTTTGTCTTTATTTAATTGACTGTCACTCATCAGAATCATTTATTTATTCATGACTTCGCCTTATTATTTTAAATTTATGTTTTATTAGTTGTATGATGAGGAATGATGTGCATTGTTATATATTTGTCTTTCTATAATTAATAAACGCATTCTTTTTAGCCTTGAGAAAGGAGCAATTAGTTTCGAAACGTCGGCAAAATCATAATTGATTTTCATTTAATTTGTCCAAATTCCTGCAATATATTGCTTCAATTTTGAACATGGACGTGAATAATACAGAATTAATTAAATAATTTTTTCCCCAAATCTAAGGGATTATCCAACGAAATGATTCGTTATAAAAAGTTCAAATCACCACTAATTCAATAAGAATACCTCATAAAAATTGATTGTAAAACATCTGCAGTGCAAATATAATAAATTCAGCTCAAGAAGTAATTATTCTTCACCCTCGCTTACCTTAACGATATTGATAGAATCGCAAGAAAAAATACTCGAATCGAGGTCATGAAAAAATTAATAAACGGTTCGGGAGAAATAAATAGTAATTGACATATGTTGGGAAACAAGGAAGGTCGACATCCAGGTAATGAATAGTTTCAAATAGTTTGGTGTTGAGATGATTTTCTACTTCACAACCATCTGCTCCGTCAAAGTCCATAATATTTCAAGTTACTGCTAAAAGATGGCCTATTTCAGTGTTTGAAGAACTCGCCGTCAAACTTTGATTGTCGCTTCGGTCAACTTTGTGATAGGTATATATCGTGCCCTTAAGTGAGGATGATGAAAAAAGTAGGGTCAAGTACTAGGGTTCCGTACAATAACTTTTTCTGTAGAAATTTGGAAATTTTCGCAATATTCCAGCTTAGTAACATCTGTGATAAAGGATGGAATTTCCTAGTTGAACATATTTTCTTGAATATCTGCTGAACTATGCATCTTGAAAATATGAAAAAAAAAATATTGTTTGCCTCCACAATGAGAACTTTCATATGACATACCACAAAATATTTTTGGTTTGTTTCTTCAGTTGCCCTTAGAAATCAAAATTTGTAGTTATTTGCCTTGGTCACGAAACTATGAATGTGTTCTTAATTCCATCAAGTTATGTCGAGTAGATTAGGAAAAAATTGACTTACACGTGAGTTCACTATGAGGGTCTGTTTTTCCATCGGATGTGTGGAACCCTAAGTAAGACTCATATTCGGAAACCTACAAGTTTTGATGGTTGTTGAATGGGACACAATTATTTTGTTTGAATTCCATTAAATAAAATATGAAAACTTGTTCAAATATCTAACATTTCTTTGCTTTCTTTTAGAACATACATTGCTAATCGAGTAACTGATAAGCTAACGAAAATTTCTGATCGAATATATTGTTGCCGCTCTGGTTCTGCTGCTGATACTCAAGCTATAGCTGATATTGTGTCATATCATTTAGGATTTCACAGGTAAGAAAATATTCACAAGGAACTAGATCACGTTTCATAAATATTTTTTCACTTGAAGCATGGAATTGGGAAAGGAACCGCTCGTAGAAACAAGCGCCTCAGTTTTCCAAGAGCTCTGCTACAATTACCGAGATTCCTTGATGGCTGGCATCTTGGTTGCAGGGTGGGATGAAAGGAAAGGGGGCCAAGTTTATTCTGTTCCAATCGGTGGAATGTGTGTAAGACAAAAGGTCTCTATTGGAGGTTCTGGTTCGAGCTTTGTTTATGGTTATGTTGATGCAAACTACAAACCAGGAATGACAAAGGAAGCTTGTGTGGATTTTGTTACCAAAAGTAAGAATTTCTCAGATGTCAAGAGATCATATTAACATAATTTGTTCCAGCCTTGGCTTTAGCAATGTCTAGAGATGGCTCTTCAGGTGGTTGTGTTCGTATTGGAATTATTACCAAGGATGGTATTGAAAGGAAAGTGGTGTTAGGCACAGAGTTACCCAAATTTTATGAAGAATAAATTATTAATAAATATTTGTCATATGATCAATAAGTTAATACTCCATTTTATTTTCATTTAGTATCACCTTAACCTTGAAAAATATCATAATCTCTGGATACAAAGTGGATTACCTAGCTTATGAGTATTTTCCACAATTTTACTCTGATTTTCTTCAAATTTGGACTGTTTGTTTTGGTTCAACACAATGAAGCATTTCCATATTAAGTATCGCGGTTTGCCCTTAGACTATACCCCCTATACACACAACCAAACTTATATGGAATCACCCTGTTATTTGGAAAAAACGAATTTTAATTAAAAAAAAGTCGCTGAAAAGTGAAGAGCAGTTTTCCCAAAACAAGTTTATAACAAAAATAATATAAATTATTAAAAGATTATTTTTATAATAAGGGGTTTTCCAATAAGGACTTGACAACTTTTTTTCGAAATAAAAAGCCAACCATTTGAGATATATCGAAAACTTTATTATCGGGTTGAAGTACAATCAAAACATTTATGAATGGAACTCGACTTCCTTCATATGGCCACCGCGGGCACGTTTGCAGCGGTCGATTCGTTGGACCCAATTTTCGATGACTCTGCCACACATTTCGGCCGAAACGGCAGCTATTTCGCGTTCAATGTTGGCTCTGAGCTCTACCAACGTCGTCGGCTTGTTGGCATAGACCAATGACTTCACGACTCATGGCCCCATATTTTGCTTATTGACGAACCCATTGAGCCAAAAATGAGCTTCGTCACTGAAGATGATTTTGCGATGAAATTGATCATCTTGGCGCATCTTTTCCAGAGCCCAATCGGAGAACGTACGTCGCTTCAAATGGTCCATCGGCTTCAATTCTTGAGTCAGCTTAATCTTGTATGGGTGTAAACCAAGATCCTTACGCAAAATTCGCCATAAAGTGGTCTGGGCGATGCCCAACTCTTGAGAACGCCGTGGAATTGACTGATTTGGATCATTTGCTACGGACGTAACAACGGCAGCGATATTTTCGACACTTCGACCAACCCGTTGTCTCACTGGCACGGCAACATCACACAACGAATATGTAGACTCAAATTTTTGCACTAACCTTGTTAGTGCCTGTCTACTAGGGCGAGAATTACGACCGAAAATCGGAGTTAACGCTCTTAAAGTAGCGGTCACCGACTCCGAATTTCTGTAGTAAATTCTTATGATTTGCAGACGTTGTTCGTTCGTGTACTTTACCATGATGAAAATGTTGAGTTTACTGTGCAAATTGACAATGACAGTTCGATGATTAGTGAAAGGGTGCGTTCACAAATTGAATTCAAAGTTGTCAAGTCCCTATTGGAAAACCCTTTAGAACGGAAAATTAAAAGTGTAAATTTCTCTAAAAATAATTTTTATGTAACTGAGAATTGAACAACAAATAAAACGATTTTAACAAATCAATAATCAGTATTACCACCCCTGGCATTGATACAAGCTTAAATTCGACGAGGCATGCTTTCTATTAAGTTCTTAATTTCTTCTTCTATAACATTTGCCCATTCCTCTAAAGCCGCTTGTATAAGTTGCTCTGCGTTACCAGTATTATTAAGACGAGCTCTAATTTTTCTTTTGATCCTATCCCACAAGTGCTCGATAGGATTAAGGTCCGGTGAACAAGAAGGCCACTCGAAAATAGTCACACCTTCTGTTTCGAAAAATTTTTTTGCAACTCTGCTGGTATGTGGAGGTGCATTATCCTGCATAAATAGGAAATAATCAACAGAAGCACCTTGCCAGAGCCTCACTACAGGTTGTAGCACTAGATCAACATACCTAGGCCTTGTCAGAGATTGTCTAATGGGAATTAAAGGAGTTTTCTCACCAAACATAATTCCGCCCCAAAACATTACAGTACCTCCTTTGTATTTAGGGATCGGTCTTGCAGCTTGGAGCCTAGCTTGCCTCCCTCTACCTCTTAAAATGCGAACACGCCGGTCGTCTGATCGTAGGCCAATTCTGGTCTCATCCGAAAATAAGACATTTTTCCAATCTTCAATAGTCCAATTTTCATGCTCTGAACACCAATTAAAACGGTCAACTTTATTTTGCCTTGATAGTTCTGGAACTCTTAACTCTCTTCTCTTGAATAATTCCCGAAGTCTTTTTCTGATAGTTTCGACAGAAACACTAACACCTGTAGCTTGCAAAAATTGCCTTTGAAGCTCTGAATGAGATACTGCGGGATTTCTTCTTGCTGTTTGGGCTAAAAAGCGATCCTGCCTTTCTGTAGTTACTCTTCCACGACTTCTTCTCGGCCTATTCTTTAGGGTTCCTAACTCCAGAAACCTTGCATAGGTTTTTGAGACAACCCCTTGTGTAACCCCCACCGTTCTTGCGATCTGTCTTTGTGACATACCTTGTTCTGCCATAGTAATAATTCTTCCTCTCTGGACTTCCGATAACCCAACATAAGGCATTTTTTTTAAAACTTCGCAAAAAAACAAAATATAAATTCACTGCGACGTTCGAACGAAATGGTAAAATCGACACTGCAAAGCCAAATCTTATCAAGTGCTTATGAACCTAACTGTTTTTGTGAGTAAACACATGCACTTTTTATTTGCTTCTAACGAAAAAGATATCAAAATAATATTTCATCTTAATACTAGGTGAGTCCATATAAGTTTGGTTGTGTGTAGTCTAAGGGTTTGCCATGAAATTCTGACACATTTCACCGCGTATATTTTGAAAATGTTAGGTTATGGTCATTCCACTGTCAAATACGCCCACAACGTTGTCGTTTCTGCTAAAAAATCGTAGTAACTACGTATTTATCAAAATGTTCATTTACTTTGGGAAATTAATGAATTTGAGATAATATTATGTGAATTCAGAAAACATTCAAATACATTTTTGCACAACTTGAAATACTCCAGTATGAAAATGTAGTAGTTCTACGAAACCTGCGCCACAGTTAAACCTTAGAAGAACTAACTCCATTTACTAATCTGATAGGCAATATCGACTGATTTTCAATGAAATTGGACAATATACCTGTCCAATTCCATTTACTAAGTTAAAAAAGAGTAAATAGAAAGTAGACTTGGCAATCGGCCCTTTCGGAAACCAACTCGGGTTCACTCGATCCGTTACCGTTATTTTACCTACTAAAAGTAAACAAGGGTTAGGGATCCAGTGAACCCGAGTAAGTTTCCGAAAACGCCTAATGCCGCTTTAAGTGAAAGAACTTGATAAACCTAAATCATGGCTAACCGCGATACTTAGTTTATAACAATGAATGGAGTATATATGTATGTCAATTTGGACTACATTATACAAATAATGACTTTCATACAGGGTGCTTGAAGAGAGCGTGACATATCAAAGTTATGTTTTTTTATATGGAACACCCTGTATTTTCTTGCATTTTTGAAGAAAAATTAGTGGACTTCGCAGAAGTATCCATATACCTAACTCTCTCCGTTTTCGAGATATTCAACTATTTCTCAAAAAGTAATGTTGTCAAATAAATTCAAAGTCATTGGAATTAGCAACGACAGGTGTACAAAATTTTGTCCGGTCCCTTGAATCCCTTTCAGCTGTTTTCCTCCAGAACTTTTTTTTGGCGAGCAACTGTTAATTTTAAAAAAGTGAAAAAAAAATTGTAATACTTACTAAACTTTTCGGTCTCTTGTAGTTTTGTCATATCTGCCACTGACTTCAAGAAAAAAATTTTGAACGATTCTCTCGAAATCCTGAGAAAAATCCAAATTATGAAGAGGGGCAGTTTGTATAAGCAGTAGTGAATGAATTCATCATTGGTTTTTATGGAAATTTTCCAGATCTGTGTGTAGCGATGATCCATAAAGATTCGATAAACCCTTATAATCATTACAAAAAATTTGAAGAAAATTAAAAGTTCAACACTCTGTATCTCGAAAACGAAACGTTTCCGTCCCCATGTTTATGGGACTTTTTCCTTAAACTCGCCTTAGAAATCTCGTTTCAGTTCGTACGTTCAATTCAGGAACACCCAGGATGTACAGATGAATATATTTGAAATATGAAAATTTTATTTGAGATGTTTGAAGAAAATGAAGCGTAGATAGTTATGGTTGTCTACTTTGTTGGGGTGTTTGACTGTTTGAAGCCATTGTCTAGATAAATGCCATAATTTTTTTTTCAATATCAAGGGACAGTTTATATTTTTGAAGCCATATTTGAATTTTTTCAGGGCTCTACTCATGTAATCTTTCACCGCAGGCAAACTGTTACCTTTTATTTTTAAAAGTACGTGTATCATCATCATATGATGCAATTTAATGAATTTCTTGGTCTGAATTTAGATATGAAAGAAAAACATTTGGACCAAGTAGTTTTCCTTGTGGTAGTATCTTAGCAATCGTTTGGCGAACTGTCCACAACTGCTGTCGGTGCATTCGGATTATTTGATATATTTCTATTACAATACTGAATTTAGATATCAAATTGTAAGGAATCTCCCTATTCCACTCCAAACACAATAGTTTTAACCAAAGAGGTCTTTGGTTTTAACTGACCATTTCATTAGCTATCGGTTGCAGCTTTTTGAGCATCTTTGGGTTGGTACCAATGTGTCGTCAATGTTCAATGTCAAACCTCACCTTGTTTACAATTTTTGAAGTATTGAACGTGCTATTTATTTTGAATTTTGATAGAGCGAAAACAATTTTTGGTAAAAATGGATGCTAAAAAGGTCAAAAGGTGTAAGTACATCTTGTGTACACCTAAATTTTATAAAGAATATAATGAAACCTAAATGTTAATGAATTGGCGGGCTTATTTCAAATCAGTAATGACATTTTATTATTATTGCTGCCAACCAAAGAACGCTCAAAAAGCTGCCACCGATAGCTAAAGGCCGTATGACATTATGTAGTTTCCGCATAGAACTTAATAGTACTTTAAGTTCTATGAGTTTCCGATATCGTTTTCAATGTTGACAAAAACGTCATACGAGCATGTATTTTTCGATATCGAATACTGTACAGAAATACGTACCATTCCGTATCATATTTCTGTACAGTTTATGCGGCATGCGCTAGTTTCTGCGCAATAGATCAAATATCGTGTCGGCTTCAATTTTTGAAAGTAAAAGGTACTACCTTTTACTTTCAAAAATTGAAGCAATTCCTTCAAGGTATATGCATAAAAAGAATTGAAGGAAAAGGTTTTGCTTCGAAGAGTTTACTTCGAAGTAAAAGGTTATACGTTCACCATATTTATAAAAAGAAGCATTTGCTCAAAAACTGAAGGATTTGCTTCCAAAAATAGGAATCTAGGTTCACAACAACTTTTCTCACTTCTTTTGATGGATTGTACCGGGTTTTTCACCATAATTTGACCCCCCCTTCAACTTTGTCACTGAAAGAGGTACACAAAAATGTTATTTACAAAAGTTTCACGAAATTGACTAATGTTTTTTAAAATGATTTCACAAAATATATATACAGAGTGGGCAACATATTGATTGCAACTTCATTTTTTCAAATGGAACACCCTGTTTACTGTTCTAACATATGTTTGGTCGTTCTCTTTTATTCTGAGTACCACAGAGTTTAAAATTTTAAGAACCAATTTCTTTAGTTGATATTATTTATCCTGTTATTATGGATTTGGAGTTAAACGTAATGGCCGCATGTGCTGCGGCTGTAGAGTGTAGTTGGATATACAATGATATTCCAAACTATTTGCAAAGATGATTCTCGGAAAAAGCCAAAACGAAAATGGATTAGGCCCTGGATTCAAAGGAGAACAAGTCGTTCCACTTGTTGGTTATGTGTTAAATTTGTTGAACAATGAGCTTTTGCTAGAAGATCCATTAGCATATAAAAACTTTTTGAGGATGTCCCAGACACAATTTGATTACTTATATAATTTGGTGAAACAAGATATTGAGAAATCTGATACTCATTTTCAGCTCTATCACCAATCAGAGGCGTTATTTTTGTTAATTTCAATATCGAAAATCAACATAGTGTCATACACAATTTAATGGACATAAAGTTTCCTGTACAAGAAACTGTACAGTTTTTGTCGACATTGACGACTGTACAGAAAACGATATCGAAAACTACATAATGTCATACGGCCTTTATGACATTGTTTATAGTTATTTAATCAACTAGTTTATTAATGACAGCGATTAATGGTCGAAATATTTTAACGCGTGAGCGGAGCGAGCGCGTTAATGTTTGAGACCATTAATCGCTGAATTAATAAACGAGTTGATTACAAGATTTTTCCGTCGACCTCATCCCGAATTCAATATGAATTCTCGATAGAAATGAATTGTTATTTTGCATAATAGACAAATCTGACATAATGTGAATTTCTATGTTCATTTAGATATTTTAATATTTATGCTCCCTATGGAACAATTCGAAAAATTCATAGAGGGAATATTGGACATGTTGTGACATTCTGAATAGTTAACATTTAGTTTGCATTTATATCATTACCCATGATATCAGATAAGGAACGTGTCACGTGTGGAGAAAATGGAGGTTGATGTATTATTTACTTTGCAACTTTTATCACCTGAAATTTCTTCTGCAGTCTATTTTATTTTGAATGGAGTTGTCAATATACCCTTCCTTGACAGAAGTTGATTTCCAACGAAGCTCGATAGTGCCCTGACTGAATATTTTATGTTCGGTTGCCATGATAATCATGCATTAATAAAAAATCATGCATTAAAATAGGTCATTAATGGATGATTTCGGGAGCGTTAAAATGAGCTTTTATTCTATGGTCGACGGAAAAGGAGATTTAAACAATGCTTATGAATATGGTCAATATAAGTTCATCAGCTCGTCTAGCTACAACTCTAAAACTGCAATTTTACAATAAGCCCATGACTGATGGCTGCCGACTCTACAATACTCATCTCTCATAGATAATAGAACTCATTAGATTTGAAGCTTTCAGGTAGGAGTTGAATCATAGCGAAAAAACAAAGCTTGTCTTGAAAAAAACATTTTTCAAGACAAGCTTTTATGATAGCAACACTCATCCGCCATTTTGATGAATCGTAATTCCCGACCCAGAAAACCCCAAGATATCAATTTTGAATAGAATCGGATCATAATCACAGAACTCGTCGGCCATTGTTGAATGCCAATTTCTTTTTCTTTCCAGTTGATAGAAATGATGTTATTAATGTGATGAAGAGTTTAAAAAACAAAAAAAGCTCAGGTGTGGATTTTGTTACAATTAAAATATTGAAGGCATCGGCTGATTCAATTGCTGAACATCTTGCAAATCTTTTTAATTTATCTGTCACATCGGGAATATTTCCTTCTTGTCTGAAGAAGGCTGCAGTTATACCTGTCCCAAAGAAAGGGGATTTACATGAAATAATAAATTATAGGCCTATAGCATTGCCGAGTTCGTATTCTAAATTATTCGAACGTATAGTGTTCAATCGTATGGTCAGCTACTTGAACAGATTCAATATTATCACGGATAATCAGCACGGCTTTAGATCTGGTTGCTCTACGCAAACAGCAGCTTACTCATTTCTTGAGATTGTATATAGATCTCTGGATGAAGGTTTGTTCGTTGCAGGTATGTTTTTTGACCTGTCGCGTGCATTTGACACTCTTTCATTTAGTTTCATTACTGATAAGCTCTATAAGATAGGTTTCAGGGGGGTATTTCTCGAATGGATTGGAAGTTATTTGAGAGATAGAACTATGTTTGTAAGGGTTGGCAATTCGTGTTCGAGTGAGTTTGGCGCCGGTATGGGAGTGCCCCAGGGGTCCACGCTGGGTCCTCTGCTATTTATTCTATTTATAAATGACCTACCTGACTTTTTTGATAATTGTCAACTTTCTATATTTGCTGATGATACATCAGTGGCAGTGGCCTCGCGGACGCCTGGGGGGCTTTCGTTGTCGTGCCAGACTTTGGTTGATACATTTGTTAATTGGTGTCACGCAAATGCTCTGATTGTGAACATTAAAAAAACCGAATGCGTTCATTTTTGCTTGAATGCTTCATTTTGGTCACCTATTAAATTTAATTATAATGACATAGAAATTGAATCCAAAAAATGTGTTAAATTTTTGGGTATTTTCATGGACTATGAGTTAAAGTGGAAAGATCATGTAAATGAAGTTGTAAAAAAACTCAACAAATCGTTCTTTGCAATAAGCAAAATTAGGGGCATGTTGCCACTCAATTCTGTAATCAATGTTTATTATGCTATGGTTTACAGTCATATTGCCTATAACATCTCAATCTGGGGAAATTCAGTTGATTTTAAAAGAGTTTTTATAGCTCAAAAACGTATAATACGTATGATTCTGAATTTAAGTCCACGAACTTCATGTAGATCAGTTTTTCCAGAATATAGAATATTGACTGCAGCTTGCATTTACATCTATAAAACTTTGAAATTTGTGAAAGAAAATCTTAGGAGCTTCACTAAATTGGCAGGTAACCATCAGCATAATACTAGGAGTGCTGAAACACTTTTGATTCCTAGACATAAAACAGCAAGGTACGAGACTTCATCTCATTATCAGGGAATAAAAATGTATAACCATTTACCAGATTCTGTGAAGATTTTAAATGGGCTTGTTTTTAATAAAAGGGTAAAATATATTTTGCTGGAAAAGGGGTATTATTCGTTGGGCGAGTTTTTTAATGATGTACTTTAATGATGTAATTTGATTTAGTTTGTATTTCAGTTGTTTCATTCTTTAGGCGAATGTTTATTTGTTTCAATTTTATTATTTGACATGTCCTATACACATTCTGTAGTGTCTTCAAGGATCAATAAATTATTGTTATTGTTATTTGTTATTGTTATCATATTGAATTTTCCAATTTTGACCAAAGAATCATCATTGTCGAACCCAAAACCCCCAAGATACTAATTTTGAATGGAATCGGATCCTAATCACAAAACTCATCCGCCATTTAGTTTTTTTCTATAACAAAATATATTTCATGATGCATTGAGCATTGTCATCAGAATTATATGTACACCTGCCAAATTTCAAATTAACCGGACCATTAGAAGTGTGTCATATTCAACTTGCAAGATTTGATTACAGACAGACACCGGGACAGGTGAAACCTCAGGAAAGAGGGTGAAACTAAATAAAAGCTTGTAAAAAGGAGGTGATTTTTAAACAGTTGGTCAGCATGAAGGCACCCTTCTATTAGAATTAGAAGTTATACGTATTGTAAAGTTTTTTGTTCTGTCTATAAAATCAATAGTGGAACTTTCGTTATTGTTTTTTTATTATTGAAGTCAATTATATTTTCATTGAGAATGTAACCTCTTCCAATTGCAGAAATCAAGAGTTGAAATATACAATATTCTTTAATAACTTTAATAATATAGACGAAAAGCAAACTGATTCTTTAATAAACTTCACTCTATTCATATTGGAAAAATTTTGAAACGAAAAATCGAATTATAAATTATTATTGTATATCAATAATTTCTTTTACCCTTTCAACTATGTACTCCAAAATGACGTTACACGCTACTGCAAGAATATGAAGAAATATATAATTATACTATAATTCTATGTTAAGGGAGGAATAATTGATGTGAATTTGGCAACACTGGGATCGCCTGAAACTGACTAAAAAAATCAAATAGCTTAAAAAAACTTTATTTTATTTGAAATCACATTCGTCGATAATTTAGGCATCAGCAATAGTAACTTCAACTTCTACACCAGGCTCAATGTTGATTGATGTTATTTCCTTGACAATTTCTGAAGGAGAATGCAAATCGATTACTCTTTTGTGAATTCTCATCTGGAATCTGTCCCAAGTTTTAGAACCTTCACCACAAGGAGTCTTACGGGTTGTAATGCGAAGAGTTTTGGTGGGCATACGCACAGGTCCTTTAACCTTCAGCTTCTTCTTTTTGGAGACATCGATCAAATCTCTGCAGACTTTCTCCAATGAATTGACGAAACGTGAAGTCAGAGTGATCCTGATATGATGGATTTGAGCAGTTTCCTGCCCAGGTTTCTCGGGATTCATTTCTTTGGTAGCCTAAAAATATTGAAAAAAGAATTATCGAAATGATAGACAGTCTTAATGAACTTGACATGGATTGTGTGTTCAGGAGAAAAAAATCAAAATTTAATATAAACGTGCATTGAATATATAGGATAACAACTTACCATTTTCTTTATTTAGTTCTGGTCGAGTTAATCAATTGCCCAATTCGATCAGCGCTGAACCAGATTTTATTCTAGTTAAACCAACTTGCAGCGTGTGAACACGGTGAACAACGAAAATGCTGAAGGAAAACGTGTACCCGTAAAAGTCATAAAACAAAAAGAAGGTTAGTCTTCTAACACAGAATATGCTAGGCGTCATTACCATAGAACAACAATATTGGTCATCACACCCACAGCCGTCTTTATAATAAGCAATGAATCGAATGGAGTGGCAACGCCGTATTCGATTTCCCGAGAGTTAAACATTACAAATATAATGGCTTCGTATTATTACAGCATTAATATCAAAGATATTCTACTTTTTAGAATATTAAAGATTAATATTATCACAGTAACAACTAATTCTCCTGAAAATTGAATATTTTGATGATGTACCAGTAACGCAGAAGCAGTGGCGTAGCTAGATAGTCAGGGGCCCTGGTGCAAAAATCGGAGAAGGGCCCCTTAGGGCCGGTTTTATAAAAGTATTTCAATCCTCGATTGAGCCCAAATCCGCCGTCGAATGTCGATTTCCGTATTATAAACATCCAATCTCGGATTCAACCCTGGATTGACTCAACCGGTGAATATAGCTCCGTTTGAGATTTGAATCGAGGATTGAAACGTTTGACGTTTCTGGATGACCGACAACTAACCTCACTTTATGTTAAAAACAAAACATTTTGTTATGGCAGTTGCTTTTGCTTGGAATGAAAATATTATATGATATTATATTGATAGAATGCCTGATATTAATCACAGTCTTCAGTAGGTTTGCTATGTATTAATAATTCATCTTTGGTGTTTGGAAAAATATTCCTAAATTGAAACTTAATTTTTGTGCCTTATCTTCGAGGGATAGAACTGCCAGGTTCCTGTGTGCTTATAATATCGAGAATGACTCTATAGTTATAATAATAATGAAATAACTGCAAGGCATTCAAAAGATAGTAACGATAGTGAATAAGAAAGATACCAATCGAATGATTTCACATTTCCTTTCGACCTCTTCGAAGATGGCACGAAGATCGAAGAAGAGATTTTGGTCAAATAAAAAAACTCTTTTATCAGGTGGATGAAATTACTCTGAATAAGCTGAATTTTTTCAGATTTGTTAACATTTTCGAAGATTTTTGTGGTATACATAAATCAACATCAGAAAAAAGTCAGAAAGTTGTGAAATGTCTAGAACTTGGACATTATCAAAAAGTATTCTAGTGCTTATTTTATCATCCTATCAAAATGCCAAGCAATCAACAGGAATAGCAACTAACAAGGGAAAGGTTGTATTGACTGACCCAATTTCGGTTTATTAGAACCGTGTTGCTGGAGCTCACTCACCGTTCTAGAAGGATTTCTTGATTATTATTACATAGTATAGGTGCACGCTTATTTTAATGGGTTGTGAAAATGCTGAATGCTTCAGATGTGAAAAGGATTGCTTTTCTTCAAATTTCCAAGTTGCTAAGCTTATAAATTTGGTAATTCTCATCATAGAAAATTTTTAATATACTCTAAAGAAATGATTGATGACACCGATCCCATCTCGCAGGTCAATGGATGATCAATTATACAATGAAGCTCACATATGAATTGAATTTAAAGGCTCTCTGGTGTGTGGAAGAACATTTCCCATTGTTTTATTCGGGATCTGATTACATTTGAAAACAACTATTATTTTTGTGACTTGCGGAGTCCTGCATAATATTGCTATACTGATTCTATTCATGACTCTCAACCTGAATAGTTAATAATAAATGCTTTCTTTGAATTTAATGTGTGTTTCATGTACTCAATCAAACAAGATCAAGAATGATTTGTTCCTATCCTAAATATAACTACATCTTTGTGCGACTAAATGTTAATGCAATTTCATTGGATGTTTTGTATTGTCCTAGCTTTTATTTGGTTACTTGGCATAAGTGTTTGAGATAAGACTTTTCAGAATATCAAAATAGTACAAACTTAGATCATTTGAGTCAAATAAGTTGACAAAAGTGATAAAGACTAGAGCGTATTTGGCAATAGCTTCGAGAGGAAAAAATTCGCACGGAGTCTGTTCTCATTTCATAAATTACAAATTTTTTTATTACATAATTTGTTTTGATGTAGGAAATCAGATTTCTCTAAATTCTCTGCCGTGACCGCAAAGACTAGTCTTTGGTGACCGTCACAAAACACGGGAATATTCGAATTAGCTTCTAGTTTTGTCTTTATTAGACTACGATTATTGAATTTATCCAAACATGGTATAAAAAAAACGTGCCAAAATACTTCGAGAAAGAAGATTCAGGTTAGCCAACCCAAAAAGAGCGATCTCAATCCGAGGTTGTTCAACCGAGGCTGCAAAGACGTTTATAATACCGAACTATTTTCAACCGAGGGTTGACTTTCAATCCTCGTTCGAGTAACCTCGGATTGAACGTGCCCTTTATAAAACCGGCCCTTAATGAATTGATTGGTTTTTAACAAGTCGAAATATAAATACTTCGAAGAAGCAGAGCTCCTTACTGAAGGTACAATTGAGGAGTATACTTGAATAAATGATGTTGTCATTATGTCATTAGGTAATGAAAAGAAATAGGTAATTCGAAATGTTTATTTATGTAGTAGGTAGGTAGGTATATTAAATCAATTATATTTAGAAGGATGAAAAAAAACTTTGAAAACACTTTATTGATATGTGAGATTATTTGGCAAATTAACAATAAGAATAACTTATTTAAGGAATTCATTTAAATTAATTAATGAGGATTCAAACCTTGTGGTCCATCAAGTCTGAATTTGAAGTCATTGATTTCTTCGGGAAAAATATGTTCACAACCTTCGAGACTCATTTTTTTGCAAAAGATTTATTGACTTTACTCAAATCTAGACTTGATGCAGCTTCATTTTTAATTGATATAAGCGATAATTGTCGCAGTCGAGCTTAGCCCATAGTGTTCCTCAAATAATTTTTTATTATTTTTAATTTGCTGAAAGATCTTTCGACTCCTACAGAGATGACCGGAATTTTATGGAATAGTAATATTGCTGTAAATACTTCTGTTGGATCGCATTTCGTAACTCCTTATTACGTATTTTCATACAGTATTCGTGAATTGGCCATGCCTTATTCAATTCAAGTAGAAAAAGGTGATAAATATTAAGAAATTGAATCGAAAAATTGGTCCCTATCATATCGCAATATTTACTTTGAAATTTGTCGCAGCTTTGAATGACAGTTTTTTCTCCTACATCTATCAGAAATGAGGGTGACAGAAAATTAAAAATTTTGTTGACTGCAGTCATACCCTCGAAACGTGTATTTAAGGGGCCGTTATACTCTGGCCGACGGCACCGATTCTCCATTCGTAAAGTTCACGCCCTCGATTTTTCACCTGAAAGCTAGATTTTTTTTATTCTCCTTGAATTTCAGACAGTTCTCTGCGATTTCACACTTTCTGTCTTTTCAGTATTTCCATTTTTGCATTAATTAAGCGCCTATTCAAATGGAATTTTTTTCGAATAAAACTAAAAAAATTGATGAACAACCGGCAAAAAACGATTATGAAGTCAATTTTCATATAGTCTCAAATTCAACCCGGTTTTTTTATGCGAAAAAATAATGTTCTCGAAGAGAAGAAATGGGAGTGCCCTCAATACATCTTTTAACTCCAATTTGAAGAAAAAATCATGCTTTTAGGTGAATAATTAAAGGCGTGAACTTGTTAGCCGTCATCAGTGCCACATAGCCCTTCCTGCGGTAGCAAACAACTGAAAAATGAATGTACCTACCTAGAGATCCAGTTTTTGTCGGCCAGAGTATAACGGCCCCTTAGTTGTGAAATTATTGTATCGAGCACTCTATAGAAAATATTCATTTTGAACAATTCTTCCCTACTTCGAAATCGGTGATCAGAAGGAAGCTAATTCATCGAAATAATTTTGAACTTTTTTGTCTCTTTTCTTCGAAATGGGGATCTATACCATATGCTATGGCATTTTTTCTAGGCTCGCATTTGAAGGACTCGAAGTCACTCCTATAAATTTTTATCTTTGTATTCGTCTCTTCTGAGCTCTGCATGCGTCGTCCAAATTGATATCGCATATTTGTAATACTTAAGATGCATAATTGATATCAATAAGAATGTGCATAAAATCGCAGAGAAAAGTAAATTCAAAATTCAACATTTCTTGTTAATATTTTTGCTTGGCTTCGCTCATCTTTGCACGAATTTTTCATAACTATTTCTGATAAGGCACGAATGATATCAAAAAACGAAGTTTAATTGCTGAAATTGTGTTGACCCTACTGGACCATCTAGTCGGATTTAGTTTTTTCAGAGAGGTGTCCGATTCACCAGTGAATTTTGACAATACCAACGTTTGATGCCATTTCCGAAAAAAATTATACAAACCCTGTAAGGTGGTATAAACGGTGGTCAGCGCTTGGGGCCTTGGGGCCCCCTAAGGTCGGGGACCCTGGTGCACTGCACACCCTTGCACCCACGTAGCTACGCCGCTGCGCAGAAGGTCCAATTGCTAAGAGCATTGTTAAACATTGCTGAGAGCGTTAAATGATTGATTATTCCAGACGAAAGTTGTTAGGTCTGACGTTACGAAATCACGTTTGATATCTCTAACTTAAGTCGATTTCAAGTTTCAAGCGGATAACATGGTCCTTATATTTACATTTCGTGCTTCCGAAACACCAAAATTTCCGTACTTGTATTTGAAATTGCAAAACATCTACCACTGGGCAAATGAAGTCATACCGTACGTGTTAATGCTACTAGGTTCAGATGTTCGACTAGCTGTTTTATTCACTGAAATCATTCTCCAACTGTACGGTATCAGACAAGGGCGTAGCCAGGAATTAATTTCGGGGGGGGTTTTGAAATTTCGGCAATTGACTTTGTAAGTGCCGGGAATTGTGAGGGTCGCTTTCTGTAGCAAATATTGAACACTGAAAACATTTCGGGGGGGGTTTGAACCCCCAAAACCCCCCCCCCCCCCCTGGCTACGCCGTTGGTATCAGAACGATTTGAAGTATTGATCTAAGAAATAAGACTTTTCAAAGTAAAGTAAATTAGTTATCAAAAACTCACATCAATTAATTAAATATTCAAATTGTTCACCATTAGCTTCCATACAATGAAATAAGTTTTGTTCGAAACGATGGCGCACATTTTGCAGCATTTCTGGAGTGATTTGACGACATTCGTTCACTATACGTCTTCTTAAATCTTCTATGGAATCGGGCTGTGTAGAGTAAATTTTACTCTTCAAGTGGCCCCAAAGAAAGAAATCTAGTGGTGACAGATCTGGCGATCTGGCTGGCCATTCAGTGGGACCCCTTCTTCCAATCCACCGATTTGGAAATCTTTGATCCAGATATTCTCGAACTGGTAAGGCGTAGTGTGGAGGAGCTCCATCCTGCTGAAACACAATCTGATCTTCCACATAATTTCCAGCATTGTTTTCAATAATTTCCGTCAAAATTGGATCAATGTGATTTTCCAATAAGTCCGAATACATATCTCCAGTAAGATTACCAGGTAAAAAGAACGGGCCGACAATGACAATGTTGTCACCAAATATTCCAGCCCAAACATAGAGTTTTTGTGGTTGTTGAGTATAAACTTCGTGGTACAATCTCGGATTAGCATCGGCCCAATAACGACTATTGTGTCGATTAAGTGTGCCGTTTAGAAGAATAGGCTGCATGGTCTGTGGTGCGAAAATTATCCAGACCTTGACTTCATGACGCAGCAAAACCTTAGAGATCAGATCAGTCATCTCAAAAGAAGAGGAATCATATGGCGGTCTCAAGAGCAAGAAAGGACGGAACAACAAGCTGAGGAGCGGGTGACAGATGCTTCGAGCCAACATCAGCAACTGACGATTGACACAACTGAAGAACAAGCTGTAGCCCTGGTGAGAAATATCGCGGGCCGAACTGGGACTGGTATACGCTCCAACAGGCCAATAAGAGAACATGTGAGAGATGTTCCCGAAATAGAAAACGTTGGGAGCAGGTGACAGATGCTTCAAACCAACAACATCAAGCAAGAGCCCTGGGGACAAGGCCAAGAACGGAACAAGTGAGAGATGTTCCAGAAATAGAACACGGTGAAGAGCAGGTGACAGATGCTCCAAACCAACAACATCGAGCAAAAACCCCGGGAGCAAGGCCAAAAGCGGGACAAGTGAGAGATGTTCCAGAAATAGAACACGGTGAAGAGCAGGTGACAGATGCTCCAAACCAACAACACCAAGGAATAGCCCTGGGGGCAAGGCCAAGAGCGGAACAAGTGAGAGATGTTCCAGAAATAGAACACGCTGAAGAGCAGGTGACAGATGCTCCAGACCAACAGCAACAAATGCCAAGAACGGTGACAGATGTTCCGAAGTTGATCGTCAATACAAGGGAAGCATTCGAGGCTGCCGTTAGAAACCCATTTGTCAAGGCCACCCGAATAAAAACAAGACATAAGGCTGAAGATCTAGCCGTATTGGATAAAATAATTCAAGATCATCTTAACGAGACCTGTTCACTAGAAGATGTGGTGGCTGCAGTGAGAGCGGCCTCTTCACTTCTATGTCCACCGAAAAGTACAGCTACGAATAATGATAAGCATAAGCTAAGACTCAGGCGGCTTGACATCAAAATAAAATCAATGAGGCAGCAGGCATCTTGGTACCAATGTATCATAGATGTTCTGAAAGGCAAAATCAAATCAAGCAAGAAAATGAAGAACATGATCGAAGAGCTTCGTTCCATACATCGTACAGTAGACTTGCCCACAGTCCATCTACTGAAGCAGAAAGCTGTAGACAGAATAAGATCACTTGCTGCAGCGCGAAAGGAACTGATAAAAAGGCAAAAATGGATTGAAGATAACAACACCTTCACCGCAGAACCATCGAAATTATTTCAGTCCCCACAACAAAAGGCACAGAACCCACCATGACCTCAAGAGGTCGAAGAATTTTGGAAAAGCCTGTATGAGCAACAAGCAGAAATCAGGGATACTGCAGCACTCCTCAGATTCCAGCAAATGTGTGATCAAAACCAACAGCAGAACGATGAACCTTCTGAAATATCAACCGAAGATATAAGACAAGCCCTCAAGAACAAGCGTGATTTCACAGCACCTGGACTGGACGGTATTCAAAACTACTGGTGGAAGAAATTTCCAGCTACACACCAACACCTGGCAAGATTATTCAGCGGGATGCTGACTCGCCGTGAGCCTATTCCGTCATGGCTGGTGGAAGGTAGAACAGTGCTGATACCAAAATCAGGTGATTTAGGGCAAGCCAAGAACTACCGCCCAATCACTTGCCTCAATACACTGTATAAGATCCTCACAAGTGTAATCCAAGATCAAATACTGAGGGTTATTGGACCAGTGTGGAACAGTATCTACGAACAGAGGGGAGCAAAGAAAGGAGTGCAAGGATGCAAGGACAACCTGCTCATAGACAAGAGCGTATGTCTAGACGCCAGACACTACAAGCGCGACCTACACACATCATGGTTGGACTACGCGAAAGCATATGACACCACGCCGCACGAACTGATAGTACGGTTATTAAAAATGCTGAAAGTGTACCCTAACATCATCCACGCGATAGAAAACATCATAGCGCTGTGGAAAACGAAGTTTGCCATCCGAGCAGAGGGTCGAACCGTTTATACGGGATGGGTGAGATACAGAAGAGGAGTTTTCCAGGGAGATTCGCTGAGCCCGTTATTATTCTGCATAACTCTAATACCACTAACAATTGAGTTAAGGGAGAGCAAGATAGGATACAAGGCCGGACCACCAGGCAGAAGGAACCACCTGATCTCGCATCTCTTGTACATGGACGACTTGAAGCTCTACGCTCCCTCCGAGTCCGCACTACGGCAACTGCTGAATATCGTTTCAGACTACACCTCAGCAATGGGAATGTCGTTCGGTTTGGACAAGTGTGCTGTTTTTCATCTGCGCAGGGGAAAAGCTGAAGACGCAGGAGAAGATATTCGACTGGAAGATGAAATGACTTTTCGACACCTCGAAGACGGAGAAACTTACAAGTTTCTTGGGATGAAACAGAGGGGTGTACTGGAGACAACCCAGATAAAGGATGCCTTAACAGCCACCTACAAAAAAAAGCTGAGGGACATTTGGAAATCGCAGCTGTCGGGAAAGAACAAAGTATCTGCTACAAATATGCTAGCCATCCCGATTCTCACCTACTCTTTCGGCGTGGTGAACTGGACGGTGAACGAACTCCTAGATCTTGATAGATCAACAAGGAAAACGATGAACATGAATCGTAGCCTTCATCCCAACAGTTCAATACAGAGGATATACCTTCCCAGAAGCCAGGGGGGTAGAGGATTGCAATGTTTGGAATACCAACACTATCAACAAACATTGGAAATGGCAGTAAGGATTCTAAGAAGTGAGGATCCGCTCCTGAAATTTGTTGCTCAGCATGAAATTGCGAACCATGGAGCCTTCCCTTTCCGAGCTGCACAAAGGGCCGTGGAGAAGCTCAGCATAGCCAGCATATCGATCAATCCCGAGCTCGCTGGAACACCGATCACTCAGGCGGAACAAAGAAGCCTAACGAGACTGATCCAAAAGTCTCAGGCGGATAAATTACTCGAACATCATATGAGTAAGAACTTGCACTCCATATATTTCAGGAGTTTAAAAGACCAGGACCTGTCTGCGGAATTGTCTTTCGCCTTTCTGAAGTCCGCTAGCCTCAAGTCAGAGACGGAGGGATTTGTGATGGCGTGTCAGGATGGAGTACTAAATACGAGATGGTATAAAAAGAACATCATGAAAATGGATACCCCAACAAATTGCAGAGCTTGCCATAGGCAACAGGAAACGATTATGCACATCCTTTCCGCCTGCAGAGTCCATGCTCCATCAGGATATGCAGAGAGACACAACGCGGCTCTCCGAATTCTATACTTCCATCTGAGAGCCGCGTATGAGATAGACAAGGAACCGGTGCTACCATATGTGCCTCTGGTGATTGAAGCGGTGGTCCAGAACGAAAGAGCGCGCATATGCTGGAACTATCCTGTCTCAACAACACGACAGATCAATGCTGTTAAACCAGACATACAAGATCTTGGATTCTCACACTACCGAGAGTGCGGACCCTCTCGGTGCCCATAAAGGGTTTTCCCCTCACACGGACGTAAAAAAAAAAATAATAATAACACCATTTATTTCCATAATCTGAATACAATTCGAAAGGGAAACAAGTCAAATTAAATATACACATGAAACAAACAAGAAAAAATAGAAGAAAAACAAGCTATAATAAAAAAATCATTTTTAAAAAAGCTTTTATAATAACAACATTCATCCGCCATTTTGAAGCCGCCATCTTGAATTCCTCAATTTTGAAAAATCGTAATTTCCGACCCAGAAAACCCCCAGATACCAATTTTGAATAGAATCGGATCATAATTACAGAACTCGTCCGCCATATTTTAGCCGCCATCTTGAATTTTTCAATGTTGACGGAAGAATCATCATTGTCGAACCCAAAAACCCCCATATACTAATTTTGAATGGAATCGGATGATAATTACAAAACTCATCCGCCATTTTGGAGCCGCCATTTTGTTTTTTTCTATAAAAAATATTTCATGATGCATTGTCACCAGAATTATGTACACCTGCCAAATTTCAAATCAATCGGACGATTAGAAGTGTGTCATATTCAACTTGCAAGATTTGATTACAGACAGACAGACAGACAGACAGACAGACAGACAGACAGACACCGGGACAGGTGAAACTAAATAAAAGCTTTTAATGACCGATGAGACCGATCAGACTTGGAAATCACAGTTCAAATACTCGGTTATTGAGTATGGTTCAAGCTTTGTCAAAAAAGTTCTTACAGTGTCATTGAACTTTTTTCCTTCCGATATGGACTGAATATTTTTCGGTAGGTGGTTATAGAACTTTAGACACATGTACTCTACATTTCTTTGCGACAGCGTTAGAGAATTCTTCGGAAGATGAAAGAAATTCATTCTCCTAGTGTTATTCGAATTTTCGTATTGTTTAAAGTAGTGACCATTTTTTCGCAGAAAAACTAGACATCTGAATAATATGTAAAGTCCCACCGTTGTTAATATCCCCTCGACTTTGAACCTCCCACGACATGAAGCTCTGAAAGGCAGCCGAAGCATCACTCTCAATGCGCGTTTTTGAATTATAAATATCTTATTGATATCCGAGCTGTTTCCCCAAATAATAATGCCGTACGATAGTATCGAGTGAAAATTTGAAAAATACACGGTCTTGAGTAGGTCCAGGTTAGCTTGCTGAGATAAAACGCGAAGTGTGTAGAGAACAGAATTCAACCTTCGCTGTAATAGTTCGATGTGTTCGAACCAACATAAATGTTGATCCAAAACCACACTAAAGAATTTCGTACTGTCCCCTATATCCACGGTGTTATGAAGAAGAGTGATAGTTTCAGGCCTCAGCCATCTTGCATGCTCTGTAGAAAAAAACACACACTCAGTTTTGTCCACATTAATGGTGAGATTATTTTGTGAACACCAGTCTGCTATAGATGACAGGGTGTTTTGTGTCATTATAGTTCCTGTTGGTATATCGGATGCAGATACCAACGTCTTTGCATCATCAGCGTACATAAATACATCTACCTTCTCTGAAACGTGGTTTGGGAGCTCATTGATGTAGATCAGAAATAGTATTGGTGCGACAATACCTCCCTGTGGAACACCAAGCTTCATCTGCATATCAGAGGATATAAAATTTTTCCCATTAATTTCCATGCTCACCCTCTGTACTCGATCATTTAGATAACTTTGTACTAAGTTTAACTGGTTACCTCTTATTCCGCAACAGAAAAGTTTATGCGAGAGCTTAGTGTGATCAACGCTATCGAAAGCCTTTGAGAGGTCAATGGAGAGACCTATCGGTACATCTCCTTCCTCAAGAACCTCAAGAATCGACCGCGTCAGCTCAAAAAGTGCCGTCTCTGTACTTTTGGACTTCACAAACCCATGTTGACATTTTGAAAAAAATTCGGGATTTGTGAAAAAAACTCAAGAACCTACTTACCAAGATCTTCTCAAAAATTTTAGAAAATGACGTTAATAAGCTTATTGGTCTGTAAGTACTAGGATCTTCGATATTTCCTTTTTTTAAAAGCGATCTCACAATAGCTATCTTCAAAGATTTCGGAAATACACCATCCTTCCTTGAAAGACTTATTTATGATGCAGGCTAAAGGTTCTGCAATAATAGAGATAGATCTTTTAATAACCGTTATTGGTATTTCATCATGGCCGAAAGAAGCTTTATTTTTCATCTTTCTGACAGTATCCATCACCTCCTCCGCCGTTACCTCAAACAAATAAAATGATTTAGGGTTACAAAAAGCGGAGCTAGGGGCAACCGCAGTGGAATCCGCTATAGAATTGATCAGAATATTGGCAACATTTATAAAGTGATGATTGAACGAATTTGAAAGGTGTTGAGGATTATCTGAAGTTAAAAGTTTATTTAAATCTTTCCTCTTACGTCCTATTAATTTGTAACGTTCCGTTTGCAGTTATTTTAAATTGGTTTAAATTCCCGCTCAGATTGTTATTGTGTTGTGATTTGTCGATATATGTGCCACTATAAATTGCATATTGGATGACGACATGCGTAAGGTACCATATTGTCTAGGTACATTATGATCCTCATTCCTTTTGAATTTGGAACGCTAATGAATGAAGACGTCGTCAGCCTCTAGTAAATTTTGGTGGTTTTTTCTTAAACGAAATATCTTCAGTGTTCGATTTGTTGGAAATCGAAAATCTTAGAGTTATATCTGGATGTTGAGGGTAAGATATAATTTTTATCAATCTTTGTCAATCGTTTTGTTTTCATTTTTTTATGATATTTTTTTTCGTCGCCATTTTGTTGTCGATTGAAACCATTGCACTGCCGTCTTCATATTTCAATATTTCGATATTTTTTCATTTGTTCAACACAAACTAGTGACGACAGAGCAATGTAGTTTTAAGTGAAACTTATATTAATTCACATGAATTAATACATAGGTCCTCCTGCTGATCCGGCTAATCTTGCTGCTTCTCCTCATTTCTCATTACTTTCAACATCGTTGTGGCATCATTTATCATCTACACCGTGTGTCCAGGAAAGATTGGGAAAAATAGATACCTCAGTGGATTGGACTTACCATATCGCCCCTGCATATCCAGCCACTAGTGCTGAGACCAAACCATTTGACCGAAGGTAACCTGTTGAGTTCCACAGGATTCCCTTCAACGCCGGTGCAAGGATTTATCTCCTAACTCCAACCATAATAAATTATATTTTTGTTCAACAGTTCAAAAATCATACACATTTGTAAGAAGACGGTTAATGCATGCAAACTCATAATTTTTGAATCACTTTGAGTATTGTAGAGAGAAATCTACTGTTTAGCGGAGATTGTGGTCGATTATATCTTGGATTGTTTTAATATATGTTTGAAAATAGTGTGTTTTATTCTGTGAATAGTAATCGTGGTCAGAGACCTCAATATCGGTGAGCCCACCCTGAGATATCTCAAAAAGAAAATAAGCTCTTAGCAAATATCATTACAAATTGATTTATCAGATTCCACACTGTTTTGGATTTATTATCAGACGAAATAATACGCTATGAATTCAATAATCAACAAAATGAAAACATTATTGAAGCCAACTGAGAAAACACTTCATAATTAAGTCCGAATTCGTTTCACGAATTGGGACTGGAATATTTCTGTGGCATCATTAATGATTTGATTTTCTTACCTGGTAATCTGATTAGAGATATGTACGTATTTGGACTTTCTGGAGATTTCTATCGATCAAGTGTTATCGCATGTTATTGGAAATACTGCAAATTATATCGAAGATAATTTAGATTGAGTTCCAGCAAGATTGAGCTCCTTCGCAATACGCTTTGTTTGTTCGACATCTTGATTAAAGATTTCTATGTCAGTGGATTGGAGGAAGGAAGCCACAGTCATGGTGGTTTTGAAGCTCAAAATGTCGGTTTTTCACAAAAAAACACTACAAGTGCCATGAAAACACCACTTCATTTTCAAATACTTAGTTAAGACTAGTATGGGCCAGCAGATCTACCTTTTAAGTAGTTATCTTCATCGGTAGAACTCGGGTGTTTTTATAGGCGAAATGTCAAAGTTTGATCAATTTTCCTGAAGAAATGAGGAAATAATGGAAAATACGAATACCAAGCTATTTTGCATTGACTTTTCCTCTTTCGATCCGTATATTTACATCATTGCCAGGATATCTGTGAAAAAAGTTTTATCGAGTTTAAAATTGCTCTTTTTGCTGGATTTTTTCGTGATTTTCGCGAATTTTTTAAAAATACTTCCACTACGTCCAGAGAATGGAAATTTCAGCCACGTATAAATCGATTATTCCTCTTTTCGACCGTATAGAAATTTTTTCACTGTATCGCAGCTTCGCTGCGATTTTAAGATTCTTCCGGACCCACTTTTCGACAGATTCCCTCGGGCCGGTCCACCGAGTTTCCATTTTAGTATAGTATAGAAATATTTCGAGAACTAATGCATAAAATGAAAAAACAATTACTGTGCTGAAATCAGTATAAAAATACCTCTCAAATGAGGTATCACTCACCCCATCTTCCCTATTCAAAAATTGGGGGTGAGGGTTGTAGTAGCAAGGGTTGAAGCGCTATGCGTCCGTAACCTACATTTTGAGTTGTCCCCCTCGAAACAGAAATCGACCTGTCCGAGCATTTCTATCGAAAAAATTTATTTCGTCTGTAATCTCGTCTGTTTCGTTTTCAAATGGCCATCCTGTATTATATTCACTTGCTTATCAAATTATAATAACAAAAAAGCAGAAAAAAAAACAATAACAATTCAACACTTATATACAGGGTGTTTCACCATAAACTGGACAAACATATACAATGTGGTTTGTCTGATTGGGTGAATTAACACCAAGTAAAACAACAATTTGTGTTTCTCTGTAAAAGAATAATTTTATTTCATCTTGCCTATTTACAAATATTCAAATATCTTACCTGTAAAAGAAACGACATTAATGTTATTGATTACAGGTGTTATTATTATTATTATAAAAAAATATAAGAGTTGAGGTTCATAACCTATAAACTCAAAATGAACAAAATAATGGTTATTAGGTACACTTGCACTTAAAAAAAAAAAAAAGAATTTGAAAGGAGGATAAGAAAAGCTATTGGGTACAGTCAAAGGGCTGACCTCCATCCGTCATATCTATTTTTGAATGTGTTGATAGAAGGTGCTTGAACAACGTAGTTGGGAAGACCGTTCCAATCACTGAAGACTCTGTTCTGAAGGATGTTCTGACGTGGAGTCGTCCTGAAATTTTCCCGCTTCAGTTTATATCCATGACCTCTTAGGTTGTTGTTGTTGAGGACGAACATATCTCTGACTCTTTCACCCAGAAATCCGCGTATAGCCCGGAACGAAAATATCAGGTCCCCTCGAGCTCGCCTCTCCTCGAAAGAGGTCAGTCCCATGGAAACAAGTCGCTGTTGGTATGAGGGTCGAATAGTTCCATAGCCAACACGAGTGGCCCATCTCTGTGTGGTCTCGAGTAAGTTAATCTCTCCTCTTGTTGTACACCACCAAGCCGGACCGCCGTACTCCAAGGTGGAGCGAATGTAGGTCTTGAATAAAGTACCAAAAGTTCTGTCGTTGCAGCCCTTGAAGGATTTGTAGAACATGTAATGTAAGTTAGTTGTTTGGCCTTGTTAATGATAATCTAATTCAACAATAATCATTCGAAATAACAAACTGAAATATTTCACGACAATTCCGTGACTTTTATTTGACAATATAATTTGTCTAAATCCACGTTACTGATGGATCTTACATTCATTTTTATAAATCATACAGACGTTCGTTAGAACGCGGTAAAATTCGAACTGAAGAATAAATTCTTTATATCTCCCCCCTACGAAGAGCAAATGATTGAGGTGTTGACACTGTATAAGCAGGTACTAATTTTGTTATGTGAAATAAATTCGATTCTTGTTTTCTATGACCTGTGTCTATTTCATATATTGATGTAGATATTTTCTTCAATATCTGATATGGACCAATTTGTAATTTATCTAATTTTTTCTATTCAATCTGTTTCCGTTTTCAACGTAGACCCAATCTCCTATATTGAAATCGTATTTCTTTCTATTTTTATTGAAAACTTTTCATTGTATTTATGAGATTGAATAGATTTTTGAAATGCTAATTTTCGATCTTCTTCCAAATTGAATTTCATATTGGTTTTTAATTCCATCGGTAATATTCGAACGTCCGCTCCTTCTAATAAATATCTTGGTGCAAATCCTGTCGATGTATGCTCCACTTTGTTATATACTTCGGTGCACTCTTGAGCGATCGTCGTCCATGCCACTTTTTTTTCTTTATGTTGATTGATTTTGCATCTAATTTTGTTAACCAACGTCTGGTTTAGTCTCTCGTTGAGACCGTTGGAAAAAGCTGAATTCACAGCTGTGAAGATTATTATTGGTATATTTTTATCTTTCAGAAAATTCTTGAACTCTTTGGAATTTATTCCCGGATATTGATCCGACAATACCATACCAATTTCGGAGTTTTTTTCAACAATTTAATGAAATCTGATGCACTTTGGGTTTTAGAAGTTAAAATATATGCATATCTGGTAAAATGGTCGACCAATAGATATTTTTTTGTTGATCTCCTTCCTCCAAAACCACCTATAGTGTCTATACTCTATAGAGACTATCTCAAACGGACTGGTAGATGGACCTAATTGAGACATCATTCCAAAATTTCCCTTCCTTCTTGACTTGTTTTTATGCAAATATTACAATTCTTGCATATTTCTTGAATGTTTTTAGACACATTTTTAGCTGTATAAAATTTACTTACTTATTTTGTTCTGCATATGTCTAACTCCAATATGGCAGTACCTTTCATGGGTTTCTTTTATGAAATTTATACTATATTCTTCTGACAATATTATCTTCTTGTTTTTCCTAAATTTTTTATAATATATTACGTTTTCGACAATAAGCTCTTTCTTTTTGGTTTTAATTTTATCATTTTTATTTTGATCTTTTTTTATTTCTTCTATGTTAATGAAGTTCACAACCTTTAAAACATCTAACACAGGATTCCTGCTTAAGCAGTCTGCCTCAAGATTGGTTTTTCCAGGAGAATATTTTATTGAAAATCATATTGCGATAAATACAAAGTCATTTCTCCCAATTCTTCATCTGTACGTGCTTTCAAATTGAGATTTTCCAACGGTTTATGATCCGTGTATACTATAAACTTTTTAGCTATCAACCAAAATTGCCAGTATTTCACAGCTTCCTTAATTGCCAAACACTCCAGATAAATAGCTTTTTTTTTCTTTTGCGCTTCGTTGAGTGAGCTTTTTTGAGAATTAAGCAACCGGTTTTTCTTCACCACATACTTGTGGTTGTTTGAGAATGGTTCCAACACCTCTTATACTTGCGTCAGTATATATGTGAATAGGTAGATCAGGATCAAATAATTCTCTGATCGGTTTAGTACACAACAGATTTTTTATCTTTTCAAACGATTCCTGACATTCCTTGTTCCAATTAAATTCTTGTCCTTTTCGTAGCAAGTGTAACTGCCGCATTCGGTATATATTCGTGGTAGAAGTTTATTTTTCCTAATAACTGCCTCACATTTTTTTGTGTTTTCGGAGTTGGAAAATTTTCAATTGATATCAAATTATCTTTTAAAGGTTGCACTGTGTTGTTTTCAATTACATGACCTAGGTATTTTACTGATGGTTATGCGAATTTACACTTTGTGAATTTTAGTCTGAAGCCTGCTTTTTTATGGCAGTAATGAGCAGAGTTGAATGATGTAAATGTTCTTCAAATGATTTAGAAAATACCAAAATATCATCGATGTAATTTACAGCAAAATTCATTAAATTGTTCTTCCTCAGAATGCCACTTAATTTATTCGTTGAAATATTGTTGGTGCTGTTTTAAGACCAAACGGTAGGCATGTCCATTGGAAGTGCCCTTCTTGAGTAACGAATCCCGTTTTTGGTCTGTCTGTTATTTTCAAAGGTATTGACCAGAAAGCCGAATTGATATCCAGAGTTGAGAAAAACTTACAATTTCTTGTTTTGGCCATCAAATCTTCTATTCTTGGAAATGGCTGCGACTGTGGTAATAATAATAATAATTGAGGAAAGAAATAACGGCAATGCAGACAATTGAATATTTTTGAAATTCCGGAAAAAGTCACACACCGTGCAGGAATTCTCATTTAATAATAATAATGTTTATTTATCCTTTGAGACATACATTTATGTATAGGACAAGTCAAAAATTATATAGACACAATATTCATACAACATGCATATTGATATATTTAACATTTTTCAAAGTTATTACAGTAATAATAATAATAATAATAATATAATAATAATATCTTTATTCGCCATCAAGTTAATTTACATGGCACGTCAAAATTCTATAAGAGTTAATAGGTATAGTAATTCTAGAATACTTCATAAAAATAATCATCAATGTAAATATAAAACAGACAATCTACAACACATTCTTATATAATTGAAATCACAAACATATTAAAAGTTGAAATTTTAAAACACATAACAAAGGAATTCTTCGACACTATAGAAAGAGTTCTCAATTAAAACATTTTTCATTGACATTATGAACTTCTTTCTGTCCAGCTTTCTCATATAATCTGGTATTTTATTGAACAATTTGATAGCTAGATAATTTATGCTCATTTGGGTTCTCGATAAACGATGCCGTTCTATTAAAAAGTTATTTTTGTTCCTTGAACACTATCCTGAACACTATAAAAACACTGTTTCAATAATAAGTCCTTAACTACTATTTTGAATTCTTTTATTTCTAGACTTTGTATGAATCGAGGAAGGTGATTAAAAAGTTTGATCCTCTGATAAATTGGAGACATTTCAAATTTCGCAGTTTTATGCAAAGGAAAATATAATTGATTCTTATTTCTTGTATTATGAGAATGGAAACTTGAGAGTTTCACAATACTGTCCTCATTTTCTTTCACATACATAAGACACCTGAAAATGAACAGAGAGGCTAGTGTAAAAATGTTATTTTCTCTGAAGATAGGTCTGCAGGAGGAACGCGGATGACATTTGAAGATCAAACGGAGTATTCGTTTCTGAATAATAAAAACTCTGTTTACCTCGGTAGAGTTACCCCAAAGGAGAATATTATATGTCAGGTGGCTGTAAACCAAACAATAGTAGAGGTTAACCATAGATGTTAATGGAAGTGTGCTCCTTACCCTACTTAATGCAAAATAGGAACTATTAAGTTTTTTGCAAACGGCATCAATATGCGTATGCCATCTCAAATGTCTATCAATGTGGATACCTAGAAACTTAGCATGGCTTTTTGCTGTAATAATTGTATCCAAATAACGAACAACAAATTTGCTATTGTCATCGCTTGATAAACTGAAATGAATGAATTCTGTTTTATTAACATTCATCCTAATCCGGTTCATAAGACACCATTCATCGAAACTTTTCACAAGTAATTCACAGAAGCTTTGCAGCTCCTCTAACGTATCTGCAGTAACAGCTATGGAAGAATCGTCAGCAAATGATATTATTCTGATCAATCTGAGCACTGAGCGATCACGGTTTGATAAACTCAGGAATATTTTTTTAATATTTGATGGAAGGTCATTTATGAACAAAAGGAACAAAAGTGGTCCAAGAACAGATCCTTGAGGTACTCTCATAACTTTAAGTTATATTCACGAGTTTATTCAGATCTCTAAAATCTGTGCACAATCTGGATTTTTTGTCTTCATCCCTTTTGTATGCAAGCGTTACTGGTGCAGCAAATGGACTGTAAGATTCCTCTATTAATTTATTTTCTAGTAACGATCCCCCCCAATGTTGAACAGAGTTGGCAAATTTTAAAAGCAGTTGGAATATTTTCGAAGCTGTTGAAAAATTTTCGAAGGAGTTGGAGAATTTTGAAGCAGTGTAATACCTGCGGGGGTGTTTCCAAACACACCTGTTACCGCAAATAAAATATGAGATCTTACCTTTTAAAATCTGCACACTTTTCCAGCCGAAAGGGAATCTGGATTCGTGCCTTGAGCAGACGCAAGGTCTTTGAACAATTAAATATTTTTCTGAGAGGGGATGAAATAAAAATAACCTTCTCATTAACAATAACAATATATCGAATGATAAGTATTTACTCTCAGAGTAGGGGGTATATTGATGGGATAAGGCCAAGAAAAAGGACTATCAATTTGATATCATGCCAACGTTTCGGTCTATTTAAAACCTTCCTCAGGGCTCTGGAAGAGCGATGCAAGATTATTTAATTGGGAAACAGAGATCTTTCACAAGTTAAACAATTCAAATTCGAAGTTAAAACAATAAGTTAACATGAGTAAGCAAAACACAGAGAAAAACATATAAAACACAGTTTCAGTTAAGGAAAAACAACTCTGAAACCTTTTTTTTATAAATAAAATAACAGTCAAACTGATGTCTGAGGGTGTGAGACAACGAACTAAAAAATACACAAATATAAATAGACCGAAACGTTGGCATGATATCAAATTGATAGTCCTTTTTCTTGGCCTTATCCCATCAATATACCCCCTACTCTGAGAATAAACAGGAGGCCGTGAACTTATCCTTCATAAGTATTTACCCCGTGTGATTTATGAAAGAATAACCGTATTTGATAATCAGGGTTTAATATTATTCAAAATATAATAGTATTTGGCGACGTTTCGGGTAGTACCCTTTTTCCAGCCTGTAAAAAACAATATACACAATGTAAAAAACAACAAGAACAAACAAACAATTTAAAGTATTATAAAATCCTGAACACTTTGTTGGATAGAGATCTAGTTCTTTTATTACCTTTGAAATCATATATTTTAAGTTATTTCCCAACTTATTTGTTGGATGTCATTGGGGTTACGATTTCAAATGATTTTGGAGTTGTCACGTCAATAATGATTTCTTCTTCTTGTTTGTTTTCGTTGGTCGGCTTATTTGAGACTGTTCAAAATAGTGGAGTAGATGTTGTAAAGGTATCTAATGTCTGATCTGTCATTAATGGATTTTTTATTTTGTTTTATGTGAATCATTTATGTTATTCTTTCAATAACAATATATTAAACTAGCTGGCCAGGCGAACTTTGTTTCGCCTAAATGATTCCTATACCATAGCCATCTTTATCTTAAGAAGGCCGTGCCTATACTTACTGTGGATTTCACAAATCGTAATCACCAGTGATCGGAGATCAACGGCTTGGTTAGATTTCTGAACTGTCAAATCGAGTTGATTCTAGATCAAGCTCCGATCACCGCTGAAAGGTATGCTTTGTGAAACCCCCGTTAAAGTTGTACAAACTTACCATTGCTATTTTTTCAAGCAGGAGATAAATTAGGCATAATAAAAGTTCTGTCAATAGTCATCTGTCTATTGATAAATGTCATCTGTCAAATGTCATATGTCATCTGCCAAATATGATCTGTCAAATGTCATTTGTCAAACGTCATCTGTCAACTGTCATCTTTTCCATGGATATGAGCTGTCACACAAAACAGAAATACAAAAATAATATGTCAATTACTGATTATGGGCAATTTTGAATTCAGTTATTTCCGCAAATATTATATTCATTATCCAAACATAAATCAAAAACATTTCAGAAATATAGAGAAAAGATGAAAATGGACAACTCATGATTGATGCTGATCGTCACAATCCGATTTACTTGACATTCCGGTAAAAATTCACTGTTCCACCAACTTGAGATCTTTACCCCTTCCATGTTATTATAAGTTCTATGCAAATTACTCAATAATTGTTTACATCGCCATCTAGTGGCGATGATATCAAATACAGTGTCTAGTCACTGTACGCTACAGTGTCTAGATAAGAGCCATAAACCGTAGCGACACCTAGTGGCCTTATTCAAAAGGAGAAAAACCATTTCCTACATAAGCAAACCGTAGCGACACCTAGCGGCCTTATTCGAAAGGAGGAAAAGCATTTCCTACATAAGCGAATTTTTCAGAGTTTCAATGTATTTTATAATAACCAGGCCGTAGACGAATCCATAAATGAAGTTTCTAACAAACAGTCTATCCGATCTCGAGTTATAAATGGTGTAACCAACAGCTCTCTTTTATATATAGATTCCAAAAAAAAATTGTCTCTTCTCCATTCGATGAAAAATAACAGTGTTATACTCGACCTTTTCAAGAACTCAACAGTAAATAAAAAAAAATAGAACAAAAAAACAAATAAAATGGAGAGTGACGTAGTACCTTTTTGTACGTTCCTTCTTCAAATCTTCGAAAATTCCCATTCAGTTATGAAAAAATTCTCTCTTACCAGACCAAACACTCACGAAAACACTTGCTGTTAATCATTAATTAAAAAAATTAAATTACCCTTAAGTTACATTACAAATTTTGAAGAACCGACCGAACTTTACTTCCACTTAACACAGGTAGGTACTTCCTACGATTCAATTCGCATTTTCCCTTCTGATGCACACCTCGTGCTTCTTTACTTCACGCCACTGTCGGAACTCCCTTAGTTCCCGAAAATTTCTCTATTGGAATATTCTAGAAGGAATTTGTTTGAGACGACGTGGTCTTACACTATTGGTTGAGACACTATCAAATCAGACGATAAAAAAAACCGTGGATCACGACCCCTTGAAATACAAGACCCTTGAACTTGTTTATCAAAGCTCCTAACTGCTTTCGCCCGTCGAAATTTTTAATTTATGGGTCTGGGAATTCTGGGATGATCCCCTACATTTGAATGAATTTCCTCTAGAATTATGTTAAAATTGAATTTTTAAAATGTAATAATTTCTTTCCATTAGGTACCTAGGGTACTACAGCAGTTGGAAAGATTTCAAAACAGTGTTGGAAAGGTTGAAGCAGTTGGAACGATTTCAAATGAGTTGGAATACATATTTCCACAAAAGTTTTCTCAAAATGTGAATGAATTTGACTTTTTTCAAATGAAGTTTGAAATTAATGCTTATTAAACCGGTAGAACTAAGCCCACGTTTAGCCAGACAAAAGCAAGCAGAGAATAGCGACAATTGTACAAATTCTTGTCAGAGTACGAGTATAGTATATTTAGAGTATTTGGCAGATTTGGCCCAATGTGCAATATGTATAACCAGCAATAAATGGTATTTATTTCGATATTGCTAGTGTTTGAAAAGGTGAACAATTTTTTATCTTTCACACTTTTACGTTATACCTCAGCAGGTAGTTGTGAATTTCTCAGTTTGGCCGCATCGACTGTGTCATAAAAAACCATCTGGTACCAATTTGTGCTATTTCTCTCGGTCGAGCAGTAGGTAGTATTTTTTTCTCAATCTTAATTATTCTATGGAATCTCCGTTCAACACGTTAATCTGTTAAGGGGCCGTTATACTTTGGACGACGGCACCGATTCTCCATTCAAAAAGTGCCTTTCATTTTTTCAAGTTCACGCCCTCAATTTTCCACCTGAAAGCATGATTTTTTTTATTCTCCTTGAACTTCAGACAGTTCTCTGCGATTTCACACTTTCTGGAAGTCTTTTCAGTATTTCCATAATTGTTTGCATTAATTAAGCGCCTATCCAAATAAAATTTTTTTTCAAATATAGAAAATTGATTTGTCGAGGGCACTCCAATGGGTTTTCTAAAATAAAATTGATGAACAACCGCCGAAAAACGATTATGACGAGCGAAGAAATCGGAGTGCTCTCAAGACATCCTTTAACTCCAATTTGAAAAAAAAATCAAGCTTTTAGGTTAAAAATTTAGGGCGTAAAAATGAAAGGCACTTTTTGAATGGAGAATCGATGGTGTAGCCGATTTTTTCATGCGAAAAAATAATTGGAGTGCCCTCAAGACATCCTTCAACTTCAATTAAAAAAAAAATCAAGATTTTTAGGTGGAAAATTGAGGGCGTGAACTTGGAAAAATGAAAGGCACTTTTTGAATGGAAAATCGGTGCCGTAGCCGGTATAACCGGTATAACGGCCCCTTAAGTACGCAAAAATGGACCGAAAGATTCAAATTGAAGTGTGTGGTACACGTGGACTTTTTCCAGTACACTTGAATAAATTCTTCATTTTTTTTCGGAATTGAACTTAAAAATCGAAACATACAAAATAATGATAACAGATGCTGTGTAATCGTGTAGTGTGGAGTGTGTTAATCTGGTTATGCAGAATTAAAAAAACTACACTACAAAATTTTCTCAATGCTCTCAGGAAAAACAAATACCACCCCCTTCAACCATTGGGTTTCTAATCCTTTAATGCACAGTTGGAAAATTTTCGAAGCTATCCCCCCCCAAAAATTTGGCGTCGGCCCGTCCCTGTGAATTAGTACTACAACTCCTTAACTATAAGAGATAGAGAAAAAGTAATATTCTCGATTAATCAGATACATCGCGACAATTGATATAAATATCAACCATCGCCATGGATTGATATTTATATCAATTGTCGCGATGTATCTGATTAATCGAGAATATATTTGATATATTATAATTTCCCTCTGGGATACTTCCTTCTGGAATAAACCTTCGTTGAAAAAGTAATATACATGTCATGTTCTCTTTTTTCGAGAAACCGAAATTGCTGAAAACCCGAAGTTGCTACGGCGTCTAGTTTCCGAGCTACAGGGCGATTTTGGTATTTGGCCAATTATTATAATTGACTATAACTTCCGTATTACAGGATCTACGCTCTCGAAATTAACACATCTTCAGGGCACTTTTTTTACTGCTTTTCAGCGGTGCTATTGGATGTTTTATGTCTGCTCAAATTTTGGAGCTATAACAAAAAATTTTTTTTCCAAATGGAAACCATAATGGGAAATGATATTTCCGAATAGCTCTTTCTTCAACGATTTCAAAAATATATATCATGTTGTACTTCCCAGTTCACTATATGTATATCGAAAAATTCGAAAAAACACTTCTCGTTCAACAAAATCCAAGCAGGCTTTGATTCACTTCCTTCAAAACTGGGGCGGTCATAGAATTTCATGTCTTATTTATTTTCACTTGTCAAATTTAAAAAAAAATATCAAAAACATTTATTCAGGTAATTTCTTGCATATATAATAGCTCGAATGAGACACCTAAGCTAAGCTTGAGTTGTGTAGCTTCACTCGAGCAATACATTTAAACAATCAAAAGAGTAAAGTATTAACAAGGTAAACAACAAAAAAAAGAAATAAGAAAAAAAAAGCATACATGTAAGTACATTAATAACTCCAATACAGGGTGAGTCTTTGACTTGTACATATATTTTAACTGTAGATTCTTGAGGCCTAAAGAAACCTTTTTTTCATTTTCCATTTTTCCGAATTCGGCTCTGTTAAAGAGATATAGCCATTTGAAAAAAAAAGTTGGGCTGAATACGCTCCTGAAACAATTCTCTGCAAACACCTCAAAGTTCATATTTTTCAATTGAAATTGATGTGATTATCAGATATTCTGGGTGATACATTTGGAAAATACTCAAGCACTAACCTTATTCGAATAAGAATGTTACAAACACGATATTTCCTAGCAAAAACGCTAAGTTTTGTTCCATAATTTCTGCAATTGGAATGCCATATTTCTCACACCAAAATAAGTTCCTTCTTCGATTTTCCTGAAGATTAGTTTGCAAACACTAATAATTTGTTCATATTTGCCTCGATAGTCGATACCCTGAAACTATCTTATAAAAATTAGTTTCTCACTAACCTATCATAACTCCATTAATCAAAGTCATATGATTCGAGGTCAATGACCTAACCTAATCCATTCCTCTGTGATATATCATAGAATTCTAGAGAAGACGATGCCAGATTGACGAAGAAAGCAGAACGTCCCCTATCGTTAACGGAAGAACTATCACAGAGACACTAGTTTTGTTTACTTTTCGCTAAAGGCTTCTACGCATTGCTCTTTGGAAATGCCAAACGAGTAGTTCTGATTCTCGCCGATACAGCGCTACGATCTGAATTTAAGTGCGCTGCCGGCTGCGAGTGCGATGTAGCCGCCACGCAAGACAAGACAAGACGTTCTTCTGTGTCTCCAGAGTACAGTCTGTGATTACAATGAACGACGCCGCGATAACCTTTCTACATGGATTCGTTATCGTTTTATTATTTATTTATTTACTTGAAGTTTGCAGAGAATAAAGCAAACAGGTGATGAATGTGATGTGAAAACAGTGTAGGGTCGATTAAAAATTCCAAGAGGATATTGTTAAGAAGATAGATTTTCCTGAAGGACGGGTATCAATAAATTTTCAATAGAAACTTCTTATAAACTTTGTAATTTCATGCTTCTCGGAATTCAGTTGATAAACATTGACAACATTGTTAATTTGTTAAGAGACCAGAGAAGAAACAATATTCGATGATATTTGATCCAGGGAAGCATTCAGATTTTTTATGAAATTCATGATTTTTTCCTCAAATTTCTTCGTATACATTTAGGAATAACTCGAAAACGACGCGTTTTATTGAAAAAATATAGGAATACTTTTATTCTCTAAAATGGTTGATTCTTTCGAAAATATGAACCGTTTATGTTTTTGCATGAATTTATGAGTCGACCACCCTGTAACTTTTAAACTAGGAAAGATATTGAATAAGTTTCGATTGAGGAATATGCACCATGAATAGAGTAACCAATGAACCAAAATTCAGTTCATTTGAAATAACGGTTCCGGAGATATGAGCAGGAAAGTGTTTTTTTCGTGGATTTTCGACACCCTGTATCTTCCAAACGAAACCGAATTTTGAAAAATGGTATGGGAAAAAAGTGTTTCGTTTGATGAGGGGAATCTACAGTTAAAATATATGTACAAGTCAAAGACTCACCCTGTATATGCACCCAAATCCGATGCTGGAGAGAGCGGAGGGAAGGAGACGCCTGAGGGAGCCGCACATTATTCAGATCTAGTTTTCGAAACGTTCAAAGTTCTCTAAAACATATGTTTTCAAATTCTTGCGTTGTGTCTTGTTAGAAATATACCGCATATGAATCGGTAGCATGTTGATGAATCTTGGACCCAGATATGTTATAAAGCGTTGAGAGTGAGTTTTCTTACACAGCGGTACTATCATCGGTCTATTGAGGCCCGTACGAGTGGTATATGAAAGTATTCTAGGAGACACCGGAAACCTCATCATCCACAACAAACAATGGTATACAAACAGCTTTCTCACCTCTAAAAGCCCTGATTCCCTGAAAAGAGTCTCTGAGGAAAATGTTTTCCTCTTCCTCATAATTATCTTTATGAGAGATTTCTGGGCGACATCCAAACTATGTCTATGGGTTTTACTTAAGCCACCCCATACAGTGATGCAGTATCTAATAACAGATTCCACCAGTGAATCATATATTATCAATAAAAGTTTCCTGTTCAAAATATTTCTGAGCTGATAGAATCTGTAGGTAAGCTTTCTCAATCTTTTCACCAAGCATTCAACATGTATGTCCCAACGGAGGAACCGATCAAGCATCACTCCCAAGTACTTAACCGAGCTAGTTCTAGTTATAGCCGGACAAGAACAGCTCGAAGACGATTCGCAATGTGATCTATGAATGAAAATCGTCTCGTTCATTGGCTGGTCTCTTATTGTTGAGGAAAAGGTCATAAATTTCGTTTTATCGACATTGAGACTCAGCCGATTATAGCTCAACCAGTGGAATATTACCCTCAAACAATTCTCCGCCATCCTATAAACACCATTCCATGAGTCCCCCAAAAAAAGCAATGCTGTGTCATCTGCGTATGATGTTATGAGTGCTTCGATATGCTTGATGTTGAATATATCGTTAATATATATTAAAAATAGAATAGGACCCACCACCGTCCCCTGTGGTATGCCTATTGATATAGGTGACAAATTACTGAATGAATCCTCTATTCTTACTCTTTGATTTCTACCTGTAAGATAACTTGAAAACAGATTCAAAGAAACGCCCCTAACTCCAATGCACTCCATTTTCCGTAACAATTTCTCGTGGTTCACAGTATCAAATGCCTTTGCTAGGTCCAGGAAAACAGTTAAACATTTTTTCTGTCGATCACACCCTTCCACTATATTACCAATCAATCTATTGACGGCACCCTCTGTAGAAAGGTTCTCTCGAAATCCAAACTGTCCCTGCGTTTTTCTAGGAAATTTACGAGTCTATTCTTTAGACATTTCTCAAAAATTTTTGTGAAATTGTTTATAATCGTAATAGGTCTATAGTTGGTAACGAGTTTCCTATCACCATTTTTGAAAATTGGAACCGTAGTTGACCGCTTGAAAGATTCCGGTACCGAGCCATCTGAGAAACACAGGTTAATTATATGACATAGAGGCTTCAAGAAAAATTGGTGGAATTGCTTGATCAGGTCAGCTGATATACCGTCAGGTCCGGGAGAACTGTCATTTTTTAAGCTAGATATAATCTCTATCAACTCATTGGCAGCTACCGGATGTAGAAACAACGTTTGCTGAACCCGAAAGGTTTCTCCGCAATTGCCAGGGGCCTCAGGGATGGCAATTCGCCCAGCCATGTCGTGACCAATACGAACGAAAAAATTATTGAAATAATCTGCCTTTTCTTTATTTGATGTTATGATTTCTCCCTGATCGTTAATTATATTATATCTTTTATTCCCCCTGTATCCTCCGCCGCTAATTTCATCAATCTGTTGCCAGATCTTCTTGAAATTATTATTCGAGTTTTCTATTTTATTTTTGTGATAGCTGTCCCTCGTTACCCTTATAAGTTTACTGAGAAAATTGCGATAATTCTTATATTCTTCCCATAATTCAGGTGTTAAAACTTTCAAATACTTTTTCTTCAACTTGTCCCTATGTTTTATAGAGTTCAAAAGACCCTGCGTCATCCAGGCTTTCAGCTTGGTGTGAACCCCCCCCTGCGTTCCAGACGAGAACACTCTCCTATATATTTTGACAACTTAGCAATGAAGTTGCTGTACGCTGCATCACCGCCCTCGCAGCTCAACACCTCCTCCCATTTTTCCGCTGCTAACATTTTCCCCAACTTAAACCTATTTAAAATATTTCGCGATTTGTGTTGAGCCCGAGCGCTGGTGAACTCCATTGGATCCCTATCCACCATGGACAGAAGCAGGGTGTAATGATCAGTTAGACTCGAGGTTATCAAAAAAGTGTCCATATCAACAGCCTTCATGATTTGTACTCCTGCCTTAATGAATATGTGATCAATTAGGGTAGACGAAGTAGGAGTTATTCTAGATGGTTTATTCATATAAGAAAAATATCCCTGTTCTTCCATCATACATATATAATTATTAACATTTGCATCAGAGCAATTCAAAAGATTTATGTTAATGTCACCCAAAAAAACACCAACATCAAACCCATCCTGGGCTATGAAATAATCATTCATTTCGATAATATATTTATTAAGATCAGTTGAGGGAGGCCGATAGCACGTTGTTAGATTATAAGATCTGTTATTTATTTTAAATTCGACCTCAAGAAGATTGATTTCACTCAAATGATGGATGGATGTTATGTACTCAATCGAACTTTTAATGTAAACAATGACTCCATCGTTTTGGTTGAAATGAGATTCATTATATAATATGTCAAAATTAGGCAAAATGAAATCACTTACACTATCAACATTCCAAGTTTCCGACAAAACTATTATATCCAAACATTCAACACCAGCCGCCTCTACGTACAGAAGAAATTCAACAAAATTCTTTCTTAGACTTCTTATATTCATGTGCACGATGTTACAAAGTTTCTTACCCTCCTTCCTCAACTTAATTTCACTCAGGTCTACACACACAGCCGTCTCCCTCTTCACATGACTCTCCAACTCATCCAAAAACTCAATCATAACAATTTGAATCCCCCAGAAACAAAGAAAAAAAATGGAAAGCAGTAAGGTGGTCTGAAAAATAGAATAATCTCAAGTTGCCCCCCATTGTATTTCAAAACATTTAATTAAATAAAACAATATCTAATGAAAAGAAGGTAAAACAAATTTTTCGATATCAAATTAATTTTACTCAAACCGATCAACAATACAAAACTGTGAAAAATATCATTTCAGCAAATCGAAAATGTCCTGAGACTCAATAATTTTAGAGTATTTTCCTTTTATTTTAGCATAGATGAAACCATTGGATGTCCAGACATTTCTAACTCCCAAAGAGGTCTTGGCTTCCATTAACAATTTTCTTCTATATGTTGTGAGATCCTCGGAAACAAACACACCAGATCCCTTCAACCTATAAACGTTTTTCAATATTTGCTGTTTGATCTGCCTGGTTACAAGCTTAAGAATAATAGGTTTCTGTTTCCTCGGATGATCTGGACCTTGTTTACCAACCCTGTAACATGCCAACATATCACCGCCTAATATGGTAACTCCGACCTCAGACTGCAAGAAATGTACGATATAGTTATTTAAATCTTCTTCAGGCTTTTCCGGAATCCCGTATATACAGAGATTGTTCATCTTTTTTTCCTGTTGCAAACCATCGGTGTATAATTCCAGTCTCCTAATTTTGTCAACATTCATCAGTTCTTGTTGTTTCAAATTCATAACAATCTTTTCTTGGCTCCTTAACGTTTCCGTCAGTGTTTTAACCTCATTCTCCATATGATCCAGTTTTTCTTCGATCTTATCTGTTATAGAACGTGTGATTCGACTAATAAAATCTTCGCTTGTAAATAATTCGTTAATTGTATCCCTCACAATAGATTGTATATCCTGCTTATTATTCCTGGTACAGGCCATTTTATTTTTATTCGAATATGCGCTGAATAGATAAAAACTCCAGGTACACCTTAGTTCTTCAAATTATCAACGAAATCTTCTTCCACTAGATATCCCCCTATAAATTGAGGAGCAACCTGTCGCGTGACTACTCGTCAGACGGCATGAACCTGAATCAACAACAATTCAGTTTCATCATTGAATCGCCTGGAGCTCCTGAAATTCTTATAAGGTCATAGAATTCGATATCTCACATTTATTGTAAGCTGCCAAATTGATTCAGGATATATTAGCTTTATTATTACTCAGACCAATAGAGGGGCTTCGCGAAACTTGTTGATTCTAGTATGATTTCTCTGCTAAATTGAGAAATGAAAAGCATTTGAATACTTATGTAACCCGTTGATAGCATAATTAATGTTTCCATGAGGGGTAAAAAAAAGCTCCTTCAAGAAAAAATATAGATTTATTTGAAAAAAAGTATATTATTCACAACAAATGTTCAAATCGTTGTCCATTGGAGCGAGCCATTGGAGGAATACATAAATTGCATGATGTGATATAAATAAGAACTTTAGAAGCGCCAGACGATTCAATGATGAAACTGAATTGAATTTGACAAGTGAAAATAAATAAGACATGAAATTCTATGACCATCCCAGTTTTGAAGGGAGTGAATCAAAGCCTGCTTGGATTTTGTTGAACGAGAAGTGTTTTTTCGAAATTTTCGATATACATATAGTGAACTTGGAAGTACAACATGATATATATTTTTGAAATCGTTGAAGAAAGAGCTATTCGGAAATATCATTTCCCATTATGGTTTCCATTTGAAAAAAACATTTTTTGTTATAGCTCCGAAATTTGAGCAGATACAAAAAATCCAATAGCACCGCTGAAAAGCAGTAAAAAAAGTGCCCTGAAGATGTGTTTATTTCGAGAGCGTAGATCCTGTAATACGGATTTTATAGTCAATTATAATAATTGGCCAAATACCAAAATCGCCCGCCCTGTAGCTCGGAAACTAGACGCCGTAGCAACTTCGGGTTTTCAGCAATTTCAGTTTCTCGAAAAAAGAGAACATGACATGTATATTACTTTTTCTCTATCTCTTATAGTTTAGGAGTTGTAGTACTAATTCATCGAAATCTGGCCACCCTGTACAAGTTATGAATGCTTAAAAAAAATGAGTTAGGATACAAAAAGAGTGTATCCTTATACAACTTTCTTCGAAAAAAATGATATTGTTGCATTTTCCTATTTGAACCAGTAAAGATGAGAATAAATAGCTATGATCTTACCAATAAACTGCCCTCTGCCTTCGCACAGCACCGCACTGTATAAGGATATAAGGAACAGGGTAAAAGGTTCAATAAAATGGAACAAAATAGGATTTATACAATGCAAACTGTCCTCCAAATGAACTGTATTTCCACTATGTCCAAAAATGTCCGATAATATTCCTAAATTGTATTTTAACACCGAAAATTATGTTTCACCAAACCAAAATTTTACATTAACTTTTACTTCCGACATCAATAAACCTGAATTAATTATCTAGCGACACATACGTCTTGATTTCCAAGAATATGCGATGTTGCCAAAAGTCCAAAATAAATTCCATTACATATTATCAAAAAAGGGCCACAACATACCGCCCACCCTGAAAAATCAATTTCAGTTCAACTTGAAAATAAAATACCGGTAACAAAAGAATTTGTCCAAATCACCACCTTTCATTAAAAATTATAAAAAAAAGAAAAAACCACAAAGAATAACCCACAGAAGAAAGAAAACTAGTAGTCAATGTTTCTGACTACTGGGTCGGTAAAGGACATAACTTTACCACAGGCCGTGTATAAGTACCCTTACTTGTTTTCAGCGATACATTACGGACAATACCATCTTTTCCTGGATGGACCTCAGTAACTAACGCCAATGGCCAATGCAATGGCGGCGAATTTTCGCATTTCAATAAGACGACTGTGCCAACCTTAATGTGTGAGCATTTTGAATGCCATTTCTCCCGTGTTTGTAACGTCGTTAGATATTCTAACTTCCAGCGCTTCCAGAAATCTTGAACCATTTTATCCACCAATTGAAAACGATCAAGCCTACTCAACTTAATATCCGATAGATCATACGATGGCAGATTTTTCAACGGTGATAATGTTAAAAAATGCGGTGGTGTTAAGGCTTCTGGCGCACTCGAATCCGATGATATACGACAAAGAGGGCGCGAATTTAATAAGTCTTCAACCTGCGCAAGAAGAGTGCTGAATTCTTCAAAGGTTAGCACCTGAGTACCGAGTACCTTATAATTTATATATTAAATTCTTGGCGGATTTGACGTTGCTCTCCCACAGCCCGCCCATGTGTGGTGCTCCTGCCGTATTAAATTTCCACTCAATACCATTTATCGCTAATTCTGTCTGAAAAGCTGCTATGAATTGATCAGAATTAATAAATTCATTTAGTTCTCGAAGAACCCTTTTAGCACCCACGAAGTTAGTACCCCTATCAGAATACAAAACATTACACGAACCTCTCCGTGCTAAATACCGTTTGAAAGCTTGTAAAAAATGATCTGTCGATAAGGAACTGACTAGTTCTAAGTGTACAGCTTTCACGCTCATACACACGAACAAACATACATAACCTTTGAACACTTGAACCTTTCTTTTTTTACCTAGAGATATATTAAAGGGTCCGAAGTAATCCACGCCGGTATGAGAAAACACTTTCGTTGAATTCACCCTCGAAGTAGGTAAATTCGCCATCAAAGGATAATTATTTTTAGGCCTGATTCTAAAACAACGATTACAAGCATGTACTTGCTGTCGTATGACATTACGACCACCCACTATCCAATATTTTTGTCTCAATAGCGCCTCCAAAAGAAAAGAACCCGCATGAAGATTAATTCTATGGTAATATTGAATTAATTTCACCGTGAAAGGATCTTTACCCGGAAGTAAAATCGGGTGTTGAATAGTGAATTTTAGCGGAGCATTTTCTAATCGCCCCCCCACCCTGAGAACTCCATCGTGAATGAAGGGAGTTAATTTTCGCAATTTTCCAAATATCTCCTTTCCTGAATTCAGTAACCTTAATTCCGATCCGAATGCTTTATTCTGAACAATTTTTATCAATACAATCTCTGCTATTTTCAGATCATCAGCTGTAAATAGTTTTCTCTTAGGAAGCTTCTTCAAAAATCTAAGTACTGAAGATTAACTTTTGTAACATCCGCGGACTCAACAAGAACATCAATGACGTCCACCATCACCTACAGACAAGGGCGTAGCCAGGAATTAATTTCGGGGGGGGGTTTTGAAATTTTGGCAATTGACTTTGTAAGTGCCGGGAATTGTGAGGGACGCTTTCTGTAGCAAGTATTGAACACTGAATACATTTCGGGGGGGGGTTTGAACCCCCAAACCCCCCCCCCCCTGGCTACGCCCTTGCCTACAGACGGAACAACCAGATATTCTGGCGCTGACAGAAACACAAGTGAACTCGTCCACCAACAATGTCCATATGCTCTGTCCTGGTTACGAACTCCATTCTCGATTCAGGTTCAAAGGTGGAGTCTGCCTCTATGCCAAGGCTAATCTTTCATGCCAGCGTGTAGAGAGTTTGGAACCAAAAGATTTCGATGTGATGTGGTTCAAGCTAGCCAATACCAAACTGACCAAGTTCCTCTGCTGCCTTTACCTGTCGCCAAATGAACCGTCATATACGAGCCTTTTTGAGTTTTTATCACTAAAACTGGATTTTATCCAGGAGAACCACCCAGCAGCTGAAGTCATAATCATGGGAGACTTCAATGTTCACAACGCAGCCTGGCTCAAATTCTCCAACAAAACAGATGATCCAGGTCGTCAAGCTGAGGCCTTCGCCATCACTCATGGCCTAGAACAACTGGTCGAGCTACCAACCCGCATCCCAGATGTCAACAACCACTCTGCCAATATACTGGATCTCTTTCTCACTACCAATCCTGATCCATATAGAATAGAAGTTTGCGCCCCACTTGGAAACTCGGACCACACCCTAATCTCCACAACTTGCTCTTTTCATGTACCATCAAGCCGCACAATACCACCCCGTCTCATGTGGCATTACAAATCGGCCGACTGGGAAGGGCTTCGTATGTTTTTCTCAGCGTTCCCATGGAAGAGAGCTTGTTTCTCCTCAGTAGATCCAACAGAATGTGCCGAGACAATTTCTGAAATAATTATGTTGGTGTAATACCTGCGGGGGTGTTTCCAAACACACCTGTTGTACCGCAAATAAAATATGAGATTTTACCTTTTGAAACCTGCACACTTTTCCAGTCGAAAGGGAACCTGGACTCGTGCCTTGAGCAAACGCAAGGTCTTAAAAAAAAATTAAATCTTTTTCTGAGAGGGGATGAAATAAAAAGACCTTCTCATTAACATTAACAATATATTAAATTTCAAAAATATTCTCTTCTACATTCAATGAAAAATAAAAGTGTTATTTCTCGACCTTTTCAAGAACAGAACAGTAAATAAAAAAAAAAACCAATAGAACAAAAACAAATAAAAATAATGGAGAGTGACGTAGTACCTTTTTGTAACTTCCTACTCAAAATTGTCAAAAATTCCCATTTAGTTATAGAAAAAAAAGTTCTCTCTTACCAGACCAAACACTCGCGAAAACACTTGCTGTTAATCACTTAAAACCAATTGATTTACTTCTGAATTACCTTTAAGTTACGTTACAAATTTTGGATAACCGACCGAACTTTACTACCATTTAACCCAGGTACTTCCTACGATTCAATTCGCATTTTTCCTTCTGATGCACGACGTGCTACTTTACTTCACGCCACTGCCGGAACTCGGAACTCTCTTAATTCCCGAAAATTTCTCTATTTAAAGCGAAGTCTCCCCTGACTCTTCGTCCCCTTGGAATATTCTAGAAGGAATTTGTTTTAGACGACGTGGTCTTATACTATTGGTTAAGAAACTATCAAATCTGACGATAAAAAAAAACCGTTGCTTGCTCTCCCGTGGATCACGACCCCTTGGAATACAAGACCCTTGAACTTGTTTATCAAAGCTCCTAACAGCTTCCGCCCGTCACAATTTTTAATTTATGGGTCTGGGGATTTCTGGATTTGATCCCACACATTTGAATGACTTTCCTCTAGAATTATGTTAAAATTGAAATTTTAAAATGTAATAATTTCTTTCCATTACCTAGGGTACTACAACACTCTCCCCAATAAAAAAGATTTGGCTCCACATCGCCAAAACTTTTCCCTCATGCCCCTACTTATAAAATGTCACTATCCTACTTGACACGAAACAAACATTTTATCTCTATAGAATTACCTGAACTCATACATGCATCCATTTCTTCCCAGTTCAATAACATTATTACTGCCTGAAAATCAATAATAAAAAAAAACATTACGTGCACATAGCCATATAAAACATAAAATACCAATAAAAAAAATTCGCAAAACCTATGATCTACTACACTTTACAAAAATTTCCAAAATTGACGAACATATATTCTCGTTTGTCCATAACCACAACTTTCGAACAATTGTCTTGCGCGCACCTTTCCCGATCTTTCTGTAAGTTTCTCGCGTCCTCCCTCGGTTTTCACTAGATACACGTCACCTTCCGCTGTAGCTTCTGGTCCTCTGTTTCGGAATAACCTTCGCTTCCACATCTCCAGCTTACCCAAAGTCTCTCACGCTGTTGTTACGCCACTGCTCTACCTCTACTTATGTCGCACTCCCAGTAGCATTATTATTGTTTATGCCCTGTCACCGTTTGTCCAAATTTGTTGTCTCTAGCACCCCTGGTGGCATGTTACATCCCCGCAGTATAGATAAAACTGCAGACATATCGAATTTCTTCGGGTCTCGTTGATTGATCGATGAGGGTGGTACTTAATCGCCTAGCGTCGTTGTTGTCGTACCCAATTTCGGAAGAGGAAATTCGAACCATTTACTCTTTGAATTATTCGATTTTCGTAATTCATCATACCATGAATATTTTTCAAGCAAGAATATTTTTCAACAATATACACAATGTAAAAAACAACAAGAACAAACAAACAATTTAAAGTATTATAAAATCCTGAACACTTTGTTGGATAGAGATCTAGTTCTTTTATTACCTTTGAAATCATATATTTTAAGTTATTTCCCAACTTATTTGTTGGATGTCATTGGGGTTACGATTTCAAATGATTTTGGAGTTGTCACGTCAATAATGATTTCTTCTTCTTGTTTGTTTTCGTTGGTCGGCTTATTTGAGACTGTTCAAAATAGTGGAGTAGATGTTGTAAAGGTATCTAATGTCTGATCTGTCATTAATGGATTTTTTATTTTGTTTTATGTGAATCATTTATGTTATTCTTTCAATAACAATATATTAAACTAGCTGGCCAGGCGAACTTTGTTTCGCCTAAATGATTCCTATACCATAGCCATCTTTATCTTAAGAAGGCCGTGCCTATACTTACTGTGGATTTCACAAATCGTAATCACCAGTGATCGGAGATCAACGGCTTGGTTAGATTTCTGAACTGTCAAATCGAGTTGATTCTAGATCAAGCTCCGATCACCGCTGAAAGGTATGCTTTGTGAAACCCCCGTTAAAGTTGTACAAACTTACCATTGCTATTTTTTCAAGCAGGAGATAAATTAGGCATAATAAAAGTTCTGTCAATAGTCATCTGTCTATTGATAAATGTCATCTGTCAAATGTCATATGTCATCTGTCAAATATGATCTGTCAAATGTCATTTGTCAAACGTCATCTGTCAACTGTCATCTTTTCCATGGATATGAGCTGTCACACAAAACAGAAATACAAAAATAATATGTCAATTACTGATTATGGGCAATTTTGAATTCAGTTATTTCCGCAAATATTATATTCATTATCCAAACATAAATCAAAAACATTTCAGAAATATAGAGAAAAGATGAAAATGGACAACTCATGATTGATGCTGATCGTCACAATCCGATTTACTTGACATTCCGGTAAAAATTCACTGTTCCACCAACTTGAGATCTTTACCCCTTCCATGTTATTATAAGTTCTATGCAAATTACTCAATAATTGTTTACATCGCCATCTAGTGGCGATGATATCAAATACAGTGTCTAGTCACTGTACGCTACAGTGTCTAGATAAGAGCCATAAACCGTAGCGACACCTAGTGGCCTTATTCAAAAGGAGAAAAACCATTTCCTACATAAGCAAACCGTAGCGACACCTAGCGGCCTTATTCGAAAGGAGGAAAAGCATTTCCTACATAAGCGAATTTTTCAGAGTTTCAATGTATTTTATAATAACCAGGCCGTAGACGAATCCATAAATGAAGTTTCTAACAAACAGTCTATCCGATCTCGAGTTATAAATGGTGTAACCAACAGCTCTCTTTTATATATAGATTCCAAAAAAAAATTGTCTCTTCTCCATTCGATGAAAAATAACAGTGTTATACTCGACCTTTTCAAGAACTCAACAGTAAATAAAAAAAAATAGAACAAAAAAACAAATAAAATGGAGAGTGACGTAGTACCTTTTTGTACGTTCCTTCTTCAAATCTTCGAAAATTCCCATTCAGTTATGAAAAAATTCTCTCTTACCAGACCAAACACTCACGAAAACACTTGCTGTTAATCATTAATTAAAAAAATTAAATTACCCTTAAGTTACATTACAAATTTTGAAGAACCGACCGAACTTTACTTCCACTTAACACAGGTAGGTACTTCCTACGATTCAATTCGCATTTTCCCTTCTGATGCACACCTCGTGCTTCTTTACTTCACGCCACTGTCGGAACTCCCTTAGTTCCCGAAAATTTCTCTATTGGAATATTCTAGAAGGAATTTGTTTGAGACGACGTGGTCTTACACTATTGGTTGAGACACTATCAAATCAGACGATAAAAAAAACCGTGGATCACGACCCCTTGAAATACAAGACCCTTGAACTTGTTTATCAAAGCTCCTAACTGCTTTCGCCCGTCGAAATTTTTAATTTATGGGTCTGGGAATTCTGGGATGATCCCCTACATTTGAATGAATTTCCTCTAGAATTATGTTAAAATTGAATTTTTAAAATGTAATAATTTCTTTCCATTAGGTACCTAGGGTACTACAGCAGTTGGAAAGATTTCAAAACAGTGTTGGAAAGGTTGAAGCAGTTGGAACGATTTCAAATGAGTTGGAATACATATTTCCACAAAAGTTTTCTCAAAATGTGAATGAATTTGACTTTTTTCAAATGAAGTTTGAAATTAATGCTTATTAAACCGGTAGAACTAAGCCCACGTTTAGCCAGACAAAAGCAAGCAGAGAATAGCGACAATTGTACAAATTCTTGTCAGAGTACGAGTATAGTATATTTAGAGTATTTGGCAGATTTGGCCCAATGTGCAATATGTATAACCAGCAATAAATGGTATTTATTTCGATATTGCTAGTGTTTGAAAAGGTGAACAATTTTTTATCTTTCACACTTTTACGTTATACCTCAGCAGGTAGTTGTGAATTTCTCAGTTTGGCCGCATCGACTGTGTCATAAAAAACCATCTGGTACCAATTTGTGCTATTTCTCTCGGTCGAGCAGTAGGTAGTATTTTTTTCTCAATCTTAATTATTCTATGGAATCTCCGTTCAACACGTTAATCTGTTAAGGGGCCGTTATACTTTGGACGACGGCACCGATTCTCCATTCAAAAAGTGCCTTTCATTTTTTCAAGTTCACGCCCTCAATTTTCCACCTGAAAGCATGATTTTTTTTATTCTCCTTGAACTTCAGACAGTTCTCTGCGATTTCACACTTTCTGGAAGTCTTTTCAGTATTTCCATAATTGTTTGCATTAATTAAGCGCCTATCCAAATAAAATTTTTTTCAAATATAGAAAATTGATTTGTCGAGGGCACTCCAATGGGTTTTCTAAAATAAAATTGATGAACAACCGCCGAAAAACGATTATGACGAGCGAAGAAATCGGAGTGCTCTCAAGACATCCTTTAACTCCAATTTGAAAAAAAAATCAAGCTTTTAGGTTAAAAATTTAGGGCGTAAAAATGAAAGGCACTTTTTGAATGGAGAATCGATGGTGTAGCCGATTTTTTCATGCGAAAAAATAATTGGAGTGCCCTCAAGACATCCTTCAACTTCAATTAAAAAAAAAAATCAAGATTTTTAGGTGGAAAATTGAGGGCGTGAACTTGGAAAAATGAAAGGCACTTTTTGAATGGAAAATCGGTGCCGTAGCCGGTATAACCGGTATAACGGCCCCTTAAGTACGCAAAAATGGACCGAAAGATTCAAATTGAAGTGTGTGGTACACGTGGACTTTTTCCAGTACACTTGAATAAATTCTTCATTTTTTTTCGGAATTGAACTTAAAAATCGAAACATACAAAATAATGATAACAGATGCTGTGTAATCGTGTAGTGTGGAGTGTGTTAATCTGGTTATGCAGAATTAAAAAAACTACACTACAAAATTTTCTCAATGCTCTCAGGAAAAACAAATACCACCCCCTTCAACCATTGGGTTTCTAATCCTTTAATGCACAGTTGGAAAATTTTCGAAGCTATCCCCCCCCAAAAATTTGGCGTCGGCCCGTCCCTGTGAATTAGTACTACAACTCCTTAACTATAAGAGATAGAGAAAAAGTAATATTCTCGATTAATCAGATACATCGCGACAATTGATATAAATATCAACCATCGCCATGGATTGATATTTATATCAATTGTCGCGATGTATCTGATTAATCGAGAATATATTTGATATATTATAATTTCCCTCTGGGATACTTCCTTCTGGAATAAACCTTCGTTGAAAAAGTAATATACATGTCATGTTCTCTTTTTTCGAGAAACCGAAATTGCTGAAAACCCGAAGTTGCTACGGCGTCTAGTTTCCGAGCTACAGGGCGATTTTGGTATTTGGCCAATTATTATAATTGACTATAACTTCCGTATTACAGGATCTACGCTCTCGAAATTAACACATCTTCAGGGCACTTTTTTTACTGCTTTTCAGCGGTGCTATTGGATGTTTTATGTCTGCTCAAATTTTGGAGCTATAACAAAAAATTTTTTTTCCAAATGGAAACCATAATGGGAAATGATATTTCCGAATAGCTCTTTCTTCAACGATTTCAAAAATATATATCATGTTGTACTTCCCAGTTCACTATATGTATATCGAAAAATTCGAAAAAACACTTCTCGTTCAACAAAATCCAAGCAGGCTTTGATTCACTTCCTTCAAAACTGGGGCGGTCATAGAATTTCATGTCTTATTTATTTTCACTTGTCAAATTGAAAAAAAAAAATCAAAAAAATTTATTCAGGTAATTTCTTGCATATATAATAGCTCGAATGAGACACCTAAGCTAAGCTTGAGTTGTGTAGCTTCACTCGAGCAATACATTTAAACAATCAAAAGAGTAAAGTATTAACAAGGTAAACAACAAAAAAAAGAAATAAGAAAAAAAAAGCATACATGTAAGTACATTAATAACTCCAATACAGGGTGAGTCTTTGACTTGTACATATATTTTAACTGTAGATTCTTGAGGCCTAAAGAAACCTTTTTTTCATTTTCCATTTTTCCGAATTCGGCTCTGTTAAAGAGATATAGCCATTTGAAAAAAAAAGTTGGGCTGAATACGCTCCTGAAACAATTCTCTGCAAACACCTCAAAGTTCATATTTTTCAATTGAAATTGATGTGATTATCAGATATTCTGGGTGATACATTTGGAAAATACTCAAGCACTAACCTTATTCGAATAAGAATGTTACAAACACGATATTTCCTAGCAAAAACGCTAAGTTTTGTTCCATAATTTCTGCAATTGGAATGCCATATTTCTCACACCAAAATAAGTTCCTTCTTCGATTTTCCTGAAGATTAGTTTGCAAACACTAATAATTTGTTCATATTTGCCTCGATAGTCGATACCCTGAAACTATCTTATAAAAATTAGTTTCTCACTAACCTATCATAACTCCATTAATCAAAGTCATATGATTCGAGGTCAATGACCTAACCTAATCCATTCCTCTGTGATATATCATAGAATTCTAGAGAAGACGATGCCAGATTGACGAAGAAAGCAGAACGTCCCCTATCGTTAACGGAAGAACTATCACAGAGACACTAGTTTTGTTTACTTTTCGCTAAAGGCTTCTACGCATTGCTCTTTGGAAATGCCAAACGAGTAGTTCTGATTCTCGCCGATACAGCGCTACGATCTGAATTTAAGTGCGCTGCCGGCTGCGAGTGCGATGTAGCCGCCACGCAAGACAAGACAAGACGTTCTTCTGTGTCTCCAGAGTACAGTCTGTGATTACAATGAACGACGCCGCGATAACCTTTCTACATGGATTCGTTATCGTTTTATTATTTATTTATTTACTTGAAGTTTGCAGAGAATAAAGCAAACAGGTGATGAATGTGATGTGAAAACAGTGTAGGGTCGATTAAAAATTCCAAGAGGATATTGTTAAGAAGATAGATTTTCCTGAAGGACGGGTATCAATAAATTTTCAATAGAAACTTCTTATAAACTTTGTAATTTCATGCTTCTCGGAATTCAGTTGATAAACATTGACAACATTGTTAATTTGTTAAGAGACCAGAGAAGAAACAATATTCGATGATATTTGATCCAGGGAAGCATTCAGATTTTTTATGAAATTCATGATTTTTTCCTCAAATTTCTTCGTATACATTTAGGAATAACTCGAAAACGACGCGTTTCATTGAAAAAATATAGGAATACTTTTATTCTCTAAAATGGTTGATTCTTTCGAAAATATGAACCGTTTATGTTTTTGCATGAATTTATGAGTCGACCACCCTGTAACTTTTAAACTAGGAAAGATATTGAATAAGTTTCGATTGAGGAATATGCACCATGAATAGAGTAACCAATGAACCAAAATTCAGTTCATTTGAAATAACGGTTCCGGAGATATGAGCAGGAAAGTGTTTTTTTCGTGGATTTTCGACACCCTGTATCTTCCAAACGAAACCGAATTTTGAAAAATGGTATGGGAAAAAAGTGTTTCGTTTGATGAGGGGAATCTACAGTTAAAATATATGTACAAGTCAAAGACTCACCCTGTATATTATTACGCAATAGTTAAGGTAGCATTCCTTAATAGAAATACGATATAGCTTGTAGTCAGCATTTTCCATTAGATGGACAGTTCGCTTCGCATTAGAATAATAATCCAATTCATTGTTAACTAGACTTCGAAAGAATAAACTTGCTTCCAAGATTCCTTTGTTTTTTTAAAAAAGTGATTTAAGAGAGGAACAAAATAATTGGCGACGAGGATGGGATGTTGCTAGTGTGTTAAGGCAAGATCAGAAAGACGTTAAATTCTTAAGAAGAAAAAACCGATCAAGATTCAAGAGGCACACGTGGAATTCATTCCTTTGAGCAACAACCGAAGAAGAGAATCACAGGTACGACGTGAACCAAAGGAAACACCGAGCACCCGATTCAAACAAGTGCAGTGATCGACCAGCCAAGAAGAGTTGTTGAATCCCAGACCGAAGAGGTAGAGGACCAACCCCGACTGGAGCGACGCGAGCATCCCCTCACGAATCACCCTGTGGAGTTTGGACGTAGCACCCCAAGCACCAGGTTCAAACAAAAGGTTCAAACAAAAGGTCAAAAACAGAGTAAGTGGAGAATCTCGTTTAACAATCCCAGTTTTTCCTATCCCTGGCCCAAAAGATAGAGAAAGAAGTGAAAATCACAAAAAAAATTTAAAAGTAAATTTAAATTAATTCTTTTTTCAATTTGATAGAAAAAATTGATTCCTTAATAAATAAATTCGATTCTTTAAAAATCGATTTCCCGAAAAAGTCAAAGAAAATGGCAACCCAAGGTAATTCAAATACAACCCAAGGTAATTCATCAAATTCTAACACAATAATTGTAGATTTAAATACAGTAAAGTATTTTGGAGAATTACTCCCCAGATTTAACGGTAATTCACATGAATTACAGACCTTTTTAATAGAAGTTGATACTTTCATGAACCAATTCGGAAGTACAAATAATGTATTGATAAATCAATATTGCTTCGCCATGGTAAAATCAAAATTAATAGATCATGCAAGAACCGTTGTATATTCTGGACCAAGTTGCAGTAATTGGACTGATTTAAAACAATTATTGAATAATAAATTTGGTTTCAAAATTAATTTTGATGTATTGCAAAGCGAATATCAATATATGAGAAAACGTGCTAAAGAATCGTTATCTGAATTTATTGATAGAGTTAAACAGACCAAACTCCAATACGATTACCAAATTCAACTGATTGGACTGAGTCCCGCAGAATTAAGAGTTTACAGAGATTTATCAGATAAAATCGGTAACACGGTCTTATATAATAATGTTGATGAAAATTCTCGAAATCTATTGGACTTACAACCCCAATCGTTTGACGAAACATGTAAATTATTAGAAAATCGCGAAATTAAGAGACAGCAATTATATTTGCAGCCATTTCCAAAATTAACACCTACAATTCAAATTCAAAATAATATACCACATACGTTTACAAAAAATGAAATGCCCTCTACCAGTCAAATCAATAATTTTCCATCACAACCTATTCAATTAAAATTTAACCCCAAAAAGCAGGAAGCAAAATTTACTACCAATAGTCAAGTGTTTGGTAAACCAATAGATGTTTTCAAGCCAAGGCCCAATGCTCAAATTAATTATCCAAAACCCGAACCAATGTCGATAAGAACCCGAAATTATCCGGTTAAAAGACCTGCAAGTACGCAATTTAGACAGGAACCGCCGAACAATCGGCATTTTTTCAAAAGAACAGGTCCCCCTGATTTTTATTCAGAAGAACTTACAAACACGGAAGAAGTTCAAGTTGAAAATGATGAACAGAATGAGGAATTTGAATTTAATTATAGCGAAGACCCAGAAAATGAAGATTTTAGCCCATTTGAGAATGAAACGGAAAATTTTCCAATAGAAGCCCTTCAAAATTACAAGACCTAAATTTCAATATGGATCATTTAGCCACTTTACCATATTTAGAATTAAATGACCCTCCTATAAAATTATTGATAGATTCAGGAAGTTCCATGTGCATAATTGACCCGGCAGTAGCTTTCAATTTATTTCCAGAAAACATCTATGAAGAACGCACAGAGTTCAAGACAGCTATCGGAAAAGATTTCAGCCGATATAAAGTAGAATTTCCCCTTACATCTTTCGGATTTGATAACACCTATCCTTTTGTAATCTATAAATTTCACACTCAGTACGATGGTGTTATAGGCGCAAATTTGTTGAAAGACTTAGAGCTAAATTTTGATTGGCAAAATCAGGAATTGAGTAACAATGTCAAAACTCAGAAATTTTATTTTCAACAAACTCATCCTAATGTTAAACTTCCCGTCAAGTTAGATCATCTTGACCAGAATCTCAAAAATCAACTCACTAAAATTTTACAAAGTAATAAAGAGGCTTTACAACTTCCAGATCAACCCTTAAATTTCACGAATAAAATCAAACATAATATCAGAACAACGGACGATAACCCCGTATATGTCAGACGTTACAGATATCCAGAGGTTCATAAACAAGAGGTGAAAAATCAAGTGCAAGATTTATTGAATAAAAATATCATAAGACCTAGTAACTCTCCATGGTCTTTTCCAATAGTTATGGTTCCCAAAAAATCAGATCAATCTGGAAAACAAAAATGGCGAATGGCCATTGACTTTCGAAAATTAAATGAAAAAACCATTGATGACAAATTTCCGATACCAAATATCGATGAACTTTTAGATCAATTAAAAAACGCGAAATATTTCAGTGCATTAGATTTAGCCAGCGGTTTCCATCAGATAGAGTTAGACCAAGATTCAATTGAAAAGACAGCATTCGCAACAGACGAAGGTCATTTCGAATTTCTAAGAATGCCGTTCGGACTGAAAAACGCTCCGTCAACTTTCCAACGGGTAATGAACCAAATTCTCAGACCCGTAATAAACAGAATTTGCGTTGTGTACATTGATGATATTTTAATTTTTTCAGACACACCCGAAAAACATCTTGCAGATATTCAAACCGTTTTACAGCTTTTGAGAAAGGAAAACTTGAAGATTCAATTAGATAAGTCATACTTTTTCAAGAAAGAAGTCGTGTTCTTAGGATACAAAATATCGGAAAGAGGTGTAGAACCGAATCCCGAAAAAATTGACGTAATCAAAAATTTTCCTCTTCCAAAATCAGTCAAAGAAATTAAGTCATATTTAGGTATGATCGGATATTACCGAAAATTCATACAAAACTTTTCCAAATTAACAAAACCAATGACTAAATATTTGAAAAAGGACAACAAATTAGATATTAATGATACGGAATATATTGAGGCATTTAATTGCACCAAAAATATGTTAATTAATTATCCAATATTACAATATCCTGACTTCGAAAAACCATTTGTATTAACGACAGATGCTTCTCAATACGCTATAGGAGCAATATTATCACAAGGAACACCCCCGAATGACCTGCCAATCGCATACGCAAGCAGAACATTGTCAGAGGCAGAAATAAAATGTTCTACCATCGAAAAAGAGTTACTCGCAGTAGTGTGGGCTACGAAACATTTTAGGCCCTATTTGTTCGGTAGAAAATTTACAATTTTCACAGACCATAGACCTCTTACATGGCTTTTCTCATTAAAAGATGCATCATCACGTCTCATGCGATGGAGAATTAAATTAGAAGAATTCAATTTCGAAATTAAATACAGAAAAGGCGCAAATAACAATGCAGATGCCATATCACGAATTAAATTAGAAGAATTAAATATAAACGAAGATTCCGACGACGATTTACAATCAATCATACCACAAATATCACATGAAGAGCTGGAATTAACCCAAAAAGAACTCGAAGATTTAACTCAATCATGTTTACCAGATCAAGATACAGAATCTACAGTTCACAGTAATATAGAAGATCCTATTTTGGAAATTCCCTACTCAGAACGTACACTAAATACGAATATGAATCAAATCGTTTTTCAAAAAGCCAACAATTTCAAAGTAGAAAGATTGAAATTACATAAAAACAGTCGTTTGAGAATTATTGTTTCAATCAACGACCCGGAAGATTTTTCCAAATTCCTGAAAGAATATATCAAACCAAAATGTCAATACGGTATCCATTTTAAACAAAAAGAATTAGAGTCACCATTTATAAAATTCGCGCAAAACTTGTTCAAAGCTAAAGCGTTTTCATTCAAAATCCATAATATATTCGTAGAAGATATAGAAGCAGAGGAAGATCAACAAGAAAAGATCAAACTCTTTCATGAAACTAAAACGAAACACCGAGGTTTTCACGAAAATATAGAAAGCTTGAAGAAAAGGTTTTATTGGCCAAAAATGGACAAAGATGTGCAAGCATACATAAATTCATGCGAGATATGTCAAACACAAAAATACGAAAGACAACCAAATAAACTAATTTTCAAAAGTAACCCGGTTGGCGAACGACCTTTCTCACATTTATACATCGATACAATCGTCATGGAAAGAACACCTTGCTTAACAATCATAGATTCTTTCTCTAGACACGGTCAATGTTATGTTTTGAAAACAAAAACTGCAATAGAAATTGCAAATCAATTAACTCAGTATTTTTCAAATCATGGAATCCCAGAAAAAATAACGTTTGATAACGGCACAGAATTCAAAAATCAAATTATTCAAGATTTGGGAGAAACCCACAAAATTGCCCTTCATTATATAACAAATTATAACCCCACATCTAACGCATTAGTTGAAAGATTTCACTCAACTTTAATTGAGCAAATAAGAGTAATAGTTGACCAGAATATTTCTTTGGGAGAAAAATTAAATAGAGCTCTCCTGAGCTACAATAATTCTATACATTCATCGACTTCATTTACCCCATTACAAATTATTAAATCAGATATAAATTATAGTGTCCCAGTCGAACGCACCACTCAAGAAAAGATTTCAAATTACATTCAGCAATACCGTGAAAATATGAAGGAAATTTCAGAGCACCTAGGCTCACAGAAGAAGAAACAGGAAGAAAAACTTGACAAAATTAATCAGGATAGAGAACCCGATAAGAAATTAGACGAATCAAAAGCAGCTTATTTAGCTATTCCTAAAGGAGCGAAACTCAACCCAAAATTCAAGAAAACCCAGATTAAAATCATTGATAACGTCTTGATCAAAAATCCTGATACAGGAAAAGTTTATCATAAGAACAAAATAAAACAGAGAAAGTAATAAATTCTTCTTTTCTCTTGCAGGAAAATGCGACCCTGTCTTCCAATTCTAATAATACTATCAATGTTATTCATTCATTCTTCCGTTCAATTGAAATTCATGGAAATTAAACATAATATTCTTCCATTTTACGTAGGAAAAACGTATATAAGCCAATCGAAGCATATGTTGATGTATCATTATAACTTGACAAATTTCAGAGAAATATTACAAGTTCATTCAGTTCTAATTGACCAGATAAATGCAGTCAGTTCAAGTAAAATTTTGAAAATTTATGTGGAAAATGTAAAGCATCAACTTCAACAGAATCATATAATTTTGGATAACCTGTCAGTTACTAGAAGTAAAAGAGGTTTAATAAACGTAGGTGGACATGTAGCAAAAGTATTATTTGGCACTTTAGATAGTGAAGATGAATCCCTATATTTGAATTACTTTCAAACCATTCAGAAAGATCTTCAAATAATGAAAACTAATCAAGACAGAGTAATTAATATTATCAGATCCATGACCAACCAATACTCGAATGTAACTAATCAGATCATTAAGAATTACAATCAATATCGATTAGTGCAAAATGATATCAATCGAATAATTTTAATTCAATTTGAACAAATTACCATTAATCGAATCTTAAGTGAAATAAATACGGCAGTTACCTTTGCCAGATTACATGTTTTACATGAAAGTATTCTTCCTATGAAGACATTCCAAGAATTTGTGAAATCAGTAGATATTATGAATCATTTAGAATTTTTAAAAGATTTCTATTCTATCTGTTATACTTCGACAAAATTTCATAACGGAAATGTGATTTTCATCATTGAAATACCCATCATTTCTCCAAACTCGCTAGATACCTACCATCTTCATTATATCCCCTATAAAAATGTGACCCTAATCGAGAAGTCTCCATATCTGTTGACTGAAAATGAACATGCCCGATGGTCCATAACACAAGAATGTCCAAAAATCGAGGATTGGTGGATTTGTCCTCAGAATGCTCTACGACCAGTTCCTGTTTGTATGAAAAACCTCATTTCCCACAAGTACGAGAACTGCCCGAGAAGACGTACCCAAACCAGTGACGATCTCCTGATGTTATCACCAGGAAAGTTTTTATCAGTGAACAATGTCGAAATAAGTGAAATGTGCAGTGAACATACTGAGTATTACAAACTAACAGGGATATACTATATTGAAACACCCTGTAATATAACTAATAGTTTTAAGTATTTTTATAACGATAAGATTTCGACAATATTTTACCATGTAATGCTTCCAAATATGAAGACCGAAAATATTGATAATTTAACGATGCCTAATTTATCATTTGATAATTTTACAACACAAGAATTAATTTTCAATTGGAAAATGCATCCAAACCATATTTCATCGATTTATTTCATAATAACCATTGTATTGATTCTCATAGTAATCTTTGCATTATATAAAACTTTTTTGTTCAGATTTTCCAAAATTGTGGAAAAACATAAAAATAATTCAGCCCCAAACGCTGAACTCATTTCTTTAAAAGGGGGAGGTATTACGCAATAGTTAAGGTAGCATTCCTTAATAGAAATACGATATAGCTTGTAGTCAGCATTTTCCATTAGATGGACAGTTCGCTTCGCATTAGAATAATAATCCAATTCATTGTTAACTAGACTTCGAAAGAATAAACTTGCTTCCAAGATTCCTTTGTTTTTTTAAAAAAGTGATTTAAGAGAGGAACAAAATAATTATATGCACCCAAATCCGATGCTGGAGAGAGCGGAGGGAAGGAGACGCCTGAGGGAGCCGCACATTATTCAGATCTAGTTTTCGAAACGTTCAAAGTTCTCTAAAACATATGTTTTCAAATTCTTGCGTTGTGTCTTGTTAGAAATATACCGCATATGAATCGGTAGCATGTTGATGAATCTTGGACCCAGATATGTTATAAAGCGTTGAGAGTGAGTTTTCTTACACAGCGGTACTATCATCGGTCTATTGAGGCCCGTACGAGTGGTATATGAAAGTATTCTAGGAGACACCGGAAACCTCATCATCCACAACAAACAATGGTATACAAACAGCTTTCTCACCTCTAAAAGCCCTGATTCCCTGAAAAGAGTCTCTGAGGAAAATGTTTTCCTCTTCCTCATAATTATCTTTATGAGAGATTTCTGGGCGACATCCAAACTATGTCTATGGGTTTTACTTAAGCCACCCCATACAGTGATGCAGTATCTAATAACAGATTCCACCAGTGAATCATATATTATCAATAAAAGTTTCCTGTTCAAAATATTTCTGAGCTGATAGAATCTGTAGGTAAGCTTTCTCAATCTTTTCACCAAGCATTCAACATGTATGTCCCAACGGAGGAACCGATCAAGCATCACTCCCAAGTACTTAACCGAGCTAGTTCTAGTTATAGCCGGACAAGAACAGCTCGAAGACGATTCGCAATGTGATCTATGAATGAAAATCGTCTCGTTCATTGGCTGGTCTCTTATTGTTGAGGAAAAGGTCATAAATTTCGTTTTATCGACATTGAGACTCAGCCGATTATAGCTCAACCAGTGGAATATTACCCTCAAACAATTCTCCGCCATCCTATAAACACCATTCCATGAGTCCCCGAAAAAAAGCAATGCTGTGTCATCTGCGTATGATGTTATGAGTGCTTCGATATGCTTGATGTTGAATATATCGTTAATATATATTAAAAATAGAATAGGACCCACCACCGTCCCCTGTGGTATGCCTATTGATATAGGTGACAAATTACTGAATGAATCCTCTATTCTTACTCTTTGATTTCTACCTGTAAGATAACTTGAAAACAGATTCAAAGAAACGCCCCTAACTCCAATGCACTCCATTTTCCGTAACAATTTCTCGTGGTTCACAGTATCAAATGCCTTTGCTAGGTCCAGGAAAACAGTTAAACATTTTTTCTGTCGATCACACCCTTCCACTATATTACCAATCAATCTATTGACGGCACCCTCTGTAGAAAGGTTCTCTCGAAATCCAAACTGTCCCTGCGTTTTTCTAGGAAATTTACGAGTCTATTCTTTAGACATTTCTCAAAAATTTTTGTGAAATTGTTTATAATCGTAATAGGTCTATAGTTGGTAACGAGTTTCCTATCACCATTTTTGAAAATTGGAACCGTAGTTGACCGCTTGAAAGATTCCGGTACCGAGCCATCTGAGAAACACAGGTTAATTATATGACATAGAGGCTTCAAGAAAAATTGGTGGAATTGCTTGATCAGGTCAGCTGATATACCGTCAGGTCCGGGAGAACTGTCATTTTTTAAGCTAGATATAATCTCTATCAACTCATTGGCAGCTACCGGATGTAGAAACAACGTTTGCTGAACCCGAAAGGTTTCTCCGCAATTGCCAGGGGCCTCAGGGATGGCAATTCGCCCAGCCATGTCGTGACCAATACGAACGAAAAAATTATTGAAATAATCTGCCTTTTCTTTATTTGATGTTATGATTTCTCCCTGATCGTTAATTATATTATATCTTTTATTCCCCCTGTATCCTCCGCCGCTAATTTCATCAATCTGTTGCCAGATCTTCTTGAAATTATTATTCGAGTTTTCTATTTTATTTTTGTGATAGCTGTCCCTCGTTACCCTTATAAGTTTACTGAGAAAATTGCGATAATTCTTATATTCTTCCCATAATTCAGGTGTTAAAACTTTCAAATACTTTTTCTTCAACTTGTCCCTATGTTTTATAGAGTTCAAAAGACCCTGCGTCATCCAGGCTTTCAGCTTGGTGTGAACCCCCCCCTGCGTTCCAGACGAGAACACTCTCCTATATATTTTGACAACTTAGCAATGAAGTTGCTGTACGCTGCATCACCGCCCTCGCAGCTCAACACCTCCTCCCATTTTTCCGCTGCTAACATTTTCCCCAACTTAAACCTATTTAAAATATTTCGCGATTTGTGTTGAGCCCGAGCGCTGGTGAACTCCATTGGATCCCTATCCACCATGGACAGAAGCAGGGTGTAATGATCAGTTAGACTCGAGGTTATCAAAAAAGTGTCCATATCAACAGCCTTCATGATTTGTACTCCTGCCTTAATGAATATGTGATCAATTAGGGTAGACGAAGTAGGAGTTATTCTAGATGGTTTATTCATATAAGAAAAATATCCCTGTTCTTCCATCATACATATATAATTATTAACATTTGCATCAGAGCAATTCAAAAGATTTATGTTAATGTCACCCAAAAAAACACCAACATCAAACCCATCCTGGGCTATGAAATAATCATTCATTTCGATAATATATTTATTAAGATCAGTTGAGGGAGGCCGATAGCACGTTGTTAGATTATAAGATCTGTTATTTATTTTAAATTCGACCTCAAGAAGATTGATTTCACTCAAATGATGGATGGATGTTATGTACTCAATCGAACTTTTAATGTAAACAATGACTCCATCGTTTTGGTTGAAATGAGATTCATTATATAATATGTCAAAATTAGGCAAAATGAAATCACTTACACTATCAACATTCCAAGTTTCCGACAAAACTATTATATCCAAACATTCAACACCAGCCGCCTCTACGTACAGAAGAAATTCAACAAAATTCTTTCTTAGACTTCTTATATTCATGTGCACGATGTTACAAAGTTTCTTACCCTCCTTCCTCAACTTAATTTCACTCAGGTCTACACACACAGCCGTCTCCCTCTTCACATGACTCTCCAACTCATCCAAAAACTCAATCATAACAATTTGAATCCCCCAGAAACAAAGAAAAAAAATGGAAAGCAGTAAGGTGGTCTGAAAAATAGAATAATCTCAAGTTGCCCCCCATTGTATTTCAAAACATTTAATTAAATAAAACAATATCTAATGAAAAGAAGGTAAAACAAATTTTTCGATATCAAATTAATTTTACTCAAACCGATCAACAATACAAAACTGTGAAAAATATCATTTCAGCAAATCGAAAATGTCCTGAGACTCAATAATTTTAGAGTATTTTCCTTTTATTTTAGCATAGATGAAACCATTGGATGTCCAGACATTTCTAACTCCCAAAGAGGTCTTGGCTTCCATTAACAATTTTCTTCTATATGTTGTGAGATCCTCGGAAACAAACACACCAGATCCCTTCAACCTATAAACGTTTTTCAATATTTGCTGTTTGATCTGCCTGGTTACAAGCTTAAGAATAATAGGTTTCTGTTTCCTCGGATGATCTGGACCTTGTTTACCAACCCTGTAACATGCCAACATATCACCGCCTAATATGGTAACTCCGACCTCAGACTGCAAGAAATGTACGATATAGTTATTTAAATCTTCTTCAGGCTTTTCCGGAATCCCGTATATACAGAGATTGTTCATCTTTTTTTCCTGTTGCAAACCATCGGTGTATAATTCCAGTCTCCTAATTTTGTCAACATTCATCAGTTCTTGTTGTTTCAAATTCATAACAATCTTTTCTTGGCTCCTTAACGTTTCCGTCAGTGTTTTAACCTCATTCTCCATATGATCCAGTTTTTCTTCGATCTTATCTGTTATAGAACGTGTGATTCGACTAATAAAATCTTCGCTTGTAAATAATTCGTTAATTGTATCCCTCACAATAGATTGTATATCCTGCTTATTATTCCTGGTACAGGCCATTTTATTTTTATTCGAATATGCGCTGAATAGATAAAAACTCCAGGTACACCTTAGTTCTTCAAATTATCAACGAAATCTTCTTCCACTAGATATCCCCCTATAAATTGAGGAGCAACCTGTCGCGTGACTACTCGTCAGACGGCATGAACCTGAATCAACAACAATTCAGTTTCATCATTGAATCGCCTGGAGCTCCTGAAATTCTTATAAGGTCATAGAATTCGATATCTCACATTTATTGTAAGCTGCCAAATTGATTCAGGATATATTAGCTTTATTATTACTCAGACCAATAGAGGGGCTTCGCGAAACTTGTTGATTCTAGTATGATTTCTCTGCTAAATTGAGAAATGAAAAGCATTTGAATACTTATGTAACCCGTTGATAGCATAATTAATGTTTCCATGAGGGGTAAAAAAAAGCTCCTTCAAGAAAAAATATAGATTTATTTGAAAAAAAGTATATTATTCACAACAAATGTTCAAATCGTTGTCCATTGGAGCGAGCCATTGGAGGAATACATAAATTGCATGATGTGATATAAATAAGAACTTTAGAAGCGCCAGACGATTCAATGATGAAACTGAATTGAATTTGACAAGTGAAAATAAATAAGACATGAAATTCTATGACCATCCCAGTTTTGAAGGGAGTGAATCAAAGCCTGCTTGGATTTTGTTGAACGAGAAGTGTTTTTTCGAAATTTTCGATATACATATAGTGAACTTGGAAGTACAACATGATATATATTTTTGAAATCGTTGAAGAAAGAGCTATTCGGAAATATCATTTCCCATTATGGTTTCCATTTGAAAAAAACATTTTTTGTTATAGCTCCGAAATTTGAGCAGATACAAAAAATCCAATAGCACCGCTGAAAAGCAGTAAAAAAAGTGCCCTGAAGATGTGTTTATTTCGAGAGCGTAGATCCTGTAATACGGATTTTATAGTCAATTATAATAATTGGCCAAATACCAAAATCGCCCGCCCTGTAGCTCGGAAACTAGACGCCGTAGCAACTTCGGGTTTTCAGCAATTTCAGTTTCTCGAAAAAAGAGAACATGACATGTATATTACTTTTTCTCTATCTCTTATAGTTTAGGAGTTGTAGTACTAATTCATCGAAATCTGGCCACCCTGTACAAGTTATGAATGCTTAAAAAAAATGAGTTAGGATACAAAAAGAGTGTATCCTTATACAACTTTCTTCGAAAAAAATGATATTGTTGCATTTTCCTATTTGAACCAGTAAAGATGAGAATAAATAGCTATGATCTTACCAATAAACTGCCCTCTGCCTTCGCACAGCACCGCACTGTATAAGGATATAAGGAACTGGGTAAAAGGTTCAATAAAATGGAACAAAATAGGATTTATACAATGCAAACTGTCCTCCAAATGAACTGTATTTCCACTATGTCCAAAAATGTCCGATAATATTCCTAAATTGTATTTTAACACCGAAAATTATGTTTCACCAAACCAAAATTTTACATTAACTTTTACTTCCGACATCAATAAACCTGAATTAATTATCTAGCGACACATACGTCTTGATTTCCAAGAATATGCGATGTTGCCAAAAGTCCAAAATAAATTCCATTACATATTATCAAAAAAGGGCCACAACATACCGCCCACCCTGAAAAATCAATTTCAGTTCAACTTGAAAATAAAATACCGGTAACAAAAGAATTTGTCCAAATCACCACCTTTCATTAAAAATTATAAAAAAAAAGAAAAAACCACAAAGAATAACCCACAGAAGAAAGAAAACTAGTAGTCAATGTTTCTGACTACTGGGTCGGTAAAGGACATAACTTTACCACAGGCCGTGTATAAGTACCCTTACTTGTTTTCAGCGATACATTACGGACAATACCATCTTTTCCTGGATGGACCTCAGTAACTAACGCCAATGGCCAATGCAATGGCGGCGAATTTTCGCATTTCAATAAGACGACTGTGCCAACCTTAATGTGTGAGCATTTTGAATGCCATTTCTCCCGTGTTTGTAACGTCGTTAGATATTCTAACTTCCAGCGCTTCCAGAAATCTTGAACCATTTTATCCACCAATTGAAAACGATCAAGCCTACTCAACTTAATATCCGATAGATCATACGATGGCAGATTTTTCAACGGTGATAATGTTAAAAAATGCGGTGGTGTTAAGGCTTCTGGCGCACTCGAATCCGATGATATACGACAAAGAGGGCGCGAATTTAATAAGTCTTCAACCTGCGCAAGAAGAGTGCTGAATTCTTCAAAGGTTAGCACCTGAGTACCGAGTACCTTATAATTTATATATTAAATTCTTGGCGGATTTGACGTTGCTCTCCCACAGCCCGCCCATGTGTGGTGCTCCTGCCGTATTAAATTTCCACTCAATACCATTTATCGCTAATTCTGTCTGAAAAGCTGCTATGAATTGATCAGAATTAATAAATTCATTTAGTTCTCGAAGAACCCTTTTAGCACCCACGAAGTTAGTACCCCTATCAGAATACAAAACATTACACGAACCTCTCCGTGCTAAATACCGTTTGAAAGCTTGTAAAAAATGATCTGTCGATAAGGAACTGACTAGTTCTAAGTGTACAGCTTTCACGCTCATACACACGAACAAACATACATAACCTTTGAACACTTGAACCTTTCTTTTTTTACCTAGAGATATATTAAAGGGTCCGAAGTAATCCACGCCGGTATGAGAAAACACTTTCGTTGAATTCACCCTCGAAGTAGGTAAATTCGCCATCAAAGGATAATTATTTTTAGGCCTGATTCTAAAACAACGATTACAAGCATGTACTTGCTGTCGTATGACATTACGACCACCCACTATCCAATATTTTTGTCTCAATAGCGCTTCCAAAAGAAAAGAACCCGCATGAAGATTAATTCTATGGTAATATTGAATTAATTTCACCGTGAAAGGATCTTTACCCGGAAGTAAAATCGGGTGTTGAATAGTGAATTTTAGCGGAGCATTTTCTAATCGCCCCCCCACCCTGAGAACTCCATCGTGAATGAAGGGAGTTAATTTTCGCAATTTTCCAAATATCTCCTTTCCTGAATTCAGTAACCTTAATTCCGATCCGAATGCTTTATTCTGAACAATTTTTATCAATACAATCTCTGCTATTTTCAGATCATCAGCTGTAAATAGTTTTCTCTTAGGAAGCTTCTTCAAAAATCTAAGTACTGAAGATTAACTTTTGTAACATCCGCGGACTCAACAAGAACATCAATGACGTCCACCATCACCTACAGACAAGGGCGTAGCCAGGAATTAATTTCGGGGGGGGTTTTGAAATTTTGGCAATTGACTTTGTAAGTGCCGGGAATTGTGAGGGACGCTTTCTGTAGCAAGTATTGAACACTGAATACATTTCGGGGGGGGTTTGAACCCCCAAACCCCCCCCCCCCCCTGGCTACGCCCTTGCCTACAGACGGAACAACCAGATATTCTGGCGCTGACAGAAACACAAGTGAACTCGTCCACCAACAATGTCCATATGCTCTGTCCTGGTTACGAACTCCATTCTCGATTCAGGTTCAAAGGTGGAGTCTGCCTCTATGCCAAGGCTAATCTTTCATGCCAGCGTGTAGAGAGTTTGGAACCAAAAGATTTCGATGTGATGTGGTTCAAGCTAGCCAATACCAAACTGACCAAGTTCCTCTGCTGCCTTTACCTGTCGCCAAATGAACCGTCATATACGAGCCTTTTTGAGTTTTTATCACTAAAACTGGATTTTATCCAGGAGAACCACCCAGCAGCTGAAGTCATAATCATGGGAGACTTCAATGTTCACAACGCAGCCTGGCTCAAATTCTCCAACAAAACAGATGATCCAGGTCGTCAAGCTGAGGCCTTCGCCATCACTCATGGCCTAGAACAACTGGTCGAGCTACCAACCCGCATCCCAGATGTCAACAACCACTCTGCCAATATACTGGATCTCTTTCTCACTACCAATCCTGATCCATATAGAACAGAAGTTTGCGCCCCACTTGGAAACTCGGACCACACCCTAATCTCCACAACTTGCTCTTTTCATGTACCATCAAGCCGCACAATACCACCCCGTCTCATGTGGCATTACAAATCGGCCGACTGGGAAGGGCTTCGTATGTTTTTCTCAGCGTTCCCATGGAAGAGAGCTTGTTTCTCCTCAGTAGATCCAACAGAATGTGCCGAGACAATTTCTGAAATAATTATGTTGGTGTAATACCTGCGGGGGTGTTTCCAAACACACCTGTTGTACCGCAAATAAAATATGAGATTTTACCTTTTGAAACCTGCACACTTTTCCAGTCGAAAGGGAACCTGGACTCGTGCCTTGAGCAAACGCAAGGTCTTAAAAAAAAATTAAATCTTTTTCTGAGAGGGGATGAAATAAAAAGACCTTCTCATTAACATTAACAATATATTAAATTTCAAAAATATTCTCTTCTACATTCAATGAAAAATAAAAGTGTTATTTCTCGACCTTTTCAAGAACAGAACAGTAAATAAAAAAAAAAACCAATAGAACAAAAACAAATAAAAATAATGGAGAGTGACGTAGTACCTTTTTGTAACTTCCTACTCAAAATTGTCAAAAATTCCCATTTAGTTATAGAAAAAAAAGTTCTCTCTTACCAGACCAAACACTCGCGAAAACACTTGCTGTTAATCACTTAAAACCAATTGATTTACTTCTGAATTACCTTTAAGTTACGTTACAAATTTTGGATAACCGACCGAACTTTACTACCATTTAACCCAGGTACTTCCTACGATTCAATTCGCATTTTTCCTTCTGATGCACGACGTGCTACTTTACTTCACGCCACTGCCGGAACTCGGAACTCTCTTAATTCCCGAAAATTTCTCTATTTAAAGCGAAGTCTCCCCTGACTCTTCGTCCCCTTGGAATATTCTAGAAGGAATTTGTTTTAGACGACGTGGTCTTATACTATTGGTTAAGAAACTATCAAATCTGACGATAAAAAAAAAACCGTTGCTTGCTCTCCCGTGGATCACGACCCCTTGGAATACAAGACCCTTGAACTTGTTTATCAAAGCTCCTAACAGCTTCCGCCCGTCACAATTTTTAATTTATGGGTCTGGGGATTTCTGGATTTGATCCCACACATTTGAATGACTTTCCTCTAGAATTATGTTAAAATTGAAATTTTAAAATGTAATAATTTCTTTCCATTACCTAGGGTACTACAACACTCTCCCCAATAAAAAAGATTTGGCTCCACATCGCCAAAACTTTTCCCTCATGCCCCTACTTATAAAATGTCACTATCCTACTTGACACGAAACAAACATTTTATCTCTATAGAATTACCTGAACTCATACATGCATCCATTTCTTCCCAGTTCAATAACATTATTACTGCCTGAAAATCAATAATAAAAAAAAACATTACGTGCACATAGCCATATAAAACATAAAATACCAATAAAAAAAATTCGCAAAACCTATGATCTACTACACTTTACAAAAATTTCCAAAATTGACGAACATATATTCTCGTTTGTCCATAACCACAACTTTCGAACAATTGTCTTGCGCGCACCTTTCCCGATCTTTCTGTAAGTTTCTCGCGTCCTCCCTCGGTTTTCACTAGATACACGTCACCTTCCGCTGTAGCTTCTGGTCCTCTGTTTCGGAATAACCTTCGCTTCCACATCTCCAGCTTACCCAAAGTCTCTCACGCTGTTGTTACGCCACTGCTCTACCTCTACTTATGTCGCACTCCCAGTAGCATTATTATTGTTTATGCCCTGTCACCGTTTGTCCAAATTTGTTGTCTCTAGCACCCCTGGTGGCATGTTACATCCCCGCAGTATAGATAAAACTGCAGACATATCGAATTTCTTCGGGTCTCGTTGATTGATCGATGAGGGTGGTACTTAATCGCCTAGCGTCGTTGTTGTCGTACCCAATTTCGGAAGAGGAAATTCGAACCATTTACTCTTTGAATTATTCGATTTTCGTAATTCATCATACCATGAATATTTTTCAAGCAAGAATATTTTTCAACAATATACACAATGTAAAAAACAACAAGAACAAACAAACAATTTAAAGTATTATAAAATCCTGAACACTTTGTTGGATAGAGATCTAGTTCTTTTATTACCTTTGAAATCATATATTTTAAGTTATTTCCCAACTTATTTGTTGGATGTCATTGGGGTTACGATTTCAAATGATTTTGGAGTTGTCACGTCAATAATGATTTCTTCTTCTTGTTTGTTTTCGTTGGTCGGCTTATTTGAGACTGTTCAAAATAGTGGAGTAGATGTTGTAAAGGTATCTAATGTCTGATCTGTCATTAATGGATTTTTTATTTTGTTTTATGTGAATCATTTATGTTATTCTTTCAATAACAATATATTAAACTAGCTGGCCAGGCGAACTTTGTTTCGCCTAAATGATTCCTATACCATAGCCATCTTTATCTTAAGAAGGCCGTGCCTATACTTACTGTGGATTTCACAAATCGTAATCACCAGTGATCGGAGATCAACGGCTTGGTTAGATTTCTGAACTGTCAAATCGAGTTGATTCTAGATCAAGCTCCGATCACCGCTGAAAGGTATGCTTTGTGAAACCCCCGTTAAAGTTGTACAAACTTACCATTGCTATTTTTTCAAGCAGGAGATAAATTAGGCATAATAAAAGTTCTGTCAATAGTCATCTGTCTATTGATAAATGTCATCTGTCAAATGTCATATGTCATCTGTCAAATATGATCTGTCAAATGTCATTTGTCAAACGTCATCTGTCAACTGTCATCTTTTCCATGGATATGAGCTGTCACACAAAACAGAAATACAAAAATAATATGTCAATTACTGATTATGGGCAATTTTGAATTCAGTTATTTCCGCAAATATTATATTCATTATCCAAACATAAATCAAAAACATTTCAGAAATATAGAGAAAAGATGAAAATGGACAACTCATGATTGATGCTGATCGTCACAATCCGATTTACTTGACATTCCGGTAAAAATTCACTGTTCCACCAACTTGAGATCTTTACCCCTTCCATGTTATTATAAGTTCTATGCAAATTACTCAATAATTGTTTACATCGCCATCTAGTGGCGATGATATCAAATACAGTGTCTAGTCACTGTACGCTACAGTGTCTAGATAAGAGCCATAAACCGTAGCGACACCTAGTGGCCTTATTCAAAAGGAGAAAAACCATTTCCTACATAAGCAAACCGTAGCGACACCTAGCGGCCTTATTCGAAAGGAGGAAAAGCATTTCCTACATAAGCGAATTTTTCAGAGTTTCAATGTATTTTATAATAACCAGGCCGTAGACGAATCCATAAATGAAGTTTCTAACAAACAGTCTATCCGATCTCGAGTTATAAATGGTGTAACCAACAGCTCTCTTTTATATATAGATTCCAAAAAAAAATTGTCTCTTCTCCATTCGATGAAAAATAACAGTGTTATACTCGACCTTTTCAAGAACTCAACAGTAAATAAAAAAAAATAGAACAAAAAAACAAATAAAATGGAGAGTGACGTAGTACCTTTTTGTACGTTCCTTCTTCAAATCTTCGAAAATTCCCATTCAGTTATGAAAAAATTCTCTCTTACCAGACCAAACACTCACGAAAACACTTGCTGTTAATCATTAATTAAAAAAATTAAATTACCCTTAAGTTACATTACAAATTTTGAAGAACCGACCGAACTTTACTTCCACTTAACACAGGTAGGTACTTCCTACGATTCAATTCGCATTTTCCCTTCTGATGCACACCTCGTGCTTCTTTACTTCACGCCACTGTCGGAACTCCCTTAGTTCCCGAAAATTTCTCTATTGGAATATTCTAGAAGGAATTTGTTTGAGACGACGTGGTCTTACACTATTGGTTGAGACACTATCAAATCAGACGATAAAAAAAACCGTGGATCACGACCCCTTGAAATACAAGACCCTTGAACTTGTTTATCAAAGCTCCTAACTGCTTTCGCCCGTCGAAATTTTTAATTTATGGGTCTGGGAATTCTGGGATGATCCCCTACATTTGAATGAATTTCCTCTAGAATTATGTTAAAATTGAATTTTTAAAATGTAATAATTTCTTTCCATTAGGTACCTAGGGTACTACAGCAGTTGGAAAGATTTCAAAACAGTGTTGGAAAGGTTGAAGCAGTTGGAACGATTTCAAATGAGTTGGAATACATATTTCCACAAAAGTTTTCTCAAAATGTGAATGAATTTGACTTTTTTCAAATGAAGTTTGAAATTAATGCTTATTAAACCGGTAGAACTAAGCCCACGTTTAGCCAGACAAAAGCAAGCAGAGAATAGCGACAATTGTACAAATTCTTGTCAGAGTACGAGTATAATATATTTAGAGTATTTGGCAGATTTGGCCCAATGTGCAATATGTATAACCAGCAATAAATGGTATTTATTTCGATATTGCTAGTGTTTGAAAAGGTGAACAATTTTTTATCTTTCACACTTTTACGTTATACCTCAGCAGGTAGTTGTGAATTTCTCAGTTTGGCCGCATCGACTGTGTCATAAAAAACCATCTGGTACCAATTTGTGCTATTTCTCTCGGTCGAGCAGTAGGTAGTATTTTTTTCTCAATCTTAATTATTCTATGGAATCTCCGTTCAACACGTTAATCTGTTAAGGGGCCGTTATACTTTGGACGACGGCACCGATTCTCCATTCAAAAAGTGCCTTTCATTTTTTCAAGTTCACGCCCTCAATTTTCCACCTGAAAGCATGATTTTTTTTATTCTCCTTGAACTTCAGACAGTTCTCTGCGATTTCACACTTTCTGGAAGTCTTTTCAGTATTTCCATAATTGTTTGCATTAATTAAGCGCCTATCCAAATAAAATTTTTTTCAAATATAGAAAATTGATTTGTCGAGGGCACTCCAATGGGTTTTCTAAAATAAAATTGATGAACAACCGCCGAAAAACGATTATGACGAGCGAAGAAATCGGAGTGCTCTCAAGACATCCTTTAACTCCAATTTGAAAAAAAAATCAAGCTTTTAGGTTAAAAATTTAGGGCGTAAAAATGAAAGGCACTTTTTGAATGGAGAATCGATGGTGTAGCCGATTTTTTCATGCGAAAAAATAATTGGAGTGCCCTCAAGACATCCTTCAACTTCAATTAAAAAAAAAAATCAAGATTTTTAGGTGGAAAATTGAGGGCGTGAACTTGGAAAAATGAAAGGCACTTTTTGAATGGAAAATCGGTGCCGTAGCCGGTATAACCGGTATAACGGCCCCTTAAGTACGCAAAAATGGACCGAAAGATTCAAATTGAAGTGTGTGGTACACGTGGACTTTTTCCAGTACACTTGAATAAATTCTTCATTTTTTTTCGGAATTGAACTTAAAAATCGAAACATACAAAATAATGATAACAGATGCTGTGTAATCGTGTAGTGTGGAGTGTGTTAATCTGGTTATGCAGAATTAAAAAAACTACACTACAAAATTTTCTCAATGCTCTCAGGAAAAACAAATACCACCCCCTTCAACCATTGGGTTTCTAATCCTTTAATGCACAGTTGGAAAATTTTCGAAGCTATCCCCCCCCAAAAATTTGGCGTCGGCCCGTCCCTGTGAATTAGTACTACAACTCCTTAACTATAAGAGATAGAGAAAAAGTAATATTCTCGATTAATCAGATACATCGCGACAATTGATATAAATATCAACCATCGCCATGGATTGATATTTATATCAATTGTCGCGATGTATCTGATTAATCGAGAATATATTTGATATATTATAATTTCCCTCTGGGATACTTCCTTCTGGAATAAACCTTCGTTGAAAAAGTAATATACATGTCATGTTCTCTTTTTTCGAGAAACCGAAATTGCTGAAAACCCGAAGTTGCTACGGCGTCTAGTTTCCGAGCTACAGGGCGATTTTGGTATTTGGCCAATTATTATAATTGACTATAACTTCCGTATTACAGGATCTACGCTCTCGAAATTAACACATCTTCAGGGCACTTTTTTTACTGCTTTTCAGCGGTGCTATTGGATGTTTTATGTCTGCTCAAATTTTGGAGCTATAACAAAAAATTTTTTTTCCAAATGGAAACCATAATGGGAAATGATATTTCCGAATAGCTCTTTCTTCAACGATTTCAAAAATATATATCATGTTGTACTTCCCAGTTCACTATATGTATATCGAAAAATTCGAAAAAACACTTCTCGTTCAACAAAATCCAAGCAGGCTTTGATTCACTTCCTTCAAAACTGGGGCGGTCATAGAATTTCATGTCTTATTTATTTTCACTTGTCAAATTGAAAAAAAAAAATCAAAAAAATTTATTCAGGTAATTTCTTGCATATACAGGGTGAGTCTTTGACTTGTACATATATTTTAACTGTAGATTCCTCTCATCAAACGAAACACTTTTTTCCTATACTATTTTCCAAAATTCGGTTTGGTTTCGAAGATACAGGGTGTCGAAAATCCATGAAAAAAACACTTTTCTGTTTATATCTTCGGAACCGTTATTTCGAATGAACTGAATTTTGGTTTAATTTTCACTCCATTCATGGTGCATATTCCTCAATCAAAACCTATTTAATATCTCTCCTAGTATAAAAGTTACAGGGTAGTCGACTCATCAATACACGTTAAAACACCATAAAATCACTTTGAAAAGATAAACGGTTCATATTTTCGAAAGAATCAATCATTTAAGAAACTAAAAGTATTCTTATTTTTTTTCAATAAAACGCGTCGTTTCCGAGTTATTTCCAATTTTACCCGGAGAAATTTGACGAAAAAATCATTAATTTCAAGAATAATCTGAATGCGTCTCTGAATTAAATATCATCGAATATTATTCCTTCTCTGGTCTTTAAACGAGTTTACAATGTTGTCACAATATTTATCAACTTTGTCGAGAGATTTCAATAATAAAATCCCACAAATGTGGGAGATAAAATTGAAATTAATGAAAACTGAAATGATACCTTATAATCTGAGTCGATGATTTCATCTAAACCTAAACAATAGGTATCGTATCCTCCTGGAATTTTATAAACTCGACACGGTTAAGATTCTATTAATTCACTCCACCAGAGACAACCACTCCACATAATAATCACATTAGAACAATAATTCACTGAATGTATTCAGAACTTCACATAATGTTTACAGTTTGTTCAGAGACTCTGGTTTGTTATTGTTTATAGTTGACCTGCAGATACCTAACCAATCTTTCGGTTTTCGCTCGACGCATGCGTGGTTAAATTGGCGGCAAACTCGATTTATGATGGAAACGGCAAATTCATAGATATTTATACCACGGTACACAAGTGTATCGTGATTTATTCTATGGTTCGTAATAAATCCTTAACCTCAATAAAAATATCAGAAATCTGACAACATTCCCTTGAAATTTCTGTGCGAACATTCACAGAATGGATACAAAATAGATTAGGTTAGGTTGTTTAATAATGAATTCTGATGATCTGAATTAAAAGTCTTTTTTCATGATATTGTTTGGGAATTTCGTGGAAAATATGAACAAGTTAATAGTGTTCACAAACTAATCTGCAGAAAAATCGAAGAAGGAACTTATTTTGGTGTGAGAAATGTAGGTTTTCAGTTGCAGATATAATTCGATGAAACTAACTGTTTTTGTTGAAATTATCGTGTTTGCAACATTTTTATTCCAGTAAGGTTAGTACTTGAGTATTCCCTAAATGTATAAACTCAATTTCTATCGAGAAATATGAACTTTGCAACAATTCCAGAAGATCATTTCAGGAACGTATTGAGCCCAATTTTTTTTTTCAAATGGTTATATCTTTTTAACAGAGCCGAATTCGGAAAAATGGAAAATGAAAAAAAGGTTTCTTTTGACCTCAAGAATCTTCAGTTAAAATATATGTACAAGTCAAAGACTCACCCTGTATAATAGCTCGAATGAGACACCTAAGCTAAGCTTGAGTTGTGTAGCTTCACTCGAGCAATACATTTAAACAATCAAAAGAGTAAAGTATTAACAAGGTAAACAACAAAAAAAAGAAATAAGAAAAAAAAAGCATACATGTAAGTACATTAATAACTCCAATACAGGGTGAGTCTTTGACTTGTACATATATTTTAACTGTAGATTCTTGAGGCCTAAAGAAACCTTTTTTTCATTTTCCATTTTTCCGAATTCGGCTCTGTTAAAGAGATATAGCCATTTGAAAAAAAAAGTTGGGCTGAATACGCTCCTGAAACAATTCTCTGCAAACACCTCAAAGTTCATATTTTTCAATTGAAATTGATGTGATTATCAGATATTCTGGGTGATACATTTGGAAAATACTCAAGCACTAACCTTATTCGAATAAGAATGTTACAAACACGATATTTCCTAGCAAAAACGCTAAGTTTTGTTCCATAATTTCTGCAATTGGAATGCCATATTTCTCACACCAAAATAAGTTCCTTCTTCGATTTTCCTGAAGATTAGTTTGCAAACACTAATAATTTGTTCATATTTGCCTCGATAGTCGATACCCTGAAACTATCTTATAAAAATTAGTTTCTCACTAACCTATCATAACTCCATTAATCAAAGTCATATGATTCGAGGTCAATGACCTAACCTAATCCATTCCTCTGTGATATATCATAGAATTCTAGAGAAGACGATGCCAGATTGACGAAGAAAGCAGAACGTCCCCTATCGTTAACGGAAGAACTATCACAGAGACACTAGTTTTGTTTACTTTTCGCTAAAGGCTTCTACGCATTGCTCTTTGGAAATGCCAAACGAGTAGTTCTGATTCTCGCCGATACAGCGCTACGATCTGAATTTAAGTGCGCTGCCGGCTGCGAGTGCGATGTAGCCGCCACGCAAGACAAGACAAGACGTTCTTCTGTGTCTCCAGAGTACAGTCTGTGATTACAATGAACGACGCCGCGATAACCTTTCTACATGGATTCGTTATCGTTTTATTATTTATTTATTTACTTGAAGTTTGCAGAGAATAAAGCAAACAGGTGATGAATGTGATGTGAAAACAGTGTAGGGTCGATTAAAAATTCCAAGAGGATATTGTTAAGAAGATAGATTTTCCTGAAGGACGGGTATCAATAAATTTTCAATAGAAACTTCTTATAAACTTTGTAATTTCATGCTTCTCGGAATTCAGTTGATAAACATTGACAACATTGTTAATTTGTTAAGAGACCAGAGAAGAAACAATATTCGATGATATTTGATCCAGGGAAGCATTCAGATTTTTTATGAAATTCATGATTTTTTCCTCAAATTTCTTCGTATACATTTAGGAATAACTCGAAAACGACGCGTTTCATTGAAAAAATATAGGAATACTTTTATTCTCTAAAATGGTTGATTCTTTCGAAAATATGAACCGTTTATGTTTTTGCATGAATTTATGAGTCGACCACCCTGTAACTTTTAAACTAGGAAAGATATTGAATAAGTTTCGATTGAGGAATATGCACCATGAATAGAGTAACCAATGAACCAAAATTCAGTTCATTTGAAATAACGGTTCCGGAGATATGAGCAGGAAAGTGTTTTTTTCGTGGATTTTCGACACCCTGTATCTTCCAAACGAAACCGAATTTTGAAAAATGGTATGGGAAAAAAGTGTTTCGTTTGATGAGGGGAATCTACAGTTAAAATATATGTACAAGTCAAAGACTCACCCTGTATATGCACCCAAATCCGATGCTGGAGAGAGCGGAGGGAAGGAGACGCCTGAGGGAGCCGCACATTATTCAGATCTAGTTTTCGAAACGTTCAAAGTTCTCTAAAACATATGTTTTCAAATTCTTGCGTTGTGTCTTGTTAGAAATATACCGCATATGAATCGGTAGCATGTTGATGAATCTTGGACCCAGATATGTTATAAAGCGTTGAGAGTGAGTTTTCTTACACAGCGGTACTATCATCGGTCTATTGAGGCCCGTACGAGTGGTATATGAAAGTATTCTAGGAGACACCGGAAACCTCATCATCCACAACAAACAATGGTATACAAACAGCTTTCTCACCTCTAAAAGCCCTGATTCCCTGAAAAGAGTCTCTGAGGAAAATGTTTTCCTCTTCCTCATAATTATCTTTATGAGAGATTTCTGGGCGACATCCAAACTATGTCTATGGGTTTTACTTAAGCCACCCCATACAGTGATGCAGTATCTAATAACAGATTCCACCAGTGAATCATATATTATCAATAAAAGTTTCCTGTTCAAAATATTTCTGAGCTGATAGAATCTGTAGGTAAGCTTTCTCAATCTTTTCACCAAGCATTCAACATGTATGTCCCAACGGAGGAACCGATCAAGCATCACTCCCAAGTACTTAACCGAGCTAGTTCTAGTTATAGCCGGACAAGAACAGCTCGAAGACGATTCGCAATGTGATCTATGAATGAAAATCGTCTCGTTCATTGGCTGGTCTCTTATTGTTGAGGAAAAGGTCATAAATTTCGTTTTATCGACATTGAGACTCAGCCGATTATAGCTCAACCAGTGGAATATTACCCTCAAACAATTCTCCGCCATCCTATAAACACCATTCCATGAGTCCCCCAAAAAAAGCAATGCTGTGTCATCTGCGTATGATGTTATGAGTGCTTCGATATGCTTGATGTTGAATATATCGTTAATATATATTAAAAATAGAATAGGACCCACCACCGTCCCCTGTGGTATGCCTATTGATATAGGTGACAAATTACTGAATGAATCCTCTATTCTTACTCTTTGATTTCTACCTGTAAGATAACTTGAAAACAGATTCAAAGAAACGCCCCTAACTCCAATGCACTCCATTTTCCGTAACAATTTCTCGTGGTTCACAGTATCAAATGCCTTTGCTAGGTCCAGGAAAACAGTTAAACATTTTTTCTGTCGATCACACCCTTCCACTATATTACCAATCAATCTATTGACGGCACCCTCTGTAGAAAGGTTCTCTCGAAATCCAAACTGTCCCTGCGTTTTTCTAGGAAATTTACGAGTCTATTCTTTAGACATTTCTCAAAAATTTTTGTGAAATTGTTTATAATCGTAATAGGTCTATAGTTGGTAACGAGTTTCCTATCACCATTTTTGAAAATTGGAACCGTAGTTGACCGCTTGAAAGATTCCGGTACCGAGCCATCTGAGAAACACAGGTTAATTATATGACATAGAGGCTTCAAGAAAAATTGGTGGAATTGCTTGATCAGGTCAGCTGATATACCGTCAGGTCCGGGAGAACTGTCATTTTTTAAGCTAGATATAATCTCTATCAACTCATTGGCAGCTACCGGATGTAGAAACAACGTTTGCTGAACCCGAAAGGTTTCTCCGCAATTGCCAGGGGCCTCAGGGATGGCAATTCGCCCAGCCATGTCGTGACCAATACGAACGAAAAAATTATTGAAATAATCTGCCTTTTCTTTATTTGATGTTATGATTTCTCCCTGATCGTTAATTATATTATATCTTTTATTCCCCCTGTATCCTCCGCCGCTAATTTCATCAATCTGTTGCCAGATCTTCTTGAAATTATTATTCGAGTTTTCTATTTTATTTTTGTGATAGCTGTCCCTCGTTACCCTTATAAGTTTACTGAGAAAATTGCGATAATTCTTATATTCTTCCCATAATTCAGGTGTTAAAACTTTCAAATACTTTTTCTTCAACTTGTCCCTATGTTTTATAGAGTTCAAAAGACCCTGCGTCATCCAGGCTTTCAGCTTGGTGTGAACCCCCCCCTGCGTTCCAGACGAGAACACTCTCCTATATATTTTGACAACTTAGCAATGAAGTTGCTGTACGCTGCATCACCGCCCTCGCAGCTCAACACCTCCTCCCATTTTTCCGCTGCTAACATTTTCCCCAACTTAAACCTATTTAAAATATTTCGCGATTTGTGTTGAGCCCGAGCGCTGGTGAACTCCATTGGATCCCTATCCACCATGGACAGAAGCAGGGTGTAATGATCAGTTAGACTCGAGGTTATCAAAAAAGTGTCCATATCAACAGCCTTCATGATTTGTACTCCTGCCTTAATGAATATGTGATCAATTAGGGTAGACGAAGTAGGAGTTATTCTAGATGGTTTATTCATATAAGAAAAATATCCCTGTTCTTCCATCATACATATATAATTATTAACATTTGCATCAGAGCAATTCAAAAGATTTATGTTAATGTCACCCAAAAAAACACCAACATCAAACCCATCCTGGGCTATGAAATAATCATTCATTTCGATAATATATTTATTAAGATCAGTTGAGGGAGGCCGATAGCACGTTGTTAGATTATAAGATCTGTTATTTATTTTAAATTCGACCTCAAGAAGATTGATTTCACTCAAATGATGGATGGATGTTATGTACTCAATCGAACTTTTAATGTAAACAATGACTCCATCGTTTTGGTTGAAATGAGATTCATTATATAATATGTCAAAATTAGGCAAAATGAAATCACTTACACTATCAACATTCCAAGTTTCCGACAAAACTATTATATCCAAACATTCAACACCAGCCGCCTCTACGTACAGAAGAAATTCAACAAAATTCTTTCTTAGACTTCTTATATTCATGTGCACGATGTTACAAAGTTTCTTACCCTCCTTCCTCAACTTAATTTCACTCAGGTCTACACACACAGCCGTCTCCCTCTTCACATGACTCTCCAACTCATCCAAAAACTCAATCATAACAATTTGAATCCCCCAGAAACAAAGAAAAAAAATGGAAAGCAGTAAGGTGGTCTGAAAAATAGAATAATCTCAAGTTGCCCCCCATTGTATTTCAAAACATTTAATTAAATAAAACAATATCTAATGAAAAGAAGGTAAAACAAATTTTTCGATATCAAATTAATTTTACTCAAACCGATCAACAATACAAAACTGTGAAAAATATCATTTCAGCAAATCGAAAATGTCCTGAGACTCAATAATTTTAGAGTATTTTCCTTTTATTTTAGCATAGATGAAACCATTGGATGTCCAGACATTTCTAACTCCCAAAGAGGTCTTGGCTTCCATTAACAATTTTCTTCTATATGTTGTGAGATCCTCGGAAACAAACACACCAGATCCCTTCAACCTATAAACGTTTTTCAATATTTGCTGTTTGATCTGCCTGGTTACAAGCTTAAGAATAATAGGTTTCTGTTTCCTCGGATGATCTGGACCTTGTTTACCAACCCTGTAACATGCCAACATATCACCGCCTAATATGGTAACTCCGACCTCAGACTGCAAGAAATGTACGATATAGTTATTTAAATCTTCTTCAGGCTTTTCCGGAATCCCGTATATACAGAGATTGTTCATCTTTTTTTCCTGTTGCAAACCATCGGTGTATAATTCCAGTCTCCTAATTTTGTCAACATTCATCAGTTCTTGTTGTTTCAAATTCATAACAATCTTTTCTTGGCTCCTTAACGTTTCCGTCAGTGTTTTAACCTCATTCTCCATATGATCCAGTTTTTCTTCGATCTTATCTGTTATAGAACGTGTGATTCGACTAATAAAATCTTCGCTTGTAAATAATTCGTTAATTGTATCCCTCACAATAGATTGTATATCCTGCTTATTATTCCTGGTACAGGCCATTTTATTTTTATTCGAATATGCGCTGAATAGATAAAAACTCCAGGTACACCTTAGTTCTTCAAATTATCAACGAAATCTTCTTCCACTAGATATCCCCCTATAAATTGAGGAGCAACCTGTCGCGTGACTACTCGTCAGACGGCATGAACCTGAATCAACAACAATTCAGTTTCATCATTGAATCGCCTGGAGCTCCTGAAATTCTTATAAGGTCATAGAATTCGATATCTCACATTTATTGTAAGCTGCCAAATTGATTCAGGATATATTAGCTTTATTATTACTCAGACCAATAGAGGGGCTTCGCGAAACTTGTTGATTCTAGTATGATTTCTCTGCTAAATTGAGAAATGAAAAGCATTTGAATACTTATGTAACCCGTTGATAGCATAATTAATGTTTCCATGAGGGGTAAAAAAAAGCTCCTTCAAGAAAAAATATAGATTTATTTGAAAAAAAGTATATTATTCACAACAAATGTTCAAATCGTTGTCCATTGGAGCGAGCCATTGGAGGAATACATAAATTGCATGATGTGATATAAATAAGAACTTTAGAAGCGCCAGACGATTCAATGATGAAACTGAATTGAATTTGACAAGTGAAAATAAATAAGACATGAAATTCTATGACCATCCCAGTTTTGAAGGAAGTGAATCAAAGCCTGCTTGGATTTTGTTGAACGAGAAGTGTTTTTTCGAAATTTTCGATATACATATAGTGAACTCGGAAGTACAACATGATATATATTTTTGAAATCGTTGAAGAAAGAGCTATTCGGAAATATCATTTCCCATTATGGTTTCCATTTGAAAAAAACATTTTTTGTTATAGCTCCGAAATTTGAGCAGATACAAAAAATCCAATAGCACCGCTGAAAAGCAGTAAAAAAAGTGCCCTGAAGATGTGTTTATTTCGAGAGCGTAGATCCTGTAATACGGACGTTATAGTCAATTATAATAATTGGCCAAATACCAAAATCGCCCTGTAGCTCGGAAACTAGACGCCGTAGCAACTTCGGGTTTTCAGCAATTTCAGTTTCTCGAAAAAAGAGAACATGACATGTATATTACTTTTTCTCTATCTCTTATAGTTTAGGAGTTGTAGTACTAATTCATCGAAATCTGGCCACCCTGTACAAGTTATGAATGCTTAAAAAAAAATGAGTTAGGATACAAAGAGTGTATCCTTATACAACTTTCTTCGAAAAAAATGATATTGTTGCATTTTCCTATTTGAACCAGTAAAGATGAGAATAAATAGCTATGATCTTACCAATAAACTGCCCTCTGCCTTCGCACAGCACCGCACTGTATAAGGATACCTTTAAGGAACAGGGTAAAAGGTTTAATAAAATGGAACAAAATAGGATTTATACAATGCAAACTGGCCTCCAAATGAACTGTATTTCCACTATGTCCAAAAATGTCCGATAATATTCCTAAATTGTATTTTAACACCGAAAATTATGTTTCACCAAACCAAAATTTTACATTAACTTTTACTTCCGACATCAATAAACCTGAATTAATTATCTAGCGACACATACGTCTTGATTTCCAAGAATATGCGATGTTGCCAAAAGTCCAAAATAAATTCCATTACATATTATCAAAAAAGGGCCACAACATACCGCCCACCCTGAAAAATCAATTTCAGTTCAACTTGAAAATAAAATACCGGTAACAAAAGAATTTGTCCAAATCACCACCTTTCATTAAAAATTATAAAAAAAAAGAAAAAACCACAAAGAATAACCCACAGAAGAAAGAAAACTAGTAGTCAATGTTTCTGACTACTGGGTCGGTAAAGGACATAACTTTACCACAGGCCGTGTATAAGTACCCTTACTTGTTTTCAGCGATACATTACGGACAATACCATCTTTTCCTGGATGGACCTCAGTAACTAACGCCAATGGCCAATGCAATGGCGGCGAATTTTCGCATTTCAATAAGACGACTGTGCGAACCTTAATGTTTGAGCATTTTGAATGCCATTTCTCCCGTGTTTGTAACGTCGTTAGATATTCTAACTTCCAGCGCTTCCAGAAATCTTGAACCATTTTATCCACCAATTGAAAACGATCAAGCCTACTCAACTTAATATCCGATAGATCATACGATGGCAGATTTTTCAACGGTGATAATGTTAAAAAATGCGATGGTGTTAAGGCTTCTGGCGCACTCGAATCCGATGATATACGACAAAGAGGGCGCGAATTTAATAAGTCTTCAACCTGCGCAAGAAGAGTGCTGAATTCTTCAAAGGTTAGCACCTGAGTACCGAGTACCTTATAATTTATATATTAAATTCTTGGCGGATTTGACGTTGCTCTCCCACAGCCCGCCCATGTGTGGTGCTCCTGCCGTATTAAATTTCCACTCAATACCATTTATCGCTAATTCTGTCTGAAAAGCTGCTATGAATTGATCAGAATTAATAAATTCATTTAGTTCTCGAAGAACCCTTTTAGCACCCACGAAGTTAGTACCCCTATCAGAATACAAAACATTACACGAACCTCTCCGTGCTAAATACCGTTTGAAAGCTTGTAAAAAATGATCTGTCGATAAGGAACTGACTAGTTCTAAGTGTACAGCTTTCACGCTCATACACACGAACAAACATACATAACCTTTGAACACTTGAACCTTTCTTTTTTTACCTAGAGATATATTAAAGGGTCCGAAGTAATCCACGCCGGTATGAGAAAACACTTTCGTTGAATTCACCCTCGAAGTAGGTAAATTCGCCATCAAAGGATAATTATTTTTAGGCCTGATTCTAAAACAACGATTACAAGCATGTACTTGCTGTCGTATGACATTACGACCACCCACTATCCAATATTTTTGTCTCAATAGCGCTTCCAAAAGAAAAGAACCCGCATGAAGATTAATTCTATGGTAATATTGAATTAATTTCACCGTGAAAGGATCTTTACCCGGAAGTAAAATTGGGTGTTGACTAGTGAATTTTAGCGGAGCATTTTCTAATCGCCCCCCACCCTGAGAACTCCATCGTGAATGAAGGGAGTTAATTTTCGCAATTTTCCAAATATCTCCTTTCCTGAATTCAGTGACCTTAATTCCGATCCGAATGCTTTATTCTGAACAATTTTTATCAATACAATCTCTGCTATTTTCAGATCATCAGCTGTAAATAGTTTTCTCTTAGGAAGCTTCTTCAAAAATCTAAGTACCCAAACCGTAACCCGTAAAATAGACAGCCAAGATGAAAGTCGTGAAAACATTAGAAAAAACGAATCATCTTCTTCAGCTTGAACAGATATACAACACATTGTTTGCTCTATTTCCGTTTCAGAGCCTCTAAAACAACTCTCTTCGGTGATAGGCCACTCTTCAACTGAAGACTCTAACCAAATGGGACCGGAAATCCATAAGGGATTGTCGATTAATTGAGAGGGAATACAACCTCTAGATAAAATATCAGCGGGATTTGTTACTCCGGAGATATGAAACCATTGTGCCTTTGGGATATTTTCCTTTATTTTGCAGACGCGATTTGCCACATATACAGGGTCTTTCACGAGGAACCTCACCCATATTTATACGGGAAACTACTGAACGTATTTTCATGAAATTCAGCACTTATAAGTATTTCACGATGCTGATGAAATCTTAAATATTTTCAAGGCATGAGCACCTCCGGTTTTTCCGGAAATGACGTCAACTTCCGTTTTTCAAATTAGAACACCATTTTTTTATTGCAGAAATAGATTCCTTAGAAAATTTCAAGTTATTTTGATGTAACATTTTTCAGTTTTGGTTGGAAAATTCTCTCTGAGCGGGAAAATTCGAAAAAAAAATCGAAAATAGAGCTCCGCTGAAACAAGAATAACTTCGAGGTTTTTGGATGGAAAATTTTCATTTTTGGGCTTTTTCAAGATGTAAGATTGATGTATCCACTTTAAAAATCGAAATCGCGATTCATGTACAGGGGGTGAAAAAATCGCTTTCAAAGTTAGGGATGACAAAATCGTGAAAAATCAATTTTTTCAAATTAGAACCCCATTTTTTTATGGCAGATATTGAATCTACGTTAAAAAATAATGTGAGTGTATGCATCACACCCTTGTCCTAAAGTGGATATTAACTCAGAAAATATCCATTTTAGGGCAAGGGTGTGATGCATAGACTCACATTATTTTTTAACGTAGATTCAATATCTGCCATAAAAAAATGGGGTTCTAATTTGAAAAAATTGATTTTTCACGATTTTGTCATCCCTAACTTTGAAAGCGATTTTTTCACCCCCTGTATCATGAATCGCGATTTCGATTTTTAAAGTGGATACATCAATCTTACATCTTGAAAAATCCCAAAAATGAAAATTTTCCATCCAAAAACCTCGAAGTTATTCTTGTTTCAGCGGAGCTCTATTTTCGATTTTTTTTTCGAATTTTCCCGCTCAGAGAGAATTTTCCAACCAAAACTGAAAAATGTTACATCAAAATAACTTGAAATTTTCTAAGGAATCTATTTCTGCAATAAAAAAATGGTGTTCTAATTTGAAAAACGGAAGTTGACGTCATTTCCGGAAAAACCGGAGGTGCTCATGCCTTGAAAATATTTTAGATTTCATCAGCATCGTGAAATACTTATAAGTGCTGAATTTCATGAAAATACGTTCAGTAGTTTCCCGTATAAATATGGGTGAGGTTCCTCGTGAAAGACCCTGTATATCTTTCAAATATGCAGTATTCAACCATTGAATAACCGTCGAAGAATCTGAGAAGGCTACTATCTTCGAAATAACAATTCGTTTCTCAAACTCCTCTGTAACGCGTTTGACCAATTCGGACAAAAGTACCGCCGCTGCTAATTCCAATCTAGGAATCGTAATTAATTTAGTCGGAGAAACTTTAGACTTCGCACATAATAAATTTACAATGATTTTACCATCATTTCCGATTGTCCTCACGTAAACAACAGCACCGTATCCATCTTTACTAGCATCTGCAAAGGCAATCAACTTAACAGGAGAAGTTTTCATGATACCAGAATGTCGTGCAAACTGGAACTGCTCAAGTACCGGCCATTCTCTCCTCAATATTGACCAACGTTTCGATATATCCTCCGTTACATCATCATCCCAACCCAAAGTCAATTTCCACAGTTCTTTTACTAAAAGTTTCAAATATAAAATAAATGGTGCAAGCAGTCCTAACGGATCATAACATCGAGCTACCGTGGACAATATTATCCGCTTCGTACATCGTGAATCTGGTACTCGAAAGAAAAATTTTAAAGTATCAGTCTCCTGGTTCCAGAACATACCCAAAATTTTTGTGTCTGTTTTAAATGTTACCGGATTCAAAAGTTGTTGTTCTATAGGAATAATCTTCAACAGATCGATAGAATTTGAAGACCACTTCACTAACTCGAATTTCCCCTCCGCTAACAATGAAACCGATTGTGAATATAAGCTAAATGCTTCCTCTTCGGTCGGAATGCTGCAAACCAAATCATCAATACAGGGTGAGTCTTTGACTTGTACATATATTTTAACTGTAGATTCTTGAGGCCTAAAGAAACCTTTTTTTCATTTTCCATTTTTCCGAATTCGGCTCGGTTAAAGAGATATAGCCATTTGAAAAAAAAAATTGTGCTAAATGCGTCCCTGATATTATTCTCTACAAACACCTCAAAGTTCATATTTTTCAATTGAAATTGATGTGATTATTAGATATTCTGGGTGATACATTTAGAAAATACTCAAGCACTAACCTTATTCGAATAAGAATGTTACAAACACGATATTTCCTAACAAAAACGCTAAGTTTTGTTCCATCATTTCTGCAATTGAAATGCCATATTTCTCACACCAAAATAATTTCCTTCTTCGATTATCCTGAAGATTAGTTTGTAAACACTAATAATTTGTTCATATTTGCCTCGATACCCTGAAACTATCTTATAAAAATTAGTTTCTCACTAACCTAGCCTAACTCCATTAATCAGTCATCTGATTCGAGGTCAATGACCTAACCTAATCCATCTCCTCTATGGGCTCTATGATAGTGATCACAGAATTCTAGAGAAGACGATGCCAGATTGTGTTGATTTTCTCAGTAAAAAATGGTATAGGCGAACTCAAGAAAGCAGAACGTCCCCTATCGTTAACGGAAGAACTAGTTTTGTTTACTTTTCGCTAAAGGCTTCTACGCATTGCTCTTTGGAAATGCCAAACGAGTAGTTTTGATTCTCGCCGATCTGAATTTCAGTCGTGGTGCGCTGCCGGCTGCGATGTAGCCGCCACGCAAGACAAGCCGTTGTTCTGTGTCTCATCACATCACACTATCACAGGCCAGCCAGTCTGTGATAAAATGAACGACGCTTAAACGCGATAACCTTTCTACATGGATTCAATTCATTTATTTATTTACTCGCAGAGAATAAAGCAAACAGGTGTGAGGTGATGCTTGTGATATGTGATGTGAAAACCGTGTAGGGTCGATTAAAAATTCCAAGAGGATATTGTTAAGAAGATAGATATTTTCCTGAAGGACTGGTATCAATAAATTTTTAATAGAAACTTGCTTATAAACTGTGTAATTTCATGCTTCTCGGAATTCAGTTGATAAACATTGACAACATTGTTAATTTGTTAAGAAACCAGAGAAGAAACAATATTCGATGATATTTAATTCAGGGAAGCATTCAGATTTTTTATGAAATTCATGGTTTTTTCCTCAAATTTCTTCGTATACATTTAGGAATAACTCGAAAACGACGCGTTTTTTTGAAAAAATATAAGAATACTTTTATTCTCTAAAATGGTTGATTCTTTCGAAAATATGAACCGTTTATCCTTTTCAAGTGATTTGATAGTGTTTTTGTATGAATTTATGAGTCGACCACCCTGTAACTTTCGAACTAGGAGAGATATTGAATAAGTTTCGATTGAGGAATATGCACAATGAATAGAGTAAAGAATCAACCAAAATTCAGTTCATTTGAAATAACGGTTCCGAAGATATGAACAGCAAAGTGTTTTTTTCGTGGATTTTCGACACCCTGTATCTCCCAAACCAAACCGAATTTTGGAAAATGGTATGGGAAAAAAGTGTTTCGTTTGATGAGAGGAATCTACAGTTAAAATATATGTACAAGTCAAAGACTCACCCTGTATAAACATCGGTTGAAATTACCTCAGCTGCCAAAGGATAACTATATCCATTTTCTTTTATCAACTGCTTTATAGTGCGAAGAGCCAAATATGGACTTGATTTTACCCCGAATGCTAAACGATTAAATTCAAATACCTGAACCGGATCATCAGGACTGAAACGCCAAAGTATTCTCTGAAACCTCCATTGATAGTCAGCTAATTTTATTTGATGATACATTTTACGAATATCCGCTGTAACCGCTATTCGAAACAATCTAAAATTTAACAACATAGAAAATAGATCAGTTTGTAGTTTTGGACCACCATGTAGAATGTCATTTAACGAAATATCATTATCAGATGATGCACTTGCATCTAAAACCACACGAATTGGTGTACTTGAACTGAACACTGGTGATCCCAACGCTGATGTTACCGAATTACCCACAATAATCGCAAAAAGGTCCGCCCCCATAATACCATCAACTTCCGCCGGTTGGTCAAATTGTTCATCTGCTAACTGTATATTACCAAAATTTCTCAACACGCCGCGATCAATTTTCGTTATTGGAAGCTTATCTGTTATTTTATCTACCAAAAATGCCTCAATCGAATATTTTTTCGTAGAATCATGTCTAGATGAAACAACTATATTTGTGAAACCCCTAATCGAGATTGAAATAGATCCAATCCCATGAATTGATGTTGAACATTGCGAAAACTTCACCCAATTTTCTACAACACCTATTAGTAAGGGCCGGTTTTATAAAAGCCGAATCGAGGATTCAACCGTGCGCCAACTACCAGATAGTGAGGAATTTGGTTGTTGGCGCAACGGTTGAATCCTCGGTTGGTCTTCATAATACCGGCCCTAAGCAAGTTAACTTGACTGCCACTGTCAACCAAAAACCTAGCCGTCTTCAACTTCAAACCACCCGAGCCGTTTAAAACATCTACCACAACCGTCGACAATAAAACAGTATGAGTTTCCTGATCACCCAAAGCAGTCGCACAAAAATTGTTATTAGTTGTTGAAACCAATGTACTTGTACTCGAATCCGTTTTCGAAGCTTGAAAATTTTCCGATGCACCCTGTATACGTCCCGTATGTAATAAGAAGTGGTGCTTTCTGGAACACTCAGAACATAATTTGTCTGAAGGACAATCTCTTACCCCGTGATTAGGCGATAAACAATTATAACACCAGTTGTTATCTCGCACTGTAGTATATCTTTTAGATGGTGACAGTAGTTTAAATTTATCACATCTACTCAACGAATGGTATTTCCTATTGCAAAAAATACATGTATTATGTATTCGACCGATCCGTCCCTACACAAGTACTATTTTGATGTACAAAGAAGGATTTCGGGTTACGAGATTTATAACCATCACCTCTGCTGGTAGTCGCTTGCTGATTTAATGCCAAAATTTTCGATTGTTCCTTGACAAACTTAATTAAATTCTCATATGTAGGTATTCCTTTACCCCGAACTGTCGTTTCGAAAGATTTCACCGTTTCATTATCGAGTTTAGAAAGAGCCTGATGCATTAAGATGAAGTCCGACAAATCATCCAATTTGAGTTTCAACATTGGAAATGTTTATGTTCGTATATTACAGGCAATTTACGAGTTTCCGTTCAAGGTCAAAAGACAAAGGTGTCGCTAGTAGACCAAAACAGCATTCGAAAGTTATCGCGTAATTTATTAAGATAGGTATATTGGGCCAGCACACGGATAAACACGGTCAGCGCCCTTTCACCCCACCACTTTTTGGCATCCATGTTGTGACGTACAATTAGCCAACAGATACGGTGTTTACATTGTAGTGTGTACGGTTTTTGAAGTTTTCTTGGTTTTGTGGGTGAAAAACAGAACTTTTTGATATTATTTCAGTTTATTAATTAGAGTAGGACTCAGAAATAAAACATTTACAGTGAGTCTTGATTGAGAAAATACACAAAAACTGGCTAGAACTATGTATAACCTTACCTTCCAAACGTAACTTTGGGATTTTTTCTTATTAAAAACTAAGAGGATTGCAGACTTCTCGTTTTAATTTTCGTAATCTGGGACCCAAACTTGGTGAGTACACATTTTTTCATGTCTCCAACACGTTTCTTTCAGTTCTAACTAAATTGATTATTATTATTCGTAAATCTTTTGGTTTTTAGATAATCTTCCATCTGTAGGAAAAATTGATTGGAAAATTAAATACGAACAGCAGCTAGAAAAAAATAGTCAGCAACAGAAAGAAATTGAGATGCCAAGGCAGCTATTTCAATTAATAAAACTTAAGACGAGCAGACAGCTCTAACATATTATATCAAATAATATCTCATACATATGGTATATTTATGGTCGATGTAAAAATTGTAGTGTTTTATGCTTATTTTGAATAAAACATTTTCACAGATTTGTTTTTATTTAAGAAAAAAATTACCAAATCAGAACTTAATAACCAAGTTGTCATGTTTTCAATTCGAATAAACCTTTTTTCAAGTTTCTATGTTGAAGCAGTTTCTATATGAACTTGAAAAAAATTTTTCTAGTGGTGAGACATAAAATGTACCTACTATCTATCAACATAAAAAAATATTTCGGGTCTCGGTCTGGTATTTATTTGCTCGGATTAGAGTACCAAACCAACCTAGCTCATTCAAGGACCAAATTTTCTTAACAAATGCAAACTACTTTCACCAATATTTTGTTCTTGAATCAATGAATTTAAATTTACAATATTGGAATTGGAGCACACTACGACCAAAAAATCTTATATTTTTTTCCGTGTAGTACTGTAGTATAAGGCGAGAGCGGGGCAAAATAAGGTAGAATTTAATAAAAATATAGCTGATGGGGCAGTTATATTTTCATATCAATTCGTTTCTTAGGACAAAAAGATTTATCTTACAAACAAAATTATACCAGAAAAATCGTTCATACGCTATTATTTGCGATAAAAGCTATTCATCTCATTCAAAAATTCAAATCCTTGGCTAATTTGACGTCATCACATGTTAGCGAGAATGGAGGGGATGAAAGGGCACTAACCGTGTTAGAGTATCCGTGAGGCCAGCATACGAGAATCGGCGATCAGTGAGCCGCAGTGGGAGGTACGTCAAATTCGCCGCAACGTTGCCATATTGGGCAATTATTCCTGTATTTGAAGGATAGATCATTGTTTTATTTCCTTCATTAGCACTTCGAGTGTTTATATTGTTGTTTCATCAAGTGAGATCTGGGCCGCGGTGAGTGGTCCGTCAAATTCGCCGCAACGTTGCCATATTGGGCAATTATTTCGGTATTTGAAGAATAGGTCAATAGTTGATCCGAGTACATATAAGATTCATGAATTTTAGTTGAAACAGAATCCTTCTATCTAAAGCCAATTACATGAATACCCAGATTTGCTAAAATCTAAATTCACTTCGAAAATATTGGACGGAGTGGAGTCAGCTTCATCTGATGATATTTCCTCCGAGTAGGGGAGGACGGGGGAATTCCGCGCACGGGGAAATTCTGCGCATTGATATTCTGCAACTCAGATCAGTTATTTATAAATTTAGATACAGCGCACCATCTCGTATTTGCCTTGCCAACATCGTCCCGTAATTCGAAGGTAATTAATTGAATTTCGTCATGTACTGTCAGTGATTAGTTAGGTTAGGTGACTCACACCGGGGGAATAACGCGCAGCTGTAGTGGGGTAATTCTTCAATAATATTTTTTGTACCTATTCATGGAAATTTGTTTAATTTACATTGTAGTTGGTTATTACCTAAAATTTAAAATATTTTTTCGAGTTTCCCAGCTGTTCAACATATGCGCATAATGATACCATCGCATGCGCGGTAGGTATTACCCAGTACGTGGGGGAATACCGCGAAAAGACAGTTTTCAGAATTATTTTTTTTCTCAATTGGTAGAGGTAGTTGAACCTTTTCCTTGTGATGAAAAAGTTCCAAATCGGTTTATGATTCAGCAGTTAAATTATGAAAGTTTGTGTGTAAGTAGGTACATAGGAAGGTTTTTGTGAGCATTTTCCCTTAGGTGCGTGGAATTCCCCCGTCACCCCTTATATAAGATTCATGAATTTTAGTAAAAACATAATCCTTCTATCTCAAGCCAATTTCGAGAATAGGTACTCAGATTTGGTGAAATAAAAATTCTCTTCGAGAATATTGGACGGGGTGGACTCAGCTTCTCCTGATGATGTTTACTCCGAGTACATATAAGATTACTGAATTTTTGGAAAAACAGAATCTTTCTATCTCAAACCAATTTCATGAAAACCCAGATTTGGTAAAATAAAAATTCGCTTAGAAAATATTGGACAGAATGGACTCAGCTTCATCCGATGAGAGTTGATCTAAGTACATATAAGATTCATGAATTTTAGTGAAAACTGAATCATTCTCTATCTAAAGCCAATTTTATGAAAATCCAGATTTGCTAAAATCAAAATTCACTTCGAAAATATTGGACAGGAATGACAGGATGGACCCAGCTTCATCCAATTATTTACATCTTTATTTTTTATTATTAGGTATATCTTAAGACTATGTAAAAGGTTGAAATCAATTCGTAGACTTCGGCAGTAAGATCTTTATTGCATCGACTCTTGATCAATAATAATGTAACAATGGAAAAGAATCATATTAGGTGCTTTCGTAAGTGGGCCAGTTCTATGAACGGAAATATGATAACTCGACAAAAAGGAGACATACGTGCTATTGCAATATTGTGAAATTACATATAAATATTGAGCATCAGCAATCTGCCCTACACCTTCCTTTCCTAGAAAAAATGTCTTTCACTATGGCCACTTGTGAAAGCCATTTTTCAAAAGAACTGAAAGTACTCTTTATATAAAACCTAAAACATCAGACCTAAAACTATCTTACCAAACTTATCTATCCCATAAAATCTTAATTAGAAAACAATAAAAATCAATCCATTGAATAGTTAAACAATAATTCTTATGTGGGTGTATGGGTTATAGGTACTATACATTATATTTTTTCACCCTATTCTTATGAATTGTCATTTCCTTTCCTTTATTATCAATTACAGTACAATTCACCCCCTCCGTTGAAATAACCTTATATGGACCTTGAAACCATGGATCTAGCTTATGTCTGGCCTCGTTTGTTACTAAAACAAGATCTCCACAATTAATATTAAATTCATTTGATTTTTTGTCACAATACTCTTTTCGGTCAATCTTCGCTGTTTCAAGAAATTTTCTCACCCTATTCGACGCAAATTGAATTCTATAGCGAACTTCTTGATAGTATGCATCTATATTATACGTTGGTTCTATTCTTGTACCTGTTAATGTTTCCGGAACTATAGCCTTTTTGGCAAATATCAGTTCGAAAGGAGTAAAGTTGTGATAAGAACTAGGGACAGTGTTGTAACAAAAAGCGAAATATTTAGCCCAAACGTCCCAGTCCGAACGTGTTTCATTTATGTACATCCGAATGAATTCATTAAGGACCCTATGATTTCTTTCGCAGCCACCTATTGACTGGCTATGATAAGCTGTCGAAATTTTGTGGTCTATGTTGAGCAATTTATTGAGGTTTGAGAAAACTTCATTTTTGTATTCGGTACCCATATCTGTTCTTATTTCTTTCATTGGACCAAAATTTAAAATGAAATTCTCTAGAATTGCTTTGGCAACCGTATTAGCTTCTTTGTTTGGTACGGGTGCTATAACAACAAATTTAGTGAGTTCACATTGTAATGTGACTGCATACATATTACCCTGATCTGATTTTGGGAAAGGACCAATTGTATCAACGCAAACAATATCAAAAGCCTTTTGAGGGGTAGGTGTTAACATAAGTGGTACTAAATTTTTCCGACCTATTTTATTTACTTGACACTTATGGCATTGTTTTGTATATTGTGCTACGTCACGAGACATATTTTTCCAAAGGTAAGAAGATTTTAACTTTTTGAGTAGTCGTTTCTGACCACAGTGTCCTCCTAACAATGGTTCATTGTGATATTTTTCGATTAATTCGATTCTTTCCTGTCTACTTTTTATGAGTTTTCTTGGAGAACAAATAACTATAATAACATTTTTCAAAATGTTTTGGCCCAATTCTTTCATTTCGTTTACAGTGCACTGTGTAAATATTTCATCATGTAATTCAAGTCTTAACTTCATCAAATTTGTTTTCCCGGCAAAATCATCAAGCCTAGACAATAACTGCTCTAAAGCAAATTGATCATCATTAGGAATAAAAACTGAAGTTTTAGCGCTCAATCTTTTCTTATTATAAATCATTATATCAATATCTCCATTGTCTCTTAAATTAAACTTCAATAAGGGTATTTTAAAATTTTCATAGTTATTTGTTGCCTCAAAAATTTTTCTTTCAAGAGAAAGAGGAATGTCGTTTTCGAATTTCTCCGATACTTGGTTTGTTTCTAATTTTTGCGTCATAGATCTAGTTACTGCTAGAATTTGAGTTGAGTCAGCGTTGATTTCTTTCAGTTCATCAATACTTATTCTCGAAAGTGCGTCAGCGCAAACATTGTCTTTGCCTTTAATATACTCAATTTCGAAATCATATTCTTCTAAATCTAGTCGCATTCTCGTTAATTTTGATGAGGGATCCTTCATGGAAAAAAGATAAACTAACGGTCGATGATCTGATTGTACTAAAAATTTTGGTTGTCCGTATAGATAACTACGAAAGTATTTTATCGCCCAATGAATTGCAGTTAATTCCTTCAATATTGTGGGTTTATGTGTTTCACCTTTCGTGAAAGTTCTTGATGCGTAAGCAATAGGTAGTAAATTTCCGTCAAATTCTTGTGAAAGAACGGCACCACACGCATCTTTTGATGCGTCTGTAGTTAATACGAATCTTTTGGAAAAATCTGGAAACTGTAATATATTAGGACTAATCAATGATTGTTTCAATTGATTGAAAGAATTAGTGCATTCATCTGTCCAACAAAATATTACATTTTTTCTTGTTAACTTATTCAAAGGACTACATGTGGCAGCAAAATTTGGAATGAATCTACGGTAATAATTACAGAATGCAACGAACCTTTTAATTTCATCAGCTGTTCGAGGTGTCGGATAATTGTTTATTATATCATATTTCGAGTCGTCTGGTAGAATGCCTTTATCAGTTATTTTATGACCTAGATAAATGACTTCCTTTCTAAAGAATTTGCATTTTTCTGGATTTAGTTTCAAATTGAATTTTCTACATGTTTCGAAAACGTTTTTCAAATTTTTTAGATGATGCTTCTCAGAGCATCCAACTACTATTAAATCATCGATGTATAAAAATGCTTTATCAGGAGTAATACCAGCAAATGCTATAGACATCATTCTTTGAAAACTATTCGGGCTGACAGACAAACCGAATGGTAATCTCGTAAATCTATAATTTCCTGAATCGACACTAAATGACGTTATATCTCTTGAGGCTTCGTCTAAAGGTATTTGATGAAATCCCGAAACCAAATCTATTACTGAAAACCATTTTGCTCTGCCTAACTGATCGAGAATATCGTCTATTCTTGGGAGTGGAAATTTGTCGCTTATCAGTTTTTTATTGATATTTCTGAAATCCACTACAAATCTTCAAGCTTTTTTCGATTTATCTACTGATTTTTTAGGTACTAGTAAAACTGGACTATTGAATTCTGATGTGGAATGTTCAATTATATCATTTTTTAACATATGCGTTACCTGTCTATTCATTTCTTCGCGTTGTGACATAGGAATTCTATAGTTTTTGGTATAAACTGGCTTATTGTCAATAAGCCTAAGCTTCTGTTTGTAGAAATTATTGAAAGTTACTGTATCAGTTTTAAGTGCAAAAATATCACAATAATCTTTACAAAGATTCAACATATCCGATTTGATGAATTCAGGTATGTTATCAGTTAGTAGTTGTAAAAGTTCATCATCGCGATTATTTGATCCCGAATGAATGTTATATAAATGAAAATTTTCTAGATTTTCGACTTCAATTTTTGGATTATCAAGTATTACACTTTCTGAATTTGTATTCATTATTCTAACATACGGGTGTCCTGGTGAAATTATGGTTCGTGCTACATGAATCCCTGGATAAATTTCCTTATTCATTACTGAAGAATCTTGCTGAATGTTTTTTAAATTTTCGATATATCTGATAACCTCACATCTGGGCGGAATTATTATTAAATTTCGATGTATATTAGGAAAAATTGGAATTGACATAATTTTGTTGTTGGTGCGAACATGCATTTCCCAGTTTTCAGAATTTAAGTTTGCTTTAAATTTAACAAAGAAATCTCTTCCTAAAATTCCATCTCCTGGTATTGGAAAGTTTTCCCCTACAATGTGGAATGTATGTTTTATATAATAATTTTGAAAATAAATTTTAGTATCCACTGTTCCTAAGGAACTAGTTAAACCTTCGGTGACTCCTTTGATTTTTGATACTCGAGAAGTGTTAATAAATTCTTTGCTAATAATTTTGTTATTTTTGAGAACCGAGATATCCGCTCCTGTATCTAAAATGTATGTTACATCGGAATTTGATATTTGTGTTTTTAGAATAACAAAGTTTGAAAGTGATAGATTCAGATTGAAAATTTTGAATTCCTGGACATCTATCGCATTTCCCCCAATTGATCTAATTGGGGGTTCGGTACGTTTCCCGAACCCTCAACATTTTCTAAAATTCTTACGTTTTGTCTATAATTACGATTGAAACCTCTTTGGCCGTTACTCTGAGCGTAATTGTTAGAATGTACATAAGAAGAGTTACCGGAAAAATTTCTATCAAAACTTTGGTTGGAAAAGTTATCTCTATTTTGAAAATTGAGATTTTGGTTTCTTCTAACAAAATTCTGATTTTGATGGTTGTTACCTCTGAAGTTTGGATGTGCGTTTCCTCTGAAATTGCGTTTATAGGAGTTTTGCCGAAAATGTAGAATATTCGATGTTGGATTTTGAGTCGTATTTAGGAATTTCGTTATCAGTTCTTGTACTGTTTTAAATGAACCAGCCTCGACTATCAGTCGCGCTTTTTCACTGATAGCATTTTTACTTAACGCCCTCACACTCGTTTCTACAGTATATCCTTCAGCAATTTCACTCGGTACCCCTTCGCTTATGTAGGCGTTCTGAAGTTTATACGCAAGTGACTCGATTTCAGAAGCAAATGAAGAATTGTCCTGATGGTTTTGTTTGAAATTAAGTAGCTTAGCTATGAGCGATTGTGAATTTTCACCTTTAATGCAACTCTTGAGTTTCAAAATTATAGCATCTATTGTATTTTCAATGGTTATTAAATCACGAGCTCGAGAAGTTAAACGCGTCTTGATAAAAGCTACGGCGTTCTCCTGATTTTCGTTCGATAATGTTTTCAACAATTCCAAAGAGTCTAAAAATGTTTTTAAATTTTCATATTTGCCATCAAACTGATTAGAAATAATTTTACTCGCTAAGTTAAAGAATTCTGTTGCACTCAAAGCCATTTCTGAATCACTGCCTTGTTCGTCTTGGTCGATAATTGTTTTATCGATTTGTTCTAAGCATGAAATCGGTATCTTATATGATACGCCTAATGTTCTAAATGTTCTCACTACTTTATCTCTACACTTATGAAAATTGACCTTACAACTTTGTCTTTGATCAGTATTTAATTCAACCCAATATTTGCTTAATATAGACGTAAATTTATTGAATAAAACTACTAAATTGTCGCGGATTTCGTCCTTAATAATTTCACTTTTCAGAACTTCTTTTTTTAACGCCCTTTTCGACTGTTTAAATATATTTTCTTTTATTTCCGTCAATCTTGTTTCAATAACGTCGAATGTAACAGACATAAGTTAGACCAAAATGTTAACAATCAATAGAGAGAAAAAAAAATGTTTGTACACAAATATAAAATCAATATTATCCTTACTATTAGTCCCTTAACTTAGTTTGCCTGAAAAAAAAAACCTTCACATGTCACTTCACTTCGTCCACACTTGTCACTTCCCTGTTCTTCCTTTCCATTTCCATAAATCACCTACAGTCCAAATTCCATCTAAATAATGGTTTCTCTGCTGCGTACGATTTGTTTTCTAATTTTCTTCTCCAAATTCCTACTCCATTTGCGGTACAGATAAAGAAGCAAGATCATCAGGACTATCACAACTATGATGACACCTCCAACTTCTTCGTGTGTGAATGTAGCGGTAGAGCCACCACTGTTACTATTTTGAGCAATAATAACTTCTTCTTTTTTTACTACTGCTACCACCCATAATTACGGAAAAATCATAGATACATTTTCACCACATTACTTAGCAACTTTTAGTGAGAGTGGCAGGATCGCCATGTAAAAGGTTGAAATCAATTCGTAGACTTCGGCAGTAAGATCTTTATTGCATCGACTCTTGATCAATAATAATGTAACAATGGAAAAGAATCATATTAGGTGCTTTCGTAAGTGGGCCAGTTCTATGAACGGCAATATGATAACTCGACAAAAAGGAGACATACGTGCTATTGCAATATTGTGAAATTACATATAAATATTGAGCATCAGCAATCTGCCCTACAACTACTTTAGAAAGAACATTTTTGTTTTAAAATACGCCGGTGACAAGATTTCCTCTTACATGTTTATGTTAGGAGTTAGGAATGTTGATTGTTTCTTGCAATTATTATTGCTCATTGTTATTATTTATTATTATTTATTTATTTATTGTATGCCGCTTAGACAACAAGGCCATTAGCGGTTTCAGTTTGATATGTTTACAAAATGTTTAGTATCATTCATAATATATTATATTTACATGTCATGGTATTGTGTCATAGATGTAATCATATTTTAAATTTGATGCTTTTAATGAATTGTATTGGTGCAACGCGGGAAACTGATGTTGAGGGCTTCTTCCATTTTGTTGCTAACGTTGTGTACTTTTCTTTGGGCTTCGAATAGTTGGCATTCTATGATTATATGACGTGTGGTGAGTTGGGAGTTGCACATTTGGCACCGTGGAGGAGTTATTTATTATTGAAAATACTATTTTATTTTGAGTTCAAATGCAAATAAATGTTGGTAATATTCACATGTGGTGTTATCATTTCCAATGTCTCTGATGGTTGCAAGAATTGCGAAATCTGTAAATTTTTTCAATGCCTGTACCGCACAATCAAATTTTTCCAAAAATATATTGAGACCCTTAGACGACTCACCCTGTATCGATCTGAAATCTAAAATCTGACATAGATAATTAGTTGCAAGGGCGCGCTTATCCTGATATTTTTCTACAAGCGAATTCCATATGATATCGTAATTTTCTCCAGTAGGAGCTAACGAAGAACATATAGTTAACGCCGATCCTTTCAAACGACCTACCAAATAATTCATTTTATCGGTATCTGTAAGTAATTTGTTTTCATGAATCAAACTTTTGAATATTGAATAAAAGGTTTCCCATTCCCTAATATTTCCCGAAAATTCAGGCAATTCAATCTTCGGAAGTGTAGGGAGATTTCGCAAAAATTCCGGACGTTCTTGAGAATTACCACTAACCGTAGGAACATTTTTCTGAATTTTTTCTCGTTCCAGTTTAGCCGCAGTTACTTGAATATGACAGCACATTTCATCAATTGTTCTAAGTATAGCAAAATTTGGTTGGAAATCCTCTTTAATCTCAAAACTGAGCTCCATTATCTCGTTTATAACATTCAGTAGGTCCTTCCTTGTTGAATCAATTGAACTGAACATTGTTAAAAATTTAGTTTTAGCAATTTCATCAGGCAGTGATTTTGACAAATCCAATAAATTCTGCAGTATTGAAAACAAAGATGCTTTCTTTGCCTGGAGCACCTTTATTTGTCGTTCAGCCGTCGTTCCTCCCATTCTGTTGGAAGTCAAATGCACAGAATACTCAAAAAACCAACCCCGCTAGTACTAACAATGAATCTTTTACGTACGCTTGGCAACAACGCTTACTCTTGGAATCTGTTCGCAATAACCAGCCGACAAAAAAATATACGAAAAAACTCTCGTACGTTTTTTCTTCGCTCAACAACACCGTGTTATGAAATGGACTAGCAAAGATCTTATTCAGGAAGTAAATCGCCGGAATGTGCCGCAGAAGGAAAATGACAGACCGGTTTCTGGCTTGTTTGCCGTCATCAGTGTCACATACCCCCTCTTACGGTAGCAACCAAATGAAACGGCAGAGCTTATATTACGCCCTAGCAGGAACTCCTGAGTACAATGTATTACTACAGTGTCCCATCCTAGCGGGTAAATGTCTACGTTCCATCCCAGACGTTCCTTCGAAAATTAGATATCTACGTACATTCACTTCACCCTACGGTATTTCGCAAGTACTTACTTTGAAGTCTCATGCAGTCCACCGTGGGTAGTTGAATACGCCCGTTCATACGGTTCGGATCCCGCAAGTATAATTATCCATTTCTCTCATTTATTTTATGTCCCTAGTGGACGGTCCTAACGGACGTGAATTTCCTATTTTGATATTCTTAAGTTTCACAGGCACGCATGCAGATCTTCAAACTCCCAAGCTCAAAGCTTGTCTGAAGTTTTTGGAAGATTCGACGTTCCAAGTAGGAACATAGAAAATTATCAAAAATGTATTTTGAAAAATGGGTATAAAGAAAGCAAGTTTCTGCCTCCAGTAACTGATTTCATCACATTTTTGGATAGATACATCGAAACTTTCCAGTTCCTCATTTCGCTATAATATGAATTGAAGCTTCAATGATGCTAATTCTGAGTTGAATAATTTGAAAGTTCTCAATAACCAAAGAAAAGCCGAATCTGCTCTTTGAATTCGAAAGTAAATATGAATTTAGAGGAAAAACCTTAAAAAATCCCATTCTGATAGAGATATGCATATCATGTATTCGACTAAAAATGAAGTAAAATCAATGGTGATTACAATGATGAAAAAGAATTATATGCATTGCATTTAAAAAAATGAAGAAAAATCTATTTGAAATTCGTCATGTTGATAGTCTTTTTGTGGACATTCCATATGCTGGAAATGCTTTATTATAGCTGGCTAGGATACTTTGAAGTCTTGTCTTTCAATCCATATAAAAAGGTTATTAGTATGTGCAAGGGTTCTTGAAGAATAATTGGATAACATAGACTCTACAAGTATCATTTTTTGTCAAAATGGCCAATATTTCGAAAACCGTTGAGTAAAAATATGTGAAAAGTATACGAAAGCATGCAGAAAGTTTCAGAGAATTGAAAAGCACTATTGGATATAGGGTGTCCCATTTGAAAAAACAAAGTCACCCGCTACTCCTCTTCTGTGGGCCACCCGATATATTCGAAAATATTTTTAGGTTGTGCTCTTTTTGTAGTATATCAAGTCTGCATCAACAAATTTTGCAAAACTCAGACCGTTACGCGTATATCGTTCGCTGCGGGACTAGTGGGACACCCTGTATAGCCGTGTAGATGACACCGAGGTAGTCATTTTTGCCTTATGACATATACCCCGATTTCAACGCATAAGCGAGATACAGGGTGTTTAATGTCAACTTTGAGCAATATTCTGATAATTATGGTGAGTTATGCGTGACATTTGAAATAACGGTTACTGGTCACATCTTAGTATTTTTTAGGGCTCAATTCAATTGTGGTGTAGAATTCTGAAAAAAAATTTCAAAATGGCGGAAAGCTTGCAAAGTTTGAATTTTTTTTCTCGGTTTCCAATTTGAAAAGCACTATTTCAACGTACTCGATTTTCTTAGATTTTCCGTGAAAAATTTTTGTCGAAATTCGAACTCAACTTTTTTTTACATGTCTTCAGTGAAAAAAAAAAATTTCGGCCGAAATTTTTGAAATTTTTCATGGTATAAAGCAAAGTCGCTTTCCCTGTCTGTTCCTATATATGCTTAAATCTTCAAAAATACGCAACGGAGTTTGAAACGGTTTTTTTTAATGATGAAGTGATTGAAGGGGAAGGTTTATATGTATGATACATGCATAATATTGTAGAGAAACACCCATGGGCGCCCGCAGAAACCCGAAGGAATTTTTCTCAGGGGGGCCAAATAATGATTAGAAAGTAATATTGAGGGTTTTTGCTGAAAAACAATGAGGACATCAAAATCTCAGGGGGGGCCATGGCCCCCCTGCACCCCCCCCCCATTTGGGCGCCTATGGAAACACCTATGAATTTACAGGTTTCTAATGTCGTGAATGAACACATTTTTTTGCGCTCACATTGCAAACGCTGACTGAACCCCACGAGATAAATCGAAATAATGTACTCGGTATTGTACTCCTAAAAGAGGTCAACAAAAAAGTCCGCGATGGCATATTATGTCTATCCTTATCCAATTAAGTAGCTTAAATACATTGTCCATTCAATAAACATTAATATGGCCCTTCACAGCATGTAATTGAAATGAATATTACAGATTCAAAATGCAGGGACTTCGCGGTGCGGGCCGGCACTACCGTTGTTTATAAGTATTGCATTGCTTCCATGCGAAGCCGGGGCAGGTCGCTAGTATTAAATAAATAAAAAAACTAATCTGGAATAAAACAAATATTTAGTAACTTCTTTACGAATTTTCCAACTGAATGTAATCTAATAACAAAAATATATTAAAAAAAAGGAAAGTCCTAGTACACATCACTGCCGACTATGAGATCAATTATAATCACAGTAGTATTACCATAAACATTATAATCACAGAAGCGTTTCAGTCATTTCTTTAATATAACATAAATAAAAAACCAATCTGAAATAAAACAAAAACAAATATTTAGTAACCTCTTCATGAATTTTCCAACTGAATGTAGTGATCTTATAACAAATATACATTAAAAAAAAGTGAAAGTCCTAGTACACATCACTACCATTAAAATGAGATCAATTATAATCACAGTAGTATAACCACAAACATTATAATCACAGTTGAAAAATATCGGTCCAAGGAACAAAATAATAGGAAACTATTCTTTCACAACGTTTCGGCACTTTATTACAGAATACTTTCATAACAATATTCAAATATGTCAATAAAAATATGAATTTTACATACCTATTACAATTTTAAAACACGTAAGAATGAAATAAAGCACTAAAAACACCGAAAAAACAACAGATCAAAGCGGATCAAGCAAGACAGCTGCATAGTGAGCCAGACTAAGGAACAAAGAAGAAAAAGGAAAGGTACTCACTGTCAGAATATTAAAAGTTTCAATCTTTTCATCTACAGGAAATCGTCATTAATGAAGGAAACAAAATGAGTTTTACTGGATCTAGGCATCGATGTTTGTTCGTTTTCCAGGCCATGACACATCAAACGCTGAATTGATCGAAATGAATGAAATAAAAACGATCGACAACATAACGAAGCACGTAAGAAGACATGAGACCCACACAGTGGCGTAACAAAACGAACAATCACCCAACTCAGTTCTCAACACCTTTGGATCAAGTTGGAATATGCCACACTCAATGTACTAACATCCGTACGAGCATTAACTGTGTTTGGAAATCTTTTGATATTATATCATTTCGATTCGCGTAACAGTCGTTCTAGCTAGAGAGTACACGTGTGTTATCAGCGAGCTACCTTATCTCTTCGGACAATCTGTTCCAAACGTATACTCCATTCACTTTTATAAAGTATCGCGGTTTGCCATGAAATTTTGACACATTTCACCGTATATATTTTGAAAATGTTAGGTTATTCTTCTTCTTCTTTCTCAATCAGACCGGGCTGCAACCAGAATTGCCCATGATTGAAGTGGTCTGAATATGGGCTCAGCCTGGTAGACTATGTACCCAATCTCCGTCTTGAATTTTTTAATTCTTGATCCTGGGTCCTGGGGCTTCAGGAGTCTTGGTGTTCCAATCCCAGGATTGGTTTACTGGGAATAATCGTATTTACTTGTATTAATTTAATGATTAGTTATGTACTACTCTACTCAGCGAGATCTACAAGCGGTGGGTGTGTAGGATGACAAGGTTTGGAAAAAGCAACAAAGGTACAGTAACACAGGCAGCAATGAGTCTAGGCTAACAAGGCATGCCAGCTATAGTACTATTCTACTCTTAACCAAATAATCAACCAACCAATCTAGAACTTGTATATTATTGCTAAATAAGGTCTGATAGATGTTAATAGGTAACGGATAATCAAACGAGGAGAGAGCAGTATAAAGTACACTACTATTATTTGAGTTATTGGGACATCCGAAAAAAATGTGGTTTATGTCTCCCAACATCCCGCAATCACAGTTAGCAGACTCTCTCAGACCAATTCTATGTAGATGCGAGGGGGTAAGACAGTGTCCGCTTCTGAGGCGGAGTATCGCCGTGAAGAAGCGACGGGGGCGGTCAATCTTGGAAAACCATGGCTTCTTGGGGACTTCGTTAACAAAAGAGCCGTAAACCTTTCCCTTAACGGAGCAAATATCTAAGAATTCCGCTTTCCAGCGTTTCACGTGTTCTACCAAGAACCCAGGCCATAACTCCTGCGGTCCCGCAGGAATATCCGGAGGCCCCGTCTGATATCGTCCTTCATTAGCTAAGCGATCAGCAATATCATTTCCATGAATGTACGAGTGGCTGGGGATCCACAAACATTTTAGTGAAATTCCCTTCAGGGAGGTGTCGTACATGAGTTGGTAAGTGCGTGCAGTGATGGGATCTGTTTTGGCATCAAATTTTCCAGCCTTGAGCGCTTGAAGAACGCTAAGTGAGTCCGACACTATAAGTACTCTCTCAAATTTATGCTGTATTGCCAATTCGGCAGCACTGCCCACTGCGTACATTTCTGCGGTGTATATGGACCAATGATTCGGAAGAGGTGCAGATTTTTTAATTATTGGCGATGGACAGAAAATTCCATATCCAACAGAGTTGGGGTCCCTAGAAAGGGAGGCATCTGTAAAGAGTAATCGGTGATGAGGGAACTTTTCGCTGATGAGGGCAAGGAATCTCTGGGGGTTCGATAGGGCATTCTTGGGAAGGTCGGAAATATGAACATCCACTCTATGGAGCTTCACCTTTAGAGGGATTTCAAAGAAGGAAATATTCTGGGCTGCTCTGATGAGGTGCTTCTTGGGTGTTAGGTCGGCTATTGCCTGAAAAAGAGGTGGGACCACGGTGCGAGACCATAGGTGATCAAGTTCTGTATGATCGTTGATCAATTTCAAAACTGGATGTTCTGTAAACCTCAACAACCTAGAGACATACCTGTATGCCAGCCATCTTCGTCTATATGAAAGGGGAGTCTGAGCCGCCTCAAAGAGGATAATGTTGGTTGGGGTAGACTTCAGCAGAGAAAGAGCGGATCGAAGGAGGGCGTATTGTGCTCTGTCCAGGCGAGAGAGGTTGGCTTTGGAGCATCGTCCATAAAATATGCTTGAATAGTCCAGGTGTGGGAGAGCAAGTACCATATAGACTCTCACTAATACGGCCGGATGACAGCCCCACCTTGTCCTGCTGAGGGCCTTCAGTATATTGTGTGTTGCTGAAATTTTAGCACATGTAACCTCAATCTGACGGTTCCATCGAAAGTTATTTTCGAAGTGTACACCCAAGTATCTGATGCATGAGGACCATGGAATGTTTTGGCCGCAGCATGATATGTTAGGTAAATCCCTGGGGGCTCTTGCTTTCGCAAAAACTATCGCGGAAGATTTCTCTGGGGACAGGGATAAGTTCCTTTGGGAGAGCCATCTGTGCACCTCATCCAAGTCTGCTGTAAGGCACTCTGTCATCTGCTCTATGTCGGTTCCGCTCATCAACAAAGCAAGATCATCAGCATATTGTAACGGTTGGGTGTCAGGGGATAGTAGGTCCGGGGGCATAAGAGAGTACAAGTTATACAGGGAAGGAGGAAGAACACCTCCCTGGGAAAGGCCGCATGAAGTGGTTACCGGGCCCAGTATAGTTCCGACTGCAGGGTGGGTTATAAATAGGGATCGATTGATCAAGAGTTCGGTTATAAGTTTCGATATAGGGGGAGGAATGGAGGCTGCCTCAAGATCTGACAGGAGTACTGTTGGGGATACATGATCATAGGCCCCCTTTATGTCCAGGAATATCGCCATGACTTTTTCTCCACGTGAGAATGCTTTATACACGAATGCAGTCAGGAACGCGAGGCAGTCGTTAACAGAACGCCCCCTTCGAAAGCCGAAAAGAGGCCGGTGAATGCCGATTTGATTCTCTATGAGTTCTTCGGTTCGTTGTTTTAGAAGGTTTTCAAGGATTTTTGTGATGCACGGCGATAGAGATATGGGCCTATAGCTACTTGGAATGTTAGGAGTCTTGCCTTTTTTCAGAAATGGAAGTATTAATGTTTCCTTGAACTCGGGGGGAATAACCCCCGATTTAAGAATCTGATTGAACACCCTCAGTAGCAATAACTTTGCTGACAGTGGGGCGTGGGTAAATAATGTGTACGATAGACCGTCTAATCCCGGAGCAGTATCCTTTCTCCTTACCAATGCCCTATTTAATTCGTTCAGTGAGAAAGGCTCGCAGGAACCTGGGTTTGGGGTATCTGGGAGAGCTATGTTATTAGGGCTTGATAAGTTGCGGAGAATGCTCGTCAGGCATTCTTTTGAGGGGGGGGCTGAAAAGGTGTCGGGGGTGGTGCCAGAGAATTTTTTCACAACCCTCCACATTTTGTTAAGCTTTACAAAGTCTATGCTCTCGCAAAATTCTCTAAATGTGGCTTTTTTTTTCGCCCTTATCAGACGCCTACAATGTGCCCTTGCCTCCTTGACAGCACAGAAGTTTTCCAGGGTGGGATTCAATTTGTATGTTCTGAAAGCTGTCCTCTTTTCCCCGACAGCGTTGGCTACTTCATCGTCCCACCAATGAATTCGGTATTCTGCGGTGGTTGCGGCCTTCCGTTTGGGAATATATCTGTCGGCAGCCTGTGTTAACAGGTTGATAATTTTTTCGGAGTCCACCTCCACAAAGTTTCCCCGAAATATCTGTTCACTCAAATATGCATTGTACCCCATCCAGTCTGCCTTTTTAAGATTATATTTGCGGGTGCTAAATGTTCTTGCGGAGTTATGTTGAGACTGCCTCCTACCAACCTTAATTAGGATGGGGAAGTGGTCACTCATGCTGCTATCCAGAATCACCGACCAAGTTGAGGTGAGAGATATCGCAGGAGAGCAAATTGCGAGATCCGGGGCACTAAGGTTCGCCCCTGGGGGTGTCAACCTGGTGGGACTGTTGTCGTTTAAAACAACAAGGTCAGTTAAATGGAGAAACCTCTCCAGTACAGCACCATTAGGATTTTTTATTCCAGATCCCCATAATGGGTTCTGTGCGTTGAGGTCACCTATCAGAAAAAAAGGGGCGACAAAATGCTGTGAGAGTGTGTCAAACTGACTCAGAGAGAGCCGTATATCGGGTGGTGAGTACATACAAAAGATCCTGATGGATTCGACCTCCAGTGCCATCAGCTGCACTCTGGGTGGAAAAAGCAGATTTGGCATCGGGACCATATGGTATGGGACATTCTGCCTGACTGCCACAGCAATACCTCCATAGCCATCGTTCCTGTCTTGTCTAATCAAGGTATATCCCAAAATTTGGGCTTTAATGGAGGGGTTGAGATAAGTTTCATTCAGCAATATTAAGTCTGGGTTGTGATCCTTAATCATTATTTTCAGATCAACCAAGTTGCGCATCAAGGAATGTATATTCCAGTGCATGATTTTAAGTTCCATTGGGGTTGAGAGGGGTATATATTAGTATGTATCAATATCATTGCACAAGGGTGCAACATGATTGATTTCTTGTTAAAACTATATATATAAATAAATACATACATATATTAATGATGCGATGTATTTCTGAAGCCAGGAGGGGACTCCTCCATGCTCCAATCAAAGTTTTCAATAGAGTTTTCATTTGTGTATTGGTTATTAGTTAAAATTATATTATTATCTTCGTCGTTGGGGGAGATGGGTAGAGGGGTATGTCTAATGATGTCTGTAATTATCTTTTTATTGGGGGGTATAGGGGATGAAGTGCCTGATTCAATACAGTTAGTGTTGGAGGGGGTATATGTAAAAAGAGCTTGAGTGTGTGCCTGACGATCATATCCCATTGATCTTTCCTTCCGCTTTTGGGGGGTTGTTTTGTTATTTGGTCGTGAATGTGGGGCTGGTCTTCTTGATGTTGTAGGAGGGGGAGAAGTATTGTTACGTTGTACTATGTTGTTCAGATGAGAGGGGAATTCAGATGGTACAGGAGCTTTCTGGGGTCTGGTGGCGGTATTCGCCTCAAACAAGGATAAATTATGGATGGCCATCAATTCTCTCATCTTTACCTGTCTGAGGTATTCGGAGCACATTTTGTCATCAGCAGAATGTGGTTCGCTACAGAATATGCATGATGGTGTTGCTTTTCAAGGGGAAGTGGTGTCATGAGATTCGCCGCATGTTACGCATCTAATATTTCCTCTACATTGCGTTTCAATATGGCCATATCGTATGCATTTACGACATTGGATAACAGGGGGAATATATAATGAAACTTCGGTGCGTATGCTGAAAATTTCGAAATATTTGGGCAAGGAGACGCCCTGGAAGGTTATTAAGCATGTTCCTGATGGAACCTTGGATGTTTGGTCATTCGATCTGATAGTGCGATTGAATCTACGCACCCTGAGTACGGGTGTGTTGGTAGACATACCTGTACCATGTTGAATAATGTCCTCCTCCGTGATATCCGATCCAATATCTCGCACGATTCCCATTGACGTTACCATTCGGGCTGGGATATAAACTTCGTAGGTTCTTGTACACAGTGAGTGGTTATCAACGAACCAGTTAGCTTGTTCTGCTGTTGCCATGTAAATTCCTGACCTTTTAAGGCCCTTTCTGCAAATATTTTTGATATCAATATTATTACTATATTGAGTCTGATGAAGGAGTTTACCGATGTTCATTGGGTTTAGATTGCCAATATTCTGGCTTATTGACTCTATTATTACACAAAAAGGTCCTTTATCAGTTGTTCTATATCTAAACATTTGTCTGGGACTTACCGTCTTATTGTGTTTATCCAACATTTGAGATAGGTTTTCAATTTGGTAAAGTAATTCATTATCCTGTGTTTCACAGGCTGTTCTTTTCAATAATGCTATCTCCTCGTTGAGAAGATTAAAGTCTATTCTATTAGGGGATTCTAGATTATCCAAGGCGTTAGCTGCTCTGGGTGACAGAAGTGGTGAGACCCGGGGGTGCCCCCCGGGGCTCTCGTTGGACATGTTGTCACGAGGTGTGCCAAATTAGTTGGTTACAATATTTGAAATTACGTAAACTACTCTTTTCAACCTAGACCTTGCAAAAAGACTTACCAGGATCAACACACAAAACAGTAAATAGGATTAGGATTATAAGGAAATCACCGGCTTATTTTACAAGTCGCTCTCCAAATTCCCAATGTTAGGTTATGGTCATTGCACTGTCAGATACGCCCACAACGTTGCCGTTTCTGCTAAAAAATCGTAGTAATTACGTATTTATCAAAATGTTCATTTACTTGGGGAAATTAATGAATTTGAGAAAATATTATGTTAATTCAGAAGACATTTAACTACATTTTTGCACAACCTGAAATACTCCAGTATGAAAATGTAGTAGTTCTACGAAACCTGCGCCACAGTTAAATCTTCGAAGAACTAACTCCATTTACAAAGTTGAAAAAGAGTAAATAGAAAGTAGACCTGGCAATGTCGCTTAATTTTCACGAGTGCCAAACTGCGTCTGTTCTAGGGGAAAAAACTTGATAAACCTAAATCATGGCCAACCGCGATACTTTATAAAAGTGAATGGAGTATACCTACGTAAATAAATGTTTTAATTATTCATTCGGGTGAATAATAATTCACTGAATACGACAACTTCATTCAATAGTTGTCCTTAGGACAACTATTAAAAAACAAACAAAATAAAAATCAATTAAAAGAAAACACCATGGCTAACAACATTCCATGGCAAACAGTCCAGATAAACAAAAAAAGGAAATATTCGTGCACCTCACCGGAGATTATTGAAAACTCAATACCGATCATTAATACCCAAAACAGATTTATTCATCTTAAAAATGAATCAGACGAAAGTAGTACACCACAAACACAGCCGAGGGTACCAAAACCACCCCCCATTTCCATACACGGTGTCACAAACTTCAACGAAATGAGCAAAAAGTTATCTGCAGCCATAGCCGATGAACAATTTCATTCAAAAACACTCTCTAACAATAGTGTTAAAGTTAATGTTAATGAACCTGAAACTTACAGAAGCTTGGTCAGATTCTTGAGGAAAGTATAATGTATATATTATATTTCATACCTACCAGATCAAACAGGATAGAACTTATAGGGTGGTTATCAGACACCTCCACTCCAGCGTTCCAACAGATGAAATTAAGACAGAAATTGAAAAATTAGGCCACAATATATAAGGGATCGTTTTTCGAAAATACCACTCCCTCTGTTCTATGTAGACCTAATCAAATAACAAAGATATATACTGGTTAAAATTAAACTCTGTTCTATTTAGAAACATCAAACTTTAATCAACCAAACTTCTTAGGAACTCCCAAATTCAATTTGTTTGAGCAGCTTGTTCGGCCCGAGCGTGAATACAGCTTCCACCAGCACTCGATAATCTTCAAAGACTCTCTTTCAATTCTTCGTTCTTGACGTATTGTCATCTCTTCTGATCATCGTTACCAGGTTACCAGATATCACGTATAAATCATGTAGGTGAAAAACTGTTTCACGACCGGCAGCGGCTCTTGCAAATTCTTATGTTTCTAACAATACTTACAATGTGAAATTCATATCCAACAAGAAAATGAGCATAGAGCCACCAAAAAAAAAATCTGAGGTCATACAGTGTACAAGGTGTCAAGAATATGGCCATTCAAAAACATAATGCAATAGACCATACATGTCCGTTAAATGCGGCCAACAGCACGATTCAAAAACCTGCACAAAACCAAAAACAACTCCGGCCACTTGTGCGCTGTGTGAAGGGAATCACCCAGCCAATTACAAGGGATGCCAAGTTTACAAACCTCGACGAAGAACCCAAGTATACATCCCAAACAACATGCCAGCCAACAAAACAACCCAGAAAAGATCCACAGAAATGACACACACACCGCCCAAACTCCAACTGATCCAAACAAAAAATCTTATGCTCAGGCACTCCGGCAACACAAAGATGACAACGAACATTTCACTCCAAACCAAGACCAAAATTCTCTAGAAACAATGATGACCAGTTTCCTAACAGACCTCAAATCTATGATAACTCAAATGATGAACCAAAACCAGATTATGATTATACTTAATCTGCTATCAACGGTTGTCAATAAACTCGACTAAATTCAAAATGGCTAAACTCATCCGAATAGCTTCGTGAAACGCAAACGGCCTTCTAAACCATAAGCATGAACTGACAACTTTCATGAATTTGTATAAAATAGACATCATGCTTATATCTGAAACCCATTTCACAGAAAGGTCGGTATTCCAGTTACCACACTATTATATATACTCATGTGAACATCCAGATGGTACAGCTCACGGTGGCTCAGCAATACACATCCGAAGAAGTCTCAAACAGCATTCAATGGCTAATTGAAGAGATACAAGCGACAAACATCAGAGTGCACACAGAAACATGGAGTTTCGACATATCAGCGATCTACTCACCACCTCGACATAATATATCCGAACATCAATACGAAACATTCCTCCAAAACTTCCAGCAACGAAACGATTTCTAATTGGAGGGGACTGGAACGCAAAGCATACTTACCATAGAAATCATAATATATATACTTACTAAGTATATATATGTAAGCAATTTGAATTTTGTACCCCCTCATGAATTGACATAATAATATGCTGAGGCCATATCTACCGAATCTGTAACGTAGGCCTAATGTACTAATGCTCTGTGATCTGAATCGATGTGCTGTTCGATGATCCGAATGTCTCTCTCTCTCTCTCTCTCTCTCTCTCTCTCTCTCTACGACGCTCTCCTCCTGACAGACACAAGCAAGCACATAATTCTATACCTATAATTTGATCCTTGAAATTAAAAGTGAAACATCTAAAGGGCTGTGCCTAGGGTCAGTGAGACTATTGAGCATGTGCGATAACGGAGAGTGGGAAATTAGGGGCATCGTGGCGATCAGCGGATGCAGTTTCTTTATTTGTCTCTGTTTGTATTGAGCCACATATTGTATCCATGGATACATAATTACATGTCCCTTCTCTTCTCCCTAGGCATGCGTATAGCGATGACTGACCCTGGATTTAAGGGGAACGATTGCCACACTTTTGTATACTTATTAGACACTACGCTCAAATTCTATATTTATAATTCTATGCAAGCAAGTAATAACATAACCTACCATTTTGTTGTACACTGAGTGTTATTTGATTTGTACGAATCTGTACGAATAAGGCCCACTGATAAACTGTGATTAAACAACACGTGAACCACCCTGAAGTGTTTTATTATTTAACATCAGAAGCGGGATAGGTTCTTTTCTTTACCAAGAAAGAATTAGAATCCAAAATCTACGAGTTTTATTGAGTTCTTTTGTGTTCATCCAAAATGGATCAACAAAGTCAAGAGAATGCTGCCCAAGTTGAACAAATGACGATGGTACAAATGTTGGAGATTCAGTCTCAACTGCAGATTAAAATGATGGAATTCATGGCGAACATGGCAAGTGGAAGATCGAGTTCAAACAACAACGAGGTTCAAAACAACCACGTGAATTTCATGCAGTACGATCCCGATGATACACCTTTTACAACCAAGGAATGGCTTGAAGAAGTGAACCGTATTAAATGCGAAACAGGTATGTCCGATACATTGGTTGTTTTAAAAGCTGGTCAATGTTTGAAAGGGCGTGCTTCTAAATTCTATGTAAATTGGAAGCCTTTAAATAGAAATTGGACTACTTTTTGTAATGATTTGGAAATCGCATTTCCTTTAGGAGGAACTCCTGCCACAAGACTTTTATCCTGCATGGCAATAAAAAGTTCAGAATTTAAATTTTTAGTAGAGTATGGTCAAGCTAAACTAAATTCACTTAAAAAATTCTATAACGGATTTCCATGGGACATTATTTTAAGTCTAGTTTCACATGATATTGTCAATGCTGAAGTCAAAAATAGAGTTGAGATACAATCCCCAAAAGACGAATCAGAACTTCTTAAATTATTGTCATCATTCGATGGTGATTCATCACCACCATTCATACCCCTATCAGATATTAATAGAAAAAGACCACAGCAAGAAGAGAATGAAAAATTTTATTTTAAATGCAGAAACTGTGATAGAGTTGGTCACAAAGCCATTGACTGCAGATTAACGAAGAAACGTGCGTCAGATTCAGAAAGACCGTATTGTAATTTTTGTAAAAAAGATGGACATTCTGAAAATTTCTGTTGGTATAAGAAGAAACAATCTGGACCATCCAATAATAAGAACATCCAATAATATTACTCTTATCGCTAAAAGCTCCCGAAACGCTCTCTTCAGTTTGTAAAGATTTAGAATTAGATTTGTCAGGATTGAACGAGCAATCGAAAGCACAAATAATTCAAATAATTAAAAAGGGTGTTGAATCTAATCTAAACCTGATGCAGTCACCACAGGTAAACTAAAAATTCAATTGAAAGATGAATCTCTTGTTGTTTTTAGAGCAAGAAATTTAGCGTACCAAGAAAGAACAAAAGTTAAGGAAATTTTCAGAAACCGATTAGAATTTGGTATCATAATTAAGATGTAGTGAATCAAATTAATATTGAAGAAGGACTTGTTAATTTAAAGAAAATTATTGATAGGCTGTCAAAGTGTGGCTTCGCACTTAATTACCACAAATGCGAATTCTTCAAAACGTCAATAGAATTTTTAGGAGTAATAATTGAATGCGGTATTGTAAAACCCAGTCCATGAAAAATAGAAGCATGTCGATTATTTGAGTAGGAATTTGCCTTGCAAAGAACAAAATACTGGCGCTCAGCTCTGTTACAGGTACTCCCCAATCTATTGGCAAAAAGTCGACCCATTTTGCATGGAGATCTTGAGTGGAAATCTACATAAGGAAGGTTTTGCAGTCAACGATGACTTGGTTTGGAGGCAACAAAAAGGTTGAAAGAGCTATGAGAACCATCTTCAATGCAATGCGATCAATTTTGAACGAGAAAGATGAAAAATTATGGTATAAGGCTTTACAAAAAATTGAAAATGATCTGAACTCGACTATGAATAAGTCGACAGGATATGCTCCTGTAGTTTTAATGAAAAACTCTAATAAGGGACTTTCGTCAACCATTAACTTGCTCAGTGATATACCGATAAAGCAAATTAATGTTGATAAAGATGCCCTCATTGAGAAACTGGATGTTTCGGCAGAGGAAACAAAGAGGAAGTTTGATATTACTCGAAAACCAGGTTACCCATTCGAGGTAAATCAGAAAGTAGTAATGGAAGTTACGCAACTGTCAAATGGTGGCAAATTGAAATTAAGGCTGTCTTGCCGAATGATCGCTATGCCCTGAAGCGAATAGGAGGTCAGAACAGAATGACTACAGCAGGACAAGAACAGCTGAGAATATGGCCTGTGGATACAGAAGATCAGTTTAAGTTTTGGTGACATGAAAGAATCCTAATGTGCAAGTGATTGGGTACTGTGACGTGAAGACTGGATAGTCATATGTGGAGACTGGATAGTCATATGTGGAGACTGGATAGTCAATATTATGCAAAGACTGGATTGGTCATATTATGTAAAGACTGGATTGGTCATATTAATTAAAGACTGGATAGTCAATATTATGCAAAGACTGGATAGTCAATATTATGTAAAGACTGGATTGGTCATATTAATTAAAGACTGGATAGTCAATATTATGTAAAGACTGGATTGGTCATATTAAGTAAAGACTGGATAGTAAAATTTTTAGTGAAGTCACTTGGTTAAGAAATTTGAATTTTTGCTGATTATCTTGTTTGGATCTAATCACTTTTGTATGTGATAGTTTTTTTTTTTGGTTCTTTTGGCTCTTTTTTTGGCCTGACCTATTTCAGTGTGAACAGATAATTCTTGCAATATTTGATGTACCATTATGGAAAATCTGAAATGTGTTATTTTTCAAGAAGCAAGGAATTGCGAAAGATCATTTTTATTAGTTCTAAATCTTGATGAGTGAGCATGTAAGCGGTGGTGGGTTTCTTATTTGCCTGGCTCTTTTTCCCACCTGAAATACAAAGCCGCAGCGCGAGCCAGCGCCTTGAACATAGCCATGCCTCACAAAAACTCAATTGTATCAGATGTTAGTCAAACAATGCTTTATGTAACCTGAAAAGTATTATTGTTTGCTATGTTAATGAAACGAGGTCGTTTCAAGTGTCAGTATGGCCGTGTAAGCAATTTGAATTTTGTACCCCCTTATGAATTGACATAATAATATGCTGAGGCCATATCTACCGAATCTGTAACGTAGGCCTAATGTACTAATGCTCTGTGATCTGAATCGATGTGCTGTTCGATGATCCGAATGTCTCTCTCTCTCTCTCTCTCTCTCTACGACGCTCTCCTCCTGACAGACACAAGCAAGTAATAACATAACCTACCATTTTGTTGTACACTGAGTGTTATTTGATTTGTACGAATCTGTACGAATAAGGCCCACTGATAAACTGTGATTAAACAACACGTGAACCACCCTGAAGTGTTTTATTATTTAACATATATTATGATTTCTATGATACTTACTGGGGAATGGGGATCACGACTTATAACCCCCAAAGGACGAAATTTAATGAAGGTAATTATTAACAAAAACTTCGGAGTTATTTCACCCGGCACCCCTACATACTGGCCAACTGATTTAAACAGAATCCCCGACAATTTAGACTTCTTCGTAACCAATGGAATCCAAAGCAACTATATACATACAGGTAGAATCTACCCCAGATATATCATCTGATCACTCACCAGTCATAATTACACTTAGCACAAAAGCCAAATTCATTGAGAAGAGACCTACGCTCACAACCAAAAAAACAAACTGGGACCTATTCAAGGAAATAGTCAATGAAGAAATCATACTCGATATTGTCGATATTTACCTCAAACGACATGAAGATGTAGAAGCAGCTGCAAACTATGCAACAGAGGTGATTCAGGGGGCAACATGGAAAAGCACGCCGTTACAATCAATGAAAGAAACTCCCCAAATAGATCTTCCTCTGCAAATTCGAGAGCTGATAGTGGAAAAACGAAGGGCAAGAGGAAGGTTGCAAAGATCACGAAATCCCCTGGACAAATTAATATACAATCGACTCACTAGAACACTGCATATAACTTTGAACATACATTTCAACTCAAAATTCCAAAACCGCATTGAGAATATTAATGATAACACCGAACACAACATCTGGAAAGCCACAAAAAAAGTTTAAAAGACCTATACTGAGGAAATCACCGATCCAAAAGCCGAACGGACAATGGGCCAACTCTGATGAAGAAAAGTCGAACATATTTGCTACTCATTTACATCATCCAGGTATCAGTGATTTGGAAGTTGAATCATTTTTAGATGTAGCGGGCCAAATGTCACTCCTTATCAAACCATTTAAACCTAGAGAAGTCTACCACGAAATAAGAAAACTAAAAACAAGAAAGCGCCAGGTTTCGATTTGATAACAGCGAAAATATTGAAGATGCTACCAAGAAACTCAATCAAACTACTGAACATAATATTCAATAGAATAAAAAGCAACAAATAGCTGGAAATAGGACCAGGAAAAAAAAACAGATGTTAAAAGTTTTTTCACATTCGTGGCGACGTTTCGCAAAGGTGTCCCTCTGCTTCTACAGGCCTACAATTTATTAAAAGAAACATACAAGTATACAGTTCACTCAAGTAATTAAATAACTTACCAAAAACATGTATCAACTTAACGAATTAAAAAGTAAAAAACTTACAAACATTTGTCAGAAAGAATAGCATCAAGAAACACTACGAAAATTATATAGCTACCGAAATAAACACAGTAGGTCAGTCACCGAAAGAACCCTATGATAGACAACGTTAAGGCTGTTACACCCTTTGCCAGAAAGCTCGAATTCCGCTAGATGGCACTACATGAAAATACCCAGCAATAAAAATTCAAAACGCCCAATATTTCAATAGCCCCGCCTATTCTTGCCGAGTTACTTCGAACAAAATTTTCGACAGAACAGAATGAACATCTGGTATTATTGCAATTTATGACACCATAATAAAGCCCACCGCTCTATTTACCAGATGTAAAAGGGAACCGAAAGGATCGAAACGTTCGTCAATTCTGGTATAGAAGGAAGAATTTCGTGGGAATCGTTTCCTCAGATCGATAGAATTACCGAAACTGCGTCATTGGAATATATTTAGAAATAGTAAAATTTATTTTTTTTTATACCTTACTACCTATCAATAACATCTAACATCATGAAAGTATTTGACCAAATTCCATGATTACTATTATTGAATGAATATTCTAAGCCTTTGTTTATATCAGAGGTTAAGAGATACCTACGTATTATCAAATGGTTTTCAATTTCTTTTCATAGTCTTGTTTGATACACAATGTAATAATATAGAACAGTGGCGCACCCAGGATTTTTTTTCGGGGGGGGGCTGAAGAAGACTGTTTGATAATGCTCGACGTTTGTTTGGAAATGAACTGCGAAAAATCGAAACTTTTGGTAGCTTCGGGGGGAGGCTGCAGCCCCCCTAGGTGCGCCACTGATATAGAATATTAGAAAGAATACGAATATTCGAAATAAAATGGCTGTTTCAATTGATTTGACACTAGTTATAATGAGTCCATCGAGCGCTCAAAAATATTTCGTTTTTCTATTATTACACTGAAGAGTAGGAAGGATCATTTATGTTTAGGGATGAAAAATCTGAATAAATGCAAGATGAGATGAATTTGACATACGAACCACATAAATCCAGAAAATCTCAAATAACTCAGAAATTACTGTATTTAGGAGCAAGAAGAACATCACAGAGTGTTATCACTATTTTTCTTTGCAGAATTCAACGCAATCATGAAAAAATAGGGTTCTAATTTGAAAAACAGAAGTTATGGCCAATTTTCCATCACAGTTTTCGACACTAAATTTGAAACACCCTGTGATGATATTTATGAAATTCGAAAGATGCATGACCTTTCCATATTCTTCTTCTTTGACGATGTGAGAAAAGTTTACACTCGGGATGTCCAGAATAAGAAAGATGAACATAATAGGTACTCACTATGAATTTTCGACTTTTTTTTCGATATTTTGAAACTATTCGAATGAATACAAAGGTTTTACCAGAAATATATTCAGCTTTGAATACTAAATCATAGAAACGTAAAAATTTAAAAAAACAATTTTCAAGAAATTTATTTTCACTAACCGGAAGTGCTCAGGCTCCAAAAATATTTTAGGTCTGTAAAGAATTTCGAACAATATCAAAATGCCAATTTTCATAGTTCAAATATGTCCAGTTCTCCAGAAACGTCTAATAGGCACTCGAGCTTGGGACACCCTGTATAGGTATTATCCTGTTGCTGACATTGAATTGTGTTGGCCTCTACTCGGTTGAAACCCATAGTACACTAATGGAATAAAGTACATATAATATGTTGATTTCTGTTTATAATGACTTGAAACATATTATCGCGTTTTAGCTACTTCAGAAACGGACAGAGTTTATAATCTCGACCGTGCGAGTTGCCATTTTTGCGCCTCCCTTCCGAGCGAATCGCTTCTTTCTGTATGACACATTCAAAAAACAACAGGTGAAACCGAAAGATGAGCACTTTCAAAAAATTACGCTGGTTTTTGTAATGACTGCAATCGGGACCTAACGTTTAAGATAATAATTGCAACAAGAATAATTCGCAATCCTTGTAAGACCTGATATGATACTGAAAACGGCTTTTATTGATATCGGTTCTGTCATCTGTGGAAAAAGTTTTTAGCTCATTCATTTCCCTGTTTGACTACTGTCATACTGTGATTCGACCCTGCCCAACAAATGTCTCAAAACATCGAGATAAAGCCCATAACAGACAGGTAAATATCACTTATGATCAGGCACCCACCCAATTTGGGAAATAACAATAGATTATTTATTTTACTGCTGGCGGTTCCTTGGAGGATCTTGCTCCCATATCTCAAGTCCGGTATACATCTGGTACGGCCTTTCAGTTACAATACAGATTTTATTCATTTAGGGCAATGCGGCAATGCACCTTGCTCCTAGATGAATAAACAATTAAGATGGAAATTTTATAATTTTGTCTGGTTATCCATTCGATTCCTTCAAAGCCTCAGTCATTGGAAGCAATCAAGGAATACGAGTATACAGCATGACGAAACAAAATTCTCTAATTCACCTCTGGTGCAATATTTCGGCATGGTTCTTTGAAAACATCTGAAGCGGTACAATGTTGCGAAACGCATTATGTTTCAACTCTTGATAACTAGAAATCAACATATACAGGGCGAGATCTAATTGATAGATAATCCGTCGCCTGGGAATCAAGACTAAGAAAATTGGAGGTACAAAGAGTGGAAATTCCTTGCATAATTAAAAAAAAAGCCGCATTTCATTAATGTTTGACTTTTTTCAAGATTTTTTCTCTGATGATTATAAACTTCATCGAATCTCTCAATCATTGCTTCAGAACGGAAAAATAATGATGAAACTAACGATGAATCTATCCATCGAAGATTACTACTGGATTTTCATGACTGTTTGTATTTTTCTGAGGATTTTTGTGAGTTTGCAATTTTTTCTCGAGATCGGTAGCAGATACGACGAAACTACAAGAAACCATAAAGTTTAATTAAACAACAAACCTCTTTTTTCACAATTTTTCAAACTCCCAGTGGCTCACCAAAAAAGATTCTGGAGCAGCAAAGGGAACAGTGACCCATAAAAAAATTTCAACCTGTAAATTTGCAATCGAAATTAGCATGTCGAATGGTGTTAACTCTACATTGTTTTATTTATGCCAAATTTCAGTGGATATCTTATGAACTGCAGGTACTGTTAGAATAAACTTGGAACGCAAACCAGACTTTGATATCCTGTACCTCGAAAACGAAAGATTTGCGGTCCATGGTTTTGTGATGACGGTTGTTGAATAGACAGGGAAGAATATTACTCAAAAATAACTAAAAGCGTCATAAAACCACAAAAGTTATTGAAGCCCGACGCTGGTTCTTCCGAACTATGCAAATAAAGGTCATGACAAATTCCTGTGGTATTGAAATCAAGATGCAGATCAAATGTACCGACAATCGTTGGCATCATTACCCTATCATAAAAACCATCATAAAAACTTCTTTGAGTGAAATATTGCCCTTTTGAAAGCCATAAATCAAAATTGAATTGAAGATGTACGTTTTCATTGGTTATTCCGATATTTAGAGGCGGTGCTAGATGGGAGGCGTGAATTTTAAGAACTTTGAAACTTTAGAACGCTCTACACTCAATATCATTTAGAAAAAAAAAATTTAATTTATATTTAAGAAAACTTCTTTGAAATTGGAATGTTTCTGTGTATTTATTTTTTCCCGAAAACCTCGGAGTTGGGAGATATGATCATTTATAAAATTTCTCGATTTCAAATTCAAATTTCAGGAGATTCTGAAAATATTTTTCCAAAAATCCAACACAGATCCATTGATAATTCCTATTCGAGTCTACTCTATGAAAATGAAATGTATCCATCGAGCCAATTTTGAGTTAGAATGTTCTAAAATTAGCATTGAGAAGCATAGGGCGAATGGAAGTACTGTACACCCTTAAAAACATTCACCATCAATTATGTCAACCAGAGAATAAAAACATAGACGGAGATTTCCGACCGTGTACAAGGAATACAGGCAACTAAACATTGTTAAAGGAGTACAAACAGCAGCCTGCATAACAGGAACACCAAACTAGAAGAATAACACATTAAATAATATTAATCTGGTCATTACAATTTTTAACTATTTCTTTTTATGTCTTTATATTTCGAAATGATAGAACTATAGTGTGACGCTAGATGTTCTGTATTCGTTCTAAAATTCATGGATTCTAATGAAGTTATATGAAACATTTCTAAAATATTTCGTTTCCTGAAATTTCTTTCCCTATCACAAATCCTGACATCACTAAAATTAATAGAATGTCCCCTATTGAAATAGTGTGAGCAAAGGGCTGTTTTATCTTTATTTTTCACATCTTTCAAGTCATAGATGTGTTGTTTTATTCTGTTTTTTAAATACTGCCTAGTTTGACCAACATACTTCATATCACATTCAGAACATGGGATACTATTATATATTGAGTTCGAAAGCTGATCTCTTTCTACCTTGCCATTCAAGTTGCTGTAAATTAATCTACCTCCCACACAGCACATGTACGTACAATCGACGAACAATGGATGTTTATTATGGATGTTCGAAACATCCATTGGATGTCCAGAATTGGTATATAGTACATCCAAAGGACGTTCATGGGACGTCCAGGACACCACTTTGGACGTACAATTCAAGTCCAGATAACGTCCAATGGATGTACATTGTGCCTATCTTGGACATCCATTGTACGTACATTGGATGCACATGTACGTACATTGGATGAACAATGGACATTTATTATGGATGTTCGAGACATCCATAGGATGTCCAGAATTGGTACATAGTACATCCAAAGGACGTTCATGGGACGTCCAGGACACCACTTTGGACGTACAATTCAAGTCCAGATAACGTCCAATGGATGTACATTGTGCCTATCTTGGACATCCATTGCATGTCATATGTACGTACATTGTATGAACAATGTTTATTATTATTGTTTATAATATAAAGAAATATTCAAAGCAATTTAAATCCAGTTAATTAATTATTTAGTAACACTGAAATTAATCAGATACGGCGTTACTAGATAATATCTAGTGTTAAAGGTATATCTAGTAGTTAGTAGAGGTAGATATACCTATAACCTATAACATCATCAGTCATCACACGCCTTGGGATCTGACTCGTTCTAATCAGCTTGCCACAAGCCACAATGTCACACATTATCATCCAGGAACCTAGCGAATGTTCCAACAACATCATTTCATGATCTTGTACGGATCAACGGATCTATGCAGCGGAACGAAGGTCCTCTTAAAACAAAACGGAAGATCGTTCTGGGGGAAGACTACCGCATGGCGACATCTAGTTATGAATTAGACAAACAATTCGATCTCGAAGTTACGCGGTCGAAGATAGATGGCATATCTCTCATTTTCTCCTTCCAGTGACTACATGGTAATATGTATCTCCTCAGCAAGCAAGAATGTGATATTTGCAATGAACGTCTCCATCAGTGTGTTCAACTATTATCATGAAAGGGGAACCCACACAGCACATGTACGTTCAATGGACGAACAATGGATATTTATTATGGATGTTCGAAACATCCATTGGATGTCCAGAATTGGTACATAGTACATCCAAAGGACGTTCATGGGACGTCCAGGACACCACTTTGGACGTACAATTCAAGTCCAGATAACGTCCAATGGATGTACATTGTGCCTATCTTGGACAACCATTGTACGTACATTGGATGCACATGTACGTACATTGGATGAACAATGGACATTTATTATGGATGTTCGAGACATCCATAGGATGTCCAGAATTGGTACATAGTACATCCAAAGGACGTTCATGGGACGTCCAGGACACCACTTTGGACGTACAATTCAAGTCCAGATAACGTCCAATGGATGTACATTGTGCCTATCTTGGACATCCATTGCATGTCATATGTACGTACATTGTATTATTATTATTATTATTATTAATAAACAATGAGAGTGGAGGTAAAACCTATGCACTCAATACAGAATTTAAAATAATCATATATATACATATACATAATACAAGCTTGCCAGTCTTGGAATCAGCTCAGGCACTTCTTCTCCATCGGTCGTACATGTTCTTGAACCCATTGACAGTGGCAGCATTCACCACATCACCCGGGAGACGATTCCAAGTGTCGAAAACTCTACTTGACAGGAAGTTCATCCGGTAGGAGGTTTTAAACGATTCCTTGGCAAGTTTAAAATTATGTCCGCGAAGATTATTCGTGTTCAGCGGAAATAAATGCTCCAGATCTACACCGAAGAATCCACGCATCGCCCTGAACGCCACTATCATGTCACCCCTGGCACGCCGGTCCTCGAAGCTGGTCAGCTCGAACAATCCCATTCTTGCTTCATACCCGGGTCGAGATAAATATGAAAAAGGGATCCTTGTGCACCATCTCTGAACAGACTCAAGAAGTTGCGAGTCTGATTTCCGGGCGACCCACCAAACTGGTCCAGCGTACTCCAAAACTGGTCTCACGTATGTCGTGTACAGCAACTTTGCAGTCTGGATACTACAACCTCTAAAAGATCGCTGAATGAGGTAGGTGGCCTTCTTTGCTCTATTGCAAGTCTCGGTAATATGTTCCGACCAGTCAAGATCAGAATTGACCGTCACCCCAAGATCACGATGGCTCCGGACCACAGCGAGGGGCTGTCCAGCCATCGTATACGGGAGTTCAGGGTTGTTTCTGCCAATGTGTAGTACACAGCACTTACTGATGTTGAGAGGCAACAACCACTTTTCAACCCAGTGACCAATAACATCCAGGTCGGCCTGCAGCTGGTTGAAGGTAAGGGACGGAACACTATATAATTTGGCATCGTCAGCGAATAGAAGACACTTGGAAACCAATGAATGAGGGAGATCTGCTGTGTACAGCAGGAAGAGTATAGGACCAAGAACAGAACCCTGGGGCACACCACTCGTAACCCTCACATCGCGTGTAGAAAAAACACCACCAACGTTCTGTCACTGAGGAAGGACTTTATCCACGAGAGCAACCCCCCTCGGATTCCCATATGCTCCAGTTTATGAATAAGACGACGGTGGGGAACTCTGTCGAACGCCTTGGCGAAATCCAAATACACGACATCGATCGGAGCTCCATTGTCCAGGCACCTAGACCAGTCATTCACTGCCATGAGGAGGTTGGTCATAGTTGAGCGACCCGGCAGAAAACCGTGCTGAACATCGGGTATCAATTCGTTGGATTTAGCAAAATCAAGAATGTGGTCAGTAATTATTCTTTCGAATACTTTGGAGACAGTGCACACGAGACTTATAGGGCGGTAGTTAGAAGGAGAGGTTTTATCCCCATTCTTGTATACAGGCGTCACAGATGCCGAACGCCACTGTGAAGGGAGTGAAGATGTAAGCATAGATCTTTGAAACAGATGGAAAAGTGGTTCGGCAAAAGCACCAGAACATCGCGAAAGGAGAAGACATGTAATTCCATCACTCCCGGGAGCAGCCGAAACCTTCAGGACAGAAAGATATTTCTCAACGATGCCCGACGACAGAGGTACATGATCAAGGGAGTTGGAACATCGCGCAGTTAGTAAGGCAGGTAAGGCTGATCTAGGTTCATCAGTAAAGTGAGAGGAAAATGCCTCAGCGAGAACATCGGCTGACTCTGAATAGTTACTGCACTGTTCTCCAGATGAGTTCTTCATGAACAATGTTTATTATTATTGTTCATAATATAAAGAAATATTCAAAGCAATTTAAATCCAGTTAATTATTTAGTAACACTGAAATTAATCAGATACGGCGTTACTAGATAATATCTAGTGTTAAAGGTATATGGTATATCTAGTATTCTCGTAGTTAGTAGAAGTAGATATACCTATAACCTATAACATCATCAGTCATCACACGCCTTGGGATCTGACTCGTTCTAATCAGCTTGCCACAAGCCGGTCAAGCCACAATGCCACACATCATCATCCAGGACCAGGAACCTAGCGAATGTTCCAACAACATCATTTCATGATCTTGTACGGATCAACGGATCTATATTCTATGCAGATTGCAGCGGAACGAAGGTCCTCTTAAAACAAAACGGAAGATCGTTCTGGGGAAAGACTACCGCATGGCGACATCTAGTTATGATTAAAACGAAAAGATTTTTTATTACTATGTTTTACTACCAATAATTTTAAGATACAATATGTAAGGATTACATTTTTGCGACTATAGTTTCGAACTCTCGTTCATCTTCAGACAACTGACCTCTGGGTACAAAGTACAGGGTATTTATGCAGATTCAGGTAGTAATAATAAAAAAGAAAGTGAGAGCTGAAGGAATTTTGTTTGCAACAGATGTTAGAAAAAATAAATTTGTGGATTATTACAGTTGTAGGTGTTATTTAAATGCTTTGAAAATTTGAGAATTGCACAGTTCTATTTGTTCATTCATTATTTCGTGAATATTTTTCTGCTCTAATTTGTAAATTTCAATAGACTCCAGATAATTGAGTTTTATTCCTTTCGATTCTACGTGTAAAATTTTTAGGTTATCTATTGTTGGGAATGTGTGGCCATTCTCAATGCAATGGGTTGCGACGGTGGACTTGCTTTTGTTCTTGGTGAAATCCATTCGATGTTCATTGAATCTTGTTTTGAATGAACGTCCAGTCTGACCTATATATTTCATATTGCAAGTTGAACATTTTAACTCATAAACTCCTGATTTAAGCAAATTTGGGGTTGAATCTTTGGCATTGAATAACAGAGACGATAATTTATTTTTTGGTTTGAAAGCTATGTTGATATTAAGTTTCGATATATTATTGGCTATTTTCTCACTTACATCACCGAAGTATGAAAGAGAAATGAACTTTTTGGTTTTTTCCGTTTTTATTGTAGGGTAAATTTGGTTCAAGGCTAATTGGGAATTTTTGTGCTTAATTATTTTATCTATTATCTTGTGATTGAAACCGTTGTTTGCAGCTATTGTTTTTATTGTATTAATTTCAATTTCACGGTTATTTTTAGACAGGGGTAAGGAAAATGCTCTATGGACCCTCAAACAGTATGCTGAAATTTTTTGCGAGTATGGGTGGTTTGAATCTATGGGAATACATATATCAGTGGATGTGGGTTTTCTGAACACGTTAAATTCAAGTTTTTGGTTTGAGTGTGATATTGACAGGTCTAAAAATGTTATATGGTTACCAATTTCTTTTTCTAATTTAAATTTTATTTTTGGGTGAATGTTGTTTATGAAATTTAGAAATTGCCCAAGTTGTCTAGATGTTCCAGATATGCATGCAAATACATCATCTACAAATCGGTACCAAAAGTGTATTATTATGGGTAATTTTGAAGTGAAGATTTTCTTTTCTATATAATTCATAAAAATATCCGCGAGAAAAGGACTTAGGGGAGAACCCATAGCCAGGCCGAGTAATTGTTCAAATATTTTGTTGTTAAACTGAAAATAGTTCCTCTGTAAACATAGTTCCAAGAGTATAAGGAAGTCACAGTGTATCAGTGGATTCACATGTGATTGTTCTAATATCTCCGAAACTAAATCTATTGTCTCTTTTCTCGGAATATTTGGAAACATATTTTCTACATCTAGACTCAATAAATATGATTTGTGGGGCATGGTGAAATTTTCTAATTTTTTGGTTAATTCTATGGAGTTTTTTATGGTATATTTTGGTGTGAAACCGGTTTCACACCAAAATATACCATAAAAAACTCCATAGAATTAACCAAAAAATTAGAAAATTTCACCATGCCCCACAAATCATATTTATTGAGTCTAGATGTAGAAAATATGTTTCCAAATATTCCGAGAAAAGAGACAATAGATTTAGTTTCGGAGATATTAGAACAATCACATGTGAATCCACTGATACACTGTGACTTCCTTATACTCTTGGAACTATGTTTACAGAGGAACTATTTTCAGTTTAACAACAAAATATTTGAACAATTACTCGGCCTGGCTATGGGTTCTCCCCTAAGTCCTTTTCTCGCGGATATTTTTATGAATTATATAGAAAAGAAAATCTTCACTTCAAAATTACCCATAATAATACACTTTTGGTACCGATTTGTAGATGATGTATTTGCATGCATATCTGGAACATCTAGACAACTTGGGCAATTTCTAAATTTCATAAACAACATTCACCCAAAAATAAAATTTAAATTAGAAAAAGAAATTGGTAACCATATAACATTTTTAGACCTGTCAATATCACACTCAAACCAAAAACTTGAATTTAACGTGTTCAGAAAACCCACATCCACTGATATATGTATTCCCATAGATTCAAACCACCCATACTCGCAAAAAATTTCAGCATACTGTTCGATGGTCCATAGAGCATTTTCCTTACCCCTGTCTAAAAAAAACCGTGAAATTGAAATTAATACAATAAAAACAATAGCTGCAAACAACGGTTTCAATCACAAGATAATAGATAAAATAATTAAGCACAAAAATTCCCAATTAGCCTTGAACCAAATTTACCCTACAATAAAAACGGAAAAAACCAAAAAGTTCATTTCTCTTTCATACTTCGGTGATGTAAGTGAGAAAATAGCCAATAATATATCGAAACTTAATATCAACATAGCTTTCAAACCAAAAAATAAATTATCGTCTCTGTTATTCAATGCCAAAGATTCAACCCCAAATTTGCTTAAATCAGGAGTTTATGAGTTAAAATGTTCAACTTGCAATATGAAATATATAGGTCAGACTGGACGTTCATTCAAAACAAGATTCAATGAACATCGAATGGATTTCACCAAGAACAAAAGCAAGTCCACCGTCGCAACCCATTGCACTGAGAATGGCCACACATTCCCAACAATAGATAACCTAAAAATTTTACACGTAGAATCGAAAGGAATAAAACTCAATTATCTGGAGTCTATTGAAATTTACAAATTAGAGCAGAAAAATATTCACGAAATAATGAATGAACAAATAGAACTGTGCAATTCTCAAATTTTCAAAGCATTTAAATAACACCTACAACTGTAATAATCCACAAATTTATTTTTTCTAACATCTGTTGCAAACAAAATTCCTTCAGCTCTCACTTTCTTTTTTATTATTACTACCTGAATCTGCATAAATACCCTGTACTTTGTACCCAGAGGTCAGTTGTCTGAAGATGAACGAGAGTTCGAAACTATAGTCGCAAAAATGTAATCCTTACATATTGTATCTTAAAATTATTGGTAGTAAAACATAGTAATAAAAAATCTTTTCGTTTTAATTATGATCAACTACCAAATAGTAACGGCTGAAACTGTTCAATCTAGTTATGAATTAGACAAACAATTCGCTCTCGTAGTTACGCGGTCGAAGATAGATGGCATATCTCTCATTTTCTCCTTCCAGTGACTACATGGTAATATAGTCACTGTATCTCCTCAGCAAGCAAGAATGTGAGTTTTCACATATGAAACATGAAGGCGGGAGCGTGAGAATCGTACATAGTTATCGGTATGTCCGAAAATAATAATTATCCAACGAAAGTTTATTCTAGAAGGAATTATTCCAAAAGGAAAAATTAATCAGTAAAACTGAGATTAATCAGATATCAGTTGTTGATATTTATATCAATGCACGCGGTATCTGATTTATCTCAGTTTTACTGATTTATTTTCTTTTTAGAATAATTTCTTCTGGAATTAACTTTCGTTTCGGTCTGAAACATGGCCGATATGGCGCTCATCTGCGAATCGTCTATAATGTATCTGAATTGGACGTACAATGAATGTTCACTGTTGGATTTACAATGGACGTCCAGAAATGTACATTAACTGGACGAACAAAATATGCACCATTATTAATGTATCTGAATTGGACGTACAATGAATGTTCACTGTTGGATGTACAATGGACGTCCAGAAATGTACATTAACTGGACGAACAAAATGCACCATTGAACAAATTTTATTTGAAGATTGTGTTTGGAAATACTATTGATTTTCATTTGGAACAGGGAAAATAGATGAGATTCAAACAGAAAATTCATGTAAATTTTTGGACATTATATGTATGTACAATGGACGTACGTTCGTAATAACCAATGGACGTCAACAATTGTAAGTACAATGGACATCCATTCAACGTCCATGGACGTTTGGACTTGATATGGTCGTAAAATGGACGTCCAATGGATGTCGTGTGCTGTATGGGAAGTAATCGAAAACACACTATGTTTTTATGATAATCCTTTGGCGATCGATTTCGGCAATTGCCATCATCAGGCCAGCTGAAAATACACAAATCAATTTTAAGTAGATGCAATATGAACAACAGGATTAAATTTTTTCGGAAATATCTTGGCTTCTATGTATATAATATTGTTCTGTCCGATAAATTTTCTTATATTTTTTAGGTTAGAGGTATGCTCACCGTCCAAGTAGTATAAATGTTCAAGTTTTATCATAAAATTCCTTTCTTTGTCTTAATTCTCAATTGATTGTTTTGATTATTAATCGTTTTTAATATAAGTATTCCGCTGTATGATATTTTCCGTTCTTTAAACTTTGGTTTTTGAGTTGACGTTGTGGGATAAGATGTTCTAGAAAGAGGATATGGAGGTTAAGGAAGCAGGAGAGGGGGGGTTCTTTGATGTCATATTGGAGGCGGGAAGTTTAAAGTATCTCTAGGTAAGTCTATCAACTTGAAGATGTTTTTGTTGCTGTTAAAATCTGATAGATCGTTTAAGAGATATTGATCGTCTTTATTTTTACAAATTTCGTATTGTTCTAGCAATATTAATTTCCAATATTTATTCCCTTTGTGTAGTATCTCCAAATTGTCAAAGGTGGTTTTATGGTCATGTTCTGTTAGGTGGTTACCCAATGCTGAGTTGGGGCGGTTTTTCTGGTGTTCACTAAAGCGTTTTTTCATGGTTCTCGTTGTCATGCCAATATAAAAGGAGGGGCAGTCCGTACATGTTATTTTATATATACCGCTGTATTGGTCTTTTTCTGTTTTCGATTTATTATTGACTAAGATATTTTCGAGAGTTCTGTGTCGTCTGTTCACAACGTTGTAGCCGTATCTATCAAGAGTTGAAATCATTTTCTGATTGAATGTGCCATAAAATGGAAAAGATATAAATTGTTTTCGAGCCGAGCAATGAGGGTATACTTTATTTATGATTCTTTTTCTCTTAATGGAGGTCAAAATGTCATCTATGAAATTCCTGGGATAGTTATTGTTTTTACCGATTTGATATATAGTATTGATTTCCTTCTCGTAGTTTTTTTCGGATAATGGGATATTGAGGAGTCTATTAAATAAAAATCTGAAGGCTGTTCTTTTTATAGGAGGGGCGTGGTATGATTGATAAGGGATGATCGAGTCTGTTTGTGTGGCCTTTCTGTATATATTGTAGGAGAATGAATGGTCTTCATTTAAAGTTACGTTAAGATCTAAAAAATTTATAGAATTTTGGACTGCTTTCTCGAGTGTAAATTTTATGTTAACTTTAGAATTGATTGTATCAAAAAAGTCTGTCAATTCTTCGTCCGTTCCAGACAATTTGGAGATACTACACAAAGGGAATAAATATTGGAAATTAATATTGCTAGAACAATACGAAATTTGTAAAAATAAAGACGATCAATATCTCTTAAACGATCTATCAGATTTTAACAGCAACAAAAACATCTTCAAGTTGATAGACTTACCTAGAGATACTTTAAACTTCCCGCCTCCAATATGACATCAAAGAACCCCCCCTCTCCTGCTTCCTTAACCTCCATATCCTCTTTCTAGAACATCTTATCCCACAACGTCAACTCAAAAACCAAAGTTTAAAGAACGGAAAATATCATACAGCGGAATACTTATATTAAAAACGATTAATAATCAAAACAATCAATTGAGAATTAAGACAAAGAAAGGAATTTTATGATAAAACTTGAACATTTATACTACTTGGACGGTGAGCATACCTCTAACCTAAAAAATATAAGAAAATTTATCGGACAGAACAATATTATATACATAGAAGCCAAGATATTTCCGAAAAAATTTAATCCTGTTGTTCATATTGCATCTACTTAAAATTGATTTGTGTATTTTCAGCTGGCCTGATGATGGCAATTGCCGAAATCGATCGCCAATAGATTATCATAAAAACATAGTGTGTTTTCGATTACTTCCCCTTTCATGATAATAGTTGAACACACTGATGGAGACGTTCATTGCAAATATCGAAAAATTGGAGATATCCAAGGTGCTCCAACAGCTGAAGTATACATTGTACAAGAGACATCAAATCACACAACATATAGATTTTCTACAGAAATGCAAGTTGAATATCGTGATTCCCAAATTTCTGGACATTAAATTACCCACAAAATACAACCGTGATTCAAAATTCCGAATACAGACATCAATATTGAAGAAAGAAATCCGACAACAATTCCGTTCTTCCAGTGTTGTTGACACAAAACTAAAATTCTTTCACCACTTTCTGCTTACACGATTGCACACGGTTGAATACCAGAATCTGATCGAAAACTTGGAAGAGGAAGTTTTCTACTCATGTTACGAATCTGATCAAAGAAGAAGAATGAAATTGAAGAGACTTATCGATGACAGGAATAGGAGACAATTGACTACAACGAATGAAAACGTCCATGAGGTGAACTCTTTAAACAACCCATCAGCAACAGGCCATACATTCCATGATCGATTCACCAATCTCTCAGAAGTTATCTTCACTAAGGACGAGGAGAAAACCCTGAATATAGGACACAAATTTGCACCCATCCCCAAGAACATGGACATCTATGAAACCGCTATAGACATTGAACTACAAATCAAGAGGGACCCCAACTTCAACACCATATCTGAAGATGTCGCTAAAGTGCTAAAAACTTTCAAAGACAAAAAGGTGGAGGTATGCGACCGTGAGCAGACTAAAATTAATAAACTCATACAAAGAACTACTAAAAGCATTAGAAAAAAGTTAATCGATAATAACCTCATTATTACAAAGGCAGATAAAAATGCCGGACTAGTGCTATTGGAAAAAACTGCATACGTTGAAAAGACACTCAAATTTTTTAGGGAAAATAATATAACACCATGCAAAAACAACCCCTTATCTAAATATGTTAGCAAAGTCGTCAACACTTTAAAAAATTCACTCCCAACATTACAAAAGTTCAATGAGACAATTCACACCTTAAAAGAAAAAAACCCTCAACTCCCAGAATTATATAGCCTTATAAAGTTGCACAAACCTGACAAGAGTATTAGGCCCATAGCATCTGCCATCAACTCTCCCAGTCACAAAGTCTCAAGATTCATAAATAACCTCTTTATTAAGAAATTTGAATACACATCAACTTTTTCAATTAAAAACTCATTACAACTGATTAAAGACCTTAAATCAATTAATCTGAACCCTCATCAGGAGTATGTTTTGATTTCTTTTGACATTGTTAATCTCTACACCAATGTTCCTTTGACAGAATCCCTTTCCATACTGAAAGAACTTATTGTCGAACAATGCAACTCGAACAACACATATGACATACAAAACGAAGACATAAATAACCTGATGAATCTCTGCAATTTGATTACGGAACAAAACTTTTAACATTGGAAATGTTTATGTTCGTATATTGCAGGTAAATTACGAGTTTTTGTTCAAGGTCAAAAGACAAAAGTGTCGCCAGTAGACCAAAAAAGCATTCGAAAGTTATCGCGTGATTCATTAACGTAGGTGTGTTGGGCCAGCATATGCCAGCATACGAGAATCGGCGAACTGCGCCGAGGTGGGACTCAGGTGGGAGGTCCGCCAAATTCGCCGCAACGTTGCCGGATTGGGCACTTAGTCCGGTATTTGAAGGATAGATCATTGTTTTATTTCCTTCATTAGCACTTCGAGTGTTTATATTGTTGTTTAATCAAGTGAGATCTGGGCCGCGGTGAGCGGCCCGTCAAATTCGCCGCAACGTTGCCAGATTGGGCAATTATTTCGTTATTTGATCCACTGAAGAAACGGATTTGCACAGTCTGGCAACAAAATCCGCTTATGACACTGTTCGCCCATGCTCAAATCGGCCTCTAACGCCCGTTTGCACCGCTTACCCTTAAAAGTTCCTCGTTGCTAGGTACCACTTAGACTTCAGTTCCACTCAAAAATATTTCCATTTGCACCGGTACCACTTAACAGAAATTTAGCTAAGGATCACTGCCATTTGGCAACGCTGTAAGATTATTCAAATATTGATACATTCGACCTACTTGAGAATTGAAAAGAAGAAATTCTATGCCGGTTTCTATGATCTATGACTAACCTATAACATAACAAATAACAGACAACGTACAAACATCGTACAGATAATTTGTGTTTTTCGGTTTTTCCTTGTGAAGTGTGAATTCAAAATGGATAGTGTTGAAAAGAAATCAACAAGAGCTCCAAATTTCTCTTCTAATGAGAAAAATAAACTTTTAAATTTGGTGAATAGTTTCAAGGGCACCATTGAAAATAAAAAACGAATGCAGTTACTTGGCGTGAAAAGACGGAAGCGTGGCAAGAAATTACGAATTTATTCAATTCACAATCCCCTGATGGACATCATAGGGGCAAAGAATCTCTAAAAAAATTTTATGAGAATATAAAAAAGGACACTAGGAAGCACATCGCGGCAGAAAGAAGAGAGGTATATCTGACCGGTGGTGGAACAGCTCAGGTGCCCCCTCAAGACCCAAATCTGGATCTTGCTCTGTGGCTTATGAATAAAAAAGGCGTTGAAGGATTTAAGAACATATTCGATTCTGACAGCATGGTATTTGAAAACCCCTCAGCATCTCGAACGATGAATGAAGAAGAGGTATGTGCTACAATTACATCCCATGAAAAGGAATCTTTAAAGGGAGTGAAGATCACTGAAGAAGTGGATACGCCTGCTGTAAGCATTAATTATTTTTTGATTGCTGTTTATTCCAATTTAAACTTCATTAATTTCATTTTGTGTTATTTATAGATAAGAATAATCGAGGCAACTCCTCAATGTACTGGAAATTCCTCATTCTTATCAAGAAGGCGACCAGCCATGACAAAAACTTCTGGTCAACTTTCAGAGGAATACTTAAAAGTAGCTCAAATAAAATTAGAGTATTTTGAGGAGGAAAAAAATTCCAAATAGCCCGGAATGAAAATGCTGCTATTGAAAAGGACATTCTGAATGTACAGAAGCAAATTGCAGATGAGGAACTGCGAAACCTAAAGGAAAAAAATGAGAGAGGAAAACAAAGGGAATTGGAAGAAGATACTTTCAGAAGAGCAAAAAATAATGCAGAATTGGAATTGCTAAAAATCAAATTGTTGCATGCTAAAAACGAATTAATTGTAGTGAAATCATAATAGTTGCATTAAATATTTATTCTGAAATAGGTTGATTTTATTTACACAGCCTTTTGAACAATTTTTAAATGTTAATTTCAAATATGAATATGTATATAAAATAAAATACAGTGGGATATAATAAAGCTCAACAAAAAAGAAATATTCTTATACCTATAAAGTAATTGTTATATGAGTTCAAACTAATGACAACAAATACTTTCATAAATTTAAAATTATTGAATTATTATTTCCTTTTTGTTCTAAAGCAGGGAGATATTTACTTTATATTTCATTAGAATCAGTACTCAATTCCCCAAGAGCATAGTACTGATTTGCAATAAATTCATTATGTCAAATGTTATTGATACATTGTTCTTATGAAATGAGACAAAAATTGTAGAAATTTTAACATTGGAAATGTTTATGTTCGTATATTACAGGCAAATTACGAGTTTTCGTTCAAGGTCAAAAGACAAAGGTGTCGCTAGTAGACCAAAAAAGCATTCGAAAGTTATCGCGTGATATAGGTGACATAGGGTGTATTGGGCCAGCATACGAGAAGCGAGCATACATTAATTCTCTCGAATGCCTAACCAATCAGATTCACTCGATCCGAGTGCTTCCGAATGCACCCGCGTGTAAGATCGTGAGAAGAAGCCGTTTCCCGTTTCAGATCGCGCGTTTCGTCTTTTGTCGTTCTTCATAAACGAATCTGATAGTGAAAAGTGAAATAGTTGAAAACGGTTGGAACTTCGAACAGTTTGATTTTTTTTTATTGAATAGAATATCTAGCAAAATCTATTACAATTTCTCATTACGGACGTTTCAAATAAATGCTCGACTTTATTGCAGAGTGCTGAGTGAATCCACTTATTTGCATTTGCGGCATATGTGGAAAAGAGTTCACCAGCGTATCTGTTAGAAACAGGCATCTCCGGACAATCCATAATTATGATTCCGCTAAAGTGGTGAAGAAGCAATATATTTTGTGTTCTCTTTGTTCTACTGATGAAAACCAGGAAACGTTTTCTACATAGATATGATCATTTGAGAATAATTCATGGTGTTCTGTATGATTGATATTTCTTACATTTCCCCCATCCAAGAAAAATATGATACAACACACAGTTATATTGCCATATTTCAAAATACATATGCTAAATTACCTACTCAAATTCTCACTTTTGAGGTTTTTGTAAGCGCATATGTGCTTTTTATTACAAGCTTTTATTTAGTTTCACCTGTCCCAGTGTCTGTCTGTCTGTAATCAAATCTTGCAAGTTAAATATGACACACTTCTAATCGTCCGATTGATTTGAAATTTGGCAGGTGTACATAATTCTGGTGACAATGCATCATGAAATATTTTTTATAGAAAAAAACAAAATGGCTGCTCCAAAATGGCGGATGAGTTTCGTAATTATCATCCGATTTCATTCAAAATTAGTATCTAGGGGTTTTTGGGTTCGACAATGATGATTCTTTTGTCAAAATTAAAAAATTCAAGATGGCGGCTAGAATAGGGCGGACGAGTTTCGTAATTATGATCCGATTCTATTCAAAATTGGTATCTAGGGGTGTTCTGGGTCGGAAATTACGATTCTTCAAAATTGAGGAATTCAAGATGGCGGCTTCAAAATGGCGGATGAGGGTTGTTTTTATAAAAGATTGTTTTAAAAAATGATTTTTTTATTATAGCTTGTTCTAAATGCAAGGGCGGATATAGCTTTTTTTCATGGGGGGGGGGGGGTAATAACGATTGAAAATCAGGTTCACAATTTATGAAATTTTTTTATGTGCACCACATTGCGTAACTTCTTCTAGGGACTTTGATACTCATGGGGGGGTAATTACCATAATATAAATCAAACTGTTCGAAGTTCCAAGTTCCAACCGTTTTCAACTATTTCACTATCAGATTCGTTTATGAAGAACGACAAAAGACAAAACGCGCGATCTGAATAACGGGCAACGGCTTCTTCTCACGATCGTCCTCTCGGGTGCATTCGGAAGCACTCGAAATCGAGTGAATCTGATTGGTTAGGAATTCGTGAGAATTAGTGTATGCTCGAGAATCGGCGACGGCGACCAGTGAGCCACGGTGGGAGGTACGTCAAATTCGCCGCAACGTTGCCAGATTGGGCAATTATTCCTGTATTTGAAGGATAGATCATTGTTTTATTTCATTCATTAGCACTTCGAGTGTTTATATTGTTGTTTCATCAAGTGAGATCTGGGCCGCGGTGAGTGGTCCGTCAAATTCGCCGCAACGTTGCCAGATTGGGAAAATATTTCGGTATTTGAAGAATAGGTCAATATAGTTGATCCTAGTACATATAAGATTCATGAATTTTAGTAGAAACAGAATCCTTCTATCTGAAGCCAATTTCATGAATACCCAGATTTGCTAAAATCAAAATTCACTTCGAAAATATTGGACGGAGTGGACTCAGCTTCATTTGATTTCCTCCGAGTAGGGGAGGACGGGGGAATTCCGCGCACGGGGGAATTCTGCGCACGGGGGAATTCTGCGCATTGATATTCTGCAACTCAGTTCAGTTATTTCAAAATTTAGATACAGCCACAGAAATATAATAAACATATAAATAAATAAATATTTTATTATATTTCTGTGGATACAGCGCACCATCTCGTATTTGCCTTGCCAACATCCTCCCGTAATTTAAAGATATTCGTGTTTTTATTTTAGACCAGGGAGCCGATTGTTCGTTTCACGACGCTCTGATCTAATTTTCGAGAGAAATTGGAATCGTGGAAAGTACTTCTATTATTAATTTCTAATGAATCTATTGCATGACTATTTTCCTTCATATGTGTAGATTATTTAATGCAAAAGAACAATTACATAATTGTATTTCGTCATCTACTGTCAGTGATTAGTTAGGTTAGGTGACTCACACTGGGAGAATAACGCGCAGCTGTAGCGGGGTAATTCTTCAATAATATTTTTTGTACCTATTCATGGAAATTTGTTTAATTTACATTGTACTTGGTTATTACCTAAATAATGAAATATTTTTTCGAGTTTTTCAGCTGTTCAATATATGCGCATAATTATACCATCGCATGCGCGGTATTACCCAGTACGTGGGGGAAGACCGCGAAAAGACAGTTTTCAGAATTTTTTTTTTCTCAATTGGTATAGGTAGTTGAACCTTTTCCTTGTGATGAAAAAGTTCCAAATGGGTTCATGATTCAGCAGTTAAATTATGAAAGTTTGTGTGTACATAGGAAGGTTTTTGTGAGCATTTTCCCTTAGGTGCGTGGAATTCCCCCGTCCTCCCCTACATATAAGATTCATGAATTTTGGTAAAAAAATAATCCTTCTACCTCAAGCCAATTTCGAGAATACTCAGATTTGGTAAAATAAAAATTCTCTTCGAAAATATTGGACGGGGTGGACTCAGCTTCTTCTGATGATGTTTACTCCGAGTACATATAAGATTCCTGAATTTTAGTAAAAACAGAATCTTTCTATCTCAAACCAATTTCATGAAAACCCAGATTTGGTAAAATAAAAATTCGCTTCGAAAATATTGGACGGGATGTTATGAGCTCCATCCAATGATAGTTGATCCGAGTACATAGGATTCATGAATTTTAGTAAAAACTGAATCCTTCTATCTAAAGCCAATTTCATGAAAACCCAGATTTGCGAAAATTAAAATTCACTTCGAAAATATTGCACAGGAATGACAGGATGGACCCAGCTTCATCCAATTATTTATATCTTCATTTTTTTTATTATTATATCTTGAGAATACTTACTTTAGAAAGAACATTTTTGTTTTAAAATACGGTGACAAGTTTCCTCTTACATGTTTATGTTAGGAATTAGGAATGTTGATTGTTTCTTGCAATTATTATTGTTTATTATTATTATTATTGAAAATACTATTTCATTTTAAGTTCAAATGCAAATAAATGTTGGTAATATTCACATGTGGTGATATCATTTCCAATGTCTCTGATGGTTGCAAGGATTGCGAAATCTGTAAATTTTTTAAATTTAACAATACAATATATTGAATGAAAGATAGTCTTTCGATGGGATCTCCATCCAGTGGATTGTTTGCCGATATTTTTGTTAACCATGTTGAAAAACAGATAATGCAGTTACCCAATAGTGACAAAATAACTATGTGGAGAAGATACGTGGATGATATCTTTTGTATATGGTCTGGAACGGACGAAGAATTGACCGACTTTTTTGATACAATCAATTCTAAATTTAACATAAAATTTACACTCGAGAAAGCAGTCCAAAATTCTATAAATTTTTTAGATCTTAACGTAACTTTAAATGAAGACCATTCATTCTCCTACAATATATACAGAAAGGCCACACAAACAGACTCGATCATCCCTTATCAATCATACCACGCCCCTCCTATAAAAAGAACAGCCTTCAGATTTTTATTTAATAGACTCCTCAATATCCCATTATCCGAAAAAAACTACGAGAAGGAAATCAATACTATATATCAAATCGGTAAAAACAATAACTATCCCAGGAATTTCATAGATGACATTTTGACCTCCATTAAGAGAAAAAGAATCATAAATAAAGTATACCCTCATTGCTCGGCTCGAAAACAATTTATATCTTTTCCATTTTATGGCACATTCAATCAGAAAATGATTTCAACTCTTGATTGATACGGCTACAACGTTGTGAACAGACGACACAGAACTCTCGAAAATATCTTAGTCAATAATAAATCGAAAACAGAAAAAGACCAATACAGCGGTATATATAAAATAACATGTACGGACTGCCCCTCCTTTTATATTGGCATGACAACGAGAACCATGAAAAAACGCTTTAGTGAACACCAGAAAAACCGCCCCAACTCAGCATTGGGTAACCACCTAACAGAACATGACCATAAAACCACCTTTGACAATTTGGAGATACTACACAAAGGGAATAAATATTGGAAATTAATATTGCTAGAACAATACGAAATTTGTAAAAATAAAGACGATCAATATCTCTTAAACGATCTATCAGATTTTAACAGCAACAAAAACATCTTCAAGTTGATAGACTTACCTAGAGATACTTTAAACTTCCCGCCTCCAATATGACATCAAAGAACCCCCCCTCTCCTGCTTCCTTAACCTCCATATCCTCTTTCTAGAACATCTTATCCCACAACGTCAACTCAAAAACCAAAGTTTAAAGAACGGAAAATATCATACAGCGGAATACTTATATTAAAAACGATTAATAATCAAAACAATCAATTGAGAATTAAGACAAAGAAAGGAATTTTATGATAAAACTTGAACATTTATACTACTTGGACGGTGAGCATACCTCTAACCTAAAAAATATAAGAAAATTTATCGGACAGAACAATATTATATACATAGAAGCCAAGATATTTCCGAAAAAATTTAATCCTGTTGTTCATATTGCATCTACTTAAAATTGATTTGTGTATTTTCAGCTGGCCTGATGATGGCAATTGCCGAAATCGATCGCCAATAGATTATCATAAAAACATAGTGTGTTTTCGATTACTTCCCCTTTCATGATAATAGTTGAACACACTGATGGAGACGTTCATTGCAAATATCGAAAAATTGGAGATATCCAAGGTGCTCCAACAGCTGAAGTATACATTGTACAAGAGACATCAAATCACACAACATATAGATTTTCTACAGAAATGCAAGTTGAATAGCGTGATTCCCAAATTTCTGGACATTAAATTACCCACAAAATACAACCGTGATTTAAAATTCCGAATACAGACATCAATATTGAAGAAAGAAATCCGACAACAATTCCGTTCTTCCAGTGTTGTTGACACAAAACTAAAATTCTTTCACCACTTTCTGCTTACACGATTGCACACGGTTGAATACCAGAATCTGATCGAAAACTTGGAAGAGGAAGTTTTCTACTCATGTTACGAATCTGATCAAAGAAGAAGAATGAAATTGAAGAGACTTATCGATGACAGGAATAGGAGACAATTGACTACAACGAATGAAAACGTCCATGAGGTGAACTCTTTAAACAACCCATCAGCAACAGGCCATACATTCCATGATCGATTCACCAATCTCTCAGAAGTTATCTTCACTGAGGACGAGGAGAAAACCCTGAATATAGGACACAAATTTGCACCCATCCCCAAGAACATGGACATCTATGAAACCGCTATAGACATTGAACTACAAATCAAGAGGGACCCCAACTTCAACACCATATCTGAAGATGTCGCTAAAGTGCTAAAAACTTTCAAAGACAAAAAGGTGGAGGTATGCGACCGTGAGCAGACTAAAATTAATAAACTCATACAAAGAACTACTAAAAGCATTAGAAAAAAGTTAATCGATAATAACCTCATTATTACAAAGGCAGATAAAAATGCCGGACTAGTGCTATTGGAAAAAACTGCATACGTTGAAAAGACACTCAAATTTTTTAGGGAAAATAATATAACACCATGCAAAAACAACCCCTTATCTAAATATGTTAGCAAAGTCGTCAACACTTTAAAAAATTCACTCCCAACAATACAAAAGTTCAATGAGACAATTCACACCTTAAAAGAAAAAAACCCTCAACTCCCAGAATTATATAGCCTTATAAAGTTGCACAAACCTGACAAGAGTATTAGGCCCATAGCATCTGCCATCAACTCTCCCAGTCACAAAGTCTCAAGCTTCAAAAATAACCTCTTTATTAAGAAATTTGAATACACATCAACTTTTTCAATTAAAAACTCATTACAACTGATTAAAGACCTTAAATCAATTAATCTGAACCCTCATCAGGAGTATGTTTTGATTTCTTTTGACATTGTTAATCTCTACACCAATGTTCCTTTGACAGAATCCCTTTCCATACTGAAAGAACTTATTGTCGAACAATGCAACTCGAACAACACTTATGACATACAAAACGAAGACATAAATAACCTGATGAATCTCTGCAATTTGATAACGGAACAAAACTTTTTTAAATTTAACAATACAATATATTGCATGAAAGATGGTCTTTCGATGGGATCTCCATCCACTATCCAGTGGATTGTTTGCCGATATTTTTGTTAACCATGTTGAAAAACAGATAATGCAGTTACCCAATAGTGACAAAATAACTATGTGGAGAAGATACGTGGATGATATCTTTTGTATATGGTCTGGAACGGACGAAGAATTGACAGACTTTTTTGATACAATCAATTCTAAATTTAACATAAAATTTACACTCGAGAAAGCAGTCCAAAATTCTATAAATTTTTTTAGATCTTAACGTAACTTTAAATGAAGACCATTCATTCTCCTACAATATATACAGAAAGGCCACACAAACAGACTCGATCATCCCTTATCAATCATACCACGCCCCTCCTATAAAAAGAACAGCCTTCAGATTTTTATTTAATAGACTCCTCAATATCCCATTATCCGAAAAAAACTACGAGAAGGAAATCAATACTATATATCAAATCGGTAAAAACAATAACTATCCCAGGAATTTCATAGATGACATTTTGACCTCCATTAAGAGAAAAAGAATCATAAATAAAGTATACCCTCATTGCTCGGCTCGAAAACAATTTATATCTTTTCCATTTTATGGCACATTCAATCAGAAAATGATTTCAACTCTTGATAGATACGGCTACAACGTTGTGAACAGACGACACAGAACTCTCGAAAATATCTTAGTCAATAATAAATCGAAAACAGAAAAAGACCAATACAGCGGTATATATAAAATAACATGTACGGACTGCCCCTCCTTTTATATTGGCATGACAACGAGAACCATGAAAAAACGCTTTAGTGAACACCAGAAAAACCGCCCCAACTCAGCATTGGGTAACCACCTAACAGAACATGACCATAAAACCACCTTTGACAATTTGGAGATACTACACAAAGGGAATAAATATTGGAAATTAATATTGCTAGAACAATACGAAATTTGTAAAAATAAAGACGATCAATATCTCTTAAACGATCTATCAGATTTTAACAGCAACAAAAACATCTTCAAGTTGATAGACTTACCTAGAGATACTTTAAACTTCCCGCCTCCAATATGACATCAAAGAACCCCCCCTCTCCTGCTTCCTTAACCTCCATATCCTCTTTCTAGAACATCTTATCCCACAACGTCAACTCAAAAACCAAAGTTTAAAGAACGGAAAATATCATACAGCGGAATACTTATATTAAAAACGATTAATAATCAAAACAATCAATTGAGAATTAAGACAAAGAAAGGAATTTTATGATAAAACTTGAACATTTATACTACTTGGACGGTGAGCATACCTCTAACCTAAAAAATATAAGAAAATTTATCGGACAGAACAATATTATATACATAGAAGCCAAGATATTTCCGAAAAAATTTAATCCTGTTGTTCATATTGCATCTACTTAAAATTGATTTGTGTATTTTCAGCTGGCCTGATGATGGCAATTGCCGAAATCGATCGCCAATAGATTATCATGAAAACATAGTGTGTTTTCGATTACTTCCCCTTTCATGACAAGAATGTGAGTTTTCACATAAGAAACATGAAGGCGGCAGCGTGAGAATCGTACATAGTTATCGGTATGTCCGAAAATAATAATTATCCAACGAAAGTTTATTCTAGAAGGAATTATTCCAAAAGGAAAAATTAATCAGTAAAACTGAGATTAATCAGATATCAGTTGTTGATATTTATATCAATGCACGCGGTATCTGATTTATCTCAGTTTTACTGATTTATTTTCTTTTTGGAATAATTTCTTCTGGAATTAACTTTCGTTTTGGTCTGAAACATGGCCGATATGGCGCTCATCTGCGAATCGTCTATAATGTATCTGAATTGGACGTACAATGAATGTTCACTGTTGGATGTACAATGGACGTCCAGAAATGTACATTAACTGGACGAACAAAATGCACCATTGAACAAATTTTATTTGAAGATTGTGTTTGGAAATACTATTGATTTTCATTTGGAACAGGGAAAATAGATGAGATTCAAACAGAAAATTCATATATATTTTTGGACATTATATGTATGTTCAATGGACGTACGTTCGTAACAACCAATGGACGTCAACAATTGTAAGTACAATGGACATCCATTCAACGTCCATGGACGTTTGGACTTGATATGGTCGTAAAATGGACGTCCAATGGATGTCGTGTGCTGTATGGGCTATCGTTATAGTTATAGAATACTATATTAACATTTTCTTTATATAAGCAACGTTTGATTTGTTCTGATAGGTGTGGTATGAAAGGAATTTTATAAAAAGTCCCATCCTTGTCACGATTTCTGGTCAAATTTCTCCGGTTTAATGTGATCCTTTCTAGTAGTTTATGTACATACTATGAAGTCAGAAAATGCTCGGGGATAATTATTATTTTTCAGAATACATTTAATTCTCTTGATGTTATCAGAGTGGTACATGGTGTCACTTAGATTAATCGCCCTGAACAAAAGATTTGAAATAGCACTGATTTTATATACTAAGGGATGTGTGGAGAAATAATTCACTATTCTACAAGCATTAGCATATAAAATCAGTGCTATTTCAAATCTTCTGTTCAGAGCGATTAATCTAAGTGACACCATGTACCACTCTGATAACATCAAGAGAATTAAATGTATTCTGAAAAATAATAATTATCCCCGAGCATTTTCTGACTTCATAGTATGTATATATGTTATTCGCAATAGCCGAAATCGGCCACTGTCCGAAATTATTGCCCACAACGCGTTGTAAAAAGCACCCTCTTCGTGATTGGACGGAAGAGCGGCTTTCCACCAATCAAGGGTGTTATTACTTAAAGAAAAATAAAAGATGTTAATTAGAATTTTGAAGTTCTTTCTTCCGACGGAAGAAAGTGTGGGATCGGCCCAACGCACTTGGGTCGGGTCTTGGTGTTTAAAAATTATTTTCTAGGGAGAGGGATGGTAAATGAAACCTTTTAGATTAAATTTAAGACGTATATTAAACCAAATCAACTACACAAATTCTCACCAAATTAGATATGTGTTACTTAAATCATATGATTTAAATTATTAAATGTTCGGATATTTCTTAATTCGAAAGGAAATAATCCCATCAAGTAAAACTGTTATATTAGCTTTAAATTACAAAGGCAGATCTATTCATTGAAATTAAATCGACATCAGTGTGAATTCCAAATTATAAAATATTATTATATTCAAGTTATCGACAGAAATGAAAAGGGCTTATCAAAATAACCCCAAAAATAATAACCATGGATAATCTCGAAAGAATTTACAATACAAGGTAAATTTACTATACCCAAACGGGAAAACGGAAAATAATCCCTCTTAAACTTCACATAGAAAAGGGAAAACTCAACAATAGTTTCCTCATGATCTTTCAAATGAACATGAGTTTTCTCAGCAGGAAAACTCCACTTAGACCTTCAACTACTTAAGGGTGATTACAAAAATTATAATACGTTTTAAGAAAAAAAAATACGAAAATGTGAAACTATGACTTGTAGAAGATTTCAGGACTCTGGACTACAAATATATTTTGGGCGGGCATGCGGCTGTCTACTAATTCTCAAAATAAGCTAAGCATAAACAATTTATTTGACCTTTTTTCTGGACCAATAATCCCAAAAATGATGAACCTAGGAGGATGTTCTACGACGATGCTTCTTCCTGAAACAGACAGATTAGATACGAAACACGACACCCACACGTTTTCGCCAAATTGACTTTCACTCCCGAATATACCGACGATACGCGATCTAAAATAATTCCAAATAAATTTAGAGACTTTACTACTTCAACTTAACACTTCTTATATATGTCCCAATTTGAGACTGACTTATCAAAACTTTTAAAAGAAACCAAAAACAAAACTATGAGTCATCCTAACGCCGTCTTCCGAATAACTGATCTTACTTTCGTCCGAAACTTCCCCGGCTACCGTATTCTTTGCTCCTTTTAGCAACCAATTAAATTAAAGGTTTTTCTTTTGTCAGTACTTCAAAACCAATCAAACCGATACTTCTTCCATCTCTCGTTTTTGTGAGCCAATCAGATCGGAGACCTTCCTACCACCGTGTCGCGGATGGGTAGTGTCTCTATAGAAATAAAAGTGGTTCTCACGCAATGTTTTCGAAAAATGCTGCGTTGTAAAAATATTATGGTTCCCAGCAGACGTAGCCTAAACATAACACTTAGTTAGTGGAACCCTAATTTCCTTATCTTCACTGTTGCAAATGAAATTTGAACCAAAAAGTAACAATTTTAATCGTTAACGTCTCGCCCGACGTCTTGGGTGGACCTTGATAGCCGTCTCAATAATTTCTTGGCACAGGGGTATCAGGTTCCCGAGATTTGAATTGATCAAGCAAATTATTGCGCTTTCTCTCGGGAGATTTCCCGAATAAAATAAAGGGTGTTGAAAATACCGCCGAATTATTACGGAAAAGAAAATGTCCAAGTCCTAATTTTAAAAAGGGATATTTATTTTATTACTTTCAAGTTATCCCTCCTATTACAAATATCCTCCCCTTTGAAAAAGTTTTGGCATCGGTTGCCATAACTTTTCCCTTACCCTCATTCCTCAATAGTCCAAAAGTCCCTTGCCTTCCATTAAAAACATTCTAACAGTTATACAACTCGAATATACCAAACTTAAAACTCTTAACTCTCATGCAGCATGCCTTAAAACTAAATATCATTCTTGCTCAACTCATCAGTCCAAGTCCAAGACAAACAATATAAAAAAAAAATACAAGGTTCGATGCAGCAAAACATAATGCTCATAAATCAAGTCCTTCAAAAAAAGAAAAATTAAGCAAATCCTGCCTTTCACTTCTCTTAAGGAGTTTATTTTTCGAATTTCAAATTGCACTCGCGGTCACAAAATTTCCTTAGTCCGGCTCTGACCATCTCCATATGTTTCATTCCTCTGAAATCGGAACTGACCTTCGCCTCGAGAACGACCTTTCACAAATACACAACGGCCTATATAGTCTACCGTAATCAGCGATTCGCACTAGTTCGATGTCAATGTTTACGTTAGCTTAGCGCACAGTCCATCTGATATCGCGAGAAATGTCCCTTACTTGCACAATTCCCGTTTTCACTTTCAGTGTAGTACGTCTTTGTTCTCGTAGCCTACGTCCGCCTCTGCGTCCTCACTTCTTCCCAAGTCCCCTTGTCTGGTCCTGTGTCGATTCCTAATCCACGTAGTTAAAGCACAGACCAATATCTAAATGTCAAAGTGTTCCACAGGCTGGCCAATAGGATCATTTCGTATCCAAATACCTCATAATATAGGTGCAGTCGTTTGATGTAATTCCTATCCCGTGCTTTATGATTCGGAATGTCGCATAGAAACCCATGAGTCCGCTCATGAATAGGTGATATAAGTGAATCATCCCCATAATTGTCTGGCTGTGTTGTGGGCCATTTTTTTCATTTCTTCTGAGTTGAACATGTGAATCGTTGAAAGCCTTGATCAGTGGTCTCCAATCCTGCTACTCGTCTGACGATAATATTTTCCACGGCTTTCAATCGGTAAATGAAGTTAATTATACCCTCGGCCACGATTAAGCTACGTCTATGCATCCCGCAATGCGTAATCACTCACGTTATCTCGACACATTGTTTAATTGTTACTTCGTCGGCTTCGCGTATAGACGCCACGATTATCTCAATGTTTATCTTCGCACACGCGTACGCGATTAGCGTTTCAGCACTGTTTACGTTTGCGAATAAGGTCATTCCTCTGGCTTAGGTCAGTACCTTTCCCATACTGCTAATTGGTTTGGATTCCTTGAAAACTGTTTTGGGAAATATACAAGTACAACAACAAAAAAATGAAATTTCTACAATTTTTCATAACAACTTAAAATAAAAACCTAATGCCCACTTGCACCGTTTTATGCTTAGGACAGACTTTGTTAAGTATTGCCTTAACTTTAAGTTGGTCTTATCCTCGTCTTTGCGCATCTACGCTTGCACCGCGCTCTCACTACCAATGACTTAGTAAAGTACGTGTTAAGCAATGGTGAATCTGGCAACAACGCCAAGTTTGATTATTTTGGTCGGTTTCTGTAATTTAAATGTCATGAGGAACATGGACAGACAAGCACAATTATGGAAGAAGAAGATATCAATTGACAAAATGTCTGTGACCGTGTTTCAGGTCTTGACGTCTTGACTCTTGATGTATTTAAACTTATAACCTATTTGTGTAGAAGATCTGTTTATTGTTTTGAAGTGTAAGGATTATTCGATTTTATATATCGATTTCAGGTAAGTTGAACCATGTTTTAGTTGTAAAATAGTTTAGTTTAAATTCAATATTTTAGGAAATATGAATGCAGAAGAAACTAATGTGAAGAGGAGGGCTAGAAGTGCCAACTTTTCCTCTAGAGAAAGAACCTTGCTTTTTAGTCTCATTAATGAGGCTAAACATATTATAGAAAATAAGAAGACTGATGCTGTAACTAACGATCAGAAGATACAGTCATGGCAGCAAGTTACGGATAGGTTCAATAGTGAATCACCTAATATGGTTCCAAGAAGTATGGATTCATTAAAGAAATTTTATTCAAATCAAAAAAAAGATCTGAGGAGGAAATATGCTAATGAGAGGAAAGAGCGAGTGTTGACAGGAGGTGGAGTTCTGGTGTCAGAGGTCTGTGACCAAGAAGACCACTTACTGGGCTCTATGTTAAATACAAGAACACTCGTAGGACTGTCTGTTCATTATGATGATGACGTTATAGAAAACACCACTGAGGTGAGTTTCTTTAATTTTGAAGTGAAACATTTGAGTGTCTTTTAATATATAATTGCAGGAACACAATGAAAGAAGTTTGTCCTTGCCTTCAACTAGTGAAGAGAAAATTCCTGAAGAATTTATAGAACCTACGACAATCATAACCCTTGAAGAATCCTCTAGTGCTTCAAGTGAAGTTTTGGCAACACCAAATGGGAAAATTCTTGTGAGTACTTGATTGATTGTGAACACTAACAGCACCTTATATTATAAATTCATACTGTTTTAAAAAACAAATAATGTTTAGGATCAGGGTCACACATGGAAGAAATACACCCCAAAGATGCTACAGGAGCCTATTTCTGCGTCACTGTCTAAAGCGAAAGGGCCACAAGCTGCAAATAGACGCAGACCATCACCTCAAGTCAAGGCTTTGACATCGTCTCTAGTTGCTGAGAGGTACAATCTTCTACTTGAGAAGAGAACTGCTATAGCAGATTGGACAGAGAAACTAGTGAAGAATGAAGTGGAGTCGCAAGAGAGACAGCTGGCATTGAAGGAGAAAGCATTGCAGCTGGATGTTCAGATCAAGGAGGCACAATTGAAGGCACTGCTAGAACACCCATCTAAAAATGACTTGTCATGATTGGATACTTTTTATTTATCATTTGTTTACGTTTAGATGTTTAGATAATGTAATGAGTGAATGGAAAATGAAAGATAAATGGAATTAATCGAACCATGTATTTTATATTTAACAGAAACGGCCACAATTAACTTTGTTCAGCGGTTGAATGAGAAAATGGAGAGAAAACAATTCATAGTAGGGATCTTCTTTGATTTATCGCGAGCTTTTGACACCCTTAATTTCGAATTCATTTTAAGAAAGATTTCGTTTTTGGGATTACGAGGCAGAATACTCGATTGGATAGAGTCTTTCCTTCGAGGACGGAAATTTGTTGTCAAAGTGGATCAGGCCATGTCGGATGAATACATCATTGATGAGGGAATACCCCAGGGCAGTGTGCTGGGGCCCATTATATTTTTAATGTTCATCAACGACTTACCAGAATTTATAAGCAATGCAGAAGTATTTATATATGTAGACGACACATCAATTATGGTGTCTAGTACAATAGAATCGGATCTCTACAATAAAGTTGAAAACGTTCTTCGAGAATTCACGGATTGGTGCCAGAAAAACCGCCTAATCATAAATCATGTGAAAACGAAAATGGTTCATTTCCACAGACCCTCCATTAATTCTCTTGTAACACCTGGCGGCTTCCTAGAGAATTGCGGACTAACAATATCATCTGAAGTTCTATTTCTGGGTACTATCATCGACGAGAGTCTGAATTGGGAGCAAAACATCGATACCATTTGTTCAAAACTAAACAAGCATTATTTCGCGATGAACAATCTCAGATCCTGTTTGAGCGAAAAGGGATTAATTACCGTTTACTATGCCTTAGTATATTCAACTATGAGCTACAACATTTTGGTGTATGGTTTAGCATGTTCCAGTAACAGAATTTTTCTTGCCCAAAAGAGAATTATACGGTTAATGTTCGGGCTTGACTTTCGCGAGTCTTGCCGAACTACATTCAAAACAAAACAAATATTGACATTCACTGGTATTTTTTTATATAAAATTCTTACTTTCATCTACAAAAATAAAATCAATTTTCAAAAAAATGGTGATTTCCATAATTATTCCACAAGACACAGAAATGCATTCAGACTTGAACAAATAAATTATTCTAGTTATAGAAAGTCACCATATTACGCTGGAATGCAATTTTTCAATCATCTACCCGATGATATTAAGAACATAATATGTACATTGAATAAATTCAAAGCTGGATTGAAATTGTTTTTAACAAATAGTGTATTTTACAATATTCAGGAATTTTTGTTGATTCGGAAAAACTGTTGAATTCCTTTTTAATTTTTTGTGAGGATTTATTTTTTGTTACAATAGTTATAGTTTGTACAATAGTTTACAGTTATCAGTTCAGTAAAACTGTTGAATTCCTATTCAATTTTCATTTTTTTGTGGGAAAATCATAATTGTGAAAATTTATTTTTTGTTACAATAATTATAGTTTATGATGACGTGTCAATCCAAATGTAATTTTTGGTATTTTGATCAATAAATTATCTATCTATCTATCTATCTATTCCCAATCTTAATAAAAAAATTTTATCTTTTGTGAGCTAGATTTCTGATCAAAATATAATTTTGAAAAATACATATTTTTTTTACTGTTCATTGCACATTTACAATCTAGTTTATACAGTAATGAGTAAATAAAATGGAATATTGGTTCTTGGCGTGTCTGGTACCATCCATTAATGATTCTCCGTACTATTATTCCTCCAAGAGGGGTTGAGCGAAAAGATTAATTAATTATCATTATGTTTTCATGATCTGTGGTTCGGTCCCTGTATTTGTAGATTCTTGGCTTCATTGAATCTTTTATAGATTTCATTCCCACATCATTTTGTAGAGTTTGGTTTGTTGAAAAATATATATATTTCATATAAGTTCACATTTTATTCAATATACTTCGACATATACATATGTATAGGCATTAATTCGATAATTGTAATTTATTCATAAAAATTATAAATTAGCAAAGTACGAATTGATGAAATCGTATCTCAAGTTAATTCTTTCATTTTCATGCGATGAAACTTCAGGCACTTGACCAGCATCAATCATTTCTTCGAGATAATCTCCATTTATATCCTCCACAGCAGGAGCTTCAGCCTCATGCATCTCCAATGCAATATTGTGCAACACAGCAACTGCTACAATAATTGGTAACCTCGTTTCTAATTTAACCCTCATGCCATATGCCAAAATGGGGAATCTCCTTTTCAACACCCCAAACATTCTCTCCACACAGTTCCTTGTCCGAATGTGAGATTCATTATATCTGATCTCTCCTTGAGTGACAGGATTTCGGACAGGAGTGAAAAAGTAGGATCTCAGCGCATAACCACTATCACCTAGAACAAAAAAAAATTATTAATTGGTTTGATATAATTATGTAGATGTTGAGACGTACCCAAAAGTATGGAATTTGAAAAATTCCCATTTTCAAAATGTGCTCTGATTGAGCTATTCATATAAATCGTTGCGTCATGGGTGGAACCAGGCCAGCGTGCCACTATGTTCTGAATCTTCAAGTTAGCATCGCATATCGCTTGAACATTTATTGAAAATTTGTTTTTTCGGTTTCTGAACAACTCAGCGTCGTCTCCACCTATGGAATACCATCGAAACAGTTAGTTATTGTACTATACAAGTGATATAGATTTTCATTTCTACCTGGTGAATCCATAATTACATGGGTACAATCAATTGCTCCAATGACTCGGGGAAATCCAGCCACTCTATAAAAGGTATTCTGCGTACAACGGATTTCTGCCTCTGTCTGAGGCATTTTTATGAATCGTGGACGCAAGCGAGCTATTGCCTCTGAAACGCGGACTACTATCCTCGACACTGTGGATTCGTGCATCTTCATGAAATCAGCCACAGCTAATAAATGTCCGGCTGAGGCGTAGAATCGCAGACATGCGAGGAGTTGATTAATCGGCGACACACTTTGATTCCTATAAACATAAAAATAAAACTCCTTTCTTCTCAGTATCAAGTTAGAAATACTCACATATCAGTTGGATATTCTAAATCACTTTCAATTAAACACAACAGGTGCACAGTGGTCTGTTTCGTCATCCGAAATCTCCTTAAAAAAAGCCAATTCGTCCATATCACGATAGTGATCAGCTCTATTAAATTGTAATCGTCTTGGAAAGCCGAAATCAATTATTTCCAACATATCCAAATCGTCCTCATATAAATCTTCTTCATATATGTCTTGGATTTCATTCAACCTATTTATAAAATCCATATTTTCCATTTTTGAAAACCACAATCACAAACACAAACACAGTTTCTACTCTTTCACAAATAACGTCGAAAACTGACACCACTGACAGACAAGTTCTTATTTGAGGTTATGAATATTTAAGTCTTCCTTAAGGACCTTAAGCCATCGAATATGACGGCTTAAAATAAGAAAGACTTAGCCGGAACTTAATCTGTGGTGCAAGAGAATCTGTGTCTCAAACGTCACTTAAAATTAAAGACGTCCTAAAGGCAGGCTTAGATTCGACGGTGCAAGTGGGCATGAGTCCCTTTTTCTTCCCTATTCGTCCTCCTATGATAAGTTACATGGTTCGTTCCTGATCATCCGAGGAAGAATGCCACGAATTTTTCACACATATTTGCCTTTTGTCGTGGAACACAAAACGCAACATTTTATCAAGATTATTTCAAAAATAATTTCCGCAACCCGTACTTTACACTTCAGCTCATTCCTCAAATCTATTGAATATCACTAAAATCTGTTAGAAGAGACAGATTTCGAAAAAATATATAAAAAAAACTTAAAGACTTAATTCAACTGTTGCGAAATTCGAAAATTAAAAATGATTTAGGGGGGGGGTGTTCGTAACCCAGAACAGGGACCCTTTTCAGACCGTGGCTCTCCGGGCCAGTGAGCCCCTGGAATCTACGAAATGGGCAGGAGTTGATTCATGTCTCCTAGAAGGCCGTCGATGACTTGCCTTCTCGCTACCCGAATTCCGGTTCAATTTATCCATGGAATCTAACGAAATGGGCAAGAGTCGATTCGCTTCTCCTGGAAGGCTGTTGAAGAGTTGCCTTCTCGCTACCCGAATTCCTGACTAGTGAGTCCTTAGAATCTAACGAAATGGGCAGGAGTCGATTCACTTCTCCTGGAAGGCTGTTGAAGAGTTGCCTTCTGGCTACCCGTTTCCCGACTAGTTTATCCTTGGAATCTAACGAAATGGGCAGGAGTCGATTCATTTCTCCTGGAAGGCAATTGAAGAGTTGCCTTCTCGCTACCCGTATTCCTGACTAGTTTTTCCCTGGGTCCGGAGGGCGCCTTGCCCTCGAAGATCGTCGTAATCTTCCCTTCTCTTCGCAACTCGTAACAAAAATCTGACCGATACCCAAATCCATGGGTTCGCAGTCTATGTCCGTCCCCTTTATCTCCCTCCTCAATTTGGCCTCTACCACCATTTCCGAACGTGCGGGGATAGTAACCCCCGATATCAGCAAAACTTCGGTTTCCCAGATACCATCTTCCGCTATGGTTGACTCCCTTCTAACGTGTTCCTTTGTTCCTAATCCAACGGCGCAATCTCCGCCCTTCTTCCTATTCCCATCGGTGCCATGGGCGTAGCTAGCCTTTTTTCCTGGGGGGGCCTGAGGGGGCACAGTGGAAAACGAGCAAGGAAAAACAAATGTGTTTTTCAGTTTTTCGGGGGCACCGTGGATTCTGGGGGGGGCCGTGCCCCCCCAGGCCCCCCCCTATCTACGCCCATGATCGGTGCCCAGTGTTGAAAGTGAATTTCGATCCCAACGAAGCTCCCTTTCGTTATTCTCCTTCGTCCTGGTGACGTCACCATTCCATTCCCTTATGGTGTCACCCTTCGACAGCCCATTGCTGTCGGCTCCCTCGGCACCCTCCGTTTGGGTGCTAACACTAGTATTCCTCCTTCCAATCCTAATGAGATCCCTAACTTCATAGGGACCTTCGGTCTGGGTACCGAACTCCCTAAATGCTTCGACCTTTACTACTTCTTCCTTAATGTCCTCCCGGACTTTCCCTTGCACGTAAAAACGTTCCTTTTTCCCACTGTCCTCATGACAGTCTTCCCTGGGGAAGTGGCCTCCTAGAGCCTGCCTTCCCCACTGTACCATTCCGGTAATCTCTCTACTTCCTCACCTTCCATACAGGTTTGTTCCTCTATATCCTCCTTCCTCACTAATTGGATGCCAAAATATGTTTTTGGCTCCTGTCCTCTATCCGTACTTTTGTTAGGGCACTCCCTTGCCCAATGTCCCTGTCCTCTTTGATTGACATTCCAGCAATCCCTCGCGAAATGGCCTGTTTGGCCACAAGAATGGCATGTCCTCGCATTACTCCTCTCTTCACTCCCTCGGTTTTGCCTACTCCTACACCCCTTCGCGGTGTGGCTGTCTTTGTCGCACAGTTGGCACACTTTTTTGGTGTCAACTGTTGATACCCTCATATTTACCGACCTCCCTTGCAATATCCTGCTTGTGGCCTCATGCAGTCTGACTAGTTCTTCTGCCTTTTCCAGATCCAAGTTTTCCTCTTTCAATAACAAAATCCCAATTTCCCTCATTACGTCCTTTCTCAGTCCTATCTTGAACTGATTCAATATTAATTCCCGGTTTTTCTTCCTTATTCCAGGTTCTTCATCCCTTAACGCTCCGGCCAGATCCTCGCTTAATAAACTCGCTCCCACCGTGCGTAATCTAGTGCAGAACGAGGACACATCCTCGTCCTGTCGCTGATAGCATCGACTCAAATTCCATTGATTTTCTCCCGGCAACCTAACTGTCGTAAATTTCTTAACGAGCCTCTGCTTTAATTCCTTATAACTTAAGGTATCGAGGGTGATATCAGATTTGAAAAAACTATAAGCATCCCCCTCGAGCTTAAGTTTGAGAAGGATAAGAGTGTCCTTTTCATGCCATCCGTATAATTTTTCCAACAACTCCAATTTTTCAAAATATCTGGTCGCGTCCTTTCCATAAAAACTCTCTAAAGTAGCCGATAACATACCTAGAGCGAGTACCTAGGTGTTATTCGACCCGCGGGATCATTCCTGTTGGATGCACCAACTGGTTGAGCCATTTTTCAAAAATTTAACCAGAACCCAATTATCTTAACCAAAATATGATTTTTAATGTATTCAATGAACTGTTTTCTTTCCAAAGCAATGAATAATTCCAAATTCTCGACTTTAAATTTCAACGGAACTGAAATACGCTCAAGATTACGACTTTGAATTTCTCGAATAATAAAAAGATAGCAAAATGATACCCTAATAATTCCGATTCATACAGTCTTACTCAAAACACCCAAAATAAAACAAATCACCTGAAAACGAGTTCAAAAACAAACCAACACACCAAAAAAAATTCCAAAGAAAACTCTGAAAAAAAATTGATGCAACCCCAAAAAAAAACGAGAAAAATTACCAAGTGTCGAGTTCCTAAAAAAAATAAAAATACACAAAACCTCCTGAAATAAAGAATGATTCTATTTAACTTTTCTAAGATTCAAAAGGTCACGATCAGCAGCTCTTTTACTGAAATTTTAACCAAATTTAAACTTTTCCCGATTCTTGAACCTTCAAAATAAACCCAACTTAAAAAAAATTAAAAATTTTCCGTCCATCAAAATGTTTCCCAAAATTTCAAAGTCGACTTGGAGCAAAGAAAGCCAAGTTCAATTATTCTCCAAGTCAGACTCAAAACAAAACCGAATGATATTATTTTATAAAAGCAAACTTTTTCGATCGTCAAACGAAATCGCGAATAATCGGAACAATGGATAGAATAACCAAAAAAAAAATTTCACGCAATACGCTCTGAAAGAAAACCAATCAAAAATTTCAATCAATCGATAAAAGCACAATAATTTTCAAAAAAAAACAAAAATAAACCTCCTGCAACAAAATTTGATCCGCTATATCAATAGGAAAATCAACACCTTCAAACAAAATCAAATAAGTGGATAGAGTAACCAAAAGAAAAGTTTTCATGCAATACGCCCTGAAAGAAAAGTTCAATCAATAATTTCACTGAAAGCAATCAATTAAAGCAAAAAAAATTCAAAAAAAAATAATTCATAACCCTCCTGAAACAGAAAACTTTATCATATACATTCAACAATCAGAAAATTCAACGTCCTGAAAAAAGAAAAACAATGTCCTGGAAGAAAAAGAAATGCCCTGGAAGAGAAAAAAATTATGCCTTCTTTCCTTATAAAACCGCAATGAATCTAAAACCTCTTTAAATTCTTAGGATCTCGTTATCAACTCGACTCTATCAAAAATCTTTCACTTAAAATGATAGAACATCACAGAAATATGAACTGTTCTATAATAATTCCAAAAGAAAAGAAAACTTGAATTTATTCAAAGAAAAACCAACTGTATTTGCTCCATTCTTCAATATCTCAAAAACAAGAATCTTTCGATCAATAATTTTACTTTACTTTAATTCAAACCTGAACTCTGTTCCTACCAATCGCAATTTCTTAAAACATAAACTCGAATTCATAGGCATAAGTATACATTCAAAAGAAAATAATCCAATTCAAATTAAAATCAACAGGTACCTGAAAACCTTCATCCGGAAATCTTCCAACAAGTCAATACACACTACGTTAATCACCCATAAAAACAACAGAATAAAATTTCCTTACACCTCAAAATTTTCTCTAAATTTCTCAAAAATCTCTCTAAAAACCTCCCTTGGAAAATTTAACACATGTAACTCTAGTAATCTTTAAATTCACAATGATGCAACACACACACAACCAAAAAGACTTTTTATCAACCGGAAAATTCAACAAATTTCAAATTACACAAAACAAAACTCTCCCCCGGAAAAATTAAACAATCCCACCGCTGTCACCATATGTAAAAAGCACCCTCTTCGTGATTGGACGGAAGAGCGGCTTTCCACCAATCAAGGGTGTTATTACTTAAAGAAAAATAAAAGATGTTAATTAGAATTTTGAAGTTCTTTCTTCCGACGGAAGAAAGTGTGGGATCGGCCCAACGCACTTGGGTCGGGTCTTGGTGTTTCAAAATTATTTTCTAGGGAGAGGGATGGTAAATGAAACCTTTTAGATTAAATTTAAGACGTATATTAAACCAAATCAACTACACAAATTCTCACCAAATTAGATATGTGTTACTTAAATCATATGATTTAAATTATTAAATGTTCGGATATTTCTTAATTCGAAAGGAAATAATCCCATCAAGTAAAACTGTTATATTAGCTTTAAATTACAAAGGCAGATCTATTCATTGAAATTAAATCGACATCAGTGTGAATTCCAAATTATAAAATATTATTATATTCAAGTTATCGACAGAAATGAAAAGGGCTTATCAAAATAACCCCAAAAATAATAACCATGGATAATCTCGAAAGAATTTACAATACAAGGTAAATTTACTATACCCAAACGGTAAAACGGAAAATAATCCCTCTTAAACTTCACATAGAAAAGGGAAACTCAACAATAGTTTCCTCATGATCTTTCAAATGAACATGAATTTTCTCAGCAGGAAAACTCCACTTAGACCTTCAACTACTTAAGGGTGATTACAAAAATTATAATACGTTTTAAGAAAAAAAAATACGAAAATGTGAAACTATGACTTGTAGAAGATTTCAGGACTCTGGACTACAAATATATTTTGGGCGGGCATGCGGCTGTCTACTAATTCTCAAAATAAGCTAAGCATAAACAATTTATTTGACCTTTTTTCTGGACCAATAATCCCAAAAATGATGAACCTAGGAGGATGTTCTACGACGATGCTTCTTCCTGAAACAGACAGATTAGATACGAAACACGACACCCACACGTTTTCGCCAAATTGACTTTCACTCCCGAATATACCGACGATACGCGATCTAAAATAATTCCAAATAAATTTAGAGACTTTACTACTTCAACTTAACACTTCTTATATATGTCCCAATTTGAGACTGACTTATCAAAACTTTTAAAAGAAACCAAAAACAAAACTATGAGTCATCCTAACGCCGTCTTCCGAATAACTGATCTTACTTTCGTCCGAAACTTCCCCGGCTACCGTATTCTTTGCTCCTTTTAGCAACCAATTAAATTAAAGGTTTTTCTTTTGTCAGTACTTCAAAACCAATCAAACCGATACTTCTTCCATCTCTCGTTTTTGTGAGCCAATCAGATCGGAGACCTTCCTACCACCGTGTCGCGGATGGGTAGTGTCTCTATAGAAATAAAAGTGGTTCTCACGCAATGTTTTCGAAAAATGCTGCGTTGTAAAAATATTATGGTTCCCAGCAGACGTAGCCTAAACATAACACTTAGTTAGTGGAACCCTAATTTCCTTATCTTCACTGTTGCAAATGAAATTTGAACCAAAAAGTAACAATTTTAATCGTTAACGTCTCGCCCGACGTCTTGGGTGGACCTTGATAGCCGTCTCAATAATTTCTTGGCGCAGCGGTATCAGGTTCCCGAGATTTGAATTGATCAAGCAAATTATTGCGCTTTCTCTCGGGAGATTTCCCGAATAAAATAAAGGGTGTTGAAAATACCGCCGAATTATTACGGAAAAGAAAATGTCCAAGTCCTAATTTTAAAAAGGGATATTTATTTTATTACTTTCAAGTTATCCCTCCTATTACAGCGTTATGGGTATCCAAATTTACCCACGATGCGAATAGATGTTCTTTTTTCGAGCACTGAGTAAAGCAGAATACCCAGAACGCGTTGTGGGTAAATTAGATAATCCACAATGCGAATTCGATTTTAACGCGCTTTCATTCTGCGTTGTGGACAATTCATTTTACCCACAACGGGTTGAGGGTATCGCACTTTACGCAGAAAGCGATGAACCAGAATTTGTCGTCGAAGTCAGTGTGCTGTAGGTTGAGTACTGGCAAGTACGAGAAGCCATTATCATGAGTATCTAACGTGAATAATAGATTACGCACCTTGTGAATTCTCAAGTTTGATTGAAAGGCCTGTTTTCGAAATCATATCAATATGAAAACCTAATTTGAACAAAAACTAAATGAACGTATGCTAGAGAAAAAAGACAGGTCGTTGTTATTGTTATTATCGGACGAACGTTATTTGGAGTAAGTAAATGAAATCAAAGTGGCACTACAAAGAAAACAGGATGGGCTTCAATTATCATCCAAAAAATATCGAAGATTGGAAAGATATGATTTATTAACAGTTGGCCAAAAAAAAACTTGTTAACAAGGAACGTTCAGGAAACCAATCTGGCTTCATAAAATGCAATTGTTTGAAAGGATGTCAAACTAAGGCGTGTGCATGTGTGAAATTGAAAATAAAATATAATTCAAGATTTCATAAAAGTACTTGTGAAAATAAATAATACCTATTTGTTTTTAGTTTTAATAAATTGTTGATATATCGTTTTGTTTCACCTTTATGAACTTTCAATGTAAGTAAGAAGAGAAATAACTGCATGCAGACAATTGAATATTTTTTGAAAATTATTTCTCTTCTTAATTATATTCACAGACGTTAAACTTATTCTAATTTCAATATAAGGTTTTTTGTAATCATTGTTTTACTTGAAACGCATTTTGGGTAAAGCGAAATGGACAGATAGCTTTTTCTCTTTTGTGTCCAATTTTTCAATGAGTTATCAGTATTACATCATACATTTCATTTGCTGCACATTAAAAATCTAGGCCAGATAGGTTTGCTGAACGTCCTATGTTAACAAGTTTATCCTTCTCTCCACCAATTAATGGATCAAACCGTTTTAATCTACGATATTTTTTGAATGATAATTAAAGTCCATCCTGTTTTCCTTATAGTGTCACTTTGGTTTCATACATAATCTCTAAATGACCTCCGTCTGGTAATAATAACGACCTGTTCACTTAATTTCTGTTCGAATTCAGCTTTCATATTGAAATATTTTCGCACTAAAACCAAAACACAGTCAAACCAATTTCAAGAAATCACAAGGTATCCAGGCACTGTGGTAAGTAATCTATTCATGCTACTCGTAATACTCGCTACTCGTACCTGTCAGTACACAACCTACAGCAGGCTGACTTCGACGACAAATTCTGGTTCATCGCTTTCTGGGAAAAGTGCAATGCCCAGAACGCGACGTGGGTAAAATGAATTGTCCACAACGCAGAATGAAAGCGCGCTAAAATTGGATTCGCATTGTGGAGTATCTAATTTACCCACAACGCGTTCTGGGTATTCTGCTTTACTCAGTGCTCGAAAAAAGAACATCTATTCGCATCGTGGGTAAATTTGGATACCCGTAACGCGTTGTGGGCAAAAATTTCGGACAGTGACCGATTTCGGCTATTGCGAATAACATATAAACTACTAGAAAGGATCACATTAAACCGGAGAAATTTGACCAGAAATCGTGACAAGGATGGGACCTTTTATAAAATTCCTTTCATACCACACCTATCAGAACAAATCAAACGTTGCTTATACAGGGTTTTCATTTCAAAACTTGCCACCCCTATTATTTCCATATATACAGGGTGTCCCACTAGTGCCGCAGCGGACGATATACGCGTAACGGTCTGAGTTTTGCAAAATTTTTTTATGCAGACTTGATATACTCCAAGAAGAGCACAACCTAAAAATATTCTCGAATATATCGGGTGGCCCACAAAAGAGGAATAGCGGGTGACTTTGTTTTTTCAAATGGGACACCCTATATTCAATAGTGTTTTTCAATTCTCTGAAACTTCCTGCATGCTTTCGTATACTTTTCACATATTTTTATTTGACAGTTTTCGAAATATCGGCTATTTTGACAAAAAAATGATACTTATAGAGGCTATGTTATCCAATTATATTTCACGAACCCTTGCACATACCAATAACAGATTTATATGGATTGAAAGACAAGACTTCAAAGTATCATACCCAGCTATAATAAAGCATCTGCAGCATACATAGTGTCCACAAAAAGACTATCAACATGACGAATTTCAAATCGATTTTTCTTCATTTTTTCAAATGCAATGCATGATTTTTTTTTCATCATTGTAATCACCATTCATTTTACTTCATTTTATGTCAAATACATGATATGCATATCTCTAAAGGAATAGGATTTTTCAGAGTTTTTCCTCCAAATTCACATTTACTTTCGAATTCAAAAAGCAGATTTGGCTTTTCTGTGGTTATTGGGAACTGTCAAATTATTCTATTCAAAATTAACATCATTGCAGCTTCAATTCAAATCATCGTAGTTTCGTTAGTTCAAAAAATACCAATGAGTTTGAATGTACACGTTATGAATGCTTCAAAAAAACGAGTTTCAAAAATTCAGGATACAAAAAAGTGCCCGCTTTTATCCTTATACAACTTTCTACGAAAAAATGACATTCATAAGTTTCAGAGGCCCGCACGCAGATCTTCAAGCTCGCAAGCTCAAAGCTTGTTTGAAATTTTTGGAAGATTCGAAGTTCCAAGTAGAAATGTAAAAAATTATCAAAATGTATTTTGAAAAAATGGGTACATAAAGCAAGTTTCTGTCTTCAGTAACCGATTTCATCACATTTTTGAGTAGATACATCAAAACTTTCTAGTTCCTCATTTCGCTATAATATGAATTGAAGCTTTAATGATGATAATTCTAAGTGGAATAATTTGACAGTTCTCGATAACCATAGAAAAGCCAAATCTGCTATTTGAATTCGAAGGTAATATGTGAATTTTAGGGAAACATTTCGAAAAAGCGCTTAAAAATCCTATTCCGTTAGAGATATGCATATCACGTATTCGACAAAAAATGGAGTAAAATGAATGGTGATTACAATGATGAAAAAAAATTATATGCATTCCATTTGAAAAATTTGAGAAAAATCGATTTGAAATTCGTCATGTTGATAGTCTTTTTGTGGACACTCTGTATGCTGGAGATGCTTTATTATAGCTGGGTAGGATACTTTGAAGTCTTGTCTTTCAATCAATATAAAACTGTTATTGGTATGTGCAAGGGTTCGTGAAATATAATTGGATAACATAGCCTCTACAAGTATCATTTTTTTTTTATCAAAATGGCCAATATTTCGAAAACTGTCGAATAGAAATACGTGAAAAGTATACGAAAGCATGCAGGAAGTTTCAGAGAATTGAAAAACACTATTGAATATAGGGTGTCCCATTTGAAAAAACAAAGTCACCCGCTATTCCTCTTTTGTGGGCCACCCAATATATTCGAAAATAATTTTAGGTTGTGCTCTTCTTGTAGTATATCAAGTTTGCATCAAAAAATCTTGCCAAACTCAGACCGTTACGCGTATATCGTCCGATGCGGCACTAGTGGGACACCCTGTATATATATATATTTTTGAATCGCTGAGACCCGTCAATTTTGTTTTTGAGGGGGAACAATTTTGACGTATAAATTAGCTCTCCCCTTTAACCCCCTACCCTCCAGAGCCACCCCTACAAAAATCTTAAATGAGAAAGGGGGTCGAGTGATACTTAATTTCAAAGGGCTTTTTATTCTCTATATTTTGGCATATTATTTTTCAAATTTGGGTGTTGCGTTAGGCGCAAGATCGCGTTGCTGCATCGAGTGAGCTCGTACGTAGAGTGTAAGTAAGTATGCGTACGCTTATCAGACGCATAAAAAAACAACTTTTTTATGTCGAAAATATTTATTTACATGTATCGTCGAGTTACAAGAAAAACATATTCTCATTTTTTTGCTGTTTAAAAAAAATAGTGTAATAATAGGTGGTGGGAACTTTTCAAATTGACACACGCCTAACTCGGCAACGCAACACCCAAATTTGAAAAATAATATGCCAAAAGATAGAGAATAAAATGCCCTTTAAAATGATGTATCACTCGACCCCCTTTCTCATTTAAGATTTTTGTAGGGGTGGCTTTGGAGGGTAGGGGGTTAAAGGGGGAGAGCTAATTTATACGTCAAAATTGTTCCCCCTCAAAAACAAAATTGACGGGTCTCGGCGATTTAAAAAAAAATATATATATATGGAAATAATAGGGGTGGCAAGTTTTGAAATGAAAACCCTGTATGAAGAAAATGTTAATATAGTATTCTATAACTTGAAAACGATAGGTAGATTAATTTACAGCAACTTGAATGACAAGGTAGAAAGAGATCAGCTTTCGAACTTAATATACAATAGTATCCCATGTTCTGAATGTGATATGGAGTATGTTGGTCAAACTAGGCAGTATTTAAAAAACAGAATAAAACAACACATCTATGACTTGGAAGATGTGAAAAATAAAGATAAAACAGCCCTTTGCTCACACTATTTCAATAGGGGACATTCTATTAATTTTAGTGATGTCAGGATTTGTGATAGGGAAAGAAATTTCAGGAAACGAAATATTTCAGAAATGTTTCATATAACTTCATTAGAATCCATGAATTTTAGAACGGATACAGAACATCTAGCCTTACACTATAGTTCTATCATTTCGAAATATAAAGACATAAAAAGAAATAGTTAAAAATTGTAATGACCAGATTAATATTATTTGATGTGTTAATCTTCTAGTTTGGTGTTCCTGTTATGCAGGCTGCTGTTTGTACTCCTTTAACAATGTTTAGTTGCCTGTATTCCTTGTACACGGTCGGAAATCTCCGTCTGTGTTTTTATTCTTTGGTTGACATTATTGATTGTGAATGTTTCTAACGTTGTCTATCATAGGGTTCTTTCGGTGACTGACCTACTGTGTTTATTTCGGTAGCTATATAATTTTCGTAGTGTTTCTTGATGCTATTCTTTCTGACAAATGTTTGTAAGTTTTTTACTTTTTAATTCGTTAAGTTGATACATGTTTTTGGTAAGTTATTTAATTACTTGAGTGAACTGTATACTTGTATGTTTCTTTTAATAAATTGTAGGCCTGAAGAAGCAGAGGGACTTCTTCTTCTTTATGTGCCATATCAGAGTTATCCGACGTTGGCGATCATCATAGCAAAGGCTTCCCGATCTTCTGCCATGTGGAATAGTTGACCCGCATTTCGTATGTCTGTCCAGGCTCGGATGTTTTTTAGCCAAGACATCTGTTTTCGGCAGACACCTCTTCGACCCTCTATTTTTCCTTTGAGGATGAGCTGTAAAATACGGTATCGATCACCTCTCAATATTTGACCCAAATAAGCAATCTTTCTACGTTTGATGGTCTTGAATAGTTCCCTATCTTTATTGACTTTCCTCATCACTTCTTCGTTTGTGATATGTGCTGTCCACGGTATTTTCAACATCCGCCTATGTACCCACATTTCCAGCGCCTCTATGCGATTAGTTGTTGATATCTTAAGGGTCCACGCCTCCACTCCATACAACAGTACATGCCAAACATAGCACTTGACCATTCTTTGTCTAATTTCTAAATTTAGATGGTGGTTGCAAAGAAATGATTTCATCTTTAGGAAGGTTGTTTTTGCCATTGCAATTCTACGTCTTATTTCTATGTCTGGATCTAGTAGGTCTGTTATGATAGTTCCTAAGTATGTAAACCTGTGGACCCTTTCAACCTCTACTCCATTCAATTACAGTTTCGCATCTGGGTGAGGGTTGCGACTACAGACTAAAAATTTGGTCTTATTTTCATTTATTTTGATGCCCATTCCTTTCCCCGCTTCGTGGATTCGATTCAGCAGTATTGGGAGACCTTCGATGTTGTCCGTTAGAATTACTGTGTCATCCGCATATCTAATTACATTAAGTAATTCACCATTTATTTTTACCCCATGTGGTTGATCTTCAAGTGCTGTCTTAAACAAAATATCAGAATATAAATTGAACAGAGTTGGGGATAAAATACAACCCTGTCTAACTCCTCGTTGTATGGATATCTCGTTAGTAAGACTATTATACTGATCTTAACATTGGCAGTTTGTTTCCAGTATAAATTCTTGATAATACGAATATCTCTATCATCGATTCCCGTCTTTTTCAGAATCTCTATTAATTTGTTGTGTTGCACTTTATCAAATGCCTTTTCAAAAGCAGAGGGACACCTTTGCGAAACGTCGCCACGAATGTGAAAAAACTTTTAACATCTGTTTTTTTTTCCTGGTCCTATTTCCTGATATTTGTTGCTTTTTATTAAGAAAATGGAGGACGCAAGTTATTATGACAATTCAATAGAATGATGACTCCGTCTCATTTCCCCACCATATGGAAATATGCAGAGATAATTATGATAGCAAAAGCGAATAAACCTGAGCATGACATAGGATCCTATAGACCCATTAGTTTACTTCCTATCATAGGGAAACTATTTGAAAAACTTATTCTAAAAACTAAAAAGACTCAAAAAAGATATAGACTTCCATAAACTCCTGCCCGACCATCAACTTGGATTTAGAGAAAACCACTCGACAACGCATCAAATTCATCGAATAATAAACGCTATCTCGACAAGCCTCGAGGAAAAGAAATTTTGTTCGGCTGTATTTCTGGATTCATCCCAGGCATTCGACAAGGTGTGGCATGAAGGTCTGCTATTCAAGTTGAAACAACATCTCCCTCAACCGTATTATTTAATCCTAAAATCATATCTTGCCGATCGATACTTTGCTGTGAAATTTGGTGAAGCAATTAATATCCAATCCAACTAAAATAAATTCGGGGGTCCCTCAATTATTTGGGGCCATTTCTATATCTTATCTATACATCCGACATACCAGAAAATAAAGATACCAACCACCATAGCTACTGTTAGGGATTCAAATATATAATATTTTTATATTGCGCATGCATATCTACACATGTATTATTTTATGTACAGGGAATTATTATTCAGTTCAGTTTTTAATAAAGCAGTAAACCATCAACACGTTTGTGATTAATCCTCACAGCTGTATTTATAAAGACCTTAACATGGCGCAGTCGGTAGGATTAGTTTTTGTTTAAGCGAATTCGAACATTTAAAAATATTCAGTGAATATATGCAAATTGAGATGATTCTTCAAATAAGTGGAAACAACGATGACAGGAGATCCGAAAAATTCAGACAAATCAGCCAAACCAGGAACCAGGTACGTCTACAGACAGAATCAACTCTAATGCAAAAATACCATCTGAGATGAATTTCAACGGCAATTTGGCAAGCAACTACAGATTTTTCAAGCAAAAATTTGAGATTTATTTGACTGCATCAAGACAGACAAATTTGGATTCAAAATATAAGGCAGCATTATTCTTAAATCTAATTGGTGATCAGGCTCTTTCAATATACAGGGAGTCCCAGAAGTACCGCACTTCCTTCAGGGGAGCGAAAGTGAAAAATATTCTAAGCTCAAATATCCATGTTTGAAATTTTTTGATAACGTAGTTAATTAGTTATTAATTAATGAAAGTGACCAATGAGGAGCGCCCAACAGAAGAATAAGTAGGCAGAGGGGACGCGAGAGAGAGACGCTAGAGCTGCGGCCGGCTTTTCACGCAGTAAACAGAGACTAGCGTCTCGCTCTCACGTCCCCACTGCCTACTTATTCTTCTGTCGGGCGCTCCTGATTGGTCACTTTCATTAATTAATAACTACTTAACTACGTTATCAAAAAATTTCAAACATAGATATTTAGCCTTAGAATATTTTTCACTTTCGATCCCCTGAAGGAAGTGCGGTACTTCTGAGACACCCTGTATAATAATTTTTCATCTGAAGCCAACAATCAAGAAGAGTACAAGAAATTAATCGAGAAATTCGACAAATATTTTTTGCCCCATATTAATGTAACCTACGAAAGACACATTTTTTTTCTAAGAAATAAGAAGACAGAAGAAACAATCGACGAATATGTGAATGAATTGAGAGGATTGATTTCAACATTTGAATTTGGAGATTTATCAGACAGTCTAATCCATGATCGAATTGTTTTGGGTATCAGTAACAGAAATTTGAAAGATTCTTTACTCCGAATACAACAACTAGACCTCAAAAAAGCAATAAATACGTGCAAAGCTGCGGAACAAACACAAAATCAATTGGAAAGAATTTGTTCTTCCCACGAATTGAATGAAATGTCGAGAAGAAAATTCAAGGAGAGTAACAAGCAACAAAATTATAACAAACAGACATCATCATTTACAAGAAGACGAGGACATCAATTTGCATCAAATCCATCTTCTCACTTTGCAAGTCAGAAAACTTCATCCAACAATCAGCAAAGAGATTTCCATCAAAAACAAATTTGTCAACGTTGTGGTCAACACCATCAACGAGGGAAATGTCCAGCATACAAAGCTAAGTGTAGTTTTTGTAATAAATTAAATCACTTATCGAAAATGTGCAAATTTAAAAATATTAAGCTGTTGGAAAATGATAATGCAGAGGATCAATTTTTTCTAAATTCAATAGAAATTTTAGAAATTTCCAATGATACTGGATGGTATGAAAATTTAGTTCTAGATAATTCTATAAGAGTAAAATTTAAACTTGATACAGGTGCTAAAGGCGTTAATATTTTACCATTTTATGAATTCAAAAAATTAAAAAACATTAAATTGGAAACATTTGTCGGGAATATTAATACTTATGGCAACGAACCTTTGAAAATTTTGGGTGTTTGTACTTTGAAGACTAAATTCAAACAATTTATAGAAAACATTAAATTTCATGTAGCAAAAACAAATAAATGTGCAATTTTAGGATTACAAGATATAATAAAATTCGAAATGTTAACTAGAAATAATCATCAAAACGTAATTTCCGAAATATCTAGTGATAATGTTACAAATAATTATGCAGGTTTATATTCTGATTATGATGATTTATTCACAGGTACTAGATGTTTGAAAGAGGATTATCACATTGAAGTTGACCCAAAGGTAACTCCGATAATTCAGCCACCGCGAAAAGTTCTGTAATAGGAGAGATAACTTGGAAGTAATAAAAAACTTGAACATTTTCTTTCCTGTAATATTTAACCGGTATTTTCCACTTCAACTTCTGAAATTTAATAGCCTTGTGTTAGAAAAATTATTGGATCGTTTATCAAGCCCACACAGGATATTTGGCGAGACGTTAACGACCGAAATTGTGGATTTTCAGTTTAAGTTTATTTAGAGAACTAAATGATAAATTATAATTGTCCCACGAATTTGGTTGCAATTACTGCACACGATGACAGGAATAAAATTCATCGCAGGCATTGTTGAGAATTGTCACGTAGCATTTCCCAAACCATTGCATGGGAAACTGCAATATCTCAAGAAGAAGGTGGGAAGCAGAAAAAAATCTTTAATTTGATTGGTTCATAAAAACAAAGATGGAAGAAGTTTTGGTTTGATTGGTTTTGAAGTACTGACGAAAGAAAAACCTTTAATTTAATTGGTTTCTAAAAGGAACAAAGAATAAGGTAGCCGAGGAAGTTTCGGACGAAAGTGAGTTCAGTTATTCGGGAGGCGAAAACGGCAGTTACTGGTTGAACCTTAAACGGGATAGGTTGCCAGTGCTCGCGACTATGGTTCGGGTACTAGGGTAGTACGGTTTCAGGTTAGGTACTTGAGTGTTAAGAAGTACGGTTTCAAAGTGGAAACGAAAACAATTAAGGTTGATTTTGAAGTCGAGGAGTAACTGCAGAAGTCTTAAACGGGAAGATTCTGAGTTGACTCATTTAATATGTGTTTGATTGTTTGATATGGTTTTAAGGAAGGTTTAAGAATTAATTTAGTTTCGCAGTTATTCGGAAGACGGCATTAGGGTAACTCATAGATCTTGGTTTCTTTTGAAGTTTTGGAAAATCAGTCTCAAACAGGGACATATATAAGAAGTGTTAAGTCGTAATTGGTAAAGTGTCTAAAATTACTTCGAATTATTTAGATTGCGTATCGTCGGTATATTCGGGAGTGAAGGTCAATTTGGCGAAAACGTGTGGGTGTCGTGTTTCGTATCTAATCTGTCTGTTTCAGGAAAGAAGCATCGTCGTAGAATTATCCTCCTAGGTTCATCATTCTTGGGATCATTGGTACAGGAAAAAGGTCAGATAAATTGTTTATGCTTAGCTATTTTTGAGGATTGGTAGAAAAGCCGCATGACCGCCCAAAATATATTTATAGTCCAGAGTCCTGAAATCTTCTACAAGTCATAGTTTCATAATTTTTTGTATCCTCGTTAAAGCGTTTTATTATTTTTGTAATCACCCCTAAGTAGTCGAAGGTCTAAGTGGAGTTTTCTGTTGAGAAAACTCAGGTTCATTTGAAAGATCACGTGGAGACTATTGTTGAGTTTCCCCTTGTAAAATTAAAGTTTAAGAAGGATTATTTTCCGTCATATTATTTGGGTATAGAAAATTTACCTTATACTGTAAATTCTTTCGAGATTGTTCATGATTATTATTTCTGGGGTCATTTTGACAAACCCTTTTCATTTTTGTTGATGATTTGAATTCATTTTTATATGATTTGGAATTCACACTGATGTTGATTTAATTTAAATGAATAGATCTGCCTTTGTAATTTAAAGCTAATTTAACAGTTTTACTTGATGGGATTATTTCCTTTCGAATTAAGAAATATCTGAACATTTGATAATTTAAATCAATTTGATTTAAGTAACACATAACTAACCAGTGTAAATTTGTTTGGGCTTGATTTGAATTTAATATACGTCTTAAATTTAATCTAAAAGGTTTCATTTACCATCCCTCTCCCTAGAAAATAATTTTAAACACCAAGACCCGACCCAAGTGCGTTGGGCCGATCCCACACTTTCTTCCGTCGGAAGAAAGAACTTCAAAATTCTAATTAACATCTTTTATTTTTCTTTAAAGTAATAACACCCTTGATTGGTGGAAAGCCGCTCTTCCGTCCAATCACCAAGAGGGTGTTTTTTACATATGGTGACAGCGGTGGGATGTGTTTAATTTTCCGGGGAAGAGTTTTTCTTTTGTGATACGTTGAATTTTCCGGTAGATAAAAGGTCCTTTTGGTTTTGTGTATGTTGCATCAGTGTGAATATAAAGCTTACTAGAGTTAAATGTGTTAAATTTTCCAAGGGAGGTTTTTAGAGAGATTTTTTTTTGAGAAACTTAGAGAAATTTTGAGGTATAAGGAAATTTTATCCTGTTGTTTTTATGGGTGATCGACGTAGTGTGTATTGACTTGTTGGAAGATTTCCGGATGAAGGTTTTCAGGTACCTGTTGATTTTAATTTGAATTGGTTTCGTTTGACGATCGAAAAAGTTTGCTTTTATAAAATAATATCATTTGGTTTTGTTTTGAGTCTGACTTGGAGAATAATTGAACTTGGCTTTCCTCGCTCTAAGTCGACTTTGAAATTTTGGGAAACGTTTTGATAGAGGGAAAATTTTTAATTTTTTTTCAAGTTGGGTTATTTTGAAGGTTCAAGAATCGGGAAAAGTTTAAATTTGGTTAAGATTTTAGTAAAAGAGCCGCTGATCGTGACCTTTTGTGTTCCAGAAAAGTTAAATAGAATTATTCTTAATTTCAGGAGGTTTTGTGTATTCTTCTTTTTCAGGAATCCGACACTTGGTAATTTTCTCGTTTTTTTTTGGGGTCGCATCAATTTTTTTTTCAGAATTTTCTTTTGAATTCTTTTTTTTGGTGTGTTGGTCTGTTTTTGAACTCGTTTTCAGGTGATTTGTTTTATTTTGGGTGTTTCGAGTAAGACTGTATGAATCGGAATTGTTAGGGTATCATTTTGCTATTTTTTTTTTATTTGAGAAATTTAAAGTCGTAATCTTGAGCGTATTTCAGTCCTGTTGAAATTTAAAGTTGAAAATTTGGAATTATTCATTGCTTTGGAAAGTAAATAATTTATTGAATACATTAAAAAACCATATTTTGGTTAAGATAATTAGGCTTTGGTTAAATTTTTGAAAAATGGCTCAACTAGTTGGTGCATCCAACATGAATGATCCCGTGGGTCGAATAACACCTAGGTACTCGCTAGGTATGCTATCGACTACTTTAGAGAGTTTTATGGGAAGAACGCGACCAGGTATTTTGAACAATTAGAGTTGCTGGCAAAATTATACGGATGGGATGAGAGGGATATGCTTATCCTTCTCAAACTTAAGCTTGAGGGGGATGTCTATAATTTTTTCAAGCAGAGGCTCGTTAAGAAATTTACGACAGTTAGGTTGCCGGAAGAAAATCAATGGAATTTGAGTAGATGCTATCAGCGACAGGACGAGGATGTGTCCTCGTTCTGCACTAGATTACGCACGGTGGGAGTAAGTTTACTGAGCGAGGATCTGGCCGGAGCGTTAAGGGATGAGGAACCTGGAATAAGGAAGAAGAACCGGGAATTAATATTGAATCAGTTCAAGATAGGACTGAGAAAGGACGTAATGAGGGAAATTGGAATTTTGTTGTTGAAAGAGGAGAACCTGGATTTGGAAAAGGCGGAGGAACTTGTTAGGCTGCAGGAGACCACTAGTAGGATGTTGCAAGGGAGGTCGGTAAATATGAGGGTATCGACAGTTGACACCGAAAAAGTGTGTCAACTGTGCGACAAAGAAGGTCACACCGCGAAGGGGTGTGGAAGTATTAGGCAGAACCGAAAAAACGGGCCAGAGTCCAGCTGTCGGGGCGAAGGCCGGAAACTGCTAGAAAGACAGAGCAAGCGAGAGTCACCAAGAAACAACGTACAGGAGGGGAATTCTAGGCAGCGTTCAGTCATAATGATCCCGGAAGTAAATTCCGTAGGATCATATGACGCAGCACATATTTTACGATTGAATATCAATGGAAGGTCGAGTTTTTGTTTGGTGGATACAGGGGTAGCGGTGACTCTGGTAAAAAGGGGACTGATTCCGGAGAATCAGGTGAACGGCGACGACATAGGATTAAAATTGACTAGCGTATCAGGACATAACTTAAGTACTTGGGGTACGGTAAATTTATTTATAGGACCAGAAGGAGAGCGATTGGGAGCGAATTGGACGGCGGTTATATGTGATGATTCGACGTTAGGGAACGTCCAAGTCATCCTGGGAAGGGATTTCCTTAAGGCCAATCAGGCCCACATCAGCTACGAAGAAAATCCATCAGTCTGGATGTGGGGGAGGAAATTTGAATTGTTGAGGAAGGAGGATATAGAGGAACAAACCTGTATGGAAGGTGAAGAAGTGGAGGAGATTACCGGGATGGTACAACGGGGAAGGCAGGCTCTAGGAGGCCACTTCCCCAGGGAAGACTGTCATGAGGACAGTGGGAAAAAGGAACGTTTTTACGTGCAAGGGAAAGTCCGGGAGGACATTAAGGAAAAAGTAGTAAAGGTCAAGGTTGACGAAGCATTTAGGGAGTTCGGTAGCCAGGCCGAAGGTCCCTATGAAATTACCGAGTTTGAGAAAACTGGAAGGAGGAGTACCAGTGTTAGCACCCAGACGGAGGGTGCAGAGGGAGCCGACAGCAATGGACTGTCGAAGGGTGACACCATAAGGGAATGGAATGGTGACGTCACCGGGACGAATAAGGAGGATAACGAAGGGGAGCTTCGTTGGGATCGAAATTTACTTTCGACTCTGGGCACCGATGGGAACAGGAAGAAGGGCGGAGACTGCGCCGATGGATTAGGAACTAAGGAACACGTTAGAAGGGAGTCAACCATAGAGGAAGATGGTGTCTGGGAAACCGAAGTTTTGCTGATATCGGGGGTTACTATCCCCGCACGTTCGGAAATGGTGGTAGAGGCCAAATTGAGGAAGGAAATAAAGGGGACGGACATAGTCTGCGAACCCATGGAGTTGGGTATCGCTCAAGTATATGTCGCAAACTGTCTCACGAAAAATAGGGAACGGTTCTGGATTAAGATAATAAATATATTCCAATAGGGAAGTTAAATTGAGGAAGAAACAGAAACTCGTAAAAACAGTGAGTTACGAGAAGGAACGATCGGTAATGGAAACCATACCATTACGACGATCTTCGAGGGCAAGGCGCCCTCCGGACCCAGGGAAAAACTGTCTAGGAATACGGGTAGCGAGAAGGCAACTCTTCAACTGCCTTCCAGGAGAAGTGAATCGACTCCTGCCCATTTCGTTAGATTCCAAGGATAAACTAGTCAGGAATTCGGGTAGCGAGAAGGCAACTCTTCAATTGCTTTCCAGGAGAAATGAATCGACTCCTGCCCATTTCGTTAGATTCCAAGGATAAACAAGTCAGGAATTCGGGTAGCGAGAAGGCAAGTAACCGACGGCCTTCTAGGAGACATGAATCAACTCCTGCCCATTTCGTAGATTCCAGGGGCTCACTGGCCCGGAGAGCCATCGTCTGAAAAGGGTCCCTGTTCTGGGTTACGAACATCCCCCCCCCCCCAATCATTTTTTTCGATTGATAGTTTCGAAGTCTTTAAGTTTTTTTTTTAGATAGTTTCATTCAGCACTGAAACAAGCCCAACTTACAAGTTGGTGTAGAATAATCACAGAAGAGTTGCACTTTGTATTCCACAACAAAAGGCAAAAAATTTATGAAAAATTCGTGGTATTCTTCCTCGGATGATTAGGAATGAATCATGTAACTTATCATAGGAGGACGAATAAGGGAAAATGAGGAATTTATGTTGTATGTTAAGTTATGGCTTAAGGGTGAATGGATCTTCCTAATGATAATAAACTATAGTGGAAAAATGTAATATTTGTCTTAAATTGTTATTGTATGAATTACTGTACGGTTCCTTATTTAGGTCTCAAGAGGATCTCAACCAATTAGCAGTATGGGAAAGGTACTGACCTAAGCCAGAGGAATGACCTTATTCGTAAAAGTAAACAGTGCTGAAACGCTAATCGCGTACGCGTGTGCGAAGATAAACATTGAGATAATCGAGGCGTCTATACGCGAATCCGACGAAGTAACAATTAAACAATCTGTAGACCGGCAGTTTCGAGATAACTTGAGTGATTACGCATTGCGGGATGCATAGAGGGTACGATAAGCTTTATTTACCGTTTAAAAGTCGTGGAGAACACCAATCAATGAATGGAAATACGTCATCGACGTGTAGCAGAAATGGAGACAACATGTTCAACACCGAAGATACGAGAAAGCTGGTACACAATACTGCACAGCAATAATGGGGATGGTTCATTTACATCACCTGTTCATGGGATTCTATGCGATATTCCGAGGCATAAAGTATGGAATAGGAGTTATATTGAATGGACTACACCTATATTAGATGTGGAATAACCCTGTTGGCCAGCCTATGGAATACTTTAATTATGTGGATTATGAATCGACACAGGACCAGACAAGAGAACGTGATAAGAAATGAGGATGCAGAGGCGGACGTAACTAAAATAACGGCAATGACTGGATTATATTTGAATTCGAACGGCACTGGTCAGAAGAAATGAGTGAAAGTGCTCTAGGTCGCGAACTGGATATGTACAGTGTTATCGACATTTCTCGTATTATCGAAAACATTGACATCGAACTCGAAGTGCGAATCGCTGATTACGGTGGACTATATAGGCCGTTGTGTACTTTTGGAAGGTCGTTCTCGAGGCGAAGGTCAGTTCCGATCTCAGAGGAATGAAACATATGGAGATGGTCAGAGCCGGACTAAGGAAATTTTGTTGTGACCGCGAGTGAAATTTGAAATTTCGAAAAAATAAACTCCTTGGGAGAAGTGAAAGGTGAAAGGCAGGATTTGTTTAATTTTTCTTTTTTTTTGAAGGACTTGATTTATGAGCATTATGTTTTGCTGCATTGAGCCTTGTATTTTTTTTGATATTGTTTGTCTTGGACTTGGACTAATTAGTTGAGTAAGAATGATATGTAGATTTAAGGCATGCTGCATGAGAGTTAAGAGTTTTAAGTTTGGTATATTCGAGTTGTATAACTGTTAGAATGTTTTTAACGGAAGACAAGGGACTATTGGACTATTGAGGAATGAGGGTAAGGGAAAAGTTATGGCAACCGATGCCAAAACTTTTTCAAAGGGGAGGATATTTGTAATAGGAGAGATAACTTGGAAGTAATAAAATGAATATCCTTTAAAAATTAGGACTTGAACATTTTCTTTCCTGTAATATTTAACCGGTATTTTCCACTTCAACTTCTGAAATTTAATAGCCTTGTGTTAGAAAAATTATTGGATCGTTTATCAAGCCCACACAGGATATTTGGTGAGACGTTAACGACCGAAATTGTTGATTTTCAGTTTAAGTTTATTTAGAGAACTAAATGATAAATTATAATTGTCCCACGAATTTGGTTGCAATTACTGCACACGATGACAGGAATAAAATTCAACGCAGGCATTGTTGAGAATTGTCACGTAGCATTTCCCAAACCATTGCATGGGAAACTGCAAGATCTCAAGAAGAAGGTGGGAAGCAGAAAAAAATCTTTAATTTGATTGGTTCATAAAAACAAAGATGGAAGAAGTTTTGGTTTGATTGGTTTTGAAGTACTGACGAAAGAAAAACCTTAAATTTAATTGGTTTCTAAAAGGAACAAAGAATAAGGTAGCCGGGGAAGTTTCGGACGAAAGTGAGTTCAGTTATTCGGGAGACGAAAACGGCAGTTACTGGTTGAACCTTAAACGGGATAGGTTGCCAGTGCTCGCGACTATGGTTCGGGTACTAGGGTAGTACGGTTTCAGGTTAGGTACTTGAGTGTTAAGAAGTACGGTTTCAAAGTGGAAACGAAAACAATCAAGGTTGATTTTGAAGTCGAGGAGTAACTGCAGAAGTCTTAAACGGGAAGATTCTGAGTTGACTCATTTAATATGTGTTTGATTGTTTGATATGGTTTTAAGGAAGGTTTAAGAATTAATTTAGTTTCGCAGTTATTCGGAAGACGGCATTAGGGTAACTCATAGATCTTGGTTTCTTTTGAAGTTTTGGAAAATCAGTCTCAAACAGGGACATATAAAAATATATAGAATTGGACAATGAGAGTAAGAAACTTACAACTACTCCTTACGGTAGAGATTGTTTCAAACGACTACCATATGGCTTACGTAATTCATCAGAAATATTTTTCAAACGAATAAGTGATTTATTTTCTTCAGTAGATGGAATTAAAGTTTATATAGATGATATTTTAATTTATGGAAAAAGTATAGCAGAACATGATAAAAGATTGAAAAAAGCATTAGATATTTGTAGACGGAATAATATAAAGTTAAATAGGAATAAATGCAAATTTGGAATAACTGAAATGAAGTATATCTATATGGGTCATATATTAACTTCTAGCGTTATTAGACCTGATGGAGAAAAAATTAAGGCCATTAAATATTATAAAAATCCTGAAAATAAAAAAGATTTAGAAATATTTTTAGGGATGATTACTTATTTACAAAGATTCATTCCTAATACATCTGAAATAACAGAACCATTGATAAACCTCTCAAAAACAAATAGGTACAAGAATTTCAGTGGAACCATGAACAAAAAAATCCTTCGAATCTTTAAAAAATATTCTTTCTAAAGCACCAATATTAGGCTATTTTGAACCAAATAAAGAAATAATAATTTCTTGCGACGCATCCTCAAAAGGTTTAGGCACTTGCCTTCAACAACAAAACAAAATAATTGCTTATGCATCTAGATCATTAACGGATACTCAAAAAGCGTATGCTCAAATAGAAAAAGAAATGCTTGCGGTTGTATTCAGCTGTGAAAAATTCCACCAGTATTTATTTGCAAATGAAAATATAACCATTGAAACCGATCATCGACCATTAATTTCTATCTTTTCGAAACTGTTGTTAAAAGCTCCACCTAGATTACAAAGAATGTTACTCAAACTACAACCATATACATTCAATTTAGTTTATAGACCAGGTAAAGAATTAAAAATAGCCGATGCATTATCTAGGGCATATTTAAAGGAAGAATTTGAATTTACGGAGGATATCGATTTGCACATATGTTCTATAATTGAAAGTTTACCCATTTCAGATACAAAAATTGATATTATTAAAGAAACAGTAAAAAATGATGATCATTTGCAGAAGTAAGAAAAATTAATTAAAAATGGTTTTCCGAATAACAAAAATGAAAAGTAGAAATGAAAATTTATTGGACATATAGAGATGAATTGACAATTATTGATGATTTAATTTTCGAAGGTGAAAAAATTGTTATTCCAGAAAAGTTGAGAAAAGATACTTTGAAACAGTTGCATCGTTGCATGTAGGACATATGAGAAAGAAAAAAATTAAATATAGAGCTAGGGAATTGATTTTCTGGCCAGGTATATCTTTAGAAATAGACAATTTATGCGACACTTGTAGAACTTGCAATTTATATAGAAAACAAAATGTAAAAGAACCTCTTATTAATCATGCAATTCCTGATGAACCATGGATTAAAATAGGCGTAGATTTGTTCCATTACAATAATAAAAATTTTCTAATTTTAGTGGATTATTATTCAAAATTTATAGAAATTTCAAATCTCAGCATGAATACTACTACAAAAAACGTAATAACAAATTTGAAGAATATATTCTCCAGACAAGGAATACCAAAAAAATTGTGCTCAGACTCTGGACCGCAATTTACCTCTTTAGAATTTAAAGAGTTTTCTAAAATTTGGAATTTCAAACACACCTTATCGAGTCCACACTATCATCAATCAAATGGTATGATAGAAGGAACCATCCAAACAGTAAAAAATATTTTGAAAAAATCTGCACATAGTGGCTATGATCCGTATTTATCTCTTTTAGAATATCGCAATACACCTTTAGGTATAAATATCGGTAGTCCATCTGTTAGGAAATTACCGAAGAAGCGACAATGCACCGATCAGCGCACGCAGTCGACGCAGATGTGTTTAAACACGAAAAAAACATATTCCATATTTTATTGTATCCATATTAATTAATTCATTCATTACATGTAGAAATAAAACGTTATATAGCCTATCAACGAAATTTTATTTCTTCGCAATTGAAATCACATATATATGTAAAAAGCACCCTCTTGGTGATTGGACGGAAGAGCGGCTTTCCACCAATCAAGGGTGTTATTACTTAAAGAAAAATAAAAGATGTTAATTAAAATTTTGAAGTTCTTTCTTCCGACGGAAGAAAGTGTGGGATCGGCCCAACGCAGTTGGGTCGGGTCTTGGTGTTTAAAATTATTTTCTAGGGAGAGGGATGGTAAATGAAACCTTTTAGAATAAATTTAAGACGTATATTAAATTCAAATCAAACCCAAACAAATTTACACTGGTTAGTTATATGTGTTACTTAAATCAAATGATTCAAATTATCAAATAAAAATGAAAATGGTTTGTCAAAATGACCCCAGAAATAATAATCATGAACAATCTCGAAAGAGTTTACAGTATAAGGTAAATTTTCTATACCCAAATAATATGACGGAAAATAGTCCTTCTTAAACTTTAATTTTACAAGGGGAAACTCAACAATAGTTTCCTCGTGATCTTTCAAATGAACCTGAGTTTTCTCAACAGAAAACTCCACTTAAACCTTCGACTACTTAAGGGTGATTACAAAAATAATAATACGCTTTGAGAGGATACAAAAAATTATGAAACTATGACTTGAAGAAGATTTCAGGACTCTGGACTATAAATGTATTAGCATAAACAATTTATCTGACCTTTTTCCTGTACCAATGATCCCAAGAACGATGAACCTAGGAGAATAATTCTACGACGATGCTTCTTTCCTGAAACAGACAGATTAGATACGAAACTCGACACCCACACGTTTTCGCAAAATTGACCTTCACTCCCGAATATACCGACGATACGCGATCTAAATAATTCCAAATAAATTAAGAGACTTTACTAACTTCAACTCAACACTTCTTATATATGTCCCAGTTTGAGACTGACTTATCAAAACTTTTTAAAGAAACCAAAAACCTACGAGTTATCCTAACGCCGTCTTCCGAATAACTACGAAACTAAATTAATTCTTAAACCTTCCTTAAAACCATATCAAACAATCAAACACATATCGTCGGTCCCATGCCAAAACCATGAATATGCAAAATTACAGTTTTGAGATAATCGCATTTGAAGTTTGTAATTAGTGGGAAAAATAGGGATTTTGTGTGACTTTAAATATTGTCTGCAAGAAGTAGAAGTCGTATTGACCAATTTATGTTGTCTTAATAAATAATATGGGTCATTTTAAGACTTAGGATGCACTTAGGTCAAAACGGTCAATTTTGCACATTCATGGTTTTGGCACGGGACCGACGATATTAAATGAGTCAACTCAGAATCTTCCCGTTTAAGACTTCTGCAGTTACTCCTCGACTTCAAAATCAACCTTAATTGTTTTCGTTTCCACTTTGAAACCGTACTTCTTAACACTCAAGTACCTAACCTGAAACCGTACTACCCTAGTACCTGAACCATAGTCGCGAGCACTGGCAACCTATCCCGTTTAAGGTTCAACCAGTAACTGCCGTTTTCGTCTCCCGAATAACTGAACTCACTTTCGTCCGAAACTTCCCCGGCTACCTTATTCTTTGTTCCTTTTAGAAACCAATTAAATTAAAGGTTTTTCTTTCGTCAGTACTTCAAAACCAATCAAACCAAAACTTCTTCCATCTTTGTTTTTATGAACCAATCAAATTAAAGATTTTTTTCTGCTTCCCACCTTCTTCTTGAGATATTGCAGTTTCCCATGCAATGGTTTGGGAAATGCTACGTGACAATTCTCAACAATGCCTGCGTTGAATTTTATTCCTGTCATCGTGTGCAGTAATTGCAACCAAATTCGTGGGAAAATACCGGTTAAATATTACAGGAAAGAAAATGTTCAAGTCCTAATTTTTAAAGGATATTCATTTTATTACTTCCAAGTTATCTCTCCTATTACAAATATCCTTCCCTTTGAAAAAGTTTTGGCATCGGTTGCCATAACTTTTCCCTTACCCTCATTCCTCAATAGTCCAATAGTCCCTTGTCTTCCGTTAAAAACATTCTAACAGTTATACAACTCGAATATACCAAACTTAAAACTCTTAACTCTCATGCAGCATGCCTTAAATCTACATATCATTCTTACTCAACTAATTAGTCCAAGTCCAAGACAAACAATATCAAAAGAAATACAAGGCTCAATGCAGCAAAACATAATGCTCATAAATCAAGTCCTTCAAAAAAAAGAAAAATTAAACAAATCCTGCCTTTCACCTTTCACTTCTCCCAAGGAGTTTATTTTTTCGAAATTTCAAATTTCACTCGAGGTCACAACAAAATTTCCTTAGTCCGGCTCTGACCATCTCCATATGTTTCATTCATCTGAGATCGGAACTGACCTTCGCCTCGAGAACGACCTTCCAAAAGTACACAACGGCCTATATAGTCTACCGTAATCAGCGATTCGCACTTCGAGTTCGATGTCAATGTTTACGATAATACGAGAAATGTCGATAACACTCTACATATCCAGTTCGCGACCTAGAGCACTTTCACTCATTTCTTCTGACCAGTGCCATTCGAATTCAAATATAATCCAGTCATTGCCGTTATTGTAGTAACGTCCGCCTCTGCATCCTTATTTCTTATCACGTTCTCTTGTCTGATCCTGTGTCGATTCATAATCCACATAATTAAAGTATTCCATAGGCTGGCCAACAGGGTTATTCCACATCTAATATAGGTGTAGTCCATTCAATATTACTCCTATTCCATACTTTATGATTCGGAATATCGCATGGAAATCCCATGAGTTCGTCCATGAACAGGTGATGTAGGTAAACCATCCCCATAATTGTCTGGCGATGTTGTGGGCCAATTCTTTCATTTCGTCGGTGTCTCCAAAGTCTCCATTTCTGCTACACGTCGATGACGTTTTCCATTCATTGATTAGTGTTCTCCACGACTTTTAAACGGTAAATAAAGCTTATCGTACCCTCGGCCATGATTAAGCTACGTCTATGCATCCCGCAATGCGTAATCACTCAAGTTATCTCGAAACTGCCGGTCTACAGATTGTTTAATTGTTACTTCGTCGGATTCGCGTATAGACGCCGCGATTATCTCAATGTTTATCTTCGCACACGCGTACGCGATTAGCGTTTCAGCACTGTTTACTTTTACGAATAAGGTCATTCCTCTGGCTTAGGTCAGTACCTTTCCCATATTACTAATTGGTTGAGATCCTCTTGAGACCTAAATAAGGAACCGTACAGTAATTCATACAATAACAATTTAAGACAAATATTACATTTTTCCACTATAGTTTATTATCATTAGGAAGATCCATTCACCCTTAAGCCATAACTCAACATACAACATAAATTCCTTATTTTCCCTTATTCGTCCTCCTATGATAAGTAACATGATTCATTCCTAATCATCCGAGGAAGAATACCACGAATTTTTCATACATTTTTTTGCCTTTTGTTGTGGAATACAAAGTGCAACTCTTCTGTGATTATTCTACACCCACTTGTGAGTTGGGCTTATTTCAGTGCTGAATAAAACTATAAAAAAAACTCAGAGACCTCGAACTTCTAAATCGAAAAAATAATTGGGGGGGGGGATGTTCGTAACCCAGAACAGGGACCCTTTTCAGACGATGGCTCTCCGGGCCAGTGAGCCCCTGGAATCTACGAAATGAGCAGGAGTTGATTCATGTCTCCTAGAAGGCCGTCGATGACTTGCCTTCTCGCTACCCGAATTCCGGTCCAATTTATCCATGGAATCTAACGAAATGGGCAGAAGTCGATTCGCTTCTCCTGGAAGGCTGTTGAAGAGTTGCCTTCTCGCTACCCGAATTCCTGACTAGTTTATCCTTGGAATCTAACGAAAGGGGCAGGAGTCGATTCACTTCTCCTGGAACGCAGTTGAAGAGTTGCCTTCTCGCTACCCGTATTCCTGACTAGTTTATCCTTGGAATCTAACGAAATGGGCAGGAGTCGATTCACTTCTCCTGGAAGGCAGTTGAAGAGTTGCCTTCTCGCTACCCGTATTCCTAGACAGTTTTTCCCTGGGTCCGGAGGGCGCCTTGCCCTCGAAGATCGTCTTAATGGTATGGTTTCCATTACCGATCGTTCCTTCTCGTAACTCACTGTTTTTACGAGTTTCTGTTTCTTCCTCAATTTAACTTCCCTATTGGATACATTTATTATCTTAATCCAGAACCGTTCCCTATTTTTCGTGAGACAGTTTGCGACATATACTTGAGCGATACCCAACTCCATGGGTTCGCAGACTATGTCCGTCCCCTTTATTTCCTTCCTCAATTTGGCCACTACCACCATTTCCGAACGTGCGGGGATAGTAACCCCCGATATCAGCAAAACTTCGGTTTCCCAGACACCATCTACCTCTATGGTTGACTCCCTTCTAACGTGTTCCTTAGTTCCTAATCCATCGGCGCAGTCTCCGCCCTTCTTCCTGTTCCCATCGGTGCCCAGAGTCGAAAGTAAATTTCGATCCCAACGAAGCTCCCCTTCGTTATCCTCCTTATTCGTCCCGGTGACGTCACCATTCCATTCCCTTATGGTGTCACCCTTCGACAGTCCATTGCTGTCGGCTCCCTCTGCACCCTCCGTCTGGGTGCTAACACTGGTACTCCTCCTTCCAGTTTTCTCAAACTCGGTAATTTCATAGGGACCTTCGACCTGGCTACCGAACTCCCTAAATGCTTCGTCAACCTTGACCTTTACTACTTTTTCCTTAATGTCCTCCCGGACTTTCCCTTGCACGTAAAAACGTTCCTTTTTCCCACTGTCCTCATGACAGTCTTCCCTGGGGAAGTGGCCTCCTAGAGCCTGCCTTCCCCGTTGTACCATCCCGGTAATCTCCTCCACTTCTTCACCTTCCATACAGGTTTGTTCCTCTATATCCTCCTTCCTCAACAATTCAAATTTCCTCCCCCACATCCAGACTGATGGATTTTCTTCGTAGCTGATGTGGGCCTGATTGGCCTTAAGGAAATCCCTTCCCAGGATGACTTGGACGTTCCCTAACGTCGAATCATCACATATAACCGCCGTCCAATTCGCTCCCAATCGCTCTCCTTCTGGTCCTATAAATAAATTTACCGTACCCCAAGTACTTAAGTTATGTCCTGATACGCTAGTCAATTTTAATCCTATGTCGTCGCCGTTCACCTGATTCTCCGGAATCAGTCCCCTTTTTACCAGAGTCACCGCTACCCCTGTATCCACCAAACAAAAACTCGACCTTCCATTGATATTTAATCGTAAAATATGTGCTGCGTCATATGATCCTACGGAATTTACTTCCGGGATCATTATGACTGAACGCTGTCTAGAATTCCCCTTCTGTACGTTGTTTGTTGGTGACTCTCGCTTGCTCTATCTTTCTAGCAGTTTCCGGCCTTCGCCCCGACAGCTGGACTCTGGCCCGTTTTTTCGGTTCTGCCTAATACTTCCACACCCCTTCGCGGTGTGACCTTCTTTGTCGCACAGTTGACACACTTTTTCGGTGTCAACTGTCGATACCCTCATATTTACCGACCTCCCTTGCAACATCCTACTAGTGGTTTCCTGCAGCCTTACAAGTTCCTCCGCCTTTTCCAAATCCAGGTTCTCCTCTTTCAACAACAAAATTCCAATTTCCCTCATTACGTCCTTTCTCAGTCCTATCTTGAACTGATTCAATATTAATTCCCGGTTCTTCTTCCTTATTCCAGGTTCCTCATCCCTTAACGCTGCGGCCAGATCTTCGCTTAATAAATTTGCTCCCAACGTGCGTAATCTAGTGCAGAACGAGGACACATCCTCGTCCTGACGCTGATAGCATCTACTCAAATTCCATTGATTTTCTCCCGGCAACCTAACTGTCGTAAATTTCTTAACGAGCCTCTGCTTCAAATCCTTATAGCTTAAGATGTCCAAGGTGGCATCGGATTTGAAAAAATTATAGGCATCCCTCTCGAGCTTAAGTTTGAGAAGAGTGAGGGTGTCCCCTTCAGTCCATCCGTCTAATTTTGACCGTAACTCTAATTGTTCAAAATACCTGGTCGCGTCCTTCCCATAAAAACACTCTAAAGTAGTCGATAGCATACCCAGCGAGTATCTAGGTGGTATTCGACCCGCGGGATCTTTCGTGTTGGATGCACCAGCTGGTTGAGCCATTTTTCAAAAATTTAACCAAAGCCCAACTATCGTAACCAAAATATGATTTTCAATGTACTCAATAAATTATTTACTTTCCAAAGCAATGACTAATTCCAAATTTTCAACCTTTAATTTCAACAGGACTGAAATACGCTCAAAATTACGACTTTAAATTCCTCGAATAATAAAAAAATAGCAAAATGATACCCTAACAATTCCGATTCATACAGTCTTACCCGAAACACCCAAAATAAAACAAATCACCTGAAAACGAGTTCAAAAACAGACCAACACACCAAAAAAAAAATTCAAAAGAGAACTCTGAGAAAAAAAAATTGATGCAACCCCAAAAAAAAACGAGAAAATTACCAAGTGTCGGATTCCTGAAAAGAAAAATACACAAAACCTCCTGAAATAAAGAATAATTTTATTTAACTTTTCTGGAACTCAAAAGGTCACGATCAGCGGCTCTTTTACTGAAATCTTAACCAAATTTTAAACTTTTTCCAATTCTTGAACCATCAAAATAAACCCAACTTGAAAAGAAAAAAAAAATTAAGAATTTTCCCTCTATCAAAATGTTTCCCAAAATTTCAAAGTCGACTTAGAGCAAGGAAAGCCAAGTTCACTTATTCTCCAAGTCAGACTCAAAACAAAACCAAATGATATTATTTTATAAAAGCAAACTTTTTCGATCGTCAAACGAAACAGTGGATAAAAAAACAAAAAAAAAAAATTTCACGCAATACGCCCTGAAAGAAAATCAATCAAAAATTTCAATCAATATTTTCACTGAAAGCAATCAATTAAAGCAAAAATTCAAAAAAATAATTCATAACCCTCCTGAAACAGAAAACTTTATCATATACATTCAACAACCAGAAAATTCAACGTCCTGAAAAAGAAAAACAATGTCCTGAAAGAAAAACAATGTCCTGGAAGAGAAAAACTTATGCCTTCTTTCCTTATAAAACCGCAATGAATCTAATACTTCTTTAAATCTTAGAACCTCGATATCAACTTGGCTCTATCAAAAATCCTTCACATAAAATGATAGAACATCACAGAAATATGAACTGTTCTATAATAATTCCAAAAAAAACTTGAATTTATTCAAAGAAAAACCAACTGTATTTACTCAATTCTTCAATATCTCAAAAACAAAAGTCTTTAGATCAATAATTTTACTTTACTTTAATTCAAACCTGAACTCTGTTCCTACCAATCACAATTTTCTAAAACATAAACTCGAATTCATAGGCATAAGTATTCAAAAGAAAATAATCCAATTCAAATTAAAATCAATAGGTGCCTGAAAACCTTCATCCGGAAATCTTCCAACAAGTCAATACACACTACGTCAATCACCCATAAAACAACAGGATAAAATTTCCTTATACCTCAAAATTTTTCTAAATTTCTCAAAAATCTCTCTAAAAACCTCCCTTGGAAAATTTAACACATGTAACTCTAGTAATCTTTATATTCACACTGATGCAACATACACAAAACCAAAAAGACTTTTTATCTACCGGAAAATTCAACAAATTTTAAATTACACGAAAAAAACTCTCCCCCGGAAAATTTAAACAATCCCACCGCTGTCACCATATGTAAAAAGCACCCTCTTGGTGATTGGACGGAAGAGCGGCTTTCCACCAATCAAGGGTGTTATTACTTAAAGAAAAATAAAAGATGTTAATTAAAATTTTGAAGTTCTTTCTTCCGACGGAAGAAAGTGTGGGATCGGCCCAACGCACTTGGGTCGGGTCTTGGTGTTTAAAATTATTTTCTAGGGAGAGGGATGGTAAATGAAACCTTTTAGATTAAATTTAAGACGTATATTAAATTCAAATCAAACCCAAACAAATTTACACTGGTTAGTTATATGTGTTACTTAAATCAAATGATTCAAATTATCAAATAAAAATGAAAATGGTTTGTCAAAATGACCCCAGAAATAATAATCATGAACAATCTCGAAAGAGTTTACAGTATAAGGTAAATTTTCTATACCCAAATGATATGACGGAAAATAGTCCTTCTTAAACTTTAATTTTACAAGGGGAAACTCAACAATAGTTTCCTCGTGATCTTTCAAATGAACCTGAGTTTTCTCAACAGAAAACTCCACTTAAACCTTCGACTACTTAAGGGTGATTACAAAAATAATAATACGCTTTAAGAGGATACAAAAAATTATGAAACTATGACTTGAAGAAGATTTCAGGACTCTGGACTATAAATGTATTAGCATAAACAATTTATCTGACCTTTTTCCTGTACCAATGATCCCAAGAACGATGAACCTAGGAGAATAATTCTACGACGATGCTTCTTTCCTGAAACAGACAGATTAGATACGAAACTCGACACCCACACGTTTTCGCAAAATTGACCTTCACTCCCGAATATACCGACGATACGCGATCTAAATAATTCCAAATAAATTAAGAGACTTTACTATTTTCAACTTAACACTTCTTATATATGTCCCAGTTTGAGACTGACTTATCAAAACTTTTTAAAGAAACCAAAAACCTACGAGTTATCCTAACGCCGTCTTCCGAATAACTACGAAACTAAATTAATTCTTAAACCTTCCTTAAAACCATATCAAACAATCAAACACATATTAAATGAGTCAACTCAGAATCTTCCCGTTTAAGACTTCTGCAGTTACTCCTCGACTTCAAAATCAACCTTAATTGTTTTCGTTTCCACTTTGAAACCGTACTTCTTAACACTCAAGTACCTAACCTGAAACCGTACTACCCTAGTACCCGAACCATAGTCGCGAGCACTGGCAACCTATCCCGTTTAAGGTTCAACCAGTAACTGCCGTTTTCGTCTCCCGAATAACTGAACTCACTTTCGTCCGAAACTTCCCCGGCTACCTTATTCTTTGTTCCTTTTAGAAACCAATTAAATTAAAGGTTTTTCTTTCGTCAGTACTTCAAAACCAATCAAACCAAAACTTCTTCCATCTTTGTTTTTATGAACCAATCAAATTAAAGATTTTTTTCTGCTTCCCACCTTCTTCTTGAGATATTGCAGTTTTCCATGCAATGGTTTGGGAAATGCTACGTGACAATTCTCAACAATGCCTGCGTTGAATTTTATTCCTGTCATCGTGTGCAGTAATTGCAACCAAATTTGTGGGACAATTATAATTTATCATTTAGTTCTCTAAATAAACTTAAACTGAAAATCAACAATTTCCATCGTTAACGTCTCGCCAAATATCCTGTGTGGGCTTGATAAACGATCCAATAATTTTTCTAACACAAGGCTATTAAATTTCAGAAGTTGAAGTGGAAAACACCGGTTAAATATTACAGGAAAGAAAATGTTCAAGTCCTAATTTTTAAAGGATATTCATTTTATTACTTCCAAGTTATCTCTCCTATAACAAATAAATACAGTCTACTCAACTGAAAACAAAATTTCCAACAAATAAATTGGTCCAAACGAGCCAGGATTGATTAACCAGAGAAATCAATCACTTTTCATCACGATCATCACGTTATCAAGACCGAAGATCAGTAGTCCATCGACTTCTCCCAACCGTTGGAGTGGAGTTTCCGCCTAAGGAGAACCAAAGTTCATTTCAGAGGTTTATATCCAAAATTGGAGAAGAAGCTCTTAATCCTGAAGAGAAAACTTCTAATTTTCCGCCAAAGGAAAACACGAAAAACATTGGAAACATCCAAAAAAGCTGTGAGTTCGTTTCCTTGAATCCTTTTACAGTTTTTTCCCATCTGTTCCTTATCTGAATTGAGATATGGCTCCTCCTCTTGAAACAAAAACGAGGTGCATTGAAGCATCGTTTAACTAATTTAGGTAAATATATTGATAATTTATCAGAAGACCAACCTGGAATTGCTGAAATTGAAGAAAAACTTAAAAATTATTTGTCAGTTTACGATTCATTTCAGAACATTCAAGATATGTTAGAAGAAAAATGTAACGATGAAGAACTAGAAGAGCATTACAATTACAGAGATGAATTTTAAAATAGTTACGATAAATATATTGGAATTCTTAAACAATATTTGAAAGATAATACACCTCCAGTTCTAGTGAATCAAGTTGATGAAATTAAAAATGTTAATTGTCATAATTCTTTGAATAACATCTCTTTACCAAAAATTAAAATTGAGTCTTTTAAAGGAGATTATGAACATTGGTTGGAATTCAAGAGTACTTTTTTATCTGTAGTTCATACTAACAATTTACCGAATATTCAGAAATTCCAAATACTTAGACAAAGTGTAGATGGTTACGCCAAACGAATAATAGATCAAATTGAATTGGTAGGAGATTATTATGATATTGCTTGGAAGTCGCTGTGTGACCGTTTCGATAATAAGAAAATCTTAATCAATAAACATATCAAAGGTATCTTAAAACTGGAACCGCTAGTCAAGGAGTCGCCAAAACATTTACGAGATTTACTAGATTCAGTTTCCTAAAACATTTCAGCCATAGAAGGAATGAAAATATCCAGAGTTGTTTTATGTGAACTTTTACTTATTCAAATTATATCTGAAAAATTGGATAAATTCACTTATAGAGGCTGGAAAGAATATAAAACTTCCAAAGAATAACCAACATTGAACGAATTTCTCGAATTTTTGAAATTGAAAATCGATACATTGGGTGAAATTGCAGATCAAAACATGAATCCTGTTACTTCTCAGTCAAAGGTCAAAAATACTCAATATAATCATAATCGTGATAACGTCAAAATGCATTTTTTTGTTAGCTCACAATCAAAAAAGGTATGTAATTTTTGCAAAAAAAACAGTCATTTAATGTATACATGTATTGACTTTCTTAAGTTGAATGTACCAACGAGAATTTCCAAAATTACAGAATTGAACCTTTGCAAGAATTGTCTACGTCCAGGACATTCTCACAGTGAATGTACCCTAGGTCCTTGTAAAAAATGTAGCTTAAAACATAATACTCTAATATGAGAATGGTTTAACGTCTGTAAATATAATTGAGGAAAGAAATAACGGCAATGCAGACAATTGAATATTTTTTGAAATTCCGGAAAAAGTCACACACCGTGCAGGAATCGAACCTGCGTCTCCCTACTTTCCGGGCGGGGGCCTTACCACTGGGCTAACGATGCATATGATACTTTCTCCGGAAATCAATATCTTGAGGTTCACCTCATATGTTGGTGAGAGGGGGATCCTAGGTGGGGAGCAATGATTCAACATCATTAGTCAGGGGATTCCACTTATCCTTCACTCCACGTCGTCGAATTTTTCGATTTCAGTTTTAGATCGGATTTCGGATTCCGACCAATGATGTTATATTAATAGCCGAGAATGATACATGAGAATGGTTTAACGTCTGTAAATATAATTGAGGAAAGAAATAACGGCAATGCAGACAATTGAATATTTTTTGAAATTCCGGAAAAAGTCACACATATTGATTTCCGGAGAAAGTATCATATGCATCGTTAGCCCAGTGGTAAGGCCCCCGCCCGGAAAGTAGGGAGACGCAGGTTCGATTCCTGCACGGTGTGTGACTTTTTCCGGAATTTCAAAAAATATTCAATTGTCTGCATTGCCGTTATTTCTTTCCTCAATTATATTTACAGACGTTAAACCATTCTCATGTATCATTCTCGGCTATTAATATAACATCAGTGGTCGGAATCCGAAATCCGATCTAAAACTGAAATCGAAAAATTCGACGACGTGGAGTGAAGGATAAGTGGAATCCCCTGACTAATGATGTTGAATCATTGCTCCCCACCTAGGATCCCCCTCTCACCAACATATGAGGTGAACCTCAAGATATTGATTTCCGGAGAAAGTATCATATGCATCGTTAGCCCAGTGGTAAGGCCCCCGCCCGGAAAGTAGGGAGACGCAGGTTCGATTCCTGCACGGTGTGTGACTTTTTCCGGAATTTCAAAAAATATTCAATTGTCTGCATTGCCGTTATTTCTTTCCTCAATTATATTTACAGACGTTAAACCATTCTCATGTATCATTCTCGGCTATTAATATAACATCATTGGTCGGAATCCGAAATCCGATCTAAAACTGAAATCGAAAAATTCGACGACGTGGAGTGAAGGATAAGTGGAATCCCCTGAATAATGATGTTGAATCATTGCTCCCCACCTAGGATCCCCCTCTCACCAACATATGAGGTGAACCTCAAGATATTGATTTCCGGAGAAAGTATCATATGCATCGTTAGCCCAGTGGTAAGGCCCCCGCCCGGAAAGTAGGGAGACGCAGGTTCGATTCCTGCACGGTGTGTGACTTTTTCCGGAATTTCAAAAAATATTCAATTGTCTGCATTGCCGTTATTTCTTTCCTCAATTATATTTACAGACGTTAAACCATTCTCATGTATCATTCTCGGCTATTAATATAACATCATTGGTCGGAATCCGAAATCCGATCTAAAACTGAAATCGAAAAATTCGACGACGTGGAGTGAAGGATAAGTGGAATCCCCTGACGAATGATGTTGAATCATAGCTCCCCACCTAGGATCCCCCTCTCACCAACATATGAGGTGAACCTCAAGATATTGATTTCCGGAGAAAGTATCATATGCATCGTTAGCCCAGTGGTAAGGCCCCCGCCCGGAAAGTAGGGAGACGCAGGTTCGATTCCTGCACGGTGTGTGACTTTTTCCGGAATTTAAAAAAATATTCAATTGTCTGCATTGCCGTTATTTCTTTCCTCAATAATACTCTAATTCATTTGGATACCCAACAAAATAAGAACAATCATGTTGAGTGTATGAGCACTGAAAATAGGGCAGGTCCATCAACAATGAATTTTCTGAACAAACAGTTCAATTCGAAAATGATCTATTCCCAAGTTTTACGGTCCATAGTAATATTCAAAGTGAAAAATGATTCAGGTGAATTTGTCCATTGTAGGGCTTTGCTCGATTCAGGAGCACAAACAAATCTAGTAACTGAAAAGTTTTGTAATAATTTGAACATTCCACTTATTCCAACAAACATGTCTATCGTAGGAATAAATCAGGTTACATCACACTTAAATAAAAAATGCAATATGACAATATATTCTTGTTATAGTAAATTCAGGGCTTCATTATGTTTTTACGTTGTTCCTTATATTTCTAATGATACTCCAACACTAAACTTTAATACAGTTGACTTAAACATTCCTATGAATTTGCCTTTTGCTGATACTTCTTTTAATGTTCCATCAGAAATTGACGCTATTTTAGGAGCAAACATTTTTTGGGATTTGCTTATACAGGGTAGAATACAATTAGGAAAAAATATGCCTGTATTACATAACACCCAATTGGGATAGATTATTTCTGGAAACATTCCAAGATTAAATTCAACAACCGTTTGTAACCTAACTAGAATTGTTCCTGAAGATGAACAATTGCAAAAATTTTGGGAAGTCGAAAGTATTCCTAATTGTTCACAATATTCCAGAGATGACATTGAATGTGAGAAGCAATATGATAATCAAACTTATAGAGATTCCTCAGGCCAGTTTGTTGTTAAATACCCTCTGAAATATTCAGAAACTTTGTTGGGGAATTCTTATGAAATTGCTCTCAAAAGATTTTTAAATTTGGAGCGAAAATTCAGAATGAATAATAACTTATATTGTCAATACGAACAATTCATGCAAGAATATAAAGACCTCGGCCACATGAGTAAAATAAATCTTGATTCCTCTAACTGTAAATATATTTTACCCCATCACGGGGCGATCAAAGAAGATAGTTTGACTACTAGGTTGAGGGTCGTTTTCGACGGTTCCTGTCAAACAGATAATGGGTGGTCCTTAAATGATTTGCAATTTTGTGGGCCCAAAGTACAAAATGACATTTTTGTACTGGGTGTGATGCATACACTCACATTATTTTTCAACGTAGATTCAATATCTGCCATAAAAAAATGGGGTTCTAATTTGAAAAAATGGATTTTTCACGATTTTGTCATCCCTAACTTTGAAAGCGATTTTTTCACCCCCTGTATCATGAATCGCGATTTTTTAAAGTGGATACATCAATCTTACATCTTGAAAAATCCCAAAAATGAAAATTTTCCATCCAAAAACCTCGAAGTTATTCTTGTTTCAGCGGAGCTCTATTTTCGATTTTTTTTTCGAATTTTCCCGCTCAGAGAGAATTTTCCAACCAAAACTGAAAAATGTTACATCAAAATAACTTGAAATTTTCTAAGGAATCTATTTCTGCAATAAAAAAATGGTGTTCTAATTTGAAAAACGGAAGTTGACGTCATTTCCGAAAAAACCGGAGGTGCTCATGCCTTGAAAATATTTTAGATTTCATCAGCATCGTGAAATACTTATAAGTGCTGAATTTCATGAAAATACGTACAGTAGTTTCCCGTATAAATATGGGTGAGGTTCCTCGTGAAAGACCCTGTATTGGTGACTGTTAATGGCCTCCTAATTACCGAAGCGTATTCGAGATGTGGTCGTACAAGGGCATTATATAAAATATAAGTTGTTGAACAATTGAAATTCTCATTACTAAACCTAAGAGTCCTAAGACCCTAATAATTCATAGTGAGAATTATATTTGTAAGGGGATTAAGTAATAACTATAATCGTTGGTTTAAATTATAATCAGTTCTCCAAAGTCTTACATTAAATTTTATGTCTTAGGGGGACGCGACACGAGTGAAGCTATACGTCCGCGCACTACTTCACAAACGAACGTGGAGCAGTAAATATACAAGAGTTCTGCTGGAGATGCTCTCACAATGTACTGTACGAGATACTAACAGTTACCTAGTCCAAGAGGTTCCCGTTGCAGGATGCCTCTGAACAAGAGTTCCCTGAGGATGCACTTGCTGGTGGAGTGTTGTAAATAGTGATGTTATCATTCGAATGAAAAATAATCGATCATTCGATTATTGCAATAATCGACATCATTCGATTATTAAAATGGATCATTCGAATGAAAAATAATCGACGCAGAACTAAAATCCCGTTTTGTGCGCATGAATCGAATGATACGTCTGATCTCGAATGAAATTTAATTCGAATGATATCTCGAGCGATCACTCGAATGATACGTCTGATACTCTGATCTCGAGTGAATTTTAATTCGAGCGATATCTCGAATGAAATTTAATTCGAATGATATATGGTCTCGAGAGAATTTTAATTCGAATGATGTAAAACACATCCTTTCAAATCGAGTGCTCGAATATCTCGATTTTTGATGAATGGGTTCGATCTAATAAATATTAGATATTTGGGTTCGATGAACACAGGTGCGGACTCTGATAGGATTTTTATTGATTTTATAAATATTTGACTTAGGTGATGCTTTTAGAATTTACTTTCTCGTGGCAGGTCACAATAAAACGTTTTGATTTTGATTCATGGTCCTCTTTGTACCCCTTCAATAGTGTTGGAATATTTCAATTTCGTGAAATGCATGGAAGTATTTATGAAGTTACTGATCTTTTATTTCAATTTATGATGTCTGCACCTTAGTCGGGGGTTTAAATGGTTTTTTGAGAATTTCTATATTGAAAAATAATGAACAAAAAAATATTCTTCAATAAATAGAAAATTTGATTTGAGAATATACAGGGTGTTTCACCATAAACTGGACAAACATATATAGCCGTGTAGTTGACATCGAGAAAGTCATTTTTGCCTTATGACATATACCCCGTTTTCGACGCATAATCGAGATACAGGGTGCTTAATGTCAACTTTGAGCAATCTTCTGATAACTGTGGTAAGTTATGCGTGATATTTGAAATAACGGTTCCTGGTCACATCTTAGTATTTTTGAAGGCTCAAATGAATTGTGGTGTAGAATTTTGCAAAAAAGAATTCAAAATGGCGGAAAACCTGCAAAGTCGAATTTTTTTTTTCTCGGTTGCCAATTTGGAAAGCATTATCTCAACATACTCGATTTTCTAAGATTTTCTGTGAAAAATTTTTTTCAAATTTCGAACTCAACTTTTTTTTTACATGTCCTCAGTGAAAAAAAAAATTCGGCCGAAATTGTTGAAATTTTTCATGGTTGAACTATCTTTCATTCTGAATACTGTGGTGAGAACAGAATGAAAAAATATCCATTGGTTTTCTTTTTGTAGCCTTCCAAAGATCACGCTAGGTGTACTTTCTTAATTTTTATTTGAGAAACTGGAGGCCGTACGAAGGTCAAAATTGTGCTGCTGTGCTGTCAGAACGACCCAGATAGAAATATGAAATTATAACAAAAAAATTTTTTTTTCGAAAAAATTAAAAAAAAATTTGAAAACAAAATTTTTTTTTTTTTTCCCAAAAAACCTCGGTAAGAATCGAACTCTACACTCTCGATTAACTAGGGTTGCTTTGGTAACGGAGATTTATAGGATTAAAATCAATCCAATTCATACTCGTAGAATTCGATTCCTACCAAAATTTTTTGAAAAAAATTTTTTTGGTTTATAATTTCATATTTTTATCTGGGTCGTTCTGGCAGCCCATCAGCACAATTTTGACCTCCGTACGGCCTCTAGTTTCTCAAATAAAAATTAAGAAAGTACACCGAGCGTAATCTTCGGAAGGCTACAAAAAGAAAACCAATTGATATTTTTTCATTCTGTTTTCACCCAAGTATTCAGAATTGAAGATAGTTCAACCATGAAAAAATCCAAAAATTTTGGCCGAAATTTTTTTTTCACTGAAGACATGTAAAAAAAAATCATTTTTAAAAAAGCTTTTATAATAACAACATTCATCCGCCATTTTGAAGCCGCCATCTTGAATTCCTCAATTTTGAAAAATCGTAATTTCCGACCCAGAAAACCCCCAGATACCAATTTTGAATAGAATCGGATCATAATTTATTACAAAACTCGTCCGCCATATTTTAGCCGCCATCTTGAATTTTTCAATTTTGACGGAAGAATCATCATTGTCGAACCCAAAAACCCCCATATACTAATTTTGAATGGAATCGGATGATAATTACAAAACTCATCCGCCATTTTGGAGCCGCCATTTTGTTTTTTTCTATAAAAAATATTTCATGATGCATTGTCACCAGAATTATGTACACCTGCCAAATTTCAAATCAATCGGACGATTAGAAGTGTGTCATATTCAACTTGCAAGATTTGATTACAGACAGACAGACAGACAGACAGACAGACACCGGGACAGGTGAAACTAAATAAAAGCTTTTAAAAAGTTGAGTTCGAATTTTGAAAATTTTTTTTTACGGAAAATCTTAGAAAATTGAGTACAATGAGATTATGCTTTCCAAATTAGCAACCGAGAAAAAAAAATTCCAACTTTGCAGGTTATCCGCCATATTGAATTTTTTTGTCGCAAAATTCTACACCACATTTCAATTGAGCCTTCAAAAATACTGAGATATGACTAGAAACCGTTATTTCAAATATCACGCGTAACTCACAACAGTCATCAGAATATTGCTCAAAGTTGACATTGAACACCCTGTATCTCGCTCATGCGTCGAAAACGGGGTATATGTCATAGGGCAAAAATGACTTTCTCGGTGTCATCTACACGGCTATATATGTTTGTCCAGTTTATGGTGAAACACCCTGTAGAAAAGGAAAAGTGGGAATAGCAAAAACTCTGCGGTTAACGCTGATACAAGCAGAAAACAGATGTTCGACCATTCGATTATTTTTAATTCGAGTTATCATTCGATTATTGCAATCACTCGAATGCTCATCATTCGATTATTGAAATCATTCGATTATATGAACAACACTAGTTGTAAATCTTAATAATCGCGATATATCAGAAGAGCAAAATACTAATCTGATGCCACGTGTGATGACCGCACGGGCTTTTATGTTTATGCATTTTCGTTATCTACTAAAGAGTATTATGTAGGCGCCACTGTCGCGGTTGTCCTGTTGGCAGCGGTCAAGGTCATCCTGCTGCTAGCGCTCGGCGGGTGGGACCACGTACCGTTGGTTGCTGCGCGCGTTTGTAGGCGCTCGCTCCGTCGTGTTGCTACAGGCTCCCCCTCTGGCGGCGAAGTCGTCTCGACGAGGAGGCCAGGATCTTCTTCGTTCGTCTTCTTGGGTCTGCCTCTTCTTCGGATGGGGTGTGTGGGTGATTCTTCGTTCTCAAGACCTTTGCATGGTGTTAGGTCGGCGTACTTGTTGCGTCTATCTTGTTCTGATTCTTGTACCTCATGAGCTGTTTTCAGGGCTTCTTCTAGTTGAAGTAGCTTTGGGGTAATTTCAGGGATGAAATTCTCATTGAGTATGATGCTTCTTAGGTCACGATGAACTTCACCAGGGCTTCGCAATTCTCTTCCAAATGTGAGAAATGCTGGCGTGGAGTTTGTTGCTTGACATTTTGCTGTATTCATGGCAAAACGGATGGCTGGCAAACTTTCTGGCCATTTAATATGTTGCTTTTGTACGTAAATAGAGAGTTGAGTCTTGACATCTCTATTTCTTCTTTCCACTGGATTTGCCTGTGGGTGGTACACTGGGATGCAATGGTGATCGAATCGAATCCTAGGCAATGCACTGTTTGCTGCATCACGTCGCTTACGAATTGACTACCGTTATCACTGAGTATTCGACGGGGAGTTCCAAATCGTAGGCAAATCTCGTTTATGAGTATTTCCGCGCACTTTTCAGCAGATGCTATTCGGAGTGGGAATAGTTCTACCCATCTGGTGGCCATGTCTTCGAATATTAAAATCCATCTGTAACGTTGAGTGGATTCAGGTAATGGTCCCATGAGATCTAGTGCGACGATTTCGAATCGCTGTCGAGCGGGAGTTGTCAATACTAATCCTGCCGGTTTCTGGTTATCTATTTTATAACGCTGGCATTCTGTGCACTTGGTGATGAAGTTTATCACGTCCTTACGTACTTGTGTCCAATAGTAATTTTGTATAATACGGCTCAGGGTGCGTTCTACTCCATAGTGTCCTGCTTTGTTATGGTTTTCCTCTAATATCTTGTGACGGTCTGCTTGTGGTATAACCAATTGAGCTTCGTCTTGTTTTGAATCTCTTTCATAATGATAGAGAACTCCTTGGGACATAATATAACCTCTTTGTGACCATCTGTGAGCTTTCTCTGCGAGAGTGCCTTCAAGGTCTCTGACTATCTCGTGTAGGTCTGTATCCTCGATCTGTTCAGATCGTACCTGTGCTGATCCTTTTCTAGGTATATCTATAGAAATTAGGGCAATTTCCAAATCTCTTTGCTTCGTTTCGTCCAGTGGTGGTCTTGATAAGACGTCTGCAACCACATTAGCTCTTCCGGGTCCATATTCTATGGTCAAGTTATATGGTTGTATTTGAAGGGCCCAACGTGCTAATCTTCCACTTGGGGATTTCAGACTCATTAACCATCGAAGAGGCTGATGATCAGTTATAACTATGGTTTCGGCGTCCTCGATATATCCTCTAAATTTGTTCAGACCAAATACAATAGCCAAGGCTTCCCGTTCCGTGGTACTGTAGTTCTGCTCAGCTGATGACAACAGTCTGCTGGCGTATTCAATGGGCCTTTTCTCATTTTTAGATCCTTGTAATAGGACTGCTCCTAGCGCATACTGACTAGCATCTGTTCTGAGTATAAATGGTAGCGTTGCGTCTACCTGTCGTAAGACGGGCATTGTAACGAGTCTTTCTCGTAACGTTTCAAAAGCGTTCTGACACTCTTTGTTCCATTGCCAAGGAGTATTCTTTTTAGTTAAGTTTGTCAGAGGACGGGCTATTTGGGAGAATTCAGCTATGAATTTCCGAAACCACGAACATGCCTGCAAGAATGATTGCAATTGTTTTAGGTTAATAGGTGGAGGTCTTTCCCTGATCGCGGCTACTTTATCCGGATTCGCCTTTATTCCTTGCGGTGAAATAATATGTCCTAGTAATTTAATCTCTGCATCCCAACTGACACTTGTCGCGATTCAGTCGCAAGTTATATTTCGCGAGTGTTTGGAACAAATCTTTCAGGTCTGCTATGTGCTGCTCTGTGCTGACCGATAATAGTACCAAGTCGTCTAAATATGCTAGCACCAAAAGATTCGGACGTGAACGACGAACTCTATCTATCATTCGTTGAAACGAGGCTTCTGCATTCTTCAGTCCGAAGGGCATTCGTTTGAATTTGTACGTTCCGAAAGGGGTGATGAAAGACGTCTTATCCCTATCGTCGGGGTGTACTGGGATCTGCCAGTATCCAGCTCGTAGGTCTAATGTCGTTAAGGCGATATGACCTCGGGTTTCTTGGAGCAAATCGTCGATATAGTGTCAGTCGTTTTCGAGAGTTTCTCTCCGATTTTAATCTCATTTTAAAGAATTATTAGGATATTTAATCTATGGGAGATGAGTCCCCAATACTAGGGTCCTGTAGTGTTCCTCCAATACCTGAGGAATCGAAGAATCATCGCTTGGAAGACCAGATCTGGTCCAAGAGATCCTCCTGGTCAAAGAGCAAAGTTACAGTTTTAAATCTAAATGTTGAAGGCATATCGAGGGACAAAAGCGATTATTTATCAAAATTGGCAACGGAACATAAGGCTGAGGTGATCCTCCTACAAGAAACTCATACGGCAACTGAGCATCAACTCCGTGAACGGGGTCTTTTAGCAGGTTATGTATTAATTGATTACCTCTTAAGTCCAATTTATGGTTTAGCCTGCTATGTCCAAACTTCTTCATCTTGTAATGTCGAGTTGGTTCGTGAAGGGGAAGTTGACGAAGTTTTTTTTATTGCCTTCAAATTTTGTGACATTCATATAATCAATATCTATAAACCACCCAATTCTATTTGGCAAAGAAATATTGATATAACCTTTCCTCATCCTTCAATTTTTTGTGGTGATTTCAATTCACACCATTGCATGTGGGGCTATGCAGTTAATAATAGAAGTGGATTGTCTCTATCTGAATGGATGGAAGACAATGATTTTTATTTGATTTATGATGCTAAAGATAAGCCATCATTTCAATCCGCAAGGTGGAACAGGGGATATAATCCCGATTTGTGCATAGTTTCATGTGATGTGGACTCAATACCTCTTTCTGTAAGTCGTAAAGTTTTGAGTGCTTTCCCACATAGTCAACATCGACCAATTTTACATTGTTTAGGTGATGCTATTCATATTAATTCATCTCTACCTAAGCCTCGATGGAATTTCAAAAAAGCTCGATGGGATAAATTTAGGGAAAAAATAGATAGTGATATCAGATGGTTTCGTCCTTCATATAAAAATTATTCTAGATTTATTGGTGTAGTTAAAGCTGCTGCAAAGAAATTCGTTCCAAGAGGCTTCCGTCAAAACTATATTCCTGGGTGGTCAAATGATACTGAAAATTTATATCAGGATTTCCAAAATTTTCCAACGGATCAGAAGTCAGAAAAGTTGTTAAATTCAATTAACATTAGTCGCAAGGAGAAATGGAATGATGTTGTGAGCAATATGAATTTTACTCATTCCAGTAGAAGTTCATGGGATGTTTTGAGAAAATTAGGTGAAGCTGCTCCTCTTACAAAGCCCTCTTCGAAAGTGAATCCTGAATTAATTGCTCGCCGTCTTTTAAATGTTTCGAACTCAGTAAAAATTTCTAGATCTAAAATGAAAGAAATGAAGAAAAATGTACATAGGTTAAGAACATCGACATCTATTTCAGGTGATATATCTAGCCCTTTCAACATGGAAGAATTAACATCTGCAATTAAATGTACTAGGTCTAGAAAAGCTGCTGGGTTTGATGGAATTTATCCTGAGTTTATAAAAAATTTGGGAAAGAAGGCTTTATCCTGGTTATTGTCTTTTTATAATGATATTCTGAATTCTGGTCTTTTTCCAGTTGAATTTCGCAGAGCAAAAGTTATAGCGATTCTTAAACGTGGTAAGAATTCTTCTGATCCAAGTAGTTATCGTCCTATCAGTTTATTGAGTGTCCCCTTCAAAATTTTAGAACGATTGATTCTCTTTAGGATTGAATCCCATGTTGAAGATGGTTTGCAGAATTGTCAGGGAGGCTTTAGGAAAAATAGAAATTGTTCTGATCAGGTTCTTAGTCTCACTACTTTCATCGAATCAGGTTTTGATAAGAAATTAAAAACAGGAACAGCATTCGTCGACTTATCATCGGCTTATGATACTGTTTGGAAAGATGGTTTAATTTTCAAACTTCTTAAGCATTTGAAATGTGGGAAAATGGTTGGTTTAATTGAGAATATGTTGACGGACAGGAGACTTCGTGTTTTTATTGATGGTGATAGTAGTAGTTTCAAGACTTTGAATAACGGACTTCCCCAAGGATCGGTGTTGTCGCCCCTTCTTTTTAATTTATATTTGAGTGATATTCCTGACACTTCCTCCGAGAAATTTATTTATGCAGATGATATTGCTCTTGCCTTCCGTCATTCTGATTTCAACATTCTTGAGAACACTCTAACTGAAGATTTAGAAACTTTGAGGAACTATTTTCTGGAGTGGCGTTTAGCCCGAGTCCCACTAAAACAGAGGTGTCGTGTTTTCATTTGAATAATCACCAAAAACATAAAACTTTGAGTGTTAGTTTCAATAATACAGTTTTGAATCATAATTTCACTCCCAAGTATCTTGGAATAAAACTAGATTCTTCTTTGACTTTTAAGGCTCATTTGGAAAGTTTACGTCTAAAGTTGAAGACGAGGAATAATATAATTCAAAAATTAGCTGGTACATCCTGGGGTGCCGATGCTACCACTCTTCGTACGGCTGCTTTAGCCTTGGTTTTTTCTGCAGCTGAATACTGCTGTTCTGTTTGGTTGAATAGTTCCCATGTCCATAAAATTGATGGGCAACTCAATATTTCTATGAGGATTATAACTGGAACCATTAAATCTACTCCATTAGCTTGGTTACCAGTTCTTTCTAACATAATACCTCCTCATATTCGTAGACAGGTTGCTGCCATGAAGTCTTGGGATAAATTTCATTCCTTTCCAAATTCATTTCCTATTATGAGTTATGTGCCAGATACAAGACTGGCTAGATTGAAATCTCGAAAGCCTCTATGGATAAATGATTTTCTTTATTCTAGAAAAAATCATAAAGAAATTTGGAGTTCGGAATGGACTTCATATGATTTTTTCAATAAAAGTTTAATTCTCGATCCTTCTGAAAAAGTTCCCGATTTTCATCTGTCTAGGAAAAATTGGTGTCTATTGAATCGTCTTAGGACAGGTCATGGACGTTGTAATAGTATGCTCTTCAAATGGAATGCCATTGATAGCCCGAGATGTGAGTGTGGACATGAAGAGCAAACTATTGACCATTTGGTCAATAATTGTTCAATATATAAATTTCCAGATGGTTTTAACTCTATTCACTCAGTATCTGATTCATTCTTGAGATGGGTTGGTACCTTCAAAACAATTTGAATATATTAGTGGATTTTGCTTTTCCGTTTTTTCTCCCTCTGGTTTTTGTTTCAGATTATTTAAAAATGCTTTGTCAACCTCTTTGAAGAAATGGAGAAAGAATTACATTCGTAGAAGAAGATGCCCTTCAACCCATACAGCACACGATATCCATTGGACGTCCATTTTACGACCATATCAAGTCCAAACGTTCATGGACGTTGAATGGATGTCCATTGTACTTACAATTGTTGACGTCCATTGGTTGTTACGAACGTACGTCCATTGTACCTACATACATATAATGTCCAAAAATATATATGAATTTTCTGTTTGAATCTCATCTATTTTCCCTGTTCCAAATGAAAATCAATAGTATTTCCAAACACAATCTTCAAATAAAATTTGTTCAATGGTGCATTTTGTTCGTCCAGTTAATGTACATTTCTGGACGTCCATTGTACATCCAACAGTGAACATTCATTGTACGTCCAATTCAGATACATTATTAATGGTGCATATTTTGTTCGTCCAGTTAATGTACATTTCTGGACGTCCATTGTAAATGCAACAGTGAACATTCATTGTACGTCCAATTCAGATACATTATAGACGATTCGCAGATGAGCGCCATATCGGCCATGTTTCAGACCGAAACGAAAGTTAATTCCAGAAGAAATTATTCCAAAAAGAAAATAAATCAGTAAAACTGAGATAAATCAGATACCGCGTGCATTGATATAAATATCAACAACTGATATCTGATTAATCTCAGTTTTACTGATTAATTTTTCCTTTTGGAATAATTCCTTCTAGAATAAACTTTCGTTGGATAATTATTATTTTCGGACATACCGATAACTATGTACGATTCTCACGCACCCGCCTTCATGTTTCTTATGTGAAAACTCACATTCTTGCTTGCTGAGGAGATACAGTGACTATATATTACCATGTAGTCACTGGAAGGAGAAAATGAGAGATATGCCATCTATCTTCGACCGCGTAACTTCGAGAGCGAATTGTTTGTCTAATTCATAACTAGATGTCGCCATGCGGTAGTCTTCCCCCAGAACGATCTTCCGTTTTGTTTTAAGAGGACCTTCGTTCCGCTGCATAGATCCGTTGATCCGTACAAGATCGTGAAATGATGTTGTTGGAACATTCGCTAGGTTCCTGGATGATGATGTGTGGCATTGTGGCAAGCTGATTAGAACGAGTCAGATCCCAAGGCGTGTGATGACTGATGATGTTATAGGTTAGATTTGTTTGACCGCACATACAGACCCAAATCAGTATACTCGACCGACTTTTCAGTCCAAAAGTGACGTTTCAGACCCGGCTTCGGGACTGGTAACGTTCGTCTATAGAAAAGTTATGAGGGGGCTAAGGGGATGCTAGGGGTGCATTTTCAGCTGGGTCTGAAAAGTCGGTTATACATGTGATTATATATGGAAAAGTTTCAGTGTTTGGCCAGTGCGAGGGCGCTTCAGTCGACATTAACTTGCTGTATATAATTCGTATAGTTGACCAACGCATTGGGTCCCTAAATATGGCAACGCTGTTTTCCGTTCATACACCTCGAATACACTATTCGACTACACGATCCCGGTATGGACAAACGTCGTCATGGGTCTTAGTGAATATTTCGAATAGACTCGTAGATTTGATATTGGATTCTCTTGATATTAATACGAACTGCAGATTCTCCGGTATGGAAGCTTATACGAACCCGATGAATATTACTGTAAACAAAGTGTTACCAAGTAGGTACGTGTGTCTTCAAGTAGGGGTCTCCTTTCGAAAGTCAGAAGAGAGTCTATTTTAAGGCTGTTACACCCTTTGCCAGAAAGCTCGAATTCCGCTAGATGGCACTACATGAAAATACCCAGCAATAAAAATTCAAAACGCCCAATATTTCAATAGCCCCGCCTATTCTTGCCGAGTTACTTCGAACAAAATTTTCGACAGAACAGAATGAACATCTGGTATTATTGTAATTTATGACACCATAATAAAGCCGCTCTATTTACCAGATGTAAAAGGGAACCGAAAGGATCGAAACGTTCGTCAATTCTGGTATAGAAAGAAGAATTGTGTGGGAATCGTTTCCTCACAGTGGCGTATATAGGGGGGGCCCAGGGGGCCCGGGCCCCCCCCGAAATCTAATAATATTCATTTAACCTAATCTAACCATTGGATCATTTGATGGTGTAAGCATCTCGGGCCCCCCCCGAAAATATTTCGGGCCCCCCCCGAAAATATTTTCTATATACGCTACTGTTTCCTCAGATTGATAGAATTACCGAAACTGCGTCATTGGAATATATTTAGAAATAGTGAAATTTATTTATTTTTATACCTCACTACCTATCAATAACATCATGAAAGTATTTGACCAAATTCCATGATTACTATTATTGAATGAATATTCTAAGACTTTGTTTATATCAGAGGTTAAGAGATACCTACGTATTATCAAATGGTTTTCAATTTCTTTTCATAGTCTTGTTTGATACACAATGTAATAATATAAAATATTAGAAAGAATACGAATATTCGAAATAAAAAGGCTGTTTCAATTGATTTGACACTAGTTATAATAATGAGTCCATCGAGCGCTCAAAAATATTTCGTTTTCCTACTATTACACTGAAGAGTAGGATCATTTATGTTTAGGGATGAAAAATCTGAATAAATGCAAGATGAGATGAATTTGACGTACGAACCACATAAATTCAGAAAATCTCAAATAACTCAGAAATTACTGTACCTATTTAGGAGCAAGAAGAACATCACAGAGTGTTATCACTATTTTTCTTCGCAGAATTCAACGCAATCATGGAAAAATAGGGTTCTAATTTGAAAAACAGAAGTTATGGCAAATTTTCCATCACAGTTTTCGACACTAAATTTGAAACACCCTGTGATGATATTTATGAAATTCGAAAGATGCATGACCTTTCCATATTCTTCTTCTTTGACGATGTGAGAAAAGTTTACACTCGGGATGTTCAGAATAAGAAAAATGAACATAATAGGTACTCACTATGAATTTTCGGCTTTTTTTCAGTTTTTTTTCGATATTTTGAAACTATTCGAATGAATACAATGGTTTTACCAGAAATGTATACAGCTTTGAATACTAAATCATAGATATCAGAAACGTAAAAATTTAAAAAACAATTTTCAACAAATTTATTTTTACTAACCGGAAGTGCTCAGGCTCCAAAAATATTTTAGGTCTGTAAAGAATTTCGAACAATATCAAAATGCCAATTTTCATAGTTCAAATATGTCCAGTTCTCCAGAAACGAACTCGAACTTGGGACACCCCAGGGTGTCCCACGGTCGAGTGCCTATTAGACGTTTCTGGAGAACTGGACATATTCGGAATCCGAAAATTGGTATTATGATATTGTTGGAAATTCTCTACAGAACTAAAATTTTTTCGGAGCCTGAGCACTTCCGGTTATACCAGGAGTGGAAATAAATTTGTTCGAAAAATATTTTTTTCTAAATATTCATTTCTGATATGATCAAGTATTCAATTCTGAATACATTTCTGTTGAAACCATTGTATTCATTCGAATAGTTTTCAAAATATCGAAAAAAAACCTGAAAAAATGTCAAATATTCATAGTCAGTGTTATGTTCAATATTCTTATTCTGAACATCCCGAGTGTAAACCGTTCTCACAACGTCAAAGTAGAAGAATGTGTAAAGGTCATGCATCTTTTGAATTTCATAAATATCATCACAGGGTGTTTCAAATTTTGTGTCGAAAACTGTGATCGAAAATTGGCCATAACTTCTGTTTTTCAAATTAGAACCCTATTTTTTTATGATTGCGTTGGATTCTGCGGAGAAAAATAGTGATAGCACTCTCAGATGTTTTTGCTCCTAAATTCAGTAATTCTCGAGATATTTGAGCTTTTCTGGATTTATTTTGTACGTAGAGTCAAATTCATCGAATCTGAAGAGATTCGATGAATATTCTTATAAAACCATAGTAACAACTAATAATTGGATATGTCACCTGTGAATTATTAATGGGATCATTTATCTTCTATGGCCACAGAATATTCTCATGCCAACAGATTCGATGACTATTCTTATGAAACCATAGTAACCATTGAAGTAAAATCGAGAAGTAAGGTTAAGGCCTAAAATGAGAGCTGTCCCTTGTGAATTATTAATGGGATAATTCATCTTCTTTGGTCACAGAATATTCTCATGCGAAAGATAAGATGAATTTGACTCTACGTATAACATGAATTCAGAAAAGCTCAAATATCTCGGGAATTACTGAATTCAGGAGCAAGAGCATCTGAGAATGCTATCATTATTTTTCTTCGCAGAATCTAACGCAATCATAAAAAAATAGGGTTCTAATTTGAAAAACAGAAGTTATGGCCAATTTTCGATCACTGTTTCCGACACAAAATTTGAAACACCCTGTGATGATATTTATGAAATTCAAAAGATGCATGACCTTTACACATTCTTCTACTTTGACGTTGTGAGAACGGCTTACACTAGGGATTTTCAGAATAAGAATAATGAACATAGCACTGAAGATGAATATTTGACATTTTTTCAGCTTTTTTTTTCGATATTTTGAAAACTATTCGAATTAATACAATGGTTTCTACAGAAATGTATTTAGCGTTGAATATTCAATCATATCAGAAATGAAAATATTGAAAAAAATATTTTTTGAACAAATTTATTTCCACTCCTGGTATAACCGGAAGTGCTCAGGCTCCGAAAATATTTTAGGTCTGTAGAGAATTTCCAACAATATCATAATCCCAATTTTCGGATTTCAAATATGTCCAGTTCTCCAGAAACGTCTGATAGGCACTCGACCGTGGGACACCCTGTATAATATGTTGATTTCTGTTTATAATGACTTGAAACATATTATCGCGTTTCAGCTACTTCAGAAACGGACAGAGTTTATAATCTCGACCGTGCGAGTTGCCATTTTTGCGCCTGCCTTCCGAGCGAATCGCTTCTTTCTGTATGACACATTCAAAAAACAACAGGTGAAACCGAAAGATGAGCACTTTCAAAAAATTACGCTGATTTTTGTTATGACTGCAATCGGGACCTAACGTTTAAAATAATAATTGCAACAAAAATAATTCGCAATCCTTGTAAGACCTGATATGATACTGAAAACGGTTTTTATTGATATCGGTTCTGTGGAAAAAGTTTTAGCTCATTCATTTTCCTGTTTGACTACTGTCATACTGTGATTTGAACCTGCCCAACAAATGTCTCAAAACATGGAGATAAAGCCCATAACAGACAGGTAAATATCACTTATGATCAGGCACCCACCCAATTTGGGAAATAACAATAGATTATTTATTTTATTGCTGGCGGTTCCTTGGAGGATCTTGCTCCCATATATCAAGTCCGGTATACATCTGGTACGGCCTTTTAGTTACAATACAGTTTTTATTCATTTGGGACAATGCCACAATGCACCTTGCTCCTAGATGAATAAACAATGAAGATGGAAACTTTATAATTTTGTCTGGTTATCCATCCTATTCCTTCAAAGCCTCAGTCATTGGAAGCAATCGAGGAATATACAGCATGACGAAACAAAATTCTCTAATTCACCTCTGGTGCAATATTTCGGCATGGTTCTTTGAAACCATGAAATCAACATATACAGGGCGAGATCTAATTGATAGATAATCCGTCGCGTGGGTATCAAGACTAGGAAAATTGGAGGTACAAAGAGTGGAAATTCCTTGCATAATTTAAAAAAAAGCCGCATTTGCGACCGCAAACGTTTCGTTTTCATTAATGTTTGACTTTTTTCAAGATTTTTTTCTCTGATGATTATCTATAAACTTCATCGAATCTCTCAATCATTGCTTCAGAACGGAAAAATAATGATGAAACTAACGATGAATCTATTCATCGAAGATTACTATACTGGATTTTCATGACTGTTTGTATTTTTCTGAGGATTTTTGTGAGTTTGCAATTTTTTCTCGAGATCGGTAGCAGATACGACAAAACTACAAAAAACCATAAAATTTAGTTAAACAACAAACCTCTTTTTTTACAATTTTTCAAACTCCCAGTGGCTCACCAAAAAAAGAATCTGGAGCAGCTAAGGGAACAGTGACCCATAAAAAAATTTCACCCTGTAAATTTGCAATCGAAATTAGCATGTCGAATGGTGTAAACTCTACATTGTTTTATTTATGCCAAATTTCAGTGGAATATCTTATGAACTGCAGGTACTGTGAGAATAAACTTGGAACGCAAACCAGACTTTGATATCCTGTACCTCGAAAACGAAACGTTTGCGGTCCATGTTTTCGTGATTACGGTTGTTGAAAAGGCAGGGAAGAATATTACTCAAAAATAACTCAAAGCGTCATAAAATCATAAAAGTTATTGAAGCCCGACGCTGGTACTTCCGAACTATGCAAATAAAGGTCATGACAAATTTCCTGTGGTATTGAAATCAAGATGCAGATCAAATGTACCGACAATCGTTGGCATCATTACCCTATCATAAAAACCATCATAAAAACTTCTTTGAGTGAAATATTGCCCTTTTGAAAGCCATAAATCAAAATTGAATTGAAGATGTACGTTTTCATTGGTTATTCCGATATTTAGAGGCGGTGCTAGATGGGAGGCGTGAATTTTAAGATCTTCGGAACTTTAGAACGCTCTAAACTCAATATCATTTAGAAAAAAAAAATTAAATTTATATTTAAGAAAACTTCTTTGAAATTGGAATGTTTCTGTGTATTGATTTTTTCCCGAAAACTTCGGAGTTTGGAGATATGATCATTTATAAAATTTCTCGATTTCAAATTCAAATTTCAGGAGATTTTGAAAATATTTTTTCAAAAATCCAACACAGATCCATTGATTATTCCCATTCGAGTCTACTCTATAAAAATGAAATGTATCCGTCGAGCCAATTTTGAGTTAGAATGTTCTAAAATTAGCATTGAGAAGCATAGGGCGAATGGAAGTACTGTACACCCTTAAGTGCTGAAAAATGGCATTTTGTGAGCAAAGAAGAAGTTACATTCACATACTCTTTTGTTTCCGATTTACAAGATTCGTTCATGCACAATCACATAGGGGATCAAAAAGAAATGATTTACATTTCCCATTTCAAATTTCATTTGTCAATAACATATTATGACGGTATGTTTGTTGTGCTGAAAAATGACAAAAGGATCAAAGTCTCAAGACGAAGGCGTGTCCACCTGCCTGTGGGCACCCATGTAGGTACACAATATAATTCATTTGATTATTAAGAAACTAGTAGAGCTCAGCAAACTATACTCCATTCACAATTATAAAATCACAACTCTGGCCTTGGTTTCGTTTTCAGGAGTTGGTGGCGGTGCACCTGATGAAAACTCTGTGCGCGTACAGAGAATTTCGTTAATGACAAAACGACGATGCCAGTTTTTCTGTTTACATCAAAGTAAAAGTATCAAAGATTTTCCACATTTTGTTAGTTCGAATCGATCGGCGATTCTGGGGCGAAATATCGATAGGAAATCGCCTATTTTTCCGTTCTTCGTCGTCCAGAAGAAGTTTCGTGCAAGTGTCATTTTTTCCTTTCACGAGTTTTGGCGTGAGTACGAACGGTCCCCCAGAAGTTTGGTTAGTTTCGGAATCGTTTTTGGTGGTCAAAATTCATTTGGAATGTTTAAGTGGACAAAATAACAGGCTTCCTTATACGATCTTCTAACGAAAGCGACCAGAAAATATGGTTCAGGTAGGATTTTCGAGGAATTATGAGGAAAGAACTTGCAGAATGAAATGGCACGATTTTCGTAAGTAAACGGGTTCTGGATGGCCATCATCGGTCTCTAAATGATTATTGTTGATCGTTTTCACTTTTCAGAAAAAAAAACACGTCGAAAAAACTAAAAAAAGGAGGAAATATGACTATATTGCATTCAACGGATTCAGATTCCGATAAATTGAAATGTGTCACTGGAGCTTTCATTCCTTTGCCGAAAGTAGAAATAGGCTATATTGAACCAGAATACATCGGTTTTTTCCTTTTTTCCATATTCCAGGAGTTTGTGTCTTATTTTAGAACAGGTGAATGATAAATGTGAAGCATATGTTTGACCTATTCCATTTTATTTGTACAAACCTACTGTGGTAGTATTGTATGAATATTCTTTAATTTAATAAATTACTATATAATCAGAATATTTTACTTGTTCATAAGATCAAATAAATAAAATGTCGTCGAGTCTTGAACTTTCAGTTCAAGAGGATAATAAACATTAAATCTTCACAAGCATTGTTTAATGTTGGGCTGGTTTATTTGGAAATCTTTTTGTACTCTGGCGTGAATAAGAAATAACGCAAATAATCTTCGTAGCTCTTTATTGTGCAGCAGACTGTATAACACTGATCTTCTCTCTTTCTTTCCGGGAATTGATACATGTGTGTAATAAATTACGATACAAATATCTTTAGAAAATGTAGAAACATGAAATGTGCACAAAAGGTGGCGTTACTATACAATAAAATAGAAATAGACGAAATAGTTATAATATAGACTTTAACATTCCACCCACTTCATTTTCTATGTGAAAATGATTAATACTCATGCACAATACAACCTACAAAAATCTAGATTTTACAAGGAAACTTAACATAATTACAATAAAAATCATAATCATAGAAATCAAACAGTATATAAATGGTCACTGCAACTGTATACAAACGGTTAATCAAACTGTATTCTCACAAGAATTTTTACTCAAAAATACAAGCTTGGCTACAGGTCGATCTAATTCATTGGTAGATGTACGTAATCTTACAACTCTTACTTGACCATCATTAGCAGGAAAAATTTTAATAACTCTGGCCAAAGGCCACTTAGCAGGAGGATTATTTTCATCCGTTATGAGAACGATATCATTTATTTGAAGACAAGGTTCGGTAGTACGCCATTTATTTCTAATTTGAAGGGATTGTAAATACTCCCTTGACCATCTTTTCCACCAGTGAGCTAGCATTTGCTGAATCAATCTCCATCTTTCACTAGGAGAAATTTTAACTTCTGAGCAATCAGTTTCAGGTACAATATAAGAAGGTGAGTTGATTAAAAAATGCGCTGGTGTCAAAGGTTGAATGTCACTGACGTCATCACCCAAAGCTACGAGAGGTCTAGAATTTAAACACGCTTCAACTTGAGTGAGCAAAGTATAAAATTCTTCAAAAGTAGGCGTGTGAGAAGAAATGACTCTCTTCAAATGATACTTGGCAGATTTCACTGCAGCCTCCCATATACCGCCGAAATGTGGAGCTGCCGGAGGGTTGAAGTGCCAATTTGTCCCCTCATTAGATAGAGTTTCTGAAATTTCAAATATAAATGGAGTACATTTTTCAAATAATTCCTTAAGTTCTTTATCCGCACCGACAAATGTTGTTCCACGATCGCTATATAAATCCGAACAAAAACCTCGTCTATAGGTGAATCTCCTAAACGCAGCAATAAATTCTTTTGAGGCATAACTTGACACAAGTTCTAGATGCACAGCGCGTGTACTAAGGCAGATGAAAACGGCCATATAACCTTTGTAGGATTTCTGACCTCTGCCAGCAGAGGTTCTTAAATTGAACGGACCAGCATAGTCCACGCCAGATTTCAAAAATGGTCGGCTCGGTCGTGTTTTAAATGGTGGCAAATTCGCAAGTTTTTGGTACATAGTACTTCCACGATATCGTAAACATGAATAACAATTATTTATGGTACTGGATAAAATACAGGAGCTCTCTTGGAGAGAAGAAATGGACTGCGTATCAATTCTTTTACCACGAGAATTAAAGAATAAAAAAAATGAATGTATGTTTGAATAGCAATAAATACCACAAAGTAAATACTGAATGAATGGACTTACGGCTTGTCTTCCTTGAAGAATTGGGTCTGGCTGGTTTTCTGTTGCTGCTTGCAGTCTGTGTCTTTCACGCAATGAATTCACTGTGTTTTTCAGGTACTCTTTACCAATTGTTTTGCACGGACAATCCAAAATTCCGCTCGCAGGGTGGAAAGCGTTAACTTAATACCACCATGCAGAGTTTTCAAGTGGAAAAATTTTACAAGCAAAACTGAAAAATTGCAATTATAAGGAAGAATTAAAGTATGCATCTCTTCAAATTCGAGAAAAGAGTGCTGCAAGCGACCACCCACTCTGAGCAAATTGTCGTGTATAAAGGGATCTAATTTTAACAAAATACTCGAGCTATGGATTGGACGATTTTTTCGCAAAGCATTTAATTCATTTCGGTAAAGATTATGTTGAGTTAAATATACCCAAACTAAACGAGCTCTAGTTAATTCAAGAGTACTTAATGATTTGCAATTATTATTAATAGCATCAGTATACCATTTGCAGGTAAATAATTTTATTTTAGGCTGAAACTTACATCGGTTGATTAAATTATCGATAAATTTCAATATGAACGCAGTTACCCTTGTCAGTTTCTGAAGAGTAGAAAATCTCGTTTCCAGGTCCCAAACTTTGGAATCGGTATTATATTTTGGACTTATAGTTGCTGTTGAGCTACTCATAGGTAGTATGTCACAATCTTTACTCTCTTCCGAGATCACTTCGAATGATCTCGTTTCATCACTCAACCACTTAGGGCCCTGCCACCATTATCGATAGGCACCTAAGTCACTAGGACTTATACCTCTAGAAAGGCAATCTGCCGGGTTATCACCACTGCGGACGTGCCTCCAGCAAGCATTAGGCACCAAAGTGTGTATCTTGGAACATCTATTAGCGATGAATATAGGCCAACGAGAAGGATGATCCTTCAGCCAAAATAGCACGTCTGTTGAATCAGACCATAAATGTAAACTGATATCTTTTATATCGATAGCAGCTGACAACTTGTTAGCGAGCTTTGCTAACAGCACAGCAGCACTTAGCTCCAATCGCGGTATGGTCAACAAAGGTTTTATGGGTGAAACTTTTGTCTTTGCCTGTAAAACAGTAATTACTACATTTCCTTCATAAATAATGCGGAGATAGACAACAGCACCGTAAGCTAACTTCGCTGCATCTGCGAATCCGTGCAATTCAAATTTCTTAGCATCAGGATTGTAGCCTAACCAGCGACTTATTTCAATATTATTGAGGTTGCTGAGTTGACTATACCAATGTAACCACTGTTTCACCAACTCGGAATCCAATTCTTCATCCCAACCAATTCTTTTAATCCAAAGTTGTTGCATGAATATTTTTGCCGTTATAAGGGCTGGAGCAAGCCACCCTAGTGGATCAAATAATTTCGCTATCTTGGAGAGAATTTTTCTTTTTGTGAGAACAGTACTGCAATTGTCCAATTCATTCTCGACTTTGAACAAGAAGGAGTCGGTGTCTGGGTTCCAACTTAAACCCAATACACTGAAGGTAGCATCTGTGTCGAATTCATAACGGTGAGGAATGGCACGATCAGCTTCTGGAATTGACTGTAACAGTTCATGGTTATTTGAAAGCCACTTATGCAAAGAGAAACCACCCTCCCTACAAATATCTTTTAACTGGCACATTTTATTATATAATTCCTCAGATGTATGACCTCCTGAGAGGTTGTCATCCATATAAGTTTCATTCTTCAAGATATCAGCGCCTAGAGGATATCTCTTTTCTTCATCCGATGCCAACTGATGTGTTACTCTGACAGCCAAATATGGACTGGAAACCATTCCATATGTAACTGTCTGAAGATACCATTTTCTGACAGGTTCATTAGGGTTGAACCTCCATAGAATTGCTTGAAAAGGTTGGTCATCAGAATGAATTCGTATTTGTCGAAACATTTGTTTTATATCTGATACGAATACAAACTTATATTTTCTCCAGCGGAGAATTAACTCCGTCAAATTGGGTAGCAAATTCCTTCCAACATGAAGCATGTCATTTATTGAAAGGCCATTGGCAGCCTTAGCAGAACCGTTGAAAACGGTTCTCAATTTAGCACCAGCAGAGTTTCGCTTTAGTAAGCCGTGATGCGGCAAGAAATATTGAGCTTTTGCTGAATTTTCCCCCTTCATCTCAACCATATGGCCACGATCGATATAATCTGCCATAAACTCCCTGTATAAGAGACCAAATTCTCTATCGCGCTCGAATTTGGTTTCCATTCTACAAAGCATTTTCATGGCCACATCGAAAATGTTAGGAAAAAGTAAATTTGAGTCCTTTTCTTTGAAAGGTAAACGAACAGTATAGCGACCTGCATCGTCTCGTGAGAAACTATTTACAAAAATATTTTCGTTCTCCGTTTCTTCAGGAGAAAAGTACTTAATTTCGTTCGAAAATTCCTCCTGTGCAAAAAATCTACCCAGCATATCGTTCAAAGACATATCATCGTTAGCAATATGTAATACACTGGGAAGATTCAAATCATCAGATGAAGAAGCATCTCCGGAAACGATCCAACCGAGTGCACTTTTCATTGCTATAGGTTCATAAGTTTGTCCTCGAATAATTTGACCCTCAATAATTTTAGCGTGAATAGAGGATCCTAAAAGTAATTCTATTTGACCTCTTTCTGCGAAATAAGGATCCGCTAATACAAGTTTTTCCAGATATTCGAAGTGTTTATTATTGTTTCCCAATTCGGGCGCATAAGACGTTATCTTAGGTATTACAAAGGCATCTACAGGACATGAAAAGTCTGAATTGAACCTAGCTTTCAAAGTGACTAAAACTAATTTTCTGCAAGTGAAGGTTTGACGTCCTCCAACTCCTGAAATAGGAACATCTACAGATTTGAAACTCAGTTTCAATCTCTGATACAACGATTCAGAAATAAAAGATGACTGTGATCCCTGATCTATCAGAGCACGAGCATAGGTGAAGTTTCTATTTTCAGCAAAAACTTGAACCACGGCGGTGGCAAGCAAAACATTAGGCAGTTTGCACAAATTTGAAGAAACCTCATCGCATACCATATTCTTACTGACCAATGGAACCGACGGTGCAGAAGTCCTTGCTTCGGTAACATTTATATGTATAGATGAATGATGTTTACCATGGCATATATAACATCTTTTCTTAGATGCGCAATTTTTTACATTATGCGAAGAAAGGCAGTTGAAACAACGCTTTTGGTTAACGATAATTTCCTTTCTCTGCGTGGGACTTTTGCTTTTATACAAACCACAATGCAAGAAAAAATGAGCATCGTTGCAAAGCGGGCACTTGGTAGAATTGGATGGTGCAACATGATGCGACTTAACAGTAGAAAATTTATTAGGTTTGTAATAATTACTAGTGGTAGGTTTTATAGCAGTCTTAATTTCACTGTCCTCTAGGGCTTCTAATACAGTTATTTGATTTTCCAAAAAATTCATCAAAAACTTGTAAGAAGGAGGTTCCAATGAGCTAGAATCATTGCCCAAATGTTTTTCCCATTGCCGGCGTAATTCTGGAGCCAAAAGAGAAACAACATGAAAAACTAATAAATCGTCCCAATGAGAGACTGAACGTTTCAAAGTTTCAAGTGCAGCAAGAGGGCTAGATATTCCAGAAATTAATCTTTTAATTTCATGAGAAGATTCCTTTTTCATGGGTTTCATAGAAAATATTGAACTCAAATGAGCAGACACTAAGCGACGTTTGTTTTCATACCGATCTTCCAACTTTTGCCAAGCAATTGCAAAGTTCTCTTCGGTTATAGCATAATTATTAACTAATCGAGCAGCATCTCCCTCTAAGCTTAGCTTCAGGTGATGCAGCTTAGTGACATTCGATATGTGCGACTTATTAATTACCAATGTTGTAAAAAGGTCTCTGAAGGATTCCCATTCACAAAATTCACCCTTAAATTTGGGCAGTGATATGGCGGGCAACCTTTCCGAGTCTTCAAAGTTTTTTGTCATTTGATTTGCAGTTGGTGAAATGGCGATAATGTTAATCGAATCAAGAAAAGTTTGAAATTCGATACGTTTTTCCAAGTAGAGTTCTTCGGCTGTAGCAAATTGATCGGTCTTAAAATAATTAGACTTTTTAATTTCATCAGAATTATCTAACAAAAGCTTAGAATGATTGATTTCATAATTGCTCCAAATTTTCTCCAAATTCTGCATTCGAATATTGCAGTTACTAGCTGTCATTTTAGCACTACCATCCTTCTTGAAATTAATATAAGACCTCGATATTCGAGACAGCAATGTTTCTTGTTCCAGCAGTAACCCCGACATTTTAATAGAAAATTTTAAAAGTTTATACCGAATAAAGTTGAGAGCACAGTCCCCTTGGTAAACATACAATATTCAAAATAATTATTCAGCAGATAACTCAAATAAATTGCAGCAAATATCAAGAAATAGCACTTATTTATGTTAAAATAAGTAATAAGCGATAGGCAAAGCAAGTTCATACAATCAAACAATATATAAACCCAAAAAAAAATGGACATTGGAGATACCTAAAATTGAAATAATATAATATTCAAGTATCTATTGAATGTAGCAAATTGATCCAACAGACATGATATGCAAGAAACTCATGTCATAAAGCAATAAACATTCAAAAAAACAACTGTAGCAAGCATAAAACCTTATCAATTTTAGTTCATGAACGTTTTTTCGAACTCGTATAGGTACGAAAGCAGCAACGAAAATCAATCGAAATCCGATTTAACCTTAAGTGTTCAATTATATCAATAACTGAAAGCAGTTTTTCATCAATAAACAAATAATCAATACAATAATTCACTCAATCAAAATATTACGAATGAAATGCAATAAAAAGTTTTTCAAATTCACTTTAGCAGTTGAAAATGAACAAATAATTCATTTTCATTCAGAATGAAATATTATCACCTGATTCCGTTCGCGATGTTCAGCATGTGTAGCGTAAACACTTGGAGTTCACGCTCGTTTTCGTTCTTGAAATTGAAACAATGACGAACTCGATCGGTGAATTGCTTCTTAGGTACCTCAGGATAGCTGGATCTGAATAAACATCCCTTATTTCTTCCACTGTAGAATTCCTCAATGAATCCGGGATATCGGGATAGGACCTCGTCGAATCACCCACTAGAGGGAAGGACGGCGGCCTTTGCAAATAGATCAGCTCCACAGTTTCCAATTCAACGTAGATTTCAGTTTCCAAAATACTAATCTCCAAAAATCCGGTTCGTTTGGACCACTTGTTTAATGTTGGGCTGGTTTATTTGGAAATCTTTTTGTACTCTGGCGTGAATAAGAAATAACGCAAATAATCTTCGTAGCTCTTTATTGTGCAGCAGACTGTATAACACTGATCTTCTCTCTTTCTTTCCGGGAATTGATACATGTGTGTAATAAATTACGATACAAATATCTTTAGAAAATGTAGAAACATGAAATGTGCACAAAAGGTGGCGTTACTATACAATAAAATAGAAATAGACGAAATAGTTATAATATAGACTTTAACAAGCATGCATATGAAAATTATGCGAAAGCAATGCAATTTTCTTCCATGGCGAAAAATAATATATTTCAACAGTGATTTATTGTACTTTTCATGCAAATAACTAGAAAAGGAATCCTTTCTATCAATTCATATAAACGTTAATTATTTTCGTCCATCACATATTTTCCAATTCATTCACATTCTGAGAAATACGCTAAGAATGTAGAAAGGCAACATAGTGTTGACTTGGAACATAAACATATTTTTAAAAAAGTCATAACTTCGATACAGAGTGGAATGTGTCAAATTTCCAAGGACAGAGTTGTGATTTTATAATTGTGAATGAAGTATACTTTATGGTAGATCAACCTTTTCGCCATATTCCACCAAAAAATGATGGTTCATAGTTCAAACCCATGATAAATCAATGAATATTTAAAATGTTTACGTTTCTATCGAGCCCTCTTCGGGTATTGGGGATGAATGTAAGATTGTGAGTTAGAATATGGACTAACGTGAAAAGCATCAAAAGATCACACAAAAATTGAAAAAATATTCATTTGCAAGACATGTACACATGTATAATACGTCAATTATACCTGGCTAATCACGCAATATACTGCGGTTTCAACTGGAAACCATTGGTACGTTATCAAAATACTCTCAAATGAATATTTCAACAATGGAGCTGGCAGAGGTCTGAGGATTCAATTCAGCGCTTTCAAGAGAAAAATGGTATTTTTTACTCATATTTGGAAGAATGTAATATTGAAAGGAAATGCTCACTAGCTTATGCCTACAAGGAATCATTGCCTGAAAGCTTTTGCACTTATAGGCAAGGCCGTAGCTAGAAAAAAATTTCGGGGGGGGTCCATCGGAGGACGTAGCTAGAAAAGAATTTCGGTGGAGGGGGGGTGTCCGTTGAACTGAGCTCTAGAAAAAATTTCGGGGGGGGGGGGGGGGTCCGGACCCCATCGGACCCCCCCCTGGCTACGGCCTTGCTTATAGGTACCACCCTGTATAATTCATAATTTGTTTATAAATGCAGTTTGATTCGGTTGAAGAGATTTTCACAATATGCTGGGTTTTGAAATTCTATAGAAATGAAAGCTAGGAATGATGTAAATGACGTACCAGAATCGGATAATGATTAATCATATAACAAAGCTCTTGTTTTCAGTGAACCAGGGATTCTTCTGAATCTGATTCTTGATTCCACCGATGAGAATTGAAAGTGAAATCGAATTTTCAGAAGTAGTGTTATGAATTTTATCTAAGTCCTACCTAATATATTAAGCTCCTAATACATCACCGAGATCGAAAATGAAAAAAGTACAAGTTCTCAGTTCTTTTCGTTACTTAATATATTTTTCATTACACGGCACTGAAACTCTTTTCCGTGCGGCCGCACCGCAAAAAGTTTTACGGTGCGCTGAGGCATAGATGCATCTTATGATTCCTATGCTGAGACACAGAGCAACGATTGCGTGACAGTAGATGTCAGTGTTTTGAATAAATATTGTTTCACAATATTGAAATGCTTTCTGCTGAAAATTTTTCCCGTGTTATTGTTTTCAGAGAGGTGTAATGAAAAATATCGTTCATTACACGTCCAGAAAGGCTTTTTCCGTGCTTGCACGAGATCCCGTGTTCGGCTCCGCCTCACACGGGAACACATCGCGCGCGCACGAAAAAAGCTCACTTTCTGGACTAGTAATGAAATATTCTATTAATATGTTTTGATTATTCATTTCCTCATTTTCGAAAGCATTCCTTCTTTTATATTTTATTTATAAGATTAAAACATAAATTAAATCCACCATTCCGAACTGGTGACCATCGTGGTTGTGAAATTTTTCTAGGTGAACTATGTTGCATTATCAAGCCCTTCTTCTCCATAACCATAAAAAAGGCGTTATGAAGGAATACAGGGTGTCCAGGTTCAACATTCATATATTTCTGGGGGTGATTCTGGAGAGTGGAGTTCGAAGTTAGATTATATCAACTTAGGCCCTAAAACACACAACACCTGTGCTAGAGGCTCTTCAGCATAACCTCAAAAGTCCAACTAATTTGCGATAACTCTGTCATCATTTGTCGAATTTAAATGAAATTCAGTACATGGGGGTTTCTGGATGAACTGAATCGTCTGATGACCGATTCTCATCAGTGTAGGAAAATAATACTTCTAATTTTTGAGATTATGTTAGTCAAAGAAATGGTCTCCTCAGACATTTTTGAGCAAAAGAGGTATACGGCGGCTACGGAGCCCCATTCTATAGAAAAAAAATGACTTAGAATGCATTTCATCACACAAAAATACTTTTATCTCGAGATAGGGGTTACGTAACGCTTTCAATGAAGATTACCTTTTTCATTTGAAAATATTTTAGGAGCCCATTTCTTCGACTAAAATTTCAATTAGATCATCAACTCAAAAATTGAAAATGATTCTTCGAGACACCCCCTATTAGATATCTCTGCTACTGATGAGAATCATTTAGTTCTTTCACAATCAAACGATCAAGTTCATCCAAAGAACTCCATGCCGTCAATTTTATTCAAATTCGATAAATTTTGGTGCAGAACTAACCAACTAACGGTACTTCAGAGGTCATTCAAGCACCCGTGGAATGCACTAAGGACATGAGTAGATATGGAAATATCTTCTAGTTTCGATATTTAGCATCATCACCTCCTGAAATATATGAACGTTCAATCCTGACACCCTTTATGTAATTCGTTATTGAATTACATACATTAAATTACAGAATTTATTCTTATTTATCTTACAGTGTACCGGGCTGGTCAAGCTACACCAGCATTCAGGCTGTTTCACATCACGTGATTATATATGCGTTCAAATAATTCAAACTTCAAGCCGAGCCGCAAAGAAATATTAAAAGGAAAAATTGAATATTTCATTCATGAAAACAACAATGAAATGTTTCATATTTTAGGTTTAATTTTTTTCAATATGACTAATATGAGGTATTTCTAAGAGAATTTCAAAATAATAGTTTTTGTTAGATCAAATTCGTAAAGTTTCAATGAGTGGAAAACTCGAAAAATGAGATAATCATTCACACAGTGTAAAAAAAAGTAGTTTGTAGATAATGATAAGCATCAAAATTTTATTCCTACGAATTAAACGATCTATTCGTAGGTCATTACGAACTGCATAATAATCTATTGAGGCAAAATGGATTAATGCTCATTCAAAATGCCTGTGCTTAATATAGGTTATATCAAATGAAAGGGCTTGATGAAATTAACTTGAAAAATAATGCGATGGTATATCCTTAATCCAATATGGCGGACCATCCAAGATTTCGAAATAGTTATATTCATTTACTTCCACAATATGGGTATCAAATGGAAGGTCTTGTTGAGAGTAACTCGAAAATTAATGTGACGTAATTCTGAAACTAATATTTCGAAAACCCAAGATGGAGAATGAGTTAGGGGCGTCCATAAATAACGTGAGACATTTTTCAGTAGGCAACAAATTTTAAAGAGTTTAGTGGTTATGAGGTGAGTGAAAATAAAAAATTTATTCAACGAATGAGAATGAGGAATTTCATCTTCACAGATAATAAAATCGTTCACTCCGTGAAGATATTTAGTCGTCCCGTCGACTCACCAACACATATACAAATTCTTGCCATAACACCTACTCTTTCAATCCCTTTTATACATTGAAATCGTAGCGACTGATCCCGACAATTTGGCAACAGTGCTGGGACCGAAAACGTTGATCGTATTGACCGGTGCAGTATGTACTATGTACCAATTCTGGACATCCTATGGATGTCTCGAACATCCATAATAAATGTCCATTGTTCATCCAATGTACGTACATGTGCATCCAATGTACGTACAATGGATGTCCAAGATAGGCACAATGTACCTACATCCATTGGACGTTATCTGGACTTGAATTGTACGTCCAAAGTGGTGTCCTGGACGTCCCATGAACGTCCTTTGGATGTACTATGTACCAATTCTGGACATCCAATGGATGTTTCGAACATCCATAATAAACATCCATTGTTCGTCCATTGTACGTACATGTGCTGTGTGGATATGCTCTTTTTGTATTGACGATCCCATTGGAGAATGTAGTTTTGCTAATCCTAATTCAGTTTCAGTACTCTGCATCAAATGTGGTAAGAGAGATGATAATAATTGTTGTGATTTTTGTTTAGAGAATAGGTCTGATCGATCACACAGGGATGCTTCAAAAAAAGACAAATATCCAGCTAAGAGGTCTCCTTATTTTAAAGAGAAAAGGGCAGAAAAGGGTCCTTACACACTGGATCAGTTGGAGAAGATCAAAAAGATGACACCAGCTGAAAAGCGAGATGCAAGTTGCAGGAAATGTGGTTTGATGTTCCACAAGTCAAACACATGCGTGAACACAGAAAGGTTCTGCTATTTCTGCCACAAGAAAGGGCACGAAAAGAAGGACTGCAGGAAACTGAAAGATCAAAAATCTAGTAAGTCATTGTTCGATTTGAATAACTTCAGTATGTTTGCAACATTTCTAGTTGATTCTGGTGCATCTCACCATGTAGTGAATGTACAGAATATTTTGTTGAACTATCAGGCTTATAAAGAGCCGATATCTGTTGTTTTGGCATCGGAAACGGAAAGCACTATGTCAATGGGTCAGGGAACTCTTCCATTATTAGTACAGTTTGGAAAAAGTTCGCACATTGTACATCTAGCTAACGTTCAGTATGTCCCCGAAGTAAGGGATAATATTCTCAGTGTCCGTGTATTTAATATTCAGTTTGGGACAAGTCTTGTGCTAAATGCTAATAATGGATTTATTTTATCTAGAAAATTGAGAAGAAAGATCACCCTGCTCTTCGTATCGGATGGCGTTTATCGAATCTCAGCAAGAGTCAATCCCGGTGATACAAGCAGTATCAACAAAACAAATGTAAATAAAGATGAAAGTATAAATAAACAGTTTAGTTTGAAAGATAAGTCTTGTTTTAAAATGAAACTCTCAGTTATCAAAACCAATAAGAAAGTCAATAATAGTAGAAGAGAAACACGAAAATTACGTAAAAGATTCACTCGTAATCAGTTGAAAGTGTTGGCTGAGGAAGGTAGTATGTGGCATCGTAGAATGGGTCATATATCATCTTCTTACTTAGGAAAATTACCTAATGTTGTTCAAGGAGTTAAAGAACTCACATATAATCTCAGTACTGGTAATTGTACAATTTGTTCGAAAGCAAAAATGACCAGAAAAACATGTGCAAAAGAAAGAGATCGCGCCACTAGAGAGCTTGTGAAATTCTTCATTCAGATCTATCAACTGTCAATCCGCCAACACATTACACTAAGAAAAAGTATGTTTTAATTGTTCTTGATGATTATTCAAGATATGCACAAATTTTCCTGTTGAAACAAAAGTCCGAAACTTTTAAGTTTTTGAAGTCTGCTTTGAACTATCTTCAGTCATTATTTCCTAGTCCTGGTCAATTCAGAAAATTACGTTGTGATAATGGAACAGAGTTTATCAGCGAATCTTGTCAACAAGTTCTCGATCAGTTTGGTATTCAAATTCAGTTAGCAGAACCTTATCAACATGAACATAATGGAACTGCTGAAAGGTTCAATAGAACACTACAAGAAAGGGCTAGAGCCTTGTTATTTGAATCAGGCTTTCCAAATACTTTCTGGGGTTTTGCATTTTCGACTGCTTGCTATCTATACAATCGTACGCCTCATTCATTTGTAGACTTTTTCACTCCATATGAAAAACTTTATGGAAAACAAGCCAATCTGAAATATATAAGAATTTTTGGTTCACAAGCAGAAGTTAAAAATGAAAATATTCCAAAAGGTAGAAAGTTGAACGCAAGATCTAGTACAATGTATTTAGTAGGGTATACCGATACTGGCTATCTGTTGTATGACCCTAAAACACATAAGACAGTTACATCTTGTAATGTTTTAATTAACGAAAATTTGACCTACAAGTCATATGAATCAAAGTTATCAGTCCCAAGTGATGAATTCACAGTTTCGTCTGAATCTGTTGAGTTCAGTGAGAACTACAGTGACTGTATAACCACAGTGACGACAACTGGCTATAAAACTGTCAAAAGTCCGCCATGTTTTGTCGAGATGTTTTGGCGGTATTTTTGAATTTTACATCGGTAACTTACGGCAATATTTCATATTATAGGTCTCAATTTCATTAGGAAGTAACATTATGTTCCATGAATTCGATCTAAGATATGACGTTGCAAATGAACTGAATCGTGCTATCTATTTTCCCGAAGATACAGATCGAAAATACTGGTTATCTTCAACTTCTAACTTAAATTATTATTCAGAAAAAACTGAAGAGCTACATACACAAGTGAAGATTATTATTTGCCAATAGTAAATTCATCTTGATTGATCAGTCATTGGCTTAATGGCCATAACTCTCGAAAGAAAATAAACAATAACAATCATAGATGGGTTAGAAAATCTGCGCACTGTCATTTCGACAAAACATGGCGGCCGACCAATAGAAAATGAGACACGAGTTGTCGTCACTGTGGTAATCAGGGGTATGAAACTCTAGTACAAATTTAGGAAGCAGTTTGTGATTGGTTGCCACCTAACATGGCCGCCAAGCATGCGCATAACTTGCCGGTGGCCGGTGTCAACTGTCAGTCAGTTCTTGTTTACTTTTGCCAGGTGATTACGATTACGTTATTGTTTCCAAAGTTTGAATATATCTAAAGTGAAATCATTATTTGTTCAAGAACCTGGATACAAGATTCGACGTAAGTTTCTTCTGATTGACATGATAAAGTTCATTTGAAAAAAAAATTAAACAAATTATGTGTTTCAGATCTCTTGAGCCCCCTTTTGTAATCGAGGATTGAACATTGAAATCCTACGAAATTTAATTGAAAGAGTGTTTGCATGGAGTTAGCCTTTACTCGATGTATGCAGGTAATTAGTCAGGAAGTATTTATTTATACATAGTTAATATTATTGGTAAAAGTATCGTTCCTAGCCATTGATTATAAGTCAATGTTCCTAAACTAGTTGACTGTTTTCTTAGTTTAATTTGTGGCTTAGATTCCAGAGTCAACGTTTCTGATTTCCAAATATGTCGGGATCATTTCAGATCTTCAAATTTCAATAATCCTAGGGAATCAATGTATCTTAAACACCTCTCAATTCCTAAACCTCCTATAAATCCACCTTATCATCAAATTCCCACTTCTAATTTTCCAAATTCAAATGCCAATATATCATTCAAAGAATCAGTAACATTCAAAATTCCAAACGAATCTTCCATTGTGAGTTCTTTATCCAACTCGCCAATCTAGATAACGCACCAGGTGGATGATTATCATCAGATATCAGGATTTGAAGATTTGGGTTCCTTTATTATTTCTCCAAAGATAGTGTAAAATACTGTGATTTAAAACTTTTAATACAAGAAATAATTGAGGAATTACAAGCACTAGGATTGAACATTATAGCAACAGTTTATGACGAAGGCAGTACAAATAAAACTGCCTTGAATTCCTTAGTGTCAGTTACCACCAATGAAAAACCTTCTTCCTTCCACTTTGTAGTAAATGGACAGAGAGTTTTCAAAATATTTGATGTTCCTCATCTTTCAAAGTGTACTCGTAACTCCATTATTGATGGAAAATTAGAGTTTGAGAAAGGGAAGTTTGCTTGTATGGACCATATGAAGCAAGCATTTCTTTTCGATAATCCTAAGAGAACGTATAGATGCTGCAATAAATTGACAGGAAATAATTTTAATTTTTCAGATTCCTACATGAAGATGAAGATGAATGTGGCAGCCTGACAATTAAGTCACTCTGTAGCAGCAGCAATGGAGACATTCTGTGCATCAGGATATTTGGAGACAACTGTTTTACATACTGCTGAGTTTTGTAACTTAATTGATAATTCATTTGTTTCTTCAAATAGTTCGCATGTCAGACAAGTTATTAAATGAAATAATTATAATAATTTAAAGCTTTTCACAAGTATTGTAATAATAATTTTATGGAGGTGTTTATTACTCATGTTGAAAATAACATTCATTCAATAAATTGATTTATCAACATTCTTGTTTTCATAATTTCCCGCTTTTATTCAAGTGTAAACAAACAGAAGAGATTCAAATCCTATTTGAATATTCCCGCCTTACCCCCTCTACTTAGCCACCTAACATGGCGGCCAATTTTGTTGCCAACATTTAGTAGGGAGTTTGCATTTCTTAATATTTGTGTTCTGTGGTGGTAATATAGCCACTGTAGTGAGAACGTTTCTGTTACGCCCTCTGTAGGCAATTCTGTTGCGTCCATTACGGACTACAGTGGCTATATTACGGCCGTTTTCAATAACCGATCTATCCCTCGAAACGGCCGATATATAGGTACTAGAGATCGAGCAATCTCCCGTTTTGTACCTGTTTCCGTTTCAATATTGTATCTGCAGATAAGGATTCTTACTGGTCCTTGCGATCCATCCCTTGTTCCGAAAAGAGGTCAGATGGATAAGAACTTTCATTGTTTATGCGCCTACCTGCGTTTCAAAGATCTTTCAAGTTAACCACAGATAGCCAGAAATATCTCTAGTAGCTCTGTTTGTTTATCTGAGGAGTTCGAGCAGTAAGGGGTAGAGATAAGCGTTGAAAATTGTTGTTAGTGCAATTCAGCGTTGGTTTCTTGACTATTTAATTATAAATTAACTTTAAAAAATGGATTATTTGAGTAGCGACGACAGTGACATGGAATTATTAGAGATGATTGATGAGTTCGATGAAGAAAGTAAAAAGGAAGCATTTAATTTTTTTAAATTTATTTTTGAACAAATGTGATTATTTTTTCTCAATTGATTTTCAGGAAAAAGTGATAATGCAAACAGTACAACGTTCATGTAAAATTTTTACTGTTCTACCACGATGTTGACAAATAAAATGAATAGAAAATTAGGAACGAAATTTTTATTTTATTTCACAATTCATTGCTAATACTATGAATCTAACAATTATTAAATAAAACAAGTAGAACAAGAAGAAAATGATCCCCACAAAGTTTGCTACTTCTGGATGGAGTCCAATTCTTCCAGCGAACCGCCTTCATCCATAGCTTCAGGATATCTGGTCGTTTGAATGGAAAACTGTACCAAATGAATTTACTCTTGCTAGCCAAGTTGCTAATTATTCATTAAATAGCAAAATCTAATATTATCAATTCACCCGTGAAAAGATATTTTCCGATAATCGTACTCGTTTTTGCATCCAAACGCTACACAAGACACCACCATTGTTTTTTTATATTCGAATTTCAAATATAGTTCAAATCGAAACTATTGCCGAAGCAATCAACAAATTACACTAACGCAATATGCTGCTTTACACGAGGAAGGAAACGAAACTAATAGCACAGTAGAACACAAAAAATGTATATCTTCACTAATATTGTACGTATTTAACAAAAAGAATCCCCAAACTAATTAATTTTCACTTAAAAGATAATTTATGCATACAACCGTAATTCATTTGACTGAGTAGGACATAGACAGGTTACCCTAAATAAGGCTATCTCTGTTTCAGCTGCCCCTGTCTCACTTTACGTTCAAAAGTATACAGTCGGATCCGTTCCAGGTACAGAGTTCAGTGGATCTGAAGAGGTTCCTTCCTATCTATCCTTGTCTTGAGATAGATCAGGTTAAACCATGATTGTGAAATGCAAACCACAGACAGATAACTACAAGGATAGATAAGCCGACAAACCGGAGATAGCGATCTATCCCTTATCTTGGTTAGGTTATTGAAAACGGCCGTTAGAGAGTTGAAGTGCTGCCATGAACGTAAACGTTAACGTAATAATTGACATCTACGCACGCGCATTCGTCAGGTTTTTACGTTAACGTAGAAAATGAGTTTACGGGTCTACGTAACCAAACGTTCTTTCACGGATACGTTAAAAAGGAACGTACGTAAAACGAAGAATATACGAATGATACCGATAAGTTCCGAATGGCCGAATTTTGAACTCGTGTAGTACCCTAGGTAATGGAAAGAAATTATTACATTTTAAAATTTCAATTTTAACATAATTCTAGAGGAAAGTCATTCAGATGTGCGGGATAAATCCAGAAATTCCCAGACCCATAAATTAAAAATTTCGACGGGCGGAAACAGTTAAGAGCTTTGATAAACAAGTTCAAGGGTCTTGTATTCCAAGGGGTCGTGATCCACGGGAGAGCAAGCAACGGTTTTTTTATCATCAGATTTTATGGTTTTTCAACCAATAGTGTAAGACCACATCGTTTCAGACAAATTCTTTCTAGAATATTCCAAGGGGTCGAAGAGGCAGGGGAGACTTCGCTTTAAATAGGAAAATTTTCGGGAATTAAGGAGTTCAGAGTTCCGACAGTGGCGTGAAGTAAAGAACACTAGATGTGCATTAGATGGGAAAATGCGAATTGAATCGTAGGGAGTACCTCAGTACCTGATGTGTTAATTGACAGTAAAGTTCGGTCGGTTCTTCAAAATATTTTAATGTAACTTAAAGGTAATTCAGAAGTAAATCAATTGGTTTTAAGTGATTAACAGCGAGTGTTTGGTCTGGTAAGAGAGAACTTTTTTATAACTAAATGGGAATTTTTGACAATTTTGAGTAGGAAGTTACAAAAAGGTACTACGTCACTCTCTATTTGATTTGTTTTTGTTCTATTGGTTTTTTTTTTTATTTACTGTTCGGTTCTTGAAAAGGTCGAGAAATAAGATTTTTATTCTTCATTGAATGTAGAAGAGAATATTTTTGGAATTTAATATATTGTTAATGTTAATGAGAAGGTCTTTTTCATTTCATCCCCTCTCAGAAAAGGATTTAATTTTTCATAAGACCTTGCGTTTGCTCAAGGCACGAGTCCAGATTCCCTTTCGGCTGGAAAAGTGTGCAGGGTTTAAACAGTAAGATATCTCATATTTTATTTGCGGTAACAGGTGTGTTTAGAAACACCCCCGCAGGTATTACACTCGAAGTAGATATCCATAACCTGGAAAATTCATGAAGAAGTTACTAAATATTTGTCTCGATATTTGTTCCATTTCAGATTAGTTTTTTTATTTTATATTTAAGAAATGACTGAAACGCTTCTGTGATTATAATTATAATCAGATTAATGGTAGTGATACTAGGACTTTCACTTTTTTTTCAAATATATTCGTTATTAGATTACATTCATTTGGAAAATTCATAAAGAAGTTACTGAATATTTGTTTTTGTTTCATTTCAGAAAAGTTTTTTAATTCATTTTATATTTTAGAAATGACTGAAATGCTACTAACTGTGATTATAATGTTAGTGGTAATACTACTGGGATTATAATTGATCTCATATTAATAGTCGTGATGTGTACTAGGACTTTCACTTTTTTTTTAATATATATTTGTCATTAGATTACATTCAGTTGAAAAATGCATGAAGAAACTACTATATATTTGTTTTTTATTTATTTTATATGTAAGAAATGACTGAAACGCTTCTGTGATTATAATGTTTGTGGTAATACTCTGTGATTATACCTAATTGATCTCATATTAATAGTCGTGATGTGTACTAGGACTTTCACTTCTTTTTTGATATATATTTTTATTAGATTACATTCAGTTGAAAAATTAATAAAGAAGATACTAAATATTTGTTTCTGTTTCATTCCAGATTAGTTTTATTTATTCAATATGTAAAGACAAAAAAAACTCTTCTAGTAGGTTGAACTTTTTTTATTAGGTATATAAGTATCATCAGAACATTCAATTCCCTAAATAATGTTCCAGCTGTGGAGGTTCAATGTTGGGATGTACCGGCGGTCTGGCTTCCATATAAGCAGGTATGGCAATTAGTGAAAATCATGCATGTTTTGTACATGGTGCCAATTTCCTGCAGTAAAAGCTTCTGATTCTTCTTAAAATCCACAAAAGCAAATTCCTGTACTATTTTTTGGAATCCCCATTCTACAGCAATTCTCAAACTACTCATGGTTGTATTAAAAATTTGACGGTCTGGGTGTCCTACTATTTCTAGTTCCGTATATGGCCTCAATAGTAATTCCCTCAAGTCATAGCCTTTGTCTCCATAAATGACATACTTCTGGTTGCCAAATATTGTATTCCTGCATCATGTCAGCGACCAGGATAAGCACCTTTTAGACTAATGATAATTCCATCAGGGCTTAAAACTGATTGGTATTTTACACAATGAACTTTTTTGTAACCGGAGTAATACTCCTCTTGATTATCTGTTGGCCTACAAATCTACTGTGACTGTATAATAATGGTAATATAGCCATTGTATACAAATCGGTCTGATAGTGCCATCTATGAAGCCCCAACAATTGTTCATGGGAGCACCCTTTTCCATTATTGACTGAAAGTGATGAGAGTATCAAATTATATAATATATAAATTTATAAACTGAAATTTTTTGTATAATTAATAATTTATAATTTGCTAAAATAATTTATAGAAATAAAATGGGTCTAGGCTTGAAATTAATGCTATATGGTTATTTTTCGGTTCATACCACATTCAGGTTTTCTGTTTGTTTTATTTAATGTTTTTTATACATCTTTTCGTTTAAAATTAATGTATTTTTAGAATGTGAATTCACAAGCACCTGTAAATGATCTAAAGGACCTACACATGACAATATCATTTTTATAAGTATAATATCACATACCTCTGAATATGCTCTCAACTTGGCTTCGTTCAACCATGGCACATTTCCAAGGTTTTCCAATAAATGGCTTTTATTATTGCATATGACCATCATGACAGTGTTAATAATGCTGGAGATACTTTTGTAACCATAACCAAATAAACATTTCAAATCTATGAGGCGATAAGGATATGCAAACCTTCTTAAGAGTATGCATCAACCATCCACACCTAGAAAATAATAAGGATGTTTAAACATTGTTATCAAACCTATAAAAAGAACCTACTATTACAATGTAATGTTGTTTTCCGTCGTTATAGTTCCCGGAAGGCCTAATGCAATTGCAAGGCGAGGAATGTGACATTTTTCAAAGCGAAACCAAATTTTTGCTTCGGTATTGGATACATTGTCCAGAGTAAATCGTCCATAAAGCACTGCTCGATTCCCAACAGGATCATTTTTACATATAATATATTATGTAACAAGATTGCCTCATCCATATCATCCTCGAAATCTGAATACCCATGTTGCGCTGCATCAAGAATACCTTCCATCTGGAATTAAATTTTCTGAAATAGAGCCTAATTGAACATGTATAACGACGTGCTTACCATAAAATGTAGCTTCTATTTTCAGTAGAATTTCAACAAATCGAATTCTAAAATTTTATTATTTTGATGACAGAAAACAAGATACACTCAAATTTATAGGTTAGGTTTGTTCATGGTTTGTTAACGGTTGACATAACGTTAACGTTCATCAACCACGCATACACTTCAACTCAAATTTTACTCAATCCGTAAACCAGACGTAAACGTTATATTTCCTACGTTAACGTCTACGTAAAGCCTTACGTATCGTGCGCACTTCAACTCTCTATTACCACAGTGACGACAACTCGTGTCTCATTTTCTATTGGTCGGCCGCCATGTTTTGTCGAAATGACAGTGCGCAGATTTTTTAACCCATCTATGACTGTTATTGTTTATTTTCTTTCGAGAGTTATGGCCATTAAGCTAATGACTGATCAATCAAGATGAATTTACTATTGGCAAATAATAATCTTCACTTGTGTATGTAGCTCTTCAGTTTTTTCTGAATAATAATTTAAGTTCGAAGTTAAAGATAACCAGAATTTTTGATCTGTATCTTCGGGAAAATAGATAGCACGATTCAGTTCATTTGCAACGTCATATCTTAGATCGAATTCATGGAACATAATGTTACTTCCTAATGGAATTGAGACCTATAATATGAAATATTGCCGTAAGTTACCGATGTAAAATTCAAAAATACCGCCAAAACATCTCGACAAAACATGGCGGACTTTTGACAGTTTTATAGCCAGTTGTCGCCACTGTGGTTATACAGTCACTGTATTACGGACATATCTGTTGTGCCACCTGCTGGCAATTCTGTTGTATCAGTTGCAAACAATCCTGTTGCAATCATATCAGTTGAACAAGTATCTGGTTCTGTAAGAACTACAAGTCAAGTACAGAGTAGCTCCAACAATTCTGTTGATAAAACAAGTGCTACAAATATGTTAGAAAATGTTTCAGTTAGCCCTCAGATAAATAATGAGATAGAATTTGAAGAAATATCTCAGCTAGATGATTTTGATGGCAATGAAACCAGTGGACTTGATATGCCGCAAATTTCAGTTAATGCCACAATTTTGAATCCATTTGGTTTTGTATATGATACAAAAATCTATCAGACAAGTAAAACACCTCAAACATATCTGGAAGCAATGACATGTTCAGAAAGTAGTGAATGGATTACTGCCATTCAGTCCGAACTTGAAGCAATAAACCAACATGATGTTTGGGAAATTGTGGAAAGAAAACAAGGTATGAAAAGTATTCCGTTGAAATGGGTATTTACAGTTAAGGACAATGGTGTGTGTAAAGCTCGTTTAGTTGTTGTAGGATGCAAAGATACTGAAAAGTATACTCCTGAGGAAACTGCATCTCCTACACCAGCTCTATATCAGTTGTTAAATTATTATTTGCATTGTCAGTTTCTAGGAATTGGCATGTTGAACAGTTGGATATCAAAACAGCATTTCTTCATGGTGAAATTGATAGACCAAAATATGTAAGTGTTCCTGAAGGAATCAATCTTGATAAATCAAAGGTAATATTGAAGTTACGAAAAGCTCTTTATGGATTATCTATAGCACCGAAATGTTGGTTTATGACACTTGATAATTTTCTGAAAGATTCTGGTTTTGAATACTGTGACGGGCTTTCTTTACCTAGTGGCTATTGTCGGCGGAAATATAATCGCTCGGGCGCCAGCCACAATGGGTTTTAAAAGGTTGTGACTCCTTTATAAAAAGTTTCACTTCGAGCCCTTGCCTGGGTAGCTTTTAGACAGTTGGAGAAGGGTTCGGCTCAATCTAAGGTGTTAGCGATTGCAGTGGCGGATCCAGCTGTCGAAAAAGGGGGGGGTCACGGTCAGGTGGATTACATACCCGCCAATTGATTTTTTTTTATCAAACACAAGATTTGAGGGTTCGTCCAGTCCAGGGGGGGGTCATGACCCCCATGACCCCCCCCCCCCTGGATCCGCGCTTGAGCGATTGATAAGTATCTTCTTTATTGGATATTTCTAGCTGTTGCTGGGATAATAAAACAAGTCAAACCTTAAACAACTATAATGTGAAACTAAAATGTAATACAATGTAAACTCAACTAAATAATGTATGCAACAACCAAAATCAAAGTACTAAACTGTTTCTTAAGATCAATTATTAACCAATTAAAATGCAAGTATGAAAGTTACCAAAGCCTTACTGGTATTATGAAAAGAAATGAAAACGGTTGCGGGTTAACGGGGTGAGCAGGTGAGACAGACGGAAGATAAGCGGTGATAGAAAATAAAAATCTAATTATGATAAATGAACAATGAGACCATTCAAAGCAGCCGTGAAGGAGCAAAGCAGTGAGCATGTAAAGCGAAAAATAGTATAGAAAAATTGAAATGGGCTACGGTTTCCGAACCACCACTGTATGTCTGGATACTCGTAAAAAAAAATACACTACAATGTTTCCTACTCGAACGATTAATTAGTGGTCGAATAGGCAACCGAGGATTCGATCGGTCGAAAGAATTAACGCACCCACCGAAATGTCGAGGCGAGTCACGACCACAGTATAGACACCAACCAGTAGTCGCACTCCGTGGATTTCCTTACTCCATTCCGGACTCGGGCATACCTCATTCGTCATAACCACAAATCATCCAGCATTACTCGGAAACATGTCAGGTCCCCGCATATTGCTAGAGATAGCCTGCTGTTATAGTCATCCTTATCATATTATTTACAACTATGTTGCCGCTTTTTCTGATAAATAGAACCCAACTTTCCGAGACGGGTTATTTTCTGAATTAAATTCCATTTTAAGAGTTCAGAGACGACAAAACTTTCTTCAAGAGGATTATACTGATTTTCCAATTGATATTGCTGTGCTTCGGCTGGAGCTATCAAATTATATAGGTACACAGTTTATCTGAGAGCCAAGGATATTATTTCGGTAAATTTGACGATAATTCTGTGGCTGTGGCAACAACTGAATGCATATCCTGATGCGCGCAGAGGTATGCGCCAAATCCCGTTGGAGTAAAGATTTCAGTTCATTTTAGCCTGAGTGCGACTACTGGTTGGTGTCTATACTGTGGTCACGACACTTATAGGTTGGGTGTCGCTCCAGAGTACCCCCAGCAAATAGTCGGCCCCAACAACGGGGTTCCACCGCTCGCCGTGCGGCTCGACTAATGTGCGGAAGCAACAATGGACCCAACACTGCCTAAAAAGCGACGTGACAAGCCAAAAATCCACGGGAAACCGGAAAACAGCGCAGCGCATCCGCCAAAATGTAGTTGCCGGTCACGAAGCTCAAAGGGCCGTGATCCACCCCAGAATTACTCCAAGAGCTATAGCCGATCGCACCGACTGGGTGTCACACCTCGAGGGGTACGATCAAACTAATGCGCCGAAGAAATAAGGGGTACAACACTTCCTAATAAGCGGACAGAGAAGTCGAAATTCACGGAAACTTGCAGGGGACCGAGTCCGGGCGTGAAAACCGCGTGACCTTGGGTCGGGACTAGTGCTGGGAATCATGAATGAATGATTTGAATATTCGAATATTCATTGAATATTTATTCGAATAACTTGGTTTTGCATTATTCGAATATTCATGAATATTCAGTGAATAGTTGAATATTCAGTGAATAATTGAATATTCAGTGAATAATTGAGTAAGGTACATTCGGGTAATATGGCCCGGGCAAGTTTAAGGCCCACCCGACTTATTTTTCTGTGAGATGACATCTGTGAACTATAAGATGAAGTACTGTATTTGTTGTCCTAAATCTGTAAATATGGTACAACGCACTTTGCAGTTTCGCGCCTATTTCGTTACCTATTTAATATTTTGTGTTTGCACCGAATTTCTTTATAGAAGTAGTGAATATTCAACATCGAATAGTTCAGCTCCAGATAAGGCTACAGGTAAGCCTATAGAATCTATTCATTCTATAGTTATTAGGCATTCTAGACATGGTACAATTTCTGTTGAATTTCGAATTTGCGATGAGAAAATAACCTCAATCTGTAAATGTGCACGGGCGGAAATTTGGCCCAGGAAATTTTATGCGGGGCCAGTGCGAAGAAAGCCAATTAATTATAAAGCCCAGGTTTTGAGGAGAGACATTTTTGAAGAAAACAAGCTCACATCAATTGCTGCAAAAGCAAAGGTCGAGAAAATTAAGGAAAGCTGGATTTTGAAAGTGACATGCGTATGTGTGCGATTTGTGGCACATGGGTGCATGAAATATGCGTGGGACTAACCCGCAGAAGATACTGAAGAATTACAGTGCCCAGATTGCACATCTTAATGGAAGTATTATGCGTGGGTCATGATTTTGCTTATTTTTTATATTCCGGGCCATATTTCAGGCAAAGTCGGAAATATGGTCCAATTTTGATGTTTTTGGTTTTGTTCCAAATATGATATGAAGTTTTGTTATTTTCAAAGTTTAAGAGTTCCTATTATGTTCATTGATAAATGTTTTTTTTATAATTAAAAATAAAAATTTTTAAATTGCTTTTTTTGTAGTTTTATACTCCGCTAAAGTGAAAGTGGGCCATATTACCCGAATGTACCTTATTCAGTGAATATTCGAATATTCAGTGAATAGCTGAATAGTCAGTGAATAGTCGAATATTCAGTGAATAGCTGAATATTCAGTGAATAGCTGAATATTCAGTGAAAAGTCGAATATTGGGTGAATAGTCAAATATTTACTGAATATCCAACTAATCACTGATAACTCCACAAATTAATTTTTATGAATTTATTTATTCAGGACTGAGCTGAGTAATACATCATTCGTGATGTTACCAGGGTCGATCCTAGCAGGTGTGCAGCGCGTGCCCCGCACGCGGGCGGCCAAATTCAAGGAGCGGCCGCAGGCCGCCATCTTCATATGTCAGTTTTTGAAAAATATGATTTTCAATAAATCTTTAACAACAACAAGAGAAAGTACGCTGATACTTCTTCTTGTATAAATTATGGGGAAATATTATACAGGGTGTCTAAAAAAGGGCTTCAAAGTGAGCCTCAATAAAACTATGAAATCTCATTTTTTCAAACGATAACCATATAATTTTTGTAATTCCGATCGATTGCTCGTCAAACACTTCTCAGAGTGTTATTGAATATAATTCGAATTTCACGACTAAAGCCAGGTTTCTTTATCTAAACATCAGGTTTCTCAAGATAATTTTCAAGTAGGCTATAACAATAGTAAAAATATGTCACTTCCAAACTGAGATTTTTTTATTAAGCCATCATTCATTATCTGCTTTTTTTATTTGTCACATTCTAGTGTAGGTACCTTTTTTATTATTGTTTGTTTTGCTTGATCAATAAAAATAAGTAAGAATGAAAATTCCTTACATAGCCTACATTGAAATAGACGAGCATACTTTAACTGAATTTGACTGAGCCAAACTTGGCTTTAGTCGTGAAATTCGGTCAAATTCAGTGGTATGCTCGTCTATTTCACAGTAGGCTATGTTAAGAATTGTCATTCTTACTTATTTTTATCGATCAAGGACTATGCAAAACAAGCAATATCCATTAGGTACAATAGAATGATATATCAAAAGTCTGTTCTTTATTTGCGGCGAATGTGACAAATAAACAAAGCAGATAATGAATGATGACTAAATGAAAAAATCCTAGTTTAAAACTGACATATGCTTACTACTGATTTCGATGACTGAACACATGGTGATTGCACTGATTAGATTTTGTTTCGACCAAATTGAGAATATCGGTAAGATTTCGTTTTTTCCACTTCAGGTGGCGCTTTTCACTAATTATGACTGATTTTTATTATATTCGAATTTATTCTGGTGAACATGTTGTGTCAATAGCCGATAATTTTGTCAAGCAATAATTTGGGAATATATTCTTGATATTTTAATTCATATCAGTATGGAGGTAAAGTATAAGACTTTCACCACATAAAAATGTCATTCTATGGTCAAGTCATAACTGACTTTGGCAGATCAGCTGTTGATTAATCAATCAAATCGATCAAGGGAAAAAGGACCGTAATGACGTTGTATGACATAATTAGTGAAGAGCGCCACCTGAAGTGGAAAAAACGAAATCTTGCCGATATTCTCAATTTGGTCTAACGTCATTCCATTCAAAATTTGACGAGTGCTTACACCAGTATTCTCTAGGCATCTTACTACTGATATAGCCTACTTGAAAATCTTAATCTTAAAACACCTGATGTTTAGACAAAGAAACCTGGTTGTTGAATAAAACGAACAGTATCGGAGACCTAGTTCGTATTCACATTTCATTTTTCATTATTTATAATGGGAAATGATTTGTGTCTTATTTCTTTCTAAAGAAACCTGGCTTTAGTCGTGCATGAAATTCGAATTTCATCCAATAACGGCAAAACTAACTGATTTTAAATACATGAAGTGTAATGAACACCCTAACTAGTTTTTGACGAGCCATAGATCGGAATTACATAATTATATGGTTCTCATTTGAAAAAATTAGATTTCCTAGTTTTATTGATGCTCATTTCGAAGCCCTCTTTTGACACCCTATATAATATTTCCTCACAATTTATACAAGAAGAAGTATCAGCGTACTTCCTCTTGTTCCACTGTGGCAAAAAAAAATTCTGACAATGAGGAACTTTGGAGATACCTATTAACTCTAATTTGTGACACTCTAATTCTGTCAACAAATTTGACAATCAGGCTATGCTATAACTCAACAATTGCTTGAAGTGCAGAATCAAACGAAGAATTCAAATATGTATAAAAATACAGGGTGTTGCTTTCGCAATAACGAAGTTCACATTCGTTTCCGGTAGAACCGGAAGTAGATTCCGCTTGAAAATATTTTACAAATTGAGTTCATGTACTCTAAAACAAAAATACAAAATTTTGAATTTGTATCGCAATTCCTTCCTCGAATATTTCTAATGAAACACTTAAAAAAATCGCCCTGTATTTATACATATAAGAATGTCAAGAAAAAAATATTTTTTTGTCTTTGGGGCGGCACATAAGGATTCTGCACGCGGGCGGCCAACACCCTAGGATCGGCCCTGGATGTTACAAATAAAAGTTTGAATGATCATTCAACTGTCTATTCAGAAATAATTAAAACAAGTTTTTGTGATTTACTACGAACAAATTCTTTGATATTCACATCTGAACTATGAAAAGTCAACAAATGTTACAGTAGTATATATGTTCAGATACATAGAGTGATAAAAAAATAATGAAGGTTCAGGTTGTAAAATTTGAAATAGTACTGGAAAAGATACATTTTTGATGAATTTTGCAGCTATTAGGTTCAGTTCACGTATATCACTTAATTGAAAGCATTTAATATTTGGATATTTGATTGACTCGATCTTTACTTGATGGATGTTAGGTTTAGGTACACAGATTGATTATGTGTAGGAATTTGAAAATTGTTTTTACTATCTGCATTCTAGGGTCCATTGAAATTTTCGAATTGGTAGTCGGAAATAATATCCAAATAATCGTGTTATTAATTCTCAAATATTTAACGGCTTCATGATTTGATATAATTTCAAGTGTATTTATATGTTTCATTTTTGCCATAAAAAATATGTGTTGACCGGTTTTAGGAAATACAAATTACAAATCAGAATTAAATCCATAAGTTATTCACAGTAACCTTCATAATGCCAACATTTCTGAAAAATTTATTGAACTTTATGTTATACAGTTCAAACTCAAATTATTCAATCTATAAATTTATTGAATAGGAGTAGACATATACGTTTTATTTCATTTGATAGTAGAGAGACTGCTATTCATCCTAAATAGGTATACCTAATTTCCAATATATTCTTTTGAATGAACAATAAAATGCAAATTCATCCCCATTGTTGAATACCTTCCGATAGTTTGGAAATCCCAGGCGGCAAAAGTCCAATATAAATAGATTTTATTAGGTTCCTTTCAAGCTCATGAAATTTCTGTCAACGTTAAAATGTTTGTACATAAGTTTGTCTACAATCTAGAGGCTCTGATTGGGATTAAGTGAAATATAAAATTTACCTGATGAACGAAGCCATCTTTACTTCAGTAGGTAAACAATATCATCTAATACTACCTGGCTGATTTAAATTGGTCAAACTACTGCAATCCCAAAAACAACATCCTTGGCCATCGAATAAACTTCGTCGGTAGCATTATTTGAATAATCATTAATTTGTGTAAGTAATATAATTTCTTAATATTGAATCGTCGGTTTTCCAATCACAGAGAAAAATAGACAATAGTGAATTATACACGGGAAATATAATAGATTTTAGGCCTCGATTCTATCTCCCTCGAGCTAACTTTTCATTATAAGTATGATAAATAACTATTTATATCATTAAGGTTTTTGTGTGTAATATTCAAAGACATAATCACTGAATATTTATTGAATAATCACTGAATAACTATTCATGACTATTAATGAATAGTTAAATATTCATGAATAGTTGAATATTCATGAATACTTATGAATAGTTGAATATTCATGAATACTCATGAACAGTTGAATATTCATGAATACTCAATGAATAGTTGAATATTCATGAATACCGAATTATGTTCAAGATGTCGGACAGTGAGGACGACATTGGACGCGCTCTCGTGAAAGATCTAAAATTAGATAAGAATACGGTTTCAAAGTGCAGATATTGTAACAGAAATGTTGTCGACTATGTCGAATGTATAAAGTGCAGTGGTCGTTTCCATCCTTCTTGCCTAGGACAGGCAGCGAATTCAAAAACCTCTACTTGCAAACATACTACCAAGAAGGAGGAAATTAAGCAACATTGTTACAACGATATTGAGATCCAGTACAAGATTATCAGTGTGGAAAATTCATACCTTAAGGAATTACTACGGGAAGTACAAGAAAAAAATTCAGTATTGATCCAGAATAATAATTTATTGTTGGAAAATCTAGAAATGTTAAAGAACGAAAGAAAAAATCGTAAACAAACTAAGGCTGAGTCTGAGGAAAAAACAGTCAATCAACATAAGGTCGGAACACGCAAAGCCGGTGACAGAGTTGGAAAATCTCCTGCACAGACCAACTGGTCTGTGTCCCCTGCTCAGGGTAGCTCTAAAACACCATCCGCGCAGTATGAACTACTGGTAGTTCCAGATGATATATCGGTGTCACAACAATCAAATCGGGAACAATTTGAAATAAACAAACAAAATATAGATACAAATCAACAAACAGGGGCCCAATTCTCAAATGTCTATCAAAAATGTAGAACGCGAGAATATGTCGAGTGCAAATGGCTACTGACTTTCGAATTAGCTATTCTCGGGAACTACTCGACATTGGGAAGTCACTCGACATATTATGTCGAGTAAGTATATCTGGCAACTCTGCATTGGGAATCAAAGAAGAAGATTACGTTCATTGAAGTTTAAAAAATCTAAAGAATATTTCACTGCAATCGAGGTTCGAGTCGTTCGAGATGGAAACTGCAAAGAAATCATATTGCTCGGCAAAACAAAAATCGAAATTAATTCAGATTACTGCAAAATGAAATAGATCTTATTGCCGGTAAATACGTGTTTTGATGTTACCATTTCTTCTAGAGTTAGTGCAGACATAAGAGATATAGGGTATAACTATCAAATTTCTTACTGAATCTCCAGATAATTGAAATCTCTTTACAAACATATATGTTATCATTTAATGTCCTGAAGCACTCATATTAACGATGGGTATGCCTAACAAATTCTGCAGCTTCTTCATTATCTTCCAGTTTTTGAATGGCTTGTAGAATTTCTACTTCTTCGTCCATCATTTTCAAAAGGATTCGCGAACGTACAATGAACACAAAGTTTATTTCATTCGATGAAAATGACAATGTCGAAAGTGAATTAGTATTAGTAAACGAACACACAGGAAGAACTAACATAATTATATATTCTTTTCAAAGAGAGTAATACATACTTTTTCCTTAAATCAAACAATATACGTATGGCATAAGGCACGTGTGAAGAAAATGCGACAAGGAACAGATTGTTTAAAAGAAATCTGTTTCCCGCTCCAAACCTAAGTGTTAGCAGAGGGAATGTACACTAGGTACCATACGATTCTGCATATGATACACGAGAACAGATAAAAACCTCTGAAAAAACTCTGTCTCCCCGTGTATTACACATACACATACTGGTGATACTGAATTTGTTCAAAAAATTTGCTAATATCCATGTTAGAGCTTGTTGTTCTTGAAAACTAGCCTTTTCATCGAGCTGGATGCAAGTATCTTGAAATTATATCTGTAACAAGAACAAAGGAGAAACACCGAGAAAGAAGCAGTAAAAAAATACTTCACCTGCTTAAAAAACTTTTCACGAAGTTCTAACACTCTCTTGGATCGGGAGGATCTTTTGATCAGGTCCGGTCTTCCAAGTAATGATTCTTCTGTTCTTCAGGTGTTCGAAGAACGCTACCGGACCCTTATGTCGGGGGATCATCTCCCATAGATTCAAAGTCGTTGTTTTTATGGGAAAATTAACAAATAAGCAAGAGCAAATTGAAATAACTTCTGACACTTCATTCTCATTTCTGACAATTAGGCAGTTGTTGTCTATGCAATTAGGATGATAAAAGCAATGTCGAGTGGCTCCTACCCACTCGTCTTCTTGTCTATCGAAATTTGTCTAATGCGACATTTGAGAATACCAATTTTTGATTTCATTCGACAATATGGCGATGTCGCATGCGACATTGACCCAATAGACATTTGAGAATCGGGCCCCAGCTCTAATGAAACAATCATCTCTGAAAACTCATCAGAAAGAAGATCTCGCCCCTAGAAATAAGAACGATATATATGAATGGCAAACATCAGTCGGTAAAAAATCGAGATTGAAGAAATCAAAGGAAATAATTTGTACGGGTATAAAGAAGACAACAACCTCACTAATATCAGGGGCGCCGAAGAAAAAGTGAGTTTATGTGGGTAGAATTGCCGGAAGAGACATATCAGAGGAATTGGTGAAAAAATACATTGGTGAAACAATTGAGCAGAACATAGAAGTGAAGAAACTTGAAACGAAGGGCAGAAATTCAGCTTTTAGCATTGGAGTTGACACAGACGACTCCTATGGCAAAATTTGCGATCCTGAGTTCTGGCCCCAGGGTGTAATTGTTAGAAATTTCTCAATTGGTAATCTTTTTCGTCGAAAACCAGCAACTACATAAACAAACCAACAACAGAAAAATTAATCTTATACATCTGAATATTCAGTCAATTGGAAATTCGATAAATGGCTTAGAAATATTTATTGAGGAAGAAAATGCTCACATAGTAACGCTGACTGAACATTGGAAGGACTCTAATCAATTGGCAGCTTTCAACTTGGGTGGTTATGAACTAATATCTTGTTTTTGTAGAGAAATTAATCAACATGGTGGATGCGCCATTTATTGCAGTAAAGATATTGTTGCTAAACAAAGAAACGACTTAACAAGCTTATCTGTATCAAGAGTTTTTGAGTGTGCTGCATGTGAATACATATCAAATGGCTATAAAGTAGTAATAATAACAATATATAGACCAAATACCTTACCCTATTCAAATGTTTCTACTTTTCTTGATAAACTTGAGATAATACTTAAAACACTTTGCAGGGAAAATACCCAATATGTGATAAGTGGTGACTTCAATATTAACTTTTTGGATGTGGACAATAGCCAAACACAACAACTTCAGACCTTGTTGGAAATATTCAAAGTCAGAGTACTAGTGAGGGAACCTACTCGTATTACAGCACGTTCCCGAACATGTCTTGACAATGTTCTAACTAATATTGAAGATGGTACCGTATCTGTATTACAGCCACACCTCTCAGATCACCTGGCCCAAAAATTCTCATTCACCTGTCCATCTCCGAGTGAAATTTTGATCAAGCAGAAAGTGAGAATAAGAACAATAAATCAAAATACACTTCTAAATTTTCAAACTGAGCTAGCAAATATAAATTGGGACTCTGTAGTAAATGCTGCTCACGATGATATAAACTCACAGTGGAATGCATTTGCACAAAAGTATCAAGACACATTCGAGATTAATTTTCCATATAAATATGTGAATGCAAGAAATAACCTTAAATCTAAATGGGATCCAAAAATAATTGATCTGAGGAAGCAGCTAGATAAGATGTATGTTGTTTTTACTGTAAATCCGGCTTATATGCGGAATTATAAGGCCATAAAAAAACTTTATGATGAAGCACTCACTAGGTCAGCACATAACTATTACAGCAAGCAGATTATTGAATCAGACAACAAATCCAAAAAAGTTTGGCAGGTAGTTAAATCTATCACAGGCAATGCCAAATCGCCTAGTCATCCCATTCTACCAGCAGGAGACCCAGAACTGATTGCTAATTCAATGAACCGATATTTTACCTATACCAGGTCTACATTGAACTATGGAATCTCTAGAGACAATTCACTGAGTAACAACCGATCAGAAAATTCATTCTTTATGTTTGAGGTAACTGAGGAAGAGATTGCTAACACTGTTAAAGGGATGAAAAGCAAGAGTTCCTGTGGATATGACGGCATTCCTATGAAAGTTCTGAAACATTCAATAACAACAATTGTTAAGCCCTTGTGCCAACTGATAAATTCAGCCTTTCTTGGAGGTGTGTTTCCTGACAACCTGAAAATTGCCATTATAACGCCTATCTATAAAAAAGGTGACAAGGATGATTATGCTAACTACCGCCCTATAAGCATTCTCACGAATTTTTCGAAAATATTTGAGAAAATATTGGCAGACAGAATGATGAAATTTTTTAGAAAGTTTAAAATTTTCAGTCCCTGTCAACACGGCTTCCTCAAAAGTAGAAGTACTGAAACAGCAGTTTTTCATCTGATAAAAACAATTATGTCAGCCCTGGAAACTGGTGATATACCGTTAAGTGTTTTTTTGGATTTCTCAAAAGCTTTTGACTCGGTTGACCATACTATTCTCTTGGAAAAGCTTGAAAAATATGGTGTAAGAGATAATCAACTTCAACTTATTAAATCCTACCTACAGAATAGATTGCAAAGAACTATTGTCAATGATGGAGATGGAGTGTATATTTCTGACGACCAACATGTTAAGGCTGGTGTGCCCCAGGGAAGCATTTTGGGCCCCCTTTTGTTTGTCATGTACATAAATGATTTGCCTGATCTCTTGTACCATGATGTTCAGAGGATGATACTGTATGCTGATGACTCCAACTTTACTGTCAGAGGTAGTGATTCTAGTGTGATTGCAACTTCGGCACAGAACTACTTCAAGGGAATGCAAAAATGGTGTGATGTTAATCATATAGTTCTGAATATGGAAAAAACTGAGATGGTACTGTTTCAGACGGATCAGTCAACGCAGATGATATTTAATAACTTAACTGTAGAGAATAAACAAATATCCCTGAGCATATCTACTAAATTTCTTGGGCTCCATTTAGATAACAACATGAAATGGAAAACCCATATCACATCGCTGAGTAAACGACTTCACTCTACCATCTATACTCTAAATGTCCTAAGATATAAAGTTGAGAAAGAGATACTGAAACTGATCTATAGTGCTAATTTCAGATCACTTATGGCTTATGGAATCATTTTCTGGGGAGCAAGCTATCAGTCAAACAGAATCTTCATTGATCAGAAGTGGGCAATAAGAACAATGTTCCGCATGAAGAGACGTGACAGCTGCCGTGGCATTTTTAAACACAACGACCTGATGACGATGCCTGGATTATACATCTTTAAATGTATAATATTTGTCCGCCAACATAGAGACTATTTTCTAAAATACGAAAATCACAACAATACCAGACAAATACACAGCTACCTTTTACCTAAATGTCGTTTGTCTCTAACGCAACATCAGGTCGAATTTATGTCTCTGAGACTTTACAACTGTCTACCTAGATCATACAGTGAGATATCCAACGACAGAATTTTCAAGAAAAAGCTCCACAAGTTAATTGTTGACTGTGAACCTTATAACGTAGCTGAGTTTATGGCCCATTGTTCATCCCAGTAAATTTTTGGAATTTATTATAATTTTGTTAATACTTCTCTGTGGATTAGTTGTTTATTGACGTATTGCCTTTCATTGTATTAAGCAATTATTGTGAAATAAACTGGTATTATTATTATTATTATTATTATTACTCATGAATAATTGAATATTCATGAATACTCATGAATAATTGAATATTCATGACTACTCATGAATAAGCAAACGTGAATAATTGTTTGAATGAATTATTCGAATGAATTGAAGAATGAATATTCGAATACAAAAAGGCAAAAAAGTCCCAGCCCTAGTCGGGACGCTCGACCGCCTATACCAACGCGCCGCGGCCCCGGACTTGGTTTCAAGCGGAACCGGTTTTTTTTCACGGGAACGTCGCAAATAAGAATGGAAATCACACGTCGTTCGAGTAAGTGGATAATTTTACACAAAATAAATACAAAGATGGTTCGGAACACGGAATAAAAATTCGGAAAAGCCCAGATCAAGATTTTTCCTACCTTATAGAGATTCTGCTAACTTGCACAGGACACTGCCCGGTCGAATAGAACTTTTTTAACGGCTCAACAATGGATCTCCTCTCCACGGATTCGATACTGAATATTCGTCTTTCACTAAAATTCAACTCAATTCACTGATTCTTTTTAATCTCTTTCAAACTCAAACCACAAATTCTCTTCGCACTCAATCTAATTTATCGCCGGCTCTCCAAATTCAATCTTAATTTCACACCTTCCCGATCCTCCAATCTCAATTGAATTTCACACCTTCCGGATTCCCAAATCTGAATGAATCCCTCTTCGTCGCGTCCAGCCCCTCCAGAAAGGCCCCCCCACCATCGGGAGTCGCGCGCGCGAAAATTCCTCAAATTTTCAAAAACAAATTGATCATGAGGGGCTCTTATTGGTCTACCTGAGTTCCCACATTTCGTGAACATTCTAGAACTTTCTAAAGGTAACTACGACGCAAAAATTGCCGCCATTATACAAGATTTCAAACTCTAAAAAAAATGGAAAAACAAACGACCAACAAAAGAAACGACGAAGAGAGATAACAACGCCAAGTTGCCAATAATCGGCCCCTGATTTTTAAATTGCAACCGAACGACATGAATGAGATTTACGGGTTGCCTATCGGAAAATTTCAAAGTGATCTTACCGAGATTCTTAAAATGAAGGGCGCTTCATTACAATACTATTTACGAGAACCATGTTTATATAAGAAAAAGGAAGATAGTAATATCACTTTAATTTTAGTATATGTTGATGATCTATTAATTACAGGTAGTTGTAGAAACCATATTCAGGAAAATGTGAATATGTTGAAGTCACGTTTTAATGTAAAACAATTTGGCTTTCCTACTGAATTTCTTGGTTTGGAAATCACTAGATCAGAAAATCAGTTGTTTCTTCATCAAACACAGTTAGTAAATGAAATGTTAAAAGAATTTCGAATGGAAAACTCAAATTCAGTTGATACTCCTTTAGTTCCTCAAGGAAGTCATAAAGTTCCGGAAGTAACGAATGAAGCAGATTTTCCGTATAAGAAAGCTATAGGCAGGGCCGGATTAAGACCACTTGGCGCCCGGGGCACAATGAATTTTTTCGCCCCCCCCATTACAAAAATGATCATATAATAAAAAACGAACAGGGATATCTTCATGATGAAGTTTTTTTTCATCGAAAAGTGACAGCCAACAAAAATTATGAATAAATACGGATATTTCATACAGTTGGAAAAAAGGGGAATGGAAAACAACTTATATATAAGAAAAATTTATACATATACATTTAGTATATTCACAACAAAAATATAAGGGACAGAAAAAATTCACGAACGCAACAAATGTTCTTAAAAAGTTAAATACATGATGAACTGGTCAGTCACGAAAAAATATAAATAAACATTATTAATCATCACAATGATAAGGAACATATATTCAGCAACAAACACAAATAAAAAAATATAACAAGTGGGACACGTTAATGCTCTTTCTCGCCTTGAGCGAAAGGAATTTTTCAATGATACATGTTTCATCAAGAGAATTCAACAATTCAATTCCGATATTTAATAGTGAAATGTCACTCAATTTTTCATTTCCAATTGAGTTTCTTAAAAAACTTTTTATTCTCTTGAGGGTTGAGAATGATCTTTCACCGGAAGCATTCGTTGATGGCATACACAGATATACAAATGGTATCTATATTTGGAAACAATGAAATAATTTTTTCTCTCCGAATTAATTTAAAAATTGTTTCCAAATTGGTATTTTACTTTCCGGCTCAAATTCCTCTTCACCATGAATGATATTTTCCTGGTCGATCATTTCTGGATTTTTCGAAGCTTTCTGATTTTCGATTTTCGGATAAAATATTTGAAGTGAATGCATTCGTCTGGAAAATCAGGACTCAAATCATTCTTATACAGGGTGTAACTGAATAAGTGTAAAACATTTAAGGAGGTGATTCCTCATCGAAAAAAAGATAGGATCTTTCATATAAAGAAACTTCATTGGAGCATCCCTTGTTAAGATACAGCCCCTTAAAGGGGGTACATAATTTGTATAACAATTTTTTTTACAAGCACTGAAAAAGTTACAATATTGAAATTAACCTGACGTTTTGTACTACCCTTTAATCGTTTAATGCAGGTACTAACTACAAAATAACAATAAATCCAGTTCGCATTTATGACGATGTATCTCTGTAGTTGTTCGTAAAATAATGTTTTGCTGCTTACTGGTTTATTTTGGGCAAAAAACCCAAGAGACATTTTTTGTTTAGAATGAAACAGGCTATCGGAAATAAATTTTTAAATGGTAAACAAATAATAGGACAAAAAGTTACATTGGAAATAAATTTTAGGGGTTGCGTTTTTCATCCCTTACAACCATGGGGTAAACCAAATAAATTACTGGCTAAGTGTCTTTTTGGTAGTACAAAACTTCAATCAACAATAGCACAAAGTTCAGCAGAAGCGGAATTTATTGCATTTACTCATGCTGCTAATGAAATTCTATTTCTAGCACAATTATTAGAAGACACTGTGGGTCTCAAAGCATTTCCAGTTAATATACAGGGTCTTTCACGAGGAACCTCACCCATATTTATACGGGAAACTACTGAACGTATTTTCATGAAATTCAGCACTTATAAGTATTTCACGATGCTGTTGAAATCTAAAATATTTTCAAGGCATGAGCACCTCCGGTTTTTCCGGAAATGACGTCAACTGTTTTTCAAATGGGTTGATTAGTTGTGAACACATGAGTAAAGACGTGTTTCGTATGCTCCGTGAATTTTTGAGATTTTCTGACTATATTGTGCGAGATTAATTTCGAAAATTGTTCCACGCTGTTGCTAATTTTGTGCGCTTTCAGACTCTATAAAATTTTTCCCGAGGCGGCTTGTGGTTTCGCGATCTTTTGATCATTCTCGAGTTCGTTTGCCTTTTTTTCTGCAAAACATGCCTGTCAATTGTTTGTTGTGTAACACACCTGGCAGCAGGAACCGGCCAGCTGTCCGATGTTTCTCGTGTGTCGGTGAAATACACCTCGCTTGCCTGGGAGTTTCAGCCGATGTCCTGAGGAAGGTTGGTGATGAAGGCGGGATAAGGTGGGTCTGCAAGAGATGTTCCTCGGATGAGTCAGATTCCAGCAACAACAACATAGCCAAAAAGCTCGACAAAATTGTGTCTGATTTGGCTGCTATCACGACCCAGCAGGTCGAATTCATGAAATCTCTTAATTTTTATGGAAATAAAATAGAAGACTTCGAGTCTAAAAATTGGCGGGTTTGAAAGATATGGGGATTAAGATGGGTAAATTCAAAAACCGTTTGCTAACTCTGGAGAGTGAGAACGGTGAACTTAAGCAGGAAATCAATAAGCTTCAACAGCAATTGAAATCAGCGAATTTGGATATAATGGGAGTTCCTGAAAGAAAAGATGAAGATGTGTTGAGCATTGTTGAGAAAATTGCGCTGAAGCTGAATATCTCTAATGTGAGAGAATTTATCCAGGGTTGCCACAGAATTCATTTCATGCCCAAAAGGGATAATAAGAGCAGACCTATTGTTATTGATTTCAAAAACAAATACTATCGAGACAATTTCTTGCGAGCATACAAGGATAACAGAGGTAATGTTAAGTCGAGCGATATTGGTTTCGAAGGGATCGAAAGTACGATCTATGTTAATGAAAGTCTTTCTCTCAATAACCGAAGACTGTTCAATGCCACAAAACAATTTACTAAGGATAACAACTTCAAGTACTGCTGGATTCAGGACGGAAGAATACTGGTGAGGAAGAAGGAAGAATCAAAAATTTTTCATATTTCTACTGAAGGAGAATTATCAAAGCTACTTCGTCAATAGTCAAGCAAATTTTTCTTCCTTTCTATTTCTGATTCCTTTTAATGGCTTTTACTCTCAGTCTCTATTACCAAAATTGTCGAGGTTTGCGAACCAAGACAACTGATTTTTTGACATCAACCTGGAACAGTAATGCGGATGTAATATGTGTCACTGAATCATGGCTTAAACCGACAGTGAATAATTCGGAATTTATGTGCGAAAACTATAGCGTGTTTCGTAGGGATCGTTCTGATACTAATAGTTCCAAGAAAGATGGTGGTGGTGTTTTCATTGGTGTTGCGGGGCACCTGCAGTGTGTCCCGGTTTCGGATTGCCGTCATTCCACTCGAGTTGAAGACCTATGGCTCAAAATTAGGATTAATGGATCACTGAACCTGTATGTTGGTGTATGTTATTGTCCACCCGGTATATCTTCGAATGATTATTTAAGTTACTTCGATGCGGTAACGGCTCTTATGGAAAATCATGGAGAGGACGAGTTCGTTCTTGTTGGGGATTTCAACTTGCCAGCTCTTTCTTGGTCTGAGACGGGTGGGGGCATGGTTTGTGACCGGGTCCAGGGTGACTCCTATACTGTATTCAGAGATTTTACATCCTACAACTCTCTGAACCAATTCAACTGCCATCCTAACATTAATGGTAAGATTTAGGATTTAATTTTGGCATCCACTGTTGATGTTCAATCAACACGGGCAGCACTTCCTTTTGTTAGCGAGGATCATCATCATCCTGCCTTGGATGTTCTGGTGCAGTTTCCGGGAGAACAAGTCACGCCAAAAAAATCAAGATCTATGTATAAGTTTTTCAACGCAGATTACTGTGCTATCAATGACGAAATTTCCTCCATTGATTGGAAGCTATTATTAATCAATGAAGATGTTAACCTCAATGTAGATACTTTTTATAATGTGATTAATTGTATAATTGAAAGACATGTTAGACGATTGCAGTAAGTCAATTGCTGCAAATCGACTTCAGAAGAAGTGCGTCCGAGAATTAAGCAACCGATTAAATAAAGGCACTTACCTCAGAAATATAAGTTGACGGCGATCGTAGGTGGTCAACTACTAATTTAGCAGCCGAAAGGGGGTATAAGGAGTGGAAACAGGGAAATACCTTTCCTTTAGATGGACGTCGTTAGTAGCGACCAATTCACCAGTTACTCAAGTTCCAAGTTGCTTAACCACAGGCGAACTTATTCCTCAGAGGATAGCACAAAATATTATGGTGACGCGATCAGACGATTTTATTCTTTCTCAACGAAAGTATTCAACACGAATTTTATTCGCGTTAGAAGGCACTATTAAATTAGCTTGCTTTTAACCAACTTTTATGCACGATGTGTAAACAATGAATTGAAAATTGACATTATTATCTCTCGCGCGCACTCGCAAGAAAATACTTCCGCAGATTGTCACCAGAGTGAGACGGTTCTCGAGTCGTAGAAGATGAAGCAAGTCACGCAGGCAACACACGTTCACGACGTAACATGCCGCCCGCCCTGAAGGATCCCTTCAGTAAGAACTGGAAGGAGTGAACAGACGAAAGAAAAAAGTCATCTACTGACTTGGAAGAGGACACAGTTTGACGATTGGTCGTCGAACTGTCCCAGAAGGGGTAGCAACATCAGCCACACGAATTGTGGAGTCAGCTCCGGGAAAAACAGATGATATACGGCCTATACTCCACTTTAGAGGAGGAAGATTGTCGTCTCGAATGATGACAACAGTGCCTGGAAGGACAGGGGTAGACGGCTGCAACCACTTATGACGTTGCTGCAAGGTATGCAAGTATTCCTGACGCCAACGCTTCCAGAAGTCCTGCTGGAATCGCTGGACCAATTGCCAACGAGATAAACGATTCACAGACACGGAACTGACATCATGGTCAGGAGGAGCGCTGAGGGGGCGGAAAATCAAGAAATGCCCTGGTTTGAGGGCCTCAAAATCCGAAGGGTCAGATGAGGGAAGATACAGAGGACGGGAGTTGAGGATGGCCTCAACCTGAGTGCAGACAGTGAGAAATTCCTCATAAGTGAGTTTCTGCTCGCCGATGACGCGAGTGAGATGATGCTTGGCAGATTTTACAGCGGCCTCCCAAAGGCCGCCAAAGTGAGGACTGGAAGGCGGTATGAATCGCCAATCAGTTCCGGAGGACGAAGCGGCATCGCAAAGACTCTGCTGATGTTGTGGAGCAGACAATAAGCGGCCAAGATCACGAAGGTAGTTATGAGCACCAACGAAATTGGTCCCGTTATCGGAAAAGATGACGGAAGGGTGACCTCGGCGCGCAACGAACCGCCGATAAGCAGCGATAAACGCTGGAGTGGACAGCTCAGATGCCAATTCTAGGTGAACTGCCTTGGTAGTGAAACAGATGAAGACAACCAGATATGCCTTTGTGCTGACAGCCCCTCGTAATCGCGCACTCGTGACATAAAAGGGTCCGGCGTAGTCTACACCAGTGGTAAGAAAGGCCATGGCAGAGGATAGTCGCTCGGGAGGCAGATTGCCCATTGGCTGTACCATGGGACGAGGTTTGCAGGAGAAGCATCGATTGCACCTGCGTAGTCGATTGCGTACAACATTGCGTCCATCCAGAATCCAGTACCGGCGACGAATGTACGAATGAGTGGCCAAGGCGCCAGCGTGCAGGAGACGATAATGAGCATCATCGATGATCAGATGAGTGAGATGGCTTTTCTTTGGAAGAAGAACAGGATGTTTGTGTCTATACGGCAACAAGGCCGCCGACAGGCGGCCTCCAACACGAATAATTCCCTGCTGGTCACAGAAAAGGTGAAGCTTCATGATGAGCCGGAGACGAGAAGATGGTTTCCGAAGCTCAGTCAGCTCCTCGGCAAAATAAACGGATTGAACGAGACGTATCAAGCAGGCCTCCGCCTCCTGGAGCTCAACAGAGGAAAGAAAACCTGACCGAGGGGGTGATATACCACGAGTATTCATTATGAATCTTCGACAAAAGGCGGTGACCCGCTTGAGTCGAAGATATGAGGAAAAGCGGTCAATGAAGGTGGGTTCATCGGAGATAGCCGCGAACATCAAAGCGGAGATTGGCTTTGCTTCCTCGTCCACTCGATCAGTTTGAGAGGAATCAACAGAGGAAACAGGCCATAAGGATAAGTCGAAAGACAACCAGTGAGGACCCCGCCACCACAATGGGTGATGATGAATGTCTGTAGGCATCAGTCCTCGAGAGGCACAATCAGCTGGATTGTCCTCAGACACTTCAGCGATCAGAGGGAATGAGCTCCTGTATTTCAGCAACCCGATTGCCAACAAATGTCTTCCACCTGTGACTCTCACCACGGATCCACGACAAGGCCACAGAGGAATCACAGAAGGCCATGCACTCAGCGCCGAGATGTTCCAATACGCGAGTGGACAGATGGTGCATGAGCTTGGCGAGAAGATGGGCCCCGCATAGCTCCAAACGAGGCAGAGTTATGGCCTTGCAAGGAGCAATTTTTGATTTAGCTGCTAGAAGGGACACCTGATAATGACCAGACGATGCCAAAGTGCGGAGATAAACGACCGCAGCGTAGCCTGATTCAGAGGCATCACAGAAGCCGATCAGCCGATGCGCAGAAGAAGAAACGTCAGGGATGAATCGTGGTATGTAGAGCTCTGCCAAAGTGGGGAGCTGGGACTGAAACTGCAGCCATAGGGGCTGAACCTCATTCGAAAGAGGTTGGTCCCACTACAGATGGAGTAGGCAGAGCTGACGGAAGAAGATTTTAGCATAGAAGGTAACAGGAGTTAACCATCCCAGGGGGTCGAAGATTCTAGCCATCTGACTCAACACGGTTCGCTTGGTGATGACCGTTGAAGTCGAACGAACAGAATAGAAGAAGTGATCAGAAGAAGGATTCCACCCAAGTCCCAAAATCTTGAGACCTGGCTCACGAATGAGAAGAAGAGGATCGGTAGAGGAAGATTCTCTACGATGATCAGCTGGAATACCGTCTAGCAGAGGAGGATGATTGGTAGCCCATTTGCGCAACTCAAAGCCGCCCGCCCTGAGCAGGTCCTGCACCTGCTGCCGCAACTCAAGAGCTTCAGCTTCGGATGAACAGCCCGTCAAGATGTCATCAACATAAATTTCATCCAGCAAGACTTGCCTGGCAGCAGGAAACTTGGGTCCGTCATCCGAAGCCAGCTGCCGAAGGGTCCGAAGTGCCAAGAAGGGAGCAGAAGAAACGCCATACGTGACGGTGTTCAGGCGATAATATTGGAGCGGTTCGTGTTTGCTGAAACGCCAGACTATACGTTGATAGTCCCTTTGCTCAGGGAGTATCAGGATCTGTCGATACATCTGTCTAATATCGGCGGTGAAGACGAAGCGATATAGACGAAAGCGAAGCAGGAGGGTGGAAATGTCCGCTTGCAGCTTCGGACCAGTAAGCAGAAGATCGTTAAGGGATTTGCCATTAGCGGATGCACAAGAGGCATTGAAGACCACACGAATTTTGTCAGGAGGATCATCTGGACGATGTACGGGATGATGGGGAATATAATATGGCTCATATCGCGGACAATCAGAAGACTCAGGGACCAGTTCCATATGGCCACTCTCGAGATAATCTCGCATGAACTCATGATAAGCGACACGAAGAGTAGGGTTGTTGTCCAGACGCTGTTCCAGTCGAATGTACTGTCTAGTCGCCACGTTGACGGAGGTGCCCAGCCGACACGATGCCAAGGGCAAACCAACAGTGTACCTTCCATTGGAGTCGCGGGTGACATCAGCGCAGTATGTCATCTCACACTCTCTCTCGGCAGGGGTCAGCGGAAGCACGTCAGGTACCTTATCAAGTTCCCAGAAGCGCCGAACGATGTTGACAAGTTCGTGATCCGAGTGCTGTGCGGAGGGTGAAGGAATAGTTTGAAGATCAGGGACGGCAGAAGAACTTATCATAACAGAAGGTGAGATTTGAGGAGATGTGTCAGAAGATTCAGTCTTGTCACGAAGGGAAGGGCAGGCAGACTCTGAGCGAGGGGAATCAGGATGAGAAGACGGTGAAGAAGATACAGCAGATGATGACCCTGCAGAAGACGAGGGAGAAGCGTGCTGCCGTGAAACCCGATGACAACTGGGGACATGTCGAGCGCGACCATTGGCAGTGTCAGGTGAGAAGGAAACATGTTTAGTCTTCTTGCGATGGCGAGCGTAGGGCCCATAAAGCACCCAGCCTGAGGTGGTAGACAACGCCCCCGGAAGTTCAGACGATGGACACAGCGTGCCAGGAAGAATAAGATGAGGGAGCACATCCGATCCAATCAACATCCCTATGATACGAGGCAGATAGAAGAGTGGGTCAGCTAGGTTGAATTGCTGAAACTCGGGCCATCGGCCATTAAACGCTTGGACAGGGAGAGGATCTATGGGGCTGTCAACGACGTAGGCCTTGATGATAAGAATGATAAGATGAGGGGGATCCCCTTGGTGACAGAGACTAACGTATGCGTATCCTTGGATGCGAAACTGATCTGCGTTAGTGAGGGTGCGAAGTTGAACAACTTCAGGGTGAATGCGCAGACGAAGTTTGGTGGCCCAAGCGCGGGTGATTAATGTGTGTTGGCAGCCTGAATCGAGAAGAGCTCGGCCGAATACAACATTCCGCTGGTTATCTAAGCGGATCCAGGCGGTAGGCATAAGGAGGCCAGGATCTTTGGTCTGGCGCAAGGAAGATCGCGGAGATGAAAACAGATGACTATTTGGCAGGGTTAGATGACGGCGAGATGACCATACTCGAAGTCATTCGGTACCACTTCCGGATGAGTGGCAAGAATTACGGGAAGATGTAGCGGGGGAAGCCCGATGAGAAGCTGAGCCTGCCGATGAAGGTATATTACGCAGTCTACCCCTCACTGCAGTGCCCCGAGAGGTGGAGGCACGGGCTGGCGGCTCTGATGTAGCAGAAGATTGAGAAGGAGGCTGATTCGATGGTTTCTCCTCCGGTTGGGTACCAGAAGAGGGCGTGGAGCCCGCAGAGGCTAGATGAAGTATCGTATGGTGACGTCCCCCGCATGTGTGGCAGCACTGATCCGAACCACAATCAACAGTGGCGTGGAACGATGACATGCAATTTCTGCATAATCGCCTCTCAGTTACGAAAGATCTTCGCTGATGAATGGTCATGGCTTTGAATTCACGACACTGTCGAATGGAGTGGTTTGCCGAGCAGAACACACATACAGACGACGAGCTAGAGGCTTGAGGAGGACGTACCCCTGTATAGGCATGACGACGAGAGGACGGACCAGCTGAGGAGGGAGCAGACGATGAAGGAGCAGACGCTAACCCCGCTGGTGATTGGGTTCTGGTCGGCCTCTTTGGCGCAGATGCACGGAATGAGGTGATGGAAGTGCTTTCCAACACTCGCAATTGTCGATTGGTAAATTCGAGCAATTGTGCGAGATTGGGAAACTCATCAAAGGATAACTGCCCTTCGAACAGCTGGCGAGATGGTATGTCCAGGTTGCGCAAGGCAAGGGAAAACAGAAGATAATCGGCCAGATCTGGAATGGACAATGCCTTGAGGGCGTTGATGGCATTTTGATGCGTGGTGGCGAATTGTTGTAATTGGGGCAAGGAAGAAACAGATGCAGGCCGCGAATCCAATATCTGGTTTACATACAAGTCAGCCAGCCGACGGGGATTTTGGTACCGAGCGTAAAGGGCCTGATAAGCTAAAGGGTAGTTTAGGGAATTTAGTTCGAAGCCGGAGATGACAGAAGCCGCTTCACCAGATATAGCAGAAGTTAAAAGGTGAAATTTCTGAACAGGCGCCAGGGAACTGTTCAGATGCACAAGAGCATCGAAAAGTGCGATGAAGCTGGGCCATTCTTCGATTTTGCCATGAAAACATGGCAACTCGACCCGAGGAATTGGAAGGTCCACAGGGGATGACCCGGTCTTTGCGACCGACGCAGATGCAGTCAGCTGACTATGAGCAGCGCGGATCTGCAGACAGATCTCAAAGAATGCCGCGAATTTCGATGGCGACCTGTCCCGATCCGCCTCCTCCAGCTGAGAGTTCAGTTTAACTATCAACTCATCAGCTTCTTTGAAGGCCTTCTCGATTTTAAATAACTCAGCCAGGCACATATTGGCCACATCCGATTCAGTAGTCAGTCCCTTAATCAACTTAAATAAAGTTGAAGCTGCTGCGAAAGCATTTTCTCGCTTGATGATGAATTCACTGATCGTAGCTTTCAATTTATCCGTCGACGGCATTTTTACTTCGCGAGCAACCCCGGTAAGTAAAATGAATTCCGAAGATGTTACCGGAATGAACAGACGATTAATGCGAATATGATAAACAGATGAATAGCGATAGCAAAAAACAAATAAGAATTCCACTGTTAAATTTCCCGAATGAAATGACTACAATGAGAATTGAAAGATGAATTGCATTAGAATTTAAGATCTAAAGGTCCCTGTTTTTCGACACCAATAGACGATTGCAGTAAGTCAATTGCTGCAAATCGACTTCAGAAGAAGTGCGTCCGAGAATTAAGCAACCGATTAAATAAAGGCACTTACCTCAGAAATATAAGTTGACGGCGATCGTAGGTGGTCAACTACTAATTTAGCAGCCGAAAGGGGGTATAAGGAGTGGAAACAGGGAAATACCTTTCCTTTAGATGGACGTCGTTAGTAGCGACCAATTCACCAGTTACTCAAGTTCCAAGTTGCTTAACCACAGGCGAACTTATTCCTCAGAGGATAGCACAAAATATTATGGTGACGCGATCAGACGATTTTATTCTTTCTCAACGAAAGTATTCAACACGAATTTTATTCGCGTTAGAAGGCACTATTAAATTAGCTTGCTTTTAACCAACTTTTATGCACGATGTGTAAACAATGAATTGAAAATTGACATTATTATCTCTCGCGCGCACTCGCAAGAAAATACTTCCGCAGATTGTCACCAGAGTGAGACGGTTCTCGAGTCGTTGAAGATGAAGCAAGTCACGCAGGCAACACACGTTCACGACGTAACACATGTACCATCTAGAACTGTTAAAGATGAGAGATTCCCATCATGGTTTACTCGCGAAACTATAAAATTTGTCAATCTAAAGGCCAAAATTCATAACAAATTCAAGAGATTTCGAAATATGGATGATTATAGAGAATTTTCTATTTTGCGTAAACGATGTAAGGAACTGATTCGCAGAGACTACGCGGATCACATTTCACGCGTTGAAAATAATATTATTGTAAATCCATTATACAGGGTGAGTCTTTGACTTGTACATATATTTTAACTGAAGATTCTTGAGGTCAAATGAAACCTTTTTTTCATTTTCCATTTTTTCGAATTCGGCTCGGTTAAAGAGATATAGCCATTTGAAAAAAAAAATTGGGCTCAGTACGTTCCTGAAAAGCTCTTCTGGAATTGATGCAAAGCATATTTCTCGATTGAAATTGAGTTGATACATTTAGGAAATACTCAAGTACTAACCTTATTCGAATAAGAATGTTAAAAACACGATATTTCTTATCAAAAACAGTTAGTTTAGAAGGGTTACTTCTACAATTGAAAAGCCAATTTCTTCTATCGAATTAAGTTCCTTCTTCGATTTTCCTGAAGATTAGTTTGTAAACACTAATAACTTGTTCATATTTTTCTCCATATCCCCATAAATATCCTGTAAATAGTGATTTTCAATTCAATTAATGAGTTTGATCAAGCTATAACCTTCAAAACAATGTTAATAAAATCATAGAAATACCAACGATAAAATGTTCTGAGAAAATTCACAGAACTTTGACGTGTACGTTGCCAGGTTTACCAATATTTCTGATTCTAAGGAATTTTTCGGATAACATTACTGACATTACTAAATAAATACATATCTATGAATTCCACCATAGATCACCTTCCTTTACATGGGGAATCGACCCATCTCAAAATTCTCAAATTACCATTTCCTCTATTCAGTTCTTCTACTTCACATATCATCTGTGGTAGTTCTGTTGCATAACTTATGACGTGAGGTTGCTCTTTGACGTGAGATATCTCTGGTCGAAACTAATTAGAGGTTAGAAAAAATTAGAATTTCTCTAACGACTAACGAGAGAATGGGTTATAAGAATGTATGTGAGGCATTAATTGCATTATGCATTATCATATTAATTTGAGTTGTGAAATAGCTCGGAATTATGATGTATTACTGCCGGAACTGATGGAATAAACACGGTGTATCAAAACATATTTTAGAGGACGAGATAACGCTGTTGTCAATTTATTCAGAGATTGATTCATTGAATGATAATTAGTGTACCTATCAATATCGAAGAAAATGAGCTGAATACACAAGTCAAAAGATCTGACAGACGGTAAAGTAATCAAATATTGAAATTTTTATATGGCAAATAACAGTTTCCTTTTCAGTATTGTGAAACGGGCACTGTGTATTACTTCAGGATGCCCAGAGAAATAGATGTAATCGTTTCAGATTAATATCTGTAAAAACAAAGAGGTATCTAGAATCTTTGAGTAAATTGAAGGCTTTAATGAAATGCATATTATGTTAGTTGCTGTGAAATTTCAATACGATCAAACTGAAGATAATTGAAGTAGCTTGAAGAAATAAACTATGAAATACCGCAAAAGCGAAAATCCTCTACATTGCATAATACCTTCTTGGTGTACTGTGTGGATAGAAAAGATTGAAAAGTTCATCCAACCTGCTTAGACCTAAAAAATACCAAAGAGGCCAATCCAGCCATACAATCATGGAATATGATCCATATGTACACATATGGATTTTTTAAATAAGATCATTCATTGGGATTTGAAGAAGCACAAACTTGGGAAATATGTGCTCTGTGCAATCCAACATTACTTGGGTTTTGGAAGATGATCGTCAATAGACTGAAGCTCCTTTTCTCTCCCTTTCTGGATACCTAATTGTTATTACATTAGATATAAGAATTACTACCTGAGATTCATGATAGAATTATTGAAATTAATTAAATTTGATATTAAAATGTCCCTAATTCAGTGCGTTTTTTAATTCCTGTAAGAAAACTAGTAAGGTGAGTATCACTTTATCATAACAAAATCAGCATTTATATGGTAACTATTGAAACTAGTAACTTATGAAAAATTGTTTTTTGCCTATTCAACATTTCGAATGATTTACAGCAGTTTTATTTCTTAAATGTTCATGTAGTATAGGGATAGAGCATGACTAACTTTCTGGTATAAATAGTGAATTAATATTATTTTCACTTATGAATATGATCAGACATCATTTGGAAACAGCATATAATTTATTGGCGTGTGCACAAATAAATTCATGATCTAGTGTGTTGTGACATTTTACTACTCTCAACATAAACTCAGTAGGATGCCATAGCACTTAATCCTTGAAAGCGTTCTGCCACAACAGAAGCCACAGCTACAGAGAAGGCTGTGGTTCTGCCAAACTTCCGGAGAACTATTGCGCATGTGCGATATGAAATATGTATTGTGATTGGTTAATCGGCAGCATAAAGTGAAATCCCAAATGAGGTAACCATAGATACATAATGACATATCCCTTCTTCCCGCGGAAAAATATACGACGCACGCGTAAAGCGCCTATTCGTGATTCTCTGTGGCTTCGCAGAAGTCATCATTTCCCGCGTAATTTATTTCGGTATGAAAACTGATTCGGTCAGCTAAATGACGATTAATTTGGGTGATGTATTTATTACACGACCCGATTTTCAACGTGTAATTTGGGCACGAACTTTAGATAACGCTTTTTTTCGTGGAAGTTTTGAGGAAATATCTGCAGGCTGATTTGGAGTGCATTATTACTTACTAGTGTTGTTTTGTGTAAAATGGCTGAAAATTTCAGCCTAGTTGGTTCTTGTTTCATTGTCCCAGTTAGGATTTTTGCGAATTATGGCAGAGGACATTGTTCAGATAGGAACACCGCAACTGATTAATTAAGTATAAAAGTAATATTTTATTTTCCGTTACTTTTAATTTAATACGTGCAGGTTTGTATCGATATTCATGATTCATATACCTGAGTTTTTTATTTCACTAACATTTATTTTCAATATTTTCTCGAAGGATGGACAAACGAATGAATTTTCATAAACTGGACGTATAATTTCGAAAAAAAACTCGGTTGTGAACTTCAATCAGGATCTTTGAGAAATTTCCTGCTCTTCAGAACTCAATTTTATACGTACATGAAAATATGATATATTAAAATCAATTAGCTGAGTCGGCAGCTACAACCTATTCAATTTTATCTACCAAATTTGTGGAATTTCATTATCACACATCTCTACATCGAAAGCGTTCGATGTAGAGATCCATCATAGAGATTTTAGTACTTATTAGGTCCGTCTTTCCAAATGAAAATTATACAAAACATTCTGACAACATTGTTAATTTTGAATTCGATTACAGAATATTAATACATCTTCGATTCGGTGATATTATAATTCCAGGGTTGCATCTAGATTTTTCTTATGATTTTTGAGTTTTTCGTCAAATTTTATCGCGTAAAATTGGAAATAACTCGAAAACGACGCGTTTTATTGAAAAAACATAAGAATACTTTTAGTTTCTTAAATGATTGATTCTTTCGAAACTATGAACCGTTTATCTTTTTGAAGTGGTTTTATGGTGTTTTTGCGTGTATTGATGAGTCGACTACCCTGTAACTTTTATAACAGGAGAGATATTGAATAAGTTTCGATTGAGAAATATGCACAATGAATAGAGTAACCAATCAATCAAAATTCAGTTCATTCGAAATAACGGTTATGAAGATATGGACAATAAAGTGTTTTTTTCGTGGATTTTCGACACCCTGTATCTTCGAAACCAAACCGAATTTTGAAAAATGGTATAGGAAAAAAGTGTTTCGTTTGATGAGAGGAATCTTCAGTTAAAATATATGTACAAGTCAAAGACTCACCCTGTATATTAACGTCCTTGCTGTTATATAGCAACATTTTTCTTAATGGGATATAGGACTGCAATTTAAATACGCATCTATTTGTTAAGCGACGTTTCGACCATATATTTGATCTTCCTCAGGACAGCTTGCATGTCTCCAAACCATATAATAGCCTCACGGTGTTAAAAAATCCCCCAGGATAGTTAGGATCCATCATATATTAACGTCCTTGCTGTTATATAGCAAAATTTTTCTTAATGGGATATAGGACTGCAATTTAAATACGCATCTATTTATTAAGCGACGTTTCGACCATATATTTGATCTTCCTCAGGACAGCTTGCATGTCTCCAAACAATATAATAGCCTCAAGGTGTTAAAAAATCCCCCAGGATAGTTAGGATCCATCATATATTAACGTCCTTGCTGTTATATAGCAAAATTTTTCTTAATGGGATATAGGACTGCAATTTAAATACGCATCTATTTGTTAAGCGACGTTTCGACCATATATTTGATCTTCCTCAGGACAGCTTGCATGTCTCCAAACCATATAATAGCCTCACGGTGTTAAAAAATCCCCCAGGATAGTTAGGATCCATCATATATTAACGTCCTTGCTGTTATATAGCAAAATTTTTCTTAATGGGATATAGGACTGCAATTTAAATACGCATCTATTTGTTAAGCGACGTTTCGACCATATATTTGATCTTCCTCAGGACAGCGTGCATGTCTCCAAACCATATAATAGCCTCACATTATTGATTATTGAATGCATATTATGGCCTGGTGCATAGTCACATAAGCTATAATATAGTTTTGTGGGGTTCATCTTCTGAGTCTAGTAGAATCTTTATTTTACAGAAAAGGATTGTTCGCATGATGTTCGGGTTGGGACTAAGGGATTCATGTCGGTCTGTGTTCTCGAGGCACAGAATCTTAACAGTACCATGCATATATATTTATAGCTGCTTAGTCTATATTAAAGAAAAATATAGTCGGCTGCCGAAATTACGGGACGAGCACAGCTACCGGACTCGTCACGGAAGATTATTGTTAATGCCGAGGCACAGAACGTCCAAATATGAGAAATCTCCCATTTACCAGGGTACCAAATTTTTTAATCACCTTCCTCCTCAAATTAGTAATTTGGATATCATTCATTTCAAAAAAAAAATTAAGAAAATCCTGGCCGACAAAAGCTACTATGATGTGTCAGAGTTTCTGGAGGATGGGGATCTTTAGCATCAGTTACTTCAGTATTGCTCTAGCGATGTTTTTTGTTTGTTTTATAGAATATTTTGAACTTTTTGATAAACTGTTCTATTCTTGTGACGATACTCTGATATTTGTATTCGTGTGTAATATTTTATAGAACATTGTTTTACCAGTGTTGTGATGATAACAACTGTGATTTCTTACATATTTCATATTTTTGCAGTATTTATTAATTTGACTTGTCCAATACATTCCAATATTGTCTTACTGGCCCAATAAAATTTATTTTTATTTTTTTTTTTTTTTTGTTTTTTTTTTTTTTTTTTTTTTTTTTTTTTTTTTTTTCACGTCCGTGTGAGGGGAAAACCCTTTATGGGCACCGAGAGGGTCCGCACTCTCGGTAGTGTGAGAATCCAAGATCTTGTTTGGTTACTCACTAAAAACCCCTCACACTTAAATGGAGGAGTTCTTCATCCTGCCCTCGTAGCGTCCCTTAACAAAAGAGATGAGCTGCAAGTGGCTTCTAGAGTTCATGGGACCTGATGATATGAAGTGACCCGAGCAACACTGCTTTCTGCATTCTGTGCGCCAATACCTCGGCCAGTGATCTACAGGCCGGAATAATCTTCAATTCATCCACGTAGTTGGCTCTCATTCCACCGAGACATCCTATGATTAGTACGACCATCCTAACTTTATGACCTGGGTATAAAGTTCCAAGCTCGAACATGAGATCTTTGTACTTCTGCCTCTTCTGTTCTTTTTTCATCACAACATTATTTTCAGCAGGGGAGGAGAATTCCACGACAAATAACTCCTTCAGCTCCTTGTCCAGAAGAAGTATGTCTGGTTTAACAGCATTGATCTGTCGTGTTGTTGAGACAGGATAGTTCCAGCATATGCGAGCTCTTTCGTTTTGGACCACCGCTTCAATCTCCAGAGGCACATATGGTAGCACCGGTTCCTTGTCTATCTCATACGCGGCTCTCAGATGGAAGTATAGAATTCGGAGAGCCGCGTTGTGTCTCTCTACATATCCTGATGGAGCATGGACTCTGCAGGCGGAAAGGATGTGCATAATCGTTTCCTGTTGCCTATGGCAAGCTCTGCAAGTTGTTGTGGTATCCATTTTCATGATGTTCTTTTTATACCATCTCGTTTTTAGTACTCCATCCTGACACGCCATCACAAATCCCTCCGTCTCTGACTTGAGGCTAGCGGACTTCAGAAAGGCGAAAGACAATTCCTCAGACAGGTCCTGGTCTTTTAAACTCCTGAAATATATGGAGTGCAAGTTCTTACTCATATGATGTTCGAATAATTTATCCGCCTGAGACTTTCGGATCAGTCTCGCTAGGCTTCTTTGTTCCGCCTGAGTGATCGGTGTTCCAGCGAGCTCAGGATTGATCGATACGCCGGTTATGCTGAGCTTCTCCACGGCCCTTTGTGCAGCTCGGAAAAGGAAGGCTCCATGGTTCGCAATTTCATGCCGAGCAACAAATTTCAGGAGCGGATCTTCACTTCTTAGAATCCTTACTGCCACTTCCAATGTTTGTTGATAGTGTTGATATTCCAAACATTGCAATCCTCTACCCCCCTGTCTTCTGGGAAGGTATATCCTCTGTATTGAACTGTTGGGATGAAGGCTACGATTCATGTTCATCGTTTTCCTTGTTGACCTATCAAGATCCAGGAGTTCGTTCACCGTCCAGTTCACCACCCCGAAAGAGTAGGTGAGAATCGGGATGGCTAGCATATTTGTAGCAGATACTTTGTTCTCACCCATACACCGAAAGGTAATAATGGGATAAAGATTATATATATATATACTTTGTTCTTTCCCGACAGCTGCGATTTCCAAATGTCCCTCAGCTTCTTTTTGTAGCTGGCTGTTAAGGCATCCTTTATCTGAGTTGTCTCCAGTACACCCCTCTGTTTCATCCCAAGAAACTTGTAAGTTTCTCCGTCTTCGAGGTGTCGAAAAGTCATTCCATCTTCCAGTCGAATATCTTCTCCTGCGTCTTCAGCTTTTCCCCTGCGCAAATGAAAAACAGCACACTTGTCCAAACCGAACGACATTCCCATTGCTGAAGTGTAGTCTGAAACGATATTCAGCAGTTGCCGTAGTGTGGACTCGGAGGGAGCGTAGAGCTTCAAGTCGTCCATGTACAAGAGATGCGAGATCAGGTGGTTCCTTCTGCCTGGTGGTCCGGCCTTGTATCCTATCTTGCTCTCCCTTAACTCAATTGTTAGTGGTATTAGAGTTATGCAGAATAATAACGGGCTCAGCGAATCTCCCTGGAAAACTCCTCTTCTGTATCTCACCCATCCCGTATAAACGGTTCGACCCTCTGCTCGGATGGCAAACTTCGTTTTCCACAGCGCTATGATGTTTTCTATCGCGTGGATGATGTTAGGGTACACTTTCAGCATTTTTAATAACCGTACTATCAGTTCGTGCGGCGTGGTGTCATATGCTTTCGCGTAGTCCAACCATGATGTGTGTAGGTCGCGCTTGTAGTGTCTGGCGTCTAGACATACGCTTTTGTCTATGAGCAGGTTGTCCTTGCATCCTTGTACTCCTTTCTTTTCTCCCCTCTGTTCGTAGATACTGTTCCACACTGGTCCAATAACCCTCAGTATTTGATCTTGAATTACACTTGTGAGGATCTTATACAGTGTATTGAGGCAAGTGATTGGGCGGTAGTTCTTGGGTTGCCCTAAATCACCTGATTTTGGTATCAGCACTGTTCTACCCTCCACCAGCCATGACGGAATAGGCTTACGGCGAGTCAACATCCCGCTGAATAATCTTGCCAGGTGTTGGTGTGTAGCTGGAAATTTCTTCCACCAGTAGTTTTGAATACCGTCCAGTCCAGGTGCTGTGAAATCACGCTTGTTCTTGAGGGCTTGTCTTATATCTTCGGTTGATATTTCAGAAGGTTCATCGTTCTGCTGTTGGTTTTGATCACACATTTGCTGAAATCTGAGAAGTGCTGGAGTATCCCTGATTTCTGCTTGTTGCTCATACAGGCTTTTCCAAAATTCTTCGACCTCTTGAGGTGATGGTGGGTTCTGTGCCTTTTGTTGTGGGGACTGAAATAATTTCGATGGTTCTGCGGTGAAGGTGTTGTTATCTTCAATCCATTTTTGCCTTTTTATCAGTTTCTTTCGCGCTGCAGCAAGTGATCTTATTCTATCTACAGCTTTCTGCTCCAGTAGATGGACTGTGGGCAAGTCTACTGTACGATGTATGGAACGAAGCTCCTCGATCATGTCCTTCATTTTCTTGCTTGATTTAATTTTGCCTTTCAGAACATCTATGATACATTGGTATTATTATTATTATACTAGCTGTTGGTAAATGGATAAACTTGAACAGTTCTGTTTGTTTACATGATAGGGATTAGAGGTTAACTCTGTTATGTCATATTTCATAGGTCACTATAATTATGTCAATGAAATATATTCTGTGTTTAAAATTGTATCACAGAAAAACAGTGAGAATAAATAACCTAAAAAAGTAAAGACGCATTGTTAATCATCAAGTTATAAAATATATCGATATATCGTTAATAAAATCAAAATCAATAAAATAAAACGACAGGTTATGGGCCCAGAACACGCTGCATCTAGAAATTGCAAATAAAACAAAACAACACAAGGAATATGAAGAAAAACAAGTAAAAACAAAAATCCACGTGGTCACCATGGTGTTAGACAGCGAAGATATCTCGAGCATAACTAAACTCAAAGACACTTCTACATTTCCAATGTGGAATTTTGAAATTAAAATCCTCTTTAATGCCAAACAACTTATGGATGTCGTCGATGGAAGTTCCCCAATTAGTACCTGCGGCAACGATGAGTCAAAAATAAGCAAATGGAAAGCCAAGGACGCCATGGCTCAACACGCCATATTGAGAACTATAGATAAAACCGTAAAAATACATTTGATGAACTATGGATCGGCTAAAGAAATGTACGATGCACTTCTTTGCATATATAAAAGAGACACCAATCAGGAAAAATGTACCCTCCTACAGGAATTTTATAATTTCAAGTATGATAATACTAAAGATATACATCACAACATAAGTGAAATTCAAAATTTGGTTTTCAAACTCAAAATATTACAAGAAGAAATTTCCGAAAGTATAATAATGTCTAAAATACTCACCATTCTACCAGAAAAACATCAATATTTCAGCTGTGCATGGGACTCAACCCCCACAAAAGAGAAAACCCTAGAAAATTTGATAGCCAGATTGTCAGCAGAAGAAGACAAAAATAAAACGAAACAATTGGAAACACCGGTATCTTTTAAAACAGTGAAACAAGGAAAATATGAACCTGTTTGTTACGCATGTGGTAAAAAGGGTCACATTGAACCACAATGCCCAGTTAAAAATAAGAGACAAGATAATTTGACAAAACCCTGTACGATCTGTAAGCTAATGGGACACATAAGAACAAATCATACTGAACATACCTGTTTCAACAGGGATAAAGCATGTTAAATCTGTAAAAAGACTAACCATAAATCAGAAGACTGCTTCTTTGATGAGAAAAATAAAGCCAAAAATCGTAAAAATGACAATGCAAATCAAGACAAAAAGATTTCATTCCTAACTTGCACAAATGAATCCTTAAATAGTGAAAAACAAGATAAAGAAATGATCGTAGATAGTAGATGTAACAAAATGATGATTAAGGAAGAAAGCATGATTCCAAATATGAAGAAATGTTCAGATAATGTCATGATAGCTAAGAAAGGTGATACAATACCAATAGAAGGATATGGAAAAATTGATTTTGATACTTGCACACTAAATGAAGTCTATTATGTACCACAACTTTCAAGAAATCTGTTATCAGTTAATGTTGTCACTCAAGCTCAAGGAGCAGCATATTTTGATAATGAAAAAGTATACATCCTAAAAACAAATATTGAAATCCCAAAAGATCACATTGCAATAGAAGGAAGGAAGACTGAAAATGGTCTTTATGTGGTGAAAATGAGAAAAACAGACAACACTGCACTTATCACCGAGAACGAGACACAAATTAAAGACTGGCATAGAAAACTAGGACACCTCAGTTATGGACAAATGGAAAAAATTCCAGAACTATGTGATGGAGTTTCATTCAAAACAGATAGAAACACAAAAATGGATTGCATCATATGTGCCCAAGCAAAACAGAGATTTATTCATGAGGGTGAAGCATATTTCAACATGAAAGTAAGCAAACTAAGAATGGACAATGGAGGTGAATATCAAAATGATCTTCTCTCTGAATGGTGCCAAAACAGAGGCATTGTACAAGACTTCACAATACCATATACACCACAGCTCAATGGTAAGAGTGAACGGATGATGTTGACTCTACTAAACAAAGCAAGAGCACTAATATTTGAATCTAATTGTGACAAAGACATGTGGGGAGAAGCAGTACTCACTGCTGCATACCTAACAAATAGATGTCCTACCAAAGGAGTAGAATCTACACCATATGAAAAATGGTTCAAAAGAAAACCAAATCTAAAAAATTTGAAAACATTTGGACAGAAAGTTTATGCCAAAATTCTGAAACCTCTGAAGAAACTTGACAGTCGAAGTCAAAAGGCAATGTTTGTAGGATATGCCCCTAATGGCTATCGACTATGGGATCAAGAAAAACAAAAAACATTTGTTAGTAGAGATGTTATTTTCACGAATGAATACTATAGGAATACTGAACTTTTATTACCTATGCCTAATTTATCCCCTGCCAGTTCAGAAATCTAACCAAGCCGTTGATCTCCGATCACTGTCGATTACGATTTGTGGAATCCACCGTAAGTTTAGTTATCATTTAGGCGAAACAAAGTTCCTTGGGCCAGCTAGTATGCTAATGAAAAAATGTTTTTATATCCTTAAACGAGTCTTATTACTTGCCCCTTTTATCGCATTCAAGCCGTCAGGTGATTGGCCATGTTGAAAGTAAAAACAAGCTGAAACTATTAGAGGATTTACGGGGATTTTTCAGGAACTAAACACATTTTTCCAAGATTTTTGATTTTTGGGATCGACTAAGATTCCTTGTAAAAAAACGAATATTTTCTCATCCTAATCAAATTTCTTTATTCATACTAACTGGATTATTTTTTATGAGCAACAATACAAATATACATAAATAGAAATATACAGAACAAAATGTCAATTCATTATATCTGAGTTCTTTTCATTATTCAAGTTTGCGTGGTATGAGAAGGGCACTCACATCAACTTTCTCAGATTTGCTTCAGCACCATATTCATCTCTGAAGGATCAATGAATTCACTAATTTTTTGAATACACAAATCGGGCATTTCTTCTGGAAGAAGTTCCCGCAGATGTGCATATACTTGTTTCGCCAAATATTGATCATTCATTTCTATGCATATGCTGGCGATCAACTCCCTTTTATACAATACTGGAAGAGGATTTTTCAGAATTCCTGAGCGAATCCTTGAATTCTTGACCACCTTCCTCCTTATATTTTTTCTACACAGTACGTCATAGTAGGTCAGTTGTGGAGCTTCGGGCAGTTTCAGCAGTTTCAGGCTTTCTAACTCGTTCTCGTACAGAACGCGTACTTCTCTGTAGCGTTCATTCGCTTCTATATATTGAACTGTTTCCTTGTTCACATAGAGTCCACAATGTTTTCTCAGAACAAAGAACTTGATGAATACATTGAGGACGTTTTCGTTATCGAAGTCCATCGCAACTTCGAAAGCTGTCATACCTTCTTCATTGAGTTCGTTGAAATCTACTCCCTTTCTTAGCAGAATTTCAACAACAGTAGGACTCCCTTCAGCTGCACAATGCAATGGAGTGTTACCCTGGTCTGATTTGGCATTCACATCCACGCCATGCTCTATTAAAGCTTCTGCCAAAATCCTGTTCCTGTGAGGGTCATTTCCATCATCTGTCAAATGATGCAATGCGTTGCATCCAAGGCAGTTGGTGATGTTCGGGTCACTTCCGATTTCCAGAAGCCGCAAAATGACGTTGATATCACTCGAAGGGTTCATGATCAGAAGTTGCAGGGTCGTATGGCTTAGCAGATCCTCTTGATGGTCCAAGTCAACATCATAATGCAGCAGCGCATCCAAGCATTCAAAGCCCTTCGGACATCCTGACAGCATATGGAAAGGACGGCGGAAATAGTTATCACATTTCTTCGGGTTGGCACCATTAAGCATCAGATGTTTTACTAAATCGGGATAGCCAAACTTCACAGCATAATGCAGGGGTGTACTTCCATTGTCGTTGCAGACGTTAACGTCTGCTCCTTCCTGTAATAATTTCTCGACATCTTCTTCATTTCCATTTCGGCCCGCTAAATGAAGGGCACTGTCTTCCACTGGGCAGGAGTTTACTCTCTGAAAAAAAAGAAAAATATTTTCTAGCTTTTGTTTGATAATTTTGATGAGATTCGTGAGATTCGATAGTTGAAGCGGTAAATTTTCATGGGAGTTCATTCGATTTGATATAGATCGAATTGAAGAGGTCGCCGTTCACAATGAGTTGAAAAACTAATCCGATAGAGGCGCCACCGTGCATTTTATGGAATATTCAGCGAAGCTTCCAAACATCCCTATACCCAATACCACCGTTTTTGTTTGAGAAATACCTATCCTTCGTTAAAAATGAAACGATTTTTACTAGACAGAAGTTTTTCGGAAAACCTCGTTCCTCAACTTTCATTTAATACTGTTTCCAATATATAAGTTTTCACAGTTCATTCTAAATGTCATGAATCTTTCCCTTCCTACCATGAATAAAAGTGACTCGTGTTTCACGTTTATGCATATTTTTATAAACAAAGACAAGAAGGCATTATTTCGATAAGGAACATTTCAAGTAGGTAACTATATTTTAAAACGAATATTTCAGGTGAGTAAAATGTTTGATTCGTTAATATTCATGAAAATATATATTTTTATAGTGGGCTGAATACATAGGTCCATATTTCGTTGGAAACAGTTGTTCTTCACACATTTATCCTTTTTTTTAGTTTTCTTTCAAATTTTTCGAATTGGAAACCTATGAACCAACTGGAAAAAATATTCAGCTAGAGAATGAATTCAATAGAGGGTGTGCGAAAAAAAATTTTTATTCATAATGTCAAGTTAATTCATAACACATTTCAGCTGAAAATGTTGCCATGAGGATGTCGAATGAATTTCATGATTACAGCCAAATTCTATTCAGAATCCGTTTTACGACACTTTGGGGTTGGAAATAATTATTATATTTGGTCTAAATCCATAAATTCAAGATGACGACTAGTTTCATGAGCTCATAAATTTTACCAAGAAAATAATGATCTCCCAATGAGGAAAATTTTCGTTTTGTTTCTTATGAAACAGCTTTATCAACTTTCACATAATTACAGCAATAGTAAATTGAATCACTTCGATTATTTGGCCGCTAATTTCAATCATTCCGTTACATTCTCATTAGAAGTTCTATTTCATTGTTATCAATTCAATTGGAATTGTGACAAAGCCTTCTGTGCCAATATTAGGGATAATTATTCAACAACTTTCTGTTTCCATAAATTTTCTGGCTGCGCTGACAAAAAAGCATTATTGTTTTAAGGTGACGCATCATTATATCTAGCATTTTATAGATTGGGGTTGGACATGGCTTGGCTTCAGGAGTATTGGCGCCAGGATGATTGGCACCTTGAAATTATTTTTCATTTATTCTTATTCATTCAACAACAAACTCGTGGAAGTGCTTTGCAAGTAGTCATTCCGTACGTTAGGTACTCTTCTGGTTTTTTATTGTGCGATTGAAGCTAACGCACAAATTTTATCTCGGTTTATGTAATTTTAATTTATGTATGCCCACAATTACTTCATTTTCCACTCGAGCTGAGATCAATGTTTATTGACATTTTTCATACCTTATTGAAAAGGTACTCGAGTACTTTAAACATATTTTCCGGTTTTCAGAAGGATGAATGGATGATGAATCTTTTCGTTTCATTTTACTGGATGATGGGGTACTACAGAAGAAACGGCCTAAAGCAGGCTTTGACATGTATGTATATTGTTTTATAATACTGAAATTGTATTGTTTGTAACGTTTCGAATTATATAGAAATGAGTTGAGTTTTTATTGTTGATAATTATGGAGTCCAAGACGTACCTATTGTACCTGTTTGTCGAATAAACTGGAGTTTATAATGTTAATTTATATCAGAGTTGTGCTTTGTGCTCGGAGCACTTTTGTGCTCCCGGGCACTGTGCTGCCGAGCACTTTTCAAAAGCAGTGATTAGTGCTTAGTATTTGTAGTACTTCATCGAAAGGCTCAGTGCTTAGCAATCCCAAAAGTGCTCCCAAGCACTCCTGCGGATTACTAAGCCCTAAGCTCTGAGCCACTTTTGTACGAATTTATTTAAGCATTCATAAAATCTAAATACAACATTTTCTTACATGAGTAACATCCTCAAACTGTTAGAATTTCAATGACAGAAAGATGATTGTGAGGGAATCCGGTCATTATGAGAGGAAAAATTAAGGGCCCACGTGTAATTTGTTAAATGAAGATGGTAATTTGTTCGTTGATATCTTAAATAAAGCGTTTTCATCTGACCAAAGAGTCTTATATAGACAACATCAAAACGTTACACAGTTCATTTTTCATACTTCGTTATTTGTCACGCAACAATGTTTGGAACTGTTTTGCTCCTGACAAATTAGTGCAAGAATTGACGCAGAAGCATTTCCATTTTTCCTTAAATTTCTTATTACATTTTGTGTCACGGACCGGGAGTGAAAACCCATAAAAGTTTTCAGAAAAAAAGTAAACTCGAAAAAATCAATATTTTTATGAATAGAAGAAGAAGAAGAAAATATATTTATTGCTCACGCAAATGGCTAACGACTTTCGTCTTTCTGCCAGTATAAAATACATTTTATGGTACCTATACAGTTTTTTCTTAAGTATGGAGTAACACATATATACATATAAAAAAAAAACAAAAAACAAAAATTTGAAATTAGGTTGATGTTGCATGATTCCTTATTGTCTCCATTAGGGGCAGGATGGGGTATTTTCTTTTGTTGCGTTCTTGGGATAGCTCCTGCAGTAGAACAGGCTGTAGGATTTCGAGGTTGTGTGGTCTGTTGGCAAATTTCTCTCCTAGAGTTTCAAATCTAGTCAGAATCGGGTCTATTTTCATTTTTTCATATAGGAGGTCATTTGGGGGGTTGTGGAGTGGATTTCCTGGATGGCGTAGTTTACTCAGTGTTCTCAGACTGCTGCGTTCAGCTACCTCAATGTTGTTCAGGGTTGGTCTTCGACAGTTACTATAAATCAGGTATCCGTATTCCAATATTGGTCTGCATATGGCTTTGTAGATTCTTGATGCTGTTTTGTAGTTTATACCACGGTTTTTGTAGGTGAGGGATCTGAAGTGCTTTGATCTAGCAATTATTTCTCTTTTTTTGTTGTAGGAATGCGTTTTGAAGTTCGTCTTATTATCCACTGTAATTCCTAGGTATTTGGCGTGTTGGGCTGGTTTTATATTGTGCTGGAGTATCCTGACTGTTGGCGAGTTGTCTGATATTTTGTGGCCAAAAATTATTAATTTTGATTTGTCAGGGTTCGGCAGAATTCTCCATTTCTTCATCCATGTCATGATTTTATTGCAAAGGCTTTGTAGTTTTTCCATTGTGTCATTCAAATTATTGCTGTGTGTTATGAGCGCTGTATCGTCGGCGTATTGAAGAATGTAACTTTCTAGTGCTTCATCGGTTACTTTATAGATGTCATGTACATAAATGTTATATAAAAGTGGTGACAATGGAGAGCCTTGTGGTACACCTTGTTGGGGGGAAAACGATACCGAGAAATGTTTGTTAATTTTGACCCTCATGCTTCTGTCTGTTAAAAAGTTTTCAGTTATATTTTGAAGGTAGACTGGTGTGCTCAGCTGCTGTAGTTTGTATAGCAGACCTTTGTGCCACACACTATCAAATGCTTTCTTGATGTCCATGAATATGGCTGCGGACTTATGGCCTTTTTTCATTGTGGTTTGCACATTCGATATAAGAGCAACTAATGGGTGGATGGTCGAGTGATTTTTCTTGAATCCAAACTGTGAGAGAGGGATGTTTTGTCCAATTGAGTTTTCCAGACGGATTTTTATAATTTTTTCTAGAGTTTTTCCTAAGATTGGTAAAAGAGTGATGGGCCGATAGCTAGACACTTGGTTGTAGTCTGTGCCATGTTTGTGGACTGTTATGATGATACCCTTTTTCCATTCCGTTGGGAAGTATCCGGTGTTCAGACAGTGATTGTAAATCCTCCTTATTTCATCATGGACTTTCGAATTTAATTGGTGTAGTATTTTTCTTGTAACATTGTCATAACCAGGTGCTGTGTTCTTCCCATGCAAAGCTTCTTCATACTCATCGTCAGTTATCTCTGGGACTGGGTCTATATTAATTCTGTTTTTGCTTTTCTGTAGTTTTCGATTCGTGTTTTGAAGTTTTGATCAAATATTGTGTTGTTCTTCGTAGTGAAAGTTTCCTCATAGTATTCTTTGAATGCTGAAGCTATTTCTTCATCAGTATTGTATGTTTTTCCGTTCTTCTCAATTTTGCTCATGTTAGATTTTGTGTTGTATCTTGTCAGCTTTTTTATTTCTTGCCAATAGTTCTTGCCTTTCATTTCATTGATCTTCTCACAGCTTTGAATCCATTGGGTCGACCTATAATCAGTTATGCTCTGGTGAATTTCTTTGTTGAGTTTGTTGTAGAGCCTCCTCAGGTTGGTGTCATTGTTCATTTTCAGTTCTCTGTAGAGTTGTTTTTTCTTCTTAATTTGGTTAACAATGTGTGGTGGTAGTGTGTGCAGAAAGTAATTTCTAGTGGTTTCGGGTGTATGCTTGTTTACTAGATTTGTTAGTTTGCTTTGGAACTCACTTATGTATTCACTTGTAATTGGGGTTTCGGCATTGATGAAGTGTTCCATCTCGTCACTGACTTTTTCGACATTGCATTTCTCTAAGTTTAGATAGACGTCCTTTGTTTCCTGTGGTAGTTGGTTCGGTAGAGAAAGTGTGATCTGTATGGCTAAGTGATCGGATCCTAAATCGGGAACCAGTTCGGTTTTTATATGATTTTTCAGATTGTTTGTGCACAGTACTACATCTGGGGTACTAGGTGGATTATTACTCATGATAAAAGTTGGTGGAGTTTTAACCTGAGTAAAGTCTGCGTTTTCTAGAAATTGTCGGATTTGTCCATTCTTTCTTCTGTTACAGTTATAGTCGCCAATAAGTAGAGCATATTTGTGTTGTGCTGCTTTTCTGAATATATTTTCTTCGAGCAATAGTTTTGCCTCCTTAGTTATGAACGACCTATTTGAGTATATACATGATACTGTTAATTTTGATATACCAATAATGGTAGTTTACGTGGATGACACTTTCTTAATGATTCCAGAACAGAAAACAGACTACATTCTTGGTTTATTTAACTCTTATAATGAAAACCTCAAGTTCACAATGGAAATCGAGACTGAAAATAGAATAACTTTCTTAGATTTAATAATCATAAGGGATAATCGAGGCCTTATGACGGATTGGTACACTAAGGATATTTGTTCTAATAGAGTGGTTAATTATTATAGCAACCACAGCATCCAACAGAAGATCAACATAGTCAAAAATCTGGTTGATAGGGCAGTAAAGCTAAGCAGTGAAATATATAAAACAAAAAACCTTGCGAAGATTAAAAACATTTTGATAGATAATAACTACCCCAGCAAATTTATCTCTAGAATTGTCAGGAAGACTCTTGGGGACTATAATAATATTAGACCCCAAACCTCTGATTGTACCACAAAACAAATAAAAAACTTCTTCAAGTTCCCGTTCATACCCAACCTGTCATATAGAATTGGAAAAATCTTTAATGAGTTTGACTGCGCCTGCGCATTTTATAATGTCCCCTCTACTGGAAAATTTTTCACTAAAATCAAGGACAAGATCTCAACAGATTTACAATCAGAGGTGGTATATCAGATCCCATGTGAAAACTGTAATAACACGTATATTGGACAGACTAGACAACACCTTAAGGAGAGAATCAAACAACATAAATATGACGTAAGGAACATCAAAAACCAAAACAAAACTGCACTAACAACACATGTACATACAGAGGGACAAACATTTGACTTCTTGAATACTACCATTTTGGACAGAGAAAAACATCTATATAGAAGGAATATTAGTGAGATGGTATATATTAGAAAGGGTATGACTGTTAACTTCAGAGATGATGTTGAAAATCTAAGTGGCCTATATGATTGCTTACTAGATATAACTTGAGTTTATGTAATGCTCTCCTGTTTTTATTTATGTTTTTATTTTTGTTTTTATTTCTATTCATATTTTTGTATTCAATCCTACTGACTTGTGCATAGTATCTACACATTACATTTGCCCCTCACTTGACCATTATTATATTAAGATTGACTGTTTATTTATTTTGTGTGAACTTTTTAATAATATTCTATGTTGTTGACATAACATGACATCTTTCTTTGTTGATTGAAGACAGGAACATCTCACCTTATGTATGTATATAGATCCTTTTATGATATGTCTTTATTGCTTCCCATTTTATTGAATGAGATGTGCTCTAGCAAACGCTTAATTAATTTTGAAATATCTCCGTGATACGGAAATTTCGAGAGGTATAGTTTTAGCGTATTTTATTTTGTATCTGTTTTTGTCTAAATGTCTTGTATTTTTTAGCCTTGAAAAAGGAACAGCCTTGTTCCGAAACGTTGGCCTGAAGAAATTCGCTAAGGAGAATTAAATTGTCCAATTCCTGATATTATTTATGTTATTAATTTTTTTAAAAAGACTCCGAAGAATAAAGGCATTATTGCTTATCTCAAATTGATGCGTTTTGTTATTGATTCGCTCTAAGATCCCAAAATAGATTTAACGCAAAGAATTTATTCAATTTGGTATTGCGTTTTTTTCTTAAAATTTGGCAACAGTGGCTCACAATAAACGAATACAAAATTGGAGATCATTCCATTTCATCAAACTGCTATGCTTGCTCAGAGTTAAACGCACATTTATTAATAAATATCATCCTAAACATCCGTGAAAACCCATTTTTGTCAAACGATATTGTAACATTCAAATGTTACCTTCCACCTCGAATTAAATACGCCAGCGCAAATGCGCAGAACATAGTCGATCTACATTTCTGAGCCTCCATATGTAAGAGAAATGAATAAAAGAATTAATTGATATTCGCGTTGTTTGAAAGAATATCTAATCGATTCCCTTCGTAATCTATCTTATTACCTTCGATATCTACCTACCTTATTATTTTCATAATTGAAAGTATCTGAATAATCAAGTACCTATAACTTAAATATCTAAGTTCTCCGGTAAATACACGAGAGTGCTTCAATTGCTTTCCTCCTTGGTAAGGGGTAAGTCTCTATAGATTTGAAATAGTTAAGATTGTTTGTGAATAGATAAGTATATCTTTGTAACTTATGATTAGGGACTTTGGGAGACAAACTGCCCAACTCAATTGCCTTCTTCAACCTCAAGCAGAACTTGAAAAGGGACCATCATCCTCATTCCACAAGGTGGGTGTTGCTGTATAAAGAGGGTGAATAGAATTTCAAGCCCTTAGACAGGTCTGTTCTTCTTAAATTGTATATATCAAATTCTATAATATTAGGTTTAAGCAGGTTAGGTCATAGTAATATTAGTATTAGGTCTAAACAAGGTACCTTGGGGTTTATAATAAATTTATTGAATAGACATTTGAACTGTTCAGACTTGTATATATTTTTTTCCCTCACACACGATATATTATATTCTCAATCAATTTGATACACTTTCCAGATTTAAGTGTAAAACAAAATCTAAATAATAAAAACAACTACTCTATATCAAAAATCTGGTGGCGCCCAATACCTAATTCAATTTCGATCAGAAAGTCCTCCTTATCCACGACTTCAGCTCTCCAAAGGCTATTACAGTTGCCGATTGTAAGTTGTTAAATTCATGAATTGAAATACTTTCATCAAATATAAAAAGAAGGTGACAATATGTTTCTGCCTATACTTTCTGGAAGTCAGAAATGTGAACAGGCATTTAGGACTATGAGATCCATGACCTCCACGTATCGACTGTGGTTAACTTCAATATAAAAGATATTTAAGGCGTTTACGTAGCTCAAGGACATTAAATAATATTATACACGATCTGAACAATGTTATTGCGTTTCCAAAAGAACAAAGACGGCAAGAAGAAATGAATATGGACTCGAATTCGCTGGTGGTTACTGATTCAAAACTCTATACGGATACTATGATAGCAGACGCAGTAGAACGTGCACGACAAAATTCTCTAGCCTATACGCTAGAACTTGGTATGTCTGTCGGAGAAAACAGCTTTATTATGCTACAATTCCTTCATTGAAAGATCTTGTGAAAGATTAAAGTGAGGATAAAAGTCTAGAAGTTGAAGAGGATATACAGATGGAAGACAACATGATCGACACCATTGATAGGTCATCCCAGAATTCAGCAAATGATTCATCTAATCATCTTCAACATTTTACTTCTCTGCCAATAGAAAATGAAGAAATTAACGGCAATGACTTAAACAAACCAGATAGTCACTTGTTTAAGCATTAATGGAATATATCGAGTGTCGATGGTCCATATGTCCGAGTCGCAGATGGTAATAAATCAAAAATTGTCAGAAAGTCTTCGCTCTGTTAGTTTCTAGAGGAAACTTAAAATATGGGTTAAGTACAGAGAGACTACAACGTTTTGTTGTGAAAAGTACAGGAAGACCACAAAAGACTAAGACAAGAAGTAGGTCACAAAAAGTTGAATACAATGAAATCCAAAGGAACACAAATAAAGAAAAGCTCGAAGAGAGGTAAAAGGGACAGGTCCCAAGAAAGCTCAGATAGACCAGAAGAAGATATCATCATGAAATATGACGATAGCCCAAGCACAGAAACGTTTTCTGAGAATGACTCGGAAAATAACATTGAAATCAATGTTAATGGAGGTGATTATCAAGAAGGAAATTTACAAAAAGAATATTTCCTCGAATATTCCAGTTCATCGCCGTTGACAATTTCCTTAGAAATCGATAAGTTTCATGCAGTGTATTATGAAGAAGGCTGGTTTGTTGGAAAACTTGTAAGATATTGAGGGTAGTGCGAGTGGTGCTGTCGATAATCCGATAGTCGAAATAATATTTTTGAGAAGAAATTAACGAAAAAAAGTGAATTCAAATGGTCTGAGAAACAAGATTTATGGACCTTTAGCAATACAGGAGAATAAATCGAATAATATTGTCAATATTGCCGATCGTGTCTTGAGCCAGATTGATAACGCTTACACAAATGAAAAGCAGAAGTGTTGACATGTCATTAGTTAATATCAATTGTTTCATTATTTGCTTGTCTTGTCTACCACTTGAAGCAACTACATATTATCTATAATACAGAGTGTAACAGCCAAATGGAATAAATTCGATAACGAATGAATGAGGGCATGTTGGAAAAAAAGCTCGGACACGACGATTTGTAATTTTAAATGCGCATATTTTTCAAGAAAATAATATTATATAGGGTGTTCAATGTGACCGCGGCGAATACCAACTTTCTTATTTCAAATGCAACCCCCTATATATTATTTATTTTTTGATTTCTTCAGAGAATTATAGAAACAATTCATGCGAAAAAAAAAACCTATCTTTAACTATTTCGGAATTATTGAGTGTTTTCAGATTTATTGCAAAAATCAACGTTTTAAATAAAAATTATTTTATTTCACAAATTCGGTACATCACACACAGATGACATTCGACAGATGACATTTTACAGATGACATTCGACTGATGACATTGGACAGTTGACAGATGACTATTGACAGATGAAATTTGACAGAACTTTTATTACCGGCCAGTTCAGAAATCTAACCAAGCCGTTGATCTCCGATCACTGTCGATTACGATTTGTGGAATCCACCGTAAGTTTAGTTATCATTTAGGCGAAACAAAGTTCCTTGGGCCAGCTAGTATGCTAATGAAAAAATGTTTTTATATCCTTAAACGAGTCTTATTACTTGCCCCTTTTATCGCATTCAAGCCGTCAGGTGATTGGCCATGTTGAAAGTAAAAACAAGCTGAAACTATTAGAGGATTTACGGGGATTTTTCAGGAACTAAACACATTTTTCCAAGATTTTTGATTTTTGGGATCGACTAAGATTCCTTGTAAAAAAACGAATATTTTCTCATCCTAATCAAATTTCTTTATTCATACTAACTGGATTATTTTTTATGAGCAACAATACAAATATACATAAATAGAAATATACAGAACAAAATGTCAATTCATTATATCTGAGTTCTTTTCATTATTCAAGTTTGCGTGGTATGAGAAGGGCACTCACATCAACTTTCTCAGATTTGCTTCAGCACCATATTCATCTCTGAAGGATCAATGAATTCACTAATTTTTTGAATACACAAATCGGGCATTTCTTCTGGAAGAAGTTCCCGCAGATGTGCATATACTTGTTTCGCCAAATATTGATCATTCATTTCTATGCATATGCTGGCGATCAACTCCCTTTTATACAATACTGGAAGAGGATTTTTCAGAATTCCTGAGCGAATCCTTGAATTCTTGACCACCTTCCTCCTTATATTTTTTCTACACAGTACGTCATAGTAGGTCAGTTGTGGAGCTTCGGGCAGTTTCAGCAGTTTCAGGCTTTCTAACTCGTTCTCGTACAGAACGCGTACTTCTCTGTAGCGTTCATTCGCTTCTATATATTGAACTGTTTCCTTGTTCACATAGAGTCCACAATGTTTTCTCAGAACAAAGAACTTGATGAATACATTGAGGACGTTTTCGTTATCGAAGTCCATCGCAACTTCGAAAGCTGTCATACCTTCTTCATTGAATTCGTTGAAATCTACTCCCTTTCTTAGCAGAATTTCAACAACAGTAGGACTCCCTTCAGCTGCACAATGCAATGGAGTGTTACCCTGGTCTGATTTGGCATTCACATCCACGCCATGCTCTATTAAAGCTTTTGCCAAAATCCTGTTCCTGTGAGGGTCATTTCCATCATCTGTCAAATGATGCAATGCGTTGCATCCAAGGCAGTTGGTGATGTTCGGGTCACTTCCGATTTCCAGAAGCCGCAAAATGACGTTGATATCACTCGAAGGGTTCATGATCAGAAGTTGCAGGGTCGTATGGCTTAGCAGATCCTCTTGATGGTCCAAGTCAACATCATAATGCAGCAGCGCATCCAAGCATTCAAAGCCCTTCGGACATCCTGACAGCATATGGAAAGGACGGCGGAAATAGTTATCACATTTCTTCGGGTTGGCACCATTAAGCATCAGATGTTTTACTAAATCGGGATAGCCAAACTTCACAGCATAATGCAGGGGTGTGCTTCCATTGTCGTTGCAGACGTTAACGTCTGCTCCTTCCTGTAATAATTTCTCGACATCTTCTTCATTTCCATTTCGGACCGCTAAATGAAGGGCACTGTCTTCCACTGGGCAGGAGTTTACTCTCTGAAAAAGAAGAAAAATATTTTCTAGCTTTTGTTTGATAATTTTGATGAGATTCGTGAGATTCGATAGTTGAAGCGGTAAATTTTCATTGGAGTTCATTCGATTTGATATAGATCGAATTGAAGAGGTCGCCGTTCACAATGAGTTGAAAAACTAATCCGATAGAGGCGCCACCGTGCATTTTATGGAATATTCAGCGAAGCTTCCAAACATCCCTATACCCAAAACCACCGTTTTTGTTTGAGAAATACCTATCCTTCGTTAAAAATGAAACGATTTTTACTAGACAGAAGTTTTTCGGAAAACCTCGTTCCTCAACTTTCATTTAATACTGTTTCCAATATATAAGTTTTCACAGTTCATTCTAAATGTCATGAATCTTTCCCTTCCTACCATGAATAAAAGTGACTCGTGTTTCACGTTTATGCATATTTTTATAAACAAAGACAAGAAGGCATTATTTCGATAAGGAACATTTCAAGTAGGTAACTATATTTTAAAACGAATATTTCAGGTGAGTAAAATGTTTGATTCGTTAATATTCATGAAAATATATATTTTTATAGTGGGCTGAATACATAGGTCCATATTTCGTTGGAAACAGTTGTTCTTCACACATTTATCATTTTTTTTAGTTTTCTTTCAAATTTTTCGAATTGGAAACCTATGAACCAACTAGAAAAAATATTCAGCTAGAGAATGAATTCAATAGAGGGTGTGCGAAAAAATTTTTTTATTCATAATGTCAAGTTAATTCATAACACATTTCAGCTGAAAATGTTGCCATGAGGATGTCGAATGAATTTCATGATTACAGCCAAATTCTATTCAGAATCCGTTTTACGACACTTTGGGGTTGGAAATAATTATTATATTTGGTCTAAATCCATAAATTCAAGATGACGACTAGTTTCATGAGCTCATAAATTTTATCAAGAAAATAATGATCTCCCAATGAGGAAAATTTTCGTTTTGTTTCTTATGAAACAGCTTTATCAACTTTCACATAATTACAGCAATAGTAAATTGAATCACTTCGATTATTTGGCCGCTCATTTCAATCATTCCGTAACATTCTCATTAGAAGTTCTATTTCATTGTTATCAATAATTCAATTGGAATTGTGACAAAGCCTTCTGTGCCAATATTAGGGGTAATTATTCAACAACTTTCTGTTTCCATAAATTTTCTGGCTGCGCTGACAAAAAAGCATTATTGTTTTAAAGTGACGCATCATTATATCTAGCATTTTATAGATTGGGGTTGGACATGGCTTGGCGTCAGGAGGATTGGCGCCAGGATGATTGGCACCTTGAAATTATTTTTCATTTATTCTTATTCATTCAACAACAAACTCGTGGAAGTGCTTTGCGAGTAGTCATTCCGTACGTTAGGTACTCTTTTGGTTTTTTATTGTGCGATTGAAGCTAACGCACAAATTTTATCTCGGTTTATGTAATTTTAATTTATGTATGCCCACAATTACTTCATTTTCCACTCGAGCTGAGATCAATGTTTATTGACATTTTTCATACCTCATTGAAAAGCTACTCGAGTACTTTAAACATATTTTCCGGTTTTCAGAAGGATGAATGGATGATGAATCTTTTCGTTTCATTTTACTGGATGATGGGGTACTACAGAAGAAACGGCCTAAAGCAGGCTTTGACATGTATGTATATTGTTTTATAATACTGAAATTGTATTGTTTGTAACGTTTCGAATTATATAGAAATGAGTTGAGTTTTTATTGTTGATAATTATGGAGTCCAAGACGTACCTATTGTACCTGTTTGTCGAATAAACTGGAGTTTATAATGTTAATTTATATCAGAGTTGTGCTTTGTGCTCGGAGCACTTTTGTGCTCCCGGGCACTGTGCTGCCGAGCACTTTTCAAAAGCAGTGATTAGTGCTTAGTATTTGTAGTACTTCATCGAAAGGCTCAGTGCTTAGCAATCCCAAAAGTGCTCCCAAGCACTCCTGCGGATTACTAAGCCCTAAGCTATGAGCCACTTTTGTACGAATTTATTTAAGCATTCATAAAATCTAAATACAACATTTTCTTACATGAGTAACATCCTCAAACTGTTAGAATTTCAATGACAGAAAGATGATTGTGAGGGAATCCGGTCATTATGAGAGGAAAAATTAAGGGCCCACGTGTAATTTGTTAAATGAAGATGGTAATTTGTTCGTTGATATCTTAATAAAGCGTTTTCATCTGACCAAAGAGTCTTATATAGACAACATCAAAACGTTAAACAGTTCATTTTTCATACTTCGTTATTTGTCACGCAACAATGTTTTGGAACTGTTTTGCTCCTGACAAATTAGTGCAAGAATTGACGCAGAAGCATTTCCATTTTTCCTTATATTTCTTATTACATTTTGTGTCACGGACCGGGAGTGAAAACCCATAAAAGTTTTCAGAAAAAAAGTAAACTCGAAAAAATCAATATTTTTATGAATATTTTCAAACGAAGAGATCTAGGAGCGAATAGCAGTTTTTTGTTTTACCACCAATCAGAATCAATTATATATTATATCGAATCAAACTCAAAATTATTAGCGAAAGCATCGTATCATTTGGTCAATTTTTGGAAGGTGATAAAACAAGAATCTTCTCGTTATCAATCGAATCGAAGGTGGAGCATCGAATTTTGGACACCCTGTCACCTCACCTGTCAATTTTCTCACATATACGAGCTAACAATTTCTCTTTCGATTGTAATAACCTCACTTTCAACAATTCCTAAAGAAGTGCTTAGGGCTTAGTGCTCGAAATGTCGAATAACTTTCACAAAGTGCTCAGTATTCGCGAGCCTTTTGTGAAAATAAGTGCTTTGCGCTCGAGACTCGGGAGCCTTTTTATCCGAGTGCTTAGTGCTCGAAGCACTATTTTTCAGTGCTCGTCACAGTTCGTACATATAACATAATATATCATTCCTTCAACTTAAAATGTTTTATACATTTCTATGCCTATACATATATTCTTGTATCTATCGTTGAATTCTATGAAAAATGTCCATATTATTCTCATTATTTCATGGTATTTTTCTATTATCAGATGTATCATATGCAAAATCATAAATTATTCTCTATTCTTGAATTGAAGTATGATGTCTAATGAATATATTGTGCTATCTTCATCACAAGAATGAAACTGAAATTCTGAATGTATGATCAGTACGATTATTTTTATAATTCAGAAGGTGTCTACATCAATTTCATTATACTCGTTAATTGAAAATATTACTCAATTTATGAAATTCATTAAGATGATAATACTTTTCAATCATATTCATAACTCGCATTTACAAATTCAATAGATGGTTTCATTAATTTCATGATAAGATTTTATTTAGATTAGTGAACTTTACCATTACATTAATGGAACGCATCCATTTTTGTTGAAGCAATGCCAAATCCCTTTTATAAACCGAATTTCATTACAATTATGAGACTTTATGAAACCAATGAGCATTATAATAGGAATTATAATAATTTTTTCTCAGCGCTTATCCAAAAAACCTCCTCATACCAATTTTTAATGAAATCAGTCCATAAACAGGGAAGGCGTTGTCTTGTTATTATTATCAGGCCGCCATTTTAAATTTGTTAATTTCACAAAAATAACATAATCTTCAACTCCGAAAACACCCCTCTTACTACTTTCAAATCGAAATGAACCCTGATAACAAAACTCGTCCGCTAATTCGATTTTACAAATTTTGACAACAAATCATGATCTTCGACCCCTAAAACCCTCTCATTCCAATTTCGAATCAAATCAAGCCATAAACACAAAAGATGTCGTATAATTGTTATCAGTCCGCCATCTTGAATTTATGAATTTCGATCAGAAAAATTGTCATTTCCGACCCTGAGAACCCTCACATACAAATTTTGAATGGAAATGTACCATGATCACAAAACTCGTCTGCCATCTTGAACTTACGAATTTTGACTCGAAATCCTATTTTCTCACGCCGGAAATCCCTGTATACCAATTTTGAATTGAATCTGACCATAATAACAATTTGACAAAAAAATCATAATCTCTGACCCGGAAAACACCGAACTATGAAATAAGTGAAAATAAAGTTTAAGTAGGAACTTTTTTCGCTATATATTTAAATTTGGCTATTCTCTGTGAATTCCGTATTTCAAGTTGAGATTCTGAACGAAATTTTCTGTAGATTCACTTCTAATCGGAAGAATGAATTGGCTCATTTTCTTCTATTATTGGCAGATAAAAATAATCAACTTTCGAACTTTCCAATTCATTCATTGAGAACTCCGATCCTTTCTGAGTTCAACCAAAAACTTTTAGTTCCTAAAGTGAAACCATTTTCAAATGCATCTTGAAATAAAACACACTACATTGAACCGTAAAATTTCAAATCGATTCATTTGTCTATTCATTTCAGAGTCCATCTTTGGTTAATCCTGTTCCCAAATACGTTATATTATACATAAAACGAAAATTCTGATCATGGGGACAATAAATACTCTTTAAACAATAAATTTAAGTCTAAAAGATGTTCCTTCAGTAATGAACGTTCATTCAGTGAAATATACTATGAGCAAGATATGAAACACCAACCGATAGATCATATCAATTATCCAAAATATATAACCAAAATACGAAGTATTGAGAAAATAATTCTTTGGGATGAAATTGATGACGGTTTTTAGTGTCAAGCCGAACTGACCATTCGCAATTGCCATATAAATTCTCCGATAAATGTGAAACCATTTATAAATCTTTTCAGAAAAGGACCCCGCACTTTTACTACGGGAAATGGCGTTCCGTCAAATTTTCTAAAATTTTGGTATAATGGAGTACTCGACATACTGATCAAAAGTGTCCATGGCACCAACTCAATCCTATGACTAGTTTTTGAGATACAGGGCGTTGAAGTTGAGAATTACCCACTTTTACTACGCCCGTATCTCGGAACAGAATCGAATGAACTTCAATTTTTCTCAAGAAACATTTCATTACATCCCCAAGGAGCAAGCATATAGAGGAATATGACCGAAAATCGTTACGAATACAGGGTTATCCATAATTGAATGCATGCCCGATTTTGAAAGTATAAAATATGTCAATTCCAGAGCGAAAACGTTCGCAAAATGAACTATTACACTAGATATGTTGTTGTTACATCGAAAAAGTTTGAAATACCCAGAATTTATACTGGGTGATCCATTATTATAGAAACTATTCTCAAGGAAGGTTAAATGGACACCCTGTATTTATGGGTTGATTCAAGGTGTTTGTTCAATTTTTTTAGAACATATCATCATGGACTTCAAAGAATACAGGGTGATTCAGTCATAAAATGAACTTTAAACCTCACGAAAATACCCAAAAACAACCTTTTTTTTTCATCACCCTCTATTTCAAGATTGAATCCGACGAGGTGGGAGTTTTCTTTCACCACTGTACTTGATATGAAAATATCAATACGGCTGAGAGTTTTTATCCAATTCCTATGACCAGATTTTCAGTTGGAATACGAATAGAATAACATGAATAAATAATTTTCATATTACATAAAAAAAATCTGGTCATAGGAATTGGATAAAAACTCTCAGCCGTATTGATGTTTTCATATCAAGTACGGTGGTGAAAGAAAACTCCCACCTCGTCGGATTCAATCTTGAAATAGAGGGTGATGAAAAAAAAAGGTTGTTTTTGGGTATTTTCGTGAGGTTTAAAGTTCATTTTATGACTGAATCACCCTGTATTCTTTGAAGTCCATGATGATAAGTTCTAAAAAAATTGAACAAACACCTTGAATCAACTCATAAATACAGGGTGTCCATTTAACCTTCCTTGTGAATAGTTTCTATAATAATGGATCACCCAGTATAAATTCTGGGTATTTCAGACTTTTTCGATGTAACAACAACATATCTAGTGTAATAGTTCATTTTGCGAACGTTTTCGCTCTGGAATTGACATATTTTATACTTTCAAAATCGGGCATGCATTCAATTATGGATAACCCTGTATTCGTAACGATTTTCGGTCATATTCCTCTATATGCTTGCTCCTTGGGGATGTTATGGAATGTTTCTTGATAAAAATTGAAGTTCATTCGATTCTGCTCCGAGATACGGGCGTAGTAAAAGTTGGTAATTCTCAACTTCAACGCCCTGTATCTCAAAAACTAGTCATAGGATTGAGTTGGGGCCATGAACACTTTTGATCAGTATGTCGAGTACTTCATTATACCAAAATTTTAGAAAATTTGACGGAACGCCATTTCCCGTAGTAAAAGTGCGGGGTCCTTTGTACATTGAAGTTTCCAAAGTATTAAAAAAAAGTATAATTTGTATTAAAATTCATTACGGACTTAAGACATCAAGGCTCAAGTTGAACTGACTTATTTCCTGAAAGCAATCCCCGTACAAATTGTCCGAAAAATTTTGTAACTATTTGAAACTCAATTTTCCAAATTTGTACCTTAAAGACTGCAAAGGAGTAGGAAAAGAATTTTTTAAATCAAATTTATGACGGATTGATTGTATGCTTGCGCCGAAATTACTGAGTGTCCAATAGCAATCTCCATACAAATTCTCCGAAGCATTGAAAACCATTCAAAAATCAATTTCAAAAATTTGTACCCTTGAGGCTCCAAAATTTCACGAAAAATATTGACTGAATCTCAAATCGATACAAGTGAGTATTCACTTCATAGTACATCTTATGTAAGTTTCTGTTTCAAAGTGTGTTATATGATACATAAACGAACGTTCTCATCATCATGGAAGAAGAAATACTTTTCCAAAAGTGAAATCGGCAAAAGATGTGTCTGCAGTAATACACTTAAATTCAGTAAAATGAATGAACTCGAAATATATAGTTTTCTGCAGAAGATCACCAAGATGTAAAGAAACAATAGATATATTAGATCTTTCATTCAAAATATTCAAATTCGACCAATTTCAAATCTATAAAAATTTATACTCACTTTTGATACTAAATCACCCATTTTTATATTTTATTAACCTGCTTCCACACTATGTTCAAAAACTATCACCAAATATGCACTAGACCTTTTTCGTTCGTACTGTTGCCAGAGAATAATCGAAACTGAATCCTACCACAACAACTGTCCCTTTATATACCATTTGAAGAGTCAAATAATCCAAGTGACCAATAGCAACCCACAAAGAAATTCTCCGAAAAATATTTACCTATTCAGAAACCAATTGTGAGAAATTCTACCTTCAAGGCACCAAAGTATTAGAAAAGGAGTTCATTAGAAAAGGAGTTCATTGGAAAAGAAATGTATAACGGGCTTGAGCAGAACAGATCGCCAACAGCAAATTCTCAGAAAATTTTAAAGCCATTTGAAAACCAATTATGCGAATACAATAAACATTCTTTGGAATGAAATTCAAGACGGATTTAAGGCTTAAGCCGTCATGTTTATGGTTCAATAATTGTTTATGACAGGATGGAAAGAGGACAGCAACTACTTTCACATTTTTCGGTACATTTCGTGCGAATTGAGAATGTTAAAAGCTTTGTTGCATTGAAGTTCATTCAAATATACCTTCTATGTATTGAAATTCTCAGGAGGTTTGTTAATGGGCCAATTTCGTGAATACGACCTTTCGAAATTCTGATTTCTCGATAATACCAAAACTTCGAAGCAAAATTATTCTAACATTTCTGTTATGAATGATTCGAGGGCATGAACGAGATTTCAGGCTGCTTCTGTGTGTTTTTTTCTGCGGCAGCTACAAAAAATTTATTTCAATCAATTTCTCGATCTGGAAAATAGGAATCTACCTGAAAGTTGGATAAACGAGAGCTCAAAAGCTCCAGACTCCAAGTCAGTGTTCTGAGTAACCCATTTTCGATAGGAGACCTCTGAATTTTTCCAATTAATACTTACATTTTCACACTCAAACAAAGAAATTCAAAGATGTATTCGAGGCTTCCCGCTTAACGTACCAACTGTTGAGTTCTATGAATCAAATACCATTATCATTATTCATAGGTGTGTTAATTTATGGACGAGAAATTTTTCTCAAGCTCTTTTTGTGCATGGTACAAACTTTTATTCGTACAATCGAATTTTTCGAAGCAAAAATTCGAAAATGACAAAGCGTTAGCTCCATAGCTTATCACCATATTCATCATAGTTAAAAAAATACCGAACGAATTGAAAAGGGAAAAAATAAAACAAAAATCTTTATGACCGCGTTTGCTATAAAATGCAATGAAGACGATTCCAATGTTCCTTTCTATCATATTTGGATGATCATTTACGACATTCTATAGTTTTCAGAAAAATGTATTTCCTAATGTCAAAGTTTCATTTCTGATTATTCCATTTACTTATAGTTTGTATGTTTTTGGTCAGCATTGTCCAAAGTATCTCGTTCCAACGTTTTTGTTGGAATGCTCTGCATACATTTTTCTGCGAGTATTGTTGATAGTTGTCAGTTTTGATTTATATAAATGTCAAATTAGTTCTGAGTGAATCAATGATCTACTTAAACTATACTTGAACTGATTAAAAAGGCTTGTGTTTTCCACCACTGTTTTGGACGAAAGACTCCGTGGTTAGAATTTTCTAACCTTTTCAATCAGTTTGAGTATATCATGGATTGATCTACTGAAAAACTAATTTGACATTTATATGAATCAAAACTGACTGTTCGGTCCTTTTATTCGAACATAAATTTGAAGCTGGAGCGATCGCTAAATATTTAAATTTCGCGCCAATATATGTCAACACTGGTGGCTTCGCATATGTGAAGAAACGACGCTTATCACACATTGATTGATTTGACGTATTGGCTGGTTGATTGATTTGAGAGATTTTCGCTGTTACCTGTGTTATTGAAATTATTCAGAAAATTACGCTTTTTGGATTTGCTTTGAATTTGTCACGCATCGATTTCACCCGCATATTTGATTGGAAATTCCGCATCGCCCTTTGATTGTGTTCAACACCGCATTAGAATAAGAAGTTGGAGCAAATATCCAACCGCAAAAGGCCCCTGTGAAGAGCTGGGATCTGGAGCAGAGCCCTCAAGCTATCGCAGTTCGCTGTTTTCTTGGTAAGTCATCATTGTTGACCGCATTGTTTGTATATGAATTTGATTATTTCATACACATATTTCGCTTTCGCTCCAGCTTCAAACCGCAAATTATACAGTCTACTTTTCTCACAAATTTACCTGAGCTACCGGAATTAACATTGGTCCTTTAGCGAACCGGATATTGAAATTTCGCATTTTTTGAATTATATTGAAAAATAAAGCATTTTGATTTTTTATTTCTTCAAGTTCCCATTGTGTACGAAGATTTTTTGCTGCATTGACGCATCTGGTATCGGACAACGCTCGCTGTTCTCTTATCACAGTTGATACATATTTATCGAATTTTCATCGGAGTTGATTTGAATTGAATTTGTCGATATTTATTATTTGAAAGTCGGAAATTTGTGAAATTTGTGTAGGTTACGATGGCTGACGTTAAATTAAAGAAGGCTAAATTCAATAGGAACTCTTGTCTCAGTGAAATGAAGGCATTATTGGATCTTGCTACGCGAGCAAAAGTAGATGCAACTGTTGGGTTATCATTTAGAATTCGGTTTACTGAACTCGACGAAGTACGAGGGGAGTTCAATAAACAGCATCAGATCATACTTTCTCTTTTATTTCAAGATGATGATGCGAATATGGAATCGGAAGAAGATATAAAAACGCAGTTTCAAAATGATTACTTTGCTATCAAAACTATTTATACTGAATTATTCGATCCGAACCAATTTAATTTAGATACGTCAGCCCATTCTATGTTCACAAGGAAGCAAAGTTCAGCCTCGTGTATGGTCAATAACACACCACAAGTTCGTCTTCCTAAGATTGAGATAAAAAAGTTCAGAGGAGATTATACTCAATTTACCACCTTCATTGATCTTTTTGACGCTCTTGTACATAATAATTCTTCTTTGAATGAGATCGAAAAGTTTAATTATCTAATTTCATCATTAGAAGGTCCGCCGCTCTCATTGGTTCGCACCTTACCGATGACTTCTAGTAATTATCAAACCGCCTATGATTCTCTGGTAAGTCGATTTTCCAATGTGCGATTGAGAGCGCAAGCACATTGGAATGCCCTCGATAATTCTCCAAAAATAAATTGTTCTGATTATAACGCCCTTCGTACCTTATTGAACACTTTTACTGAAAATATCGCAGCTCTTCGCAATTTGAAGTTTCCAGTTGACTCATGGGACTTCGTTTTATTCATGATGCTCATAAAACGTTTGGACAATACAACTGTCACTCGCTTCGAAATGGAAAATTGCTCATCCTCGGTTCCAGAATTTCGAACACTTCTTGATTTTTTAAATAGATATTGTACCGCAATCGATACCTTGGGAGCGTCATCCATTTCGCCCCAAACTTCAAAATCCCATAATCAGAGTAAGCCTTCTGCTAGCTCTAAACGCATCGCCTCCTATTTCACTGATAATAAAAATCAGCTCACTAAAAATGCTTCGCTAAAGTGCTCGCCTTGTAACCAGAACCACTCAGTAATGTCTTGTCCAAACTTCGCAGGAAAAACCCCACAAGAACGCCACGCTTTCGCTAAACAGAAACATCTATGTTTCAATTGCCTTAGTTCTGTTCACGATCTTCGAAATTGTAAATCGATTAACACTTGTCGCAAATGTCATCAAAGACATCACACTTTATTACATCTTGATGGGTTCGCTACGGGTGAGGCTAAAACAGTTGAAGTTGTGCCATCCACCTCGTCTAATAATGATAACGCTATATTTTCGGCAAGAGTAGATATCGCAAAGAAATCTTCTTCTGTACTGTTGTCCACCGCACTGATCGACGTACGCGATAGTTTTGGTACGTTTCATACTTTACGCTGCTTATTGGACAGTGGTTCTATGTCATCCTTCATTAGTAAGAAGGCCGCTAATTTGTTAGGTTTGCCTCGGCGCAATATGGAAATAAACGTAAAGGGTCTGAATTCAATGAACAGTATCGCTCATCATGGTTGCGTAACTGTTTCTTTTCGTCCGGTTGATTTACAATCACCTGTAATTGTTACTGACGCTATAATTTTAGATCGAGTATGTGAAAGGGTACCTTCGTCTAAAGTTCCTAAATCTTCCTGGTCTCATTTATCCACCTTGAAATTGGCAGATTCGCATTTTCACACCCCGGGAACGATTGATATTCTGCTAGGCGCAGACGTGTTTTCCAAAATTATTTTACCCAAAAAAATTGTAGGAAACCCAGGACAGTTAGATGCAATCAATACAGTTCTTGGGTATGTTTTGATGGGAAGATTTGAATGCCCTTCTAATTCTTCTGTTTCTGCTCTATTTGCGTTCCCCACAGAGTTGAACTTAGACCTTTCTCTTCAAAAGTTCTGGGAACTAGACTCAGTTCCTTTATGCGAAACATTATCTCTAGAAGATAAACAGGTGGACCAAATGTTTGCTGATACGCACTTTCGAGATAATGAGGGAAGGTACGTTGTTTCTCTTCCTTTTCGTGGTGAATTACCAAAATTTACTGGCATTCGTGAATTGGCAATAAATCGGTTTCTATCTCTGGAGAGACGGCTTCTACGGAACCCTAGGCTATATCAGTTGTACTCGGAGTTTATGCGCGACTATTTGGATTCTTGTCATATGGAACGTATTAGTGAAAATTTGTTGGACGGTCATTGTTTTTATTTTCCACATCATTGTGTCATTAAAACACAAAACGATCAGGTGAAGTTACGCGTTGTCTTCAATGCCTCTGCTAAGTCTCCGGTGTTGGAGGAGGGTTCACTTAATGACCATTTACTCACTGGAAAAAAATTGCAACAAGACATTATCTCTATATTGCTTCGTTTTCGGTTACATCAATATACCTTGTGTGCGGATATTCGGCAAATGTATCGCATGATAAGGGTTAGCGATGATCATGTAGATTACCAGCGAATTATTTGGAGATTTTCCCCTGAAGAAGACCTCCAAGATTATAGACTAATAACTGTAACCTACGGCGTGAGTAGCGCACCATATTTGGCTATCAGAACATTAATTCAGTTGGCTACTGACGAAGGAAAAGCTTTTCCCTTGGCTTCGAAGGCATTACAAGAGGATACTTATGTCGATGACATTCTTACTGGAAGTTCTACGCTCGAGGGTGCAAGACGCTTACGACAAGAACTAGTTGCTCTTCTCAAAAGGGGTCAGTTTGAATTAAGAAAATTTGCGTCTAATGATCCTCTCATTTTGACAGATTTGCCATCTACCCATCTTTCGATTGATCCAGTTTCATTTGACCGTGAAGATGAATTCACCTCCTTGAAGGTGTTAGGTTTATTGTGGGACCCGCCAAAAGATATGTTTTGCTTCAGCGTGCAACCTTCAGAACGCCCTTGTACTAAACGCAACCTCTTGTCGCAACTAGCTCGCATATATGATCCTCTTGGATTTTTATCTCCTATCACTTTTTTTCTGAAGCACCTACTTCAGAAAATGTGGTCCTCAGGAATAAAATGGGATGAGGAACCATCTGCAGATATTGTAAGAGTGTGGGAAAAATATCGTTCAGAATTAGTTACTTTATCTTCCATTGGTTTTCCTCGTAGAATAACTGTATCGGATGCTATATCGTATGACTTGTTGGGCTTTTGTGACGCATCAGAAAAAAAGTATTGTGCAGTTGTTTACTTTCAGATAAAAAATGAGAACGATGATATGTCATTTAAATTCATTTGCGCAAAAACCAAAGTTGCCCCTCTTAAAAGGATAACCATTCCAAGATTGGAACTTTGTGGTGCCGTTTTGTTGGCTAATCTTCTGTCATTTTGTCTCGATCTCTTTAAAGGGCTCATATGCTTTCGAAGGGTCTGTGCATTTTCAGATTCTCAAATTGCACTTGACTGGATAAGGGGACAACCGCAACGTTGGCCTGTGTTCATATCTAATCGTGTCGCTCATATACAAGAAAAAATTCCTTCTGCTTCTTGGCATCATATTGAGTCTTTGAATAATCCAGCAGACGCTGGTTCTCGTGGCCTGCTACCTTCTGAATTTGTTGATTGCGCTTTGTGGTTTAATGGTCCTCAAAAAATCTTAGAAAGTTTCGATTTGTATGCTTCCGACGGTGAACCTAAAACTCTACTGCACCCTGTTGCAGCTCCTTTATGCTTGCAGAGTTCGGAGCAACCGTGCTCGAATTCATTGTTATCTCTACTTGAACGCTTTTCTTCTTTTTCAAAGATTCAAAGAATTCTCGCATTTGTTATTCGCTTCAACAATAATCTTAAGTATCCGCGTTCTAGACGCTGTGGCCCTTTGTCAGCCACATAATTAGATGAATCTCTCCTTCTTCTGGTAAAGTTAACGCAAAACATTCACTTTTCAGAGGAATTGCATCGAAAGGTATACCCCAAAAATTTTCAGAAGTTGAATGTGTTTCTTGACGACTCTGGTGTCTTGAGAATAGGAGGAAGAATTGACTCATCCTGTCTCCCCTTTGATGGTAAACACCCTATACTTCTTCCTCGACAAAGTCGCCTAACAACGCTTCTTATCGAGTTTTATCATAGGAAATATCTCCACGTAGGCTTACGCACTCTTCGGTTCCTTCTTGCTCAGCGGTTTTGGATAGTAGGGGGTAGACGCGTTATTTCATCGGTTCTTTCTCGATGTGTTCAGTGTTTTAGAACTCGTCCCAAAAATTTCCAACCTCCAATGGGGGAGTTGCCTTCAACAAGAATTTCGCAGGTGAAGCCATTCAGTCACAGTGGTGTTGATTTTGCCGGACCTTATTCTGTCACCATGGGACGACATCGCGGGGTCAAGTCAACAAAGGCCTATATATGTTTGTTCGTATGTTTTGCGACGAAAGCTGTTCACCTGGAACTCGCTACGGATTTGTCAACTGAAACCTTTTTGTCAGCTCTTCAGCGGTTCATTGCACGGCGCGGACGAGTTAGTCATCTTTACAGTGACTGCGGTAGGTACAAACTTTATAGGTGCTAATCGTGTGATTGTTGATTGTCTGAAAAATGCAGCAGAAAGCGAGGCGATCACTTGGCACTTCAACCCTCCTTCTGCTCCTCACATGGGTGGCCTATGGGAGGCTGGAGTTAAAAATGTGAAATCACATCTTTCTAGAGTTCTTGGAAATCAAATTCTCTCCTATGAAGAATTCTACACTTTGCTGTGCCTGATTGAGGCCATACTAAATTCGCGACCCTTAGAAGCACTCTCTTCTGATCCCGAAGACATTGCTGCTTTATCTCCGGGTCATTTTCTCACTCTGGAACCGCTCACCGCATTACCATATCCAGATATTTCACATCTAACGCTTAATCGTTTGAGTCGTTGGCAATTGTTGCAACGTCTGCATCAGGATTTTTGGAAGAGATGGCACCGTGAGTACCTCCATACTTTACAACAGCGCTCAAAGTGGTTTACTGACGATGAAAAGGTCCCAACGATCGGAGACCTCGTTTTGATTAAGGATGATAGAATTCCTCCTTGTGACTGGCTCCTGGGAAGAATAACTTCTTTGAGTCACGCTAAAGATACACGCGCTAGAATTGCCTCATTGAAAACAAAAAATGGTATTCTGCAAAGGCCGACTGTCAAATTATGCCCTTTGCCAGTCGCTTAGTTTTTGTTGGTTTTTATTCTTATTTTTCAAAACTATGAATATTTAACATTTTTAAATAATGGGAACTCGCTCATTAGTTCATTTTCGTATATAATTTTTCGCTTATTTGTTTCATGTCACTAGACACGCTAAATGTACTCATCGCTTTAGAACAGTTTTATGTACCGTTGCTCAACTAACATTTTGCCATTTTTCGCGGCCCGGAGAATGTTCGGTCCTTTTATTCGAACATAAATTTGAAGCTGGAGCGATCGCTAAATATTTAAATTTCGCGCCAATATATGTCAACACTGGTGGCTTCGCATATGTGAAGAAACGACGCTTATCACACATTGATTGATTTGACGTATTGGCTGGTTGATTGATTTGAGAGATTTTCGCTGTTACCTGTGTTATTGAAATTATTCAGAAAATTACGCTTTTTGGATTTGCTTTGAATTTGTCACGCATCGATTTCACCCGCATATTTGATTGGAAATTCCGCATCGCCCTTTGATTGTGTTCAACACCGCATTAGAATAAGAAGTTGGAGCAAATATCCAACCGCAAAAGGCCCCTGTGAAGAGCTGGGATCTGGAGCAGAGCCCTCAAGCTATCGCAGTTCGCTGTTTTCTTGGTAAGTCATCATTGTTGACCGCATTGTTTGTATATGAATTTGATTATTTCATACACATATTTCGCTTTCGCTCCAGCTTCAAACCGCAAATTATACAGTCTACTTTTCTCACAAATTTACCTGAGCTACCGGAATTAACACTGACAACTATCAACAATACTCACAGAAAAATGTATACAAAGCATTCCAACAAAAAAGTACGTAATTTTGTGAAATTCAACATTTAGTCCCAAAATTAACGTACAATAGATCATTACGAGTGAACAACTCCAACATTTTTCTCATTTCCGCAAACTTCGGAGAAGAAATACTTAGGGTTCGTCATCACATCTGCATTTTGATGCATATTTCTGTCCGGGCCATGCTCGCAGCCCATTAGCACAATTTTGGCCTTCGTACGGCTCCCAGTTTTCAAAATGAAAATTATGAAAGTACTCCGAGCGTATTCTTTAGAAGGCTACGAGAAGAAAACCACTGGATATTATTTCATTCTGTTTTCACCTCATTATTCAGAATGAAAGATAGTTCAACCATAAAAAATTTCAACAACGAAATTTTTTTTTCACCAAGGACATGTAAAAAAAAGTTGAGTTCCAATTTTGGGATAAATTTTTCACGGAAAAACTCAGGAAATCTTGTACATTGAAATAATACTTTCCGAATTGGCAACCGAGAAAAAAAAAATCCAACTTTGCAGGTTTTCCGCCTTTTTGAAATTTTTTTTTTCAGAATTCTACATCACAATTCAATTAAGCCAAAGAAAAATACTAAAATGTGACCAGAAACCGTTATTTCAAATGTCACGCATAACTAACAACAGTTATCAGAAGATTGCTCAAAGTTCACAAACACCCTGTATCTCGCTTATGCGTCGAAAAGTGGGTATATGTTATGAGGCAAAAATGACTTCATCGGTGTCATCTACACGGCTGTATATGTTTGTCCAGTTTATGGTGAAACACCCTGTATAGGTCATTTAATACAATATATGATTAGGAATATTCTTAGAACAATGACAAAAAACCATCCGCTTTCAAAAAATTAATTATTTATGTTCCAGATTATATTGAATATGATTGCATATTCTCTGTTTACCTATCTGTAACTCAATAAATGGATCCATAAGGGATCGTACACTTTCCCAGCAGAAATTTTCTCCTACATGTTTGCGGCTAGGATTAGGTATCATTTGAGGGATAGCCCACCAATCTTTTTATTTGTATGTTTTTTGTTATTTTTTGAATTTTCTTCAATTTTGTACCTCGAAATCCAAATCCCGTCCTAAACCGAAGAATGCCGTTTTTCTGAAATGATTTATTTTCTTTTATAATTCTGATTTTCAGGTAACTACCTGAAGAAGTACCGTCAACACTTTGAAGGTACTTCTCAGAATAAGACTCGGGATAAGATAATTGACTTCACGAATGAGACTCGCCAAGTTTCAATTACTGTGAAAAATTGGTTGAAGGTTAAGTTTTCAAACGTCGTTGGCTGGATTACTTTGAACGGAGAGTATACTCGAATCGTACTCGAAGTGAAGTACGGTCAGCGGAATGAAGTATGCTGTATAATGCGGTGTTTCTGTGAAATTTCACACAAAATTTTGAGGGAGCCCAAAAAAGAAAATATTGCTCCGAGGTGGGTGTATGAAAACTTTCACAAGCATCTAATGACACATTTGACGCAAACTGATGTCACACCTATAGAATACCAATACTGTAAGCCCGACTGCAAGGAAAAACCGAGAGAGAAACTTAATCAACATCGATAAAATCTTTTTTCTCCGATCGTGGGAAAAGTGACACTATTTTGACCTGATTTCTATGCGCAAAGCTCAACATTCCAGAACAGTGGGCAGTTGCTAAGCAATTAGAAAATAACAGTGCGGTAATAATTACCGCACTGCTGTAGCGTGCGGTAATGTTACAAATGGATTATTACAATGAAATGAAACAAAGTATGGTTTTCATTTTAATATTGATAAATTTGGTATGAAATAAATAAAAGAAACATCTAATTTATAACGTTATTCTTGAACACAATTAATTGTTGTTAATATTTACATTTATTGTACAGTTTGTACAATTTGTAAATTGTACTGGAGGGCAACGAGAATTTATAGACGTTGAAGCTGCATGGCTAGTTGTTTGGTTTATCTCGTTTCGATCATTTTCATTTGAAGTCGAGGCAGGGGTGTTGAATATTTTATTAGCCACTTCTACTTTATTATTAAGTGATTCGTCAATATATTCTTCCGCCACATGGGAAGACTTCCATCCTCCGTGGCGCTTTAAAGAAAGAATGTCAGCTCCAGCATCTACCAAATGTGTTGCCGATGATCTTCGGAAACAATGTCCTGTATATTCTGTCGGATTTGGCAACTGTAAATAACTTGCAACAATTTGCGGCATTTTTCCAAATTGATTAATTCCAATGACTGTCTTCCATCCTTTTCCCTTGTTGAATTTAAAAAAAAATCTAGGATTTTCAAAATCATTAGGCCTGAATGATACGTACTTTCTATAAACATTTAAATAGGTTTCGTTGATGATGAATGATCTAGGTCTATTTGTTTTTGTTTCTGGTATTTTTACCAGTATTTTTGAACCGAAATCTTCTATATCCTGAACTTTTATTCGGACAAGCTCATCTCGTCGACAGGCTCCTGCTATTCCAAATATCAGAGCCACCTAAAAATTAATCGAACATTGTATATTTCGTATTTCATTTAATTTAAGTAATACTATTTAATCTTTATCTACTTACTTTCGTCGATAAAAATATGTCATCTGAGGCCTCTAAAATGAATTTCTGAACTTGTTCCTGGGTTAAAATTTTAGATTTTTTCGGTTTGTATCCTATAGCTTGACGTTTCAAAAATGCTCTCAGTTTATGGTACTGGGCAATATTAATATTATTTTTAATAGACAAAGTTGATCGAAGCATGGAATAATGTGCCCACAACGTCGAAGATTTCATTGTTTTAGCCAATTCAGCAACATACGCCATCAGTACATTCTCAGAAAAGGATACACTGTTGTTTTTTCTGCAAAAATCCATGAAGCGTTGGTACGCAAGTTCATACTTCTCTCTGGATTTCGCCGGAAGTAAATCAAGTGAAGCCGCGTTCGCTGCTTCTACAAGTTCAGGAGGCGTGCAAGGTAACGAATAATCACCATCAGTGTCCATGTTTACTACTGTTTTTTTAATTTCTTATAAAATACAACGAATCGAACAAAATCGGCTTGAAAATTATTTTACTTCTGTCATAACAAAGTAATTTCCATAGTTACCACTTCTATATTTAAATATGAACATAGAGAAACCTATTTAAACTTACTTGATTACATCTTGAATGAAATATTTTTTAATAATTTTTTCAAATATAAATCGACGATCGGAGAAAAAATAGTATGTATAATTCGTGGGAAAAGCATATTCCCAAACTCCTGTGTTACCAGACTCGTCGCTACGCTCCTCGTCTGGTAATTATCACAGTCGTTTGGGAATATTATGCTTTTCCCACTAATTATACAATATACTATTGGCTACCTTTTTTCAAAAAAACCCGAAACACTACCTATCTATTGAAACAAAAGATAGGGAGATGCAAATATCCTTACTAGAAATGATGAGGAGCTGCGTGAAAATCCAAATAAGCCAGATAATATGATTCTTGTATCTCCTGCAAAATCTCCAACAGTGACTCCTTCGCTTCTTCCGACACATCCCATGTCAAAGATTAAGCCTCGAATGAAGTGAATGAAGTATAAAACGTAAAATCAACATTGTTGACTAAGTTATTCAAGAAAGCTATGAAACGTTTAAGAATATATCCAGGGCACAGGCGAGTACATCCAGAGATAGTTGCGACGATCACATTCAGAAATGCATTGAAAGTTACCAAAGAAAAATATACACTTCTAAAGGGTCCCCTCTGGTGTCTTCCAGTGACTTGAATATCAATCTAGCATTCAACACTCATCGTCAACTTTATCCCACACTTTATCTCCCACTTATCAAAGGTCAGAAAGGGCTTAACTCCTGAGCCAAATTTCTAGTCCTGGGAATAACCTTGGGAATAACCAAACTTGCATCAAATCCTATTTTCTGTGGTCGATGAAGTTTGCTATTTTCAAAGAATATCATCGAACGAAAAGATGACATGGGCATGCAACTAAAGAGTGTTTTGGTCCATTTTGAATCTACTTCACAAAAACCTTGCGGTCAAGATGGTACCACCTCACCAGGCCACCTTTTGCGCTGGTTGTTTGATTTATCTGCCAAAAACTCCAGACAGTCAAAATATCGGTAAACGTACAGAATTAAATACTTTTCATTATACTGCTATACGAAACGCTCTATGAAAATATGAAGAACACTTCACCATCCATAAGCTGTTTAAATAAATTTGTTGCGAAAAATTCATCCAACATAGAGGAAGGGTTTTTCGACTTTGATGGCCTTTGTCAGTTTAAAAAGCATAGGAATTTACCCAAAGTTTCGTGGATTGGCGAAGATGCAACAGTTAAATTGAATATGATTCGAGGACTAATAAATTAGTTGGATTTACCATGCCATTAGTCAATGGACTACCGACAAGAGATACTTTTTTAGCAACATCTGCAAAAGCAATACAGGACCACTTTAAGAACGCTATCAGATCAAATTATGCCTATGTAATTATGGCCCAGCCTATTTTTACCATCCACGCCAGGTTATTGTCTCGCAATCTTAGGCACAGATAACAGATTTACAGCCGCTGATGTTACGAAAAGGTGGCAACATATAAAATTGAATTTGAAGCAGCGAGGTGTTATGGTTTTGGGGTTTGGATCTGATGGAGATACACGTCTTCTGAAGGCAAAGAGGCAAGGTGCTCAATGGGCTCCCACTAAAGAATAATCACGACCCGAATGGAGATGGTTTCAATCAAATTACTCTCGAGAAGACTGCTTTTATTATGTTCAAGATACTGTTCATATAGCCACCAAATTACGTACTAGACTGCTCAATGATAAAATCAAGTTAAGGTTTGGTGATTTTCATGCAACTGCTGAACCATTGGAACAACTCATTGCAAAGTACTCCAAGGATTATTACTTGCTAACAAAATCTGATTTGAAATTAAAAGACAAGATGAATTTTAAAGCAGCAGAGAAATTATGTTCGAGTAACGTTATTAATTTTTTTAAAAAGACTCCGAAGAATTAAGGCATTATTGCTTATCTCAAATTGATGCGTTTTGTTATTGATTCGCTCTTAGATCCCAAAATAGATTTAACGCAAAGAATTTATTCAATTTGGTATTGCGTTTTTTTCTTAAAATTTGGCAACAGTGGCTCACAATAAACGAATACAAAATTGGAGATCATTCCATTTCATCAAACTGCTATGCTTGCTCAGAGTTAAACGCACATTTATTAATAAATATCATCCTAAACATCCGTGAAAACCCATTTTTGTCAAACGATATTGTAACATTCAAATGTTACCTTCCACCTCGAATTAAATACGCCAGCGCAAATGCGCAGAACATAGTCGATCTACAGTAATTCAAGTTCGCTTGTTGAATGAAGACGTATTCTATTCTGCTTCGTTAGTTCTTGTATTTCTCAGTGCCTGCTGTTGTTTCTCAGTGATATCAGGTAACGAATTAATCGTTTATTGATTTTGTTTGAATTTTTCTGAGGAGATCACCGATATATAATTTTTTGAGGAGATAGTTTCAAGTTATTCTTTGTTTTGTTTACATTCACTTCTTGATAACAGGGAGACCGGCGCGGGCGACTCCTTTCGGTTCGGCGCGCTAGAGCTTACTGCAACTGGCGATCTCAACGCAGAGATTGTTACCCTGATCCCTTCTGACATAATATTTCCTTTCTCCGTGGCCCTCCTACCTTTGTTACAAGTCTTTCTTATAGGCCCAAGAAAGTGAAGAGTTTATTTGTTATAATTTTTTCCTATCTTCATCATATTTAAAATCAGATATGGCACGATCCTGTTCCATTTGCGCTAAGTCTATATCTGCTTCTCAGAAACTAATATCGTGCGTCAAATGTGGCAAACATTTTCATTTGGGCTGCATCAATCTCACTGAGAGGGAATTAAATTTTTTGAATGATGCCGGTGAAGTATGGAGCTGCACTACTTGCACGAGAAGCGAACGTACTTTACGCAGTAACTCGGGGGATAGACGACCGATCTCGCCGTCTCAGGCCCAGCCACTCGCGTCCCCGTTGCCCTCGTCAGCGGGTGAACCCCTTACTGTCCAGCATTTCAACGTCTTGATGGAAAAGATGATGGACATGTCGTCAAGTATTGAACGTATCGAGAAGCGTCAAAATGAGTTGTTTGGCCAGCTGGCCGTTTGCACGGAAACGCTCGGTAAACATTCCAAGATCCTATCTGACCAAGGGTCAGCGCTAGCCTCGCATGGCTCACAAATTGATGAGCTGCAGCGTGATCAGGCAACTATGTCTGGCAAAATTGCTGAGATCTCGTCGAGTCTGAATGAGGTGAAGGGTGGGTTGCTGTTGTCGGGTGATCGTGTTTCCCAGTCTTTGGACATACCTGAGGTACTCGAACGAGTAGGGAGATCCCATAATATACTGGCTCTCAATGTCCCGGAGGGAGCACAGTCGTCCGATGATGTCTCTCTTTCGTCCGACATCGTCGACTCTATTTGTGATTCGGCTAGTCGAAGCCTGCTTGGCGCTGTAAGGTTGCCGTCGAAGGACAAATCGCGCCCTGCATGGTTGAGATTGACTTTTTCCAATCCAAATATCGTCTCCAGTCTTCTCAGGAATAAGTCTCGTTTGAATGGTATTGCAAGATTTCGTGGCATTATAATACGGGATGACAAGACTAAAAACCAGGTGGCTGAGCTGGATTTATTGCGGGAAGAGCTCAAGAGAAGACAGTCGAACGGCGAGAGGTATCTCACCATAAAATATGTGAAAGGAACTCCAACAATCATTTCGACTGCTACCACGTCTGAAACTCCGGTCCTACCAAAAAACTTGAAGGACTCCAGGTGTGGCCGATAGTCTACAGTAATGTTCAGTCTCTCTCCTCCAAATTTTCTGAAATTTTGTTATACGTGCAGGTACACCAACCGACCATTTTATTTTTTTCTGAAACATGGCTAAAACCCTCGTTGCCCGATAGCACCTTCCACATTAATGATTATACGTTATACCGCGATGACAACAACGTAACCGTGGGTCACAGAGGAGTTTGTGTTTATGTGAGAGACTCAATTGCTAACCATTTCAGGATTGATGTGACTCATCATGACTGGTCTGGTATCGATAACATTTTCCTGAAAATTTATAACCCTCGTTTTCTTCTTTTGACTGGCTGCATCTATCGTCCCCGCCCTTGCTCAGCCGATAATGATTTGATCAAATTCCTAATGGAATCTTCTGTATCCTGCAATAATATTTTCATCACGGGGGATTTCAATTGCCCAGACATCGAATGGCCTCTGAATCATCTGCCACCTTTGGGTTCTCCCTCTTATCCCTACGCCGAGCTTATCAACAGAACTGCCTACCAACAACTTATCGTACAACCAACTAGATTCAGAACCGGACAGTCACCCTCATTGCTTGATCTTTTTTTGGTATCCGATTCTAATCTTGTTTCTGAAATAAATTATTTACCCCCATTCGGAAAATCTGACCATATCACCCTGTCTACGGAACTTCAGTTTCGTCTGCCGGGTTCAAGTCCTAAATCAACCAAAGAAATCTGCAACATCGACTATCGAAGGGCATCAGAACTGCTGGCAGCAAGAGACTGGCCACTGATTTTGGATGATGAGGGCGATGTTGATAGAATGTGGAGCGTCTTCTTGGGGATGGTGGGTGAGGTTGTTTCCAATTGTACATCCGTTCGAACGGTTCGTATTGTTTCTTCGAAGCCGTGGATCAACGATGGCGTTCTGGCGATGGCGAGGCGGAAGAGATCCTTATGGCGGAGATATCTTCGAACCAGATCGGCTTGTGACTACCACAATCATCGTAGCTATTCGAATCACTTGACAGCGACTATAAGACAAGCCAAGAACCGCTACGAGAGTCAACTTGCTGTTCACGCCAAAGTGAACGCTTAGAATAAAATATTTTGAATTTTCAAAATTCGAATATTTAAATTAATTTATCTACAAAGGAATTCCCATGTGGATCCTCCTTTGTGTATAAGAACAATTCGTCAGCTGTGGAGTGCCGCATATGTCGTATATTTGTTTCTTTTCATATTTAATTTCAGTTCATTGATTGACTTCATGAATACTTCTGCATCCGTTAATTCCAAATTTTCTGCTTCCAATAAGTTTTAATTCTCTGTTTCCTTTCGTGAATTCGGAAAAGTTTAGTTTTCCTGTGATTCGCAAGTTTTAGTGATTTCGATTCAATCGAATTACATACATTCTTTTAAAACTTTCATTTGTGCGAATTATTTCGAACAAAAAAACTGTTACCAGTGGCGTGGTTATTTTATAATACCGCAAGGATAAGTGTGCCCAATTTGACATTTTTAGCAGCGGATTTTCACGTCAGCTTCATTCCATATTCGTTTGACGAGCTCGTGCAATCTTTATATGGGATAGGAGTCATCGACAGGATCCTGTTTGCTGATATATAGGTAACTATATTTCATCTGTTATTTTTGAGTGCATTTATCCTTTCATTTGTGTTGGGTTTCAATTAATTACATATATATTATACAGTCCACAGCTCTATCTCTTTCTCACTCAAAAAATTATATTTCGAAAAATAAAACTTAATAATTGAACCACACTTTCAGTTGGTTAACTGAAACTCGCCCCAACACGTTTTGGTCCTTCGGGCCGGATGTTAAGCTCAATTTCAAGCTCATTTTCTTAAAATTTGAGACTTTCATTCAAAAATTCAAAAATCCTCATTTTTTAGCGGCCATTATATATTCAAATATACGACGATCAGCACAACCTGTCGACAATCGTTCCACAGCTGACAGATCGCATACATCTGTTTCCATCGAAGTATTCAATTTCATCACTTTTTAGTTCACTTTTACTGTTTGTATCTGTTTCTTATTCGATTTCTTCATCACAATGCCACCGAAGACAGATACAGGCATTAAAGCATTGGATAAGTTGGTCGAAAAAAGGGCCAACATATTTTCTACGATCACCGGAATTTGGCATCGGGTAAAAGACTACGATGTTACAAGGTTATTTGAATTACAAGCATACCGAGAGAAAATATCTGGGTATGAGGCTAAATTTGAAGCAATACAGGAGGAAATAGTTGAGTTCAATTGCGAATTATCGACCGAAGATCGTATAGATACGGCGAAGTCGGAGTTGGCGTTTGCTGAGATAACAGCTCGAATAACGGGACTGTTTTTGTCTTTAAAACGACAAGAAACATTATCAACGCCTGCATCAAATTCGCAAACTTCGAATTCAAATTTCGAATCCTTTTTGCTCCCCAAAATAAATATTCGCCCCTTTTCTGGCGAAAGCGCTGAATGGCCTGAATTCTTTCAGTTGTTTAATTCTTTGGTTCACGAAAACAATAGTTTGGCACCCATACAAAAATTTCAACTGTTGAAATCATATCTTAGAAATGATGCTCTCTCGGTCGTTTCAGGGCTACAATTGTCAAATGACAACTATGATTTGGCATATCAGGCTTTAAAATCTCGTTTTCAGAATCCACGCATGTTAGCAACAATGTACTTGAACGAGATTCTGAATTTCAAAGCTTCGAGTAATAATTCTGTTTCGCATCTTAAGGAATTCTTGAACTGCCACCAAAATTCTGTAAATGCAATAAAAGCGTTGAACATAAAGGATTTATCAGATTTCCTTCTATTTTCGATAACATTGCGTAATGTAGACCCCCATACAAGAAAAGCTTTCGAGAGTCAACTCAATTCATCTGAGATTCCCAAATATAGTGCCTTGATTGAGTTCGTAACGCAGCAGTTAAAGGCTCAGGAATTTTGCGAACAAAGTTCTCCCAAATCTGCAACCAAATCAGCACCATTCCCTTCAAATAACTATGGTAAAAATGAAACTTAAAATGTTTTGCTCACAAATTCTGCATCCACTTCTCAAAGTAACAATGATTCACGTAGATTCCCGAATTCCAGAACGTTTCGTTGTCCGAAATGCTCTGATTCGCATCCGTTATTCGCCTGTGCCTCCTACATAAAATTGTCAAGACAAGACAAATTCGAATTTTTGAAAAATTCTAAGCGCTGTTTCAACTGTCTTGGTCTACACAATATCAAAGATTGCGCTTCCAAAAATTCGTGCAGATTGTGTAAGTCGAATCGTCATCACACCAGCCTCCATCTCGATAACGAACCTTCTTCCTCCAACGTTTCTACCAATCAATCAAATGTACCATCTCGTACTGCAGATAAAACAAATCATGTTGAAAATCAGCCTTCAGCATCCCATTCCACTCCTTCAAATGATGTAATTAATTCCTATCACATCAATAGGAAATCGGTCTCCGTAAACCAAGTACTTCTTGGCACTGTTCAGGCAAGAGTGGAATCCGCTGACGGTTCGATGATATCTGTAAGAGCTGTTTTAGACCCTGGATCTCAGATTTCGGCCATAAGTCAACCCCTAGTCGAAAGATTAGGTTTGAATATTGATCCTGTCAGTGTGTCTATTTCTGGTATTGGTCAATCAAATGCAAGACCGTTAGGTTTAGTGAAATGCAGGTTGTATCCTAGAGTGGGATCAAAGTTCTTACCGGTGGATGCCATTGTATTGCCGGAAATAACAAATGATATTCCTTCTGCTCCCTTATCACAGGAGGTGTTCAAGCATTTCCAGCATTTAAATTTGGCTGATGAAACTTTTCATCTTTCTCAACCAATAGATATGCTGTTAGGCGCTGACATGTATTCAATAATTTTCGATCGCGACGGTCGGATTTCATCTTCTGGATATCCTACAGCCGTTAATACATTTTTCGGTTGGACTATCATAGGTCCTATAAGGAATCCTTTTCTTCATGCAAATCGGTTCTTTTCATCCAATCTGCTCCACATGATCAGTTACAGTCATTGGAAGATGCTCCAGACACCTATGTTAGAGATCCTATAGATGATTATGAGGAAAAACATTCCCTATCCCCTCATTCTCGTGATGGAAATGGTGAATATACTGTTTCCTTACCTCTAAAATTGATGAATACGCCTCCGGATCTCTTTTATAATTCCAATTCGCCACCACCTTTTACCGATCATGATTTTGGTTCAGATCCGTTAATAGATTCAAAAACTGATATCAATGTTGCATTTGCAAACGAGCCTCCAGTAAATTCATTTTCAATGTTTATAGAAAAATTTTCAAATTTAAATACATTAAGAAGAGTTTTCGCCTTTCTCAAAAGGATTATTTTCAACTGCCACCGCAAATGTAATTCGACGACAGTATTGTCTGGCCTAATTTCTCGGGATGAGTTGGAGAAAGCTATCCAATCCATAGTGTTGATCAAACAGCATCATTATTTTGATCAATTGCGTCAGAAATCATTACAAAAAAAATCAATTGAAACATCAGTTCGGACTTCCAATCCTTATATCGATTCTACATTATTGATCAGGTTGGGAGGTAAATTACAATTTTCTTCTTCACCCCGTTATGCTAGGCATCCAATTTCGCCTCCGAAAAAATGTGTGTTGTCGCATTTATTATATCCCCATTTTCATTCAATCACGCTTCACTCCGGTCATAACACGACAATGTCTCTGATTAGACAGAATTTTTGTATATTGTCTGTACGAAATTTGGTACGGGAATGTGTCAAAAGATGCATCACATGCACAAAATTTCGAGGTACAACCTTTCAACCCTTCATGGCTCCTCTACCTGCACCCAGAGTCAATATTTCACGTCCGTTTAGTAAGGTGGGTGTGAACTTTGCTGGCCACTTTACCTATCGGTCAGGTCGTTCGCGAAAATCAACGAGAATAAAGGCATTTCTTGTTTTCCTCATTTCTTTCACTAAGTCAGTTCACCAAGAACTAGTCCTTTTCCTCACCGTGGAGGTTTTCTTATCGACTTTGGAGCGATTTATCGTTGGACGAGGCCTACCTCAAGAAATTTGGTCCGATAAAGGAAGCAATTTCATCGGGTCTTCGCGCTATTTTGATATGGATTATGAGTTCTTGAAATCAAATGATGTCAAAATATACGATAATTTGTCGAAGAGATCCATCAAATGGAAGTTCATTCCTCAATATGCGCCCCATTTCGGAGGTTCAGCAAAGTGTATGCTTCTCGAATCTCTCAATATTTTATTCTGTTTTCTGTACGATCTTTTCAAATTTTCTCGGTTTCAATTCGTTAAGTTGAACTCTACTGTTTCCAAAGTTCTGTAAAATTCACGCAATTTTACGGCGGCCTGTTTTGTTCACGCCAAAGTGAACGCTTAGAATAAAATATTTTGAATTTTCAAAATTCGAATATTTAAATTAATTTATCTACAAAGGAATTCCCATGTGGATCCTCCTTTGTGTATAAGAACAATTCGTCAGCTGTGGAGTGCCGCATATGTCGTATATTTGTTTCTTTTCATATTTAATTTCAGTTCATTGATTGACTTCATGAATACTTCTGCATCCGTTAATTCCAAATTTTCTGCTTCCAATAAGTTTTAATTCTCTGTTTCCTTTCGTGAATTCGGAAAAGTTTAGTTTTCCTGTGATTCGCAAGTTTTAGTGATTTCGATTCAATCGAATTACATACATTCTTTTAAAACTTTCATTTGTGCGAATTATTTCGAACAAAAAAACTGTTACCAGTGGCGTGGTTATTTTATAATACCGCAAGGATAAGTGTGCCCAATTTGACATTTTTAGCAGCGGATTTTCACGTCAGCTTCATTCCATATTCGTTTGACGAGCTCGTGCAATCTTTATATGGGATAGGAGTCATCGACAGGATCCTGTTTGCTGATATATAGGTAACTATATTTCATCTGTTATTTTTGAGTGCATTTATCCTTTCATTTGTGTTGGGTTTCAATTAATTACATATATATTATACAGTCCACAGCTCTATCTCTTTCTCACTCAAAAAATTATATTTCGAAAAATAAAACTTAATAATTGAACCACACTTTCAGTTGGTTAACTGAAACTCGCCCCAACACGTTTTGGTCCTTCGGGCCGGATGTTAAGCTCAATTTCAAGCTCATTTTCTTAAAATTTGAGACTTTCATTCAAAAATTCAAAAATCCTCATTTTTTAGCGGCCATTATATATTCAAATATACGACGATCAGCACAACCTGTCGACAATCGTTCCACAGCTGACAGATCGCATACATCTGTTTCCATCGAAGTATTCAATTTCATCACTTTTTAGTTCACTTTTACTGTTTGTATCTGTTTCTTATTCGATTTCTTCATCACAATGCCACCGAAGACAGATACAGGCATTAAAGCATTGGATAAGTTGGTCGAAAAAAGGGCCAACATATTTTCTACGATCACCGGAATTTGGCATCGGGTAAAAGACTACGATGTTACAAGGTTATTTGAATTACAAGCATACCGAGAGAAAATATCTGGGTATGAGGCTAAATTTGAAGCAATACAGGAGGAAATAGTTGAGTTCAATTGCGAATTATCGACCGAAGATCGTATAGATACGGCGAAGTCGGAGTTGGCGTTTGCTGAGATAACAGCTCGAATAACGGGACTGTTTTTGTCTTTAAAACGACAAGAAACATTATCAACGCCTGCATCAAATTCGCAAACTTCGAATTCAAATTTCGAATCCTTTTTGCTCCCCAAAATAAATATTCGCCCCTTTTCTGGCGAAAGCGCTGAATGGCCTGAATTCTTTCAGTTGTTTAATTCTTTGGTTCACGAAAACAATAGTTTGGCACCCATACAAAAATTTCAACTGTTGAAATCATATCTTAGAAATGATGCTCTCTCGGTCGTTTCAGGGCTACAATTGTCAAATGACAACTATGATTTGGCATATCAGGCTTTAAAATCTCGTTTTCAGAATCCACGCATGTTAGCAACAATGTACTTGAACGAGATTCTGAATTTCAAAGCTTCGAGTAATAATTCTGTTTCGCATCTTAAGGAATTCTTGAACTGCCACCAAAATTCTGTAAATGCAATAAAAGCGTTGAACATAAAGGATTTATCAGATTTCCTTCTATTTTCGATAACATTGCGTAATGTAGACCCCCATACAAGAAAAGCTTTCGAGAGTCAACTCAATTCATCTGAGATTCCCAAATATAGTGCCTTGATTGAGTTCGTAACGCAGCAGTTAAAGGCTCAGGAATTTTGCGAACAAAGTTCTCCCAAATCTGCAACCAAATCAGCACCATTCCCTTCAAATAACTATGGTAAAAATGAAACTTAAAATGTTTTGCTCACAAATTCTGCATCCACTTCTCAAAGTAACAATGATTCACGTAGATTCCCGAATTCCAGAACGTTTCGTTGTCCGAAATGCTCTGATTCGCATCCGTTATTCGCCTGTGCCTCCTACATAAAATTGTCAAGACAAGACAAATTCGAATTTTTGAAAAATTCTAAGCGCTGTTTCAACTGTCTTGGTCTACACAATATCAAAGATTGCGCTTCCAAAAATTCGTGCAGATTGTGTAAGTCGAATCGTCATCACACCAGCCTCCATCTCGATAACGAACCTTCTTCCTCCAACGTTTCTACCAATCAATCAAATGTACCATCTCGTACTGCAGATAAAACAAATCATGTTGAAAATCAGCCTTCAGCATCCCATTCCACTCCTTCAAATGATGTAATTAATTCCTATCACATCAATAGGAAATCGGTCTCCGTAAACCAAGTACTTCTTGGCACTGTTCAGGCAAGAGTGGAATCCGCTGACGGTTCGATGATATCTGTAAGAGCTGTTTTAGACCCTGGATCTCAGATTTCGGCCATAAGTCAACCCCTAGTCGAAAGATTAGGTTTGAATATTGATCCTGTCAGTGTGTCTATTTCTGGTATTGGTCAATCAAATGCAAGACCGTTAGGTTTAGTAAAATGCAGGTTGTATCCTAGAGTGGGATCAAAGTTCTTACCGGTGGATGCCATTGTATTGCCGGAAATAACAAATGATATTCCTTCTGCTCCCTTATCACAGGAGGTGTTCAAGCATTTCCAGCATTTAAATTTGGCTGATGAAACTTTTCATCTTTCTCAACCAATAGATATGCTGTTAGGCGCTGACATGTATTCAATAATTTTCGATCGCGACGGTCGGATTTCATCTTCTGGATATCCTACAGCCGTTAATACATTTTTCGGTTGGACTATCATAGGTCCTATAAGGAATCCTTTTCTTCATGCAAATCGGTTCTTTTCATCCAATCTGCTCCACATGATCAGTTACAGTCATTGGAAGATGCTCCAGACACCTATGTTAGAGATCCTATAGATGATTATGAGGAAAAACATTCCCTATCCCCTCATTCTCGTGATGGAAATGGTGAATATACTGTTTCCTTACCTCTAAAATTGATGAATACGCCTCCGGATCTCTTTTATAATTCCAATTCGCCACCACCTTTTACCGATCATGATTTTGGTTCAGATCCGTTAATAGATTCAAAAACTGATATCAATGTTGCATTTGCAAACGAGCCTCCAGTAAATTCATTTTCAATGTTTATAGAAAAATTTTCAAATTTAAATACATTAAGAAGAGTTTTCGCCTTTCTCAAAAGGATTATTTTCAACTGCCACCGCAAATGTAATTCGACGACAGTATTGTCTGGCCTAATTTCTCGGGATGAGTTGGAGAAAGCTATCCAATCCATAGTGTTGATCAAACAGCATCATTATTTTGATCAATTGCGTCAGAAATCATTACAAAAAAAATCAATTGAAACATCAGTTCGGACTTCCAATCCTTATATCGATTCTACATTATTGATCAGGTTGGGAGGTAAATTACAATTTTCTTCTTCACCCCGTTATGCTAGGCATCCAATTTCGCCTCCGAAAAAATGTGTGTTGTCGCATTTATTATATCCCCATTTTCATTCAATCACGCTTCACTCCGGTCATAACACGACAATGTCTCTGATTAGACAGAATTTTTGTATATTGTCTGTACGAAATTTGGTACGGGAATGTGTCAAAAGATGCATCACATGCACAAAATTTCGAGGTACAACCTTTCAACCCTTCATGGCTCCTCTACCTGCACCCAGAGTCAATATTTCACGTCCGTTTAGTAAGGTGGGTGTGAACTTTGCTGGCCACTTTACCTATCGGTCAGGTCGTTCGCGAAAATCAACGAGAATAAAGGCATTTCTTGTTTTCCTCATTTCTTTCACTAAGTCAGTTCACCAAGAACTAGTCCTTTTCCTCACCGTGGAGGTTTTCTTATCGACTTTGGAGCGATTTATCGTTGGACGAGGCCTACCTCAAGAAATTTGGTCCGATAAAGGAAGCAATTTCATCGGGTCTTCGCGCTATTTTGATATGGATTATGAGTTCTTGAAATCAAATGATGTCAAAATATACGATAATTTGTCGAAGAGATCCATCAAATGGAAGTTCATTCCTCAATATGCGCCCCATTTCGGAGGTTCAGCAAAGTGTATGCTTCTCGAATCTCTCAATATTTTATTCTGTTTTCTGTACGATCTTTTCAAATTTTCTCGGTTTCAATTCGTTAAGTTGAACTCTACTGTTTCCAAAGTTCTGTAAAATTCACGCAATTTTACGGCGGCCTGTTTTGTTCACGCCAAAGTGAACGCTTAGAATAAAATATTTTGAATTTTCAAAATTCGAATATTTAAATTAATTTATCTACAAAGGAATTCCCATGTGGATCCTCCTTTGTGTATAAGAACAATTCGTCAGCTGTGGAGTGCCGCATATGTCGTATATTTGTTTCTTTTCATATTTAATTTCAGTTCATTGATTGACTTCATGAATACTTCTGCATCCGTTAATTCCAAATTTTCTGCTTCCAATAAGTTTTAATTCTCTGTTTCCTTTCGTGAATTCGGAAAAGTTTAGTTTTCCTGTGATTCGCAAGTTTTAGTGATTTCGATTCAATCGAATTACATACATTCTTTTAAAACTTTCATTTGTGCGAATTATTTCGAACAAAAAAACTGTTACCAGTGGCGTGGTTATTTTATAATACCGCAAGGATAAGTGTGCCCAATTTGACATTTTTAGCAGCGGATTTTCACGTCAGCTTCATTCCATATTCGTTTGACGAGCTCGTGCAATCTTTATATGGGATAGGAGTCATCGACAGGATCCTGTTTGCTGATATATAGGTAACTATATTTCATCTGTTATTTTTGAGTGCATTTATCCTTTCATTTGTGTTGGGTTTCAATTAATTACATATATATTATACAGTCCACAGCTCTATCTCTTTCTCACTCAAAAAATTATATTTCGAAAAATAAAACTTAATAATTGAACCACACTTTCAGTTGGTTAACTGAAACTCGCCCCAACACTTGCTTCTACTGGGAACCGGAAGAAATTTTTCAAATACTTAAGATCTTCAATGAGTGGTAGAGTTGGTGTTCCGACGATCCGTAACCTTTCCAACGAAGTATGTGGGACCCCAGTTGAGGCGGCCAATGTGCTTTCGGATGTATTTTCCTCCTCTTTCGTGATTGAACCAGACGGCCCGCTTCCCCCGATTAGGACGCCTCGGCTTCCTGAGGAGATTCGTGATGTCGAGATAAGCGAAGATGTTGTCAGAGGGTACTTGTTGCAGCTCAAGGTTGACACCGCCCCTGGACTTGATGGTCTGTCATCCCGACTTCTTCGGAGTTGTGCTCAGTCTCTCGCTTTGCCTCTCTCTAGAATATTCTCGTGTTCCCTCAGAGGCTCTGTTCTTCCGAATGACTGGTTGACTGCCTCTGTTACCCCAATTTTCAAAAAGGGGGATAATCTGTCGCCGCATAATTATAGACCGATCAGTTTGCTATCGACGGCCTCGAAGGTCCTGGAGAGAATCGTATCCGACCATATCATTCGGTTCGCATTGTCTCATGGCATCATTCCCTCCAAACAGCATGGGTTTCTACCTGGTCGTTCTACGCTCACCAACCTTATCACATGCATTAACGAGTGGACTAAGGCTTGGGACCGAGGGATGCCTGTGGATGTGGTGTATCTCGACTTCTCTAGAGCTTTTGATAGGGTCCCTCATCGCCGGCTGCTGGCTAAGCTTTCCCATCTCGGTATCAGAGGTAGTGTTCTCACTTGGATTGAGGCGTTTCTATCCCGCCGTTTCTTCCGAGTCAGAGTTGATGATTCCTTCTCCTGTCCAGATAAGCCTATGACATCAGGTGTACCACAGGGCTCTGTTCTCGGCCCTATATTGTTCTTACTGTACACCTCTGATCTCCCCTCTTCACTCCACTCTACCTGTTCTATGTTTGCGGATGACACCAAAATTTTCAATTTCCCCCTGTCCAACATCGGTATACTACAGCAGGACTTGCTCAGAATTAGTGTTTGGTGTGACGACTGGCTTCTCCCGTTGAATTTAGATAAGTGCTGTGTGTTGCACATTGGCAGGGGCAACCCGAGAGTTGACTACAGTGTCGACGGTACGACGCTCCGGAGTGTCTCAAGTCACTGTGACCTCGGTTTGACTATCTCTGAAGATCTACGATGGTCAAACCATATTTCAGTCATCACTGCTAGGGCAAGACGGTTGACATATGCCATTCAAAAATCATTTTGTGGTTGCGATAAAGCCACATGCAAGCTCCTTTATACCAGCTATGTCAGACCAATGCTGGAGTACGCCGGCCCTGTTTGGTGGCCTTCCACACGCCACGATGAAGAGCTTCTCGAGTCCGTACAGCGTTGGAATACCCGCATACCATACGGAAGAGTTCGTCCTTCCTACGAAGAGAGGCTGAGTCTCTTCAGGTTACCGAATTTCCAGGCACGCCGTGAGAGAGGAGATTTGATATTCTCTTTCAGATCACTCCATGGTCACTTTGGTGAACGTATCAGAGACTTCTACAGAATGAACACCAACACTCTGAGGGGGCATCACTTCAAATTATCGAAGGAGAATTTCAGGACCTCTCAACGACAAAATTTTCTTACCAACCGAATTTTCGAGAGATGGAACCGTTTGCCGAGCGCTGTGGTCGAGGCTGGAACTGTCAATGGCTTCAAAAACGCCCTGGACCTCTTAGATGCAAGATCTACTTGATTCAACTTGTGAACACTGTAACCTATTTGTTTTTGAGTTTATAGGAATTTCCTCAACTCTTGTTTTGATTTAATAATAATAATAATAATAATAATACATTTCTGAGCCTCCATATGTAAGAGAAATGAATAAAAGAATTAATTGAGATTCGACGTTGTTTGAAAGAATATCTAATCGATTCCCTTCGTAATCTATCTTCTTACCTTCGATATCTACCTACCTTATTATTTTCATAATTGAAAGTATCTGAATAATCAAGTACCTATAACTTAAATATCTAAGTTCTCCGGTAAATACACGAGAGTGCTTCAATTGCTTTCCTCCTTAGTAAGGGGTAAGTCTCTATAGATTTGAAATAGTTAAGATTGTTTGTGAATAGATAAGTATATCTTTGTAACTTATGATTAGGGACTTTGGGAGACAAACTGCCCAACTCAATTGCCTTCTTCAACCTCAAGCAGAACGTTGAAAAGGGACCATCATCCTCATTCCACAAGGTGGGTGTTGCTGTATAAAGAGGGTGAATAGAATTTCAAGCCCTTAGACAGGTCTGTTCTTCTTAAATTGTATATATCAAATTCTATAATATTAGGTTTAAGCAGGTTAGGTCATAGTAATATTAGTATTAGGTCTAAACAAGGTACCTTGGGGTTTATAATAAATTTATTGAATAGACATTTGAACTGTTCAGACTTGTATATATTTTTTTCCCTCACACACGATATATTATATTCTCAATCAATTTGATACACTTTCCAGATTTAAGTGTAAAACAAAATCTAAATAATAAAAACAACTACTCTATATCAAAAATCTGGTGGCGCCCAATACCTAATTCAATTTCGATCAGAAAGTCCTCCTTATCCACGACTTCAGCTCTCCAAAGGCTATTACAGTTGCCGATTGTAAGTTGTTAAATTCATGAATTGAAATACTTTCATCAAATATAAAAAGAAGGTGACAATATGTTTCTGCCTATACTTTCTGGAAGTCAGAAATGTTAACAGGCATTTAGGACTATGATATCCATGACCTCCACGTATTCGACTGTGGTTAACTTCAATATAAAAGATATTTAAGGCGTTTACATAGCACAAGGACATTAAATAATATTATACGCGATCTGAACAATGTTATTGCGTTTCCAAAAGAACAGAGACGGCAAGAAGAAATGAATATGGACTCGAATTCGCTGGTGGTTACTGATTCAGAACTCTATACGGATACTATGATAGCAGACGCAGTAGAACGTGCACGACAAAATTCTCTAGCCTATACGCTAGAACTTGGTATGTCTGTCGGAGAAAACAGCTTTATTATGCTACAATTCCTTCATTGAAAGATCTTGTGAAAGATTAAAGTGAGGATAAAAGTCTAGAAGTTGAAGAGGATATACAGATGGAAGACAACATGATCGACACCATTGATAGGTCATCCCAGAATTCAGCAAATGATTCATCCAATCATCTTCAACATTTTACTTCTCTGCCAATAGAAAATGAAGAAATTAACGGCAATGACTTAAACAAACCAGATAGTCACTTGTTTAAGCATTAATGGAATATATCGAGTGTCGATGGTCCATATGTCCGAGTCGCAGATGGTAATAAATCAAAAATTGTCAGAAAGTCTTCGCTCTGTTAGTTTCTAGAGGAAACTTAAAATATAGGTTAAGTACAGAGAGACTACAACGTTTTGTTGTGAAAAGTACAGGAAGACCACAAAAGACTAAGACACTAGAAGTAGGTCACAAAAAGTTGAATACAATGAAATCCAAAGGAACACAAATAAAGAAAAGCTCGAAGAGAGGTAAAAGGGACAGGTCCCAAGAAAGCTCAGATAGACCAGAAGAAGATATCATCATGAAATATGACGATAGCCCAAGCACAGAAACGTTTTCTGAGAATGACTCGGAAAATATCATCGAAATCAATCAGTGGCGGCTCGTCGGGTGAGGCAAGTGAGGCGGCGCCTCACCTATCATTTTCCTCACAATCTCAGAGAAATAAAAGAACATGGAGCGAACACCAAAATATTAAAATATGCATAATATCTAATAAAAATCAGCAATAATTTTCTTCGCCGCCACTGCTCAATAGCATCCCATGAGGACGCAGAGGCGACGATGAACATCGTCTCATCCAGTTCAAATTCGAAACAGCCGACGGAATCCGAAGGAACACGAAGGTGTCGCAATTTTTCGATCTTTGAGGCGACGATCTCATCGTCTCTATCCAGTCCAAATTCGAAGCAGCCAACCGAATCCGAGAGACGGCGAAGGAACGCGAAGGAGCGCGAAGTTGTCTCTATTATTCGGTTTTTGAGGCGACGCAACTATCGCCGATCGGACCTTTCCGTGATTCTACAGGATTCGAGGATAGGTTCACATAGATGTCGCCACTCCCCATCTGCTGATTTGTTTATGTAATCCACTTGAAACTTGCAACATCGTCTGCTCATGTTCAGTTGAGTTACAGCATTTCATATCGTTAGATATTTCGATTATTTCTTTGAATTATCTCATAATACTTTCGTTGTGGTTTAATTAAGAGTGTAATTGAGCGATAATCCTACAGTTGAGTAGTTTGAATATTGAGTTATGCATAACCAAAATAAATATTGCCCTCGAGAGGTTACAAGGAAAGCGTAATGAAAATTCTGTAAAGCAGATTTTCGAATAATCAAAGGCACTCACAAGAATACTTTTCGATCGAGAAAAATATAATTTGAACGCAGTTGAACTATTTGAAAAAGATAAACGTTTATTTCATGAAATTTTATATTGTATCATTCACCAAATAAAAATTAGGTTCGAGAATCTGAGTGAGATTAAATTTTTAGGATTACTTGATAGGACCAAATATCAATTATTTTCATCAGAGTTTCCTTCCACGTTGATGAATTCATCAACAGGGAATTATCGTGACGTATTTGATGAGGACCGATTGAGAAATGAATTAAATATAATTTATAGAGATGAACAATTTCATAAGGAAGATATATACGGCACCCTCAAATTGATAAATAATCTTGGTATGGTTTCAGTATTTTCGGAGGTTATAGAGAAGGCATTGTTTGTCGCCATCAGCGAAGATAATGGTCAATTTTTTGAAGACATAGATAAATTTAATTCATAAAAAGTGATATTATGGCGCATTGGCGCATTTCCGAAATTCTCATTTTTCACCTTTTATTTTTTTAAATTGAATCTACTACTGAGTACACCTCTGAGGATTTCTCAATAAAAAAGTTACTGTTATTATGCTGAATAACATTGAATAATACTGTTCTCTCTCAGTAGTTAGATATGAAAATTATGTTGTAGTCAACCACTATGTATAAAATTTTTTTTATATAATCGCCTCACCAGCTCACGAGGTCACGAGCCGCCACTGAAATCAATGTTAATGGAGGTGATTATCAAGAAGGAAATTTACAAAAAGAATATTTTCTCGAATATTCCAGTTCATCGCCGTTGACAATTTCCTTAGAAATCGATAAGTTTCATGCAGTGTATTATGAAGAAGGCTGGTTTGTTGGAAAACTTGTAAAGATATTGAGGGTAGTGCGAGTGGTGCTGTCGATAATCCGATAGTCGAAATAATATTTTTGAGAAGAAATTAACGAAAAAAAGTGAATTCAAATGTTTTGAGAAACAGGATTTATGGACCTATAGCAATACAGGAGAATAAATCGAATAATATTGTCAATATTGCCGATCGTGTCTTGAGCCAGATTGATAACGCTTACACAAATGAAGAGCAGAAGTGTTGACATGTCATTAGTTAATATCAATTGTTTCATTATTTGCTTGTCTTGTCTACCACTTGAAGGAACTACATATTATCTATAATACAGAGTGTAACAGCCAAATGGAATAAATTCGATAACGAATGAATGAGGGCATGTTGGAAAAAAAGCTCGGACACGACGATTTGTAATTTTAAATGCGCATATTTTTCAAGAAAATAATATTATATAGGGTGTTCAATGTGACCGCGGCGAATACCAACTTTCTTATTTCAAATGCAACCCCCTATATATTATTTATTTTTTGATTTCTTCAGAGAATTATAGACACAATTCATGCGAAAAAAAAAACCTATCTTTAACTATTTCGGAATTATTGAGTGTTTTCAGATTTATTGCAAAAATCAACGTTTTAAATAAAAATTATTTTATTTCACAAATTCGGTACATTACACACAGATGACATTTGACAGATGACATTTTACAGATGACATTCGACTGATGACATTGGACAGTTGACAGATGACTATTGACAGATGAAATTTGACAGAACTTTTATTACCTATGCCTAATTTATCCCCTGCCAGTTCAGAAATCTAACCAAGCCGTTGATCTCCGATCACTGTCGATTACGATTTGTGGAATCCACCGTAAGTATAGGTATCATTTAGGCGAAACAAAGTTCCTTGGGCCAGCTAGTATGCTAATGAAAAAATGTTTTTATATCCTTTAACGAGTCTTATTACTTGCCCCTTTTATCGCATTCAAGCCGTCAGGTGATTGGCCATGTTGAAAGTAAAAACAAGCTGAAACTATAAGAGGATTTACGGGGATTTTTCAGGAACTAAACACATTTTTCCAAGATTTTTGATTTTTGGGATCGACTAAGATTCCTTGTAAAAAAACGAATATTTTCTCATCCTAATCAAATTTCTTTATTCATACTAACTGGATTATTTTTTATGAGCAACAATACAAATATACATGAATAGAAATATACAGAACAAAATGTCAATTCATTATATCTGAGTACTTTTCATTATTCAAGTTTGCGTGGTATGAGAAGGGCACTCACATCAACTTTCTCAGATTTGCTTCAGCACCATATTCATGTCTGAAGGATCAATGAATTCACAAATTTTTTGGATACACAAATCGGGCATTTCTTCTGGAAGAAGTTCCCGCAAATGTGCATATACTTGTTTCGCCAAATATTGATCATTCATTTCTATGCATATGCTGGCGATCAACTCCCTTTTATACAATACTGGAAGAGGATTTTTCAGAATTCCTGAGCGAATCCTTGAATTCTTGACCACCTTCCTCCTTATATTTTTTCTACACAGTACGTCATAGTAGGTCAGTTGTGGAGCTTCGAGCAGTTTCAGCAGTTTCAGGCTTTCTAACTCGTTCTCGTACAGAACGCGTACTTCTCTGTAGCGTTCATTCGCTTCTATATATTGAACTGTTTCCTTGTTCACATAGAGTCCACAATGTTTTCTCAGAACAAAGAACTTGATGAATACATTGAGGACGTTTTCGTTATCGAAGTCCATCGCAACTTCGAAAGCTGTCATACCTTCTTCATTGAGTTCGTTGAAATCTACTCCCTTTCTTAGCAGAATTTCAACAACAGTAGGACTCCCTTCAGCTGCACAATGCAATGGAGTGTTACCCTGGTCTGATTTGGCATTCACATCCACGCCATGCTCTATTAAAGCTTTTGCCAAAATCCTGTTCCTGTGAGGGTCATTTCCATCATCTGTCAAATGATGCAATGCGTTGCATCCAAGGCAGTTGGTGATGTTCGGGTCACTTCCGATTTCCAGAAGCCGCAAAATGACGTTGATATCACTCGAAGGGTTCATGATCAGAAGTTGCAGGGTCGTATGGCTTAGCAGATTCTCTTGATGGTCCAAGTCAACATCATAATGCAGCAGCGCATCCAAGCATTCAAAGCCCTTCGGACATCCTGACAGCATATGGAAAGGACGGCGGAAATAGTTATCACATTTCTTCGGGTTGGCACCATTAAGCATCAGATGTTTTACTAAATCGGGATAGCCAAACTTCACAGCATAATGCAGGGGTGTGCTTCCATTGTCGTTGCAGACGTTAACGTCTGCTCCTTCCTGTAATAATTTCTCGACATCTTCTTCATTTCCATTTCGGACCGCTAAATGAAGGGCACTGTCTTCCACTGGGCAGGAGTTTACTCTCTGAAAAAGAAGAAAAATATTTTCTAGCTTTTGTTTGATAATTTTGATGAGATTCGTGAGATTCGATAGTTGAAGCGGTAAATTTTCATGGGAGTTCATTCGATTTGATATAGATCGAATTGAAGAGGTCGCCGTTCACAATGAGTTGAAAAACTAATCCGATAGAGGCGCCACCGTGCATTTTATGGAATATTCAGCGAAGCTTCCAAACATCCCTATACCCAAAACCACCGTTTTTGTTTGAGAAATACCTATCCTTCGTTAAAAATGAAACGATTTTTACTAGACAGAAGTTTTTCGGAAAACCTCGTTCCTCAACTTTCATTTAATACTGTTTCCAATATATAAGTTTTCACAGTTCATTCTAAATGTCATGAATCTTTCCCTTCCTACCATGAATAAAAGTGACTCGTGTTTCACGTTTATGCATATTTTTATAAACAAAGACAAGAAGGCATTATTTCGATAAGGAACATTTCAAGTAGGTAACTATATTTTAAAACGAATATTTCAGGTGAGTAAAATGTTTGATTCGTTAATATTCATGAAAATATATATTTTTATAGTGGGCTGAATACATAGGTCCATATTTCGTTGGAAACAGTTGTTCTTCACACATTTATCCTTTTTTTTAGTTTTCTTTCAAATTTTTCGAATTGGAAACCTATGAACCAACTGGAAAAAATATTCAGCTAGAGAATGAATTCAATAGAGGGTTTGCGAAAAAAATTTTTTATTCATAATGTCAAGTTAATTCATAACACATTTCAGCTGAAAATGTTGCCATGAGGATGTCGAATGAATTTCATGATTACAGCCAAATTCTATTCAGAATCCGTTTTACGACACTTTGGGGTTGGAAATAATTATTATATTTGGTCTAAATCCATAAATTCAAGATAACGACTAGTTTCATGAGCTCATAAATTTTACCAAGAAAATAATGATCTCCCAATGAGGAAAATTTTCGTTTTGTTTCTTATGAAACAGCTTTATCAACTTTCACATAATTACAGCAATAGTAAATTGAATCACTTCGATTATTTGGCCGCTCATTTCAATCATTCCGTTACATTCTCATTAGAAGTTCTATTTCATTGTTATCAATTCAATTGGAATTGTGACAAAGCCTTCTGTGCCAATATTAGGGATAATTATTCAACAACTTTCTGTTTCCATAAATTTTCTGGCTGCGCTGACAAAAAAGCATTATTGTTTTAAGGTGACGCATCATTATATCTAGCATTTTATAGATTGGGGTTGGACATGGCTTGGCGTCAGCAGGATTGGCGCCAGGATGATTGGCACCTTGAAATTATTTTTCATTTATTCTTATTCATTCAACAACAAACTCGTGGAAGTGCTTTGCAAGTAGTCATTCCGTACGTTAGGTACTCTTTTGGCTTTTTATTGTGCGATTGAAGCTAACGCACAAATTTTATCTCGGTTTATGTAATTTTAATTTATGTATGCCCACAATTACTTCATTTTCCACTCGAGCTCGAGATCAATGTTTATTGACATTTTCCATACCTTATTGAAAAGCTACTCGAGTACTTTAAACATATTTTCCGGTTTTCAGAAGGATGAATGGATGATGAATCTTTTCGTTTCATTTTACTGGATGATGGGGTACTACAGAAGAAACGGCCTATATCAGGCTTTGACATGTATGTATATTGTTTTATAATACTGAAATTGTATTGTTTGTAACGTTTCGAATTATATAGAAATGAGTTGAGTTTTTATTGTTGATAATTATGGAGTCCAAGACGTACCTATTGTACCTGTTTGTCGAATAAACTGGAGTTTATAATGTTAATTTATATCAGAGTTGTGCTTTGTGCTCAGAGCACTTTTGTGCTCCCGGGCACTGTGCTGCCGAGCACTTTTCAAAAGCAGTGATTAGTGCTTAGTATTTGTAGTACTTCATCGAAAGGCTCAGTGCTTAGCAATCCCAAAAGTGCTCCCAAGCACTCCTGCGGATTACTAAGCCCTAAGCTCTGAGCCACTTTTGTACGAATTTATTTAAGCATTCATAAAATCTAAATACAACATTTTCTTACATGAGTAACATCCTCAAACTGTTAGAATTTCAATGACAGAAAGATGATTGTGAGGGAATCCGGTCATTATGAGAGGAAAAATTAAGGGCCCACGTGTAATTTGTTAAATGAAGATGGTAATTTGTTCGTTGATATCTTAATAAAGCGTTTTCATCTGACCAAAGAGTCTTATATAGACAACATCAAAACGTTACACAGTTCATTCTTCATACTTCGTTATTTGTCACGCAACAATGTTTTGGAACTGTTTTGCTCCTGACAAATTAGTGCAAGAATTGACGCAGAAGCATTTCCATTTTTCCTTAAATTTCTTATTACATTTTGTGTCACGGACCGGGAGTGAAAACCCATAAAAGTTTTCAGAAAAAAAGTAAACTCGAAAAAATCAATATTTTTATGAATATTTTCAAACGAAGAGATCTAGGAGCGAATAGCAGTTTTTTGTTTTACCACCAATCAGAATCAATTATATATTATATCGAATCAAACTCAAAATTATTAGCGAAAGCATCGTATCATTTGGTCAATTCTTGGAAGGTGATAAAACAAGAATCTTCTCGTTATCAATCGAATCGAAGGTGGAGCATCGAATTTTGGACACCCTGTCACCTCACCTGTCAATTTTCTCACATATACGAGCTAACAATTTCTCTTTCGATTGTAATAACCTCACTTTCAACAATTCCTAAAGAAGTGCTTAGGGCTTAGTGATCGAAATGTCGAATAACTTTCACAAAGTGCTCAGTATTCGCGAGCCTTTTGTGAAAATAAGTGCTTTGCGCTCGAGATTCGGGAGCCTTTTTATCCGAGTGCTTAGTGCTCGAAGCACTATTTTTCAGTGCTCGTCACAGTTCGTACATATAACATATATCATTCCTTCAACTTAAAATGTTTTATACATTTCTATGCCTATACATATATTCTTGTATCTATCGTTGAATTCTATAAAAAATGTCCATATTATTCTCATTATTTCATGGTATTTTTCTATTATCAGATGTATCATATGCAAAATCATAAATTATTCTCTATTCTTGAATTGAAGTATGATGTCTAATGAATATATTGTGCTATCTTCATTACAAGAATGAAACTGAGATTCTGAATGTATGATCAGTACGATTATTTTTATAATTCAGAAGGTGTCTACATCAATTTCATTATACTCGTTAATTGAAAATATTACTCAATTTATGAAATTCAAGTGGCGGTTTTATTAAGTTGATAATACTTTTCAATCATATTCATAACTCGCATTTACAAATTCAATAGATGGTTTCATTAATTTCATGATAAGATTTTATTTAGGTTAGTGAACTTTACCATTACATTAATGGAACGCATCCATTATTGTTGAAGCAATGCCAAATCCCTTTTATAAACCGAATTTCATTACAATTATGAGACTTTATGAAACCAATGAGCATTATAATAGGATTTATAATAATTTTTTCTCAGCGCTTATCCCAAAAACCTCCTCATACCAATTTTTAATGAAATCAGTCCATAAACAGGGAAGGCGTTGTCTTGTTATTATTATCAGGCCGCCATTTTAAATTTGTTAATTTCACAAAAATAACATAATCTTCAACTCCGAAAACACCCCTCATACTACTTTCAAATCGAAATGAACCCTGATAACAAAACTCGTCCGCTAATTCGATTTTACAAATTTTGACAACAAATCATGATCTTCGACCCCTAAAACCCTCTCATTCCAATTTCGAATCAAATCAAGCCATAAACACAAAAGATGTCGTATAATTGTTATCAGTCCGCCATCTTGAATTTATGAATTTCGATCAGAAAAATTGTCATTTCCGACCCTGAGAACCCTCACATACAAATTTTGAATGGAAATGTACCATGATCACAAAACTCGTCTGCCATCTTGAACTTACGAATTTTGACTCGAAATCCTATTTTCTCTCGCCGGAAATCCCTGTATACCAATTTTGAATTGAATCTGACCATAATAACAATTTGACAAAAAAATCATAATCTCTGACCCGGAAAACACCGAACTATGAAATAAGTGAAAATAAAGTTTAAGTAAGAACTTTTTTCGCTATATATTTAAATTTGGCTATTCTCTGTGAATTCCGTATTTCAAGTTGAGATTCTGAACGAAATTTTCTGTAGATTCACTTATAATCGGAAGAATGAATTGGCTCATTTTCTTCTATTATTGGCAGATAAAAATAATCAACTTTCGAACTTTCCAATTCATTCATTGAGAACTCCGATCCTTTCTGAGTTCAACCAAAAAATTTTAGTTCCTAAAGTGAAACCATTTTCAAATGCATCTTGAAATAAAACACACTACATTGAACCGTAAAATTTCAAATCGATTCATTTGTCTATTCATTTCAGAGTCCATCTTTGGTTAATCCTGTTCCCAAATACGTTATATTATACATAAAACGAAAATTCTGATCATGGGGACAATAAATACTCTTTAAACAATAAATTTAAGTCTAAAAGATGTTCCTTCAGTAATGAACGTTCATTCAGTGAAATATACTATGAGCAAGATATGAAACACCAACCGATAGATCATATCAATTATCCAAAATATATAACCAAAATACGAAGTATTGAGAAAATAATTCTTTGGGATGAAATTGATGACGGTTTTTAGTGTCAAGCCGAACTGACCATTCGCAATAGCCATATAAATTCTCCGATAAATGTGAAACCATTTATAAATCTATTCAGAAAATTTGTACATTTAAGTTTCCAAAGTATTAAAAAAAAGTATAATTTGTATTAAAATTCATTACGGACTTAAGACATCAAGGCTCAAGTAGAACTGACTTATTTCCTGAAAGCAATCCCCGTACAAATTGTCCGAAAAATTTTGTAACTATTTGAAACTCAATTTTCCAAATTTGTACCTTAAAGACTGCAAAGGAGTAGGAAAAGAATTATTTAAATCAAATTTATGACGGATTGATTGTATGCTTGCGCCGAAATTACTAAGTGTCCAATAGCAATCTCCATACAAATTCTCCGAAGCATTGAAAACCATTCAAAAATCAATTTCAAAAATTTGTACCCTTGAGGCTCCAAAATTTCACGAAAAATATTGACTGAATCTCGAATCGATACAAGTGAGTATTCACTTCATAGTACATCTTATGTAAGTTTCTGTTTCAAAGTGTGTTATATGATACATAAACGAACGTTCTCATCATCATGGAAGAAGAAATACTTTTCCAAAAGTCAAATCGGCAAAAGATGTGTCTGCAGTAATACACTTAAATTCAGTAAAATGAATGAACTCGAAATATATAGTTTTCTGCAGAAGATCACCAAGATGTGAAGAAACGATAGATATATTAGATCTTTCATTCAAAATATTCAAATTCGACCAATTTCAAATCTATAAAAATTTATACTCACTATTGATACTGAATCACCCATTTTTATATTTTATTAACCTGCTTTCACACTATGTTCAAAAACTATCACCAAATATGCACTAGACCTTTTTCGTTCGTACTGTTGCCAGAGAATAATCGAAACTGAATCCTACCACAACAACTGTCCCTTTATATACCATTTGAAGAGTCAAATAATCCAAGTGACCAATAGAAACCCACAAAGAAATTCTGCGAAAAATATTTACCTATTCAGAAACCAATTGTGAGAAATTCTACCTTCAAGGCACCAAAGTATTAGAAAAGGAGTTCATTAGAAAAGGAGTTCATTGGAAAAGAAATGTATAACGGGCTTGAGCAGAACAGATCGCCAACAGCAAATTCTCAGAAAATTTTAAAGCCATTTGAAAACCAATTATGCGAATACAATAAACATTCTTTGGAATGAAATTCAAGACGGATTTAAGGCTTAAGCCGTCATGTTTATGGTTCAATAATTGTTTATGACAGGATGGAAAGAGGACAGCAACTACTTTCACATTTTTCGGTACATTTCGAGCGAATTGAGAATGTTAAAAGCTTTGTTGCATTAAAGTTCATTCAAATATACCTTCTATGTATTGAAATTCTCAGGAGGTTTGTTAATGGGCCAATTTCGTGAATACGACCTTTCGAAATTCTGATTTCTCGATAATACCAAAACTTCGAAGCAAAATTATTCTAACATTTCTGTTATGAATGATTCGAGGGCATGAACGAGATTTCAGGCTGCTTCTGTTTGTTTTTTTCTGCGGCAGCTACAAAAAATTTATTTCAATCAATTTCTCGATCTGGAAAATAGGAATCTACCTGAAAGTTGGATAAACGAGAGCTCAAAAGCTCCAGACTCCAAGTCAGTGTTCTGAGTAACCCATTTTTGATAGGAGACCTCTGAATTTTTCCAATTAATACTTACATTTTCACACTCAAACAAAGAAATTCAAAGATGTATTCGAGGCTTCCCGCTTAACGTACCAACTGTTGAGTTGTATGAATCAAATACCATTATCATTATTCATAAGTGTGTTAATTTATGGACGAGACATTTTTCTCAAGCTCTTTTTGTGCATGGTACAAACTTTTATTCGTACAATCGAATTTTTCAAAGCAAAAATTCGAAAATGACAAAGCGTTAGCTCCATAGCTTATCACCATATTCATCATAGTTAAAAAAATACCGAACGAATTGAAAAGGGAAAAAAATAAAACAAAAATCTTTATGACCGCGTTTGCTATAAAATGCAATGAAGACGATTCCAATGTTCCTCTCTATCATGTTTGGATGATCATTTACGACATTCTATAGTTTTCAGAAAAATGTATTTCCTAATGTCAAAGTTTCATTTCTGATTATTCCATTTACTTGTAGTTTGTATGTTTTTGGTCAGCATTGTCCAAAGTATCTCGTTCCAACGTTTTTGTTGGAATGCTCTGCATACATTTTTCTGCGACAACACCCTTAGGCCAGAAAGAATCATCAAAAATTTCTTTATATGCTTCATCACACGGAACTCCGACACTGAAGGCCGAATTTTGACCCACAGTATTCAATTTCTTCACTATAATTTGTTTACTTTCAGTAACATCTTTGAGGAACAGTTTCATATCATCCTCAGAAACATGATTACCGGCGATTTTTCCGATATAAATCCATTTTCTTTGAAGAGCACCCTGGATTGGATTATCTTTATTTGTATTCTTAGTCCCATATATTTTTTTGTTATCCTTCATATTATTGGATCTTCTTTCTCTTCCACTTCTGAAAGTTGACCAACCATCATCGTTGCTGACATTAGAGGTTGACAATGGCAATTTTTTCTTCATTGTATCGACTGTTGTGTTTACATCCTGTTTCGTATTGGTATTGTTTATATTTACATTGTCAGTTTTAGATGACGATGCTGAAGATGAAATTTGCAGTTGTGGATCCTGCGCCTTCTGGGTATTCTTTTTAACTATAGAACTGAAAGATATTGCTCCAGATGCTATATTCGAGACGCGTTCCTTATCTTGATTTCTTGACATAGGTTTTTTCAATTCTTGATTATCGTTTTTCAAACGAAATTCCAGACTTTGAACTCTCTCATTCAATAATTTATTGTTTTCAATCAAAATCAAATTGGAATTCTTGGATTCTTTAAGAAGTTCCCTAAGATACTCTACCTCAATTTTGAGTATCTGATTTTCGGTTTTAATTGAAACTTCTTCATCAGTTACGGCCAGATCCGATGTTTCATGCTGACACTCGGTATTTTTTCTGCTCGCGGCCTTAATTAAGCAGGACGGATGAAAAATCTCCTCACATTTGCTGCATTTCACATACTTATTCACTTTACTAACGCAATAATTGCACATTCTATCCAAATTATCACTTAAATTACTCATATTCGCAGAGCGATCGACTAACACGTCTTCACACTTCGACATCCTAAGCATGTAGTATGAACAGTATCTTGAACATAAGAAAAGCAGTCTTCTCTAGAGTAATTTGATTGAAACCATCTCCATTCGGGTCGTGATTATTCTTTAGTGAGAGCCCATTGAGCACCTTGCCTCTTTGCCTTCAGAAGACGTGTATCTCCATCAGATCCAAACCCCAAAACCATAACACCTCGCTGCTTCAAATTCAATTTTATATGTTGCCACCTTTTCGTAACATCAGTGGCTGTAAATATGTTATCTGTGCCTAAGATTGCGAGACAATAACCTGGCGCGGATGGTAAAAATAGGCTGGGCCATGATTACATAGGCATAATTTGATCTGATAGCGTTCTTAAAGTGGTCCTGTATTGCTTTTGCAGATGTTGCTAAAAACGTATCTCTTGTCGGTAGTCCATTGACTAATGGCATGGTAAATCCAACTAATTTATTAGTCCTCGAATCATATTCAATTTAACTGTTGCATCTTCGCCAATCCACGAAACTTTGGGTAAATTCCTATGCTTCATAAACTGACAAAGGCCATCAAAGTCGAAAAACCCTTCCTCTATGTTGGATGAATTTTTCGCAACAAATTTATTTAAACAGCTTATGGATGGTGAAGTGTTCTTCATATTTTCATAGAGCGTTTCGTATAGCAGTATAATGAAAAGTATTTAATTCTGTACGTTTACCGATATTTTGACTGTCTGGAGTTTTTGGCAGATAAATCAAACAACCAGCGCAAAAGGTGGCCTGGTGAGGTGGTATCATCTTGACCGCAAGGTTTTTGTGAAGTAGATTCAAAATGGACCAAAACACTCTTTAGTTGCATGCTCATGTCATCTTTTCGTTCGATGATATTCTTTGAAAATTGCAAACTTCATCGACCACAGAAAATAGGATGTGATGCAAGTTTGGTTATTCCCAAGGTTATTCCCAGGACTAGAAATTTGGCTCAGGAGTTAAGCCCTTTCTGACCTTTGATAAGTGGGAGATAAAGTGTGGGATAAAGTTGACTATGAGTGTTGAATGCTAGATTGATATTCAAGTCACTGGAAGACACCAGAGGGGACCCTTTAGAAGTGTATATTTTTCTTTGGTTACTTTCAATGCATTTCTGAATGTGATCGTCGCAACTATCTCTGGATGTACTCGCCTGTGCCCTGGATATATTCTTACACGTTTCATAGCTTTCTTGAATAACTCAGTCAACAATGTTGATTTTACGTTTTATACTTCATTCACTTCATTCGAGGCTTAATCTTTGACATGGGATGTGTCGGAAGAAGCGAAGGAGTCACTGTTGGAGATTTTGCAGGAGATACAAGAATCATATTATCTGGCTTATTTGGATTTTCACGCAGCTCCTCATCATCTCTAGTGAGGATATTTGCATCTCCCTATCTTTCGTTTCAATAGATAGGTTGTGTTTCGGGTTTTTTTGAAAAAAGGTAGCCAAAAGATTTTATCGATGCTGATTAAGTTTCTCTCTCGGTTTTTCCTTGCAGTCGCGCTTACAGTATTGGTATTCTATAGGTGTGACATCAGTTTGCGTCAAATGTGTCATTAGATGCTTGTGAAAGTTTTCATACACCCACCTCGGAGCAATATTTTCTTTTTTGGGCTCCCTCAAAATTTTGTGTGAAATTTCACAGAAACACCGCATTATACAGCATACTTCATTCCGCTGACCGTACTTCACTTCGAATACGATTCGAGTATACTCCACGTTCAAAGTAATCCAGCCAACGACGTTTGAACACTTAACCTTCAACCAATTTTTCACAGTAATTGAAACTTGGCGAGTCTCATTCGTGAAGTCAATTATCTTATCCCGAGTCTTATTCTGAGAAGTACCTTCGAAGTGTTGACGGTACTTCTTCAGGTAGTTACCTGAAAATCAGAATTATAAAAGTAAATAAATCATTTCAGAAAAACGGCATTCTTCGGTTTAGGACGGGATTTGGATTTCGAGGTACAAAAGTGAAGAAAATTCAAAAAATAACAGAAAACATACAAATAAAAAGATTGGTGGGCTATCCCTCAAATGATACCTAATCCTAGCCGCAAACATGTAGGAGAAAATTTCTGCTGGGAAAGTGTACGATCCCTTATGGATCCATTTATTGAGTTACAGATAGGTAAACAGAGAATATGCAATCATATTCAATATAATCTGGAACATAAATAATTAATTTTTTGAAAGCGGATGGTTTTCTGTCATTGTTCTAAGAATATTCCTGATCATATATTGTATTAAATGACCTATACAGGGTGTTTCACCATGAACTGGACAAACATATACAGCCGTGTAGATGACACCGATGAAGTCATTTTTGCCTCATGACATATACCCACTTTTCGACGCATAAGCGAGATACAGGGTGTTTGTGAACTTTGAGCAATCTTCTGATAACTGTTGTTAGTTATGCGTGACATTTGAAATAACGGTTTCTGGTCACATTTTAGTATTTTTCTTTGGCTCAATTGAATTGTGATGTAGAATTCTGAAAAAAAAAATTTCAAAAAGGCGGAAAACCTGCAAAGTTGGATTTTTTTTTTCTCGGTTGCCAATTCGGAAAGTATTATTTCAATGTACAAGATTTCCTGAGTTTTTCCGTGAAAAATTTATCTCAAAATTGGAACTCAACTTTTTTTTACATGTCCTTGGTGAAAAAAAAATTTCGGCCGAAATTGTTGAAATTTTTTATGGTTGAACTATCTTTCATTCTGAATAATGAGGTGAAAACAGAATGAAATAATATCCAGTGGTTTTCTTCTCGTTCATCTCGCGCGAAAGATCATTGCAGCGAAGGGTCACTCGCGCGAAAACCACGCCCACTTCACCTGATTGGCCATCTAGCCAGTTCTCCGTTGTTTGTCATCTTCGTCTATCGTTTAAGCAGTTTGAAAGAGGTTAGGCAACTTTTAATACAACTTTGTTAATTGTTTTAACATAAGTCAAGAAAAATGTGGGGTTTCAATATAATCCAACGAAAACAGATGCAGACGTTTCTGTATGTTCTATGACGATTGGTATTATTGGTAACTAACATAACATAACCTCCAAATTTTCTTGTCTGATTGAGTGAACGTAATGATAACATGAAATGAATTCAATGATGAAATGCATTGGGAGTTTTTTAGGATGCATTAAATATTTTTCCCATAATATATAAAGAAGGTATCTAAACGAATCGTACAAAAAAAATATCCTTCATTTTCTTCAGTTAAATCCAATGGAACTGCTTTTTTTTAGGTAGTGGTAGATGGTGAAAATACTCAAAATGAAAAGTAGTATACCTACAGCCGTATACTTCTCTTCTCAAAAAAATATACCAAGGTTTTTACATTAGTTGATGGGAACTGTAATCATAATGAACTTATAAATTTTACTGATTGAGTAAAATAAGCAATCTGCACCTGTGTTGGTCAATCAGCAATCTCAAGCTTTCAATATCTTTCAGATATTAGGTAGGTAATAAGGGGACCGGTAAAATAATGGATACCTTCGGAATCAATGTTACTTGGAGTAAATAGGAGATCGCTGACATAAATACCATAGATTATACAGATCTTTTTTCTGAGAACTTATTGGCCTGAAATTGTCCATATTTATGAAATAGACAGATAATAGGAGTGTGTAGCTTTTATCAAATATAAACTGAAAAATTAATTTTCATGTTGGTATTATTTATAGAATTGTTATGCCCAATAAGAACGTTGATGATACATACTCATTGTATAGGATACATATTTTACCTAAACCAATATTTATTAGCTTCTGTTAAGACCAGTTATCAATCTCAATTTATGAAATCCTTTCACATATTCTATCGATCTGAATGAATGTTGTGGATTACAGAAGATAAAGTACTCACCTACAAGTAGAATCTGATTTTTCATAAAGAAAAACGTTCAACTTACTCTATTGTGTACCTATATTTAAGGTGGACACAAAAGAAGAGAATGTAACATTCGGTTTGTTCTTAATGATTTTTATTCACACCCAAGAGAAAAAATGGCATTTAAAATATTTGTGAGTGAAATATTACTCTATAATTTTACTCGTTATATTTGAATATTAAGGATATCAAAATAGGTAATGCATTTGTGGAATAAAATAACATATTATCAAAATATTTGTATTTCACTTGAAAATACAATCTTAACTATAATATTATACGTTATATCACTGCGAATTTTCTGTGAGATTCAAAATTTTCTGTTTTTCCTTTTTTTTTAGTAGGCTTTTTAGTTTTTCATCTCCAATTCAATCAAGCAAAAAAACCATGTGAACGAGTGATAGGTAATGATTCATGGTTTCGCTCTGATCTTTCCAATCTTGAAGATGGACAACTTCTTACATCTTCAATACTTAAAAGACTCCGAATTCTGGTGTGAGTCTTTCAGGTCTTGGAAAGCAGGAAAACGTTTCTAGTAGGTATGAATTGTTCATAAGGATGTCAAATCATGGAGAATGGAACTCTGGTAAGCAGGTTGTTATGATTTTCCTGTATCGTGGGTTACTAGGAAGATTTCAGGTTTGGTTCTTGTACTCAAGACTTTCCAATTCATTCCTGAAGAATGTCTCATCTCGAGAAGGATAGGATTAGGCTAGGTGGCAGCTGGTTTCGTATATGTTTAGAGCTTCGGCATCAGGATGGTATATGATTCTACTTGGTAGCACATTGTTCAAGGATCGGTCAAATCTTGGAGAGAATGGAACTCTGGTAGGCAGGTTGTTATGATTTTCCTGTTTCGTGGGTTACTAGGAAGATTTCAGGTTTGGTTCTTGTACTCAAGACTTTCCAATTCATTCCTGAAGAATGTCTCATCTCCAGAAGGATAGGATTAGGCTAGGTGGCAGCTGGTTTCGTATATGTTTAGAGCTTCGGTATCAGGATGGTATATGATTCTACTTGGTAGCACATTGTTCAAGGATCGGTCAAATCTTGGAGAAAATGGAACTCTGGTAGGCAGGTTGTTATGATTTTCCTGTTTCGTGGGTTACTAGGAAGATTTCAGGTTTGGTTCTTGTACTCAAGACTTTCCAATTCATTCCTGAAGAATGTCTCATCTCCAGAAGGATAGGATTAGGCTAGGTGGCAGCTGGTTTCGTATATGTTTAGAGCTTCGGTATCAGGATGGTATATGATTCTACTTGGTAGCACATTGTTCAAGGATCGGTCAAATCTTGGAGAGAATGGAACTCTGGTAGGCAGGTTGTTATGATTTTCCTGTTTCGTGGGTTACTAGGAAGATTTCAGGTTTGGTTCTTGTACTCAAGACTTTCCAATTCATTCCTGAAGACTGTCTCATCTCCAGAAGGATAGAATTAGGCTAGGTGGCAGCTGGTTTCGTATATGTTTAGAGCTTCGGCATCAGGATGGTATATGATTCTACTTGGTAGCACATTGTTCAAGGATCGGTCAAATCTTGGAGAGAATGGAACTCTGGTAGGCAGGTTGTTATGATTTTCCTGTTTCGTGGGTTACTAGGAAGATTTCAGGTTTGGTTCTTGTACTCAAGACTTTCCAATTCATTCCTGAAGAATGTCTCATCTCCAGAAGGATAGGATTAGGCTAGGTGGCAGCTGGTTTCGTATATGTTTAGAGCTTCGGCATCAGGATGGTATATGATTCTACTTGGTAGCACATTGTTCAAGGATCGGTCAAATCTTGGAGAGAATGGAACTCTGGTAGGCAGGTTGTTATGATTTTCCTGTTTCGTGGGTTACTAGGAAGATTTCAGGTTTGGTTCTTGTACTCAAGACTTTCCAATTCATTCCTGAAGAATGTCTCATCTCCAGAAGGATAGGATTAGGCTAGGTGGCAGCTGGTTTCGTATATGTTTAGAGCTTCGGCATCAGGATGGTATATGATTCTACTTGGTAGCACATTGTTCAAGGATCGGTCAAATCTTGGAGAGAATGGAACTCTGGTAGGCAGGTTGTTATGATTTTCCTGTTTCGTGGGTTACTAGGAAGATTTCAGGTTTGGTTCTTGTACTCAAGACTTTCCAATTCATTCCTGAAGAATGTCTCATCTCCAGAAGGATAGGATTAGGCTAGGTGGCAGCTGGTTTCGTATATGTTTAGAGCTTCGGCATCAGGATGGTATATGATTCTACTTGGTAGCACATTGTTCAAGGATCGGTCAAATCTTGGAGAGAATGGAACTCTGGTAGGCAGGTTGTTATGATTTTCCTGTTTCGTGGGTTACTAGGAAGATTTCAGGTTTGGTTCTTGTACTCAAGACTTTCCAATTCATTCCTGAAGAATGTCTCATCTCCAGAAGGATAGGATTAGGCTAGGTGGCAGCTGGTTTCGTATATGTTTAGAGCTTCGGCATCAGGATGGTATATGATTCTACTTGGTAGCACATTGTTCAAGGATCGGTCAAATCGTCTTACTCTGGTAAGCAGGTTGTTATGATTTTCCTGTTTCATGGGTTACCAGGAAGATTTCATTATTGGTTGTTCTCAAATCTTCATTAGCATATTTGGAAGTTTTCAGAGGATATTGTGTGGAAGTCTTGAGTCTTGGAATATATAGGATAAGGCAGCTGCTCCAAGGATGGGGAATTCAAGGAGCAAAAAGCTGCAGAAATTGCAGCACATTGCCACGGCATTGGGGACATCGAGATATGTCCCCTACTTGCCTGGCTCTAGCAAGGCAGCCATTACAGTAGACGACATGCCCACATGGTACAACTGCATGTGTAGCATGGTCAGTGTAACATGCCACACACCTTCCTGTAAAACAAATTTTACAATTAATACATGTCGCATTTTATGAACAAAAACATATACGAAGTCTAAAACGGAAATAATAATTAATATTAATAAATGTCCTATCGATACATGATTAATTTAAGAGTGTCGTTTGTAATGTTTTCGATTTTTTTGTTAATTATTTTTCTACAAGCGTCAGCTTTAAACTCTATTCGTGCTGGAAAATACTACTTTCTGTACATGCTAGGAAGATAACTATTCACTATATCACTTGAATTCTGTAACTTTAACAAATAAAAATGATCATGCCATACTATATCAAGAAATAATAGGAAAATAGAAACAATCTTAATAAATAATCAATCTAATAACACTAAAAACTTATTCTACATTATCGCAATTCAACATTCTATTAATTGAAGAAATTATTGAATTGGAGTTTTCTACATTATGATGTGTTCTATGCAAGATAAACTCAAAATATGCTGAGAAGTTAAACAACCCATATAATTTTGAAAAGTTGTGTATGGTTTTTGTCAAAAAATTTACTCCTTTTTTCAAAATTGATTATACTTCACCTGCAACCGGATGAGCTTCATGTCCTTGAGCCAAATTTTGGTCAGGCTCTCGGGCCAGAGGCTCATTTGCTGCTTCTTGTAGCTCATCATCAGTGGGAATTTCTGATAAGTAAAAATCATAATTTAATATGTTTGACAATAAGAAAAGTTATTTCACTTTAGAAATCTGAAGTAAAGATAGTACATATCTATGAAATGAAATATGTTCTAATCAAAATATTACAAAGTATATATTGAATGAATGCATTGGAATGAACTATGTATTATGATTTCAATGAGTATATGTTATATGAATCGAACACTACCTACTAATTTGCAATGTGGAATAAATGCATTGAACAATTTTAATGATAGATCTGTAGGTACCTATATAGTATTTTTTTCCATCTCAATGATATGTATATATCGATATATTTAAGAAGATTGTTGAGGATCTCATTTCATGTGATTTTAATATCCTCGTTTGAAAGATTGAACAGACAATATTTCTCTTTTAGGTTCAATTTGACGTCCTAGAGAATTCATATAATAAAACCGAAGGCACATGTATAAGACAGAAATAGTACTGATCATGCTACCAACTCATCACCATCACCAATTTTTCTCTTGCAGAGTACCTGAACATATAAATAGATATGAATATATAATTACCCAACATTTCTACCAGCGGGTCTAGAGCTGCGTCATCCTCGCCGATTTCAACATCGTTTGGTACCTCCTCTAGGCCCTGAGGATCATTGGGAACCATTCCCTCTGCGTCAGGAATTTCCTCAACTAAAATGAAGTGATTTTAGTACACTGAACTTCTTGAGATGAAAATTCTTTTCGATGTCACGATCTTGGCTTACTTGGTACAGTTGGGTCGAAAAGCCTATTAATCCCAATAACTGTGTGGCTGGTCACACTTAAAAAATGATGTAGGTTGCCGTCCAGCGTAAAACGCTGCTGAGCATCATCTAAAAAATGATTTGTTACAATGAAATCATAACATGCTCCTATAACTTAGCTTAGCATTAATTTTAAATTACCTGAATATTTTTTATCAAGTAGATAACTGCTAGGCTTTTTGACATTCAGAATAATTCAATGATGTATAGCAAGCACTCAAAAGTGAATATTTTCAATTCTATTGATTTGACTTAATATAATAGAAACCCAGTTGTAGCATTCCAACTAGATGTCAGTCTTTTATAGAACGAAGGATCGAGGAGCCGTTGGCTTTTGTTACTTACTTCACACCAATTCGGTGCGCTTTATATTATGTGATAAAATGGTAAAAACTTTCAAAATTTTTACACCGGATATTTTGATTTTATTAAGAATTTTCGTTTATTGGATTGCTGGATATAGTTTCTTAAAGCATAGTGGAGATGCCAAAAAATTGAATAACCATTTTCATACCGTCAAAGAGCCTATTCCACTGACTACATGTCACACTTGATTTCACTTACTGATTCTTCTGTCAAGTTCAACATAACGTCGTCTCCCTCGTCTTCTCATCTGCAGCCCGCTTAGTACTCTGAGTAGATCAGAGTACTTGTAATGTTCAAATTTCTGGAGGAATTGAACGAAAACCCAGAAATTCGGGTGTGCGCGGCCTATTATTCTAAATAATTGTCCATGCAGAGACTCAACAGCGTTATTGGTCCGACTGTCGAAACCAAACACAGAAATATTTGTGTTTAGCCATTGTCTCTGCATGTACCTTCTGAATGGTTCACTTCCAATTCTTTGACTTACGAGTTCAATTCCTTCAGAAATTTTTTCTGCAGGCAACAGTGGGAGAGCCATGGCCATTCTGACAGCAACCGGGTTTTCTATATGCAATTGTCGAGCTGGAAATTATTTATAACTGTTGACAAAATTCCATATGGTTTGATGAAAATTTGACTTTGAATATACCAGGTGTCCCAGTATACCTGTTCCAATGGATTATCTCAGCCTTTTCGAAAGATAAAAATTTGAAAATTTCATGTTCGCCAATTCTTTCACGCAACCTTCAACTGAGAAAAATGAAAATTTTCATCTTTCGAAATGGCTGAGATAATCCATTGGAACATATATACTGAGACAACCGGTGTATGTAAATAAATTTAATTTCTTCAATTTGGGTTGTTTGTCTTCTTTGATGAACAAGGGATTTGTCAATATTGACATTCGTTAAAGCATTTGAGTTTTTTTTTTGTATATTTAAACTCAATGGTTATAGTGAATTTATTGAGGGCCGATTGCACCGTAGACAAAACTGTAGATTAAATCCAAAACCTCGATTGGTGTCTATTGATTTTCATAGAGACTAATCGAGGTTTAAGATTTAATCTACAGTTTTGTCTACGATGCAATCGGCCCTGAGTTGAAAGAATTTTTTACTGCAATTACAGGTGAGAACTTGTTTGTTTATAGTACAATAATAATGAATGTGAATAATAAAATGTAATCTCTTCTTACAGAGAAACTCAGTAGTGTTTCATCAATTTGCATAAGATATCAGTTAATACTGAACATTGAAATAACCTTATATGTATCGTACCCACCTTTCATAAAAACATTTTTTGCAAAGTGGAACCAGCAACCTCTTAATGATACTCCCGTGAACACTTCCACCACCGCTTGCCTCAGGGCCAACTCATAATCACACAATACAGATGAGATTACGGAGGCACCAAACAATTGCTGTGTGTATCGCAACACCCCAATATAAGCTTGCCTGGTTCTGTTTGGCATTAAACAGAATACCACTGGATATGCCTTCCAGGAAAAAAATAGTCAAGAATAGCCAAACGAGAAAATAATCAAAAAACTATAGGTACTCACTGTGTGATCCCTCATCCAATGGATGATGAAAAGTTGATGCGCACCACCTGCTCTGGGTACAATTTTGAATGTAGCATCCATATGCAGGTGGAGATTATTTGATGTCAGGGCCTCGTTGAGGATACCACGTGACACAAAAAATAGGGACCCTTCTCTGATGGAATCAAAGAATTGCCTCTGTTGGGGACCCAATTCTAAAGAGTACATTCTGTATCTGAAACACAATTGAACATGAACAAAGTAGCATTAATTCTTGGTTCCAAAAAAGAGATAGAGTTAATAAAAAATTTTTGAAAAATATTGCCTTACGACTGATTTGCCAAATATTCAGCAGCATCTTCTAAGGTCCCAGGGATAGGAGGTTGGACCTTCCTCCTTTCCCGTTGCATCATTGGCTTCACCGAACTAAACCCATTGGGTAGTCGGAGTGCAGCTTCATTATGCCGAATTTCTTCTTCAATATATATTTGAAGAAGAGTTGCTGCTTCTGTTCTGCTTCTAAATGCAAGTACATTCTTGAACCGAAGCTCTTGAATCAGAACCATATTGGGGAGGTGGTTATGCTCCGCTCTAAAACCACAATGAATTAAAGTTGAAGTATTGCTTTAATTTGAAATAACCCCCCCCCCCCCCCCGTTAATCCGCTCTTGCTTTATGTTTGCTCAATTTTATACAATTTTGATACAAACGAATGGAAAAACGATATATGCACATCAGGTCAACAGTTCTGGTTGCAACTTTTTTTTACCATTGGTACCTGATTCCACTTTTTCATCATCATAGATCATACACATACTCCAATCTCCTATTCAATTTGATAGATGATTTTTTTATTATTCATTCAGAAATGATACACAATTTCTATCCCTGAACACTTACCTCAAAATCAGTTGGTGGCCCTCCTGCATAACAATTCTTGCAGAGCAAAAATTGTCTATGCACCTCAGATAAGTCTTACCCCCTGCCTGCTTATCCTTTCTGAATATGAAATTGGCGGGGCATAGGAAGTAAACACCCTTTGGCACTTCAATTAGTTCCATCTGAAATTATTTTTCAACGAGTAATTATTAACAAGAAAATACGAGACATTGCAGGAATGTATACGAACTTGGAGTTTCGATCAGTTCATCTGTTCAAAGATAAACCGATTGACTCCTTTAAGTAAATCTTACGTTCCAAGCATCAATTAAATGTTTCATTTATCGATGAAGCAATCTTTGTATAATTTTCTTGTAATAAATATAATTATCAAAGACAAAAAAATAATGTTATATACTCACCTCTCGGCCTTTATTTAAAAATAAATCAACGACAACTCAAACTTTCACAAAAACGCAATAACAAGAAAAAGTACAACTAGAAACACCGAAAAATCTCCAAACTCAACTTCCACAACGAAAGATTCGAAAGAAGTGAAGCTTAAAGCCCAAGCCCGCAATTTCACCGTTTTTTCAAACGGCTAATATTTAAAAGGAGAATTCCTATTCGTTGCTAATTCAGCTCCACGATTGGTTGGGTGAGCTAGCATTTGGAATATTTAAGCAGGGTTGCCAGACCAATGGGGGTTACCGTTTTTCTGCTCACCAGTTGGCGTGAGGTCCTGTCAAAGTTCAGCTCAGTTCCATTTTTAAAAGCTATTATTTTTTTTTAACTTGCATTGTATGTATGTATGTATGTTCGGGTGGAATCTTGCTACTCAATTTTGAAGCAGATATCTTCAACCGATTAAGCTGAAATTTTGTATACACGTTCAGTTTGCATGACAATACACGATAAGCTTTGTGACGTCATTCTACATCCAATATGGCGGACCATCCAAGATGGCGGAATAGTTTTTTGTGATGCATTTCTATAATATGGGTATCAAATGAAAGAGCTTGTTGAGGGTAATTCGAAAAATAATATGACGTCGTTCTATATCCAATATGGCGGACCATCCAAAATGGCGGAATAGTTTTTTGTGATGTATTTCTTTAATATGGGTATCAAATGGAAGAGCTTGTTGAGAGTAATTCGAAAAATAATGTGACGTCGTTCCAATATGGCGGACCATCCAAAATGGCGGAATAGTTTTTTTGTGATGCATTTCTATAATATGGGTATCAAATGAAAGAGCTTGTTGAGAGTAATTCGAAAAATACTGTGACGTCGTTCTGAATCCAATATGGCGGAACATCCAAGATGGCGTTTTTTGTGATGCATTTCTATAATATGGGTATCAAATGAAAGGGCTTGTTGAGAATAACTCGAAAAATAATGTTGACGTCATTCTGAATGCAATATGGCGGAACATCCAAGATGAAGAAAAAGCGATAACTAAAAAGTAAAAAATAAATTGAAATAAAAAAAACCTTTTTAAAAAAGCTTTTATTTAAATGCTCTAAAGAGAAAAAAAATAAATTTTCCTTTTAAATTTTAACTATCAACTTATAACTTCATTGTACACAATTTATATGATCATAAAAGCTTGTCGCGAGGTTTGCGTTAGCGTTAGTACCTATAAGTATCTATTTAATTAAACTGAAAAAAAATTAAATTAAGCAGATTAAGATACTCAATTGAATAGGTACTAGTGTAATTGCACGAGTTAATCGCGCGACAAGCATTTATGATCATATGAATTGTGTACAATGAAGTTATAAGTTGATAGTTAAAATTTAAAAGGAAAATTTTCTTTTTTTCTTTTTGGAGCATTTAAATAAAAGCTTTTTAAAAAGGTTTTTTTTATTTCAATTTATTTTGTTCATGCCATTTCTGTTTTTTTCAGTATTTCATTTCCTAAAAGGCAATTCAGAATGCTCCTCAAAATGGCATAGGACAATGTTAAGTATTGTAATTATTCAATTCATAATAAATAACTAGTTACCTAAGATAGGGTACCCAGATTATTTAAAAAAATATTGATTGACAATAATTAATTGTTTCGAAGTTAATAAAATATAAAAGCGTCAAAAACGTGTCCGTAGTTTTCTTTGTAATATAAAAGAAATATAATATAACAACATGGTAGCAGAGCATGGAAGAGTGATTTACTTATAAGTTATATATCAATCTACATTGGAATAATATCAACCAACATTGCAATTAATATTAGGTACTGTAAAAAATCAAAGATTCAAAATGTCAGTTCAAGATGTTGCAGCGATTGAACAATTAAAAAATCAAGAAAAATATACATTATGGAAGTAGCATAGGGGAGAGGCAGGCAAGATGGCATACAATCTTTTGAAAATCGATATCTCTTAAGAGGAAAAAAATTTAGAGTACAGAATTAGTTGAATCTCTAGTCAAACAAGTTAGCTATCAATTTTTGAAGAAAGATATGAATAAAAAAAATTATTGACAAAAAAAATCGCGATAATCGGTAACATCCGAAGATTCGGGCAAGATGGCATATCATATAATATGATATATTTTGTAGTGAAAAAAACAAAAGTCCAATAAATAACAGATAATACAAGAAATAGAAATTTAGGTATATTCATAATTATAAACAGGAACAAAACATTAAAAAAATTCTCACAGATTTAGGAAATCACTGAGAAATATTTCATAATCTTATATCAAACGAAACAAGAACTAAACAAACATAAAATTAATTCTCCCAGCAAATTTAAATCAGAGAAAAATACTCCTCTGTTGGTTTTCCTTCGATAATTGTAGACCATCTGAAACACTGAAACAATATTTTATTGTTAATAAAAAGTACCATTATCCGGGCAAGACGGCATACCATGCCAACTTGCCCTAACCACGTGTCCAAAAAACGAATAAATGAATCAACTTTTTTGTGACATCTTTTTGTCGAGGTAAATACATAAAAAGGATTACAATAAAGGAACAATTCTGCTCGGATATAAAAAAGTTTTTTGTGACAGCTCATATCCATGGAAAAGATGTTGACAGATGACATTCGACACATGACATTTGACAGATGACTATTGACATTTGACTATTGACAGATGACATTTGACAGAACTTTTATTATGCCTAATTCATCTCCTGCTTGAAAAAATAGCAATTGTAAGTTTATACAACTTTAACGGTGGGTTTCACAAAGCGTAATCACCGGTGATCGGAGCTTGATCTAGAATCAACTCGATTTGACAGTTCAGAAATCTAACCAAGCCGTTGATCTCCGATCACTGGTGATTACGATTTGTGAAATCCACCGTAAGTATAGGTACTGTTATGATTCTCTTTTTTGTTTCTTTATATTTCGAATGAAATTTAATTTTGAATCTAACAAATTTAATTATAAATTTAAATTTTGCTTTTTCCCGGTAATTTCCTTTCCCAATTGAGGGTCCAACTTAAAATCAAAAATTTAGATTTTTACAAACTTTATTTCTACTCTCAACTTTCTTATTCTAATGCATAAAAAAAAACAACTTATTCTAGCTCTTAATAATATCAAACTTACTTATATTTATTTCTATTGTCCATACACTGTTTTAAAATCCAAATTCTGTTCCATATTTTTCTTTCACCATATAACCATTCTTCTAATTTCAATCTTCTCTCTTCATACTTCGCAACTTATTACTCGTACCGTATCTTGTAGGTTTTTCTTGTTGTGTCTTCGTTTATTTTCCCCAATTTCTCTTCTTACTTCCTTTATTATTTTTCAAATTATCTTCTTGGCTTTTCTTTCTGTTATTTCTCAATTCAACTTCCTGACTTTTCCCTCTGATGTTTCTTTTCTAATTCCTTTTTTCGTCTCCTCGGTTTCCATACTTCAAAAAACCTTCCACATCCTTGATTTCTTAATCTAATCTAAACTATTTATATAAACTATTCTCTATGTACAAACTTCAAAAATGATGTTTCTGAATCTTTTATTGTCAACTTCAATTTGGCCTCAATAAATCGAAATTAACTTTGAATTTTGTGAAAGATATTTTGAACCATAACAAATCCCCTAAATTTTGTTTAAATTTGAATAATTTGGAAAATTAGGCAAATTAAAACTAATTTTATCAAACCTCTTGATTCATAGTTCTCATACTAAAAATTACTATTTATATTATATATTCCTTTTTTTTTTCTTCCATTCCTCCTTTTTCTTTCTTTTCTTCTTATTCTTCCTTTTCTTCTTCTCCTTCCATTCCTTCTTTTTCCTCCCCTTCTTCTTTTTCTTCCTTTTCTTCTTCCCCTTCCTTTTCTTCTTTTTCTTCCTTTCCGTCATTTCCTTTCTTCTCTTCTTTCTCTTCTTTATCTCCATTCTTTTCAGATATTTCATTGCATTTTCTTCCACTTTTCTGTTGCATTCATTCACAATTTCTTGTCTTTTGTTTTCAAATCCCCATTTTCTTTCAGTCAACCCATTTTTCATCATCAATATCAGGCAATCTTCGTAATTTGCATTTCTATTTCTATAAATCCCTTCCATTAATATTTTATTTTTCCCCTTTTGTTTCGTTTGACTATACTGATTTTTTTCTTTTTGTTTTTGTTGATCGAGTTGTTCTGTTACTTCTTCAGCAAAATCTTGTTCTTCTTTCTTCATTTTATCTTCAGCAATATATATTTTCGTTTCTGCTTTATTATTCGTTTCATTGATTTTATCTTCATTATATTCTATTTTCGTTATATTTTCATTCTTCTCATTTTTCTTTGTGTTCCTCAAATCTGATAAAAAAGCATCAAATTTTTCATTTTGTTTATCTATTTTTGTATTCATTTCATCTAGTATCTTTAAAATTCTATCCATTTTGCTTTCCTGTGACTCTTGCTCTCTTGTTATTCCTTCCTCTTCAGTTATATTTTCTTCATTTCTTGTTTCCATTTTATAGTTGTCCATTTTTTTTTCTCGGAATATATAATATATATATATTTTTTTTATATAAGCTTTGAATCAATAAACTTGTTAAAACTCATTTAATTCTATTAAATTTTGAATAATAAAAAGTTTTCAGCCCACGTTGGGCGCCAATTGTTATGATTCTCTTTTTTGTTTCTTTATATTTCGAATGAAATTTAATTTTGAATCTAACAAATTTAATTATAAATTTAAATTTTGCTTTTTCCCGGTAATTTCCTTTCCCAATTGAGGGTCCAACTTAAAATCAAAAATTTAGATTTTTACAAACTTTATTTCTACTCTCAACTTTCTTATTCTAATGCATAAAAAAAACAACTTATTCTAGCTCTTAATAATATCAAACTCACTTATATTTATTTCTATTGTCCATACACTGTTTTCAAACCCAAATTCTGTTCCATATTTTTCTTTCACCATATAACCATTCTTCTAATTTCAATCTTCTCTCTTCATACTTCGCATACTTATTACTCGTACCGTATCTTGTAGGTTTTTCTTGTTGTGTCTTCGTTTATTTTCCCCAATTTCTCTTCTTACTTCCTTTATTATTTTTCAAATTATCTTCTTGGCTTTTCTTTCTGTTATTTCTCAATTCAACTTCCTGACTTTTCCCTCTGATGTTTCTTTTCTGATTCCTTTTTTCGTCTCCTCGGTTTCCATACAATTCAAAAAACCTTCCACATCCTTGATTTCTTAATCTAATCTAAACTATTTATATAAACTATTCTCTATGTACAAACTTCAAAAACGATGTTTCTGAATCTTTCATTTTCAACTTTAATTTGGCCTCAATAAATCGAAATTAACTTTGAATTTTGTGAAAGATATTTTGAAGTACCTATCATTTAGGCGAAACAAAGTTCGCCGGGCCAGCTAGTGTAGGTATACATAAAAATACCTGAAGGCTATATACAGAAAAAAGTAGGTATATGTATAGGTATGTAAATTGACAAAAAGTCAGTATGGATTAAAACAATCTTCAAAAATGTGGAACGTTTTACTTTGGATGAGGCTTTGGAAAGTTGTGGTTTGAAATCATTGAAGAAATATGTGTGTACAAAAATGAAGGAAATACAGTTTATGTGGCCATTTATGTTGATGGTGGAATTGTTTTTGGAAAAGACAAGAAAACTATTGATATCATATTGTCCAAAATCCAAGAGAAATTTAAAATAAGAGTTAATAAGACAAGAAATAAATTTTAACCCTTCACCTTTGAATAAGCGGTTCTTTTAGACCGCTTAATTTAAATTGTCTCTTTTTTAACTCCGATTTTAAAATAGTAGGTGGCTCAATTATGAAATCGTTCATTTGGCAACACCGTATGTAGGTATCCCACTCAGCCTTGAAACCGTATTTAAATCGACGAATGGAAAAGCATTGTCAACCGTTCATGCAGTTTGTTTTTAAACGTTCCACCAATGAGAATCAACCTTCACTCTTTCAGAACTTTCGGATGCGTTCCGATTTCATACGCGGAAATTTCCAAAACAGGGGTGACCAGAATTTTAAGTGGTGATCATAATAAAAAAAACTCAGAAATTAATACATAATAGAAAGTGCTCAATCGCTCAATGTATCTATACCGGGCGTCCCACGAATACCGTTCGTTAGAATATTTTTGGGAAGTAATCGAAATTCAAGAGTGCAATTTCGGAGTTAATAATAGTCCAGGATCCGTGGACCATCTTTGCACTTGATTACTATCAAGCTTATATTACATTTTTATAGTCAAAAATTTGTTACTTCTTATGTTTCGTTGCAAGCCGATTATTCAACTCATTTTTCATTTTTATTAATGCATTATACCTTATGGACAAAGCTATTTTTTATTGAGATCAACCACGGTCTTGCGTTGATTTTTTGTGATATTTGCACATTTGAGGTGAAGCACGTTTTTGCATGAACTGCTAGAAATGGTTTCATCGTTTTACTTTGGTTTGGAGCAACTATGAGAAGGCATGATTTAGAGAAAATTTCTGAATTGATTACTGCTAAGTAATGAAGAGAAAGATAGCGTGTTACATATATAATGACCAATCATTTCCTATGACATTAGTGGGTACAGGAATCACAAATACCTACCTTTATATGATCTTCACTTTCTTACGCCTGTAAGCAAGACTCAATGGAAAAAAGAGAGCCATAGTTAAAGGTTTTTATATTAAGGGATTGTTGGCTGACTAAAACATGATCGAAAATATATTCTATAGTCAAATTTATTGATTTAAATCAAATATATACCCCATATTGGGTATGTATGTATCATCGAAGTTCTTATTAGGCATAATAATTGAAATCTGAAGTCCTATTACGTTTTCCTGCTTTCCAAGACCTGAAAGACTCACACCAGAATTCGGAGTCTTTTAAGTATTGAAGATGTAACAAGTTGTCCATCTTCAAGATTGGAAAGATCAGAGCGAAACCATGAATCATTACCTATCACTCGTTCACATGGTTTTTTTGCTTGATTGAAGAAAATGGAGATGAAAAACTAAAAAGCCTACTAAAAAAAAAGGAAAAACAGAAAATTTTGAATCTCACAGAAAATTCGCAGTGATATAACGTATAATATTATAGTTCAGATTGTATTTTCAAGTGAAATACAAATATTTTGATAATATGTTATTTTATTCCACAAATGCATTACCTATTTTGATATCCTTAATATTCAAATATAACGAGTAAAGTTATAGAGTAATATTTCACTCACAAATATTTTAAATGCCATTTTTTCTCTTGGGTGTGAATAAAAATCATTAAGAACAAACCGAATGTTACATTCTCTTCTTTTGTGTCCACCTTAAATATAGGTACACAATAGAGTAAGTTGAACGTTTTTCTTTATGAAAAATCAGATTCTACTTGTAGGTGAGTACTTTATCTTCTGTAATCCACAACATTCATTCAGATCGATAGAATATGTGAAAGGATTTCATAAATTGAGATTGATAACTGGTCTTAACAGAAGCTAATAAATATTGGTTTAGGTAAAATATGTATCCTATACAATGAGTATGTATCATCAACGTTCTTATTGGGCATAACAATTCTATAAATAATACCAACATGAAAATTAATTTTTCAGTTTATATTTGATAAAAGCTACACACTCCTATTATCTGTCTATTTCATAAATATGGACAATTTCAGGCCAATAAGTTCTCAGAAAAAAGATCTGTATAATCTATGGTATTTATGTCAGCGATCTCCTATTTACTCCAAGTAACGTTGATTCCAAAGGTATCCATTATTTTACCGGTCCCCTTATTACCTACCTAATATCTGAAAGATATTGAAAGCTTGAGATTGCTGATTGACCAACACAGGTGCAGATTGCTTATTTTACTCAATCAGTAAAATTTATAAGTTCATTATGATTACAGTTCCCATCAACTAATGTAAAAACCTTGGTATATTTTTTTGAGAAGAGAAGTATACGGCTGTAGGTATACTACTTTTCATTTTGAGTATTTTCACCATCTACCACTACCTAAAAAAAAGCAGTTCCATTGGATTTAACTGAAGAAAATGAAGGATATTTTTTTTGTACGATTCGTTTAGATACCTTCTTTATATATTATGGGAAAAATATTTAATGCATCCTAAAAAACTCCCAATGCATTTCATCATTGAATTCATTTCATGTTATCATTACGTTCACTCAATCAGACAAGAAAATTTGGAGGTTATGTTATGTTATGTTAGTTACCAATAATACCAATCGTCATAGAACATACAGAAACGTCTGCATCTGTTTTCGTTGGATTATATTGAAACCCCACATTTTTCTTGACTTATGTTAAAACAATTAACAAAGTTGTATTAAAAGTTGCCTAACCTCTTTCAAACTGCTTAAATGATAGACGAAGATGACAAACAACGGAGAACTGGCTAGATGGCCAATCAGGTGAAGTGGGCGTGGTTTTCGCGCGAGTGACCCTTCGCTGCAATGATCTTTCGCGCGAATGAACTTTCGCGCGAGTGACTTTTCGCTTCAGTGAACCCTACTCGCTCGGAGTACTTTCATAATTTTCATTTTGAAAACTGGAAGCCGTACGAAGGCCAAAATTGTGCTAATGGGCTGCGAGCATGGCCCGGACAGAAATATGCATCAAAATGCAGATGTGATGACGAACCCTAAGTATTTCTTCTCCGAAGTTTGCGGAAATGAGAAAAATGTTGGAGTTGTTCACTCGTAATGATCTATTGTACGTTAATTTTGGGACTAAATGTTGAATTTCACAAAATAACGTGCTTTTTTGTTGGAATGCTTTGTATACATTTTTCTGTGAGTATTGTTGATAGTTGTCAGTTTTGATTCATATAAATGTCAAATTAGTTTTTCAGTAGATCAATCCATGATTTACTCAAACTGATTGAAAAGTTCAGAAAATTCTAACCACGGAGTCTTTCGTCCAAAACAGTGGTGGAAAACACAAGCCTTTCCAATCAGTTCAAGTATAGTTTAAGTAGATCATTGATTCACTCAGAACTAATTTGACATTTATATAAATCAAAACTGACAACTATCAACAATACTCACAGAAAAATGTATACAAAGCATTCCAACAAAAAAGCACGTAATTTTGTGAAATTCAACATTTAGTCCCAAAATTAACGTACAATAGATCATTACGAGTGAACAACTCCAACATTTTTCTCATTTCCGCAAACTTCGGAGAAGAAATACTTAGGGTTCGTCATCACATCTGCATTTTGATGCATATTTCTGTCCGGGCCATGCTCGCAGCCCATTAGCACAATTTTGGCCTTCGTACGGCTTCCAGTTTTCAAAATGAAAATTATGAAAGTACTCCGAGCGTATTCTTTAGAAGGCTACGAGAAGAAAACCACTGGATATTATTTCATTCTGTTTTCACCTCATTATTCAGAATGAAAGATAGTTCAACCATAAAAAATTTCAACAATTTCGGCCGAAATTTTTTTTTCACCAAGGACATGTAAAAAAAAGTTGAGTTCCAATTTTGAGATAAATTTTTCACGGAAAAACTCAGGAAATCTTGTACATTGAAATAATACTTTCCGAATTGGCAACCGAGAAAAAAAAAATCCAACTTTGCAGGTTTTCCGCCTTTTTGAAATTTTTTTTTTCAGAATTCTACATCACAATTCAATTGAGCCAAAGAAAAATACTAAAATGTGACCAGAAACCGTTATTTCAAATGTCACGCATAACTAACAACAGTTATCAGAAGATTGCTCAAAGTTCACAAACACCCTGTATCTCGCTTATGCGTCGAAAAGTGGGTATATGTCATGAGGCAAAAATGACTTCATTGGTGTCATCTACACGGCTGTATATGTTTGTCCAGTTTATGGTGAAACACCCTGTATAGGTCATTTAATACAATATATGATCAGGAATATTCTTAGAACAATGACAGAAAACCATACGCTTTCAAAAAATTAATTTTTTATGTTCCAGATTATATTGAATATGATTGCATATTCTCTGTTTACCTATCTGTAACTCAATAAATGGATCCATAAGGGATCGTACACTTTCCCAGCAGAAATTTTCTCCTACATGTTTGCGGCTAGGATTAGGTATCATTTGAGGGATAGCCCACCAATCTTTTTATTTGTATGTTTTCTGTTATTTTTTGAATTTTCTTCACTTTTGTACCTCGAAATCCAAATCCCGTCCTAAACCGAAGAATGCCGTTTTTCTGAAATGATTTATTTACTTTTATAATTCTGATTTTCAGGTAACTACCTGAAGAAGTACCGTCAACACTTCGAAGGTACTTCTCAGAATAAGACTCGGGATAAGATAATTGACTTCACGAATGAGACTCGCCAAGTTTCAATTACTGTGAAAAATTGGTTGAAGGTTAAGTGTTCAAACGTCGTTGGCTGGATTACTTTGAACGTGGAGTATACTCGAATCGTATTCGAAGTGAAGTACGGTCAGCGGAATGAAGTATGCTGTATAATGCGGTGTTTCTGTGAAATTTCACACAAAATTTTGAGGGAGCCCAAAAAAGAAAATATTGCTCCGAGGTGGGTGTATGAAAACTTTCACAAGCATCTAATGACACATTTGACGCAAACTGATGTCACACCTATAGAATACCAATACTGTAAGCGCGACTGCAAGGAAAAACCGAGAGAGAAACTTAATCAGCATCGATAAAATCTTTTGGCTACCTTTTTTCAAAAAAACCCGAAACACAACCTATCTATTGAAACGAAAGATAGGGAGATGCAAATATCCTCACTAGAGATGATGAGGAGCTGCGTGAAAATCCAAATAAGCCAGATAATATGATTCTTGTATCTCCTGCAAAATCTCCAACAGTGACTCCTTCGCTTCTTCCGACACATCCCATGTCAAAGATTAAGCCTCGAATGAAGTGAATGAAGTATAAAACGTAAAATCAACATTGTTGACTGAGTTATTCAAGAAAGCTATGAAACGTGTAAGAATATATCCAGGCCACAGGCGAGTACATCCAGAGATAGTTGCGACGATCACATTCAGAAATGCATTGAAAGTAACCAAAGAAAAATATACACTTCTAAAGGGTCCCCTCTGGTGTCTTCCAGTGACTTGAATATCAATCTAGCATTCAACACTCATAGTCAACTTTATCCCACACTTTATCTCCCACTTATCAAAGGTCAGAAAGGGCTTAACTCCTGAGCCAAATTTCTAGTCCTGGGAATAACCTTGGGAATAACCAAACTTGCATCACATCCTATTTTCTGTGGTCGATGAAGTTTGCAATTTTCAAAGAATATCATCGAACGAAAAGATGACATGAGCATGCAACTAAAGAGTGTTTTGGTCCATTTTGAATCTACTTCACAAAAACCTTGCGGTCAAGATGATACCACCTCACCAGGCCACCTTTTGCGCTGGTTGTTTGATTTATCTGCCAAAAACTCCAGACAGTCAAAATATCGGTAAACGTACAGAATTAAATACTTTTCATTATACTGCTATACGAAACGCTCTATGAAAATATGAAGAACACTTCACCATCCATAAGCTGTTTAAATAAATTTGTTGCGAAAAATTCATCCAACATAGAGGAAGGGTTTTTCGACTTTGATGGCCTTTGTCAGTTTATGAAGCATAGGAATTTACCCAAAGTTTCGTGGATTGGCGAAGATGCAACAGTTAAATTGAATATGATTCGAGGACTAATAAATTAGTTGGATTTACCATGCCATTAGTCAATGGACTACCGACAAGAGATACGTTTTTAGCAACATCTGCAAAAGCAATACAGGACCACTTTAAGAACGCTATCAGATCAAATTATGCCTATGTAATCATGGCCCAGCCTATTTTTACCATCCGCGCCAGGTTATTGTCTCGCAATCTTAGGCACAGATAACATATTTACAGCCACTGATGTTACGAAAAGGTGGCAACATATAAAATTGAATTTGAAGCAGCGAGGTGTTATGGTTTTGGGGTTTGGATCTGATGGAGATACACGTCTTCTGAAGGCAAAGAGGCAAGGTGCTCAATGGGCTCTCACTAAAGAATAATCACGACCCGAATGGAGATGGTTTCAATCAAATTACTCTAGAGAAGACTGCTTTTCTTATGTTCAAGATACTGTTCATACTACATGCTTAGGATGTCGAAGTGTGAAGACGTGTTAGTCGATCGCTCTGCGAATATGAGTAATTTAAGTGATAATTTGGATAGAATGTGCAATTATTGCGTTAGTAAAGTGAATAAGTATGTGAAATGCAGCAAATGTGAGGAGATTTTTCATCCGTCCTGCTTAATTAAGGCCGCGAGCAGAAAAAATACCGAGTGTCAGCATGAAACATCGGATCTGGCCGTAACTGATGAAGAAGTTTCAATTAAAACCGAAAATCAGATACTCAAAATTGAGGTAGAGTATCTTAGGGAACTTCTTAAAGAATCCAAGAATTCCAATTTGATTTTGATTGAAAACAATAAATTATTGAATGAGAGAGTTCAAAGTCTGGAATTTCGTTTGAAAAACGATAATCAAGAATTGAAAAAACCTATGTCAAGAAATCAAGATAAGGAACGCGTCTCGAATATAGCATCTGGAGCAATATCTTTCAGTTCTATAGTTAAAAAGAATACCCAGAAGGCGCAGGATCCACAACTGCAAATTTCATCTTCAGCATCGTCATCTAAAACTGACAATGTAAATATAAACAATACCAATACGAAACAGGATGTAAACACAACAGTCGATACAATGAAGAAAAAATTGCCATTGTCAACCTCTAATGTCAGCAACGATGATGGTTGGTCAACTTTCAGAAGTGGAAGAGAAAGAAGATCCAATAATATGAAGGATAACAAAAAAATATATGGGACTAAGAATACAAATAAAGATAATCCAATCCAGGGTGCTCTTCAAAGAAAATGGATTTATATCGGAAAAATCGCCGGTAATCATGTTTCTGAGGATGATATGAAACTGTTCCTCAAAGATGTTACTGAAAGTAAACAAATTATAGTGAAGAAATTGAATACTGTGGGTCAAAATTCGGCCTTCAGTGTCGGAGTTCCGTGTGATGAAGCATATAAAGAAATTTTTGATGATTCTTTCTGGCCTAAGGGTGTTGTTGTGAGGGAATTTGCTTTTGACAGGCAATTTTTTCGTAGAAACAGGGACAACCTCAAATAAGGGCAAACACTGTAACCAGACCATAAGTATAATTCACCAGAATGTACAATCATTAGGAAATAGTGTCGACAGAATTGAATATTTAACAACAGACCATCCAGAATGTGCTATACTTTGCATAACTGAACACTGGAGATCAGTTGATGAATTAAGTCAGCTAGGATTGAAGGATTTCAAACTTAGTGCTAGTTTTTGTCGAGAATCTAAAAAACATGGGGGTTCCGCTATTTATGTTCGTGATGGTGTTGCAAGAGAAATCAACTTTATCAGTGATATATCAGTGCCGGGGGAGTTCGAATGTTGTGCGGTGGAATATGTTTTGGAAAAGTCGAAGATGATTGTACTAACTATCTACAGACCCCCCAGTGGAAATATCGAGGTATTTTTTGATAAACTCGAATATGTTTTATGTCACAAGATTTTTGAAAACAGGGACATTTTCGTAGTAGGTGATTTTAACATTGAGATGAAAGATGATAACAGTGTCAAAACTAGGTTATTTGCATTGATGAATCATTTTTCCATAAATGCTCAAATTAATGATTATACAAGAATTACGGAACGATCAAAAAGTTGTCTAGATAATATTTTCACAAATATGAGTAATATTTTGTCATCTGAGGTACTAGAATATCATATTTCTGACCATAAGGCTCAGAAGGTCTGCTTTCAACTAGACCGTAGTTTCGATATTGAGCTTGTCAGGAAGCGATTTTTCAGTGTGGATAATGATAGACTTTTTATTGAAAAGCTTGAACAACAGAATTGGGAAGAAGTTATGAAGGTTAGGAAATCTGATGTTAATTTGCAGTGGCAAGTTTTCATTAATAACTTTATAAATATTTTCAATGAATGTTTTCCAATAACTCCAGTGCACAAAAATAAAAAACATAGTTGCTTATTAAATAATGATGAACTTGAAAAAACTAAACAAAAATTAGACTCTATGCTTGTTTTGTCAGATTTTGATTCTGTTTGTAGATCTGAATACAATAAGTTGAAAAAAGAATATGATAATTTATTGAAGAATGAGAAAACTAGACAATATAAGGATAGGATTAATAGATCAGACAGTAAAATGAAAACTATGTGGGCAATTTGCAAGGACATAACTGGAAAGAATTCAAATCAGAATAATGTAATTCATGAAAATCCACCAAAATTTGTGAATGAATTTAATAAATACCTTGTTGATGTTGTGCAAAGTTTAACAAAAACTCAGAGCAAAAGGACCTTCGAGTGCCTAATTCCCGAATGTGACAAATCTTTATTTCTTAGGCCAGTCAGTTCAACTGAATTGGTTGAATTGTCTAATCAATTGAAAAATAAATATTGTTGTGGTTATGATGGTATACCCTTAAAGTTGGTGAAATCTTGTATCAGGACAATATCAGATGTGCTTTGTTACATGATTAACAATTCCATGAGGTACTCTATTTATCCTGATCAGTTGAAATTTGCATTGATAAAGCCATTGCTCAAAAAAGGGGATCCAATTGACTTGAGTAACTATAGACCAATCAGTTTGTTACCTGCATTCTCCAAGATTTTTGAATTAGTTATGGTCACCAGACTATTAAGTTTCATGAATGAAAATACTTTATTCTCTAAATTTCAACATGGATATTTAAAGGGCAGATCTACCAACACTGCTATTTTTCAATTTGTGAATGCTGTTTTGCATTGTTTGGAGAATAAGAATTTAGCATTGGGTCTTTTTCTTGATTTGAGCAAGGCTTTTGACTGTGTTGATCATGAGCTTCTTCTTCGGAAGTTGGATAGATGTGGTATAAGGGGGAGAGCAAATGATTGGATACGATCCTTTTTGTCGAATAGGAAGCAGCAGGTTATTCTCAATAGTCTGAGGGCTGATGTAAAATCAGATATTCGAAATGTGGAGTTGGGAGTTGGTCAGGGTACTATAGCTGGTCCAATTTTGTTTTTAGTTTACATTAACGATCTACCAGAGGCAATATATGAGTACCAAAATGTAAATTATGTTGATGACACGAATATTTTAATTGAGGGGGGTGATTTGAAGGAGATTGTTCACAGAACAAAAGATGCGTTCTTTAAGGTGCATGATTGGTTTGATATGAACAAGTTGGTGATAAATGAGGACAAAACCAATCTGGTACTCTTCCATCCTAAACAGGCTTTGAACACATCTCTAGATTGCATTGTTCTGAATGATAGCAGTGTTACACTTTCATCGGACACCAAATTCTTGGGTGTTCACCTTGATGAATTCCTCAATTGGGAACTTCATATAGATAAGGTCTGTCTGAAGTTGTCCAGTATTGGCTATGGAATAAAGATTCTTTCTAATCACTTAGAAGAGAATATTGTAAAAATAATATATCATGCTAATTTCGAATCTATCTTGAGGTATGGAATAATATTCTGGGGTCGTAATGTTAAAATTAATTCAATATTTGTCATTCAAAAAAGAACTTTGAGATGTATGTACAGATTAAATTTTAGACAATCTTGTAGAGGAATGTTTCGTCAAAAGAATTTATTTACTATTCATGGTTTATATATTTATGAGTGTTTAATTTTTCTTTTCAATAATAAACACATTTTTGAATTTAATAGAGAACATGGTTATAATACAAGAAATCTAGATCTTTTTTTTCCACAACACAGATTAACCATGACAGAGAAGGGTCCGTACTATATGTGTATTAAACTGTTCAATAAACTACCGGACAATATTAAGAGATGTAATTATGTAGGAATGTTTAAAAACATGATAAGAAAAATGCTGGTTCGATTGGAACCGTATAATCTAGAAGAATATTTTAATTCCAATAGTCTGTATTTGTAGGATATATGTGATTTTTTTGGACGTCATTTCATTTCTTATGTTCAACAACTTTGTAAGATCTGAAATAAAGAAGCTTTATTATTATTATTATTATAGCCACCAAATTACGTACTAGACTGCTCAATGATAAAATCAAGTTAAGGTTTGGTGATTTTCATGCAACTGCTGAACCATTGGAACAACTCATTGCAAAGTACTCCAAGGATTATTACTTGCTAACAAAATCTGATTTGAAATTAAAAGACAAGATGAATTTTAAAGCAGCAGAGAAATTATGTTCGAGTAACGTTATTAATTTTTTTAAAAAGACTCCGAAGAATAAAGGCATTATTGCTTATCTCAAATTGATGCGTTTTGTTATTGATTCGCTCTTAGATCCCAAAATAGATTTAACGCAAAGAATTTATTCAATTTGGTATTGCGTTTTTTTCTTAAAATTTGGCAACAGTGGCTCACAATAAACGAATACAAAATTGGAGATCATTCCATTTCATCAAACTGCTATGCTTGCTCAGAGTTAAACGCACATTTATTAATAAATATCATCCTAAACATCCGTGAAAACCCATTTTTGTCAAACGATATTGTAACATTCAAATGTTACCTTCCACCTCGAATTAAATACGCCAGCGCAAATGCGCAGAACATAGTCGATCTACATTTCTGAGCCTCCATATGTAAGAGAAATGAATAAAAGAATTAATTGAGATTCGACGTTGTTTGAAAGAATATCTAATCGATTCCCTTCGTAATCTGTCTTATTACCTTCGATATCTACCTACCTTATTATTTTCATAATTGAAAGTATCTGAATAATCAAGTACCTATAACTTAAATATCTAAGTTCTCCGGTAAATACACGAGAGTGCTTCAATTGCTTTCCTCCTTAGTAAGGGGTAAGTCTCTATAGATTTGAAATAGTTAAGATTGTTTGTGAATAGATAAGTATATCTTTGTAACTTATGATTAGGGACTTTGGGAGACAAACTGCCCAACTCAATTGCCTTCTTCAACCTCAAGCAGAACTTGAAAAGGGACCATCATCCTCATTCCACAAGGTGGGTGTTGCTGTATAAAGAGGGTGAATAGAATTTCAAGCCCTTAGACAGGTCTGTTCTGGAAGTCAGAAATGTGAACAGGCATTTAGGACTATGAGATCCATGACCTCCACGTATTCGACTGTGGTTAACTTCAATATAAAAGATATTTAAGGCGTTTACATAGCACAAGGACATTAAATAATATTATACACGATCTGAACAATGTTATTGCGTTTCCAAAAGAACAAAGACGGCAAGAAGAAATGAATATGGACTCGAATTCGCTGGTGGTTACTGATTCAAAACTCTATACGGATACTATGATAGCAGACGCAGTAGAACGTGCACGACAAAATTCTCTAGCCTATACGCTAGAACTTGGTATGTCTGTCGGAGAAAACAGCTTTATTATGCTACAATTCCTTCATTGAAAGATCTTGTGAAAGATTAAAGTGAGGATAAAAGTCTAGAAGTTGAAGAGGATATACAGATGAAAGACAACATGATCGACACCATTGATAGGTCATCCCAGAATTCAGCAAATGATTCATCTAATCATCTTCAACATTTTACTTCTCTGCCAATAGAAAATGAAGAAATTAACGGCAATGACTTAAACAAACCAGATAGTCACTTGTTTAAGCATAAATGGAATATATCGAGTGTCGATGGTCCATATGTCCGAGTCGCAGATGGTAATAAATCAAAAATTGTCAGAAAGTCTTCGCTCTGTTAGTTTCTAGAGGAAACTTAAAATATAGGTTAAGTACAGAGAGACTACAACGTTTTGTTGTGAAAAGTACAGGAAGACCACAAAAGACTAAGACACTAGAAGTAGGTCACAAAAAGTTGAATACAATGAAATCCAAAGGAACACAAATAAAGAAAAGCTCGAAGAGAGGTAAAAGGGACAGGTCCCAAGAAAGCTCAGATAGACCAGAAGAAGATATCATCATGAAATATGACGATAGCTCAAGCACAGAAACGTTTTCTGAGAATGACTCGGAAAATAACATTGAAATCAATGTTAATGGAGGTGATTATCAAGAAGGAAATTTACAAAAAGAATATTTCCGCGAATATTCCAGTTCATCGCCGTTGACAATTTCCTTAGAAATCGATAAGTTTCATGCAGTGTATTATGAAGAAGGCTGGTTTGTTGGAAAACTTGTAAGATATTGAGGGTAGTGCGAGTGGTGCTGTCGATAATCCGATAGTCGGAATAATATTTTTGAGAAGAAATTAACGAAAAAAAGTGAATTCAAATGGTCTGAGAAACAAGATTTATGGACCTATAGCAATACAGGAGAATAAATCGAATAATATTGTCAATATTGCCGATCGTGTCTTGAGCCAAATTGATAACGCTTACACAAATGAAAAGCAGAAGTGTTGACATGTCATTAGTTAATATCAATTGTTTCATTATTTGCTTGTCTTGTCTACCACTTGAAGCAACTACATATTATCTATAATACAGAGTGTAACAGCCAAATGGAATAAATTCGATAACGAATGAATGAGGGCATGTTGGAAAAAAAGCTCGGACACGACGATTTGTAATTTTAAATGCGCATATTTTTCAAGAAAATAATATTATATAGGGTGTTCAATGTGACCGCGGCGAATACCAACTTTCTTATTTCAAATGCAACCCCCTATATATTATTTATTTTTTGATTTCTTCAGAGAATTATAGACACAATTCATGCGAAAAAAAAACCTATCTTTAACTATTTCGGAATTATTGAGTGTTTTCAGATTTATTGCAAAAATCAACGTTTTAAATAAAAATTATTTTATTTCACAAATTCGGTACATTACACACAGATGACATTTGACAGATGACATTTTACAGATGACATTCGACTGATAACATTGGACAGTTGACAGATGACTATTGACAGATGAAATTTGACAGAACTTTTATTACCTATGCCTAATTTATCCCCTGCCAGTTCAGAAATCTAACCAAGCCGTTGATCTCCGATCACTGTCGATTACGATTTGTGGAATCCACCGTAAGTATAGGTATCATTTAGGCGAAACAAAGTTCCTTGGGCCAGCTAGTATGCTAATGAAAAAATGTTTTATATCCTTAAACGAGTCTTATTACTTGCCCCTTTTATCGCATTCAAGCCGTCAGGTGATTGGCCATGTTGAAAGTAAAAACAAGCTGAAACTATTAGAGGATTTACGGGGATTTTTCAGGAACTAAACACATTTTTCCAAGATTTTTGATTTTTGGGATCGACTAAGATTTCTTGTAAAAAAACGAATATTTTCTCATCCTAATAAAATTTCTTTATTCATACTAACTGGATTATTTTTTATGAGCAACAATACAAATATACATAAATAGAAATATACAGAACAAAATGTCAATTCATTATATCTGAGTTCTTTTCATTATTCAAGTTTGCGTGGTATGAGGAGGGCACTCACATCAACTTTCTCAGATTTGAAGGATCAATGAATTCACTAATTTTTTGGATACACAAATCGGGCATTTCTTCTGGAAGAAGTTCCCGCAAATGTGCATATACTTGTTTCGCCAAATATTGATCATTCATTTCTATGCATATGCTGGCGATCAACTCCCTTTTATACAATACTGGAAGAGGATTTTTCAGAATTCCTGAGCGAATCCTTGAATTCTTGACCACCTTCCTCCTTATATTTTTTCTACACAGTACGTCATAGTAGGTCAGTTGTGGAGCTTCGGGCAGTTTCAGCAGTTTCAGGCTTTCTAACTCGTTCTCGTACAGAACGCGTACTTCTCTGTAGCGTTCATTCGCTTCTATATATTGAACTGTTTCCTTGTTCACATAGAGTCCACAATGTTTTCTCAGAACAAAGAACTTGATGAATACATTGAGGACGTTTTCGTTATCGAAGTCCATCGCAACTTCGAGAGCTGTCATACCTTCTTCATTGAGTTCGTTGAAATCTACTCCCTTTCTTAGCAGAATTTCAACAACAGTAGGACTCCCTTCAGCTGCACAATGCAATGGAGTGTTACCCTGGTCTGATTTGGCATTCACATCCACGCCATGCTCTATTAAAGCTTTTGCCAAAATCCTGTTCCTGTGAGGGTCATTTCCATCATCTGTCAAATGATGCAATGCGTTGCATCCAAGGCAGTTGGTGATGTTCGGGTCACTTCCGATTTCCAGAAGCCGCAAAATGACGTTGATATCACTCGAAGGGTTCATGATCAGAAGTTGCAGGGTCGTATGGCTTAGCAGATCCTCTTGATGGTCCAAGTCAACATCATAATGCAGCAGCGCATCCAAGCATTCAAAGCCCTTCGGACATCCTGACAGCATATGGAAAGGACGGCGGAAATAGTTATCACGATTCTTCGGGTTGGCACCATTAAGCATCAGATGTTTTACTAAATCGGGATAGCCAAACTTCACAGCATAATGCAGGGGTGTACTTCCATTGTCGTTGCAGACGTTAACGTCTGCTCCTTCCTGTAATAATTTCTCGACATCTTCTTCATTTCCATTTCGGACCGCTAAATGAAGGGCACTGTCTTCCACTGGGCAGGAGTTTACTCTCTGAAAAAGAAGAAAAATATTTTCTAGCTTTTGTTTGATAATTTTGATGAGATTCGTGAGATTCGATAGTTGAAGCGGTAAATTTTCATGGGAGTTCATTCGATTTGATATAGATCGAATTGAAGAGGTCGCCGTTCACAATGAGTTGAAAAACTAATCCGATAGAGGCGCCACCGTGCATTTTATGGAATATTCAGCGAAGCTTCCAAACATCCCTATACCCAAAACCACCGTTTTTGTTTGAGAAATACCTATCCTTCGTTAAAAATGAAACGATTTTTACTAAACAGAAGTTTTTCGGAAAACCTCGTTCCTCATCTTTCATTTAATACTGTTTCCAATATATAAGTTTTCACAGTTAATTCTAAATGTCATGAATCTTTCCCTTCCTACCATGAATAAAAGTGACTCGTGTTTCACGTTTATGCATATTTTTATAAACAAAGACAAGAAGGCATTATTTCGATAAGGAACATTTCAAGTAGGTAACTATATTTTAAAACGAATATTTCAGGTGAGTAAAATGTTTGATTCGTTAATATTCATGAAAATATATATTTTTATAGTGGGCTGAATACATAGGTCCATATTTCGTTGGAAACCGTTGTTCTTCACACATTTATCCTTTTTTTTAGTTTTCTTTCAAATTTTTCGAATTGGAAACCTATGAACCAACTGGAAAAAATATTCAGCTAGAGAATGAATTCAATAGAGGGTGTGCGAAAAAAATTTTTTATTCATAATGTCAAGTTAATTCATAACACATTTCAGCTGAAAATGTTGCCATGAGGATGTCGAATGAATTTCATGATTACAGCCAAATTCTATTCAGAATCCGTTTTACGACACTTTGGGGTTGGAAATAATTATTATATTTGGTCTAAATCCATAAATTCAAGATGACGACTAGTTTCATGAGCTCATAAATTTTACCAAGAAAATAATGATCTCCCAATGAGGAAAATTTTCGTTTTGTTTCTTATGAAACAGCTTTATCAACTTTCACATAATTACAGCAATAGTAAATTGAATCACTTCGATTATTTGGCCGCTAATTTCAATCATTCCGTTACATTCTCATTAGAAGTTCTTTTTCATTGTTATCAATTCAATTGGAATTGTGACAAAGCCTTCTGTGCCAATATTAGGGATAATTATTCAACAACTTTCTGTTTCCATAAATTTTCTGGCTGCGCTGACAAAAAAGCATTATTGTTTTAAGGTGACGCATCATTATATCTAGCATTTTATAGATTGGGGTTGGACATGGCTTGGCTTCAGGAGGATTGGCGCCAGGATGATTGGCACCTTGAAATTATTTTTCATTTATTCTTATTCATTCAACAACAAACTCGTGGAAGTGCTTTGCAAGTAGTCATTCCGTACGTTAGGTACTCTTCTGGTTTTTTATTGTGCGATTGAAGCTAACGCACAAATTTTATCTCGGTTTATGTAATTTTAATTTATGTATGCCCACAATTACTTCATTTTCCACTCGAGCTGAGATCAATGTTTATTGACATTTTTCATACCTTATTGAAAAGGTACTCGAGTACTTTAAACATATTTTCCGGTTTTCAGAAGGATGAATGGATGATGAATCTTTTCGTTTCATTTTACTGGATGATGGGGTACTACAGAAGAAACGGCCTAAAGCAGGCTTTGACATGTATGTATATTGTTTTATAATACTGAAATTGTATTGTTTGTAACGTTTCGAATTATATAGAAATGAGTTGAGTTTTTATTGTTGATAATTATGGAGTCCAAGACGTACCTATTGTACCTGTTTGTCGAATAAACTGGAGTTTATAATGTTAATTTATATCAGAGTTGTGCTTTGTGCTCGGAGCACTTTTGTGCTCCCGGGCACTGTGCTGCCGAGCACTTTTCAAAAGCAGTGATTAGTGCTTAGTATTTGTAGTACTTCATCGAAAGGCTCAGTGCTTAGCAATCCCAAAAGTGCTCCCAAGCACTCCTGCGGATTACTAAGCCCTAAGCTCTGAGCCACTTTTGTACGAATTTATTTAAGCATTCATAAAATCTAAATACAACATTTTCTTACATGAGTAACATCCTCAAACTGTTAGAATTTCAATGACAGAAAGATGATTGTGAGGGAATCCGGTCATTATGAGAGGAAAAATTAAGGGCCCACGTGTAATTTGTTAAATGAAGATGGTAATTTGTTCGTTGATATCTTAATAAAGCGTTTTCATCTGACCAAAGAGTCTTATATAGACAACATCAAAACGTTACACAGTTCATTTTTCATACTTCGTTATTTGTCACGCAACAATGTTTGGAACTGTTTTGCTCCTGACAAATTAGTGCAAGAATTGACGCAGAAGCATTTCCATTTTTCCTTAAATTTCTTATTACATTTTGTGTCACGGACCGGGAGTGAAAACCCATAAAAGTTTTCAGAAAAAAAGTAAACTCGAAAAAATCAATATTTTTATGAATATTTTCAAACGAAGAGATCTAGGAGCGAATAGCAGTATTTTGTTTTACCACCAATCAGAATCAATTATATATTATATCGAATCAAACTCAAAATTATTAGCGAAAGCATCGTATCATTTGGTCAATTCTTGGAAAGTGATAAAACAAGAATCGTTATCAATCGAATCGAAGGTGGAGCATCGAATTTTGGACACCCTGTCATCTCACCTGTCAATTTTCCCACATATACGAGCTAACAATTTCTCTTTCGATTGTAATAACCTCACTTTCAACAATTCCTAAAGAAGTGCTTAGGGCTTAGTGCTCGAAATGTCGAATAACTTTCACAAAGTGCTCAGTATTCGCGAGCCTTTTGTGAAAATAAGTGCTTTGCGCTCGAGACTCGGGAGCCTTTTTATCCGAGTGCTTAGTGCTCGAAGCACTATTTTTCAGTGCTCGTCACAGTTCGTACATATAACATATATCATTCCTTCAACTTAAAATGTTTTATACATTTCTATGCCTATACATATATTCTTGTATCTGTCGTTGAATTCTATGAAAAATGTCCATATTATTCTCATTATTTCATGGTATTTTTCTATTATCAGATGTATCATATGCAAAATCATAAATTATTCTCTATTCTTGAATTGAAGTATGATGTCTAATGAATATATTGTGCTATCTTCATTACAAGAATGAAACTGAAATTCTGAATGTATGATCAGTACGATTATTTTTATAATTCAGAAGGTGTCTACATCAATTTCATTATACTCGTTAATTGAAAATATTACTCAATTTATGAAATTCAAGAGGCGGTTTTATTAAGTTGATAATACTTTTCAATCATATTCATAACTCGCATTTACAAATTCAATAGATGGTTTCATTAATTTCATGATAAGATTTTATTTAGGTTAGTGAACTTCACCATTACATTGATGGAACGCATCCATTATTGTTGAAGCAATGCCAAATCCCTTTCATAAACTGAATTTCATTACAATTATGAGACTTTATGAAACCAATGAGCATTATAATAGGAATTATAATAATTTTTTCTCAGCGCTTATCCCAAAAACCTCCTAATACCAATTTTTAATGAAATCAGTCCATAAACAGGGAAGGCGTTGTCTTGTTATTATTATCAGGCCGCCATTTTAAATTTGTTAATTTCACAAAAATAACATAATCTTCAACTCCGAAAACACCCCTCATACTACTTTCAAATCGAAATGTACCCTGATAACAAAACTCGTTCGCTAATTCGATTTTACAAATTTTGACAACAAATCATGATCTTCGACCCCTAAAACCCTCTCATTCCAATTTCGAATCAAATCAAGCCATAAACACAAAAGATGTCGTATAATTGTTATCAGTCCGCCATCTTGAATTTATGAATTTCGATCAGAAAAATTGTCATTTCCGACCCTGAGAACCCTCACATACAAATTTTGAATGGAAATGTACCATGATCACGAAACTCGTCTGCCATCTTGAACTTACGAATTTTGACTCGAAATCCTATTTTCTCACGCCGGAAATCCCTGTATACCAATTTTGAATTGAATCTGACCATAATAACAATTTGACAAAAAAATCATAATCTCTGACCCGGAAAACACCGAACTATGAAATAAGTGAAAATAAAGTTTAAGTAAGAACTTTTTTCGCTATATATTTAAATTTGGCTATTCTCTGTGAATTCCGTATTTCAAGTTGAGATTCTGAACGCAATTTTCTGTAGATTCACTTCTAATCGGAAGAATGAATTGGCTCATTTTCTTCAATTATTGGCAGATAAAAATAATCAACTTTCGAACTTTCCAATTCATTCATTGAGAACTCCGATCCTTTCTGAGTTCAACCACAAAATTTTAGTTCCTAAAGTGAAACCATTTTCAAATGCATCTTGAAATAAAACACACTACATTGAACCGTAAAATTTCAAATCGATTCATTTGTCTATTCATTTCAGAGTCCATCTTTGGTTAATCCTGTTCCCAAATACGTTATATTATACATAAAACGAAAATTCTGATCATGGGGACAATAAATACTCTTTAAACAATAAATTTAAGTCTAAAAGATGTTCCTTCAGTAATGAACGTTCATTCAGTGAAATATACTATGAGCAAGATATGAAACACCAACCGATAGATCATATCAATTATCCAAAATATATAACCAAAATACGAAGTATTGAGAAAATAATTCTTTGGGATGAAATTGATGACGGTTTTTAGTGTCAAGCCGAACTGACCATTCGCAATAGCCATATAAATTCTTCGATAAATGTGAAACCATTTATAAATCTATTCAGAAAATTTGTACATTGAAGTTTCCAAAGTATTAAAAAAAGTATAATTTGTATTAAAATTCATTACGGACTTAAGACATCAAGGCTCAAGTTGAACTGACTTATTTCCTGAAAGCAATCCCCGTACAAATTGTCCGAAAAATTTTGTAACTATTTGAAACTCAATTTTCCAAATTTGTACCTTGAAGACTGCAAAGGAGTAGGAAAAGAATTTTTTAAATCAAATTTATGACGGATTGATTGTATGCTTGCGCCGAAATTACTAAGTGTCCAATAGCAATCTCCATACAAATTCTCCGAAGCATTGAAAACCATTCAAAAATCAATTTCAAAAATTTGTACCCTTGAGGTTCCAAAATTTCGATACAATTGAGTATTCACTTCATAGTACATCCTATGTAAGTTCTGTTTCAAAGTGTGTTATATGATACATAAACGAACGTTCTCATCATCATGGAAGAAGAAATACTTTTCCAAAAGTGAAATCGGCAAAAGATGTGTCTGCAGTAATACACTTAAATTCAGTAAAATGAATGAACTCGAAATATATAGTTTTCTGCAGAAGATCACCAAGATGTAAAGAAACAATAGATATATTAGATCTTTCATTCAAAATATTCAAATTCGACCAATTTCAAATCTATAAAAATTTATACTCACTTTTGATACTAAATCACCCATTTTTATATTTTATTAACCTGCTTCCACACTATGTTCAAAAACTATCACCAAATATGCACTAGACCTTTTTCGTTCGTACTGTTGTCAGAGAATAATCGAAACTGAATCCTACCACAACAACTGTCCCTTTATATACCATTTGAAGAGTCAAATAATCCAAGTGACCAATAGCAACCCACAAAGAAATTCTCCGAAAAATATTTACCTATTCAGAAACCAATTGTGAGAAATTCTACCTTCAAGGCACCAAAGTATTAGAAAAGGAGTTCATTGGAAAAGAAATGTATAACGGGCTTGAGCAGAACAGATCGCCAACAGCAAATTCTCAGAAAATTTTAAAGCCATTTGAAAACCAATTATGCGAATACAATAAACATTCTTTGGAATGAAATTCAAGACGGATTTAAGGCTTAAGCCGTCATGTTTATGGTTCAATAATTGTTTATGACAGGATGGAAAGAGGACAGCAACTACTTTCACATTTTTCGGTATATTTCGTGCGAATTGAGAATGTTAAAAACTTTGTTGCATTGAAGTTCATTCAAATATACCTTCTATGTATTGAAATTCTCAGGAGGTTTGTTAATGGGCCAATTTCGTGAATACGACCTTTCGAAATTCTGATTTCTCAATAATACCAAAACTTCGAAGCAAAATTATTCTACCATTTCTGTTATGAATGATTCGAGGGCATGAACGAGATTTCAGGCTGCTTCTGTTTGTTTTTTTCTGCGGCAGCTACAAAAAATTTATTTCAATCAATTTCTCGATCTGGAAAATAGGAATCTACCTGAAAGTTGGATAAACGAGAGCTTCTAATGAGAGCTCTAAAGCTCCAGACTCCAAGTCAGTGTTCTGAGTAACCCATTTTTGATAGGAGACCTCTGAATTTTTCCAATTAATACTTACATTTTCACACTCAAACAAAGAAATTCAAAGATGTATTCGAGGCTTCCCGCTTAACGAGCTCAAAAGCTCCAGACTCCAAGTCAGTGTTCTGAGTAACCCATTTTTGATAGGAGACCTCTGAATTTTTCCAATCAATACTTACATTTTCACACTCAAACAAAGAAATTCAAAGATGTATTCGAGGCTTCCTGCTTAACGTACCAACTGTTGAGTTCTATGAATCAAATACCATTATCATTATTCATAGGTGTGTTAATTTATGGACGAGAAATTTTTCTCAAGCTCTTTTTGTGCATGGTACAAACTTTTATTCGTACAATCGAATTTTTCGAAGCAAAAATTCGAAAATGACAAAGCGTTAGCTCCATAGCTTATCACCATATTCATCATAGTTAAAAAAATACTGAACGAATTGAAAAGGGAAAAAATAAAACAAAAATCTTTATGACCGCGTTTGCTATAAAATGCAATGAAGACGATTCCAATGTTCCTTTCTATCATGTTTGGATGATCATTTACGACATTCTATAGTTTTCAGAAAAATTTATTTCCTAATGTCAAAGTTTCATTTCTGATTATTCCATTTACTTGTAGTTTGTATGTTTTTGGTCAGCATTGTCCAAAGTATCTCGTTCCAACGTTTTTGTTGGAATGCTCTGCATACATTTTTCTGCGAGTATTGTTGATAGTTGTCAGTTTTGATTTATATAAATGTCAAATTAGTTCTGAGTGAATCAATGATCTACTTAAACTATACTTGAACTGATTAAAAAGGCTTGTGTTTTCCACCACTGTTTTGGACGAAAGACTCCGTGGTTAGAATTTTCTGAACTTTTCAATCAGTTTGAGTATATCATGGATTGATCTACTGAAAAACTAATTTGACATTTATATGAATCAAAACTGACAACTATCAACAATACTCACAGAAAAATGTATACAAAGCATTCCAACAAAAAAGCACGTAATTTTGTGAAATTCAACATTTAGTCCCAAAATTAACGTACAATAGATCATTACGAGTGAACAACTCCAACATTTTTCTCATTTCCGCAAACTTCGGAGAAGAAATACTTAGGGTTCGTCATCACATCTGCATTTTGATGCATATTTCTGTCCGGGCCATGCTCGCAGCCCATTAGCACAATTTTGGCCTTCGTACGGCTTCCAGTTTTCAAAATGAAAATTATGAAAGTACTCCGAGCGTATTCTTTAGAAGGCTACGAGAAGAAAACCACTGGATATTATTTCATTCTGTTTTCACCTCATTATTCAGAATGAAAGATAGTTCAACCATAAAAAATTTCAACAATTTCGGCCGAAATTTTTTTTTCACCAAGGACATGTAAAAAAAAGTTGAGTTCCAATTTTGGGATAAATTTTTCACGGAAAAACTCAGGAAATCTTGTACATTGAAATAATACTTTCCGAATTGGCAACCGAGAAAAAAAAATCCAACTTTGCAGGTTTTCCGCCTTTTTGAATTTTTTTTTTTCAGAATTCTACATCACAATTCAATTAAGCCAAAGAAAAATACTAAAATGTGACCAGAAACCGTTATTTCAAATGTCACGCATAACTTACAACAGTTATCAGAAGATTGCTCAAAGTTCACAAACACCCTGTATCTCGCTTATCCGTCGAAAAGTGGGTATATGTCATGAGGCAAAAATGACTTCATCGGTGTCATCTACACGGCTGTATATGTTTGTCCAGTTTATGGTGAAACACCCTGTATAGGTCATTTAATACAATATATGATTAGGAATATTCTTAGAACAATGACAAAAAACCATCCGCTTTCAAAAAATTAATTATTTATGTTCCAGATTATATTGAATATGATTGCATATTCTCTGTTTACCTATCTGTAACTCAATAAATGGATCCATAAGGGATCGTACACTTTCCCAGCAGAAATTTTCTCCTACATGTTTGCGGCTAGGATTAGGTATCATTTGAGGGATAGCCCACCAATCTTTCTATTTGTATGTTTTTTGTTATTTTTTGAATTTTCTTCACTTTTGTACCTCGAAATCCAAATCCCGTCCTAAACCGAAGAATGCCGTTTTTCTGAAATAATTTATTTTCTTTTATAATTCTGAATTTCAGGTAACTACCTGAAGAAGTACCGTCAACACTTTGAAGGTACTTCTCAGAATAAGACTCGGGATAAGATAATTGACTTCACGAATGAGACTCGCCAAGTTTCAATTACTGTGAAAAATTGGTTGAAGGTTAAGTTTTCAAACGTCGTTGGCTGGATTACTTTGAACGAGGAGTATACTCGAATCGTATTCGAAGTGAAGTACGGTCAGCGGAATGAAGTATGCTGTATAATGCGGTGTTTCTGTGAAATTTCACACAAAATTTTGAGGGAGCCCAAAAAAGAAAATATTGCTCCGAGGTGGGTGTATGAAAACTTTCACAAGCATCTAATGACACATTTGACGCAAACTGATGTCACACCTATAGAATACCAATACTGTAAGCGCGACTGCAAGGAAAAACCGAGAGAGAAACTTAATCAACATCGATGAAATCTTTTGGCTACCATTTTTCAAAAAAACCCGAAACACTACCTATCTATTGAAACAAAAGATAGGGAGATGCAAATATCCTCACTAGAGATGATGAGGAGCTGCGTGAAAATCCAAATAAGCCAGATAATATGATTCTTGTATCTCCTGCAAAATCTCCAACAGTGACTCCTTCGCTTCTTCCGACACATCCCATGTCAATGATTAAGCCTCGAATGAAGTGAATGAAGTATTAAACGTAAAATCAACATTGTTGACTAAGTTATTCAAGAAAGCTATGAAACGTGTAAGAATATATCCAGGGCACAGGCGAGTACATCCAGAGATAGTTGCGACGATCACATTCAGAAATGCATTGAAAGTAACCAAAGAAAAATATACACTTCTAAAGGGTCCCCTCTGGTGTCTTCCAGTGACTTGAATATCAATCTAGCATTCAACACTCATCGTCAACTTTATCCCACACTTTATCTCCCACTTATCAAAGGTCAGAAAGGGCTTAACTCCTGAGCCAAATTTCTAGTCCTGGGAATAACCTTGGGAATAACCAAACTTGCATCACATTCTATTTTCTGTGGTCGATGAAGTTTGCAATTTTCAAAGAATATCATCGAACGATGATGACATGGGCATGCAACTAAAAAGTGTTTTGGTCCATTTTGAATCTACTTCACAAAACCCTTGCGGTCAAGATGGTACCACCTCACCAGGCCACCTTTTGCGCTGGTTGTTTGATTTATCTGCCAAAAACTCCAGACCGTCAAAATATCGGTAAACGTACAGAATTAAATACTTTTCATTATACTGCTATACGAAACGCTCTATGAAAATATGAAGAACACTTCACCATCCATAAGCTGTTTAAATAAATTTGTTGCGAAAAATTCATCCAACATAGAGGAAGGGTTTTTCGACTTTGATGGCCTTTGTCAGTTTATAAAGCATAGGAATTTACCCAAAGTTTCGTGGATTGGCGAAGATGCAACAGTTAAATTGAATATGATTCGAGGACTAATAAATTAGTTGGATTTACCATGCCATTAGTCAATGGACTACCGACAAGAGATACGTTTTTAGCAACATCTGCAAAAGCAATACAGGACCACTTTAAGAACGCTATCAGATCAAATTATGCCTATGTAATTATGGCCCAGCCTATTTTTACCATCCGCGCCAGGTTATTGTCTCGCAATCTTAGGCACAGATAACAGATTTACAGCCGCTGATGTTACGAAAAGGTGGCAACATATAAAATTGAATTTGAAGCAGCGAGGTGTTATGGTTTTGGGGTTTGGATCTGATGGAGATACACGTCTTCTGAAGGCAAAGAGGCAAGGTGCTCAATGGGCTCTCACTAAAGAATAATCACGACCCGAATGGAGATGGTTTCAATCAAATTACTCTAGAGAAGACTGCTTTTCTTATGTTCAAGATACTGTTCATATAGCCACCAAATTACGTACTAGACTGCTCAATGATAAAATCAAGTTAAGGTTTGGTGATTTTCATGCAACTGCTGAACCATTGGAACAACTCATTGCAAAGTACTCCAAGGATTATTACTTGCTAACAAAATCTGATTTGAAATTAAAAGACAAGATGAATTTTAAAGCAGCAGAGAAATTATGTTCGAGTAACGTTATTAATTTTTTTAAAAAGACTCCGAAGAATAAAGGCATTATTGCTTATCTCAAATTGATGCGTTTTGTTATTGATTCGCTCTTAGATCCCAAAATAGATTTAACGCAAAGAATTTATTCAATTTGGTATTGCGTTTTTTTCTTAAAATTTGGTAACAGTGGCTCACAATAAACGAATACAAAATTGGAGATCATTCCATTTCATCAAACTGCTATGCTTGCTCAGAGTTAAACGCACATTTATTAATAAATATCATCCTAAACATCCGTGAAAACCCATTTTTGTCAAACGATATTGTAACATTCAAATGTTACCTTCCACCTCGAATTAAATACGCCAGCGCAAATGCGCAGAACATAGTCGATCTACATTTCTGAGCCTCCATATGTAAGAGAAATGAATAAAAGAATTAATTGAGATTCGACGTTGTTTGAAAGAATATCTAATCGATTCCCTTCGTAATCTATCTTATTACCTTCGATATCTACCTACCTTATTATTTTCATAATTGAAAGTATCTGAATAATCAAGTACCTATAACTTAAATATCTAAGTTCTCCGGTAAATACACGAGAGTGCCTCAATTGCTTTCCTCCTTAGTAAGGGGTAAGTCTCTATAGATTTGAAATAGGGACCATCATCCTCATTCCACAAGGTGGGTGTTGCTGTATAAAGAGGGTGAATAGAATTTCAAGCCCTTAGACAGGTCTGTTCTTCTTAAATTGTAAATATCAAATTCTATAATATTAGGTTTAAGCAGGTTAGGTCATAGTAATATTAGTATTAGGTCTAAACAAGGTACCTTGGGGTTTATAATAAATTTATTGAATAGACATTTGAACTGTTCAGACTTGTATATATTTTTTTCCCTCACACACGATATATTATATTCTCAATCAATTTGATACACTTTCCAGATTTAAGTGTAAAACAAAATCTAAATAATAAAAACAACTACTCTATATCAAAAATCTGGTTGCGCCCAATACCTAATTCAATTTCGATCAGAAAGTCCTCCTTATCCACGACTTCAGCTCTCCAAAGGCTATTACAGTTGCCGATTGTAAGTTGTTAAATTCATGAATTGAAATACTTTCATCAAATATAAAAAGAAGGTGACAATATGTTTCTGCCTATACTTTCTGGAAGTCAGAAATGTTAACAGGCATTTAGGACTATGAGATCCATGACCTCCACGTATTCGACTTTGGTTAACTTCAATATAAACGATATTTAAGGCGTTTACATAGCACAAGGAAATTAAATAATATTATACACGATCTGAACAATGTTATTGCGTTTCCAAAAGAACAAAGACGGCAAGAAGAAATGAATATGGACTCGAATTCGCTGGTGGTTACTGATTCAAAACTCTATACGGATACTATGATAGCAGACGCAGTAGAACGTGCACGACAAAATTCTCTAGCCTATACGCTAGAACTTGGTATGTCTGTCGGAGAAAACAGCTTTATTATGCTACAATTCCTTCATTGAAAGATCTTGTGAAAGATTAAAGTGAGGATAAAAGTCTAGAAGTTGAAGAGGATATACAGATGGAAGACAACATGATCGACACCATTGATAGGTCATCCCAGAATTCAGCAAATGATTCATCTAATCATCTTCAACATTTTACTTCTCTGCCAATAGAAAATGAAGAAATTAACGGCAATGACTTAAACAAACCAGATAGTCACTTGTTTAAGCATTAATGGAATATATCGAGTGTCGATGGTCCATATGTCCGAGTCGCAGATGGTAATAAATCAAAAATTGTCAGAAAGTCTTCGCTCTGTTAGTTTCTAGAGGAAACTTAAAATATAGGTTAAGTACAGAGAGACTACAACGTTTTGTTGTTAAAAGTACAGGAAGACCACAAAAGACTAAGACACTAGAAGTAGGTCACAAAAAGTTGAATACAATGAAATCCAAAGGAACACAAATAAAGAAAAGCTCGAAGAGAGGTAAAAGGGACAGGTCCCAAGAAAGCTCAGATAGACCAGAAGAAGATATCATCATGAAATATGACGATAGCCCAAGCACAGAAACGTTTTCTGAGAATGACTCGGAAAATAACATTGAAATCAATGTTAATGGAGGTGATTATCAAGAAGGAAATTTACAAAAAGAATATTTCCTCGAATATTCCAGTTCATCGCCGTTGACAATTTCCTTAGAAATCGATAAGTTTCATGCAGTGTATTATGAAGAAGGCTGGTTTGTTGGAAAACTTGTAAGATATTGAGGGTAGTGCGAGTGGTGCTGTCGATAATCCGATAGTCGAAATAATATTTTTGAGAAGAAATTAACGAAAAAAAGTGAATTCAAATGGTCTGAGAAACAAGATTTATGGACCTATAGCAATACAGGAGAATAAATCGAATAATATTGTCAATATTGCCGATCGTGTCTTGAGCCAAATTGATAACGCTTACACAAATGAAAAGCAGAAGTGTTGACATGTCATTAGTTAATATCAATTGTTTCATTATTTGCTTGTCTTGTCTACCACTTGAAGCAACTACATATTATCTATAATACAGAGTGTAACAGCCAAATGGAATAAATTCGATAACGAATGAATGAGGGCATGTTGGAAAAAAAGCTCGGACACGGCGATTTGTAATTTTAAATGCGCATATTTTTCAAGAAAATAATATTATATAGGGTGTTCAATGTGACCGCGGCGAATACCAACTTTCTTATTTCAAATGCAACCCCCTATATATTATTTATTTTTTGATTTCTTCAGAGAATTATAGACACAATTCATGCGAAAAAAAAACCTATCTTTAACTATTTCGGAATTATTGAGTGTTTTCAGATTTATTGCAAAAATCAACGTTTTAAATAAAAATTATTTTATTTCACAAATTCGGTACATTACACACAGATGACATTTGACAGATGACATTTTACAGATGACATTCGACTGATGACATTGGACAGTTGACAGATGACTATTGACAGATGAAATTTGACAGAACTTTTATTACCTATGCCTAATTTATCCCCTGCCAGTTCAGAAATCTAACCAAGCCGTTGATCTCCGATCACTGTCGATTACGATTTGTGGAATCCACCGTAAGTATAGGTATCATTTAGGCGAAACAAAGTTCCTTGGGCCAGCTAGTATGCTAATGGAAAAATGTTTTCATATCCTTAAACGAGTCTTATTACTTGCCCCTTTTATCGCATTCAAGCCGTCAGGTGATTGGCCATGTTGAAAGTAAAAACAAGCTGAAACTATTAGAGGATTTACGGGGATTTTTCAGGAACTAAACACATTTTTCCAAGATTTTTGATTTTTGGGATCGACTAAGATTCCTTGTAAAAAAACGAATATTTTCTCATCCTAATCAAATTTCTTTATTCATACTAACTGGATTATTTTTTATGAGCAACAATACAAATATACATAAATAGAAATATACAGAACAAAATGTCAATTCATTAAATCTGAGTACTTTTCATTATTCAAGTTTGCGTGGTATGAGAAGGGCACTCACATCAACTTTCTCAGATTTGCTTCAGCACCATATTCATCTCTGAAGAATCAATGAATTCACTAATTTTTTGGATACACAAATCAGGCATTTCTTCTGGAAGAAGTTCCCGCAAATGTGCATATACTTGTTTCGCCAAATATTGATCATTCATTTCTATGCATATGCTGGCGATCAACTCCCTTTTATACAATACTGGAAGAGGATTTTTCAGAATTCCTGAGCGAATCCTTGAATTCTTGACCACCTTCCTCCTTATATTTTTTCTACACAGTACGTCATAGTAGGTCAGTTGTGGAGCTTCGGGCAGTTTCAGCAGTTTCAGGCTTTCTAACTCGTTCTCGTACAGAACGCGTACTTCTCTGTAGCGTTCATTCGCTTCTATATATTGAACTGTTTCCTTGTTCACATAGAGTCCACAATGTTTTCTCAGAACAAAGAACTTGATGAATACATTGGGGACGTTTTCGTTATCGAAGTCCATCGCAACTTCGAAAGCTGTCATACCTTCTTCATTGAGTTCGTTGAAATCTACTCCCTTTCTTAGCAGAATTTCAACAACAGTAGGACTCCCTTCAGCTGCACAATGCAATGGAGTGTTACCCTGGTCTGATTTGGCATTCACATCCACGCCATGCTCTATTAAAGCTTTTGCCAAAATCCTGTTCCTGTGAGGGTCATTTCCATCATCTGTCAAATGAGGCAATGCGTTGCATCCAAGGCAGTTGGTGATGTTCGGGTCACTTCCGATTTCCAGAAGCCGCTAAATGACGTTGATATCACTCGAAGGGTTCATGATCAGAAGTTGCAGGGTCGTATGGCTTAGCAGATCCTCTTGATGGTCCAAGTCAACATCATAATGCAGCAGCGCATCCAAGCATTCAAAGCCCTTCGGACATCCTGACAGCATATGGAAAGGACGGCGGAAATAGTTATAACATTTCTTCGGGTTGGCACCATTAAGCATCAGATGTTTTACTAAATCGGGATAGCCAAACTTCACAGCATAATGCAGGGGTGTGCTTCCATTGTCGTTGCAGACGTAAACGTCTGCTCCTTCCATAATAATTTCTCGACATCTTCTTCATTTCCATTTCGGACCGCTAAATGAAGGGCACTGTCTTCCACTGGGCAGGAGTTTACTCTCTGAAAAAGAAGAAAAATATTTTCTAGCTTTTGTTTGATAATTTTGATGAGATTCGTGAGATTCGATAGTTGAAGCGGTAAATTTTCATGGGAGTTCATTCGATTTGATATAGATCGAATTGAAGAGGTCGCCGTTCACAATGAGTTGAAAAACTAATCCGATAGAGGCGCCACCGTGCATTTTATGGAATATTCAGCGAAGCTTCCAAACATCCCTATACCCAAAACCACCGTTTTTGTTTGAGAAATACCTATCCTTCGTTAAAAATGAAACGATTTTTACTAGACAGAAGTTTTTCGGAAAACCTCGTTCCTCAACTTTCATTTAATACTGTTTCCAATATATAAGTTTTCACAGTTCATTCTAAATGTCATGAATCTTTCCCTTCCTACCATGAATAAAAGTGACTCGTGTTTCACGTTTATGCATATTTTTATAAACAAAGACAAGAAGGCATTATTTCGATAAGGAACATTTCAAGTAGGTAACTATATTTTAAAACGAATATTTCAGGTAAAATGTTTGATTCGTTAATATTCATGAAAATATATATTTTTATAGTGGGCTGAATACATAGGTCCATATTTCGTTGGAAACAGTTGTTCTTCACACATTTATCCTTTTTTTTAGTTTTCTTTCAAATTTTTCGAATTGGAAACCTATGAACCAACTGGAAAAAATATTCAGCTAGAGAATGAATTCAATAGAGGGTTTGCGAAAAAAATTTTTTATTCATAATGTCAAGTTAATTCATAACACATTTCAGCTGAAAATGTTGCCATGAGGATGTCGAATGAATTTCATGATTACAGCCAAATTCTATTCAGAATCCGTTTTACGACACTTTGGGGTTGGAAATAATTATTATATTTGGTCTAAATCCATAAATTCAAGATGACGACTAGTTTCATGAGCTCATAAATTTTACCAAGAAAATAATGATCTCCCAATGAGGAAAATTTTCGTTTTGTTTCTTATGAAACAGCTTTATCAACTTTCACATAATTACAGCAATAGTAAATTGAATCACTTCGATTATTTGGCCGCTCATTTCAATCATTCCGTTACATTCTCATTAGAAGTTCTATTTCATTGTTATCAATTCAATTGGAATTGTGACAAAGCCTTCTGTGCCAATATTAGGGATAATTATTCAACAACTTTCTGTTTCCATATATTTTCTGGCTGCGCTGACAAAAAAGCATTATTGTTTTAAGGTGACGCATCATTATATCTAGCATTTTATAGATTGGGGTTGGACATGGCTTGGCGTCAGGAGGATTGGCGCCAGGATGATTGGCACCTTGAAATTATTTTTCATTTATTCTGATTCATTCAACAACAAACTCGTGGAAGTGCTTTGCAAGTAGTCATTCCGTACGTTAGGTACTCTTTTGGTTTTTTATTGTGCGATTGAAGCTAACGCACAAATTTTATCTCGGTTTATGTAATTTTAATTTATGTATGCCCACAATTACTTCATTTTCCACTCGAGCTGAGATCAATGTTTATTGACATTTTTCATACCTCATTGAAAAGCTACTCGAGTACTTTAAACATATTTTCCGGTTTTCAGAAGGATGAATGGATGATGAATCTTTTCGTTTCATTTTACTGGATGATGGGGTACTACAGAAGAAACGGCCTAAAGCAGGCTTTGACATGTATGTATATTGTTTTATAATACTGAAATTGTATTGTTTGTAACGTTTCGAATAATATAGAATTGAGTTGAGTTTTTATTGTTGATAATTATGGAGTCCAAGACGTACCTATTGTACCTGTTTGTCGAATAAACTGGAGTTTATAATGTTAATTTATATCAGAGTTGTGCTTTGTGCTCGGAGCACTTTTGTGCTCCCGGGCACTGTGCTGCCGAGCACTTTTCAAAAGCAGTGATTAGTGCTTAGTATTTGTAGTACTTCATCGAAAGGCTCAGTGCTTAGCAATCCCAAAAGTGCTCCCAAGCACTCCTGCGGATTACTAAGCCCTAAGCTATGAGCCACTTTTGTACGAATTTATTTAAGCATTCATAAAATCTAAATACAACATTTTCTTACATGAGTAACATCCTCGAACTGTTAGAATTTCAATGACAGAAAGATGATTGTGAGGGAATCCGGTCATTATGAGAGGAAAAATTAAGGGCCCACGTGTAATTTGTTAAATGAAGATGGTAATTTTTTCGTTGATATCTTAATAAAGCGTTTTCATCTGACCAAAGAGTCTTATGTAGACAACATCAAAACGTTACACAGTTCATTTTTCATACTTCGTTATTTGTCACGCAACAATGTTTTGGAACTGTTTTGCTCCTGACAAATTAGTGCAAGAATTGACGCAGAAGCATTTCCATTTTTCCTTAAATTTCTTATTACATTTTGTGTCACGGACCGGGAGTGAAAACCCATAAAAGTTTTCAGAAAAAAAGTAAACTCGAAAAAATCAATATTTTTATGAATATTTTCAAACGAAGAGATCTAGGAGCGAATAGCAGTTTTTTGTCTTACCACCAATCAGAATCAATTATATATTATATCGAATCAAATTCAAAATTATTAGCGAAAGCATCGTATCATTCGGTCAATTCTTGGAAGGTGATAAAACAAGAATCTTCTCGTTATCAATCGAATCGAAGGTGGAGCATCGAATTTTGGACACCCTGTCACCTCACCTGTCAATTTTCTCACATATACGAGCTAACAATTTCTCTTTCGATTGTAATAACCTCACTTTCAACAATTCCTAAAGAAGTGCTTAGGGCTTAGTGCTCGAAATGTCGAATAACTTTCACAAAGTGCTCAGTATTCGCGAGCCTTTTGTGAAAATAAGTGCTTTGCGCTCGAGACTCGGGAGCCTTTTTATCCGAGTGCTTAGTGCTCGAAGCACTATTTTTCAGTGCTCGTCACAGTTCGTACATATAACATATATCATTCCTTCAACTTAAAATGTTTTATACATTTCTATGCCTATACATATATTCTTGTATCTATCGTTGAATTCTATGAAAAATGTCCATATTATTCTCATTATTTCATGGTATTTTTCTATTATCAGATGTATCATATGCAAAATCATAAATTATTCTCTATTCTTGAATTGAAGTATGATGTCTAATGAATATATTGTGCTATCTTCATTACAAGAATGAAACTGAAATTCTGAATGTATGATCAGTACGATTATTTTTATAATTCAGAAGGTGTTTTCATCAATTTCATTATACTCGTTAATTGAAAATATTACTCAATTTATGAAATTCAAGAGGCGGTTTTATTAAGTTGATAATACTTTTCAATCATATTCATAACTCGCATTTACAAATTCAATAGATGGTTTCATTAATTTCATGATAAGATTTTATTTAGGTTAGTGAACTTCACCATTACATTGATGGAACGCATCCATTATTGTTGAAGCAATGCCAAATCCCTTTTATAAACCGAATTTCATTACAATTATGAGACTTTATGAAACCAATGAGCATTATAATAATAATTATAATAATTTTTTCTCAGCGCTTATCCCAAAAACCTCCTTATACCAATTTTTAATGAAATCAGTCCATAAACAGGGAAGGCGTTGTCTTGTTATTATTATCAGGCCGCCATTTTAAATTTGTTAATTTCACAAAAATAACATAATCTTCAACTCCGAAAACACCCCTCATACTACTTTCAAATCGAAATGTACCCTGATAACAAAACTCGTTCGCTAATTCGATTTTACAAATTTTGACAACAAATCATGATCTTCGACCCCTAAAACCCTCTCATTCCAATTTCGAATCAAATCAAGCCATAAACACAAAAGATGTCGTATAATTGTTATCAGTCCGCCATCTTGAATTTATGAATTTCGATCAGAAAAATTGTCATTTCCGACCCTGAGAACCCTCACATACAAATTTTGAATGGAAATGTACCATGATCACGAAACTCGTCTGCCATCTTGAACTTACGAATTTTGACTCGAAATCCTATTTTCTCACGCCGGAAATCCCTGTATACCAATTTTGAATTGAATCTGACCATAATAACAATTTGACAAAAAAATCATAATCTCTGACCCGGAAAACACCGTTCTATGAAATAAGTGAAAATAAAGTTTAAGTAGGAACTTTTTTCGCTATATATTTAAATTTGGCTATTCTCTGTGAATTCCGTATTTCAAGTTGAGATTCTGAACGAAATTTTCTGTAGATTCACTTCTAATCGGAAGAATGAATTGGCTCATTTTCTTCTATTATTGGCAGATAAAAATAATCAACTTTCGAACTTTCCAATTCATTCATTGAGAACTCCGATCCTTTCTGAGTTCAACCACAAAATTTTAGTTCCTAAAGTGAAACCATTTTCAAATGCATCTTGAAATAAAACACACTACATTGAACCGTAAAATTTCAAATCAATTCATTTGTCTATTCATTTCAGAGTCCATCTTTGGTTAATCCTGTTCCCAAATACGTTATATTATACATAAAACGAAAATTCTGATCATGGGGACAATAAATACTCTTTAAACAATAAATTTAAATCTAAAAGATGTTCCTTCAGTAATGAACGTTCATTCAGTGAAATATACTATGAGCAAGATATGAAACACCAACCGATAGATCATATCAATTATCCAAAATATATAACCAAAATACGAAGTATTGAGAAAATTATTCTTTGGGATGAAATTGATGACGGTTTTTAGTGTCAAGCCGAACTGACCATTCGCAATAGCCATATAAATTCTCCGATAAATGTGAAACCATTTATAAATCTATTCAGAAAATTTGTACATTGAAGTTTCCAAAGTATTAAAAAAAAAGTATAATTTGTATTAAAATTCATTACGGACTTAAGACATCAAGGCTCAAGTTGAACTGACTTATTTCCTGAAAGCAATCCCCGTACAAGTTGTCCGAAAAATTTTGTAACTATTTGAAACTCAATTTTCCAAATTTGTACCTTGAAGACTGCAAAGGAGTAGGAAAAGAATTTTTTAAATCAAATTTATGACGGATTGATTGTATGCTTGCGCCGAAATTACTAAGTGTCCAATAGCAATCTCCATACAAATTCTCCGAAGCATTGAAAACCATTCAAAAATCAATTTCAAAAATTTGTACCCTTGCGGCTCCAAAATTTCGATACAATTGAGTATTCACTTCATAGTACATCCTATGTAAGTTCTGTTTCAAAGTGTGTTATATGATACATAAACGAACGTTCTCATCATCATGGAAGAAGAAATACTTTTTCAAAAGTGAAATCGGCAAAAGATGTGTCTGCAGTAATACACTTAAATTCAGTAAAATGAATGAACTCGAAATATATAGTTTTCTGCAGAAGATCACCAAGATGTAAAGAAACAATAGATATATTAGATCTTTCATTCAAAATATTCAAATTCGACCAATTTCAAATCTATAAAAATTTATACTCACTTTTGATACTAAATCACCCATTTTTATATTTTATTAACCTGCTTCCACACTATGTTCAAAAACTATCACCAAATATGCACTAGACCTTTTTCGTTCGTACTGTTGTCAGAGAATAATCGAAACTGAATCCTACCACAACAACTGTCCCTTTATATACCATTTGAAGAGTCAAATAATCCAAGTGACCAATAGCAACCCACAAAGAAATTCTCCGAAAAATATTTACCTATTCAGAAACCAATTGTGAGAAATTCTACCTTCAAGGCACCAAAGTATTAGAAAAGGAGTTCATTGGAAAAGAAATGTATAACGGGCTTGAGCAGAACAGATCGCCAACAGCAAATTCTCAGAAAATTTTAAAGCCATTTGAAAACCAATTATGCGAATACAATAAACATTCTTTGGAATGAAATTCAAGACGGATTTAAGGCTTAAGCCGTCATGTTTATGGTTCAATAATTGTTTATGACAGGATGGAAAGAGGACAGCAACTACTTTCACATTTTTCGGTACATTTCGTGCGAATTGAGAATGTTAAAAGCTTTGTTGCATCGAAGTTCATTCAAATATACCTTCTTTGTATTGAAATTCTCAGGAGGTTTGTTAATGGGCCAATTTCGTGAATACGACCTTTCGAAATTCTGATTTCTCGATAATACCAAAACTTCGAAGCAAAATTATTCTAACATTTCTGTTATGAATGATTCGAGGGCATGAACGAGATTTCAGTCTGCTTCTGTTTGTTTTTTTCTGCGGCAGCTACAAAAAATTTATTTCAATCAATTTCTCGATCTGGAAAATAGGAATCTACCTGAAAGTTGGATAAACGAGAGCTCAAAAGCTCCAGACTCCAAGTCAGTGTTCTGAGTAACCCATTTTTGATAGGAGACCTCTGAATTTTTCCAATTAATACTTACATTTTCACACTCAAACAAAGAAATTCAAAGAGGCTTCCCGCTTAACGTACCAACTGTTGAGTTCTATGAATCAAATACCATTATCATTATTCATAGGTGTGTTAATTTATGGACGAGAAATTTTTCTCAAGCTCTTTTTGTGCATGGTACAAACTTTTATTCGTACAATCGAATTTTTCGAAGCAAAAATTCGAAAATGACAAAGCGTTAGCTCCATAGCTTATCACCATATTCATCATAGTTAAAAAAATACCGAACGAATTGAAAAGGGAAAAAAATAAAACAAAAATCTTTATGACCGCGTTTGCTATAAAATGCAATGAAGACGATTCCAATGTTCCTTTCTATCATGTTTGGATGATCATTTACGACATTCTATAGTTTTCAGAAAAATGTATTTCCTAATGTCAAAGTTTCATTTCTGATTATTCCATTTACTTGTAGTTTGTATGTTTTTGGTCAGCATTGTCCAAAGTATCTCGTTCCAACGTTTTTGTTGGAATGCTCTGCATACATTTTACTGCGAGTATTGTTGATAGTTGTCAGTTTTGATTTATATAAATGTCAAATTAGTTCTGAGTGAATCAATGATCTACTTAAACTATACTTGAACTGATTAAAAAGGCCTGTGTTTTCCACCACTGTTTTGGACGAAAGACTCCGTGGTTAGAATTTTCTAACCTTTTCAATCAGTTTGAGTATATCATGGATTGATCTACTGAAAAACTAATTTGACATTTATATGAATCAAAACTGACAACTATCAACAATACTCACAGAAAAATGTATACAAAGCATTCCAACAAAAAAGTACGTAATTTTGTGAAATTCAACATTTAGTCCCAAAATTAACGTACAATAGATCATTACGAGTGAACAACTCCAACATTTTTCTCATTTCCGCAAACTTCGGAGAAGAAATACTTAGGGTTCGTCATCACATCTGCATTTTGATGCATATTTCTGTCCGGGCCATGCTCGCAGCCCATTAGCACAATTTTGGCCTTCGTACGGCTTCCAGTTTTCAAAATGAAAATTATGAAAGTACTCCGAGCGTGTTCTTTAGAAAGCTACGAGAAGAAAACCATTGGATATTATTTCATTCTGTTTTCACCTCATTGTTCAGAATGAAAGATAGTTCAACCATAAAAAATTTCAACAATTTCGGCCGAAATTTTTTTTTCACCAAGGACATGTAAAAAAAAGTTGAGTTCCAATTTTGGGATAAGTTTTTCACGGAAAAACTCAGGAAATCTTGTACATTGAAATAATACTTTCCGAATTGGCAACCGAGAAAAAAAAATCCAACTTTGCAGGTTTTCCGCCTTTTTGAAATTTTTTTTTTTCAGAATTCTACATCACAATTCAATTAAGCCAAAGAAAAATACTAAAATGTGACCAGAAACCGTTATTTCAAATGTCACGAATAACTAACAACAGTTATCAGAAGATTGCTCAAAGTTCACAAACACCCTGTATCTCGCTTATGCGTCGAAAAGTGAGTATATGTCATGAGGCAAAAATGACTTCATCGGTGTCATCTACACGGCTGTATATGTTTGTCCAGTTTATGGTGAAACACCTTGTATAGGTCATTTAATACAATATATGATAAGGAATATTCTTAGAACAATGACAAAAAACCATCCGCTTTCAAAAAATTAATTATTTATGTTCCAGATTATATTGAATATGATTGCATATTCTCTGTTTACCTATCTGTAACTCAATAAATGGATCCATAAGGGATCGTACACTTTCCCAGCAGAAATTTTCTCCTACATGTTTGCGGCTAGGATTAGGTATCATTTGAGGGATAGCCCACCAATCTTTTTATTTGTATGTTTTTTGTTATTTTTTGAATTTTCTTCACTTTTGTACCTCGAAATCCAAATCCCGTCCTAAACCGAAGAATGCCGTTTTTCTTTAATGATTTATTTACTTTTATAATTCTGATTTTCAGGTAACTACCTGAAGAAGTACCGTCAACACTTCGAAGGTACTTCTCAGAATAAGACTCGGGATAAGATAATTGACTTCACGAATGAGACTCGCCAAGTTTCAATTACTGTGAAAAATTGGTTGAAGGTTAAGTGTTCAAACGTCGTTGGCTGGATTACTTTGAACGAGGAGTATACTCGAATCGTATTCGAAGTGAAGTACGGTCAGCGGTATGAAGTATGCTGTATAATGCGGTGTTTCTGTGAAATTTCACACAAAATTTTGAGGGAGCCCAAAAAAGAAAATATTGCTCCGAGGTGGGTGTATGAAAACTTTCACAAGCATCTAATGACACATTTGCCGCAAACTGATGTCACACCTATAGAATACCAATACTGTAAGCGCGACTGCAAGGAAAAACCGAGAGAGAAACTTAATCAACATCGATAAAATCTTTTGGCTACCTTTTTTCAAAAAATTTACAGATTTCGCAATCCTTGCAACCATCAGAGACATTGGAAATGATAACACCACATGTGAATATTACCAACATTTATTTGCATTTGAACTTAAAATAAAATAGTATTTTCAATAAAAATAATGAGCAATAATATAATTGCAAGAAACAATCAACATTCCTAATTCCTAACATAAACATGTGAGAGGAAACTTGTCACCGTATTTTAAAACAAAAATGTTCTTTCTAAAGTAAGTATTCTTAAGATATAATAATGAAAAATAAAGATATAAATAATTGGATGAAGCTGGGTCCATCCTGTCATTCCTTTCCAATATTTTCGAAGTGAATTTTGATTTTAGCAAATCTGGGTTTTCATGAAATTGGCTTTTGATAAAAGGATTCAGTTTTTACTAAAATTCATGAATCCTATATGTACTCGGATCAACTATCATCGGACGAAGCTCATAACATCCAGTCCAATATTTTCGAAGCGAATTTTTATTTTACCAAATCTGAGTTTTCTCGAAATTGGCTCGAGATAGAAGCGTTAGCGTTATTCCCCCGGTGTGAGTCACCTAACCTAACTAATCACTGACAGTAGATGACGAAATACAATTATGTAATTGTTCTTTTGCATTAAATAATCTACACATATGAAGGAAAATAGTCATGCAATAGATTCATTAGAAATTAATAATAGAAGTACTTTCCACGACTCCAATTTCTCTCGAAAATTAGATCAGAGCGTCGTGAAACGAACAATCGGCTCCCTGGTCTAAAATAAAAACACGAATACCTTTAAATTACGGGAGGATGTTGGCAAGGCAAATACGGGATGGTGCGCTGTATCCACAGAAATATAATAAAATATTTATTTATTTATATGTTTATTATATTTCTGTGGCTGTATCTATATTTTGAAATACCTGAACTGAGTTGCAGAATATCAATGCGCAGAATTCCCCCGTGCGAGGGAATTCCCCCTTCCCCCCCTACTCGGAGGAAATATCATCAGATGAAGCTGAGTCCACTTCGTCCAATATTTTCGAAGTGAATTTTGATTTTAGCAAATCTGGGTATTCATGAAATTGGCTTTAGATAGAAGGATTCTGTTTCTACTGAAATTCATGAATCTTATATGTACTCGGATCAACTATTGACCTATTCTTCAAATACGAAAATAATTGCCCAATCTGGCAACGTTGCAGCGAATTTGACGGACCACTCACCGCGGCCCAGATCTCACTTGATGAAACAACAATATAAACACTCGAAGTGCTAATGAAGGAAATAAAACAATGATCTATCCTTCAAATACAGGAATAATTACCCAATCTGGCAACGTTGCGGCGAATTTGACGTACCTCCCACCGCGGCTCACTGGTCGCCGTCGCCGATTCTCGAGCATACATTAATTCTCACGAATGCCTAACCAATCAGATTCACTCGATTCCGAGTGCTTCCGAATGCACCCGAGTGGAAGATCGTGAGAAGAAGCCGTTGCCCGTTATTCAGATCGCGCGTTTTGTCTTTTGTCGTTCTTCATAAATGAATCTGATAGTGAAATAGTTGAAAACGGTTGTTGGAACTTCGAACAGTTTGATTCATATTATGGTGATTACCCCCCCACCCATGAGTATCAAAGTCCTCAGAAGAAGTTACGCAATGTGGTGCACATAAAAAAATTTAATGAATTGTGAACCTGATTTTCAATCGTTATAACCCCCCCCTCATTAAAAAAAGCTATATCCGCCCTTGCATTTAGAAAAAGCACATATGCGCTTACAAAAACCTCAAAAGTGAGAATTTAAGTAGGTAATTTAGCATATGTATTTTGAAATATGGCAATTTGTGTGTTGTATCATATTTTTCTTGGATGGGGGAAATGTAAGAAATATCAATCATACAGAACACCATGAATTATTCTCAAATGATCATATGTAGAAAACGTTTCCTGGTTTTCATCAGTAGAACAAAGAGAACACAAAATACATTGCTTTTCACCACTTTAGCGGAATCATCCGGATTGTCCGGAGATGCCTGTTTCCAACAGATAGGTACGCTGGTAAACTCTTTTCCACATATGCCGCAAATGCAAATAAGTGGATTCACTCTGCAATAAAGTCGAGCATTTATTTGAAACGTCCATAATGAGAAATTGTAATAGATTTTGCTACATATTCTATTCAATAAAAATCAAACTGTTCGAAGTTCCAAGTTCCAACCGTTTTCAACTATTTCACTATAAGATTCGTTTATGAAGAACGACAAAAGACAAAACGCGCGATCTGAATAACAGGATACATTAAAAGACACCAACGGTGCCGTATTTCGACCAATAGGACGGGAGCACGCTATCCCGTTCGATTTTCTCTTCACGTCATACGTCAGCATGGTTTACGTGTATAAAATCGATTCAACAGTTGTCAACGTGAAATACATTTTGGTTATATTTATCGAAATTCATCTCTGTCGTAGAAAGGGTTGTGTGCTCTCTATCAGAATATTAATAATTGACTTCGAACTCGAACTATTGAATTGGTTGGAATTCATGCAAGATCTTTTTAAATGGAAGAAGACATTTGAAACTTCACGACTGCTATTTGATGAGAAAGAATTATTCTAAATAACACCAAAGAATCAGATAATTACATTTGTATACTTTCTAAAATCGCTGCCACATTTCGAAATTCTCGACTTTGAGAAAGAAAATACATTTGAAAGATTTCCATAGATGTTCATTGTTGCCTTACAGATTTTTCAAATATTAAAATCTACCAGTAATAAAAGTATTTAAAATAAGAAATCTATTTAAATTCTCTCGAGAATTGGATCCAGAATTCGGTGAGGGTTTTTATGTAATTCAGGCACATTAATGAATATTTGAACTGTATATAAAATTTTAACTTTAACACTGTTCAATTAAATATGACTGAAAGTACTGCATATTATTGAAAAATATAACAAATTGCCTGTGTTGAATCTCTTATCTACATAAGAGCCTCCAAATTCATTCATTGGATTGTCATTATATTCTACATATTGACATAACAAAATATATGATTATATCTTAATCTGAATAATAACAGAGGAGCGGTGGTATATATTTATTCAATCAATTCAGCACATTATCTCATACATATCACTTCTATTGCTACATCATTCTTCCTGAAGCTATGAAATTATTGTAGGGTGACAAAATTCAATCATTCACTACACTGAAATCTGCAAAGGAGTTCTTCGAAAGCATAATTACTTATGGATTTGAATGCCATTATGACCTACATGAATGCTTTGTGAAACTCTATACCACAAGCAAAGTGAATATTTACATACTAATTACATGTTACCTACAATTCTCAAATATTAACTTTTGCTATTTAAAATAAGGTTCAATCACTGAATTTGTCACCATTGTGCATTTTTGTCTACTTGTGTACAAATTTAAGTCCACTGTATAAATTCTAGCCATTCCATTAATCAAGCCAATATCAATCTAACAGGTAGTAGGATATATTCATTGTGGAATATAATATTAGCCCACCTTTTTCATGAACGGTTTCTAAAACTCTACACAAAATATACCATGCGAAAGTAAATATCAATTATCTTGCTGATCTTGCATCAAACGTTTGGAACTAAGTTCATCATAGTGACCCACATTAGTTTCAATATTCAACTGAATATATCGAGAGAGTTCGTTACAGCTGACCCCATCTCCCTTCCTTCAACCTCTGGTCCTCCCATTATTTGAATGTCAATCCTAAAATTGAAGTAAATTTACTAATAAAACACTAACATGCTATATTAACAGTGAACAGTTACCACCAGAAGTACTAAATTTCACCGAAATTCTTGAGTTGATGGACATAATCCATATATTTTTATACCTCGATCTTTCATGCTACGTTGATTACATTGACTCGTAGATAAATTATGTTCAAGTAAAATCAGCTGACATAACTCATAACATTAATAAACCAACCTGTAGTATAACTTCTTGTTCCTTAAAAAAATTATGAGTGCATTTTTCCCAAATGGATGAATAATTCTTCATGAGAGCCAAAAGATATTTAGTCCTGTACAGGGCAAAGTGGGCACTTCAAATGAATAGAATGTCTTTTTGATCAAATGGTACAGGTTCTTCATGATGAATTTTTCTCATATGCCGATTTCTTGTTGATGATCTTGAAAAATGCTCTTGGCATACGAGATACAGCAAACTTTCACTGAAAATTATTAATCAAAATGAAACCAAGTATAAATTTTTACTGATTAATGATATACTCACTCAACTTCGTCCATGCCTATTGCTTATTATAAAACAGAACTCCTTGTCAATATGATGCAGCAATTAAAATTATTGCTATTTGTTGTCTCTGCTATTTGTAATAAAATTGAATTGAAATTCTGATGAGCAGAAAACAATGAGAATTTCTCAAACGTCAAAACAAATCATGGAAATAGAGAGAAGCACATTTGACATTAGACAAGGAAAGAGAACCGTGATGTCATGTGCAGATATTCCGTAACTGTGATTGGTCAGAAATTCGGCACCGTTGCTGTCTTTTAATGTATCCCCTGAATAACGGGCAACGGCTTCTTCTCACGATCTTCCACGCGGGTGCATTCGGAAGCACTCGGAATCGAGTGAATCTGATTGGTTAGGCATTCGTGAGAATTAATGTATGCTCGCTTCTCGTATGCTGGCCCAATACACCTATGTCACCTATATCACGCGATAACTTTCGAATGCTTTTTTGGTCTACTAGCGACACCTTTGTCTTTTGACCTTGAACAAAAAGTCGTAACTTGCCTGTAATATACGAACATAAACATTTCCAATGTTAAAAACCCGAAACACAACCTATCTATTGAAACAAAAGATAGGGAGATGCAAATATCCTCACTAGAGATGATGAGGAGCTGCGTGAAAATCCAAATAAGCCAGATAATATGATTCTTGTATCTCCTGCAAAATCTCCAACAGTGACTCCTTCGCTTCTTCCGACACATCCCATGTCGAAGATTAAGCCTCGAATGAAGTATAAAACGTAAAATCAACATTGTTGACTAAGTTATTCAAGAAAGCTATGAAACGTGTAAAAATATAGCCAGGGCACAGGCGAGTACATCCAGAGATAGTTGCGACGATCACATTCAGAAATGCATTGAAAGTAACCAAAGAAAAATATACACTTCTATAGGGTCCCCTCTGGTGTCTTCCAGTGACTTGAATATCAATCTAGCATTCAACACTCATCGTCAACTTTATCCCACACTTTATCTCCCACTTATCAAAGGTCAGAAAGGGCTTAACTCCTGAGCCAAATTTCTAGTCCTGGGAATAACCTCGGGAATAACCAAACTTGCATCACATCCTATTTTCTGTGGTCGATGAAGTTTGCAATTTTCAAAGAATATCATCGAACGAAAAGATGACATGGGCATGCAACTAAAGAGTGTTTTGGTCCATTTTGAATCTACTTCACAAAAACCTTGCGGTCAAGATGGTACCACCTCACCAGGCCACCTTTTGCGCTGGTTGTTTGATTTATCTGCCAAAAACTCCAGACAGTCAAAATATCGGTAAACGTACAGAATTAAATACTTTTCATTATACTGCTATACGAAACGCTCTATGAAAATATGAAGAACACTTCACCATCCATAAGCTGTTTAAATAAATTTGTTGCGAAAAATTCATTCAACATAGAGGAAGGGTTTTTCGACTTTGATGGCCTTTGTCAGTTTATGAAGCATAGGAATTTACCCAAAGTTTCGTGGATTGGCGAAGATGCAACAGTTAAATTGAATATGATTCGAGGACTAATAAATTAGTTGGATTTACCATGCCATTAGTAAATGGACTACCGACAAGAGATACGTTTTTAGCAACATCTGCAAAAGCAATACAGGACCACTTTAAGAACGCTATCAGATCAAATTATGCCTATGTAATTATGGCCCAGCCTATTTTTACCATCCGCGCCAGGTTATTGTCTCGCAATCTTAGGCACAGATAACAGATTTACAGCCGCTGATGTTACGAAAAAGTGGCAACATATAAAATTGAATTTGAAGCAGCGAGGTGTTATGGTTTTGGGGTTTGGATCTGATGGAGATACACGTCTTCTGAAGGCAAAGAGGCAAGGTGCTCAATGGGCTCTCACTAAAGAATAATCACGACCCGAATGGAGATGGTTTCAATCAAATTACTCTAGAGAAGACTGCTTTTCTTATGTTCAAGATACTGTTCATATAGCCACCAAATTACGTACTAGACTGCTCAATGATAAAATCAAGTTAAGGTTTGGTGATTTTCATGCAACTGCTGAACCATTGGAACAACTCATTGCAAAGTACTCCAAGGATTATTACTTGCTAACAAAATCTGATTTGAAATTAAAAGACAAGATGAATTTTAAAGCAGCAGAGAAATTATGTTCGAGTAACGTTATTAATTTTTTCAAAAAGACTCCGAAGAATAAAGGCATTATTGCTTATCTCAAATTGATGCGTTTTGTTATTGATTCGCTCTTAGATCCCAAAATGGATTTAACGCAATGAATCTATTCAATTTGGTATTGCGTTTTTTTCTTAAAATTTGGCAACAGTGGCTCACAATAAACGAATACAAAATTGGAGATCATTCCATTTCATCAAACTGCTATGCTTGCTCAGAGTTAAACGCACATTTATTAATAAATATCATCCTAAACATCCGTGAAAACCCATTTTTGTCAAACGATATTGTAACATTCAAATGTTACCTTCCACCTCGAATTAAATACGCCAGCGCAAATGCGCAGAACATAGTCGATCTACATTTCTGAGCCTCCATATGTAAGAGAAATGAATAAAAGAATTAATTGAGATTCGACGTTGTTTGAAAGAATATCTAATCGATTCCCTTCGTAATCTATCTTATTACCTTCGATATCTACCTACCTTATTATTTTCATAATTGAAAGTATCTGAATAATCAAGTACCTACCTATAACTTAAATATCTAAGTTCTCCGGTAAATACACGAGAGTGCTTCAATTGCTTTCCTCCTTAGTAAGGGGTAAGTCTCTATAGATTTGAAATAGTTAAGATTGTTTGTGAATAGATAAGTATATCTTTGTAACTTATGATTAGGGACTTTGGGAGACAAACTGCCCAACTCAATTGCCTTCTTCAACCTCAAGCAGAACTTGAAAAGGGACCATCATCCTCATTCCACAAGGTGGGTGTTGCTGTATAAAGAGGGTGAATAGAATTTCAAGCCCTTAGACAGGTCTGTTCTTCTTAAATTGTATATATCAAATTCGATAATATTAGGTTTAAGCAGGTCAGGTCATAGTAATATTAGTATTGGGTCTAAACAAGGTACCTTGGGGTTTATAATAAATTTATTGAATAGACATTTGAACTGTTCAGACTTGTATATATTTTTTTCCCTCACACACGATATATTATATTCTCGATCAATTTGATACACTTTCCAGATTTAAGTGTAAAAAAAAATCTAAATAATAAAAACAACTACTCTATATCAAAAATCTGGTGGCGCCCAATACCTAATTCAATTTCGATCAGAAAGTCCTCCTTATCCACGACTTCAGCTCTCCAAAGGCTATTACAGTTGCCGATTGTAAGTTGTTAAATTCATGAATTGAAATACTTTCATCAAAAATAAAAAGAAGGTGACAATATGTTTCTGCCTATACTTTCTGGAAGTCAGAAATGTGAACAGGCATTTAGGACTATGAGATCCATGACCTCCACGTATTCGACTGTGGTTAACTTCAATATAAAAGATATTTAAGGCGTTTACATAGCACAAGGACATTAAATAATATTATACACGATCTGAACAATGTTATTGCGTTTCCAAAAGAACAAAGACGGCAAGAAGAAATGAATATGGACTCGAATTCGCTGGTGGTTACTGATTCAAAACTCTATACGGATACTATGATAGCAGACGCAGTAGAACGTGCACGACAAAATTCTCTAGCCTATACGCTAGAACTTGGTATGTCTGTCGGAGAAAACAGCTTTATTATGCTACAATTCCTTCATTGAAAGATCTTGTGAAAGATTAAAGTGAGGATAAAAGTCTAGAAGTTGAAGAGGATATACAGATGAAAGACAACATGATCGACACCATTGATAGGTCATCCCAGAATTCAGCAAATGATTCATCTAATCATCTTCAACATTTTACTTCTCTGCCAATAGAAAATGAAGAAATTAACGGCAATGACTTAAACAAACCAGATAGTCACTTGTTTAAGCATTAATGGAATATATCGAGTGTCGATGGTCCATATGTCCGAGTCGCAGATGGTAATAAATCGAGAATTGTCAGAAAGTCTTCGCTCTGTTAGTTTCTAGAGGAAACTTAAACTATAGGTTAAGTACAGAGAGACTACAACGTTTTGTTGTTAAAAGTACAGGAAGACCACAAAAGACTAAGACACTAGAAGTAGGTCACAAAAGGTTGAATACAATGAAATCCAAAGGAACACAAATAAAGAAAAGCTCGAAGAGAGGTAAAAGGGACAGGTCCCAAGAAAACTCAGATAGACCAGAAGAAGATATCATCATGAAATATGACGATAGCCCAAGCACAGAAACGTTTTCTGAGAATGACTCGGAAGATAACATTGAAATCAATGTTAATGGAGGTGATTATCAAGAAGGAAATTTACAAAAAGAATATTTCCTCGAATATTCCAGTTCATCGCCGTTGACAATTTCCTTAGAAATCGATAAGTTTCATGCAGTGTATTATGAAGAAGGCTGGTTTGTTGGAAAACTTGTAAGATATTGTGACAAGTACGGCCCTGTGCGCTACGGCTCGATCGAGAAGTTTCTGGAAACGCGTGGCGTCATAGCGGCCCCGAATGTTTCGCGAAGTTTCTAGACGGGTCCGGACTTAGCGAGAAACAATCGGCGTTATGCATATAAGGGGCCCATCGACGATGAGAGATTGATTCAGTTAGACACGAGCGACCAGTGAAAATAAATACATAGTGCCAAATAAATCAGTAGAGATAAATTGTACAGACTTTTGTTAGAATAAGTTCATTAGTTATTAATTATTAGTGTTATAAGTGGTGTAAATAAATAGTTAATTGAACCCGGACGTTTTAATAACGAAGAAAACGTTACATTGGTGTCAGGTGTGGGGTGGATTTGAATGCCGATTACCAGATCGCAAAAAGAGAAAATGGACCAGGCGAGTATGGAATTTTTCAAGCAAGCTTTTGAAAAAATGAGCTTGAAAATGGAAGAGAATTCTCGAGAAATGAGCTCGAAATTGGAAGAAAAAATGGATAAAATGGAAAATAAGGTGGAGGAAAACAATGAACAATTGGTGAGTCAAATTGCAAGTACATTGGATGAGAAAATGGAATCTATTAAGGAAGTAATAATAGATGAAGTTAATGAGAAATTCGATAAGGTTGAAGAAAAATTTGAAGAAGTCAATGAAAAATTTGATAAAGTGGATGAAAAATTTGACGAAGTCGTTGATAAGGTTGACGAAAAATTTGAAGAAGTCAATGGAAAATTTGAGGAAATATCAGGAATAATTGAACAGCATACCAAGCTGATAGACTCACTTAAAAGAACATCAAATAGGAAAGAAACTCAAACTTCACCATCCTATAGCTTCGTGAAATCGGAAAACATAACAGAAAGTGGTAAAATGAGGATCAAGCCACCTACATTTGATGGAAAAGTTCCTTGGTCGACATATCAAAAACAATTTGAAGCTGCTGCGTTGGCAAACAGTTGGAGCGACAACGAAAAAGCCACAGCATTAATAATAGCTCTACGAGGAGATGCACTTAACATTCTGCAGACAATACCGGAGAGTCAACAGGCCTGTTATGAAGTTTTAACATCCAAACTTCAGATGAGATATGGCGATGCTCACCTACAGCAAGTTTATCATGCTCAAATAAAGAACCGGGTGCAGAAAACAGGAGAAAATCTCCAGGAATTCGAGGCCGATGTTGCCAGATTAGTGAGGCTGGCTTATCCATCAGCTCCAGACAGCTTCCTTGAACAGCTATCAAGTCAGACGTTTGTCGACGGTATCAAGGACAGCGAAATTCAACAAGCATTGAGACTTGCACGCCCTAAAACCATTGATGATGCCTTAGCTCAAGCTCTAGAATTCGAGGCAGCGAAACAGGCGTCGCATAGAGGACAATTTCGTGTGCGACAAGTCCAAGAAATAGACCGACCTGTGGAGGAAATTATCCGAGAAGAGGTTAGCAGATTATTGAATGCTAGGAAAAATGATGTTGTGTGCTGGTATTGCAACAAAAGTGGGCATTTCAAGCGAAATTGCCCAAGGATTGAAAAAGAGCCACAGCATCAGGGAAACTAAAAAGGGTCGGTGATAAGGGGCATAAATCGACCCAGGCTAAAAATGCCCCCGAAGTGATAATCCGAGGAACCATGTCCACAGATATAACAAGCATATTTGTTCCCGGAAAGATAAATGATCGCAGTGTAAAAATACTGGTGGAAACAGGATCAACTAGAACCATTGTGCGTCCGGAAATAGCCGAAGGATTGAAGAGTCGTCCAGCTATGATCAAACTCCGAACTGCATCTGGACAAGAAATACCGACTTACGGATCAGTTATCTCCACCATTGAATTAGGAAGCACGATAGTCAAGCATGAAGTTCTCGTAGCCGAAATCACAGAAGAAGTTATCCTGGGATTGGACCTTGTAAAGAAACTTGGATGCCAACTGGATATGAAGAAGGATGTTCTTCGGCTAGGAATTGAAGAGATTCCCTTCAATGATGTAGATGACAAGATATATCAGATCCGACTGACCGAGGATATCACGTTGCCAGGGCGGACTGAAGGCATAGTGACTGGTGAATGTGATAATGTTACAAGAAATGGCTGCATTAGAATGATCGAGCCTTCAGATGATGGGATACTAGCTAACGGATTATTACTAGGAAAGACATTGGTAAGGTTAAGAGACAGCATACCCATCCGATTACTAAATGTAAACATGTTTCCAGTCACCCTGAAGAAGAACACCTTGATTGGACATGGGGTACCAGTGTACCATATTTCTGGTGGGATGGGTACTGCAGAAGTTCCGCAGACAAAGAAGAATACCGAAGAGCTGGTCGCCCTCCTCACTTCAAAATGTCAAGACCTTAACCAGTGTCAATTGGCCGAAGTCAGAAAATTGATTCAGTCCTTCTCTGACGTCTTTGCCACTGGCGAAAGAACAGGAAAGACCGATGTTGTGCAGCATAAAATCAATACAGGTGATGCACAACCCGTCAGACAACACCCCAGACGTCTTCCGCTGGCAAAGAGAGAAGAAGCCGAACGGATCATTTAAGACATGGCGAGAGGAGGTGTCATTGAACCATCCAATAGTCCCTGGACATCGCCTGTAGTGCTGGTAAAGAAGAAGGATGGGTCCACCAGGTTCTGTGTAGACTATAGGCAGCTCAACCAAGTTACGAAAAAGGATAGTTACCCCTTACCAAGAATTGATGACACACTGGATACACTCTCGGGATCTCGTTGGTTCTCTACCTTGGATTTGAAGAGTGGGTATTGGCAAGTTGGTTTGGATCCAAAAGACAAAGAGAAAACTGCCTTCAGTATTGGAACGGGCCTGTGGCAATTTAAGGTTATGCCTTTTGGATTATGCAACGCTCCGGCCACATTTGAGCGTTTAATGGAAACTATATTGAGAGGACTCTCCTGGAAGACTTGCCTGGTGTATTTAGATGACGTGATAGTTGTGGGAAAATCATTCCAAGACCACCTGCACAACCTATCCGAGGTCTTCCAGAGACTACGTGGGGCCAATTTGAAGCTAAGTCCCAAGAAATGCCATCTATTTCGAGCAGAGGTGAAATATTTAGGACACGTAGTTTCTCGAAGGGGTGTGAAAGTTGACCCAGACAAGATCAAGGCGGTACAGGATTGGCCCATACCGAGAGACAAGACTGAGTTACGAAGTTTCCTAGGCTTGTGCACTTACTACAGAAGATTTGTGCCTGGATTCGCCAACGTTGCCAAACCGCTGATAAAATTAACGGAAGATGGGCAGGAGTACATTTGGTCCGATGATTGCGCTGAAGCCTTCGATCGATTGAAAAAGGCTCTGGTCACAGCTCCAGTCTTGAGTTACGCAAGAACCGAAGGAAAATTCGTGCTCGATACCGATGCTAGTAATATGGCCATTGGAGGCGTTCTATCGCAAGTTCAGGATGGACAAGAACGAGTCATCGGTTATTTCAGCAAGGTACTGTCGAAACCAGAAAGAAATTACTGCGTGACCAGAAGAGAACTCTTAGCAGTAATCAAGGCCGTAGAACATTTCTACAAATACTCATATGGTAGAAAATTCCTGCTAAGAACGGACCATGCTGCTTTGAAATGGCTCCTGAATTTTAAGAACCCAGAAGGACAAGTGGTCAGATGGATCGAGAGGCTGCAAGAATATGACTTCGACACTGAACACAGAGCTGGGGCTACACATCGAAACGCGGATGCGTTGTCAAGAAGACCTTGCCCCCAAAATTGTAGCCACTGCTCTCGTGTGGAAGATAAGGCCAATTTGATGCGGACCACAGTGATCGAAGATGACTGGCTACCCACAGAAATTCGACGAGCACAGGAGGAAGATCCAGATCTGAGAGTAATCCTAAGTTGGAAGGAGAGTGGCAGACGACCTACATGGGAAGAAGTATCCAGACTGAGCCAAAATGTCAAGTCGTATTGGGCCCAATGGGAAACGTTGAAGATTGATGAAGGTCTTCTGAAACGTTGTTGGGAAAATGAAGATGGATCTCAGCAGAGGCTTCAGTTAATTGTGCCCAAGAGTAGGGTAACGGACATTTTGACCAGACTACATAATGGAACTTCGGGTGGCCATTTTGGGATTACTAAGACTCTGGAGAAGGTTAGGCAGCGATTTTATTGGATCAACTGTAAGACCGACGTTAAAGATTGGTGTAGAAAATGTAAAGTTTGTGCTGCGGCCAACGGACCCTACGGTAAAGGAAAGGCACCAATGAAGCAATATAACGTCGGATCCCCCATGGAACGAGTAGCTATCGACATCGCAGGCCCTTTTCCAGAAACAGGCAATGGAAACAAGTACATTTTGGTAGCGATGGACTACTTTACCAAATGGGTGGAAGCGTACGGTATTCCTAACCAAGAGGCAAGCACAGTAGCTGACAAATTGGTGAAAGAGTTCTTCTGCAGATTTGGAATCCCCCTTGAGCTGCATTGTGATCAAGGCCGAAACTTCGAGTCGAAGTTATTCCAGGAAGTTTGCAAAACATTGGGGATACGTAAGACCAGAACTACGCCTCTGCATCCTCAGTCAGACGGCATGGTAGAACGAATGAACCGGACTATGGGAAAACACTTGGCCAAAGTTGTCTCTGACCATCAAAGGGACTGGGATGAATACTTGCATTTATTCACGATGGCCTATAGATCTTCGGTTCAAGAATCTACCAAGGAGACTCCATCTAATATAATGTTTGGCCGAGAAATAAGATTACCTTGCGACCTCGAGTTTGGGTGTAAGCCTGGAGAAGATGTAGCTGGGGAGGACTACGTTAGTAATCTCAGAAGCAAGCTAGACTACATCCATGACAAGGTGCGTAATCAAATGCAGCAAGCAAGTGACCGGATGAAAATGCGCTATGACATCAAGGCCATTGAAGGAGGGTTTACCGCAGGAGATCTGGTATGGTTGTATAACCCACAAAGAAGAAAAGGTTTCTCACCGAAGCTGCAGAGACATTGGGAAGGACCGTACGAAGTTGTGAAAAGAATAAATGACGTAGTTTACCGAATACGGAAGCCTCCCAGAGGAAAACCGAAAGTCGTCCATTTCAACAGATTGGCTCCGTACGCATCCACGCAAGATGAAGAAGAAGTACGCCTCGTCGAGGTTCCGGCTAAGAAAAATTGCGAATTTCAAAAATTCATGAACACCTATGGGGGAACACGCATCGCACGGTTTGGCGTCACACAGGAAGTTCATCAGGACCTGTTTACAGTCCCCGAGGAATACTCGCTTGCTCATTGTGTAGCAGCTGATCTACGTATGAGTAGGGGAATAGCAAGAGTATTCAAAAACAAATTTGGTCAGCAAGAGGAACTAATGGGACAGCAGCCCAGAGTCGGGAAATGTTTAAGATTGAAGTCCGAGGGTCGGTTCATTTACTATTTGGTTACCAAGCAGAACTCTTTCCAGAAGCCCACCTACCAGAACCTATGGACCTCGCTGCATGGCTTGAAAGAAGACCTTCAGCGTTCCGGCGTTAGGAAACTAGCAGTTCCCAAGCTTGGTTGTGGACTGGATCTACTGAATTGGAGGGTAGTACGAAGCATGATTGAAGTAATTTTCCAGACGGCAGATAATAATAATAATAATAATAATAATATTTTATTTCAATTATACAATAATTAAGTCATAATAGATTCCTTAGTCCTTTATAGCAAATACAAAATCTTCGAAACTATAAGGAGGATTTTGAACTAAATAATCTTTCAATTTTTTCTTCAGCATTTTCTGGTTTATCCCTCTCCAAGTCCTTGGCAGTCTGTTGTAGAATGTGGCTCCTAATGTGTTCCTTGAGCTGACCTGCAACCTTGTTTTGATAGTATTCAAGTTGTTACCAGTTCTTATGTTGTATGGTTGGCTCTCAGATCTTGTAGTATGTTGTTCAGGGTGCTTCACTATTTCGAGTATAAGTCTCATAATTACTTCAGCTGTTATTGTGAGAATTTTGTACTTTGCAAACAGCGGTTTGCAGTGAGTTCTTTGGTCAGCTCCTTCCAGGGCTCTGACGGCTTCCTTCTGTGCAATGAGCACTCCCTGTCTGTGCGCAGAAGTACCCCAGATCTCCACTCCGTATGACATTCTTGAGTGGAACAATGAGTGATAAGCTTGTAAGGCGGCTGCCTGGCTAACAATTTGACGAGTTCGTCGTATCGCATATATCGCACTATAAAGTTGACTCCTCAGATTCTGTGAGTGCTCCCCCCATAGAAGCTTGCTATCTATGTGTATACCCAGAAATTTGGCAGAACTGGATTGTACTCTTCGTGAGGTTGTGAATAGGACCGACTGAGATTTCTCCTCATTTAAGAAGAGCTTATTAGCATTGAACCAGTTAATTGCAGTTTCTTCAGTTTCTTTCATTTTTGCATGCAAGGTGTCCAAGTTTGTATCTCTTATAGCAAGTGTTGTGTCGTCAGCATATAAGACTGCATGGCAATGTATATTGTTCGGTAGGTCGTTCATATACAGTATAAACAAGAGGGGACCCAGTATTGAGCCTTGTGGTACACCCTGCTTGACATGGAGCATTGAGCTGGCTTGATAATTTTGAACAACTATTTGCTCTCTGTCAGTTAGGTAGGATTGGAATAGGTTCAGTACGACACCTCGAACTCCGTAGTATTCTAGTTTTCTTAAGAATGTATCATGATGCATGCAGTCAAAGGCTTTTGATAAGTCATAGAATTTGGCAGATGTTGTTGAGTGCTCTTCAAATCCCTCTAAAATGAAGTTGTGAAGTGACTTTATCCCATGAATAGTGGATTTGTTTTTCCTGAAGCCGAATTGATGTTCAGTTATATAGTTGTTTTTTTCCAGAAATGACTCGAGTTGATCAGCCATCACCATCTCGAGCAATTTCGAGAATATTGGTAGAGCTGCAATAGGCCTGTAATTATTCGGTTCCTCTAGATTTCCTTTCTTGAATATTGGGCGGATTTTAGCAATTTTCATTCTTTTTGGAAATATTCCTTGTTCAAGGCATGAATTTATAAGTTCTGTCATCGGGTGGGTTATTTCCTCAGCTAGTAATTTGATCAAATGGGCACTGATGTCATAAATGTCCATTGTTGTTTTGTTTTTCAGTCTTTTGATGTAACCTGACATCTCAAATGTAGTTATTGCCCTTAAATATAGGGAGTGTGGAGTCTTTATTCTGATTTGTTTTAGGTAATCAGGAAGAGCTGCTGATGAGTCTCCGATTTTTTTAGTAATGTTGGGTCCCACGTTGACAAAGAAGTTGTTAAAATTGTCACTACTGATTGTATTCTCAGTCTTTTTTCTACTGGATCTCCCTGTTTCTGTATTTATGATTTGCCAAGTTGTTCTTTGTTTGTTGTCTGAGTTGTAGATTCGATGCTCATTGGTAAGTTTTCTATGTTTTTGGGCAGATTCAAGATATAGTTTCTTGTATTCCCTAAATTTCCTGAGTGTATTATCACTCCGATTTTGTTCATAGGCCTCTCGAATCAAGTCTAGCGTTTCTTTCATATGCGTCAGTTCCTGTGATGGTTTGCATTTTCGTGTTGTGTTATTGTTGCAGTGTGTATACAGATCCTAGTATGCAGTTTCTACCCAAATCGTGTTGAGCTCCCCGGCAAAACTATAGAATGCTATTTCCATCAAAGGGGCTACTGTAGAGAAGGAGCCGACTGCAGATTTCGCCACGGCCCTCTGAAGAATCCATGCGATCTGTTCTGGGACAGAACAGGCTTAAGGAGGGGACAGTGTGACAAGTACGGCCCTGTGCGCTACGGCTCGATCGAGAAGTTTCTGGAAACGCGTGGCGTCATAGCGGCCCCGAATGTTTCGCGAAGTTTCTAGACGGGTCCGGACTTAGCGAGAAACAATCGGCGTTATGCATATAAGGGGCCCATCGACGATGAGAGATTGATTCAGTTAGACACGAGCGACCAGTGAAAATAAATACATAGTGCCAAATAAATCAGTAGAGATAAATTGTACAGACTTTTGTTAGAATAAGTTCATTAGTTATTAATTATTAGTGTTATAAGTGGTGTAAATAAATAGTTAATTGAACCCGGACGTTTTAATAACGAAGAAAACGTTACAATATTGAGGGTAGTGCGAGTGGTGCTGTCGATAATCCGATAGTCGAAATAATATTTTTGAGAAGAAATTAACGAAAAAAAGTGAATTCAAATGGTCTGAGAAACAAGATTTATGGACCTATAGCAATACAGGAGAATAAATCGAATAATATTGTCAATATTGCCGATCGTGTCTTGAGCCAGATTGATAACGCTTACACAAATGAAAAGCAGAAGTGTTGACATGTCATTAGTTAATATCAATTGTTTCATTATTTGCTTGTCTTGTCTACCACTTGAAGCAACTACATATTATCTATAATACAGAGTGTAACAGCCAAATGGAATAAATTCGATAACGAATGAATGAGGGCATGTTGGAAAAAAAGCTCGGACACGACGATTTGTAATTTTAAATGCGCATATTTTTCAAGAAAATAATATTATATAGGGTGTTCAATGTGACCGCGGCGAATACCATTTTTCTTATTTCAAATGCAACCCCCTATATATTATTTATTTTTTGATTTCTTCAGAGAATTATAGACACAATTCATGCGAAAAAAAAACCTATCTTTAACTATTTCGGAATTATTGAGTGTTTTCAGATTTATTGCAAAAATCAACGTTTCAAATAAAAATTATTTTATAAACATAAAGTTTCGTTCCATAAGGAAAATATAATAGAATAAACGAATAATCAGATACACCGCGTTCATTGATATAATATATCAACAACCGCCATGGATCCGACTCGAACTTGCCACAAATTATCATCCAGGGAACTAGCGAAAGTTCCAACCTCATCGAAGCGGGTAGAAGTCGACCTAGGTTTCGATCTTTTTAGTGATCTCATCAGGACAACATAACCCTACTACGATGAAAATTGAAGTGGAACGGAGGTCCTCTTAACAAAACTAGATGAAGTCTTTAAGGTACAGTGTACGTCAAGGCGACATCTAGTCAAGAATTAGACCAACAATTCCCTCTCGCAGTCCTGGACGACGATAGATGGCATACCTCTCATTTGCCCCTTCAGCGAGCAGGAATGTGAAATCCACATAATTAAAAACCTGCGAGCTGGGAGCGCGAGAATCGTTCGTGTTTCGCGGCGTTTCACTAAAGCCTGTATCAACATAAACATAAAGTTTCGTTCCATAAGGAAAATATAATAGAATAAACGAATAATCAGATACACCGCGTTCATTGATATAATATATCAACAACCGCCATGGATCCGACTCGAACTTGCCACAAATTATCATCCAGGGAACTAGCGAAAGTTCCAACCTCATCGAAGCGGGTAGAAGTCGACCTAGGTTTCGATCTTTTTAGTGATCTCATCAGGAGAACATAACCCTACTACGATGAAAATTGAAGTGGAACGGAGGTCCTCTTAACAAAACTAGATGAAGTCTTTAAGGTACAGTGTACGTCAAGGCGACATCTAGTCAAGAATTAGACCAACAATTCCCTCTCGCAGTCCTGGACGACGATAGATGGCATACCTCTCATTTGCCCCTTCAGCGAGCAGGAATGTGAAATCCACATAATTAAAAACCTGCGAGCTGGGAGCGCGAGAATCGTTCGTGTTTCGCGGCGTTTCACCAAAGCCCGTATCAACATAAACATAAAGTTTCGTTCCATAAGGAAAATATAATAGAATAAACGAATAATCAGATACACCGCGTTCATTGATATAATATATCAACAACCGCCATGGATCCGACTCGAACTTGCCACAAATTATCATCCAGGGAACTAGCGAAAGTTCCAACCTCATCGAAGCGGGTAGAAGTCGACCTAGGTTTCGATCTTTTTAGTGATCTCATCAGGACAACATAACCCTCTACTACGATGAAAATTGAAGTGGAACGGAGGTCCTCTTAACAAAACTAGATGAAGTCTTTAAGGTACAGTGTACGTCAAGGCGACATCTAGTCAAGAATTAGACCAACAATTCCCTCTCGCAGTCCTGGACGACGATAGATGGCATACCTCTCATTTGCCCCTTCAGCGAGCAGGAATGTGAAATCCACATAATTAAAAACCTGCGAGCTGGGAGCGCGAGAATCGTTCGTGTTTAGCGGCGTTTCACCAAAGCCCGTATCAACATAAACATAAAGTTTCGTTCCATAAGGAAAATATAATAGAATAAACGAATAATCAGATACACCGCGTTCATTGATATAATATATCAACAACCGCCATGGATCCGACTCGAACTTGCCACAAATTATCATCCAGGGAACTAGCGAAAGTTCCAACCTCATAGAAACGGGTAGAAGTCGACCTAGGTTTCGATCTTTTTAGTGATCTCATCAGGACAACATAACCCTACTACGATGAAAATTGAAGTGGAACGGAGGTCCTCTTAACAAAACTAGATGAAGTCTTTAAGGTACAGTGTACGTCAAGGCGACATCTAGTCAAGAATTAGACCAACAATTCCCTCTCGCAGTCCTGGACGACGATAGATGGCATACCTCTCATTTGCCCCTTCAGCGAGCAGGAATGTGAAATCCACATAATTAAAAACCTGCGAGCTGGGAGCGCGAGAATCGTTCGTGTTTCGCGGCGTTTCACCAAAGCCCGTATCAACATAAACATAAAGTTTCGTTCCATAAGGAAAATATAATAGAATAAACGAATAATCAGATACACCGCGTTCATTGATATAATATATCATATATCAGTAAAGATGGCGTCGAATGAACTGGACGGGAAAGAACGTGATGAAGATGAAAAATCGAATTGTAGTGAATCATCAAGTGGAAAAATGTACAAATGTTGTTCAAAGACATGCAAAGCGGTAGTGTGTAAAGTTTGTGATGCATTCTACCACGAAGGGTGTGCCAAACGGATGAAAAATATAGTTTATTTGAGCGAATCGGTGATTTTATGCTGTCAACAAAACCAGACTCGTTCTGATGATAACGAGGGCGAGATAGATTGGGTGAGCAAATATAAAATCTCAAAATTGGAGATGGAAAATTCATATCTTAAAGAACTGGTACGTGAAATAAGAGAGAAAAATACCATTCTGAATCTAAATAATTCTTTATTGGTAGAAAAAATTACCGAAATGAAAAATCAACACAAATATAGAGCATCCACGCCACCTGTAGTATCCAGTGTCAACCGTTGCATGCAAGCGGAAGAAAACAATATGCAGAAGAATATAGCAAACGATAATGTGCGGACAACAAGAAGCAATACTGCAGTACAACAACAGAAACTGCAAACCTTACCGACAATGAAGAACTCTATAAATACAAGTGCACTCATTCCACAAATTAACATAGAACAAGAAAATGGCTATAATAGCTTGGCAATGTCAACGTCAACAGTGGAAGCCAAACAAACAATGTCAAAACAACAAATTACAAACTCGAATAATGATCAAAACATACAATACAATACTGCTACAGATATGGTTATGAAATCGAAAGTCCAGACAGAAATATCTGAACCTAAAAACATAAACATTAGGTCTCAAGTGAATACTATTCCGAAAAATGTTGATCAACAAGATGAAGGATGGGAACGTATGAAATACAGAAGACGTTCTCGAATGCAGTCTCAAAATTTAAATATCACACGTCCAAAACCAGTAAAAGGGGAGCAAGAACATTCTATTCTTCCTATTGCTAAACAACAAAGTTGCTTATTTCTAACGGGACTTGATGCAGACATTAAACCCGAACAAGTGATAGCTTATATTGATGAAACATTTAAAATTAAATCAAAATGTGATAAAATGCGAACAAGAAAGGATAAATACAAAAGTTCATTTAAAATTTATATACCAAGTGAGTCACGAGAGGAAGTTATGAATGCTGGGAAGTGGGGAAAGGGGATAACTATCAACCATTTTCTACACATCAGACGACATCTCAACAGAGACGACCGACAAATCAATATCTAAATATACTTCATCAAAATATACAATGTGTTCGAAACAAAACATCAGAAATAGAAATATTTATAGAAACACTGGGGGAAAAGCCTGATGTAATATGCCTTAGTGAACATTGGTTGAAAAAAACTGAAGCTGCCCTGCTGCATATAGATAATTATAATATGAAATCATATTACTCAAGAGTTACATCGATCCATGGGGGTACCTGCATATTGGTCCAGAACAACATAAGAGGCTTTGAAGATGTTCCAGGCATTACAGATTTGAGTGTGGAAAATGTGATAGAAATTTCATGTGTGGTAAATAGACTTAGTAAGATAGTGATTTTGTCAATTTATAGAACATGTCTGGGAAATCCTAGATTATTTTTGGATGGGTTTGAACAAGTTCTGGGTAAATTAGGTGAATTGTTTATGCTGTATAGCATTGTAATATGTGGAGATTTCAACATTAATCTTTTAGATGATCACATTGTAAGAACACTTTTTCTTGATCTACTAAGTAGTTATAATTTTGTACAAACTGTTTTTGAGCCCACTCGTGTTACAAAAACTTCTATTTCATTGATAGATAATATCTTTGTTAATGTGGATAGTTACAGAGATAATAAAAACATATCATCTTCTCTTTCAGACCACAGGGCACAATTCATTAAAGTAGAGCTCAGAGATAATGAAGACTTGGAAATTAAGAGTGGATTTATTGAGAAACGATTGTTTACTAATAATAGATTTCAACAGTTTTTTAACAGTTTGTCTGACTGCGCATGGGATGATGTGTTGGCAGAAGCGGAACCGGACAGAGCTTATCGGTGTTTTCAGAGCAGAATTCAGATACACATAAATCAAATATTTCCAAAAAGAAAAATACAGATAAAGAATAGGGGTGCCAGAATGTGGATTACTAATGGAATAAGAACCTCCAGTAAAAATAAAAGAAGGCTCTATGAAGAAATGTTAAAAGGTACAGTATCTTCAGAATATTATCAAAAATACTCGAACATTCTGAAGCAAGTGGTTAAAGAGGCAAAGATAATCTCAGCTCGAGACTACATTGGAGATGCTGAGAATAAGGGTAAAGCAACATGGACTCTTATTAATAACATATTAAAAAGATCGGATAATTCAGGAGAATCTATATTTCAACACTTTGAGGGAAAAACTGAGAAGCAGTTACTTGACGAAATGAACTCATTCTTTCTGGAGTTGCCTGCAAACGCGGATAATGGAATAAGTACGGATCAATCTCATATTATACAACTTAGTGAAACTATATATTTGAGCCCTGTTGTTGAAGAAGATGTTTATAGATACATTAAACAGCTGAAAAACAAAAAATCTGTAGGTAAAGATGAAATACCAGTTAACTTAATAAAAGCCAATGCACTGATCCTGGCTAAACCCTTGACATATATAATAAACCTAACACTCCAAACAGGAGAATATCCAAGAGCCCTAAAGGAAGCATATGTGAAACCAGTATACAAGAAAGGAAGCAAGAAGGATTTCAACAACTATAGACCTATTTCATTACTGTCTAACATAAACAAGATATTTGAGAGAATAATATATGATAAATTGATTAGCTTTTTTGAAAAGAACAACATCTTTGTAAAACAACAATGTGGTTTCAGGGAGAAGAAGTCAACAATAAATGCTATTTACTTAGCACTGAATTCAATAATAAAATCACTGAATGAAGGTCACACCACAGCAGCAATATGTCTTGACCTTACTAAGGCCTTTGACAACGTGAACCATCACACCTTATTACAAAAAATGGAGAGATATGGAGTAAGGGGTATCGCATTGAGGCTTCTTCGATCATACCTGACGGAAAGAGTTCAATGTACGGCAGAAAGAGGGGAAAGAGGTAGGCTTATAACGTCCAAGCCTTTGTATATACGAAGGGGGGTGCCTCAGGGTTCTATACTGGGTCCCCTTTTGTATATACTATATGCAAACGATATAGTGCAAGTCCCACATAATGATGTGGTAATGTTTGCTGATGATATTTCTCTTATATGTCATGCTCCCGATAAGAACATATGCAAAAAGAGCCTAGAGGAAGATCTAAACAGGTTGGAGAAATGGTTTTTGGCAAATGAACTCATTTTAAATACTGGTAAAACAAACCTCATGGTGTTCAGAATGCGTAATCAAGATGGTATGAAGATCACTCATCAGAATCAGGATATCAAGTCTGTGGAAGTAATTTCTTTTCTTGGACTAAAAATGGATCAAAACTTGACATGGAAACCGCAAATTGATCATATTATAAATACATTGTCAAGGTATAATTGTGCTCTTAGGGTTTTGACCGACACTGTGGGCAGAGATGCTGCTCTGTCAGCATATCATGGTCAGGTGCGGTCAAGGTTGAAGTATGGTATAATTTTCTGGGCAGAAAGTACTGAAGCTAATAGGGCTTTTTTACTTCAAAAAAGATGCTTACGAACAATGTTTAAACTTGGACTTAGGGAGACATGTAAGAACACTTTTATTAATAACAATGTATTAACACTTTTCAGTATGTACATATATGAATGTATAATGTTTGTTATAAAAAACTACACAGAGTTTAGGGATCTTGAACTGAAACATGTATATAATACGAGATGTAAAAATTACTTAACTAGTGAAAAAGCAAATTTTACTTATTTGCAAAGAAATGTAACATATTCAATCTTAAAAATATGGAATAAAGTACCGCAGAATTTTAAGTCTAGGCCCTTAAGGGATCAAACTAAGCATTTGAAAAAATTCCTTATCAGAAAGTGCTATTATAGTGTGAGAGAGTTTATGGAGGATCGTGACTTCACGAGTCTCTAGATTTATTTTTTTTTGGATTTTTCATATTGGTGTTCCATTGTTTTTCATTTATGTTATTTGTGTTCACTTGTTGACATGATCTACACCCATGTGGTAAAATGTAACTTTGTTTATGATCGAATAAAAGTCTATCTATCTATCTATCTATCTATATCAACAACCGCCATGGATCCGACTCGAACTTGCCACAAATTATCATCCAGGGAACTAGCGAAAGTTCCAACCTCATCGAAGCGGGTAGAAGTCGACCTAGGTTTCGATCTTTTTAGTGATCTCATCAGGACAACATAACCCTACTACGATGAAAATTGAAGTGGAACGGAGGTCCTCTTAACAAAACTAGATGAAGTCTTTAAGGTACAGTGTACGTCAAGGCGACATCTAGTCAAGAATTAGACCAACAATTCCCTCTCGCAGTCCTGGACGACGATAGATGGCATACCTCTCATTTGCCCCTTCAGCGAGCAGGAATGTGAAATCCACATAATTAAAAACCTGCGAGCTGGGAGCGCAAGAATCGTTCGTGTTTCGCGGCGTTTCACCAAAGCCCGTATCAACATAAACATAAAGTTTCGTTTCATAAGGAAAATATAATAGAATAAACGAATAATCAGATACACCGCGTTCAATGATATAATATATCAACAACCGCCATGGATCCGACTCGAACTTGCCACAAATTATCATCCAGGGAACTAGCGAAAGTTCCAACCTCATCGAAGCGGGTAGAGGTCGACCTAGGTTTCGATCTTCTTAGTGATCTCATCAGGACAACATAACCCTACTACGATGAAAATTGAAGTGGAACGGAGGTCCTCTTAACAAAACTAGATGAAGTCTTCAAGGTACAGTGTACGTCAATGCGACATCTAGTCAAGAATTAGACCAACAATTCCCTCTCGCAGTCCTGGACGACGATAGATGGCATACCTCTCATTTGCCCCTTCAGCGAGCAGGAATGTGAAATCCACATAATTAAAAACCTGCGAGCTGGGAGCGCGAGAATCGTTCGTGTTTCGCGGCGTTTCACCAAAGCCCGTATCAACATAAACATAAAGTTTCGTTCCATAAGGAAAATATAATAGAATAAACGAATAATCAGATACACCGCGTTCATTGATATAATATATCAACAACCGCCATGGATCCGACTCGAACTTGCGACATATTATCATCCAGGGAACTAGCGAAAGTTCCAACCTCATAGAAGCGGGTAGAAGTCGACCTAGGTTTCGATCTTTTTAGTGATCTCATCAGGACAACATAACCCTACTACGATGAAAATTGAAGTGGAACGGAGGTCCTCTTAACAAAACTAGATGAAGTCCTTAAGGTACAATGTACGTCAAGGCGACATCTAGTCAAGAATTAGACCAACAATTCCCTCTCGCAGTCCTGGACGACGATAGATGGCATACCTCTCATTTGCCCCTTCAGCGAGCAGGAATGTGAAATCTACATAATTAAAAACCTGCGAGCTGGGAGCGCGAGAATCGTTCGTGTTTCGCGGCGTTTCACCAAAGCCCGTATCAACATAAACATAAAGTTTCGTTCCATAAGGAAAATATAATAGAATAAACGAATAATCAGATACACCGCGTTCATTGATTTAATATATCAACAACCGCCATGGATCCGACTCGAACTTGCCACAAATTATCATCCAGGGAACTAGCGAAAGTTCCAAGCTCATCGAAGCGGGTAGAAGTCGACCTAGGTTTCGATCTTTTTAGTGATCTCATCAGGACAACATAACCCTACTACGATGAAAATTGAAGTGGAACGGAGGTCCTCTTGAAAAAACTAGATGAAGTCTTTAAGGTACAGTGTACGTCAAGGCGACATCTAGTCAAGAATTAGACCAACAATTCCCTCTCGCAGTCCTGGACGACGATAGATGGCATACCTCTCATTTGCCCCTTCAGCGAGCAGCAATGTGAAATCCACATAATTAAAAAGTTCGAGTCGGATCCATGGCGGTTGTTGATATATTATATCAATGAAGGCGGTGTATCTGATTATTCGTTTATTTTAAAAATTATTTTATTTCACAAATTCGGTACATTACACACATATGACATTTGACAGATGACATTTTACAGATGACATTCGACTGATGACATTGGACAGTTGACAGATGACTATTGACAGATGAAATTTGACAGAACTTTTATTACCTATGCCTAATTTATCCCCTGCCAGTTCAGAAATCTAACCAAGCCGTTGATCTCCGATCACTGTCGATTACGATTTGTGGAATCCACCGTAAGTATAGGTATCATTTAGGCGAAACAAAGTTCCTTGGGCCAGCTAGTATGCTAATGAAAAAATGTTTTTATATCCTTAAACGAGTCTTATTACTTGCCCCTTTTATCGCATTCAAGCCGTCAGGTGATTGGCCATGTTGAAAGTAAAAACAAGCTGAAACTATTAGAGGATTTACGGGGATTTTTCAGGAACTAAACACATTTTTCCAAGATTTTTGATTTTTGGGATCGACTAAGATTCCTTGTAAAAAAACGAATATTTTCTCATCCTAATCAAATTTCTTTATTCATACTAACTGGATTATTTTTTATGAGCAACAATACAAATATACATAAATAGAAATATACAGAACAAAATGTCAATTCATTATATCTGAGTACTTTTCATTATTCAAGTGTGCGTGGTATGAGAAGGGCCCTCACATCAACTTTCTCAGATTTGCTTCAGCACCATATTCATCTCTGAAGGATCAATGAATTCACAAATTTTTTGGATACACAAATCGGGCATTTCTTCTGGAAGAAGTTCCCGCAAATGTGCATATACTTGTTTCGCCAAATATTGATCATTCATTTCTATGCATATGCTGGCGATCAACTCCCTTTTATACAATACTGGAAGAGGATTTTTCAGAATTCCTGAGCGAATCCTTGAATTCTTGATCACCTTCCTCCTTATATTTTTTCTACACAGTACGTCATAGTAGGTCATTTGTGGAGCTTCGGGCAGTTTCAGCAGTTTCAGGCTTTCTAACTCGTTCTCGTACAGAACGCGTACTTCTCTGTAGCGTTCATTCGCTTCTATATATTGAACTGTTTCCTTGTTCACATAGAGTCCACAATGTTTTCTCAGAACAAAGAACTTGATGAATACATTGAGCACGTTTTCGTTATCGAAGTCCATCGCAACTTCGAAAGCTGTCATACCTTCTTCATTGAGTTCGTTGAAATCTACTCCCTTTCTTAGCAGAATTTCAACAACAGTAGGACTCCCTTCAGCTGCACAATGCAATGGAGTGTTACCCTGGTCTGCTTTGGCATTCACATCCACGCCATGCTCTATTAAAGCTTTTGCCAAAATCCTGTTCCTGTGAGGGTCATTTCCATCATCTGTCAAATGATGCAATGCGTTGCATCCAAGGCAGTTGGTGATGTTCGGGTCACTTCCGATTTCCAGAAGCCGCAAAATGACGTTGATATCACTCGAAGGGTTCATGATCAGAAGTTGCAGGGTCGTATGGCTTAGCAGATCCTCTTGATGGTCCAAGTCAACATCATAATGCAGCAGCGCATCCAAGCATTCAAAGCCCTTCGGACATCCTGACAGCATATGGAAAGGACGGCGGAAATAGTTATCACATTTCTTCCGGTTGGCACCATTAAGCATCAGATGTTTTACTAAATCGGGATAGCCAAACTTCACAGCATAATGCAGGGGTGTGCTTCCATTGTCGTTGCAGACGTTAACGTCTGCTCCTTCCTGTAATAATTTCTCGACATCTTCTTCATTTCCATTTCGGACCGCTAAATGAAGGGCACTGTCTTCCACTGGGCAGGAGTTTACTCTCTGAAAAAGAAGAAAAATATTTTCTAGTTTTTGTTTGATAATTTTGATGAGATTCGTGAGATTCGATAGTTGAAGCGGTAAATTTTCATGGGAGTTCATTCGTTTTGATATAGATCGAATTGAAGAGGTCGCCGTTCACAATGAGTTGAAAAACTAATCCGATAGAGGCGCCACCGTGCATTTTATGGAATATTCAGCGAAGCTTCCAAACATCCCTATACCCAAAACCACCGTTTTTGTTTGAGAAATACCTATCCTTCGTTGAAAATGAAACGATTTTTACTAGACAGAAGTTTTTCGGAAAACCTCGTTCCTCAAATTTCATTTAATACTGTTTCCAATATATAAGTTTTCACAGTTCATTCTAAATGTCATGAATCTTTCCCTTCCTACTAGTGCTGGGAATCATGAATGAATGATTTGAATATTCGAATATTCATTGAATATTTATTCGAATAACTTGGTTTTGCATTATTCGAATATTCATGAATATTCAGTGAATAGTTGAATATTCATGAATATTCAGTGAATAGTTGGATATTCAGTGAATAATTGAATATTCAGTGAATAGCTGAATAGTCAGTGAATAGCTGAATATTCAGTGAATAGCTGAATATTCAGTGAATAGCTGAATATTCAGTGAATAGCTGAATATTCAGAGAATAGTCGAATATTGAGTGAATAGTCAACTAATCACTGAATACTCCACAAATTAATTTTTATGAATTTATTTATTCAGGACTGAGCTGAGTAATCCATCATTCGTGATGTTACAAATAAAAGTTTGAATGATCATTCAACTGTCTACTCAGAAATAATTATAACAACTTTTTGTGATTTACTACGAACAAATTCTTCGATATTCACATCTGAACTATGAAAAGTCAACCAATGTTACAGTAATATATGTTCAGATACATAGAGTGATAAAAAAATAATGCAGGTTCAGGTTGTAAAATTTGAAATAGTACTGGAAAAGATACATATTCGGTGAATTTTGCAGCTATTAGGTTCAGTTCACGTATATCACTTAATTGAAAGCATTTAATATTTGGATATTTGATTGACTCGATCTTTACTTGATGGATGTTAGGTTTAGGTACACAGATTGATGATGTGTAGGAATTTGAAAATTGTTTTTACTATCTGCATTCTAGGGTCCATTGAAATTTTCGAATTGGTAGTCGGAAATAATATCCAAATAATCGTGTAATTAATTCTCAAATATTTTAACGGCTTCATGATTTAATATAATTTCAAGTATATCTATATGTTTCATTTTTGCCATAAAAAAAATGTGTTGACCGGTTTCAGGAAATACAAATTACAAACCAGAATTAAATCCACAAGCTATTCACAGTAACCTTCATAATGCCAACATTTCTGAAAATTTTATTGAACTTTATGTTATACAGTTTAAACTCAAATTATTCATTCTATAATTTTATTGATTAGGAGTAGGTACATTCGTTTTATTTCATTTGATAGTAGAGAGACTGCTATTCATCCGAAATAGGTATACCTAATTTCCAATATATTCTTTTGAATGAACAATAAAATGCAAATTCATCCCCATTGTTGAATACCTTCCGATAGTTTGGAAATCCCAGGCGGCAAAAGTCCAATATAAAAAGATTTTATTAGGTTTCTTTCAGGCTCATGAAATTTCTGTCAACGTTAAAATTTTTGTACATGAGTTTGACTACATTCTACAGGCTCTGATTGGGATCAGGTGAAATGTAAAATTTACCTGATGAACGAAGCCACCTTTGCTTCAGTAAAGGTAAACAATATCATCTTATACTACCTGGCTGATTTGAATTGGTCAAACTACTGCAATCCCAAAAACAACATCCTTGGCCATCGAATAAACTTCGTCGGTAGCATTATTTGAATAATCATTAATTTGTGTGAGTAATATAATTTCTTAAAATTGAATCGTCGGTTTTCCAATCACAGAGAAAAATAGTGAATTATACACGGGAAATATAATAGATTTTAGCCCTCGATTTTATCTCTCTCGAGCTAAAAGTTTTTTCATTAAAAGTATGATAAATAACTATTTATATCATTAAGGTTTTTGTGTGTAATATTCAAATACATAATCACTGAATATTTACTGAATAATCACTGAATAACTATTCATGACCACTAATGAATAGTTAATATTCATGAATACTCATGAATAGTTGAATATTCATGAATACTCATGAATAGTAGAATATTCATGAATACTCAATGAATAGTTGAATATTCATGAATACTCATGAATAATTGAATATTCATGACTACTCATGAATAATCAATCGTGAATAATTGTGAATTGAAGAATGAATATTCGAATACAAAAAGGCAAAAAAGTCCCAGCCCTATTGATAACGAACACATTGATGATCCGGAAACAGTGGCGAATCACTTTAATGAATACCTTGTTAAATTACCAACAGAAATTAATAAAAAAATCAACAATCCATCAGAACGTAAAGTACTCAATCCTGAAAATAAAGTTGAAGTTTCAATGTTTCTTACGCCAGTTTCTGAAAGTGAGGTTTATAATATATTGAACAGTCTGAAAAATACATGTTCACAAGGCGTTGACAACATTCCATCCTGTTTGCTCAAAAGTGCTGCTACCTGGGTTACCCCCGTGTTAACTCATTTAATAAATTTGTCATTAAAAGCTGGTATATTTCCTGATATTTTCAAATTAGCCCGCGTTAAAATGTTGTTCAAAAAAGGCGACCACACAGCGACTGAGAATTATAGACCGATTTCATTGTTGTCATCAGTTTCAAAAATTATCGAAAGAGTGATATTTGAGAAAATACTCTCGTTTCTCGATAAGTATAACTTACTGTCGAGTTGTCAACACGGATTCCGGCACAAAAGATCAACGCAATCAGCGATAATGGCTTTCATCACAAAACTTTATGATAGTATTGAAGACCGAAAAAAGTGTATAGCCATCTTTATGGATTTAAGCAAGGCGTTTGATTTAGTATCGCACGACCTTCTTTTAAAGAAAATGAGTTCGATTGGGTTGAGAGGTCAAATAAACCAATTAATCCATTCATATTTGGCAGGCCGAATGCAATTCGTTGAAATTAATGGAGTTCGTTCATCTCATGTTGATGTCAAATGTGGTGTACCGCAGGGATCCATATTGCGTCCTCTGCTTTTTTTGATATTTATCAACGATCTACCTGATGTAATTGCTGACCCATCAAATCTAGTGATATTTGCTGATGACAACACACTTCTCTGTACTGGAAGGTCTGATCACGAGGCGTCATTGGTTGCACATGAAAGACTCACTATGTTCTCTGATTGGTTTGCTGAGAACGAGCTGTTTCTCAATATCAGTAAAACAGTTTTCATTAAGTTCTCATTCAAAAACACCAGCAACCATATGAATAAAAGCCTTTTGATAAAAATCAATTCCAAATCTATAGTACAGGTAGAATTCACCAGGTTCCTGGGAATTACAATTGATTCCAACCTCAACTGGAAAGAGCATATTAACAACCTTTGCTCCCAATTATCTTCCGTATGCTATGCGATATATAGATTAAAAACTACTACGAACGATAATATATGCATGTCATATTACTCAAGCCACTTTCGTTCCAGAATAACATATGGTATTTTGTTTTGGGGTTCTGCTGCCTGTAGTGAACGTGTATTCAAACTGCAAAAAAAGGCAGTCAGATTTATTTGTGGGGTTTCCCTAAGAACATCCTGTAGGCCTTTATTCAGAAGACTTAAAATTTTACCCCTAGCCTGTATTTATATGTATGAAATACTGAAATTTGTAAAAATTAACTTAGATAAATTCTTACCACTGAATTTCAATCACGATTATTTTACAAGGCAATCACATGATCTGACTGTTCCTCATCACAGCCTGACTGGATATGAGAAATCACCAAGATATATGGGAATCAAACTATACAACGCACTTCCTATTGAATTAAGGCGTATTGAAAATATAAGATCTTTTAATAGATCTGTTGAACAGTTTTTCTTGACTAAATGCTTCTACTCTGTTGGGGAATATTTTGATCATAATGGTTAGTTCTTGCACTCATGACATATCCTATACCTGTTTATATTTATTATTTCTTTGTAAATATGTGGTTCTGAGGATAAATAAATTATTATTTTTTTTTTTTTTTTTTTTTCACGTCCGTGTGAGGGGAAAACCCTTTATGGGCACCGAGAGGGTCCGCACTCTCGGTAGTGTGAGAATCCAAGATCTTGTTTGGTTACTCACTAAAAACCCCTCACACTTAAATGGAGGAGTTCTTCATCCTGCCCTCGTAGCGTCCCTTAACAAAAGAGATGAGCTGCAAGTGGCGTCTAGAGTTCATGGGACCTGATGATATGAAGTGACCCGAGCAACACTGCTTTCTGCATTCTGTGCGCCAATACCTCGGCCAGTGATCTACAGGCCGGAATAATCTTCAATTCATCCACGTAGTTGGCTCTCATTCCACCGAGACATCCTATGATTAGTACGACCATCCTAACTTTATGACCTGGGTATAAAGTTCCAAGCTCGAACATAAGATCTTTGTACTTTTGCCTCTTCTGTTCTTCTTTCATCACAACATTATTTTCAGCAGGGGAGGAGAATTCCACGACAAATAACTCCTTCAGCTCCTTGTCCAGAAGAAGTATGTCTGGTTTAACAGCATTGATCTGTCGTGTTGTTGAGACAGGATAGTTCCAGCATATGCGAGCTCTTTCGTTCTGGACCACCGCTTCAATCTCCAGAGGGACATATGGTAGCACCGGTTCCTTGTCTATTTCATACGCGGCTCTCAGATGGAAGTATAGAATTCGGAGAGCCGCGTTGTGTCTCTCCACATATCCTGATGGAGCATGGACTCTGCAGGCGGAAAGGATGTGCATAATCGTTTCCTGTTGCCTATGGCAAGCTCTGCAAGTTGTTGGGGTATCCATTTTCATGATGTTCTTTTTATACCATCTCGTATTTAGTACTCCATCCTGACACGCCATCACAAATCCCTCTGTCTCTGACTTGAGGCTAGCGGACTTCAGAAAGGCGAAAGACAATTCCTCAGACAGGTCCTGGTCTTTTAAACTCCTGAAATATATGGAGTGCAAGTTCTTACTCATATGATGTTCGAGTAATTTATCCGCCTGAGACTTTCGGATCAGTCTCGCTAGGCTTCTTTGTTCCGCCTGAGTGATCGGTGTTCCAGCGAGCTCGGGATTGATCGATACGCCGGTTATGCTGAGCTTCTCCACGGCCCTTTGTGCAGCTCGGAAAAGGAAGGCTCCATGGTTCGCAATTTCATGCTGAGCAACAAATTTCAGGAGCGGATCTTCACTTCTTAGAATCCTTACTGCCATTTCCAATGTTTGTTGATAGTGTTGATATTCCAAACATTGTAATCCTCTACCCCCCTGGCTTCTGGGAAGGTATATCCTCTGTATCGAACTGTTGGGATGAAGGCTACGATTCATGTTCATCGTTTTCCTTGTTGACCTATCAAGATCTAGGAGTTCGTTCACCGTCCAGTTCACCACGCCGAAAGAGTAGGTGAGAATCGGGATGGCTAGCATATTTGTAGCAGATACTTTGTTCTTTCCCGACAGCTGCGATTTCCAAATGTCCCTCAGCTTTTTTTTTGTAGCTGGCTGTTAAGGCATCCTTTATCTGGGTTGTCTCCAGTACACCCCTCTGTTTCATCCCAAGAAACTTGTAAGTTTCTCCGTCTTCGAGGTGTCGGAAAGTCATTCCATCTTCTAGCCGAATGTCTTGTCCTGCATCTTCAGCTTTTCCCCTGCGCAGATGAAAAACAGCACACTTGTCCAAACCGAACGACATTCCCATTGATGAGGTGTAGTCTGAAACGATATTCAGCAGTTGCCGTAGTGCGGACTCGGAGGGAGCGTAGAGCTTCAAGTCGTCCATGTACAAAAGATGCGAGATCAGGTGGTTCCTTCTGCCTGGTGGTCCGGCCTTGTATCCTATCTTGCTCTCCCTCAACTCAATCGTTAGTGGTATTAGAGTTATGCAGAATAATAACGGGCTCAGCGAATCTCCCTGGAAAACTCCTCTTCTGTATCTCACCCATCCCGTATAAACGGTTCGACCCTCTGCTCGGATGGCAAACTTCGTTTTCCACAGCGCTATGATGTTTTCTATCGCGTGGATGATGTTAGGGTACACCTTCAGCATTTTCAATAACCGTACTATCAGTTCGTGCGGCGTGGTGTCATATGCTTTCGCGTAGTCCAACCATGATGTGTGTAGGTCGCGCTTGTAGTGTCTGGCGTCTAGACATACGCTCTTGTCTATGAGCAGGTTGTCCTTGCATCCTTGCACTCCTTTCTTTGCTCCCCTCTGTTCGTAGATACTGTTCCACACTGGTCCAATAACCCTCAGTATTTGATATTGAATTACACTTGTGAGGATCTTATACAGTGTATTGAGGCAAGTGATTGGGCGGTAGTTCTTGGGTTGCCCTAAATCACCTGATTTTGGTATCAGCACTGTTCTACCCTCCACCAGCCAAGAAGGAATAGGCTCACGGCGAGTCAGCATCCCGCTGAATAATCTTGCCAGGTGTTGGTGTGTAGCTGGAAATTTCTTCCACCAGTAGTTTTGAATACCGTCCAGTCCAGGTGCTGTGAAATCACGCTTGTTCTTGAGGGCTTGTCTTATATCTTCGGTTGATATTTCAGAAGGTTCATCGTTCTGCTGTTGGTTTTGATCACACATTTGCTGGAATCTGAGGAGTGCTGGAGTATCCCTGATTTCTGCTTGTTGCTCATACAGGCTTTTCCAAAATTCTTCGACCTCTTGAGGTGATGGTGGGTTCTGTGCCTTTTGTTGTGGGGACTGAAATAATTTCGATGGTTCTGCGGTGAAGGTGTTGTTATCTTCAATCCATTTTTGCCTTTTTATCAGTTTCTTTCGCGCTGCAGCAAGTGATCTTATTCTATCTACAGCTTTCTGCTTCAGTAGATGGACTGTGGGCAAGTCTACTGTACGATGTATGGAACGAAGCTCCTCGATCATGTCCTTCATTTTCTTGCTTGATTTAATTTTGCCTTTCAGAACATCTATGATACATTGGTACCAAGATGCCTGCTGCCTCATTGATTTTATTTTGATGTCGAGCCGATTGAGTCTTAACCTATGCTTATCATTATTCTTAGCTGTACTTTTCGGTGGACATAGAAGTGAAGAGGCCGCTCTCACTGCAGCCACCACATCTTCTAGTGAACAGGTCTCGTTAAGATGATCTTGAATTATTCTATCCAATACGGCTAGATCTTCAGCCTTATGTCTTGTTTTTATTCGGGTGGCCTTGACAAGTGGGTTTCTAACGGCAGCCTCGAATGCTTCCCATGTATTGACGATCAACTTCGGAACATCTGTCACCGTTCTTGGCATTTGTTGCTGTTGGTCTGGAGCATCTGTCACCTGCTCTTCAGCGTGTTCTATTTCTGGAACATCTCTCACTTGTTCCGCTCTTGGCCTTGCCCCCAGGGCTATTCCTTGGTGTTGTTGGTTTGGAGCATCTGTCACCTGCTCTTCACCGTGTTCTATTTCTGGAACATCTCTCACTTGTCCCGCTCTTGGCCTTGCTCCCGGGGTTATTTCTTGGTGTTGTTGGTTTGGAGCATCTGTCACCTGCTCTTCACCGTGTTCTATTTCTGGAACATCTCTCACTTGTTCCGTTCTTGACCTTGTCCCCAGGGCTATTGCTTGATGTTGTTGGTTTGGAGCATCTGTCACCTGCTCTCCACCGTTTTCTATTTCGGGAACATCTCTCACATGTTCTCTTATTGGCCTGTTGGAGCGTATACCAGTCCCAGTTCGGCCCGCGATATTTCTCACCAGGGCTACAGCTTGTTCTTCAGTTGTGTCAATCGTCAGTTGCTGATGTTGGCTCGAAGCATCTGTCACCTGCTCCTCAGCTTGTTGTTCCGTCCTTTCTTGCTCTTGAGACCGCCATATGATTCCTCTTCTTTTGAGATGACTAATCTGATCTCTAAGGTTTTGCTGCGTCATGAAGTCAAGGTCTGGATAATTTTCGCACCACAGACCATGCAGCCTATTCATGTATCCTCGTCTTTCGGGTCTTGATCTTTTGTATAGCGCAGACAGCAGGCTATGCTGCTCGGGAGTCCACTTGTGGCGTCCCCTTTGTGCCGTCCTGTTTCGGCTGCCGGTTCCGACTACGGGCTGCTCTTTCGAACGTTGAATCCCTATGCGACCGACAACCTGAACTCTCTCCTCGTCGATGTCCTCCTCGTCTGAAGGCATAGCTTCTTGGATGGCAGGCGCCTGCCTTCTCAGCATCCTGCCGTTGGTGTCCCGCATGCTGTCACGTCCAGCACCAACTCCAGACGCGCCCTGACGATCCCCAGGCAGCGACTGTTTTCCGAGGCTTAGCGTATATGTGTCCGACATCGGTTGAGAGTGACCGGGGTCCGCGGGATTGTCACACCCGTATACTACAAAGTAGTACCCCCGTGCGGGGAAATTATTATTATTTTTTTTTTTTTTTTTTTTTTTTTTTTTTTACGTCCGTGTGAGGGGAAAACCCTTTATGGGCACCGAGAGGGTCCGCACTCTCGGTAGTGTGAGAATCCAAGATCTTGTTTGGTTACTCACTAAAAACCCCTCACACTTAAATGGAGGAGTTCTTCATCCTGCCCTCGTAGCGTCCCTTAACAAAAGAGATAAGCTGCAAGTGGCTTCTAGAGTTCATGGGACCTGATGATATGAAGTGACCCGAGCAACACTGCTTTCTGCATTCTGTGCGCCAATACCTCGGCCAGTGATCTACAGGCCGGAATAATCTTCAATTCATCCACGTAGTTGGCTCTCATTCCACCGAGACATCCTATGATAAGTACGACCATCCTAACTTTATGACCTGGGTATAAAGTTCCAAGCTCGAACATAAGATCTTTGTACTTTTGCCTCTTCTGTTCTTCTTTCATCACAACATTATTTTCAGCAGGGGAGGAGAATTCCACGACAAATAACTCCTTCAGTTCCTTGTCCAGAAGAAGTATGTCTGGTTTAACAGCATTGATCTGTCGTGTTGTTGAGACAGGATAGTTCCAGCATATGCGAGCTCTTTCGTTCTGGACCACCGCTTCAATCTCCAGAGGGACATATGGTAGCACCGGTTCCTTGTCTATCTCATACGCGGCTCTCAGATGGAAGTATAGAATTCGGAGAGCCGCGTTGTGTCTCTCCACATATCCTGATGGAGCATGGACTCTGCAGGCGGAAAGGATGTGCATAATCGTTTCCTGTTGCCTATGGCAAGCTCTGCAAGTTGTTGGGGTATCCATTTTCATGATGTTCTTTTTATACCATCTCGTATTTAGTACTCCATCCTGACACGCCATCACAAATCCCTCTGTCTCTGACTTGAGGCTAGCGGACTTCAGAAAGGCGAAAGACAATTCCTCAGACAGGTCCTGGTCTTTTAAACTCCTGAAATATATGGAGTGCAAGTTCTTACTCATATGATGTTCGAGTAATTTATCCGCCTGAGACTTTCGGATCAGTCTCGCTAGGCTTCTTTGTTCCGCCTGAGTGATCGGTGCTCCAGCTAGCTCGGGATTGATCGATACGCCGGTTATGCTGAGTTTCTCCACGGCCCTTTGTGCAGCTCGGAAAAGGAAGGCTCCATGGTTCGCAATTTCATGCTGCGCAACAAATTTCAGGAGCGGATCTTCACTTCTAAGAATCCTTACTGCCATTTCCAATGTTTGTTGATAGTGTTGATATTCCAAACATTGCAATCCTCTACCCCCCTGGCTTCTGGGAAGGTATATCCTCTGTATCGAACTGTTGGGATGAAGGCTACGATTCATGTTCATCGTTTTTCTTGTTGACCTATCAAGATCTAGGAGTTCGTTCACCGTCCAGTTCACCACGCCGAAAGAGTAGGTGAGAATCGGGATGGCTAGCATATTTGTAGCAGATACTTTGTTCTTTCCCGACAGCTGCGATTTCCAAATGTCCCTCAGCTTTTTTTTGTAGCTGGCTGTTAAGGCATCCTTTATCTGGGTTGTCTCCAGTACACCCCTCTGTTTCATCCCAAGAAACTTGTAAGTTTCTCCGTCTTCGAGGTGTCGGAAAGTCATTCCATCTTCCAGCCGAATGTCTTGTCCTGCATCTTCAGCTTATTATTATTATTATTATTATTATTATATCTAGCATTTTATAGATTGGGGTTGGACAATGGACATGGCTTGGCGTCAGGAGGATTGGCGCCAGGATGATTGGCACCTTGAAATTATTTTTCATTTATTCTTATTCATTCAACAACAAACTCGTGGAAGTGCTTTGCAAGTAGTCATTCCGTACGTTAGGTACTCTTTTGGTTTTTTATTGTGCGATTGAAGCTAACGCACAAATTTTATCTCGGTTTATGTAATTTTAATTTATGTTTGCCCACAATTACTTCATTTTCCACTCGAGCTGAGATCAATGTTTATTGACATTTTTCATACCTTATTGAAAAGCTACTCGAGTACTTTAAACATATTTTCTGGTTTTCAGAAGGATGAATGGATGATGAATCTTTTCGTTTCATTTTACTGGATGATGGGGTACTACAGAAGAAACGGCCTAAAGCAGGCTTTGACATGTATGTATATTGTTTTATAATACTGAAATTTTATTGTTTGTAACGTTTCGAATTATATAGAAATGAGTTGAGTTTTTATTGTTGATAATTATGGAGTCCCAGACGTACCTATTGTACCTGTTTGTCGAATAAACTGGAGTTTATAATGTTAATTTACATCAGAGTTGTGCTTTGTGCTCGGAGCACTTTTGTGCTCCCGGGCACTGTGCTGCCGAGCACTTTTCAAAAGCAGTGATTAGTGCTTAGTATTTGTAGTACTTCATCGAAAGGCTCAGTGCTTAGCAATCCCAAAAGTGCTCCCAAGCACTCCTGCGGATTACTAAGCCCTAAGCTCTGAGCCAGTTTTGTACGAATTTATTTAAGCATTCATAAAATCTAAATACAACATTTTCTTACATGAGTAACATCCTCAAACTGTTAGAATTTCAATGACAGAAAGATGATTGTGAGGGAATCCGGTCATTATGAGAGGAAAAATTAAGGGCCCACGTGTAATTTGTTAAATGAAGATGGTAATTTGTTCGTTGATATCTTAATAAAGCGTTTTCATCTGACCAAAGAGTCTTATATAGACAACATCAAAACGTTACACAGTTCATTTTTCATACTTCGTTATTTGTCACGCAACAATGTTTTGGAACTGTTCTGCTCCTGACAAATTAGTGCAAGAATTGACGCAGAAGCATTTCCATTTTTCCTTAAATTTCTTATTACATTTTGTGTCACGGACCGGGAGTGAAAACCCATAAAAGTTTTCAGAAAAAAAGTAAACTCGAAAAAATCAATATTTTTATGAATATTTTCAAACGAAGAGATCTAGGAGCGAATAGCAGTTTTTTGTTTTACCACCAATCAGAATCAATTATATATTATATCGAATCAAACTCAAAATTATTAGCGAAAGCATCGTATCATTTGGTCAATTCTTGGAAGGTGATAAAACAAGAATCTTCTCGTTATCAATCGAATCGAAGGTGGAGCATCGAATTTTGGACACCCTGTCACCTCACCTGTCAATTTTCTCACATATACGAGCTAACAATTTCTCTTTCGATTGTAATAACCTCACTTTCAACAATTCCTAAAGAAGTGCTTAGGGCTTAGTGCTCGAAATGTCGAATAACTTTCACAAAGTGCTCAGTATTCGCGAGCCTTGTGAAAATAAGTGCTTTGCGCTCGAGACTCGGGAGCCTTTTTATCCGAGTGCTTAGTGCTCGAAGCACTATTTTTCAGTGCTCGTCACAGTTCGTACATATAACATATATCATTCCTTCAACTTAAAATGTTTTATACATTTCTATGCCTATACATATATTCTTGTATCTATCGTTGAATTCTATGAAAAATGTCCATATTATTCTCATTATTTCATGGTATTTTTCTATTATCAGATGTATCATATGCAAAATCATAAATTATTCTCTATTCTTGAATTGAAGTATGATGTCTAATGAATATATTGTGCTATCTTCATTACAAGAATGAAACTGAAATTCTGAATGTATGATCAGAACGATTATTTTTATAATTCAGAAGGTGTCTACATCAATTTCATTATACTCGTTAATTAAAAATATTACTCAATTTATGAAATTCAAGAGGCGGTTTTATTAAGTTGATAATACTTTTCAATCATATTCATAACTCGCATTTACAAATTCAATAGATGGTTTCATTAATTTCATGATAAGATTTTATTTAGGTTAGTGAACTTTACCATTACATTGATGGAACGCATCCATTATTGTTGAAGCAATGCCAAATCCCTTTTATAAACCGAATTTCATTACAATTATGAGACTTTATGAAACCAATGAGCATTATAATAGGAATTATAATAATTTTTTCTCAGCGCTTATCCAAAAAACTTCCTAATACCAATTTTTAATGAAATCAGTCCATAAACAGGGAAGGCGTTGTCTTGTTATTATTATCAGGCCGCCATTTTAAATTTGTTAATTTCACAAAAATAACATAATCTTCAACTCCGAAAATACCCCTCATACTACTTTCAAATCGAAATGAACCCTGATAACAAAACTCGTCCGCTAATTCGATTTTACAAATTTTGACAACAAATCATGATCTTCGACCCCTAAAACCCTCTCATTCCAATTTCGAATCAAATCAAGCCATAAACACAAAAGATGTCGTATAATTGTTATCAGTCCGCCATCTTGAATTTATGAATTTCGATCAGAAAAATTGTCATTTCCGACCCTGAGAACCCTCACATACAAATTTTGAATGGAAATGTACCATGATCACGAAACTCGTCTGCCATCTTGAACTTACGAATTTTGACTCGAAATCCTATTTTCTCACGCCGGAAATCCCTGTATACCAATTTTGAATTGAATCTGACCATAATAACAATTTGACAAAAAAATCATAATCTCTGACCCGGAAAACACCGAACTATGAAATAAGTGAAAATAAAGTTTAAGTAAGAACTTTTTTCGCTATATATTTAAATTTGGCTATTCTCTGTGAATTCCGTATTTCAAGTTGAGATTCTGAACGAAATTTTCTGTAGATTCACTTCTAATCGGAAGAATGAATTGGCTCATTTTCTTCTATTATTGGCAGATAAAAATAATCAACTTTCGAACTTTCCAATTCATTCATTGAGAACTCCGATCCTTTCTGAGTTCAACCACAAAATTTTAGTTCCTAAAGTGAAACCATTTTCAAATGCATCTTGAAATAATACACACTACATTGAACCGTAAAATTTCAAATCGATTCATTTGTCTATTCATTTCAGAGTCCATCTTTGGTTAATCCTGTTCCCAAATACGTTATATTATACATAAAACGAAAATTCTGATCATGGGGACAATAAATACTCTTTAAACAATAAATTTAAGTCTAAAAGATGTTCCGTCAGTAATGAACGTTCATTCAGTGAAATATACTATGAGCAAGATATGAAACACCAACCGATAGATCATATCAATTATCCAAAATATATAACCAAAATACGAAGTATTGAGAAAATAATTCTTTGGGATGAAATTGATGACGGTTTTTAGTGTCAAGCCGAACTGACCATTCGCAATAGCCATATAAATTCTCCGATAAATGTGAAACCATTTATAAATCTATTCAGAAAATTTGTACATTGAAGTTTCCAAAGTATTAAAAAAAAGTATAATTTGTATTAAAATTCATTACGGACTTAAGACATCAAGGCTCAAGTTGAACTGACTTATTTCCTGAAAGCAATCCCCGTACAAATTGTCCGAAAAATGTTGTAACTATTTGAAACTCAATTTTCCAAATTTTTACCTTGAAGACTGCAAAGGAGTAGGAAAAGAATTTTTTAAATCAAATTTATGACGGATTGATTGTATGCTTGCGCCTAAATTACTAAGTGTCCAATAGCAATCTCCATACAAATTCTCCGAAGCATTGAAAACCATTCAAAAATCAATTTCAAAAATTTGTACCCTTGAGGCTCCAAAATTTCGATACAATTGAGTATTCACTTCATAGTACATCCTATGTAAGTTCTGTTTCAAAGTGTGTTATATGATACATAAACGAACGTTCTCATCATCATGGAAGAAGAAATACTTTTCCAAAAGTGAAATCGGCAAAAGATGTGTCTGCAGTAATACACTTAAATTCAGTAAAATGAATGAACTCGAAATATATAGTTTTCTGCAGAAGATCACCAAGATGTAAAGAAACAATAGATATATTAGATCTTTCATTCAAAATATTCAAATTCGACCAATTTCAAATCTATAAAAATTTATACTCACTTTTGATACTAAATCACCCATTTTTATATTTTATTAACCTGCTTCCACACTATGTTCAAAAACTATCACCAAATATGCACTAGACCTTTTTCGTTCGTACTGTTGTCAGAGAATAATCGAAACTGAATCCTACCACAACAACTGTCCCTTTATATACCATTTGAAGAGTCAAATAATCCAAGTGACCAATAGCAACCCACAAAGAAATTCTCCGAAAAATATTTACCTATTCAGAAACCAATTGTGAGAAATTCTACCTTCAAGGCACCAAAGTATTAGAAAAGGAGTTCATTGGAAAAGAAATGTATAACGGGCTTGAGCAGAACAGATCGCCAACAGCATATTCTCAGAAAATTTTAAAGCCATTTGAAAACCAATTATGCGAATACAATAAACATTCTTTGGAATGAAATTCAAGACGGATTTAAGGCTTAAGCCGTCATGTTTATGGTTCAATAATTGTTTATGACAGGATGGAAAGAGGACAGCAACTACTTTCACATTTTTCGGTACATTTCGTGCGAATTGAGAATGTTAAAAGCTTTGTTGCATTGAAGTTCATTCAAATATACCTTCTATGTATTGAAATTCTCAGGAGGTTTGTTAATGGGCCAATTTCGTGAATACGACCTTTCGAAATTCTGATTTCTCGATAATACCAAAACTTCGAAGCCAAATTATTCTAACATTTCTGTTATGAATGATTCGAGGGCATGAACGAGATTTCAGGCTGCTTCTGTTTGTTTTTTTCTGCGGCAGCTACAAAAAATTTATTTCAATCAATTTCTCGATCTGGAAAATAGGAATCTACCTGAAAGTTGGATAAACGAGAGCTCAAAAGCTCCAGACTCCAAGTCAGTGTTCTGAGTAACCCATTTTTGATAGGAGACCTCTGAATTTTTCCAATTAATACTTACATTTTCACACTCAACCAAAGAAATTCAAAGATGTATTCGAGGCTTCCCGCTTAACGTACCAACTGTTGAGTTCTATGAATCAAATACCATTATCATCATTCATAGGTGTGTTAATTTATGGACGAGAAATTTTTCTCAAGCTCTTTTTGTGCATGGTACAAACTTTTATTCGTACAATCGAATTTTTCAAAGCAAAAATTCGAAAATGACAAAGCGTTAGCTCCATAGCTTATCACCATATTCATCATAGTTAAAAAAATACCGAACGAATTGAAAAGGGAAAAAAATAAAACAAAAATCTTTATGACCGCGTTTGCTATAAAATGCAATGAAGACGATTCCAATGTTCCTTTCTATCATGTTTGGATGATCATTTACGACATTCTATAGTTTTCAGAAAAATGTATTTCCTAATGTCAAAGTTTCATTTCTGATTATTCCATTTACTTGTAGTTTGTATGTTTTTGGTCAGCATTGTCCAAAGTATCTCGTTCCAACGTTTTTGTTGGAATGCTCTGCATACATTTTTCTGCGAGTATTGTTGATAGTTGTCAGTTTTGATTTATATAAATGTCAAATTAGTTCTGAGTGAATCAATGATCTACTTAAACTTTACTTGAACTGATTAAAAAGGCTTGTGTTTTCCACCACTGTTTTGGACGAAAGACTCCGTGGTTAGAATTTTCTAACCTTTTCAATAAGTTTGAGTATATCATGGATTGATCTACTGAAAAACTAATTTGACATTTATATGAATCAAAACTGACAACTATCAACAATACTCACAGAAAAATGTATACAAAGCATTCCAACAAAAAAGTACGTAATTTTGTGAAATTCAACATTAAGTCCCAAAATTAACGTACAATAGATCATTACGAGTGAACAACTCCAACATTTTTCTCATTTCCGCAAACTTCGGAGAAGAAATACTTAGGGTTCGTCATCACATCTGCATTTTGATGCATATTTCTGTCCGAGCCATGCTCGCAGCCCATTAGCACAATTTTGGCCTTCGTACGGCTTCCAGTTTTCAAAATGAAAATTATGAAAGTACTCCGAGCGTATTCTTTAGAAGGCTACTAGAAGAAAACCACTGGATATTATTTCATTCTGTTTTCACCTCATTATTCAGAATGAAAGATAGTTCAACCATAAAAAATTTCAACAATTTCGGCCGAAATTTTTTTTTCACCAAGGACATGTAAGAAAAAGTTGAGTTCCAATTTTGGGATAAATTTTTCACGGAAAAACTCAGGAAATCTTGTACATTGAAATAATACTTTCCGAATTGGCAACCGAGAAAAAAAAATCCAACTTTGCAGGTTTTCCGCCTTTTTGAAATTTTTTTTTTCAGAATTCTACATCACAATTCAATTAGGCCAAAGAAAAATACTAAAATGTGACCAGAAACCGTTATTTCAAATGTCACGCATAACTAACAACAGTTATCAGAAGATTGCTCAAAGTTCACAAACACCCTGTATCTCGCTTATGCGTCGAAAAGTGGGTATATGTCATGAGGCAAAAATGACTTCATCGGTGTCATCTACACGGCTGTATATGTTTGTCCAGTTTATGGTGAAACACCCTGTATAGGTCATTTAATACAATATATGATTAGGAATATTCTTAGAACAATGACAAAAAACCATCCGCTTTCAAAAAATTAATTATTTATGTTCCAGATTATATTGAATATGATTGCATATTCTCTGTTTACCTATCTGTAACTCAATGAATGGATCCATAAGGGATCGTACACTTTCCCAGCAGAAATTTTCTCCTACATGTTTGCGGCTAGGATTAGGTATCATTTGAGGGATAGCCCACCAATCTTTTTATTTGTATGTTTTTTGTTATTTTTTGAATTTTCTTCACTTTTGTACCTCGAAATCCAAATCCCGTCCTAAACCGAAGAATGCCGTTTTTCTGAAATGATTTATTTTCTTTTATAATTCTGATTTTCAGGTAACTACCTGAAGAAGTACCGTCAACACTTTGAAGGTACTTCTCAGAATAAGACTCGGGATAAGATAATTGACTTCACGAATGAGACTCGCCAAGTTTCAATTACTGTGAAAAATTGGTTGAAGGTTAAGTGTTCAAACGTCGTTGGCTGGATTACTTTGAACGTGGAGTATACTCGAATCGTATTCGAAGTGAAGTACGGTCAGCGGAATGAAGTATGCTGTATAATGCGGTGTTTCTGTGAAATTTCACACAAAATTTTGAGGGAGCCCAAAAAAGAAAATATTGCTCCGAGGTGGGTGTATGAAAACTTTCACAAGCATCTAATGACACATTTGACGCAAACTGATGTCACACCTATAGAATACCAATACTGTAAGCGCGACTGCAAGGAAAAACCTAGAGAGAAACTTAATCAACATCGATAAAATCTTTTGGCTACCTTTTTTCAAAAAAACCCGAAACACTACCTATCTATTGAAACAAAAGATAGGGAGATGCAAATATCCTCACTAGAGATGATGAGGAGCTGCGTGAAAATCCAAATAAGCCAGATAATATGATTCTTGTATCTCCTGCAAAATCTCCAACAGTGACTCCTTCGCTTCTTCCGACACATCCCATGTCAAAGATTAAGCCTCGAATGAAGTGAATGAAGTATAAAACGTAAAATCAACATTGTTGACTAAGTTATTCAAGAAAGCTATGAAACGTGTGAGAATATATCCAGGGCACAGGCGAGTACATCCAGAGATAGTTGCGACGATCACATTCAGAAATGCATTGAAAGTAACCAAAGAAAAATATACACTTCTAAAGGGTCCCCTCTGGTGTCTTCCAGTGACTTGAATATCAATCTAGCATTCAACACTCATCGTCAACTTTATCCCACACTTTATCTCCCACTTATCAAAGGTCAGAAAGGGCTTAACTCCTGAGCCAAATTTCTAGTCCTGGGAATAACCTTGGGAATAACCAAACTTGCATCACATCCTATTTTCTGTGGTCGATGAAGTTTGCAATTTTCAAAGAATATCATCGAACGAAAAGATGACATGGGCATGCAACTAAAGAGTGTTTTGGTCCATTTTGAATCTACTTCACAAAAACCTTGCGGTCAAGATGGTACCACCTCACCAGGCCACCTTTTGCGCTGGTTGTTTGATTTATCTGCCAAAAACTCCAGACAGTCAAAATATCGGTAAACGTATAGAATTAAATACTTTTCATTATACTGCTATACGAAACGCTCTATGAAAATATGAAGAACACTTCACCATCCATAAGCTGTTTAAATAAATTTGTTGCGAAAAATTCATCCAACATAGAGGAAGGGTTTTTCGACTTTGATGGCCTTTGTCAGTTTATGAAGCATAGGAATTCACCCAAAGTTTCGTGGATTGGCGAAGATGCAACAGTTAAATTGAATATGATTTGAGGACTAATAAATTGGTTGGATTTACCATGCCATTAGTCAATGGACTACCGACAAGAGATACGTTTTTAGCAACATCTGCAAAAGCAATACAGGACCACTTTAAGAACGCTATCAGATCAAATTATGCCTATGTTATTATGGCCCAGCCTATTTTTACCATCCGCGCCAGGTTATTGTCTCGCAATCTTAGGCACAGATAACAGATTTACAGCCGCTGATGTTACGAAAAGGTGGCAACATATAAAATTGAATTTGAAGCAGCGAGGTGTTATGGTTTTGGGGTTTGGATCTGATGGAGATACACGTCTTCTGAAGGCAAAGAGGCAAGGTGCTCAATGGGCTCTCACTAAAGAATAATCATGACCCGAATGGAGATGGTTTCAATCAAAATACTCTAGAGAAGACTGCTTTTCTTATGTTCAAGATGCTGTTCATATAGCCACCAAATTACGTACTAGACTGCTCAATGATTTTTTGGTGATTTTCGTGCAACTGCTGAACCATTGGAACAACTCATTGCAAAGTACTCCAAGGATTATTACTTGCTAACAAAATCTGATTTGAAATTAAAAGACAAGATGAATTTTAAAGCAGCAGAGAAATTATGTTCGAGTAACGTTATTAATTTTTTTAAAAAGACTCCGAAGAATAAAGGCATTATTGCTTATCTCAAATTGATGCGTTTTGTTATTGATTCGCTCTTAGATCCCAAGATAGATTTAACGCAAAGAATTTATTCAATTTGGTATTGCGTTTTTTTCTTAAAATTTGGCAACAGTGGCTCACAATAAACGAATACAAAATTGGAGATCATTCCATTTCATCAAACTGCTATGCTTGCTCAGAGTTAAACGCACATTTATTAATAAATATCATCCTAAACATCCGTGAAAACCCATTTTTGTCAAACGATATTGTAACATTCAAATGTTACCTTCCACCTCGAATTAAATACGCCAGCGCAAATGCGCAGAACATAGTCGATCTACATTTCTGAGCCTCCATATGTAAGAGAAATGAATAAAAGAATTAATTGAGATTCGACGTTGTTTGAAAGAATATCTAATCGATTCCCTTCGTAATCTATCTTATTACCTTCGATATCTACCTACCTTATTATTTTCATAATTGAAAGTATCTGAATAATCAAGTACCTATAACTTAAATATCTAAGTTCTCCCGTAAATACACGAGAGTGCTTCAATTGCTTTCCTCCTTAGTAAGGGGTAAGTCTCTATAGATTTGAAATAGTTAAGATTGTTTGTGAATAGATAAGTATATCTTTGTAACTTATGATTAGGGACTTTGGGAGACAAACTGCCCAACTCAATTGCCTTCTTCAACCTCAAGCAGAACTTGAAAAGGGACCATCATCCTCATTCCACAAGGTGGGTGTTGCTGTATAAAGAGGGTGAATAGAATTTCAAGCCCTTAGACAGGTCTGTTCTTCTTAAATTGTATATATCAAATTCTATAATATTAGGTTTAAGCAGGTTAGGTCATAGTAATATTAGTATTAGGTCTAAACAAGGTACCTTGGGGTTTATAATAAATTTATTGAATAGACATTTGAACTGTTCAGACTTGTATATATTTTTTTCCCTCACACACGATATATTATATTCTCAATCAATTTGATACACTTTCCAGATTTAAGTGTAAAACAAAATCTAAATAATAAAAACAACTACTCTATATCAAAAATCTGGTGGCGCCCAATACCTAATTCAATTTCGATCAGAAAGTCCTCCTTATCCACGACTTCAGCTCTCCAAAGGCTATTACAGTTGCCGATTGTAAGTTGTTAAATTCATGAATTGAAATACTTTCATCAAATATAAAAAGAAGGTGACAATATGTTTCTGCCTATACTTTCTGGAAGTCAGAAATGTGAACAGGCATTTAGGACTATGAGATCCATGACCTCCACGTATTCGACTGTGGTTAACTTCAATATAAAAGATATTTAAGGCGTTTACATAGCACAAGGACATTAAATAATATTATACACGATCTGAACAATGTTATTGCGTTTCCAAAAGAACAAAGACGGCAAGAAGAAATGAATATGGACTCGAATTCGCTGGTGGTTACTGATTCAAAACTCTATACGGATACTATGATAGCAGACGCAGTAGAACGTGCACGACAAAATTCTCTAGCCTATACGCTAGAACTTGGTATGTCTGTCGGAGAAAACAGCTTTATTATGCCACAATTCCTTCATTGAAAGATCTTGTGAAAGATTAAAGTGAGGATAAAAGTCTAGAAGTTGAAGAGGATATACAGATGGAAGACAACATGATCGACACCATTGATAGGTCATCCCAGAATTCAGCAAATGATTCATCTAATCATCTTCAACATTTTACTTCTCTGCCAATAGAAAATGAAGAAAGTAACGGCAATGACTTAAACAAACCAGATAGTCACTTGTTTAAGCATTAATGGAATATATCGAGTGTCGATGGTCCATATGTCCGAGTCGCAGATGGTAATAAATCAAAAATTGTCAGAAAGTCTTCGCTCTGTTAGTTTCTAGAGGAAACTTAAAATATAGGTTAAGTACAGAGAGACTACAACGTTTTGTTGTGAAAAGTACAGGAAGACCACAAAAGACTAAGACACTAGAAGTAGGTCACAAAAAGTTGAATACAATGAAATCCAAAGGAACACAAATAAAGAAAAGCTCGAAGAGAGGTAAAAGGGACAGGTCCCAAGAAAGCTCAGATAGACCAGAAGAAGATATCATCATGAAATATGACGATAGCCCAAGCACAGAAACGTTTTCTGAGAATGACTCGGAAAATAACATTGAAATCAATGTTAATGGAGGTGATTATCAAGAAGGAAATTTACAAAAAGAATATTTCCTCGAATATTCCAGTTCATCGCCGTTGACAATTTCCTTAGAAATCGATAAGTTTCATGCAGTGTATTATGAAGAAGGCTGGTTTGTTGGAAAACTTGTAAGATATTGAGGGTAGTGCGAGTGGTGCTGTCGATAATCCGATAGTCGAAATAATATTTTTGAGAAGAAATTAACGAAAAAAAGTGAATTCAAATGGTCTGAGAAACAAGATTTATGGACCTATAGCAATACAGGAGAATAAATCGAATAATATTGTCAATATTGCCGATCGTGTCTTGAGCCAGATTGATAACGCTTACACAAATGAAAAGCAGAAGTGTTGACATGTCATTAGTTAATATCAATTGTTTCATTATTTGCTTGTCTTGTCTACCACTTGAAGCAACTACATATTATCTATAATACAGAGTGTAACAGCCAAATGGAATAAATTCGATAACGAATGAATGAGGGCATGTTGTAAAAAAAGCTCGGACACGACGATTTGTAATTTTAAATGCGCATATTTTTCAAGAAAATAATATTATATAGGGTGTTCAATGTGACCGCGGCGAATACCAACTTTCTTATTTCAAATGCAACCCCCTATATATTATTTATTTTTTGATTTCTTCAGAGAATTATAGACACAATTCATGCGAAAAAAAAAAACCTATCTTTAACTATTTCGGAATTATTGAGTGTTTTCAGATTTATTGCAAAAATCAACGTTTTAAATAAAAATTATTTTATTTCACAAATTCGGTACATTACACACAGATGACATTTGACAGATGACATTTTACAGATGACATTCGACTGATGACATTGGACAGTTGACAGATGACTATTGACAGATGAAATTTGACAGAACTTTTATTACCTATGCCTAATTTATCCCCTGCCAGTTCAGAAATCTAACCAAGCCGTTGATCTCCGATCACTGTCGATTACGATTTGTGGAATCCACCGTAAGTATAGGTATCATTTAGGCGAAACAAAGTTCCTTGGGCCAGCTAGTATGCTAATGAAAAAATGTTTTTATATCCTTAAACGAGTCTTATTACTTGCCCCTTTTATCGCATTCAAGCCGTCAGGTGATTGGCCATGTTGAAAGTAAAAACAAGCTGAAACTATTAGAGGATTTACGGGGATTTTTCAGGAACTGAACACATTTTTCCAAGATTTTTGATTTTTGGGATCGACTAAGATTCCTTGTAAAAAAACGAATATTTTCTCATCCTAATCAAATTTCTTTATTCATACTAACTGGATTATTTTTTATGAGCAAAATACAAATATACATAAATAGAAATATACAGAACAAAATGTCAATTCATTATATCTGAGTACTTTTCATTATTCAAGTTTGCGTGGTATGAGAAGGGCACTCACATCAACTTTCTCAGATTTGTTTCAGCACCATATTCATCTCTGAAGGATCAATGAATTCACTAATTTTTTGGATACACAAATCGGGCATTTTTTCTGGAAGAAGTTCCCGCAAATGTGCATATACTTGTTTCGCCAAATATTGATCATTCATTTCTATGCATATGCTGGCGATCAACTCCCTTTTATACAATACTGGAAGAGGATTTTTCAGAATTCCTGAGCGAATCCTTGAATTCTTGACCACCTTCCTCCTTATATTTTTTCTACACAGTACGTCATAGTAGGTCAGTTGTGGAGCTTCGGGCAGTTTCAGCAGTTTCAGGCTTTCTAACTCGTTCTCGCACAGAACGCGTACTTCTCTGTAGCGTTCATTCGCTTCTATATATTGAACTGTTTCCTTGTTCACATAGAGTCCACAATGTTTTCTCAGAACAAAGAACTTGATGAATACATTGAGGACGTTTTCGTTATCGAAGTCCATCGCAACTTCGAAAGCTGTCATACCTTCTTCATTGAGTTCGTTGAAATCTACTCCCTTTCTTAGCAGAATTTCAACAACAGTAGGACTCCCTTCAGCTGCACAATGCAATGGAGTGTTACCCTGGTCTGATTTGGCATTCACATCCACGCCATGCTCTATTAAAGCTTTTGCCAAAATCCTGTTCCTGTGAGGGTCATTTCCATCATCTGTCAAATGATGCAATGCGTTGCATCCAAGGCAGTTGGTGATGTTCGGGTCACTTCCGATTTCCAGAAGCCGCAAAATGACGTTGATATCACTCGAAGGGTTCATGATCAGAAGTTGCAGGGTCGTATGGCTTAGCAGATCCTCTTGATGGTCCAAGTCAACATCATAATGCAGCAGCGCATCCAAGCATTCAAAGCCCTTCGGACATCCTGACAGCATATGGAAAGGAAGGCGGAAATAGTTATCACATTTCTTCGGGTTGGCACCATTAAGCATCAGATGTTTTACTAAATCGGGATAGCCAAACTTCACAGCATAATGCAGGGGTGTGCTTCCATTGTCGTTGCAGACGTTAACGTCTGCTCTTTCCTGTAATAATTTCTCGACATCTTGTTCATTTCCATTTCGGACCGCTAAATGAAGGGCACTGTCTTCCACTGGGCAGGAGTTTACTCTCTGAAAAAGAAGAAAAATATTTTCTAGCTTTTGTTTGATAATTTTGATGAGATTCGTGAGATTCGATAGTTGAAGCGGTAAATTTTCATGGGAGTTCATTCGATTTGATATAGATCGAATTGAAGAGGTCGCCGTTCACAATGAGTTGAAAAACTAATCCGATAGAGGCGCCACCGTGCATTTTATGGAATATTCAGCGAAGCTTCCAAACATCCCTATACCCAAAACCACCGTTTTGTTTGAGAAATACCTAGTATCCTTCGTTAAAAATGAAACGATTTTTACTAGACAGAAGTTTTTCGGAAAACCTCGTTCCTCAACTTTCATTTAATACTGTTTCCAATATACAGGGTGTTTCACCATAAACTGGACAAACATATATAGCCGTGTAGACGACATCGGGGAAGTCGTTTTTGCCTTATGATATATACCCCGTTTTCGACGCATAAGCGAGATACAGGGTGTTCAATGTCAACTTCGAGCAATATTCTGATAACTGTTGTGAGTTACGCGTGATATTTGAAATAACGGTTTCTAGTCAAATCTTAGTATTTTTGAGGGCTCAATTGAATTGTGGTGTGCAATTTTGCGAAAAAAAATTCAATATGGCGGAAAACCTACAAAGTTGGAATTTTTTTTTCTCGGTTGCTAATTTGGAAAGCATAATCTCAACGTACTCGATTTTCTAAGATTTTCCGTAAAAAAATTTTTTCAAAATTCGAACTCAACTTTTTTTTTACATGTCTTCAGTGAAAAAAAAATTTCGGCTAAAATTTTTGGAATTTCTCATGGTTGAACTATCTTCAATTCTGAATACTTGGGTGAAATCAGAATGAAAAAATATCAATTGGTTTTCTTTTTGTAGCCTTCCGAAGATTACGCTCGGTGTACTTTCTTAATTTTTATTTGAGAAACTGGAGGACGTACGGAGGTTAAAATTGTGCTGATGGGCTGCCAGAATGATCTGGATAAAAATATGAAATTATAAACCAAAAAAATTTTTTTTCAAAAAATTTTGCTAGGAATCGAACTCTACGAGTATGAATTGGATTAATTCTAATCCTATAAATCTCCGTTACCAAAGCAACACTAGTTAATTGAGAGTATAGAGTTCGAACCTTACCAAAGTTTTTTGGAAAAAATAAAAAATAAATTATTTTTTTTTTCGAATTTTTTTTATTTTTTCAAAAAAAATTTTTTTTGGTTATAATTTCATATTTCTATCTGGGTCATTCTGGCAGCCCAGCAGCACAATTTTTACCCACGTACGACCTCCAGTTTCTCAAATAAAAATTAAGAAAGTACACCTAGCGTAATCTTCGGAAGGCTACAAAAAGAAAACCAATTGATATTTTTTCATTCTGTTTCCACCCAAGTATTCAGAATTGAAGATAGTTCAACCATGGAAAATTCCAAAAATTTTGGGCGAAATTTTTTTTTCACTGAAGACATGTAAAAAAAAAGTTGAGTTCGAAATTTTAAAAAATTTTTTCACGGAAAATCTTAGAAAATCGAGTACGTTGAGATTATGCTTTCCAAATTGGCAACCGAGAAAAAAAAAATTCCGACTTTGCAGGTTTTCCGCCATTTTGAATTTTTTTTTGCAAAATTCTACACAACAATTCAATTGAGCTCTCAAAAATACTAAGATGTGGTCAGGAACCGTTATTTCAAATATCACGCATAACTTACTACAGTTCACAGAATATTGCTCAAAGTTGACATTAAGCACCCTGTATCTCGCTTATGCGTCGAAAACGGGGTATATGTCATAAGGCAAAAATGACTTTCTCGGTGTCAACTACACGGCTATATATGTTTGTCCAGTTTATGGTGAAACACCCTGTATAAGTTTTCACAGTTCATTCTAAATGTCATGAATCTTTCCCTTCCTACCATGAATAAAAGTGACTCGTGTTTCACGTTTATGCATATTTTTATAAACAAAGACAAGAAGGCATTATTTCGATAAGGAACATTTCAAGTAGGTAACTATATTTTAAAACGAATATTTCAGGTGAGATTCGTTAATATTCATGAAAATATATATTTTTATAGTGGGCTGAATACATAGGTCCATATTTCGTTGGAAACAGTTGTTCTTCACACATTTATCCTTTTTTTTAGTTTTCTTTCAAATTTTTCGAATTGGAAACCTATGAACCAACTGAAAAAAATATTCAGCTAAAGAATGAATTCAATAGAGGGTGTGCGAAAAAAATTTTTTATTCATAATGTCAAGTTAATTCATAACACATTTCAGCTGAAAATGTTGCCATGAGGATGTCGAATGAATTTCATGATCACAGCCAAATTCTATTCAGAATCCGTTTTACGACACTTTGGGGTTGGAAATAATTATTATATTTGGTCTAAATCCATAAATTCAAGATGACGACTAGTTTCATGAGCTCATAAATTTTACCAAGAAAATAATGATCTCCCAATGAGGAAAATTTTCGTTTTGTTTCTTATGAAACAGCTTTATCAACTTTCACATAATTACAGCAATAGTAAATTGAATCACTTCGATTATTTGGCCGCTCATTTCAATCATTCCGTTACATTCTCATTAGAAGTTCTATTTCATTGTTATCAATTCAATTGGAATTGTGACAAAGCCTTCTGTGCCAATATTAGGGATAATTATTCAACAACTTTCTGTTTCCATAAATTTTCTGGCTGCGCTGACAAAGAAGCATTATTGTTTTAAGGTGACGCATCATTATATCTAGCATTTTATAGATTGGGGTTGGACATGGCTTGGCGTCAGGAGGATTGGCGCCAGGATGATTGGCACCTTGAAATTATTTTTCATTTATTCTTATTCATTCAACAATAAACTCGTGGAAGTGCTTTGCAAGTAGTCATTCCGTACGTTAGGTACTCTTTTGGTTTTTTATTGTGCGATTGAAGCTAACGCACAAATTTTATCTCGGTTTATGTAATTTTAATTTATGTATGCCCACAATTACTTCATTTTCCACTCGAGCTGAGATCAATGTTTATTGACATTTTTCATACCTTATTGAAAATCTACTCGAGTACTTTAAACATATTTTCCGGTTTTCAGAAGGATGAATGGATGATGAATCTTTTCGTTTCATTTTACTGGATGATGGGGTACTACAGAAGAAACGGCCTAAAGAAGGCTTTGACATGTATGTATATTGTTATATAATACTGAAATTGTATTGTTTGTAACGTTTCGAATTATATAGAAATGAGTTGAGTTTTTATTGTTGATAATTATGGAGTCCAAGACGTAGGGGAAATACGTACAAAACGACATATATGGACAAAATGACGTAGGCATCATAACTTGAGTTCGGAGGTATCAAATGCGGAACTGCCTACCATATCACACGACCCGAGTGGCTTCTATTAACCTCTGAAAATTACCAAGAGCTACTCTGGTTCATTCGTTCGTTATGAGTGATAACAGTAATCAATAGGTCACGAGTTTTTTTTCATTGCTCCAAATTTTAAGAAGAAATGGCCAGTTTTCACAATTTTTCTCATTCAAATTGCATTCAATTCAAACTTTACTTATTTGTCATTGTATTCACGGAGCTTTTTGTATGTTGAATATACTTCTTGTATTTATTCGATACATTTCCAGTTTTATAACGCTATATGGACAAAATGACATATACAGTGAATGGACAAAATGACATAGGTATTTCAGCTGAATTAACCGTATCTACCAGACAACACCAAGACAATCCATCTCAGGCTCCATCAGCAAACAAAGAATCAGGACTTGTCTCAACATATTCATAACAAAATCTTCATCTGCGGCTAATAAAGGCAATGCATCTTAACCTACTCTTGCTGATCCTATGAGGAGGTTTCTCCAAACCGATTTATAAGTGAACAAGGAATACGTGAGCCGAGGACTCGACAAACGTACTTAGTTTCAACTTCTACACCTAATAAGATTGCAATCAAATCAAAAAAGAACCCATACCTCCTCCAAAAACAAGGAGACAAGTTTCTAGGGCATTATTTGAAGAAGACAATGAAGAAGAAAATGTTCCTAGCAACTTTCGAGATCATAAAGACGACTGTCCAGTGTCCATCTTATTGTTATGAGACCTTTTTTCCCGATTTAGATCTTCTCCAGGATTAGCCCTGAAGAAGACTGGTTACGATGCATGCATTGCTTGCATGGACTCACGCATCTTGTGCTGATGTTCCTAGAAGAACCAAGCGTTTCATTGGTGAACTTTGTCAGTAGTTTTGTAACTTTAAGTAGAAAACTACAGTAGTCTGTTGCCGGTATGTCATTTTGTCCATAGCATGGGAATGAAATGAATTTTCGTTTATCCCAATTCATCTGAGAATATTCTATCTTTTGGTACTTTTATTTCATAAAGGTTGAGAGGATTTCATAAAGAAAGGACAAAAGATCATAGGTGTAGAATATGACATTACTGTGATTCACTACTAACAAGTTATGCCTCTGAAATAAAACCCTATGTCATTTTGTACGTACTTCCCCTACCTATTGTACCTGTTTGTCGAATAAACTGGAGTTTATAATGTTAATTTATATCAGAGTTGTGCTTTGTGCTCGGAGCACTTTTGTGCTCCCGGGCACTGTGCTGCCGAGCACTTTTCAAAAGCAGTGATTAGTGCTTAGTATTTGTAGTACTTCATCGAAAGGCTCAGTGCTTAGCAATCCCAAAAGTGCTCCCAAGCACTCCTGCGGATTACTAAGCCCTAAGCTCTGAGCCACTTTTGTACGAATTTATTTAAGCATTCATAAAATCTAAATACAACATTTTCTTACATGAGTAACATCCTCAAACTGTTAGAATTTCAATGACAGAAAGATGATTGTGAGGGAATCCGGTCATTATGAGAGAAAAAATTAAGGGCCCACGTGTAATTTATTAAATGAAGATGGTAATTTGTTCGTTGATATCTTAATAAAGCGTTTTCATCTGACCAAAGAGTCATTTGTAGACAACATCAAAACGTTACACAGTTCATTTTTCATACTTCGTTATTTGTCACGCAACAATGTTTTGGAACTGTTTTGCTCCTGACAAATTAGTGCAAGAATTGACGCAGAAGCATTTCCATTTTTCCTTAAATTTCTTATTACATTTTGTGTCACGGACCGGGAGTGAAAACCCATAAAAGTTTTCAGAAAAAAAGTAAACTCGAAAAAATCAATATTTTTATGAATATTTTCAAACGAAGAGATCTAGGAGCGAATAGCAGTTTTTTGTTTTACCACCAATCAGAATCAATTATATATTATATCGAATCAAACTCAAAATTATTAGCGAAAGCATCGTATCAGTTGGTCAATTCTTGGAAGGTGATAAAACAAGAATCTTCTCGTTATCAATCGAATCAAAGGTGGAGCATCGAATTTTGGACACCCTGTCACCTCACCTGTCAATTTTCTCACATATACGAGCTAACAATTTCTCTTTCGATTGTAATAACCTCACTTTCAACAATTCCTAAGGAAGTGCTTAGGGCTTAGTGCTCGAAATGTCGAATAACTTTCACAAAGTGCTCAGTATTCGCGAGCCTTTTGTGAAAATAAGTGCTTTGCGCTCGAGACTAGGGAGACTTTTTATCCGAGTGCTTAGTGCTCGAAGCACTATTTTTCAGTGCTCGTCACAGTTCGTACATATAACATATATCATTCCTTCAACTTAAAATGTTTTATACATTTCTATGCCTATACATATATTCTTGTATCTATCGTTGAATTCTATGAAAAATGTCCATATTATTCTCATTATTTCATGGTATTTTTCTATTATCAGATGTATCATATGCAAAATCACAAATTATTCTCTATTCTTGAATTGAAGTATGATGTCTAATGAATATATTGTGCTATCTTCTTTACAAGAATGAAACTGAAATTCTGAATGTATGATCAGTACGATTATTTTTATAATTCAGAAGGTGTCTACATCAATTTCATTATACTCGTTAATTGAAAATATTACTCAATTTATGAAATTCAAGAGGCGGTTTTATTAAGTTGATAATACTTTTCAATCATATTCATAACTCGCATTTACAAATTCAATAGATGGTTTCATTAATTTCATGATAAGATTTTATTTAGGTTAGTGAACTTTACCATTACATTAATGGAACGCATCCATTATTGTTGAAGCAATGCCAAATCCCTTTTATAAACCGAATTTCATTAAAATTATGAGACTTTATGAAACCAATGAGCATTATAATAGGAATTATAATAATTTTTCTCAGCGCTTATCCCAAAAACCTCCAAATACCAATTTTTAATGAAATCAGTCCATAAACAGGGAAGGCGTTGTCTTGTTATTATTATCAGGCCGCCATTTTAAATTTGTTAATTTCACAAAAATAACATAATCTTCAACTCCGAAAACACCCCTCATACTACTTTCAAATCGAAATGAACCCTGATAACAAAACTCGTCCGCTAATTCGATTTTACAAATTTTGACAACAAATCATGATCTTCGACCCCTAAAACCCTCTCATTCCAATTTCGAATAAAATCAAGCCATAAACACAAAAGATGTCGTATAATTGTTATCAGTCCGCCATCTTGAATTTATGAATTTCGATCAGAAAAATTGTCATTTCTGACCCTGAGAACCCTCACATACAAATTTTGAATGGAAATGTACCATGATCACGAAACTCGTCTGCCATCTTGAACTTACGAATTTTGACTCGAAATCCTATTTTCTCACGCCGGAAATCCCTGTATACCAATTTTGAATTGAATCTGACCATAATAACAATTTGACAAAAAAATCATAATCTCTGACCCGGAAAACACCGAACTATGAAATAAGTGAAAATAAAGTTTAAGTAAGAACTTTTTTCGCTATATATTTAAATTTGGCTATTCTCTGTGAATTCCGTATTTCAAGTTGAGATTCTGAACGAAATTTTCTGTAGATTCACTTCTAATCGGAAGAATGAATTGGCTCATTTTCTTCTATTATTGGCAGATAAAAATAATCAACTTTCGAACTTTCCAATTCATTCATTGAGAACTCCGATCCTTTCTGAGTTCAACCACAAAATTTTAGTTCCTAAAGTGAAACCATTTTCAAATGCATCTTGAAATAAAACACACTACATTGAACCGTAAAATTTCCAATCGATTCATTTGTCTATTCATTTCAGAGTCCATCATTGGTTAATTCTGTTCCCAAATACGTTATATTATACATAAAACGAAAATTCTGATCATGGGGACAATAAATACTCTTTAAACAATAAATTTAAGTCTAAAAGATGTTCCTTCAGTAATGAACGTTCATTCAGTGAAATATACTATGAGCAAGATATGAAACACCAACCGATAGATCATATCAATTATCCAAAATATATAACCAAAATACGAAGTATTGAGAAAATAATTCTTTGGGATGAAATTGATGACGGTTTTTAGTGTCAAGCCGAACTGACCATTCGCAATAGCCATATAAATTCTCCGATAAATGTGAAACCATTTATAAATCTATTCAGAAAATTTGTACATTGAAGTTTCCAAAGTATTAAAAAAAAGTATAATTTGTATTAAAATTCATTACGGACTTAAGACATCAAGGCTCAAGTAGAACTGACTTATTTCCTGAAAGCAATCCCCGTACAAATTGTCCGAAAAATTTTGTAACTATTTGAAACTCAATTTTCCAAATTTGTACCTTGAAGACTGCAAAGGAGTAGGAAAAGAATTTTTTAAATCAAATTTATGACGGATTGATTGTATGCTTGCGCCGAAATTACTAAGTGTCCAATAGCAATCTCCATACAAATTCTCCGAAGCATTGAAAACCATTCAAAAATCAATTTCAAAAATTTGTACCCTTGAGGCTCCAAAATTTCGATACAATTGAGTATTCACTTCATAGTACATCCTATGTAATTTCTGTTTCGAAGTGTGTTATATGATACATAAACGAACGTTCTCATCATCATGGAAGAAGACATACTTTTCCAAAAGTGAAATCGGCAAAAGATGTGTCTGCAGTAATACACTTAAATTCAGTAAAATGAATGAACTCGAAATATATAGTTTTCTGCAGAAGATCACCAAGATGTAAAGAAACAATAGATATATTAGATCTTTCATTCAAAATATTCAAATTCGACCAATTTCAAATCTATAAAAATTTATACTCACTTTTGATACTAAATCACCCATTTTTATATTTTATTAACCTGCTTCCACACTATGTTCAAAAACTATCACCAAATATGCACTAGACCTTTTTCGTTCGTACTGTTGTCAGAGAATAATCGAAACTGAATCCTACCACAACAACTGTCCCTTTATATACCATTTGAAGAGTCAAATAATCCAAGTGACCAATAGCAACCCACAAAGAAATTCTCCGAAAAATATTTACCTATTCAGAAACCAATTGTGAGAAATTCTACCTTCAAGGCACCAAAGTGTTAGAAAAGGAGTTCATTGGAAAAGAAATGTATAACGGGCTTGAGCAGAACAGATCGCCAACAGCAAATTCTCAGAAAATTTTAAAGCCATTTGAAAACCAATTATGCGAATACAATAAACATTCTTTGGAATGAAATTCAAGACGGATTTAAGGCTTAAGCCGTCATGTTTATGGTTCAATAATTGTTTATGACAGGATGGAAAGAGGACAGCAACTACTTTCACATTTTTCGGTACATTTCGTGCGATTTGAGAATGTTAAAAGCTTTGTTGCATTGAAGTTCATTCAAATATACCTTCTATGTATTGAAATTCTCAGGAGGTTTGTTAATGGGCCAATTTCGTGAATAGGACCTTTCGAAATTCTGATTTCTCGATAATACCAAAACTTCGAAGCAAAATTATTCTAACATTTCTGTTATAAATGATTCGAGGGCATGAACGAGATTTCAGTCTGCTTCTGTTTGTTTTTTTCTGCGGCAGCTACAAAAAATTTATTTCAATCAATTTCTCGATCTGGAAAATAGGAATCTACCTGAAAGTTGGATAAACGAGAGCTCAAAAGCTCCAGACTCCAAGTCAGTGTTCTGAGTAACCCATTTTTGATAGGAGACCTCTGAATTTTTCCAATTAATACTTACATTTTCACACTCAAACAAAGAAATTCAAAGATGTATTCGAGGCTTCCCGCTTAACGTACCAACTGTTGAGTTCTATGAATCAAATACCATTATCATTATTCATAGGTGTGTTAATTTATGGACGAGAAATTTTTCTCAAGCTCTTTTTGTGCATGTTACAAACTTTTATTCGTACAATCGAATTTTTCAAAGCAAAAATTCGAAAATGACAAAGCGTTAGCTCCATAGCTTATCACCATATTCATCATAGTTAAAAAAATACCGAACGAATTGAAAAGGGAAAAAAATAAAACAAAAATCTTTATGACCGCGTTTGCTATAAAATGCAATGAAACGATTCCAATGTTCCTTTCTATCATGTTTGGATGATCATTTACGACATTCTATAGTTTTCAGAAAAATGTATTTCCTAATGTCAAAGTTTCATTTCTGATTATTCCATTTACTTGTAGTTTGTATGTTTTTGGTCAGCATTGTCCAAAGTATCTCGTTCCAACGTTTTTGTTGGAATGCTCTGCATACATTTTTCTGCGAGTATTGTTGATAGTTGTCAGTTTTGATTTATATAAATGTCAAATTAGTTCTGAGTGAATCAATGATCTACTTAAACTATACTTGAACTGATTAAAAAGGCTTGTGTTTTCCACCACTGTTTTGGACGAAAGACTCCGTGGTTAGAATTTTCTAACCTTTTCAATCAGTTTGAGTATATCATGGATTGATCTACTGAAAAACTAATTTGACATTTATTTGAATCAAAACTGACAACTATCAACAATACTCACAGAAAAATGTATACAAAGCATTCCAACAAAAAAGTACGTAATTTTGTGAAATTCAACATTTAGTCCCAAAATTAACGTACAATAGATCATTACGAGTGAACAACTCCAACATTTTTCTCATTTCCGCAAACTTCGGAGAAGAAATACTTAGGGTTCGTCATCACATCTGCATTTTGATGCATATTTCTGTCCGGGACATGCTCGCAGCCCATTAGCACAATTTTGGCCTTCGTACGGCTTCCAGTTTTCAAAATGAAAATTATGAAAGTACTCCTAGCGTATTCTTTAGAAGGCTACGAGAAGAGAACCACTGGATATTATTTCATTCTTAAATAAAATCAGATTGTTACTTCCTAGAGTTATTTACTGTGTGACTAGTTTCGCTCTGTATTGTCAGAGCATCCTCAGACTAGATTCACTGAAATTACAACACAAAACATAAGACTTCTAAACATATTACAATTTTTAAAATTTTTCTTAAAACTCGTCTCACCTGAACTCTCTCAACTTCGAATCGTCAAATGATAAATAAAACAAGGATAAAAATGACCGAAGTTCCTCATCAAACGTGTTTGCTCCAAAAATTTTTTTGAAATTGAAGGTTATGAGCATAGAGAACATATTTTCCAAAATAGAAGGTTATGAGCATAGAGAACATATATGACAAATTTCTATCATAAAGTTGTTACATGACTTGACATTTTTTACTCCTATTTTATATTAAACATTTTATCAAACCATCACTGCCAAAATCTACTTGAGTATTTAACATAACATTATTGTCAAATTTTTTATGTCGTAAAATTTCTAATCTCTCTAACCTATCCATGACCCAATTATTAACATTAGTGTGTAAAATTTCAAAATTCTCTTCAGTATTAAAATCATGTTGACTTTCATACAAATGATTACCAAAATGTGAGTCGTTGTAACTATCTCCCAGTCTCAAGATTCTCATGTGTTCCCTGATTCTTTGTTTGAATGTCCTCGTAGTTTTTCCTATGTAGTAGGCGTTGCATGTATTACACGTTAACTTGTAAACTCCATTCTTGTCTAATTTTTCGGTTTTTTCTTTATTGTTTACCAATAATTTATTGATGTTGTTTGTTGGTTTGAAAGCAATCTTTATGGAAGTATCTTTTTCTAAAATCTTCTTTATTTTTGATGAAATTCCTCCGATATATGATAAGGGAACAAATTTTGTATTTTCTCTATCGTCTTCCTCTATTATAAAATTGTCTTTAATTATCTTTTTTTGTACTTTTTTATTAAACATTTCTTGAATTATTTTTTCTTCAAAGCCATTCATAACTGCAGTCTGTTTTATAATCTCCAATTCTCTGTTAAATTTGTCCTCCTTCATGGGAATATTCATCAATCTTTCTAGTAAACTATGGAATATGGCTATCTTATGTGCATGACTATGTTGTGATTGTGCTGAAATTGAGATGCCCGTCTCGGTCGGTTTTCTGTATATTCCAAATGAATGTTTTCCATCAATTACTTCAACCTCCAAGTCCAAAAAATTCACCTTCTTTCCTGAGTTCTCTAACTTAAACTTTATTGACTGCACACAACCATTTATATATCGTAAAAATTCCTCTAGTTCATCATCAGTGCCTTTCCACAATATTATGATGTCATCTACGTATCTGTAATAATAAAATATCTTTGTCTTGTATGGGTTATCATTGAATATGTATTTCTCCTCAAAATGATCCATATATCTATCAGCTAGTATTGGTGCAACAGGATTTCCCATACCTAAACCATTCTTTTGTTCATATTGTTTGTTATTGAAACTAAAAAAGCTCTGTTGAACACACATCTTCAAGAGTAAGTTTACCACTTCTACCATTTGATCACCCATATCTGCATCCACCAAATCCTCTTCAATTATCTTCAATATTTCTTCCCTAGGAACATTTGTGTACAAATTTTCTATGTCTATTGTTAAGATCTTATAATTACTTTCTATTGTTATATCTTTTATATTTTTGACAAGTTCTACTGAATTTTTGATAGTATGTAATGGTTTGAATTTTGTATCGTTTTTTAAAACTTTGTTTAACCACTTTGCTATATTGTAAGTAGGACTGTTAAAGTGAGAAACTACTGGTCTAATAGGGATATGTTCTAATTCTTCACTTTTGTGAATTTTTAATAAACCATATAATTTTGGTAACTTTGTATTATCCATTTTGAAATTTCTCATAATTTGTGGATCTAATTTTGGAGATTACAATCAAAAAGTTCTGGACTTCATTGCTAAAAATCAAATTGTTGAAAAAAAGATTTCTATTTCAACAATCATACAAAAAAACAAAAACATACTTAAACAGATATCCGACAAATTAGATCCACAAATTATGAGAAATTTCAAAATGGATAATACAAAGTTACCAAAATTATATGGTTTATTAAAAATTCACAAAAGTGAAGAATTAGAACATATCCCTATTAGACCAGTAGTTTCTCACTTTAACAGTCCTACTTACAATATAGCAAAGTGGTTAAACAAAGTTTTAAAAAACGATACAAAATTCAAACCATTACATACTATCAAAAATTCAGTAGAACTTGTCAAAAATATAAAAGATATAACAATAGAAAGTAATTATAAGATCTTAACAATAGACATAGAAAATTTGTACACAAATGTTCCTAGGGAAGAAATATTGAAGATAATTGAAGAGGATTTGGTGGATGCAGATATGGGTGATCAAATGGTAGAAGTGGTAAACTTACTCTTGAAGATGTGTGTTCAACAGAGCTTTTTTAGTTTCAATAACAAACAATATGAACAAAAGAATGGTTTAGGTATGGGAAATCCTGTTGCACCAATACTAGCTGATAGATATATGGATCATTTTGAGGAGAAATACATATTCAATGATAACCCATACAAGACAAAGATATTTTATTATTACAGATACGTAGATGACATCATAATATTGTGGAAAGGCACTGATGATGAACTAGAGGAATTTTTACGATATATAAATGGTTGTGTGCAGTCAATAAAGTTTAAGTTAGAGAACTCAGGAAAGAAGGTGAATTTTTTGGACTTGGAGGTTGAAGTAATTGATGGAAAACATTCATTTGGAATATACAGAAAACCGACCCAGACGGGCATCTCAATTTCAGCACAATCACAACATAGTCATGCACATAAGATAGCCATATTCCATAGTTTACTAGAAAGATTGATGAATATTTCCATGAAGGAGGACAAATTTAACAGAGAATTGGAGATTATAAAACAGACTGCAGTTATGAATGGCTTTGAAGAAAAAATAATTCAAGAAATGTTTAATAAAAAAGTACAAAAAAAGATAATTAAAGACAATTTTATAATAGAGGAAGACGATAGAGAAAATACAAAATTTGTTCCCTTATCATATATCGGAGGAATTTCATCAAAAATAAAGAAGATTTTAGAAAAAGATACTTCCATAAAGATTGCTTTCAAACCAACAAACAACATCAATAAATTATTGGTAAACAATAAAGAAAAAACCGAAAAATTAGACAAGAATGGAGTTTACAAGTTAACGTGTAATACATGCAACGCCTACTACATAGGAAAAACTACGAGGACATTCAAACAAAGAATCAGGGAACACATGAGAATCTTGAGACTGGGAGATAGTTACAACGACTCACATTTTGGTAATCATTTGTATGAAAGTCAACATGATTTTAATACTGAAGAGAATTTTGAAATTTTACACACTAATGTTAATAATTGGGTCATGGATAGGTTAGAGAGATTAGAAATTTTACGACATAAAAAATTTGACAATAATGTTATGTTAAATACTCAAGTAGATTTTGGCAGTGATGGTTTGATAAAATGTTTAATATAAAATAGGAGTAAAAAATGTCAAGTCATGTAACAACTTTATGATAGAAATTTGTCATATATGTTCTCTATGCTCATAACCTTCTATTTTGGAAAATATGTTCTCTATGCTCATAACCTTCAATTTCAAAAAAATTTTTGGAGCAAACACGTTTGATGAGGAACTTCGGTCATTTTTATCCTTGTTTTATTTATCATTTGACGATTCGAAGTTGAGAGAGTTCAGGTGAGACGAGTTTTAAGAAAAATTTTAAAAATTGTAATATGTTTAGAAGTCTTATGTTTTGTGTTGTAATTTCAGTGAATCTAGTCTGAGGATGCTCTGACAATACAGAGCGAAACTAGTCACACAGTAAATAACTCTAGGAAGTAACAATCTGATTTTATTTAATACACCACTTCCTATCTGGACAATTCCACGAAATATTATTTCATTCTGTTTTCACCTCATTATTCAGAATGAAAGATAGTTCAACCATAAAAAATTTCAACAATTTCGGCCGAAATTTTTTTTTCACCAAGGACATGTAAAAAAAAGTTGAGTTCCAATTTTGGGATAAATTTTTCACGGAAAAACTCAGGAAATCTTGTACATTGAAATAATACTTTCCGAATTGGCAACCGAGAAAAAAAATCCAACTTTGCAGGTTTTCCGCCTTTTTGAAATTTTTTTTTTCAGAATTCTACATCACAATTCAATTAAGCCAAAGAAAAATACTAAAATGTGACCAGAAACCGTTATTTCAAATGTCACGCATAACTAACAACAGTTATCAGAAGATTGCTCAAAGTTCTCAAACACCCTGTATCTGGCTTATGCGTCGAAAAGTGGGTATATGTCATGAGGCAAAAATGACTTCATCGGTGTCATCTACACGGCTGTATATGTTTGTCCAGTTTATGGTGAAACACCCTGTATAGGTCATTTAATACAATATATGATTAGGAATATTCTTAGAACAATGACAAAAAACCATCCGCTTTCAAAAAATTAATTATTTATGTTCCAGATTATATTGAATATGATTGCATATTCTCTGTTTACCTATCTGTAACTCAATAAATGGATCCATAAGGGATCGTACACTTTCCCAGCAGAAATTTTCTCCTACATGTTTGCGGCTAGGATTAGGTATCATTTGAGGGATAGCCCACCAATCTTTTTATTTGTATGTTTTTTGTTATTTTTTGAATTTTCTTCACTTTTGTACCTCGAAATCCAAATCCCGTCCTAAACCGAAGAATGCCGTTTTTCTGAAATGATTTATTTACTTTTATAATTCTGATTTTCAGGTAACTACCTGAAGAAGTACCGTCAACACTTCGAAGGTACTTCTCAGAATAAGACTCGGGATAAGATAATTGACTTCACGAATGAGACTCGCCAAGTTTCAATTACTGTGAAAAATTTGTTGAAGGTTAAGTGTTCAAACGTCGTTGGCTGGATTACTTTGAACGAGGAGTATACTCGAATCGTATTCGAAGTGAAGTACGGTCAGCGGAATGAAGTATGCTGTATAATGCGGTGTTTCTGTGAAATTTCACACAAAATTTTGAGGGAGCCCAAAAAAGAAAATATTGCTCAGAGGTGGGTGTATGAAAACTTTCACAAGCATCTAATGACACATTTGACGCAAACTGATGTCACACCTATAGAATACCAATACTGTTAGCGCGACTGCAAGGAAAAACCGAGAGAGAAACTTAATCAACATCGATAAAATCTTTTGGCTACCTTTTTTCAAAAAAACCCGAAACACAACCTATCTATTGAAACAAAAGATAGGGAGATGCAAATATCCTCACTAGAGATGATGAGGAGCTGCGTGAAAATCCAAATAAGTCAGATATTATGATTCTTGTATCTCCTGCAAAATCTCCAACAGTGACTCCTTCGCTTCTTCCGACACATCCCATGTCAAAGATTAAGCCTCGAATGAAGTGAATGAAGTATAAAACGTAAAATCAACATTGTTGACTAAGTTATTCAAGAAAGCTATGAAACGTGTAAGAATATATCCAGGGCACAGGCGAGTACATCCAGAGATAGTTGCGACGATCACATTCAGAAATGCATTGAAAGTAACCAAAGAAAAATATACACTTCTAAAGGGTCCCCTCTGGTGTCTCCCAGTGACTTGAATATCAATCTAGCATTCAACACTAATCGTCAACTTTATCCCACACTTTATCTCCCACTTATCAAAGGTCAGAAAGGGCTTAACTCCTGAGCCAAATTTCTAGTCCTGGGAATAACCTTGGGAATAACCAAACTTGCATCACATCCTATTTTCTGTGGTCGATGAAGTTTGCAATTTTCAAAGAATATCATCGAACGAAAAGATGACATGGGCATGCAACTAAAGAGTGTTTTGGTTCATTTTGAATCTACTTCACAAAAACCTTGCGGTCAAGATGGTACCACCTCACCAGGCCACCTTTTGCGCTGGTTGTTTGATTTATCTGCCAAAAACTCCAGACAGTCAAAATATCGGTAAACGTACAGAATTAAATACTTTTCATTATACTGCTATACGAAACGCTCTATGAAAATATGAAGAACACTTCACCATCCATAAGCTGTTTAAATAAATTTGTTGCGAAAAATTCATCCAACATAGAGGAAGGGTTTTTCGACTTTGATGGCCTTTGTCAGTTTATGAAGCATAGGAATTTACCCAAAGTTTCGTGGATTGGCGAAGATGCAACAGTTAAATTGAATATGATTCGAGGTGTTAAGATATATTTGTATATTCATATTTGGCGCGCAGACAAAGTGACAACAGTGCGCCAGTGCGGGAATTACTAGTCAAGTTAAGGACTGTATTATACTTGGTTAAGAACTGAAGTCAAGAACAGGGTTCTCAATTATTGCCTTGTTTGATGTACAGCGTACAGCTAATGTTTCATATTTGAATACAATAAATACCTAATAAAGTGTCTTGCTATTATATAAATCCACACCTTCACATGGTAGCAGAGGTCCGTGGTTTAAATATTGTGAATTCAAGGAGCTATTCAAGTGAAAATTAAAAGCACTCGATTTACGTAGGAACATTCGAGTAAAGCTAACAATGGCGTCCAAAGAAATAGCTATTCCTGTATTTGACGGCGAGGATTACAGCATGTGGAAGAAACGAATCACAATGTTTTTGAAGATGAAGAAATGCGACATCGTTATTCAAAGAGAGAAAAACGAAACTGATAAAACAGATTGGGATGACAATGACCTGAAGGCAATTAATTATATTTACAGTGCAATTTCCAACAAACAGTTAGAATTCGTTTGCGAGAAATCGACGGCGTATGAAATTATAAAGAAATTCGATACCCTATACCTCAAGGAGTCAACGGCGTTACAGATTATTTATAGGAATAAATTGGAAAAACTAAGACTTGCAGATCACACAAATTCAGCAACCTTTTTCAGTGAATTTGAAAAAACAGTAAACGAACTGAAGAATGCTGGTGCCAGTGTAACAGAGAAGGAGAAGTTAAATTATATGCTAAATTCCTTACCAGAATCCTACAGCTACGTTGGAGATTTAGTCGACACACTGAAAGATGAGGATCAGACGGTGGAATATATCAAAAGTAAAATACAAATGGTTGAAATGAAGAACTCTAAGCAGGAAAATATTGGGAAGAGAACTAATGCATTCATGGCAGAAAAGAATAAGCAAGAATTCAAATGTTATGGATGTGGAGAGAATGGCCATTTCCAACGAGATTGCAAATATGGGAGAGGTCAAACTAGAAAACAACCATGGAGAGGCAAAAGAGGAGCTGGAAGAGGTAACCAGTACAGAGGACGAGGGAACAATTTCAGAGGACAATATGGAAATTGTGCCTATGTAAAGCAAGGAGGTAATGAAGAAAGAAACAAGCAAGGAGCAAGTTCATGGTTAACGAAGGTAGATCATCATGTTGTTTATAATAGTAAACTTAGTAATAATTCAAGCGAAATAGAGTGGCTTTTAGATAGTGGTTGTACCGACCATATTATTAATGATGAAAGATATTTTGACAGTTGCATTACCCTTACAGAGGCAGTTAATGTTTATTTAGGAGATAGTACAATTCTAAAGGCAACTAAAATTGGAAAAGTTTTAAGCTATTTTGAAGTTTTTGGAAAGAAAAATTTAGTAGAGATGAAAAATGTATTTTTTGTTAAGGATATGAAATCTAATTTGATAAGTTTAAGTAAGATAAGCGATAATCATACAATCATTTCTAAAGGTAATAAGACTGAAATTATCAATAATAATGGAAATATTATTGCAATAGCTTTTAGGACAAATGGCTTATATGTGATGAACAGCAAATTGAAAGGTATGAAATCGTTAGTAAATATTGCCAATAGAAAGTATGAAAACATGAGTCATAAGGAAAAATGGCATCGAATGTTAGGACATGTGAATTTTAATTACTTGAATATTTTATTTAAAGAACAGTTATTGAGTGGAATTCCAGAAAATTTAGAGTCAGATTTTATGAAATGTAGAACATGCATAGAAAATAAAATGCATAATATTCCTTTTGAGAACAAAAGAGAAAAGGCGAAGGATCTATTAGAAATCATACATACAGACGTTTGTGGCCCTTTCAAAACAACAGGCTACAAGGGTGAAAAATATTTTATATCATTCATTGATGATTTTAGTAAAATGGCTAGAGTTTATGTGATTCAAAATAAGACCGAAGTATTTGACTGTGTATTCCAGTATATAAATGAAACGGAAAATTTAACCGGGAAAAAAGTAAAATTTTTGAGATGTGACAATGGAAAAGAATACTTAAATCATAAAATTTATAATTTTGCTAAAGAGAAAGGTTTTATAATAAATAATTGTCCAGCTTACGTGCATGAATTAAATGGAACAGCTGAACGTTTTAATAGAACAATAATGGATATGTCGAGATGTTTATTAGCAGAGGCACAGGTTCACAAAATGTATTGGCCTGAAATAGTCTCTACTGCAACATATTTAAAAAATCGTACATTAGCAAATACTAAAGAAAGGAAAACACCTTACGAAATATTTTTCGGAAAGAAACCAGACGTTTCAAATTTACGTTTGTATGGCAGTAAAGTTTTTGTTAGAATACCAGAGCAGAAAAGAGAGTCTAAATGGGATAAAAAAGCGGATATTGGAATCTTGTTAGGTTACAGTGAAGTCGGTTATAGAGTTTTGTTGAATAGTAGAGTCATAGTTGCTAGACACGTTGAAATCGTAGAAGAAAATACAAGGTGTATTGGACTAGATGATTATAATCCAGAATTAGAGAGTGAAAATTCTGAAGGTAACACAATAGGTGATGAATTAGAAAATGAGGTAGAAAGAGAAAATGTTCCAACCGAAAATTCCGAACCAGATAATAGTAATCAATTTTCACAAAGATCGCAAAGAAATAAATGTTTACCAAAACGCTTTGAAGATTATTATGTTTATAGTGACAATATAGTTGTTAACTTTTGTAGAGCTGATACTCCATATTCATTCGAGGAGGCGGTAGAATCAGATGAACGCGAGTTTTGGATAGAAGCGATGAATAAGGAAATCAATTGTTTGAGAAAAAATGAAACTTGGGAATTGGTAGAAGGTGTAGATCAAAAAAGAGTTTTAGATGTAAAATGGGTTTACTCAAGAAAATCTGAAGACATTTATAAAGCTAGACTAGTTGTTAAAGGATATCAACAAACTGACAAAATCGATGATATTTACTCACCTGTGGCAAAAATGCAAACTTTAAAGATTCTTTTAGCTTATTGTTGTCAAAAAGAATTATTAGTAGAACAAATGGATGTGGAAACTGCATTTTTAAATGGAAAAATAAATTCAGAGATATACGTACACCAACCAGAAGGTTATAAGGATGAGTCAAATAGAGTTTGTAGATTAAAGAAAGCCCTATACGGTTTGAAGGAAAGCCCAAGGTTATGGTACGAATGTTTCGATAAATACTTGATAAGTTTAGGTTTTGAAAAAGTCATGTAGACTACTGTCTATACACATTTCAGAAAAACAATAACATTTTATATTTGTTAATATTTGTAGATGACTTGTTAATATGCAGTAAGGACGAAACAGAGAATGGAAAAATCAAGAATTTGTTGTCGAAAAAGTTCAATATGAAAGATCTAGGAAAAATAAAAGAATATTTGGGTATGACAATTGAATATGATACATGTAAACAAGAAATGAAATTGAATCAGACGAAATATATTAAGTTTTTGGCAAAAAAGTACGAATTGGAGGAGAGTAGATTGTATAATACTCCAATGGAAACGAATTTAAAGATTGATGAGGCAAAGAATGTCGAAGTGAATCTCAATTATCGAAATTTAATAGGAGCTCTATTATATATAAGTTCTGCAACCAGACCTGATATAAGTTTCAGCGTAAACTATTTGAGTAGGTATCAAAATTGCTATGATAGAACACACTTCAAGTATGCACTAAGAGTTTTGAAATACTTGTACGCGACTAATGATTTAAAATTAACATATAGAAAGAATGATAGTAATGAAATTATTTATTGTTATGTTGATGCAGATTGGGCAGGTAATCATATAGATAGGAAATCTACAACAGGTTACGCAATTCGATTATTTGGTAATATTATTTACTGGAAATCTAAGAAACAGAAATCTGTTACTAAAGCTTCAACATATGCAGAATATGTAGCATTGTCAGAGGCTGTTAGCGAATTGATATTTGTTAAAGAATTATTGAAAACATTCAATATAAAACTTGAAAAACCAATAAAAATCTATGAGGACAATTCTGGTGCAGTAAGCATTGCTAAATGTGGAAATTTTACAAAAAATTCTAAACACATAGAAGTCCATTGCCATTATGTTCATGATTATATTAAGGATGAAGTTATTGATGTTGTAAAAATTGATTCAAATAAAAATATTGCAGATTTGTTCACAAAAGCATTATGTAAAGAAAAGTTTCAGTATTTTAGAAATTTGTTAAATTTAGAATAAGAATGTAACTAGAATAAGGTTTGTTTAATATGAATATAAGGAGGCGTGTTAAGATATATTTGTATATTCATATTTGGCGCGCAGACAAAGTGACAACAGTGCGCCAGTGCGGGAATTACTAGTCAAGTTAAGGACTGTATTATACTTGGTTAAGAACTGAAGTCAAGAACAGGGTTCTCAATTATTGCCTTGTTTGATGTACAGCGTACAGCTAATGTTTCATATTTGAATACAATAAATACCTAATAAAGTGTCTTGCTATTATATAAATCCACACCTTCACACGAGGACTAATAAATTAGTTGGATTTACCATGCCATTAGTCAATGGACTACCGACAAGAGATACGTTTTTAGCAACATCTGCAAAAGCAATACAGGACCACTTTAAGAACGCTATCAGATCAAATTATGCCTATGTAATTATGGCCCAGCCTATTTTTACCATCCGCGCCAGGTTATTGTCTCGCAATCTTAGGCACAGATAACAGATTTACAGCCGCTGATGTTACGAAAAGGTGGCAACATATAAAATTGAATTTGAAGCAGCGAGGTGTTATGGTTTTGGGGTTTGGATCTGATAGAGATACACGTCTTCTGAAGGCAAAGAGGCAAGGTGCTCAATGGGCTCTCACTTAAGAATAATCACGACCCGAATGGAGATGGTTTCAATCAAATTACTCTAGAGAAGACTGCTTTTCTTATGTTCAAGATACTGTTCATATAGCCACCAAATTACGTACTAGACTGCTCAATGATAAAATCAAGTTAAGGTTTGGTGATTTTCATGCAACTGTTGAACCATTGGAACAACTCATTGCAAAGTACTCCAAGGATTATTACTTGCTAACAAAATCTGATTTGAAATTAAAAGACAAGATGAATTTTAAAGCAGCAGAGAAATAATGTTCGAGTAACGTTATTAATTTTTTTAAAAAGACTCCGAAGAATAAAGGCATTATTGCTTATCTCAAATTGATGCGTTTTGTTATTGATTCGCTCTTAGATCCCAAGATAGATTTAACGCAAAGAATTTATTCAATTTGGTATTGCGTTTTTTTCTTAAAATTTGGCAACAGTGGCTCACAATAAACGAATACAAAATTGGAGATCATTCCATTTCATCAAACTGCTATGCTTGCTCAGAGTTAAACGCACATTTATTAATAAATATCATCCTAAACATCCGTGAAAACCCATTTTTGTCAAACGATATTGTAACATTCAAATGTAACCTTCCACCTCGAATTAAATACGCCAGCGCAAATGCGCAGAACATAGTCTGTACGAAACGTACAGAAAACCCTTAAATTATTCAACAAAATCATTATGTATAAATTTCCTTTCGAACCGACAATATGCACGTGGAAATTATTTCAATCATGCAGTATTGCAAAAGTTGTTATTTCCTGCTTGAAAGTAGGCCGAACAAAATAATGGAATTGACAATTATGCTTTGAATTTATTTACAGAATCATCATTTCTTGTATCGAAATAGCTTCATAATGTATTTGATTAGTTTACATTGGTCGTGATGTCATTCTAATTTTAGGATATATAAACTGTACTAGTCTAGCAATAAACGTTCATTAACACATGATCCGCATCTACGTCTCAACCCTTGCGTCCTCAAGAATCCAACCTCTTAGAACACAAGGTAACGTTGGGATACAAACTCAACATTGGTCCTTCGAGCCTAAACCATCAACCACCAGGGACTTTGGAAACTACAACCACTGCACCCACATCCATCAACCACCAGGGACTTTGGAAACTACAACCACTGCACCCACATCCATCAACCACCAGGGACTTTGGAAACTACAACCACTGCACCCACATCCATCAACCACCAGGTACTTTGGAAACTACAACCACTGCACCCACATCCATCAACCACCAGGGACTTTGGGACACAACCACTGAATCCCTCAAGCAACAAACACAGTCATTGGATTTACGACCCACTGACGAACACCAGGGACTTTGGGACACAACCACCGAATCCCTCAAGCAACAAAACAAAAAAAAGGGAAACTATACACCAGTAGATACCTAATCTCACAATGGACAACCTCATCGCTGATCAAATCAGGACTGCAGAAGCAATCAAAAGGATTCATGTCAACATGAAAAAGGACTCCCCCTCCAGAAAAACGACGGAATACTGCCAGAGAAAACGGGATCAATTCAACGAGGAGTGGAGCTACTTCCTAGAATCACATAAAACTCTGATAGAAAAACTTCCAGAAACAGATGAATATTTCACAAAAGACATATATGGGCAAGCTGAAAAAATATATAACCAAGCAATGACCCACCTTGCCAAAATCCAGGAAAAACTCCAAGATGAACAGAAAAATGAAGTTAAAGGAAAACTATCGAACACCACCTGCACAATCATCAGAGAACAAAATTCAAGCATCGAACTCTTCATGAGGGACATAACAAAGATCAAAGCCTTATTGGAAAAAGAAGACAACATGGAACTTCTAAAAATTAAACAACAATTCATGGAGAAACGATGGAATGAAATTATATCACTCGAAGTCAAAATAAACGCAATGGGCACCGCAGATTCAAAAACATATATGGAAAATGGAATATTCGATGAGGCAAGCGACAAATACGAAGAAATCCAAGCTGAAATCCTAATAGCACTTCAGAAAGGAAAGACAGCGGAATCTCCAAGAATTAATTTGTCAGCAGTTACCATTCCCATATTTACTGGACAGTATGACTCATGGCCCAACTTCAGAGACCTATTCATGCAATTAGTGGAAAACAATAAATCCTTTGGAAACGTCGAAAAAATGCAACTTCTCAAGACAAATCTAAGAGGAGAACCAGCCAGAATGATCCAGCATCTGGAGACGTCGTCTCCGAACTACCAAACCGCCTGGAAACTCATAGAAGAAAGATACAACAATCCAAGAATGTTGTTCAACAAGCACATGGACAACCTTCTCAACTTTACAAACCTCAATACAGAATCCGCAGGAGCGATAAAAAGGATGCATGACACCATCCGAGAAAGTACGGAAGCCTTGAAAAACATGAATTTATTTATTTATTTATTTATTTATGAAATAAACGGGTCATACCCTTTTATACAATAATAACAAACAAACACGAGTAATCGTGTGCAACACAATGAAATGGAAAAGATTTACAAATTTCAGTATAAGCAAAATGATAACAAAAAGCAGTAAACAATACCAAACTCAAACTGAGGCGAAACTTGAAAGGCAGAGCAAAAAAAAAAAAAAAAAGAAGAACAAAACATTCTCAAAAACTAAAACAAAGTTCACGCTACGATCGCCCGACATATCTCCCCCCTCAACCTCGACAAAGACCGATCAAAAAAGTCAACTCCTGAGACAGAGGCAACGTTGACGTGACTGCTAATCCTTGGAACAGGAGAGTTTTTAGAGTAATTAAATTTATAATTATGTATATGAAGAAGAGTTCTACCCCTGGTTCGCCTAGGAGGAACCAGAAAGCCGAAAAGTTCAAGCAGATCTGGGCAGTTTAGTGCTCCACAAATCAACTTAGAAAAGAACATTACATCTCCACGCTTGCGTCTAAGGAACAAAGAGGGAAGATCGATTCTAGATCTCATGAGGGAAGCTGAAAAATTTATCCTCTCAATGCCAAGGCGAAAAGAAATATACATAAGGAACTTATTTTGAACCTTCTCAATCCTCTCAGAGTCTGTGTACGTATAAGGAGACCACACAACTGAAGCGAACTCCAGCGTCGGCCTAACAAGCGTCACAAAAAGATATCTAAGTGTCTCCTCCGACTGAAAATCATGTGAGTGTCTGATAATGAATCCAAGCAACTTTACACCTCTATGAATGTTAATCAATGGGAAGAAATAATCGCATACATTATGTTGAGGAAATTGGACTCCGTCACCACAAATCTCTACGAACAAACTGTCAACAAACCAAGAAGCATTCAACGCCTGGATGACCTAGTCAATTTTCTAGGGCAACGGTTTCAAACACTAGAAGTCGTCAAAACAAACTTTCGAAAGGTGGAAGTCATCAAATCAGAAAAAAGATACGAGGAACACCAGAAAATAAGCAGCTATCACATCAAAACAACGAAATGCAACTTATGCAACGACTCTCATGAGATCTACAAATGCGATAAATTCAAAAATTTCACCGTTGCCGAAAGAGAAGGGTACATCAACCAGAAACAATTATGTAGGAACTGCTTGAGTCACAACTTCAAGCAAACTTGTCATTCCCGCAGTAGGTGCCAATAATGCCAGGGTCGCCACCACACAATGCTCCACCGAGAGAAGCAGTATAACCATAACCAGATGAACACACCTCAACAATCCAACATAACACGAGAGCCATCCAGCAGAATGAACTCACACCTAGGACATACACCAACCAACGGAAGAAAATCAAAGACTTCGGTACTGTCAACCGCCCTCATCAGAGCAACAAACAAAAATAATGAGCTCATAACATTGAGAGCCCTAATTGACCCAGGATCGCAAGACTCATTTATCACAACAGCTGCAGCTCAAGTACTGGGAAACGCTAGAATCAAACAGAACGCTGAAATAACCGGCTTAGGAAACACCGCTACGGAATCCAGATGGAAGATTTACACAAGTATAAGACCCTATTTTGAAAGTGATTTCGTGATGGAAACTGAGCTCAATACCATTGACAAAGTAACGAACAACATGCCATCTACTTACATATATACGGAAAACAATTGGGAAAGCATACAGCTAGCAGATCCACAATTCCATGTACCAAGTCCAGTCGATGTCCTCCTAGGTATAGACTATTTTCCGAAATACATGAATTCTGGCTTCAAAGTTTTGAACGATGGACTGGTAGCACAGAACACTCACTTTGGATGGATAATAAGTGGAACAGCACCCTCGAGTCCACAACTGTGCATAACCAGCCTGATCACAAACCTGAACGAGAACGAACAACTTACGAAATTTTGGAACATCGAGGAAACAGAAAATTCGAACGAATTAACACACGACGATGGCCTAATCGAAGAATTTTATTCCAAAACCGTTCGACGAAACAAACAAGTCTACACTGTTGAACTTCCATTTAAAAAGAATGCAAATTTGCTAGGCGAATCTCGACAGAGGGCAATGGCACGACTATTCCAGTTGGAAGACAAATTAAACAAAAACGAAAGGCTCAGCGTTATGTACAGGGAATTCATGCAGGAATACATTGACCTAGGACATATGAAAATTGCAAATCTAAACGCTTCAACGCCAAGATATTATATTCCACACCAGCCTGTATTGAAAGAAGAACAAGACACAACCAAACTAAGAGTCGTATTCGATGCAAGTGCAAAAACTAGTACTGGACTCAGCCTAAATGACATTCTTCACACAGGACCAAAATTGCAGCAAGATCTCATAGATATTCTGATCAGATGGCGAAAACACAAAATTGCCATGACTGCAGACATCGAAAAAATGTACAGGCAGGTGAAATTAGCCGGCGAAAATCAACCGTTACACTCAATACTTTGGAGAAACCACAAGAACGAGCCAATACAAACCTACGAATTAACCACAGTAACCTACGGCACAGCACCAGCATCCTTTCTAGCCATAAGAACAATGAGACAACTAGCCATGGATGAACGAACAAACCACCCTCTTGCAGCTGAAATCGTTTTGAGGGACTTCTACGTAGACGACCTACTAAGTGGAGCCGACACTAAAGAGGAAGCCCGTCGCATTCAAATTGAAATAACAAGCATGCTGAAAAAGGGAGGATTCAACATCAGAAAGTGGAAATTCAATGAGCAATCCGAAAACCCAGCCAACCTCACATTAGACGGCAAGAATGACCCAACGAGAACGCTTGGTATATCATGGATACCCGGAGAAGATATTATACAATACCAAATAAAACAGAATTCCGAATGTCGACTAACAAAAAGGAAGATCCTATCAGAAATTGCCACTATTTTCGACCCACTTGGATTACTATCACCGGTTATAATTCAGGCAAAAATGCTAATGCAAGAAATATGGAAGAGCAACACTTCTTGGGATAAACTACCACCAGAGCACATCAGAAATGCTTGGAAAAACTTCAGGAGAGAGCTTCCAAAACTAGAAGAAATTCAAGTCAAACGTTGGATTCACCTCAAGCGTCATCAACCATTAGAAATACACGGATTCTCAGATGCTTCCCTGAAGGCATATGGCGCAGTAGTATACACCAAAACGATGGACACTAGCGGAAACATACAAGTACGACTGCTCACTTCAAAATCAAAAGTTGCACCGCTGAGAAACACGAAAACAATTCCCCAGTTAGAGCTCTGTGCAGCTCTCCTTTTATCCAAACTTATGAAACGCTGCGTTACGGCCCTGGAGCACAACAATACAAAAATATACGCCTGGTCTGACTCTCAAGTTGTCATATCATGGATAAACGCTGACGCAGGCAAATGGAAAACCTTTGTCGCCAACAGAGTTCAATGCATCCACGAGCTACTAGGTCAAGTTCAGTGGTACTACGTTAAATCAACCGACAATCCTGCAGATCTAATTTCACGGGGACTGAGACCCAGTGCTCTAGCAAAGAATGAGCTTTGGTGGAATGGACCCGAATGGTTGAAGCAGCCGATAACAAAACTATCTGATTCATTGGAAATACCGGAAACGCAACAAGAACTGAAGAAAATAGAATATTCTGTGAATACTGCAAGCGTAGAAGAGGAACCGGAAATACTGAACAGATATTCTTCGTGAAGAAAAACCATAAGAATTGTGGCTTACAGCAGGAGATTCATGAAACCACAAAACCGCCGAGCCAGCATATTCCTCGAGGCGGAAGAGTTACTGGAAAGCAAAACAGCCATACTCAGATTAGCACAACGAACATACTTCCAAACTGACATCGAACAAATCATGAAGACTGGAAAAGTTAATAGATCGAGCCGCCTACAGAGTTTCAACCCATTCTTCGACGCACAAGGTTTACTCCGAATAGACGGAAGATTACACAATGCACCTTTAGAATACAACCAAAAACACCCCATTATATTACCCATGAGAGGTCACCTTACCAATCTTATAATAAGAGATGCTCATCATCAAACGCTACATGGAGGAAATCAAGCCACTCTCAATTATATTCGACAAAGCTATTGGATAATTCAAGCAAAAAACAAAGTAAAATATGTCATCCGACAATGTGTGGTATGCACAAGATTTCGAGCAGAAACAAGAAACCAATTAATGGGATCGCTACCAAAGCCTAGAGTAGCCCCCTCACATCCTTTCACGCACTGTGGAGTCGACTATGCTGGACCAGTGCAAATAAGGCTTTCCAGTGGAAGAGGATACAAATCACACAAAGGATATATAGCTATATTCATCTGTCTGGCAACCAAGGCAATCCACATAGAAGCTGTAACAGATCTAACATCGAATGCTTTCATGGCTGCCTTCAGGAGATTCATCTCGCGCAGAGGAATATGCACCGATTTGTATTCTGACAACGGTACGAACTTTGTCGGAGCCAAGAGAATCCTGGACAAAGAAACAAAAGAGGCTATAGACGAACAAGCCCTAAAAGAAGCGGTTGCTCTCGAAGCCGTACGATAGCACTGGAATCCTCCAGCAGCGCCTCATCATGGAGGGCTTTGGGAAGCTGGAGTCAAGTCCATCAAGTATCACCTAAAACGAGTTATCGGCAACCATACTCTAACATATGAGGAACTAACAACCCTGCTGTGTCAAATCGAAGCATGCCTGAATTCACGCCCACTAACGTCCCTCTCAGAAGACCCAGAGGAAATAGATGTAATCACGCCAGGACACTTCCTAATCGGACACCCGCTCAAAATGATCCCTGAGTCTCCTTTCTCATCAGATGAAAGGCTGAGTCTTCGAAACAGATGGTCTATCATTCAGGCGATGAAGAAAGATTTTTGGAAGAAATGGTCCAGCGAATATCTTACTCGACTACAACACAGATCAAAATGGACAAGAAGAGAAGAAAACCTAAAAAACGGAGACATCGTACTGATAAAACAAGAAAATGTAAATCCAAACAACTGGCCTCTCGCAAAGGTTCTCGAAACTCACCTCGGCAATGATGGGTTAGTGCGAGTAGCAACATTACGCACCAAAGACACTGTCAAGATGAGAAGACCAATCACAAAAATATGCAAACTACCAGTAACAACAGAGGATGAACAGGGCCCAAACTATCCGAAAACGACCACGAGAAGAAATGGTACTTGCAGAAGACTGATGACGCTTTTGACACTTATGTGCATGATCACCCCATTGAAAGCCAATTATACACAACAATCGTTAAAGTCTGGACTTTATGTGGAACACATGGGTAAAGCCTGCATAAATGCCGGCACTCTCCAACTTAAGCTGAACATACCGTGGGAACAAGTCACCTCGGACAGAAACAAGTCAGAAGCATGGACCGAGCTATTCAAACAACCACATCTTAATACATGTCCCTCTCACAGTTATCAAATACCCAATATACTGTGGAGGAAGCTGAAAAAACCGAATTCCTGGTTATACATATCCGATCATCCAGTGAGAGTCTCAGTCATTTGTGATGGCGAACGAAACGAAATTACAATAAACGGAACGGGCACAGTCCGAGTATCTCCACACTGCACGATACAAACCGACAGGAGCATCTTGAGATCAGACAATTACAACAAAATGGTCGTCATTGGCGCATACGTCCATCCTATGAAAATGAATCTGACGGCACCGAATCTCCCAGCAATCTCTCAGAACATAGAAGAAGAGCAAGAGCTGCAGACATTCGGAGAAATAAACAAACTATTGGCAGAATAAACTGACCTAGGTGACGAGTTATCAAGTTACAGTTGGAAGCATAATCGCCTTCATTCATCGATAAACTCGAGTGCAACCGTCATCATAATAATTGTCATTGTTATATTCTTTTGTTATTCAAGATATGGGAAACGAGCCACAGTCCAGAAGAACAATGAAGCAGTCCATCCTGAAGAAGGAATAGAGTTGCAGCCAATCTACAGCCATCCCCATGACAGGCCAACAACCCTCAATTAGCGTAGAAAAATATCAACAAGGACATGACGACTCCAACCACATAACTAAGGCCGCCGGGAATATGTACGAAACGTACAGAAAACCCTTAAATTATTCAACAAAATCATTATGTATAAATTTCCTTTCGAACCGACAATATGCACGTGGAAATTATTTCAATCGTGCAGTATTGCAAAAGTTGTTATTTCCTGTTTGAAAGTAGGCCGAACAAAATAATGGAATTGACAATTATGCTTTGAATTTATTTACAGAATCATCATTTCTTGTATCGAAATAGCTTCATAATGTATTTGATTAGTTTACATTGGTCGTGATGTCATTCTAATTTTAGGATATATAAACTGTACTAGTCTAGCAATAAACGTTCATTCACATGATCCGCATCTACGTCTCAACCCTTGCGTCCTCAAGAATCCAACCTCTTAGAACACAAGGTAACGTTGGGATACAAACTCAACATAGTCGATCTACATTTCTGAGCCTCCATATGTAAGAGAAATGAATAAAAGAATTAATTGAGATTCGACGTTGTTTGAAAGAATATCTAATCGATTCCCTTCGTAATCTATCTTATTACCTTCGATATCTACCTACCTTATTATTTTCATAATTGAAAGTATCTGAATAATCAAGTACCTATAACTTAAATATCTAAGTTCTCCGGTAAATACACGAGAGTGCTTCAATTGCTTTCCTCCTCAGTAAGGGGTAGGTCTCTATAGATTTGAAATAGTTAAGATTGTTTGTGAATAGATAAGTATATCTTTGTAACTTATGATTAGGGACTTTGGGAGACAAACTGCCCAACTCAATTGCCTTCTTCAACCTCAAGCAGAACTTGAAAAGGGACCATCATCCTCATTCCACAAGGTGGGTGTTGCTGTATAAAGAGGGTGAATAGAATTTCAAGCCCTTAGACAGGTCTGTTCTTCTTAAATTGTATATATCAAATTCTATAATATTAGGTTTAAGCAGGTTAGGTCATAGTAATATTAGTATTAGGTCTAAACAAGGAACCTTGGGGTTTATAATAAATTTATTGAATAGACATTTGAACTGTTCAGACTTGTATATATTTTTTTCCCTCACACACGATATATTATATTCTCAATCAATTTGATACACTTTCCAGATTTAAGTGTAAAACAAAATCTAAATAATAAAAACAACTACTCTATATCAAAAATCTGGTGGCGCCCAATACCTAATTCAATTTCGATCAGAAAGTCCTCCTTATCCACGACTTCAGCTCTCCAAAGGCTATTACAGTTGCCGATTGTAAGTTGTTAAATTCATGAATTGAAATACTTTCATCAAATATAAAAAGAAGGTGACAATATGTTTCTGCCTATACTTTCTGGAAGTCAGAAATGTGAACAGGCATTTAGGACTATGAGATCCATGACCTCCACGTATTCGACTGTGGTTAACTTCAATATAAAAGATATTTAAGGCGTTTACATAGCACAAGGACATTAAATAATATTATACACGATCTGAACAATGTTATTGCGTTTCCAAAAGAACAAAGACGGCAAGAAGAAATGAATATGGACTCGAATTCGCTGGTGGTTACTGATTCAAAACTCTATACGGATACTATGATAGCAGACGCAGTAGAACGTGCACGACAAAATTCTCTAGCCTATACGCTAGAACTTGGTATGTCTGTCGGAGAAAACAGCTTTATTATGCTACAATTCCTTCATTGAAAGATCTTGTGAAAGAATAAAGTGAGGATAAAAGTCTAGAAGTTGAAGAGGATATACAGATGGAAGACAACATGATCGACACCATTGATAGGTCATCCCAGAATTCAGCAAATGATTCATCTAATCATCTTCAACATTTTACTTCTCTGCCAATAGAAAATGAAGAAATTAACGGCAATGACTTAAACAAACCAGATAGTCACTTGTTTAAGCATTAATGGAATATATCGAGTGTCGATGGTCCATATGTCCGAGTCGCAGATGGTAATAAATCGAGAATTGTCAGAAAGTCTTCGCTCTGTTAGTTTCTAGAGGAAACTTAAAATATAGGTTAAGTACAGAGAGACTACAACGTTTTGTTGTGAAAAGTACAGGAAGACCACAAAAGACTAAGACACTAGAAGTAGGTCACAAAAAGTTGAATACAATGAAATCCAAAGGAACACAAATAAAGAAAAGCTCGAAGAGAGGTAAAAGGGACAGGTCCCAAGAAAGCTCAGATAGACCAGAAGAAGATATCATCATGAAATATGACGATAGCCCAAGCACAGAAACGTTTTCTGAGAATGACTCGGAAAATAACATTGAAATCAATGTTAATGGAGGTGATTATCAAGAAGGAAATTTACAAAAAGAATATTTCCTCGAATATTCCAGTTCATCGCCGTTGACAATTTCCTTAGAAATCGATAAGTTTCATGCAGTGTATTATGAAGAAGGCTGGTTTGTTGGAAAACTTGTAAGATATTGAGGGTAGTGCGAGTGGTGCTGTCGATAATCCGATAGTCGAAATAATATTTTTGAGAAGAAATTAACGAAAAAAAGTGAATTCAAATGGTCTGAGAAACAAGATTCATGGACCTATAGCGATACAGGAGAATAAATCGAATAATATTGTCAATATTGCCGATCGTGTCTTGAGCCAGATTGATAACGCTTACACAAATTAAAAGCAGAAGTGTTGACATGTCATTAGTTAATATCAATTGTTTCATTATTTGCTTGTTTTGTCTACCACTTGAAGCAACTACATATTATCTATAATACAGAGTGTAACAGCCAAATGGAATAAATTCGATAACGAATGAATGAGGGCATGTTGGAAAAAAAGCTCGGACACGACGATTTGTAATTTTAAATGCGCATATTTTTCAAGAAAATAATATTATATAGGGTGTTCAATGTGACCGCGGCGAATACCAACTTTCTTATTTCAAATGCAACCCCCTATATATTATTTATTTTTTGATTTCTTCAGAGAATTATAGACACAATTCATGCGAAAAAAAAACCTATCTTTAACTATTTCGGAATTATTGAGTGTTTTCAGATTTATTGCAAAAATCAACGTTTTAAATAAAAATTATTTTATTTCACAAATTCGGTACATTACACACAGATGACATTTGACAGATGACATTTGACAGATGACATTTGACAGATGACATTTTACAGATGACATTCGACTGATGACATTGGACAGTTGACAGATGACTATTGACAGATGAAATTTGACAGAACTTTTATTACCTATGCCTAATTTATCCCCTGCCAGTTCAGAAATCTAACCAAGCCGTTGATCTCCGATCACTGTCGATGACGATTTGTGGAATCCACCGTAAGTATAGGTATCATTTAGGCGAAACAAAGTTCCTTGGGCCAGCTAGTATGCTAATGAAAAAATGTTTTTATATCCTTAAACGAGTCTTATTACTTGCCCCTTTTATCGCATTCAAGCCGTCAGGTGATTGGCCATGTTGAAAGTAAAAACAAGCTGAAACTATTAGAGGATTTACGGGGATTTTTCAGGAACTAAACACATTTTTCCAAGATTTTCGATTTTTGGGATCGACTAAGATTCCTTGTAAAAAAACGAATATTTTCTCATCCTAATCAAATTTCTTTATTCATACTAACTGGATTATTTTTTATGAGCAACAATACAAATATACATAAATAGAAATATACAGAACAAAATGTCAATTCATTATATCTGAGTACTTTTCATTATTCAAGTTTGCGTGGTATGAGAAGGGCACTCACATCAACTTTCTCAGATTTGCTTCAGCACCATATTCATCTCTGAAGGATCAATGAATTCACAAATTTTTTGGATACACAAATCGGGCATTTCTTCTGGAAGAAGTTCCCGCAAATGTGCATATACTTGTTTCGCCAAATATTGATCATTCATTTCTATGCATATGCTGGCGATCAACTCCCTTTTATACAATACTGGAAGAGGATTTTTCAGAATTCCTGAGCGAATCCTTGAATTCTTGACCACCTTCCTCCTTATATTTTTTCTACACAGTACGTCATAGTAGGTCAGTTGTGGAGCTTCGGGCAGTTTCAGCAGTTTCAGGCTTTCTAACTCGTTCTCGTACAGAACGCGTACTTCTCTGTAGCGTTCATTCGCTTCTATATATTGAACTGTTTCCTTGTTCACATAGAGTCCACAATGTTTTCTCAGAACAAAGAACTTGATGAATACATTGAGGACGTTTTCGTTATCGAAGTCCATCGCAACTTCGAAAGCTGTCATACCTTCTTCATTGAATTCGTTGAAATCTACTCCCTTTCGTAGCAGAATTTCAACAACAGTAGGACTCCCTTCAGCTGCACAATGCAATGGAGTGTTACCCTGGTCTGATTTGGCATTCACATCCACGCCATGCTCTATTAAAGCTTTTGCCAAAATCCTGTTCCTGTGAGGGTCATTTCCATCATCTGTCAAATGATGCAATGCGTTGCATCCAAGGCAGTTGGTGATGTTCGGGTCACTTCCGATTTCCAGAAGCCGCAAAATGACGTTGATATCACTCGAAGGGTTCATGATCAGAAGTTGCAGGGTCGTATGGCTTAGCAGATCCTCTTGATGGTCCAAGTCAACATCATAATGCAGCAGCGCATCCAAGCATTTAAAGCCCTTCGGACATCCTGACAGCATATGGAAAGGACGGCGGAAATAGTTATCACATTTCTTCGGGTTGGCACCATTAAGCATCAGATGTTTTACTAAATCGGGATAGCCAAACTTCACAGCATAATGCTGGGGTGTGCTTCCATTGTCGTTGCAGACGTTAACGTCTGCTCCTTCCTGTAATAATTTCTCGACTTCTTCTTCATTTCCATTTCGGACCGCTAAATGAAGGGCACTGTCTTCCACTGGGCAGGAGTTTACTCTCTGAAAAAGAAGAAAAATATTTTCTAGCTTTTGTTTGATAATTTTGATGAGATTCGTGAGATTCGATAGTTGAAGCGGTAAATTTTTATGGGAGTTCATTCGATTTGATATAGATCGAATTGAAGAGGTCGCCGTTCACAATGAGTTGAAAAACTAATCCGATAGAGGCGCCACCGTGCATTTTATGGAACATTCAGCGAAGCTTCCAAACATCCCTATACCCAAAACCACCGTTTTTGTTTGAGAAATACCTATCCTTCGTTAAAAATGAAACAATTTTTACTAGACAGAAGTTTTTCGGAAAACCTCGTTCCTCAACTTTCATTTAATACTGTTTCCAATATATAAGTTTTCACAGTTCATTTTGAATGTCATGAATCTTTCCCTTCCTACCATGAATAAAAGTGACTCGTGTTTCACGTTTATGCATATTTTTATAAACAAAGACAAGAAGGCATTATTTCGATAAGGAACATTTCAAGTAGGTAACTATATTTTAAAACGAATATTTCAGGTGAGTCAAATGTTTGATTCGTTAATATTCATGAAAATATATATTTTTATAGTAGGCTGAATACATAGGTCCATATTTCGTTGGAAACAGTTGTTCTTCACACATTTATCCTTTTTTTTAGTTTTCTTTCAAATTTTTCGAATTGGAAACCTATGAACCAACTGGAAAAAATATTCAGCTAGAGAATGAATTCAGTAGAGGGTGTGCAAAAAAAATTTTTTATTCATAATGTCAAGTTAATTCATAACACATTTCAGCTGAAAATGTTGCCATGAGGATGTCGAATGAATTTCATGATTACAGCCAAATTCTATTCAGAATCCGTTTTACGACACTTTGGGGTTGGAAATAATTATTATAATTGGTCTAAATCCATAAATTCAAGATGACGACTAGTTTCATGAGCTCATAAATTTAACCAAGAAAATAATGATCTCCCAATGAGGAAAATTTTCGTTTTGTTTCTTATGAAACAGCTTTATCAACTTTCACATAATTACAGCAATAGTAAATTGAATCACTTCGATTATTTGGCCGCTCATTTCAATCATTCCGTTACATTCTCATTAGAAGTTCTATTTCAGTGTTATCAATTCAATTGGAATTGTGACAAAGCCTTCTGTGCCAATATTAGGGATAATTATTCAACAACTTTCTGTTTCCATAAATTTTCTGGCTGCGCTGACAAAAAAGCATTATTGTTTCAAGGTGACGCATCATTATATCTAGCATTTTATAGATTGGGGTTGGACATGGCTTGGCGCCAGGATGATTGGCACCTTGAAATTATTTTTCATTTATTCTTATTCATTCAACAACAAACTCGTGGAAGTGCTTTGCAAGTAGTCATTCCGTACGTTAGGTACTCTTTTGGTTTTTTATTGTGCGATTGAAGCTAACGCACAAATTTTATCTCGGTTTATGTAATTTTAATTTATGTATGCCCACAATTACTTCATTTTCCACTCGAGCTGAGATCAATGTTTATTGACATTTTTCATACCTTGTTGAAAAGCTACTCGAGTACTTTAAACATATTTTCCGGTTTTCAGAAGGATGAATGGATGATGAATCTTTTCGTTTCATTTAACTGGATGATGAGGTACTACAGAAGAAACGGCCTAAAGCAGGCTTTGACATGTATGTATATTGTTTTATAATACTGAAATTGTATTGTTTGTAACGTTTGGAATTATATAGAAATGCGTTGAGTTTTTATTGTTGATAATTATGGAGTCCAAGACGTACCTATTGTACCTGTTTGTCGAATAAACTGGAGTTTATAATGTTAATTTATATCAGAGTTGTGCTTTGTGCTCGGAGCACTTTTGTGCTCCCGGGCACTGTGCTGCCGAGCACTTTTCAAAAGCAGTGATTAGTGCTTAGTATTTGTAGTACTTCATCGAAAGGCTCAGTGCTTAGCAATCCCAAAAGTGCTCCCGAGCACTCCTGCGGATTACTAAGCCCTAAGCTCTGAGCCACATTTGTACGAATTTATTTAAGCATTCATAAAATCTAAAATTCTTACATGAGTAACATCCTCAAACTGTTAGAATTTCAATGACAGAAAGATGATTGTGAGGGAATCCGGTCATTATGAGAGGAAAAATTAAGGGCCCACGTGTAATTTGTTAAATGAAGATGGTAATTTGTTCGTTGATATCTTAATGAAGCGTTTTCATCTGACCAAAGAGTCGTATATAGACAACATCAAAACGTTACACAGTTCATTTTTCATACTTCGTTATTTGTCACGCAACAATGTTTTGGAACTGTTTTGCTCCTGACAAATTAGTGCAAGAATTGACGCAGAAGCATTTCCATTTTTCCTTAAATGTCTTATTACATTTTGTGTCACGGACCGGGAGTGAAAACCCATAAAAGTTTTCAGAAAAAAAGTAAACTCGAAAAAATCAATATTTTTATGAATATTTTCAAACGAAGAGATCTAGGAGCGAATAGCAGTTTTTTGTTTTACCACCAATCAGAATCAATTATATATTATATCGAATCAAACTCAAAATTATTAGCGAAAGCATCGTATCATTTGGTCAATTCTTGGAAGGTGATAAAACAAGAATCTTCTCGTTATCAATCGAATCGAAGGTGGAGCATCGAATTTTGGACACCCTGTCACCTCACCTGTCAATTTTCTCACATATACGAGCTAACAATTTCTCTTTCGATTGTAATAACCTCACTTTCAACAATTCCTAAAGAAGTGCTTAGGGCTTAGTGCTCGAAATGTCGAATAACTTTCACAAAGTGCTCAGTATTCGCGAGCCTTTTGTGAAAATAAGTGCTTTGCGCTCGAGACTCGGGAGCCTTTTTATCCGAGTGCTTAGTGCTCGAAGCACTATTTTTCAGTGCTCGTCACAGTTCGTACATATAACATATATCATTCCTTCAACCTAAAATGTTTTATACATTTCTATGCCTATACATATATTCTTGTATCTATCGTTGAATTCTATGAAAAATGTCCATATTATTCTCATTATTTCATGGTATTTTCCTATTATCAGATGTATCATATGCAAAATCATAAATTATTCTCTATTCTTGAATTGAAGTATGATGTCTAATGAATATATTGTGCTATCTTCATTACAAGAATGAAACTGAAATTCTGAATGTATGATCAGTACGATTATTTTTATAATTCAGAAGGTGTCTACATCAATTTCATTATACTCGTTAATTGAAAATATTACTCAATTTATGAAATTCAAGAGGCGGTTTTATTAAGTTGATAATACTTTTCAATCATATTCATAACTCGCATTTACAAATTCAATAGATGGTTTCATTAATTTCATGATAAGATTTTATGAAGGTTAGTGAACTTTACCATTACATTAATGGAACGCATCCATTATTGTTGAAGCAATGCCAAATCCCTTTTATAAACCGAATTTCATTACAATTATGAGACTTTATGAAACCAATGAGCATTATAATAGGAATTATAATAATTTTTCTCAGCGCTTATCCCAAAAACCTCCTCATACCAATTTTTAATGAAATCAGTCCATAAACAGGGAAGGCGTTGTCTTGTTATTATTATCAGGCCGCCATTTTAAATTTGTTAATTTCACAAAAATAACATAATCTTCAACTCCGAAAACACCCCTCATACTACTTTCAAATCGAAATGAACCCTGATAACAAAACTCGTCCGCTAATTCGATTTTACAAATTTTGACAACAAATCATGATCTTCGACCCCTAAAACCCTCTCATTCCAATTTCGAATCAAATCAAGCCATAAACACAAAAGATGTCGTATAATTGTTATCAGTCCGCCATCTTGAATTTATGAATTTCGATCAGAAAAATTGTCATTTCTGACCCTGAGAACCCTCACATACAAATTTTGAATGGAAATGTACCATGATCACGAAACTCGTCTGCCATCTTGAACTTACGAATTTTGACTCGAAATCCTATTTTCTCACGCCGGAAATCCCTGTATACCAATTTTGAATTGAATCTGACCATAATAACAATTTGACAAAAAAATCATAATCTCTGACCCGGAAAACACCGAACTATGAAATAAGTGAAAATAAAGTTTAAGTAGGAACTTTTTTCGCTATATATTTAAATTTGGCTATTCTCTGTGAATTCCGTATTTCAAGTTGAGATTCTGAACGAAATTTTCTGTAGATTCACTTCTAATCGGAAGAATGAATTGGCTCATTTTCTTCTATTATTGGCAGATAAAAATAATCAACTTTCGAACTTTCCAATTCATTCATTGAGAACTGCGATCCTTTCTGAGTTCAACCAAAAAATTTTAGTTCCTAAAGTGAAACCATTTTCAAATGCATCTTGAAATAAAACACACTACATTGAACCGTAAAATTTCAAATCGATTCATTTGTCTATTCATTTCAGAGTCCATCTTTGGTTAATCCTGTTCCCAAATACGTTATATTATACATAAAACGAAAATTCTGATCATGGGGACAATAAATACTCTTTAAACAATGAATTTAAGTCTAAAAGATGTTCCTTCAGTAATGAACGTTCATTCAGTGAAATATACTATGAGCAAGATATGAAACACCAACCGATAGATCATATCAATTATCCAAAATATATAACCAAAATACGAAGTATTGAGAAAATAATTCTTTGGGATGAAATTGATGACGGTTTTTAGTGTCAAGCCGAACTGACCATTCGCAATAGCCATATAAATTCTCCGATAAATGTGAAACCATTTATAAATCTATTCAGAAAATTTGTACATTGAAGTTTCCAAAGTATTAAAAAAAAGTATAATTTGTATTAAAATTCATTACGGACTTAAGACAACAAGGCTCAAGTTGAACTGACTTATTTCCTGAAAGCAATCCCCGTACAAATTGTCCGAAAAATTTTGTAACTATTTGAAACTCAATTTTCCAAATTTGTACCTTAAAGACTGCAAAGGAGTAGGAAAAGAATTTTTTAAATCAAATTTATGACGGATTGATTGTATGCTTGCGCCGAAATTACTAAGTGTCCAATAGCAATCTCCATACAAATTCTCCGAAGCATTGAAAACCATTCAAAAATCAATTTCAAAAATTTGTACCCTTAAGGCTCCAAAATTTCACGAAAAATATTGACTGAATCTCAAATCGATACAAGTGAGTATTCACTTCATAGTACATCTTATGTAAGTTTCTGTTTCAAAGTGTGTTATATGATACATAAACGAACGTTCTCATCATCATGGAAGAAGAAATACTTTTCCAAAAGTGAAATCAGCAAAAGATGTGTCTGCAGTAATACACTTAAATTCAGTAAAATGAATGAACTCGAAATATATAGTTTTCTGCAGAAGATCACCAAGATGTAAAGAAACAATAGATATATTAGATCTTTCATTCAAAATATTCAAATTCGACCAATTTCAAATCTATAAAAATTTATACTCACTTTTGATACTAAATCACCCATTTTTATATTTTATTAACCTGCTTCCACACTATGTTCAAAAACTATCACCAAATATGCACTAGACCTTTTTCGTTCGTACTGTTGCCAGAGAATAATCGAAACTGAATCCTACCACAACAACTGTCCCTTTATATACCATTTGAAGAGTCAAATAATCCAAGTGACCAATAGCAACCCACAAAGAAATTCTCCGAAAAATATTAACCTATTCAGAAACCAATTGTGAGAAATTCTACCTTCAAGGCACCAAAGTATTAGAAAAGGAGTTCATTAGAAAAGGTGTTCATTGGAAAAGAAATGTATAACGGGCTTGAGCAGAACAGATCGCCAACAGCAGATTCTCAGAAAATTTTAAAGCCATTTGAAAACCAATTATGCGAATACAATAAATATTCTTTGGAATGAAATTCAAGACGGATTTAAGGCTTAAGCCGTCATGTTTATGGTTCAATAATTGTTTATGACAGGATGGAAAGAGGACAGCAACTACTTTCACATTTTTCGGTACATTTCGTGCGATTTGAGAATGTTAAAAGCTTTGTTGCATTGAAGTTCATTCAAATATACCTTCTATGTATTGAAATTCTCAGGAGGTTTGTTAATGGGCCAATTTCGTGAATACGACCTTTCGAAATTCTGATTTCTCGATAATACCAAAACTTCGAAGCAAAATTATTCTAACATTTCTGTTATGAATGATTCGAGGGCATGAACGAGATTTCAGGCTGCTTCTGTGTGTTTTTTTCTGCGGCAGCTACAAAAAATTTATTTCAATCAATTTCTTGATCTGGAAAATAGGAATCTACCTGAAAGTTGGATAAACGAGAGCTCAAAAGCTCCAGACTCCAAGTCAGTGTTCTGAGTAACCCATTTTTGATAGGGGACCTCTGAATTTTTCCAATTAATACTTACATTTTCACACTCAAACAATAAAATTCAAAGATGTATTCGAGGCTTCCCGCTTAACGTACCAACTGTTGAGTTCTATGAATCAAATACCATTATCATTATTCATAGGTGTGTTAATTTATGGACGAGAAATTTTTCTCAAGCTCTTTTTGTGCATGGTACAAACTTTTATTCGTACAATCGAATTTTTCAAAGCAAAAATTCGAAAATGACAAAGCGTTAGCTCCATAGCTTATCACCATATTCATCATAGTTAAAAAAATACCGAACGAATTGAAAAGGGAAAAAAATAAAACAAAAATCTTTATGACCGCGTTTGCTATAAAATGCAATGAAGACGATTCCAATGTTCCTTTCTATCATGTTTGGATGATCATTTACGACATTCTATAGTTTTCAGAAAAATGTATTTCCTAATGTCAAAGTTTCATTTCTGATTATTCCATTTACCTACTTGTAGTTTGTATGTTTTTGGTCAGCATTGTCCAAAGTATCTCGTTCCAACGTTTTTGTTGGAATGCTCTGCATACATTTTTCTGCGAGTATTGTTGATAGTTGTCAGTTTTGATTTATATAAATGTCAAATTAGTTCTGAGTGAATCAATGATCTACTTAAACTATACTTGAACTGATTAAAAAGGCTTGTGTTTTCCACCACTGTTTTGGACGAAAGACTCCGTGGTTAGAATTTTCTAACCTTTTCAATCAGTTTGAGTATATCATGGATTGATCTACTGAAAAACTAATTTGACACTTATATGAATCAAAACTGACAACTATCAACAATACTCACAGAAAAATGTATACAAAGCATTCCAACAAAAAAGTACGTAATTTTGTGAAATTCAACATTTAGTCCCAAAATTAACGTACAATAATAACTTTTTTTCAAAGTCGAGATACGGTTGAGTACGGTTGCTCTTGGTGAATGATTATTGTATGGTGTAGAAAGAGTGAATTTAACTCAATTGTGTGCGACAGTTGTCAACTTCAATCATAGAGTAAGAAATCTGTCTCAACAGTGTTTTAGAGTTAATTGATTTAACCATTTTCAATCCAATTTCACACTGTTTATTTACCTTCGCGCGGAGTTTTTCTTCTCGCTCGCCCACATTATCTTATCTTGATAACATACTGCATCTCCCGCATCCAGGAAGCGTATTCATAAATAGTAGTCCGGCCAAGATCGCTTTTTGGTGCTTGTATTTCTTGACATTGCCTTACAGCCTTGCTACAGCAAGAAACTTTTGTTTTAATTTTTCCTTGATAATTTCGTTCCTTTCCTTATCTCCCCTGTTATTCGTGGCCCTCCTCTCTGTGAGAAGTCTTCTGTATAGGCCCACAGGAGTGAAGATTGTAATACCTTGCCCTTCCCCAAAACAATATATTACATATTTACATCTACAATAAGAAAAGAAAATTGTAGCAATATCTAACACTATGCCTAATATTTGTGGAATTTGTGGTAATTCTGCGGAGGGTAAAAATCAGCACCAATGTGCTGGATGTCGCAAAACCTATCACCCTGAGTGCGTGAATTTATCTGATGAGGACGTGGAGTACTTGAGGGAGTCAAATTCCAAATGGAGTTGCATTGATTGCGACTCTCGCAAGAGATCGTTGCGTAGCGGATCCCAGTCTTCCGGCAGTGATTCTCTTACCATTGAGCATTTCCACCTGCTCATGAATAAAATATCCAGCATGGCCAGTGACTTAAAAACAATAAAAAATGATCAATCCACCATCATCACGGAGCTCACTAAATGTAGAGAAACCCTCGAAGATCACAAGCAAATGCTTGACATCCACGCAATTGCCATTGCAGATTTTGAGAAAAAAATTGACGTAATCGAGAGTTCCCATGCTAAGCTGACTTCTAGTCTCTCTAACGTGGTGGATACGGTGTGTGAGATGAGGACTGAAGCTCCTTGTGCAGATTCTGCGTCCGGTGGTCTAGACACTGCTGAGATTCTAGAGCGTTCAAAACGATCTTTTAATATCATAATCAAGAATCTCCCAGAGTCGGACACATCCGATGATTTTAGATCTGCTTGCGATGTTCTGGAGTATGTCGACGCCGGCGCACCCAAATTTTTAGTGCGAACTACTCGCTTAGGCAAGGCACGGCCAGCGCAACCTCGTATGCTCAAAGTAACCATGGTTAATCCGGATATCGTAGGTTCACTCTTGCGCAATAAGAAAAAACTATTGAGTAGTGAGTCATATAGGAAATATGTGCTCACTGATGACAAGACCCCGCAACAAGTCAAGTTCTTGGATTCTCTACGCATCAAGTTGAGGGACAGGGAGAGGGCCGGGGAGAAAAACCTTACTATAAAGTATCTTCGAGGGGAACCAGCCATTGTTCCTGTGGATTATGGCAGCAGGTCAAAAAACCATCTGGCTCTCTAAATGAATGGACACTTGTCTATTCCAACCTACAATCTCTACATTCCAAATACCGCGAACTTCTCTTATTTACTCATGTATACAATCCTAGCTTCCTACTCATAACAGAATCTTGGCTCCATGCCGGCATACCTGATTCAGCTGTGCACATTCCGAATTATGTGCTTTATCGGAGTGATAGTAGGACTACAATCGGTCATGGTGGTGTATGCATGTACATCAAAAGAAGCATAGTGAACTCATCCACGATTTCCATATCTGAAGTGAACGCTGTGGGCCTCGATAACTTATTCGCTCATATAAAATTTAAAGCCTTTTCTCTAACAATTGGATGTGTTTACCGCCCTAGAGCCTGTGTGGGTGACTCAGCTCTCATTGAGCACATCAAGCAGCTCACGAGTAGAGATAATTTATTAATAGCAGGGGACTTTAATTTACCCGACATCTCTTGGCCTCTTCTCGATTTGCCGACACCTGGATCACCTTCTATCAACTATGCTCTCCTGGTCCAGAATTCTGGTCTATTGCAGTTGGTTGATAAGCCTACGCGGTATCGCGGCGGACAGGTTCCCTCTCTCCTGGACCTCCTTTTAACTAATGATCCCGATCTCACGGCAGAAATTGAATACCTCCCACCATTTGGCAAATCGGATCACATCGCTCTTCAAACAAAAATCCAGTTTTATACTTCTTCTCGTATTCGAACAAAAAGGGAGGTTAAAATTGTTGATTATGCGAGGCTGAGCGATTCCCTCTCTGGTGTCGATTGGGGTGAGCGATTTGGAGACCTGGAAGTGGAGGAAATGTGGAATGACTTTGTCAGTGTTGTCTCGTCAGCCCTTGAGGACAACACTAGGTCGAAGATTGTGGAAGATAATTCGTCTAAGCCCTGGATGGACGACAGGATTCGTAGCATGATTCGACACAAACGAAGATTATGGCAGAGATATATGAGATGGAAGACACAAAATGCTTACGATGAACACCGTAAATACTCCAATTATATGTTGGCGGCGATCGATGATGCCAAAAGGCGATTTGAGAGTGGCATAGTGTTGTCCGGGAATAGAAAGAAATTCTTCAAGTATGTTCGTTCCTTCTTCAAAACGAAGACGGCCACACCAATGGTGAGAGGAACCGATGGCGTGACCTGCGCTAGCCCTGAGAGATCAGCTGATGTTTTGGCAGAGTCCTTCGCTGCTTCCTTCACAGATGAACCGGACGGACCGTATACAGATGTCGGGTGTGAGCGTTGTCCGTTCGATTTAGATTCAGTCCAGTTCACTCCCGAATCAGTGATGTACCAACTTCTTGCTTTGAAGACTGACTCATCTCCTGGTATGGACGGCATTACTGCCGGGGTTCTGAAAGGGTGTGCAATATCATTGTGTGGACCATTGGCTGCTATTTTCACTGCGTCGTTTCGATCTGGGCGGTTACCTTCTTCTTGGCTGCGGGCGTCTGTCACTCCTGTCTTCAAGAGGGGTGACAAGCTCTGCCCTAATAACTACCGTCCTATAAGCTTAACTTCTGTCGCTTCTAAGTTATGCGAACGTTTGATAGCAGATGATATGACCAAGTTCTTACTGGAAAACAACATTCTTCCTGATACTCAGCATGGATTTTTGCCGGGTCGCTCTGTAATTACCAACTTGCTGCAGAGTATCGATCAATGGACCAAGGCTCTCGATGGTGGTATTCCCACTGATATCATCTACCTAGATTTCTCCAAGGCCTTCGACCGAGTTCCTCATGGACGTCTCCTTTCCAAGCTTGAGCACTTTGGGATCAGAGGACAATTGTTGCGGTGGATCGGAGCTTTTTTTCGAGGGAGGAGTTTCTCTGTGAGGGTTTCGAATAGTTTCTCCTTGCCTAGACCTGTGACCAGCGGTGTGCCCCAGGGGACAGTTTTGGGCCCTCTTCTCTTTCTGGTCTACACTGCCGATTTGCCCCGAAGTTTGAGGTCACCTTGTTTCCAATTTGCGGACGACACAAAGCTTTTTAACAACCCGATGACCCATTGTGATCTGCTTCAGGAAGACCTGAATATCCTCTCCGACTGGTCAAGGAATTGGTTGCTTCCACTGAACCTTGGAAAGTGTGTAGTTCTTCACATTGGCAAGCAGAACCCGAAACATCCTTACTTTCTGAATGGACATCAGCTGGCTACAACGGAGTCACATGAGGATTTGGGGTTAACCATCACACCTGACTTGAACTGGTCTACTCATGTAAAGAAGGTAACATCCAAGGCAAGGAGCCTCGTCTTTATGTTATCCAAGTGTTTCCGAGGTTGCTCTCCCGCTGTCTGTTGTAGCATATACAAGACTTATATAAGACCAATCCTCGAATTTGCTGGTCCTGCCTGGAGCCCTATCCTTAAGGGTGACATGGAGCAGCTGGAGGCGGTACAGCGTTGGGTTACTCGCATTCCTTATGGTCCTGTCCGTCCTGGATATGAGGAGAGACTCGGCATCTTCGGTATAACCTCGTTTCAGGATCGCCGTCTGAGAGGTGACCTCATATTCAGCTTCCGGGCTATCAATAATATGATTGGTGTCAATCTATCCCCACTTTTCTCCCCCAACACCAATGGTTTACGGGGACACCGGTACAAATTGAGGAAGGAGAATTTCAGGACTACCCAGCGTCAAAACTTCCTGTCCAATAGAATTTTTTCGACCTGGAACGGCTTGCCTGCGGATGTGGTTTGTGCTCCTAGTGTGAACTCCTTCAAAAATAGATTGGACTCCTTTGGATTTCGCACACATGATGCCGGATTGAGTGCTTGAATTTGTTGAATTATGTTGCTATTTAGTTCTTCTTTTCTTTTCTTTATTACTACTCGGCTGTATCAATTTTTAGTTTTGTTTCTGAGCTTAAAAGGCATAGCCTCAGCTCTTGTCATTTAATTAATAATAATAATAATAATAATAGATCATTACGAGTGAACAACTCCAACATTTTTCTCATTTCCGCAAACTTCGGAGAAGAAATACTTAGGGTTCGTCATCACATCTGCATTTTGATGCATATTTCTGTCCGGGCCATGCTCGCAGCCCTTTAGCACAATTTTGGCCTTCGTACGGCTTCCAGTTTTCAAAATGAAAATTATGAAAGTACTCCGAGCGTATTCTTTAGAAGGCTACGAGAAGAAAACCACTGGATATTATTTCATTCTGTTTTCACCTCATTGTTCAGAATGAAAGATAGTTCAACCACAAAAAATTTCAACAATTTCGGCCGAAATTTTTTTTTCACCATGGACATGTAAAAAAAAGTTGAGTTCCAATTTTGGGATAAATTTTTCACGGAAAAACTCAGGAAATCTTGTACATTGAAATAATACTTTCCGAATTGGCAACCGAGAAAAAAAAATCCAACTTTGCAGGTTTTCCGCCTTTTTGAAATTTTTTTTTTCAGAATTCTACATCACAATTCAATTAAGCCAAAGAAAAATACTAAAATGTGACCAGAAACCGTTATTTCAAATGTCACGCATAACTAACAACAGTTATCAGAAGATTGCTCAAAGTTCACTAACACCCTGTATCTCGCTTATGCGTCGAAAAGTGGGTATATGTCATGAGGCAAAAATGACTTCATCGGTGTCATCTACACGGCTGTATATGTTTGTCCAGTTTATGGTGAAACACCCTGTATAGGTCATTTAATACAATATATGATTAGGAATATTCTTAGAACAATGACAGAAAACCATCCGCTTTCAAAAAATTAATTATTTATGTTCCAGATTATATTGAATATGATTGCATATTCTCTGTTTACCTATCTGTAACTCAATAAATGGATCCATAAGGGATCGTACACTTTCCCAGCAGAAATTTTCTCCTACATGTTTGCGGCTAGGATTAGGTATCATTTGAGGGATAGCCCACCAATCTTTTTATTTGTATGTTTTTTGTTATTTTTTGAATTTTCTTCACTTTTGTACCTCGAAATCCAAATCCCGTCCTAAACCGAAGAATGCCGTTTTTCTGAAATGATTTATTCACTTTTATAATTCTGATTTACAGGTAACTACCTGAAGAAGTACCGTCAACACTTCGAAGGTACTTCTCAGAATAAGACTCGGGATAAGATAATTGACTTCACGAATGAGACTCGCCAAGTTTCAATTACTGTGAAAAATTGGTTGAAGGTTAAGTGTTCAAACGTCGTTGGCTGGATTACTTTGAACGAGGAGTATACTCGAATCGTATTCGAAGTGAAGTACGGTCAGCGGAATGAAGTATGCTGTATAATGCGGTGTTTCTGTGAAATTTCACACAAAATTTTGAGGGAGCCCAAAAAAGAAAATATTGCTCCGAGGTGGGTGTATGAAAACTTTCACAAGCATCTAATGACACATTTGACGCAAACTGATGTCACACCTATAGAATACCAATACTGTAAGCGCGACTGCAAGGAAAAACCGAGAGAGAAACTTAATCAACATCGATAAAATCTTTTGGCTACCTTTTTTCAAAAAAACCCGAAACACAACCTATCTATTGAAACAAAAGATGCAAATATCCTCACTAGAGATGATGAGGAGCTCCGTGAAAATCCAAATAAGCCAGATAATATGATTCTTGTATCTCCTGCAAAATCTCCAACAGTGACTCCTTCGCTTCTTCCGACACATCCCATGTCAAAGATTAAGCCTCGAATGAAGTGAATGAAGTATAAAACGTAAAATCAACATTGTTGACTAAGTTATTCAAGAAAGCTATGAAACGTGTAAGAATATATCCAGGGCACAGGCGAGTACATCCAGAGATAGTTGCGACGATCACATTCAGAAATGCATTGAAAGTAACCAAAGAAAAATATACACTTCTAAAGGGTCCCCTCTGGTGTCTTCCAGTGACTTGAATATCAATCTAGCATTCAACACTCATCGTCAACTTTATATCACACTTTATCTCCCACTTATCAAAGGTCAGAAAGGGCTTAACTCCTGAGCCAAATTTCTAGTCCTGGGAATAACCTTGGGAATAACCAAACTTGCATCACATCCTATTTTCTGTGGTCGATGAAGTTTGCAATTTTCAAAGAATATCATCGAACGAAAAGATGACATGGGCATGCAACTAAAGAGTGTTTTGGTCCATTTTGAATCTACTTCACAAAAACCTTGCGGTCAAGATGGTACCTCACCAGGCCACCTTTTGCGCTGGTTGTTTGATTTATCTGCCAAAAACTCCAGACAGTCAAAATATCGGAAAACGTACAGAATTAAATATTTTTCATTATACTGCTATACGAAACGCTCTATGAAAATATGAAGAACACTTCACCATCCATAAGCTGTTTAAATAAATTTGTTGCGAAAAATTCATCCAACATAGAGGAAGGGTTTTTCGACTTTGATGGCCTTTGTCAGTTTATGAAGCATAGGAATTTACCCAAAGTTTCGTGGATTGGCGAAGATGCACCAGTTAAATTGAATATGATTCGAGGACTAATAAATTAGTTGGATTTACCATGCCATTAGTCAATGGACTACCGACAAGAGATACGTTTTTAGCAACATCTGCAAAAGCAATACAGGACCACTTTAAGAACGCTATCAGATCAAATTATGCCTATGTAATTATGAGGATACATTAAAAGTGGAGAACCGTGCCGAAAATTGGACCAATCAGAGCAAGCGCGTATTAAGACGTCTGACAGAGATAGAAGTAGCAGGTTGTCTCTGTTGGTCTCTTTTAAATTTCAACGGATTTCTTTCCATTCTGAATTCAGACAGAGAAATTATATTGATAGTGATATTATCAGAGATATTTCTGTTTTGGCTGATTTGCTTGGGAGTTTTGTGTACTGGAGAACATTTTTGTGAAGAATACAATAGTGTTTTCTCGAATAGCAATTTTAATTGCTCCAATTTGAATATTTTTTCGTTGGTTTTTGTGAAAGAAGTGGAACATGGATGAACAAAAGTGAGTTCAATACCTATATTAATTCTTTTATTGTAATAATTTATTGATTTTCAGCAATAAACTGATTTGTCACGTCTGCCAAAAGAAATTTGCCAGTGTGTCCACTAAGAATCGTCATCTGAAAATTGTTCATCATGAAAATACAGTGACAGCAATAACCAGAAAGACTGTTCACCTGAAGTGCCCTCTTTGTCCTGAAGAGACAAAAATATCATTAGGATCCCATGATCTTTTAATTATCCACTTGGAACAAGTTCATGATGTAACTATCAAAACATCATTTTTTAAGTTTGGTAATGAGGACGAGTTCAAAGCTTGGCTAGCTCTGGATGATCGAAGTATAGATTATGTGAGTCGTGGAAGCAAAACAAAGGCTAGTAATGACAAATGGATGTATTATTATTGTAATCGGAGTAATAATGCAGGTTAGTACTGATACTAGAGTAGTTAATTCCATGTTATTTCATTGTCCTAATTCATTTAGGATTTCTGAGTAAATGTAGCAAACGTAGCATGAAAACTGGAGGCAGCATTAAAATATCTGGTATTTGCCCTTCAAGAATTTGTGTGAAAATTAGTAGTACAGGTAGCTATCAAATTAATATGGTGTAAGAACTCAGTAAAGTCCATATGATGTATTTTAGAAGTTACTGTTAAATTCATTGAAACACATGTGGGCCATGAGAACGAGCTGCGGTCTAAACACTTAACATCAGATCAGCAAGAAATTATTGCGAGCAAATTGATGGCAGGTGTAACAAAAGAAAGAATAATAGAAGATGCAAGAATTATACAAAAGCATAAAATAGAGAGGATGAATATACTCACACGGGGGGATATTGCATATATTATTCGAAAATTCAATATAGACAAAAGGAGACACGACGATGATATGATAGCAACAGCTTTGAAAGTACAGGAATGGAATAGTCAAGGAGAAAATCATGTTTTTCTATTCAAGCAGATTGGTATGTGGTTAAATTTAGAAAATGTTGTAAGTTTTTGTATTTGGTATTCTTAATCAGGAGAAAGTTACCCTGGATTGAAGGAAGAAGATTTTGCGTTAGGATTCATGAATAGTAATATGGAACGAAAACTAAAGGAGTTCAAGAAGATCATTTGTATAGATGGTACACATGAGACGAATAGAAGAAATTGGGAACTTACCATAGTCTTAGTTAAAGATGAAAATAATATAGGATTTCCAGTGGCATTTTTGTTGTCTAATCGGTTGGATCAGATGATACAGACAATTTTCTTTGATTCATTGAAAAGAAGAATAGGAGAGGCCATTGATGCTGAATATATTATGTCTGATGATGATATAAAATATTTCAATGCTTGGTGTAAAGTAATGGTCACCGATAAGAAACCACAAAGATTACTCTGTACATGGCATGTAATTAAAAATTGGAACATCCAAGGGAGAAATAAATTGAAAAAAAAAGAAAACAAAATTGAAATGAAGACCAAAATGAGAAGAATTTTGAGGGAGACAGATAGAGCCACATTCATAGTGCTGAAGGATCATTACCTGAAACATTTAGAAGAAGAAGGAGAAAATGAATTTCTAAAATACTTACAAAAGTATATTAATGTTTATTTCCAGAATACAATTTTATACTTATAATTTATTTATTTTAGTCACTATTTTCAAACTGAGGAAAGAACCAAGATGTGGGCCCACTGCTACAGAATAAATGCAGGAATAAACACAAACATGGCTATCGAGAGCCTGAATAAAGTTATAACCATAATAATAATAATAACCATAAAATGAGAGGGAATCAAAATATACGGTAAAGTAATGAGGAATAATAGCTACTTAAAACTAAAAATGAATTGTAGGGTAGAGAAATTACTGGACTTACTAGAAGAACTTGTTAGTGACAAAATGTGGAAGAAGATAGTAGAGACTGAAAGACCTACTGCAAACTCATATCAATCTAGAGTCAATAGAGAGGCACATATCAAGGCAGAAAATCAAGTTTCAGATAAGGTAATATGTCTAGACTCAGGTGAATTCAAGGTTCCATCATCTTCGGTAGGTGATAAATTTTATATTGTTTCTTTTAATGAATTATGTGACAAAGAATGCCGTACTTTGTATTGTGATAAGTGCAAAATATGTATTCATAGATTAAAATGTCAATGTTCAGAGTTTACTGTGAAAACTGCATTATGTAAACACATACATGCAGTTGCTTTGTTCGACAAGAGAAGCGAGTATGTTTCAGATACAGGAACAGTTGAGGATGGACAATTATGTATATCTGAACCCTCAACAAGTAGATCTCGTTATGTGACAGACATCGAAAATTTTATAATAGAAAATGAGAACTGCCAAGAATCTAATATTTCTGTAGAATCTAGAGGAAAACGTGAGGTAAGTCATGTAGAAAATTCAATGCTGCTTGTTCCACATTAGAGTTGATTATAGATTGTGTTTGAACAAGCTTGTATGAAACTGAAGATGCTTGATGAAAAAAGTTTTGATAAAATAACAAATGAGATTTTTGCTTGCGATAATTCCACTAACAATTCCTGTAGCAGTAGAAAAAGGAAAATTGAAAAACAACTATATTTTCCTAGCAAGAAGTAGTGTATAAAAGCATGAAAATATAATGAATGTCGTATAATAAAGGTGTGGGAAGGTGGTCCAATATCTACAGAAAAGTATGATTTTGATATAGTAATTGCTTGGTATGAATGTAACTTTTTATTGTTTTGAGCATTTATGAGACCAGTATTTTCAAATCAAATGATGGATGTTCAAGAGGACCAAAGAGGAAATCCTTCATTTTCTTAAGAAAAAGAATAATTGAGGCTTCTTTAGGGTAGAATGTAAATATGCATGTGGTTATATGTTCAATATAATAAAATATTTAATCCGTTGCAGAGGTAGCAGCTTTGATCCATATATGCATGTTTTTTCATTGTACTAACTGGTGTTTATTTGAATGTTGATATTCTTGTGTGATACATATACAGGGTGAGTCTTTGACTTGTACATATATTTCAACTGTAGATTCCTCTCATCAAACGAAACACTTTTTTCCCATACCATTTTTCAAAATTCGGTTTCGTTTGGAAGATACAGGGTGCCGAAAATCCACGAAAAAAACACTTTCCTGTTCATATCTTCGGAACCATTATTTCAAATGAACTGAATTTTGGTTGATTTTTTACTCTATTCGTGGTGCATATTACTCAATCGAAACTTATTCAATATCTCTCCTAGTTTGAAAGTTACAGGGTGGTCGACTCATAAATTCATGCAAAAACACTATCAAATCACTTGAAAGGAATAAACGGTTCACATTTTCGAAAGAACTAATCGGTTTAGAAAATAAAAGTATTCTTATGTTTTTTCAATAAAACGCGTCGTTCTCAAGTTATTCTTAATTGTCTAAGATTAAATTTGAGGAAAAAATCATGAATTTCAAGAATAATCTGAATGCTGTCCTGAGTTATATCTCATCGAATATTATTTCTTCTCTGGTCTCTCAAAATTCAACAATGTTGTCAGAATTATTATCAGTTTATCAACTTTGTCAAGACGAAATCTCTATGATGAAAAAAGTTTGATGTAGAGATATGTAATAATAAAATCCCACAAATGTGGGAGATGAAATTGAATTCTAAGAAGCATGAAATTATACATTTTATAGGCAGTTTCTATTGAAATTTCATTGTTACCGGTCCTTCAGCAAAAAAATTTTCAAAACAATATAACTCGACACCAGACGACACTACTATTACACCAATTCACTAAGTCATTTACAGAATCATCACCTTTTTGCTTTATTCTCTGTCAATTAATCATTGACCTAGAATATTCTACATCAATGCAATTAATAAATAAATAAATCGAAGTCACTGACTAACGTTGGAGGTTAGAGACACAGAAACTCTGTATGTCTTGCGTGGCGGCTACATCCACTCCACAGGCTTCAGAAGCATCAGAAGGGAAGAGTAGGCCGTGGCCCGTGCTACATCGCAGCCGGCAAAGAACGTAGCGCTATATCGGCGAGAATCAGAACTACTCGTTTGGCGTTTCCTACAGTGACTCTAATATCAAACTCTATCAATGATAAAGTCACTGTAGCGTTTCCGAAGAGCAACGCCTAGACGCCTTTAGCGAAAAGTAAACAAAACTGGTGCCCTTGCGATAAATGCGATAGTTCTTCTGGGGTACGTACCGCTCCCTTGGTTTCGACTATACCATTGTTTGAAGAGAAAATAGACAATCTGGCATCGTCTTCTGTAGAGTTCTGTGGAATATAATTTCACAGAAGATGAGTTAGTTTATGTCATTGACCTCGAATCATATGACTTAGGTTGATGGAGTTAGGATAGGTTAGTTGAAACCACTTTTGATTAGATCGTTCCAGAATATCGGGGAAAATATGAACAAATTATTAGTGTTTACAAACTAATCTTCAGGAAAATCGAAGAAGGAACTTATTTTGGTGTGAGAAATATGGTATTTCAATTGCAGGAATGATGGACAAAACTTAGCGTTTTTGTTAGGAAATATCGTGTTTGTAACATTCTTATTCAAATAAGGTTAGTGCTCGAGTATTTTCTAAATGTATCACCAAGAATATCTAATAATCACATCAATTTCAATTGAAAAATATGAACTTTGAGGTGTTTGTAGAGAATAATATCAGGGACGCATTTAGCACAATTTTTTTTTCAAATGGCTATATCTTTTTATCAGAGCCGAATTCGGAAAAATGGAAAATGAAAAAAAGGTTTATTTTGGCCTAAAGAATCTACAGTTAAAATATATGTACAAGTCAAAGACTCACCCTGTATAAATATACATTGCATGTGTTTTATTAACTTGCTCTGCTTCAACTAATGAAATGTTTGTTTATTAAATATATTGGTGAATTACATAAATCCTTGCTTGCTGGTACTTGATAGTTTGGTAATTAAAGAGAAAGCTTTTTCTTTTCAGTATTGTTAATCATTTCTCAAGTAGCACAATTATAGAAATATGTTTGATGATAATTGAAATTTTATTTATTATTGCCATTTGGAAACAATAAATTACTATTCTATTCTATTTTTTATTTTATTCCTCCTTATGTACATTTTCCTATAGATATTAAATATTAACGATAAGTTATATTTCAATTTGAAATATCATCATATCCCCATATCTTGGAATTAATTGAATTAATTCTCATATTTTAGATACACCTTAATGTTGGTATAACAATGAGAATCAGAGACAGGTCACTCATCTCCTTTGCTAATGAAACATTTTAGTTTTAGTCTTGGATAGAAATCAAAACAGATTTTATGAAATTTTTTTAATCAATACTCAAAATTTATAGTACATTCGATTTCTTTCACACATTGGCATAAATTCAAATAATGCTAAAGTTTTGAATAAGGAAAAATCTTTGCCGTTAATCTCATGACAAGTGCACATGAACCGTTAGTCACTTAACAATGATATTGACCTCAGACCAAGGACCTTTGTCTAAGATATTGACATTGTCTTGAATTTAAATGTGAGCAAAATGGTGTTCTACTATGACCCATTCAGATTTATTTGTATCTAACAAACACTTACTCATTATCAAATTAAATGTTGAAGCATAAGGAATCTTACTTTTCAAATGAGGTTTTTCTTATATTATAGACTATGTTCATTTGGAAGTAGACAATAACATTTGACTGAAAATAAATTAAGTATAAATTATGTTTTTACAATAGCAATATATTTCCAATGAAAGGATTTTTCAGCAAATATGAGATCTCAAACGAATTTGAAATTCATTTTTCATGAGAGAAGTCCTACATAGATCTTGAAAATTATTATACAACTTCCATCAAAAACTCCTGGTTGAATCTGATTAAAATTACTCAGAAATGTTCTCTGAATAGCTTCCCTCTGCTGCATAGTACACTACTGGGGACATCAGCGATGGTACAATATACCCACATATTTTAATTTTGGCTGGAATTGAACAATAAACAATATCAATTAGTAGCATCGAATAAAGATGAGTGAAAGTAAAATCAAAGAGTGGTGGTTTCTACTCTTTGGTAAAATCCTGAATATCAAATCTTACTTACCCAAAGCCAGAAATTATAACTTTGTCTCATCTTTGTCTAGATTATTAGAATTCATTCCACAAAATATCTAACCAATCACTTATTGGTAAATCTATCGAAATTACCAAATATCCAATTGATAATCAACCTCTCCAATAGCATTGTTTAAAGTTTAAACAATGTTGTATTTACAAGTCACAACAAATCAACACAAAATAAACGTCATAACCCTAACCTCGAATTCTCGATTAAATCTTTCGATTTCCTACACGTCGACTCAACTTACGTATGACGTAGATAAGAATCATTCGAAACACAGGACCGCCCCTATTGGTTAAATTACGGCACGGTTCTCCACTTTTAATGTATCCTGTAATTATGGGCCAGCCTATTTTTACCATCCGCGCCAGGTTATTGTCTCGCAATCTTAGGCACAGATAACAGATTTACAGCCGCTGATGTTACGAAAAGGTGGCAACATATAAAATTGAATTTGAAGCAGCGAGGTGTTATGGTTTTGGGGTTTGGATCTGATGGAGATACACGTCTTCTGAAGGCAAAGAGGCAAGGTGCTCAATGGGCTCTCACTGAAGAATAATCACGACCCGAATGGAGATGGTTTCAATCAAATTACTCTAGAGAAGACTGCTTTTCTTATGTTCAAGATACTGTTCATATAGCCACCAAATTACGTACTAGACTGCTCAATGATAAAATCAAGTTAAGGTTTGGTGATTTTCATGCAACTGCTGAACCATTGGAACAACTCATTGCAAAGTACTCCAAGGATTATTACTTGCTAACAAAATCTGATTTGAAATTAAAAGACAAGATGAATTTTAAAGCAGCAGAGAAATTATGTTCGAGTAACGTTATTAATTTTTTTAAAAAAACTCCGAAGAATAAAGGCATTATTGCTTATCTCAAATTGATGCGTTTTGTTATTGATTCGCTCTTAGATCCCAAAATAGATTTTACGCAAAGAATTTATTCAATTTGGTATTGCGTTTTTTTCTTAAAATTTGGCAACAGTGGCTCACAATAAACGAATACAAAATTGGAGATCATTCCATTTCATCAAACTGCTATGCTTGCTCAGAGTTAAACGCACACATTTATTAATAAATATCATCCTAAACATCCGTGAAAACCCATTTTTGTCAAACGATATTGTAACATTCAAATGTTACCTTCCACCTTGAATTAAATACGCCAGCGCAAATGCGCAGAACATAGTCGATCTACATTTCTGAGCCTCCATATGTAAGAGAAATGAATAAAAGAATTATTTGAGATTCGACGTTGTTTGAAAGAATATCTAATCGATTCCCTTCGTAATCTATCTTATTACCTTCGATATCTACCTACCTTATTATTTTCATAATTGAAAGTATCTGAATAATCAAGTACCTATAACTTAAATATCTAAGTTCTCCGGTAAATACACGAGAGTGCTTCAATTGCTTTCCTCCTTAGTAAGGGGTAAGTCTCTATAGATTTGAAATAGTTAAGATTGTTTGTGAATAGATAAGTATATCTTTGTAACTTATGATTAGGGACTTTGGGAGACAAACTGCCCAACTCAATTGCCTTCTTCAACCTCAAGCAGAACTTGAAAAGGGACCATCATCCTCATTCCACAAGGTGGGTGTTGCTGTATAAAGAGGGTGAATAGAATTTCAAGCCCTTAGACAGGTCTGTTCTTCTTAAATTGTATATATCAAATTCTATAATATTAGGTTTAAGCAGGTTAGGTCATAGTAATATTAGTATTAGGTCTAAACAAGGAACCTTGGGGTTTATAATAAATTTATTGAATAGACATTTGAACTGTTCAGACTTGTATATATTTTTCTCCCTCACAAACGATATATTATATTCTCAATCAATTTGATACACTTTCCAGATTTAAGTGTAAAACAAAATCTAAATAATAAAAACAACTACTCTATATCAAAAATCTGGCGGCGCCCAATACCTAATTCAATTTCGATCAGAAAGTCCTCCTTATCCACGACTTCAGCTCTCCAAAGGCTATTACAGTTGCCGATTGTAAGTTGTTAAATTCATGAATTGAAATACTTTCATCAAATATAAAAAGAAGGTGACAATATGTTTCTGCCTATACTTTCTGGAAGTCAGAAATGTGAACAGGCATTTAGGACTATGAGATCCATGACCTCCACGTATTCGACTGTGGTTAACTTCAATATAAAAGATATTTAAGGCGTTTACATAGCACAAGGACATTAAATAATATTATACACGATCTGAACAATGTTATTGCGTTTCCAAAAGAACAAAGACGGCAAGAAGAAATGAATATGGACTCGAATTCGCTGGTGGTTAGTGATTCGAAACTCTATACGGATACTATGATAGCAGACGCAGTAGAACGTGCACGACAAAATTCTCTAGCCTATACGCTAGAACTTGGTATGTCTGTTGGAGAAAACAGCTTTATTATGCTACAATTCCTTCATTGAAAGATCTTGTGAAAGATTAAAGTGAGGATAAAAGTCTAGAAGTTGAAGAGGATATACAGATGGAAGACAACATGATCGACACCATTGATAGGTCATCCCAGAATTCAGCAAATGATTCATCTAATCATCTTCAACATTTTACTTCTCTGCCAATAGAAAATGAAGAAATTAACGGCAATGACTTAAACAAACCAGATAGTCACTTGTTTAAGCATTAATGGAATATATCGAGTGTCGATGGTCCATATATCCGAGTCGCAGATGGTAATAAATCAAAAATTGTCAGAAAGTCTTCGCTCTGTTAGTTTCTAGAGGAAACTTAAAATATAGGTTATTATTATTATTATTATTACAATAGATTTCGAATTGAGAACTGGGTTCTATAAAATTCGACATACAAACATAACATATTACAAGGCATCAAAGCATCTGTGCACAAGAGAAATACAATATTATATTTTAACACACTGAGCAGAGGAAAAAAAAAAAACAAATCATCAGGAAGAAAAATCTTTGAGAAAAGAGAGAAAGAAAAAAAAAAAAAGTATTCCAATGTAATGTAAAGAAAAATTAGATACTGTCATATCGATTTTTAAAAATGTTTATGGATGGAGCATTCACAACACTAGGCGGTAGGGCATTCCAGTGATCAAAAACTCTGTTGGGGAGGAAATTTCTCCTAGCAGTAGTATTGAACCGTTCCTTCCTCAGCTTCAGGTTATGACCGCGCAACCGAGTATCATTGTTCAAACAGAAAAGATGGGATAGATCGAAGTTGATGAAGTTGTTGAGTATACGGAAAGACATAATTAGGTCGCCTCTAAGTTTCCGCCGCTCAAAAGTTTCGAGATTCGCCATAGCTAGCCGCTGATCGTACGAGGGTCTCACTCGGCCAAACGACATACGCGTGGCGGATCGCTGAACGGACTCCAGCAAGCGGCGATCCCGAACCAGTCCCGCACTCCACACAGGTCCCGCGAACTCCAAAACAGGTCTGACGTAAGTTGTGTACAATTTTATTGATGTGGGGAACGACAACCGCGAGAAAGATTTACGCAGAAGGTATAGGGACGAATTAGCTCGTCTGCACATCGAAGCTATATGCCCGGACCAGGACAGATCACTTGTCACCAACACCCCCAAGTCAACGTGAGAATCTACACTTGACAGGGTGGTATCGTCAATTGTATACTGGAGTTTTGGGTTTGTCCTACCGATATGCAGCACAACACACTTAGAGATGTTGAGTGGAAGTAACCAAGCACGACACCAGATCTGCAGCTCCAGCAAGTCACGTTGAAGTTGTCGAAAGCCAGTGCAGGGATCAGCATATATTTTGGCGTCATCAGCGTAGAAGGAACTCGGTGATTTTAGGGAGGAAGGGATGTCAGCGATGTACACCAAAAACAGCAATGGACCAAGTATGGATCCCTGGGGCACACCACTCAGAACCGGCCGATCAGAAGAATAAGCACCACCAACCCGAACGCGAAATGATCGGCCAGTCAAAAACGCCGAAATCCAACGAAGCAGCCCAGCCCGAATGCCGGCGTGTTCGAGCTTATGCAGCAGTCTCCGACGTGGCACTCGATCGAAAGCTTTGGAGAAGTCCAAGTATACCACATCCATACTTCTCCCCTCATCAATCGCGGCAGACCAGTTGTTCACGCACTGCAAAAGGTTAGTTATAACCGATCGACCAGGGACGAAACCATGCTGCTCCTTGGGAATCACATTGCTGGCAATCAAGAACTCGGTCATGCGCTGACTAATTATTGCCTCCATCAGCTTGGCAGCCACAGAGACAAGGCTTATCGGACGATAGTTGTTCGGGTCTAATTTGTCACCTTTCTTGTATATGGGAGTAACGCTTGCGACGAGCCAGCATGAGGGTAATACACCGTTCTGCATAGATGCTGTCATGATCTTGCTAAGAGGTACAGATACGGAGGAACTACAGTTTTTCAGGAAAGCGGCAGTGACACCGTCCAAACCTGGGGAAGTCGAAGTCTCGAGACGGGCGATGCATGATTCTACTGTTGACGGATCAAAATTCAAACACTGAAGTGTCTCGTCAACTCGATGGGTCGGGACGGGAGGCAGAACATCATTATCAGGCTCGCTGGTAAACGCAGAGGCAAAATGGATCCCGAGCAACTCAGCAACCTCCTCACCATTAACACATGTGTCCCCATCAGATCGACGCAGGAGGGGTGTGGCAACTTTAGAGTTGAGCGAATTTCTGACATACTTAAAGAGCCGCTTTCTGTTCCCACCGTTAATGACAGACTCCTCGTATTTCCGTCGGGCAAGCTTCAAGCTGGAAGAGAGGTAGTTGGAAAATTCTCTATGAGCTCTGAAATCCTCTGGGCTCTGACTGCGACGAAAACGCCTCCACAGACTGCTTTTGTGTTTGATCAGTCTCAGAAGATCCCCATCGATCCAGGGTTTGCATTGGTTGTTAAGTCTTGACTTGAGGGTTGTGTGTTTGCAAATGGATGTTGAGACCAATTCATGAAATGTATTCCACATTGCGTCAGGATTTCCGTCCGCAAACAAGAAATCCCAGTCTGCTCCACCTACATCCTCAGCAACGGCCTCAAAGTTTGTCACTTTGTAAGAGAATCTCCTGACTTTGGTTGGTGAGCTAATGTTAACCTGGATGGAAGTAGTCAAGACCACATGATCGGACTTGGCAACAGGAGGGTGGAACTGGGGAGCAGTCAGAAGTTGCTCGTCACTGGCGAAGATCAAGTCAAGAGTTGAAGGCGTTTGGTTTTGTCTGTAGCGAGTTGGTTCTGTTACGAGTTGGATCAAGTTGGAATTAATTATCATGTCCGAGAAATTTGTTGCGGAGTTATGTGGACCGACTGAGTCCTCTAGTGGCCACTTTATTTGTGGAAAGTTGAAGTCTCCAGCCAAAACTAAATTGGGTACAGTGGCAGCTAACTGAGAAACTTTCTCGATCAAGATCTGGTCATCTGTTCCGGCAGAATTGGGGGGTCTATAAATACATGCGAGTGTTATGGAGAAAGAACCTGATCCCAATTTTAGAGCTAATGTGTCGATGTTCGGACACTCGAGACAAACTGGCATGATTGAGAATGAGCTGAGAAGTTCTGACTTAATGTAAATGCATACACCTCCACCAGCGCGGTTCACTCTATCAGAACGGAAGATGTTGTATCCGTTAATTTCAACTAGAGAATCAGGGATTTTAGGGTTGAGCCAAGTTTCACATATGAAAATAAAAGATGGATTGATATCCTCAACGGTTAGAACGAAATCATCAAATTTTGCCAAAAGAGAAGCCAAGTTCGTATAGAAAAGCAGCCAATTACAGAACCCATGAACTAATTTTTTGGAACTGTGGACTTTACTATTTCAGGGGATCCGCGGATGTATCTTATGGTGAGATCACGTTCACCGGCAGCAGAACGACGCTGCAATTCCTCCCTGAGTTCCTCGAGATATTTTAACTGAAAAGGCGTCTTATCATCCGCTATCCTGATATTTCGCAAATCTGGACACTGTAGTACCCTGCCCTTATTACGCAGGACCTCTCTGACCTCCCTCTCGTCTCCCAGTACCACCTTTAGAAGTGGCGGATGCCCTCCGGAAGAACTTCGTCCCAACCGAATAATATGCCGCGGCACGGCTGTAGAATCCACGGCTTTCAGAACTGCGCCAACCGCACCCGCATCGGCTTCCCTACGCTCCTCCGTTGATCCCTCGACGACCGGTACACCTCGTAGAATTAAATTTTTTGCACGTCGAATTCGCTCGACAGATTCAGATACTGCCGCTTCGGTCATCTTTAATGAATCGAAATTGTTAAGATTATCGATCTTTTTATTGACATCCCGTATCTCTTGTTCCAAAGTGCCAACTTTACTAGCGAAATCAGTTTTCAGGGATTCAATAAGTGTTTTTATATCCGATAGTTGATCGAATTTCGTGGCACATTTATTGCATACGATCTTAATGCATTTTATCTTATTACGGGTGACGCGATCATCTTGCGGTAAGTCCGTGCATGCGATATGCAGATGCTGCTTACAGCAGTCGCACTGAACTCGTCGTAGATCTCCAGAGGTAAATTGTTTAGAACAATTAGCGCAGACGCTCATGTTGTTAGTTCTTATCAGAAGAATGTGATAACAAGAAATGAGAATAACTTGTTTTGAAAAATAGTATTCTCCTTCCCCCTTAGTTTATAGAGTCAAAATCAAAAGTAACAAGGAGTTATCACTATGAACAGTACCTTGTGTGAGTTTCAAAATTTTCACAGTTGATTAACACCTCAAAAATCCACAGAAACTAGGGAAAACCGCGTACACAAACCGCTCGACGCCTCGATGCATATAAACATGGTTAAGTACAGAGAGACTAAGATTTGGATCGGGAAACAGATTGTTTTTTTTTATACAATCTGTTCCTTGTCGCCATTTCTTCACACGTGCCTTATGCCATATATTGTGTGATTTAAGAAAACAGTATGTATTACTCTCTTTCAAAAGAATATATATATATATATACAGAGAGACTACAACGTTTTGTTGTGAAAAGTACAGGAAGACCACAAAAGACTAAGACACTAGAAGTAGGTCACAAAAAGTTGAATACAATGAAATCCAAAGGAACACAAATAAAGAAAAGCTCGAAGAGATGAAATTTGACAGAACTTTTATTACCTATGCCTAATTTATCCCCTGCCAGTTCAGAAATCTAACCAAGCCGTTGATCTCCGATCACTGTCGATTACGATTTGTGGAATCCACCGTAAGTATAGGTATCATTTAGGCGAAACAAAGTTCCTTGGGCCAGCTAGTATGCTAATGAAAAAATGTTTTTATATCCTTAAACGAGTCTTATTACTTGCCCCTTTTATCGCATTCAAGCCGTCAGGTGATTGGCCATGTTGAAAGTAAAAACAAGCTGAAACTATTAGAGGATTTACGGGGATTTTTCAGGAACTAAACACACTTTTCCAAGATTTTTGATTTTTGGGATCGACTAAGATTCCTTGTAAAAAAACGAATATTTTCTCATCCTAATCAAATTTCTTTATTCATACTAACTGGATTATTTTTTATGAGCAACAATACAAATATACATAAATAGAAATATACAGAACAAAATGTCAATTCAGTATATCTGAGTACTTTTCATTATTCAAGTTTGCGTGGTATGAGAAGGGCACTCACATCAACTTTCTCAGATTTGCTTCAGCACCATATTCATCTCTGAAGGATCAATGAATTCACTAATTTTTTGGATACACAAATCGGGCATTTCTTCTGGAAGAAGTTCCCGCAAATGTGCATATACTTGTTTCGCCAAATATTGATCATTCATTTCTATGCATATGCTGGCGATCAACTCCCTTTTATACAATACTGGAAGAGGATTTTTCAGAATTCCTGAGCGAATCCTTGAATTCTTGACCACCTTCCTCCTTATATTTTTTCTACACAGTACGTCATAGTAGGTCAGTTGTGGAGCTTCGGGCAGTTTCAGCAGTTTCAGGCTTTCTAACTCGTTCTCGTACAGAACGCGTACTTCTCTGTAGCGTTCATTCGCTTCTATATATTGAACTGTTTCCTTGTTCACATAGAGTCCACAATGTTTTTTCAGAACAAAGAACTTGATGAATACATTGAGGACGTTTTCGTTATCGAAGTGCATCGCAACTTCGAAAGCTGTCATACCTTCTTCATTGAGTTCGTTGAAATCTACTCCCTTTCTTAGCAGAATTTCAACAACAGTAGGACTCCCTTCAGCTGCACAATGCAATGGAGTGTTACCCTGGTCTGATTTGGCATTCACATCCACGCCATGCTCTATTAAAGCTTTTGCCAAAATCCTGTTCCTGTGAGGGTCATTTCCATCATCTGTCAAATGATGCAATGCGTTGCATCCAAGGCAGTTGGTGATGTTCGGGTCACTTCCGATTTCCAGAAGCCGCAAAATGACGTTGATATCACTCGAAAGGTTCATGATCAGAAGTTGCAGGGTCGTATGGCTTAGCAGATCCTCTTGATGGTCCAAGTCAACATCATAATGCAGCAGCGCATCCAAGCATTCAAAGCCCTTCGGACATCCTGACAGCATATGGAAAGGACGGCGGAAATAGTTATCACATTTCTTCGGGTTGACACCATTAAGCATCAGATGTTTTACTAAATCGGGATAGCCAAACTTCACAGCATAATGCAGGGGTGTGCTTCCATTGTCGTTGCAGACGTTAACGTCTGCTCCTTCCTGTAATAATTTCTCGACATCTTCTTCATTTCCATTTCGGACCGCTAAATGAAGGGCACTGTCTTCCACTGGGCAGGAGTTTACTCTCTGAAAAAGAAGAAAAATATTTTCTAGCTTTTGTTTGATAATTTTGATGAGATTCGTGAGATTCGATAGTTGAAGCGGTAAATTTTCATGGGAGTTCATTCGATTTGATATAGATCGAATTGAAGAGGTCGCCGTTCACAATGAGTTGAAAAACTAATCCGATAGAGGCGCCACCGTGCATTTTATGGAATATTCAGCGAAGCTTCCAAACATCCCTATACCCAAAACCACCGTTTTTGTTTGAGAAATACCTATCCTTCGTTAAAAATGAAACGATTTTTACTAGACAGAAGTTTTTCGGAAAATCTCGTTCCTCAACTTTCATTTAATACTGTTTCCAATATATAAGTTTTCACAGTTCATTCTAAATGTCATGAATCTTTCCCTTCCTACCATGAATAAAAGTGACTCGTGTTTCACGTTTATGCATATTTTTATAAACAAAGACAGGAAGGCATTATTTCGATAAGGAACATTTCAAGTAGGTAACTATATTTTAAAACGAATATATTTTCAGGTGAGTAAAATGTTTGATTCGTTAATATTCATGAAAATATATATTTTTATAGTGGGCTGAATACATAGGTCCATATTTCGTTGGAAACAGTTGTTCTTCACACATTTATCCTTTTTTTTAGTTTTCTTTCAAATTTTTCGAATTGGAAACCTATGAACCAACTGGAAAAAATATTCAGCAAGAGAATGAATTCAATAGAGGGTGTGCGAAAAAAATTTTTTATTTATAATGTCGAGTTAATTCATAACACATTTCAGCTGAAAATGTTGCCATGAGGATGTCGAATGAATTTCATGATTACAGCCAAATTCTATTCAGAATCCGTTTTACGACACTTTGGGGTTGGAAATAATTATTATATTTGGTCTAAATCCATAAATTCAAGATGACGACTAGTTTCATGAGCTCATAAATTTTACCAAGAAAATAATGATCTCCCAATGAGGAAAATTTTCGTTTTGTTTCTTATGAAACAGCTTTATCAACTTTCACATAATTACAGCAATAGTAAATTGAATCACTTCGATTATTTGGCCGCTCATTTCAATCATTCCGTTACATTCTCATTAGAAGTTCTATTTCATTGTTATCAATTCAATTGGAATTGTGACAAAGCCTTCTGTGCCAATATTAGGGATAATTATTCAACAACTTTCTGTTTCCATAAATTTTCTGGCTGCGCTGACGAAAAAGCATTATTGTTTTAAGGTGACGCATCATTATATCTAGCATTTTATAGATTGGGGTTGGACATGGCTTGGCGTCAGGAGGATTGGCGCCAGGATGATTGGCACCTTGAAATTATTTTTCATTTATTCTTATTCATTCAACAACAAACTCGTGGAAGTGCTTTGCAAGTAGTCATTCCGTACGTTAGGTACTCTTTTGGTTTTTTATTGTGCGATTGAAGCAAACGCACAAATTTTATCTCGGTTTATGTAATTTTAATTTATGTATGCCCACAATTACTTCATTTTCCACTCGAGCTGAGATCAATGTTTATTGACATTTTTCATACCATATTGAGAAGCTACTCGAGTACTTTAAACATATTTTCCGGTTTTCAGAAGGATGAATGGATGATGAATCTTTTCGTTTCATTTTACTGGATGATGGGGTACTACAGAAGAAACGGCCTAAATCAGGCTTTGACATGTATGTATATTGTTTTATAATACTGAAATTGTATTGTTTGTAACGTTTCGGATTATATAGAAATGAGTTGAGTTTTTATTGTTGATAATTATGGAGTCCAAGACGTACCTATTGTACCTGTTTGTCGAATAAACTGGAGTTTATAATGTTAATTTATATCAAAGTTGTGCTTTGTACTCGGAGCACTTTTGTGCTCCCGGGCACTGTGCTGCCGAGCACTTTTCAAAAGCAGTGATTAGTGCTTAGTATTTGTAGTACTTCATCGAAAGGCTCAGTCCCAAGCACTCCTGCGGATTACTAAGCCCTAAGCTCTGAGCCACTTTTGTACGAATTTATTTAAGCATTCATAAAATCTAAATACAACATTTTCTTACATGAGTAACATCCTCAAACTGTTAGAATTTCAATGACAGAAAGATGATTGTGAGGGAATCCGGTCATTATGAGAGGAAAAAATTAAGGGCCCACGTGTAATTTGTTAAATGAAGATGGTAATTTGTTCGTTGATATCTTAATAAAGCGTTTTCATCTGACCAAAGAGTCTTATATAGACAACATTAAAACGTTACACAGTTCATTTTTCATACTTCGTTATTTGTCACGCAACAATGTTTTGGAACTGTTTTGCTCCTGACAAATTAGTGCAAGAATTGACGCAGAAGCATTTCCATTTTTCCTTTAATTTCTTATTACATTTTGTGTCACGGACCGGGAGTGAAAACCCATAAAAGTTTTCAGAAAAAAAGTAAACTCGAAAAACTCAATATTTTTATGAATATTTTCAAACGAAGAGATCTAGGAGCGAATAGCAGTTTTTTGTTTTACCACCAATCAGAATCAATTATATATTATATCGAATCAAACTCAAAATTATTAGCGAAAGCATCGTATCATTTGGTCAATTCTTGGAAGGTGATAAAACAAGAATCTTCTCGTTATCAATCGAATCGAAGGTGGAGCATCGAATTTTGGACACCCTGTCACCTCACCTGTCAATTTTCTCACATATACGAGCTAACAATTTCTCTTTCGATTGTAATAACCTCACTTTCAACAATTCCTAAAGAAGTGCTTAGGGCTTAGTGCTCGAAATGTCGAATAACTTTCACAAAGTGCTCAGTATTCGCGAGCCTTTTGTGAAAATAAGTGCTTTGCGCTCGAGACTCGGGAGCCTTTTTATCCGAGTGCTTAGTGCTCGCAGCACTATTTTTCAGTGCTCGTCACAGTTCGTACATATAACATATATCATTCCTTCAACTTAAAATGTTTTATACATTTCTATGCCTATACATATATTCTTGTATCTATCGTTGAATTCTATGAAAAATGACCATATTATTCTCATTATTTCATGGTATTTTTCTATTATCAGATGTATCATATGCAAAATCATAAATTATTTTCTATTCTTGAATTGAAGTATGATGTCTAATGAATATATTGTGCTATCTTCATTACAAGAATAAAACTGAAATTCTGAATGTATGATCAGTACGATTATTTTTATAATTCAGAAGGTGTCTACATCAATTTCATTATACTCGTTAATTGAAAATATTACTCAATTTATGAAATTCAAGAGGTGGTTTTATTAAGTTGATAATACTTTTCAATCATATTCATAACTCGCATTTACAAATTCAATAGATGGTTTCATTAATTTCATGATAAGATTTTATTTAGGTTAGTGAACTTTACCATTACATTAATGGAACGCATCCATTATTGTTGAAGCAATGCCAAATCCCTTTCATAAACCGAATTTCATTACAATTATGAGACTTTATGAAACCAATGAGCATTATAATAGGAATTATAATAATTTTTTCTCAGCGCTTATCCCAAAAACCTCCTCATACCAATTTTTAATGAAATCAGTCCATAAACAGGGAAGGCGTTGTCTTGTTATTATTATCAGGCCGCCATTTTGAATTTGTTAATTTCACAAAAATAACATAATCTTCAACTCCGAAAACACCCCTCATACTACTTTCAAATCGAAATGAACCCTGATAACAAAACTCGTCCGCTAATTCGATTTTACAAATTTTGACAACAAATCATGATCTTCGACCCCTAAAACCCTCTCATTCCAATTTCGAATCAAATCAAGCCATAAACACAAAAGATGTCGCATAATTGTTATCAGTCCGCCATCTTGAATTTATGAATTTCGATCAGAAAAATTGTCATTTCTGACCCTGAGAACCCTCACATACAAATTTTGAATGGAAATGTACCATGATCACGAAACTCGTCTGCCATCTTGAACTTACGAATTTTGACTCGAAATCCTATTTTCTCACGCCGGAAATCCCTGTATACCAATTTTGAATTGAATCTGACCATAATAACAATTTGACAAAAAAATCATAATCTCTGACCCGGAAAACACCGAACTATGAAATAAGTGAAAATCAAGTTTAAGTAAGAACTTTTTTCGCTTTATATTTAAATTTGGCTATTCTCTGTGAATTCCGTATTTCAAGTTGAGATTCTGAACGAAATTTTCTGTAGATTCACTTCTAATCGGAAGAATGAATTGGCTCATTTTCTTCTATTATTGGCAGATAAAAATAATCAACTTTCGAACTTTCCAATTCATTCATTGAGAACTCCGATCCTTTCTGAGTTCAACCACAAAATTTTAGTTCCTAAAGTGAAACCATTTTCAAATGCATCTTGAAATAAAACACACTACATTGAACCGTAAAATTTCAAATCGATTCATTTGTCTATTCATTTCAGAGTCCATCATTGGTTAATTCTGTTCCCAAATACGTTATATTATACATAAAACGAACATTCTGATCATGGGGACAATAAATACTCTTCAAACAATAAATTTAAGTCTAAAAGATGTTCCTTCAGTAATGAACGTTCATTCAGTGAAATATACTATGAGCAAGATATGAAACACCAACCGATAGATCATATCAATTATCCAAAATATATAACCAAAATACGAAGTATTGAGAAAATAATTCTTTGGGATGAAATTGATGACGGTTTTTAGTGTCAAGCCGAATTGACCATTCGCAATAGCCATATAAATTCTCCGATAAATGTGAAACCATTTATAAATCTATTCAGAAAATTTGTACATTGAAGTTTCCAAAGTATTAAAAAAAAGTATATATTGTATTAAAATTCATTACGGACTTAAGACATCAAGGCTCAAGTTGAACTGACTTATTTCCTGAAAGCAATCCCCGTACAAATTGTCCGAAAAATTTTGTAACTATTTGAAACTCAATTTTCCAAATTTGTACCTTGAAGACTGCAAAGGAGTAGGAAAAGAATTTTTTAAATCAAATTCATGACGGATTGATTGTATGCTTGCGCCGAAATTACTAAGTGTCCAATAGCAATCTCCATACAAATTCTCCGAAGCATTGAAAACCATTCAAAAATCAATTTCAAAAATTTGTACCCTTGAGGTTCCAAAATTTCGATACAATTGAGTATTCACTTCATAGTACATCCTATGTAAGTTCTGTTTCAAAGTGTGTTATATGATACATAAACGAACGTTCTCATCATCATGGAAGAAGAAATACTTTTCCAAAAGTGAAATCGGCAAAAGATGTGTCTGCAGTAATACACTTAAATTCAGTAAAATGAATGAACTCGAAATATATAGTTTTCTGCAGAAGATCACCAAGATGTAAAGAAACAATAGGTATATTAGATCTTTCATTCAAAATATTCAAATTCGACCAATTTCAAATCTATAAAAATTTATACTCACTTTTGATACTAAATCACCCATTTTTATATTTTATTAACCTGCTTCCACACTATGTTCAAAAACTATCACCAAATATGCACTAGACTGTTGTCAGAGAATAATCGAAACTGAATCCTACCACAACAACTGTCCCTTTATATACCATTTGAAGAGTCAAATAATCCAAGTGACCAATAGCAACCCACAAAGAAATTCTCCGAAAAATATTTACCTATTCAGAAACCAATTGTGAGAAATTCTACCTTCAAGGCACCAAAGTGTTAGAAAAGGAGTTCATTGGAAAAGAAATGTATAACGGGCTTGAGCAGAACAGATCGCCAACAGCAAATTCTCAAAAAATTTTAAAGCCATTTGAAAACCAATTATGCGAATAGAATAAACATTCTTTGGAATGAAATTCAAGACGGATTTAAGGCTTAAGCCGTCATGTTTATGGTTCAATAATTGTTTATGACAGGATGGAAAGAGGACAGCAACTACTTTCACATTTTTCGGTACATTTCGTGCGAATTGAGAATGTTAAAAGCTTTGTTGCATTGAAGTTCATTCAAATATACCTTCTATGTATTGAAATTCTCAGGAGGTTTGTTAATGGGCCAATTTCGTGAATACGACCTTTCGAAATTCTGATTTCTCGATAATACCAAAACTTCGAAGCAAAATTATTCTAACATTTCTGTTATGAATGATTCGAGGGCATGAACGAGATTTCAGGCTGCTTCTGTTTGTTTTTTTCTGCGGCAGCTACAAAAAATTTATTTCAATCAATTTCTCGATCTGGAAAATAGGAATCTACCTGAAAGTTGGATAAACGAGAGCTCAAAAGATCCAGACTCCAAGTCAGTGTTCTGAGTAACCCATTTTTGATAGGAGACCTCTGAATTTTTCCAATTAATACTTACATTTTCACACTCAAACAAAGAAATTCAAAGATGTATTCGAGGCTTCCCGCTTAACGTACCAACTGTTGAGTTCTATGAATCAAATACCATTATCATTATTCATAGGTGTGTTAATTTATGGACGAGAAATTTTTCTCAAGCTCTTTTTGTGCATGGTACAAACTTTTATTCGTACAATCGAATTTCTCAAAGCAAAAATTCGAAAATGACAAAGCGTTAGCTCCATAGCTTATCACCATATTCATCATAGTTAAAAAAATACCGAACGAATTGAAAAGGGAAAAAAATAAAACAAAAATCTTTATGACCGCGTTTGCTATAAAATGCAATGAAGACGATTCCAATGTTCCTTTCTATCATGTTTGGATGATCATTTACGACATTCTATAGTTTTCAGAAAAATGTATTTCCTAATGTCAAAGTTTCATTTCTGATTATTCCATTTACTTGTAGTTTGTATGTTTTTGGTCAGCATTGTCCAAAGTATCTCGTTCCAACGTTTTTGTTGGAATGCTCTGCATACATTTTTCTGCGAGTATTGTTGATAGTTGTCAGTTTTGATTTATATAAATGTCAAATTAGTTCTGAGTGAATCAATGATCTACTTAAACTATACTTGAACTGATTAAAAGGCTTGTGTTTTCCACCACTGTTTTGGACGAAAGACTCCGTGGTTAGAATTTTCGAACCTTTTCAATCAGTTTGAGTATATCATGGATTGATCTACTGAAAAACTAATTTGACATTTATATGAATCAAAACTGACAACTATCAACAATACTCACAGAAAAATGTATACAAAGCATTCCAACAAAAAAGTACGTAATTTTGTGAAATTCAACATTTAGTCCCAAAATTAACGTACAATAGATCATTACGAGTGAACAACTCCAACATTTTTCTCATTTCCGCAAACTTCGGAGAAGAAATACTTAGGGTTCGTCATCACATCTGCATTTTGATGCATATTTCTGTCCGGGCCATGCTCGTAGCCCATTAGCACAATTTTGGCCTTCGTACGGCTTCCAGTTTTCAAAATGAAAATTATGAAAGTACTCCGAGCGTATTCTTTAGAAGGCTACGAGAAGAAAACCACTGGATATTATTTCATTCTGTTTTCACCTCATTATTCAGAATGAAAGATAGTTCAACCATAAAAAATTTCAACAATTTCGGCCGAAATTTTTTTTTCACCAAGGACATGTAAAAAAAGTTGAGTTCCAATTTTGGGATAAATTTTTCACGGAAAAACTCAGGAAATCTTGTACATTGAAATAATACTTTCCGAATTGGCAACCGAGGAAAAAAAAATCCAACTTTGCAGGTTTTCCGCCTTCTTGAAATTTTTTTTTTCAGAATTCTACATCACAATTCAATTAAGCCAAAGAAAAATACTAAAATGTGACCAGAAACCGTTATTTCAAATGTCACGCATAACTAACAACAGTTATCAGAAGATTGCTCAAAGTTCACAAACACCCTGTATCTCGCTTATGCGTCGAAAAGTGGGTATATGTCATGAGGCAAAAATGACTTCATCGGTGTCATCTACACGGCTGTATATGTTTGTCCAGTTCATGGTGAAACACCCTGTATAGGTCATTTAATACAATATATGATTAGGAATATTCTTAGAACAATGGCAAAAAACCATCCGCTTTCAAAAAATTAATTATTTATGTTCCAGATTATATTGAATATGATTGCATATTCTCTGTTTACAAATCTGTAACTCAATAAATGGATCCATAAGGGATCGTACACTTTCCCTGCAGAAATTTTCTCCTACATGTTTGCGGCTAGGATTAGGTATCATTTGAGGGATAGCCCACCAATCTTTTTATTTGTATGTTTTTTGTTATTTTTTGAATTTTCTTCACTTTTGTACCTCGAAATCCAAATCCCGTCCTAAGCCGAAGAATGCCGTTTTTCTGAAATGATTTATTTACTTTTATAATTCTGATTTTCAGGTAACTACCTGAAGAAGTACCGTCAACACTTTGAAGGTACTTCTCAGAATAAGACTCGGGATAAGATAATTGACTTCACGAATGAGACTCGCCAAGTTTCAATTACTGTGAAAAATTGGTTGAAGGTTAAGTTTTCAAACGTCGTTGGCTGGATTACTTTGAACGAGGAGTAAACTCGAATCGTATTCGAAGTGAAGTACGGTCAGCGGAATGAAGTATGCTGTATAATGCGGTGTTTCTGTGAAATTTCACACAAAATTTTGAGGGAGCCCAAAAAAGAAAATATTGCTCCGAGGTGGGTGTATGAAAACTTTCACAAGCATCTAGTGACACATTTGACGCAAACTGATGTCACACCTATAGAATACCAATACTGTAAGCGCGACTGCAAGGAAAAACCGAGAGAGAAACTTAATCAACATCGATAAAATCTTTTGGCTACCTTTTTTCAAAAAAACCCGAAACACTACCTATCTATTGAAACAAAAGATAGGGAGATGCAAATATCCTCACTAGAGATGATGAGAAGCTGCGTGAAAATCCAAATAAGCCAGATAATATGATTCTTGTATCTCCTGCAAAATCTCCAACAGTGACTCCTTCGCTTCTTCCGACACATCCCATGTCAAAGATTAAGCCTCGAATGAAGTGAATGAAGTATAAAACGTAAAATCAACATTGTTGACTAAGTTATTCAAGAAAGCTATGAAACGTGTAAGAATATATCCAGGGCACAGGCGAGTACATCCAGAGATAGTTGCGACGATCACATTCAGAAATGCATTGAAAGTAACCAAAGAAAAATATACACTTCTAAAGGGTCCCCTCTGGTGTCTTCCAGTGACTTGAATATCAATCTAGCATTCAACACTCATCGTCAACTTTATCCCACACTTTATCTCCCACTTATCAAAGGTCAGAAAGGGCTTAACTCCTGAGCCAAATTTCTAGTCCTGGGAATAACCTTGGGAATAACCAAACTTGCATCACATCCTATTTTCTGTGGTCGATGAAGTTTGCAATTTTCAAAGAATATCATCGAACGGAAAGATGACATGGGCATGCAACTTAAGAGTGTTTTGGTCCATTTTGAATCTACTTCACAAAAACCTTGCGGTCAAGATGGTACCACCTCACCAGGCCACCTTTTGCGCTGGTTGTTTGATTTATCTGCCAAAAACTCCAGACAGTCAAAATATCGGTAAACGTACAGAATTAAATACTTTTCATTATACTGCTATACGAAACGCTCTATGAAAATATGAAGAACACTTCACCATCCATAAGCTGTTTAAATAAATTTGTTGCGAAAAATTCATCCAACATAGAGGAAGGGTTTTTCGACTTTGATGGCCTTTGTCAGTTTATGAAGCATAGGAATTTACCCAAAGTTTCGTGGATTGGCGAAGATGCAACAGTTAAATTGAATATGATTCGAGGACTAATAAATTAGTTGGATTTACCATGCCATTAGTCAATGGACTACCGACAAGAGATACGTTTTTAGCAACATCTGCAAAAGCAATACAGGACCACTTTAAGAACGCTATCAGATCAAATTATGCCTATGTAATTATGGCCCAGCCTATTTTTACCATCCGCGCCAGGTTATTGTCTCGCAATCTTAGGCACAGATAACAGATTTACAGCCGCTGATGTTACGAAAAGGTGGCAACATATAAAATTGAATTTGAAGCAGCGAGGTGTTATGGTTTTGGGGTTTGGATCTGATGGAGATACACGTCTTCTAAAGGCAAAGAGGCAAGGTGCTCAATGGGCTCTCACTAAAGAATAATCACGACCCGAATGGAGATGGTTTCAATCAAATTACTCTAGAGAAGACTGCTTTTCTTATGTTCAAGATACTGTTCATATAGCCACCAAATTACGTACTAGACTGCTCAATGATAAAATCAAGTTAAGGTTTGGTGATTTTCATGCAACTGCTGAACCATTGGAACAACTCATTGCAAAGTACTCCAAGGATTATTACTTGCTAACAAAATCTGATTTGAAATTAAAAGACAAGATGAATTTTAAAAGAAGCCGAGAAATTATGTTCGAGTAACGTTATTAATTTTTTTAAAAAGACTCCGAAGAATAAAGGCATTATTGCTTATCTCAAATTGATGCGTTTTGTTATTGATTCGCTCTTAGATCCCAAAATAGATTTAACGCAAAGAATTTATTCAATTTGGTATTGCGTTTTTTTCTTAAAATTTGGCAACAGTGGCTCACAATAAACGAATACAAAATTGGAGATCATTCCATTTCATCAAACTGCTATGCTTGCTCAGAGTTAAACGCACATTTATTAATAAATATCATCCTAAACATCCGTGAAAACCCATTTTTGTCAAACGATATTGTAACATTCAAATGTTACCTTCCACCTCGAATTAAATACGCCAGCGCAAATGCGCAGAACATAGTCGATCTACATTTCTGAGCCTCCATATGTAAAAGAAATGAATAAAAGAATTAATTGAGATTCGACGTTGTTTGAAAGAATATCTAATCGATTCCCTTCGTAATCTATCTTATTACCTTCGATATCTACCTACCTTATTATTTTCATAATTGAAAGTATCTGTATAATCAAGTACCTATAACTTAAATATCTAAGTTCTCCGGTAAATACACGAGAGTGCTTCAATTGCTTTCCTCCTTAGTAAGGGGTAAGTCTCTATAGATTTGAAATAGTTAAGATTGTTTGTGAATAGATAAGTATATCTTTGTAACTTATGATTAGGGACTTTGGGAGACAAACTGCCCAACTCAACTCAATTGCCTTCTTCAACCTCAAGCAGAACTTGAAAAGGGACCATCATCCTCATTCCACAAGGTGGGTGTTGCTGTATAAAGAGGGTGAATAGAATTTCAAGCCCTTAGACAGGTCTGTTCTTCTTAAATTGTATATATCAAATTCTATAATATTAGGTTTAAGCAGGTTAGGTCATAGTAATATTAGTATTAGGTCTAAACAAGGTACCTTGGGGTTTATAATAAATTTATTGAATAGACATTTGAACTGTTCAGACTTGTATATATTTTTTTCCCTCACACACGATATATTATATTCTCAATCAATTTGATACACTTTCCAGATGTAAGTGTAAAACAAAATCTAAATAATAAAAACAACTACTCTATATCAAAAATCTGGTGGCGCCCAATACCTAATTCAATTTCGATCAGAAAGTCCTCCTTATCCACGACTTCAGCTCTCCAAAGGCTATTACAGTTGCCGATTGTAAGTTGTTAAATTCATGAATTGAAATACTTTCATCAAATATAAAAAGAAGGTGACAATATGTTTCTGCCTATACTTTCTGGAAGTCAGAAATGTTAACAGGCATTTAGGACTATGAGATCCATGACCTCCACGTATTCGACTGTGGTTAACTTCAATATAAAAGATATTTAAGGCGTTTACATAGCACAAGGACATTAAATAATATTATACACGATCTGAACAATGTTATTGCGTTTTCAAAAGAACAAAGAGGGCAAGAAGAAATGAATATGGACTCGAATTCGCTGGTGGTTACTGATTCAAAACTCTATACGGATACTATGATAGCAGACGCAGTAGAACGTGCACGACAAAATTCTCTAGCCTATACGCTAGAATTTGGTATGTCTGTCGGAGAAAACAGCTTTATTATGCTACGATTCCTTCAATGAAAGATCTTGTGAAAGATTAAAGTGAGGATGAAAGTCTAGAAGTTGAAGAGGATATACAGATGGAAGACAACATGATCGACACCATTGATAGGTCATCCCAGAATTCAGCAAATGATTCATCTAATCATCTTCCAAATTTTACTTCTCTGCCAATAGAAAATGAAGAAATTAACGGCAATGACTTAAACAAACCAGATAGTCACTTGTTTAAGCATCAATGGAATATATCGAGTGTCGATGGTCCATATGTCCGAGTCGCAGATGGTAATAAATCAAAAATTGTCAGAAAGTCTTCGCTCTGTTAGTTTCTAGAGGAAACTTAAAATATAGGTTAAGTACAGAGAGACTACAACGTTTTGTTGTGAAAAGTACAGGAAGACCACAAAAGACTAAGACACTAGAAGTAGGTCACAAAAAGTTGAATACAATGAAATCCAAAGGAACACAAATAAAGAAAAGCTCGAAGAGAGGTAAAAGGGACAGGTCCCAAGAAAGCTCAGATAGACCAGAAGAAGATATCATCATGAAATATGACGATAGCCCAAGCACAGAAACGTTTTCTGAGAATGACTCGGAAAATAACATTGAAATCAATGTTAATGGAGATGATTATCAAGAAGGAAATTTACAAAAAGAATATTTCCTCGAATATTCCAGTTCATCGCCGTTGACAATTTCCTTAGAAATCGATAAGTTTCATGCAGTGTATTATGAAGAAGGCTGGTTTGTTGGAAAACTTGTAAGATATTGAGGGTAGTGCGAGTGGTGCTGTCGATAATCCGACAGTCGAAATAATATTTTTGAGAAGAAATTAACGAAAAAAAGTGAATTCAAATGGTCCGAGAAACAAGATTTATGGACCTATAGCAATACAGGAGAATAAATCGAATAATATTGTCAATATTGCCGATCGTGAAAAAATTTTTTTATATCCTTAAACGAGTCTTATTACTTGCCCCTTTTATCGCATTCAAGCCGTCAGGTGATTGGCCATGTTGAAAGTAAAAACAAGCTGAAACTATTAGAGGATTTACGGGGATTTTTCAGGAACTGAACACATTTTTCCAAGATTTTTGATTTTTGGGATCGACTAAGATTCCTTGTAAAAAAACGAATATTTTCTCATCCTAATCAAATTTCTTTATTCATACTAACTGGATTATTTTTTATGAGCAACAATACAAATATACATGAATAGAAATATACAGAACAAAATGTCAATTCATTATATCTGAGTACTTTTCATTATTCAAGTTTGCGTGGTATGAGAAGGGCACTCACATCAACTTTCTCAGATTTGCTTCAGCACCATATTCATCTCTGAAGGATCAATGAATTCACTAATTTTTTGGATACACAAATCGGGCATTTCTTCTGGAAGAAGTTCCCGCAAATGTGCATATACTTGTTTCGCCAAATATTGATCATTCATTTCTATGCATATGCTGGCGATCAACTCCCTTTTATACAATACTGGAAGAGGATTTTTCAGAATTCCTGAGCGAATCCTTGAATTCTTGACCACCTTCCTCCTTACATTTTTTCCACACAGTACGTCATAGTAGGTCAGTTGTGGAGCTTCGGGCAGTTTCAGCAGTTTCAGGCTTTCTAACTCGTTCTCGTACAGAACGCGTACTTCTCTGTAGCGTTCATTCGCTTCTATATATTGAACTGTTTCCTTGTTCACATAGAGTCCACAATGTTTTCTCAGAACAAAGAACTTGATGAATACATTGAGGACGTTTTCGTTATCGAAGTCCATCGCAACTTCGAAAGCTGTCATACCTTCTTCATTGAGTTCGTTGAAATCTACTCCCTTTCTTAGCAGAATTTCAACAACAGTAGGACTCCCTTCAGCTGCACAATGCAATGGAGTGTTACCCTGGTCTGATTTGGCATTCACATCCACGCCATGCTCTATTAAAGCTTTTGCCAAAATCCTGTTCCTGTGAGGGTCATTTCCATCATCTGTCAAATGATGCAATGCGTTGCATCCAAGACAGTTGGTGATGTTCGGGTCACTTCCGATTTCCAGAAGCCGCAAAATGACGTTGATATCACTCGAAGGGTTCATGATCAGAAGTTGCAGGGTCGTATGTCTTAGCAGATCCTCTTGATGGTCCAAGTCAACATCATAATGCAGCAGCGCATCCAAGCATTCAAAGCCCTTCGGACATCCTGACAGCATATGGAAAGGACGGCGGAAATAGTTATCACATTTCTTCGGGTTGGCACCATTAAGCATCAGATGTTTCACTAAATCGGGATAGCCAAACTTCACAGCATAATGCAGGGGTGTGCTTCCATTGTCGTTGCAGACGTTAACGTCTGCTCCTTCCTGTAATAATTTCTCGACATCTTCTTCATTTCCATTTCGGACCGCTAAATGAAGGGCACTGTCTTCCACTGGGCAGGAGTTTACTCTCTGAAAACGAAGAAAAATATTTTCTAGCTTTTGTTTGATAATTTTGATGAGATTCGTGAGATTCGATAGTTGAAGCGGTAAATTTTCATGGGAGTTCATTCGATTTGATATAGATCGAATTGAAGAGGTCGCCGTTCACAATGAGTTGAAAAACTAATCCGATAGAGGCGCCATCGTGCATTTTATGGAATATTCAGCGAAGCTTCCAAACATCCCTATACCCAAAACCACCGTTTTTGTTTGAGAAATACCTATCCTTCGTTAAAAATGAAACGATTTTTACCAGACAGAAGTTTTTCGGAAAACCTCGTTCCTCAACTTTCATTTAATACTGTTTCAAATATATAAGTTTTCACAGTTCATTCTAAATGTCATGAATCTTTCCCTTCCTACCATGAATAAAAGTGACTCGTGTTTCACGTTTATGCATGTTTTTATAAACAAAGACAAGAAGGCATTATTTCGATAAGGAACATTTCAAGTAGGTAACTATATTTTAAAACGAATATTTCGGGTGAGTAAAATGTTTGATTCGTTAATATTCATGAAAATATATATATTTTTATAGTGGGCTGAATACATAGGTCCATATTTCGTTGGAAACAGTTGTTCTTCACACATTTATCCTTTTTTTAGTTTTCTTTCAAATTTTTCGAATTGGAAACCTATGAACCAACTGGAAAAAATATTCAGCTAGAGAATGAATTCAATAGAGGGTGTGCGAAAAAAATTTTTTATTCATAATGTCGAGTTAATTCATAACACATTTCAGCTGAAAATGTTGCCATGAGGATGTCGAATGAATTTCATGATTACAGCCAAATTCTATTCAGAATCCGTTTTACGACACTTTGGGGTTGGAAATAATTATTATATTTGGTCTAAATCCATAAATTAAAGATGACGACTAGTTTCATGAGCTCATAAATTTTACCGAGAAAATAATGATCTCCCAATGAGGAAAATTTTCGTTTTGTTTCTTATGAAACAGCTTTATCAACTTTCACATAATTACAGCAATAGTAAATTGAATCACTTCGATTATTTGGCCGCTCATTTCAATCATTCCGTTACATTCTCATTAGAAGTTCTATTTAATTGTTATCAATTTAATTGGAATTGTGACAAAGCCTTCTGTGCCAATATTAGGGATAATTATTCAACAACTTTCTGTTTCCATAAATTTTCTGGCTGCGCTGACGAAAAAGCATTATTGTTTTAAGGTGACGCATCATTATATCTAGCATTTTATAGATTGGGGTTGGACATGGCTTGGCGTCAGGAGGATTGGCGCCAGGATGATTGGCACCTTGAAATTATTTTTCATTTATTCTTATTCATTCAACAACAAACTCGTGGAAGTGCTTTGCAAGTAGTCATTCCGTACGTTAGGTACTCTTTTGGTTTTTTATTGTGCGATTGAAGGTAACGCACAAATTTCATCTCGGTTTATGTAATTTTAATTTATGTATGCCCACAATTACTTCATTTTCCACTCGAGCTGAGATCAATGTTTATTGACATTTTTCATACCTTATTGAAAAGCTACTCGAGTACTTTAAACATATTTTCCGGTTTTCAGAAGGATGAATGGATGATGAATCTTTTCGTTTCATTTTACTTGATGATGGGGTACTACAGAAGAAACGGCCTAAAGCAGGCTTTGACATGTATGTATATTGTTTTATAATACTGAAATTGTATTGTTTGTAACGTTTCGAATTATATAGAAATGAGTTGAGTTTTTATTGTTGATAATTATGGAGTCCAAGACGTACCTATTGTACCTGTTTGTCGAATAAACTGGAGTTTATAATGTTAATTTATATCAAAGTTGTGCTTTGTACTCGGAGCACTTTTGTGCTCCCGGGCACTGTGCTGCCGAGCACTTTTCAAAAGCAGTGATTAGTGCTTAGTATTTGTAGTACTTCTTCGAAAGGCTCAGTGCTTAGCAATCCCAAAAGTGCTCCCAAGCACTCCTGCGGATTACTAAGCCCTAAGCTCTGAGCCACTTTTGTACGAATTTATTTAAGGCTGTTACACCCTTTGCCAGAAAGCTCGAATTCCGCTAGATGGCACTACATGAAAATACCCAGCAATAAAAATTCAGAACTCCCAATATTTCAATAGCCCCGCCTATTCTTGCCGAGTTACTTCGAACAAAATTTTCGACAGAACAGAATGAACATCTGGTATTATTGCAATTTATGACACCATAATAAAGCCCACCGCTCTCTTTACCAGATGTAAAAGGGAACCGAAAGGATCGAAACGTTCGTCAATTCTGGTATAGAAAGAAGAATTGTGTGGGCATCGTTTCCTCAGATCGATAGAATTACCGAAACTGCGTCATTGGAATATATTTAGAAATAGTGAAATTTATTTATTTTCATACCTTACTACCTATCAATAACATCATGAAAGTATTTCACCAAATTCCATGATAACAATTATTAAATGAATATTCTAAGACCTTGTTTATATCAGAGGTTCAGAGATATACCTACGTATTATCAAATGGTTTTCAATTTCATTTCATAGTCTTGTTTGATACACAATGTAATAATATAGAATATTAGAAAGAATACGAATATTCGAAATAAAATGGCTGTTTCAATTGATTTGACACTAGTTATAATGAGCCCATCGAGCGCTCAAAAATATTTCGTTTTTCTATTATTTCACTGAAGAGTAGGATCATTTATGTTTAGGGATGAAAAATCTGAATAAATGACGTATTGGAAATTCTCTCCTCTCCTGGTAAAACCCAAAATGTCTCCATTGAGTATTCCTCTAATGTGTCAATGGTGTCACTCACCTGAAAATAATTTAGAAGACAGAAGGAACAGAGGACCAATATAAGATCCAGGAGGGATTATCAATGAACTAATTCATCATACCTAACAGAAGTTAGTTCGAAAAAATATTATCAAATGAAAGACAATATGGTTTTATTGAAAAATTTTATTGATATAATAAGAATTTTATTGATATAAAGTTTCGATAAAAACCTGCGATTACGCATTCAAACAATGCGGAATTTGCGAAATGAATTAGAGTCATTACTTTTGCAAATTCAACGTCACGCTTGCGTTTACAATGTAAGGCACACCATATTTATAACAGTTTATTCCTGTTCCCGAGTTTTTAATCCTCTTGGAATTCTTGGATCGATAATTTCTGGAAGAATACAATTAATATAAAACTTTTCCAATTTCGGAATCATGATACTGTGCCAGAAGTTTATATCTACTTCGATTCTTTGGACATGAAAATCATCATCAGAATAGAAAACCAGATCTCAGTATCGTCTTCTGCATATATTCAGTTGACCTTGGATCTGAAAAAAATAATTATGGTTTCGTTTCAACCTGAAAAAAAAAAGATTAATAAAATATGAAACGGCGTTTGAAATCTGATTTCTCACCTTACTTCTTCTCCATTGATAGTATAACAATGTGGTTTCGAATAATCTTTCAGTTTTCCCTTGATTGACTGGAAACTCTTTACCTCTATCAAACCATCATCTCCAATCAATCCATCGGGAGAAGCACCTAAAAATGGAAAATCCACATCAATAAACAATCCACATCGTTTGACTTTGACATTTTTCAGTCTTTCGTATATCTCTATAGCGACTTTTTCATTCACCCTTCCATACAAAATACCGGGAGTATTCACCGGATTTTTATACAGTAAAGCTTTTACTAAATTATGACAAGGGGTTGTTGCTCTTCTTTTGACCACTGTACCAAAGTTCGAGGCTGTCAGATAGTCCTGCCTCAATTCCCTCCATAAGGAATTATCATGCTGCCCACGAGTTTTCTCCTCAATTTCTTCCAATTTTGAACGATCTGAAATTCTATCTTTCAGTTTGTTCAGAAAGAGGGTTTTCTTTACTGACATTTCCCCCTGAGGAATGTCAGGCTGGGCAGCATTTGGTCCGTAATTCATGTCAGGACCATTTGAAAAATCTCTTCTCTTTTTTGGTTGGCTTTTTGTACCCTCATTTCTCTTATCATGAATCCGCTTCCTTTTCGCCAAAATTTTACGCGTATTCTCCCCAAGACGGCCTTTCCAAGTATGGAGATGCCACGCAGGTCCAACAGAGTGAGAAATAGCAGCTCCATAAGCACGAGTGGTATATGAAATGGATTTACTATAATTAACTCTTTTTCCTCCCGTGCATTTAGCGACGAGTGCCATATACCTAAAAAATCAACAAATTTCAATATATATCTATGTAAAATTCAGGTATGAATATGTTATTCGCAATAGCCGAAATCGGCCACTGTCCGAAAGTTATGCTCACAACGCGTTATGGGTATCCAAATTTACCCACGATGCGAATAGATAATTTTTTTCGAGCACTGAGTAAAGCGGAATACCCAGAACGCGTTGTGGGTAAATTTGATAATCCACAATGCGAATCCTATTTTAGCGCGCTTTCATTCTGCGTTGTGGACAATTCATTTTACCCACGTCGCGTTCTGGGAATTGCATTTCACTCAATGCTCGAAAAAAACCACATGTTCGCATTGTGGGTAAATAAGATACCCATAACGCGTTGTGAGCAAAAATTTCGGACATTGGCCGATTTCGGCTATTGCGAATAACAATATGTAGATAAAAGTAGAATGAATGGAAAATATATTGGAAATATTTAAATTGAACTCTCATACCTTTCGGCTTGGTTTGTGGTTTCATTGTACACTAATCGATCAGCCTTATTTTTCATCGGTTCCACTATTTTCAGAACTTCTTGAAAAAAGGACTGATTCATAATCTTGGTGAGATCTTCCTCCCCTGAATCCTTTCTCTTACAATATGAATCTCTGTGAGAACAAAATCACTATTTATCAAACTTATGTTCTCTGGTACTGGAGGTTGAGAAAAAATCGATAAGTACTCACCTGCAATTGCTGTGATTCCCAAAAACATGGTAAGGAGCATTTCCCAAATCTTGTCGCAATATGGCTGAATCATCTTTATTGTTTTTTACGATGATCCTCACAGATTTCACGAGTCTTTCGATATTATTTATATTTTTATTCTTCCTCGTAAGTATTTTTCTATTAGAAATATCGAAAGAAGTGTTTTTAGCAAGTCTGTGCAATTTGTCGCTCAAACATCGGGTCATATGATTGGCACATTCAATTTTTATCACTTGCCGACCATAAGGTACCTTTTCTACTACCCTTGCATACACGCTCGAATCTCCATCACCTATAACATTTTAGAATTGTCCAGTTAATATTAAAAATGAATATTGTTGTCTGCTGATTTACCTATTAAGTATTTGTATAGAAGTCCGTGCTGTTCGACACTTTTACAAAAACCTTCTACAATTATTTCCTGTTCCATTCCAGTTGAAGGACCGCTGTAATTGAGTGCACAATGATGTGGCCGGGAAGGTGTATTTCGCATTTTGTAGTATGCACACGCAGAACACGTTTTATTCCTTACTCCTAGAAATAGTGGTTTTTTCGTCTGTGCACCAATAATAATTCCCTGAAAAATTAGCATCCCATTGTTTTATTTTTTATTTTTGATACCCGAGAGCGAAGATCATAAGAATTATTCGCGTTATAACAGTTATCAGTTTAAATGTTTATAGATACTCACAAGTCCCGAAGGTGCGTTGTATCCATGTCCATAACTACGCTTGCTCCATCCTCCATCTACTATGACAGTTATGTAGGGAGTTCCATCTGCACACACGTTCCCTTTTTCAATAGCAATCCTTTTTTCCTCTTCGCCAGCCTTTTGCATATTTTCGAATAATTTTTCTTCCCAGATCTAAAATATTGTCGATACTGTATTAAGTGTTTACATAAACATTTATTTTATCGAAAGTGATTCTCTTAAATAGAATTTGAGTATTAGGGAAGCTGTGAACATAATTTCGATATTTCCATGCATCTTACTTGAAAAATGACAAACATAATATTGTTTCATGATCTCACTTTGAGCGTAAAGTATGATCTTATTGGTGAAACTTTAAGCTTTTCAAAATGTTAATAGAGCAAACACCGTGATATTTCGTGCTAAAAAAACTATTGATGTGATGAATATTCTATGCGGACCTGGAAATCCGAAATCAACGTATTATATATTCAACTGATAGTAATGAATGTTTTGCACAGAGATAAGTAAATTGATGAAATTCACTGTTCGAACATTAGCTAATATCCTCACCTTCTTTATTTGAAACACTTTACGGTTGTATGTCTTCTGTGTCATGAATGGAACGTCCATCAGGGCGAATAACTCCTCACATTGATTTTTTCCAATACCTATTGATAAATTGCCCCATACCATAGCACTAGACAAATCATTTTGCTTATAGTCTGGATCGGTATTCAAAATAGTAGATTTTCCACAGTTATTGCAGAAGAAATGGAGTCGCGAATTCATCCCAAATTTCGTTTCCTTCACAAAAGCCATTTTGCCCATAGTACATTTATCACTATGTCTTATGATCTGCTCGTATTCATAAAGAATGTGACCTAAATTCACTATACGGCGTCCATTCAGTAAATGCCTTATAGAGATATGAGAAGAGTCAATTTCTAATTCCAATTCTGGCAGATTTTCTATTGCATCCCTAAAAAGTATACTATCTGAATTTTGTTCACTATGATGACTTTATCTAATGGATTACTTACTCATTTCTAGCACCTTCTGTAGACTCGAGCAATTCACTATAACCTTCTTGTTTAGCTAAAGCGTTCTGTCTGAAATGGAAATCAATTAATGGATAACACTTTTCGTAGATTCTTCAGATTTGCCAAAGATCTTTCAAGTTTAGTTATGAGAGAATTAAAAGTATAGGTGAATTTATGTGATATACATACCTTGCAATTTGTAAATTTTTCATGAATTTCGACCTAGCCGATCTTTTGTGAACTCTTGAGCGATACTTAGCCATAGTTGCACGAAATGAAATTATGTGAATATTATTAATAAGTACTGTTATGGTTCCAAATATCTTTCTAAAATTCAAAATTAATTTCGATTGATTGAGGCCAAATTGAAAATGAAAGATACAGAAACATCATTTTTTGAAGTTAGTACATAGAGAATAGTTTATATGAATAGTTTAGATTACATTAGGGAATCAAGGATGTGGAAGGTTTTTTGAAGTCTCGAAACCGAGGAGACGAAAAAAGGAATTAGAGAGGAAACATCAAAAAAGAAAGTCAAGAAGTTAAATTGAGAAATCAGAAAGAAAAGCCAAGAAGTTAAAATTGAGAAATCAGAAAGAAAAGCCAAGAAGTAAAATTGAGAAATCAGAAAGAAGAGCCAAGAAATAAAATTTGAGAAATCAGAAAGAGGAGCCAGGAAGATGAATGGAAAAATGGGAAGGAAAACTCAGAAGAGAAGTTGGGGAAAATAAAGGAAGTCAAGAAGGAAATTGGAAAGAAATAATATAAATCAAAAATATAGTGAAAGGACAATAATTATCATAGAAATAAGTGAGTTAAATTTTAATTAAGGGATAGAATAAGTGTTTATATTTTTGTATTACATAAGTTATTTTGAAATAGATATTTATGTTAATTTATATCTAAATTTTTCAATTTTGATTTGGACCCTCAATTGGGAAAGAGAATTACCGGGAAAAAGCAAAATTTAAATTTTTTATTGATTTGTTAGATTCAAAATTCAATTTATTCGGAATATAAAGTCATATAAAAAAAGGATAAATTGGAAAACTGAAGGGAAAATGAAATAAAATAATTGAAAAGATAAGAAATAATTGGAATTGACGCAATCCTGAATCCCAATTATTATTAATGAAGTTAAAAGAAGACAGAAGAAATATCAAGAGAATAATAAGAAAAAATAATTGAAAATATTGGAATTGACGTGATCCTGAAAGCCAAATATTATTATTGAAGCTATAAGAAGACAGAAGAAGTATGAAGAGAATGTTAACTTTGTGAAAACAGGAATATATTGTACGGACAATAATCATAAATAAGTAAGCGTAGTTTTATCTTATAGAATTAGAATAGGTTGTTTATTTTTATCTGAATTAGAATATTTTAGGAATTTGATATTAGAATAAAAGTTCATATAAATCTAAATTTTTCAATTTTGGACCCTCAATTGGGATAGAGTATACCGGGTATATCAAAATTTAAATTTTCATTGTTTTGTTTGATTCCAAATTCATTTAATTCATATTATTTAAAACTCACATATAGGGAATCATAACAATTGGCGCCCAACGTGGGGCACAAAATTTTTTGGTTATTTTAAAATAAATAATATTAAAAAATTTTAAAAAGTTTCTTGATTCAACGATCATTTTAATAAAAATATATTATATATTCCGAAGCATTAATATCAAATAGTAAAATAGAAGAAATGGCTAACCATAACATGGAATTAAGAAATAAAAGAAATGAAGAAAATATAACTGAAAAGGAAGAAACAACCAGAGAGCAAGATTTACAGGAAAGTAAAATGGATCAAATTTTAAAATTACTAGAGAAAATGAACACAAAATATGATAATATGATTGCAGATTTAAAGGACAAAATGGAAAATGAAAAAGACCAAATGTTCACAAAGATAAAAGAAAATGAAGATAAAATAAATGAATTAAATCATAAAGTGGACATAAAAATGGATATTGCTATAGATAAAATGAACAAATATGAACAAGATTTCGCAGAAGAAGTAACAGAAAAACTCAAAATTTATCAAGAAAAACAAGAAGAAAAAATTCAATATATACAATCAACACAAGAGGAGAAAAATAAAATTTTATTGGAAGAAATTTATAAAAATAGAGTTGATCATTTTCCAAATATTCTGATGAATGCTGAAAACATACAAAAATTTGACGGAAATATAAAACATTTGCATCCAAAAATTTTCATGAATGATATAAAAAGTAAATTAAAAATTGTAATACCTGATTGGGAAATTCAGAAGAATATTATAAAAACACATTTGATATCCAGTGCATCAATATGGTTTATAAGTCGAGAAGAAGAAATACAAAATTTGCAGCAATTTGAAATTAAATTTTTAGAGTATTTCTGGGGATTTGTACAACAAAATAACATTAGACAAGAACTGATATGGGGAAATTTCAATTACAAAATCAATAGCAATTTGAATGATTACTCTTTGAAATTATTTAATTTGGCAAAGCATTTAGATCCGAAAATGCAACATGAAGAAATAATAAAATGTATTAGCCGACATTTTGGACCAGAAATTGAGAGATATGTTCTATTCAACCAAATAAATACATTAGATAAATTTTCTACATATTTAAATGCAATAGAAAATGACCTGAAGCAAAGAAACAGACAATATGGAAATTATAAGATGAATGATGAAAATGGAAGGGATAGAAATCACAGGAATAATAGGAATTTCGAAAATGGCAGAGAGAGAGATAATAGGGATAATAGAAATTACAATAATAGACAATATAATGATAGAAATAAGTTCAGAAGAGGGAATTTTGAAAGGAATGGGGGAGAACGATCAGAAGGAAATAGAAATAGGAATTTGGAAGAAGAAAATTCAGCAAGACAAGGAACAGGAAGAAGATTTCAAAATATGAACTGTCAAAGAATGGACGAACAAGAATTTGAGGAAACGAATCAAAATTTTCAATAATGCACGAACCAAATGAATCTATAAATACAATTCAATATGAACATCCATCAGAATTTATTGATTTAGACGAAGAAAATAAAATTAGAAAAGAAGATTCAAAATTAATAATATTACAAGGAAAATTCAAAGACCAGAATGTTTCAATTTTGGTAGACACTGGTTCAGAAGTATCATTAATCAGTAAGAATTTGGTGGAGAATTTGAAATTAGAAAATGAAATAATCAAAATTCCAAAAGTAAATTTAATAAGTGCTAATGGAAAAAAATTAGTCGAAGTGAGTAGTTCAATTATAGCAGATTTATATTTAAAGGAAGATATTGTGGTACAATTTCTTGTGGTGAAAGGAATTGAGTACGATATGGTAATGGGAAATGATGAGTTAGAAAAACATAAGATAATTATTGATTATAAAAACAAAATAATTCAATTGAAAGCATCCATAATTCCTTTCGATAATGAACATATAGTGATAACAGGGGAAGAGAATAAACAATTAAATGGAATATCAGAAGAGGTAATGAAGGATCCATCATGTCCGGAAGAAAAAAAAAATGAAATAATAGAATTATTAAAAAAATATAAGGGTATCATGATGAATGGGAATGGGAAAGCAAAAACGTATATTCACAAATTCGAAGTAAAAGGAATTGAAAATTTTAAATCAAAAAATTATCCTATACCATATCGATACAGAAAAAAAGTAGCTGAAGAAATAAATAGCATGTTGGAAAATGGAATTATAGAAAAAAGTAGAACAAGGTACATCAATCCAATAGTTGTGGTGAAAAAAAGTAATGGAGATTTACGTTTATGTTTAGATGCGAGGAATATCAACAAATATACGATATCACAATATGAAGCTCCAATGAATATAGATGCTATATTTGGAAGAATTACAAAACCCAAAATTTTCACTAAAATAGATTTAAAACATAGTTTTTGGTTAATTCCATTAGCAGAAAATTGCAGAGATTATACTGGATTTTCCATAGATGGCGTTATTTATAGATTCAAAGTAGTGCCATTTGGTTTACAAAGTGCATGCTCTGCGTTAGTTAGAGCACTACATCAGATTTTTGATAAATACGAAGATTTTATTTTACATTATGTAGACGATATACTCGTTTTCTCAGATAATGAAATAGAACATCTGAAACACATAGAAGTTGTATTGAAGGAATTAGAAGGGGCAGGATTGAAAATTAATTTAGAAAAATGTGAATTTTATAAAAAAGAAATAAAATATTTAGGATATAAAGTAAATGAAGAGGGATTAGAAATGGATGAAGAAAAGATAAGAGCAATACAAGAATACAGAATTCCTAAAAATTTGAAAACATTACGGGGATTCTTGGGAATGATTAATTATTTTAAAAGATTAATTCCAGACTTGAGTGAAAAAGAAATACAATTAATAGAACTTTTAAAGAAAGGAGTAAAATGGAAATGGACAGATGAACGAAATATGGCATTTGAAGAATTAAAAAGAATATTGACAAAAAATTTGAAAGTATTTCATCCAAATTATGATCATCCTTTCATATTAAAGACAGATGCATCGAAAGATAAATTTGCTGGCGTATTATTCCAAAAATATCAGGATAAGGAGGTGCCAATATGTTTCGTTTCAAGAATAACAAAACCATTTGAAAAAAATTATAGTGTATCTGAACTAGAATTAGCAAGTATCATATTCTGCATAAAAAAGTTAAGATTCTACTTATTGGGAGATAAATTTTTTATTGAAACAGATCATTCAGCACTCACGAACATATTAACGAATAGATTTGGAAATAGTAGAATACATAGATGGGCTTTAATACTTCAGGAATATGATTTTGAAATTAGACATATATCTGGAAAATTGAATGTGGTGCCAGATATATTATCAAGGGAGGGAAATCAGAAAAATACTAATCGAAAATATATAGGAATAAATATCATGAAAGATGTAAATGGGATTTTTTCTTTGGATACAATAATTGAATCACAACAACAGTTAGAAGATAAAGAGAAGCAAAGATGTCAATTAAAAAATGACATATATTTGAAGACAGAAAGAAATAAAGAATTATATGTAATTACAGAAGATCTATGCAGAAGAGTTTTAAAATATTTACATGAAGAATATGGGCATATAGGATCAAGGAAGTTATGGTTGATCTTTAGAGAAAATTATATAACGAAACATGATCGAAAATTGACAAAAGAAATAACTTCAAAATGTAAAATATGTCAATTGAGTAAAAATAAAAATAGAACAAATATTAATCAAACAAAAACAATTACAGCAAATCATCCATTAGATATCATAGCAATAGATTTTCTAAGTGATTTGATACCAAATAACAAAGGAAATAGACATATTTTAGTGATTTTGGACATTTTTTCGAAGTACGTTAAATTGTATCCATGTAAAAGAACAAATTGTGAAGAAATAAAAAGAAAATTCAGAAAATATATAGATGAGTTCGGAGCAGTTAAATCTTGTATACTTGATAATGCCACATATTTCAAAAATGAAAAATTTGCAAGGTTTTGTAGTGAGAATAATATAGAATTAAGATTTACAAGCATTAGACATCCAGCTGCTAACCCAGCAGAGAGATATATTAGAGAAGTCATAAAATTTTTGAGAATTGTAAATCATGATAACCACAGAGAATGGGAAAATAATTTACATAAAATAGAGAAATTCATAAATTGTGTGCCAAATACAAATACTGAAGAATGCCCAATATTATTAATGAAGAATGAGTTTCCAGAAAGGAATTGGAAATATGAAAACATTAGACAATATCAAGATATTTTGAATGAAGTCAACAAAAAGGTGGAAATAAAAGCAACAAAATATTTGAAGAAAATGAAGAAAGAGAAGAAAAAGAAAACAAAGTTTAAAAAAGGAGATTTAGTAATAATTAAAACAAAGAGGAAATCAAATAGAAGAGAAGATAAATGTGCGAAATTTTTATTTCCTTTTGATGGACCATATAAAGTTGAGACCGAAGATCCTGTAAATAGCTATTTATTAAAAGATTTAGATACTGGTGCAATCAAAGGAATTTATAATATAGAAAGTATTTTTGAATATAAAGAATAATGACTCAAGAAATTTGATAAAATTAGTTTTAATTTGCATAATTTTCCAAATTATTCAAATTTAAACAAAATTTAGGGGATTTGTTATGGTTCCAAATATCTTTCTAAAATTCAAAATTAATTTCGATTGATTGAGGCCAAATTGAAAATGAAAGATACAGAAACATCATTTTTTGAAGTTAGTACATAGAGAATAGTTTATATGAATAGTTTAGATTAGATTAAGAAATCAAGGATGTGAAAGGGTTTTTGAAGTATGGAAACCGGGGAGATGAAAAAGGGAGGAGAGACAGAAAGGAGATAGAAAAGTCAAGAAGTTAAATTGTAAAATCAAGAAGAAAAGTCAGAAAATAAATTGGAAAACTGAAGGGAAAATGAAATAAAATAATTGAAAAGATAAGAAATAATTGGAATTGACGCAATCCTGAATCCCAATTATTATTAATGAAGTTAAAAGAAGACAGAAGAAATATCAAGAGAATAATAAGAAAAAATAATTGAAAATATTGGAATTGACGTGATCCTGAAAGCCAAATATTATTATTGAAGCTATAAGAAGACAGAAGAAGTATGAAGAGAATGTTAACTTTGTGAAAACAGGAATATATTGTACGGACAATAATCATAAATAAGTAAGCGTAGTTTTATCTTATAGAATTAGAATAGGTTGTTTATTTTTATCTGAATTAGAATATTTTAGGAATTTGATATTAGAATAAAAGTTCATATAAATCTAAATTTTTCAATTTTGGACCCTCAATTGGGATAGAGTATACCGGGTATATCAAAATTTAAATTTTCATTGTTTTGTTTGATTCCAAATTCATTTAATTCATATTATTTAAAACTCACATATAGGGAATCATAACAGTACCCTTATATATAACCTTCCGTTAGAACACGAGGTAATTCAGGTGGAATTATACTAAGCTATGAGTTCTTTCTCCACACAATTGGAATATATAGTGCTTCTCAAAAGTCCCTACACACCCCCCCTCTTATCTTTGGAAGGATTATGCATAAACAAGTGAAATTTGGAAACTGAATATTAAAGGTTGTAAACTTCCCTACTATTGTTGATAGATGACGAAATCGTCATCGCTAGGTAATGGGTTTGTAACCCGCCTTGTCACCTGACGACAAATTTCAATCCTTATCTATCGTTCAGGTACGAGCATATTCAGCTAAGAACCCAGTGAAATTTTTAGGGTCATAAAAACTGTCAAATTTCCTGTGGTATTGAAATCAAGTGCAGATCAAATGTACCGACAATCGTTGGCATCATTACCCTATCATAAAAACTTCTTTGAGTGAAATATTGCCCTTTTGAAAGCCATAAATCAAAATTAAATTGAAGATGTACGTTTTCATTGGTTATTCCGATATTTAGAGGCGGTGCTAGATGGGAGGCGTGAATTTTAAGAACTTCGAAACTTTAGCACACTCTACACTCAATATCATTTAGAAAAAAAAAATTTAATTTATATTTAAGAAAACTTCTTTGAAATTGGAATGTTTCTGTGTATTGATTTTTTCCCGAAAACTTCGGTGTTGGGAGATATGATCATTTATAAAATTTCTCGATTTCAAATTCAAATTTCAGGAGATTCTGAAAATATTTTTCCAAAAATCCAACACAGATCCATTGATAATTCCCATTCGAGTCTACTCTATGAAAATGAAATGTATCCATCGAGCCAATTTTGAGTTAGAGTGTTCTAAAATTAGCACTGAGAAGCATAGGGCGAATGAAAGTACTGTACACCCTTAAGCATTCATAAAATCTAAATACAACATTTTCTTACATGAGTAACATCCTCAAACTGTTAGAATTTCAATGACAGAAAGATGATTGTGAGGGAATCCGGTCATTATGACAGGAAAAAATTAAGGGCCCACGTGTAATTTGTTAAATTAAGATGGTAATTTGTTCGTTGATATCTTAATAAAGCGTTTTCATCTGACCAAAGAGTCTTATATAGACAACATTAAAACGTTACACAGTTCATTTTTCATACTTCGTTATTTGTCACGCAACAATGTTTTGGAACTGTTTTGCTCCTGACAAATTAGTGCAAGAATTGACGCAGAAGCATTTCCATTTTTCCTTAAATTTCTTATTACATTTTGTGTCACGGACCGGGAGTGAAAACCCTTAAAAGTTTTCAGAAAAAAAGTAAACTCGAAAAACTCAATATTTTTATGAATATTTTCAAACGAAGAGATCTAGGAGCGAATAGCAGTTTTTTGTTTTACCACCAATCAGAATCAATTATATATTATATCGAATCAAACTCAAAATTATTAGCGAAAGCATCGTATCATTTGGTCAATTCTTGGAAGGTGATAAAACAAGAATCTTCTCGTTAACAATCGAATCGAAGGTGGAGCATCGAATTTTGGACACCCTGTCACCTCACCTGTCAATTTTCTCACATATACGAGCTAACAATTTCTCTTTCGATTGTAATAACCTCACTTTCAACAATTCCTAAAGAAGTGCTTAGGGCTTAGTGCTCGAAATGTCGAATAACTTTCACAAAGTGCTCAGTATTCGCGAGCCTTTTGTGAAAATAAGTGCTTTGCGCTCGAGACTCGGGAGCCTTTTTATCCGAGTGCTTAGTGCTCGAAGCACTATTTTTCAGTGCTCGTCACAGTTCGTACATATAACATATATCATTCCTTCAACTCAAAATGTTTTATACATTTCTATGCCTATACATATATTCTTGTATCTATCGCTGAATTCTATGAAAAATGACCATATTATTCTCATTATTTCATGGTATTTTTCTATTATCAGATGTATCATATGCAAAATCATAAATTATTCTCTATTCTTGAATTGAAGTATGATGTCTAATGAATATATTGTGCTATCTTCATTACAAGAATGAAACTGAAATTCTGAATGTATGATCAGTACGATTATTTTTATAATTCAGAAGGTGTCTACATCAATTTCATTATACTCGTTAATTGAAAATATTACTCAATTTATGAAATTCAAGAGGCGGTTTTATTAAGTTGATAATACTTTTCAATCATATTCATAACTCGCATTTACAAATTCAATAGATGGTTTCATTAATTTCATGATAAGATTTTATTTAGGTTAGTGAACTTTACCATTACATTAATGGAACGCATCCATTATTGTTGAAGCAATGCCAAATCCCTTTTATAAACCGAATTTCATTACAATTATGAGACTTTATGAAACCAATGAGCATTATAATAGGAATTATAATAATTTTTTCTCAGCGCTTATCCCAAAAACCTCCTCATACCAATTTTTAATGAAATCAGTCCATAAACATTGTTATTATTATCAGGCCGCCATTTTAAATTTGTTAATTTCACAAAAATAACATAATCTTCAACTCCGAAAACACCCCTCATACTACTTTCAAATCGAAATGAACCCTGATAACAAAACTCGTCCGCTAATTCGATTTTACAAATTTTGACAACAATTCATGATCTTCGACCCCTAAAACCCTCTCATTCCAATTTCGAATCAAATCAAGCCATAAACACAAAAGATGTCGTATAATTGTTATCAGTCCGCCATCTTGAATTTATGAATTTCGATCAGAAAAATTGTCATTTCCGACCCTGAGAACCCTCACATACAAATTTTGAATGGAAATGTACCATGATCACAAAACTCGTCTGCCATCTTGAACTTACGAATTTTGACTCGAAATCCTATTTTCTCACGCCGGAAATCCCTGTATACCAATTTTGAACCCAGGAAACACAGACTTCTCCGCGAGCTCTCTGAGAGGTTACAATGCGACTTTTATGCGAGCTCCTACCGCGAGGTTCCAGAGATCTCTATGTGAGGTTCCTAAGCGAAGTTCCCACTGATGTACCCATGCGATATCTTGGTGACCTCGACATGCGATATCTTTGAAACCTCTCCCATGCGATATATCTGAGAGGTTACAATGCGACTTTTATGCGAGATCCTACCGCGAGGTCCCAGAGATCTCTATGTGAGGTTACTAAGCGAAGTTCCCACTGATGTGCCCATGCGATATCTTGGAGACCTCGCCATGTGATATCTTTGAGAGCTCACCATGAGATTGACATGGTTAATCTTTTTGCGAGATCGTCGAGATATAACGAAACAAACCAGAACAAAAAATTCTTACTGCGGGCTTCAAAAGTTGTCCTTAATATTACATACTTAATTTATAAATATTTTCAAAAAGATCTTATATTCAACAAGAACAAGTAGTTAGTTGTTCCGCAATTATGTACCTATGAAAGATGAATTGGAAATTATCGAATGAGGCGAGTTCCTGTAGTGATTGGACATACAATGGGAGAATTTGAAATTTTTATTGCATGTTCCTAAACTCTAAAGTTATCCAAATGAAAACACATCAAAAAATGTATATCAACAGAATTATCCCGCATCCCTAACTTCGAAAAGAGGAGATAATCAACTATTGATTATACGAACTATTCAGTGGCGTACCCAGACATTTGTCTTGGGGGGATATGAAACAAATAATAATTTTTTTATTGCAAAACAAGAATAAATCATAATCAGAAAGTTTGGTTTGCTATCATGAAACAAAGTCAGGTCGCCTTGGTCTTCTTGCTTGATCATCAATAATTTCATTTCCGGAAATATGCAACTCCCTGTGTTGGTATAGACATATCATGGCTAGCGCATTCCAGCAGCCGAATTTGTCGATTTTGTTTCGCCCGATCCAAGTGTCAGCATATGTATATGATTACGCAGGCCGACAAAGGGATCTCCAGCCGAAAACGTCTCCATAAGATTTATTTACTCGCTTGTTTTGATGTGCCGCCAATCTGTACGATAGTTGCATGCGCCGGCATGCGGCACTCGGAAGGCACACATGTCTTCAATTTTTTACACGGTATGAGGGAAATATAGAGCATAGAGCTCAACTGAATCGGGAACTCGAACCCAATTGATTATAGTATCAAGGTTCATAGTCGCGGATCATGGACATCGTCCATTTCGATTGGTGTATTCTGGATTACGGAAAATAACGTTGTCTATTCGTTTTCTCAATTCCCGCTTCCCGTATTTTCAGACCATATCTTGTATGTGTAGGATGCTCTCATTGTTCTGATTTACTGTTGACCTAAAAGAGATGTTTTGTGCATAATTAGTTAAGTGTACCTGTGCTGTACATCGCTTTTGTTTACAATTTCGAAGAGGATATTTGTACTCGAAGGTAAGTGTTATTTTTATTAAATTCTTGAGTTTCATCCCACCACTCACCAGTTAGGATATATTTATATATCATTTTTGCCGCTTTAGGTCTTTCTGAGTAATTCAACCACTGGCAATAACAGAAGTGATTAATTTACATTTATCTACTTTCTACTAACAACAGATCTTCTGATATCTAAAAAAGTCATTCATTCTCAATGGTAATTGCTCGAATAAATATTATGAAAGAAACTTCGCAAGTCTGCAGAGGTGCAGAGGATGATATGTTGTTTGCTGAAATATACATATAAATGGGCATATAAAATTTTTGTTGCTGAAATTCTATTCAATTTGTGCTCCAGAAGAACTTGTTACAATAAACAACTGACCTTACAAAAGTGCATTACTACATGTCATTTTCATTCTTCCAGATGTAATGAAGCAGACATGGAAAACAACTGAGAAGGAATTCGAAGTTTTTTCACAAAGTTGGCTACGCCATTGTAGCCAAAGGAAGAAGAAGGAAGAAGAAAGAAACTGGATGATTTGAAATATCTTTTTATTTTTCTGTTCGTTATTAATAAAGATTATAGGAGTTATTCGATTGTTTTAGTATACTTACCTTCTGTTGCTGCCGAAAATAATAAATAACTTTCAACACTGTTTGTTGTGTAGGTCAACTCAATAATATTAGCTTATATACAGACTTTCAGTAGCGTATATAGAAAATATTTTCGGGGGGGGCCCGAAATATTTTCGGGGGGGGCCCGAGATGCTTACACCATCAAATGATCCAATGGTTAGATTAGGTTAGATGAATATTATTAGATTTCGGGGGGGCCCGGGCCCCCTGGCCCCCCCCCCCTATATACGCCACTGCAGACTTTTATCATATGAATATAAAGTCATACGCGAATATACAGATTTTCATCATATAAATATAACTTACTCCATTTATTAATTATACAAATCTAGTATGATACACTGAAAGTACCATAATCGATCATTTCCTGTAGAAAGGTACACCTGTTCTATTTACACCTTTCTACAAGAAATGATCGATCATGGTACTTTCAGTGTAGCATACTAGATTTGTATAATTAACAAATGGAGTAAGTATTATTTATATGATAAAAATCTGTATATTAGCGACCTGTTTAGGAACTTCTTATACTTCTCGCAATGTGAGCTATTTGAGAATATCTCAAAGATCTCGCAATGTGACCTATTTGGGAATATCTTATACATCTCGCAATGCGACATGTATAGGAACATCTTATACATGCCGCAATGTGACTCATTTGAGAATATCTTATAGATCTCGCAATGCGAGCTCGCATAGATCTCACTAAAGGAGGCTAATGCGAAATCCTCGCCGCGGGAGGTGTATGCGAACTCCTAGTGTGACTTGTCTGAGAATATCCACGTAGGACATCGCCAAGAGCTCTCTGGGAGATCTCTTGTGGCGGACATTTGGAGCAGATATAGTGCTCTCCGCGACCTCTCAAAGATGTCACAAAAGGCGTCACAACTTCCTAAAAAGAAGTCGCAGGGATGTCTATGGGATATCTTTGTGTTGCCTGGGAATTGAATCTGACCATAATAACAATTTGACAAAAAAATCATAATCTCTGACCCGGAAAACACCGAACTATGAAATAAGTGAAAATAAAGTTTAAGTAAGAACTTTTTTCGCTATATATTTGAATTTGGCTATTCTCTGTGAATTCCGTATTTCAAGTTGAGATTCTGAACGAAATTTTCTGTAGATTCACTTCTAATCGGAAGAATGAATTGGCTCATTTTCTTCTATTATTGGCAGATAAAAATAATCAACTTTCGAACTTTCCAATTCATTCATTGAGAACTCCGATCCTTTCTGAGTTCAACCAAAAAATTTTAGTTCCTAAAGTGAAACCATTTTCAAATGCATCTTGAAATAAAACACACTACATTGAACCGTAAAATTTCAAATCGATTCATTTGTCTATTCATTTCAGAGTCCATCTTTGGTTAATCCTGTTCCCAAATACGTTATATTATACATAAAACGAAAATTCTGATCATGGGGACAATAAGTACTCTTTAAACAATAAATTTAAGTCTAAAAGATGTTCCTTCAGTAATGAACGTTCATTCAGTGAAATATACTATGAGCAAGATATGAAACACCAACCGATAGATCATATCAATTATCCAAAATATATAACCAAAATACGAAGTATTGAGAAAATAATTCTTTGGGATGAAATTGATGACGGTTTTTAGTGTCAAGCCGAACTGACCATTCGCAATAGCCATATAAATTCTCCGATAAATGTGAAACCATTTATAAATCTATTCAGAAAATTTGTACATTGAAGTTTCCAAAGTATTAAAAAAAAGTATAATTTGTATTAAAATTCATTACGGACTTAAGACATCAAGGCTCAAGTAGAACTGACTTATTTCCTGAAAGCAATCCCCGTACAAATTGTCCGAAAAATTTTGTAACTATTTGAAACTCAATTTTCCAAATTTGTACCTTAAAGACTGCAAAGGAGTAGGAAAAGAATTTTTCAAATCAAATTTATGACGGATTGATTGTATGCTTGCGCCGAAATTACTAAGTGTCCAATAGCAATCTCCATACAAATTCTCCGAAGCATTGAAAACCATTCAAAAATCAATTTCAAAAATTTGTACCCTTGAGGCTCCAAAATTTCGATACAATTGAGTATTCACTTCATAGTACATCCTATGTAAGTTCTGTTTCAAAGTGTGTTATATGATACATAAACGAACGTTCTCATCATCATGGAAGAAGAAATACTTTTCCAAAAGTGAAATCGGCAAAAGATGTGTCTGCAGTAATACACTTAAATTCAGTAAAATGAATGAACTCGAAATATATAGTTTTCTGCAGAAGATCACCAAGATGTAAAGAAACAATAGATATATTAGATCTTTCATTCAAAATATTCAAATTCGACCAATTTCAAATCTATAAAAATTTATACTCACTTTTGATACTAAATCACCCATTTTTATATTTTATTAACCTGCTTCCACACTATGTTCAAAAACTATCACCAAATATGCACTAGACCTTTTTCGTTCGTACTGTTGTCAGAGAATAATCGAAACTGAATCCTACCACAACAACTGTCCCTTTATATACCATTTGAAGAGTCAAATAATCCAAGTGACCAATAGCAACCCACAAAGAAATTCTCCGAAAAATATTTACCTATTCAGAAACCAATTGTGAGAAATTCTACCTTCAAGGCACCAAAGTGTTAGAAAAGGAGTTCATTGGAAAAGAAATGTATAACGGGCTTGAGCAGAACAGATCGCCAACAGCAAATTCTCAGAAAATTTTAAAGCCATTTGAAAACCAATTATGCGAATACAATAAATATTCTTTGGAATGAAATTCAAGACGGATTTAAGGCTTAAGCCGTCATGTTTATGGTTCAATAATTGTTTATGACAGGATGGAAAGAGGACAGCAACTACTTTCACATTTTTCGGTACATTTCGTGCGAATTGAGAATGTTAAAAGCTTTGTTGCATTGAAGTTCATTCAAATATACCTTCTATGTATTGAAATTCTCAGGAGGTTTGTTAATGGGCCAATTTCGTGAATACGACCTTTCGAAATTCTGATTTCTCGATAATACCAAAACTTCGAAGCAAAATTATTCTAACATTTGTGTTATGAATGATTCGAGGGCATGAACGAGATTTCAGGCTGCTTCTGTTTGTTTTTTTCTGCGGCAGCTACAAAAAATTTATTTCAATCAATTTCTCGATCTGGAAAATAGGAATCTACCTGAAAGTTGGATAAACGAGAGCTCAAAAGCTCCAGACTCCAAGTCAGTGTTCTGAGTAACCCATTTTTGATAGGAGACCTCTGAATTTTTCCAATTAATACTTACATTTTCACACTCAAACAAAGAAATTCAAAGATGTATTCGAGGCTTCCCGCTTAACGTACCAACTGTTGAGTTCTATGAATCAAATACCATTATCATTATTCATAGGTGTGTTAATTTATGGACGAGAAATTTTTCTCAAGCTCTTTTTGTGCATGGTACAAACTTTTATTCGTACAATCGAATTTTTCAAAGCAAAAATTCGAAAATGACAAAGCGTTAGCTCCATAGCTTATCACCATATTCATCATAGTTAAAAAAATACCGAACGAATTGAAAAGGGAAAAAAATGAAACAAAAATCTTTATGACCGAGTTTGCTATAAAATGCAATGAAGACGATTCCAATGTTCCTTTCTATCATGTTTGGATGATCATTTACGACATTCTATAGTTTTCAGAAAAATGTATTTCCTAATGTCAACGTTTCATTTCTGATTATTTCATTTACTTGTAGTTTGTATGTTTTTGGTCAGCATTGTCCAAAGTATCTCGTTCCAACGTTTTTGTTGGAATGCTCTGCATACATTTTTCTGCGAGTATTGTTGATAGTTGTCAGTTTTGATTTATATAAATGTCAAATTAGTTCTGAGTGAATCAATGATCTACTCAAACTATACTTGAACTGATTAAAAAGGCTTGTGTTTTCCACCACTGTTTTGGACGAAAGACTCCGTGGTTAGAATTTTCTAACCTTTTCAATCAGTTTGAGTATATCATGGATTGATCTACTGAAAAACTAATTTGACATTTATATGAATCGAAACTGACAACTATCAACAATACTCACAGAAAAATGTATACGAAGCATTCCAACAAAAAAGTACGTAATTTTGTGAAATTCAACATTTAGTCCCAAAATTAACGTACAATAGATCATTACGAGTGAACAACTCCAACATTTTTCTCATTTCCGCAAACTTCGGAGAAGAAATACTTAGGGTTCGTCATCACATCTGCATTTTGATGCATATTTCTGTCTGGGCCATGCTCGCAGCCCATTAGCACAATTTTGGCCTTCGTACGGCTTCCAGTTTTCAAAATGAAAATTATGAAAGTACTCCGAGCGTATTCTTTAGAAGGCTACGAGAAGGAAACCACTGGATATTATTTCATTCTGTTTTCACCTCATTATTCAGAATGAAAGATAGTTCAACCATAAAAAATTTCAACAATTTCGGCCGAAATTTTTTTTTCACCAAGGACATGTAAAAAAAAGTTGAGTTCCAATTTTGGGATAAATTTTTCACGGAGAAACTCGGGAAATCTTGTACATTGAAATAATACTTTCCGAATTGGCAACCGAGAAAAAAAAAATCCAACTTTGCAGGTTTTCCGCCTTTTTGAAATTTTTTTTTTCAGAATTCTACATCACAATTCAATTAAGCCAAAGAAAAATACTAAAATGTGACCAGAAACCGTTATTTCAAATGTCACGCATAACTAACAACAGTTATCAGAAGATTGCTCAAAGTTCACAAACACCCTGTATCTCGCTTATTCGTCGAAAAGTGGGTATATGTCATGAGGCAAAAATGACTTCATCGGTGTCATCTACACGGCTGTATATGTTTGTCCAGTTTATGGTGAAACACCCTGTATAGGTCATTTAATACAATATATGATTAGGAATCTTCTTAGAACAATGACAAAAAACCATCCGCTTTCAAAAAATTAATTATTTATGTTCCAGATTATATTGAATATGATTGCATATTCTCTGTTTACCTATCTGTAACTCAATAAATGGATCCATAAGGGATCGAACACTTTCCCAGTCCCAGCAGAAATTTTCTCCTACATGTTTGCGGCTAGGATTAGGTATCATTTGAGGGATAGCCCACCAATCTTTTTATTTGTATGTTTTTTGTTATTTTTTGAATTTTCTTCACTTTTGTACCTCGAAATCCAAATCCCGTCCTAAACCGAAGAATGCCGTTTATCTGAAATGATTTATTTACTTTTATAATTCTGATTTTCAGGTAACTACCTGAAGAAGTACCGTCAACACTTCGAAGGTACTTCTCAGAATAAGACTCGGGATAAGATAATTGACTTCACGAATGAGACTCGCCAAGTTTCAATTACTGTGAAAAATTGGTTGAAGGTTAAGTGTTCAAACGTCGTTGGCTGGATTACTTTGAACGAGGAGTATACTCGAATCGTATTCGAAGTGAAGTACGGTCAGCGGAATGAAGTATGCTGTATAATGCGGTGTTTCTGTGAAATTTCACACAAAATTTTGAGGGAGCCCAAAAAAGAAAATATTGCTCCGAGGTGGGTGTATGAAAACTTTCACAAGCATCTAATGACACATTTGACGCAAACTGATGTCACACCTATAGAATACCAATACTGTAAGCGCGACTGCAAGGAAAAACCGAGAGAGAAACTTAATCAACATCGATAAAATCTTTTGGCTACCTTTTTTCAAAAAAACCCGAAACACAACCTATCTATTGAAACAAAAGATAGGGAGATGCAAATATCCTCACTAGAGATGATGAGAAGCTGCGTGAAAATCCAAATAAGCCAGATAATATGATTCTTGTATCTCCTGCAAAATCTCCAACAGTGACTCCTTCGCTTCTTCCGACACATCCCATGTCAAAGATTAAGCCTCGAATGAAGTGAATGAAGTATAAAACGTAAAATCAACATTGTTGACTGAGTTATTCAAGAAAGCTATGAAACGTTTAAGAATATATCCAGGGCACAGGCGAGTACATCCAGAGATAGTTGCGACGATCACATTCAGAAATGCATTGAAAGTAAACAAAGAAAAATATACACTTCTAAAGGGTCCCCTCTGGTGTCTTCCAGTGACTTGAATATCAATCTAGCATTCAACACTCATCGTCAACTTTATCCCACACTTTATCTCCCACTTATCAAAGGTCAGAAAGGGCTTAACTCCTGAGCCAAATTTCTAGTCCTGGGAATAACCTTGAGAATAACCAAACTTGCATCACATCCTATTTTCTGTGGTCGATGAAGTTTGCAATTTTCAAAGAATATCATCGAACGAAAAGATGACATGGGCATGCAACTAAAAAGTGTTTTGGTCCATTTTGAATCTACTTCACAAAAACCTTGCGGTCAAGATGGTATCACCTCACCAGGCCACCTTTTGCGCTGGTTGTTGGATTTATCTGCCAAAAACTCCAGACAGTCAAAATATCGGTAAACGTACAGAATTGAATACTTTTCATTATACTGCTATACGAAACGCTCTATGAAAATATGAAGAACACTTCACCATCCATAAGCTGTTAAAATAAATTTGTTGCGAAAAATTCATCCAACATAGAGGAATGGTTTTTCGACTTTGATGGCCTTTGTCAGTTTATGAAGCATAGGAATTTACCCAAAGTTTCGTGGATTGGCGAAGATGCAACAGTTAAATTGAATATGATTCGAGGACTAATAAATTAGTTGGATTTACCATGCCATTAGTCAATGGACTACCGACAAGAGATACGTTTTTAGCAACATCTGCAAAAGCAATACAGGACCACTTTAAGAACGCTATCAGATCAAATTATGCCTATGTAATTATGGCCCAGCCTATTTTTACCATCCGCGCCAGGTTATTATAATAATAATAATAATAAAGTTTATTGATCCCTTTAGACATTCAAGAAATGTATGAGACAAGTCACATAATAATGAAAAAAAAAAATTGATTCAACCAATGGAGTCCTCAAGGAACTCCTCAATACTGTAATCTGTAATACTGTAATCGCAATCTTAGGCACAGATAACAGATTTACAGCCGCTGATGTTACGAAAAGGTGGCAACATATAAAATTGAATTTGAAGCAGCGAGGTGTTATGGTTTTGGGGTTTGGATCTGATGGAGATACACGTCTTCTGAGAGCAAAGAGGCAAGGTGCTCAATGGGCTCTCACTAAAGAATAATCACGACCCGAATGGAGATGGTTTCAATCAAATTACTCTAGAGAAGACTGCTTTTCTTATGTTCAAGATACTGTTCATATAACCACCAAATTACGTACTAGACTGCTCAATGATAAAATCAAGTTAAGGTTTGGTGATTTTCATGCAACTGCTGAACCATTGGAACAACTCATTGCAAAGTACTCCAAGGATTATTACTTGCTAACAAAATCTGATTTGAAATTAAAAGACAAGATGAATTTCAAAGCAGCAGAGAAATTATGTTCGAGTAACGTTATTAATTTTTGTATCAATTCAACGACACATAAACTCAAAAATACTTGGTGCTGGTTTCTTTTTGTATTTTTTATTTAACTTTGAATGTACACAATCCAGTTGGTAGTCTAATCTTGAGGACACTCAATCTTGAATAAGTTTCTTAGACCAAATTACTATTATATTGTCTGAAGAACGAATAATTGAATAGCTTGAATCGAATTTTCTTATTTCTCAACTATTGAATGTTTGTAGTTAATTTCCCTGGCAACGATTGCCTACGCTTTTGATTTTGGTGGAGAAAATTTGGATTGAATTCAATTAATTGAAAATTGAACATAGAAAATTGAACAAACTCCCCGGGCTGAACCGTTTAGGTTAAGAAAATACAACTGCGAGATATTTTAAACAGTAGATTGAACATTTCAGTTACTAAATGGTGAAGGACATATTTTAGTAATAGACCTTGTAAATGTTCCTCCTTGAGTTTTAACTCTGACTATTCGATCGAGTGAGTCTTTGCCCGGAATCTATTCAATAACACGTGCTAATGGACAATATTTAAGTTGGAGGCTCGAAAGCGTGTTTCAAGCACCTGCATGAATTAGATTCAAATGCTCTGATTTCAATAAATGTGTTGGAATATGAAGGAAGCAAATAAGAAGAAAGCAATATAGGAAACCTTCGATTGAAAGGACGAATGGCAATTATCACAGATAATGAATAGAATGTTAGAAAACCGACGAGAGTTGAGAAGACTGGCGACTATGCCAAAACTGAAGACAATTCAAAAGTGATTAACCGACGAGGGTTGCGACAACTGGCGACTAGGCCAAAACAAAAGACAATTTAAAGTTAATAACCGACGAGGGTTGCGACAACTGGCGACTAGGCCAAAACAAAAGACAATTTAAAGTTAATAACCGACGAGGGTTGCGACAACTGGCGACTAGGCCAAAACAAAAGACAATTCAAAGTGAATAACCGACGAGGGTTGTGGCAGTGGCGACTAGGCCAAAACAGATGACAATTCAGAAAGAGAGTTGGAAAGAGAAATGAGAAACCCGAAGAAATCTTGGGTCACAGAGAAAAAATAAACTGAGAATACTGAGATCGTATATAAGAATACCAATTATGATGGAAATGTACCTCAGGAGAGTAGATCTGTAGGGTTGAGTTTGGATAGAATATGTCTCCATATTGCGCATTTTGAATTCTATTGGATTTGAGTTACTCTATTTGAAATAAAACAGACCAACGTTATGGATGAGATCGGATCCATGCTAACACTATTTCAGAATCAGACTATAGATTAATGGAATCAATATTTGGTAGGTGCGATGGCAATGAAGAGATCTTTGAAACAAGTTTTGATAATAGTAAAACACCCATCAATTCTAGTTTAGGTATAGATTTTCAATGGAGCAACTCGACTTTTAGCTGTAATCAGATGGAAAGAGACAGAGTGATTTGAGTAGATCGTATGCAAATAAACACAAGCTCCATATGTCTGAAAACTGACATCAGCAAATCCATGAATTTCATATCGAACAATATCTGATTCAAAATGCAGAATAGTTCTTGGAATTTTCAATTCAGAAAGCATCGAAAGACCTTTCAAGACATTCTTCCATTCTATTAGAAGTTTAGAGGCTATATTTTCGTCCCAACCAATTTTTGCAATCCAAACTTTTTGCATTAGGATTTTTAAACTGACGACAATGGGATTGATTAGCCCCAGAGGGTCATAAATTGATGCTATTATCGAAAGAACTTCTCGTTTACTATAAGATTCTTTAATGCAAAAATTTGGCAAGGCAATCATAAAATTATCAGAATGGGAGTCCCATAGCATACCTAGAATTTTGTTTGAGAAGTTTCCAGAATTTAGAATGTAATTATCTTTTTGAGAAATTTGTGAAATACTTTTCAAAAATTCTTGAGAATTTGACCCCCACTTGTGGAGTGATATACAGGCTGATTGCAAGCAATGAGTAAGTTGATGGTGAGTCTCTATCAGAGTTGATACAGTATGACAGCCAAAAAGAAAGTCATCTATATAACATGAGTGAAGAATTGCCTCACTAGCGAGAGGAAAGTTGTCCTTATTTTGTATTGCTAGTTCTTTAAGGCATCTTGTACTTAGGAATGGAGCTGAATTTGTGCCATAAGTAACTGTTTGCAATTCTATACAGTTCAGTTCATCCTGAGGATTGTCACGCCACAAGATGTTCAGTAAATATGTGTGAATAGGGTTTATTTGGATTTGCCTAAACATTTTTTCGATGTCAGCAATAAGAACATATTTGAATGTACGGAAACGAATCAAAATATCGAATAATTCTGGCTGTAAAGTATAACCTTTTAGCATTATATCATTGATAGAAAAACCAGTTGAAGTCTTCATAGAACCGTCAAATACTACACGAAGCTTGGTTGTGACACTTTGATCACGAACTACACAATGGTGTGGTATGAAGTATTTGTTGAGGAATGATTTATTGGTTAAAGTTAGAGGTATATATCTTGCATGCCCTAAGGATAAATATTCATTGATGAATTTTGAATATTGACTTTTTCGTTCAGGTGAATTTGGGAGTCGCCTTTCCAAATTTAAAAATCTCTTTTTTGCTTGAGAGAATGAATCACCTAGTTTGAAAGGTTCACTTGGACTTTTGAATGGTAAATCAACCTGAAACCTACCAGATGGCAAACGAATGGTTGTATCTTTGAATATTTGTTCAGCTTGTTGTTCTGATTGAGTTAATATAGATTTAGATGAATTTGGTACTTCCTCGATTTCCCAAAATTTGGTTAAAATATGATTCAATGTATCTTCTTGATCAGCTGTAGGATCTACAGTTTTCGACGAAGATTGTGCTGTTATTAAATGAGTAGTACTAGTACGAGACATGCATGCTGACTGGGGAATATTTCCAGCAATTAAATATCCTAGATGCGAATTTTGAAGAACAGGCAACCCAGGACCTAATTTAACTATACCGTCAGTAATAATTTCGAAGTATATGTCTGCACCCAGAAGAATGTCGACATTGGAAGGAGTATTGAAATTGTTATCTGCTAATTCAATGTTCAGTGGAATAGGCAGAAGACTCAAATTAATTGGTACCTGTGGTTGGTTACAAGTTATAGTTTTAAGAACAGCACAGGAAACCCTAAATTTTCGGTCGTTATGTACTAACGAGTGAATTATTAAATCAATCATTTTATTTGACATAGAACAACTTTGAGATATACCAGAAATTCTAATTTTTTGATCATAGGTTTTGAGATTAAGTTTCTTGACTAAATCTTCAGTTACAAATGATGTTTGACTTGCTGAGTCTGTCAAACAACGAGCTACGATTGACTGGTTGTGTGAATTATACAATTTAACACGGGCAGTAGCTAGTAGTACTTCATTATTAGAGGAATGAACTGAAAAAGAAGACAAATGTTGAGCAGGAGAAACATTATCTGCTCGAAGTGGAATGAAAGGTTGGGCACTAGTGGATAAATGTGTAAATGCTTGTGGTGAGTTATTTGCTCTGGATAATTCTTCATGAGACTTTGAATGAGAAATTGAATTTTGAGATGAATTCTTATTGAGATGGAGTAAACTATGATGAGACCTGTGACAAGTAGAACATTTGTGTTTACTAGAACATGTTTGAACATTATGGCCTAATGAAAGACAATTAAAACATGCATGTTTTGTCTTAACCGCAGCATGACGATCTTTAGGAGATAAATTCAGAAATCTTCTACAGGAATATATTCTGTGTTCATTAGTACCACAAATGAAACATTTGAAAAATTTAGTGATATCTGACCTATCAACATGATGAGAACTAGTATTAGTGTATTTGCGGGAATATTTCAATTTTGAATGTTCTGTTGAATCACTCGAACTTAAATTTTCCAGAACCTTATATTTACGTTCTAAAAATTCTATGAATTCTGGGAGCGTTGGAAATTCAGAAACATTTCTTTCTCCTTCAAATTCCTTTCTTAGGCTAAAATCAAGCTTTTGCGTGAAAATTTGTATGAGAATAAGGTCAGTGAGTTTCTCTGATAAATTATACGTATTTAAAGCTGCCAAATTGGTTTTGATTTGTGAAATGAAGTTTCTCAGATGATTATCGTTACCTTTGGATAAGGATGGAACATTCAAAAGGTTTCTAATATATGCATTCACAATAAGGAATTGATTATCGTATCTATCCCTTAACGTGTTGATCGCAATTGCAAAGTTCAATCCGATAACCTCCAAATTTTCTATGAGCTGTAGTGGTTCTCTTGTTACAGCAGATTTTAAATACATAAGTTTTTGAACGTCAGATAATTTTTCATTATTTGTTATGAGTGCATTGAATAATTCAAAGAAACTTGGCCATTGTTTGATATCGCCTGAGAAATTTGGAATAGAAATTTCGGGTAACTTTATGCTAGAATATGATATCGTTGACCGATTATCAGAGTGAGAATTTGATTGTTGAGTGTCCTCAGATTGATTCACAATATTAGTTGCAAAGGAAATCAAATCAAAATATTTATCTTCCATAATTTCTCTGTCTTGGCAATATGATTCATAATCCATGACTTCCAATTCAGTTTGAAAATTATCATAATCTTTGAAAATTTGCATCAGTTGTTCCAAACGTAATTTACACTGAACAATATCAAGAGGTTTATCTTGATTGTACCAATTTTCCATTCTTGTCAACTTGGCCTTTACAATGCCTCTGTTTTTGATCAAAGTTTTCACTTCATCATCGACTTCACCAGAGTTCAAATTATGTTTTGACATTGTAATAGTTTGGAAAAAGGCAATAAATTGAAATTATCAAAGGATATCAATGAGGAATGTGACGAAATTTGCACGATTCTAGTGCTACTTATCGTAAATCCAACGATGAACTCGCTCTATAGAAGCAGTAAATAACCAACAAGAACAGCTGATTGCTCGAATCCTCTTCTATGACTTGTATTTCGGTGGTTGAGATCAAACCATCAAATTGTAAACGCTTTGACAGCAAAGGGAGATGAGAGCAGTACCAATACAAGCGTACACCCCTTTAGGATTGGACTTGGACTCGCCCGACTGTTTTCTAGATCTTCTGTGGTCTTTGGATGACAACTTGGAACAGGAACTTGGAACCAATGTGTTTTCTTGATCTTGGGAATTGGAATCAATCTTCGATCGCAGAAGTCAGAAGTAGGTAGAATGTAGAATTTACCATCAATATCCGGCCCGAAGGACCATTTTATGTATCAATTCAACGACACATAAACTCAAAAATACTTGGTGCTGGTTTCTTTTTGTATTTTTTATTTAACTTTGAATGTACACAATCCAGTTGGTAGTCTAATCTTGAGGACACTCAATCTTGAATAAGTTTCTTAGACCAAATTACTATTATATTGTCTGAAGAACGAATAATTGAATAGCTTGAATCGAATTTTCTTATTTCTCAACTATTGAATGTTTGTAGTTAATTTCCGTGGCAACGATTGCCTACGCTTTTGATTTTGGTGGAGAAAATTTGGATTGAATTCAATTAATTGAAAATTGAACATAGAAAATTGAACAAACTCCCCGGGCTGAACCGTTTAGGTTAAGAAAATACAACTGCGAGATATTTTAAACAGTAGATTGAACATTTCAGTTACTAAATGGTGAAGGACATATTTTAGTAATAGACCTTGTAAATGTTCCTCCTTGAGTTTTAACTCTGACTATTCGATCGAGTGAGTCTTTGCCCGGAATCTATTCAATAACACGTGCTAATGGACAATATTTAAGTTGGAGGCTCGAAAGCGTGTTTCAAGCACCTGCATGAATTAGATTCAAATGCTCTGATTTCAATAAATGTGTTGGAATATGAAGGAAGCAAATAAGAAGAAAGCAATATAGGAAACCTTCGATTGAAAGGACGAATGGCAATTATCACAGATAATGAATAGAATGTTAGAAAACCGACGAGAGTTGAGAAGACTGGCGACTATGCCAAAACTGAAGACAATTCAAAAGTGATTAACCGACGAGGGTTGCGACAACTGGCGACTAGGCCAAAACAAAAGACAATTTAAAGTTAATAACCGACGAGGGTTGCGACAACTGGCGACTAGGCCAAAACAAAAGACAATTTAAAGTTAATAACCGACGAGGGTTGCGACAACTGGCGACTAGGCCAAAACAAAAGACAATTCAAAGTGAATAACCGACGAGGGTTGTGGCAGTGGCGACTAGGCCAAAACAGATGACAATTCAGAAAGAGAGTTGGAAAGAGAAATGAGAAACCCGAAGAAATCTTGGGTCACAGAGAAAAAATAAACTGAGAATACTGAGATCGTATATAAGAATACCAATTATGATGGAAATGTACCTCAGGAGAGTAGATCTGTAGGGTTGAGTTTGGATAGAATATGTCTCCATATTGCGCATTTTGAATTCTATTGGATTTGAGTTACTCTATTTGAAATAAAACAGACCAACGTTATGGATGAGATCGGATCCATGCTAACACTATTTCAGAATCAGACTATAGATTAATGGAATCAATATTTGGTAGGTGCGATGGCAATGAAGAGATCTTTGAAACAAGTTTTGATAATAGTAAAACACCCATCAATTCTAGTTTAGGTATAGATTTTCAATGGAGCAACTCGACTTTTAGCTGTAATCAGATGGAAAGAGACAGAGTGATTTGAGTAGATCGTATGCAAATAAACACAAGCTCCATATGTCTGAAAACTGACATCAGCAAATCCATGAATTTCATATCGAACAATATCTGATTCAAAATGCAGAATAGTTCTTGGAATTTTCAATTCAGAAAGCATCGAAAGACCTTTCAAGACATTCTTCCATTCTATTAGAAGTTTAGAGGCTATATTTTCGTCCCAACCAATTTTTGCAATCCAAACTTTTTGCATTAGGATTTTTAAACTGACGACAATGGGATTGATTAGCCCCAGAGGGTCATAAATTGATGCTATTATCGAAAGAACTTCTCGTTTACTATAAGATTCTTTAATGCAAAAATTTGGCAAGGCAATCATAAAATTATCAGAATGGGAGTCCCATAGCATACCTAGAATTTTGTTTGAGAAGTTTCCAGAATTTAGAATGTAATTATCTTTTTGAGAAATTTGTGAAATACTTTTCAAAAATTCTTGAGAATTTGACCCCCACTTGTGGAGTGATATACAGGCTGATTGCAAGCAATGAGTAAGTTGATGGTGAGTCTCTATCAGAGTTGATACAGTATGACAGCCAAAAAGAAAGTCATCTATATAACATGAGTGAAGAATTGCCTCACTAGCGAGAGGAAAGTTGTCCTTATTTTGTATTGCTAGTTCTTTAAGGCATCTTGTACTTAGGAATGGAGCTGAATTTGTGCCATAAGTAACTGTTTGCAATTCTATACAGTTCAGTTCATCCTGAGGATTGTCACGCCACAAGATGTTCAGTAAATATGTGTGAATAGGGTTTATTTGGATTTGCCTAAACATTTTTTCGATGTCAGCAATAAGAACATATTTGAATGTACGGAAACGAATCAAAATATCGAATAATTCTGGCTGTAAAGTATAACCTTTTAGCATTATATCATTGATAGAAAAACCAGTTGAAGTCTTCATAGAACCGTCAAATACTACACGAAGCTTGGTTGTGACACTTTGATCACGAACTACACAATGGTGTGGTATGAAGTATTTGTTGAGGAATGATTTATTGGTTAAAGTTAGAGGTATATATCTTGCATGCCCTAAGGATAAATATTCATTGATGAATTTTGAATATTGACTTTTTCGTTCAGGTGAATTTGGGAGTCGCCTTTCCAAATTTAAAAATCTCTTTTTTGCTTGAGAGAATGAATCACCTAGTTTGAAAGGTTCACTTGGACTTTTGAATGGTAAATCAACCTGAAACCTACCAGATGGCAAACGAATGGTTGTATCTTTGAATATTTGTTCAGCTTGTTGTTCTGATTGAGTTAATATAGATTTAGATGAATTTGGTACTTCCTCGATTTCCCAAAATTTGGTTAAAATATGATTCAATGTATCTTCTTGATCAGCTGTAGGATCTACAGTTTTCGACGAAGATTGTGCTGTTATTAAATGAGTAGTACTAGTACGAGACATGCATGCTGACTGGGGAATATTTCCAGCAATTAAATATCCTAGATGCGAATTTTGAAGAACAGGCAACCCAGGACCTAATTTAACTATACCGTCAGTAATAATTTCGAAGTATATGTCTGCACCCAGAAGAATGTCGACATTGGAAGGAGTATTGAAATTGTTATCTGCTAATTCAATGTTCAGTGGAATAGGCAGAAGACTCAAATTAATTGGTACCTGTGGTTGGTTACAAGTTATAGTTTTAAGAACAGCACAGGAAACCCTAAATTTTCGGTCGTTATGTACTAACGAGTGAATTATTAAATCAATCATTTTATTTGACATAGAACAACTTTGAGATATACCAGAAATTCTAATTTTTTGATCATAGGTTTTGAGATTAAGTTTCTTGACTAAATCTTCAGTTACAAATGATGTTTGACTTGCTGAGTCTGTCAAACAACGAGCTACGATTGACTGGTTGTGTGAATTATACAATTTAACACGGGCAGTAGCTAGTAGTACTTCATTATTAGAGGAATGAACTGAAAAAGAAGACAAATGTTGAGCAGGAGAAACATTATCTGCTCGAAGTGGAATGAAAGGTTGGGCACTAGTGGATAAATGTGTAAATGCTTGTGGTGAGTTATTTGCTCTGGATAATTCTTCATGAGACTTTGAATGAGAAATTGAATTTTGAGATGAATTCTTATTGAGATAGAGTAAACTATGATGAGACCTGTGACAAGTAGAACATTTGTGTTTACTAGAACATGTTTGAACATTATGGCCTAATGAAAGACAATTAAAACATGCATGTTTTGTCTTAACCGCAGCATGACGATCTTTAGGAGATAAATTCAGAAATCTTCTACAGGAATATATTCTGTGTTCATTAGTACCACAAATGAAACATTTGAAAAATTTAGTGATATCTGACCTATCAACATGATGAGAACTAGTATTAGTGTATTTGCGGGAATATTTCAATTTTGAATGTTCTGTTGAATCACTCGAACTTAAATTTTCCAGAACCTTATATTTACGTTCTAAAAATTCTATGAATTCTGGGAGCGTTGGAAATTCAGAAACATTTCTTTCTCCTTCAAATTCCTTTCTTAGGCTAAAATCAAGCTTTTGCGTGAAAATTTGTATGAGAATAAGGTCAGTGAGTTTCTCTGATAAATTATACGTATTTAAAGCTGCCAAATTGGTTTTGATTTGTGAAATGAAGTTTCTCAGATGATTATCGTTACCTTTGGATAAGGATGGAACATTCAAAAGGTTTCTAATATATGCATTCACAATAAGGAATTGATTATCGTATCTATCCCTTAACGTGTTGATCGCAATTGCAAAGTTCAATCCGATAACCTCCAAATTTTCTATGAGCTGTAGTGGTTCTCTTGTTACAGCAGATTTTAAATACATAAGTTTTTGAACGTCAGATAATTTTTCATTATTTGTTATGAGTGCATTGAATAATTCAAAGAAACTTGGCCATTGTTTGATATCGCCTGAGAAATTTGGAATAGAAATTTCGGGTAACTTTATGCTAGAATATGATATCGTTGACCGATTATCAGAGTGAGAATTTGATTGTTGAGTGTCCTCAGATTGATTCACAATATTAGTTGCAAAGGAAATCAAATCAAAATATTTATCTTCCATAATTTCTCTGTCTTGGCAATATGATTCATAATCCATGACTTCCAATTCAGTTTGAAAATTATCATAATCTTTGAAAATTTGCATCAGTTGTTCCAAACGTAATTTACACTGAACAATATCAAGAGGTTTATCTTGATTGTACCAATTTTCCATTCTTGTCAACTTGGCCTTTACAATGCCTCTGTTTTTGATCAAAGTTTTCACTTCATCATCGACTTCACCAGAGTTCAAATTATGTTTTGACATTGTAATAGTTTGGAAAAAGGCAATAAATTGAAATTATCAAAGGATATCAATGAGGAATGTGACGAAATTTGCACGATTCTAGTGCTACTTATCGTAAATCCAACGATGAACTCGCTCTATAGAAGCAGTAAATAACCAACAAGAACAGCTGATTGCTCGAATCCTCTTCTATGACTTGTATTTCGGTGGTTGAGATCAAACCATCAAATTGTAAACGCTTTGACAGCAAAGGGAGATGAGAGCAGTACCAATACAAGCGTACACCCCTTTAGGATTGGACTTGGACTCGCCCGACTGTTTTCTAGATCTTCTGTGTTCTTTGGATGACAACTTGGAACAGGAACTTGGAACCAATGTGTTTTCTTGATCTTGGGAATTGGAATCAATCTTCGATCGCAGAAGTCAGAAGTAGGTAGAATGTAGAATTTACCATCAATATCCGGCCCGAAGGACCATTTTATGTATCAATTCAACGACACATAAACTCAAAAATACTTGGTGCTGGTTTCTTTTTGTATTTTTTATTTAACTTTGAATGTACACAATCCAGTTGGTAGTCTAATCTTGAGGACACTCAATCTTGAATAAGTTTCTTAGACCAAATTACTATTATATTGTCTGAAGAACGAATAATTGAATAGCTTGAATCGAATTTTCTTATTTCTCAACTATTGAATGTTTGTAGTTAATTTCCCTGGCAACGATTGCCTACGCTTTTGATTTTGGTGGAGAAAATTTGGATTGAATTCAATTAATTGAAAATTGAACATAGAAAATTGAACAATTTTTTTAAAAAGACTCCGGAGAATAAAGGCATTATTGCTTATCTCAAATTGATGTGTTTTGTTATTGATTCGCTCTTAGATCCCAAAATAGAGTTAACGCAAAAAATTTATTCAATTTGGTATTGCGTTTTTTTCTTAAAATTTGGCAACAGTGGCTCACAATAAACGAATACAAAATTGGAAATCATTCCATTTCATCAAACTGCTATGCTTGCTCAGAGTTAAACGCACATTTATTAATAAATATCATCCTAAACATCCGTGAAAACCCATTTTTATCAAACGATATTGTAACATTCAAATGTTACCTTCCACCTCGAATTAAATACGCCAGCGCAAATGCGCAGAACATAGTCGATCTACATTTCTGAGCCTCCATATGTAAGAGAAATGAATAAAATAATTAATTGAGATTCGAAGTTGTTTGAAAGAATATCTAATCGATTCCCTTCGTAATCTATCTTATTACCTTCGATATCTACCTACCTTATTATTTTCATAATTGAAAGTATCTGAATAATCAAGTACCTATAACTTAAATATCTAAGTTCTCCGGTAAATACACGAGAGTGCTTCAATTGCTTTCCTCCTTAGTAAGGGGTAAGTCTCTATAGATTTGAAATAGTTAAGATTGTTTGTGAATAGATAAGTATATCTTTGTAACTTATGATTAGGGACTTTGGGAGACAAACTGCCCAACTCAATTGCCTTCTTCAACCTCAAGCAGAACTTGAAAAGGGACCATCATCCTCATTCCACAAGGTGGGTGTTGCTGTATAAAGAGGGTGAATAGAATTTCAAGCCCTTAGACAGGTCTGTTCTTCTTAAATTGTATATATCAAATTCTATAATATTAGGTTTTAGCAGGTTAGGTCATAGTAATATTAGTATTAGGTCTAAACAAGGTACCTTGGGGTTTATAATAAATTTATTGAATAGACATTTGAACTGTTCAGACTTGTATATATTTTTTTCCCTCACACACGATATATTACATTCTCAATCAATTTGATACACTTTCCAGATTTAAGTGTAAAACAAAATCTAAATAATAAAAACAACTACTCTATATCAAAAATCTGGTGGCGCCCAATACCTAATTCAATTTCGATCAGAAAGTCCTCCTTATCCACGACTTCAGCTCTCCAAAGGCTATTACAGTTGCCGATTGTAAGTTGTTAAATTCACGAATTGAAATACTTTCATCAAATATAAAAAGAAGGTGACAATATGTTTCTGCCTATACTTTCTGGAAGTCAGAAATGTGAACAGGCATTTAGGACTATGAGGTCCATGACCTCCACGTATTCGACTGTGGTTAACTTCAATATAAAAGATATTTAAAGCGTTTACATAGCACAAGGACATTAAATAATATTATACACGATCTGAACAATGTTATTGCGTTTCCAAAAGAACAAAGACGGCAAGAAGAAATGAATATGGACTCGAATTCGCTGGTGGTTACTGATTCAAAACTCTATACGGATACTAGGATAGCAGACGCAGTAGAACGTGCACGACAAAATTCTCTAGCCTATACGCTAGAACTTGGTATGTCTGTCGGAGAAAACAGCTTTATTATGCTACAATTCCTTCATTGAAAGATCTTGTGAAAGATTAAAGTGAGGATAAAAGTCTAGAAGTTGAAGAGGATATACAGATGGAAGACAACATGATCGACACCATTGATAGGTCATCCAAGAATTCAGCAAATGATTCATCTAATCATCTTCAACATTTTACTTCTCTGCCAATAGAAAATGAAGAAATTAACGGCAATGACTTAAACAAACCAGATAGTCACTTGTTTAAGCATTAATGGAATATATCGAGTGTCGATGGTCCATATGTCCGAGTCGCAGATGGTAATAAATGAAAAATTGTCAGAAAGTCTATGTTAGTTTCTAGAGGAAACTTAAAATATGGGTTAAGTACAGAGAGACTACAACGTTTTGTTGTGAAAAGTACAGGAAGACCACAAAAGACTAAGACAAGAAGTAGGTCACAAAAAGTTGAATACAATGAAATCCAAAGGAACACAAATAAAGAAAAGCTCGAAGAGAGGTAAAAGGGACAGGTCCCAAGAAAGCTCAGATAGACCAGAAGAAGATATCATCATGAAATATGACGATAGCCCAAGCACAGAAACGTTTTCTGAGAATGACTCGGAAAATAACATTGAAATCAATGTTAATGGAGGTGATTATCAAGAAGGAAATTTACAAAAAGAATATTTCCTCGAATATTCCAGTTCATCGCCGTTGACAATTTCCTTAGAAATCGATAAGTTTCATGCAGTGTATTATGAAGAAGGCTGGTTTGTTGGAAAACTTGTAAGATATTGAGGGTAGTGCGAGTGGTGCTGTCGATAATCCGATAGTCGAAATAATATTTTTGAGAAGAAATTAACGAAAAAAAGTGAATTCAAATGGTCTGAGAAACAAGATTTATGGACCTATAGCAATACAGGAGAATAAATCGAATAATATTGTCAATATTGCCGATCGTGTCTTGAGCCAGATTGATAACGCTTACACAAATGAAAAGCAGAAGTGTTGACATGTCATTAGTTAATATCAATTGTTTCATTATTTGCTTGTCTTGTCTACCACTTGAAGCAACTACATATTATCTATAATACAGAGTGTAACAGCCAAATGGAATAAATTCGATAACGAATGAATGAGGGCATGTTGGAAAAAAAGCTCGGACACGACGATTTGTAATTTTAAATGCGCATATTTTTCAAGAAAATAATATTATATAGGGTGTTCAATGTGACCGCGGCGAATACCAACTTTCTTATTTCAAATGCAACCCCCTATATATTATTTATTTTTTGATTTCTTCAGAGAATTATAGACACAATTCATGCGAAAAAAAAAAACCTATCTTTAACTATTTCGGAATTATTGAGTGTTTTCAGATTTATTGCAAAAATCAACGTTTTAAATAAAAATTATTTTATTTCACAAATTCGGTACATTACACACAGATGACATTTGACAGATGACATTTGACAGATGACATTTTACAGATGACATTCGACTGATGACATTGGACAGTTGACAAATGACTATTGACAGATGGAATTTGACAGAACTTTTATTACCTATGCCTAATTTATCCCCTGCCAGTTCAGAAATCTAACCAAGCCGTTGATCTCCGATCACTGTCGATTACGATTTGTGGAATCCACCGTAAGTATAGGTATCATTAAGGCGAAACAAAGTTCCTTGGGCCAGCTAGTATGCTAATGAAAAAATGTTTTTATATCCTTAAACGAGTCTTATTACTTGCCCCTTTTATCGCATTCAAGCCGTCAGGTGATTGGCCATGTTGAAAGTAAAAACAAGCTGAAACTATTAGAGGATTTACGGGGATTTTTCAGGAACTAAACACATTTTTCCAAGATTTTTGATTTTTGGGATAGACTAAGATTCCTTGTAAAAAAACGAATATTTTCTCATCCTAATCAAATTTCTTTATTCATACTAACTGGATTATTTTTTATGAGCAACAATACAAATATACATAAATAGAAATATACAGAACAAAATGTCAATTCATTATATCTGAGTTCTTTTCATTATTCAAGTTTGCGTGGTATGAGAAGGGCACTCACATCAACTTTCTCAGATTTGCTTCAGCACCATATTCATCTCTGAAGGATCAATGAATTCACTTATTTTTTGGATACACAAATCGGGCATTTCTTCTCGAAGAAGTTCCCGCAAATGTGCATATACTTGTTTCGCCAAATATTGATCATTCATTTCTATGCATATGCTGGCGATCAACTCCCTTTTATACAATACTGGAAGAGGATTTTTCAGAATTCCTGAGCGAATCCTTGAATTCTTGACCACCTTCCTCCTTATATTTTTTCTACACAGTACGTCATAGTAGGTCAGTTGTGGAGCTTCGGGCAGTTTCAGCAGTTTCAGGCTTTCTAACTCGTTCTCGTACAGAACGCGTACTTCTCTGTAGCGTTCATTCGCTTCTATATATTGAACTGTTTCCTTGTTCACATAGAGTCCACAATGTTTTCTCAGAACAAAGAACTTGATGAATACATTGAGGATGTTTTCGTTATCGAAGTCCATCGCAACTTCGAAAGCTGTCATACCTTCTTCATTGAGTTCGTTGAAATCTACTCCCTTTCTTAGCAGAATTTCAACAACAGTAGGACTCCCTTCAGCTGCACAATGCAATGGAGTGTTACCCTGGTCTGATTTGGCATTCACATCCACGCCATGCTCTATTAAAGCTTTTGCCAAAATCCTGTTCCTGTGAGGGTCATTTCCATCATCTGTCAAATGATGCAATGCGTTGCATCCAAGGCAGTTGGTGATGTTCGGGTCACTTCCGATTTCCAGAAGCCGCAAAATGACGTTGATATCACTCGAAGGGTTCATGATCAGAAGTTGCAGGGTCGTATGGCTTAGCAGATCCTCTTGATGGTCCAAGTCAACATCATAATGCAGCAGCGCATCCAAGCATTCAAAGCCCTTCGGACATCCTGACAGCATATGGAAAGGACGGCGGAAATAGTTATCACATTTCTTCGGGTTGGCACCATTCAGCATCAGATGTTTTACTATATCGGGATAGCCAAACTTCACAGCATAATGCAGGGGTGTGCTTCCATTGTCGTTGCAGACGTTAACGTCTGCTCCTTCCTGTAATAATTTCTCGACATCTTCTTCATTTCCATTTCGGACCGCTAAATGAAGGGCACTGTCTTCCACTGGGCAGGAGTTTACTCTCTGAAAAAGAAGAAAAATATTTTCTAGCTTTTGTTTGATAATTTTGATGAGATTCGTGAGATTCGATAGTTGAAGCGGTAAATTTTCATGGGAGTTCATTCGATTCGATATAGATCGAATTGAAGAGGTCGCCGTTCAAAATGAGTTGAAAAACTAATCCGATAGAGGCGCCACCGTGCATTTTATGGAATATTCAGCGGAGCTTCCAAACATCCCTATACCCAAAACCACCGTTTTTGTTTGAGAAATACCTATCCTTCGTTAAAAATGAAACGATTTTTACTAGACAGAAGTTTTTCGGAAAACCTCGTTCCTCAACTTTCATTTAATACTGTTTCCAATATATAAGTTTTCACAGTTCATTCTAAATGTCATCAATCTTTCCCTTCCTACCATGAATAAAAGTGACTCGTGTTTCACGTTTATGCATATTTTTATAAACAAAGACAAGAAGGCATTATTTCGATAAGGAACATTTCAAGTAGGTAACTATATTTTAAAACGAATATTTCAGGTGAGTAAAATGTTTGATTCGTTAATATTCATGAAAATATATATTTTTATAGTGGGCTGAATACCTAGGTCCATATTTCGTTGGAAACAGTTGTTCTTCACACATTTATCCTTTTTTTTTAGTTTTCTTTTAAATTTTTCGAATTGGAAACCTATGAACCAACTGGAAAAAATATTCAGCTAGAGAATGAATTCAATAGAGGGTGTGCGAAAAAAATTTTTTATTCATAATATCAAGTTAATTCATAACACATTTCAGCTGAAAATGTTGCCATGAGGATGTCGAATGAATTTCATGATTACAGCCATATTCTATTCAGAATCCGTTTTACGACACTTTGGGGTTGGAAATAATTATTATATTTGGTCTAAATCCATAAATTCAAGATGACGACTAGTTTCATGAGCTCATAAAATTTACCAAGAAAATAATGATCTCCCACTGAGGAAAATTGTCGTTTTGTTTCTTATGAAACAGCTTTATCAACTTTCACATAATTACAGCAATAGTAAATTGAATCACTTCGATTATTTGGTCGCTCATTTCAATCATTCCGTTACATTCTCATTAGAAGTTCTATTTTATTGTTATCAATTCAATTGGAATTGTGACAAAGCCTTCTGTGCCAATATTAGGGATAATTATTCAACAACTTTCGGTTTCCATAAATTTTCTGGCTGCGCTGACAAAAAAGCATTATTGTTTTAAGGTGACGCATCATTATATCTAGCATTTTATAGATTGGGGTTGGACATGGCTTGGCGTCAGGAGGATTGGCGCCAGGATGATTGGCACCTTGAAATTATTTTTCATTTATTCTTATTCATTCAACAACAAACTCGTGGAAGTGCTTTGCAAGTAGTCATTCCGTACGTTAGGTACTCTTTTGGTTTTTTATTGTGCGATTGAAGCTAACGCACAAATTTTATCTCGGTTTATGTAATTTTAATTTATGTATGCCCACAATTACTTCATTTTCCACTCGAGCTGAGATCAATGTTTATTGACATTTTTCATACCTTATTGAAAAGCTACTCGAGTACTTTGAACAAAATAGCTAAAACTATAGGGCAGCGGAGTCATATATTTTTGGGACCATTTATCTTCAATACTTTGCCAATACATTTGAAAAAGATTATAATGCCAAATATATTTAAGAAAGAGTTACGCAGGTACATTAATTCAACCCCTAGGCTCGTTGTGCACTCAAAGATTGATTTAAAAAATAAGAGATAATATGATTTTGAAAGCTTTATAGATTTGTAAAACTGATTATTGTAATTTAATATACTGTATATGGTTTTTGGATAGATGGATTTTGTATGGTTGTCAGAAATGAAATTGTGTTGTCCATATTGTAAAGTCCACGAGCGGATATATCCATGTGGATTTTTTATTTGTTCAGAATTTTTGGACTGTTGAGGATTGATGTTTGTTTTGTATTTTGATTATTTCTCTCTGAATAAATATTATTATTATATTATTATTATTATTATATTTTTCGGTTTTCAGAAGGATGAATGGATGATGAATCTTTTCGTTTCATTTTACTGGATGATGGGGTACTACAGAAGAAACGGCCTAAAGCAGGCTTTGACATGTATGTATATTGTTTTATAATATTGAAATTGTATTGTTTGTAACGTTTCGAATTATATAGAAATGAGTTGAGTTTTTATTGTTGATAATTATGGAGTCCAAGACGTACCTATTGTACCTGTTTGTCGAATAAACTGGAGTTTATAATGTTAATTTATATCAGAGTTGTGCTTTGTGCTCGGAGCACTTTTGTGCTCGGAGCACTTTTGTGCTCCCGGGCACTGTGCTACCGAGCACTTTTCAAAAGCAGTGATTAGTGCTTAGTATTTGTAGTACTTCATCGAAATGCTCAGTGCTTAGCAATCCCAAAAGTGCTCCCAAGCACTCCTGCGGATTACTAAGCCCTAAGCTCTGAGCCACTTTTGTACGAATTTATTTAAGCATTCATAAAATCTAAATACAACATTTTCTTACATGAGTAACATCCTCAAACTGTTAGAATTTCAATGACAGAAAGATGATTGTGAGGGAATCCGGTCATTATGAGAGGAAAAATTAAGGGCCCACGTGTAATTTGTTAAATGAAGATGGTAATTTGTTCGTTGATATCTTAATAAAGCGTTTTCATCTGACCAAAGAGTCTTATATAGACAACATCAAAACGTTACACAGTTCATTTTTCATACTTCGTTATTTGTCACGCAACAATGTTTTGGAACTGTTTTGCTCCTGACAAATTAGTGCAAGAATTGACGCAGAAGCATTTCCATTTTTCCTTAAATTTCTTATTACATTTTGTGTCACGGACCGGGAGTGAAAACCCATAAAAGTTTTCAGAAAAAAAGTAAACTCGAAAAAATCAATATTTTTATGAATATTTTCAAACGAAGAGATCTAGGAGCGAATAGCAGTTTTTTGTTTTACCACCAATCAGAATCAATTATATATTATATCGAATCAAACTCAAAATTATTAGCGAAAGCATCGTATCATTTGGTCAATTCTTGGAAGGTGATAAAACAAGAATCTTCTCGTTATCAATCGAATCGAAGGTGGAGCATCGAATTTTGGACACCCTGTCACCTCACCTGTCAATTTTCTCACATATACGAACTAACAATTTCTCTTTCGATTGTAATAACCTCACTTTCAACAATTCCTAAAGAAGTGCTTAGGGCTTAGTGCTCGAAATGTCGAATAACTTTCACAAAGTGCTCAGTATTCGCGAGCCTTTTGTGAAAATAAGTGCTTTGCGCTCGAGACTCGGGAGCCTTTTTATCCGAGTGCTTAGTGCTCGAAGCACTATTTTTCAGTGCTCGTCACAGTTCGTACATATAACATATATCATTCCTTCAACTTAAAATGTTTTATACATTTCTATGCCTATACATATATTCTTGTATCTATCGTTGAATTCTATGAAAAATGTCCATATTATTCTCATTATTTCATGGTATTTTTCTATTATCAGATGTATCATATGCAAAATCATAAATTATTCTCTATTCTTGAATTGAAGTATGATGTCTAATGAATACAGGGTGAGTCTTTGACTTGTACATATATTTTAACTGTAGATTCTTGAGGCCTAAAGAAACCTTTTTTTCATTTTCCATTTTTCCGAATTCAGCTCGGTTAAAGAGATATAGCCATTTGAAAAAAAAAAATTGGGCTAATTACGTCTCTGATATTATTCTCTACAAACACCTCAAAGTTCATATTTTTCAATTGAAATTGATGTGATTATTAGATATTCTGGGTGATACATTTAGAAAATACTCAAGCACTATCCTTATTTGAATAAGAATGTTACAAACACGATATTTCCTAACAAAAACGCTAAGTTTTGTTCCATCATTTCTGCAATTGAAATGCCATATTTCTCACACCAAAATAAGTTCCTTCTTCGATTATCCTGAAGATTAGTTTGTAAACACTAATAATTTGTTCATATTTGCCTCGATACCCTGAAACTATCTTATAAAAATTAGTTTCTCACTAACCTATCCTAACTCCATTAATCAAAGTCATATGATTCGAGGTCAATGACCCAACCTAATCCATTCCTCTGTGATAGTGATCACAGAATTCTAGAGAAGACGATGCCAGATTGTGTTGATTTTCTCAGTAAAAAATGGTATAGGCGAACTCAAGAAAGCAGAACGTCCCCTATCGTTAACGGAAGAACTAGTTTTGTTTACTTTTCGCTAAAGGCTTCTACGCATTGCTCTTTGGAAATGCCAAACGAGTAGTTCTGATTCTCGCCGATCTAAATTTCAGTCGTGGTGCGCTGCCGGCTGCGATGTAGCCGCCACGCAAGACAAGCCGTTGTTCTGTGTCTCATCACACTATCACAGGCCAGCCAGTCTGTGATAAAATGAACGACGCTTAAACGCGATAACCTTTCTACATGGATTCAATTCATTTATTTATTTACTCGCAGAGAATAAAGCAAACAGGTGTGAGGTGATGCTTGTGATTTGTGATGTGAAAACCGTGTAGGGTCGATTAAAAATTCCAAGAGGATATTGTTAAGAAGATAGATATTTTCCTGAAGGACTGGTATCAATAAATTTTTAATAGAAACTTGCTTATAAACTGTGTAATTTCATGCTTCTCGGAATTCAGTTGATAAACATTGACAACATTGTTAATTTGTTAAGAGACCAGAGAAGAAACAATATTCGATGATATTTAATCCAGGAAAGCATTCAGATTTTTTATGAAATTCATGGTTTTTTCCTCAAATTTCTTCGTATACATTTAGGAATAACTCGAAAACGACGCGTTTTATTGAAAAAATATAGGAATACTTTTATTCTCTAAAATGGTTGATTCTTTCGAAAATATGAACCGTTCATCCTTTTCAAGTGATTTGATAGTGTTTTTGCATGAATTTATGAGTCGACCGCCCTGTAACTTTCGAACTAGGAGAAATATTGAATAAGTTTCGATTGAGGAATATGCACCATGAATATAGTCACCAATCAACCAAAATTCAGTTCATTTGAAATAACGGTTCCGAAGATATGAACAGGAAAGTGTTTTTTTCGTGGATTTTCGACACCCTGTATCTCCCAAACCAAACCGAATTTTGAAAAATGGCATGGAAAAAAAGTGTTTCGTTTGATGAGAGGAATCTACAGTTAAAATATATGTACAAGTCAAAGACTCACCCTGTATATTGTGCTATCTTCATTACAAGAATGAAACTGAAATTCTGAATGTATGATCAGTACGATTATTTTTATAATTCAGAAGGTGTTTTCATCAATTTCATTATACTCGTTAATTGAAAATTTTACTCAATTTATGAAATTCAAGAGGCGGTTTTATTAAGTTGATAATACTTTTCAATCATATTCATAACTCGCATTTACAAATTCAATAGATGGTTTCATTAATTTCATGATAAGATTTTATTTAGGTTAGTGAACTTTACCATTACATTGATGGAACGCATCCATTATTGTTGAAGCAATGCCAAATCCCTTTTATAAACCGAATTTCATTACAATTATGAGACTTTATGAAACCAATGAGCATTATAATAGGAATTATAATAATTTTTTCCCAGCGCTTATCCCAAAAACCTCCTAATACCAATTTTTAATGAAATCAGTCCATAAACAGGAAAGGCGTTGTCTTGTTATTATTATCAGGCCGCCATTTTAAATTTGTTAATTTCACAAAAATAACATAATCTTCAACTCCGAAAACACCCCTCATACTACTTTCAAATCGAAATGAACCCTGATAACAAAACTTGTCCGCTAATTCGATTTTACAAATTTTGACAACAAATCATGATCTTCGACCCCTAAAACCCTCTCATTCCAATTTCGAATCAAGTCAAGCCATAAACACAAAAGATGTCGTATAATTGTTATCAGTCCGCCATCTTGAATTTATGAATTTCGATCAGAAAAATTGTCATTTCCGACCCTGAGAACCCTCACATACAAATTTTGAATGGAAATGTACCATGATCACAAAACTCGTCTGCCATCTTGAACTTACGAATTTTGACTCGAAATCCTATTTTCTCACGCCGGAAATCCCTGTATACCAATTTTGAATTGAATCTGACCATAATAACAATTTGACAAAAAAATCATAATCTCTGACCCGGAAAACACCGAACTATGAAATAAGTGAAAATAAAGTTTAAGTAGGAACTTTTTTCGCTATATATTTAAATTTGGCTATTCTCTGTGAATTCCGATTTCAAGTTGAGATTCTGAACGAAATTTTCTGTAGATTCACTTCTAATCGGAAGAATGAATTGGCCCATTTTCTTCTATTATTGGCAGATAAAAATAATCAACTTTCGAACTTTCCAATTCATTCATTGAGAACTCCGATCCTTTCTGAGTTCAACCACAAAATTTTAGTTCCTAAAGTGAAACCATTTTCAAATGCATCTTGAAATAAAACACACTACATTGAACCGTAAAATTTCAAATCGATTCATTTGTCTATTCATTTCAGAGTCCATCTTTGGTTAATCCTGTTCCCAAATACGTTATATTATACATAAAACGAAAATTCTGATCATGGGGACAATAAATACTCTTTAAACAATAAATTTAAGTCTAAAAGATGTTCCTTCAGTAATGAACGTTCATTCAGTGAAATATACTATGAGCAAGATATGAAACACCAACCGATAGATCATATCAATTATCCAAAATATATAACCAAAATACGAAGTATTGAGAAAATAATTCTTTGGGATGAAATTGATGACGGTTTTTAGTGTCAAGCCGAAATGACCATTCGCAATAGCCATATAAATTCTCCGATAAATGTGAAACCATTTATAAATCTATTCAGAAAATTTGTACATTGAAGTTTCCAAAGTATTAAAAAAAAGTATAATTTGTATTAAAATTCATTACGGACTTAAGACATCAAGGCTCAAGTTGAACTGACTTATTTCCTGAAAGCAATCCCCGTACAAATTGTCCGAAAAATTTTGTAACTATTTGAAACTCAATTTTCCAAATTTGTACCTTAAAGACTGCAAACTAGTAGGAAAAGAATTTTTTAAATCAAATTTATGACGGATTGATTGTATGCTTGCGCCGAAATTACTAAGTGTCCAATAGCAATCTCCATACAAATTCTCCGAAGCATTGAAAACCATTCAAAAATCAATTTCAAAAATTTGTACCCTTGAGGCTCCAAAATTTCACGAAAAATATTGACTGAATCTCAAATCGATACAAAGGAGTATTCACTTCATAGTACATCTTATGTAAGTTTCTGTTTCAATGTGTGTTATATGATACATAAACGAACGTTCTCATCATCATGGAAGAAGAAATACTTTTCCAAAAGTGAAATCGGCAAAAGATGTGTCTGCAGTAATACACTTAAATTCAGTAAAATGAATGAACTCGAAATATATAGTTTTCTGCAGAAGATCACCAAGATGTAAAGAAACAATAGATATATTAGATCTTTCATTCAAAATATTCAAATCCGACCAATTTCAAATCTATAAAAATTTATACTCACTTTTGATACTAAATCACCCATTTTTATATTTTATTAACCTGCTTCCACACTATGTTCAAAAACTATCACCAAATATGCACTAGACCTTTTTCGTTCGTACTGTTGCCAGAGAATAATCGAAACTGAATCCTACCACAACAACTGTCCCTTTATATACCATTTGAAGAGTCAAATAATCCAAGTGACCAATAGCAACCCACAAAGAAATTCTCCGAAAAATATTTACCTATTCAGAAACCAATTGTGAGAAATTCTACCTTCAAGGCACCAAAGTATTAGAAAAGGAGTTCATTAGAAAAGGAGTTCATTGGCAAAGAAATGTATAACGGGCTTGAGCAGAACAGATCGCCAACAGCAAATTCTCAGAAAATTTTAAAGCTATTTGAAAACCAATTATGCGAATACAATAAACATTCTTTGGAATGAAATTCAAGACGGATTTAAGGCTTAAGCCGTCATGTTTATGGTTCAATAATTGTTTATGACAGGATGGAAAGAGGACAGCAACTACTTTCACATTTTTCGGTACATTTCGTGCGAATTGAGAATGTTAAAAGCTTTGTTGCGTTGAAGTTCATTCAAATATACCTTCTATATATTGAAATTCTCAGGAGGTTTGTTAATGGGCCAATTTCGTGAATACGACCTTTCGAAATTCGGATTTCTCGATAATACCAAAACTTCGAAGCAAAATTATTCTAACATTTCTGTTATGAATGATTCGAGGGCATGAACGAGATTTCAGGCTGCTTCTGTTTGTTTTTTTCTGCGGCAGCTACAAAAAATTTATTTCAATCAATTTCTCGATCTGGAAAATAGGAATCTACCTGAAAGTTGGATAAACGAGAGCTCAAAAGCTCCAGACTCCAAGTCAGTGTTCTGAGTAACCCATTTTTGATAGGAGACCTCTGAATTTTTCCAATTAATACTTACATTTTCACACTCAAACAAAGAAATTCAAAGATGTATTCGAGGCTTCCCGCTTAACGTACCAAGTGTTGAGTTCTATGAATCAAATACCATTATCATTATTCATAGGTGTGTTAATTTATGGACGAGAAATTTTTCTCAAGCTCTTTTTGTGCATGGTACAAACTTTTATTCGTACAATCGAATTTTTCAAAGCAAAAATTCGAAAATGACAAAGCGTTAGCTCCATAGCTTATCACCATATTCATCATAGTTAAAAAAATACCGAACGAATTGAAAAGGGAAAAAAATAAAACAAAAATCTTTATGACCGCGTTTGCTATAAAATGCAATGAAGACGATTCCAATGTTCCTTTCTATCATGTTTGGATGATCATTTACGACATTCTATAGTTTTCAGAAAAATGTATTTCCTAATGTCAAAGTTTCATTTCTGATTATTCCATTTACTTGTAGTTTGTATGTTTTTGGTCAGCATTGTCCAAAGTATCTCGTTCCAACGTTTTTGTTGGAATGCTCTGCATACATTTTTCTGCGAGTATTGTTGATAGTTGTCAGTTTTGATTTATATAAATGTCAAATTAGTTCTGAGTGAATCAATGATCTACTTAAACTATACTTGAACTGATTAAAAAGGCTTGTGTTTTCCACCACTGTTTTGGACGAAAGACTCCGTGGTTAGAATTTTCTAACCTTTTCAATCAGTTTGAGTATATCATGGATTGATCTACTGAATCAAAACTGAAGCAAGCAGAACTTGAAAAGGGACCATCATCCTCATTCCACAAGGTGGGTGTTGCTGTATAAAGAGGGTGAATAGAATTTCAAGCCCTTAGACAGGTCTGTTCTTCTTAAATTGTATATATCAAATTCTATAATATTAGGTTTAAGCAGGTTAGCTCATAGTAATATTAGTATTAGGTCTAAACAAGGTACCTTGGGGTTTATAATAAATTTATTGAATAGACATTTGAACTGTTCAGACTTGTATATATTTTTTTCCCTCACACACGATATATTATATTCTCAATCAATTTGATACACTTTCCAGATTTAAGTGTAAAACAAAATCTAAATAATAAAAACAACTACTCTATATCAAAAATCTGGTGGCGCCCAATACCTAATTCAATTTCGATCAGAAAGTCCTCCTTATCCACGACTTCAGCTCTCCAAAGGCTATTACAGTTGCCGATTGTAAGTTGTTAAATTCATGAATTGAAATACTTTCATCAAATATAAAAAGAAGGTGACAATATGTTTCTGCCTATACTTTCTGGAAGTCAGAAATGTGAACAGGCATTTAGGACTATGAGGTCCACGACCTCCACGTATTCGACTGTGGTTAACTTCAATATAAAAGATATTTAAAGCGTTTACATAGCACAAGGACATTAAATAATATTATACACGATCTGAACAATGTTATTGCGTTTCCAAAAGAACAAAGACGGCAAGAAGAAATGAATATGGACTCGAATTCGCTGGTGGTTACTGATTCAAAACTCTATACGGATACTATGATAGCAGACGCAGTAGAACGTGCACGACAAAATTCTCTAGCCTATACGCTAGAACTTGGTATGTCTGTCGGAGAAAACAGCTTTATTATGCTACAATTCCTTCATTGAAAGATCTTGTGAAAGATTAAAGTGAGGATAAAAGTCTAGAAGTTGAAGAGGATATACAGATGGAAGACAACATGATCGACACCATTGATAGGTCATCCCAGAATTCAGCAAATGATTCATCTAATCATCTTCAACATTTTACTTCTCTGCCAATAGAAAATGAAGAAATTAACGGCAATGACTTAAACAAACCAGATAGTCACTTGTTTAAGCATTAATGGAATATATCGAGTGTCGATGGTCCATATGTCCGAGTCGCAGATGGTAATAAATGAAAAATTGTCAGAAAGTCTTCGCTATGTTAGTTTCTAGAGGAAACTTAAAATATGGGTTAAGTACAGAGAGACTACAACGTTTTGTTGTGAAAAGTACAGGAAGACCACAAAAGACTAAGACAAGAAGTAGGTCACAAAAAGTTGAATACAATGAAATCCGAAGGAACACAAATAAAGAAAAGCTCGAAGAGAGGTAAAAGGGACAGGTCCCAAGAAAGCTCAGATAGACCAGAAGAAGATATCATCATGAAATATGACGATAGCCCAAGCACAGAAACGTTTTCTGAGAATGACTCGGAAAATAACATTGAAATCAATGATAATGGAGGTGATTATCAAGAAGGAAATTTACAAAAAGAATATTTCCTCGAATATTCCAGTTCATCGCCGTTGACAATTTCCTTAGAAATCGATAAGTTTCATGCAGTGTATTATGAAGAAGGCTGGTTTGTTGGAAAACTTGTAAGATATTGAGGGTAGTGCGAGTGGTGCTGTCGATAATCCGATAGTCGAAATAATATTTTTGAGAAGAAATTAACGAAAAAAAGTGAATTCAAATGGTCTGAGAAACAAGATTCATGGACCTATAGCGATACAGGAGAATAAATCGAATAATATTGTCAATATTGCCGATCGTGTCTTGAGCCAGATTGATAACGCTTACACAAATTAAAAGCAGAAGTGTTGACATGTCATTAGTTAATATCAATTGTTTTATTATTTGCTTGTTTTGTCTACCACTTGAAGCAACTACATATTATCTATAATACAGAGTGTAACAGCCAAATGGAATAAATTCGATAACGAATGAATGAGGGCATGTTGGAAAAAAAGCTCGGACACGACGATTTGTAATTTTAAATGCGCATATTTTTCAAGAAAATAATATTATATAGGGTGTTCAATGTGACCGCGGCGAATACCAACTTTCTTATTTCAAATGCAACCCCCTATATATTATTTATTTTTTGATTTCTTCAGAGAATTATAGACACAATTCATGCGAAAAAAAAACCTATCTTTAACTATTTCGGAATTATTGAGTGTTTTCAGATTTATTGCAAAAATCAACGTTTTAAATAAAAATTATTTTATTTCACAAATTCGGTACATTACACACAGATGACATTTGACAGATGACATTTGACAGATGACATTTGACAGATGAAATTTTACAGATGACATTCGACTGATGACATTGGACAGTTGACAGATGACTATTGACAGATGAAATTTGACAGAACTTTTATTACCTATGCCTAATTTATCCCCTGCCAGTTCAGAAATCTTACCAAGCCGTTGATCTCCGATCACTGTCGATTACGATTTGTGGAATCCACCGTAAGTATAGGTATCATTTAGGCGAAACAAAGTTCCTTGGGCCAGCTAGTATGCTAATGAAAAAATGTTTTTATATCCTTAAACGAGTCTTATTACTTGCCCCTTTTATCGCATTCAAGCCGTCAGGTGATTGGCCATGTTGAAAGTAAAAACAAGCTGAAACTATTAGAGGATTTACAGGGATTTTTCAGGAACTAAACACATTTTTCCAAGATTTTTGATTTTTGGGATCGACTAAGATTCCTTGTAAAAATACGAATATTTTCTCATCCTAATCAAATTTCTTTATTCATACTAACTGGATTATTTTTTATGAGCAACAATACAAATATACATAAATAGAAATATACAGAACAAAATGTCAATTCATTATATCTGAGTACTTTTCATTATTCAAGTTTGCGTGGTATGAGAAGGGCACTCACATCAACTTTCTCAGATTTGCTTCAGCACCATATTCATCTCTGAAGGATCAATGAATTCACAAATTTTTTGGATACACAAATCGGGCATTTCTTCTGGAAGAAGTTCCCGCAAATGTGCATATACTTGTTTCGCCAAATATTGATCATTCATTTCTATGCATATGCTGGCGATCAACTCCCTTTTATACAATACTGGAAGAGGATTTTTCAGAATTCCTGAGCGAATCCTTGAATTCTTGAACACCTTCCTCCTTATATTTTTTCTACACAGTACGTCATAGTAGGTCAGTTGTGGAGCTTCGGGCAGTTTCAGCAGTTTCAGGCTTTCTAACTCGTTCTCGTACATTACGCGTACTTCTCTGTAGCGTTCATTCGCTTCTATATATTGAACTGTTTCCTTGTTCACATAGAGTCCACAATGTTTTCTCAGAACAAAGAACTTGATGAATACATTGAGGACGTTTTCGTTATCGAAGTCCATCGCAACTTCGAAAGCTGTCATACCTTCTTCATTGAGTTCGTTGAAATCTACTCCCTTTCTTAGCAGAATTTCAACAACAGTAGGACTCCCTTCAGCTGCACAATGCAATGGAGTGTTACCCTGGTCTGATTTGGCATTCACATCCACGCCATGCTCTATTAAAGCTTTTGCCAAAATCCTGTTCCTGTGAGGGTCATTTCCATCATCTGTCAAATGATGCAATGCGTTGCATCCAAGGCAGTTGGTGATGTTCGGGTCACTTCCGATTTCCAGAAGCCGCAAAATGACGTTGATATCACTCGAAGGGTTCATGATCAGAAGTTGCAGGGTCGTATGGCTTAGCAGATCCTCTTGATGGTCCAAGTCAGCATCATAATGCAGCAGCGCATCCAAGCATTCAAAGCCCTTCGGACATCCTGACAGCATATGGAAAGGACGGCGGAAATAGTTATCACATTTCTTCGGGTTGGCACCATTAAGCATCAGATGTTTTACTATATCGGGATAGCCAAACTTCACAGCATAATGCAGGGGTGTGCTTCCATTGTCGTTGCAGATGTTAACGTCTGCTCCTTCCTGTAATAATTTCTCGACATCTTCTTCATTTCCATTTCGGACCGCTAAATGAAGGGCACTGTCTTCCACTGGGCAGGAGTTTACTCTCTGAAAAAGAAGAAAAATATTTTCTAGCTTTTGTTTGATAATTTTGATGAGATTCGTGAGATTCGATAGTTGAAGCGGTAAATTTTCATGGGAGTTCATTCGATTTGATATAGATCGAATTGAAGAGGTCGCCGTTCACAATGAGTTGAAAAACTAATCCGATAGAGGCGCCACCGTGCATTTTATGGAATATTCAGCGAAGCTTCCAAACATCCCTATACCCAAAACCACCGTTTTTGTTTGAGAAATACCTATCCTTCGTTAAAAATGAAACGATTTTTACTAGACAGAAGTTTTTCGGAAAACCTCGTTCCTCAACTTTCATTTAATACTGTTTCCAATATATAAGTTTTCACAGTTCATTCTAAATGTCATGAATCTTTCCCTTCCTACCATGAATAAAAGTGACTCGTGTTTCAAGTTTATGCATATTTTTATAAACAAAGACAAGAAGGCATTATTTCGATAAGGAACATTTCAAGTAGGTAACTAGGTATATTTTAAAACGAATATTTCAGGTGAGTAAAATGTTTTTTCGAATTGGAAACCTATGAACCAACTGGAAAAAATATTCAGCTAGAGAATGAATTCAATAGAGGGTGTGCGAAAAAAAATTTTTATTCATAATGTCAAGTTAATTCATAACACATTTCAGCTGAAAATGTTGCCATGAGGATGTCGAATGAATTTCATGATTACAGCCAAATTCTATTCAGAATCCGTTTTACGACACTTTGGGGTTGGAAATAATTATTATATTTGGTCTAAATCCATAAATTCAAGATGACGACTAGTTTCATGAGCTCATAAATTTTACCAATAAAATAATGATCTCCCAATGAGGAAAATTTTCGTTTTGTTTCTTATGAAACAGCTTTATCAACTTTCACATAATTACAGCAATAGTAAATTGAATCACTTCGAATATTTGGCCGCTCATTTCAATCATTCCGTTACATTCTCATTAGAAGTTCTATTTCATTGTTATCAACTCAATTGGAATTGTGACAAAGCCTTCTGTGCCAATATTAGGGATAATTATTCAACAACTTTCTGTTTCCATAAATTTTCTGGCTGCGCTGACAAAGAAGCATTATTGTTTTAAGGTGACGCATCATTATATCTAGCATTTTATAGATTGGGGTTGGACATGGCTTGGCGTCAGGAGGATTGGCGCCAGGATGATTGGCACCTTGAAATTATTTTTCATTTATTCTTATTCATTCAACAACAAACTCGTGGAAGTGCTTTGCAAGTAGTCATTCCGTACGTTAGGTACTCTTTTGGTTTTTTATTGTGCGATTGAAGCTAACGCACAAATTTTATCTCGGTTTATGTAATTTTAATTTATGTATGCCCACAATTACTTCATTTTCCACTCGAGCTGAGATCAATGTTTATTGACATTTTTCATACCTTATTGAAAAGCTACTCGAGTACTTTGAACATATTTTTCGGTTTTCAGAAGGATGAATGGATGATGAATCTTTTCGTTTCATTTTACTGGATGATGGGGTACTACAGAAGAAACGGCCTAAAGCAGGCTTTGACATGTATGTATATTGTTTTATAATACTGAAATTGTATTGTTTGTAACGTTTCGAATTATATAGAAATGAGTTGATTTTTTATTGTTGATAATTATGGAGTCCAAGACGTACCTATTGTACCTGTTTGTCGAATAAACTGGAGTTTATAATGTTAATTTATATCAGAGTTGTGCTTTGTGCTCGGAGCACTTTTGTGCTCCCGGGCACTGTGCTGCCGAGCACTTTTCAAAAGCAGTGATTAGTGCTTAGTATTTGTATTACTTCATCGAAAGGCTCAGTGCTTAGCAATCCCAAAAGTGCTCCCAAGCACTCCTGCGGATAACTAAGCCCTAAGCTCTGAGCCACTTTTGTACGAATTTATTTAAGCATTCATAAAATCTGAATACAACATTTTCTTACATGAGTAACATCCTCAAACTGTTAGAATTTCAATGACAGAAAGATGATTGTGAGGGAATCCGGTCATTATGAGAGGAAAAATTAAGGGCCCACGTGTAATTTGTTAAATGAAGATGGTAATTTGTTCGTTGATATCTTAATAAAGCGTTTTCATCTGACCAAAGAGTCTTATATAGACAACATCAAAACGTTACACAGTTCATTTTTCATACTTCGTTATTTGTCACGCAACAATGTTTTGGAACTGTTTTGCTCCTGACAAATTAGTGCAAGAATTGACGCAGAAGCATTTCCATTTTTCCTTAAATTTCTTATTACATTTTGTGTCACGGACCGGGAGTGAAAACCCATAAAAGTTTTCAGAAAAAAAGTAAACTCGAAAAAATCAATATTTTTATGAATATTTTCAAACGAAGAGATCTAGGAGCGAATAGCAGTTTTTTGTTTTACCACCAATCAGAATCAATTATATATTATATCGAATCAAACTCAAAATTATTAGCGAAAGCATCGTATCATTTGGTCAATTCTTGGAAGGTGATAAAACAAGAATCTTCTCGTTATCAATCGAATCGAAGGTGGAGCATCGAATTTTGGACACCCTGTCACCTCACCTGTCAATTTTCTCACATATACGAGCTAACAATTTCTCTTTCGATTGTAATAACCTCACTTTCAACAATTCCTAAAGAAGTGCTTAGGGCTTAGTGCTCGAAATGTCGAATAACTTTCACAAAGTGCTCAGTATTCGCGAGCCTTTTGTGAAAATAAGTGCTTTGCGCTCGAGACTCGGGAGCCTTTTTATCCGAGTGCTTAGTGCTCGAAGCACTATTCAGTGCTCGTCACAGTTCGTACATATAACATATATCATTCCTTCAACTTAAAATGTTTTATACATTTCTATGCCTATACATATATTCTTGTATCTATCGTTGAATTCTATGAAAAATGTCCATATTATTCTCATTATTTCATGGTATTTATCTATTATCAGATGTATCATATGCAAAATCATAAATTATTCTCTATTCTTGAATTGAAGTATGATGTCTAATGAATATATTGTGCTATCTTCATTACAAGAATGAAACTGAAATTCTGAATGTATGATCAGTACGATTATTTTTATAATTCAGAAGGTGTTCTCATCAATTTCATTATACTCGTTAATTGAAAATATTACTCAATTTATGAAATTCAAGAGGCGGTTTTATTAAGTTGATAATACTTTTCAATCATATTCATAACTCGCATTTACAAATTCAATAGATGGTTTCATTAATTTCATGATAAGATTTTATTTAGGTTAGTGAACTTTACCATTACATTGATGGAACGCATCCATTATTGTTGAAGCAATGCCAAATCCCTTTTATAAACCGAATTTCATTACAATTATGAGACTTTATGAAACCAATGAGCATTATAATAGGAATTATAATAATTTTTCTCAGCGCTTATCCCAAATACCTCCTAATACCAATTTTTAATGAAATCAGTCCATAAACAGGGAAGGCGTTGTCTTGTTATTATTATCAGGCCGCCATTTTAAATTTGTTAATTTCACAAAAATAACATAATCTTCAACTCCGAAAACACCCCTCATACTACTTTCAAATCGAAATGAACCCTGATAACAAAACTCGTCCGCTAATTCGATTTTACAAATTTTGACAACAAATCATGATCTTCGACCCCTAAAACCCTCTCATTCCAATTTCGAATCAAATCAAGCCATAAACACAAAAGATGTCGTATAATTGTTATCAGTCCGCCATCTTGAATTTATGAATTTCGATCAGAAAAATTGTCATTTCCGACCCTGAGAACCCTCACATACAAATTTTGAATGGAAATGTACCATGATCACAAAACTCGTCTGCCATCTTGAACTTAAGAATTTTGACTCGAAATCCTATTTTCTCACGCCGGAAATCCCTGTATACCAATTTTGAATTGAATCTGACCATAATAACAATTTGACAAAAAAATCCTAATCTCTGACCCGGAAAACACCGAACTATGAAATAAGTGAAAATAAAGTTTAAGTAGGAACTTTTTTCGCTATATATTTAAATTTGGCTATTCTCTGTGAATTCCGTATTTCAAGTTGAGATTCTGAACGAAATTTTCTGTAGATTCACTTCTAATCGGAAGAATGAATTGGCTCATTTTCTTCTATTATTGGCAGATAAAAATAATCAACTTTCGAACTTTCCAATTCATTCATTGAGAACTCCGATCCTTTCTGAGTTCAACCACAAAATTTTAGTTCCTAAAGTGAAACCATTTTCAAATGCATCTTGAAATAAAACACACTACATTGAACCGTAAAATTTCAAATCGATTCATTTGTCTATTCATTTCAGAGTCCATCTTTGGTTAATCCTGTTCCCAAATACGTTATATTATACATAAAACGAAAATTCTGATCATGGGGACAATAAATACTCTTTAAACAATAAATTCAAGTCTAAAAGATGTTCCTTCAGTAATGAACGTTCATTCAGTGAAATATACTATGAGCAAGATATGAAACACCAACCGATAGATCATATCAATTATCCAAAATATATAACCAAAATACGAAGTATTGAGAAAATAATTCTTTGGGATGAAATTGATGACGGTTTTTAGTGTAAAGCCGAACTGACCATTCGCAATAGCCATATAAATTCTCCGATAAATGTGAAACCATTTATAAATCTATTCAGAAAATTTGTACATTGAAGTTTCCAAAGTATTAAAAAAAGTATAATTTGTATTAAAATTCATTACGGACTTAAGACATCAAGGCTCAAGTTGAACTGACTTATTTCCTGAAAGCAATCCCCGTACAAATTGTCCGAAAAATTTTGTAACTATTTGAAACTCAATTTTCCAAATTTGTACCTTAAAGACTGCAAAGGAGTAGGAAAAGAATTTTTTAAATCAAATTTATGACGGATTGATTGTATGCTTGCGCCGAAATTACTAAGTGTCCAATAGCAATCTCCATACAAAATCTCCGAAGCATTGAAAACCATTCAAAAATCAATTTCAAAAATTTGTACCCTTGAGGCTCCAAAATTTCACGAAAAATATTGACTGAATCTCAAATCGATACAAGTGAGTATTCACTTCATAGTACATCTTATGTAAGTTTCTGTTTCAAAGTGTGTTATATGATACATAAACGAACGTTCTCATCATCATGGAAGAAGAAATACTTTTCCAAAAGTGAAATCGGCAAAAGATGTGTCTGCAGTAATACACTTAAATTCAGTAAAATGAATGAACTCGAAATATATAGTTTTCTGCAGAAGATCACCAAGATGTAAAGAAACAATAGATATATTAGATCTTTCATTCAAAATATTCAAATTCGACCAATTTCAAATCTATAAAAATTTATACTCACTTTTGATACTAAATCACCCATTTTTATATTTTATTAACCTGCTTCCACACTATGTTCAAAAACTATCACCAAATATGCACTAGACCTTTTTCGTTCGTACTGTTGCCAGAGAATAATCGAAACTGAATCCTACCACAACAACTGTCCCTTTATATACCATTTGAAGAGTCAAATAATCCAAGTGGCCAATAGCAACCCACAAAGAAATTCTCCGAAAAATATTTACCTATTCAGAAACCAATTGTGAGAAATTCTACCTTCAAGGCACCAAAGTATTAGAAAAGGAGTTCATTAGAAAAGGAGTTCATTGGAAAAGAAATGTATAACGGGCTTGAGCAGAACAGATCGCCAACAGCAAATTCTCAGAAAATTTTAAAGCCATTTGAAAACCAATTATGCGAATACAATAAACATTCTTTGGAATGAAATTCAAGACGGATTTAAGGCTTAAGCCGTCATGTTTATGGTTCAATAATTGTTTATGACAGGATGGAAAGAGGACAGCAACTACTTTCACATTTTTCGGTACATTTCGTGCGAATTGAGAATGTTTAAAGCTTTGTTGCATTGAAGTTCATTCAAATATACCTTCTATATATTGAAATTCTCAGGAGGTTTGTTAATGGGCCAATTTCGTGAATACGACCTTTCGAAATTCTGATTTCTCGATAATACCAAAACTTCGAAGCAAAATTATTCTAACATTTCTGTTATGAATGATTCGAGGGCATGAACGAGATTTCAGGCTGCTTCTGTTTGTTTTTTTCTGCGGCAGCTACAAAAAATTTATTTCAATCAATTTCTCGATCTGGAAAATAAGAATCTACCTGAAAGTTGGATAAACGAGAGCTCAAAAGCTCCAGACTCCAAGTCAGTGTTCTGAGTAACCCATTTTTGATAGGAGACCTCTGAATTTTTCCAATTAATACTTACATTTTCACACTCAAACAAAGAAATTCAAAGATGTATCCGAGGCTTCCCGCTTAACGTACCAACTGTTGAGTTCTATGAATCAAATACCATTATCATTATTCATAGGTGTGTTAATTTATGGACGAGAAATTTTTCTCAAGCTCTTTTTGTGCATGGTACAAACTTTTATTCGTACAATAGAATTTTTCAAAGCAAAAATTCGAAAATGACAAAGCGTTAGCTCCATAGCTTATCACCATATTCATCATAGTTAAAAAAATACCGAACGAATTGAAAAGGGAAAAAAATAAAACAAAAATCTTTATGACCGCGTTTGCTATAAAATGCAATGAAGACGATTCCAATGTTCCTTTCTATCATGTTTGGATGATCATTTACGACATTCTATAGTTTTCAGAAAAATGTATTTCCTAATGTCAAAGTTTCATTTCTGATTATTCCATTTACTTGTAGTTTGTATGTTTTTGGTCAGCATTGTCCAAAGTATCTCGTTCCAACGTTTTTACTGAAATGCTCTGCATACATTTTTCTGCGAGTATTGTTGATAGTTGTCAGTTTTGATTTATATAAATGTCAAATTAGTTCTGAGTGAATCAATGATCTACTTAAACTATACTTGAACTGATTAAAAAGGCTTGTGTTTTCCACCACTGTTTTGGACGAAAGACTCCGTGGTTAGAATTTTCTAACCTTTTCAATCAGTTTGAGTATATCATGGATTGATCTACTGAAAAACTAATTTGACATTTATATGAATCAAAACTGACAACTATCAACAATACTCACAGAAAAATGTATACAAAGCATTCCAACAAAAAAGTACGTAATTTTGTGAAATTCAACATTTGGTCCCAAAATTAACGTACAATAGATCATTACGAGTGAACAACTCCAACATTTTTCTCATTTCCGCAAACTTCGGAGAAGAAATACTTAGGGTTCGTCATCACATCTGCATTTTGATGCATATTTCTGTCCGGGCCATGCTCGTAGCCCATTAGCACAATTTTGGCCTTCGTACGGCTTCCAGTTTTCAAAATGAAAATTATGAAAGTACTCCGAGCGTATTGTTTAGAAGGCTACGAGAAGAAAACCACTGGATATTATTTCATTCTGTTTTCACCTCATTATTCAGAATGAAAGATAGTTCAACCATAAAAAATTTCAACAATTTCGGCCGAAATTTTTTTTTCACCAAGGACATGTAAAAAAAAGTTGAGTTCCAATTTTGGGATAAATTTTTCACGGAAAAACTCAGGAAATCTTGTACATTGAAATAATACTTTCCGAATTGGCAACCGAGAAATAAAAAATCCAACTTTGCAGGTTTTCCGCCTTTTTGAAATTTTTTTTTTCAGAATTCTACATCACAATTCAATTAAGCCAAAGAAAAATACTAAAATGTGACCAGAAACCGTTATTTCAAATGTCACGCATAACTAACAACAGTTATCAGAAGATTGCTCAAAGTTCACAAACACCCTGTATCTCGCTTATGCGTCGAAAAGTGGGTATATGTCATGAGGCAAAAATGACTTCATCGGTGTCATCTACACGGCTGTATATGTTTGTCCAGTTTATGGTGAAACACCCTGTATAGGTCATTTAATACAATATATGATTAGGAATATTCTTAGAACAATGACAAAAAACCATCCGCTTTCAAAATAGTTATTTTCCTATCAAGGGCGGAAAGTTGAACTTTCCCGCACTAGATTGCCGTTGCAATCGAGTGCAATCGAGTGCGGGAAAGTACTTTCCGCTCAAGATAGGAACTATATTTTTTCTACAATCGGATTATAAAATGAAAAAAAAACTTCTACACAACTCGAATATTCGTTTTGACACTTTAATTAAGGAGTTTGGGATTCTATGCGGAAAATCATAGACCATGACATAGAAATAAATACACAGATCCATGTATGCCAGTCATAATTTTTGAAGGATGTCAAGTTCTCTTTGAAAATGCAATAATTTTCAAACGGAAATCTGCATTAATAATTAGTTTGACATGGATGAAACTGCATAATTTGAAATATTTAACCGAATATATAAGTAAGTAGATTAAGAGATTTCATGTTAAAGGTATGATTATACCCAAATTTAACACATATTTACTTTCCCGCACTAGTGCGGGAAAGTGACACTTTCCGAATCGAAAACAATGCGGGAAAGTAGTTAGTTAGGCCCGGTTGTAGAAAAAATTAATTATTTATGTTCCAGATTATATTGAATATGATTGCATATTCTCTGTTTACCTATCTGTAACTCAATAAATGGATCCATAAGGGATCGTACACTTTCCCAGCAGAAATTTTCTCCTACATGTTTGCGGCTAGGATTAGGTATCATTTGAGGGATAGCCCACCAATCTTTTTATTTGTATGTTTTTTGTTATTTTTTGAATTTTCTTCACTTTTGTACCTCGAAATCCAAATCCCGTCCTAAACCGAAGAATGCCGTTTTTCTGAAATGATTTATTTACTTTTATAATTCTGATTTTCAGGTAACTACCTGAAGAAGTACCGTCAACACTTCGAAGGTACTTCTCAGAATAAGACTCGGGATAAGATAATTGACTTCACGAATGAGACTCGCCAAGTTTCAATTACTGTGAAAAATTGGTTGAAGGTTAAGTGTTCAAACGTCGTTGGCTGGATTACTTTGAACGAGGAGTATACTCGAATCGTATTCGAAGTGAAGTACGGTCAGCGGAATGAAGTATGCTGTATAATGCGGTGTTTCTGTGAAATTTCACACAAAATTTTGAGGGAGCCCAAAAAAGAAAATATTGCTCCGAGGTGGGTGTATGAAAACTTTCACAAGCATCTAATGACACATTTGACGCAAACTGATGTCACACCTATAGAATACCAATACTGTAAGCGCGACTGCAAGGAAAAACCGAGAGAGAAACTTATTCAACATCGATAAAATCTTTTGGCTACCTTTTTTCAAAAAAACCCGAAACACAACCTATCTATTGAAACAAAAGATAGGGAGATGCAAATATCCTCACTAGAGATGATGAGGAGCTGCGTGAAAATCCAAATAAGCCAGATAATATGATTCTTGTATCTCCTGTAAAATCTCCAACAGTGACTCCTTCGCTTCTTCCGACACATCCCATGTCAAAGATTAAGCCTCGAATAAAGTGAATGAAGTATAAAACGTAAAATCAACATTGTTGACTAAGTTATTCAAGAAAGCTATGAAACGTGTAAGAATATATCCAGGGCACAGGCGAGTACATCCAGAGATAGTTGCGACGATCACATTCAGAAATGCATTGAAAGTAACCAAAGAAAAATATACACTTCTAAAGGGTCCCCTCTGGTGTCTTCCAGTGACTTGAATATCAATCTAGCATTCAACACTCATCGTCACCTTTATCCCACACTTTATCTCCCACTTATCAAAGGTCAGAAAGGGCTTAACTCCTGAGCCAAATTTCTAGTCCTGGGAATAACCTTGGGAATAACCAAACTTGCATCACATCCTATTTTTTGTGGTCGATGAAGTTTGCAATTTTCAAAGAATATCATCGAACGAAAAGATGACATGGGCATGCAACTAAAGAGTGTTTTGGTCCATTTTGAATCTACTTCACAAAAACCTTTCGGTCAAGATGGTACCACTTCACCAGGCCACCTTTTGCGCTGGTTGTTTGATTTATCTGCCAAAAACTCCAGACAGTCAAAATATCGGTAAACGTACAGAATTAAATACTTTTCATTATACTGCTATACGAAACGCTCTATGAAAATATGAAGAACACTTCACCATCCATAAGCTGTTTAAATAAATTTGTTGCGAAAAATTCATCCAACATAGAGGAAGGGTTTTTCGACTTTGATGGCCTTTGTCAGTTTATGAAGCATAGGAATTTACCCAAAGTTTCGTGGATTGGCGAAGATGCAACAGTTAAATTGAATATGATTCGAGGACTAATAAATTAGTTGGATTTACCATGCCATTAGTCAATGGACTACCGACAAGAGATACGTTTTTAGCAACATCTGCAAAAGCAATACAGGACCACTTTAAGAACGCTATCAGATCAAATTATGCCTATGTAATTATGGCCCAGCCTATTTTTACCATCCGCGCCAGGTTATTGTCTCGCAATCTTAGGCACAGATAACAGATTTACAGCCGCTGATGTTACGAAAAGGTGGCAACATATAAAATTGAATTTGAAGCAGCGAGGTGTTATGGTTTTGGGGTTTGGATCTGATGGAGATACACGTCTTCTGAAGGCAAAGAGGCAAGGTGCTCAATGGGCTCTCACTAAAGAATAATCACGACCCGAATGGAGATGGTTTCAATCAAATTACTCTAGAGAACACTGCTTTTCTTATGTTCAAGATACTGTTCATATAGCCACCAAATTACGTACTAGACTGCTCAATGATAAAATCAAGTTAAGGTTTGGTGATTTTCATGCAACTGCTGAACCATTGGAACAACTCATTGCAAAGTACTCCAAGGATTATTACTTGCTAACAAAATCTGATTTGAAATTAAAAGACAAGATGAATTTTAAAGCAGCAGAGAAATTATGTTCGAGTAACGTTATTAATTTTTTTAAAAAGACTCCGAAGAATAAAGGCATTATTGCTTATCTCAAAATGATGCGTTTTGTTATTGATTCGCTCTTAGATCCCAAAATAGATTTAAAGCAAAGAATTTATTCAATTTGGTATTGCGTTTTTTTCTTAAAATTTGGCAACAGTGGCTCACAATAAACGAATACAAAATTAGAGATCATTCCATTTCATCAAACTGCTATGCTTGCTCAGAGTTAAACGCACATTTATTAATAAATATCATCCTAAACATCCGTGAAAAGCCATTTTTGTCAAACGATATTGTAACATTAAAATGTTACCTTCCAAAATACGCCAGCGCAAATGCGCAGAACATAGTTGATCTACATTTCTGAGCCTCCATATGTAAGAGAAATGAATAAAAGAATTAATTGAGATTCGACGTTGTTTGAAAGAATATCTTATCGATTCCCTTCGTAATCTATCTTATTACCTTCGATATCTACCTACCTTATTATTTTCATAATTGAAAGTATCTGAATAATCAAGTACCCATAACTTAAATATCTAAGTTCTCCGGTAAATACACGAGAGTGCTTCAATTGCTTTCCCCCTTAGTAAGGGGTAAGTTTCTATAGATTTGAAATAGTTAAGATTGTTTGTGAATAGATAAGTATATCTTTGTAACTTATGATTAGGGACTTTGGGAGACAAACTGCCCAACTCAATTGCCTTCTTCAACCTCAAGCAGAACTTGAAAAGGGACCATCATCCTCATTCCACAAGGTGGGTGTTGCTGTATAAAGAGGGTGAATAGAATTTCAAGCCCTTAGACAGGTCTGTTCTTCTTAAATTGTATATATCAAATTCTATAATATTAGGTTTAAGCAGGTTAGGTCATAGTAATATTAGTATTAGGTCTAAACAAGGTACTTAGGGGTTTATAATAAATTTATTGAATAGACATTTGAACTGTTCAGACTTGTATATATTTTTTTCCCTCACACACGATATATTATATTCTCAATCAATTTGATACACTTTCCAGATTTAAGTGTAAAACAAAATCTAAATAATAAAAACAACTACTCTATATCAAAAATCTGGTGGCGCCCAATACCTAATTCAATTTCGATCAGAAAGTCCTCCTTATCCACGACTTCAGCTCTCCAAAGGCTATTACAGTTGCCGATTGTAAGTTGTTAAATTCATGAATTGAAATACTTTCATCAAATATAAAAAGAAGGTGACAATATGTTTCTGCCTATACTTTCTGGAAGTCAGAAATGTGAACAGGCATTTAGGACTATGAGGTCCATGACCTCCACGTATTCGACTGTGGTTAACTTCAATATAAAAGATATTTAAAGCGTTTACATAGCACAAGGACATTAAATAATATTATACACGATCTGAACAATGTTATTGCGTTTCCAAAAGAACAAAGAGGGCAAGAAGAAATGAATATGGACTCGAATTCGCTGGTGGTTACTGATTCAAAACTCTATACGGATACTATGATAGCAGACGCAGTAGAACGTGCACGACAAAATTCTCTAGCCTATACGCTAGAACTTGGTATGTCTGTCGGAGAAAACAGCTTTATTATGCTACAATTCCTTCATTGAAAGATCTTGTGAAAGATTAAAGTGAGGATAAAAGTCTAGAAGTTGAAGAGGATATACAGATGGAAGACAACATGATCGACACCATTGATAGGTCATCCAAGAATTCAGCAAATGATTCATCTAATCATCTTCAACACTTTACTTCTCTGCCAATAGAAAATGAAGAAATTAACGGCAATGACTTAAACAAACCAGATAGTCACTTGTTTAAGCATTAATGGAATATATCGAGTGTCGATGGTCCATATGTCCGAGTCGCAGATGGTAATAAATGAAAAATTGTCAGAAAGTCTTCGCTATGTTAGTTTCTAGAGGAAACTTAAAATATGGGTTAATAACAGAGAGACTACAACGTTTTGTTGTGAAAAGTACAGGAAGACCACAAAAGACTAAGACAAGAAGTAGGTCACAAAAAGTTGAATACAATGAAATCCAAAGGAACACAAATAAAGAAAAGCTCGAAGAGAGGTAAAAGGGACAGGTCCCAAGAAAGCTCAGATAGACCAGAAGAAGATATCATCATGAAATATGACGATAGCCCAAGCACAGAAACGTTTTCTGTGAATGACTCGGAAAATAACATTGAAATCAATGTTAATGGAGGTGATTATCAAGAAGGAAATTTACAAAAAGAATATTTCCTCGAATATTCCAGTTCATCGCCGTTGACAATTTCCTTAGAAATCGATAAGTTTCATGCAGTGTATTATGAAGAAGGCTGGTTTGTTGGAAAACTTGTAAGATATTGAGGGTAGTGCGAGTGGTGCTGTCGATAATCCGATAGTCGAAATAATATTTTTGAGAAGAAATTAACGAAAAAAAGTGAATTCAAATGGTCTGAGAAACAAGATTTATGGACCTATAGCAATACAGGAGAATAAATCGAATAATATTGTCAATATTGCCGATCGTGTCTTGAGCCAGATTGATAACGCTTACACAAATGAAAAGCAGAAGTGTTGACATGTCATTAGTTAATATCAATTGTTTCATTATTTGCTTGTCTTGTCTACCACTTGAAGCAACTACATATTATCTATAATACAGAGTGTAACAGCCAAATGGAATAAATTCGATAACGAATGAATGAGGGCATGTTGGAAAAAAAGCTCGGACACGACGATTTGTAATTTTAAATGCGCATATTTTTCAAGAAAATAATATTATATAGGGTGTTCAATGTGACCGCGGCGAATACCAACTTTCTTATTTCAAATGCAACCCCCTATATATTATTTATTTTTTGATTTCTTCAGAGAATTATAGACACAATTCATGCGAAAAAAAAACCTATCTTCAACTATTTCGGAATTATTGAGTGTTTTCAGATTTATTGCAAAAATCAACGTTTTCAATAAAAATTATTTTATTTCACAAATTCGGTACATTACACACAGATGACATTTGACAGATGACATTTTACAGATGACATTCGACTGATGACATTGGACAGTTGACAGATGACTATTGACAGATGAAATTTGACAGAACTTTTATTACCTATGCCTAATTTATCCCCTGCCAGTTCAGAAATCTAACCAAGCCGTTGATCTCCGATCACTGTCGATTACGATTTGTGGAATCCACCGTAAGTATAGGTATCATTAAGGCGAAACAAAGTTCCTTGGGCCATCTAGTATGCTAATGAAAAAATGTTTTTATATCCTTAAACGAGTCTTATTACTTGCCCCTTTTATCGCATTCAAGCCGTCAGGTGATTGGCCATGTTGAAAGTAAAAACAAGCTGAAACTATTAGAGGATTTACGGGGATTTTTCAGGAACTAAACACATTTTTCCAAGATGTTTGATTTTTGGGATCCACTAAGATTCCTTGTAAAAAAACGAATATTTTCTCATCCTAATAAAATTTCTTTATTCATACTAACTGGATTATTTTTTATGAGCAACAATACAAATATACATAAATAGAAATATACAGAACAAAATGTCAATTCATTATATCTGAGTACTTTTCATTATTCAAGTTTGCGTGGTATGAGAAGGGCACTCACATCAACTTTCTCAGATTTGCTTCAGCACCATATTCATCTCTGAAGGATCAATGAATTCACTAATTTTTTGGATACACAAATCGGGCATTTCTTCTGGAAGAAGTTCCCGCAAATGTGCATATACTTGTTTCGCCAAATATTGATCATTCATTTCCATGCATATGCTGGCGATCAACTCCCTTTTATACAATACTGGAAGAGGATTTTTCAGAATTCCTGAGCGAATCCTTGAATTCTTGACCACCTTCCTCCTTATATTTTTTCTACACAGTACGTCATAGTAGGTCAGTTGTGGAGCTTCGGGCAGTTTCAGCAGTTTCAGGCTTTCTAACTCGTTCTCGTACAGAACGCGTACTTCTCTGTAGCGTTCATTCGCTTCTATATATTGAACTGTTTCCTTGTTCACATAGAGTCCACAATGTTTTCTCAGAACAAAGAACTTGATGAATACATTGAGGACGTTTTCGTTATCGAAGTCCATCGCAACTTCGAAAGCTGTCATACCTTCTTCATTGAGTTCGTTGAAATCTACTCCCTTTCTTAGCAGAATTTCAACAACAGTAGGACTCCCTTCAGCTGCACAATGCAATGGAGTGTTACCCTGGTCTGATTTGGCATTCACATCCACGCCATGCTCTATTAAAGCTTTTGCCAAAATCCTGTTCCTGTGAGGGTCATTTCCATCATCTGTCAAATGATGCAATGCGTTGCATCCAAGGCAGTTGGTGATGTTCGGGTCACTTCCGATTTCCAGAAGCCGCAAAATGACGTTGATATCACTCGAAGGGTTCATGATCAGAAGTTGCAGGGTCGTATGGCTTAGCAGATCCTCTTGATGGTCCAAGTCAACATCATAATGCAGCAGCGCATCCAAGCATTCAAAGCCCTTCGGACATCCTGACAGCATATGGAAAGGACGGCGGAAATAGTTATCACATTTCTTCGGGTTGGCACCATTAAGCATCAGATGTTTTACTAAATCGGGATAGCCAAACTTCACAGCATAATGCAGGGGTGTGCTTCCATTGTCGTTGCAGACGTTAACGTCTGCTCCTTCCTGTAATAATTTCTCGACATCTTCTTCATTTCCATTTCGGACCGCTAAATGAAGGGCACTGTCTTCCACTGGGCAGGAGTTTACTCTCTGAAAAAGAAGAAAAATATTTTCTAGCTTTTGTTTGATAATTTTGATGAGATTCGTGAGATTCGATAGTTGAAGCGGTAAATTTTCATGGGAGTTCATTCGATTTGATATAGATCGAATTGAAGAGGTCGCCGTTCACAATGAGTTGAAAAACTAATCCGATAGAGGCGCCACCGTGCATTTTATGGAATATTCAGCGAAGCTTCCAAACATCCCTATACCCAAAACCACCGTTTTTGTTTGAGAAATACCTATCCTTCGTTAAAAATGAAACGATTTTTACTAGACAGAAGTTTTTCGGAAAACCTCGTTCCTCAACTTTGATTTAATACTGTTTCCAATATATAAGTTTTCACAGTTCATTCTAAATGTCATGAATCTTTCCCTTCCTACCATGAATAAAAGTGACTCGTGTTTCACGTTTATGCATATTTTTATAAACAAAGACAAGAAGGCATTAATTCGATAAGGAACATTTCAAGTAGGTAACTAGGTATATTTTAAAACGAATATTTCAGGTGAGTAAAATGTTTGATTCGTTAATATTCATGAAAATATATATTTTTATAGTGGGCTGAATACATAGGTCCATATTTCGTTGGAAACAGTTGTTCTTCACACATTTATCCTTTTTTTAGTTTTCTTTCAAATTTTTCGAATTGGAAACCTATGAACCAACTGGAAAAAATATTCAGCTAGAGAATGAATTCAATAGAGGGTGTGCGAAAAAAATTTTTTATTCATAATGTCAAGTTAATTCATAACACATTTCAGCTGAAAATGTTGCCATGAGGATGTCGAATGAATTTCATGATTACAGCCAAATTCTATTCAGAATCCGTTTTACGACACTTTGGGGTTGGAAATAATTATTATATTTGGTCTAAATCCATAAATTCAAGATGACGACTAGTTTCATGAGCTCATAAATTTTACCAAGAAAATAATGATCTCCCAATGAGGAAAATTTTCGTTTTGTTTCTTATGAAACAGCTTTATCAACTTTCACATAATTACAGCAATAGTAAATTGAATCACTTCGATTATTTGGCCGCTCATTTCAATCATTCCTTTACATTCTCATTAGAAGTTCTATTTCATTGTTATCAATTCAATTGGAATTGTGACAAAGCCTTCTGTGCCAATATTAGGGATAATTATTCAACAACTTTCTGTTTCCATAAATTTTCTGGCTGCGCTGACAAAGAAGCATTATTGTTTTAAGGTGACGCATCATTATATCTAGCATTTTATAGATTGGGGTTGGACATGGCTTGGCGTCAGGAGGATTGGCGCCAGGATGATTGGCACCTTGAAATTATTTTTCATTTATTCTTATTCATTCAACAACAAACTCGTGGAAGTGCTTTGCAAGTAGTCATTCCGTACGTTAGGTACTCTTTTGGTTTTTTATTGTGCGATTGAAGCTAACGCACAAATTTTATCTCGGTTTATGTAATTTTAATTTATGTATGCCCACAATTACTTCATTTTCCACTCGAGCTGAGATCAATGTTTATTGACATTTTTCATACCTTATTGAAAAGCTACTCGAGTACTTTAAACATATTTTCCGGTTTTCAGAAGGATGAATGGTTGATGAATCTTTTCGTTTCATGTTACTGGATGATGGGGAACTACAGAAGAAACGGCCTAAAGCAGGCTTTGACATGTATGTATATTGTTTTATAATACTGAAATTGTATTGTTTGTAACGTTTCGAATTATATAGAAATGAGTTGAGTTTTTATTGTTGATAATTATGGAGTCCAAGACGTACCTATTGTACCTGTTTGTCGAATAAACTGGAGTTTATAATGTTAATTTATATCAGAGTTGTGCTTTGTGCTCGGAGCACTTTTGTGCTCCCGGGCACTGTGCTGCCGAGCACTTTTCAAAAGCAGTGATTAGTGCTTAGTATTTGTAGTACTTCATCGAAAGGCTCAGTGCTTAGCAATCCCAAAAGTGCTCCCAAGCACTCCTGCGGATTACTAAGCCCTAAGCTCTGAGCCACTTTTGTACGAATTTATTTAAGCATTCATAAAATCTAAATACAACATTTTCTTACATGAGTAACATCCTCAAACTGTTAGAATTTCAATGACAGAAAGATGATTGTGAGGGAATCCGGTCATTATGAGAGGAAAAATTAAGGGCCCACGTGTAATTTGTTAAATGAAGATGGTAATTTGTTCGTTGATATCTTAATAAAGCGTTTTCATCTGACCAAAGAGTCTTATATAGACAACATCAAAACGTTACACAGTTCATTTTTCATACTTCGTTATTTGTCACGCAACAATGTTTTGGAACTGTTTTGCTCCTGACAAATTAGTGCAAGAATTGACGCAGAAGCATTTCCATTTTTCCTTAAATTTCTTATTACATTTTGTGTCACGGACCGGGAGTGAAAACCCATAAAAGTTTTCAGAAAAAAAGTAAACTCGAAAAAATCAATATTTTTATGAATATTTTCAAACGAAGAGATCTAGGAGCGAATAGCAGTTTTTTGTTTTACCACCAATCAGAATCAATTATAAATTATATCGAATCAAACTCAAAATTATTAGCGAAAGCATCGTATCATTTGGTCAATTCTTGGAAGGTGATAAAACAAGAATCTTCTCGTTATCAATCGAATCAAAGGTGGAGCATCGAATTTTGGACACCCTGTAACCTCACCTGTCAATTTTCTCACATATACGAGCTAACAATTTCTCTTTCGATTGTAATAACCTCACTTTCAACAATTCCTAAAGAAGTGCTTAGGGCTTAGTGCTCGAAATGTCGAATAACTTTCACAAAGTGCTCAGTATTCGCGAGCCTTTCGTGAAAATAAGTGCTTTGCGCTCGAGACTCGGGAGCCTTTTTATCCGAGTGCTTAGTGCTCGAAGCACTATTTTTCAGTGCTCGTCACAGTTCGTACATATAACATATATCATTCCTTCAACTTGAAATGTTTTACACATTTCTATGCCTATACATATATTCTTGTATCTATCGTTGAATTCTATGAAAAATGTCCATATTATTCTCATTATTTCATGGTATTTTTCTATTATCAGATGTATCATATGCAAAATCATAAATTATTCTCTATTCTTGAATTGAAGTATGATGTCTAATGAATATATTGTGCTATCTTCTTTACAAGAATGAAACTGAAATTCTGAATGTATGATCAGTACGATTATTTTTATAATTCAGAAGGTGTCTACATCAATTTCATTATACTCGTTATTTGGAAATATTACTCAATTTATGAAATTCAAGAGGCGGTTTTATTAAGTTGATAATACTTTTCAATCATATTCATAACTCGCATTTACAAATTCAATAGATGGTTTCATTAATTTCATGATAAGATTTTATTTAGGTTAGTGAACTTCACCATTACATTAATGGAACGCATCCATTATTGTTGAAGCAATGCCAAATCCCTTTTATAAACCGAATTTCATTACAATTATGAGACTTTATGAAACCAATGAGCATTATAATAGGAATTATAATAATTTTTCTCAGCGCTTATCCCAAAAACCTCCTCATACCAATTTTTAATGAAATCAGTCCATAAACAGGGAAGGCGTTGTCTTGTTATTATTATCAGGCCGCCATTTTAAATTTGTTAATTTCACAAAAATAACATAATCTTCAACTCCGAAAACACCCCTCATACTACTTTCAAATCGAAATGAACCCTGATAACAAAACTCGTCCGCTAATTCGATTTTACAAATTTTGACAACAAATCATGATCTTCGACCCCTAAAACCCTCTCATTCCAATTTCGAATCAAATCAAGCCATAAACACAAAAGATGTCGTATAATTGTTATCAGTCCGCCATCTTGAATTTATGAATTTCGATCAGAAAAATTGTCATTTCTGACCCTGAGAACCCTCACATACAAATTTTGAATGGAAATGTACCATGATCACGAAACTCGTCTGCCATCTTGAACTTACGAATTTTGACTCGAAATCCTATTTTCTCACGCCGGAAATCCCTGTATACCAATTTTGAATTGAATCTGACCATAATAACAATTTGACAAAAAAATCATAATCTCTGACCCGGAAAACACCGAACTATGAAATAAGTGAAAATAAAGTTTAAGTAGGAACTTTTTTCGCTATATATTTAAATTTGGCTATTCTCTGTGAATTCCGTATTTCAAGTTGAGATTCTGAACGAAATTTTCTGTAGATTCACTTCTAATCGGAAGAATGAATTGGCTCATTTTCTTCTATTATTGGCAGATAAAAATAATCAACTTTCGAACTTTCCAATTCATTCATTGAGAACTCCGATCCTTTCTGAGTTCAACCACAAAATTTTAGTTCCTAAAGTGAAACCATTTTCAAATGCATCTTGAAATAAAACACACTACATTGAACCGTAAAATTTCAAATCGATTCATTTGTCTATTCATTTCAGAGTCCATCATTGGTTAATTCTGTTCCCAAATACGTTATATTATACATAAAACGAAAATTCTGATCATGGGGACAATAAATACTCTTTAAACAATAAATTTAAGTCTGAAAGATGTTCCTTCAGTAATGAACGTTCATTCAGTGAAATATACTATGAGCAAGATATGAAACACCAACCGATAGATCATATCAATTATCCAAAATATATAACCAAAATACGAAGTATTGAGAAAATAATTCTTTGGGATGAAATTGATGACGGTTTTTAGTGTCAAGCCGAACTGACCATTCGCAATAGCCATATAAATTCTCCGATAAATGTGAAACCATTTATAAATCTATTCAGAAAATTTGTACATTGAAGTTTCCAAAGTATTAAAAAAAAGTATAATTTGTATTAAAATTCATTACGGACTTAAGACATCAAGGCTCAAGTTGAACTGACTTATTTCCTGAAAGCAATCCCCGTACAAATTGTCCGAAAAATTTTGTAACTATTTGAAACTCAATTTTCCAAATTTGTACCTTGAAGACTGCAAAGGAGTAGGAAAAGAATTTTTTAAATCAAATTTATGACGGATTGATTGTATGCTTGCGCCGAAATTACTAAGTGTCCAATAGCAATCTCCATACAAATTCTTCGAAGCATTGAAAACCATTCAAAAATCAATTTCAAAAATTTGTACCCTTGAGGCTCCAAAATTTCGATACAATTGAGAATTCACTTCATAGTACATCCTATGTAAGTTCTGTTTCAAAGTGTGTTATATGATACATAAACGAACGTTCTCATCATCATGGAAGAAGAAATACTTTTCCAAAAGTGAAATCGGCAAAAGATGTGTCTGCAGTAATACACTTAAATTCAGTAAAATGAATGAACTCGAAATATATAGTTTTCTGCAGAAGATCACCAAGATGTAAAGAAACAATAGATATATTAGATCTTTCATTCAAAATATTCAAATTCGACCAATTTCAAATCTATAAAAATTTATACTCACTTTTGATACTAAATCACCCATTTTTATATTTTATTAACCTGCTTCCACACTATGTTCAAAAACTATCACCAAATATGCACTAGACCTTTTTCGTTCGTACTGTTGTCACAGAATAATCGAAACTGAATCCTACCACAACAACTGTCCCTTTATATACCATTTGAAGAGTCAAATAATCCAAGTGACCAATAGCAACCCACAAAGAAATTCTCCGAAAAATATTTACCTATTCAGAAACCAATTGTGAGAAATTCTACCTTCAAGGCACCAAAGTGTTAGAAAAGGAGTTCATTGGAAAAGAAATGTATAACGGGCTTGAGCAGAACAGATCGCCAACAGCAAATTCTCAGAAAATTTTAAAGCCATTTGAAAACCAATTATGCGAATACAATAAACATTCTTTGGAATGAAATTCAAGACGGATTTAAGGCTTAAGCCGTCATGTTTATGGTTCAATAATTGTTTATGACAGGATGGAAAGAGGACAGCAACTACTTTCACATTTTTCGGTACATTTCGTGCGAATTGAGAATGTTAAAAGCTTTGTTGCATTGAAGTTCATTCAAATATACCTTCTATGTATTGAAATTCTCAGGAGGTTTGTTAATGGGCCAATTTCGTGAATACGACCTTTCGAAATTCTGATTTCTCGAAAATACCAAAACTTCGAAGCAAAATTATTCTAACATTTGTGTTATGAATGATTCGAGGGCATGAACGAGATTTCAGGCTGCTTCTGTTTGTTTTTTTCTGCGGCAGCTACAAAAAATTCATTTCAATCAATTTCTCGATCTGGAAAATAGTAATGTACCTGAAAGTTGGATAAACGAGAGCTCAAAAGCTCCAGACTCCAAGTCAGTGTTCTGAGTAGCCCATTTTTGATAGGAGACCTCTGAATTTTTCCAATTAACACTTATATTTTCACACTCAAACAAAGAAATTCAAAGACGTATTCGAGGCTTTCCGCTAAACGTACCAACTGTTGAGTTCTATGAATCAAATACCATCATCTTTATTCATAGGTGTGTTAATTTATGGACGAGAAATTTTTCTCAAGCTCTTTTTGTGCATGGTACAAACTTTTATTCGTACAATCGAATTTTTCAAAGCAAAAATTCGAAAATGACAAAGCGTTAGCTCCATAGCTTATCACCATATTCATCATAGTTAAAAAAATACCGAACGAATTGAAAAGGGAAAAAAATAAAACAAAAATCTTTATGACCGCGTTTGCTATAAAATGCAATGAAGACGATTCCAATGTTCCTTTCTATCATGTTTGGATGATCATTTACGACATTCTATAGTTTTCAGAAAAATGTATTTCCTAATGTCAAAGTTTCATTTCTGATTATTCCATTTACTTGTAATTTGTATGTTTTTAGTCAGCATTGTCCGAAGTATCTCGTTCCAACGTTTTTGTTGGAATGCTCTGCATACATTTTTCTGCGAGTATTGTTGATAGTTGTCAGTTTTGATTTATATAAATGTCAAATTAGTTCTGAGTGAATCAATGATCTACTTAAACTATACTTGAACTGATTAAAAAGGCTTGTGTTTTCCACCACTGTTTTGGACGAAAGACTCCGTGGTTAGAATTTTCTAACCTTTTCAATCAGTTTGAGTATATCATGGATTGATCTACTGAAAAACTAATTTGACATTTATATGAATCAAAACTGACAACTATCAACAATACTCACAGAAAAATGTATACAAAGCATTCCAACAAAAAAGTACGTAATTTTGTGAAATTCAACATTTAGTCCCAAAATTAACGTACAATAGATCATTACGAGTGAACAACTCCAACATTTTTCTCATTTCCGCAAACTTCGGAGAAGAAATACTTAGGGTTCGTCATCACATCTGCATTTTGATGCATATTTCTGTCCGGGCCATGCTCGCAGCCCATTAGCACAATTTTGGCCTTCGTACGGCTTCCAGTTTTCAAAATGAAAATTATGAAAGTACTCCGAGCGTATTCTTTAGAAGGCTACGAGAAGAAAACCACTGGATATTATTTCATTCTGTTTTCACCTCATTATTCAGAATGAAAGATAGTTCAACCATAAAAAATTTCAACAATTTCGGCCGAAATTTTTTTTTCACCAAGGACATGTAAAAAAAAGTTGAGTTCCAATTTTGGGATAAATTTTTCACGGAAAAACTCAGGAAATCTTGTACATTGAAATAATACTTTCCGAATTGGCAACCGAGAAAAAAAAAATCCAACTTTGCAGGTTTTCCGCCTTTTTGAAATTTTTTTTTTCAGAATTCTACATCACAATTCAATTAAGCCAAAGAAAAATACTAAAATGTGACCAGAAACCGTTATTTCAAATGTCACGCATAACTAACAACAGTTATCAGAAGATTGCTCAAAGTTCACAAACACCCTGTATCTCGCTTATGCGTCGAAAAGTGGATATATGTCATGAGGCAAAAATGACTTCATCGGTGTCATCTACACGGCTGTATATGTTTGTCCAGTTTATGGTGAAACACCCTGTATAGGTCATTTAATACAATCTATGATTAGGAATATTCTTAGAACAATGACAAAAAACCATCCGCTTTCAAAAAATTAATTATTTATGTTCCAGATTATATTGAATATGATTGCATATTCTCTGTTTACCTATCTGTAACTCAATAAATGGATCCATAAGGGATCGTACACTTTCCCAGCAGAAATTTTCTCCTACATGTTTGCGGCTAGGATTAGGTATCATTTGAGGGATAGCCCACCAATCTTTTTATTTGTTTGTTTTTTGTTATTTTTTGAATTTTCTTCACTTTTGTACCTCGAAATCCAAATCCCGTCCTAAACCGAAGAATGCCGTTTTTCTGAAAGATTTATTTACTTTTATAATTCTGATTTTCAGGTAACTACCTGAAGAAGTACCGTCAACACTTCGAAGTACTTCTCAGAATAAGACTCGGGATAAGATAATTGACTTCACGAATGAGACTCGCCAAGTTTCAATTACTGTGAAAAATTGGTTGAAGGTTAAGTGTTCAAACGTCGTTGGCTGGATTACTTTGAACGAGGAGTATACTCGAATCGTATTCGAAGTGAAGTACGGTCAGCGGAATGAAGTATGCTGTATAATGCGGTGTTTCTGTGAAATTTCACACAAAATTTTGAGGGAGCCCAAAAAAGAAAATATTGCTCCGAGGTGGGTGTATGAAAACTTTCACAAGCATCTAATGACACATTTGACGCAAACTGATGTCACACCTATAGAATACCAATACTGTAAGCGCGACTGCAAGGAAAAACCGAGAGAGAAACTTAATCAACATCGATAAAATCTTTTGGCTACCTTTTTTCAAAAAAACCCGAAACACAACCTATCTATTGAAACAAAAGATAGGGAGATGCCAGATAATATGATTCTTGTATCTCCTGCAAAATCTCCAACAGTGACTCCTTCGCTTCTTCCGACACATCCCATGTCAAAGATTAAGCCTCGAATGAAGTGAATGAAGTATAAAACGTAAAATCAACATTGTTGACTAAGTTATTCAAGAAAGCTATGAAACGTGTAAGAATATATCCAGGGCACAGGCGAGTACATCCAGAGATAGTTGCGACGATCACATTCAGAAATGCATTGAAAGTAACCAAAGAAAAATATACACTTCTGAAGGGTCCCCTCTGGTGTCTTCCAGTGACTTGAATATCAATCTAGCATTCAACACTCATCGTCAACTTTATCCCACACTTTATCTCCCACTTATCAAAGGTCAGAAAGGGCTTAACTCCTGAGCCAAATTTCTAGTCCTGGGAATAACCTTGGGAATAACCAAACTTGCATCACATCCTATTTTCTGTGGTCGATGAAGTTTGCAATTTTCAAAGAATATCATCGAACGAAAAGATGACATGGGCATGCAACTAAAGAGTGTTTTGGTCCATTTTGAATCTACTTCACAAAAACCTTGCGGTCAAGATGGTACCACCTCACCAGGCCACCTTTTGCGCTGGTTGTTTGATTTATCTGCCAAAAACTCCAGACAGTCAAAATATCGGTAAACGTACAGAATTAAATACTTTTCATTATACTGCTATACGAAACGCTCTATGAAAATATGAAGAACACTTCACCATCCATAAGCTGTTAAAATAAATTTGTTGCGAAAAATTCATCCAACATAGAGGAATGGTTTTTCGACTTTGATGGCCTTTGTCAGTTTATGAAGCATAGGAATTTACCCAAAGTTTCGTGGATTGGCGAAGATGCAACAGTTAAATTGAATATGATTCGAGGACTAATAAATTAGTTGGATTTACCATGCCATTAGTCAATGGACTACCGACAAGAGATACGTTTTTAGCAACATCTGCAAAAGCAATACAGGACCACTTTAAGAACGCTATCAGATCAAATTATGCCTATGTAATTATGGCCCAGCCTATTTTTACCATCCGCGCCAGGTTATTGTCTCGCAATCTTAGGCACAGATAACAGATTTACAGCCGCTGATGTTACGAAAACGTGGCAACATATAAAATTGAATTTGAAGCAGCGAGGTGATATGGTTTTGGGGTTTGGATCTGATGGAGATACACGTCTTCTGAAGGCAAAGAGGCAAGGTGCTCAATGGGCTCTCACTGAAGAATAATCACGACCCGAATGGAGATGGTTTCAATCAAATTACTCTAGAGAAGACTGCTTTTCTTATGTTCAAGATACTGTTCATATAGCCACCAAATTACGTACTAGACTGCTCAATGATAAAATCAAGTTAAGGTTTGGTGATTTTCATGCAACTGCTGAACCATTGGAACAACTCATTGCAAAGTACTCCAAGGATTATTACTTGCTAACAAAATCTGATTTGAAATTAAAAGACAAGATGAATTTTAAAGCAGCAGAGAAATTATGTTCGAGTAACGTTATTAATTTTTTTAAAAAGACTCCGGAGAATAAAGGCATTATTGCTTATCTCAAATTGATGCGTTTTGTTATTGATTCGCTCTTAGATCCCAAAATAGATTTAACGCAAAAAATTTATTCAATTTGGTATTGCGTTTTTTTCTTAAAATTTGGCAACAGTGGCTCACAATAAACGAATACAAAATTGGAGATCATTCCATTTCATCAAACTGCTATGCTTGCTCAGAGTTAAACGCACATTTATTAATAAATATCATCCTAAACATCCGTGAAAACCCATTTTTGTCAAACGATATTGTAACATTCAAATGTTACCTTCCACCTCGAATTAAATACGCCAGCGCAAATGCGCAGAACATAGTCGATCTACATTTCTGAGCCTCCATATGTAAGAGAAATGAATAAAAGAATTAATTGAGATTCGAAGTTGTTTGAAAGAATATCTAATCGATTCCCTTCGTAATCTATCTTATTACCTTCGATATCTACCTACCTTATTATTTTCATAATTGAAAGTATCTGAATAATCAAGTACCTATAACTTAAATATCTAAGTTCTCCGGTAAATACACGAGAGTGCTTCAATTGCTTTCCTCCTTAGTAAGGGGTAAGTCTCTATAGATTTGAAATAGTTAAGATTGTTTGTGAATAGATAAGTATATCTTTGTAACTTATGATTAGGGACTTTGGGAGACAAACTGCCCAACTCAATTGCCTTCTTCAACCTCAAGCAGAACTTGAAAAGGGACCATCATCCTCATTCCACAAGGTGGGTGTTGCTGTATAAAGAGGGTGAATAGAATTTCAAGCCCTTAGACAGGTCTGTTCTTCTTAAATTGTATATATCAAATTCTATAATATTAGGTTTAAGCAGGTTAGGTCATAGTAATATTAGTATTAGGTCTAAACAAGGTACCTTGGGGTTTATAATAAATTTATTGAATAGACATTTGAACTGTTCAGACTTGTATATATTTTTTTCCCTCACACACGATATATTATATTCTCAATCAATTTGATACACTTTCCAGATTTAAGTGTAAAACAAAATCTAAATAATAAAAACAACTACTCTATATCAAAAATCTGGTGGCGCCCAATACCTAATTCAATTTCGATCAGAAAGTCCTCCTTATCCACGACTTCAGCTCTCCAAAGGCTATTACAGTTGCCGATTGTAAGTTGTTAAATTCATGAATTGAAGTACTTTCATCAAATATAAAAAGAAGGTGACAATATGTTTCTGCCTATACTTTCTGGAAGTCAGAAATGTGAACAGGCATTTAGGACTATGAGGTCCATGACCTCCACGTATTCGACTGTGGTTAACTTCAATATAAAAGATATTTAAAGCGTTTACATAGCACAAGGACATTAAATAATATTATACACGATCTGAACAATGTTATTGCGTTTCCAAAAGAACAAAGACGGCAAGAAGAAATGAATATGGACTCGAATTCGCTGGTGGTTACTGATTCAAAACTCTATACGGATACTATGATAGCAGACGCAGTAGAACGTGCACGACAAAATTCTCTAGCCTATACGCTAGAACTTGGTATGTCTGTCGGAGAAAACAGCTTTATTATGCTACAATTCCTTCATTGAAAGATCTTGTGAAAGATTACAGTGAGGATAAAAGTCTAGAAGTTGAAGAGGATATACAGATGGAAGACAACATGATCGACACCATTGATAGGTCATCCAAGAATTCAGCAAATGATTCATCTAATCATCTTCAACATTTTACTTCTCTGCCAATAGAAAATGAAGAAATTAACGGCAATGACTTAAACAAACCAGATAGTCACTTGTTTAAGCATTAATGGAATATATCGAGTGTCGATGGTCCATATGTCCGAGTCGCAGATGGTAATAAATGAAAAATTGTCAGAAAGTCTTCGCTATGTTAGTTTCTAGAGGAAACTTAAAATATGGGTTAAGTACAGAGAGACTACAACGTTTTGTTGTGAAAAGTACAGGAAGACCACAAAAGACTAAGACAAGAAGTAGGTCACAAAAAGTTGAATACAATGAAATCCAAAGGAACACAAATAAAGAAAAGCTCGAAGAGAGGTAAAAGGGACAGGTCCCAAGAAAGCTCAGATAGACCAGAAGAAGATATCATCATGAAATATGACGATAGCCCAAGCACAGAAACGTTTTCTGAGAATGACTCGGAAAATAACATTGAAATCAATGTTAATGGAGGTGATTATCAAGAAGGAAATTTACAAAAAGAATATTTCCTCGAATATTCCAGTTCATCGCCGTTGACAATTTCCTTAGAAATCGATAAGTTTCATGCAGTGTATTATGAAGAAGGCTGGTTTGTTGGAAAACTTGTAAGATATTGAGGGTAGTGCGAGTGGTGCTGTCGATAATCCGATAGTCGAAATAATATTTTTGAGAAGAAATTAACGAAAAAAAGTGAATTCAAATGGTCTGAGAAACAAGATTTATGGACCTATAGCAATACAGGAGAATAAATCGAATAATATTGTCAATATTGCCGATCGTGTCTTGAGCCAGATTGATAACGCTTACACAAATGAAAAGCAGAAGTGTTGACATGTCATTAGTTAATATCAATTGTTTCATCATTTGCTTGTCTTGTCTACCACTTGAAGCAACTACATATTATCTATAATACAGAGTGTAACAGCCAAATGGAATAAATTCGATAACGAATGAATGAGGGCATGTTGGAAAAAAAGCTCGGACACGACGATTTGTAATTTTAAATGCGCATATTTTTCAAGAAAATAATATTATATAGGGTGTTCAATGTGACCGCGGCGAATACCAACTTTGTTATTTCAAATGCAACCCCCTATATATTATTTATTTTTTGATTTCTTCAGAGAATTATAGACACAATTCATGCGAAAAAAAAAACCTATCTTTAACTATTTCGGAATTATTGAGTGTTTTCAGATTTATTGCAAAAATCAACGTTTTAAATAAAAATTATTTTATTTCACAAATTCGGTACATTACACACAGATGACATTTGACAGATGACATTTTACAGATGACATTCGACTGATGACATTGGACAGTTGACAGATGACTATTGACAGATGAAATTTGACAGAACTTTTATTACCTATGCCTAATTTATCCCCTGCCAGTTCAGAAATCTAACCAAGCCGTTGATCTCCGATCACTGTCGATTACGATTTGTGGAATCCACCGTAAGTATAGGTATCATTTAGGCGAAACAAAGTTCCTTGGGCCAGCTAGTATGCTAATGAAAAAATGTTTTTATATCCTTAAACGAGTCTTATTACTTGCCCCTTTTATCGCATTCAAGCCGTCAGGTGATTGGCCATAATGAAAGTAAAAACAAGCTGAGACTATTAGAGGATTTACGGGGATTTTTCAGGAACTAAACACATTTTTCCAAGATTTTTGATTTTTGGGATCGACTAAGATTCCTTGTAAAAAAACGAATATTTTCTCATCCTAATCAAATTTCTTTATTCATACTAACTGGATTATTTTTTATGAGCAACAATACAAATATACATAAATAGAAATATACAGAACAAAATGTCAATTCATTATATCTGAGTACTTTTCATTATTCAAGTTTGCGTGGTATGGGAAGGGCACTCACATCAACTTTCTCAGATTTGCTTCAGCACCATATTCATCTCTGAAGGATCAATGAATTCACTTATTTTTTGGATACACAAATCGGGCATTTCTTCTGGAAGAAGTTCCCGCAAATGTGCATATGCTTGTTTCGCCAAATATTGATCATTCATTTCTATGCATATGCTGGCGATCAACTCCCTTTTATACAATACTGGAAGAGGATTTTGTGTGTAATTTGTTAAATGAAGATGGTAATTTGTTCGTTGATATCTTAATAAAGCGTTTTCATCTGACCAAAGAGTCTTATATAGACAACATCAAAACGTTACACAGTTCATTTTTCATACTTCGTTATTTGTCACGCAACAATGTTTTGGAACTGTTTTGCTCCTGACAAATTAGTGCAAGAATTGACGCAGAAGCATTTCCATTTTTCCTTAAATTTTTTATTACATTTTGTGTCACGGACCGGGAGTGAAAACCCATAAAAGTTTTCAGAAAAAAAGTAAACGCGAAAAAATCAATATTTTTATGAATATTTTCAAACGAAGAGATCTAGGAGCGAATAGCAGTTTTTTGTTTTACCACCAATCAGAATCAATTATATATTATATCGAATCAAAGTCAAAATTATTAGCGAAAGCATCGTATCATTTGGTTAATTCTTGGAAGGTGATAAAACAAGAATCTTCTCGTTATCAATCGAATCGAAGGTGGAGCATCGAATTTTGGACACCCTGTCACCTCACCTGTCAATTTTCTCACATATACGAGCTAACAATTTCTCTTTCGATTGTAATAACCTCACTTTCAACAATTCCTAAAGAAGTGCTTAGGGCTTAGTGCTCGAAATGTCGAATAACTTTCACAAAGTGCTCAGTATGCGCGAGCCTTTTGTGAAAATAAGTGCTTTGCGCTCGAGACTCGGGAGCCTTTTTATCCGAGTGCTTAGTGCTCGAAGCACTATTTTTCAGTGCTCGTCACAGTTCGTACATATAACATATATCATTCCTTCAACTTAAAATGTTTTATACATTTCTATGCCTATACATATATTCTTGTATCTATCGTTGAATTCTATGAAAAATGTCCATATTATTCTCATTATTTCATGGTATTTTTCTATTATCAGATGTATCATATGCAAAATCATAAATTATTCTCTATTCTTGAATTGAAGTATGATGTCTAATGAATATATTGTGCTATCTTCATTACAAGAATGAAACTGAAATTCTGAATGTATGATCAGTACGATTATTTTTATAATTCAGAAGGTGTTTTAATCAATTTCATTATACTCGTTAATTGAAAATATTACTCAATTTATGAAATTCAAGAGGCGGTTTTATTAAGTTGATAATACTTTTCAATCATATTCATAACTCGCATTTACAAATTCAATAGATGGTTTCATTAATTTCATGATAAGATTTTATTTAGGTTAGTGAACTTTACCATTACATTGATGGAACGCATCCATTATTGTTGAAGCAATGCCAAATCCCTTTTATAAACCGAATTTCATTACAATTATGAGACTTTATGAAACCAATGAGCATTATAATAGGAATTATAATAATTTTTTCTCAGCGCTTATCCCAAAAACCTCCTAATACCAATTTTTAATGAAATCAGTCCATAAACAGGGAAGGCGTTGTCTTGTTATTATTATCAGGCCGCCATTTTAAATTTGTTGATTTCACAAAAATAACATAATCTTCAACTCCGAAAACACCCCTCATACTACTTTCAAATCGAAATGAACCCTGATAACAAAACTTGTCCGCTAATTCGATTTTACAAATTTTGACAACAAATCATGATCTTCGACCCCTAAAACCCTCTCATTCCAATTTCGAATCAAGTCAAGCCATAAACACAAAAGATGTCGTATAATTGTTATCAGTCCGCCATCTTGAATTTATGAATTTCGATCAGAAAAATTGTCATTTCCGACCCTGAGAACCCTCACATACAAATTTTGAATGGAAATGTACCATGATCACAAAAATCGTCTGCCATCTTGAACTTACGAATTTTGACTCGAAATCCAATTTTCTCACGCCGGAAATCCCTGTATACCAATTTTGAATTGAATCTGACCATAATAACAATTTGACAAAAAAATCATAATCTCTGACCCGGAAAACACCGAAATATGAAATAAGTGAAAATAAAGTTTAAGTAGGAACTTTTTTCGCTATATATTTAAATTTGGCTATTCTCTGTGAATTCCGTATTTCAAGTTGAGATTCTGAACGAAATTTTCTGTAGATTCACTTCTAATCGGAAGAATGAATTGGCTCATTTTCTTCTATTATTGGCAGATAAAAATAATCAACTTTCGAACTTTCCAATTCATTCATTGAGAACTCCGATCCTTTCTGAGTTCAACCACAAAATTTTAGTTCCTAAAGTGAAATCATTGTCAAATGCATCTTGAAATAAAACACACTACATTGAACCGTAAAATTTCAAATCGATTCATTTGTCTATTCATTTCAGAGTCCATCTTTGGTTAATCCTGTTCCCAAATACGTTATATTATACATAAAACGAAAATTCTGATCATGGGGACAATAAATACTCTTTAAACAATAAATTTAAGTCTAAAAGATGTTCCTTCAGTAATGAACGTTCATTCAGTGAAATATAATATGAGCAAGATATGAAACACCAACCGATAGATCATATCAATTATCCAAAATATATAACCAAAATACGAAGTATTGAGAAAATAATTCTTTGGGATGAAATTGATGACGGTTTTTAGTGTAAAGCCGAACTGACCATTCGCAATAGCCATATAAATTCTCCGATAAATGTGAAACCATTTATAAATCTATTCAGAAAATTTGTACATTGAAGTTTCCAAAGTATTAAAAAAAAGTATAATTTGTATTAAAATTCATTACGGACTTAAGACATCAAGGCTCAAGTTGAACTGACTTATTTCCTGAAAGCAATCCCCGTACAAATTGTCCGAAAAATTTTGTAACTATTTGAAACTCAATTTTCCAAATTTGTACCTTAAAGACTGCAAAGGAGTAGGAAAAGAATTTTTTAAATCAAATTTATGACGGATTGATTGTATGCTTGCGCCGAAATTACTAAGTGTCCAATAGCAATCTCCATACAAAATCTCCGAAGCATTGAAAACCATTCAAAAATCAATTTCAAAAATTTGTACCCTTGAGGCTCCAAAATTTCACGAAAAATATTGACTGAATCTCAAATCGATACAAGTGAGTATTCACTTCATAGTACATCTTATGTAAGTTTCTGTTTCAAAGTGTGTTATATGATACATAAACGAACGTTCTCATCATCATGGAAGAAGAAATACTTTTCCAAAAGTGACATCGGCAAAAGGTGTGTCTGCAGTAATACACTTAAATTCAGTAAAATGAATGAACTCGAAATATATAGTTCTCTGCAGAAGATCACCAAGATGTAAAGAAACAATAGATATATTAGATCTTTCATTCAAAATATTCAAATTCGACCAATTTCAAATCTATAAAAATTTATACTCACTTTTGATACTAAATCACTCATTTTTATATTTTATTAACCTGCTTCCACACTATGTTCAAAAACTATCACCAAATATGCACTAGACCTTTTTCGTTCGTACTGTTGCCAGAGAATAATCGAAACTGAATCCTACCACAACAACTGTCCCTTTATATACCATTTGAAGTGTCAAATAATACAAGTGGCCAATAGCAACCCACAAAGGAATTCTCCGAAAAATATTTACCTATTCAGAAACCAATTGTGAGAAATTCTACCTTCAAGGCACCAAAGTATTAGAAAAGGAGTTCATTAGAAAAGGAGTTCATTGGAATAGAAATGTATAACGGGCTTGAGCAGAACAGATCGCCAACAGCAAATTCTCAGAAAATTTTAAAGCCATTTGAAAACCAATTATGCGAATACAATAAACATTCTTTGGAATGAAATTCAAGACGGATTTAAGGCTTAAGCCGTCATGTTTATGGTTCAATAATTGTTTATGACAGGATGGAAAGAGGACAGCAACTACTTTCACATTTTTCGGTACATTTCGTGCGAATTGAGAATGTTAAAAGCTTTGTTGCATTGAAGTTCATTCAAATATACCTTCTATATATTGAAATTCTCAGGAGGTTTGTTAATGGGCCAATTTCGTGAATACGACCTTTCGAAATTCTGATTTCTCGATAATACCAAAACTTCGAAGCAAAATTATTCTAACATTTCTGTTATGAATGATTCGAGGGCATGAACGAGATTTCAGGCTGCTTCTGTTTGTTTTTTTCTGCGGCAGCTACAAAAAATTTATTTCAATCAATTTCTCGATCTGGAAAATAGGAATCTACCTGAAAGTTGGATAAACGAGAGCTCAAAAGCTCCAGACTCCAAGTCAGTGTTCTGAGTAACCCATTTTTGATAGGAGACCTCTGAATTTTTCCAATTAATACTTACATTTTCACACTCAAACAAAGAAATTCAAAGATGTATTCGAGGCTTCCCGCTTAACGTACCAACTGTTGAGTTCTATGAATCAAATACCATTATCATTATTCATAGGTGTGTTAATTTATGGACGAGAAATTTTTCTCAAGCTCTTTTTGTGCATGGTACAAACTTTTATTCGTACAATCGAATTTTTCAAAGCAAAAATTCGAAAATGACAAAGCGTTAGCTCCATAGCTTATCACCATATTCATCATAGTTAAAAAAATACCGAACGAATTGAAAAGGGAAAAAAATAAAACAAAAATCTTTATGACCGCGTTTGCTATAAAATGCAATGAAGACGATTCCAATGTTCCTTTCTATCATGTTTGGATGATCATTTACGACATTCTATAGTTTTCAGAAAAATGTATTTCCTAATGTCAAAGTTTCATTTCTGATTATTCCATTTACTTGTAGTTTGTATGTTTTTGGTCAGCATTGTCCAAAGTATCTCGTTCCAACGTTTTTACTGAAATGCTCTGCATACATTTTTCTGCGAGTATTGTTGATAGTTGTCAGTTTTGATTTATATAAATGTCAAATTAGTTCTGAGTGAATCAATGATCTACTTAAACTATACTTGAACTGATTAAAAAGGCTTGTGTTTTCCACCACTGTTTTGGACGAAAGACTCCGTGGTTAGAATTTTCTAACCTTTTCAATCAGTTTGAGTATATCATGGATTGATCTACTGAAAAACTAATTTGACATTTATATGAATCAAAACTGACAACTATCAACAATACTCACAGAAAAATGTATACAAAGCATTCCAACAAAAAAGTACGTAATTTTGTGAAATTCAACATTTGGTCCCAAAATTAACGTACAATAGATCATTACGAGTGAACAACTCCAACATTTTTCTCATTTCCGCAAACTTCGGAGAAGAAATACTCAGGGTTCGTCATCACATCTGCATTTTGATGCATATTTCTGTCCGGGCCATGCTCGTAGCCCATTAGCACAATTTTGGCCTTCGTACGGCTTCCAGTTTTCAAAATGAAAATTATGAAAGTACTCCGAGCGTATTGTTTAGAAGGCTACGAGAAGAAAACCACTGGATATTATTTCATTCTGTTTTCACCTCATTATTCAGAATGAAAGATAGTTCAACCATAAAAAATTTCAACAATTTCGGCCGAAATTTTTTTTTTACCAAGGACATGTAAAAAAAAGTTGAGTTCCAATTTTGGGATAAATTTTTCACGGAAAAACTCAGGAAATCTTGTACATTGAAATAATACTTTCCGAATTGGCAACCGAGAAATAAAAAATCCAACTTTGCAGGTTTTCCGCCTTTTTGAAATTTTTTTTTTCAGAATTCTACATCACAATTCAATTAAGCCAAAGAAAAATACTAAAATGTGACCAGAAACCGTTATTTCAAATGTCACGCATAACTAACAACAGTTATCAGAAGATTGCTCAAAGTTCACAAACACCCTGTATCTCGCTTATGCGTCGAAAAGTGGGTATATGTCATGAGGCAAAAATGACTTCATCGGTGTCATCTACACGGCTGTATATGTTTGTCCAGTTTATGGTGAAACACCCTGTATAGGTCATTTAATACAATATATGATTAGGAATATTCTTAGAACAATGACAAAAAACCATCCGCTTTCAAAAAATTAATTATTTATGTTCCAGATTGTATTGAATATGATTGCATATTCTCTGTTTACCTATCTGTAACTCAATAAATGGATCCATAAGGGATCGTACACTTTCCCAGCAGAAATTTTCTCCTACATGTTTGCGGCTAGGATTAGGTATCATTTGAGGGATAGCCCACCAATCTTTTTATTTGTATGTTTTTTGTTATTTTTTGAATTTTCTTCACTTTTGTACCTCGAAATCCAAATCCCGTCCTAAACCGAAGAATGCCGTTTTTCTGAAATGATTTATTTACTTTTATAATTCTGATTTTCAGGTAACTACCTGAAGAAGTACCGTCAACACTTCGAAGGTACTTCTCAGAATAAGACTCGGGATAAGATAATTGACTTCACGAATGAATTACTGTGAAAAATTGGTTGAAGGTTAAGTGTTCAAACGTCGTTGGCTGGATTACTTTGAACGAGGAGTATACTCGAATCGTATTCGAAGTGAAGTACGGTCAGCGGAATGAAGTATGCTGTATAATGCGGTGTTTCTGTGAAATTTCACACAAAATTTTGAGGGAGCCCAAAAAAGAAAATATTGCTCCGAGGTGGGTGTATGAAAACTTTCACAAGCATCTAATGACACATTTGACGCAAACTGATGTCACACCTATAGAATACCAATACTGTAAGCGCGACTGCAAGGAAAAACCGAGAGAGAAACTTAATCAACATCGATAAAATCTTTTGGCTACCTTTTTTCAAAAAAACCCGAAACACAACCTATCTATTGAAACAAAAGATAGGGAGATGCAAATATCCTCACTAGAGATGATGAGGAGCTGCGTGAAAATCCAAATAAGCCAGATAATATGATTCTTGTATCTCCTGCAAAATCTCCAACAGTGACTCCTTCGCTTCTTCCGACACATCCCATGTCAAAGATTAAGCCTCGAATGAAGTGAATGAAGTATAAAACGTAAAATCAACATTGTTGACTAAGTTATTCAAGAAAGCTATGAAACGTGTAAGAATATATCCAGGGCACAGGCGAGTACATCCAGAGATAGTTGCGACGATCACATTCAGAAATGCATTGAAAGTAACCAAAGAAAAATATACACTTCTAAAGGGTCCCCTCTGGTGTCTTCCAGTGACTTGAATATCAATCTAGCATTCAACACTCATCGTCAACTTTATCCCACACTTTATCTCCCACTTATCAAAGGTCAGAAAGGGCTTAACTCCTGAGCCAAATTTCTAGTCCTGGGAATAACCTTGGGAATAACCAAACTTGCATCACATCCTATTTTTTGTGGTCGATGAAGTTTGCAATTTTCAAAGAATATCATCGAACGAAAAGATTACAGTGTTTTGGTCCATTTTGAATCTACTTCACAAAAACCTTGCGGTCAAGATGGTACCACCTCACCAGGCCACCTTTTGCGCTGGTTGTTTGATTTATCTGCCAAAAACTCCAGACAGTCAAAATATCGGTAAACGTACAGAATTAAATACTTTTCATTATACTGCTATACGAAACGCTCTATGAAAATATGAAGAACACTTCACCATCCATAAGCTGTTTAAATAAATTTGTTGCGAAAAATTCATCCAACATAGAGGAAGGGTTTTTCGACTTTGATGGCCTTTGTCAGTTTATGAAGCATAGGAATTTACCCAAAGTTTCGTGGATTGGCGAAGATGCAACAGTTAAATTGAATATGATTCGAGGACTAATAAATTAGTTGGATTTACCATGCCATTAGTCAATGGACTACCGACAAGAGATACGTTTTTAGCAACATCTGCAAAAGCAATACAGGACCACTTTAAGAACGCTATCAGATCAAATTATGCCTATGTAATTATGGCCCAGCCTATTTTTACCATCCGCGCCAGGTTATTGTCTCGCAATCTTAGGCACAGATAACAGATTTACAGCCGCTGATGTTACGAAAAGGTGGCAACATATAAAATTGAATTTGAAGCAGCGAGGTGTTATGGTTTTGGGGTTTGGATCTGATGGAGATACACGTCTTCTGAAGGCAAAGAGGCAAGGTGCTCAATGGGCTCTCACTAAAGAATAATCACGACCCGAATGGAGATGGTTTCAATCCAATTACTCTAGAGAAGACTGCTTTTCTTATGTTCAAGATACTGTTCATATAGCCACCAAATTACGTACAAGACTGCTCAATGATAAAATCAAGTTAAGGTTTGGTGATTTTCATGCAACTGCTGAACCATTGGAACAACTCATTGCAAAGTAGTCCAAGGATTATTACTTGCTAACAAAATCTGATTTGAAATTAAAAGACAAGATGAATTTTAAAGCAGCAGAGAAATTATGTTCGAGTAACGTTATTAATTTTTTTTAAAAGACTTATTGCTTTATTGCATTATTGCTTATCTCAAATTGATGCGTTTTGTAATTGATTCGCTCTTAGATCCCAAAATAGATTTAACGCAAAGAATTTATTCAATTTGGTATTGCTTTTTTTCTTAAAATTTGGCAACAGTGGCTCACAATAAACGAATACAAAATTGGAGATAATTCCATTTCATCAAACTGCTATGCTTGCTCAGAGTTAAACGCACATTTATTAATAAATATCATCCTAAACATCCGTGAAAAGCCATTTTTGTCAAACGATATTGTAACATTAAAATGTTACCTTCCACCTCGAATTAAATACGCCAGCGCAAATGCGCAGAACATAGTCGATCTACATTTCTGAGCCTCCATATGTAAGAGAAATGAATAAAAGAATTAATTGAGATTCGACGTTGTTTGAAAGAATATCTAATCGATTCCCTTCGTAATCTATCTTATTACCTTCGATATCTACCTACCTTATTATTTTCATAATTGAAAGTATCTGAATAATCAAGTACCTATAACTTAAATATCTAAGTTCTCCGGTAAATACACGAGAGTGCTTCAATTGCTTTCCTCCTTAGTAAGGGGTAAGTCTCTATAGATTTGAAATAGTTAAGATTGTTTGTGAATAGATAAGTATATCTTTGTAACTTATGATTAGGGACTTTGGGAGACAAACTGCCCAACTCAATTGCCTTCTTCAACCTCAAGCAGAACTTGAAAAGGGACCATCATCCTCATTCCACAAGGTGGGTGTTGCTGTATAAAGAGGGTGAATAGAATTTCAAGCCCTTAGACAGGTCTGTTCTTCTTAAATTGTATATATCAAATTCTATAATATTAGGTTTAAGCAGGTTAGGTCATAGTAATATTAGTATTAGGTCTAAACAAGGTACTTAGGGGTTTATAATAAATTTATTGAATAGACATTTGAACTGTTCAGACTTGTATATATTTTTTTCCCTCACACACGATATATTATATTCTCAATCAATTTGATACACTTTCCAGATTTAAGTGTAAAACAAAATCTAAATAATAAAAACAACTACTCTATATCAAAAATCTGGTGGCGCCCAATACCTAATTCAATTTCGATCAGAAAGTCCTCCTTATCCACGACTTCAGCTCTCCAAAGGCTATTACAGTTGCCGATTGTAAGTTGTTAAATTCATGAATTGAAATACTTTCATCAAATATAAAAAGAAGGTGACAATATGTTTCTGCCTATACTTTCTGGAAGTCAGAAATGTGAACAGGCATTTAGGACTATGAGATCCATGACCTCTACGTATTCGACTGTGGTTAACTTCAACATAAAAGATATTCAAGGCGTTTACATAGCACAAGGACATTAAATAATATTATACACGATCTGAACAATGTTATTGCGTTTCCAAAAGAACAAAGACGGCAAGAAGAAATGAATATGGACTCGAATTCGCTGGTGGTTACTGATTCAAAACTCTATACGGATACTATGATAGCAGACGCAGTAGAACGTGCACGACAAAATTCTTTAGCCTATATGCTAGAACTTGGTATGTCTGTCGGAGAAAACAGCTTTATTATGCTACAATTCCTTCATTGAAAGATCTTGTGAAAGATTAAAGTGAGGATAAAAGTCTAGAAGTTGAAGAGGATATACAGATGGAAGACAACATGATCGACACCATTGATAGGTCATCCCAGAATTCAGCAAATGATTCATCTAATCATCTTCAACATTTTACTTCTCTGCCAATAGAAAATGAAGAAAGTAACGGCAATGACTTAAACAAACCAGATAGTCACTTGTTTAAGCATTAATGGAATATATCGAGTGTCGATGGTCCATATGTCCGAGTCGCAGATGGTAATAAATCAAAAATTGTCAGAAAGTCTTCGCTCTGTTAGTTTCTAGAGGAAACTTAAAATATAGGTTAAGTACAGAGAGACTACAACGTTTTGTTGTGAAAAGTACAGGAAGACCACAAAAGACTAAGACACTAGAAGTGGGTCACAAAAAGTTGAATACAATGAAATCCAAAGGAACACAAATAAAGAAAAGCTCGAAGAGAGGTAAAAGGGACAGGTCCCAAGAAAGCTCAGATAGACCAGAAGAAGATATCATCATGAAATATGACGATAGCCCAAGCACAGAAACGTTTTCTGAGAATGACTCGGAAGATAACATTGAAATCAATGTTAATGGAGGTGATTATCAAGAAGGAAATTTACAAAAAGAATATTTCCTCGAATATTCCAGTTCATCGCCATTGACAATTTCCTTAGAAATCGATAAGTTTCATGCAGTGTATAATGAAGAAGGCTGGTTTGTTGGAAAACTTGTAAGATATTGAGGGTAGTGCGAGTGGTGCTGTCGATAATCCGATAGTCGAAATAATATTTTTGAGAAGAAATTAACGAAAAAAAGTGAATTCAAATGGTCTGAGAAACAAGATTTATGGACCTATAGCAATACAGGAGAATAAATCGAATAATATTGTCAATATTGCCGATCGTGTCTTGAGCCAGATTGATAACGCTTACACAAATGAAAAGCAGAAGTGTTGACATGTCATTAGTTAATATCAATTGTTTCATCATTTGCTTGTCTTGTCTACCACTTGAAGCAACCACATATTATCTATAATACAGAGTGTAACAGCCAAATGGAATAAATTCGATAACGAATGAATGAGGGCATGTTGGAAAAAAAACTCGGACACGACGATTTGTAATTTTAAATGCGCATATTTTTCAAGAAAATAATATTATATAGGGTGTTCAATGTGACCGCGGCGAATACCAACTTTCTTATTTCAAATGCAACCCCCTATATATTATTTATTTTTTGATTTCTTCAGAGAATTATAGACACAATTCATGCGAAAAAAAAACCTATCTTTAACTATTTCGGAATTATTGAGTGTTTTAGATTTATTGCAAAAATCAACGTTTCAAATAAAAATTATTTTATTTCACAAATTCGGTACATTACACACAGATGACATTTGAAAGATGACATTTTACAGATGACATTCGACTGATGACATTGGACAGTTGACAGATGACTATTGACAGATGAAATTTGACAGAACTTTTATTACCTATGCCTAATTTATCCCCTGCCAGTTCAGAAATCTAACCAAGCCGTTGATCTCCGATCACTGTCGATTACGATTTGTGGAATCCACCGTAAGTATAGGTATCATTTAGGCGAAACAAAGTTCCTTGGGCCAGCTAGTATGCTAATGAAAAAATGTTTTTATATCCTTAAACGAGTCTTATTACTTGCCCCTTTTATCGCATTCAAGCCGTCAGGTGATTGGCCATGTTGAAAGTAAAAACAAGCTGAAACTATTAGAGGATTCACGGGGATTTTTCAGGAACTAAACACATTTTTCCAAGATTTTTGATTTTTGGGATCGACTAAGATTCCTTGTAAAAAAACGAATATTTTCTCATCCTAATCAAATTTCTTTATTCATACTAACTGGATTATTTTTTATGAGCAACAATACAAATATACATAAATAGAAATATACAGAACAAAATGTCAATTCATTATATCTGAGTACTTTTCATTATTCAAGTTTGCGTGGTATGAGAAGGGCACTCATATCAACTTTCTCAGATTTGCTTCAGCACCATATTCATCTCTGAAGGATCAATGAATTCACTAATTTTTTGGATACACAAATCGGGCATTTCTTCTGGAAGAAGTTCCCGCAAATGTGCATATACTTGTTTCGCCAAATATTGATCATTCATTTCTATGCATATGCTGGCGATCAACTCCCTTTTATACAATACTGGAAGAGGATTTTTCAGAATTCCTGAGCGAATCCTTGAATTCTTGACCACCTTCCTCCTTATATTTTTTCTACACAGTACGTCATAGTAGGTCAGTTGTGGAGCTTCGGGCAGTTTCAGCAGTTTCAGGCTTTCTAACTCGTTCTCGTACAGAACGCGTACTTCTCTGTAGCGTTCATTCGCTTCTATATATTGAACTGTTTCCTTGTTCACATAGAGTCCACAATGTTTTCTCAGAACAAAGAACTTGATGAATACATTGAGGACGTTTTCGTTATCGAAGTCCATCGCAACTTCGAAAGCTGTCATACCTTCTTCATTGAGTTCGTTGAAATCTACTCCCTTTCTTAGCAGAATTTCAACAACAGTAGGACTCCCTTCAGCTGCACAATGCAATGGAGTGTTACCCTGGTCTGATTTGGCATTCACATCCACGCCATGCTCTATTAAAGCTTTTGCCAAAATCCTGTTCCTGTGAGGGTCATTTCCATCATCTGTCAAATGATGCAATGCGTTGCATCCAAGGCAGTTGGTGATGTTCGGGTCACTTCCGATTTCCAGAAGCCGCAAAATGACGTTGATATCACTCGAAGGGTTCATGATCAGAAGTTGCAGGGTCGTATGGCTTAGCAGATCCTCTTGATGGTCCAAGTCAACATCATAATGCAGCAGCGCATCCAAGCATTCAAAGCCCTTCGGACATCCTGACAGCATATGGAAAGGACGGCGGAAATAGTTATCACATTTCTTCGGGTTGGCACCATTAAGCATCAGATGTTTTACTAAATCGGGATAGCCAAACTTCACAGCATAATGCAGGGGTGTGCTTCCATTGTCGTTGCAGACGTTAACGTCTGCTCCTTCCTGTAATAATTTCTCGACATCTTCTTCATTTCCATTTCGGACCGCTAAATGAAGGGCACTGTCTTCCACTGGGCAGGAGTTTACTCTCTGAAAAAGAAGAAAAATATTTTCTAGCTTTTGTTTGATAATTTTGATGAGATTCGTGAGATTCGATAGTTGAAGCGGTAAATTTTCATGGGAGTTCATTCGATTTGATATAGATCGAATTGAAGAGGTCGCCGTTCACAATGAGTTGAAAAACTAATCCGATAGAGGCGCCACCGTGCATTTTATGGAATATTCAGCGAAGCTTCCAAACATCCCTATACCCAAAACCACCGTTTTTGTTTGAGAAATACCTATCCTTCGTTAAAAATGAAACGATTTTTACTAGACAGAAGTTTTTCGGAAAACCTCGTTCCTCAACTTTCATTTAATACTGTTTCCAATATATAAGTTTTCACAGTTCATTCTAAATGTCATGAATCTTTCCCTTCCTACCATGAATAAAAGTGACTCGTGTTTCACGTTTATGCATATTTTTATAAACAAAGACAAGAAGGCATTATTTCGATAAGGAACATTTCAAGTAGGTAACTAGGTATATTTTAAAACGAATATTTCAGGTGAGTAAAATGTTTGATTCGTTAATATTCATGAAAATATATATTTTCATAGTGGGCTGAATACATAGGTCCATATTTCGTTGGAAACAGTTGTTCTTCACACATTTATCCTTTTTTTTAGTTTTCTTTCAAATTTTTCGAATTGGAAACCTATGAACCAACTGGAAAAAATATTCAGCTAGAGAATGAATTCAATAGAGGGTGTGCGAAAAAAATTTTTTATTCATAATGTCAAGTTAATTCATGATGAATTTCATGATTACAGCCAAATTCTATTCAGAATCCGTTTTACGACACTTTGGGGTTGGAAATAATTATTATATTTGGTCTAAATCCATAAATTCAAGATGACGACTAGTTTCATGAGCTCATAAATTTTACCAAGAAAATAATGATCTCCCAATGAGGAAAATTTTCGTTTTGTTTCTTATGAAACAGCTTTATCAACTTTCACTGACAATACTGACATAATTACAGCAATAGTAAATTGAATCACTTCGATTATTTGGCCGCTCATTTCAATCATTCCGTTACATTCTCATTAGAAGTTCTATTTCATTGTTATCAATTCAATTGGAATTGTGACAAAGCCTTCTGTGCCAATATTAGGGATAATTATTCAACAACTTTCTGTTTCCATAAATTTTCTGGCTGCGCTGACAAAGAAGCATTATTGTTTTAAGGTGACGCATCATTATATCTAGCATTTTATAGATTGGGGTTGGACATGGCTTGGCGTCAGGAGGATTGGCGCCAGGATGATTGGCACCTTGAAATTATTTTTCATTTATTCTTATTCATTCAACAACAAACTCGTGGAAGTGCTTTGCAAGTAGTCATTCCGTACGTTAGGTACTCTTTTGGTTTTTTATTGTGCGATTGAAGCTAACGCACAAATTTTATCTCGGTTTATGTAATTTTAATTTATGTATGCCCACAATTACTTCATTTTCCACTCGAGCTGAGATCAATGTTTATTGACATTTTTCATACCTTATTGAAAAGCTACTCGAGTACTTTAAACATATTTTCCGGTTTTCAGAAGGATGAATGGTTGATGAATCTTTTCGTTTCATGTTACTGGATGATGGGGTACTACAGAAGAAACGGCCTAAAGCAGGCTTTGACATGTATGTATATTGTTTTATAATACTGAAATTGTATTGTTTGTAACGTTTCGAATTATATAGAAATGAGTTGAGTTTTTATTGTTGATAATTATGGAGTCCAAGACGTACCTATTGTACCTGTTTGTCGAATAAACTGGAGTTTATAATGTTAATTTATATCAGAGTTGTGCTTTGTGCTCGGAGCACTTTTGTGCTCCCGGGCACTGTGCTGCCGAGCACTTTTCAAAAGCAGTGATTAGTGCTTAGTATTTGTAGTACTTCATCGAAAGGCTCAGTGCTTAGCAATCCCAAAAGTGCTCCCAAGCACTCCTGCGGATTACTAAGCCCTAAGCTCTGAGCCACTTTTGTACGAATTTATTTAAGCATTCATAAAATCTAAATACAACATTTTCTTACATGAGTAACATCCTCAAACTGTTAGAATTTCAATGACAGAAAGATGATTCTGAGGGAATCCGGTCATTATGAGAGGAAAAATTAAGGGCCCACGTGTAATTTGTTAAATGAAGATGGTTATTTGTTCGTTGATATCTTAATAAAGCGTTTTCATCTGACCAAAGAGTCTTATATAGACAACATCAAAACGTTACACAGTTCATTTTTCATACTTCGTTATTTGTCACGCAACAATGTTTTGGAACTGTTTTGCTCCTGACAAATTAGTGCAAGAATTGACGCAGAAGCATTTCCATTTTTCCTTAAATTTCTTATTACATTTTGTGTCACGGACCGGGAGTGAAAACCCATAAAAGTTTTCAGAAAAAAAGTAAACTCGAAAAAATCAATATTTTTATGAATATTTTCAAACGAAGAGATCTAGGAGCGAATAGCAGTTTTTTGTTTTACCACCAATCAGAATCAATTATATATTATATCGAATCAAACTCAAAATTATTAGCGAAAGCATCGTATCATTTGGTCAATTCTTGGAAGGTGATAAAACAAGAATCTTCTCGTTATCAATCGAATCAAAGGTGGAGCATCGAATTTTGGACACCCTGTCACCTCACCTGTCAATTTTCTCACATATACGAGCTAACAATTTCTCTTTCGATTGTGATAACCTCACTTTCAACAATTCCTAAAGAAGTGCTTAGGGCTTAGTGCTCGAAATGTCGAATAACTTTCACAAAGTGCTCAGTATTCGCGAGCCTTTCGTGAAAATAAGTGCTTTGCGCTCGAGACTCGGGGGCCTTTTTATCCGAGTGCTTAGTGCTCGAAGCACTATTTTTCAGTGCTCGTCACAGTTCGTACATATAACATATATCATTCCTTCAACTTGAAATGTTTTATACATTTCTATGCCTATACATATATTCTCGTATCTATCGTTGAATTCTATGAAAAATGTCCATATTATTCTCATTATTTCATGGTATTTTTCTATTATCATATGTATCATATGCAAAATCATAAATTATTCTCTATTCTTGAATTGAAGTATGATGTCTAATGAATATATTGTGCTATCTTCTTTACAAGAATGAAACTGAAATTCTGAATGTATGATCAGTACGATTATTTTTATAATTCAGAAGGTGTCTACATCAATTTCATTATACTCGTTATTTGGAAATATTACTCAATTTATGAAATTCAAGAGGCGGTTTTATTAAGTTGATAATACTTTTCAATCATATTCATAACTGGCATTTACAAATTCAATAGATGGTTTCATTAATTTCATGATAAGATTTTATTTAGGTTAGTGAACTTTACCATTACATTAATGGAACGCATCCATTTTTGTTGAAGCAATGCCAAATCCCTTTTATAAACCGAATTTCATTACAATTATGAGACTTTATGAAACCAATGAGCATTATAATAGGAATTATAATAATTTTTCTCAGCGCTCATCCCAAAAACCTCCTCATACCAATTTTTAATGAAATCAGTCCATAAACAGGGAAGGCGTTGTCTTGTTATTATTATCAGGCCACCATTTTAAATTTGTTAATTTCACAAAAATAACATAATCTTCAACTCCGAAAACACCCCTCATACTACTTTCAAATCGAAATGAACCCTGATAACAAAACTCGTCCGCTAATTCGATTTTACAAATTTTGACAACAAATCATGATCTTCGACCCCTAAAACCCTCTCATTCCAATTTCGAATCAAATCAAGCCATAAACACAAAAGATGTCGTATAATTGTTATCAGTCCGCCATCTTGAATTTATGAATTTCGATCAGAAAAATTGTCATTTCTGACCCTGAGAACCCTCACATACAAATTTTGAATGGAAATGTACCATGATCACGAAACTCGTCTGCCATCTTGAACTTACGAATTTTGACTCGAAATCCTATTTTCTCACGCCGGAAATCCCTGTATACCAATTTTGAATTGAATCTGACCATAATAACAATTTGACAAAAAAATCATAATCTCTGACCCGGAAAACACCGAACTATGAAATAAGTGAAAATAAAGTTTAAGTAAGAACTTTTTTCGCTATATATTTAAATTTGGCTATTCTCTGTGAATTCCGTATTTCAAGTTGAGATTCTGAACGAAATTTTCTGTAGATTCACTTCTAATCGGAAGAATGAATTGGCTCATTTTCTTCTATTATTGGCAGATAAAAATAATCAACTTTCGAACTTTCCAATTCATTCATTGAGAACTCCGATCCTTTCTGAGTTCAACCACAAAATTTTAGTTCCTAAAGTGAAACCATTTTCAAATGCATCTTGAAATAAAACACACTACATTGAACCGTAAAATTTCAAATCGATTCATTTGTCTATTCATTTCAGAGTCCATCATTGGTTAATTCTGTTCCCAAATACGTTATATTATACATAAAACGAAAATTCTGATCATGGGGACAATAAATACTCTTTAAACAATAAATTTAAGTCTGAAAGATGTTCCTTCAGTAATGAACGTTCATTCAGTGAAATATACTATGAGCAAGATATGAAACACCAACCGATAGATCATATCAATTATCCAAAATATATAACCAAAATACGAAGTATTGAGAAAATAATTCTTTGGGATGAAATTGATGACGGTTTTTAGTGTCAAGCCGAATTGACCATTCGCAATAGCCATATAAATTCTCCGATAAATGTGAAACCATTTATAAATCTATTCAGAAAATTTGTACATTGAAGTTTCCAAAGTATTAAAAAAAAGTATAATTTGTATTAAAATTCATTACGGACTTAAGACATCAAGGCTCAAGTTGAACTGACTTATTTCCTGAAAGCAATCCCCGTACAAATTGTCCGAAAAATTTTGTAACTATTTGAAACTCAATTTTCCAAATTTGTACCTTGAAGACTGCAAAGGAGTAGGAAAAGAATTTTTTAAATCAAATTTATGACGGATTGATTGTATGCTTGCGCCGAAATTACTAAGTGTCCAATAGCAATCTCCATACAAATTCTCCGAAGCATTGAAAACCATTCAAAAATCAATTTCAAAAATTTGTACCCTTGAGGCTCCAAAATTTCGATACAATTGAGAATTCACTTCGAAGAAGTACATCCTATGTAAGTTCTGTTTCAAAGTGTGTTATATGATACATAAACGAACGTTCTCATCATCATGGAAGAAGAAATACTTTTCCAAAAGTGAAATCGGCAAAAGATGTGTCTGCAGTAATACACTTAAATTCAGTAAAATGAATGAACTCGAAACATATAGTTTTCTGCAGAAGATCACCAAGATGTAAAGAAACAATAGATATATTAGATCTTTCATTCAAAATATTCAAATTCGACCAATTTCAAATCTATAAAAATTTATACTCACTTTTGATACTAAATCACCCATTTTTATATTTTATTAACCTGCTTCCACACTATGTTCAAAAACTATAACCAAATATGCACTAGACCTTTTTCGTTCGTACTGTTGTCACAGAATAATCGAAACTGAATCCTACCACAACAACTGTCCCTTTATATACCATTTGAAGAGTCAAATAATCCAAGTGACCAATAGCAACCCACAAAGAAATTCTCCGAAAAATATTCACCTATTCAGAAACCAATTGTGAGAAATTCTACCTTCAAGACACCAAAGTGTTAGAAAAGGAGTTCATTGGAAAAGAAATGTATAACGGGCTTGAGCAGAACAGATCGCCAACAGCAAATTCTCAGAAAATTTTAAAGCCATTTGAAAACCAATTATGCGAATACAATAAACATTCTTTGGAATGAAATTCAAGACGGATTTAAGGCTTAAGCCGTCATGTTTATGGTTCAATAATTGTTTATGACAGGATGGAAAGAGGACAGCAACTACTTTCACATTTTTCGGTACATTTCGTGCGAATTGAGAATGTTAAAAGCTTTGTTGCATTGAAGTTCATTCAAATATACCTTCTATGTATTGAAATTCTCAGGAGGTTTGTTAATGGGCCAATTTCGTGAATACGACCTTTCGAAATTCTGATTTCTCGAAAATACCAAAACTTCGAAGCAAAATTATTCTAACATTTGTGTTATGAATGATTCGAGGGCATGAACGAGATTTCAGGCTGCTTCTGTTTGTTTTTTTCTGCGGCAGCTACAAAAAATTTATTTCAATCAATTTCTCGATCTGGAAAATAGGAATGTACCTGAAAGTTGGATAAACGAGAGCTCAAAAGCTCCAGACTCCAAGTCAGTGTTCTGAGTAGCCCATTTTTGATAGGAGACCTCTGAATTTTTCCAATTAACACTTATATTTTCACACTCAAACAAAGAAATTCAAAGATGTATTCGAGGCTTTCCGCTTAACGTACCAACTGTTGAGTTCTATGAATCAAATACCATTATCATTATTCATAGGTGTGTTAATTTATGGACGAGAAATTTTTCTCAAGCTCTTTTTGTGCATGGTACAAACTTTTATTCGTACAATCGAATTTTTCAAAGCAAAAATTCGAAAATGACAAAGCGTTAGCTCCATAGCTTATCACCATATTCATCATAGTTAAAAAAATACCGAACGAATTGAAAAGGGAAAAAAATAAAACAAAAATCTTTATGACCGCGTTTGCTATAAAATGCAATGAAGACGATTCCAATGTTCCTTTCTATCATGTTTGGATGATCATTTACGACATTCTATAGTTTTCAGAAAAATGTATTTCCTAATGTCAAAGTTTCATTTCTGATTATTCCATTTACTTGTAATTTGTATGTTTTTAGTCAGCATTGTCCAAAGTATCTCGTTCCAACGTTTTTGTTGGAATGCTCTGCATACATTTTTCTGCGAGTATTGTTGATAGTTGTCAGTTTTGATTTATATAAATGTCAAATTAGTTCTGAGTGAATCAATGATCTACTCAAACTATACTTGAACTGATTAAAAAGGCTTGTGTTTTCCACCACTGTTTTCAACGAAAGACTCCGTGGTTAGAATTTTCTAACCTTTTCAATCAGTTTGAGTATATCATGGATTGATCTACTGAAAAACTAATTTGACATTTATATGAATCAAAACTGACAACTATCAACAATACTCACAGAAAAATGTATACAAAGCATTCCAACAAAAAAGTACGTAATTTTGTGAAATTCAACATTTAGTCCCAAAATTAACGTACAATAGATCATTACGAGTGAACAACTCCAACATTTTTCTCATTTCCGCAAACTTCGGAGAAGAAATACTTAGGGTTCGTCATCACATCTGCATTTTGATGCATATTTCTGTCCGGGCCATGCTCGCAGCCCATTAGCACAATTTTGGCCTTCGTTCGGCTTCCAGTTTTCAAAATGAAAATTATGAAAGTACTCCGAGCGTATTCTTTAGAAGGCTACGAGAAGAAAACCACTGGATATTATTTCATTCTGTTTTCACCTCATTATTCAGAATGAAAGATAGTTCAACCATAAAAAATTTCAACAATTTCGGCCGAAATTTTTTTTTCATCAAGGACATGTAAAAAAAAGTTGAGTTCCAATTTTGGGATAAATTTTTCACGGAAAAACTCAGGAAATCTTGTACATTGAAATAATACTTTCCGAATTGGCAACCGAGAAAAAAAAAATCCAACTTTGCAGGTTTTCCGCCTTTTTGAAATTTTTTTTTTCAGAATTCTACATCACAATTCAATTAAGCCAAAGAAAAATACTAAAATGTGACCAGAAACCGTTATTTCAAATGTCACGCATAACTAACAACAGTTATCAGAAGATTGCTCAAAGTTCACAAACACCCTGTATCTCGCTTATGCGTCGAAAGGTGGGTATATGTCATGAGGCAAAAATGACTTCATCGGTGTCATCTACACGGCTGTATATGTTTGTCCAGTTTATGGTGAAACACCCTGTATAGGTCATTTAATACAATCTATGATTAGGAATATTCTTAGAACAATGACAAAAGACCATCCGCTTTCAAAAAATTAATTATTTATGTTCCAGATTATATTGAATATGATTGCATATTCTCTGTTTACCTATCTGTAACTCAATAAATGGATCCATAAGGGATCGTACACTTTCCCAGTCCCAGCAGAAATTTTCTCCTACATGTTTGCGGCTAGGATTAGGTATCATTTGAGGGATAGCCCACCAATCTTTTTATTTGTATGTTTTTTGTTATTTTTTGAATTTTCTTCACTTTTGTACCTCGAAATCCAAATCCCGTCCTAAACCGAAGAATGCCGTTTATCTGAAATGATTTATTTACTTTTATAATTCTGATTTTCAGGTAACTACCTGAAGAAGTACCGTCAACACTTCGAAGGTACTTCTCAGAATAAGACTCGGGATAAGATAATTGACTTCACGAATGAGACTCGCCAAGTTTCAATTACTGTGAAAAATTGGTTGAAGGTTAAGTGTTCAAACGTCGTTGGCTGGATTACTTTGAACGAGGAGTATACTCGAATCGTATTCGAAGTGAAGTACGGTCAGCGGAATGAAGTATGCTGTATAATGCGGTGTTTGTGTGAAATTTCACACAAAATTTTGAGGGAGCCCAAAAAAGAAAATATTGCTCCGAGGTGGGTGTATGAAAACTATCACAAGCATCTAATGACACATTTGACGCAAACTGATGTCACACCTATAGAATACCAATACTGTAAGCGCGACTGCAAGGAAAAACCGAGAGAGAAACTTAATCAACATCGATAAAATCTTTTGGCTACCTTTTTTCAAAAAAACCCGAAACACAACCTATCTATTGAAACAAAAGATAGGGAGATGCAAATATCCTCACTAGAGATGATGAGAAGCTGCGTGAAAATCCAAATAAGCCAGATAATATGATTCTTGTATCTCCTGCAAAATCTCCAACAGTGACTCCTTCGCTTCTTCCGACACATCCCATGTCAAAGATTAAGCCTCGAATGAAGTGAATGAAGTATAAAACGTAAAATCAACATTGTTGACTGAGTTATTCAAGAAAGCTATGAAACGTTTAAGAATATATCCAGGGCACAGGCGAGTACATCCAGAGATAGTTGCGACGATCACATTCAGAAATGCATTGAAAGTAAACAAAGAAAAATATACACTTCTAAAGGGTCCCCTCTGGTGTCTTCCAGTGACTTGAATATCAATCTAGCATTCAACACTCATCGTCAACTTTATCCCACACTTTATCTCCCACTTATCAAAGGTCAGAAAGGGCTTAACTCCTGAGCCAAATTTCTAGTCCTGGGAATAACCTTGGGAATAACCAAACTTGCATCACATCCTATTTTTTGTGGTCGATGAAGTTTGCAATTTTCAAAGAATATCATCGAACGAAAAGATGACATGGGCATGCAACTAAAGAGTGTTTTGGTCCATTTTGAATCTACTTCACAAAAACCTTGCGGTCAAGATGGTACCACCTCACCAGGCCACCTTTTGCGCTGGTTGTTTGATTTATCTGCCAAAAACTCCAGACAGTCAAAATATCGGTAAACGTACAGAATTAAATACTTTTCATTATACTGCTATACGAAACGCTCTATGAAAATATGAAGAACACTTCACCATCCATAAGCTGTTAAAATAAATTTGTTGCGAAAAATTCATCCAACATAGAGGAATGGTTTTTCGACTTTGATGGCCTTTGTCAGTTTATGAAGCATAGGAATTTACCCAAAGTTTCGTGGATTGGCGAAGATGCAACAGTTAAATTGAATATGATTCGAGGACTAATAAATTAGTTGGATTTACCATGCCATTAGTCAATGGACTACCGACAAGAGATACGTTTTTAGCAACATCTGCAAAAGCAATACAGGACCACTTTAAGAACGCTATCAGATCAAATTATGCCTATGTAATTATGGCCCAGCCTATTTTTACCATCCGCGCCAGGTTATTGTCTCGCAATCTTAGGCACAGATAACAGATTTACAGCCGCTGATGTTACGAAAAGGTGGCAACATATAAAATTGAATTTGAAGCAGCGAGGTGTTATGGTTTTGGGGTTTGGATCTGATGGAGATACACGTCTTCTGAAGGCAAAGAGGCAAGGTGCTCAATGGGCTCTCACTAAAGAATAATCACGACCCGAATGGAGATGGTTTCAATCAAATTACTCTAGAGAAGACTGCTTTTCTTATGTTCAAGATACTGTTCATATAGCCACCAAATTACGTACTAGACTGCTCAATGATAAAATCAAGTTAAGGTTTGGTGATTTTCATGCAACTGCTGAACCATTGGAACAACTCATTGCAAAGTACTCCAAGGATTATTACTTGCTAACAAAATCTGATTTGAAATTAAAAGACAAGATGAATTTTAAAGCAGCAGAGAAATTATGTTCGAGTAACGTTATTAATTTTTTTAAAAAGACTCCGGAGAATAAAGGCATTATTGCTTATCTCAAATTGATGCGTTTTGTTATTGATTCGCTCTTAGATCCCAAAATAGATTTAACGCAAAAAATTTATTCAATTTGGTATTGCGTTTTTTTCTTAAAATTTGGCAACAGTGGCTCACAATAAACGAATACAAAATTGGAGATCATTCCATTTCATCAAACTGCTATGCTTGCTCAGAGTTAAACGCACATTTATTAATAAATATCATCCTAAACGTCCGTGAAAACCCATTTTTGTCAAACGATATTGTGACATTCAAATGTTACCTTCCACCTCGAATTAAATACGCCAGCGCAAATGCGCAGAACATAGTCGATCTACATTTCTGAGCCTCCATATGTAAGAGAAATGAATAAAAGAATTAATTGAGATTCGAAGTTGTTTGAAAGAATATCTAATCGATTCCCTTCGTAATCTATCTTATTACCTTCGATATCTACCTACCTTATTATTTTCATAATTGAAAGTATCTGAATAATCAAGTACCTATAACTTAAATATCTAAGTTCTCCGGTAAATACACGAGAGTGCTTCAATTGCTTTCCTCCTTAGTAAGGGGTAAGTCTCTATAGATTTGAAATAGTTAAGATTGTTTGTGAATAGATAAGTATATCTTTGTAACTTATGATTAGGGACTTTGGGAGACAAACTGCCCAACTCAATTGCCTTCAACAACCTCAAGCAGAACTTGAAAAGGGACCATCATCCTCATTCCACAAGGTGGGTGTTGCTGTATAAAGAGGGTGAATAGAATTTCAAGCCCTTAGACAGGTCTGTTCTTCTTAAATTGTATATATCAAATTCTATAATATTAGGTTTAAGCAGGTTAGGTCATAGTAATATTAGTATTAGGTCTAAACAAGGTACCTTGGGGTTTATAATAAATTTATTGAATAGACATTTGAACTGTTCAGACTTGTATATATTTTTTTCCCTCACACACGATATATTATATTCTCAATCAATTTGATACACTTTCCAGATTTAAGTGTAAAACAAAATCTAAATAATAAAAACAACTACTCTATATCAAAAATCTGGTGGCGCCCAATACCTAATTCAATTTCGATCAGAAAGTCCTCCTTATCCACGACTTCAGCTCTCCAAAGGCTATTACAGTTGCCGATTGTAAGTTGTTAAATTCATGAATTGAAGTACTTTCATCAAATATAAAAAGAAGGTGACAATATGTTTCTGCCTATACTTTCTGGAAGTCAGAAATGTGAACAGGCATTTAGGACTATGAGGTCCATGACCTCAACGTATTCGACTGTGGTTAACTTCAATATAAAAGATATTTAAAGCGTTTACATAGCACAAGGACATTAAATAATATTATACACGATCTGAACAATGTTATTGCGTTTCCAAAAGAACAAAGACGGCAAGAAGAAATGAATATGGACTCGAATTCGCTGGTGGTTACTGATTCAAAACTCTATACGGATACTATGATAGCAGACGCAGTAGAACGTGCACGACAAAATTCTCTAGCCTATACGCTAGAACTTGGTATGTCTGTCGGAGAAAACAGCTTTATTATGCTACAATTCCTTCATTGAAAGATCTTGTGAAAGATTAAAGTGAGGATAAAAGTCTAGAAGTTGAAGAGGATATACAGATGGAAGACAACATGATCGACACCATTGATAGGTCATTCAAGAATTCAGCAAATGATTCATCTAATCATCTTCAACATTTTACTTCTCTGCCAATAGAAAATGAAGAAATTAACGGCAATGACTTAAACAAACCAGATAGTCACTTGTTTAAGCATTAATGGAATATATCGAGTGTCGATGGTCCATATGTCCGAGTCGCAGATGGTAATAAATGAAAAATTGTCAGAAAGTCTTCGCTATGTTAGTTTCTAGAGGAAACTTAAAATATGGGTTAAGTACAGAGAGACTACAACGTTTTGTTGTGAAAAGTACAGGAAGACCACAAAAGACTAAGACAAGAAGTAGGTCACAAAAAGTTGAATACAATGAAATCCAAAGGAACACAAATAAAGAAAAGCTCGAAGAGAGGTAAAAGGGACAGGTCCCAAGAAAGCTCAGATAGACCAGAAGAAGATATCATCATGAAATATGACGATAGCCCAAGCACAGAAACGTTTTCTGAGAATGACTCGGAAAATAACATTGAAATCAATGTTAATGGAGGTGATTATCAAGAAGGAAATTTACAAAGAGAATATTTCCTCGAATATTCCAGTTCATCGCCGTTGACAATTTCCTTAGAAATCGATAAGTTTCATGCAGTGTATTATGAAGAAGGCTGGTTTGTTGGAAAACTTGTAAGATATTGAGGGTAGTGCGAGTGGTGCTGTCGATAATCCGATAGTCGAAATAATATTTTTGAGAAGAAATTAACGAAAAAAAGTGAATTCAAATGGTCTGAGAAACAAGATTTATGGACCTATAGCAATACAGGAGAATAAATCGAATAATATTGTCAATATTGCCGATCGTGTCTTGAGCCAGATTGATAACGCTTACACAAATGAAAAGCAGAAGTGTTGACACTTGAAGCAACTACATATTATCTATAATACAGAGTGTAACAGCCAAATGGAATAAATTCGATAACGAATGAATGAGGGCATGTTGGAAAAAAAGCTCGGACACGACGATTTGTAATTTTAAATGCGCATATTTTTCAAGAAAATAATATTATATAGGGTGTTCAATGTGACCGCGGCGAATACCAACTTTCTTATTTCAAATGCAACCCCCTATATATTATTTATTTTTTGATTTCTTCAGAGAATTATAGACACAATTCATGCGAAAAAAAAAACCTATCTTTAACTATTTCGGAATTATTGAGTGTTTTCAGATTTATTGGAAAAATCAACGTTTTAAATAAAAATTATTTTATTTCACAAATTCGGTACATTACACACAGATGACATTTGACAGATGACATTTTACAGATGACATTCGACTGATGACATTGGACAGGTGACAGATGACTATTGACAGATGAAATTTGACAGAACTTTTATTACCTATGCCTAATTTATCCCCTGCCAGTTCAGAAATCTAACCAAGCCGTTGATCTCCGATCACTGTCGATTACGATTTGTGGAATCCACCGTAAGTATAGGTATCATTTAGGCGAAACAAAGTTCCTTGGGCCAGCTAGTATGCTAATGAAAAAATGTTTTTATATCCTTAAACGAGTCTTATTACTTGCCCCTTTTATCGCATTCAAGCCGTCAGGTGATTGGCCATGTTGAAAGTAAAAACAAGCTGAAACTATTAGAGGATTTACGGGGAGTTTTCAGGAACTAAACACATTTTTCCAAGATTTTTGATTTTTGGGATCGACTAAGATTCCTTGTAAAAAAACGAATATTTTCTCATCCTAATCAAATTTCTTTATTCATACTAACTGGATTATTTTTTATGAGCAACAATACAAATATACATAAATAGAAATATACAGAACAAAATGTCAATTCATTATATCTGAGTACTTTTCATTATTCAAGTTTGCGTGGTATGAGAAGGGCACTCACATCAACTTTCTCAGATTTGCTTCAGCACCATATTCATCTCTGAAGAATCAATGAATTCACTTATTTTTTGGATACACAAATCGGGCATTTCTTCTGGAAGAAGTTCCCGCAAATGTGCATATGCTTGTTTCGCCAAATATTGATCATTCATTTCTATGCATATGCTGGCGATCAACTCCCTTTTATACAATACTGGAAGAGGATTTTTCAGAATTCCTGAGCGAATCCTTGAATTCTTGACCACCTTCCTCCTTATATTTTTTCTACACAGTACGTCATAGTAGGTCAGTTGTGGAGCTTCGGGCAGTTTCAGCAGTTTCAGGCTTTCTAACTCGTTCTCGTACAGAACGCGTACTTCTCTGTAGCGTTCATTCGCTTCTATATATTGAACTGTTTCCTTGTTCACATAGAGTCCACAATGTTTTCTCAGAACAAAGAACTTGATGAATACATTGAGGATGTTTTCGTTATCGAAGTCCATCGCAACTTCGAAAGCTGTCATACCTTCTTCATTGAGTTCGTTGAAATCTACTCCCTTTCTTAGCAGAATTTCAACAACAGTAGGACTCCCTTCAGCTGCACAATGCAATGGAGTGTTACCCTGGTCTGTTTTGGCATTCACATCCACGCCATGCTCTATTAAAGCTTTTGCTAAAATCCTGTTCCTGTGAGGGTCATTTCCATCATCTGTCAAATGATGCAATGCGTTGCATCCAAGGCAGTTGGTGATGTTCGGGTCACTTCCGATTTCCAGAAGCCGCAAAATGACGTTGATATCACTCGAAGGGTTCATGATCAGAAGTTGCAGGGTCGTATGGCTTAGCAGATCCTCTTGATGGTCCAAGTCAACATCATAATGCAGCAGCGCATCCAAGCATTCAAAGCCCTTCGGACATCCTGACAGCATATGGAAAGGACGGCGGAAATAGTTATCACATTTCTTCGGGTTGGCACCATTAAGCATCAGATGTTTTACTAAATCGGGATAGCCAAACTTCACAGCATAATGCAGGGGTGTGCTTCCATTGTCGTTGCAGACGTTAACGTTTGCTCCTTCCTGTAATAATTTCTCGACATCTTCTTCATTTCCATTTCGGACCGCTAAATGGAGGGCACTGTCTTCCACTGGGCAGGAGTTTACTCTCTGAAAAAGAAGAAAAATATTTTCTAGCTTTTGTTTGATAATTTTGATGAGATTCGTGAGATTCGATAGTTGAAGCGGTAAATTTTCATGGGAGTTCATTCGATTTGATATAGATCGAATTGAAGAGGTCGCCGTTCACAATGAGTTGAAAAACTAATCCGATAGAGGCGCCACCGTGCATTTTATGGAATATTCAGCGAAGCTTCCAAACATCCCTATACCCAAAACCACCGTTTTTGTTTGAGAAATACCTATCCTTCGTTAAAAATGAAACGATTTTTACTAGACAGAAGTTTTTCGGAAAACCTCGTTCCTCAACTTTCATTTAATACTGTTTCCACTATATAAGTTTTCACAGTGTAACATATCGGGTCATACAGTGCTTCCGAAATCCCCATAACCCCTGCCCGATACCTAGATACGACACTGGACTAAAATTCAACACCACGGTGGCCCAAAGATCCTGTTAGGAGGACCACAACGAAGGAAGTTCTGTGGACCGTGAATTAGTGAAGGTGCGCAGGAGTGCAAAACAATAGAAAGTGGGGTTATGGAAAACGTTTAAAAGGGCTCGCTGATAAAACAAGGGTCTCTTTTGATTTTTGTGTGCCGAAGTCTATTCAACATTTTACTCCTAAAATCATAACGATTTCGATACTCTTCTGTTAAAACTAAAATATTCTGTAAGTAATTCGACTTCCAATTCCTGTATACTTGTACATATTTGCTAACTGTTTCATCCTTGTTATAACTGGGATACCATTCCATTTGACTGCCCTTTTGTGAACAATTTTTACAAGGCTTTATGAGTAATATCTAACCAACAGTTTCCACAGGTATCTGAACGCCATGGATATTTTGTTATATACATTCATTTTTCAGCTTATCACTCCCATTTTACTTGCTTTCTGATTTTCTATACTGTATGCTTCGCAATAGCTTTCTTCCAAGAATCTACCATTCTTAAATATTTCCTTTGTCCGCTGGTAATGTACACTTCTCCATTTTTAATAATACTGTTTCTCTTCACAGGATCTAACCCCATGTAAGCTTATCTATTTTATTAATGCATTTCTATTGAATATTGTGGAACTTCGTTCTACTGCTATTAACCCCTATGGAATATTCGTATACTGTTGGTAAGAGCTACTGTACATTCCGCCATTCACTTAACATTATGGTATAGGCATTGGAGTTGTTGCTTTTAGAGTAATATTTCACGTTCAACAATACTTGGTTTGGAGGCCTAGGATAACTGTTTATATCGTCTGTGCCAAGGAAAACATCCCCCACATCTGTGGCTTGAGACTTCCTCTGAGAATTCTCCAAACGAATATCCTCAGTAAACCAAGCCTCGTCTTCGGGCCACGGCGTACCGAATAAGCAAGGAGTGCTTTGAAGGTGCCAACGTTCATCAGTCAACAGGAAATATAAGGAGTTTACCTTCACCCTCAAACCAACGTACTACTAGGATCTCACACGTAACACTTGGAAGGAAGGATTCTCACACTAGGAACCACAAACACACTGCTTCGGATTCTCAATAATAATCAGGTGACACATTTCTATGCCTATAACCTTAGAACAACTTGGAATTATACTATTTATCAGGATTGTGCCAGTAATCATCTTACCGGAGTATAGGAAGCTCCATATTGTACACACCACCAGTGCTCGTCTTATTAATTATTGATCTATGGATTGTAAACATTTCATCTGTAATGCTATAAGGGTTTTTGCTTTCAAATCCAATGAGGAATTGGATTTGTTTCGTTTTCTCTTAAGAAGCTTTTCTCTCGAAACGCTTCGCCGGACCAATAAAGGCCTGTTCCACCCTTGTGTCCAATCTTGAGTATTATTTATCTATTTCACCTCATTATTTCCCATCCTATATTTCACTAATCTGAGTTATTACGAATCTGAGTTACTACAACATAGCATATAGTTCTACCAAACATAGACGATCACAAGACAAGCCAAAAATATAAGTATAATCCCCCCTTTAACGTAAATGTCCCTTTAGATACACAGGGAAGGATTTGCTCTCTTTCATTTTTCCCTAATAATTTCTCAACTTCCAAAAAGGAGGAATGTTACAGAGTTGCCGTGACCTAAGATAACTCAAACGATTGTGAAATGTGGAAATTTGAGGTTGAAATTTATTGTTACTAATATTTTATTTTTAGTTGTGTTCCAGTTTATCTGCTGTTTAATTCTGTTTTAGGAATAGGTACCCATCGATGAACTGCCCACAGAGATTTTGAAATCATCTCTGTCTAGTCCCAGAAGACATGTGATAATCAATGGTATCTGTTATGTCTTCAAGTTTTATCCTTTTCTGCATGATCTCTCTGTGCATACCTTTCTTTGAAAGAACAGGTAGAATTTACACATAAAGGTACAAAGTGCATATTCCATTTTAAATAACCAGTGAAAACGTTTTGAACTTATCTGAATATGGTTTCTCTTAGCATGTGCAGTTTTAGAATATATGTATTTGGTGTTGGGAATGGTTCGGAGATGAGGAGTTGATTTGCAAATGGAGGACGACTGATATTTGAGAAACAGTTCTTTATCTCGGTTCCATTATTGTAATGGAGCATTTTAGAAATAGCGTTATGTAGATAAAGTAGGGACCCTACGAAGCTTTTACAATTAGAAGTGAGAACCATTGAGAAACCATGTTCTATCAAGTATCCATTTTGTATTGCACTTGTACCACTGATTGGTGTCATTCTACTAGGGATTTCTCAACTGAGTTGTTCGAATAACAAATGAACTTCCCCCCAGAGTACCCTAGAGTCTGCTTACCCTTTCTGGATATAATCACAAATTAAAGTATATAGGGGCGTTATTTCTTCAATCAGATTACTATGGGACTTTGTGACCCTAGGGGCGTTGCTTGTGTCACCTTCTGAAACAATACCGGAATATAGGATTGGATCCTCGGCGAGCTATGAGTCCCTGAAGGATATGGTGTGATAAGCTTAATTATATTCCACATATTTTGCCTGAACATATTATTCCACATTACCAGAATTCACAAATACTGCTGTTCAATTTCTGTTTAGGTATATCGAAAATGGAATCCACTGACCAAGGATTTACGGACCTCTCCGCTGCAGGTGAGATGCTAGCCCTGAGGGAGGAGTTGGATCACCAACGCCGGTGTATGAACGCCATTCTCCAGAGGTTGGACCAATTGTGTGCCGAAAGGACACTCGAAGCCCCGACACGATCCACCGAACCCGCTGCGACAAGGACGACGATGTCATCCCCCATTTTAAATACCCGGACGACGAACCCAGTACCTAGTGACCCAGTCACCCCGACTACGGTGACCATGGCAGCCCCTGGACCCTCAACCGAAGCCTGGCAACAAACTCTGACGGCCCTCGTCGGGAGGAACCCACCGACAAGGATAGGTGAGCCGCCGGTATTCCAGGACCCGGATACCACCCAGCCCGCTCGTTTCCTGCAGAACCTGGAGGAATATTTCGAAATAGCGAAGATTCCCTCTAATGACCGGCTACCGATGGCTATAACTTCCTTGCATGGCCGCGCTGCAGAATGGAGGACTTTCCATGGAAAGGGATGGAAAAGCTACGAAGATTTTCGTAGGACATTCCTCAACACTTACTGGTCGGAGAGCAAGCAGTTCCAAACCAGGCTACAGTTGATGCAGCAGAGGTTCGACCACCGGGACGGTGCTACATTCGCCTCCTTTTTTATGAAACAGGTAAACCTGTATGGGCTCTTCACGCCCCCGCTAAGGGAGAGTACCATGCAGATGGAGATACTGAAGGGCTATCCAGGAGAGGTAGAAGCGCGGTGGAATTTACTCTCTAACCCTACGCTGACAGAAACCGTCGACTTCCTCGACAAAGAAGAGGACATCTTCAAAAGGCAAACAGAACGCCGAAAGAACTTGAAGAAGGCAGCAACTAGTCAGCACAACCCTACACGTGCTACGGGAAATCCTCCATACCCACGGAGCAGACCAAATGGAAGACCCCATCCAAACCAACACCGGTCGGAAAACTAAGGGGGGAAGGCCACTTGGGGCGTGCACTTCCCAGTTTACTTGCAATCACTCCAGACCCCAAACCCGTCAAACCTGTGTTGTTTGTACCTGCAGGCACACCTTGTCACCAATGCCAAAAACGCATTTCTGACTGTCTATGCCTCTCAATCGATTGGAAACATTATCCTGTTGTACGGCCAGGACCCCCATTACCTATGGAGACCATCCACCAATTATATAGCAGAGGAACAAACATTGCAAGGACTCAAGGTGCGTTACCTTTTCCATTATGGCTGAGACGGTCACAACCACTTGTGGCTCTACGTCCAAATACAATTCCAGGCAAACGTGAGGTATGTGCGATGGGTGGATCGTATGACGCCCTACCCCATGTGACAGTGTCGTGTTTCGGACAGACTTTATTAGCCCTTATCGACACAGGGTGTGAACTTTCATGTGTTAGTGCGGACCACATCTCCACGTTGTCACATCCTTCCCTACTGGTGCTCCCAGTAAACAACACCTTCCTCAGAGGAGCTCTTGGAAACAGGAGTGACCGGATAAAACAGCAAGTGTGGCTCACCTTCAATCTACCCCCATCAACCACACTATACGAACACACTTTCTTGGTAGTGCCCAAACTGGTGCGACCTGTCATTTTGGGAAGTGATTGGTTAACCGCTGTCCAGGGAACGTTGGATTTTCACTACCACAATCTACGAATACCCAGCGGTCAAGGGGCGTCGAGTATCCCCTTCAGGAGAAAGGTTACTGAACAGATTGGGACTGGGACCAAGCCGACAGAAGCCGTACCTGTGAACGTACTACAGGATATTGGCAGTGGAGTTCCACGGATAAACCTGCCCGAGCACATGGCCACTAATGAGGAGCTTCGAGGTAAGGTGACCACACTAAACTGCTTAGACCCAAACCAAAAGGGTATTTTTCTTAGTCTGCTAATGGAGTTTCGTCATATTTTCAATAAATACCCGGGGCTGACACCCCTGTACCATCACAAGATCCAACTGCATGACGAGGAACCCTTTGTACGACGCCCATACCCTATACCATTTGCAAGGCGCCCAGCGGTGGAACAAGTCCTCCAAGAAATGTTGAGTTTGGGGGTAATCAAGAGGGAACCGTCCCCTTATGTCAGCCCAATGACAGTCGTCACCAAGAAGGACGGATCCGTGAGACTCTGCCTAGATGCTAGGTGGATAAATGCAAAGATGGTAGCGGACAATGAAGCACCAACCCCACCAGAAGAGATCTTCCAAAGTTTCCATGAATGTCGGTACATATCAACTCTAGACCTGAGAGCGTCTTACTGGCAGATTCCTCTACATCCGGACAGCACAAAGTACACAGCCTTCATCTATGATGGTCGTACCTACACTTACCAGGTACTCCCATTTGGCCTCAAGACAGCCGTAGCCAGTTTTTCGAGGGCAATGGATGTGATCCGGGGACCAGAGGTTTGCACGTTCACCCATAAGTACATTGATGATCTACTAGTTGTCTCGCAGACTTTTGAACAACATATGGATTATCTGAGGCGAATATTCCTACGGATTTCCGAGGCCAATATGACGTTGAACTTGGAGAAAACGGAATTCTGCAGGGAGGAGGTACGGTTCCTAGGCCACATCCTTACCTCTAAAGGGATTCGAGCAGACCCTGAGAAAACAACGGCCATCCAAGAGTTCCCAACTCCAAGAAATCTGAAGCAGCTACGTGCTTTCCTGGGTTTGTGCAATTACTACCGTAGATTTGCACACGAATACAGTTCTGTCATGAGTCCCCTCTCACGACTGCTACAGAAGAAGGTACCCTGGACCTGGACCGATGCCGAAGAAAAGGTTTTCGATCAAGTAAAAGCACTGTTCCTCAAAACTGTGATGCTAGGGTTCCCAAATTTCAAGAAACCTTTCCATCTACAATGCGACAGTTCTGGTGTGGCCGTGGCAGCAGAATTATATCAAATGGACTCGCAGGGGGAACACCTGGTCTTGGGTTTTGCCAGCCGAATGTTGAGAGGACCTGAATTATTTTACACGGTCACTGAGAAGGAACTGCTGGCTATAATTTTTGGGCTGAGGAAGTACCACACCCTCATCCTAGGGAACAAACTGGTCATCAAAACCGACCATCATGCGTTGAAATTTTTAAAACAATGCCGACTTCTCAGTGAACGATTGACCAGATGGTCAGTGTACTTAAATAAATTCGATTATGAAGTTGAACATGTCCCCGGTAAGGAAAATATCGTTGCAGACACCCTCTCAAGATATCACCCAAGGGCAGCACCTTCATGTCGGAACGATGGACCCTTAATTACTGGATTGATACAGTCTCCCAACGTGGAAGCTGCCAGGATCAGGGAAGTGTCCACCGACGAACACCAACTCAACTTTTTCGAGGTGGAAGAGGGTGAGTCCCTTCGAGAGACGCTTGAACAGATTAATCGAGGCCAAGAACGATGCATTTTCTGGGGGCCAATATATGCTCATCTGGCAGGGTGCCCTAGCGTCTTATCAGGAGTTCAACAACGATACCTACCACATTGCAGACTAAACGGGCAGGCTAAGCTGTTGTACCAGACTGAAACGGAAACAAATCCACGACTAGTCATCCCTGAAACCGCAGTGACTATTTTGATAAAAGCCTATCACGAACTGTATGGCCACTATGGAATCGATAAATTACATCTAGTACTACGGGAGTGCGTATTCTTCTGCAAGATGCGAAAACAGATTCATCGCACCATCAGAAAATGTGACAGATGTCAGCGGAGTAAGTACCCAAACCAGTACTTACAAGGAGCAAGACACCCAATCTACCATGACAACCCGGGGGACTTGGTTTGTGTGGATTTCTATGGACCCTTACCAGTGAGTCGTGGCCGAGTATCATATATATTCGTTGTGGTCGACAACTTCTCCAAGTACGTCAAACTCTACCCCCTTCGAAGAGCCCAAGCAAAAGCCGCAGCCCTATGCCTGACAAGAGATTATCGAAACTACGTCCCAATTAAGAAGGTACTCTCGGATCATGGCTCACAATTCACAGCGAACTTGTGGAAGAAGATACTGACTGAGAATAACATGGCTTTTTCTTACTCTTCCATCAGGCACCCGGCTTCTAACCCGTGTGAAAGGATCATGAAGGAATTAGGACGGATATTTAGATCCTATTGCTATTCTTCACATGTAGGTTGGGCCTTACTCATCCCCACTATTGAAAGGCTGTTTAATAACACTCCACACCTGACTACTGGCCTGTCACCATGCCAAATTCTGTTTGGTCAAGCCGAGACTCACCTCTTGGACAACATGATCCGGATTCACCTACCCCCCAGCCCAAACAGATCGATTGAAGAATACCGAGACATCGCCAGGCGAAATCTACATCTTCAAGCTGAGCGAAGGGCAAGACAACTTCCCACAGGGGACCACCTACAAATTGGGGACTGGGTGCTGTTGCGAGAACAACCTACCTCAGATGCTGCCAAGAAGACTACCTCGAAATTCCACCCCCTATACTCAGGACCCTACCTCGTAGATGATTGCCCATATCCAAATGTGTACAGACTGGTAGACATAGAAGACGGACGAGTGATTGGCCGGTATAACATAGCCAACCTTAAATTTTACCATCGTAGTCAAATATGAGGCCCTACAGCTACGGAAACCCTGCTTGAACCCGTGCTGCATTGAGTGTTAAAGTCTGTTCTTACTTCAAGTACTTCGCTCGAACGGACTTTAAAGGGGCGACTGTAACATATCGGGTCATACAGTGCTTCCGAAATCCCCATAACCCCTGCCCGATACCTAGATACGACACTGGACTAAAATTCAACACCACGGTGGCCCAAAGATCCTGTTAGGAGGACCACAACGAAGGAAGTTCTGTGGACCGTGAATTAGTGAAGGTGCGCAGGAGTGCAAAACAATAGAAAGTGGGGTTATGGAAAACGTTTAAAAGGGCTCGCTGATAAAACAAGGGTCTCTTTTGATTTTTGTGTGCCGAAGTCTATTCAACATTTTACTCCTAAAATCATAACGATTTCGATACTCTTCTGTTAAAACTAAAATATTCTGTAATTAATTCGACTTCCAATTCCTGTATACTTGTACATATTTGCTAACTGTTTCATCCTTGTTATAACTGGGATACCATTCCATTTGACTGCCCTTTTGTGAACAATTTTTACAAGGCTTTATGAGTAATATCTAACCAACAGTTTCCACAGGTATCTGAACGCCATGGATATTTTGTTATATACATTCATTTTTCAGCTTATCACTCCCATTTTACTTGCTTTCTGATTTTCTATACTGTATGCTTCGCAATGGCTTTCTTCCAAGAATCTACCATTTTTAAATATTTCCTTTGTCCGCTGGTAATGTACACTTCTCCATTTTTAATAATACTGTTTCTCTTCACAGGATCTAACCCCATGTAAGCTTATCTATTTTATTAATGCATTTCTATTGAATATTGTGGAACTTCGTTCTACTGCTATTAACCCCTATGGAATATTCGTATACTGTTGGTAAGAGCTACTGTACATTCCGCCATTCACTTAACATTATGGTATAGGCATTGGAGTTGTTGCTTTTAGAGTAATATTTCACGTTCAACAATACTTGGTTTGGAGGCCTAGGATAACTGTTTATATCGTCTGTGCCAAGGAAAACATCCCCCACATCTGTGGCTTGAGACTTCCTCTGAGAATTCTCCAAACGAATATCCTCAGTAAACCAAGCCTCGTCTTCGGGCCACGGCGTACCGAATAAGCAAGGAGTGCTTTGAAGGTGCCAACGTTCATCAGTCAACAGGAAATATAAGGAGTTTACCTTCACCCTCAAACCAACGTACTACTAGGATCTCACACGTAACACTTGGAAGGAAGGATTCTCACACTAGGAACCACAAACACACTGCTTCGGATTCTCAATAATAATCAGGTGACACACTTCTATGCCTATAACCTTAGAACAACTTGGAATTATACTATTTATCAGGATTGTGCCAGTAATCATCTTACCGGAGTATAGGAAGCTCCATATTGTACACACCACCAGTGCTCGTCTTATTAATTATTGATCTATGGATTGTAAACATTTCATCTGTAATGCTATAAGGGTTTTTGCTTTCAAATCCAATGAGGAATTGGATTTGTTTCGTTTTCTCTTAAGAAGCTTTTCTCTCGAAACGCTTCGCCGGACCAATAAAGGCCTGTTCCACCCTTGTGTCCAATCTTGAGTATTATTTATCTATTTCACCTCATTATTTCCCATCCTATATTTCACTAATCTGAGTTATTACGAATCTGAGTTACTACAACATAGCATAGAGTTCTACCAAACATAGACGATCACAAGACAAGCCAAAAATATAAGTATAATCCCCCCTTTAACGTAAATGTCCCTTTAGATACACAGGGAAGGATTTGCTCTCTTTCATTTTTCCCTAATAATTTCTCAACTTCCAAAAAGGAGGAATGTTACAACAGTTCATTCTAAATGTCATGAATCTTTCCCTTCCTACCATGAATAAAAGTGACTGGTGTTTCACGTTTATGCATATTTTTATAAACAAAGACAAGAAGGCATTATTTCGATAAGGAACATTTCAAGTAGGTAACTATATTTTAAAACGAATATTTCAGGTGAGTAAAATGTTTGATTCGTTAATATTCATGAAAATATATATTTTTATAGTGGGCTGAATACCTAGGTCCGTATTTCGTTGGAAACAGTTGTTCTTCACACATTTATCCTTTTTTTTAGTTTTCTTTCAAATTTTTCGAATTGGAAACCTATGAACCAACTGGAAAAAATATTCAGCTAGAGAATGAATTCAATAGAGGGTGTGCGAAAAAAATTTTTTATTCATAATGTCAAGTTAATTCATAACACATTTCAGCTGAAAATGTTGCCATGAGGATGTCGAATGAATTTCATGATTACAGCCAAATTCTATTCAGAATCCGTTTTACGACACTTTGGGGTTGGAAATAATTATTATATTTGGTCTAAATCCATAAATTCAAGATGCGACTAGTTTCATGAGCTCATAAATTTTACCAAGAAAATAATGATGTCCCAATGAGGAAAATTTTCGTTTTGTTTCTTATGAAACAGCTTCATCAACTTTCACATAATTACAGCAATAGTAAATTGAATCACTTCGATTATTTGGCCGCTCATTTCAATCATTCCGTTACATTCTCATTAGAAGTTCTATTTCATTGTTATCCATTCAATTGGAATTGTGACAAAGCCTTCTGTGCCAATATTAGGGATAATTATTCAACAACTTTCGGTTTCCATAAATTTTCTGGCTGCGCTGACAAAAAAGCATTATTGTTTTAAGGTGACGCATCATTATATCTAGCATTTTATAGATTGGGGTTGGACATGGCTTGGCGTCAGGAGGATTGGCGCCAGGATGATTGGCACCTTGAAATTATTTTTCATTTATTCTTATTCATTCAACAACAAACTCGTGGAAGTGCTTTGCAAGTAGTCATTCCGTACGTTAGGTACTCTTTTGGTTTTTTATTGTTCGATTGAAGCTAACGCACAAACTTTATCTCGGTTTATGTAATTTTAATTTATGTATGCCCACAATTACTTCATTTTCCACTCGAGCTGAGATCAATGTTTATTGACATTTTTCATACCTTATTGAAAAGCTACTCGAGTACTTTGAACATATTTTTCGGTTTTCAGAAGGATGAATGGATGATGAATCTTTTCGTTTCATTTTACTGGATGATGGGGTACTACAGAAGAAACGGCCTAAAGCAGGCTTTGTCATGTATGTATATTGTTTTATAATACTGAAATTGTATTGTTTGTAACGTTTCGAATTATATAGAAATGAGTTGAGTTTTTATTGTTGATAATTATGGAGTCCAAGACGTACCTATTGTACCTGTTTTTCGAATAAACTGGAGTTTATAATGTTAATTTATATCAGAGTTGTGCTTTGTGCTCGGAGCACTTTTGTGCTCCCGGGCACTGTGCTGCCGAGCACTTTTCAAAAGCAGTGATTAGTGCTTAGTATTTGTAGTACTTCATCGAAAGGCTCAGTGCTTAGCAATCCCAAAAGTGCTCCCAAGCACTCCTGCGGATTACTCAGCCCTAAGATCTGAGCCACTTTTGTACGAATTTATTTAAGCATTCATAAAATCTAAATACAACATTTTCTTACATGAGTAACATCCTCAAACTGTTAGAATTTCAATGACAGAAAGATGATTGTGAGGGAATCCGGTCATTATGAGAGGAAAAATTAAGGACCCACGTGTAATTTGTTAAATGATGATGGTAATTTGTTCGTTGATATCTTAATGAAGCGTTTTCATCTGACCAAAGAGTCTTATATAGACAACATCAAAACGTTACACAGTTCATTTTTCATACTTCGTTATTTGTCACGCAACAATGTTTTCGAACTGTTTTGCTCCTGACAAATTAGTGCAAGAATTGACGCAGAAGCATTTCCATTTTTCCTTAAATTTTTTATTACATTTTGTGTCACGGACCGGGAGTGAAAACCCATAAAAGTTTTCAGAAAAAAAGTAAACTCGAAAAAATCAATATTTTTATGAATATTTTCAAACGAAGAGATCTAGGAGCGAATAGCAGTTTTTTGTTTTACCACCAATCAGAATCAATTATATATTATATCGAATCAAAGTCAAAATTATTAGCGAAAGCATCGTATCATTTGGTTAATTCTTGGAAGGTGATAAAACAAGAATCTTCTCGTTATCAATCGAATCGAAGGTGGAGCATCGAATTTTGGACACCCTGTCACCTCACCTGTCAATTTTCTCACATATACGAGCTAACAATTTCTCTTGTTGATTGTAATAACCTCACTTTCAACAATTCCTAAAGAAGTGCTTAGGGCTTAGTGCTCGAAATGTCGAATAACTTTCACAAAGTGCTCAGTATTCGCGAGCCTTTTGTGAAAATAAGTGCTTTGCGCTCGAGACTCGGGAGCCTTTTTATCCGAGTGCTTAAAGCTCGAAGCACTATTTTTCAGTGCTCGTCACAGTTCGTACATATAACATATATCATTCCTTCAACTCGAAATGTTTTATACATTTCTATGCCTATACATATATTCTTGTATCTATCGTTGAATTCTATGAAAAATGTCCATATTATTCTCATTATTTCATGGTATTTTTCTATTATCAGATGTATCATATGCAAAATCATAAATTATTCTCTATTCTTGAATTGAAGTATGATGTCTAATGAATATATTGTGCTATCTTCATTACAAGAATGAAACTGAAATTCTGAATGTATGATCAGTACGATTATTTTTATAATTCAGAAGGTGTTTTCATCAATTTCATTATACTCGTTAATTGAAAATATTACTCAATTTATGAAATTCAAGAGGCGGTTTTATTAAGTTGATAATACTTTTCAATCATATTCATAACTCGCATTTACAAATTCAATAGATGGTTTCATTAATTTCATGATAAGATTTTATTTAGGTTAGTGAACTTTACCATTACATTGATGGAACGCATCCATTATTGTTGAAGCAATGCCAAATCCCTTTTATAAACCGAATTTCATTACAATTATGAGACTTTATGAAACCAATGAGCATTATAATAGGAATTATAATAATTTTTTCTCAGCGCTTATCCCAAAAACCTCCTAATACCAATTTTTAATGAAATCAGTCCATAAACAGGGAAGGCGTTGTCTTGTTATTATTATCAGGCCGCCATTTTAAATTTGTTGATTTCACAAAAATAACATAATCTTCAACTCCGAAAACACCCCTCATACTACTTTCAAATCGAAATGAACCCTGATAACAAAACTTGTCCGCTAATTCGATTTTACAAATTTTGACAACAAATCATGATCTTCGACCCCTAAAACCCTCTCATTCCAATTTCGAATCAAGTCAAGCCATAAACACAAAAGATGTCGTATAATTGTTATCAGTCCGCCATCTTGAATTTATGAATTTCGATCAGAAAAATTGTCATTTCCGACCCTGAGAACCCTCACATACAAATTTTGAATGGAAATGTACCATGATCACCAAAATCGTCTGCCATCTTGAACTTACGAATTTTGACTCGAAATCCAATTTTCTCACGCCGGAAATCCCTGTATACCAATTTTGAATTGAATCTGACCATAATAACAATTTGACAAAAAAATCATAATCTCTGACCCGGAAAACACCGAACTATGAAATAAGTGAAAATAAAGTTTAAGTAGGAACTTTTTTCGCTATATATTTAAATTTGGCTATTCTCTGTGAATTCCGTATTTCAAGTTGAGATTCTGAACGAAATTTTCTGTAGATTCACTTCTAATCGGAAGAATGAATTGGCTCATTTTCTTCTATTATTGGCAGATAAAAATAATCAACTTTCGAACTTTCCAATTCATTCATTGAGAACTCCGATCCTTTCTGAGTTCAACCACAAAATTTTAGTTCCTGAAGTGAAACCATTTTCAAATGCATCTTGAAATAAAACACACTACATTGAACCGTAAAATTTCAAATCGATTCATTTGTCTATTCATTTCAGAGTCCATCTTTGGTTAATCCTGTTCCCAAATACGTTATATTATACATAAAACGAAAATTCTGATCATGGGGACAATAAATACTCTTTAAACAATAAATTTAAGTCTAAAAGATGTTCCTTCAGTAATGAACGTTCATTCAGTGAAATATACTATGAGCAAGATATGAAACACCAACCGATAGATCATATCAATTATCCAAAATATATAACCAAATTACGAAGTATTGAGAAAATAATTCTTTGGGATGAAATTGATGACGGTTTTTAGTGTCAAGCCGAACTGACCATTCGCAATAGCCATATAAATTCTCCGATAAATGTGAAACCATTTATAAATCTATTCAGAAAATTTGTACATTGAAGTTTCCAAAGTATTAAAAAAAAGTATAATTTGTATTAAAATTCATTACGGACTTAAGACATCAAGGCTCAAGTTGAACTGACTTATTTCCTGAAAGCAATCCCCGTACAAATTGTCCGAAAAATTTTGTAACTATTTGAAACTCAATTTTCCAAATTTGTACCTTAAAGACTGCAAACTAGTAGGAAAAGAATTTTTTAAATCAAATTTATGACGGATTGATTGTATGCTTGCGCCGAAATTACTAAGTGTCCAATAGCAATCTCCATACAAATTCTCCGAAGCATTGAAAACCATTCAAAAATCAATTTCAAAAATTTGTACCCTTGAGGCTCCAAAATTTCACGAAAAATATTGACTGAATCTCAAATCGATAAAAGTGAGTATTCACTTCATAGTACATCTTATGTAAGTTTCTGTTTCAAAGTGTGTTATATGATACATAAACGAACGTTCTCATCATCATGGAAGAAGAAATACTTTTCCAAAAGTGAAATCGGCAAAAGATGTGTCTGCAGTAATACACTTAAATTCAGTAAAATGAATGAACTCGAAATATATAGTTTTCTGCAGAAGATCACCAAGATGTGAAGAAACAATAGATATATTAGATCTTTCATTCAAAATATTCAAATCCGACCAATTTCAAATCTATAAAAATTTAAACTCACTTTTGATACTAAATCACCTATTTTTATATTTTATTAACCTGCTTCCACACTATGTTCAAAAACTATCACCAAATATGCACTAGACCTTTTTCGTTCGTACTGTTGCCAGAGAATAATCGAAACTGAATCCTACCACAACAACTGTCCCTTTATATACCATTTGAAGAGTCAAATAATCCAAGTGACCAATAGCAACCCACAAAGAAATTCTCCGAAAAATATTTACCTATTCAGAAACCAATTGTGAGAAATTCTACCTTCAAGGCACCAAAGTATTAGAAAAGGAGTTCATTAGAAAAGGAGTTCATTGGAAAAGAAATGTATAACGGGCTTGAGCAGAACAGATCGCCAACAGCAAATTCTCAGAAAATTTTAAAGCCATTTGAAAACCAATTATGCGAATACAATAAACATTCTTTGGAATGAAATTCAAGACGGATTTAAGGCAAAAGCCGTCATTTTTATGGTTCAATAATTGTTTATGACAGGATGGAAAGAGGACAGCAACTACTTTCACATTTTTCGGTACATTTCGTGCGAATTGAGAATGTTAAAAGCTTTGTTGCATTGAAGTTCATTCAAATATCGTCGGCTAAATGTGTTAAGCTGCTAACTCACATAGAGTCAGTTTTTCAGGAGGAACAAAAAACCGCATTAATTCCTACTTAGATGCTTATACGATGACTGATTTGAACAAAACAGAACTGAGTATTAGTTTCACCTTTTTTCAAACGAAATACTTGTAAATTTTTCTTAGTTTATTTTCTACAGCCGTAAAATGGAGTTAGCAGGTTTGAAATTTTCGTTGAGGAATAAAAACTAGGAGATAGCAGTATGTTCAATTAATTATTTTCATAACAAAACCCGTGATGATACGAAATAAAAACTCTTGTATGCTGAGGTTCTCTTCTTCAAATGGTTTTTTTCTATTTCTGCTCTTATTTCTATACTGCGTGGGTATTTTTTCACATTTTGTTTCCTCGCCACTAGTTTCTTCGAAATCTGAAAACTAATTTTTCCAATTTTGAATACTCCAACCAAGGGCGGATTTACGAGGGGGGTACTGGGGTTAACTACCCCCCCATGAGTATCCAAAACCTGAGAAAAAGGTGGTTTGTGTACCTGATTTAATGGTTTTCAATCGTTATTACCCCCTCCCATGAAAAAGAACTATATCCGCCCTTGACTCCAACGACCCGATCCGACTGTTTTTGAATAGGTACAGGGTGGGCAAAATTGGTGCTACATGAACTAAAACTTTTTAACCCGAGGAGATAGAGAAAAATGAATGGCACCTTATAGTCCTCTTTTTACGAGAAACTGATAATGCCATCAACTGCATTCCTCTATCTTCTTTTGTCTCCGAGTTATAGGCCAAAATTGAAATTTGGGCGATTTCAACTTTGGTTATTATCTCCGTTTCTGTTTATGCTAGGATGTTGAAATAAAAACATTATACAGGCACTTTTCTGATAGCAATCCAGTGGCGTACTCTGATTTTTTATAAAAGGTTCATTTGCTGAGTTATAACATAAAGTTGTGTTTTTTCTTATGGAAACAGTAGTTTGAAATGACTTAGAAAGAATCGCCATTTTTTTCCCGTTTCAGAAATGTATCATATGTTATACATAGCCCTCAGATTCGTTAAGATATAATGAAAAATATAGTTTGTATATGGAATTCGAATTATTGAGTAGGCTGAACCATAGAATTATGTGTCTCTACGCATGGTGTTATTATTAATTCACGTTTGAATACTTGTATGGTGCGGTCTTTGTTTGAAACAACTGTCAGTTATTAAAATTTGAAGTCATCGTTGGCGGCATTATGGAGATATTTCAAAATTACGAAAAATATGATATGTTGAAATGTTTCATTTTAGCGAATGAGAATAGTGGGGCAACAAGTGATTCAACTGTGAAATAATAATTACACCATGTGTAGAGACACATAATTCTATGATTCAGCCTACTCAATAATTCGAATTCCATAAACAAACCATATTTTTCATAATATCTTAACAAATCTGAGGGCGATGTATAACATATGATACATTTCTGAAACGGGAAAGAAATGGCGATTCTTTCTAAGTCATTTCAAACTACTGTTTCCATAATGAAAAACACAACTTTATGTTATAACTCAGCAAATGAACCTTTTATAAAAAATCAGAGTACGCCACTGGATTGCTATCAGAAAAGTGCCTGTATAATGTTTTTATTTCAACATCCTAGCATAAACAGAAACGGAGATAATAACCAAAGTTGAAATCGCCCAAATTTCAATTTTGGCCTATAACTCGGAAACAAAAGAAGATAGAGGAATGCAGTTGATGGCATTATCAGTTTCTCGTAAAAAGAGGACTATAAGGTGCCATTCATTTTTCTCTATCTCCTCGGGTTAAAAAGTTTTAGTTCATGTAGCACCAATTTTGCCCACCCTGTACATTGATTTACACTATCTTATTTCTTGATCACCTGTTTTCAAAAAATCACAGTACTGTCCACAAAAACTTTTTTTTCTCCTCAACTTAAGGCCCAAAAGTAAGAAAATAATAACTTCTCTTTGCTGCTCTGCTATAACATTACATTTCATTCCTATCTCTACACCGGCATCTTTCTTTCAGTTTTCTTGGTTCTCTTTATACATCATAGGACCATTTTCCATTTATTTTATTTCTTCCATAGTATCGTTTTCCTATTTCTCTCAAATTCTTATTCTTCTCGGAAAACCCGATGCTTTTTGCACCTGAAATCGTTTTCGTCGATTCTTGCTTTTTGTAGGCAACTGTTACGTAGAATTTGCGGGAGATAGCAGCTCTTCTTCGCACATTGGACAATATGTAGTTAGCCGGTATACGTGCGACGAGATTTATACAATTTCTGTTCTAAATAGGGTGTTAAATGGTTTACAGATATATGTCGGAAACTATCTAGTTACTGAATCTAAAAAAATCCCAAAATCGTTAAAAATGGAGTTAGCCGGTTAACGCTTTTAGCCGACGATATACCTTCTATATATTGAAATTCTCAGGAGGTTTGTTAATGGGCCAATTTCGTGAATACGACCTTTCGAAATTCGGATTTCTCGATAATACCAAAACTTCGAAGCAAAATTATTCTAACATTTCTGTTATGAATGATTCGAGGGCATGAACGAGATTTCAGGCTGCTTCTGTTTGTTTTTTTCTGCGGCAGCTACAAAAAATTTATTTCAATCAATTTCTCGATCTGGAAAATAGGAATCTACCTGAAAGTTGGATAAACGAGAGCTCAAAAGCTCCAGACTCCAAGTCAGTGTTCTGAGTAACCCATTTTTGATACGAGACCTCTGAATTTTTCCAATTAATACTTACATTTTCACACTCAAACAAAGAAATTCAGAGATGTATTCGAGGCTTCCCGCTTAACGTACCAAGTGTTGAGTTCTATGAATCAAATACCATTATCATTATTCATAGGTGTGTTAATTTATGGACGAGAAATTTTTCTCAAGCTCTTTTTGTGCATGGTACAAATTTTTATTCGTACAATCGAATTTTTCAAAGCAAAAATTCGAAAATGACAAAGCGTTAGCTCCATAGCTTATCACCATATTCATCATAGTTAAAAAAATACCGAACGAATTGAAAAGGGAAAAAAATAAAACAAAAATCTTTATGACCGCGTTTGCTATAAAATGCAATGAAGACGATTCCAATGTTCCTTTCTATCATGTTTGGATGATCATTTACGACATTCTATAGTTTTCAGAAAAATGTATTTCCTAATGTCAAAGTTTCATTTCTGATTATTCCATTTACTTGTAGTTTGTATTTTTTGGTCAGCATTGTCCAAAGTATCTCGTTCCAACGTTTTTGTTGGAATGCTCTGCATACATTTTTCTGCGAGTATTGTTGATAGTTGTCAGTTTTGATTTATATAAATGTCAAATTAGTTCTGAGTGAATCAATGATCTACTTAAACTATACTTGAACTGATTAAAAAGGCTTGTGTTTTCCACCACTGTTTTGGACGAAAGACTCCGTGGTTAGAATTTTCTAACCTTTTCAATCAGTTTGAGTATATCATGGATTGATCTACTGAAAAACTAATTCGACATTTATATGAATCAAAACTGACAACTATCAACAATACTCACAGAAAAATGTATACAAGGCATTCCAACAAAAAAGTACGTAATTTTGTGAAATTCAACATTTAGTCCCAAAATTAACGTACAATAGATCATTACGAGTGAACAACTCCAACATTTTTCTCATTTCCGCAAACTTCGGAGAAGAAATACTTAGGGTTCGTCATCACATCTGCATTTTGATGCATATTTCTGTCCGGGCCATGCTCGCAGCCCATTAGCACAATTTTGGCCTTCGTACGGCTGCCAGTTTTCAAAATGAAAATTATGAAAGTACTCCGAGCGTATTCTTTAGAAGGCTACGAGAAGAAAACCACTGGATATTATTTCATTCTGTTTTCACCTCATTATTCAGAATGAAAGATAGTTCAACCATAAAAAATTTCAACAATTTCGGCCGAAATTTTTTTTTCACCAAGGATATGTAGAAAAAAGTTGAGTTCCAATTTTGGGATAAATTTTTCACGGAAAAACTCAGGAAATCTTGTACATTGAAATAATACTTTCCGAATTGGCAACCGAGGAAAAAAAAATCCAACTTTGCAGGTTTTCCGCCTTTTTGAAATTTTTTTTTTCAGAATTCTACATCACAATTCAATTAAGCCAAAGAAAAATACTAAAATGTGACCAGAAACCGTTATTTCAAATGTCACGCATAACTAACAACAGTTATCAGAAGATTGCTCAAAGTTCACAAACACCCTGTATCTCGCTTATGCGTCGAAAAGTGGGTAAATGTCATGAGGCAAAAATGACTTCATCGGTGTCATCTACACGGCTGTATATGTTTGTCCAGTTTATGGTGAAACACCCTGTATAGGTCATTTAATACAATATATGATTAGGAATATTCTTAGAACAATGGCAAAAAACCATCCGCTTTCAAAAAATTAATTATTTATGTTCCAGATTATATTGAATATGATTGCATATTCTCTGTTTACAAATCTGTAACTCAATAAATGGATCCATAAGGGATCGTACACTTTCCCAGTAGAAATTTTCTCCTACATGTTTGCGGCTAGGATTAGGTATCATTTGAGGGATAGCCCACCAATCTTTTTATTTGTATGTTTTTTGTTATTTTTTGAATTTTCTTCACTTTTGTACCTCGAAATCCAAATCTCGTCCTAAGCCGAAGAATGCCGTTTTTCTGAAATGATTTATTTACTTTTATAATTCTGATTTTCAGGTAACTACCTGAAGAAGTACCGTCAACACTTTGAAGGTACTTCTCAGAATAAGACTCGGGATAAGATAATTGACTTCACGAATGAGACACGCCAAGTTTCAATTACTGTGAAAAATTGGTTGAAGGTTAAGTTTTCAAACGTCGTTGGCTGGATTACTTTGAACGAGGAGTATACTCGAATCGTATTCGAAGTGAAGTACGGTCAGCGGAATGAAGTATGCTGTATAATGCGGTGTTTCTGTGAAATTTCACACAAAATTTTGAGGGAGCCCAAAAAAGAAAATATTGCTCCGAGGTGGGTGTATGAAAACTTTCACAAGCATCTAATGACACATTTGACGCAAACTGATGTCACACCTATAGAATACCAATACTGTAAGCGCGACTGCAAGGAAAAACCGAGAGAGAAACTTAATCAACATCGATAAAATCTTTTGGCTACCTTTTTTCAAAAAAACCCGAAACACTACCTATCTATTGAAACAAAAGATAGGGAGATGCAAATATCCTCACTAGAGATGATGAGGAGCTGCGTGAAAATCCAAATAAGCCAGATAATATGATTCTTGTATCTCCTGCAAAATCTCCAACAGTGACTCCTTCGCTTCTTCCGACACATCCCATGTCAAAGATTAAGCCTCGAATGAAGTGAATGAAGTATAAAACGTAAAATCAACATTGTTGACTAAGTTATTCAAGAAAGCTATGAAACGTGTAAGAATATATCCAGGGCACAGGCGAGTACATCCAGAGATAGTTGCGACGATCACATTCAGAAATGCATTGAAAGTAACCAAAGAAAAATATACACTTCTAAAGGGTCCCCTCTGGTGTCTTCCAGTGACTTGAATATCAATCTAGCATTCAACACTCATCGTCAACTTTATCCCACACTTTATCTCCCACTTATCAAAGGTCAGAAAGGGCTTAACTCCTGAGCCAAATTTCTAGTCCTGGGAATAACCTTGGGAATAACCAAACTTGCATCACATCCTATTTTTTGTGGTCGATGAAGTTTGCAATTTTCAAAGAATATCATCGAACGGAAAGATGACATGGGCATGCAACTTGAGAGTGTTTTGGTCCATTTTGAATCTACTTCACAAAAACCTTGCGGTCAAGATGGTACCACCTCACCAGGCCACCTTTTGCGCTGGTTGTTTGATTTATCTGCCAAAAACTCCAGACAGTCAAAATATCGGTAAACGTACAGAATTAAATACTTTTCATTATACTGCTATACGAAACGCTCTATGAAAATATGAAGAACACTTCACCATCCATAAGCTGTTTAAATAAATTTGTTGCGAAAAATTCATCCAACATAGAGGAAGGGTTTTTCGACTTTGATGGCCTTTGTCAGTTTATGAAGCATAGGAATTTACCCAAAGTTTTGTGGATTGGCGAAGATGCAACAGTTAAATTGAATATGATTCGAGGACTAATAAATTAGTTGGATTTACCATGCCATTAGTCAATGGACTACCGACAAGAGATACGTTTTTAGCAACATCTGCAAAAGCAATACAGGACCACTTTAAGAACGCTATCAGATCAAATTATGCCTATGTAATTATGGCCCAGCCTATTTTTACCATCCGCGCCAGGTTATTGTCTCGCAATCTTAGGCACAGATAACAGATTTAAAGCCGCTGATGTTACGAAAAGGTGGCAACATATAAAATTGAATTTGAAGCAGCGAGGTGTTATGGTTTTGGGGTTTGGATCTGATGGAGATACACGTCTTCTGAAGGCAAAGAGGCAAGGTGCTCAATGGGCTCTCACTAAAGAATAATCACGACCCGAATGGAGATGGTTTCAATCAAATTACTCTAGAGAAGACTGCTTTTCTTATGTTCAAGATACTGTTCATATAGCCACCAAATTACGTACTAGACTGCTCAATGATAAAATCAAGTTAAGGTTTGGTGATTTTCATGCAACTGCTGAACCATTGGAACAACGCATTGCAAAGTACTCCAAGGATTATTACTTGCTAACAAAATCTGATTTGAAATTAAAAGACAAGATGAATTTTAAAGCAGCAGAGAAATTATGTTCGAGTAACGTTATTAATTTTTTTAAAAAGACTCCGAAGAATAAAGGCATTATTGCTTATCTCAAATTGATGCGTTTTGTTATTGATTCGCTCTTAGATCCCAAAATAGATTTAACGCAAAGAATTTATTCAATTTGGTATTGCGTTTTTTTCTTAAAATTTGGCAACAGTGGCTCACAATAAACGAATACAAAATTGGAGATCATTCCATTTCATCAAACTGCTATGCTTGCTCAGAGTTAAACGCACATTTATTAATAAATATCATCCTAAACATCCGTGAAAACCCATTTTTGTCAAACGATATTGTAACATTCAAATGTTACCTTCCACCTCGAATTAAATACGCCAGCGCAAATGCTCAGAACATAGTCGATCTACATTTCTGAGCCTCCATATGTAAGAGAAATGAATAAAAGAATTAATTGAGATTCGACGTTGTTTGAAAGAATATCTAATCGATTCCCTTCGTAATCTATCTTATTACCTTCGATATCTACCTACCTTATTATTTTCATAATTGAAAGTATCTGAATAATCAAGTACCTATAACTTAAATATCTAAGTTCTCCGGTAAATACACGAGAGTGCTTCAATTGCTTTCCTCCTTAGTAAGGGGTAAGTCTCTATAGATTTGAAATAGTTAAGATTGTTTGTGAATAGATAAGTATATCTTTGTAACTTATGATTAGGGACTTTGGGAGACAAACTGCCCAACTCAACTCAATTGCCTTCTTCAACCTCAAGCAGAACTTGAAAAGGGACCATCATCCTCATTCCACAAGGTGGGTGTTGCTGTATAAAGAGGGTGAATAGAATTTCAAGCCCTTAGACAGGTCTGTTCTTCTTAAATTGTATATATCAAATTCTATAATATTAGGTTTAAGCAGGTTAGGTCATAGTTATATTAGTATTAGGTCTAAACAAGGTACCTTGGGGTTTATAATAAATTTATTGAATAGACATTTGAACTGTTCAGACTTGTATATATTTTTTTCCCTCACACACGATATATTATATTCTCAATCAATTTGATACACTTTCCAGATTTAAGTGTAAAACAAAATCTAAATAATAAAAACAACTACTCTATATCAAAAATCTGGTGGCGCCCAATACCTAATTCAATTTCGATCAGAAAGTCCTCCTTATCCACGACTTCAGCTCTCCAAAGGCTATTACAGTTGCCGATTGTAAGTTGTTAAATTCATGAATTGAAATACTTTCATCAAATATAAAAAGAAGGTGACAATATGTTTCTGCCTATACTTTCTGGAAGTCAGAAATGTTAACAGGCATTTAGGACTATGAGATCCATGACCTCCACGTATTCGACTGTGGTTAACTTCAATATAAAAGATATTTAAGGCGTTTACATAGCACAAGGACATTAAATAATATTATACACGATCTGAACAATGTTATTGCGTTTTCAAAAGAACAAAGAGGGCAAGAAGAAATGAATATGGACTCGAATTCGCTGGTGGTTACTGATTCAAAACTCTATACGGATACTATGATAGCAGACGCAGTAGAACGTGCACGACAAAATTCTCTAGCCTATACGCTAGAACTTGGTATGTCTGTCGGAGAAAACAGCTTTATTATGCTACAATTCCTTCAATGAAAGATCTTGTGAAAGATTAAAGTGAGGATAAAAGTCTAGAAGTTGAAGAGGATATACAGATGGAAGACAACATGATCGACACCATTGATAGGTCATCCCAGAATTCAGCAAATGATTCATCTAATCATCTTCCAAATTTTACTTCTCTGCCAATAGAAAATGAAGAAATTAACGGCAATGACTTAAACAAACCAGATAGTCACTTGTTTAAGCATTAATGGAATATATCGAGTGTCGATGGTCCATATGTCCGAGTCGCAGATGGTAATAAATCAAAAATTGTCAGAAAGTCTTCGCTCTGTTAGTTTCTAGAGGAAACTTAAAATATAGGTTAAGTACAGAGAGATTACAACGTTTTGTTGTGAAAAGTACAGGAAGACCACAAAAGACTAAGACACTAGAAGTAGGTCACAAAAAGTTGAATACAATGAAATCCAAAGGAACACAAATAAAGAAAAGCTCGAAGAGAGGTAAAAGAGACAGGTCCCAAGAAAGCTCAGATAGACCAGAAGAAGATATCATCATGAAATATGACGATAGCCCAAGCACAGAAACGTTTTCTGAGAATGACTCGGAAGATAACATTGAAATCAATGTTAATGGAGATGATTATCAAGAAGGAAATTTACAAAAAGAATATTTCCTCGAATATTCCAGTTCATCGCCGTTGACAATTTCCTTAGAAATCGATAAGTTTCATGCAGTGTATTATGAAGAAGGCTGGTTTGTTGGAAAACTTGTAAGATATTGAGGGTAGTGCGAGTGGTGCTGTCGATAATCCGATAGTCGAAATAATATTTTTGAGAAGAAATTAACGAAAAAAAGTGAATTCAAATGGTCCGAGAAACAAGATTTATGGACCTATAGCAATACAGGAGAATAAATCGAATAATATTGTCAATATTGCCGATCGTTTCTTGAGCCAGATTGATAACGCTTACACAAATGAAAAGCAGAAGTGTTGACATGTCATTAGTTAATATCAATTGTTTCATTATTTGCTTGTCTTGTCTACCACTTGAAGCAACTACATATTATCTATAATACAGAGTGTAACAGCCAAATGGAATAAATTCGATAACGAATGAATGAGGGCATGTTGGAAAAAAAGCTCGGACACGACGATTTGTAATTTTAAATGCGCATATTTTTCAAGAAAATAATATTATATAGGGTGTTCAATGTGACCGCGGCGAATACCAACTTTCTTATTTCAAATGCAACCCCCTATATATTATTTATTTTTTGATTTCTTCAGAGAATTATAGACACAATTCATGCGAAAAAAAAAACCTATCTTTAACTATTTCGGAATTATTGAGTGTTTTCAGATTTATTGCAAAAATCAACGTTTTAAATAAAAATTATTTTATTTCACAAATTCGGTACATTACACACAGATGTCATTCGACAGATGACATTTTACAGATGACATTCGACTGATGACATTGGACAGTTGACAGATGACTATTGACAGATGAAATTTGACAGAACTTTTATTACCTATGCCTAATTTATCCCCTGCCAGTTCAGAAATCTAACCAAGCCGTTGATCTCCGATCACTGTCGATTACGATTTGTGGAATCCACCGTAAGTATAGGTATCATTTAGGCGAAACAAAGTTCCTTGGGCCAGCTAGTATGCTAATGAAAAAATTTTTTTATATCCTTAAACGAGTCTTATTACTTGCCCCTTTTATCGCATTCAAGCCGTCAGGTGATTGGCCATGTTGAAAGTAAAAACAAGCTGAAACTATTAGAGGATTTACGGGGATTTTTCAGGAACTAAACACATTTTTCAAAGATTTTTGATTTTTGGGATCGACTAAGATTCCTTGTAAAAAAACGAATATTTTCTCATCCTAATCAAATTTCTTTATTCATACTAACTGGATTATTTTTTATGAGCAACAATACAAATATACATAAATAGAAATATACATAACAAAATGTCAATTCATTATATCTGAGTACTTTTCATTATTCAAGTTTGCGTGGTATGAGAAGGGCACTCACATCAACTTTCTCAGATTTGCTTCAGCACCATATTCATCTCTGAAGGATCAATGAATTCACTAATTTTTTGGATACACAAATCGGGCATTTCTTCTGGAAGAAGTTCCCGCAAATGTGCATATACTTGTTTCGCCAAATATTGATCATTCATTTCTATGCATATGCTGGCGATCAACTCCCTTTTATACAATACTGGAAGAGGATTTTTCAGAATTCCTGAGCGAATCCTTGAATTCTTGACCACCTTCCTCCTTACATTTTTTCTACACAGTACGTCATAGTAGGTCAGTTGTGGAGCTTCGGGCAGTTTCAGCAGTTTCAGGCTTTCTAACTCGTTCTCGTACAGAACGCGTACTTCTCTGTAGCGTTCATTCGCTTCTATATATTGAACTGTTTCCTTGTTCACATAGAGTCCACAATGTTTTCTCAGAACAAAGAACTTGATGAATACATTGAGGACGTTTTCGTTATCGAAGTCCATCGCAACTTCGAAAGCTGTCATACCTTCTTCATTGAGTTCGTTGAAATCTACTCCCTTTCTTAGCAGAATTTCAACAACAGTAGGACTCCCTTCAGCTGCACAATGCAATGGAGTGTTACCCTGGTCTGATTTGGCATTCACATCCACGCCATGCTCTATTAAAGCTTTTGCCAAAATCCTGTTCCTGTGAGGGTCATTTCCATCATCTGTCAAATGATGCAATGCGTTGCATCCAAGGCAGTTGGTGATGTTCGGGTCAATTCCGATTTCCAGAAGCCGCAAAATGACGTTGATATCACTCGAAGGGTTCATGATCAGAAGTTGCAGGGTCGTATGTCTTAGCAGATCCTCTTGATGGTCCAAGTCAACATCATAATGCAGCAGCGCATCCAAGCATTCAAAGCCCTTCGGACATCCTGACAGCATATGGAAAGGACGGCGGAAATAGTTATCACATTTCTTCGGGTTGGCACCATTAAGCATCAGATGTTTCACTAAATCGGGATAGCCAAACTTCACAGCATAATGCAGGGGTGTGCTTCCATTGTCGTTGCAGACGTTAACGTCTGCTCCTTCCTGTAATAATTTCTCGACATCTTCTTCATTTCCATTTCGGACCGCTAAATGAAGGGCACTGTCTTCCACTGGGCAGGAGTTTACTCTCTGAAAAAGAAGAAAAATATTTTCTAGCTTTTGTTTGATAATTTTGATGAGATTCGTGAGATTCGATAGTTGAAGCGGTAAATTTTCATGGGAGTTCATTCGATTTGATATAGATCGAATTGAAGAGGTCGCCGTTCACAATGAGTTGAAAAACTAATCCGATAGAGGCGCCACCGTGCATTTTATGGAATATTCAGCGAAGCTTCCAAACATCCCTATACCCAAAACCACCGTTTTTGTTTGAGAAATACCTATCCTTCGTTAAAAATGGAACGATTTTTACTAGACAGAAGTTTTTCGGAAAACCTCGTTCCTCAACTTTCATTTAATACTGTTTCCAATATATAAGTTTTCACAGTTCATTCTAAATGTCATGAATCTTTCCCTTCCTACCATGAATAAAAGTGACTCGTGTTTCACGTTTATGCATATTTTTATAAACAAAGACAAGAAGGCATTATTTCGATAAGGAACATTTCAAGTAGGTAACTAGGTATATTTTAAAACGAATATTTCAGGTGAGTAAAATGTTTGATTCGTTAATATTCATGAAAATATATATTTTTATAGTGGGCTGAATACCTAGGTCCATATTTCGTTGGAAACAGTTGTTCTTCACACATTTATCCTTTTTTTCAGTTTTCTTTCAAATTTTTCGAATTGGAAACCTATGAACCAACTGGAAAAAATATTCAGCTAGAGAATGAATTCAATAGAGGGTGTGCGAAAAAAATTTTTTATTCATAATGTCAAGTTAATTCATAACACATTTCAGCTGAAAATGTTGCCATGAGGATGTCGAATGAATTTCATGATTACAGCCAAATTCTATTCAGAATCCGTTTTACGACACTATGGGGTTGGAAATAATTATTATATTTGGTCTAAATCCATAAATTCAAGATGACGACTTGTTTCATGAGCTCATAAATTTTACCAAGAAAATAATGATCTCCCAATGAGGAAAATTTTTGTTTTGTTTCTTATGAAACAGCTTTATCAACTTTCACATAATTACAGCAATAGTAAATTGAATCACTTCGATTATTTGGCCGCTCATTTCAATCATTCCGTTACATTCTCATTAGAAGTTCTATTTCATTGTTATCAATTCAATTGGAATTGTGACAAAGCCTTCTGTGCCAATATTAGGGATAATTATTCAAGAACTTTCTGTTTCCATACATTTTCTGGCTGCGCTGACAAAGAAGCATTATTGTTTTAAGGTGACGCATCATTATATCTAGCATTTTATAGATTGGGGTTGGACATGGCTTGGCGTCAGGAGGATTGGCGCCAGGATGATTGGCACCTTGAAATTATTTTTCATTTATTCTTATTCATTTAACAACAAACTCGTGGAAGTGCTTTGCGAGTAGTCATTCCGTACGTTAGGTACTCTTTTGGTTTTTTATTGTGCGATTGAAGCTAACGCACAAATTTTATCTCGGTTTATGTAATTTTAATTTATGTATGCCCACAATTACTTCATTTTCCACTCGAGCTAAGATCAATGTTTATTGACATTTTTCATACCTTATTGAAAAGCTACTCGAGTACTTTAAACATATTTTCCGGTTTTCAGAAGGATGAATGGATGATGAATCTTTTCGTTTCATTTTACTGGATGATGGGGTACTACAGAAGAAACGGCCTAAAGCAGGCTTTGACATGTATGTATATTGTTTTATAATACTGAAATTGTATTGTTTGTAACGTTTCGAATTATATAGAAATGAGTTGAGTTTTTATTGTTGATAATTATGGAGTCCAAGACGTACCTATTGTACCTGTTTGTCGAATATACTGGAGTTTATAATGTTAATTTATATCAAAGTTGTGCTTTGTACTCGGAGCACTTTTGTGCTCCCGGGCACTTTTCAAAAGCAGTGATTAGTGCTTAGTATTTGTAGTACTTCATCGAAAGGCTCAGTGCTTAGCAATCCCAAAAGTGCTCCCAAGCACTCCTGCGGATTACTAAGCCCTAAGCTCTGAGCCACTTTTGTACGAATTTATTTAAGCATTCATAAAATCTAAATACAACATTTTCTTACATGAGTAACATCCTCGAACTGTTAGAATTTCAATGACAGAAAGATGATTGTGAGGGAATCCGGTCATTATGAGAGGAAAAAATTAAGGGCCCACGTGTAATTTGTTAAATTAAGATGGTAATTTGTTCGTTGATATCTTAATAAAGCGTTTTCATCTGACCAAAGAGTCTTATATAGACAACATCGAAACGTTACACAGTTCATTTTTCATACTTCGTTATTTGTCACGCAACAATGTTTTGGAACTGTTTTGCTCCTGACAAATTAGTGCAAGAATTGACGCAGAAGCATTTCCATTTTTCCTTAAATTTCTTATTACATTTTGTGTCACGGACCGGGAGTGAAAACCCATAAAAGTTTTCAGAAAAAAAGTAAACTCGAAAAACTCAATATTTTTATGAATATTTTCAAACGAAGAGATCTTGGAGCGAATAGCAGTTTTTTGTTTTACCACCAATCAGAATCAATTATACATTATATCGAATCAAACTCAAAATTATTAGCGAAAGCATCGTATCATTTGGTCAATTCTTGGAAGGTGATAAAACAAGAATCTTCTCGTTATCAATCGAATCGAAGGTGGAGCATCGAATTTTGTACACCCTGTCACCTCACCTGTCATTTTTCTCACATATACGAGCTAACAATTTCTCTTTCGATTGTAAGAACCTCACTTTCAACAATTCCTTAAGAAGTGCTTAGGGCTTAGTGCTCGAAATGTCGAATAACTTTCACAAAGTGCTCAGTATTCGCGAGCCTTTTGTGAAAATAAGTGCTTTGCGCTCGAGACTCGGGAGCCTTTTTATCCGAGTGCTTAGTGCTCGAAGCACTATTTTTCAGTGCTCGTCACAGTTCGTAAATATAACATATATCATTCCTTCAACTCAAAATGTTTTATACATTTCTATGCCTATACATATATTCTTGTATCTATCGTTGAATTCTATGAAAAATGACCATATTATTCTCATTATTTCATGGTATTTTTCTATTATCAGATGTATCATATGCAAAATCATAAATTATTCTCTATTCTTGAATTGAAGTATGATGTCTAATGAATATATTGTGCTATCTTCATTACAAGAATGAAACTGAAATTCTGAATGTATGATCAGTACGATTATTTTTATAATTCAGAAGGTGTTTTCATCAATTTCATTATACTCGTTAATTGAAAATATTACTCAATTTATGAAATTCAAGAGGCGGTTTTATTAAGTTGATAATACTTTTCAATCATATTCATAACTCGCATTTACAAATTCAATAGATGGTTTCATTAATTTCATGATAAGATTTTATTTAGGTTAGTGAACTTTACCATTACATTAATGGAACGCATCCATTATTGTTGAAGCAATGCCAAATCCCTTTTATAAACCGAATTTCATTACAATTATGAGACTTTATGAAACCAATGAGCATTATAATAGGAATTATAATAATTTTTTCTCAGCGCTTATCCCAAAAACCTCCTCATACCAATTTTTAATGAAATCAGTCCATAAACAGGGAAGGCGTTGTCTTGTTATTATTATCAGGCCGCCATTTTAAATTTGTTAATTTCACAAAAATAACATAATCTTCAACTCCGAAAACACCCCTCATACTACTTTCAAATCGAAATGAACCCTGATAACAAAACTCGTCCGCTAATTCGATTTTACAAATTTTGACAACAATTCATGATCTTCGACCCCTAAAACCCTCTCATTCCAATTTCGAATCAAATCAAGCCATGAACACAAAAGATGTCGTATAATTGTTATCAGTCCGCCATCTTGAATTTATGAATTTCGATCAGAAAAATTGTCATTTCCGACCCTGAGAACCCTCACATACAAATTTTGAATGGAAATGTACCATGATCACAAAACTCGTCTGCCATCTTGAACTTACGAATTTTGACTCGAAATCCTATTTTCTCACGCCGGAAATCCCTGTATACCAATTTTGAATTGAATCTGACCATAATAACAATTTGACAAAAAAATCATAATCTCTGACCCGGAAAACACCGAACTATGAAATAAGTGAAAATAAAGTTTAAGTAAGAACTTTTTTCGCTATATATTTGAATTTGGCTATTCTCTGTGAATTCCGTATTTCAAGTTGAGATTCTGAACGAAATTTTCTGTAGATTCACTTCTAATCGGAAGAATGAATTGGCTCATTTTCTCCTATTATTGGCAGATAAAAATAATCAACTTTCGAACTTTCCAAATCATTCATTGAGATTTCCGATCCTTTCTGAGTTCAACCAAAAAATTTTAGTTCCTAAAGTGAAACCATTTTCAAATGCATCTTGAAATAAAACACACTACATTGAACCGTAAAATTTCAAATCGATTCATTTGTCTATTCATTTCAGAGTCCATCTTTGGTTAATCCTGTTCCCAAATACGTTATATTATACATAAAACGAAAATTCTGATCATGGGGACAATAAGTACTCTTTAAACAATAAATTTAAGTCTAAAAGATGTTCCTTCAGTAATGAACGTTCATTCAGTGAAATATACTATGAGCAAGATATGAAACACCAACCGATAGATCATATCAATTATCCAAAATATATAACCAAAATACGAAGTATTGAGAAAATAATTCTTTGGGATGAAATTGATGACGGTTTTTAGTGTCAAGCCGAACTGACCATTCGCAATAGCCATATAAATTCTCCGATAAATGTGAAACCATTTATAAATCTATTCAGAAAATTTGTACATTGAAGTTTCCAAAGTATTAAAAAAAATTATAATTTGTATTAAAATTCATTACGGACTTAAGACATCAAGGCTCAAGTAGAACTGACTTATTTCCTGAAAGCAATCCCCGTACAAATTGTCCGAAAAATTTTGTAACTATTTGAAACTCAATTTTCCAAATTTGTACCTTAAAGACTGCAAAGGAGTAGGAAAAGAATTTTTTAAATCAAATTTATGACGGATTGATTGTATGCTTGCGCCGAAATTACTAAGTGTCCAATAGCAATCTCCATACAAATTCTCCGAAGCATTGAAAACCATTCAAAAATCAATTTCAAAAATTTGTACCCTTGAGGCTCCAAAATTTCACGAAAAATATTGACTGAATCTCGAATCGATACAAGTGAGTATTCACTTCATAGTACATCTTATGTAAGTTTCTGTTTCAAAGTGTGTTATATGATACATAAACGAACGTTCTCATCATCATGGAAGAAGAAATACTTTTCCAAAAGTGAAATCGGCAAAAGATGTGTCTACAGTAATACACTTAAATTCAGTAAAATGAATGAACTCGAAATATATAGTTTTCTGCAGAAGATCACCAAGATGTAAAGAAACGATAGATATATTAGATCTTTCATTCAAAATATTCAAATTCGACCAATTTCAGATCTATAAAAATTTATACTCACTTTTGATACTAAATCACCCATTTTTATATTTTATTAACCTGCTTCCACACTATGTTCAAAAACTATCACCAAATATGCACTAGACCTTTTTCGTTCGTACTGTTGCCAGAGAATAATCGAAACTGAATCCTACCACAACAACTGTCCCTTTATATACCATTTGAAGAGTCAAATAATCCAAGTGACCAATAGCAACCCACAAAGAAATTCTCCGAAAAATATTTACCTATTCAGAAACCAATTGTGAGAATTTCTACCTTCAAGGCACCAAAGTATTAGAAAAGGAGTTCATTAGAAAAGGAGTTCATTGGAAAAGAAATGTATAACGGGCTTGAGCAGAACAGATCGCCAACAGCAAATTCTCAGAAAATTTTAAAGCCATTTGAAAACCAATTATGCGAATACAATAAACATTCTTTGGAATGAAATTCAAGACGGATTTAAGGCTTAAGCCGTCATGTTTATGGTTCAATAATTGTTTATGACAGGATGGAAAGAGGACAGCAACTACTTTCAGGATACATTAGAAGGAAAATAAGCACAAGAGTTTACAGAATGCCGATGTAAGGCCAAACTTGACCTGCGCGCTGGCGGGTTTCTCGTCGCATCGCCAACATCTGATTTCGACATTGACACTTCGACCGCTTTGTTTATCTTTCGTCGGTCGGAAACGAAAGTAAGGATTATAAATATTTCTGAACTCTGAAATATCACCAGAAATGAATCAATCCTTTTATTGATCACTGAGGTCTTGGAAGAATTAAATTAAGAAAGTCACGTTATAAATCGTGAGCATTATTTATTGATAGTTCCAATTTTTCTGAATGTGAGAACCGATAACTGAAAATCATTTCTCAGCAGGCATTCTACAATGGTATACCTCCAAGCATTATTTTTGCTCCTTTCAAATCAGACAATAGAATTTTATATAAATGGATTATGATCAAATTGCCTTATTAAAATCTACCAGTAATAAAAGTATTCAAAATCTGAAATCTATTTAAATTCTCTCGAGAATTGGATCCAGAATTCGGTGAGGGTTTTTATGTAATTCGGTCACATTAATGAATATTTGAACTGTATATAAAATTTTAACATTAACACTGTTCAATTAAATATGACTGAAAGTACTGCATATTATTGAAAAATATAACAAATTGCCTGTGTTGAATCTCTTATCTACTTTCTATTAGAGCCTCCAATTTCATTCATTGGATTGTCATTATATTCTACATATTGACATAACAAAATATATGATTATATCTTGATCTGAATAATAACAAAGGAGCGGTGGTATATATTTATTCAATCAATTCAGCACATTATCTCATACACATCACTTCTATTGCTACATTATTCTTCCTGAAGCTATGAAATTATTGTAGGGTGACAAAATTCAATCATTACTACACCGAAATCTGCAAAGGAGTTCTTCGAAAGCATAATTACTTATGGATTTGAATGCCATTATGCAGTGGCGGCTCGTCGGGTGAGGCAAGTGAGGCGGCGCCTCACCTATCATTTTCCTCACAATCTCAAAGAAATAAAAAAACAGGTAGAGAACACCAAAATATTAAAATATCCATCATATCTAATCAAAATCAGCAATAATTTTCTTCGCCGCCACTGCTCAATAATCCCATGAGGACGTAGAGGCGATGATTTCCTCGTCTCTAGAGGCGACGATATCATCGTCTCTATCCAGTCCAGATTCGAAGCAGCCAACCGAATCCGAAAGACGGCGGAGGGACGCGAAGGAGCGCGAAGTTGTCGCTATTATTCGGTTTTTGAGGCGACGCAACTATCGCCTATCGGACCTTTCCGTGATTCTACAGGATTCGAGGATAGGTTCACATAGATGTCGCCACTCCCCATCTGCTGATTTGTTTATGTAATCCACCTGCAACTTGCATTACTTGCAACATGCAACATCGTCTGCTCATGCTCAGTTGAGTTACAGCATTTCTTATCGTTAGATATTTCGATTATTTCTTTGAATTATCTCATATTACTTTCGTTGTGGTTCAATTAAGAGTGTAATTAAGCGATAATCCTACAGTTGAGTAGTTTGAATATTATATTGAATTATGCTTATGCATAACCCAAATAAATATTGCCATTGAGAGGTTACAAGGAAAGCGAAATGAAAATTCTGTGAAGCAGATTTTCCAAAAATCAAAGGCACTCACAGGAATACCTTTTGACCGAGAAAAATATAATTTGAACCCAGTTGAACTATTTGAAAAATATAAACGTTTATTTCATGAAATTTTAGATTGTATCATTCATCATTCACCAAATAAAAATTAGGATTACATACTTGATAGGACCAAATATCAATTATTTTCATCAGAGTTTCGTTCCACGTTGATGAATTCATCAACAGGAAATTATCGTGACGTATTTGATGAGGACCGATTGAGAAATGAATTAAATATAATTTATAGAGATGAACAATTTCATAGGGAAGATATACGGCACCCTCAAATTGATAAATAATCTTGGTATGGTTTCGGTATTTTCGGAGGTTTATAAGCTTGCAACATTAATTGTGACTATCCCTATTACAAGTGTTCAAGCTGGAAGAGATTTTTCATGTTTGAAACGCGTTAAAACATATTTGCGGAATACGATATTCCAAGATAGACTCTCGGCTCTGGCAATGATGTCAATAGAGAAGGCATTGTTAGTCGCCATCAGCGAAAATAGTGGTAAATTTTTTGAAGACATTATAGATGAATTCAATTTAATTTTTCCGAAATTATCATTTTTCACCTTTTATTTTTTTTAAATGGAATCTACTACTGAGTACACCTCTGAGAATTTACTGTAATTGTGCTGAATAACATTGATGGCCATCATAATACAGTTCTCTCTCAGTAGTTAGATATGAAAATTATGTTGTAGTCAACCACTATGTATAAAATTTTTTTTATATAATCGCCTCACCAGCTCACGAGGTCACGAGCCGCCATTGCCATTATGACCTACATGAATGCTTTGTGAAACTCTATACCACAAGCAAAGTGAATATTTACATACTAGTAATAGTAATAGTAATAGTAATAGTAATATTTATTCATGTTATACAACTACACAGTCTTACACACGTCGAATTTTGAAATACAAATAAAACACAATACATCAGGAAAATTAAAATCTGCTATCAGGCAGCAAAACCGTAAAATTACAATCTAAAAATTCATCGAAACTGTAAAAAGCATTCCCCACCAAAAACTTCTTCATCACAACCTTGAAATTAATCGATGGCAAGGATGTTACATAACTTGGAAGCTTGTTGTAAAGCTTTATAGACACATTAAATGGTCCACTCTGGGACTTTGACAGTCTACAAAAATCAGGCCTGATTAACATTCTACTCCTAGTATTATAATCATGAAAATCCCTGCCGAGAGTATGTCTCTCCCTGCTATTATGCACCATAAGCAATGCTTCTAGAATATATAATGATGGAAAAGTAAGAATATTATTTGAGATGAAGGCATTCCTGCAGTCATCACGGTACATAAGACCTGTTATAATTCTGATTGCTCTTCTTTGTAACGAGAAAATTCTCTTATGGGCAGAGCTGTTACCCCATACAAGGATAGCATACCTCAGCAGCGACTCAATCAGTGCAAAATAGGCCGTTCTTAAAATATTGGAAGATAGTCTAGTTGACATATTTCTCAGCAAATATATGTTTTTACATAATTTAGAGGCCAGCCGGTCAGCGTGGGCGTCCCAACGCAAGGCGGAGTCCAACACCACACCAAGAAAAGGATTGTGACCCAGAAGATCACCATCTGGTATCTCTCTCAGGGAAAAAACAATTTCCACGGTTTTCTCCTCATTAACCACCAGCTGATTAGATGAGAACCAATCAAGCACTCTCACGCGCGCAACAGCAGCCTCGTCCCTCACCGCTGACCAATCACTGGATGCTACGGAAACCGTTGTGTCGTCCGCGAAAAGAACAGAAGAATATCTACTCAAGTAAGAAGGCAAGTCATTAATGAAAATTAAAAATAGTATGGGACCTAAGACCGAGCCTTGAGGTACTCCCAGATTCACCTGTCGTAAAGTTGACCAATTATTATTGCTAAAGACAGCCTGATATCTATCACTCAAGTAGGACTCGATAAGATCACAACAGTCCCCAGAACACCCGTACCCTGCCAGCTTGCCAACCAAGAGGACGCGCGAAACACAATCGAACGCCTTCGCTATATCAAGGAAAAGTGTAAAGCAGAACTCACCACGCTCAAAACACTGCAAGGTGAATTCAACAAAATTTAAAATTGCATCCCTCGTACTCTTTCCCCTCCTAAAGCCATACTGCTGGGCACAAAATAAATTATTCGACTCAAAATATTCCACCAACTGATAACATAGAAGTTTCTCAAAGATCTTTGACACGACAGGCACTAAGGAGATAGGCCTATAATTTCCAACATGACTCGCATCACCCTTTTTGAGCAATGGAATAACCTTAGCTATCTTCAAACAATTAGGGAAAACATTTTTTTCTATGGCTATATTGAAAAGCTTAGTGAGGGGAATAATCAGATTGTTGACATTTTTCTTTATCAGATACGATGATAGGCCATAATAGTCAGAGGACTTACTATACTTGAGAGACATTATAGCATCTCTCACTTGATTAAAGGAAACAGCAGCGAACGAGAAAGAACCCCTCACTTCAGGAAGAAGAGACAACGGCAGAAAAGTCCCGGCATCCAGAGATCGAATAGTCTCACCCGCCACTGATGAAAAATATTCGTTGAAATCATGAGATGAGATTGACACGCCACAATTATCCGACCGGACAGTATCCCTATTCTTAATCAAATTCCACATGGTTTTGGATTTATTGTTAGAATCTTTAATTATTTTGTCATTAGCAGCAATTCGTGCCTCCTTGATTTTGAACCGATAGTAATTTCTATAAATGTCGCGTGTTTTCTTCAATTCCTCATCCTGATTGCATTGATACATATCATTGAGAAGCACCAAATGATCACGCATCCTAGCCAGGTCACGAGAGAACCACGCCACCGCACCATCCCTGGAATAAGATTTAATCTCCCCATAAGGAAAGCATTCCTCAAACGTCCGAACCATTCTCTCACTGAACTCATCGAAAACTGCATTAACATCAGCAGAGCTGTGACCACCCACAAAATCCCAAGTCATTGAACCAACCCTATCAAAGAAAACATCCATACCCCTCCGCGTCAAAGGCCTCATCCTCTTTACTACACTAGAACGCAAGTCACAAATGCTTGGAACGTCAACCCTAACCAGCTGAGCCCGATGATCAGAAAAATCAAAATGCACCGTTTCAGCAGCATAGTCGTCATGAGAAAAGTTCACAAAAATATTATCGATGCAATTTACAGCTCTCGTAGGCTGCCAAATAGTTCTACAAAAATTAAAACACTCTAAAAAATCGCAGAATAATTTGCAATTTCCATCAGGGGAATTAAAAATCAGGTTAAAGTCACCCAAAATGGCTACATTATTACAAGAGCAATCAATTATATTTAAAATCCTTACGAAAGTATCCATGAATATTTTGAAGTCGCCATTGGGCGATCGATAAACAGAAATAACAATTAAATTATTGTCGATTATCTTTATGCACGAGATTTCACAATGAGACTCACATGATAGAACATTCACCTCTGACACATTGAGAAAATTCACGTAAGAACGGCACATTGTCATAACTCCTCCTCTGGACTTCTTCTTCCTACTATAGCAATGCGCTACAACCCAGCCGCTCATGGGAACAGGGAAAATTTCATCAGCCTTCAACCAGTGCTCAGTAATGGACACAAGATCTAGGTAATCATGCTGGCCCAAAACAGCCTCCAGCGGCCCCTCCTTCCCACTGAATCCCCTAATGTTGAGGTGGAACAGACCCATCTTTTGACATTTGCGATTCCGAGCTGGATTTGGCTCGAAAAAAGTTCTTCAGCACCACACCATTTGGCCATTTACTATCATCCAGCACATCATTTTTATGACGTTTATCAAGTGATATTTTGAAACTGCTGTTTTCGCCTTTAGTCGGCAGTTTAACACAACGAATAACCAAATCAGGCCATCCAGATTTTAGGAAATCAAGCATATCTGCTTCTTGTACGTTACCATGGATTCGGCCCACATATAAATTCGTTATTGTCGGCGCGCCTTTTATTTTAGAGTCATCAGCACTCACACCCATCAGAATTTTGCCTTTTCGGCTATCATTCGACTTGAAACCTGCATTGGCTTTTTTGATTTTATTATTGTCAACAATCATATTTGTTTGTTTATTATTTTTCGTTGTTGACGCGTCGTGTGTCAGTGTCAAGTATCGATGCGGTTCACCAGAACTACAACTGTCTTTAGTCTGTGCTTTAGTTGAGTACGTCACCGGGACGTGATCAATAGCGCTTGCGTTCTCCTGTACATCAGCAACACCACCAACATGAGGAACCCCAGCAATATGAAGGTCATTCTTTTGTTGGTTTTTCGAATGTTTCTTTAAGCCAAAGGATTTACCGATCTTATCTGATGTTGCATCACTTGGTAACTTTACATATTCACGATTTTGGAGAAGATTTATGATCAACGATTGATCCACAATTCGACTCTTCAATTCACTATTTAGTTGTAATAATAAGTCAAACTGTTTTTGTAAAGACTCGAATTCCAAACGCGTAGTATGATCTGCACCAACAATCGGAGCACCATGTTCACAATCACTCGTTGCAGGCAGTTTTTCTATATTGTTTGCATTACCTAAAAGTCTATCGAAAAGTCAATAGACGATTGCAGTAAGTCAATTGCTGCAAATCGACTTCAGAAGAAGTGCGTCCGAGAATTAAGCAACCGATTAAATAAAGGCACTTACCTCAGAAATACAAGTTGACGGCGATCGTAGGTGGTCAACTACTAATTTAGCAGCTGAAAGGGGGTATAAGGAGTGGAAACAGGGAAATACCTTTCCTTTAGATGGACGTCGTTAGTAGCGACCAATTCACCAGTTACTCAAGTTCCAAGTTGCTTAACCACAGGCGAACTTATCCTTCAGAGGATAGCACAAAATATTATGGTGACGCGATCAGACGATTTTATTCTTTCTCAACGAAAGTATTCAACACGAATTTTATTCGCTTTAGAAGGCACTATTAAATTAGCTTGCTTTTAACCAACTTTTTGCACGATGTGTAAACAACGAATTGAAAATTGACATTATTATCCCTCGCGCGCACTCGCGAGGAAATACTTCCGCAGATTGTCACCAGAGTGAGACGGCTCTCGGGTCGTTGAAGGCGAAGCAAGTCACGCGGGCAAACACGTTCACGACGTAACATGCCGCCCGCCCTGAAGGATCCCTTCAGTAAGAACTGGAAGGAGTGAACAGACGAAAGAAAAAGTCATCTACTGACTTGGAAGAGGACACAGTTTGACGATTGGTCGTCGAACTGTCCCAGAAGGGGTAACAACATCAGCCACACGAATTGTGGAGTCAGCTCCGGGAAAAACAGATGATATACGGCCTATACTCCACTTTAGAGGAGGAAGATTGTCGTCTCGAATGATGACAACAGTGCCTGGAAGGACAGGGGTAGACGGCTGCAACCACTTATGACGTTGCTGCAAGGTATGCAAGTATTCCTGACGCCAACGCTTCCAGAAGTCCTGCTGGAATCGCTGGACCAATTGCCAACGAGATAAACGATTCACAGACACGGAACTGACATCATGGTCAGGAGGAGCGCTGAGGGGGCGGAAAATCAAGAAATGCCCTGGTGTGAGGGCCTCAAAATCCGAAGGGTCAGATGAGGGAAGATACAGAGGACGGGAGTTGAGGATGGCCTCAACCTGAGTGCAGACAGTGAGAAATTCCTCATAAGTGAGTTTCTGCTCGCCGATGACGCGAGTGAGATGATGCTTGGCAGATTTTACAGCGGCCTCCCAAAGGCCGCCAAAGTGAGGACTGGAAGGCGGTATGAATCGCCAATCAGTTCCGGAGGACGAAGCGGCATCGCAAAGACTCTGCTGATGTTGTGGAGCAGACAATAAGCGGCCAAGATCACGAAGGTAGTTATGAGCACCAACGAAATTGGTCCCGTTATCGGAAAAGATGACGGAAGGGTGACCTCGGCGCGCAACGAACCGCCGATAAGCAGCGATAAACGCTGGAGTGGACAGCTCAGATGCCAATTCTAGGTGAACTGCCTTGGTAGTGAAACAGATGAAGACAACCAGATATGCCTTTGTGCTGACAGCCCCTCGTAATCGCGCACTCGTGACATAAAAGGGTCCGGCGTAGTCTACACCAGTGGTAAGAAAGGCCATGGCAGAGGATAGTCGCTCGGGAGGCAGATTGCCCATTGGCTGTACCATGGGACGAGGTTTGCAGGAGAAGCATCGATTGCACCTGCGTAGTCGATTGCGTACAACATTGCGTCCATCCAGAATCCAGTACCGGCGACGAATGTACGAATGAGTGGCCAAGGCGCCAGCGTGCAGGAGACGATAATGGGCATCATCGATGATCAGATGAGTGAGATGGCTTTTCTTTGGAAGAAGAACAGGATGTTTGTGTCTATACGGCAACAAGGCCGCCGACAGGCGGCCTCCAACACGAATAATTCCTTGCTGGTCACAGAAAAGGTGAAGCTTCATGATGAGCCGGAGACGAGAAGATGGTTTCCGAAGCTCAGTCAGCTCCTCGGCAAAATAAACGGATTGAACGAGACGTATCAAGCAGGCCTCCGCCTCCTGGAGCTCAACAGAGGAAAGAAAACCTGACCGAGGGGGTGATAGACCACGAGTATTCATTATGAATCTTCGACAAAAGGCGGTGACCCGCTTGAGTCGAAGATATGAGGAAAAGCGGTCAATGAAGGTGGGTTCATCGGAGATAGCCGCGAGCATCAAAGCGGAGATTGGCTTTGCTTCCTCGTCCACTCGATCAGTTTGAGAGGAATCAACAGAGGAAACAGGCCATAAGGATGAGTCGAAAGACAACCAGTGAGGACCCCGCCACCACAATGGGTGATGATGAATGTCTGTAGGCATCAGTCCTCGAGAGGCACAATCAGCTGGATTGTCCTCAGACACTACATGTCTCCAGCGATCAGAGGGAATGAGCTCCTGTATTTCAGCAACCCGATTGCCAACAAATGTCTTCCACCTGTGACTCTCACCACGGATCCACGACAAGGCCACAGAGGAATCACAGAAGGCCATGCACTCAGCGCCGAGATGTTCCAACACGCGAGTGGACAGATGGTGCATGAGCTTGGCGAGAAGATGGGCACCGCATAGCTCCAAACGAGGCAGAGTTATGGCCTTGCAAGGAGCAATTTTTGATTTAGCTGCGAGAAGGGACACCTGATAATGACCAGACGATGCCAAAGTGCGGAGATAAACGACCGCAGCGTAGCCTGATTCAGAGGCATCACAGAAGCCGATCAGCCGATGCGCAGAAGAAGAAACGTCAGGGATGAATCGTGGTATGTAGAGCTCTGCCAAAGTGGGGAGCTGGGACTGAAACTGCAGCCATAGGGGCTGAACCTCATTCGAAAGAGGTTGGTCCCACTCCAGATGGAGTAGGCAGAGCTGACGGAAGAAGATTTTAGCATAGAAGGTAACAGGAGTTAACCATCCCAGGGGGTCGAAGATTCTAGCCATCTGACTCAACACGGTTCGCTTGGTGATGACCGTTGAAGTCGAACGAACAGAATAGAAGAAGTGATCAGAAGAAGGATTCCACCCAAGTCCCAGAATCTTGAGACCTGGCTCACGATCGAGAAGAAGAGGATCGGTAGAGGAAGATTCTCTACGATGATCAGCTGGAATACCGTCTAGCAGAGGAGGATGATTGGTAGCCCATTTGCGCAACTCAAAGCCGCCCGCCCTGAGCAGGTCCTGCACCTGCTGCCGCAACTCAAGAGCTTCAGCTTCGGATGAACAGCCCGTCAAGATGTCATCAACATAAATTTCATCCAGCAAGACTTGCCTGGCAGCAGGAAACTTGGGTCCGTCATCCGAAGCCAGCTGCCGAAGGGTCCGAAGTGCCAAGAAGGGAGCAGAAGAAACGCCATACGTGACGGTGTTCAGGCGATAATATTGGAGCGGTTCGTGTTTGCTGAAACGCCAGACTATACGTTGATAGTCCCTTTGCTCAGGGAGTATCAGGATCTGTCGATACATCTGTCTAATATCGGCGGTGAAGACGAAGCGATATAGACGAAAGCGAAGCAGGAGGGTGGAAATGTCCGCTTGCAGCTTCGGACCAGTAAGCAGAAGATCGTTAAGGGATTTGCCATTAGCGGATGCACAAGAGGCATTGAAGACCACACGAATTTTGTCAGGAGGATCATCTGGACGATGTACGGGATGATGGGGAATATAATATGGCTCATATCGCGGACAATCAGAAGACTCAGGGACCAGTTCCATATGGCCACTCTCGAGATAATCTCGCATGAACTCATGATAAGCGACACGAAGAGTAGGGTTGTTGTCCAAACGCTGTTCCAGTCGAATGTACTGTCTAGTCGCCACGTTGACGGAGGTGCCCAGCCGAGACGATGCCAAGGGCAAACCAACAGTGTACCTTCCATTGGAGTCGCGGGTGACATCAGCGCAGTATGTCATCTCACACTCTCTCTCGGCAGGGGTCAGCGGAAGCACGTCAGGTACCTTATCAAGTTCCCAGAAGCGCCGAACGATGTTGACAAGTTCGTGATCCGAGTGCTGTGCGGAGGGTGAAGGAATAGTTTGAAGATCAGGGACGGCAGAAGAACTTATCATAACAGAAGGTGAGATTTGAGGAGATGTGTCAGAAGATTCAGTCTTGTCACGAAGGGAAGGGCAGGCAGACTCTGAGCGAGGAGAATCAGGATGAGAAGACGGTGAAGAAGATACAGCAGATGATGACCCTGCAGAAGACGAGGGAGAAGCGTGCTGCCGTGAAACCCGATGACAACTGGGGACATGTCGAGCGCGACCATTGGCAGTGTCAGGTGAGAAGGAAACATGTTTAGTCTTCTTGCGATGGCGAGCGTAGGGCCCATAAAGCACCCAGCCTAAGGTGGTAGACAACGCCCCCGGAAGTTCAGACGATGGACACAGCGTGCCAGGAAGAATAAGATGAGGGAGCACATCCGATCCAATCAACATCCCTATGATACGAGGCAGATAGAAGAGTGGGTCAGCTAGGTTGAATTGCTGAAACTCGGGCCATCGGCCATTAAACGCTTGGACAGGGAGAGGATCTATGGGGCTGTCAACAACGTAGGCCTTGATGATAAGATGAGGGGGATCCCCTTGGTGACAGAGACTAACGTATGCGTATCCTTGGATGCGAAACTGATCTGCGTTAGTGAGGGTGCGAAGTTGAACAACTTCAGGGTGAATGCGCAGACGAAGTTTGGTGGCCCAAGCGCGGGTGATTAATGTGTGTTGGCAGCCTGAATCGAGAAGAGCTCGGCCGAATACAACATTCCGCTGGTTATCTAAGCGGATCCAGGCGGTAGGCATAAGGAGGCCAGGATCTTTGGTCTGGCGCAAGGAAGATCGCGGAGATGAAAACAGATGACTATTTGGCAGGGTTAGATGACGGCGAGATGACCATACTCGAAGTCATTCGGTACCACTTCCGGATGAGTGGCAAGAATTACGGGAAGATGTAGCGGGGGAAGCCCGATGAGAAGCTGAGCCTGCCGATGAAGGTATATTACGCAGTCTACCCCTCACTGCAGTGCCCCGAGAGGAGGAGGCACGGGCTGGCGGGTCTGATGTAGCAGAAGATTGAGAAGGAGGCTGATTCGATGGTTTCTCCTCCGGTTGGGTACCAGAAGAGGGCGTGGAGCCCGCAGAGGCTAGATGAAGTATCGTATGGTGACGTCCCCCGCATGTGTGGCAGCACTGATCCGAACCACAATCAACAGTGGCGTGGAACGATGACATGCAATTTCTGCATAATCGCCTCTCAGTTACGAAAGATCTTCGCTGATGAATGGTCATGGCTTTGAATTCACGACACTGTCGAATGGAGTGGTTTGCCGAGCAGAACACACATACAGACGACGAGCTAGAGGCTTGAGGAGGACGTACCCCTGTATAGGCATGACGACGAGAGGACGGACCAGCTGAGGAGGGAGCAGACGATGAAGGAGCAGACGCTAACCCCGCTGGTGATTGGGTTCTGGTCGGCCTCTTTGGCGCAGACGCACGGAATGAGGTGATGGAAGTGCTTTCCAACACTCGCAATTGTCGATTAGTAAACTCGAGCAATTGTGCGAGATTGGGAAACTCATCAGAGGATAACTGCCCTTCGAACAGCTGGCGAGATGGTATGTCCAGGTTGCGCAAGGCAAGGGAAAACAGAAGATAATCGGCCAGATCTGGAATGGACAATGCCTTGAGGGCGTTGATGGCATTTTGATGCGTGGTGGCGAATTGTTGTAATTGGGGCAAGGAAGAAACAGATGCAGGCCGCGAATCCAATATCTGGTTTACATACAAGTCAGCCAGCCGACGGGGATTTTGGATAGTCTACTAATTACATGTTACCTACAATTCTCAAATATTAACTTTTGCTATTTAAAATAAGGTTCAATCACTGAATTTGTCACCATTGTGCATTTTTGTCTACTTGTGTACAAATTTAAGTCCACTGTATAAATTCTAGCCATTCCATTAATCAAGCCAATATCAATCTAACAGGTAGTAGGATATATTCATTGTGAAATATAATATTAATAATAATAATAATAATAATATTTATTAATTCTTACAATGATTCCACGAAGTAGAATAAAAGGAGAGTAAGTCAACATAAAATTAAATTTAATTCATTTGAAGTTCAGACAGTGAGTAGGGTTCACTATCAACCAAATAACTGAAAATTTTCCTCTTGTAATTCTTTATATTTGAGATATTTCGGTATTCCATTGGTAAGCCGTTGTAGAGTTTCATTCCCATATAGAATGCTCCTCTCTCATACATCGTTAGGGAGTGTTTGGGGTAGATGTAGGGAACCACCTGTCTTGCGTCTTCTTGGCGTCTGCATCCGGTGAATATACTACAGTTTTTGCGTAGAAACAGCAGTAGTTTGTACGCATAGAGGCCATAAACTGTAAGGAGTTTATTATCTTTGAATGCTCCTCTGCAAGAATCTCTGTATCCCTTCCTCAGCATAAGTCTCAATACCCTTTTCTGCAGCATGAAGACCCTCTCTGCACTTGTGCTGATTCCCCAAAATATTATGGCATAACCTATCAGGGACTGGAAGTTGGAGAAGTAGACAGTCTTGAGTACCTACATCGATTCGAACCTGTTTACTTAGTACGAAGATACTGTATGCCACTGAGTTGAGTCTACTGCATAGTTTTTCGATGTGCGGGGTCCACTTGAGGTTTGCATCCAGTATTACTCCAAGGAATTTTGTGGAGTACTTCACTGAGATTTCAATGGTCTCCGATACTTCGATTTTCTCCGGGTACGTCAGACGGTTTTTATCTGTGGAGAATATTACGCATTCGGTCTTTGTATCATTCAGTACGAGACGGTTATCCACGCACCAGTTTTGGGCTCTGCCAAATGCCGAGGACAGGTCACCTCGAAGATCTGCAAGGCTTGCTGACATGATAAGGAAGTCTGTGTCGTCCACGTATATTACAGCTTTCTCCCTTTCACTATTGGCTATTTTGGGAAGGTCGTTTGTGTATAGTAAGAATAGTATGGGTCCTAGTGTTCCGCCCTGTAAAACCCCCATATTAACGAGGCGCTCTGAGGAGTCGAAATCGCCCTTGGCTGCTCTAAGATGTACACGTTGTCTCCTGTTTGAGAGGTAGCTTTTGATGAGAAGAAGCTGTCTGTCTCTGATCCCGTAGAGTTCAAGTTTCTGAAGTAGTCTCTTATGGTCAATGCAGTCGAAGGCTTTAGATATATCTAGGAATAATCCCATAGGAATAAGACCTTTTTCCAGTGCTTCAAGAATAGATTGCGTTAGGTGGAAAATCGCTGTTTCTGTGTTTTTACCCTTAATAAACCCGTGTTGACATTGGGATAGTATTTTGAATTTTTGAAAAAAGTTCATGAGTCGATCAGCTAATATTTTCTCGAAGATCTTCGAGAATGAGCTCAGCAGGCTAATGGGGCGGTAATTACAAATTTCAGACGGAATACCTTTTTTTAGTATAGGTTTGATGATTGCTAATTTGAGCTCGTCTGGGAAGATTCCATAGACAAAGGATGCATTGATGATGTGACTGAGCGGTTTTGCTATGTGTACTATGCATTTTTTGATTATGAACATGGGAATGCCATCGAATCCATATGATTTCTTATTCTTCATTTTATTGACTGTATCAGTAATCTCTTGTTCTGTCAATGGGAACATGTAGAAGGAATTTTTGTTGCGTTGAATATCAATATTTTCGTCAGTTGTTTTGAGTCCTCTTTTTAGATTTAGAGCAGCATCACTGAAGTAATTGTTGAAGTCATTTGCTAGGTTCTCTGGGTTTTCGATGCATTCTATGTATTTGTCTGATTTGAGTGAGCTTCCTGTTATTTCTTTCACTACATTCCAGACCGTTGCGGATTTATTCAGGGCATTTGTTAGTTTTTCATTGTAGTACGTTTGTTTGGATCTCAATATAGCATCATCGTATTTTTTCTTTGTTTTCTTATAGAGTTCTTTATATTCAGGTCGGTTGTTGTATATGGTGTAAATTGTGTCTAACTCTCGTTTGATTGCCTGTATTTCCTTCGAGTATTTGAATTTTTTTTTACATTTTTTCGCTGTGAACTGTACTTCTGGAAATTTTTCGGAGAATACCGTCCCAAAAAGATCTGCGAAATTCCCCCACATAGCGTTTACTTCTGTTTGATTTTCACTAAGAATAGTGTCCCATGTCTGAGACTCTAAGACCTGGCAGAATTCTAGGATAGCTTCTTCTGTATATTTCCTGTATTTGACTATCTTGGGATCTGTGTTTTGCAGTGGGATTTTGAATCGCACTTCCTGACAGTGATGGTCGGATAGGTGGGCTTGATAGACAGCTGTGCTTATATAATCGGTATTTGTTAGTATGTTGTCGACGCAGGTTGCAGAACTGCACCACCTTTTTCATGAACGGTTCCTAAAACTCTACACGAAATATACCATGCGAAAGTAAATATCAATTATCTTGCTGATCTTGCGTCAAACGTTTGGAACTAAGTTCATCATAGTGACCCACATTAGTTTCAATATTCAACTGAATATATCGAGAGAGTTCGTTACAGCTGACCCCATCTCCCTTCCTTCAACCTCTGGTCCTCCCATTATTTGAATGTCAATCCTAAAATTGAAGTAAATTTACTAATAAAACACTAACATGCTATATTAACAGTGAACAGTAACCACCAGAAGTACTAAATTTCACCGACATTCTTGAGTTGATGGACATAATCCATATATTTTTATACCTCGATCTTTCATGCTACGTTGATTACATTGACTCGTAGATAAATTATGTTCAAGTAAAATCAGCTGACATAACTCATAACATTAATAAACCAACCTGTAGTATTACTTCTTGTTCCTTAAAAAAATTATGAGTGCATTTTTCTCAAATGGATGAATAATTCTTCATGAGAGCCAAAAGATATTTAGTCCTGTACAGGGCAAAGTGGGCACTTCAAATGAATAGAATGTCTTTTTGATCAAATGGTACAGGTTCTTCATGATGAATTTTTCTCATATGCCGATTTCTTGTTGATTATCTTGAAAAATGCTCTTGGCATACGAGATACAGCAAACTTTCACTGAAAATTAATAATCAAAATGAAACCAAGTATGAATTTTTACTGATTAATGATATACTCACTCAACTTCGTCCATGCCTATTGCTTATTATAAAACAGAACTCCTTGTCAATATGATGCAGCAATTAAAATTGCTATTTGTAATAAAATTGAATTGAAATTCTGATGAGCAGAAAACAATGAAAATTTCTCAAACGTCAAAACAAATCATGGAAATAGAGAGAAGCACATTTGACGATTTTACATTAGACAAGGAAAGAGAACCGTGATGTCATGTGCAGATATTCCGTACTGTGATTGGTCAGAAATTCGGCACCGTTGGATCTTTTAATGTATCCTGGATCGACAGAAGTTGCAGTTGCCGGTTGCCGCTTCGGGGATTGCCTAACCGATACGAAATTTCCCGAAAGAATTTTCCTTCTAATGTATCCTACTACTTTCACATTTTTCGGTACATTTCGTACGAATTGAGAATGTTAAAAGCTTTGTTGCATTGAAGTTCATTCAAATATACCTTCTATGTATTGAAATTCTCAGGAGGTTTGTTAATGGGCCAATTTCGTGAATACGACCTTTCGAAATTCTGATTTCTCGATAATACCAAAACTTCGAAGCAAAATTATTCTAACATTTCTGTTATGAATGATTCGAGGGCATGAACGAGATTTCAGGCTGCTTCTGTTTGTTTTTTTCTGCGGCAGCTACAAAAAATTTATTTCAATCAATTTCTCGATCTGGAAAATAGGAATCTACCTGAAAGTTGGATAAAAGAGAGCTCAAAAGCTCCAGACTTCAAGTCAGTGTTCTGAGTAACCCATTTTTGATAGGAGACCTCTGAATTTTTCCAATTAATACTTACATTTTCACACTCAAACAAAGAAATTCAAAGATGTATTCGAGGCTTCCCGCTTAACGTACCAAATGTTGAGTTCTATGAATCAAATACCATTATCATTATTCATAGGTGTGTTAATTTATGGACGAGAAATTTTTCTCAAGCTCTTTTTGTGCATGGTACAAACTTTTATTCGTACAATCGAATTTTTCAAAGCAAAAATTCGAAAATGACAAAGCGTTAGCTCCATAGCTTATCACCATATTCATCATAGTTAAAAAAATACCGAACGAATTGAAAAGGGAAAAAAATAAAACAAAAATCTTTATGACCGCGTTTGCTATAAAATGCAATGAAGACGATTCCAATGTTCCTTTCTATCATGTTTGGATGATCATTTACGACATTCTATAGTTTTCAGAAAAATGTATTTCCTAATGTCAAAGTTTCATTTCTGATTATTCCATTTACTTGTAGTTTGTATGTTTTTGGTCAGCATTGTCCAAAGTATCTCGTTCCAACGTTTTTGTTGGAATGCTCTGCATACATTTTTCTGCGAGTATTGTTGATAGTTGTCAGTTTTGATTTATATAAATGTCAAATTAGTTCTGAGTGAATCAATGATCTACTTAAACTATACTTGAACTGATTAAAAAGGCTTGTGTTTTCCACCACTGTTTTGGACGAAAGACTCCGTGGTTAGAATTTTCTAACCTTTTCAATCAGTTTGAGTATATCATGGATTGATCTACTGAAAAACTAATTTGACATTTATATGAATCGAAACTGACAACTATCAACAATACTCACAGAAAAATGTATACAAAGCATTCCAACAAAAAAGTACGTAATTTTGTGAAATTCAACATTTAGTCCCAAAATTAACGTACAATAGATCATTACGAGTGAACAACTCCAACATTTTTCTCATTTCCGCAAACTTCGAAGAAGAAATACTTAGGGTTCGTCATCACATCTGCATTTTGATGCATATTTCTGTCCGGGCCATGCTCGCAGCCCATTAGCACAATTTTGGCCTTCGTACGGCTTCCAGTTTTCAAAATGAAAATTATGAAAGTACTCCGAGCGTATTCTTTAGAAGGCTACGAGAAGAAAACCACTGGATATTATTCCATTCTGTTTTCACCTCATTATTCAGAATGAAAGATAGTTCAACCATAAAAAATTTCAACAATTTCGGCCGAAATTTTTTTTTCACCAAGGACATGTAAAAAAAAGTTGAGTTCCAATTTTGGGATAAATTTTTCACGGAAAAACTCAGGAAATCTTGTACATTGAAATAATACTTTCCGAATTGGCAACCGAGAAAAAAAAAATCCAACTTTGCAGGTTTTCCGCCTTTTTGAAATTTTTTTTTCACAATTCTACATCACAATTCAGTTAAGCCAAAGAAAAATACTAAAATGTGACCAGAAACCGTTATTTCAAATGTCACGCATAACTAACAACAGTTATCAGAAGATTGCTCAAAGTTCACAAACACCCTGTATCTCGCTTATGCGTCGAAAAGTGGGTATATGTCATGAGGCAAAAATGACTTCATCGGTGTCATCTACACGGCTGTATATGTTTGTCCAGTTTATGGTGAAACACCCTGTATAGGTCATTTAATACAATCTATGACTAGGAATATTCTTAGAACAATGACAAAAGACCATCCGCTTTCAAAAAATTAATTATTTATGTTCCAGATTATATTGAATATGATTGCATATTCTCTGTTTACCTATCTATAACTCAATAAATGGATCCATAAGGGATCGTACACTTTCCCAGTCCCAGCAGAAATTTTCTCCTACATGTTTGCGGCTAGGATTAGGTATCATTTGAGGGATAGCCCACCAATCTTTTTATTTGTATGTTTTTTGTTATTTTTTGAATTTTCTTCACTTTTGTACCTCGAAATCCAAATCCCGTCCTAAACCGAAGAATGCCGTTTATCTGAAATGATTTATTTACTTTTATAATTCTGATTTTCAGGTAACTACCTGAAGAAGTACCGCCAACACTTCGAAGGTACTTCTCAGAATAAGACTCGGGATAAGATAATTGACTTCACGAATGAGACTCGCCAAGTTTCAATTACTGTGAAAAATTGGTTGAAGGTTAAGTGTTCAAACGTCGTTGGCTGGATTACTTTGAACGAGGAGTATACTCGAATCGTATTCGAAGTGAAGTACGGTCAGCGGAATGAAGTATGCTGTATAATGCGGTGTTTGTGTGAAATTTCACACAAAATTTTGAGGGAGCCCAAAAAAGAAAATATTGCTCCGAGGTGGGTGTATGAAAACTTTCACAAGCATCTAATGACACATTTGACGCAAACTGATGTCACACCTATAGAATACCAATACTGTAAGCGCGACTGCAAGGAAAAACCGAGAGAGAAACTTAATCAACATCGATAAAATCTTTTGGCTACCTTTTTTCAAAAAAACCCGAAACACAACCTATCTATTGAAACAAAAGATAGGGAGATGCAAATATCCTCACTAGAGATGATGAGAAGCTGCGTGAAAATCCAAATAAGCCAGATAATATGATTCTTGTATCTCCTGCAAAATCTCCAACAGTGACTCCTTCGCTTCTTCCGACACATCCCATGTCAAAGATTAAGCCTCGAATGAAGTGAATGAAGTATAAAACGTAAAATCAACATTGTTGACTGAGTTATTCAAGAAAGCTATGAAACGTTTAAGAATATATCCAGGGCACAGGCGAGTACATCCAGAGATAGTTGCGACGATAACATTCAGAAATGCATTGAAAGTAAACAAAGAAAAATATACACTTCTAAAGGGTCCCCTCTGGTGTCTTCCAGTGACTTGAATATCAATCTAGCATTCAACACTCATCGTCAACTTTATCCCACACTTTATCTCCCACTTATCAAAGGTCAGAAAGGGCTTAACTCCTGAGCCAAATTTCTAGTCCTGGGAATAACCTTGGGAATAACCAAACTTGCATCACATCCTATTTTCTGTGGTCGATGAAGTTTGCAATTTTCAAAGAATATCATCGAACGAAAAGATGACATGGGCATGCAACTAAAGAGTGTTTTGGTCCATTTTGAATCTACTTCACAAAAACCTTGCGGTCAAGATGGTACCACCTCACCAGGCCACCTTTTGCGCTGGTTGTTTGATTTATCTGCCAAAAACTCCAGACAGTCAAAATATCGGTAAACGTACAGAATTAAATACTTTTCATTATACTGCTATACGAAACGCTCTATGAAAATATGAAGAACACTTCACCATCCATGAGCTGTTAAAATAAATTTGTTGCGAAAAATTCATCCAACATAGAGGAATGGTTTTTCGACTTTGATGGCCTTTGTCAGTTTATGAAGCATAGGAATTTACCCAAAGTTTCGTGGATTGGCGAAGATGCAACAGTTAAATTGAATATGATTCGAGGACTAATAAATTAGTTGGATTTACCATGCCATTAGTCAATGGACTACCGACAAGAGATACGTTTTTAGCAACATCTGCAAAAGCAATACAGGACCACTTTAAGAACGCTATCAGATCAAATTATGCCTATGTAATTATGGCCCAGCCTATTTTTACCATCCGCGCCAGGTTATTGTCTCGCAATCTTAGGCACAGATAACAGATTTACAGCCGCTGATGTTACGAAAAGGTGGCAACATATAAAATTGAATTTGAAGCAGCGAGGTGTTATGGTTTTGGGGTTTGGATCTGATGGAGATACACGTCTTCTGAAGGCAAAGAGGCAAGGTGCTCAATGGGCTCTCACTAAAGAATAATCACGACCCGAATGGAGATGGTTTCAATCAAATTACTCTAGAGAAGACTGCTTTTCTTATGTTCAAGATACTGTTCATATAGCCACCAAATTACGTACTAGACTGCTCAATGATAAAATCAAGTTAAGGTTTGGTGATTTTCATGCAACTGCTGAACCATTGGAACAACTCATTGCAAAGTACTCCAAGGATTATTACTTGCTAACAAAATCTGATTTGAAATTAAAAGACAAGATGAATTTTAAAGCAGCAGAGAAATTATGTTATTAATTTTTTTAAAAAGACTCCGGAGAATAAAGGCATTATTGCTTATCTCAAATTGATGCGTTTTGTTATTGATTCGCTCTTAGATCCCAAAATAGATTTAACGCAAAAAATTTATTCAATTTGGTATTGCGTTTTTTTCTTAAAATTTGGCAACAGTGGCTCACAATAAACGAATACAAAATTGGAGATCATTCCATTTCATCAAACTGCTATGCTTGCTCAGAGTTAAACGCACATTTATTAATAAATATCATCCTAAACATCCGTGAAAACCCATTTTTGTCAAACGATATTGTAACATTCAAATCTTACCTTCCACCTCGAATTAAATACGCCAGCGCAAATGCGCAGAACATAGTCGATCTACATTTCTGAGCCTCCATATGTAAGAGAAATGAATAAAAGAATTAATTGAGATTCGAAGTTGTTTGAAAGAATATCTAATCGATTCCCTTCGTAATCTATCTTATTACCTTCGATATCTACCTACCTTATTATTTTCATAATTGAAAGTATCTGAATAATCAAGTACCTATAACTTAAATATCTAAGTTCTCCGGTAAATACACGAGAGTGCTTCAATTGCTTTCCTCCTTAGTAAGGGGTAAGTCTCTATAGATTTGAAATAGTTAAGATTGTTTGTGAATAGATAAGTATATCTTTGTAACTTATGATTAGGGACTTTGGGAGACAAACTGCCCAACTCAATTGCCTTCTTCAACCTCAAGCAGAACTTGAAAAGGGACCATCATCCTCATTCCACAAGGTGGGTGTTGCTGTATAAAGAGGGTGAATAGAATTTCAAGCCCTTAGACAGGTCTGTTCTTCTTAAATTGTATATATCAAATTCTATAATATTAGGTTTAAGCAGGTTAGGTCATAGTAATATTAGTATTAGGTCTAAACAAGGTACCTTGGGGTTTATAATAAATTTATTGAATAGACATTTGAACTGTTCAGACTTGTATATATTTTTTTCCCTCACACACGATATATTATATTCTCAATCAATTTGATACACTTTCCAGATTTAAGTGTAAAACAAAATCTAAATAATAAAAACAACTACTCTATATCAAAAATCTGGTGGCGCCCAATACCTAATTCAATTTCGATCAGAAAGTCCTCCTTATCCACGACTTCAGCTCTCCAAAGGCTATTACAGTTGCCGGTTGTTAATTTCATGAATTGAAGTACTTTCATCAAATATAAAAAGAAGGTGACAATATGTTTCTGCCTATACTTTCTGGAAGTCAGAAATGTGAACAGGCATTTAGGACTATGAGGTCCATGACCTCCACGTATTCGACTGTGGTTAACTTCAATATAAAAGATATTTAAAGCGTTTACATAGCACAAGGACATTAAATAATATTATACACGATCTGAACAATGTTATTGCGTTTCCAAAAGAACAAAGACGGCAAGAAGAAATGAATATGGACTCGAATTCGCTGGTGGTTACTGATTCAAAACTCTATACGGATACTATGATAGCAGACGCAGTAGAACGTGCACGACAAAATTCTCTAGCCTATACGCTAGAACTTGGTATGTCTGTCGGAGAAAACAGCTTTATTATGCTACAATTCCTTCATTGAAAGATCTTGTGAAAGATTAAAGTGAGGATAAAAGTCTAGAAGTTGAAGAGGATATACAGATGGAAGACAACATGATCGACACCATTGATAGGTCATCCAAGAATTCAGCAAATGATTCATCTAATCATCTTCAACATTTTACTTCTCTGCCAATAGAAAATGAAGAAATTAACGGCAATGACTTAAACAAACCAGATAGTCACTTGTTTAAGCATTAATGGAATATATCGAGTGTCGATGGTCCATATGTCCGAGTCGCAGATGGTAATAAATGAAAAATTGTCAGGAAGTCTTCGCTATGTTAGTTTCTAGAGGAAACTTAAAATATGGGTTAAGTACAGAGAGACTACAACGTTTTGTTGTGAAAAGTACAGGAAGACCACAAAAGACTAAGACAAGAAGTAGGTCACAAAAAGTTGCATACAATGAAATCCAAAGGAACACAAATAAAGAAAAGCTCGAAGAGAGGTAAAAGGGACAGGTCCCAAGAAAGCTCAGATAGACCAGAAGAAGATATCATCATGAAATATGACGATAGCCCAAGCACAGAAACGTTTTCTGAGAATGACTCGGAAAATAACATTGAAATCAATGTTAATGGAGGTGATTATCGAGAAGGAAATTTACAAAAAGAATATTTCCTCGAATATTCCAGTTCATCGCCGTTGACAATTTCCTTAGAAATCGATAAGTTTCATGCAGTGTATTATGAAGAAGGCTGGTTTGTTGGAAAACTTGTAAGATATTGAGGGTAGTGCGAGTGGTGCTGTCGATAATCCGATAGTCGAAATAATATTTTTGAGAAGAAATTAACGAAAAAAAGTGAATTCAAATGGTCTGAGAAACAAGATTTATGGACCTATAGCAATACAGGAGAATAAATCGAATAATATTGTCAATATTGCCGATCGTGTCTTGAGCCAGATTGATAACGCTTACACAAATGAAAAGCAGAAGTGTTGACATGTCATTAGTTAATATCAATTGTTTCATTATTTGCTCGTCTTGTCTACCACTTGAAGCAACTACATATTATCTATAATACAGAGTGTAACAGCCAAATGGAATAAATTCGATAACGAATGAATGAGGGCATGTTGGAAAAAAAGCTCGGACATGACGATTTGTAATTTTAAATGCGCATATTTTTCAAGAAAATAATATTATATAGGGTGTTCAATGTGACCGCGGCGAATACCAACTTTCTTATTTCAAATGCAACCCCATATATATTATTTATTTTTTGATTTCTTCAGAGAATTATAGACACAATTCATGCGAAAAAAAAACCTATCTTTAACTATTTCGGAATTATTGAGTGTTTTCAGGTTTATTGCAAAAATCAACGTTTTCAATAAAAATTATTTTATTTCACAAATTCGGTACATTACACACAGATGACATTTGACAGATGACATTTTACAGATGACATTCGACTGATGACATTGGACAGTTGACAGATGACTATTGACAGATGAAATTTGACAGAACTTTTATTACCTATGCCTAATTTATCCCCTGCCAGTTCAGAAATCTAACCAAGCCGTTGATCTCCGATCACTGTCGATTACGATTTGTGGAATCCACCGTAAGTATAGGTATCATTTAGGCGAAACAAAGTTCCTTGGGCCAGCTAGTATGCTAATGAAAAAATTTTTTTATATCCTTAAACGAGTCTTATTACTTGCCCCTTTTATCGCATTCAAGCCGTCAGGTGATTGGCCATGTTGAAAGTAAAAACAAGCTGAAACTATTAGAGGATTTACGGGGATTTTTCAGGAACTAAACACATTTTTCCAAGATTTTTGATTTTTGGGATCGACTAAGATTCCTTGTAAAAAAACGAATATTTTCTCATCCTAATCAAATTTCTTTATTCATACTAACTGGATTATTTTTTATGAGCAACAATACAAATATACATAAATAGAAATATACAGAACAAAATGTCAATTCATTATATCTGAGTACTTTTCATTATTCAAGTTTGCGTGGTATGAGAAGGGCACTCACATCAACTTTCTCAGATTTGCTTCAGCACCATATTCATCTCTGAAGGATCAATGAATTCACTTATTTTTTGGATACACAAATCGGGCATTTCTTCTGGAAGAAGTTCCCGCAAATGTGCATATACTTGTTTCGCCAAATATTGATCATTCATTTCTATGCATATGCTGGCGATCAACTCCCTTTTATACAATACTGGAAGAGGATTTTTCAGGATTCCTGAGCGAATCTTTGAATTCTTGACCACCTTCCTCCTTATATTTTTTCTACACAGTACGTCATAGTAGGTCAGTTGTGGAGCTTCGGGCAGTTTCAGCAGTTTCAGGCTTTCTAACTCATTCTCGTACAGAACGCGTACTTCTCTGTAGCGTTCATTCGCTTCTATATATTGAACTGTTTCCTTGTTCACATAGAGTCCACAATGTTTTCTCAGAACAAAGAACTTGATGAATACATTGAGGATGTTTTCGTTATCGAAGTCTATCGCAACTTCGAAAGCTGTCATACCTTCTTCATTGAGTTCGTTGAAATCTACTCCCTTTCTTAGCAGAATTTCAACAACAGTAGGACTCCCTTCAGCTGCACAATGCAATGGAGTGTTACCCTGGTCTGATTTGGCATTCACATCCACGCCATGCTCTATTAAAGCTTTTGCCAAAATCCTGTTCCTGTGAGGGTCATTTCCATCATCTGTCAAATGATGCAATGCGTTGCATCCAAGGCAGTTGGTGATGTTCGGGTCACTTCCGATTTCCAGAAGCCGCAAAATGACGTTGATATCACTCGAAGGGTTCATGATCAGAAGTTGCAGGGTCGTATGGCTTAGCAGATCCTCTTGATGGTCCAAGTCAACATCATAATGCAGCAGCGCATCCAAGCATTCAAAGCCCTTCGGACATCCTGACAGCATATGGAAAGGACGGCGGAAATAGTTATCACATTTCTTCGGGTTGGCACCATTAAGCATCAGATGTTTTACTAAATCGGGATAGCCAAACTTCACAGCATAATGCAGGGGTGTGCTTCCATTGTCGTTGCAGACGTTAACGTCTGCAACTTCCTGTAATAATTTCTCGACATCTTCTTCATTTCCATTTCGGACCGCTAAATGAAGGGCACTGTCTTCCACTGGGCAGGAGTTTACTCTCTGAAAAAGAAGAAAAATATTTTCTAGCTTTTGTTTGATAATTTTGATGAGATTCGTGAGATTCGATAGTTGAAGCGGTAAATTTTCATGGGAGTTCATTCGATTTGATATAGATCGAATTGAAGAGGTCGCCGTTCACAATGAGTTGAAAAACTAATCCGATAGAGGCGCCACCGTGCATTTTATGGAATATTCAGCGAAGCTTCCAAACATCCCTATACCCAAAACCACCGTTTTTGTTTGAGAAATACCTATCCTTCTTTAAAAATGAAACGATTTTTACTAGACAGAAGTTTTTCGGAAAACCTCGTTCCTCAACTTTCATTTAATACTGTTTCCAATATATAAGTTTTCACAGTTCATTCTAAATGTCATGAATCTTTCCCTTCCTACCATGAATAAAAGTGACTCGTGTTTCACGTTTATGCATATTTTTATAAACAAAGACAAGAAGGCATTATTTCGATAAGGAACATTTCAAGTAGGTAACTATATTTTAAAACGAATATTTCAGGTGAGTAAAATGTTTGATTCGTTAATATTCATGAAAATATATATTTTTATAGTGGGCTGAATACCTAGGTCCATATTTCGTTGGAAACAGTTGTTCTTCACACATTTATCCTTTTTTTTAGTTTTCTTTCAAATTTTTCGAATTGGAAACCTATGAACCAACTGGAAAAAATATTCAGCTAGAGAATGAATTCAATAGAGGGTGTGCGAAAAAATTTTTTTATTCATAATGTCAAGTTAATTCATAACACATTTCAGCTGAAAATGTTGCCATGAGGATGTCGAATGAATTTCATGATTACAGCCAAATTCTATTCAGAATCCGTTTTACGACACTTTGGGGTTGGAAATAATTATTATATTTGGTCTAAATCCATAAATTCAAGATGCGACTAGTTTCATGAGCTCATAAATTTTACCAAGAAAATAATGATCTCCCAATGAGGAAAATTTTCGTTTTGTTTCTTATGAAACAGCTTTATCAACTTTCACATAATTACAGCAATAGTAAATTGAATCACTTCGATTATTTGGCCGCTCATTTCAATCATTCCGTTACATTCTCATTAGAAGTTCTATTTCATTGTTATCCATTCAATTGGAATTGTGACAAAGCCTTCTGTGCCAATATTAGGGATAATTATTCAACAACTTTCGGTTTCCATAAATTTTCTGGCTGCGCTGACAAAAAAGCATTATTGTTTTAAGGTGACGCATCATTATATCTAGCATTTTATAGATTGGGGTTGGACATGGCTTGGCGTCAGGAGGATTGGCGCCAGGATGATTGGCACCTTGAAATTATTTTTCATTTATTCTTATTCATTCAACAACAAACTCGTGGAAGTGCTTTGCAAGTAGTCATTCCGTACGTTAGGTACTCTTTTGGTTTTTTATTGTGCGATTGAAGCTAACGCACAAATTTTATCTCGGTTTATGTAATTTTAATTTATGTATGCCCACAATTACTTCATTTTCCACTCGAGCTGAGATCAATGTTTATTGACATTTTTCATACCTTATTGAAAAGCTACTCGAGTACTTTGAACATATTTTTCGGTTTTCAGAAGGATGAATGGATGATGAATCTTTTCGTTTCATTTTACTGGATGATGGGGTACTACAGAAGAAACGGCCTAAAGCAGGCTTTGACATGTATGTATATTGTTTTATAATACTGAAATTGTATTGTTTGTAACGTTTCGAATTATATAGAAATGAGTTGAGTTTTTATTGTTGATAATTATGGAGTCCAAGACGTACCTATTGTACCTGTTTGTCGAATAAACTGGAGTTTATAATGTTAATTTATATCAGAGTTGTGCTTTGTGCTCGGAGCACTTTTGTGCTCCCGGGCACTGTGCTGCCGAGCACTTTTCAAAAGCAGTGATTAGTGCTTAGTATTTGTAGTACTTCATCGAAAGGCTCAGTGCTTAGCAATCCCAAAAGTGCTCCCAAGCACTCCTGCGGATTACTAAGCCCTAAGCTCTGAGCCACTTTTGTACGAATTTATTTAAGCATTCATAAAATCTAAATACAACATTTTCTTACATGAGTAACATCCTCAAACTGTTAGAATTTCAATGACAGAAAGATGATTGTGAGGGAATCCGGTCATTATGAGAGGAAAAATTAAGGGCCCCCGTGTAATTTGTTAAATGAAGATGGTAATTTGTTCGTTGATATCTTAATAAAGCGTTTTCATCTGACCAAAGAGTCTTATATAGACAACATCAAAACGTTACACAGTTCATTTTTCATACTTCGTTATTTGTCACGCAACAATGTTTTGGAACTGTTTTGCTCCTGACAAATTAGTGCAAGAATTGACGCAGAAGCATTTCCATTTTTCCTTGAATTTTTTATTACATTTTGTGTCACGGACCGGGAGTGAAAACCCATAAAAGTTTTCAGAAAAAAAGTAAACTCGAAAAAATCAATATTTTTATGAATATTTTCAAACGAAGAGATCTAGGAGCGAATAGCAGTTTTTTGTTTTACCACCAATCAGAATCAATTATATATTATATCGAATCAAAGTCAAAATTATTAGCGAGAGCATCGTATCATTTGGTTAATTCTTGGAAGGTGATAAAACAAGAATCTTCTCGTTATCAATCGAATCGAAGGTGGAGCATCGAATTTTGGACACCCTGTCACCTCACCTGTCAATTTTCTCACATATACGAGCTAACAATTTCTCTTTCGATTGTAATAACCTCACTTTCAACAATTCCTAAAGAAGTGCTTAGGGCTTAGTGCTCGAAATGTCGAATAACTTTCACAAAGTGCTCAGTATTCGCGAGCCTTTTGTGAAAATAAGTGCTTTGCGCTCGAGACTCGGGAGCCTTTTTATCCGAGTGCTTAGTGCTCGAAGCACTATTCAGTGCTCGTCACAGTTCGTACATATAACATATATCATTCCTTCAACTTAAAATGTTTTATACATTTATATGCCTATACATATATTCTTGTATCTATCGTTGAATTCTATGAAAAATGTCCATATTATTCTCATTATTTCATGGTATTTTTCTATTATCAGATGTATCATATGCAAAATCATAAATTATTCTCTATTCTTGAATTGAAGTATGATGTCTAATGAATATATTGTGCTATCTTCATTACAAGAATGAAACTGAAATTCTGAATGTATGATCAGTACGATTATTTTTATAATTCAGAAGGTGTTCTCATCAATTTCATTATACTCGTTAATTGAAAATATTACTCAATTTATGAAATTCAAGAGGCGGTTTTATTAAGTTGATAATACTTTTCAATCATATTCATAACTCGCATTTACAAATTCAATAGATGGTTTCATTAATTTCATGATAAGATTTTATTTAGGTTAGTGAACTTTACCATTACATTGATGGAACGCATCCATTATTGTTGAAGCAATGCCAAATCCCTTTTATAAACCGAATTTCATTACAATTATGAGACTTTATGAAACCAATGAGCATTATAATAGGAATTATAATAATTTTTTCTCAGCGCTTATCCCAAAAACCTCCTAATAATAATAATAATAATAACAGCTCTTTATTTCATAATCACTTCAGGCTACACAGAATAACATGAACATGAAAAGAAATAGTGTCAAAAAAAAAACCTTAACTAACACAAAAAATCATCAAGTGTATACGGTTCCATATTTAGCAATAAATGAAATATTTTATTTTTAAACAACTTATAATCTTCAATTCTTTTTATATCGTTTGGCAATTTGTTGAAAAATGTCAGACATCTATATTCAGCTTGTTTTTGAGTTGTTGTTAATCTACATTTTGGGAAATTATATGCAAGGTTTCTTGTATCATATCTTAATTTCATATTTTTATGTTGACTGAACAAGACTTTGTTTTTATGTACAAATAACAAGCATTCCTGTATGTACAATGCATATAAAGTCAGAATACCTTGTTTTTTAAAATAGCCCCTACAAGACTGTTTATGTGTTAAACTGTTCCAAATTCTAACCGCTTTTTTCTGAAGTATGAACAAGGATGAAACATTGCCTGATCCATAAAATAATAAACCAAATCTTAACTTTGACTCTATGCTGGCATGATATACTACTTTTATGATATTTGAACTCAAATATTTACAGACTACCCGAAAAGCATAAATCGATGAACCCAATTTTCCATTAAGGTTGGTTATGTGTTCTTTCCAACTCATGTCTTCCTCGATGTAGAGTCCCAAAAATTTAGTGGAATGTGCTGTATCAAAACGTGTTGCCCCCAATCTGACAGTGCTGGAAATCTCCATGTTAGAGTGTGGAGGATGGAAAAGGATCAAGTTGGTTTTATCTCTGTTGAGGATCATGTTGTTATTGGCAAACCATGTTTCGGTATATTCTAGAACTTGCTGTGCTGTCACTTGGAGATCTGGCCAAAGTGAGTCAACTATGAGTAGATTAGTGTCATCCACATAGTTAACATTTGTTACTCTACTTTCATTCCATTGAAGTCCAGTGCTGAAGTCATTTATATAGATGAGGAAAAACAAAGGTCCCGCAATACTCCCTTGGGCTACTCCCAGTTTCAGATATTCAAGATCAGATCTTACTATCTGTCCATTTGAACATATCCCCACTATTTGGGATCTATTTGTGAAATACGACCTTACCCACTCAAGGGCTGGACCCCTAATTCCATAATCTTGGAGTTTATTCAGAAGTCTCCCAGAGTTAATGCAGTCATATGCCTTGGACAAATCGAGAAACAGTCCAAGGGGCAGGTTGTTGTTCTCCAATGCATCAGTGATTCCCTTAATAAACTGGAATATGGCCGTTTGAATGGATCTTCCCTTCAGATAGCCATGTTGGTTGACTGTGAACATTTTGTTCCTCACCAGAAACTCCATAATTCTATTGCAGAAGGCTATTTCAAAGATCTTTGAGAGAGAAGGTAATATGCTAATTGGTCTATAGTTTCCATACTTGTTTACATCACCTTTCTTATAAATTGGTTTGACTATTGCAGATTTTAACTCATCAGGGAAAACTCCCCGCCTCATTGAATTGTTTAGGATAATTTGTATGGGTTCTATGATCTCATCCGAAGTTTTTTTGATGATATTATTTGATATACCATCAACTCCACTTGTGTGTTTATTCTTTAGGGATTTTATTATAGTTTTGAGTTCTTCTAAACTAACATATTTCAAATATAGAGATTCATTTACCATAGCGACTTCGTCAAACGGGATATTATCCTGGGGTATATGCCTTGTTAATACTGTTGCAATGTTAACAAAAAATTTATTTAATTCATTTGAAATGTGTTGAAGATTACCTTCAATTGGAAACTTATATTCATTATCTCTATTTGTTAGTGATTTGACAATTGACCACGTTGTTTTATTTTTATTATCTGACCTTTCTATTTGATTTTGAAGAGAGAGCTTTTTACGGCTGATAAGTGATCTGTCATACGTTTTTTTCAGGACATTGTACTCACTCTGATATGATGGATCTCTTCTACTTATCACCAACAATACATCTAATTTCTTTTTTATTTCTTCTATATTTGGATCAAGGTCTTTATTTTTATAGGTATATTTTCGAATTGGTAGCTTTTTTAAAGGGCAGGCCCTATTAAGACATTCCTTGAAGATGGAGAGAAAGTTATTGAACTGAACATTGATGTCCTCATTTAACTGTAGAAAGCACCAATCCTGGTTCCTCAAGAGATTTTTTAAAGTTCTTAGATTTTCTTCTGAGTATATTCTTCTCCAAGTGTATGTCTGTCTTGACGTGTTGCCACTGAACGTTATTGTCTGTGCCGTATGATCAGATATGTGATTATGGATTATTTTGGTTGAAAATGGAATTTCAAGATTAGTATATATACCATCAATACACGTGGCTGAAGTGGCTGTAATTCTGGTAGGTTCGAAAATAGTTTGTTTGATATTGTATGAGTTCAAGGTTGTAAGCCAATCATTTCTTTTTTTAGAGTCCTGTAACATGTTAATATTGAAATCACCAACTATTATAAATTGACGATTCTCGTCATTATACTTATTCATAATAATATTGAGCTTGTTTATCAATATTTCAGTATTGCCATCATTGTAGCAAGTTATACAAACTACCTTGCTTTTATCAATTTGAAATTCTACCCCAGCACATTCGAAGCAACCTTTTACTGAAATCTTGCTGATATCTTTGCATACTGATGACTTGACATCTTTTCGGACATAAATTGCAACCCCTCCATGTTCTCCTTGTTGTCTACAGAAATAAGCACCAAGTTTGAAGTTACTTATATTATAGTTGATCAGTTCATCTTTTGATTTCCAATGCTCTGAGAGGCATATAATTTTGATGCTTTTGTTTTCATCAATAAATTCTACTATTTGCTCTATAGAATTTCCAATGGATCTGATATTTTGATGGAATACTGTAAAGTTTTCTGATTTATGTATGACTGTATGATTTATTGATTTTTGGATTTTTGATGGAGTGTTCAATTCCTTCCTAAAAAAGTGAGATCCTTATTTTGTCTTTTATAGATATCTAATCTAAATCTTCTTATACCCACGTTTGCAGGCCAAAAGGAGGTATCATATAATTCATTTTTTTTGTTGAATGGAGCGATGACGACAAAGCTTTTTAATTGTGTATGTCCAGGTGGTAACTGTTTCACTTCAACGTCCACATTCTCAAAATTAGGTTGTTTTTTTATATGTTCCAGAATCATCTTGTCCGTAACTTGATCCTTAACGCGATAAATATTGATCCAGACCTTTTTCTCGATTCCCAAAAAACCACTTTTGTTTTGTTCTTCAACGATTCCAGTTCCCAATCTAACCTTCCTGGTCTTTCTTTGAAATCTGAAACCATTATCATCCTCTTTCTGCATTCTGTTCTGTTTCTGTTCCATATTTTTATTAATTTTGACTTTGGAAGCATAAGTCTCGGTGAGAATTCCGACTTGTTGATTATTCTCAGAAGTTGTGGGGGCCCTGTGTTTATTGACATCGTTGACATTAATGTCATTGTCAACTCTGGCAACTTGATTACTTGGGCCTACTATTTCTTGTTGACAGGTTGTGCTGGAACTACCATTGGTATTACTAGTTCCAACGGGTGATACGTCAGACTTATTGAAATTGTCTTGTTTATTACTTTTTTTTATGTTATTTTGTTCCATATCTTTAATTTTTTCATTGAGAAGTTTGTTATTTTCAATTAAAATTTCATTTTTACTTCTAGATTCATGAAGCAGTTCATCTAAAAGCTTCACTTGCATTCTTAAATATCCTACCTCAGAAAAATCATCTACATATTCCTGAGCGAAAACGGCATCGGGATCTTGGACGTGTATACACGTTGCCGACTTCTTCAGATTTGCCTGTTTTAAGCAAGCCGGGTGGAGAAATACCCTGCACTTCAAACACCTCACATAATCCACCACTTTCCTATTGCAGTGGTCACAAATATTGACTTTATTTTCATCTGGATTATAACTTTTATCGGAGCGATTTTCACCGTCTTCCTTACTGGCCGCCATCTTTATATACCATATAATACCAATTTTTAATGAAATCAGTCCATAAACAGGGAAGGCGTTGTCTTGTTATTATTATCAGGCCGCCATTTTAAATTTGTTGATTTCACAAAAATAACATAATCTTCAACTCCGAAAACACCCCTCATACTACTTTCAAATCGAAATGAACCCTGATAACAAAACTTGTCCGCTAATTCGATTTTACAAATTTTGACAACAAATCATGATCTTCGACCCCTAAAACCCTCTCATTCCAATTTCGAATCAAGTCAAGCCATAAACACAAATGATGTCGTATAATTGTTATCAGTCCGCCATCTTGAATTTATGAATTTCGATCAGAAAAATTGTCATTTCCGACCCTGAGAACCCTCACATACAAATTTTGAATGGAAATGTACCATGATCACAAAACTCGTCTGCCATCTTGAACTTACGAATTTTGACTCGAAATCCTATTTTATCACGCCGGAAATCCCTGTATACCAATTTTGAATTGAATCTGACCATAATAACAATTTGACAAAAAAATCATAATCTCTGACCCGGAAAACACCGAACTATGAAATAAGTGAAAATAAAGTTTAAGTAGGAACTTTTGTCGCTATATATTTGAATTTGGCTATTCTCTGTGAATTTCGTATTTCAAGTTGAGATTCTGAACGAAATTTTCTGTAGATTCACTTCTAATCGGAAGAATGAATTGGCTCATTTTCTTCTATTATTATCAGATAAAAATAATCAACTTTCGAACTTTCCAATTCATTCATTGAGAACTCCGATACTTTCTGAGTTCAACCACAAAATTTTAGTTCCTAAAGTGAAACCATTTTCAAATGCATCTTGAAATAAAACACACTACATTGAACCGTAAAATTTCAAATCGATTCATTTGTCTATTCATTTCAGAGTCCATCTTTGGTTAATCCTGTTCCCAAATACGTTATATTATACATAAAACGAAAATTCTGATCATGGGGACAATAAATACTCTTTAAACAATAAATTTAAGTCTAAAAGATGTTCCTTCAGTAATGAACGTTCATTCAGTGAAATATACTATGAGCAAGATATGAAACACCAACCGATAGATCATATCAATTATCCAAAATATATAACCAAAATACGAAGTATTGAGAAAATAATTCTTTGGGATGAAATTGATGACGGTTTTTAGTGTCAAGCCGAACTGACCATTCGCAATAGCCATATAAATTCTCCGATAAATGTGAAACCATTTATAAATCTATTCAGAAAATTTGTACATTGAAGTTTCCAAAGTATTAAAAAAAAGTATAATTTGTATTAAAATTCATTACGGACTTAAGACATCAAGGCTCAAGTTGAACTGACTTATTTCCTGAAAGCAATCCCCGTACAAATTGTCCGAAAAATTTTGTAACTATTTGAAACTCAATTTTCCAAATTTGTACCTTAAAGACTGCAAACTAGTAGGAAAAGAATTTTTTAAATCAAATTTATGACGGATTGATTGTATGCTTGCGCCGAAATTACTGAGTGTCCAATAGCAATCTCCATACAAATTCTCCGAAGCATTGAAAACCATTCAAAAATCAATTTCAAAAATTTGTACCCTTGAGGCTCCAAAATTTCACGAAAAATATTGACTGAATCTCAAATCGATACAAGTGAGTATTCACTTCATAGTACATCTTATGTGAGTTTCTGTTTCAAAGTGTGTTATATGATACATAAACGAACGTTCTCATCATCATGGAAGAAGAAATACTTTTCCAAAAGTGAAATCGGCAAAAGATGTGTCTGCAGTAATACACTTAAATTCAGTAAAATGAATGAACTCGAAATATATAGTTTTCTGCAGAAGATCACCAAGATGTAAAGAAACAATAGATATATTAGATCTTTCATTCAAAATATTCAAATCCGACCAATTTCAAATCTATAAAAATTTATACTCACTTTTGATACTAAATCACCCATTTTTATATTTTATTAACCTGCTTCCACACTGTAGCGGGGATGTCACGCATGACCGCTGATTTATGTGCTGTATATCGATGTAGACGAGTCAGTGAATAAAGAGATATAGAAAACACTACATGGCGCTGCGAACAATTTCGCAATAATTGAATTTTAAAAAAGCAAATAACGAATAATATAATAATAATGTCCGGTAGTGTACTGCCAAAATTGAATTTAAATCAAGGCAATCCTGCCAAGCAATGGTCCGAGTGGTTAAGGAGTTTTCAATTTTACTTAATCGCTACGGAAACCAACAAGAAGGAAGAAAACATCCAGATAGCACAATTGCTACATTTCGCCGGACCGGAATTGCAGAAAATATATACCACATTCACCTTCGCTGAAGATGAGAAGGAAAAACTACAAAAAGTGATCGATAAAATAGATCACCATTTCACACCACGCCAGAACCTTACTTTTCTCCGCTACAAGTTTTTCACGTCGAAACAAACAGATGATTTGACCTTGGAACAATTTATTACCCACCTAAGAAACTCAGCAAAAAGTTGCAAATTCGACTCCCTGACAGACGAACTTATAAAGTTAATGTTGATCTGTGGAACAAACAACAATGAAATTCGACGAAGGCTACTCCAAGAAGACGACGACGCAGATTTAGGAAAGGTCATAAAATTGTGTTCTATAATTGAAGAATCAAAATCACAAGCAATGAACATGGACAGCTCAAGCAACACCGTGGATCGAGTTTCCGAGGCACGCAGAAGGCCTGGTCGCTTCGGGAATCAGAGGTTTCGTTCCCGGACTCCTGAAGGAAGGAAAATAAGTAATACCTCTAATTGTGTCAGGGGTAAGAAAGGGTACATAAATAATTGTAATCGTTGTGGTAATAATCATCCAATTCGAAAATGCCCTGCATTCAAAAAATTGTGCGGCAAGTGTAAAAAATTTAATCATTTCGCCAACATGTGTCGTGATAACAAGGAAATAAACAATTTAGAACTCGGCACCTCTTTCGATAACAATGAAACAGATGAAGAAATTATTTATATTAACAATATTTCTGGAAACAATATCAACTCCTGGCTGACACAATTGAACATAAATGGAAAGAAATTAACTTTTAAATTAGATACCGGTGCCATGGCTAATATATTACCTATAAAACATTTCAATCATTTGAATATTCCTTTTTCAGAGATCAAAAATTCGAAAATAGTCCTCAAATCATATACGAAAAATATAATCCCAGTACTTGGTAAATGTCGTCTGAATTGCAGTTATAATAGCAAGAGATATTTGATTAACTTTTACGTAGATAATGACATTTCTGAACCATTACTTGGTTTGAATGCTTGTATAGCACTTAACCTTATATCAAAAAATGAACCAGAGTTGGAAGAATCTGAGGTAAGTTCATTGCAAATCACTAAGAGTCATCAATCATTATTATCGGAATATACATCAATTTTCTCAGGAATTGGCTGCATTCAACCCCCATATCGAATAAAAATTGATCCAAGCATTATACCTGTAATTTCACCTATTAGAAGAGTACCTCTAGCATTACATGATACACTGAAGGAAACCCTGAATAAATTAGAAGAATTGAGAATTATTGAAAAAGTTGATGGTCCTAGTGACTGGGTACACCCTTTAGTGGTAGTTCGTAAACCTGATAATTCTTTGCGCATATGTCTTGATCCTTTGCATCTGAATAAAGCTATTAAACGTGAGCATAGTAAACTGTTAACTTTTGACGAAATAACTGCTAAATTGAAAGGTGCCAAAATATTTTCTAAGTTAGATGCCAGCCAAGCTTTTTATCAGATACCACTAGATGAAAAAAGCAGTAATCTCTGTACTGTAGGCACACCTTTCGGGCGTTATAAATTTTTAAGAATGCCTTACGGTATAAAATGCGCACCAGAAGTATTCAATGATAGATTTAGGGAATTATTTAGTATGGATCATGTGGCTGTTTATATAGATGACATTATTATTTGTGGTGAAACTCCAGAGGAACATAATGAAGTTTTGGAAAGAGTATTGAATGTAGCTCAAAAGTTCAACGTGAAATTTAATTTGAAAAAGTGTTTATTCGGTGTTTCAAAAATCAAATTCATGGGGCATATCCTCACAAGAAACGGTGTCGGTGTGGACCCCGATCGTATAACAGCAATAGAACAATTTCCAGAACCTAAAGACAAAAAAGAAGTTCAAAGACTTTTAGGCATTGTGAATTACATGAGCAAATATATAAATAATTATTCTATGCATACTAAACCCCTAAGAGATTTACTCAAAAAGGATGTACATTTCACATGGGATGAACATCATAAACTTGCATTCCAAAAAATTAAAGAAAGCTTAATAAATAGCCCCATTTTGAGATACTTCGACCCTAATTTAGAAATTCTTGTTTCAGTCGATGCTAGTATGAATGGCCTAGGAGCTTGTTTACTTCAACATAATTTACCTGTCTATTATGCATCCAAAAGTTTAACTGATTCTCAGTCGTCTCAAGCTCAAATTACCAAAGAATTGCAAGCTGTTTACTTTGGACTAACGAAATTTCATGACTTTGTTTTTGGAAGGCAAGTCATAGTTGAAACTGATCACAAGCCTCTCATTTCTCTTATGAATAAACCATTGAACAAAATTCCCGCACGCCTTCAGCGTATAATGCTATATCTCCAAAGATACGATTTCAAATTGGTTTTTAAACGTGGAAAAGAACTCATTTTAGCTGATTCTCTTTCAAGAGCATGTAACAGTTCAACAGCAAATGAGGAATTAGATTTGAAAGATATCATTTGCGTAGTAACAGAAGCGAATATTTCTGAGGAATGTTTGGTAAAAATTAAAGCTAACACCCAATCAGATCCTGAATTACAAAAATTAAAATCATACATTTTGAAAGGCTGGCCGAATAATAATAAATCTGTCGAAAACTATCTAAGACCATATTTCAAATACAAAAGTGAACTTATGACTGATGATGGAATTATTTATCGTAACAATAGTGCTGTTATTCCTATCAAAATGAGGAATGAAATTTTAGAAAAAATACACTATAGTCATTTAGGATATAACAAATCCATTAATTTAGCAGAGGAATCGGTATTTTGGCCCACTATCAGAAATGAAATAAAATCAATGATCGATAATTGCCAAGTCTGTCAAAAATATCGAGCTTCTCTTCCATCAGAACCATTACAGTCACATAATATTCTATCAATTCCATGGTATAAAGTAGGTTGTGACCTTTTTGAATGGAAAGGTGTACATTTTCTTTTAGCGGTGGATTACTATTCGAAATTTATTGAAGTTGAGCAATTGAACCGTAACCTGAGTAGTTTTAATATAATTTCTACTTTGAAGAAGATATTCGCTCGTTTCGGAGTCCCCAGATATTTTATTAGTGATGGAGCGACCCAGTTCACATCTGAACAATTCAAGAACTTTGCGAGTCAATGGGATTTTAAACATATTATAACATCTCCAACGTATAGCCAATCAAATGGTATGGCTGAGCGACATGTACAAATTGCAAAAAGATTGATTAAGAAAACCATTGAAGATAATAAAGATTATAACTTAGCATTGTTACAATTGAGAAATGTACCTTTATTCGGAAATTGCTCACCAGCAGAAATTCTCATGTCTAGATCTACTAGAAATCCATTACTACCTACTAGTAAGGAAAAACTGAATTCTCATTTAATAAAGAAGAAAGAATTTGATAATTATTTAAATGAACAAAAAAATAAACAAAAATTTCATTTTAATAATAGAAATGGGGTGAAACAATTGCCAAAGTTAGCCCCAAATACTAGAGTTTGGGTACAATTACAACCAAAATCAATTTGGCAGCCAGGGTTGATATTGGAAAGTTTAGGAGATCGGAGATATAAAGTATGTGTTGAAGGAAAGGGAACATATATAAGAAATAGAAAATTTTTGAGACATGCTCTATCTTCAATAAAACTTGACAATAATAATACAAACAGAACATGTAAAAATAAGAAGTTAACTTTCCAGAAAGAGCAGAATTCTGCAAACCAGTTGTATAAAAATTTAGAATGTCTGAAGGGCTTGACAGGAATTTGTGAAACTAAAGATAATTATGAATTTCAGGATAACTATTCAGATGTAAGTTCAGATAGGGACATTGCTTGTAAATTTGAAAATAGTTTGTCAGAACCAGAAAGCAATGGTCATAATGTACTTAAGGATGGAAATGTAACCAGAAGTGGTCGAATTGTTAAAAAACCAAACTTGTACGTTTGTACATAGGGTTAAAATTGTTTATATTGTTTTGGAATGAAATGTACCATATTCGTTCATTTTATAGAATAGATTTAATTTCTGTTGCCATTTTTAAAATAGGGAAGATGTAGCGGGGATGTCACGCATGACCGCTGATTTATGTGCTGTATATCGATGTAGACGAGTCAGTGAATAAAGAGATATAGAAAACACTACACACACTATGTTCAAAAACTATCACCAAATATGCACTAGACCTTTTTCGTTCGTACTGTTGCCAGAGAATAATCGAAACTGAATCCTACCACAACAACTGTCCCTTTATATACCATTTGAAGAGTCAAATAATCCAAGTGACCAATAGCAACCCACAAAGAAATTCTCCGAAAAATATTTACCTATTCAGAAACCAATTGTGAGAAATTCTACCTTCAAGGCACCAAAGTATTAGAAAAGGAGTTCATTAGAAAAGGAGTTCATTGGAAAAGAAATGTATAACGGGCTTGAGCAGAACAGATCGCCAACAGCAAATTCTCAGAAAATTTAAAAGCCATTTGAAAACCAATTATGCGAATACAATAAACATTCTTTGGAATGAAATTCAAGACGGATTTAAGGCTTAAGCCGTCATGTTTATGGTTCAATAATTGTTTATGACAGGATGGAAAGAGGACAGCAACTACTTTCACATTTTTCGGTACATTTCGTGCGAATTGAGAATGTTAAAAGCTTTGTTGCATTGAAGTTCATTCAAATATACCTTCTATATATTGAAATTCTCAGGAGGTTTGTTAATGGGCCAATTTCGTGAATACGACCTTTCGAAATTCGGATTTCTCGATAATACCAAAACTTCGAAGCAAAATTATTCTAACATTTCTGTTATGAATGATTCGAGGGCATGAACGAGATTTCAGGCTGCTTCTGTTTGTTTTTTTCTGCGGCAGCTACAAAAAATTTATTTCAATCAATTTCTCGATCTGGAAAATAGGAATCTACCTGAAAGTTGGATAAACGAGAGCTCAAATGCTCCAGACTCCAAGTCAGTGTTCTGAGTAACCCATTTTTGATAGGAGACCTCTGAATTTTTCCAATTAATACTTACATTTTCACACTCAAACAAAGAAATTCAGAGATGTATTCGAGGCTTCCCGCTTAACGTACCAAGTGTTGAGTTCTATGAATCAAATACCATTATCATTATTCATAGGTGTGTTAATTTATGGACGAGAAATTTTTCTCAAGCTCTTTTTGTGCATGGTACAAACTTTTATTCGTACAATCGAATTTTTCAAAGCAAAAATTCGAAAATGACAAAGCGTTAGCTCCATAGCTTATCACCATATTCATCATAGTTAAAAAAATACCGAACGAATTGAAAAGGGAAAAAAATAAAACAAAAATCTTTATGACCGCGTTTGCTATAAAATGCAATGAAGACGATTCCAATGTTCCTTTCTATCATGTTTGGATGATCATTTACGACATTCTATAGTTTTCAGAAAAATGTATTTCCTAATGTCAAAGTTTCATTTCTGATTATTCCATTTACTTGTAGTTTGTATGTTTTTGGTCAGCATTGTCCAAAGTATCTCGTTCCAACGTTTTTGTTGGAATGCTCTGCATACATTTTTCTGCGAGTATTGTTGATAGTTGTCAGTTTTGATTTATATAAATGTCAAATTAGTTCTGAGTGAATCAATGATCTACTTAAACTATACTTGAACTGATTAAAAAGGCTTGTGTTTTCCACCACTGTTTTGGACGAAAGACTCCGTGGTTAGAATTTTCTAACCTTTTCAATCAGTTTGAGTATATCATGGATTGATCTACTGAATCAAAACTGAAGCAAGCAGAACTTGAAAAGGGACCATCATCCTCATTCCACAAGGTGGGTGTTGCTGTATAAAGAGGGTGAATAGAATTTCAAGCCCTTAGACAGGTCTGTTCTTCTTAAATTGTATATATCAAATTCTATAATATTAGGTTTAAGCAGGTTAGGTCATAGTAATATTAGTATTAGGTCTAAACAAGGTACCTTGGGGTTTATAATAAATTTATTGAATAGACATTTGAACTGTTCAGACTTGTATATATTTTTTTTCCCTCACACACGATATATTATATTCTCAATCAATTTGATACACTTTCCAGATTTAAGTGTAAAACAAAATCTAAATAATAAAAACAACTACTCTATATCAAAAATCTGGTGGCGCCCAATACCTAATTCAATTTCGATCAGAAAGTCCTCCTTATCCACGACTTCAGCTCTCCAAAGGCTATTACAGTTGCCGATTGTAAGTTGTTAAATTCACGAATTGAAATACTTTCATCAAATATAAAAAGAAGGTGAAAATATGTTTCTGCCTATACTTTCTGGAAGTCAGAAATGAGAACAGGCATTTAGGACTATGAGGTCCATGACCTCCACGTATTCGACTGTGGTTAACATCAATATAAAAGATATTTAAAGCGTTTACATAGCACAAGGACATTAAATAATATTATACACGATCTGAACAATGTTATTGCGTTTCCAAAAGAACAAAGACGGCAAGAAGAAATGAATATGGACTCGAATTCGCTGGTGGTTACTGATTCAAAACTCTATACGGATACTATGATAGCAGACGCAGTAGAACGTGCACGACAAAATTCTCTAGCCTATACGCTAGAACTTGGTATGTCTGTCGGAGAAAACAGCTTTATTATGCTACAATTCCTTCATTGAAAGATCTTGTGAAAGATTAAAGTGAGAATAAAAGTCTAGAAGTTGAAGAGGATATACAGATGGAAGACAACATGATCGACACCATTGATAGGTCATCCAAGAATTCAGCAAATGATTCATCTAATCATCTTCAACATTTTACTTCTCTGCCAATAGAAAATGAAGAAATTAACGGCAATGACTTAAACAAACCAGATAGTCACTTGTTTAAGCATTAATGGAATATATCGAGTGTCGATGGTCCATATGTCCGAGTCGCAGATGGTAATAAATGAAAAATTGTCAGAAAGTCTTCGCTATGTTAGTTTCTAGAGGAAACTTAAAATATGGGTTAAGTACAGAGAGACTACAACGTTTTGTTGTGAAAAGTACAGGAAGACCACAAAAGACTAAGACAAGAAGTAGGTCACAAAAAGTTGAATACAATGAAATCCAAAGGAACACAAATAAAGAAAAGCTCGAAGAGAGGTAAAAGGGACAGGTCCCAAGAAAGCTCAGATAGACCAGAAGAAGATATCATCATGAAATATGACGATAGCCCAAGCACAGAAACGTTTTCTGAGAATGACTCGGAAAATAACATTGAAATCAATGTTAATGGAGGTGATTATCAAGAAGGAAATTTACAAAAAGAATATTTCCTCGAATATTCCAGTTCATCGCCGTTGACAATTTCCTTAGAAATCGATAAGTTTCATGCAGTGTATTATGAAGAAGGCTGGTTTGTTGGAAAACTTGTAAGATATTGAGGGTAGTGCGAGTGGTGCTGTCGATAATCCGATAGTCGAAATAATATTTTTGAGAAGAAATTAACGAAAAAAAGAGAATTCAAATGGTCTGAGAAACAAGATTTATGGACCTATAGCAATACAGGAGAATAAATCGAATAATATTGTCAATATTGCCGATCGTGTCTTGAGCCAGATTGATAACGCTTACACAAATGAAAAGCAGAAGTGTTGACATGTCATTAGTTAATATCAATTGTTTCATCATTTGCTTGTCTTGTCTACCACTTGAAGCAACCACATATTATCTATAATACAGAGTGTAACAGCCAAATGGAATAAATTCGATAACGAATGAATGAGGGCATGTTGGAAAAAAAGCTCGGACACGACGATTTGTAATTTTAAATGCGCATATTTTTCAAGAAAATAATATTATATAGGGTGTTCAATGTGACCGCGGCGAATACCAACTTTCTTATTTCAAATGCAACCCCCTATATATTATTTATTTTTTGATTTCTTCAGAGAATTATAGACACAATTCATGCGAAAAAAAAACCTATCTTTAACTATTTCGGAATTATTGAGTGTTTTAGATTTATTGCAAAAATCAACGTTTTAAATAAAAATTATTTTATTTCACAAATTCGGTACATTACACACAGATGACATTTGACAGATGACATTTTACAGATGACATTCGACTGATGACATTGGACAGTTGACAGATGACTATTGACAGATGAAATTTGACAGAACTTTTATTACCTATGCCTAATTTATCCCCTGCCAGTTCAGAAATCTAACCAAGCCGTTGATCTCCGATCACTGTCGATTACGATTTGTGGAATCCACCGTAAGTATAGGTATCATTTAGGCGAAACAAAGTTCCTTGGGCCATCTAGTATGCTAATGAAAAAATGTTTTTATATCCTTAAACGAGTCTTATTACTTGCCCCTTTTATCGCATTCAAGCCGTCAGGTGATTGGCCATGTTGAAAGTAAAAACAAGCTGAAACTATTAGAGGATTTACGGGGATTTTTCAGGAACTAAACACATTTTTCCAAGATTTTTGATTTTTGGGATCGACTAAGATTCCTTGTAAAAAAACGAATATTTTCTCATCCTAATCAAATTTCTTTATTCATACTAACTGGATTATTTTTTATGAGCAACAATACAAATATACATAAATAGAAATATACAGAACAAAATGTCAATTCATTATATCTGAGTACTTTTCATTATTCAAGTTTGCGTGGTATGAGAAGGGCACTCACATCAACTTTCTCAGATTTGCTTCAGCACCATATTCATCTCTGAAGGATCAATGAATTCACTAATTTTTTGGATACACAAATCGGGCATTTCTTCTGGAAGAAGTTCCCGCAAATGGGCATATACTTGTTTCGCCAAATATTGATCATTCATTTCTATGCATATGCTGGCGATCAACTCCCTTTTATACAATACTGGAAGAGGATTTTTCAGAATTCCTGAGCGAATCCTTGAATTCTTGACCACCTTCCTCCTTATATTTTTTCTACACAGTACGTCATAGTAGGTCAGTTGTGGAGCTTCGGGCAGTTTCAGCAGTTTCAGGCTTTCTAACTCGTTCTCGTACAGAACGCGTACTTCTCTGTAGCGTTCATTCGCTTCTATATATTGAACTGTTTCCTTGTTCACATAGAGTCCACAATGTTTTCTCAGAACAAAGAACTTGATGAATACATTGAGGACGTTTTCGTTATCGAAGTCCATCGCAACTTCGAAAGCTGTCATGCCTTCTTCATTGAGTTCGTTGAAATCTACTCCCTTTCTTAGCAGAATTTCAACAACAGTAGGACTCCCTTCAGCTGCACAATGCAATGGAGTGTTACCCTGGTCTGATTTGGCATTCACATCCACGCCATGCTCTATTAAAGCTTTTGCCAAAATCCTGTTCCTGTGAGGGTCATTTCCATCATCTGTCAAATGATGCAATGCGTTGCATCCAAGGCAGTTGGTGATGTTCGGGTCACTTCCGATTTCCAGAAGCCGCAAAATGACGTTGATATCACTCGAAGGGTTCATGATCAGAAGTTGCAGGGTCGTATGGCTTAGCAGATCCTCTTGATGGTCCAAGTCAACATCATAATGCAGCAGCGCATCCAAGCATTCAAAGCCCTTCGGACATCCTGACAGCATATGGAAAGGACGGCGGAAATAGTTATCACATTTCTTCGGGTTGGCACCATTAAGCATCAGATGTTTTACTAAATCGGGATAGCCAAACTTCACAGCATAATGCAGGGGTGTGTTTCCATTGTCGTTGCAGACGTTAACGTCTGCTCCTTCCTGTAATAATTTCTCGACATCTTCTTCATTTCCATTTCGGACCGCTAAATGAAGGGCACTGTCTTCCACTGGGCAGGAGTTTACTCTCTGAAAAAGAAGAAAAATATTTTCTAGCTTTTGTTTGATAATTTTGATGAGATTCGTGAGATTCGATAGTTGAAGCGGTAAATTTTCATGGGAGTTCATTCGATTTGATATAGATCGAATTGAAGAGGTCGCCGTTCACAATGAGTTGAAAAACTAATCCGATAGAGGCGCCACCGTGCATTTTATGGAATATTCAGCGAAGCTTCCAAACATCCCTATACCCAAAACCACCGTTTTTGTTTGAGAAATACCTATCCTTCGTTAAAAATGAAACGATTTTTACTAGACAGAAGTTTTTCGGAAAACCTCGTTCCTCAACTTTCATTTAATACTGTTTCCAATATATAAGTTTTCACAGTTCATTCTAAATGTCATGAATCTTTCCCTTCCTACCATGAATAAAAGTGACTCGTGTTTCACGTTTATGCATATTTTTATAAACAAAGACAAGAAGGCATTATTTCGATAAGGAACATTTCAAGTAGGTAACTAGGTATATTTTAAAACGAATATTTCAGGTGAGTAAAATGTTTGATTCGTTAATATTCATGAAAATATATATTTTTATAGTGGGCTGAATACATAGGTCCATATTTCGTTGGAAACAGTTGTTCTTCACACATTTATCCTTTTTTTTTAGTTTTCTTTCAAATTTTTCGAATTGGAAACCTATGAACCAACTGGAAAAAATATTCAGCTAGAGAATGAATTCAATAGAGGGTGTGCGAAAAAAATTTTTTATTCATAATGTCAAGTTAATTCATAACACATTTCAGCTGAAAATGTTGCCATGAGGATGTCGAATGAATTTCATGATTACAGCCAAATTCTATTCAGAATCCGTTTTACGACACTTTGGGGTTGGAAATAATTATTATATTTGGTCTAAATCCATAAATTCAAGATGACGACTAGTTTCATGAGCTCATAAATTTTACCAAGAAAATAATGATCTCCCAATGAGGAAAATTTTCGTTTTGTTTCTTATGAAACAGCTTTATCAACTTTCACATAATTACAGCAATAGTAAATTGAATCACTTCGATTATTTGGCCGCTCATTTCAATCATTCCGTTACATTCTCATTAGAAGTTCTATTTCATTGTTATCAATTCAATTGGAATTGTGACAAAGCCTTCTGTGCCAATATTAGGGATAATTATTCAACAACTTTCTGTTTCCATAAATTTTCTGGCTGCGCTGACAAAGAAGCATTATTGTTTTAAGGTGACGCATCATTATATCTAGCATTTTATAGATTGGGGTTGGACATGGCTTGGCGTCAGGAGGATTGGCGCCAGGATGATTGGCACCTTGAAATTATTTTTCATTCATTCTTATTCATTCAACAACAAACTCGTGGAAGTGCTTTGCAAGTAGTCATTCCGTACGTTAGGTACTCTTTTGGTTTTTTATTGTGCGATTGAAGCTAACGCACAAATTTTATCTCGGTTTATGTAATTTTAATTTATGTATGCCCACAATTACTTCATTTTCCACTCGAGCTGAGATCAATGTTTATTGACATTTTTCATACCTTATTGAAAAGCTACTCGAGTACTTTGAACATATTTTTCGGTTTTCAGAAGGATGAATGGATGATGAATCTTTTCGTTTCATTTTACTGGATGATGGGGAACTACAGAAGAAACGGCCTAAAGCAGGCTTTGACATGTATGTATATTGTTTTATAATACTGAAATTGTATTGTTTGTAACGTTTCGAATTATATAGAAATGAGTTGAGTTTTTATTGTTGATAATTATGGAGTCCAAGACGTACCTATTGTACCAGTTTGTCGAATAAACTGGAGTTTATAATGTTAATTTATATCAGAGTTGTGCTTTGTGCTCGGAGCACTTTTGTGCTCCCGGGCACTGTGCTGCCGAGCACTTTTCAAAAGCAGTGATTAGTGCTTAGTATTTGTAGTACTTCATCGAAAGGCTCAGTGCTTAGCAATCCCAAAAGTGCTCCCAAGCACTCCTGCGGATTACTAAGCCCTAAGCTCTGAGCCACTTTTGTACGAATTTATTTAAGCATTCATAAAATCTAAATACAACATTTTCTTACATGAGTAACATCCTCAAACTGTTAGAATTTCAATGACAGAAAGATGATTGTGAGGGAATCCGGTCATTATGAGAGGAAAAATTAAGGGCCCACGTGTAATTTGTTAAATGAAGATGGTAATTTGTTCGTTGATATCTTAATAAAGCGTTTTCATCTGACCAAAGAGTCTTATATAGACAACATCAAAACGTTACACAGTTCATTTTTCATACTTCGTTATTTGTCACGCAACAATGTTTTGGAACTGTTTTGCTCCTGACAAATTAGTGCAAGAATTGACGCAGAAGCATTTCCATTTTTCCTTAAATTTCTTATTACATTTTGTGTCACGGACCGGGAGTGAAAACCCATAAAAGTTTTCAGAAAAAAAGTAAACTCGAAAAAATCAATATTTTTATGAATATTTTCAAACGAAGAGATCTAGGAGCGAATAGCAGTTTTTTGTTTTACCACCAATCAGAATCAATTATATATTATATCGAATCAAACTCAAAATTATTAGCGAAAGCATCGTATCATTTGGTCAATTCTTGGAAGGTGATAAAACAAGAATCTTCTCGTTATCAATCGAATCGAAGGTGGAGCATCGAATTTTGGACACCCTGTCACCTCACCTGTCAATTTTCTCACATATACGAGCTAACAATTTCTCTTTCGATTGTAATAACCTCACTTTCAACAATTCCTAAAGAAGTGCTTAGGGCTTAGTGCTCGAAATGTCGAATAACTTTCACAAAGTGCTCAGTATTCGCGAGCCTTTTGTGAAAATAAGTGCTTTGCGCTCGAGACTCGGGAGCCTTTTTATCCGAGTGCTTAGTGCTCGAAGCACTATTCAGTGCTCGTCACAGTTCGTACATATAACATATATCATTCCTTCAACTTAAAATGTTTTATACATTTCTATGCCTATACATATATTCTTGTATCTATCGTTGAATTCTATGAAAAATGTCCATATTATTCTCATTATTTCATGGTATTTTTCTATTATCAGATGTATCATATGCAAAATCATAAATTATTCTCTATTCTTGAATTGAAGTATGATGTCTAATGAATATATTGTGCTATCTTCATTACAAGAATGAAACTGAAATTCTGAATGTATGATCAGTACGATTATTTTCATAATTCAGAAGGTGTTCTCATCAATTTCATTATACTCGTTAATTGAAAATATTACTCAATTTATGAAATTCAAGAGGCGGTTTTATTAAGTTGATAATACTTTTCAATCATATTCATAACTCGCATTTACAAATTCAATAGATGGTTTCATTAATTTCATGATAAGATTTTATTTAGGTTAGTGAACTTTACCATTACATTGATGGAACGCATCCATTATTGTTGAAGCAATGCCAAATCCCTTTTATAAACCGAATTTCATTACAATTATGAGACTTTATGAAACCAATGAGCATTATAATAGGAATTATAATAATTTTTTCTCAGCGCTTATCCCAAAAACCTCCTAATACCAATTTTTAATGAAATCAGTCCATAAACAGGGAAGGCGTTGTCTTGTTATTATTATCAGGCCGCCATTTTAAATTTGTTAATTTTACAAAAATAACATAATCTTCAACTCCGAAAACACCCCTCATACTACTTTCAAATCGAAATGAACCCTGATAACAAAACTCGTCCGCTAATTCGATTTTACAAATTTTGACAACAAATCATGATGTTCGACCCCTAAAACCCTCTCATTCCAATTTCGAATCAAATCAAGCTATAAACACAAAAGATGTCGTATAATTGTTATCAGTCCGCCATCTTGAATTTATGAATTTCGATCAGAAAAATTGTCATTTCCCACCCTGAGAACCCTCACATACAAATTTTGAATGGAAATGTACCATGATCACAAAACTCGTCTGCCATCTTGAACTTACGAATTTTGACTCGAAATCCTATTTTCTCACGCCGGAAATCCCTGTATACCAATTTTGAATTGAATCTGACCATAATAACAATTTGACAAAAAAATCATAATCTCTGACCCGGAAAACACCGAACTATGAAATAAGTGAAAATAAAGTTTAAGTAGGAACTTTTTTCGCTATATATTTAAATTTGGCTATTCTCTGTGAATTCCGTATTTCAAGTTGAGATTCTGAACGAAATTTTCTGTAGATTCACTTCTAATCGGAAGAATGAATTGGCTCATTTTCTTCTATTATTGGCAGATAAAAATAATCAACTTTCGAACTTTCCAATTCATTCATTGAGAACTCCGATCCTTTCTGAGTTCAACCACAAAATTTTAGTTCCTAAAGTGAAACCATTTTCAAATGCATCTTGAAATAAAACACACTACATTGAACCGTAAAATTTCAAATCGATTCATTTGTCTATTCATTTCAGAGTCCATCATTGGTTAATTCTGTTCCCAAATACGTTATATTATACATAAAACGAAAATTCTGATCATGGGGACAATAAATACTCTTTAAACAATAAATTTAAAACTGAAAGATGTTCCTTCAGTAATGAACGTTCATTCAGTGAAATATACTATGAGCAAGATATGAAACACCAACCGATAGATCATATCAATTATCCAAAATATATAACCAAAATACGAAGTATTGAGAAAATAATTCTTTGGGATGAAATTGATGACGGTTTTTAGTGTCAAGCCGAACTGACCATTCGCAATAGCCATATAAATTCTCCGATAAATGTGAAACCATTTATAAATCTATTCAGAAAATTTGTACATTGAAGTTTCCAAAGTATTAAAAAAAAGTATAATTTGTATTAAAATTCATTACGGACTTAAGACATCAAGGCTCAAGTTGAACTGACTTATTTCCTGAAAGCAATCCCCGTACAAATTGTCCGAAAAATTTTGTAACTATTTGAAACTCAATTTTCCAAATTTGTACCTTGAAGACTGCAAAGGAGTAGGAAAAGAATTTTTTTAATCAAATTTATGACGGATTGATTGTATGCTTGCGCCGAAATTACTAAGTGTCCAATAGCAATCTCCATACAAATTCTCCGAAGCATTGAAAACCATTCAAAAATCAATTTCAAAAATTTGTACCCTTGAGGCTCCAAAATTTCGATACAATTGAGAATTCACTTCATAGTTCATCCTATGTAAGTTCTGTTTCAAAGTGTGTTATATGATACATAAACGAACGTTCTCATCATCATGGAAGAAGAAATACTTTTCCAAAAGTGAAATCGGCAAAAGATGTGTCTGCAGTAATACACTTTTAAATTCAGTAAAATGAATGAACTCGAAATATATAGTTTTCTGCAGAAGATCACCAAGATGTAAAGAAACAATAGATATATTAGATCTTTCATTCAAAATATTCAAATTCGACCAATTTCAAATCTATAAAAATTTATACTCACTTTTGATACTAAATCACCCATTTTTATATTTTATTAACCTGCTTCCACACTATGTTCAAAAACTATCACCAAATATGCACTAGACCTTTTTCGTTCGTACTGTTGTCACAGAATAATCGAAACTGAATCCTACCACAACAACTGTCCCTTTATATACCATTTGAAGAGTCAAATAATCCAAGTGACCAATAGCAACCCACAAAGAAATTCTCCGAAAAATATTTACCTATTCAGAAACCAATTGTGAGAAATTCTACCTTCAAGGCACCAAAGTGTTAGAAAAGGAGTTCATTGGAAAAGAAATGTATAACGGGCTTGAGCAGAACAGATCGCCAACAGCAAATTCTCAGAAAATTTTAAAGCCATTTTAAAACCAATTATGCGAATACAATAAACATTCTTTGGAATGAAATTCAAGACGGATTTAAGGCTTAAGCCGTCATGTTTATGGTTCAATAATTGTTTATGACAGGATGGAAAGAGGACAGCAACTACTTTCACATTTTTCGGTACATTTCGTGCGAATTGAGAATGTTGAAAGCTTAGTTGCATTGAAGTTCATTCAAATATACCTTCTATGTATTGAAATTCTCAGGAGGTTTGTTAATGGGCCAATTTCGTGAATACGACCTTTCGAAATTCTGATTTCTCGATAATACCAAAACTTCGAAGCAAAATTATTCTAACATTTGTGTTATGAATGATTCGAGGGCATGAACGAGATTTCAGGCTGCTTCTGTTTGTTTTTTTCTGCGGCAGCTACAAAAAATTTATTTCAATCAATTTCTCGATCTGGAAAATAGGAATGTACCTGAAAGTTGGATAAACGAGAGCTCAAAAGCTCCAGACTCCAAGTCAGTGTTCTGAGTAGCCCATTTGTGATAGGAGACCTCTGAATTTTTCCAATTAACACTTACATTTTCACACTCAAACAAAGAAATTCAAAGATGTATTCGAGGCTTTCCGCTTAACGTACCAACTGTTGAGTTCTATGAATCAAATACCATTATCATTATTCATAGGTGTGTTAATTTATGGACGAGAAATTTTTCTCAAGCTCTTTTTGTGCATGGTACAAACTTTCATTCGTACAATCGAATTTTTCAAAGCAAAAATTCGAAAATGACAAAGCGTTAGCTCCATAGCTTATCACCATATTCATCATAGTTAAAAAAATACCGAACGAATTGAAAAGGGAAAAAAATAAAACAAAAATCTTTATGACCGCGTTTGCTATGAAATGCAATGAAGACGATTCCAATGTTCCTTTCTATCATGTTTGGATGATCATTTACGACATTCTATAGTTTTCAGAAAAATGTATTTCCTAATGTCAAAGTTTCATTTCTGATTATTCCATTTACCTACTTGTAGTTTGTATGTTTTTGGTCAGCATTGTCCAAAGTATCTCGTTCCAACGTTTTTGTTGGAATGCTCTGCATACATTTTTCTGCGAGTATTGTTGATAGTTGTCAGTTTTGATTTATATAAATGTCAAATTAGTTCTGAGTGAATCAATGATCTACTTAAACTATACTTGAACTGATTAAAAAGGCTTGTGTTTTCCACCACTGTTTTGGACGAAAGACTCCGTGGTTAGAATTTTCTAACCTTTTCAATCAGTTTGAGTATATCATGGATTGATCTACTGAAAAACTAATTTGACATTTATATGAATCAAAACTGACAACTATCAACAATACTCACAGAAAAATGTATACAAAGCATTCCAACAAAAAAGTACGTAATTTTGTGAAATTCAACATTTAGTCCCAAAATTAACGTACAATAGATCATTACGAGTGAACAACTCCAACATTTTTCTCATTTCCGCAAACTTCGGAGAAGAAATACTTAGGGTTCGTCATCACATCTGCATTTTGATGCATATTTCTGTCCGGGCCATGCTCGCAGCCCATTAGCACAATTTTGGCCTTCGTACGGCTTCCAGTTTTCAAAATGAAAATTATGAAAGTACTCCGAGCGTATTCTTTAGAAGGCTACGAGAAGAAAACCACTGGATATTATTTCATTCTGTTTTCACCTCATTATTCAGAATGAAAGATAGTTCAACCATAAAAAATTTCAACAATTTCGGCCGAAATTTTTTTTTCACCAAGGACATGTAAAAAAAAGTTGAGTTCCAATTTTGGGATAAATTTTTCATGGAAAAACTCAGGAAATCTTGTACATTGAAATAATACTTTCCGAATTGGCAACCGAGAAAAAAAAATCCAACTTTGCAGGTTTTCCGCCTTTTTGAAATTTTTTTTTTCAGAATTCTACATCACAATTCAATTAAGCCAAAGAAAAATACTAAAATGTGACCAGAAACCGTTATTTCAAATGTCACGCATAACTAACAACAGTTATCAGAAGATTGCTCAAAGTTCACAAACACCCTGTATCTCGCTTATGCGTCGAAAAGTGGGTATATGTCATGAGGCAAAAATGACTTCATCGGTGTCATCTACACGGCTGTATATGTTTGTCCAGTTTATGGTGAAACACCCTGTATAGGTCATTTAATACAATCTATGATTAGGAATATTCTTAGAACAATGACAAAAGACCATCCGCTTTCAAAAAATTAATTATTTATGTTCCAGATTATATTGAATATGATTGCATATTCTCTGTTTACCTATCTGTAACTCAATAAATGGATCCATAAGGGATCGTACACTTTCCCAGTCCCAGCAGAAATTTTCTCCTACATGTTTGCGGCTAGGATTAGGTATCATTTGAGGGATAGCCCACCAATCTTTTTATTTGTATGTTTTTTGTTATTTTTTGAATTTTCTTCACTTTTGTACCTCGAAATCCAAATCCCGTCCTAAACCGAAGAATTCCGTTTATCTGAAATGATTTATTTACTTTTATAATTCTGATTTTCAGGTAACTACCTGAAGAAGTACCGTCAACACTTCGAAAGTACTTCTCAGAATAAGACTCGGGATAAGATAATTGACTTCACGAATGAGACTCGCCAAGTTTCAATTACTGTGAAAAATTGGTTGAAGGTTAAGTGTTCAAACGTCGTTGGCTGGATTACTTTGAACGAGGAGTATACTCGAATCGTATTCGAAGTGAAGTACGGTCAGCGGAATGAAGTATGCTGTATAATGCGGTGTTTCTGTGAAATTTCACACAAAATTTTGAGGGAGCCCAAAAAAGAAAATATTGCTCCGAGGTGGGTGTATGAAAACTTTCACAAGCATCTAATGACACATTTGACGCAAACTGATGTCACACCTATAGAATACCAATACTGTAAGCGCGACTGCAAGGAAAAACCGAGAGAGAAACTTAATCAACATCGATAAAATCTTTTGGCTACCTTTTTTCAAAAAAACCCGAAACACAACCTATCTATTGAAACAAAAGATAGGGAGATGCAAATATCCTCACTAGAGATGATGAGGAGCTGCGTGAAAATCCAAATAAGCCAGATAATATGATTCTTGTATCTCCTGCAAAATCTCCAACAGTGACTCCTTCGCTTCTTCCGACACATCCCATGTCAAAGATTAAGCCTCGAATGAAGTGAATGAAGTATAAAACGTAAAATCAACATTGTTGACTAAGTTATTCAAGAAAGCTATGAAACGTGTAAGAATATATCCAGGGCACAGGCGAGTACATCCAGAGATAGTTGCGACGATCACATTCAGAAATGCATTGAAAGTAAACAAAGAAAAATATACACTTCTAAAGGGTCCCCCTCTGGTGTCTTCCAGTGACTTGAATATCAATCTAGCATTCAACACTCATCGTCAACTTTATCCCACACTTTATCTCCCACTTATCAAAGGTCAGAAAGGGCTTAACTCCTGAGCCAAATTTCTAGTCCTGGGAATAACCTTGGGAATAACCAAACTTGCATCACATCCTATTTTCTGTGGTCGATGAAGTTTGCAATTTTCAAAGAATATCATCGAACGAAAAGATGACATGGGCATGCAACTAAAGAGTGTTTTGGTCCATTTTGAATCTACTTCACAAAAACCTTGCGGTCAAGATGGTACCACCTCACCAGGCCACCTTTTGCGCTGGTTGTTTGATTTATCTGCCAAAAACTCCAGACAGTCAAAATATCGGTAAACGTACAGAATTAAATACTTTTCATTATACTGCTATTCGAAACGCTCTATGAAAATATGAAGAACACTTCACCATCCATAAGCTGTTTAAATAAATTTGTTGCGAAAAATTCATCCAACATAGAGGAAGGGTTTTTCGACTTTGATGGCCTTTGTCAGTTTATGAAGCATAGGAATTTACCCAAAGTTTCGTGGATTGGCGAAGATGCAACAGTTAAATTGAATATGATTCGAGGACTAATAAATTAGTTGGATTTACCATGCCATTAGTCAATGGACTACCGACAAGAGATACGTTTTTAGCAACATCTGCAAAAGCAATACAGGACCACTTTAAGAACGCTATCAGATCAAATTATGCCTATGTAATTATGGCCCAGCCTATTTTTACCATCCGCGCCAGGTTATTGTCTCGCAATCTTAGGCACAGATAACAGATTTACAGCCGCTGATGTTACGAAAAGGTGGCAACATATAAAATTGAATTTGAAGCAGCGAGGTGTTATGGTTTTGGGGTTTGGATCTGATGGAGATACACGTCTTCTGAAGGCAAAGAGGCAAGGTGCTCAATGGGCTCTCACTAAAGAATAATCACGACCCGAATGGAGATGGTTTCAATCAAATTACTCTAGAGAAGACTGCTTTTCTTATGTTCAAGATACTGTTCATATAGCCACCAAATTACGTACTAGACTGCTCAATGATAAAATCAAGTTAAGGTTTGGTGATTTTCATGCAACTGCTGAACCATTGGAACAACTCATTGCAAAGTACTCCAAGGATTATTACTTGCTAACAAAATCTGATTTGAAATTAAAAGACAAGATGAATTTTAAAGCAGCAGAGAAATTATGTTCGAGTAACGTTATTAATTTTTTTAAAAAGACTCCGAAGAATAAAGGCATTATTGCTTATCTCAAATTGATGCGTTTTGTTATTGATTCGCTCTTAGATCCCAAAATAGATTTAACGCAAAGAATTTATTCAATTTGGTATTGCGTTTTTTTTTAAATTTGGAAACAGTGGCTTACAATAAACGAATACAAAATTGGAGATCATTCCATTTCATCAAACTGCTATGCTTGCTCAGAGTTAAACGCACATTTATTAATAAATATCATCCTAAACATCCGTGAAAACCCATTTTTGTCAAACGATATTGTAACATTCAAATGTTACCTTCCACCTCGAATTAAATACGCCAGCGCAAATGCGCAGAACATAGTCGATCTACATTTCTGAGCCTCCATATGAATAAAAGAATTAATTGAGATTCGACGTTGTTTGAAAGAATATCTAATCGATTTCCTTCGTAATCTATCTTATTACCTTCGATATCTACCTACCTTATTATTTTCATAATTGAAAGTATCTGAATAATCAAGTACCTATAACTTAAATATTTAAGTTCTCCGGTAAATACACGAGAGTGCTTCAATTGCTTTCCTCCTTAGTAAGGGGTAAGTCTCTATAGATTTGAAATAGTTAAGATTGTTTGTGAATAGATAAGTATATCTTTGTAACTTATTGTTATAGTGTTTAGGAACACCTATATATATATATGAATATATTTGTGTATATGTTTTAACATATTGGGATTTCCATCTTTAGGTGATTGCTTTCTGTACATATGTAGATAATATTAGTGTGGAATTAGACGTAGACAAATAAAGTGCTCCCGAACAGATTCCTGAGTTTTCTTATTATATTTTATCTCTTGCATATTCGAGAGTTATAACAGTGGCGACGAGGTTTTTTTCAATTGTTTCGACGTTGAGTGAAAAAGAAAAATCACGGAGTCTGAAGAAAAGTTCACGGTTGCACATCTCAGGGAATTCGACGCCATCAACAATGACTGGTCAATTTTCAAGCCCAGGTTATCAAATTTCTTCGAAGCAAATAAAATTACGGATGGGGCAAGAAAAAGAGCCATTTTTCTGAACTTGCTATCTGAATATTCATACAGGCTCATATTTAGCTTATGTATGCCAGCTGCTCCAGAATCGAAATCCTATAACGAATTATTAGAACTTTTCAATTCACACTTCGGACAACAACAGTCAATTTTTGCCGCAAGAAGTGAGTTCTACAGTTCCCATCAGTATTCTGAGGAAACTATAAAAGAATGGGCAGTTCGAATTAGAAGTCTGGCAGCCAATTGCAAGTTCAAACAAGAATTAAATATATGTCTACGTGATCGTTTCATCATGGGTTTGCCAAAAGGACCCATCAAGGACCGATTATTCGAAGAAGATGGGGATATCAGTTTCGAGGACGCCATAAAGTTAGCCAGTAATAAGGAGGCAGCCATGTTGAAAACCGATGTTCAACGTTCAACTGTGAAGACCGAACCTTTGCAATATGTGCGCAATCTCCCCAAGGTACGTCAGAGCAACACGTCACGGAATAGAAAAGGGCCGACGCAGCCTAAGTCTCCATCTCTGTCAAGTCCGAAGAAGAGCACAGCGGCCTGCGCAGTGTGTGGTAGAAGAAATCACACAACACAGAATTGCAGATTCAAAGAATACAGCTGTCACAAGTGTCATAGGAAAGGACATCTAGCACCGATGTGTCGTGAAAGTAAACAGGTATCTGATTCGAAAAATAAAAATGAACATAATTTCATTGAGTCTGATTTTTCTTTATTTAATATCTGTAAAACTAGTGCTGATGAACCCATAATGTTGAATTTAAAAATTAATAATAAAATAATTGAGTTTCAAGTTGATACTGGAGCAAGTGTTTCAGTAATTTCTGAGGAATTTTACAGAGAAAATTTTAATAATTATAAACTTCTAGACACTCAACAAAAATTTTCTTCTTACACAGGAGAGTGTTTTCCAGCTGTTGGATTCATAATAGTAAAGGTTGAAGAAGTCAATTTCCGAAGAATTTCACCAAAAAGTATCAAATTGTATATCATTAAAAACGGAGGGCCTCCCCTTCTAGGAAGAGATTTTCTTCGCATTTTTGAATTTGGTTTATCTTCCATTAATTTTTGCGAGGATATTGAGCGGGTTGATGATCTGAAGTCAAAATTCAAAAAATTATTTGAGCCTGGTATTGGAACTTTCAATGAAGGTAAAATTCAATTAAAATTTAAGCATGAAAAAGTATCACCCAAGTTTGTAAAAGCTCGTTCTGTTCCTTATGCACTTAAAGTTAAGGTGGAGAATGAATTGAAACGATTAAGTGATTTTGGAATCATAACTCCGGTCGAATATTCTGAGTGGGCTACTCCTGTGGTACCGATTTTAAAAAAGAATAACACCGTGAGATTGCCCAATAAACACACAAACGTATAATAAACGTTTATTTCTGGTGGCTGAAGTTGATTTAACGTTACACGTTGAATCTTCTACGTTACATCCGAAACGAAAATTCAACGAAACGTTGATTATACACATAATATACGTACCCAATTCAACTGGTTGACTCATCCACCATTATGAAACGTATATTTATAACATTTTTTCAAACGTTTTCTCAACGTGAGCTCAGTAACATTGAATAAACGTTAAATGAGTCACTCTTCATCAACTCAGACGTAAACCAACTTTAATTCTACTTATTACATTCGAAACACAAATTCAACGAAACGTTGAATATACATATAATATACGTAACCAATCCAACTGGTTGAAGAACCGTTATAAAACGTATATTTATTGCATTTTTTCAAACGATTTTCCAACGTGAGCTCAGTAACATTGAAGAAACGTTTAATTAGTCACTCTTAATCAACTGAGACGTTAACCAACTTTAATTCTACTTGTTACAACCGAAACACAAATTCAACGAAACGTTGATTATACATTTAATATACAGAGTGTAACAGCCAAATGGAATAAATTCGATAACGAATAAATGAGGGGGTGTTAGGAAACATTCGGACACGTCGATTTTCAATTTTAAATGCGCATATTTTTCAAGAAAATAAAATTATATGGGGTGTTCCATGCGACCGTGGCCAATACCAACTTTCTTATTTCAAATGCAACCCCCTGTATAAATTTATTTTTTGGATTCTTCAGAAAATCCTAGACATAATTCATGTACAATATCCTATACCTATCTTCAACTTTTTCGGAAATATTAAGTGTTTCCAGATTTTTTACAAAAATTAACATTTTGAATGAAAATTATTTTATTTCACAAATTCGATACATTACACTCAATACTTATTTTCCATTTACCTCTTGATATGAAGGAAGTAAGCAAAAATCATCACTGAGAAGAAATGTTGAGTAACGTAAGAAGACAATTCTACATCAGATAAGCATGTTGCCAACACGTTTGCGGCGAACATTTTGAAAATTTCCTACATTGACATTAATGTTTCTTTTTAATAATTAAGAAATACTTAATCAATATTACTTATTAGGTTGAAGGTGGGTACCTAAATATACCTATTCGAAACGCTTTTAATGTTTCCTTTATAAAATCTTTCATCTCGAAAGGATCGAGAAATATTCTCATTTTATGTGAAGTGATAAAGTGATTTCATATCTACCGAACTTATTTCCTGCATTCTTTACTTTGAATTTGTTACTCGTTCAAAATATGAAACCCATTATTAGTAATAACCTTATATTCGTAACATACATCGTCTTTGCTAAAATCATTCAATAGAAATTAAGGAGTTTCTTGAAAGATAATGATTAATCAACCTAGGCAACGGTGCACTAGAGTTGGCATCAGGGGTATCACGTGATACGTGATAGTGCCGGCCGGCGTCGGCGATCCTGCATTCGTGCATTTCACATTTTGAAGAGCTAGTGCGGCAGTCACCCGATAGTTCCCTTCGCTATTTCCGACGTCAAGTGAATCGAGTTTGCTAGGAAAATTATCCGATTTGTTTAGGAGTGCGACAACAAAGATTTAGGTAAGTACCTATCAGTTTCATATTGATTGGTGATACATATGAGAAGTATAATTATATTTTTCCCAAAAGAATTGCTAGTTTTACATGATATGATTTACGTATTTGAAACTACCAAGCCACTCATCTGCTTTTTCAAAAATACACACAATTTCACAGTTTCGCACAAGTGAATATTTCATTGAGTTCTTCATATTGAATGATATTTGACGTTGAAAACACGTATATGTACCTATATGAATGGTAGAGAGTGAGTTCATGAAAATTAGATGGAAAATAAAATTCCGAAGCCAACTCATACCTACCTTTGTTGTTGTTGTTTTCATCCTTTTATATTGGAATCCGTGAAGGCTTGGTGAAACCTACTTCAATTCTACTTATTACATCCGAAACACAAATTCAACGGAACGTTGATTATACATATAATATACGTATTACGTACCCACAAGGGCGGTCATAAGGGGGGGGCCATGGGGGCCATGGCCCCCCCCAAAGGTGGCAATGCACTTAGAATAAATTCTGGAATACTAGATACTATTGTGACACCTTATGTAATTGTACAAAATGGCCCCCCCCAGAATCAAGATATATGACCGCCCTTGCGTACCCAATTCAACTGGTTGATTCATCCACCATTATGAAACGTATATTTATTACATTTTTCAAACGTTGGTTCATCGTGAGCTCAGTAACATTGAATAAAAGTTAAATGAGTCACTATTTATTAGATGACGTTAATCAAATTTAATTCTACTCATGATTTATCAAATTTACCATAAAGCACCAAAAATTAAACCAACCCTTCCATCTACATGTATATACATGTATATACATGGTGGTCCCAAGTTCGAGTACCTTTTATACGTTTATGGAGAACTAGACATATTTGAAATCTGAAAATTGGGTTGATAAGAGAGAGAGAAATGTTTTTCATAACCATCGACCTGATGGATTATGATATTGTTTGAAATTCTCTACTAGACAAAAATATTTTTTAAGCACTTTCGGTTATACAGGGAGCGAAAAAAATTTTTTTCAAGATTTTTTCAATTTTTTCCTTTTTGATATGAGTATTCAATTCTGAACACATTATTACTGTTAAAATCATTGTATTTTTTCAATAACTTTCCAAAATATCGACAAAACACTGGAAAAAAAGTCAAATATTCGTAGTCAGTACAAGGTTCATTTTTCTTATTAAACACAGACTACGAATATTTGACTTGTTTTCTAGTTGTTTTCTCGAAATATATGTACCTATATGAATGGTAGAAAGTGAGTTCATGAAAATTAGATAGAAAATAAACAACATCCCAACATATTCCTTCAACATTATAACATTTCATTAAATTATCTTGAAAATAGAAAAGAAAGATCACGCTTTTAAAGCAACTGAGTATAATAAAAATATTAGATGGAGTAGTAGAGACTATCATAGAAATTACCACATGGAAACGTGCCATCAGCGTGGACAGGGTTATGTCGGCACTGATGAGCACAAATAAGAGCGAAACCGGTCTGTCTCTTCCTTGCTGATGGCACGTTTCCATTTGGTAATTTCTATGATAATCTCTACTAGTCCATGTCAGGTTTTTATTATCTTTATAATGTAAGATGAATGTTCATTATATAATTTATGTGGAGAAACTTGAGCTCAAGATTATACTAGTATAATAAAGGGCCGTTATTTCGGAAAAAATTGATTGGAAAATTGTGAAATTTGTTACATAGATAATGTTAATTAATGTTTTTTTACGAAGGCATCATTTGATAGAGCAATGCTAAAATTATTACCCCAGTTCCCTGTAAAAATAATTATCCTCGTTTTTTTTAAGGTTAACCGATTGAAGTCGATGGGAGGTAATGGTCCTGAGGACCATACCAGGAGAATTCTTAGATTTATATTAAGCAACGATTTAGCTTGCCAATAAAGGAAGGGCAGGGAGAAGAAACCATTTCAAGACACAAAGTCGATGGAACTCATTTATGGTAAGGTTTCATTTTGTAGACCTACATTTTCAAAATATCTAATGAGCATTATGGGCTTTTTCAGTGGCTGTCAAGAAAGAATTTGCTGCAGCCACAGACCTACAAATTGCAGACGCAACGAAAGATTGGCTGAAAATTGCCAAGAAAAGGCTCAAGAACGCTGCATTAAGTAGAGAAAAAAAATCGAATTTAAAAATTTTTTTCAATACATTTGAAAATCTATATATTTTTTTTGTTTGTTCTCTTTATATTTATATGTAGTTTTGTTTTTTCTTTCATACTTATTCTGTTTATTTTTTTATTAATAGAAAATAGTGAAGAATCTGTGTTTAATTGTCAGCATTTTGAAATTATTGTCCACTTGAATAGATAAGGAATAGGAGGAATATTTCTCGAATATTTCTCAAATTTTTCACCTATCATAAATAACCAGAGTCCACAGAAATAACACCTTTTACATCTGACCAAAATTATATCTCCAATGAGAAACATTTCCTGTGATGATACTTTATTCAAAATTCGGATCAAAATTCATTTCCTGTTCTTTATTTTCATATCCATGAAAAAAACATTTGAATATCTTGAGAGTTTTTAGAATATTTTTCAAGATGTAGATGAGAAAGGTTTATGAGTTTCCTTAGTTTAGGACAAATTATGCTGAAATTCAAATAATAACAATTCAAAAATATTTTTACTCAAGATTAATTCATTCTCTAAAATCAACGTTACCTTGACACTTGCAATGAACGTTGAATATTTGTGGTATTTCGGCATAAACATCAACGTTGAGAATTCGTACACCATCAACGTTACTTCCGAAACGAAAATACGTCGTTACGTTGAAACTTAATGATAACGTTATATCAAGGTATTTTTATTCCCTAAAATCAACGTTACCTCGACACTTGAAATGAACGTTATTTATTTGTGGTATTTCGGCATGAACATCAACGTTGAGAATTCGTATACCATCAACGTTATTTCCGAAACGAAAATACATCGTTACGTTGAAACTTAATAATAACGTTATATCACGGTATTTTACATATGAGCTTTGCAACGTTGAATCAACGTGCAAGGAAAACGTTACGATGAAACTAAAAAGAAACGTATTTCATAACGACATTTTACCGTTTTTTCAACGATGAAATATAGTGACGTTACCTAAAAAATACAACGTTTCTTAATGGTTACTGTGTTTATTGGGTGTGTGGAGATTTTAAAATAACTCTCAATCCTGTTTTAGAATCCGATACGTATCCTTTACCGAAACCAGAAGAATTGTTCAGTAAATTGGCGGGCGGTAAAAGATTTTCCAAGCTTGATTTAAGCTTTGCCTATCAGCAAATTCTGTTGGAAGAAAATTCGGTCCCTTTAGTGACTATCAATACTCATCTCGGATTATTTCGATATAATCGATTACCTTTTGGTATTAAAAGCGCACCTTCCGTTTTTCAACGAACCATGGAAAGTTTATTGTCAGGTATACCAGGTGTCGTAATTTTTCTTGACGACATTTTAATCACAGGTGAGACCAAGGAAATTCATTTAAATAGACTGTATCAGGTTCTAGCCAAATTGCAGGAATCAGGGTTAAGAATTTCGGCGGAAAAGTGTAAGTTTTTTGAAGAATCGGTGGAGTATTTGGGTTACAGAATAGATGCGGAGGGGTTACATCCTAGTGATACGAAAATTGAAGCCATACGCTTAGCACCTATTCCTGAGAACGTTACTCAATTAAAATCCTTTCTGGGACTCATCAATTATTATGGTAAGTTTATACGAGATTCGGCTGCACATTTAGCTCCTCTGTATAATTTATTGAAAAAAACGATGAAATGGAGTTGGACGGAAGATTGTAAACGTGCATTTGATTACGTGAAATCAAAATTGACGTCGGATGATGTCTTGGTACCATTCCGATCGGATTTGCCGATCAAATTGATAACTGATGCATCCCAGTATGGTATTGGGGCGGTAATTTCTCATATTTTTCCTGACGGTAATGAAAAACCAATAGCTTTTGCATCGAGGACATTGAATTCGAGCGAGAGAACATATTCTCAAATAGAAAAGGAAGGGCTTTCCATTATTTTCGGATTAAAAAAATTTAATGATTATTTATACGGTAATGATTTCGTTTTAGAAACAGATCATCGACCACTTACAAATATTTTTTCACCGAATAAGGCAATTCCGCAGTTTTCTGCGAATCGGTTACGTCGATGGGCGGTTATTTTATCAAATTATAATTACACAATTAAATACGTTAAATCGGAGAAAAATCAAGCCGATGGTTTATCACGGTTACCCATACGAGAAAATGATGAACACATGTTTGATAGGGATTCAGAGTTCGATTATGTAAATTTCATTGAGGATGCAGCCGAGTTATCAATCGAATTTAAAGATGTGCATGAAGCCACGGAAAATGATAAATTCATACAAAGAATTATTAATTTTGTTCGAAATAATTCTTGGCCTGCATATTGTTACAACTCGAATACATTTAAACCATATGTCCGAAAACGTTTTGAATTATCGGTAGATTCGAATTGTTTGTTTTGGAATAATCGAATTTTTATACCTACGAAATTGAGAAAAATATGTTTACAGAGTTTACATCGTACACATCTTGGTACTTCAAAAATGAAAGGCATCGCCAGATCGTATTTCTGGTGGCCAAAAATGGATTCTGACATAGAAAAAATCACACAAAAGTGTAAAACTTGTAGTTTATCCAGCGTTAATCCTTCAAAAGCTGAATTATCCACTTGGCCATGGCCTGAAAAACCGTGGTCAAGAGTGCACATTGATTTTTGTGGACCGTTCCGGAATTCATATTTCCTTATAGTAGTTGATGCTCATTCGAAATGGCTAGAGGCATATCCGATGAACAAAATAACTTCGCAAGCAACTATAAGGGTATTAAGAGAAATTTTTTCGCGTTTCGGACTTCCGAAAATAATCGTGTCGGACAACGGAACGCAGTTCGAGTCACACGAATTCGAAGATTTTATTAGAAAAAATAATATTGAGCATTTAACCGGTTCTGCTTATCATCCTCAATCTAATGGTGAGGCAGAAGCTGGTGTCAAGATAATAAAAAACGGTTTAAAAAAATGTTTGATGGACAATATCACTCAAGATATCAATTTTTTGCTGGCTAATTTCCTATTCGATTATCGGAACACTGTGCATTTTTCCACAGGTGTAACACCCTCTGAAATTCTTTTCCGGCATAAGGTTAGAACTCGATTCAGTTCGTTATTACCTGATAACGAGATGTTAAGAAAGAATGTGGTGAAAAGTCAAGACAGACAAAAATCATATTTTCACGGGAGGAGAAAGGAATCTTTCCAAGTAAATGATAGCGTTTTGATAAAAGTTTACAGGGCGAACAAGGAATTTTGGGAACCGGGAACCATAATGGGCAAACGGGGTAAAAGAATGTATGAGGTGAAAATACAAAACGGTGGATTGATTACAAAACGGCATCTGGATCAGATCAAAAGATTTCATACTTTTTCAATACCAGTTTCAAATTTTGAAGAGGGAGTATCAGCTGATGTTATTCCTCAAGCCTCGACTTCAGGTGATGCTACCAGACCAAAGCGAAATAGAAAAATACCGGATAGATTCGGATATTGAGTTCTTTAACGAACATTATTCCAGTTTTCTTTTTTCTGGAAATTGAGTAAACATAACTAGTTGTTTTTCCTGGTTTAAGATTAAAATTAAAATTTCTGTTTGTTTTTGATTCATTTAGGGGAGAGGTGTTATAGTGTTTAGGAACACCTATATATATATGAATATATTTGTGTATATGTTTTAACATATTGGGATTTCCATCTTTAGGTGATTGCTTTCTGTACATATGTAGATAATATTAGTGTGGAATTAGACGTAGACAAATAAAGTGCTCCCGAACAGATTCCTGAGTTTTCTTATTATATTTTATCTCTTGCATATTCGAGAGTTATAACACTTATGATTAGGGACTTTGGGAGACAAACTGCCCAACTCAATTGCCTTCTTCAACCTCAAGCAGAACTTGAAAAGGGACCATCATCCTCATTCCACAAGGTGGGTGTTGCTGTATAAAGAGGGTGAATAGAATTTCAAGCCCTCAGACAGGTCTGTTCTTCTTAAATTGTGTATTTCAAATTCTATAATATTAGGTTTAAGCAGGTTAGGTCATAGTAATATTAGTATTAGGTCTAAACAAGGTACCTTGGGGTTTATAATAAATTTATTGAATAGACATTTGAACTGTTCAGACTTGTATATATTTTTTTTCCTCACACACGATATATTATATTCTCAATCAATTTGATACACTTTCCAGATTTAAGTGTGAAACAAAATCTAAATAATAAAAACAACTACTCTATATCAAAAATCTGGTGGCGCCCAATACCTAATTCAATTTCGATCAGAAAGTCCTCCTTATCCACGACTTCAGCTCTCCAAAGGCTATTACAGTTGCCGATTGTAAGTTGTTAAATTCATGAATTGAAATACTTTCATCAAATATAAAAAGAAGGTGACAATATGTTTCTGCCTATACTTTCTGGAAGTCAGAAATGTGAACAGGCATTTAGGACTATGAGATCCATGACCTCTACGTATTCGACTGTGGTTAACTTCAACGTCGAAGTATCGTCATGTCGCACGGTCGTGGGATTAGCTGCTCCCGCTGTGCTAGTAAAATTGATAGATACGACGACTCTGTAAACTGTAAAGTATGTGATAACAGTTTTCACATAAAATGTATCAACATGAGTGTAGAAGAATTCAGTAAAGTACGGGCGAATGGTGCCTTTAAATGGAAATGCGATATTTGTCTCCACTCAGAAGAAAATGCATCCAAATTCGTACATCGGAATACCCAAACAACGGACTACCATTCACCAGGGAATTTATTGATTTTGAAGGAAGAAATTGTCATGGAAGTAGGTGGCATTTTTCGAAAAGAGATTGATATTTTGAAAGATATCATAATGTCTCAAAATAAACAAATAAAAGAACTAACTGAAGAAATACGTTCAATGAAAAATGATAAGCACCATGTTCCCATGTCATATGCTAACATCACATCGAGAAATAATATGGATCGGAATCTCCCAGATGAATCATCATCTTTACCGGTTCGTGTACCGTTGAATAAAAGTTCTACGGAAACTGGAGCTGATGATCACAGAGGGAAAAATGATTCATCAGCCGGTCTAACAACCGGAAATCTGGAAAACAACAAAAATAAAGCAAAAAAATCGACATTCGAAAAGAAAATACAACACACATACATACACAATTCCGAACAACCAAAAAGCACAAACGAAGTAAGAAACTTGAATAATGTAGAATCAATTAACGAAGAAATTCCATGGGCCACCAAGAAAAAACGAGTAAATCCTAAGCCACTATGTACAGGATCGAAAGAGGTGAATCCAGGATCGAAAGTTAAAGGAGCGTTAAAAAGAAAATGGCTATACGTCGGTAGAATTTATGGACTAGATGTGTCTGTGGATGATATAAAGGACTTCCTGCTGGAGACCACAGGTACGAGTGATTTTGAAGTGAATAAACTTCCCACAAAGGGTAAAAACTCTGCTTTTAGTGTCGGTGTTCAATCTGACGCTTTATTTGCTGAATTGTCCAAATCCGAATCATGGCCAAGTGGTGTCATTTTAAGAGAGTTTAATTTCAACAATTTTTTTCACAAGAATCAAATCTCAGCTCCCCCAATAAAGTAGTACGCACTTTGAAGCACAAACCATCGATCCATTTATTAAGTCAGAATATACAGTCAGTTGGAACTTCCTTCTTGAAATTGGAATTAGCGCTATCGGCGCATTTAATTGATATAATATGCTTAACTGAACACTGGAAGTCCGAAGAAGAGCTAATGTTTTACATTCCAAGTGGTTATACCCTTGCTTCTTCGTACTGCCGAGTTAAGGGCCATCATGGTGGATGCGCAATTTTTGTGAAGAATGGTATGAAATGTTTCGATAGGGCTGACTTTAAAAATCTCAACGTAAATGGATCGTTTGAATGCTGTGCAAGTCAGATATCGATAGGAGATGAAAAATATTTGATTCTTAGTGTATATCGTCCGAATACTGCTTGTATACTCGATGTTTTTTTTGAAAAATCAATACTTCTTCTTGATAAGTGTTTATCAGAGAATGTGAGGTTTATCATTTCTGGGGATTTCAACATTGACATATTGTGTGTTTCAAATGAATCTAAGATGTTTCTCTCCATCTTGGAAACCTGCAATTTAAACGTTTCCACTAAACAACCCACCAGGAGAACTTCTAACAGCGCAACTTGCATAGACAATGTTATTTCTAATGTGAAGGGGGTGACTACAATAGTCGAAGAGCATCTATCTGATCACTCTGGGCTAAAATTCAGCTTTCAAAGTGATACAACTTCAAAAAAATCGATTAATAAAAAATATATCAGACTCTACAATGATGGAAATCATCAAATTTTCAGTAGACTACTTGCGGATTTAGATTGGTCTGAACTGTACAAAATTCCTCATCACGATATAAATGAGATGTGGAATTTCTTCTCTGATTTATTTTTGTCGAATTTTCAGAGAGCATTCCCTCTAAAATTGGTGAATGTAGCAAAAAGGAAAAAACCCAAATTAACACCTGAAATTGAATCTATCAAAGAAACTCTAGATTTATTGTTCCTTGTATCCAGACGTAAGCCTGGAGTTCTTCATACTTATAATAAGTTTAAAAAGTATTACGATACGGCCTTAAGCTCCAATAAACAAAACTTTTATTCATCATTTATAAATAATTCTCATAACAAATCTAAAGCAGTTTGGAATGTCATCAATCAAGTGGTAAAGAAAAATGGAACCGCGGAGAGCAGACTACCAAAAGGATATTCCGGTAGTTCTGTTGAACTGTCACAGCTGGCAGAGAATTTCAATGATTATTTTATTCAAACACCTCTCAGCACACGCCAACTTTCCCATAATTCTTCAGGAACTCATTACAGAGGAGGATCCATACAACGTGTCCCAAACTCATTTTATCTCTTCGAGGTGTTTGAGCGGGAAGTCTTTGAGGTAGTGAGGAAGATGGGTAACAAGAGTTCCTGCGGTCATGATGAAGTTCCGATGAATGTTATTAAGCGTCACATCTTATTGCTAAGTAAACCTTTCTGTTATTTAGTTAATTGTGTTTTCAAGACGGGTATATTTCCAGATTCCCTAAAAAAATCACTTGTGAAACCCATCCATAAGAAGGGTTCACTGGACGAGCTTAGCAACTATAGACCAATTAGTCTCATAACATCCTTTGCCAAAATATTTGAGAAAATCTTGTCTAACCGCTTACTTCACTTCTTGAAAAAATTTAACGTTCTTTCTAATAGTCAGCACGGTTTCACTAAATCAAAGGGAGTTGAAACTGCCTTATTTGAGTTTCTTCTTGGTGTGAATCAATCCCTTGAAGGGGATTGTATTCCTGCGGGTCTATTTGTAGATTTTTCGAGAGCTTTCGACACAGTTGATCACAGCATACTCCTCAGAAAGCTTGAAAGATATGGTATCAGAGGAATCGCCCTACAACTTTTCAAAAGTTACCTCAAAGATAGATCACAGGTGGTTGTGTTACAGCGGGGAAGATCTCGCGTTGACTCATCGGAAAGATTAATTCAAATGGGCGTCCCGCAAGGAACTATAATGGGACCTATATTATTCGTCATTTATATCGACGACTTACCAAATATTTTTTCACCCTATAACATCGTTGAGTCCTCTCGACCTCTTTTGCCTGTAAATCACACTATACAAACATATCTATATGCTGACGACACGAATGTTTTAATATCTTGTCGGAGTATTGAAGAACTGCTTTGCCATTTAAAAGAAACTATGTCTAAGATCGATAAATGGTGTGTAGAAAATGCTCTAGTTCTCAATAAAGAGAAAACTAATGTACTCATATTCTCTACTTCCCGCTCGAATACTACATGTCCATCCTTTGTTGATTTTGATAGTGATAGAACTCAAATAGCTACACAAACCAAGCTATTGGGTTTATATATCGAAGACCATCTCGGCTGGGGAACGCACTGTGATGCTCTTATGCAAAGGCTAAATTCATCCATTTATATGTTGAGAGCTGTAAGAAACCAGGTTGACCCAAAAACTTTGAAGACTATCTATTATTCAAATTTTCAGTCCCTAATATCGTACGGAATCGTTTTCTGGGGAGGAAGTTCCCATATGGAACGTGTATTCATTACCCAGAAATTTGCTATAAGAACTATGTACTTCATGAAATTCAGGGAAACTTGTAGAGGAATTTTCAGAAAATATAATATTCTGACTCTGCCAGGTTTGTACATTTATAAGGTGTTATCATTTTTCTTTAGAAACAGATTTTATTTTAAAGACTGTAAAAATGTGAATGAAACTAGGCGAATGAATGAATATTTCTTTCCAGCCCACAAATTGTCGATTACTGAACGCAATGCATATTATATGTCTATTAGACTTTTCAATTATTTGCCTAAAAGAATGAGGAGTATAACTTTGTTCAAAGAATTCAAGAAGGAAATATTAGCAATAATAATTCAATGTGAACCATATTCGATCTTGGAATTTAGAGATTTTTTCCGAAAATGATTTGGTGATCTTATGATTGTTGTAGTTCACAAAAGCTGTAGGAGTTTGATTGTGGATATTTTTTAGGTTGGGCTAGGTTCTTGGGTTGAGTAAATATTTGATTTATAAACAATTTTGTACTGCATTATAGATTTTTTTGACTTGTTTCATCCTTTATATCGTATTGATGTAATTTTTTGAAACCAATAAATATTATTATTATTATTATTATAAAAGATATTCAAGGCGTTTACATAGCACAAGGACATTAAATAATATTATACACGATCTGAACAATGTTATTGCGTTTCCAAAAGAACAAAGACGGCAAGAAGAAATGAATATGGACTCGAATTCGCTGGTGGTTACTGATTCAAAATTCTATACGGATACTATGATAGCAGACGCAGTAGAACGTGCACGACAAAATTCTCTAGCCTATACGCTAGAACTTGGTATGTCTGTCGGAGAAAACAGCTTTATTATGCTACAATTCCTTCATTGAAAGATCTTGTGAAAGATTGAAGTGAGGATAAAAGTCTAGAAGTTGAAGAGGATATACAGATGGAAGACAACATGATCGACACCATTGATAGGTCATCCCAGAATTCAGCCAATGATTCATCTAATCATCTTCAACATTTTACTTCTCTGCCAATAGAAAATGAAGAAATTAACGGCAATGACTTAAACAAACCAGATAGTTTAAGCATTAATGGAATATATCGAGTGTCGATGGTCCATATGTCCGAGTCGCAGATGGTAATAAATCAAAAATTGTCAGAAAGTCTTCGCTCTGTTAGTTTCTAGAGAAAACTTAAAATATAGGTTAAGTACAGAGAGACTACAACGTTTTGTTGTGAAAAGTACAGGAAGACCACAAAAGACTAAGACACTAGAAGTAGGTCACAAAAAGTTGAATACAATGAAATCCAAAGGAACACAAATAAAGAAAAGCTCGAAGAGAGGTAAAAGGGACAGGTCCCAAGAAAGCTCAGATAGACCAGAAGAAGATATCATCATGAAATATGACGATAGCCCAAGCACAGAAACGTTTTCTGAGAATGACTCGGAAAATAACATTGAAATCAATGTTAATGGAGGTGATTATCAAGAAGGAAATTTACAAAAAGAATATTTCCTCGAATATTCCAGTTCATCGCCGTTGACAATTTCCTTAGAAATCGATAAGTTTCATGCAGTGTATTATGAAGAAGGCTGGTTTGTTGGAAAACTTGTAAGATATTGAGGGTAGTGCGAGTGGTGCTGTCGATAATCCGATAGTCGAAATAATATTTTTAGAAGAAATAAACGAAAAAAAGTGAATTCAAATGGTCTGAGAAACAAGATTTATGGACCTATAGCGATACAGGAGAATAAATCGAATAATATTGTCAATATTGCCGATCGTGTCTTGAGCCAGATTGATAACGCTTACACAAATGAAAAGCAGAAGTGTTGACATGTCATTAGTTAATATCAATTGTTTCATTATTTGCTTGTCTTGTCTACCACTTGAAGCAACTACCTATTATCTATAATACAGAGTGTAACAGCCAAATGGAATAAATTCGATAACGAATGAATGAGGGCATGTTGGAAAAAAAGCTCGGACACGACGATTTGTAATTTTAAATGCGCATATTTTTCAAGAAAATAATATTATATAGGGTGTTCAATGTGACCGCGGCGAATACCAACTTTCTTATTTCAAATGCAACCCCCTATATATTATTTATTTTTTGATTTCTTCAGAGAATTATAGACACAATTCATGCGAAAAAAAAACCTATCTTTAACTATTTCGGAATTATTGAGTGTTTTCAGATTTAGTGCAAAAATCAACGTTTTAAATAAAAATTATTTTATTTCACAAATTCGGTACATTACACACAGATGACATTTGACAGATGACATTTTACAGATGACATTCGACTGATGACATTGGACAGTTGACAGATGACTATTGACAGATGAAATTTGACAGAACTTTTATTACCTATGCCTAATTTATCCCCTGCCAGTTCAGAAATCTAACCAAGCCGTTGATCTCCGATCAATGTCGATTACGATTTGTGGAATCCACCGTAAGTATAGGTATCATTTAGGCGAAACAAAGTTCCTTGGGCCAGCTAGTATGCTAATGAAAAAATAGTTTTATATCCTTAAACGAGTCTTATTACTTGCCCCTTTTATCGCATTCAAGCCGTCAGATGATTGGCCATGTTGAAAGTAAAAACAAGCTGAAACTATTAGAGGATTTACGGGGATTTTTCAGGAACTAAACACATTTTTCCAAGATTTTTGATTTTTGGGATCGACTAAGATTCCTTGTAAAAAAACGAATATTTTCTCATCCTAATCAAATTTCTTTATTCATACTAACTGGATTATTTTTTATGAGCATAAATACAAATATACATAAATAGAAATATACAGAACAAAATGTCAATTCATTATATCTGAGTACTTTTCATTATTCAAGTTTGCGAGGTATGAGAAGGGCACTCACATCAACTTTCTCAGATTTGCTTCAGCACCATATTCATCTCTGAAGGATCAATGAATTCACTAATTTTTTGGATACACAAATCGGGCATTTCTTCTGGAAGAAGTTCCCGCAAATGTGCATATACTTGTTTCGCCAAATATTGATCATTAATTTCTATGCATATGCTGGCGATCAACTCCCTTTTATACAATACTGGAAGAGGATTTTTCAGAATTCCTGAGCGAATCCTTGAATTCTTGACCACCTTCCTCCTTATATTTTTTCTACACAGTACGTCATAGTAGGTCAGTTGTGGAGCTTCGGGCAGTTTCAGCAGTTTCAGGCTTTCTAACTCGCAGAGTCGTATGGCTTAGCAGATCCTCTTGATGGTCCAAGTCAACATCATAATGCAGCAGCGCATCCAAGCATTCAAAGCCCTTCGGACATCCTGACAGCATATGGAAAGGACGGCGGAAATAGTTATCACATTTCTTCGGGTTGGCACCATTAAGCATCAGATGTTTCACTAAATCGGGATAGCCAAACTTCACAGCATAATGCAGGGGTGTGCTTCCATTGTCGTTGCAGACGTTAACGTCTGCTCCTTCCTGTAATAATTTCTCGACATCTTCTTCATTTCCATTTCGGACCGCTAAATGAAGGGCACTGTCTTCCACTGGGCAGGAGTTTACTCTCTGAAAAAGAAGAAAAATATTTTCTAGCTTTTGTTTGATAATTTTGATGAGATTCGTGAGATTCGATAGTTGAAGCGGTAAATTTTCATGGGAGTTCATTCGATTTGATATAGATCGAATTGAAGAGGTCGCCGTTCACAATGAGTTGAAAAACTAATCCGATAGAGGCGCCACCGTGCATTTTATGGAATATTCAGCGAAGCTTCCAAACATCCCTATACCCAAAACCACTGTTTTTGTTTGAGAAATACCTATCCTTCGTTAAAAATGAAACGATTTTTACTAGACAGAAGTTTTTCGGAAAACCTCGTTCCTCAACTTTCATTTAATACTGTTTCCAATATATAAGTTTTCACAGTTCATTCTAAATGTCATGAATCTTTCCCTTCCTACCATGAATAAAAGTGACTCGTTTTTCACGTTTATGCATATTTTTATAAACAAAGACAAGAAGGCATTATTTCGATAAGGAACATTTCAAGTAGGTAACTATATTTTAAAACGAATATTTCAGGTGAGTAAAATGTTTGATTCGTTAATATTAATGAAAATATATATTTTTATAGTGGGCTGAATACATAGGTCCATATTTCGTTGGAAACAGTTGTTCTTCACACATTTATCCTTTTTTTTAGTTTTCTTTCAAATTTTTCGAATTGGAAACCTATGAACCAACTGGAAAAAATATTCAGCTAGAGAATGAATTCAATAGAGGGTGTGCGAAAAAAATTTTTTATTCATAATGTCGAGTTAATTCATAACACATTTCAGCTGAAAATGTTGCCATGAGGATGTCGAATGAATTTCATGATTACAGCCAAATTCTATTCAGAATCCGTTTTACGACACTTTGGGGTTGGAAATAATTATTATATTTGGTCTAAATCCATAAATTCAAGATGACGACTAGTTTCATGAGCTCATAAATTTTACCAAGAAAATAATGATCTCCCAATGAGGAAAATTTTCGTTTTGTTTCTCATGAAACAGCTTTATCAACTTTCACATAATTACAGCAATAGTAAATTGAATCACTTCGATTATTTGGCCGCTCATTTCAATCATTCCGTTACATTCTCATTAGAAGTTCTATTTCATTGTTATCAATTCAATTGGAATTGTGACAAAGCCTTCTGTGCCAATATTAGGGATAATTATTCAACAACTTTCTGTTTCCATAAATTTTCTGGCTGAGCTGACGAAAAAGAATTATTGTTTTAAGGTGACGCATCATTATATCTAGCATTTTATAGATTGGGGTTGGACATGGCTTGGCGTCAGGAGGATTGGCGCCAGGATGATTGGCACCTTGAAATTATTTTTCATTTATTCTTATTCATTCAACAACAAACTCGTGGAAGTGCTTTGCAAGTAGTCATTCCGTACGTTAGGTACTCTTTTGGTTTTTCATTGTGCGATTGAAGCTAACGCACAAATTTTATCTCGGTTTATGTAATTTTAATTTATGTATGCCCACAATTACTTCATTTTCCACTCGAGCTGAGATCAATGTTTATTGACATTTTTCATACCTTATTGAAAAGCTACTCGAGTACTTTGAACATATTTTTCGGTTTTCAGAAGGATGAATGGATGATGAATCTTTTCGTTTCATTTTACTGGATGATGGGGTACTACAGAAGAAACGGCCTAAAGCAGGCTTTGACATGTATGTATATTGTTTTATAATACTGAAATTGTATTGTTTGTAACGTTTCGAATTATATAGAAATGAGTTGAGTTTTTATTGTTGATAATTATGGAGTCCAAGACGTACCTATTGTACCTGTTTGTCGAATAAACTGGAGTTTATAATGTTAATTTATATCAGAGTTGTGCTTTGTGCTCGGAGCACTTTTGTGCTCCCGGGCACTGTGCTGCCGAGCACTTTTCAAAAGCAGTGATTAGTGCTTAGTATTTGTAGTACTTCATCGAAAGGCTCAGTGCTTAGCAATCCCAAAAGTGCTCCCAAGCACTCCTGCGGATTACTAAGCCCTAAGCTCTGAGCCACTTTTGTACGAATTTATTTAAGCATTCATAAAATCTAAATACAACATTTTCTTACATGAGTAACATCCTCAAACTGTTAGAATTTCAATGACAGAAAGATGATTGTGAGGGAATCCGGTCATTATGAGAGGAAAAATTAAGGGCCCACGTGTAATTTGTTAAATGAAGATGGTAATTTGTTCGTTGATATCTTAATAAAGCGTTTTCATCTGACCAAAGAGTCTTATATAGACAACATCAAAACGTTACACAGTTCATTTTTCATACTTCGTTATTTGTCACGCAACAATGTTTTGGAACTGTTTTGCTCCTGACAAATTAGTGCAAGAATTGACGCAGAAGCATTTCCATTTTTCCTTAAATTTCTTATTACATTTTGTGTCACGGACCGGGAGTGAAAACCCATAAAAGTTTTCAGAAAAAAAGTAAACTCGAAAAAATCAATATTTTTATGAATATTTTCGAACGAAGAGATCTAGGAGCGAATAGCAGTTTTTTGTTTTACCACCAATCAGAATCAATTATATATTATATCGAATCAAACTCAAAATTATTAGCGAAAGCATCGTATCATTTGGTCAATTCTTGGAAGGTGATAAAACAAGAATCTTCTCGTTATCAATCGAATCGAAGGTGGAGCATCGAATTTTGGACACCCTGTCACCTCACCTGTCAATTTTCTCACATATACGAGCTAACAATTTCTCTTTCGATTGTAATAACCTCACTTTCAACAATTCCTAAAGAAGTGCTTAGGGCTTAGTGCTCGAAATGTCGAATAACTTTCACAAAGTGCTCAGTATTCGCGAGCCTTTTGTGAAAATAAGTGCTTTGCGCTCGAGACTCGGGAGCCTTTTTATCCGAGTGCTTAGTGCTCGAAGCACTATTTTTCAGTGCTCGTCACAGTTCGTACATATAAAATATATCATTCCTTCAACTTAAAATGTTTTATACATCTCTATGCCTATACATATATTCTTGTATCTATCGTTGAATTCTATGAAAAATGTCCATATTATTCTCATTATTTCATGGTATTTTTCTATTATCAGATGTATCATATGCAAAATCATAAATTATTCTCTATTCTTGAATTGAAGTATGATGTCTAATGAATATATTGTGCTATCTTCATTACAAGAATGAAACTGAAATTCTGAATGTATGATCAGTACGAATATTTTTATAATTCAGAAGGTGTTTTCATCAATTTCATTATACTCGTTAATTGAAAATATTACTCAATTTATGAAATTCAAGAGGCGGTTTTATTAAGTTCATATTCATAACTCGCATTTACAAATTCAATAGATGGTTTCATTAATTTCATGATAAGATTTTATTTAGGTTAATGAACTTTACCATTACATTGATGGAACGCATCCATTATTGTTGAAGCAATGCCAAATCCCTTTTATAAACCGAATTTCATTACAATTATGAGACTTTATGAAACCAATGAGCATTATAATAGGAATTATAATAATTTTTTCTCAGCGCTTATCCCAAAAACCTCCTAATACCAATTTTTAATGAAATCAGTCCATAAACAAGGAAGGCGTTGTCTTGTTATTATTATCAGGCCGCCATTTTAAATTTGTTAATTTGACAAAAATAACATTATCTTCAACTCCGAAAACACCCCTCATACTACTTTCGAATCGAAATGAACCCTGATAACAAAACTCGTCCGCTAATTCGATTTTACAAATTTTGACAACAAATCATGATCTTCGACCCCTAAAACCCTCTCATTCCAATTTCGAATCAAATCAAGCCATAAACACAAAAGATGTCGTATAATTGTTATCGGTCCGCCATCTTGAATTTATGAATTTCGATCAGAAAAATTGTCATTTCCGACCCTGAGAACCCTCACATACAAATTTTGAATGGAAATGTACCATGATCACAAAACTCGTCTGCCATCTTGAACTTACGAATTTTGACTCGAAATCCTATTTTCTCACGCCGGAAATCCCTGTATACCAATTTTGAATTGAATCTGACCATAATAACAATTTGACAAAAAAATCATAATCTCTGACCCGGAAAACACCGAACTATGAAATAAGTGAAAATAAAGTTTAAGTAGGAACTTTTTTCGCTATATATTTAAATTTGGCTATTCTCTGTGAATTCCGTATTTCAAGTTGAGATTCTGAACGAAATTTTCTGTAGATTCACTTCTAATCGGAAGAATGAATTGGCTCATTTTCTTCTATTATTGGCAGATAAAAATAATCAACTTTCGAACTTTCCAATTCATTCATTGAGAACTCCGATCCTTTCTGAGTTCAACCACAAAATTTTAGTTCCTAAAGTGAAACCATTTTCAAATGCATCTTGAAATAAAACACACTACATTGAACCGTAAAATTTCAAATCGATTCATTTGTCTATTCATTTCAGAGTCCATCTTTGGTTAATCCTGTTCCCAAATACGTTATATTATACATAAAACGAAAATTCTGATCATGGGGACAATAAATACTCTTTAAACAATAAATTTAAGTCTAAAAGATGTTCCTTCAGTAATGAACGTTCATTCAGTGAAATATACTATAAGCAAGATATGAAACACCAACCGATAGATCATATCAATTATCCAAAATATATAACCAAAATACGAAGTATTGAGAAAATAATTCTTTGGGATGAAATTGATGACGGTTTTTAGTGTCAAGCCGAACTGACCATTCGCAATAGCCATATAAATTCTCCGATAAATGTGAAACCATTTATAAATCTATTCAGAAAATTTGTACATTGAAGATTCCAAAGTATTAAAAAAAAGTATAATTTGTATTAAAATTCATTACGGACTTAAGACATCAAGGCTCAAGTTGAACTGACTTATTTCCTGAAAGCAATCCCCGTACAAATTGTCCGAAAAATTTTGTAACTATTTGAAACTCAATTTTCCAAATTTGTACCTTCAAGACTGCAAACTAGTAGGAAAAGAATTTTTTAAATCAAATTTATGACGGATTGATTGTATGCTTGCGCCGAAATTACTAAGTGTCCAATAGCAATCTCCATACAAATTCTCCGAAGCATTGAAAACCATTCAAAAATCGATTTCAAAAATTTGTACCCTTGAGGCTCCAAAATTTCACGAAAAATATTGACTGAATCTCAAATCGATACAAGTGAGTATTCACTTCATAGTACATCTTATGTAAGTTTCTGTTTCAAAGTGTGTTATATGATACATAAACGAACGTTCTCATCATCATGGAAGAAGAAATACTTTTCCAAAAGTGAAATCGGCAAAAGATGTGTCTGCAGTAATACACTTAAATTCAGTAAAATGAATGAACTCGAAATATATAGTTTTCTGCAGAAGATCACCAAGATGTAAAGAAACAATAGATATATTAGATCTTTCATTCAAAATATTCAAATTCGACCAATTTCAAATCTATAAAAATTTATACTCACTTTTGATACTAAATCACCCATTCTTATATTTTATTAACCTGCTTCCACACTATGTTCAAAAACTATCACCAAATATGCACTAGACCTTTTTCGTTCGTACTGTTGCCAGAGAATAATCGAAACTGAATCCTACCACAACAACTGTCCCTTTATATACCATTTGAAGAGTCAAATAATCCAAGTGACCAATAGCAACCCACAAAGAAATTCTCCGAAAAATATTTACCTATTCAGAAACCAATTGTGAGAAATTCTACCTTCAAGGCACCAAAGTATTAGAAAAGGAGTTCATTAGAAAAGGAGTTCTTTGGAAAAGAAATGTATAACGGGCTTGAGCAGAACAGATCGCCAACAGCAAATTCTCAGAAAATTTTAAAGCCATTTGAAAACCAATTATGCGAATACAATAAACATTCTTTGGAATGAAATTCAAGACGGATTTAAGGCTTAAGCCGTCATGTTTATGGTTCAATAATTGTTTATGACAGGATGGAAAGAGGACAGCAACTACTTTCACATTTTTCGGTACATTTCGTGCGAATTGAGAATGTTAAAAGCTTTGTTGCATTGAAGTTCATTCAAATATACCTTCTATGTATTGAAATTCTCAGGAGGTTTGTTAATGGGCCAATTTCGTGAATACGACCTTTCGAAATTCTGATTTCTCGATAATACCAAAACTTCGAAGCAAAATCATTCTAACATTTCTGTTATGAATGATTCGAGGGCATGAACGAGATTTCAGGCTGCTTCTGTTTGTTTTTTTCTGCGGCAGCTACAAAAAATTTATTTCAATCAATTTCTCGATCTGGAAAATAGGAATCTACCTGAAAGTTGGATAAACGAGAGCTCAAAAGCTCCAGACTCCAAGTCAGTGTTCTGAGTAACCCATTTTTGATAGGAGACCTCTGAATTTTTCCAATTAATACTTACATTTTCACACTCAAACAAAGAAATTCAAATATGTATTCGAGGCTTCCCGCTTAACGTACCAACTGTTGAGTTCTATGAATCAAATACCATTATCATTATTCTTAGGTGTGTTAATTTATGGACGAGAAATTTTTCTCAAGCTCTTTTTGTGCATGGTACAAACTTTTATTCGTACAATCGAATTTTTCAAAGCAAAAATTCGAAAATGACAAAGCGTTAGCTCCATAGCTTATCACCATATTCATCATAGTTAAAAAAATACCGAACGAATTGAAAAGGGAAAAAAATAAAACAAAAATCTTTATGACCGCGTTTGCTATAAAATGCAATGAAGACGATTCCAATGTTCCTTTCTATCATGTTTGGATGATCATTTACGACATTCTATAGTTTTCAGAAAAATGTATTTCCTAATGTCAAAGTTTCATTTCTGATTATTCCATTTACTTGTAGTTTGTATGTTTTTGGTCAGCATTGTCCAAAGTATCTCGTTCCAACGTTTTTACTGAAATGCTCTGCATACATTTTTCTGCGAGTATTGTTGATAGTTGTCAGTTTTGATTTATATAAATGTCAAATTAGTTCTGAGTGAATCAATGATCTACTTTAACTATACTTGAACTGATTAAAAAGGCTTGTGTTTTCCACCACTGTTTTGGACGAAAGACTCCGTGGTTAGAATTTTCTAACCTTTTCAATCAGTTTGAGTATATCATGGATTGATCTACTGAAAAACTAGTTTGACATTTATATGAATCAAAACTGACAACTATCAACAATACTCACAGAAAAATGTATACAAAGCATTCCAACAAAAAAGTACGTAATTTTGTGAAATTCAACATTTAGTCCCAAAATTAACGTACAATAGATCATTACGAGTGAACAATTCCAACATTTTTCTCATTTCCGCAAACTTCGGAGGAGAAATACTTAGGGTTCGTCATCACATCTGCATTTTGATGCATATTTCTGTCCGGGCCATGCTCGTAGCCCATTAGCACAATTTTGGCCTTCGTACGGCTTCCAGTTTTCAAAATGAAAATTATGAAAGTACTCCGAGCGTATTGTTTAGAAGGCTACGAGAAGAAAACCACTGGATATTATTTCATTCTGTTTTCACCTCATTATTCAGAATGAAAGATAGTTCAACCATAAAAAATTTCAACAATTTCGGCCGAAATTTTTTTTTCATCAAGGACATGTAAAAAAAAGTTGAGTTCCAATTTTGGGATGAATTTTTCACGGAAAAACTCAGAAAATCTTGTACATGGAAATAATACTTTCCGAATTGGCAACCGAGAAAAAAAAAATCCAACTTTGCAGGTTTTCCGCCTTTTTGAATTTTTTTTTTTCAGAATTCTAGGTACATCACAATTCAATAAAGCCAAAGAAAAATACTAAAATGTGACCAGAAACCGTTATTTCAAATGTCACGCATAACTAACAACAGTTATCAGAAGATTGCTCAAAGTTCACAAACACCCTGTATCTCGCTTATGCGTCGAAAAGTGGGTATATGTCATGAGGCAAAAATGACTTCATCGGTGTCATCTACACGGCTGTATATGTTTGTCCAGTTTATGGTGAAACACCCTGTAAGGTCATTTAATACAATATATGATTAGGAATATTCTTAGAACAATGACAAAAAACCATCCGCTTTCAAAAAATTAATTCTTTATGTTCCAGATTATATTGAATATGATTGCATATTCTCTGTTTACCTATCTGTAACTCAATAAATGGATCCATAAGGGATCGTACACTTTCCCAGCAGAAATTTTCTCCTACATGTTTGCGGCTAGGATTAGGTATCATTTGAGGGATAGCCCACCAATCTTTTTATTTGTATGTTTTTTGTTATTTTTTGAATTTTCTTCACTTTTGTACCTCGAAATCCAAATCCCGTCCTGAACCGAAGAATGCCGTTTTTCTGAAATGATTTATTTACTTTTATAATTCTGATTTTCAGGTAACTACCTGAAGAAGTACCGTCAACACTTCGAAGGTACTTCTCAGAATAAGACTCGGGATAAGATAATTGACTTCACGAATGAGACTCGCCAAGTTTCAATTACTGTGAAAAATTGGTTGAAGGTTAAGTGTTCAAACGTCGTTGGCTGGATTACTTTGAACGAGGAGTATACTCGAATCGTATTCGAAGTGAAGTACGGTCAGCGGAATGAAGTATGCTGTATAATGCAGTGTTTCTGTGAAATTTCACACAAAATTTTGAGGGAGCCCAAAAAAGAAAATATTGATCCGAGGTGGGTGTATGAAAACTTTCACAAGCATCTAATGACACATTTGACGCAAACTGATGTCACACCTATAGAATACCAATACTGTAAGCGCGACTGCAAGGAAAAACCGAGAGAGAAACTCAATCAACATCGATAAAATCTTTTGGCTACCTTTTTTCAAAAAAACTCGAAACACAACCTATCTATTGAAACAAAAGATAGGGAGATGCAAATATCCTCACTAGAGATGATGAGGAGCTGCGTGAAAATCCAAATAAGCCAGATAATATGATTCTTGTATCTCCTGCAAAATCTCCAACAGTGACTCCTTCGCTTCTTCCGACACATCCCATGTCAAAGATTAAGCCTCGAATGAAGTGAATGAAGTATAAAACGTAAAATCAACATTGTTGACTAAGTTATTCAAGAAAGCTATGAAACGTGTAAGAATATATCTAGGGCACAGGCGAGTACATCCAGAGATAGTTGCGACGATCACATTCAGAAATGCATTGAAAGTAACCAAAGAAAAATATACACTTCTGAAGGGTCCCCTCTGGTGTCTTCCAGTGACTTGAATATCAATCTAGCATTCAACACTCATCGTCAACTTTATCCCACACTTTATCTCCCACTTATCAAAGGTCAGAAAGGGCTTAACTCCTGAGCCAAATTTCTAGTCCTGCGAATAACCTTGGGAATAACCAAACTTGCATCACATCCTATTTTCTGTGGTCGATGAAGTTTGCAATTTTCAAAGAATATCATCGAACGAAAAGATGACATGGGCATGCAACTAAAGAGTGTTTTGGTCCATTTTGAATCTACTTCACAAAAACCTTGCGGTCAAGATGGTACCACCTCACCAGGCCACCTTTTGCGCTGGTTGTTTGATTTATCTGCCAAAAACTCCAGACAGTCAAAATATCGGTAAAGGTACAGAATTAAATACTTTTCATTATACTGCTATACGAAACGCTCTATGAAAATATGAAGAACACTTCACCATCCATAAGCTGTTTAAATAAATTTGTTGCGAAAAATTCATCCAACATAGAGGAAGGGTTTTTCGACTTTGATGGCCTTTGTCAGTTTATGAAGCATAGGAATTTACCCAAAGTTTCGTGGATTGGCGAAGATGCAACAGTTAAATTGAATATGATTCGAGGAATAATAAATTAGTTGGATTTACCATGCCATTAGTCAATGGACTACCGACAAGAGATACGTTTTTAGCAACATCTGCAAAAGCAATACAGGACCACTTTAAGAACGCTATCAGATCAAATTATGCCTATGTAATTATGGCCCAGCCTATTTTTACCATCCGCGCCAGGTTATTGTCTCGCAATCTTAGGCACAGATAACAGATTTACAGCCGCTGATGTTACGAAAAGGTGGCAACATATAAAATTGAATTTGAAGCAGCGAGGTGTTATGGTTTTGGGGTTTGGATCTGATGGAGATACACGTCTTCTGAAGGCAAAGAGGCAAGGTGCTCAATGGGCTCTCACTAAAGAATAATCACGACCCGAATGGAGATGGTTTCAATCAAATTACTCTAGAGAAGACTGCTTTCCTTATGTTCAAGATACTGTTCATATAGCCACCAAATTACGTACTAGACTGCTCAATGATAAAATCAAGTTAAGGTTTGGTGATTTTCATGCAACTGCTGAACCATTGGAACAACTCATTGCAAAGTACTCCAAAGATTATTACTTGCTAACAAAATCTGATTTGAAATTAAAAGACAAGATGAATTTTAAAGCAGCAGAGAAATTATGTTCGAGTAACGTTATTAATTTTTTTAAAAAGACTCCGGAGAATAAAGGCATTATTGCTTATCTCAAATTGATGCGTTTTGTTATTGATTCGCTCTTAGATCCCAAAATAGATTTAACGCAAAAAATTTATTCAATTTGGTATTGCGTTTTTTTCTTAAAATTTGGCAACAGTGGCTCACAATAAACGAATACAAAATTGGAGATCATTCCATTTCATCAAACTGCTATGCTTGCTCAGAGTTAAACGCACATTTATTAATAAATATCATCCTAAACATCCGTGAAAACCCATTTTTGTCAAACGATATTGTAACATTCAAATGTTACCTTCCACCTCGAATTAAATACGCCAGCGCAAATGCGCAGAACATAGTCGATCTACATTTCTGAGCCTCCGTATGTAAGAGAAATGAATAAAAGAATTAATTGAGATTCGAAGTTGTTTGAAAGAATATCTAATCGATTCCCTTCGTAATCTATCTTATTACCTTCGATATCTACCTACCTTATTATTTTCATAATTGAAAGTATCTGAATAATCAAGTACCTATAACTTAAATATCTAAGTTCTCCGGTAAATACACGAGAGTGCTTCAATTGCTTTCCTCCTTAGTAAGGGGTAAGTCTCTATAGATTTGAAATAGTTAAGATTGTTTGTGAATAGATAAGTATATCTTTGTAACTTATGATTAGGGACTTTGGGAGACAAACTGCCCAACTCAATTGCCTTCTTCAACCTCAAGCAGAACTTGAAAAGGGACCATCATCCTCATTCCACAAGGTGGGTGTTGCTGTATAAAGAGGGTGAATAGAATTTCAAGCCCTTAGACAGGTCTGTTCTTCTTAAATTGTATATATCAAATTCTATAATATTAGGTTTAAGCAGGTTAGGTCATAGTAATATTAGTATTAGGTCTAAACAAGGTACCTTGGGGTTTATAATAAATTTATTGAATAGACATTTGAACTGTTCAGACTTGTATATATTTTTTTCCCTCACACACGATATATTATATTCTCAATCAATTTGATACACTTTCCAGATTTAAGTGTAAAACAAAATCTAAATAATAAAAACAACTACTCTATATCAAAAATCTGGTGGCGCCCAATACCTAATTCAATTTCGATCAGAAAGTCCTCCTTATCCACGACTTCAGCTCTCCAAAGGCTATTACAGTTGCCGATTGTAAGTTGTTAAATTCACGAATTGAAATACTTTCATCAAATATAAAAAGAAGGTGAAAATATGTTTCTGCCTATACTTTCTGGAAGTCAGAAATGTGAACAGGCATTTAGGACTATGAGGTCCATGACCTCCACGTATTCGACTGTGGTTAACTTCAATATAAAAGATATTTAAAGCGTTTACATAGCACAAGGACATTAAATAATATTATACACGATCTGAACAATGTTATTGCGTTTCCAAAAGAACAAAGACGGCAAGAAGAAATGAATATGGACTCGAATTCGCTGGTGGTTACTGATTCAAAACTCTATACGGATACTATGATAGCAGACGCAGTAGAACGTGCACGACAAAATTCTCTAGCCTATACGCTAGAACTTGGTATGTCTGTCGGAGAAAACAGCTTTATTATGCTACAATTCCTTCATTGAAAGATCTTGTGAAAGATTAAAGTGAGGATAAAAGTCTAGAAGTTGAAGAGGATATACAGATGGAAGACAACATGATCGACACCATTGATAGGTCATCCAAGAATTCAGCAAATGATTCATCTAATCATCTTCAACATTTTACTTCTCTGCCAATAGAAAATGAAGAAATTAACGGCAATGACTTAAACAAACCAGATAGTCACTTGTTTAAGCATTAATGGAATATATCGAGTGTCGATGGTCCATATGTCCGAGTCGCAGATGGTAATAAATGAAAAATTGTCAGAAAGTCTTCGCTATGTTAGAGTCTAGAGGAAACTTAAAATATGGGTTAAGTACAGAGAGACTACAACGTTTTGTTGTGAAAAGTACCACAAAAGACTAAGACAAGAAGTAGGTCACAAAAAGTTGAATACAATGAAATCCAAAGGAACACAAATAAAGAAAAGCTCGAAGAGAGGTAAAAGGGACAGGTCCCAAGAAAGCTCAGATAGACCAGAAGAAGATATCATCATGAAATATGACGATAGCCCAAGCACAGAAACGTTTTCTGAGAATGACTCGGAAAATAACATTGAAATCAATGTTAATGGAGGTGATTATCAAGAAGGAAATTTACAAAAAGAATATTTCCTCGAATATTCCAGTTCATCGCCGTTGACAATTTCCTTAGAAATCGATAAGTTTCATGCAGTGTATTATGAAGAAGGCTGGTTTGTTGGAAAACTTGTAAGATATTGAGGGTAGTGCGAGTGGTGCTGTCGATAATCCGATAGTCGAAATAATATTTTTGAGAAGAAATTAACGAAAAAAAGTGAATTCAAATGGTCTGAGAAACAAGATTTATGGACCTATAGCAATACAGGAGAATAAATCGAATAATATTGTCAATATTGCCGATCGTGTCTTGAGCCAGATTGATAACGCTTACACAAATGAAAAGCAGAAGTGTTGACATGTCATTAGTTAATATCAATTGTTTCATTATTTGCTTGTCTTGTCTACCACTTGAAGCAACTACATATTATCTATAATACAGAGTGTAACAGCCAAATGGAATAAATTCGATAACGAATGAATGAGGGCATGTTGGAAAAAAAGCTCGGACACGACGATTTGTAATTTTAAATGCGCATATTTTTCAAGAAAATAATATTATATAGGGTGTTCAATGTGACCGCGGCGAATACCATTTTTCTTATTTCAAATGCAACCCCCTATATATTATTTATTTTTTGATTTCTTCAGAGAATTATAGACACAATTCATGCGAAAAAAAAACCTATCTTTAACTATTTCGGAATTATTGAGTGTTTTCAGATTTATTGCAAAAATCAACGTTTTAAATAAAAATTATTTTATTTCACAAATTCGGTACATTACACACAGATGACATTTGACAGATGACATTTTACAGATGACATTCGACTGATGACATTGGACAGTTGACAAATGACTATTGACAGATGGAATTTGACAGAACTTTTATTACCTATGCCTAATTTATCCCCTGCCAGTTCAGAAATCTAACCAAGCCGTTGATCTCCGATCACTGTCGATTACGATTTGTGGAATCCACCGTAAGTATAGGTATCATTAAGGCGAAACAAAGTTCCTTGGGCCAGCTAGTATGCTAATGAAAAAATGTTTTTATATCCTTAAACGAGTCTTATTACTTGCCCCTTTTATCGCATTCAAGCCGTCAGGTGATTGGCCATGTTGAAAGTAAAAACAAGCTGAAACTATTAGAGGATTTACGGGGATTTTTCAGGAACTAAACACATTTTTCCAAGATTTTTGATTTTTGGGATCGACTAAGATTTCTTGTAAAAAAACGAATATTTTCTCATCCTAATCAAATTTCTTTATTCATACTAACTGGATTATTTTTTATGAGCAACAATACAAATACATATACATAAATAGAAATATACAGAACAAAATGTCAATTCATTATATCTGAGTTCTTTTCATTATTCAAGTTTGCGTGGTATGAGAAGGGCACTCACATCAACTTTCTCAGATTTGCTTCAGCACCATATTCATCTCTGAAGGATCAATGAATTCACTTATTTTTTGGATACACAAATCGGGCATTTCTTCTGGAAGAAGTTCCCGCAAATGTGCATATACTTGTTTCGCCAAATATTGATCATTCATTTCTATGCATATGCTGGCGATCAACTCCCTTTTATACAATACTGGAAGAGGATTTTTCAGAATTCCTGAGCGAATCCTTGAATTCTTGACCACCTTCCTCCTTATATTTTTTCTACACAGTTCGTCATAGTAGGTCAGTTGTGGAGCTTCGGGCAGTTTCAGCAGTTTCAGGCTTTCTAACTCGTTCTCGTACAGAACGCGTACTTCTCTGTAGCGTTCATTCGCTTCTATATATTGAACTGTTTTCTTGTTCACATAGAGTCCACAATGTTTTCTCAGAACAAAGAACTTGATGAATACATTGAGGATGTTTTCGTTATCGAAGTCCATCGCAACTTCGAAAGCTGTCATACCTTCTTCATTGAGTTCGTTGAAATCTACTCCCTTTCTTAGCAGAATTTCAACAACAGTAGGACTCCCTTCAGCTGCACAATGCAATGGAGTGTTACCCTGGTCTGATTTGGCATTCACATCCACGCCATGCTCTATTAAAGCTTTTGCCAAAATCCTGTTCCTGTGAGGGTCATTTCCATCATCTGTCAAATGATGCAATGCGTTGCATCCAAGGCAGTTGGTGATGTTCGGGTCACTTCCGATTTCCAGAAGCCGCAAAATGACGTTGATATCACTCGAAGGGTTCATGATCAGAAGTTGCAGGGTCGTATGGCTTAGCAGATCCTCTTGATGGTCCAAGTCAACATCATAATGCAGCAGCGCATCCAAGCATTCAAAGCCCTTCGGACATCCTGACAGCATATGGAAAGGACGGCGGAAATAGTTATCACATTTCTTCGGGTTGGCACCATTAAGCATCAGATGTTTTACTAAATCGGGATAGCCAAACTTCACAGCATAATGCAGGGGTGTGCTTCCATTGTCGTTGCAGACGTTAACGTCTGCTCCTTCCTGTAATAATTTCTCGACATCTTCTTCATTTCCATTTCGGACCGCTAAATGAAGGGCACTGTCTTCCACTGGGCAGGAGTTTACTCTCTGAAAAAGAAGAAAAATATTTTCTAGCTTTTGTTTGATAATTTTGATGAGATTCGTGAGATTCGATAGTTGAAGCGGTAAATTTTCATGGGAGTTCATTCGATTTGATATAGATCGAATTGAAGAGGTCGCCGTTCACAATGAGTTGAAAAACTAATCCGATAGAGGCGCCACCGTGCATTTTATGGAATATTCAGCGAAGCTTCCAAACATCCCTATACCCAAAACCACCGTTTTTGTTTGAGAAATACCTATCCTTCGTTAAAAATGAAACGATTTTTACTAGACAGAAGTTTTTCGGAAAACCTCGTTCCTCAACTTTCATTTGATACTGTTTCCAATATATAAGTTTTCACAGTTCATTCTAAATGTCATGAATCTTTCCCTTCCTACCATGAATAAAAGTGACTCGTGTTTCACGTTTATGCATATTTTTATAAACAAAGACAAGAAGGCATTATTTCGATAAGGAACATTTCAAGTAGGTAACTATATTTTAAAACGAATATTTCAGGTGAGTAAAATGTTTGATTCGTTTATATTCATGAAAATATATATTTTTATAGTGGGCTGAATACCTAGGTCCATATTTCGTTGGAAACAGTTGTTCTTCACACATTTTGTAGGATAACTACATTAAAGAGTCTTGATATTGTGGACTGTATTATTTTTATTTACACTTATTTACACTTTTGGTATTTACACTAGTTACACACTTTTATATTTACTTTTAACAATATTTGTTTATACCCAGAAGGTAGACACTATTTAAGCATGACTCATGAAGAGTAATTTTTGCCTTTATGATAAAATGAGAACGTATTATGACTGGTGACAAAACCTACATGTTGCACCTTTAAACTGTTCGTTGCAACTGATTCGGCCTATTCGCGTTCGCGGCTCGCGCGTAAGCGATGCCGTGATATGGACAGGGTTGCCAGCTCTGTTATATTTATACAATTCTGAATGACTGTTGGATTATGTTTCCAACATGCTGGGGGGCCTTAAAGTTAAAGAAATAAATCAGAAAGAAAGAACAGCAAAGCAATATTGACATAAGGTAACATATATTCTAGTAATCATAAATGAATTTGACAGAAGCCATTCAAGTAGTTCCTCATTTTTAGCCTTTAATCCAGAATTCGTTCAATATTATGATTGTGACTACGAAAGTCTTCATTTTTGACTAAGAAAGTCTTTATTTTAAACTTAGAAAGTTTTTTTTTTTTTTTATTATTTTTGACTACAAAAGTCTTTATTTTAAACTTAGGTTTTTTTTTTTTTATTTTTGACTACGAAAGTCTTTATTTTTGACTACGAAAGTCTTTATTTTAAACTTGGAAAGTTTTTATTTATTTTTTTTTTTTTTTATTTTTGACTACGAAAGTCCTTTTTTTATTTACAAATATATGTACATTATCTTTTTCTCCCAGACTAGTTGTTGCAGGGTAAAACTGCTATTTTGGTAACAGATCGTAAATACGATCCATTTTGAGTCCTTACCTGGACTACTCTTACTTTTGCATCCTTGCCAGGTATAACCTTTATAATTCTGGCTATTGGCCATTTCATAGAGGGGACATTATCTTCTTTTAACAAAACCAACATGCCCTCCTTCAAGTTCGGAATTTCATATTTCCATTTCGGTCTACTCTGAAGCTGTGCCAAGTAATCTTTATACCATCGTTTCCAAAAACTCTGCTGAACTTGGGTACACAGCTCCCAGAATTTTAAGCGGTTTTCTGGTATTTTTGTAAAGTCTGGTTCGGGATAGTTTGTAATGGGAGCACCTATCAAAAAATGTCCGGGGGTCAAAAAGGTGAGATCTGTGGGATCATTCGAAAGTTGAGTTAAGGGGCGAGAGTTCAAAATCCCTTCAACTTGGATAATGATAGTATTGAATACTTCATACGTGAATTGATTATTTCCCATGACTCTTTTAATGTGATACTTTGCACTTTTTACACCAGCTTCCCACAAGCCACCAAATACGGGTGAGTAGCTAGGAATAAAATTAAAATTAATTTTTTCATCTAGTGAAAATGAAACAATTTCATTTTGAGTTTCAATTTTTTGAAGCTCTAAAAGCTGATTACTTGCTCCTTTGAAAGTTGAACCATTGTCACAATATACCTGAGATGGTTTGCCCCTCCTAGCAATAAACCTTCTGAAGGCTGCTAAAAAGCATTCGGTAGTCAAATCTGAGAGCAGTTCCATGTGAATAGCTTTTACTGAAAAACAGACAAATAAAGCTATGTATGACTTAGTAATGACAGATTTCCTTATTCGGGATTGTTTTATATAAAAGGGTCCGCAAAAATCGACACCAACATTTTGAAATGGTCTGAAAGCGCTAACTCTATTTTCAGGTAGTGAACCCATCAATTGTTGTGAACATTGAGCCTTATGCCTAAAACATATAACACATTTGTGGATATTTCTTTTTATTTCTCTTATCCCATTTATTATCCAAAAATCTGACATTAAACTGCTCAAAACTTGTCGTTGACCGGCGTGGAACAGGCGTAAATGCTCTCTGATTATGATTAAGTTGGTTAGATGGTTATTCTTGGGTAATATTATAGGGTGTTTCTTACTAAAACAAATATCTGCATTTTCTAATCTACCCCCAACCCGCAAAATTCCTTCGTTATCAATAAATGGTGCCAAGGCACTCAAATTTGTTTTTATGTTTTCCTTTCTCTTCAAATTTTTTATTTCTTCCTTGAAGTTATAATTTTGTTCATGTCTAATTAGAATTTTTAGTGAATTGTCCATTTCCGATAATTTCAAGTTTCCTGTGACCTTTTCATTCTTTCTTTTTGAATTGTGCACAAACCTGAGCATGTGGGCAAGCACTCTTTGAAGTCTAGAGAGACAGGAAAATCTTTCACAGAACATGTATTTTTCAAAGGCAGCATGGGCAAATGAATGAAGTTTCTCTTCAGGCAACGGTATTGGATATTCAATATTGAAATGTTCGTTATGATTGAATTTGTTGTTTTCAAGTTCACTTGGACCTTGAAACCAAAGCTTATTGTTTTTTAAATCTTGAGGTGACAGCCCTCTTGAGAGACAATCAGCAGGATTATTTTTCGAATTTATGTATAGCCATGCAAAGGATGTGCAACTATTTTGAATTTTTGCTACACGATTAGCTACATAAGCATTCAACTTAATAGGGTCTGTCTTGATCCAGGCGAGTGCAATGTTGGAATCGGAATAAAGACACACTCTATCCACCTTCGAACTCATTAAATCATAAACCTTTTTGGCCAGATTGGAAAGTAGCAAGGCGCTATTCAATTCCAATCTGGGAATAGTTAAGGTTTTGCCTACTGGAACGATTCTGGACTTCGAGCAAAGCAAAGTTGAATGTGCCCTGTCACCGAAAATTGCTCTAGCGTACAAAACCGCCCCATAAGCAACAGCTGAGGAATCGCAGTAGCCAATCAGCTCTATACCTACGGCATTCAAAAATTTGAGATTTCTCGGAACGTCCATTAATGGCATCCGAACAAGGCTGCTGGCAAATTCTTCCCATTGATTCAATAAATCATCAGGGAGAACATCATCCCACTTTAACTTAATGATCCATAGCTTTTGCATAATAATTTTGGCAGCCACAAGAACAGGGCCTGCGAAACCTAAAGGATCATAGAATTTGCAAATGAAACTTAGAACCTGTCTTTTGGTGATGCTATTTTTAGGTTGATTTTTGGGAGCAGCAATTTTGAAGTTGTCAGTGGTCGTGTTGTACGATAGACCTAATGTTTTCAAGATTGAGGTATTTTGGCTCATGTCCACCTCATCAAGGTGCTGATCCTTTATGGGAACATCCCTTAATATTTCTGGGTGATTGGCACCCCATTTGTGCAAACTGAAGGATCTTGACTTCAAAAGATCTATCAATTCCTGCTTCAATTGAATTGTTTCGCAAATACTATCACTTCCAGTTAGAATATCATCCACGTATGTGTTGTTCAATAAGGCTCGGGAAGCTAATGGGAACTGATGATCTTTGCTATGTGCAAGCTCCACCAAACACCTAGTGGCCAAGAAACTGGAACTTTTCAAGCCATAGGTAACCGTTTGTAACTGCAAACACTGCATTGGCATAGAAGGATCTTCACGCCACAAAATATTTTGTAATGGGGTGTGGTTTGCATCTACCAACACCATTCTGTACATTTGCTTTATATCAGCCAGGACAACATATTCATATGTCCTGAAGAGAATCAAAATATCAAACAATTCTTTTTGTACAACAGCTCCATTATAGAGAAAATGATTCAAAGATTTCTTATTCTTTGTCTTCATGCTCCCATCAAAAACAACACGAAGCTTTGTGGTTCGTTTGTCTTCTCTGATAACAGGATGATGAGCCATGAAGTAAACTGCATCATTTTTTAAATCATAACTGTTGAGACCAATTACTTTTGCATGATTAAGATTTATGTACTCATCAATGAAGGATTTATATTGTGAGAACAATTCTTGATTGGATTTGAATCGCCTTTCGAGATTTTCAAACCTTTTGTATGCTATTGAAAATGAGTCACCGAGATTAAGGTCATTCAAATGCTGCTTTAGAGGAAGCGAAACTTGGAATTTATCATCAACAACTTTCACGGTATTTTGAAATATCATTTCGCAAGCTTCTTGCTCACTGGTATATTCACGAAATATTTGTGGAACCCTTTCGGTTTCCCAAAATTGAGATATGAGATCTTCAATTTTATTGATTGTGCCAGATGAAAACGATTCTGCCGAAAAATTGCAAATTGCATTGCCTTGAGAACTGAGTGGTGCTAAACCACTAACAACATAACCAAAGACTGTATTTTGCAATATAAGGCCCTCTTTGAGATTGACCTTTTCAGGAAGCAAAATTTCAAAAAATACATTAGCAGCAAGCAGAATATCTATGTTTTTTGGAACATTATAATTTTTATCAGCAAGCTCAATTTCTTTTGGAATTATTATTGGGGCTGCATCAAGTTTAATGGATGGTAATTCACTAGTAATTTTTTCCACTACTGCACAGCTTATCCCTATTTTATAGTTACGTATACATGACTCTATATTAACATTAACACCGCTCTGAACCTTCATTTTTGTTTGTGAAATTCCTACAACATTCAAATCGTTTTGAAATGTTTTTAGGTTTAGCCTTTTGCTTAAATCCTTGGTAATAAATGAAGTTTGAGAACCACTATCGATGAGACCATAGGCGTACAAATAGGTACCATTATTCTTTTTTATTTTTACTTTTATTGTAGGCAAAAGGACATGAGTAGGTACGCAAGTTGAACGTCTACTTAATAGCTGCACTGAGACATGATCATTTTCTGGAGACTGCTTCTCCAAGTGCAACAGAGTATTGTGATCCCTTTGGCAATTTTGACACTTGAATGAAAATTTGCATTTTCCTGAATGGCTATTTAAACAGATCCTACAACATTTCTGTTTGTCAATAAATGAAATTCTTTCATTTGTTGGCGCTGCTCGGAACTTTTTGCAATTATAAATCTTATGACCAGGAATAGAACAAAAAGAACATTTTGGCTCGTTTTTGTTTTTTGTTGCCAAATGTACATGGGTTTTTTCTTTTAATTTTTTGAATTCTGGTTGAGCTACAGCTTCTAAAGCAGTTGCTCTTGTTTCTAGAAATTGCAAAAATTCCTTTAATGTTGGTAATTTTGAATTATCTCTATCTATTTGATAAGCCCGATTTGTATATGAATCTAGTTTTTTGGACAAAATGCAAATAAGTATCATGTCCCAGCTATCAACTGGTTGTTTCAAATTTTTTAGAGCACCCAATTGTTGTTTTATTTTACTAACAAATTCTCTTATTGCTTGAGTGCTACCCTTTTGAACATTGGGAATATCTAAAAGTGAGTAAACATGTGAGCAAATGATCATTCCTTCATTTTCGAATCTTTCGTTCAATATCAAAAGCGCCTCTTGGTATGAATCGTTTGTAATGGATAAATTTGAAATTAATGCGAGAGCCTCCCCTTTTAGATAATTTCTCAAATAAAATAATTTTTCGACATTTTTTAGGTTAAGATTTTTGTCTATGACTGCGTGAAACATATCAATGATTGGCTTGAACTCATTCAAGTTTTTCCCATCAAAATATGGTATATCAATATGAGGTAATTTTGTTATAGATATATCATTTCTGGCAGTTGCTGAGGAAGTACTTGCTTGAGCTTGATTAGCATTTGTTTTATTTTTTGCAAGAATTTTATTTAAACTAGCGGAGATGTCGTAATAGTCATTTTCAACCTCTTCCGTTTCTATGACTTCATCAGAATCCAAACATGAAATTTCAACTTGAATTTCTTGATATTTGTGAAATGCATCAGTTAAATGTTCTTTTCTTACTGTGATTTGATCAATAAGTAAGTATTTCTGAAATGGTATCATCTTTATGTTCTGAGGCGAATCTTTTGATTCTTTCCAATGATAATTGACATTGTTTTAACTTTTTCTTCAACTTGGAAATATCTTTTTGTTTTGACATGATGTTGTTCAATATAACATGACAAGTAGGTACACAAAAAAAAGACAAGTTTTGCTAAGTTACTTATGCACTAAAAGAAAGGTCAATTTTCGCACTAACTAAAAGTGAAATATAACTGCACTCAACATGTGAAAAGTTTGAAATCGGGTAACTTTATCATGAAAAAGTTCGATACAAATTGAAATAAAATCGAAAAAATCGTCAATTTTTCATAAAAACCTGACACATTACGATGCTGCCATCTATATGGTTGTTTTCTTCATCAACAATGCGGCCATCTAGAATGTCGATACCAAAGTCGATACTTCTGTGGTTACGAAGTCTACGTAGAGCTCCAGCTATCCACTAGCACCTCAAAAGGACGATCTGATGATCCGAGGATTGCTGTTTCCAGTTTCCACCATGCTCACTTGTTGGCTGTTGAAAACGTGCGAAGGGAAGCGACGCTTGGTCGGCCATTGTTACACATTTCTCCAAAATTGTTTTTAATTTCCAGGCACTTAAATCCGGCTCGAAGGACCAATTTTAATGTAGGATAACTACATTAAAGAGTCTTGATATTGTGGACTGTATTATTTTTATTTACACTTATTTACACTAGTTACACACTTTTATATTTACTTTTAACAATATTTGTTTATACCCAGAAGGTAGACACTATTTAAGCATGACTCATGAAGAGTAATTTTTGCCTTTATGATAAAATGAGAACGTATTATGACTGGTGACAAAACCTACATGTTGCACCTTTAAACTGTTCGTTGCAACTGATTCGGCCTATTCGCGTTCGCGGCTCGCGCGTAAGCGATGCCGTGATATGGACAGGGTTGCCAGCTCTGTTATATTTATACAATTCTGAATGACTGTTGGATTATGTTTCCAACACATTTATCCTTTTTTATAGTTTTCTTTCAAATTTTTCGAATTGTAAACCTATGAACCAACTGGAAAAAATATTCAGCTAGAGAATGAATTCAATAGAGGGCGTGCGAAAAAAATTTTTTATTCATAATGTCAAGTTAATTCATAACACATTTCAGCTGAAAATGTTGCCATGAGGATGTCGAATGAATTTCATGATTACAGCCAAATTCTATTCAGAATCCGTTTTACGACACTTTGGGGTTGGAAATAATTATTATATCTGGTCTAAATCCATAAATTCAATATGCGACTAGTTTCATGAGCTCATAAATTTTACCAAGAAAATAATGATCTCCCAATGAGGAAAATTTTCGTTTTGTTTCTTATGAAACAGCTTTATCAACTTTCACATAATTACAGCAATAGTAAATTGAATCACTTCGATTATTTGGCCGCTCATTTCAATCATTCCGTTACATTCTCATTAGAAGTTCTATTTCATTGTTATCCATTCAATTGGAATTATGACAAAGCCTTCTGTGCCAATATTAGGGATAATTATTCAACAACTTTCGGTTTCCATAAATTTTCTGGCTGCGCTGACAAAAAAGCAGTATTGTTTTAAGGTGACGCATCATTATATCTAGCATTTTATAGATTGGGGTTGGACATGGCTTGGCGTCAGGAGGATTGGCGCCAGGATGATTGGCACCTTGAAATTATTTTTCATTTATTCTTATTCATTCAACAACAAACCAGCATGGATTTTTGCCCGGTCGCTCGGTTCTCACAAACCTTCTGGAGTGCACCAACGACTGGACTAAGGCCTTTGATGTGGACACTCCTGTTGATGTCGTTTACCTCGACTTCTCGAGAGCATTCGACCGTGTTCCTCACCGTCGCCTTCTATACAAACTGGAGCATTTCGGAGTGAGGGGGGATCTTCTACTCTGGATTGAGGCTTTCTTGAAGAACAGACAGTTTTCTGTTAGGGTTTCAGATGCCAATTCAGCACCAAGACACGTTACCAGTGGTGTTCCTCAAGGATCAGTTTTAGGACCAATACTCTTTTTAATTTATACTGCTGATCTGCCCCGCATATTGCGTTCCTCATGTTCCCAGTTCGCCGACGATACAAAAATCTACAACAATGCCTCTAGTTCAGTATTAATTCAATCAGATCTCGATTCGCTGTCTGATTGGTCTGAAGATTGGTTGATTCCGTTGAATCTGGAGAAGTGTTGTGTTCTTCACATTGGAAGGCGGAATCCGGGACATTCCTATTTCTTGGGTGGCCATCGACTCACTCCGACGGATTGCCACGAAGACCTTGGATTAACAGTTACTTCGGACTTGAGTTGGTCGAAGCACGTGAAAAAGATTACGGCAAGGGCTAGAAGCTTGGTTTTCATGATTTCAAAGTCCTTTCGTGGTTGTTCACCGGTGGTTTGTTCCAGAATTTATACAACTTATGTACGCCCTATTCTTGAATTCGCCGGACCGGCTTGGTGTCCCAACCTCAGGTCCGATACTGAACAACTGGAGAGAGTTCAAAGATGGACCACTCGTATACCGTATGGAGCAGTGCGACCTAGTTACGAGGAAAGATTAAAAACTTTTGGTTTGACATCCTTCCAGGATCGCCGTTTGAGGGGTGACTTGATTGTGAGCTTCAGAATTGTGAATATGACCTTCGGCGCCGATTTGTCAGCTTTCTTCGTCTATAACAGAAATAATTTGAGAGGCCACGCGTATAAGTTGCGTAAGGAGAACTTCAAAACAACCCCTCGTCAGCACTTCTTATCCAATCGAGTGTTCTCCACTTGGAACAACTTACCAGCTGATGTTGTTGGAGCTGCAAACGTGAATGCATTTAAGAACAGATTGGACCGACATAAAAGACATTCGTAATCGTCCATTACCTGAGTTTTGTTCTGTTTCTGAATCATTTCTTTTTTTTTCCAGTATCTAAGTTTTGTTTTGTATTAATTGATTTCTTTCTGTATTTGAGCTTGCATAGGCTTTGCCTCAGCTCTACACCTTGTACTAATAATAATAATAATAATAATAAACTCGTGGAAGTGCTTTGCAAGTAGTCATTCCGTACGTTAGGTACTCTTTTGGTTTTTTATTGTGCGATTGAAGCTAACGCACAAATTTTATCTCGGTTTATGTAATTTTAATTTATGTATGCCCACAATTACTTCATTTTCCACTCGAGCTGAGATCAATGTTTATTAACATTTTTCATACCTTATTGAAAAGCTACTCGAGTACTTTGAACATATTTTTCGGTTTTCAGAAGGATGAATGGATGATGAATCTTTTCGTTTCATTTTACTGGATGATGGGGTACTACAGAAGAAACGGCCTAAAGCAGGCTTTGACATGTATGTATATTGTTTTATAATACTGAAATTGTATTGTTTGTAACGTTTCGAATTAATATAGAAATGAGTTGAGTTTTTATTGTTAATAATTATGGAGTCCAAGACGTACCTATTGTACCTGTTTGTCGAATAAACTGGAGTTTATAATGTTAATTTATATCAGAGTTGTGCTTTGTGCTCGGAGCACTTTTGTGCTCCCGGGCACTGTGCTGCCGAGCACTTTTCAAAAGCAGTGATTAGTGCTTAGTATTTGTAGTACTTCATCGAAAGGCTCAGTGCTTAGCAATCCCAAAAGTGCTCCCAAGCACTCCTGCGGATTACTAAGCCCTAAGCTCTGAGCCACTTTTGTACGAATTTATTTAAGCATTCATAAAATCTAAATACACCAATTTTCTTACATGAGTAACATCCTCAAACTGTTAGAATTTCAATGACAGAAAGATGATTGTGAGGGAATCCGGTCATTATGAGAGGAAAAATTAAGGGCCCACGTGTAATTTGTTAAATGAAGATGGTAATTTGTTCGTTGATATCTTAATAAAGCGTTTTCATCTGACCAAAGAGTCTTATATAGACAACATCAAAACGTTACACAGTTCATTTTTCATACTTCGTTATTTGTCACGCAACAATGTTTTGGAACTGTTTTGCTCCTGACAAATTAGTGCAAGAATTGACGCAGAAGCATTTCCATTTTTCCTTAAATTTTTTATTACATTTTGTGTCACGGACCGGAAGTGAAAACCCATAAAAGTTTTCAGAAAAAAAGTAAACTCGAAAAAATCAATATTTTCATGAATATTTTCAAACGAAGAGATCTAGGAGCGAATAGCAGTTTTTTGTTTTACCACCAATCAGAATCAATTATATATTATATCGAATCAAAGTCAAAATTATTAGCGAAAGCATCGTATCATTTGGTTAATTCTTGGAAGGTGATAAAACAAGAATCTTCTCGTTATCAATCGAATCGAAGGTGGAGCATCGAATTTTGGACACCCTGTCACCTCACCTGTCAATTTTCTCACATATACGAGCTAACAATTTCTCTTTCGATTGTAATAACCTCACTTTCAACAATTCCTAAAGAAGTGCTTAGGGCTTAGTGCTCGAAATGTCGAATAACTTTCACAAAGTGCTCAGTATTCGCGAGCCTTTTGTGAAAATAAGTGCTTTGCGCTCGAGACTCGGGAGCCTTTTTATCCGAGTGCTTAGTGCTCGAAGCACTATTTTTCAGTGCTCGTCACAGTTCGTACATATAACATATATCATTCCTTCAACTTAAAATGTTTTATACATTTCTATGCCTATACATATATTCTTGTATCTATCGTTGAATTCTATGAAAAATGTCCATATTATTCTCATTATTTCATGGTATTTTTCTATTATCAGATGTATCATATGCAAAATCATAAATTATTCTCTATTCTTGAATTGAAGTATGATGTCTAATGAATATATTGTGCTATCTTCATTACAAGAATGAAACTGAAATTCTGAATGTATGATCAGTACGATTATTTTTATAATTCAGAAGCTGTTTTCATCAATTTCATTATACTCGTTAATTGAAAATATTACTCAATTTATGAAATTCAAGAGGCGGTTTTATTAAGTTGATAATACTTTTCAATCATATTCATAACTCGCATTTACAAATTCAATAGATGGTTTCATTAATTTCATGATAAGATTTTATTTAGGTTAGTGAACTTTACCATTACATTGATGGAACGCATCCATTATTGTTGAAGCAATGCCAAATCCCTTTTATAAACCGAATTTCATTACAATTATGAGACTTTATGAAACCAATGAGCATTATAATAGGAATTATAATAATTTTTTCTCAGCGCTTATCCCAAAAACCTCCTAATACCAATTTTTAATGAAATCTGTCCATAAACAGGGAAGGCGTTGTCTTGTTATTATTATCAGGCCGCCATTTTAAATTTGTTAATTTCACAAAAATAACATAATCTTCAACTCCGAAAACACCCCTCATACTACTTTCAAATCGAAATGAACCCTGATAACAAAACTTGTCCGCTAATTCGATTTTACAAATTTTGACAACAAATCATGATCTTCGACCCCTAAAACCCTCTCATTCCAATTTCGAATCAAGTCAAGCCATAAACACAAAAGATGTCGTATAATTGTTATCAGTCCGCCATCTTGAATTTATGAATTTCGATCAGAAAAATTGTCATTTCCGACCCTGAGAACCCTCACATACAAATTTTGAATGGAAATGTACCATGATCACAAAACTCGTCTGCCATCTTGAACTTACGAATTTTGACTCGAAATCCTATTTTCTCACGCCGGAAATCCCTGTATACCAATTTTGAATTGAATCTGACCATAATAACAATTTGACAAAAAAATCATAATCTCTGACCCGGAAAACACCGAACTATGAAATAAGTGAAAATAAAGTTTAAGTAGGAACTTTTTTCGCTATATATTTAAATTTGGCTATTCTCTGTGAATTCCGTATTTCAAGTTGAGATTCTGAACGAAATTTTCTGTAGATTCACTTCTAATCGGAAGAATGAATTGGCTCATTTTCTTCTATTATTGGCAGATAAAAATAATCAACTTTAGAACTTTCCAATTCATTCATTGAGAACTCCGATCCTTTCTGAGTTCAACCACAAAATTTTAGTTCCTAAAGTGAAACCATTTTCAAATGCATCTTGAAATAAAACACACTACATTGAACCGTAAAATTTCAAATCGATTCATTTGTCTATTCATTTCAGAGTCCATCTTTGGTTAATCCTTTTCCCAAATACGTTATATTATACATAAAACGAAAATTCTGATCATGGGGACAATAAATACTCTTTAAACAATAAATTTAAGTCTAAAAGATGTTCCTTCAGTAATGAACGTTCATTCAGTGAAATATACTATGAGCAAGATATGAAACACCAACCGATAGATCATATCAATTATCCAAAATATATAACCAAAATACGAAGTATTGAGAAAATAATTCTTTGGGATGAAATTGATGACGGTTTTTAGTGTCAAGCCGAAATGACCATTCGCAATAGCCATATAAATTCTCCGATAAATGTGAAACCATTTATAAATCTATTCAGAAAATTTGTACATTGAAGTTTCCAAAGTATTGAAAAAAAGTATAATTTGTATTAAAATTCATTACGGACTTAAGACATCAAGGCTCAAGTTGAACTGACTTATTTCCTGAAAGCAATCCCCGTACAAATTGTCCGAAAAATTTTGTAACTATTTGAAACTCAATTTTCCAAAGGACCCCGCACTTTTTGTATGAAAAGTGGCGACCGGTCAAATTTTCTGAAAGTTTGTTATGTTGTTGTACCCGACTCAGTGACCAAAAAAGTCAATGGGTCCAATCCAATCCTATGGCTAGTTTTCTAAATACGGGGTGTTAAAGTTGAAAATTGCTCGAATTTTCGGATTTATTTTTCAATTATTAAGTGTTAGATTCGATTTCTGTTGCATACACACGTTTACTACATGTTCTAGTAATGAAATTAGTGGATACGAATAATCAAAAATATTTATATTTACAGGGTGATTCACGAATATATGACGGTAGTTTTTTGCCAAAATTCACTTTTTCTACTGTGACGTCAGCAAGGCATATTTCTGAAATGTTCTTATCGATTTAATATCATGACGACAAAATATTGCACAGTGCATATTTTCTATACAGGGTGTTTCACAGAGAGAACCACTAGACCTAATCATTTTTTTTTCAGGATTAATTCGAAACCCTGTATTTATGGAATGATTTTTGGGAAAAGTAATACCACAAACATATGTGTGTCTCTAATCTCCGAAATATTCATAGTGGTTTATTTATAGGAAGGTATTCTATTCTGAGAAAAGTCCAAAAAACATGAACACCCTGTATTCGAAAATTTCCTCGGTCAAATGCAACTATTTTTTCACTATATATTTATTCCCACAAGATCTCCAGAGGTATGAATTCTAAATCCGATACTATGACCTGTTTTCGAGATACAGGGCGTTGAAGTGGAGAATAAATGATTACATCAGTTTTTTTTTCAAATTGAAGAGCCGGATTGATTTTATGTTGCGCCCATGAATTCAGTATGAGTACAGATCAGATGCGCAACGAAAGGTTCAGTTAAAATATATACTGTTACAGGGTGATTCGAGAATAAATGACAATAGCTTTTGCAAACACCCTATAATTCTACAGTTTCGTCACAGAGGAATTATTCCATGAAGTTAATACCTAGTCGTCCACAATTTTCAGTCTGAAATACTTCATTATGATTTCTTTTCATAGGTATAGGTTGAGCCATAAATAATATGCTTCGAAAGAGGACTTTTCTGGTGAATTTTGAATAACTGTCTAACATTATATCAAGTAAGCATAACCGTACCTAAGAATTTTTAAATAAATAAATATACAAGGTGATAAATAATCTTATACCAAAATTATGGCTCACCCTGTATGAAAAGTAATCATAATGAAGTATTTCAGACTGAAAATTGTGAACGACTAGGTATTAACTTCATGGAATAATTTCTCTGTGACGAAACTGTAGAATTATAGAGTGTTTGCAAAAGCGATTGTCATTTATTCTTGAATCACCCTGTAACAGTAAATATTTGAACTGAACCTTCTTTTGCGCATCTGATCTATATTCATACTGAATTCATGGGCGCAACATAAAATCAATCCGGCTTTTCAATTTTGAAAAATAACTGATGAAATAAGTTATTCTCCACTTCAACGCCCTGTATCTCGAAAACTGGTCATAGTATCGGATTTAGAATTCATACCTCTGGAGATCTTGTGGGAATCAGTGAAAAAATAGTTGCATTTGACCGAGGAAATTTTCGAATACAGGGTGTTCATGTTTTTTGGACTTTTCTCAGAATAGAATACCTTCCTATGAATAAACCACTATGAATATTTCGGAGATTAGAGACACACATATGTTTGTGGTATTACTTTTCCCAAAAATCAACTCAAAAAGGCAGGGTTTCGAATTAATCCTAAAAAAAAATATTAGGTCCAGTGGTTCTCTCTGTGAAACACCCTGTATAGAAAATATGCACTGTGCAATATTTTGTCGTCATAATACTAAATCGATAAGAACATTTCAGAAATATGCCTTGCTGACGTCACAGTAGAAAAAGTGAATTTTGGCAAAAAACTACCGTCATATATTCGTGAATCACCCTGTAAATATAAATATTTTTGATTATTCGTATCCACTAATTTCATTACTAGAACATGTAGTAAACGTGTGTATGCAACAGAAATCCAATCTAACACTTAATAATTGAAAAATAAATCCGAAAATTCGAGCAATTTTCAACTTTAACACCCCGTATTTAGAAAACTAGCCATAGGATTGGATTGGACCCATTGACTTTTTTGGTCACTGAGTCGGGTACAACAACATAACAAACTTTCAGAAAATTTGACCGGTCGCCACTTTTCATACAAAAAGTGCGGGGTCCTTTGTACCTTAAAGACTGCAAACTATTAGGAAAAGAATTTTTTAAATCAAATTTATGACGGATTGATTGTATGCTTGCGCCGAAATTACTAAGTGTCCAATAGCAATCTCCATACAAATTCTCCGAAGCATTGAAAACCATTCAAAAATCAATTTCAAAAATTTGTACCCTTGAGGCTCCAAAATTTCACGAAAAATATTGACTGAATCTCAAATCGATACAAGTGAGTATTCACTTCATAGTACATCTTATGTAAGTTTTTGTTTCAAAGTGTGTTATATGATACATAAACGAACGTTCTCATCATCATGGAAGAAGAAATACTTTTCCATAAGTGAAATCGGCAAAAGATGTGTCTGCAGTAATACACTTAAATTCAGTAAAATGAATGAACTCGAAATATATAGTTTTCTGTAGAAGATCACCAAGATGTAAAGAAACAATAGATATATTAGATCTTTCATTCAAAATATTCAAATCCGACCAATTTCAAATCTATAAAAATTTATACTCACTTTTGATACTAAATCACCCATTTTTATATTTTATTAACCTGCTTCCACACTATGTTCAAAAACTATCACCAAATATGCACTAGACCTTTTTCGTTCGTACTGTTGCCAGAGAATAATCGAAACTGAATCCTACCACAACAACTGTCCCTTTATATACCATTTGAAGAGTCAAATAATCCAAGTGACCAATAGCAACCCACAAAGAAATTCTCCGAAAAATATTTACCTATTCAGAAACCAATTGTGAGAAATTCTACCTTCAAGGCACCAAAGTATTAGAAAAGGAGTTCATTAGAAAAGGAGTTCATTGGAAAAGAAATGTATAACGGGCTTGAGCAGAACAGATCGCCAACAGCAAATTCTCAGAAAATTTTAAAGCCATTTGAAAACCAATTATGCGAATACAATAAACATTCTTTGGAATGAAATTCAAGACGGATTTAAGGCTTAAGCCGTCATGTTTATGGTTCAATAATTGTTTATGACAGGATGGAAAGAGGACAGCAACTACTTTCACATTTTTCGGTACATTTCGTGCGAATTGAGAATGTTAAAAGCTTTGTTGCATTGAAGTTCATTCAAATATACCTTCTATATATTGAAATTCTCAGGAGGTTTGTTAATGGGCCAATTTCGTGAATACGACCTTTCGAAATTCGGATTTCTCGATAATACCAAAACTTCGAAGCAAAATTATTCTAACATTTCTGTTATGAATGATTCGAGGGCATGAACGAGATTTCAGGCTGCTTCTGTTTGTTTTTTTCTGCGGCAGCTACAAAAAATTTATTTCAATCAATTTCTCGATCTGGAAAATAGGAATCTACCTGAAAGTTGGATAAACGAGAGCTCAAAAGCTCCAGACTCCAAGTCAGTGTTCTGAGTAACCCATTTTTGATAGGAGACCTCTGAATTTTTCCAATTAATACTTACATTTTCACACTCAAACAAAGAAATTCAAAGATGTATTCGAGGCTTCCCGCTTAACGTACCAACTGTTGAGTTCTATGAATCAAATACCATTATCATTATTCATAGGTGTGTTAATTTATGGACGAGAAATTTTTCTCAAGCTCTTTTTGTGCATGGTACAAACTTTTATTCGTACAATCGAATTTTTCAAAGCAAAATTCGAAAATGACAAAGCGTTAGCTCCATAGCTTATCACCATATTCATCATAGTTAAAAAAATACCGAACGAATTGAAAAGGGAAAAAAATAAAACAAAAATCTTTATGACCGCGTTTGCTATAAAATGCAATGAAGACGATTCCAATGTTCCTTTCTATCATGTTTGGATGATCATTTACGACATTCTATAGTTTTCAGAAAAATGTATTTCCTAATGTCAAAGTTTCATTTCTGATTATTCCATTTACTTGTAGATTGTATGTTTTTGGTCAGCATTGTCCAAAGTATCTCGTTCCAACGTTTTTGTTGAAATGCTCTGCATACATTTTTCTGCGAGTATTGTTGATAGTTGTCAGTTTTGATTTATATAAATGTCAAATTAGTTCTGAGTGAATCAATGATCTACTTAAACTATACTTGAACTGATTAAAAAGGCTTGTGTTTTCCACCACTGTTTTGGACGAAAGACTCCGTGGTTAGAATTTTCTAACCTTTTCAATCAGTTTGAGTATATCATGGATTGATCTACTGAAAAACTAATTTGACATTTATATGAATCAAAACTGACAACTATCAACAATACTCACAGAAAAATGTATACAAAGCATTCCAACAAAAAAGTACGTAATTTTGTGAAATTCAACATTTGGTCCCAAAATTAACGTACAATAGATCATTACGAGTGAACAACTCCAACATTTTTCTCATTTCCGCAAACTTCGGAGAAGAAATACTTAGGGTTCGTCATCACATCTGCATTTTGATGCATATTTCTGTCCGGGCCATGCTCGTAGCCCATTAGCACAATTTTGGCCTTCGAACGGCTTCCAGTTTTCAAAATGAAAATTATGAAAGTACTCCGAGCGTATTGTTGAGAAGGCTACGAGAAGAAAACCACTGGATATTATTTCATTCTGTTTTCACCTCATTATTCAGAATGAAAGATAGTTCAACCATAAAAAATTTCAACAATTTCGGCCGAAATTTTTTTTTCACCAAGGACATGTAAAAAAAAGTTGAGTTCCAATTTTGGGATAAATTTTTCACGGAAAAACTCAGGAAATCTTGTACATTGAAATAATACTTTCCGAATTGGCAACCGAGAAAAAAAAAATCCAACTTTGCAGGTTTTCCGCCTTTTTGAAATTTTTTTTTTTCAGAATTCTACATCACAATTCAATTAAGCCAAAGAAAAATACTAAAATGTGACCAGAAACCGTTATTTCAAATGTCACGCATAACTAACAACAGTTATCAGAAGATTGCTCAAAGTTCACAAACACCCTGTATCTCGCTTATGCGTCGAAAAGTGGGTATATGTCATGAGGCAAAAATGACTTCATCGGTGTCATCTACACGGCTGTATATGTTTGTCCAGTTTATGGTGAAACACCCTGTATAGGTCATTTAATACAATATATGATTAGGAATATTCTTAGAACAATGACAAAAAACCATCCGCTTTCAAAAAATTAATTATTTATGTTCCAGATTATATTGAATATGATTGCATATTCTCTGTTTACCTATCTGTAACTCAATAAATGGATCCATAAGGGATCGTACACTTTCCCAGCAGAAATTTTCTCCTACATGTTTGCGGCTAGGATTAGGTATCATTTGAGGGATAGCCCACCAATCTTTTTATTTGTATGTTTTTTGTTATTTTTTGAATTTTCTTCACTTTTGTACCTCGAAATCCAAATCCCGTCCTAAACCGAAGAATGCCGTTTTTCTGAAAGATTTATTTACTTTTATAATTCTGATTTTCAGGTAACTACCTGAAGAAGTACCGTCAACACTTCGAAGGTACTTCTCAGAATAAGACTCGGGATAAGATAATTGACTTCACGAATGAGACTCGCCAAGTTTCAATTACTGTGAAAAATTGGTTGAAGGTTAAGTGTTCAAACGTCGTTGGCTGGATTACTTTGAACGAGGAGTATACTCGAATCGTATTCGAAGTGAAGTACGGTCAGCGGAATGAAGTATGCTGTATAATGCGGTGTTTCTGTGAAATTTCACACAAAATTTTGAGGGAGCCCAAAAAAGAAAATATTGCTCCGAGGTGGGTGTATGAAAACTTTCACAAGCATCTAATGACACATTTGACTCAAACTGATGTCACACCTATAGAATACCAATACTGTAAGCGCGACTGCAAGGAAAAACCGAGAGAGAAACTTAATCAACATCGATAAAATCTTTTGGCTACCTTTTTTCAAAAAAACCCGAAACACAACCTATCTATTGAAACAAAAGATAGGGAGATGCAAATATCCTCACTAGAGATGATGAGGAGCTGCGTGAAAATCCAAATAAGCCAGATAATATGATTCTTGTATCTCCTGCAAAATCTCCAACAGTGACTCCTTCGCTTCTTCCGACACATCCCATGTCAAAGATTAAGCCTCGAATGAAGTGAATGAAGTATAAAACGTAAAATCAACATTGTTGACTAAGTTATTCAAGAAAGCTATGAAACGTGTAAGAATATATCCAGGGCACAGGCGAGTACATCCAGAGATAGTTGTGACGATCACATTCAGAAATGCATTGAAAGTAACCAAAGAAAAATATATACTTCTAAAGGGCCCCTCTGGTGTCTTCCAGTGACTTGAATATCAATCTAGCATTCAACACTCATCGTCAACTTTATCCCACACTTTATCTCCCACTTATCAAAGGTCAGAAAGGGCTTAACTCCTGAGCCAAATTTCTAGTCCTGGGAATAACCTTGGGAATAACCAAACTTGCATCACATCCTATTTTTTGTGGTCGATGAAGTTTGCAATTTTCAAAGAATATCATCGAACGAAAAGATGACATGGGCATGCAACTAAAGAGTGTTTTGGTCCATTTTGAATCTACTTCACAAAAACCTTGCGGTCAAGATGGTACCACCTCACCAGGCCACCTTTTGCGCTGGTTGTTTGATTTATCTGCCAAAAACTCCAGACAGTCAAAATATCGGTAAACGTACAGAATTAAATACTTTTCATTATACTGCTATACGAAACGCTTCATGAAAATATGAAGAACACTTCACCATCCATAAGCTGTTTAAATAAATTTGTTGCGAAAAATTCATCCAACATAGAGGAAGGGTTTTTCGACTTTGATGGCCTTTGTCAGTTTATGAAGCATAGGAATTTACCCAAAGTTTCGTGGATTGGCGAAGATGCAACAGTTAAATTGAATATGATTCGAGGACTAATAAATTAGTTGGATTTACCATGCCATTAGTCAATGGACTACCGACAAGAGATACGTTTTTAGCAACATCTGCAAAAGCAATACAGGACCACTTTAAGAACGCTATCAGATCAAATTATGCCTATGTAATTATGGCCCAGCCTATTTTTACCATCCGCGCCAGGTTATTGTCTCGCAATCTTAGGCACAGATAACAGATTTACAGCCGCTGATGTTACGAAAAGGTGGCAACATATAAAATTGAATTTGAAGCAGCGAGGTGTTATGGTTTTGGGGTTTGGATCTGATGGAGATACACGTCTTCTGAAGGCAAAGAGGCAAGGTGCTCAATGGGCTCTCACTAAAGAATAATCACGACCCGAATGGAGATGGTTTCAATCAAATTACTCTAGAGAAGACTGCTTTTCTTATGTTCAAGATACTGTTCATATAGCCACCAAATTACGTACTAGACTGCTCAATGATAAAATCAAGTTAAGGTTTGGTGATTTTCATGCAACTGCTGAACCATTGGAACAACTCATTGCAAAGTACTCCAAGGATTATTACTTGCTAACAAAATCTGATTTGAAATTAAAAGACAAGATGAATTTTAAAGCAGCAGAGAAATTATGTTCGAGTAACGTTATTAATTTTTTTAAAAAGACTCCGAAGAATAAAGGCATTATTGCTTATCTCAGATTGATGCGTTTTGTTATTGATTCGCTCTTAGATCCCAAAATAGATTTAACGCAAAGAATTTATTCAATTTGGTATTGCGTTTTTTTTTAAATTTGGAAACAGTGGCTTACAATAAACGAATACAAAATTGGAGATCATTCCATTTCATCAAACTGCTATGCTTGCTCAGAGTTAAACGCACATTTATTAATAAATATCATCCTAAACATCCGTGAAAACCCATTTTTGTCAAACGATATTGTAACATTCAAATGTTACCTTCCACCTCGAATTAAATACGCCAGCGCAAATGCGCAGAACATAGTCGATCTACATTTCTGAGCCTCCATATGTAAGAGAAATGAATAAAAGAATTAATTGAGATTCGACGTTGTTTGCAAGAATATCTAATCGATTCCCTTCGTAATCTATCTTATTACCTTCGATATCTACCTACCTTATTATTTTCATAATTGAAAGTATCTGAATAATCAAGTACCTATAACTTAAATATCTAAGTTCTCCGGTAAATACACGAGAGTGCTTCAATTGCTTTCCTCCTTAGTAAGGGGTAAGTCTCTATAGATTTGAAATAGTTAAGATTGTTTGTGAATAGATAAGTATATCTTTGTAACTTATGATTAGGGACTTTGGGAGACAAACTGCCCAACTCAATTGCCTTCTTCAACCTCAAGCAGAACTTGAAAAGGGACCATCATCCTCATTCCACAAGGTGGGTGTTGCTGTATAAAGAGGGTGAATAGAATTTCAAGCCCTCAGACAGGTCTGTTCTTCTTAAATTGTGTATATCAAATTCTATAATATTAGGTTTAAGCAGGTTAGGTCATAGTAATATTAGTATTAGGTCTAAACAAGGTACCTTGGGGTTTATAATAAATTTATTGAATAGACATTTGAACTGTTCAGACTTGTATATATTTTTTTCCCTCACACACGATATATTATATTCTCAATCAATTTGATACACTTTCCAGATTTAAGTGTGAAACAAAATCTAAATAATAAAAACAACTACTCTATATCAAAAATCTGGTGGCGCCCAATACCTAATTCAATTTCGATCAGAAAGTCCTCCTTATCCACGACTTCAGCTCTCCAAAGGCTATGACAGTTGCCGATTGTAAGTTGTTAAATTCATGAATTGAAATACTTTCATCAAATATAAAAAGAAGGTGACAATATGTTTCTGCCTATACTTTCTGGAAGTCAGAAATGTGAACAGGCATTTAGGACTATGAGATCCATGACCTCTACGTATTCGACTGTGGTTAACTTCAATATAAAAGATATTTAAGGCGTTTACATAGCACAAGGACATTAAATAATATTATACACGATCTGAACAATGTTATTGCGTTTCCAAAAGAACAAAGACGGCAAGAAGAAATGAATATGGACTCGAATTCGCTGGTGGTTACTGATTCAAAACTCTATACGGATACTATGATAGCAGACGCAGTAGAACGTGCACGACAAAATTCTCTAGCCTATACGCTAGAACTTGGTATGTCTGTCGGAGAAAACAGCTTTATTATGCTACAATTCCTTCATTGAAAGATCTTGTGAAAGATTGAAGTGAGGATAAAAGTCTAGAAGTTGAAGAGGATATACAGATGGAAGACAACATGATCGACACCATTGATAGGTCATCCCAGAATTCAGCCAATGATTCATCTAATCATCTTCAACATTTTACTTCTCTGCCAATAGAAAATGAAGAAATTAACGGCAATGACTTAAACAAACCAGATAGTCACTTGTTTAAGCATTAATGGAATATATCGAGTGTCGATGGTCCATATGTCCGAGTCGCAGATGGTAATAACTCAAAAATTGTCAGAAAGTCTTCGCTCTGTTAGTTTCTAGAGAAAACTTAAAATATAGGTTAAGTACAGAGAGACTACAACGTTTTGTTGTGAAAAGTACAGGAAGACCACAAAAGACTAAGACACTAGAAGTAGGTCACAAAAAGTTGAATACAATGAAATCCAAAGGAACACAAATAAAGAAAAGCTCGAAGAGAGGTAAAAGGGACAGGTCCCAAGAAAGCTCAGATAGACCAGAAGAAGATATCATCATGAAATATGACGATAGCCCAAGCACAGAAACGTATTCTGAGAATGACTCGGAAAATAACATTGAAATCAATGTTAATGGAGGTGATTATCAAGAAGGAAATTTACAAAAAGAATATTTCCTCGAATATTCCAGTTCATCGCCGTTGACAATTTCCTTAGAAATCGATAAGTTTCATGCAGTGTATTATGAAGAAGGCTGGTTTGTTGGAAAACTTGTAAGATATTGAGGGTAGTGCGAGTGGTGCTGTCGATAATCCGATAGTCGAAATAATATTTTTGAGAAGAAATAAACGAAAAAAAGTGAATTCAAATGGTCTGAGAAACAAGATTTATGGACCTATAGCGATACAGGAGAATAAATTGAATAATATTGTCAATATTGCCGATCGTGTCTTGAGCCAGATTGATAACGCTTACACAAATGAAAAGCAGAAGTGTTGACATGTCATTAGTTAATATCAATTGTTTCATTATTTGCTTGTCTTGTCTACCACTTGAAGCAACTACCTATTATCTATAATACAGAGTGTAACAGCCAAATGGAATAAATTCGATAACGAATGAATGAGGGCATGTTGGAAAAAAAGCTCGGACACGACGATTTGTAATTTTAAATGCGCATATTTTTCAAGAAAATAATATTATATAGGGTGTTCAATGTGACCGCGGCGAATACCAACTTTCTTATTTCAAATGCAACCCCCTATATATTATTTATTTTTTGAATTCTTCAGAGAATTATAGACACAATTCATGCGAAAAAAAAACCTATCTTTAACTATTTCGGAATTATTGAGTGTTTTCAGATTTATTGCAAAAATCAACGTTTTAAATAAAAATTATTTTATTTCACAAATTCGGTACATTACACACAGATGACATTTGACAGATGACATTTTACAGATGACATTCGACTGATGACATTGGACAGTTGACAGATGACTATTGACAGATGAAATTTGACAAAACTTTTATTACCTATGCCTAATTTATCCCCAGCCAGTTCAGAAATCTAACCAAGCCGTTGATCTCCGATCAATGTCGATTACGATTTGTGGAATCCACCGTAAGTATAGGTATCATTTAGGCGAAACAAAGTTCCTTGGGCCAGCTAGTATGCTAATGAAAAAATAGTTTTATATCCTTAAACGAGTCTTATTACTTGCCCCTTTTATCGCATTCAAGCCGTCAGATGATTGGCCATGTTGAAAGTAAAAACAAGCTGAAACTATTAGAGGATTTACGGGGATTTTTCAGGAACTAAACACATTTTTCCAAGATTTTTGATTTTTGGGATCGACTAAGATTCCTTGTAAAAAAACGAATATTTTCTCATCCTAATCAAATTTCTTTATTCATACTAACTGGATTATTTTTTATGAGCAACAATACAAATATACATAAATAGAAATATACAGAACAAAATGTCAATTCATTATATCTGAGTACTTTTCATTATTCAAGTTTGCGTGGTATGAGAAGGGCACTCACATCAACTTTCTCAGATTTGCTTCAGCACCATATTCATCTCTGAAGGATCAATGAATTCACTAATTTTTTGGATACACAAATCGGGCATTTCTTCTGGAAGAAGTTCCCGCAAATGTGCATATACTTGTTTCGCCAAATATTGATCATTCATTTCTATGCATATGCTGGCGATCAACTCCCTTTTATACAATACTGGAAGAGGATTTTTCAGAATTCCTGAGCGAATCCTTGAATTCTTGACCACCTTCCTCCTTATATTTTTTCTACACAGTACGTCATAGTAGGTCAGTTGTGGAGCTTCGGGCAGTTTCAGCAGTTTCAGGCTTTCTAACTCGTTCTCGTACAGAACGCGTACTTCTCTGTAGCGTTCATTCGCTTCTATACATATATTGAACTGTTTCCTTGTTCACATAGAGTCCACAATGTTTTCTCAGAACAAAGAACTTGATGAATACATTGAGGACGTTTTCGTTATCGAAGTCCATCGCAACTTCGAAAGCTGTCATACCTTCTTCATTGAGTTCGTTGAAATCTACTCCCTTTCTTAGCAGAATTTCAACAACAGTAGGACTCCCTTCAGCTGCACAATGCAATGGAGTGTTACCCTGGTCTGATTTGGCATTCACATCCACGCCATGCTCTATTAAAGCTTTTGCCAAAATCCTGTTCCTGTGAGGGTCATTTCCATCATCTGTCAAATGATGCAATGCGTTGCATCCAAGGCAGTTGGTGATGTTCGGGTCACTTCCGATTTCCAGAAGCCGCAAAATGACGTTGATATCACTCGAAGGGTTCATGATCAGAAGTTGCAGGGTCGTATGGCTTAGCAGATCCTCTTGATGGTCCAAGTCAACATCATAATGCAGCAGCGCATCCAAGCATTCAAAGCCCTCCGGACATCCTGACAGCATATGGAAAGGACGGCGGAAATAGTTATCACATTTCTTCGGGTTGGCACCATTAAGCATCAGATGTTTTACTAAATCGGGATAGCCAAACTTCACAGCATAATGCAGGGGTGTGTTTCCATTGTCGTTGCAGACGTTAACGTCTGCTCCTTCCTGTAATAATTTCTCGACATCTTCTTCATTTCCATTTCGGACCGCTAAATGAAGGGCACTGTCTTCCACTGGGCAGGAGTTTACTCTCTGAAAAAGAAGAAAAATATTTTCTAGCTTTTGTTTGATAATTTTGATGAGATTCGTGAGATTCGATAGTTGAAGCGGTAAATTTTCATGGGAGTTCATTCGATTTGATATAGATCGAATTGAAGAGGTCGCCGTTCACAATAAGTTGAAAAACTAATCCGATAGAGGCGCCACCGTGCATTTTATGGAATATTCAGCGAAGCTTCCAAACATCCCTATACCCAAAACCACCGTTTCTGTTTGAGAAATACCTATCCTTCGTTAAAAATGAAACGATTTTTATTAGACAGAAGTTTTTCGGAAAACCTCGTTCCTCAACTTTCATTTAATACTGTTTCCAATATATAAGTTTTCACAGTTCATTCTAAATGTCATGAATCTTTCCCTTCCTACCATGAATAAAAGTGACTCGTGTTTCACGTTTATGCATATTTTTATAAACAAAGACAAGAAGGCATTATTTCGATAAGGAACATTTCAAGTAGGTAACTAGGTATATTTTAAAACGAATATTTCAGGTGAGTAAAATGTTTGATTCGTTAATATTCATGAAAATATATATTTTTATAGTGGGCTGAATACATAGGTCCATATTTCGTTGGAAACAGTTGTTCTTCACACATTTATCCTTTTTTTTTAGTTTTCTTTCAAATTTTTCGAATTGGAAACCTATGAACCAACTGGAAAAAATATTCAGCTAGAGAATGAATTCAATAGAGGGTGTGCGAAAAAAATTTTTTATTCATAATGTCAAGTTAATTCATAACACATTTCAGCTGAAAATGTTGCCATGAGGATGTCGAATGAATTTCATGATTACAGCCAAATTCTATTCAGAATCCGTTTTACGACACTTTGGGGTTGGAAATAATTATTATATTTGGTCTAAATCCATAAATTCAAGATGACGACTAGTTTCATGAGCTCATAAATTTTACCAAGAAAATAATGATCTCCCAATGAGGAAAATTTTCGTTTTGTTTCTTATGAAACAGCTTTATCAACTTTCACTGACAATACTGACATAATTACAGCAATAGTAAATTGAATCACTTCGATTATTTGGCCGCTCATTACAATCATTCCGTTACATTCTCATTAGAAGTTCTATTTCATTGTTATCAATTCAATTGGAATTGTGACAAAGCCTTCTGTGCCAATATTAGGGATAATTATTCAACAACTTTCTGTTTCCATAAATTTTCTGGCTGCGCTGACAAAGAAGCATTATTGTTTTAAGGTGACGCATCATTATATCTAGCATTTTATAGATTGGGGTTGGACATGGCTTGGCGTCAGGAGGATTGGCGCCAGGATGATTGGCACCTTGAAATTATTTTTCATTTATTCTTATTCATTCAACAACAAACTCGTGGAAGTGCTTTGCAAGTAGTCATTCCGTACGTTAGGTACTCTTTTGGTTTTTTATTGTGCGATTGAAGCTAAGGCACAAATTTTATCTCGGTTTATGTAATTTTAATTTATGTATGCCCACAATTACTTCATTTTCCACTCGAGCTGAGATCAATGTTTATTGACATTTTTCATACCTTATTGAAAAGCTACTCAAGTACTTTAAACATATTTTCCGGTTTTCAGAAGGATGAATGGTTGATGAATATTTTCGTTTCATGTTACTGGATGATGGGGTACTACAGAAGAAACGGCCTAAAGCAGGCTTTGACATGTATGTATATTGTTTTATAATACTGAAATTGTATTGTTTGTAACGTTTCGAATTATATAGAAATGAGTTGAGTTTTTATTGTTGATAATTATGGAGTCCAAGACGTACCTATTGTACCTGTTTGTCGAATAAACTGGAGTTTATAATGTTAATTTATATCAGAGTTGTGCTTTGTGCTCGGAGCACTTTTGTGCTCCCGGGCACTGTGCTGCCGAGCACTTTTCAAAAGCAGTGATTAGTGCTTAGTATTTGTAGTACTTCATCGAAAGGCTCAGTGCTTAGCAATCCCAAAAGTGCTCCCAAGCACTCCTGCGGATTACTAAGCCCTAAGCTCTGAGCCACTTTTGTACGAATTTATTTAAGCATTCATAAAATCTAAATACAACATTTTCTTACATGAGTAACATCCTCAAACTGTTAGAATTTCAATGACAGAAAGATGATTGTGAGGGAATCCGGTCATTATGAGAGGAAAAATTAAGGGCCCACGTGTAATTTGTTAAATGAAGATGGTAATTTGTTCGTTGATATCTTAATAAAGCGTTTTCATCTGACCAAAGAGTCTTATATAGACAACATCAAAACGTTACACAGTTCATTTTTCATACTTCGTTATTTGTCACGCAACAATGTTTTGGAACTGTTTTGCTCCTGACAAATTAGTGCAAGAATTGACGCAGAAGCATTTCCATTTTTCCTTAAATTTCTTATTACATTTTGTGTCACTGACCGGGAGTGAAAACCCATAAAAGTTTTCAGAAAAAAAGTAAACTCGAAAAAATCAATATTTTTATGAATATTTTCAAACGAAGAGATCTAGGAGCGAATAGCAGTTTTTTGTTTTACCACCAATCAGAATCAATCATATATTATATCGAATCAAACTCAAAATTATTAGCGAAAGCATCGTATCATTTGGTCAATTCTTGGAAGGTGATAAAACAAGAATCTTCTCGTTATCAATCGAATCAAAGGTGGAGCATCGAATTTTGGACACCCTGTCACCTCACCTGTCAATTTTCTCACATATACGAGCTAACAATTTCTCTTTCGATTGTAATAACCTCACTTTCAACAATTCCTAAAGAAGTGCTTAGGGCTTAGTGCTCGAAATGTCGAATAACTTTCACAAAGTGCTCAGTATTCGCGAGCCTTTCGTGAAAATAAGTGCTTTGCGCTCGAGACACGGGAGCCTTTTTATCCGAGTGCTTAGTGCTCGAAGCACTATTTTTCAGTGCTCGTCACAGTTCGTACATATATTAATATCATTCCTTCAACTTGAAATGTTTTATACATTTCTATGCCTATACATATATTCTTGTATCTATCGTTGAATTCTATGAAAAATGTCCATATTATTCTCATTATTTCATGGTATTTTTCTATTATCAGATGTATCATATGCGAAATCATAAATTATTCTCTATTCTTGAATTGAAGTATGATGTCTAATGAATATATTGTGCTATCTTCTTTACAAGAATGAAACTGAAATTCTGAATGTATGATCAGTACGATTATTTTTATAATTCAGAAGGTGTCTACATCAATTTCATTATACTCGTTATTTGAAAATATTACTCAATTTATGAAATTCAAGAGGCGGTTTTATTAAGTTGATAATACTTTTCAATCATATTCATAACTCGCATTTACAAATTCAATAGATGGTTTCATTAATTTCATGATAAGATTTTATTTAGGTTAGTGAACTTTACCATTACATTAATGGAACGCATCCATTATTGTTGAAGCAATGCCAAATCCCTTTTATAAACCGAATTTCATTACAATTATGAGACTTTATGAAACCAATGAGCATTATAATAGGAATTATAATAATTTTTCTCAGCGCTTATCCCAAAAACCTCCTCATACCAATTTTTAATGAAATCAGTCTCGTCCGCTAATTCGATTTTACAAATTTTGACAACAAATCATGATCTTCGACCCCTAAAACCCTCTCATTCCAATTTCGAATCAAATCAAGCCATAAACACAAAAGATGTCGTATAATTGTTATCGGTCCGCCATCTTGAATTTATGAATTTCGATCAGAAAAATTGTCATTTCCGACCCTGAGAACCCTCACATACAAATTTTGAATGGAAATGTACCATGATCACAAAACTCGTCTGCCATCTTGAACTTACGAATTTTGACTCGAAATCCTATTTTCTCACGCCGGAAATCCCTGTATACCAATTTTGAATTGAATCTGACCATAATAACAATTTGACAAAAAAATCATAATCTCTGACCCGGAAAACACCGAACTATGAAATAAGTGAAAATAAAGTTTAAGTAGGAACTTTTTTCGCTATATATTTAAATTTGGCTATTCTCTGTGAATTCCGTATTTCAAGTTGAGATTCTGAACGAAATTTTCTGTAGATTCACTTCTAATCGGAAGAATGAATTGGCTCATTTTCTTCTATTATTGGCAGATAAAAATAATCAACTTTCGAACTTTCCAATTCATTCATTGAGAACTCCGATCCTTTCTGAGTTCAACCACAAAATTTTAGTTCCTAAAGTGAAACCATTTTCAAATGCATCTTGAAATAAAACACACTACATTGAACCGTAAAATTTCAAATCGATTCATTTGTCTATTCATTTCAGAGTCCATCTTTGGTTAATCCTGTTCCCAAATACGTTATATTATACATAAAACGAAAATTCTGATCATGGGGACAATAAATACTCTTTAAACAATAAATTTAAGTCTAAAAGATGTTCCTTCAGTAATGAACGTTCATTCAGTGAAATATACTATAAGCAAGATATGAAACACCAACCGATAGATCATATCAATTATCCAAAATATATAACCAAAATACGAAGTATTGAGAAAATAATTCTTTGGGATGAAATTGATGACGGTTTTTAGTGTCAAGCCGAACTGACCATTCGCAATAGACATATAAATTCTCCGATAAATGTGAAACCATTTATAAATCTATTCAGAAAATTTGTACATTGAAGTTTCCAAAGTATTAAAAAAAAGTATAATTTGTATTAAAATTCATTACGGACTTAAGACATCAAGGCTCAAGTTGAACTGACTTATTTCCTGAAAGCAATCCCCGTACAAATTGTCCGAAAAATTTTGTAACTATTTGAAACTCAATTTTCCAAATTTGTACCTTCAAGACTGCAAACTAGTAGGAAAAGAATTTTTTAAATCAAATTTATGACGGATTGATTGTATGCTTGCGCCGAAATTACTAAGTGTCCAATAGCAATCTCCATACAAATTCTCCGAAGCATTGAAAACCATTCAAAAATCAATTTCAAAAATTTGTACCCTTGAGGCTCCAAAATTTCACGAAAAATATTGACTGAATCTCAAATCGATACAAGTGAGTATTCACTTCATAGTACATCTTATGTAAGTTTCTGTTTCAAAGTGTGTTATATGATACATAAACGAACGTTCTCATCATCATGGAAGAAGAAATACTTTTCCAAAAGTGAAATCGGCAAAAGATGTGTCTGCAGTAATACACTTAAATTCAGTAAAATGAACGAACTCGAAATATATAGTTTTCTGCAGAAGATCACCAAGATGTAAAGAAACAATAGATATATTAGATCTTTCATTCAAAATATTCAAATTCGACCAATTTCAAATCTATAAAAATTTATACTCACTTTTGATACTAAATCACCCATTCTTATATTTTATTAACCTGCTTCCACACTATGTTCAAAAACTATCACCAAATATGCACTAGACCTTTTTCGTTCGTACTGTTGCCAGAGAATAATCGAAACTGAATCCTACCACAACAACTGTCCCTTTATATACCATTTGAAGAGTCAAATAATCCAAGTGACCAATAGCAACCCACAAAGAAATTCTCCGAAAAATATTTACCTATTCAGAAACCAATTGTGAGAAATTCTACCTTCAAGGCACCAAAGTATTAGAAAAGGAGTTCATTAGAAAAGGAGTTCTTTGGAAAAGAAATGTATAACGGGCTTGAGCAGAACAGATCGCCAACAGCAAATTCTCAGAAAATTTTAAAGCCATTTGAAAACCAATTATGCGAATACAATAAACATTCTTTGGAATGAAATTCAAGACGGATTTAAGGCTTAAGCCGTCATGTTTATGGTTCAATAATTGTTTATGACAGGATGGAAAGAGGACAGCAACTACTTTCACATTTTTCGGTACATTTCGTGCGAATTGAGAATGTTAAAAGCTTTGTTGCATTGAAGTTCATTCAAATATACCTTCTATGTATTGAAATTCTCAGGAGGTTTGTTAATGGGCCAATTTCGTGAATACGACCTTTCGAAATTCTGATTTCTCGATAATACCAAAACTTCGAAGCAAAATCATTCTAACATTTCTGTTATGAATGATTCGAGGGCATGAACGAGATTTCAGGCTGCTTCTGTTTGTTTTTTTCTGCGGCAGCTACAAAAAATTTATTTCAATCAATTTCTCGATCTGGAAAATAGGAATCTACCTGAAAGTTGGATAAACGAGAGCTCAAAAGCTCCAGACTCCAAGTCAGTGTTCTGAGTAACCCATTTTTGATAGGAGACCTCTGAATTTTTCCAATTAATACTTACATTTTCACACTCAAACAAAGAAATTCAAAGATGTATTCGAGGCTTCCCGCTTAACGTACCAACTGTTGAGTTCTATGAATCAAATACCATTATCATTATTCATAGGTGTGTTAATTTATGGACGAGAAATTTTTCTCAAGCTCTTTTTGTGCATGGTACAAACTTTTATTCGTACAATCGAATTTTTCAAAGCAAAAATTCGAAAATGACAAAGCGTTAGCTCCATAGCTTATCACCATATTCATCATAGTTAAAAAAATACCGAACGAATTGAAAAGGGAAAAAAATAAAACAAAAATCTTCATGACCGCGTTTGCTATAAAATGCAATGAAGACGATTCCAATGTTCCTTTCTATCATGTTTGGATGATCATTTACGACATTCTATAGTTTTCAGAAAAATGTATTTCCTAATGTCAAAGTTTCATTTCTGATTATTCCATTTACTTGTAGTTTGTATGTTTTCGGTCAGCATTGTCCAAAGTATCTCGTTCCAACGTTTTTGTTGGAATGCTCTGCATACATTTTTCTGCGAGTATTGTTGATAGTTGTCAGTTTTGATTTATATAAATGTCAAATTAGTTCTGAGTGAATCAATGATCTACTTAAACTATACTTGAACTGATTAAAAAGGCTTGTGTTTTCCACCACTGTTTTGGACGAAAGACTCCGTGGTTAGAATTTTCTAACCTTTTCAATCAGTTTGAGTATATCATGGATTGATCTACTGAAAAACTAGTTTGACATTTATATGAATCAAAACTGACAACTATCAACAATACTCACAGAAAAATGTATACAAAGCATTCCAACAAAAAAGTACGTAATTTTGTGAAATTCAACATTTAGTCCCGAAATTAACGAACAATAGATCATTACGAGTGAACAATTCCAACATTTTTCTCATTTCCGCAAACTTCGGATAAGAAATACTTAGGGTTCGTCATCACATCTGCATTTTGATGCATATTTCTGTCCGGGCCATGCTCGTAGCCCATTAGCACAATTTTGGCCTTCGTACGGCTTCCAGTTTTCAAAATGAAAATTATGAAAGTACTCCGAGCGTATTGTTTAGAAGGCTACGAGAAGAAAACCACTGGATATTATTTCATTCTGTTTTCACCTCATTATTCAGAATGAAAGATAGTTCAACCATAAAAAATTTCAACAATTTCGGCCGAAATTTTTTTTTCATCAAGGACATGTAAAAAAAAGTTGAGTTCCAATTTTGGGATGAATTTTTCACGGAAAAACTCAGGAAATCTTGTACATTGAAATAATACTTTCCGAATTGGCAACCGAGAAAAAAAAAATCCAACTTTGCAGGTTTTCCGCCTTTTTGAAATTTTTTTTTTCAGAATTCTACATCACAATTCAATTAAGCCAAAGAAAAATACTAAAATGTGACCAGAAACCGTTATTTCAAATGTCACGCATAACCAACAACAGTTATCAGAAGATTGCTCAAAGTTCACAAACACCCTGTATCTCGCTTATGCGTCGAAAAGTGGGTATATGTCATGAGGCAAAAATGACTTCATCGGTGTCATCTACACGGCTGTATATGTTTGTCCAGTTTATGGTGAAACACCCTGTATAGGTCATTTAATACAATATATGATTAGGAATATTCTTAGAACAATGACAAAAAACCATCCGCTTTCAAAAAATTAATTATTTATGTTCCAGATTATATTGAATATGATTGCATATTCTCTGTTTACCTATCTGTAACTCAATAAATGGATACATAAGGGATCCTACACTTTCCCAGCAGAAATTTTTTCCTACATGTTTGCGGCTAGGATTAGGTATCATTTGAGGGATAGCCCACCAATCTTTTTATTTATATGTTTTTTGTTATTTTTTGAATTTTCTTCACTTTTGTACCTCGAAATCCAAATCCCGTCCTAAACCGAATAATGCCGTTTTTCTGAAATGATTTATTTACTTTAATAATTCTGATTTTCAGGTAACTACCTGAAGAAGTACCGTCAACACTTCGAAGGTACCTCTCAGAATAAGACTCGGGATAAGATAATTGACTTCACGAATGAGACTCGCCAAGTTTCAATTACTGTGAAAAATTGGTTGAAGGTTAAGTGTTCAAACGTCGTTGGCTGGATTACTTTGAACGAGGAGTATACTCGAATCGTATTCGAAGTGAAGTACGGTCAGCGGAATGAAGTATGCTGTATAATGCGGTGTTTCTGTGAAATTTCACACAAAATTTTGAGGGAGCCCAAAAAAGAAAATATTGCTCCGAGGTGGGTGTATGAAAACTTTCACAAGCATCTAATGACACATTTGACGCAAACTGATGTCACACCTATAGAATACCAATACTGTAAGCGCGACTGCAAGGAAAAACCGAGAGAGAAAATTAATCAACATCGATAAAATCTTTTGGCTACCTTTTTTCAAAAAAACCCGAAACACAACCTATCTATTGAAACAAAAGATAGGGAGATGCAAATATCCTCACTAGAGATGATGAGGAGCTGCGTGAAAATCCAAATAAGCCAGATAATATGATTCTTGTATCTCCTGCAAAATCTCCAACAGTGACTCCTTCGCTTCTTCCGACACATCCCATGTCAAAGATTAAGCCTCGAATGAAGTGAATAATAAAACGTAAAATCAACATTGTTGACTAAGTTATTCAAGAAAGCTATGAAACATGTAAGAATATATCCAGGGCACAGGCGAGTACATCCAGAGATAGTTGCGACGATCACATTCAGAAATGCATTGAAAGTAACCAAAGAAAAATATACACTTCTAAAGGGTCCCCTCTGGTGTCTTCCAGTGACTTGAATATCAATCTAGCATTCAACACTCATCGTCAACTTTATCCCACACTTTATCTCCCACTTATCAAAGGTCAGAAAGGGCTTAACTCCTGAGCCAAATTTCTAGTCCTGGGAATAACCAAACTTGCATCACATCCTATTTTCTTTGGTCGATGAAGTTTGCAATTTTCAAAGAATATCATCGAACGAAAAGATGACATGGGCATGCAACTAAAGAGTGTTTTGGTCCATTTTGAATCTACTTCACAAAAACCTTGCGGTCAAGATGGTACCACCTCACCAGGCCACCTTTTGCGCTGGTTGTTTGATTTATCTGCCAAAAACTCCAGACAGTCAAAATATCGGTAAACGTACAGAATTAAATACTTTTCATTATACTGCTATACGAAACGCTCTATGAAAATATGAAGAACACTTCACCATCCATAAGCTGTTTAAATAAATTTGTTGCGAAAAATTCATCCAACATAGAGGAAGGGTTTTTCGACTTTGATGGCCTTTGTCAGTTTATGAAGCATAGGAATTTACCCAAAGTTTCGTGGATTGGCGAAGATGCAACAGTTAAATTGAATATGATTCGAGGAATAATAAATTAGTTGGATTTACCATGCCATTAGTCAATGGACTACCGACAAGAGATACGTTTTTAGCAACATCTGCAAAAGCAATACAGGACCACTTTAAGAACGCTATCAGATCAAATTATGCCTATGTAATTATGGCCCAGCCTATTTTTACCATCCGCGCCAGGTTATTGTCTCGTAATCTTAGGCACAGATAACAGATTTACAGCCGCTGATGTTTCGAAAAGGTGGCAACATATAAAATTGAATTTGAAGCAGCGAGGTGTTATGGTTTTGGGGTTTGGATCTGATGGAGATACACGTCTTCTGAAGGCAAAGAGGCAAGGTGCTCAATGGGCTCTCACTAAAGAATAATCACGACCCGAATGGAGATGGTTTCAATCAAATTACTCTAGAGAAGACTGCTTTTCTTATGTTCAAGATACTGTTCATATAGCCACCAAATTACGTACTAGACTGCTCAATGATAAAATCAAGTTAAGGTTTGGTGATTTTCATGCAACTGCTGAACCATTAGAACAACTCATTGCAAAGTACTCCAAGGATTATTACTTGCTAACAAAATCTGATTTGAAATTAAAAGACAAGATGAATTTTAAAGCAGCAGAGAAATTATGTTCGAGTAACGTTATTAATTTTTTTAAAAAGACTCCGAAGAATAAAGGCATTATTGCTTATCTCAAATTGATGCGTTTTGTTATTGATTCGCTCTTAGATCCCAAAATAGATTTAACGCAAAGAATTTATTCAATTTGGTATTGCGTTTTTTTTTAAATTTGGAAACAGTGGCTTACAATAAACGAATACAAAATTGGAGATCATTCCATTTCATCAAACTGCTATGCTTGCTCAGAGTTAAACGCACATTTATTAATAAATATCATCCTAAACATCCGTGAAAACCCATTTTTGTCAAACGATATTGTAACATTCAAATGTTACCTTCCACCTCGAATTAAATACGCCAGCGCAAATGCGCAGAACATAGTCGATCTACATTTCTGAGCCTCCATATGTAAGAGAAATGAATAAAAGAATTAATTGAGATTCGACGTTGTTTGCAAGAATATCTAATCGATTCCCTTCGTAATCTATCTTATTACCTTCGATATCTACCTACCTTATTATTTTCATAATTGAAAGTATCTGAATAATCAAGTACCTATAACTTAAATATCTAAGTTCTCCGGTAAATACACGAGAGTGCTTCAATTGCTTTCCTCCTTAGTAAGGGGTAAGTCTCTATAGATTTGAAATAGTTAAGATTGTTTGTGAATAGATAAGTATATCTTTGTAACTTATGATTAGGGACTTTGGGAGACAAACTGCCCAACTCAATTGCCTTCTTCAACCTCAAGCAGAACTTGAAAAGGGACATCATCCTCATTCCACAAGGTGGGTGTTGCTGTATAAAGAGGGTGAATAGAATTTCAAGCCCTCAGACAGGTCTGTTCTTCTTAAATTGTATATATCAAATTCTATAATATTAGGTTTAAGCAGGTTAGGTCATAGTAATATTAGTATTAGGTCTAAACAAGGTACCTTGGGGTTTATAATAAATTTATTGAATAGACATTTGAACTGTTCAGACTTGTATATATTTTTTTTCCTCACACACGATATATTATATTCTCAATCAATTTGATACACTTTCCAGATTTAAGTGTGAAACAAAATCTAAATAATAAAAACAACTACTCTATATCAAAAATCTGGTGGCGCCCAATACCTAATTCAATTTCGATCAGAAAGTCCTCCTTATCCACGACTTCAGCTCTCCAAAGGCTATTACAGTTGCCGATTGTAAGTTGTTAAATTCATGAATTGAAATACTGCCATCAAATATAAAAAGAAGGTGACAATATGTTTCTGCCTATACTTTCTGGAAGTCAGAAATGTGAACAGGCATTTAGGACTATGAGATCCATGACCTCTACGTATTCGACTGTGGTTAACTTCAATATAAAAGATATTTAAGGCGTTTACATAGCACAAGGACATTAAATAATATTATACACGATCTGAACAATGTTATTGCGTTTCCAAAAGAACAAAGACGGCAAGAAGAAATGAATATGGACTCGAATTCGCTGGTGGTTACTGATTCAAAACTCTATACGGATACTATGATAGCAGACGCAGTAGAACGTGCACGACAAAATTCTCTAGCCTATACGCTAGAACTTGGTATGTCTGTCGGAGAAAACAGCTTTATTATGCTACAATTCCTTCATTGAAAGATCTTGTGAAAGATTAAAGCGAGGATAAAAGTCTAGAAGTTGAAGAGGATATACAGATGGAAGACAACATGATCGACACCATTGATAGGTCATCCCAGAATTCAGCAAATGATTCATCTAATCATCTTCAACATTTTACTTCTCTGCCAATAGAAAATGAAGAAATTAACGGCAATGACTTAAACAAACCAGATAGTCACTTGTTTAAGCATTAATGGAATATATCGAGTGTCGATGGTCCATATGTCCGAGTCGCAGATGGTAATAAATCAAAAATTGTCAGAAAGTCTTCGCTCTGTTAGTTTCTAGAGAAAACTTAAAATATAGGTTAAGTACAGAGAGACTACAACGTTGATTTGTGAAAAGTACAGGAAGACCACAAAAGACTAAGACACTAGAAGTAGGTCACAAAAAGTTGAATACAATGAAATCCAAAGGAACACAAATAAAGAAAATCTCGAAGAGAGGTAAAAGGGACAGGTCCCAAGAAAGCTCAGATAGACCAGAAGAAGATTTATCATCATGAAATATGACGATAGCCCAAGCACAGAAACGTTTTCTGAGAATGACTAGGAAAATAACATTGAAATCAATGTTAATGGAGGTGATTATCAAGAAGGAAATTTACAAAAACAATATTTCCTCGAATATTCCAGTTCATCGCCGTTGACAATTTCCTTAGAAATCGATAAGTTTCATGTAGTGTATTATGAAGAAGGCTGGTTTGTTGGAAAACTTGTAAGATATTGAGGGTAGTGCGAGTGGTGCTGTCGATAATCCGATAGTCGAAATAATATTTTTGAGAAGAAATTAACGAAAAAAAGTGAATTCAAATGGTCTGAGAAACAAGATTTATGGACCTATAGCAATACAGGAGAATAAATCGAATAATATTGTCAATATTGCCGATCGTGTCTTAAGCCAGATTGATAACGCTTACACAAATGAAAAGCAGAAGTGTTGACATGTCATTAGTTAATATCAATTGTTTCATTATTTGCTTGTCTTGTCTACCACTTGAAGCAACTACATATTATCTATAATACAGAGTGTAACAGCCAAATGGAATAAATTCGATAACGAATGAATGAGGGCATGTTGGAAAAAAAGCTCGGACACGACGATTTGTAATTTTAAATGCGCATATTTTTCAAGAAAATAATATTATATAGGGTGTTCAATGTGACCGCGGCGAATACCAACTTTCTTATTTCATATGCAACCCTCTATATTTTATTTATTTTTTGATTTCTTCAGAGAATTATAGACACAATTCATGCGAAAAAAAAAACCTATCTTTAACTATTTCGGAATTATTGAGTGTTTTCAGATTTATTGCAAAAATCAACGTTTTAAATAAAAATTATTTCATTTCACAAATTCGGTACATTACACACAGATGACATTTGACAGATGACATTTTACAGATGACATTCGACTGATGACATTGGACAGTTGACAGATGACTATTGACAGATGAAATTTGACAGAACTTTTATTACCTATGCCTAATTTATCCCCTGCCAGTTCAGAAATCTAACCAAGCCGTTGATCTCCGATCACTGTCGATTACGATTTGTGGAATCCACCGTCAGTATAGGTATCATTTAGGCGAAACAAAGTTCCTTGGGCCAGCTAGTATGCTAATGAAAAAATGTTTTTATATCCTTAAACGAGTCTTATTACTTGCCCCTTTTATCGCATTCAAGCCGTCAGGTGATTGGCCATGTTGAAAGTAAAAACAAGCTGAAACTATTAGGGGATTTACGGGGATTTTTCAGGAACTAAACACATTTTTCCAAGATTTTTGAATTTTGGGATCGACTAAGATTCCTTGTAAAAAAACGAATATTTTCTCATCCTAATCAAATTTCTTTATTCATACTAACTGGATTATTTTTCATGAGCAACAATACAAATATACATAAATAGAAATATACAGAACAAAATGTCAATTCATTATATCTGAGTACTTTTCATTATTCAAGTTTGCGTGGTATGAGAAGGGCACTCACATCAACTTTCTCAGATTTGCTTCAGCACCATATTCATCTCTGAAGGATCAATGAATTCACTTATTTTTTGGATACACAAATCGGGCATTTCTTCTGGAAGAAGTTCCCGCAAATGTGCATATACCTGTTTCGCCAAATATTGATCATTCATTTCTATGCATATGCTGGCGATCAACTCCCTTTTATACAATACTGGAAGAGGATTTTTCAGAATTCCTGAGCGAATCCTTGAATTCTTGACCACCTTCCTCCTTATATTTTTTCTACACAGTACGTCATAGTAGGTCAGTTGTGGAGCTTCGGGCAGTTTCAGCAGTTTCAGGCTTTCTAACTCGTTCTCGTACAGAACGCGTACTTCTCTGTAGCGTTCATTCGCTTCTATATATTGAACTGTTTCCTTGTTCACATAGAGTCCACAATGTTTTCTCAGAACAAAGAACTTGATGAATACATTGAGGACGTTTTCGTTATCGAAGTCCATCGCAACTTCGAAAGCTGTCATACCTTCTTCATTGAGTTCGTTGAAATCTACTCCCTTTCTTAGCAGAATTTCAACAACAGTAGGACTCCCTTCAGCTGCACAATGCAATGGAGTGTTACCCTGGTCTGATTTGGCATTCACATCCACGCCATGCTCTATTAAAGCTTTTGCCAAAATCCTGTTCCTGTGAGGGTCATTTCCATCATCTGTCAAATGATGCAATGCGTTGCATCCAAGGCAGTTGGTGATGTTCGGGTCACTTCCGATTTCCAGAAGCCGCAAAATGACGTTGATATCACTCGAAGGGTTCATGATCAGAAGTTGCAGGGTCGTATGGCTTAGCAGATCCTCTTGATGGTCCAAGTCAACATCATAATGCAGCAGCGCATCCAAGCATTCAAAGCCCTTCGGACATCCTGACAGCATATGGAAAGGACGGCGGAAATAGTTATCACATTTCTTCGGGTTGGCACCATTAAGCATCAGATGTTTTACTAAATCGGGATAGCCAAACTTCACAGCATAATGCAGGGGTGTGCTTCCATTGTCGTTGCAGACGTTAACGTCTGCTCCTTCCTGTAATAATTTCTCGACATCTTCTTCATTTCCATTTCGGACCGCTAAATGAAGGGCACTGTCTTCCACTGGGCAGGAGTTTACTCTCTGAAAAAGAAGAAAAATATTTTCTAGCTTTTGTTTGATAATTTTGATGAGATTCGTGAGATTCGATAGTTGAAGCGGTAAATTTTCATGGGAGTTCATTCGATTTGATATAGATCGAATTGAAGAGGTCGCCGTTCACAATGAGTTGAAAAACTAATCCGATAGAGGCGCCACCGTGCATTTTATGGAATATTCAGCGAAGCTTCCAAACATCCCTATACCCAAAACCACCGTTTTTGTTTGAGAAATACCTATCCTTCGTTAAAAATGAAACGATTTTTACTAGACAGAAGTTTTTCGGAAAACCTCGTTCCTCAACTTTCATTTAATACTGTTTCCAATATATAAGTTTTCACAGTTCATTCTAAATGTCATGAATCTTTCCCTTCCTACCATGAATAAAAGTGACTCGTGTTTCAAGTTTATGCATATTTTTATAAACAAAGACAAGAAGGCATTATTTCGATAAGGAACATTTCAAGTAGGTAACTATATTTTAAAACGAATATTTCAGGTGAGTAAAATGTTTGATTCGTTAATATTCATGAAAATATATATTTTTATAGTGGGCTGAATACATAGGTCCATATTTCGTTGGAAACAGTTGTTCTTCACACATTTATCCTTTTTTTTAGTTTTCTTTCAAATTTTTCGAATTGGAAACCTATGAACCAACTGGAAAAAATATTCAGCTAGAGAATGAATTCAATAGAGGGTGTGCGAAAAAATTTTTTTATTCATAATGTCAAGTTAATTCATAACACATTTCAGCTGAAAATGTTGCCATGAGGATGTCGAATGAATTTCATGATTACAGCCAAATTCTATTCAGAATCCGTTTTACGACACTTTGGGGTTGGAAATAATTATTATATTTGGTCTTAATCCATAAATTCAAGATGACGACTAGTTTCATGAACTCATAAATTTTACCAAGAAAATAATGATCTCCCAATGAGGAAAATTTTCGTTTTGTTTCTTATGAAACAGCTTTATCAACTTTCACATAATTACAGCAATAGTAAATTGAATCACTTCGATTATTTGGCCGCTCATTTCAATCATTCCGTTACATTCTCATTAGAAGTTCTATTTCATTGTTATCAATTCAATTGGAATTGTGACAAAGCCTTCTGTGCCAATATTAGGGATAATTATTCAACAACTTTCTGTTTCCATAAATTTTCTGGCTGCGCTGACAAAAAAGCATTATTGTTTTAAGGTGACGCATCATTATATCTAGCATTTTATAGATTGGGGTTGGACATGGCTTGGCGTCAGGAGGATTGGCGCCAGGATGATTGGCACCTTGAAATTATTTTTCATTTATTCTTATTCATTCAAAAACAAACTCGTGGAAGTGCTTTGCAAGTAGTCATTCCGTACGTTAGGTACTCTTTTGGTTTTTTATTGTGCGATTGAAGCTAACGCACAAATTTTATCTCGGTTTATGTAATTTTAATTTATGTATGCCCACAATTACTTCATTTTCCACTCGAGCTGAGATCAATGTTTAATGACATTTTTCATACCTTATTGAAAAGCTACTCGAGTACTTTGAACATATTTTTCGGTTTTCAGAAGGATGAATGGATGATGAATCTTTTCGTTTCATTTTACTGGATGAGGGGGCACTACAGAAGAAACGGCCTAAAGCAGGCTTTGACATGTATGTATATTGTTTTATAATACTGAAATTGTATTGTTTGTAACGTTTCGAATTATATAGAAATGAGTTGAGTTTTTATTGTTGATAATTATGGAGTCCAAGACGTACCTATTGTACCTGTTTGTCGAATAAACTGGAGTTTATAATGTAAATTTATATCAGAGTTGTGCTGCCGAGCACTTTTCAAAAGCAGTGATTAGTGCTTAGTATTTGTAGTACTTCATCGAAAGGCTCAGTGCTTAGCAATCCCAAAAGTGCTCCCAAGCACTCCTGCGGATTACTAAGCCCTAAGCTCTGAGCCACTTTTGTACGAATTTATTTAAGCATTCATAAAATCTAAATACAACATTTTCTTACATGAGTAACATCCTCAAACTGTTAGAATTTCAATGACAGAAAGATGATTGTGAGGGAATCCGGTCATTATGAGAGGAAAAATTAAGGGCCCACGTGTAATTTGTTAAATGAAGATGGTAATTTGTTCGTTGATATCTTAATAAAGCGTTTTCATCTGACCAAAGAGTCTTATATAGACAACATCAAAACGTTACACAGTTCATTTTTCATACTTCGTTATTTGTCACGCAACAATGTTTTGGAACTGTTTTGCTCCTGACAAATTAGTGCAAGAATTGACGCAGAAGCATTTCCATTTTTCCTTAAATTTCTTATTACATTTTGTGTCACGGACCGGGAGTGAAAACCCATAAAAGTTTTCAGAAAAAAAGTAAACTCGAAAAAATCAATATTTTTATGAATATTTTCAAACGAAGAGATCTAGGAGCGAATAGCAGTTTTTTGTTTTACCACCAATCAGAATCAATTATATATTATATCGAATCAAACTCAAAATTATTAGCGAAAGCATCGTATCATTTGGTCAATTCTTGGAAGGTGATAAAACAAGAATCTTCTCGTTATCAATCGAATCGAAGGTGGAGCATCGAATTTTGGACACCCTGTCACCTCACCTGTCAATTTTCTCACATATACGAGCTAACAATTTCTCTTTCGATTGTGATAACCTCACTTTCAACAATTCCTAAAGAAGTGCTTAGGGCTTAGTGCTCGAAATGTCGAATAACTTTCACAAAGTGCTCAGTATTCGCTAGCCTTTTGTGAAAATAAGTGCTTTGCGCTCGAGACTCGGGAGCCTTTTTATCCGAGTGCTTAGTGCTCGAAGCACTATTCAGTGCTCGTCACAGTTCGTACATATAACATATATCATTCCTTCAACTTAAAATGTTTTGTACATTTCTATGCCTATACATATATTCTTGTATCTATCGTTGAATTCTATGAAAAATGTCCATATTATTCTCATTATTTCATGGTATTTTTCTATTATCAGATGTATCATATGCAAAATCATAAATTATTCTCTATTCTTGAATTGAAGTATGATGTCTAATGAATATATTGTGCTATCTTCATTACAAGAATGAAACTGAAATTCTGAATGTATGATCAGTACGATTATTTTTATAATTCAGAAGGTGTTCTCATCAATTTCATTATACTCGTTAATTGAAAATATTACTCAATTTATGAAATTCAAGAGGCGGTTTTATTAAGTTGATAATACTTTTCAATCATATTCATAACTCGCATTTACAAATTCAATAGATGGTTTCATTAATTTCATGATAAGATTTTATTTAGGTTAGTGAACTTTACCATTACATTGATGGAACGCATCCATTACTGTTGAAGCAATGCCAAATCCCTTTTATAAACCGAATTTCATTACAATTATGAGACTTTATGAAACCAATGAGCATTATAATAGGAATTATAATAATTTTTTCTCAGCGCTTATCCCAAAAACCTCCTAATACCAATTTTTAATGAAATCAGTCCATAAACAGGGAAGGCGTTGTCTTGTTATTATTATCAGGCCGCCATTTTAAATTTGTTAATTTCACAAAAATAACATAATCTTCAACTCCGAAAACACCCCTCATACTACTTTCAAATCGAAATGAACCCTGATAACAAAACTCGTCCGCTAATTCGATTTTACAAATTTTGACAACAAATCATGATGTTCGACCCCTAAAACCCTCTCATTCCAATTTCGAATCAAATCAAGCCATAAACACAAAAGATGTCGTATAATTGTTATCAGTCCGCCATCTTGAATTTATGAATTTCGATCAGAAAAATTGTCATTTCCGACCCTGAGAACCCTCACATACAAATTTTGAATGGAAATGTACCATGATCACAAAACTCGTCTGCCATCTTGAACTTACGAATTTTGACTCGAAATCCTATTTTCTCACGCCGGAAATCCCTGTATACCAATTTTGAATTGAATCTGACCATAATAACAATTTGACAAAAAAATCATAATCTCTGACCCGGAAAACACCGAACTATGAAATAAGTGAAAATAAAGTTTAAGTAGGAACTTTTTTCGCTATATATTTAAATTTGGCTATTCTCTGTGAATTCCGTATTTCAAGTTGAGATTCTGAACGAAATTTTCTGTAGATTCACTTCTAATCGGAAGAATGAATTGGCTCATTTTCTTCTATTATTGGCAAATAAAAATAATCAACTTTCGAACTTTCCAATTCATTCATTGAGAACTCCGATCCTTTCTGAGTTCAACCACAAAATTTTAGTTCCTAAAGTGAAACCATTTTCAAATGCATCTTGAAATAAAACACACTACATTGAACCGTAAAATTTCAAATCGATTCATTTGTCTATTCATTTCAGAGTCCATTTTTGGTTAATCCTGTTCCCAAATACGTTATATTATACATAAAACGAAAATTCTGATCATGGGGACAATAAATACTCTTTAAACAATAAATTTAAGTCTAAAAGATGTTCCTTCAGTAATGAACGTTCATTCAGTGAAATATACTATGAGCAAGATATGAAACACCAACCGATAGATCATATCAATTATCCAAAATATATAACCAAAATACGAAGTATTGAGAAAATAATTCTTTGGGATGAAATTGATGACGGTTTTTAGTGTAAAGCCGAACTGACCATTCGCAATAGCCATATAAATTCTCCGATAAATGTGAAACCATTTATAAATCTATTCAGAAAATTTGTACATTGAAGTTTCCAAAGTATTAAAAAAAAGTATAATTTGTATTAAAATTCATTACGGACTTAAGACATCAAGGCTCAAGTTGAACTGACTTATTTCCTGAAAGCAATCCCCGTACAAATTGTCCGAAAAATTTTGTAACTATTTGAAACTCAATTTTCCAAATTTGTACCTTAAAGACTGCAAAGGAGTAGGAAAAGAATTTTTCAAATCAAATTTATGACGGATTGATTGTATGCTTGCGCCGAAATTACTAAGTGTCCAATAGCAATCTCCATACAAAATCTCCGAAGCATTGAAAACCATTCAAAAATCAATTTCAAAAATTTGTACCCTTGAGGCTCCAAAATTTCACGAAAAATATTGACTGAATCTCAAATCGATACAAGTGAGTATTCACTTCATAGTACATCTTATGTAAGTTTCTGTTTCAAAGTGTGTTATATGATACATAAACGAACGTTCTCATCATCATGGAAGAAGAAATACTTTTCCAAAAGGGAAATCGGCAAAAGGTGTGTCTGCAGTAATACACTTAAATTCAGTAAAATGAATGAACTCGAAATATATAGTTTTCTGCAGAAGATCACCAAGATGTAAAGAAACAATAGATATATTAGATCTTTCATTCAAAATATTCAAATTCGACCAATTTCAAATCTATAAAAATTTATACTCACTTTTGATACTAAATCACCCATTTTTATATTTTATTAACCTGCTTCCACACTATGTTCAAAAACTATCACCAAATATGCACTAGACCTTTTTCGTTCGTACTGTTGCCAGAGAATAATCGAAACTGAATCCTACCACAACAACTGTCCCTTTATATACCATTTGAAGAGTCAAATAATCCAAGTGGCCAATAGCAACCCACAAAGAAATTCTCCGAAAAATATTTACCTATTCAGAAACCAATTGTGAGAAATTCTACCTTCAAGGCACCAAAGTATTAGAAAAGGAGTTCATTAGAAAAGGAGTTCATTGGAAAAGAAATGTATAACGGGCTTGAGCAGAACAGATCGCCAACAGCAAATTCTCAGAAAATTTTAAAGCCATTTGAAAACCAATTATGCGAATACAATAAACATTCTTTGGAATGAAATTCGAGACGGATTTGAGGATTAAGCCGTCATGTTTATGGTTCAATAATTGTTTATGACAGGATGGAAAGAGGACAGCAACTACTTTCACATTTTTCGGTACATTTCGTGCGAATTGAGAATGTTAAAAGCTTTGTTGCATTGAAGTTCATTCAAATATACCTTCTATATATTGAAATTCTCAGGAGGTTTGTTAATGGGCCAATTTCGTGAATACGACCTTTCGAAATTCTGATTTCTCGATAATACCAAAACTTCGAAGCAAAATTATTCTAACATTTCTGTTATGAATGATTCGAGGGCATGAACGAGATTTCAGGCTGCTTCTGTTTGTTTTTTTCTGCGGCAGCTACAAAAAATTTATTTCAATCAATTTCTCGATCTGGAAAATAGGAATCTACCTGAAAGTTGGATAAACGAGAGCTCAAAAGCTCCAGACTCCAAGTCAGTGTTCTGAGTAACCCATTTTTGATAGGAGACCTCTGAATTTTTCCAATTAATACTTACATTTTCACACTCAAACAAAGAAATTCAAAGATGTATTCGAGGCTTCCCGCTTAACGTACCAACTGTTGAGTTCTATGAATCAAATACCATTATCATTATTCATAGGTGTGTTAATTTATGGACGAGAAATTTTTCTCAAGCTCTTTTTGTGCATGGTACAAACTTTTATTCGTACAATCGAATTTTTCAAAGCAAAATTCGAAAATGACAAAGCGTTAGCTCCATAGCTTATCACCATATTCATCATAGTTAAAAAAATACCGAACGAATTGAAAAGGGAAAAAAATAAAACAAAAATCTTTATGACCGCGTTTGCTATAAAATGCAATGAAGACGATTCCAATGTTCCTTTCTATCATGTTTGGATGATCATTTACGACATTCTATAGTTTTCAGAAAAATGTATTTCCTAATGTCAAAGTTTCATTTCTGATTATTCCATTTACTTTTAGTTTGTATGTTTTTGGTCAGCATTGTCCAAAGTATCTCGTTCCAACGTTTTTGTTGAAATGCTCTGCATACATTTTTCTGCGAGTATTGTTGATAGTTGTCAGTTTTGATTTATATAAATGTCAAATTAGTTCTGAGTGAATCAATGATCTACTTAAACTATACTTGAACTGATTAAAAAGGCTTGTGTTTTCCACCACTGTTTTGGACGAAAGACTCCGTGGTTAGAATTTTCTAACCTTTTCAATCAGTTTGAGTATATCATGGATTGATCTACTGAAAAACTAATTTGACATTTATATGAATCAAAACTGACAACTATCAACAATACTCACAGAAAAATGTATACAAAGCATTCCAACAAAAAAGTACGTAATTTTGTGAAATTCAACATTTGGTCCCAAAATTAACGTACAATAGATCATTACGAGTGAACAACTCCAACATTTTTCTAATTTCCGCAAACTTCGGAGAAGAAATACTTAGGGTTCGTCATCACATCTGCATTTTGATGCATATTTCTGTCCGGGCCATGCTCGTAGCCCATTAGCAAAATTTTGGCCTTCGTACGGCTTCCAGTTTTCAAAATGAAAATTATGAAAGTACTCCGAGCGTATTGTTTAGAAGGCTACGAGAAGAAAACCACTGGATATTATTTCATTCTGTTTTCACCTCATTATTCAGAATGAAAGATAGTTCAACCATAAAAAATTTCAACAATTTCGGCCGAAATTTTTTTTTCACCAAGGACATGTAAAAAAAAGTTGAGTTCCAATTTTGGGATAAATTTTTCACGGAAAAACTCAGGAAATCTTGTACATTGAAATAATACTTTCCGAATTGGCAACCGAGAAATAAAAAATCCAACTTTGCAGGTTTTCCGCCTTTTTGAAATTTTTTTTTTCAGAATTCTACATCACAATTCAATTAAGCCAAAGAAAAATACTAAAATGTGACCAGAAACCGTTATTTCAAATGTCACGCATAACTAACAACAGTTATCAGAAGATTGCTCAAAGTTCACAAACACCCTGTATCTCGCTTATGCGTCGAAAAGTGGGTATATGTCATGAGGCAAAAATGACTTCATCGGTGTCATCTACACGGCTGTATATGTTTGTCCAGTTTATGGTGAAACACCCTGTATAGGTCATTTAATACAATATATGATTAGGAATATTCTTAGAACAATGACAAAAAACCATCCGCTTTCAAAAAATTAATTATTTATGTTCCAGATTATATTGAATATGATTGCATTTTCTCTGTTTACCTATCTGTAACTCAATAAATGGATCCATAAGGGATCGTACACTTTCCCAGCAGAAATTTTCTCCTACATGTTTGCGGCTAGGATTAGGTATCATTTGAGGGATAGCCCACCAATCTTTTTATTTGTATGTTTTTTGTTATTTTTTGAATTTTCTTCACTTTTGTACCTCGAAATCCAAATCCCGTCCTAAACCGAAGAATGCCGTTTTTCTGAAATGATTTATTTACTTTTATAATTCTGATTTTCAGGTAACTACCTGAAGAAGTACCGTCAACACTTCGAAGGTACTTCTCAGAATAAGACTCGGGATAAGATAATTGACTTCACGAATGAGACTCGCCAAGTTTCAATTACTGTGAAAAATTGGTTGAAGGTTAAGTGTTCAAACGTCGTTGGCTGGATTACTTTGAACGAGGAGTATACTCGAATCGTATTCGAAGTGAAGTACGGTCAGCGGAATGAAGTATGCTGTATAATGCGGTGTTTCTGTGAAATTTCACACAAAATTTTGAGGGAGCCCAAAAAAGAAAATATTGCTCCGAGGTGGGTGTATGAAAACTTTCACAAGCATCTAATTACACATTTGACGCAAACTGATGTCACACCTATAGAATACCAATACTGTAAGCGCGACTGCAAGGAAAAACCGAGAGAGAAACTTAATCAACATCGATAAAATCTTTTGGCTACCTTTTTTCAAAAAAACCCGAAACACAACCTATCTATTGAAACAAAAGATAGGGAGATGCAAATATCCTCACTAGAGATGATGAGGAGCTGCGTGAAAATCCAAATAAGCCAGATAATATGATTCTTGTATCTCCTGCAAAATCTCCAACAGTGACTCCTTCGCTTCTTCCGACACATCCCATGTCAAAGATTAAGCCTCGAATGAAGTGAATGAAGTATAAAACGTAAAATCAACATTGTTGACTAAGTTATTCAAGAAAGCTATGAAACGTGTAAGAATATATCCAGGGCACAGGCGAGTACATCCAGAGATAGTTGCGACGATCACATTCAGAAATGCATTGAAAGTAACCAAAGAAAAATATACACTTCTAAAGGGTCCCCTCTGGTGTCTTCCAGTGACTTGAATATCAATCTAGCATTCAACACTCATCGTCAACTTTATCCCACACTTTATCTCCCACTTATCAAAGGTCAGAAAGGGCTTAACTCCTGAGCCAAATTTCTAGTCCTGGGAATAACCTTGGGAATAACCAAACTTGCATCACATCCTATTTTTTGTGGTCGATGAAGTTTGCAATTTTCAAAGAATATCATCGAACGAAAAGATGACATGGGCATGCAACTAAAGAGTGTTTTGGTCCATTTTGAATCTACTTCACAAAAACCTTGCGGTCAAGATGGTACCACCTCACCAGGCCACCTTTTGCGCTGGTTGTTTGATTTATCTGCCAAAAACTCCAGACAGTCAAAATATCGGTAAACGTACAGAATTAAATACTTTTCATTATACTGCTATACGAAACGCTCTATGAAAATATGAAGAACACTTCACCATCCATAAGCTGTTTAAATAAATTTGTTGCGAAAAATTCATCCAACATAGAGGAAGGGTTTTTCGACTTTGATGGCCTTTGTCAGTTTATGAAGCATAGGAATTTACCCAAAGTTTCGTGGATTGGCGAAGATGCAACAGTTAAATTGAATATGATTCGAGGACTAATAAATTAGTTGGATTTACCATGCCATTAGTCAATGGACTACCGACAAGAGATACGTTTTTAGCAACATCTGCAAAAGCAATACAGGACCACTTTAAGAACGCTATCACATCAAATTATGCCTATGTAATTATGGCCCAGCCTATTTTTACCATCCGCGCCAGGTTATTGTCTCGCAATCTTAGGCACAGATAACAGATTTACAGCCGCTGATGTTACGAAAAGGTGGCAACATATAAAATTGAATTTGAAGCAGCGAGGTGTTATGGTTTTGGGGTTTGGATCTGATGGAGATACACGTCTTCTGAAGGCAAAGAGGCAAGGTGCTCAATGGGCTCTCACTAAAGAATAATCACGACCCGAATGGAGATGGTTTCAATCAAATTACTCTAGAGAAGACTGCTTTTCTTATGTTCAAGATACTGTTCATATAGCCACCAAATTACGTACTAGACTGCTCAATGATAAAATCAAGTTAAGGTTTGGTGATTTTCATGCAACTGCTGAACCATTGGAACAACTCATTGCAAAGTACTCCAAGGATTATTACTTGCTAACAAAATCTGATTTGAAATTAAAAGACAAGATGAATTTTAAAGCAGCAGAGAAATTATGTTCGAGTAACGTTATTAATTTTTTTAAAAAGACTCCGAAGAATAAAGGCATTATTGCTTATCTCAAAATGATGCGTTTTGTTATTGATTCGCTCTTAGATCCCAAAATAGATTTAACGCAAAGAATTTATTCAATTTGGTATTGCGTTTTTTTCTTAAAATTTGGCAACAGTGGCTCACAATAAACGAATACAAAATTGGAGATCGTTCCATTTCATCAAACTGCTATGCTTGCTCAGAGTTAAACGCACATTTATTAATAAATATCATCCTAAACATCCGTGAAAAGCCATTTTTGTCAAACGATATTGTAACATTAAAATGTTACCTTCCACCTCGAATTAAATACGCCAGCGCAAATGCGCAGAACATAGTCGATCTACATTTCTGAGCCTCCATATGTAAGAGAAATGAATAAAAGAATTAATTGAGATTCGACGTTGTTTGAAAGAATATCTAATCGATTCCCTTCGTAATCTATCTTATTACCTTCGATATCTACCTACCTTATTATTTTCATAATTGAAAGTATCTGAATAATCAAGTACCTATAACTTAAATATCTAAGTTCTCCGGTAAATACACGAGAGTGCTTCAATTGCTTTCCTCCTTAGTAAGGGGTAAGTCTCTATAGATTTTTTTTTAAAATAAACATCCATTTTTTCTCAAAGAGACTTTCCAATTTTCAACAAGAAGAAATTAGGAAAACACAAAGTCCAAGCCTCATATGTATCAAAATTTATTGGTGGTTACACGTGTTTCGCCCTTACGAGCATCATCAGACCTAAAAAATTTACAACAATGTTCTATCCAAACAACAAGAAAAACAACACAGGAACATTAAAAATCATTATAAAATTATTTACCCAAATAACTACAATCAGTCCCACACAAGGGCATAAAATACGACAGGAAAAGTCGATCGTCAACAACTCATCATAAACAAACAATAAATGATGAAGGTTAGAACCGCCTACGCGAACAAACACAAAAAAGGGGTGAATGGAAAACCAAAATAAAATAAAAATTATAGCGGATGGATTCGAACTCGGGTTTTTAACGTAGGTAGAGGAAAGTCAACCTCCGAGCTGCAGCAGCTGACGGTAATTTAAAAAGAAAAATGATACAAATACCCTCAAACCGATTTGAGATTATTGAAAATAAGGTTAGGTTCGAAATTGTAAATATCGTTTACACAAATCTGAGTATGACCTCTCTTGGCCCGTGTAATCTCCATCTTCTCAAGAAGATCTAACTTCCTACCCTTATCACACTCATGTAATAATTTAACATCATCTAAGAATTTATGTCCTGATGACAAGAGGTGGTTAGCAAAAGCAGACTTCGTTTCTCTAATATCAGTATTTTTGTTGCAGTTAAAAAGACTGAGATGTTCCTTCACCCTAGTGGAAATCCTTCTGCCGGTCTGACCAACATATACCGCTGTACATTCACCGCAGTTCAAAGCGTAGACCCCCGATTTCAACAGTTTCTGAGTCCTATCCTTAGTATTAACTAAGTGTTTTCTCAAGGTGTTTTCCGTTTTGAAAGCAATTCTTAAATCAAGATTTCTAAAGAAATTAGCAATTTGGAGAGATATTGATCCGAAAAAAGTCAAACATCTGAATTTTGTCGTTTCTGTTGGTGCCGCGTGTAAAATATTATAGGATAATTTGTACTTGTTCATAAACTTGAAATATATTTTATTAATTGTGCTCAATGAAAAACCATTTTTTACTGCCAATTGCTTGATCACCTGAAATTCACTATAAAAAGATTTCTCAGACAGGGGAAGCTTAAACATTCTATAAAACAGAGAATTAAAGGAAGCGAACTTGTGAGAGTATGGTGAGTTGGAAGCAAACTGTATAATATTATCTGTTGTAGATGGCTTCCTGTAAATTTCAAACTCTAGGGAGTTTACCTTTCTTGGACCTTCTGTTGAAGAGGTCTGATAACAATAATATAGAGTTTGAAATTTACAGGAAGCCATCTACAACAGATAATATTATACAGTTTGCTTCCAACTCACCATACTCTCACAAGTTCGCTTCCTTTAATTCTCTGTTTTATAGAATGTTTAAGCTTCCCCTGTCTGAGAAATCTTTTTATAGTGAATTTCAGGTGATCAAGCAATTGGCAGTAAAAAATGGTTTTTCATTGAGCACAATTAATAAAATATATTTCAAGTTTATGAACAAGTACAAATTATCCTATAATATTTTACACGCGGCACCAACAGAAACGACAAAATTCAGATGTTTGACTTTTTTCGGATCAATATCTCTCCAAATTGCTAATTTCTTTAGAAATCTTGATTTAAGAATTGCTTTCAAAACGGAAAACACCTTGAGAAAACACTTAGTTAATACTAAGGATAGGACTCAGAAACTGTTGAAATCGGGGGTCTACGCTTTGAACTGCGGTGAATGTACAGCGGTATATGTTGGTCAGACCGGCAGAAGGATTTCCACTAGGGTGAAGGAACATCTCAGTCTTTTTAACTGCAACAAAAATACTGATATTAGAGAAACGAAGTCTGCTTTTGCTAACCACCTCTTGTCATCAGGACATAAATTCTTAGATGATGTTAAATTATTACATGAGTGTGATAAGGGTAGGAAGTTAGATCTTCTTGAGAAGATGGAGATTACACGGGCCAAGAGAGGTCATACTCAGATTTGTGTAAACGATATTTACAATTTCGAACCTAACCTTATTTTCAATAATCTCAAATCGGTTTGAGGGTATTTGTATCATTTTTCTTTTTAAATTACCGTCAGCTGCTGCAGCTCGGAGGTTGACTTTCCTCTACCTACGTTAAAAACCCGAGTTCGAATCCATCCGCTATAATTTTTATTTTATTTTGGTTTTCCATTCACCCCTTTTTTGTGTTTGTTCGCGTAGGCGGTTCTAACCTTCATCATTTATTGTTTGTTTATGATGAGTTGTTGACGATCGACTTTTCCTGTCGTATTTTATGCCCTTGTGTGGGACTGATTGTAGTTATTTGGGTAAATAATTTTATAATGATTTTTAATGTTCCTGTGTTGTTTTTCTTGTTGTTTGGATAGAACATTGTTGTAAATTTTTTAGGTCTGATGATGCTCGTAAGGGCGAAACACGTGTAACCACCAATAAATTTTGATACATATGAGGCTTGGACTTTGTGTTTTCCTAATTTCTTCTTGTTGCTCTATAGATTTGAAATAGTTAAGATTGTTTGTGAATAGATAAGTATATCTTTGTAACTTATGATTAGGGACTTTGGGAGACAAACTGCCCAACTCAATTGCCTTCTTCAACCTCAAGCAGAACTTGAAAAGGGACCATCATCCTCATTCCACAAGGTGGGTGTTGCTGTATAAAGAGGGTGAATAGAATTTCAAGCCCTTAGACAGGTCTGTTCTTCTTAAATTGTATATCAAATTCTATAATATTAGGTCTAAGCAGGTTAGGTCATAGTAATATTAGTATTAGGTCTAAACAAGGTACTTAGGGGTTTATAATAAATTTATTGAATAGACATTTGAACTGTTCAGACTTGTATATATTTTTTTCCCTCACACACGATATATTATATTCTCAATCAATTTGATACACTTTCCAGATTTAAGTGTAAAACAAAATCTAAATAATAAAAACAACTACTCTATATCAAAAATCTGGTGGCGCCCAATACCTAATTCAATTTCGATCAGAAAGTCCTCCTTATCCACGACTTCAACTCTCCAAAGGCTATTACAGTTGCCGATTGTAAGTTGTTAAATTCATGAATTGAAATACTTTCATCAAATATAAAAAGAAGGTGACAATATGTTTCTGCCTATACTTTCTGGAAGTCAGAAATGTGAACAGGCATTTAGGACTATGAGATCCATGACCTCTACGTATTCGACTGTGGTTAACTTCAATATAAAAGATATTCAAGGCGTTTACATAGCACAAGGACATTAAACAATATTATACACGATCTGAACAATGTTATTGCGTTTCCAAAAGAACAAAGACGGCAAGAAGAAATGAATATGGACTCGAATTCGCTGGTGGTCACTGATTCAAAACTCTATACGGATACTATGATAGCAGACGCAGTAGAACGTGCACGACAAAATTCTTTAGCCTATATGCTAGAACTTGGTATGTCTGTCGGAGAAAACAGCTTTATTATGCTACAATTCCTTCATTGAAAGATCTTGTGAAAGATTAAAGTGAGGATAAAAGTCTAGAAGTTGAAGAGGATATACAGATGGAAGACAACATGATCGACACCATTGATAGGTCATCCCAGAATTCAGCAAATGATTCATCTAATCATCTTCAACATTTTACTTCTCTGTCAATAGAAAATGAAGAAAGTAACGGCAATGACTTAAACAAACCAGATAGTCACTCGTTTAAGCATTAATGGAATATATCGAGTGTCGATGGTCCATATGTCCGAGTCGCAGATGGTAATAAATCAAAAATTGTCAGAAAGTCTTCGCTCTGTTAGTTTCTAGAGGAAACTTAAAATATAGTTTAAGTACAGAGAGACTACAACGTTTTGTTGTGAAAAGTACAGGAAGACCACAAAAGACTAAGACACTAGAAGTAGGTCACAAAAAGTTGAATACAATGAAATCCAAAGGAACACAAATAAAGAAAAGCTCGAAGAGAGGTAAAAGGAACAGGTCCCAAGAAAGCTCAGATAGACCAGAAGAAGATATCATCATGAAATATGACGATAGCCCAAGCACAGAAACGTTTTCTGAGAATGACTCGGAAGATAACATTGAAATCAATGTTAATGGAGGTGATTATCAAGAAGGAAATTTACAAAAAGAATATTTCCTCGAATATTCCAGTTCATCGCCGTTGACAATTTCCTTAGAAATCGATAAGTTTCATGCAGTGTATTATGAAGAAGGCTGGTTTGTTGGAAAACTTGTAAGATATTGAGGGTAGTGCGAGTGGTGCTGTCGATAATCCGATAGTCGAAATAATATTTTTGAGAAGAAATTAACGAAAAAAAGTGAATTCAAATGTTCTGAGAAACAAGATTTATGGACCTATAGCAATACAGGAGAATAAATCGAATATTATTGTCAATATTGCCGATCGTGTCTTGAGCCAGATTGATAACGCTTACACAAATGAAAAGCAGAAGTGTTGACATGTCATTAGTTGATATCAATTGTTTCATCATTTGCTTGTCTTGTCTGCCACTTGAAGCAACCACATATTATCTATAATACAGAGTGTAACAGCCAAATGGAATAAATTCGATAACGAATGAATGAGGGCATGTTGGAAAAAAAGCTCGGACACGACGATTTGTAATTTTAAATGCGCATATTTTTCAAGAAAATAATATTATATGTGTTCAATGTGACCGCGGCGAATACCAACTTTCTTATTTCAAATGCAACCCCCTATATATTATTTATTTTTTGATTTCTTCAGAGAATTATAGACACAATTCATGCGAAAAAAAAACCTATCTTTAACTATTTCGGAATTATTGAGTGTTTTAGATTTATTGCAAAAATCAACGTTTTAAATAAAAATTATTTTATTTCACAAATTCGGTACATTACACACAGATGACATTTGACAGATGACATTTTACAGATGACATTCGACTGATGACATTGGACAGTTGACAGATGACTATTGACAGATGAAATTTGACAGAACTTTTATTACCTATGCCTAATTTATCCCCTGCCAGTTCAGAAATCTAACCAAGCCGTTGATCTCCGATCACTGTCGATTACGATTTGTGGAATCCACCGTAAGTATAGGTATCATTTAGGCGAAACAAAGTTCCTTGGGCCATCTAGTATGCTAATGAAAAAATGTTTTTATATCCTTAAACGAGTCTTATTACTTGCCCCTTTTATCGCATTCAAGCCGTCAGGTGATTGGCCATGTTGAAAGTAAAAACAAGCTGAAACTATTAGAGGATTTACGGGGATTTTTCAGGAACTAAACACATTTTTCCAAGATTTTTGATTTTTGGGATCGACTAAGATTCCTTGTAAAACAAGCTATAATAAAAAAATCATTTTTAAAAAAGCTTTTATAATAACAACATTCATCCGCCATTTTGAAGCCGCCATCTTGAATTCCTCAATTTTGAAAAATCGTAATTTCCGACCCAGAAAACCCCCAGATACCAATTTTGAATAGAATCGGATCATAATTACAAAACTCGTCCGCCATATTTTAGCCGCCATCTTGAATTTTTCAATTTTGACGAAAGAATCATCATTGTCGAACCCAAAAACCCCCATATACTAATTTTGAATGGAATCGGATGATAATTACAAAACTCATCCGCCATTTTGGAGCCGCCATTTTGTTTTTTTTCTATAAAAAATATTTCATGATGCATTGTCACCAGAATTATGTACACCTGCCAAATTTCAAATCAATCGGACGATTAGAAGTGTGTCATATTCAACTTGCAAGATTTGATTATAGACAGACAGACAGACAGACAGACAGACAGACAGACACCGGGACAGGTGAAACTAAATAAAAGCTTTTAAAAACGAATATTTTCTCATCCTAATCAAATTTCTTTATTCATACTAACTGGATTATTTTTTATGAGCAACAATACAAATATACATAAATAGAAATATACAGAACAAAATGTCAATTCATTATATCTGAGTACTTTTCATTATTCAAGTTTGCGTGGTATGAGAAGGGCACTCACATCAACTTTCTCAGATTTGCTTCAGCACCATATTCATCTCTGAAGGATCAATGAATTCACTAATTTTTTGGATACACAAATCGGGCATTTCTTCTGGAAGAAGTTCCCGCAAATGTGCATATACTTGTTTCGCCAAATATTGATCATTCATTTCTATGCATATGCTGGCGATCAACTCCCTTTTATACAATACTGGAAGAGGATTTTTCAGAATTCCTGAGCGAATCCTTGAATTCTTGACCACCTTCCTCCTTACATTTTTTCCACACAGTACGTCATAGTAGGTCAGTTGTGGAGCTTCGGGCAGTTTCAGCAGTTTCAGGCTTTCTAACTCGTTCTCGTACAGAACGCGTACTTCTCTGTAGCGTTCATTCGCTTCTATATATTGAACTGTTTCCTTGTTCACATAGAGTTCACAATGTTTTCTCAGAACAAAGAACTTGATGAATACATTGAGGACGTTTTCGTTATCGAAGTCCATCGCAACTTCGAAAGCTGTCATACCTTCTTCATTGAGTTCGTTGAAATCTACTCCCTTTCTTAGCAGAATTTCAACAACAGAAGGACTCCCTTCAGCTGCACAATGCAATGGAGTGTTACCCTGGTCTGATTTGGCATTCACATCCACGCCATGCTCTATTAAAGCTTTTGCCAAAATCCTGTTCCTGTGAGGGTCATTTCCATCATCTGTCAAATGATGCAATGCGTTGCATCCAAGGCAGTTGGTGATGTTCGGGTCACTTCCGATTTCCAGAAGCCGCAAAATGACGTTGATATCACTCGAAGGGTTCATGATCAGAAGTTGCAGGGTCGTATGGCTTAGCAGATCCTCTTGATGGTCCAAGTCAACATCATAATGCAGCAGCGCATCCAAGCATTCAAAGCCCTTCGGACATCCTGACAGCATATGTAAAGGTCGGCGGAAATAGTTATCACATTTCTTCGGGTTGGAACCATTAAGCATCAGATGTTTTACTAAATCGGGATAGCCAAACTTCACAGCATAATGCAGGGGTGTGTTTCCATTGTCGTTGCAGACGTTAACGTCTGCTCCTTCCTGTAATAATTTCACGACATCTTCTTCATTTCCATTTCGAACCGCTAAATGAAGGGCACTGTCTTCCACTGGGCAGGAGTTTACTCTCTGAAAAAGAAGAAAAATATTTTCTAGCTTTTGTTTGATAATTTTGATGAGATTCGTGAGATTCGATAGTTGAAGCGGTAAATTTTCATGGGAGTTCATTCGATTTGATATAGATCGAATTGAAGAGGTCGCCGTTCACAATGAGTTGAAAAACTAATCCGATAGAGGCGCCACCGTGCATTTTATGGAATATTCAGCGAAGCTTCCAAACATCCCTATACCCAAAACCACCGTTTTTGTTTGAGAAATACCTATCCTTCGTTAAAAATGAAACGATTTTTACTAGACAGAAGTTTTTCGGAAAACCTCGTTCCTCAACTCTCATTTAATACTGTTTCCAATATATAAGTTTTCACAGTTCATTCTAAATGTCATGAATCTTTCCCTTCCTACCATGAATAAAAGTGACTCGTGTTTCACGTTTATGCATATTTTTATAAACAAAGACAAGAAGGCATTATTTCGATAAGGAACATTTCAAGTAGGTAACTAGGTATATTTTAAAACGAATATTTCAGGTGAGTAAAATGTTTGATTCGTTAATATTCATGAAAATATATATTTTTATAGTGGGCTGAATACATAGGTCCATATTTCGTTGGAAACAGTTGTTCTTCACACATTTATCCTTTTTTTTAGTTTTCTTTCAAATTTTTCGAATTGGAAACCTATGAACCAACTGGAAAAAATATTCAGCTAGAGAATGAATTCAATAGAGGGTGTGCGAAAAAAATTTTTTATTCATAATGTCAAGTTAATTCATAACACATTTCAGCTGAAAATGTTGCCATGAGGATGTCGAATGAATTTCATGATTACAGCCAAATTCTATTCAGAATCCGTTTTACGATACTTTGGGGTTGGAAATAATTATTATATTTGGTCTAAATCCATAAATTCAAGATGACGACTAGTTTCATGAGCTCATAAATTTTACCAAGAAAATAATGATCTCCCAATGAGGAAAATTTTCGTTTTGTTTCTTATGAAACAGCTTTATCAACTTTCACATAATTACAGCAATAGTAACTTGAATCACTTCGATTATTTGGCCGCTCATTTCAATCATTCCGTTACATTCTCATTAGAAGTTCTATTTCATTGTTATCAATTCAATTGGAATTGTGACAAAGCCTTCTGTGCCAATATTAGGGATAATTATTCAACAACTTTCTGTTTCCATAAATTTTCTGGCTGCGCTGACAAAGAAGCATTATTGTTTTAAGGTGACGCATCATTATATCTAGCATTTTATAGATTGGGGTTGGACATGGCTTGGCGTCAGGAGGATTGGCGCCAGGATGATTGGCACCTTGAAATTATTTTTCATTTATTCTTATTCATTCAACAACAAACTCGTGGAAGTGCTTTGCAAGTAGTCATTCCGTACGTTAGGTACTCTTTTGGTTTTTTATTGTGCGATTGAAGCTAACGCACAAATTTTATCTCGGTTTATGTAATTTTAATTTATGTATGCCCACAATTACTTCATTTTCCACTCGAGCTGAGATCAATGTTTATTGACATTTTTCATACCTTATTGAAAAGCTACTCGAGTACTTTAAACATATTTTCCGGTTTTCAGAAGGATGAATGGTTGATGAATCTTTTCGTTTCATGTTACTGGATGATGAGGTACTACAGAAGGAACGGCCTAAAGCAGGCTTTGACATGTATGTATATTGTTCTATAATACTGAAATTGTATTGTTTGTAACGTTTCGAATTATATAGAAATGAGTTGAGTTTTTATTGTTGATAATTATGGAGTCCAAGACGTACCTATGGTACCTGTTTGTCGAATAAACTGGAGTTTATAATGTTAATTTATATCAGAGTTGTGCTTTGTGCTCGGAGCACTTTTGTGCTCCCGGGCACTGTGCTGCCGAGCACTTTTCAAAAGCAGTGATTAGTGCTTAGTATTTGTAGTACTTCATCGAAAGGCTCAGTGCTTAGCAATCCCAAAAGTGATCCCAAGCACTCCTGCGGATTACTAAGCCCTAAGCTCTGAGCCACTTTTGTACGAATTTATTTAAGCATTCATAAAATCTAAATACAACATTTTCTTACATGAGTAACATCCTCAAACTGTTAGAATTTCAATGACAGAAAGATGATTGTGAGGGAATCCGGTCATTATGAGAGGAAAAATTAAGGGCCCACGTGTAATTCGTTAAATGAAGATGGTAATTTGTTCGTTGATATCTTAATAAAGCGTTTTCATCTGACCAAAGAGTCTTATATAGACAACATCAAAACGTTACACAGTTCATTTTTCATACTTCGTTATTTGTCACGCAACAATGTTTTGGAACTGTTTTGCTCCTGACAAATTAGTGCAAGAATTGACGCAGAAGCATTTCCATTTTTCCTTAAATTTCTTATTACATTTTGTGTCACGGACCGGGAGTGAAAACCCATAAAAGTTTTCAGAAAAAAAGTAAACTCGAAAAAATCAATATTTTTATGAATATTTTCAAACGAAGAGATCTAGGAGCGAATAGCAGTTTTTTGTTTTACCACCAATCAGAATCAATTATATATTATATCGAATCAAACTCAAAATTATTAGCGAAAGCATCGTATCATTTGGTCAATTCTTGGAAGGTGATAAAACAAGAATCTTCTCGTTATCAATCGAATCAAAGGTGGAGCATCGAATTTTGGACACCCTGTCACCTCACCTGTCAATTTTCTCACATATACGAGCTAACAATTTCTCTTTCGATTGTAATAACCTCACTTTCAACAATTCCTAAAGAAGTGCTTAGGGCTTAGTGCTCGAAATGTCGAATAACTTTCACAAAGTGCTCAGTATTCGCGAGCCTTTCGTGAAAATAAGTGCTTTGCGCTCGAGACTCGGGAGCCTTTTTATCCGAGTGCTTAGTGCTCGAAGCACTATTTTTCAGTGCTCGTCACAGTTCGTACATATATTAATATCATTCCTTCAACTTGAAACGTTTTATACATTTCTATGCCTATACATATATTCTTGTATCTATCGTTGAATTCTATGAAAAATGTCCATATTATTCTCATTATTTCATGGTATTTTTCTATTATCAGATGTATCATATGCAAAATCATAAATTATTCTCTATTCTTGAATTGAAGTATGATGTCTAATGAATATATTGTGCTATCTTCTTTACAAGAATGAAACTGAAATTCTGAATGTATGATCAGTACGATTATTTATATAATTCAGAAGGTGTCTACATCAATTTCATTATACTCGTTATTTGAAAATATTACTCAATTTATGAAATTCAAGAGGCGGTTTTATTAAGTTGATAATACTTTTCAATCATATTCATAACTCGCATTTACAAATTCAATAGATGGTTTCATTAATTTCATGATAAGATTTTATTAAGGTTAGTGAACTTTACCATTACATTAATGGAACGCATCCATTATTGTTGAAGCAATGCCAAATCCCTTTTATAAACCGAATTTCATTACAATTATGAGACTTTATGAAACCAATGAGCATTATAATAGGAATTATAATAATTTTTTCTCAGCGCTTATCCCAAAAACCTCCTAATACCAATTTTTAATGAAATCAGTCCATAAACAGGGAAGGCGTTGTCTTGTTATTATTATCAGGCCGCCATTTTAAATTTGTTAATTTCACAAAAATAACATAATCTTCAACTCCGAAAACACCCCTCATACTACTTTCAAATCGAAATGAACCCTGATAACAAAACTCGTCCGCTAATTCGATTTTACAAATTTTGACAACAAATCATGATGTTCGACCCCTAAAACCCTCTCATTCCAATTTCGAATCAAATCAAGCCATAAACACAAAAAATGTCGTATAATTGTTATCAGTCCGCCATCTTGAATTTATGAACCATAATAACAATTTGACAAAAAAATCATAATCTCTGACCCGGAAAACACCGAACTATGAAATAAGTGAAAATAAAGTTTGAGTAGGAACTTTTTTCGCTATATATTTAAATTTGGCTATTCTCTGTGAATTCCGTATTTCAAGTTGAGATTCTGAACGAAATTTTCTGTAGATTCACTTCTAATCGGGAGAATGAATTGGCTCATTTTCTTCTATTATTGGCAGATAAAAATAATCAACTTTCGAACTTTCCAATTCATTCATTGAGAACTGCGATCCTTTCTGAGTTCAACCAAAAAATTTTAGTTCCTAAAGTGAAACCATTTTCAAATGCATCTTGAAATAAAACACACTACATTGAACCGTAAAATTTCAAATCAATTCATTTGTCTATTCATTTCAGAGTCCATCTTTGGTTAATCCTGTTCCCAAATACGTTATATTATACATAAAACGAAAATTCTGATCATGGGGACAATAAATACTCTTTAAACAATAAATTTAAGTCTAAAAGATGTTCCTTCAGTAATGAACGTTCATTCAGTGAAATATACTATGAGCAAGATATGAAACACCAACCGATAGATCATATCAATTATCCAAAATATATAACCAAAATACGAAGTATTGAGAAAATAATTCTTTGGGATGAAATTGATGACGGTTTTTAGTGTCAAGCCGAACTGACCATTCGCAATAGCCATATAAATTCTCCGATAAATGTGAAACCATTTATAAATCTATTCAGAAAATTTGTACATTGAAGTTTCCAAAGTATTAAAAAAAAGTATAATTTGTATTAAAATTCATTACGGACTTAAGACAACAAGGCTCAAGTTGAACTGACTTATTTCCTGAAAGCAATCCCCGTACAAATTGTCCGAAAAATTTTGTAACTATTTGAAACTCAATTTTCCAAATTTGTACCTTAAAGACTGCAAAGGAGTAGGAAAAGAATTTTTTAAATCAAATTTATGACGGATTGATTGTATGCTTGCGCCGAAATTACTAAGTGTCCAATAGCAATCTCCATACAAATTCTCCGAAGCATTGAAAACCATTCAAAAATCAATTTCAAAAATTTGTACCCTTGAGGCTCCAAAATTTCACGAAAAATATTGACTGAATCTCAAATCGATACAAGTGAGTATTCACTTCATAGTACATCTTATGTAAGTTTCTGTTTCAAAGTGTGTTATATGATACATAAACGAACGTTCTCATCATCATGGAAGAAGAAATACTTTTCCAAAAGTGAAATCAGCAAAAGATGTGTCTGCAGTAATACACTTAAATTCAGTAAAATGAATGAACTCGAAATATATAGTTTTCTGCAGAAGATCACCAAGATGTAAAGAAACAATAGATATATTAGATCTTTCATTCAAAATATTCAAATTCGACCAATTTCAAATCTATAAAAATTTATACTCACTTTTGATACTAAATCACCCATTTTTATATTTTATTAACCTGCTTCCACACTATGTTCAAAAACTATCACCAAATATGCACTAGACCTTTTTCGTTCGTACTGTTGCCAGAGAATAATCGAAACTGAATCCTACCACAACAACTGTCCCTTTATATTCCATTTGAAGAGTCAAATAATCCAAGTGACCAATAGCAACCCACAAAGAAATTCTCCGAAAAATATTAACCTATTCAGAAACCAATTGTGAGAAATTCTACCTTCAAGGCACCAAAGTATTAGAAAAGGAGTTCATTAGAAAAGGAGTTCATTGGAAAAGAAATGTATAACGGGCTTGAGCAGAACAGATCGCCAACAGCAGATTCTCAGAAAATTTTAAAGCCATTTGAAAACCAATTATGCGAGTACAATAAACATTCTTTGGAATGAAATTCAAGACGGATTTAAGGCTTAAGCCGTCATGTTTATGGTTCAATAATTGTTTATGACAGGATGGAAAGAGGACAGCAACTACTTTCACATTTTTCGGTACATTTCGTGCGAATTGAGAATGTTAAAAGCTTTGTTGCATTGAAGTTCATTCAAATATACCTTCTATGTATTGAAATTCTCAGGAGGTTTGTTAATGGGCCAATTTCGTGAATACGACCTTTCGAAATTCTGATTTCTCGATAATACCAAAACTTCGAAGCAAAATTATTCTAACATTTCTGTTATGAATGATTCGAGGGCATGAACGAGATTTCAGGCTGCTTCGGTTTGTTTTTTTCTGCGGCAGCTACAAAAAATTTATTTCAATCAATTTCTCGATCTGGAAAATAGGAATCTACCTGAAAGTTGGATAAACGAGAGCTCAAAAGCTCCAGACTCCAAGTCAGTGTTCTGAGTAACCCATTTTTGATAGGGGACCTCTGAATTTTTCCAATTAATACTTACATTTTCACACTCAAACAATAAAATTCAAAGATGTATTCGAGGCTTTCCGCTTAACGTACCAACTGTTGAGTTCTATGAATCAAATACCATTATCATTATTCATAGGTGTGTTAATTTATGGACGAGAAATTTTTCTCAAGCTCTTTTTGTACTCACAGAAAAATGTATACAAAGCATTCCAACAAAAAAGTACGTAATTTTGTGAAATTCAACATTTAGTCCCAAAATTAACGTACAATAGATCATTACGAGTGAACAACTCCAACATTTTTCTCATTTCCGCAAACTTCGGAGAAGAAATACTTAGGGTTCGTCATCACATCTGCATTTTGATGCATATTTCTGTCCGGGCCATGCTCGCAGCCCTTTAGCACAATTTTGGCCTTCGTACGGCTTCCAGTTTTCAAAATGAAAATTATGAAAGTACTCCGAGCGTATTCTTTAGAAGGCTACGAGAAGAAAACCACTGGATATTATTTCATTCTGTTTTCACCTCATTGTTCAGAATAAAAGATAGTTCAACCATAAAAAATTTCAACAATTTCGGCCGAAATTTTTTTTTCACCATGGACATGTAAAAAAAAGTTGAGTTTCAATTTTGGGATAAATTTTTCACGGAAAAACTCAGGAAATCTTGTACATTGAAATAATACTTTCCGAATTGGCAACCGAGAAAAAAAAATCCAACTTTGCAGGTTTTCCGCCTTTTTGAAATTTTTTTTTTCAGAATTCTACATCACAATTCAATTAAGCCAAAGAAAAATACTAAAATGTGACCAGAAACCGTTATTTCAAATGTCACGCATAACTAACAACAGTTATCAGAAGATTGCTCAAAGTTCACAAACACCCTGTATCTCGCTTATGCGTCGAAAAGTGGGTATATGTCATGAGGCAAAAATGACTTCATCGGTGTCATCTACACGGCTGTATATGTTTGTCCAGTTTATGGTGAAACACCCTGTATAGGTCATTTAATACAATATATGATTAGGAATATTCTTAGAACAATGACAGAAAACCATCCGCTTTCAAAAAATTAATTATTTATGTTCCAGATTATATTGAATATGATTGCATATTCTCTGTTTACCTATCTGTAACTCAATAAATGGATCCATAAGGGATCGTACACTTTCCCAGCAGAAATTTTCTCCTACATGTTTGCGGCTAGGATTAGGTATCATTTGAGGGATAGCCCACCAATCTTTTTATTTGTATGTTTTTTGTTATTTTTTGAATTTTCTTCACTTTTGTACCTCGAAATCCAAATCCCGTCCTAAACCGAAGAATGCCGTTTTTCTGAAATGATTTATTTACTTTTATAATTCTGATTTTCAGGTAACTACCTGAAGAAGTACCGTCAACACTTCGAAGGTACTTCTCAGAATAAGACTCGGGATAAGATAATTGACTTCACGAATGAGACTCGCCAAGTTTCAATTACTGTGAAAAATTGGTTGAAGGTTAAGTGTTCAAACGTCGTTGGCTGGATTACTTTGAACGAGGAGTATACTCGAATCGTATTCGAAGTGAAGTACGGTCAGCGGAATGAAGTATGCTGTATAATGCGGTGTTTCTGTGAAATTTCACACAAAATTTTGAGGGAGCCCAAAAAAGAAAATATTGCTCCGAGGTGGGTGTATGAAAACTTTCACAAGCATCTAATGACACATTTGACGCAAACTGATGTCACACCTATAGAATACCAATACTGTAAGCGCGACTGCAAGGAAAAACCGAGAGAGAAACTTAATCAACATCGATAAAATCTTTTGGCTACCTTTTTCCAAAAAAAACCGAAACACAACCTATCTATTGAAACAAAAGATAGGGAGATGCAAATATCCTCACTAGAGATGATGAGGAGCTGCGTGAAAATCCAAATAAGCCAGATAATATGATTCTTGTATCTCCTGCAAAATCTCCAACAGTGACTCCTTCGCTTCTTCCGACACATCCCATGTCAAAGATTAAGCCTCGAATGAAGTGAATGAAGTATAAAACGTAAAATCAACATTGTTGACTAAGTTATTCAAGAAAGCTATGAAACGTGTAAGAATATATCCAGGGCACAGGCGAGTACATCCAGAGATAGTTGCGACGATCACATTCAGAAATGCATTGAAAGTAACCAAAGAAAAATATACACTTCTAAAGGGTCCCCTCTGGTGTCTTCCAGTGACTTGAATATCAATCTAGCATTCAACACTCATCGTCAACTTTATCCCACACTTTATCTCCCACTTATCAAAGGTCAGAAAGGGCTTAACTCCTGAGCCAAATTTCTAGTCCTGGGAATAACCTTGGGAATAACCAAACTTGCATCACATCCTATTTTCTGTGGTCGATGAAGTTTGCAATTTTCAAAGAATATCATCGAACGAAAAGATGACATGGGCATGCAACTAAAGAGTGTTTTGGTCCATTTTGAATCTACTTCACAAAAACCTTGCGGTCAAGATGGTACCACCTCACCAGGCCACCTTTTGCGCTGGTTGTTTGATTTATCTGCCAAAAACTCCAGACAGTCAAAATATCGGAAAACGTACAGAATTAAATATTTTTCATTATACTGCTATACGAAACGCTCTATGAAAATATGAAGAACACTTCACCATCCATAAGCTGTTTAAATAAATTTGTTGCGAAAAATTCATCCAACATAGAGGAAGGGTTTTTCGACTTTGATGGCCTTTGTCAGTTTATGAAGCATAGGAATTTACCCAAAGTTTCGTGGATTGGCGAAGATGCACCAGTTAAATTGAATATGATTCGAGGACTAATAAATTAGTTGGATTTACCATGCCATTAGTCAATGGACTACCGACAAGAGATACGTTTTTAGCAACATCTGCAAAAGCAATACAGGACCACTTTAAGAACGCTATCAGATCAAATTATGCCTATGTAATTATGAGGATACATTAAAAGTGGAGAACCGTGCCGAAAATTGGACCAATCAGAGCAAGCGCGTATTAAGACGTCTGACAGAGATAGAAGTAGCAGGTTGTCTCTGTTGGTCTCTTTTAAATTTCAACGGATTTCTTTCCATTCTGAATTCAGACAGAGAAATCATATTGATAGTGATATTATCAGAGATATTTCTGTTTTGGCTGATTTGCTTGGGAGTTTTGTGTACTGGAGAACATTTTTGTGAAGAATACAATAGTGTTTTCTCGAATAGCAATTTTAATTGCTCCAATTTGAATATTTTTTCGTTGGTTTTTGTGAAAGAAGTGGAACATGGATGAACAAAAGTGAGTTCAATACCTATATTAATTCTTTTATTGTAATAATTTATTGATTTTCAGCAATAAACTGATTTGTCACGTCTGCCAAAAGAAATTTGCCAGTGTGTCCACTAAGAATCGTCATCTGAAAATTGTTCATCATGAAAATACAGTGACAGCAATAACCAGAAAGACTGTTCACCTGAAGTGCCCTCTTTGTCCTGAAGAGACAAAAATATCATTAGGATCCCATGATCTTTTAATTATCCACTTGGAACAAGTTCATGATGTAACTATCAAAACATAATTTTTTAAGTTTGGTAATGAGGACGAGTTCAAAGCTTGGCTAGCTCTGGATGATCGAAGTATAGATTATGTGAGTCGTGGAAGCAAAACAAAGGCTAGTAATGACAAATGGATGTATTATAATTGTAATCGGAGTAATAATGCAGGTTAGTACTGATACTAGAGTAGTTAATTCCATGTTATTTCATTGTCCTAATTTATTTAGGATTTCTGAGTAAATGTAGCAAACGTAGCATGAAAACTGGAGGCAGCATTAAAATATCTGGTATTTGCCCTTCAAGAATTTGTGTGAAAATTAGTAGTACAGGTAGCTATCAAATTAATACAGGGTGTCCCACGGTCGAGTGCCTATTAGACGTTTCTGGAGAACGGGACATATTTGAAATACGAAAATTGAGATTATGATATTGTTGGAAATTCTCTACAGGCCTAAAATATTTTTGGAGCCTGAGCACTTCCCGTTATACCAGGAGTGCAAATAAATTTGTTCGAAAAATAGTTTTTTCAATATTTTCGTTTCTGATATGATTGAGTATTCAATGCTGAATACATTTATGTTGAAACCATTGTATTCATTCGAATAGTTTTCAAAATATCTAAAAAAAACCTGAAAAAATGTCAAATATCCATAGTCAGTGTTATGTTCATCATTCTTATCCTGAACATCCCAAATGTAAACCGTTCTCACAACGTCAAAGTAGAAGAATGTGGAAACATCATGCATCTTTTGAATTTCATAAATATCATCACAGGGTGTTTCAAATTTTGTGTCGAAAACTGTGATCGAAAATTGGCCATAACTTCTGTTTTTCAAATTAGAACCCTATTTTTTTATGATTGCGTTGGATTCTGCGAAGAAAAATAATGATAGCACTCTCAGATGCTTTTGCTCCTAAATTCAGTAATTTCCGAGTTATTTGAGCTTTTCTGGATTCATGTTGTACGTAAAGTCAAATTCATCGAATCTGAGGAGATTCGATGAATATTCTTATGAAACCATAGTAACAACTAATAATTAGACTTGTCACCTGTGAATTATTAATGGGATCATTTATCGTCTATGGTCACAGAATATTCTCATGCCAACAGATTCGATGGCTATTCTTATGGAACCATAGTAACCATTGAAGTTGAATCGAGAAGTAAGGTTAAGGCCTAAAATAGGATCTGTCACTTGTGAATTATTAATGAGATAATTTATCTTCTATGGTCACAGAATATTCTCATGCGGAAGATAGGATGAATTTGTCTCTACGTACAACATGAATCCAGAAAAGCTCAAATATCTCGGGAATTACTGAATTTAGGAGCAAAAACATCTGAGAGTGCTATCACTATTTTTCTTCGCAGAATCCAACGCAATCATAATAAAATAGGGTTCTAATTTGAAAAACAGAAGTTATGGCCAATTTTCGATCACAGTTTTCGACACAAAATTTGAAACACCCTTTGATGATATTTAGGAAATTCAAAAGATGCATGACCTTTCCACATTCTTCTACTTTGACGTTGTGAGAACGGTTTACACTTGGGATGTTCAGAATAAGAATAATTACTATAACACTGACTATGAATATTTGAAATTTTTTCAGGTTTTTTTTCGATATTTTGAAAACCATTCGAATGAATACAATGGTTTCAACATAAATGTATTCAGCATTGAATACTCAATCATATCAGAAACGAAAATATTGAAAAAACTATTTTTTGAACAAATTTATTTGCACTCCTGGTATAACCGGAAGTGCTCATGCTCCAAAAATATTTTAGGCTTGTAGAGAATTTCCAACAATATCATGATACCAATTTTCGGAATTCAAATATGTCCAGTTCTCCAGAAACGTCTAATAGGCACTCGACCGTGGCACACCCTGTATGGTGTAAGAACTCAGTAAAGTCCATATGATGTATTTTAGAAGTTACTGTTAAATTCATTGAAACACATGTGGGCCATGAGAACGAGCTGCGGTCTAAACACTTAACATCAGATCAGCAAGAAATTATTGCGAGCAAATTGATGGCAGGTGTAACAAAAGAAAGAATAATAGAAGATGCAAGAATTATACAAAAGCATAAAATAGAGAGGATGAATATACTCACACGGGGGGATATTGCATATATTATTCGAAAATTCAATATAGACAAAAGGAGACACGACGATGATATGATAGCAACAGCTTTGAAAGTACAGGAATGGAATAGTCAAGGGGAAAATCATGTTTTTCTATTCAAGCAGATTGGTATGTGGTTAAATTTAGAAAATGTTGTAAGTTTTTGTATTTGGTATTCTTAATCAGGAGAAAGTTACCCTGGATTGAAGGAAGAAGATTTTGCGTTAGGATTCATGAATAGTAATATGGAACGAAAACTAAAGGAGTTCAAGAAGATCATTTGTATAGATGGTACACATGAGACGAATAGAAGAAATTGGGAACTTACCATAGTCTTAGTTAAAGATGAAAATAATATAGGATTTCCAGTGGCATTTTTGTTGTCTAATCGGTTGGATCAGATGATACAGACAATTTTCTTTGATTCATTGAAAAGAAGAATAGGAGAGGCCATTGATGCTGAATATATTATGTCTGATGATGATATAAAATATTTCAATGCTTGGTGTAAAGTAATGGTCACCGATAAGAAACCACAAAGATTACTCTGTACATGGCATGTAATTAAAAATTGGAACATCCAAGGGAGAAATAAATTGAAAAAAAAAGAAAACAAAATTGAAATGAAGACCAAAATGAGAAGAATTTTGAGGGAGACAGATAGAGCCACATTCATAGTGCTGAAGGATCATTACCTGAAACATTTAGAAGAAGAAGGAGAAAATGAATTTCTAAAATACTTACAAAAGTATATTAATGTTTATTTCCAGAATACAATTTTATACTTATAATTTATTTATTTTAGTCACTATTTTCAAACTGAGGAAAGAACCAAGATGTGGGCCCACTGCTACAGAATAAATGCAGGAATAAACACAAACATGGCTATCGAGAGCCTGAATAAAGTTATAACCATAATAATAATAATAACCATAAAATGAGAGGGAATCAAAATATACGGTAAAGTAATGAGGAATAATAGCTACTTAAAACTAAAAATGAATTGTAGGGTAGAGAAATTACTGGACTTACTAGAAGAACTTGTTAGTGACAAAATGTGGAAGAAGATAGTAGAGACTGAAAGACCTACTGCAAACTCATATCAATCTAGAGTCAATAGAGAGGCACATATCAAGGCAGAAAATCAAGTTTCAGATAAGGTAATATGTCTAGACTCAGGTGAATTCAAGGTTCCATCATCTTCGGTAGGTGATAAATTTTATATTGTTTCTTTTAATGAATTATGTGACAAAGAATGCCGTACTTTGTATTGTGATGAGTGCAAAATATGTATTCATAGATTTAAATGTCAATGTTCAGAGTTTACTGTGAAAACTGCATTATGTAAACACATACATGCAGTTGCTTTGTTCGACAAGAGAAGCGAGTATGTTTCAGATACAGGAACAGTTGAGGATGGACAATTATGTATATCTGAACCCTCAACAAGTAGATCTCGTTATGTGACAGACATCGAAAATTTTATAATAGAAAATGAGAACTGCCAAGAATCTAATATTTCTGTAGAATCTAGAGGAAAACGTGAGGTAAGTCATGTAGAAAATTCAATGCTGCTTGTTCCACATTAGAGTTGATTATAGATTGTGTTTGAACAAGCTTGTATGAAACTGAAGATGCTTGATGAAAAAAGTTTTGATAAAATAACAAATGAGATTTTTGCTTGCGATAATTCCACTAACAATTCCTGTAGCAGTAGAAAAAGGAAAATTGAAAAACAACTATATTTTCCTAGCAAGAAGTAGTGTATAAAAGCATGAAAATATAATGAATGTCGTATAATAAAGGTGTGGGAAGGTGGTCCAATATCTACAAAAAGTATGATTTTGATATAGTAATTGCTTGGTATGAATGTAACTTTTTATTGTTTTGAGCATTTATGAGACCAGTATTTTCAAATCAAATGATGGATGTTCAAGAGGACCAAAGAGGAAATCCTTCATTTTCTTAAGAAAAAGAATAATTGAGGCTTCTTTAGGGTAGAATGTAAATATGCATGTGGTTATATGTTCAATATAATAAAATATTTAATCCGTTGCAGAGGTAGCAGCTTTGATCCATATATGCATGTTTTTTCATTGTACTAACTGGTGTTTATTTGAATGTTGATATTCTTGTGTGATACATATACAGGGTGAGTCTTTGACTTGTACATATATTTCAACTGTAGATTCCTCTCATCAAACGAAACACTTTTTTCCCATACCATTTTTCGAAATTCGGTTTCGTTTGGAAGATACAGGGTGCCGAAAATCCACGAAAAAAACACTTTCCTGTTCATATCTTCGGAACCATTATTTCAAATGAACTGAATTTTGGTTGATTTTTTACTCTATTCGTGGTGCATATTACTCAATCGAAACTTATTCAATATCTCTCCTAGTTTGAAAGTTACAGGGTGGTCGACTCATAAATTCATGCGAAAACACTATCAAATCACTTGAAAGGAATAAACGGTTCACATTTTCGAAAGAACTAATCGGTTTAGAAAATAAAAGTATTCTTATGTTTTTTCAATAAAACGCGTCGTTCTCAAGTTATTCTTAATTGTCTAAGATTAAATTTGAGGAAAAAATCATGAATTTCAAGAATAATCTGAATGCTGTCCTGAGTTATATCTCATCGAATATTATTTCTTCTCTGGTCTCTCAAAATTCAACAATGTTGTCAGAATTATTATCAGTTTATCAACTTTGTCAAGACGAAATCTCTATGATGAAAAAAGTTTGATGTAGAGATATGTAATAATAAAATCCCACAAATGTGGGAGATGAAATTGAATTCTAAGAAGCATGAAATTATACATTTTATAGGCAGTTTCTATTGAAATTTCATTGTTACCGGTCCTTCAGCAAAAAAATTTTCAAAACAATATAACTCGACACCAGACGACACTACTATTACACCAATTCACTAAGTCATTTACAGAATCATCACCTTTTTGCTTTATTCTCTGTCAATTAATCATTGACCTAGAATATTCTACATCAATGCAATTAATAAATAAATAAATCGAAGTCACTGACTAACGTTGGAGGTTAGAGACACAGAAACTCTGTATGTCTTGCGTGGCGGCTACATCCACTCCACAGGCTTCAGAAGCATCAGAAGGGAAGAGTAGGCCGTGGCCCGTGCTACATCGCAGCCGGCAAAGAACGTAGCGCTATATCGGCGAGAATCAGAACTACTCGTTTGGCGTTTCCTACAGTGACTCTAATATCAAACTCTATCAATGATAAAGTCACTGTAGCGTTTCCGAAGAGCAACGCCTAGACGCCTTTAGCGAAAAGTAAACAAAACTGGTGCCCTTGCGATAAATGCGATAGTTCTTCTGGGGTACGTACCGCTCCCTTGGTTTCGACTATACCATTGTTTGAAGAGAAAATAGACAATCTGGCATCGTCTTCTGTAGAGTTCTGTGGAATATAATTTCACAGAAGATGAGTTAGTTTATGTCATTGACCTCGAATCATATGACTTAGGTTGATGGAGTTAGGATAGGTTAGTTGAAACCACTTTTGATTAGATCGTTCCAGAATATCGGGGAAAATATGAACAAATTATTAGTGTTTACAAACTAATCTTCAGGAAAATCGAAGAAGGAACTTATTTTGGTGTGAGAAATATGGTATTTCAATTGCAGGAATGATGGACAAAACTTAGCGTTTTTGTTAGGAAATATCGTGTTTGTAACATTCTTATTCAAATAAGGTTAGTGCTCGAGTATTTTCTAAATGTATCACCAAGAATATCTAATAATCACATCAATTTCAATTGAAAAATATGAACTTTGAGGTGTTGGTAGAGAATAATATCAGGGACGCATTTAGCACAATTTTTTTTTCAAATGGCTATATCTTTTTATCAGAGCCGAATTCGGAAAAATGGAAAATGAAAAAAAGGTTTATTTTGGCCTAAAGAATCTACAGTTAAAATATATGTACAAGTCAAAGACTCACCCTGTATAAATATACATTGCATGTGTTGTATTAACTTGCTCTGCTTCAACTAATGAAATGTTTGTTTATTAAATATATTGGTGAATTACATAAATCCTTGCTTGCTGGTACTTGATAGTTTGGTAATTAAAGAGAAAGCTTTTTCTTTTCAGTATTGTTAATCATTTCTCAAGTAGCACAATTATAGAAATATGTTTGATGATAATTGAAATTTTATTTATTATTGCCATTTGGAAACAATAAACTACTATTCTATTCTATTTTTTATTTTATTCCTCCTTATGTACATTTTCCTATAGATATTAAATATTAACGATAAGTTATATTTCAATTTGAAATATCATCATATCCCCATATCTTGGAATTAATTGAATTAATTCTCATATTTTAGATACACCTTAATGTTGGTATAACAATGAGAATCAGAGACAGGTCACTCATCTCCTTTGCTAATGAAACATTTTAGTTTTAGTCTTGGATAGAAATCAAAACAGATTTTATGAAATTTTTTTAATCAATACTCAAAATCGATAGTACATCCGATTTCTTTCACACATTGGCATAAATTCAAATAATGCTAAAGTTTTGAATAAGGAATAATCTTTGCCGTTAATCTCATGACAAGTGCACATGAACCGTTAGTCACTTAACAATGATATTGACCTCAGACCAAGGACCTTTGTCTAAGATATTGACATTGTTTTGAATTTAAATGTGAGCAAAATGGTGTTCTACTATGACCCATTCAGATTTATTTGTATCTAACAAACACTTACTCATTATCAAATTAAATGTTGAAGCATAAGGAATCTTACTTTTCAAATGAGGTTTTTCTTATATTATAGACTATGTTCATTTGGAAGTAGACAATAACATTTGACTGAAAATAAATTAAGTATAAATTATGTTTTTACAATAGCAATATATTTCCAATGAAAGGATTTTTCAGCAAATATGAGATCTCAAACGAATTTGAAATTCATTTTTCATGAGAGAAGTCCTACATAGATCTTGAAAATTATTATACAACTTCCATCAAAAACTCCTGGTTGAATCTGATTAAAATTACTCAGAAATGTTCTCTGAATAGCTTCCCTCTGCTGCATAGTACACTACTGGGGACATCAGCGATGGTACAATATACCCACATATTTTAATTTTGGCTGGAATTGAACAATAAACAATATCAATTAGTAGCATCGAATAAAGATGAGTGAAAGTAAAATCAAAGAGTGGTGGTTTCTACTCTTTGGTAAAATCCTGAATATCAAATCTTACTTACCCAAAGCCAGAAATTATAACTTTGTCTCATCTTTGTCTAGATTATTAGAATTCATTCCACAAAATATTTAACCAATCACTTATTGGTAAATCTATCGAAATTACCAAATATCCAATTGATAATCAACCTCTCCAATAGCATTGTTTAAAGTTTAAACAATGTTGTATTCACAAGTCACAACAAATCAACACAAAATAAACGTCATAACCCTAACCTCGAATTCTCGATTAAATCTTTCGATTTCCTACACGTCGACTCAACTTACGTATGACGTAGATAAGAATCATTCGAAACACAGGACCGCCCCTATTGGTTAAATTACGGCACGGTTCTCCACTTTTAATGTATCCTGTAATTATGGGCCAGCCTATTTTTACCATCCGCGCCAGGTTATTGTCTCGCAATCTTAGGCACAGATAACAGATTTACAGCCGCTGATGTTACGAAAAGGTGGCAACATATAAAATTGAATTTGAAGCAGCGAGGTGTTATGGTTTTGGGGTTTGGATCTGATGGAGATACACGTCTTCTGAAGGCAAAGAGGCAAGGTGCTCAATGGGCTCTCACTAAAGAATAATCACGACCCGAATGGAGATGGTTTCAATCAAATTACTCTAGAGAAGACTGCTTTTCTTATGTTCAAGATACTGTTCATATAGCCACCAAATTACGTACTAGACTGCTCAATGATAAAATCAAGTTAAGGTTTGGTGATTTTCATGCAACTGCTGAACCATTGGAACAACTCATTGCAAAGTACTCCAAGGATTATTACTTGCTAACAAAATCTGATTTGAAATTAAAAGACAAGATGAATTTTAAAGCAGCAGAGAAATTATGTTCGAGTAACGTTATTAATTTTTTTAAAAAAACTCCGAAGAATAAAGGCATTATTGCTTATCTCAAATTGATGCGTTTTGTTATTGATTCGCTCTAAGATCCCAAAATAGATTTTACGCAAAGAATTTATTCAATTTGGTATTGCGTTTTTTTCTTAAAATTTGGCAACAGTGGCTCACAATAAACGAATACAAAATTGGAGATCATTCCATTTCATCAAACTGCTATGCTTGCTCAGAGTTAAACGCACATTTATTAATAAATATCATCCTAAACATTCGTGAAAACCCATTTTTGTCAAACGATATTGTAACATTCAAATGTTACCTTCCACCTTGAATTAAATACGCCAGCGCAAATGCGCAGAACATAGTCGATCTACATTTCTGAGCCTCCATATGTAAGAGAAATGAATAAAAGAATTAATTGAGATTCGACGTTGTTTGAAAGAATATCTAATCGATTCCCTTCGTAATCTATCTTATTACCTTCGATATCTACCTACCTTATTATTTTCATAATTGAAAGTATCTGAATAATCAAGTACCTATAACTTAAATATCTAAGTTCTCCGGTAAATACACGAGAGTGCTTCAATTGCTTTCCTCCTTAGTAAGGGGTAAGTCTCTATAGATTTGAAATAGTTAAGATTGTTTGTGAATAGATAAGTATATCTTTGTAACTTATGATTAGGGACTTTGGGAGACAAACTGCCCAACTCAATTGCCTTCTTCAACCTCAAGCAGAACTTGAAAAGGGACCATCATCCTCATTCCACAAGGTGGGTGTTGCTGTATAAAGAGGGTGAATAGAATTTCAAGCCCTTAGACAGGTCTGTTCTTCTTAAATTGTATATATCAAATTCTATAATATTAGGTTTAAGCAGGTTAGGTCATAGTAATATTAGTATTAGGTCTAAACAAGGTACCTTGGGGTTTATAATAAATTTATTGAATAGACATTTGAACTGTTCAGACTTGTATATATTTTTTTCCCTCACACACGATAGATTATATTCTCAATCAATTTGATACACTTTCCAGATTTAAGTGTAAAACAAAATCTAAATAATAAAAACAACTACTCTATATCAAAAATCTGGCGGCGCCCAATACCTAATTCAATTTCGATCAGAAAGTCCTCCTTATCCACGACTTCAGCTCTCCAAAGGCTATTACAGTTGCCGATTGTAAGTTGTTAAATTCATGAATTGAAATACTTTCATCAAATATAAAAAGAAGGTGACAATATGTTTCTGCCTATACTTTCTGGAAGTCAGAAATGTGAACAGGCATTTAGGACTATGAGATCCATGACCTCCACGTATTCGACTGTGGTTAACTTCAATATAAAAGATATTTAAGGCGTTTACATAGCACGAGGACATTAAATAATATTATACACGATCTGAACAATGTTATTGCGTTTCCAAAAGAACAAAGACGGCAAGAAGAAATGAATATGGACTCGAATTCGCTGGTGGTTAGTGATTCGAAACTCTATACGGATACTATGATAGCAGACGCAGTAGAACCTGCACGACAAAATTCTCTAGCCTATACGCTAGAACTTGGTATGTCTGTTGGAGAAAACAGCTTTATTATGCTACAATTCCTTCATTGAAAGATCTTGTGAAAGATTAAAGTGAGGATAAAAGTCTAGAAGTTGAAGAGAATATACAGATGGAAGACAACATGATCGACACCATTGATAGGTCATCCCAGAATTCAGCAAATGATTCATCTAATCATCTTCAACATTTTACTTCTCTGCCAATAGAAAATGAATAAATTAACGGCAATGACTTAAACAAACCAGATAGTCACTTGTTTAAGCATTAATGGAATATATCGAGTGTCGATGGTCCATATATCCGAGTCGCAGATGGTAATAAATCAAAAATTGTCAGAAAGTCTTCGCTCTGTTAGTTTCTAGAGGAAACTTAAAATATAGGTTAAGTACAGAGAGACTAAGATTTGGATCGGGAAACAGATTGTTTTTTTTTATACAATCTGTTCCTTGTCGCCATTTCTTCACACGTGCCTTATGCCATATATTGTTTGATTTAAGAAAACAGTATGTATTACTCTCTTTCAAAAGAATATGTATATATATATATATATATATATATATATATATATACAGAGAGACTACAACGTTTTGTTGTGAAAAGTACAGGAAGACCACAAAAGACTAAGACACTAGAAGTAGGTCACAAAAAGTTGAATACAATGAAATCCAAAGGAACACAAATAAAGAAAAGCTCGAAGAGATGAAATTTGACAGAACTTTTATTACCTATGCCTAATTTATCCCCTGCCAGTTCAGAAATCTAACCAAGCCGTTGATCTCCGATCACTGTCGATTACGATTTGTGGAATCCACCGTAAGTATAGGTATCATTTAGGCGAAACAAAGTTCCTTGGGCCAGCTAGTATGCTAATGAAAAAATGTTTTTATATCCTTAAACGAGTCTTATTACTTGCCCCTTTTATCGCATTCAAGCCGTCAGGTGATTGGTCATGTTGAAAGTAAAAACAAGCTGAAACTATTAGAGGATTTACGGGGATTTTTCAGGAACTAAACACACTTTTCCAAGATTTTTGATTTTTGGGATCGACTAAGATTCCTTGTAAAAAAATTTACAGATTTCGCAATCCTTGCAACCATCAGAGACATTGGAAATGATAACACCACATGTGAATATTACCAACATTTATTTGCATTTGAACTTAAAATAAAATAGTATTTTCAATAATAATAATGAGCAATAATAATTGCAAGAAACAATCAACATTCCCAATTCCTAACATAAACATGTGAGAGGAAACTTGTCACCGTATTTTAAAACAAAAATGTTCTTTCTAAAGTGAGTATTCTTAAGATATAATAATAAAAAATAAAGATATGAATAATTGGATGAATTATCCTGTCATTCCTGTCCAATATTTTCGAAGTGAGTTTTGATTTTAGCAAATCTGGGTTTTCATGAAATTGGCTTTAGATAGAAGGATTCAGTTTTCACTAAAATTCATGAATCTTACATGTACTCGGAGTTAACATCATCAGAATAAGCTGAGTCCACCTCGTCCAATATTTTCGAAGAGAATTTTTATTTTACCAAATCTGAGTTTTCTCGAAATTGGCTCGAGATAGAAGGATTCTGTTTTTACTAAAATTCATGAATCTTATATGTTCTCAGATCAACTCTCATCGGATGAAGCTGAGTCCATTCTGTCCAATATTTTCTAAGCGAATTTTTATTTTACCAAATCTGGGTTTTCATGAAATTGGTTTGAGATAGAAAGTAGAAAGATTCTGTTTTCACTAAAATTCAGGAATCTTATATGTACCTTCTCGGAGTAAACATCATCAGAAGAAGCTGAGTCCACACCGTCCAATATTTTCGAAGAGAATTTTTATTTTACCAAATCTGAGTATTCTCGAAATTGGCTTGAGATAGAAGGATTATGTTTTTACTAAAATTCATGAATCTTATATGTAGGGGAGGACGGGGGAATTCCACGCATCTTAGGGAAAATGCTCACAAAAACCTTCCTATGTACACACAAACTTTCATAATTTAACTGCTGAATCATGAACCCATTTGGAACTTTTTCATCACGAGGAAAAGGTTCAACTACCTATACCAATTGAGAAAAAAAATAATTCTGAAAACTGTCTTTTCGCGGTCTTCCCCCACGTACCGGGTAATACCGCGCATGCGATGGTATAATTATGCGCATATATTGAACAGCTGAAAAACTCGAAAAAATATTTCATTATTTAGGTAATAACTAAGTACAATGTAAATTAAACAAATTTCCAGGACTGTACAAAAAATATTATTGAAGAATTACCCCGCTACAGCTGCGCGTTATTCTCCCAGTGTGAGTCACCTAACCAAACTAATCACTGACATAAGATGACGAAATACAATTATGTAATTGTTCTTTTGCATTAAATAATCTACACATATGAAGGAAAATAGTCATGCAATAGATTCATTAGAAATTAATAATAGAAGTACTTTCCACGATTCCAATTTCTCTCGAAAATTAGATCATAGCATCGTGAAACGAACAATCGGCTCCCTGGTCTAAAATAAAAACACGAATATCTTTAAATTACGGGAGGATGTTGGCAAGGCAAATACGAGATGGTGCGCTGTATCCACAGAAATATAATAAGATATTTATTTATTCATATGTTTATTATATTTCTGTGGCTGTATCTAAATTTTGAAATAACTGAACTGAGTTGTAGAATATCAATGCGCAGAATTCCTCCGTGCGCGGAATTCCCCCGTCCTCCCCTACTCGGAGGAAATCAAATGAAGCTGAGTCCACTCCGTCCAATATTTTCGAAGTGAATTTTGATTTTAGCAAATCTGGGTATTCATGAAATTGGCTTCAGATAGAAGGATTCTGTTTCTACTAAAATTCATGAATCTTATATGTACTCGGATCAACTATTGACCTATTCTTCAAATACCGAAATATTTGCCCAATCTGGCAACGTTGCGGCGAATTTGACGGACCACTCACCGCGGCCCAGATCTCACTTGATGAAACAACAATATAAACACTCGAAGTGATCTATCCTTCAAATACAGGAATAATTGCCCAATCTGGCAACGTTGCGGCGAATTTGACGTACCTCTCACCGCGGCTCACTGGTCGCCGTCGCCGATTCTCGAGCATACATTAATTCTCACGAATTCCTAACCAATCAGATTCACTCGATTCCGAGTGCTTCCGAATGCACCCGAGAGGACGATCGTGAGAAGAAGCCGTTGCCCGTTATTCAGATCGCGCGTTTTGTCTTTTGTCGTTCTTCATAAACGAATCTGATAGTGAAATAGTTGAAAACGGTTGGAACTTGGAACTTCGAACAGTTTGATTTATATTATGGTAATTACCCCCCATGAGTATCAAAGTCCTTAGAAGAAGTTACGCAATGTGGTGCACATAAAAAAATTTCATAAATTGTGAACCTGATTTTCAATAGTTATTACCCCCCCCCCCATGAAAAAAAGCTATATCCGCCCTTGCATTTAGAACAAGCTATAATAAAAAAATCATTCTTTAAAACAATCTTTTATAAAAACAACCCACATCCGCCATTTTGAAGCCGCCATCTTGAATTCCTCAATTTTGAAGAATCGTAATTTCCGACCCAGAACACCCCTAGATACACATTTTGAATAGAATCGGATCATAATTACGAAACTCGTCCGGCCTATTCTAGCCGCCATCTTGAATTTTTCAATTTTGACAGAAGAATCATCATTGTCGAACCCAAAAACCCCTAGATACTAATTTTGAATGAAATCGGATGATAATTACGAAACTCATCCGCCATTTTGGAGCAGCCATTTTGTTTTTTTCTATGAAAAATATTTCATGATGCATTGTCACCAGAATTATGTACACCTGCCAAATTTCAAATCAATCGGACGATTAGAAGTGTGTCATATTTAACTTGCAAGATTTGATTAGATAGAGACAGACAGACAGACACCGGGACAGGTGAAACTAAATAAAAGCTTGTAAAAAAGCACATATGCGCTTACAAAAACCTCAAAAGTGAGAATTTAAGTAGGTAATTTAGCATATGTATTTTGAAATATGGCAATATAACTGTGTGTTGTATCATAGTTTTCTTGGATGGCGGATGGGGGAAATGTAAGAAATATCAATCATACAGAACACCATGAATTATTCTCAAATGATCATATGTAGAAAACGTTTCCTGGTTTTCATCAGTAGAACAAAGAGAACACAAAATATATTGCTTCTTCACCACTCTAGCGGAATCATCATTATGTATTGGAACTTAAGTCTAAGTGGTACCTAGCAACGAGGAACTTTTAAGGGTAAGCGGTGCAAACAGGCGTTAGAGGCCGATTTGAGCATGGGCGAACAGTGTCATAAGCGGATTTTGTTGCCAGACTGTGCAAATCCGTTTCTTCAGTGGATCAAATAACGAAATAATTGCCCAATCTGGCAACGTTGCGGCGAATTTGACGGGCCGCTCACCGCGGCCCAGATCTCACTTGATTAAACAACAATATAAACACTCGAAGTTCTAATGAAGGAAATAAAACAATGATCTATCCTTCAAATACCGGAATAATTGCCTGCGACGAATTTGACGGGCCGCTCACCGCGGCCCAGATCTCACTTGATTAAACAACAATACAAACACTCGAAGTGCTAATGAAGGAAATAAAACAATGATCTATCCTTCAAATACCGGACTAAGTGCCCAATCCGGCAACGTTGCGGCGAATTTGGCGGACCTCCCACCTGAGTCCCACCTCGGCGCAGTTCGCCGATTCTCGTATGCTGGCATATGCTGGCCCAACACACCTACGTTAATGAATCACGCGATAACTTTCGAATGCTTTTTTGGTCTACTGGCGACACTTTGTCTTTTGACCTTGAACAAAACCTCGTAATTTACCTGCAATATACGAACATAAACATTTCCAATGTTAAAACGAATATTTTCTCATCCTAATCAAATTTCTTTATTCATACTAACTGGATTATTTTTTATGAGCAACAATACAAATATACATAAATAGAAATATACAGAACAAAATGTCAATTCAGTATATCTGAGTACTTTTCATTATTCAAGTTTGCGTGGTATGAGAAGGGCACTCACATCAACTTTCTCAGATTTGCTTCAGCACCATATTCATCTCTGAAGGATCAATGAATTCACTAATTTTTTGGATACACAAATCGGGCATTTCTTCTGGAAGAAGTTCCCGCAAATGTGCATATACTTGTTTCGCCAAATATTGATCATTCATTTCTATGCATATGCTGGCGATCAACTCCCTTTTATACAATACTGGAAGAGGATTTTTCAGAATTCCTGAGCGAATCCTTGAATTCTTGACCACCTTCCTCCTTATATTTTTTCTACACAGTACGTCATAGTAGGTCAGTTGTGGAGCTTCGGGCAGTTTCAGCAGTTTCAGGCTTTCTAACTCGTTCTCGTACAGAACGCGTACTTCTCTGTAGCGTTCATTCGCTTCTATATATTGAACTGTTTCCTTGTTCACATAGAGTCCACAATGTTTTTTCAGAACAAAGAACTTGATGAATACATTGAGGACGTTTTCGTTATCGAAGTCCATCGCAACTTCGAAAGCTGTCATACCTTCTTCATTGAGTTCGTTGAAATCTACTCCCTTTCTTAGCAGAATTTCAACAACAGTAGGACTCCCTTCGGCTGCACAATGCAATGGAGTGTTACCCTGGTCTGATTTGGCATTCACATCCACGCCATGCTCTATTAAAGCTTTTGCCAAAATCCTGTTCCTGTGAGGGTCATTTCCATCATCTGTCAAATGATGCAATGCGTTGCATCCAAGGCAGTTGGTGATGTTCGGGTCACTTCCGATTTCCAGAAGCCGCAAAATGACGTTGATATCACTCGAAAGGTTCATGATCAGAAGTTGCAGGGTCGTATGGCTTAGCAGATCCTCTTGATGGTCCAAGTCAATATCATAATGCAGCAGCGCATCCAAGCATTCAAAGCCCTTCGGACATCCTGACAGCATATGGAAAGGACGGCGGAAATAGTTATCACATTTCTTCGGGTTGGCATCATTAAGCATCAGATGTTTTACTAAATCGGGATAGCCAAACTTCACAGCATAATGCAGGGGTGTGCTTCCATTGTCGTTGCAGACGTTAACGTCTGCTCCTTCCTGTAATAATTTCTCGACATCTTCTTCATTTCCATTTCGGACCGCTAAATGAAGGGCACTGTCTTCCACTGGGCAGGAGTTTACTCTCTGAAAAAGAAGAAAAATATTTTCTAGCTTTTGTTTGATAATTTTGATGAGATTCGTGAGATTCGATAGTTGAAGCGGTAAATTTTCATGGGAGTTCATTCGATTTGATATAGATCGAATTGAAGAGGTCGCCGTTCACAATGAGTTGAAAAACTAATCCGATAGAGGCGCCACCGTGCATTTTATGGAATATTCAGCGAAGCTTCCAAACATCCCTATACCCAAAACCACCGTTTTTGTTTGAGAAATACCTATCCTTCGTTAAAAATGAAACGATTTTTACTAGACAGAAGTTTTTCGGAAAATCTCGTTCCTCAACTTTCATTTAATACTGTTTCCAATATATAAGTTTTCACAGTTCATTCTAAATGTCATGAATCTTTCCCTTCCTACCATGAATAAAAGTGACTCGTGTTTCACGTTTATGCATATTTTTATAAACAAAGACAAGAAGGCATTATTTCGATAAGGAACATTTCAAGTAGGTAACTATATTTTAAAACGAATATATTTTCAGGTGAGTAAAATGTTTGATTCGTTAATATTCATGAAAATATATATTTTTATAGTGGGCTGAATACATAGGTCCATATTTCGTTGGAAACAGTTGTTCTTCACACATTTATCCTTTTTTTTTAGTTTTCTTTCAAATTTTTCGAATTGGAAACCTATGAACCAACTGGAAAAAATATTCAGCTAGAGAATGAATTCAATAGAGGGTGTGCGAAAAAAATTTTTTATTCATAATGTCGAGTTAATTCATAACACATTTCAGCTGAAAATGTTGCCATGAGGATGTCGAATGAATTTCATGATTACAGCCAAATTCTATTCAGAATCCGTTTTACGACACTTTGGGGTTGGAAATAATTATTATATTTGGTCTAAATCCATAAATTCAAGATGACGACTAGTTTCATGAGCTCATAAATTTTACCAAGAAAATAATGATCTCCCAATGAGGAAAATTTTCGTTTTGTTTCTTATGAAACAGCTTTATCAACTTTCACATAATTACAGCAATAGTAAATTGAATCACTTCGATTATTTGGCCGCTCATTTCAATCATTCCGTTACATTCTCATTAGAAGTTCTATTTCATTGTTATCAATTCAATTGGAATTGTGACAAAGCCTTCTGTGCCAATATTAGGGATAATTATTCAACAACTTTCTGTTTCCATAAATTTTCTGGCTGCGCTGACGAAAAAGAATTATTGTTTTAAGGTGACGCATCATTATATCTAGCATTTTATAGATTGGGGTTGGACATGGCTTGGCGTCAGGAGGATTGGCGCCAGGATGATTGGCACCTTGAAATTATTTTTCATTTATTCTTATTCATTCAACAACAAACTCGTGGAAGTGCTTTGCAAGTAGTCATTCCGTACGTTAGGTACTCTTTTGGTTTTTTATTGTGCGATTGAAGCAAACGCACAAATTTTATCTCGGTTTATGTAATTTTAATTTATGTATGCCCACAATTACTTCATTTTCCACTCGAGCTGAGATCAATGTTTATTGACATTTTTCATACCTTATTGAAAAGCTACTCGAGTACTTTAAACATATTTTCCGGTTTTCAGAAGGATGAATGGATGATGAATCTTTTCGTTTCATTTTACTGGATGATGGGGTACTACAGAAGAAACGGCCTAAATCAGGCTTTGACATGTATGTATATTGTTTTATAATACTGAAATTGTATTGTTTGTAACGTTTCGAATTATATAGAAATGAGTTGAGTTTTTATTGTTGATAATTATGGAGTCCAAGACGTACCTATTGTACCTGTTTGTCGAATAAACTGGAGTTTATAATGTTAATTTATATCAAAGTTGTGCTTTGTACTCGGAGCACTTTTGTGCTCCCGGGCACTGTGCTGCCGAGCACTTTTCAAAAGCAGTGATTAGTGCTTAGTATTTGTAGTACTTCATCGAAAGGCTCAGTGCTTAGCAATCCCAAAAGTGCTCCCAAGCACTCCTGCGGATTACTAAGCCCTAAGCTCTGAGCCACTTTTGTACGAATTTATTTAAGCATTCATAAAATCTAAATACAACATTTTCTTACATGAGTAACATCCTCAAACTGTTAGAATTTCAATGACAGAAAGATGATTGTGAAGGAATCCGGTCATTATGAGAGGAAAAAATTAAGGGCTCACGTGTAATTTGTTAAATGAAGATGGTAATTTGTTCGTTGATATCTTAATAAAGCGTTTTCATCTGACCAAAGAGTCTTATATAGACAACATTAAAACGTTACACAGTTCATTTTTCATACTTCGTTATTTGTCACGCAACAATGTTTTGGAACTGTTTTGCTCCTGACAAATTAGTGCAAGAATTGACGCAGAAGCATTTCCATTTTTCCTTAAATTTCTTATTACATTTTGTGTCACGGACCGGGAGTGAAAACCCATAAAAGTTTTCAGGAAAAAAGTAAACTCGAAAAACTCAATATTTTTATGAATATTTTCAAACGAAGAGATCTAGGAGCGAATAGCAGTTTTTTGTTTTACCACCAATCAGAATCAATTATATATTATATCGAATCAAACTCAAAATTATTAGCGAAAGCATCGTATCATTTGGTCAATTCTTGGAAGGTGATAAAACAAGAATCTTCTCGTTATCAATCGAATCGAAGGTGGAGCATCGAATTTTGGACACCCTGTCACCTCACCTGTCAATTTTCTCACATATACGAGCTAACAATTTCTCTTTCGATTGTAATAACCTCACTTTCAACAATTCCTAAAGAAGTGCTTAGGGCTTAGTGCTCGAAATGTCGAATAACTTTCACAAAGTGCTCAGTATTCGCGAGCCTTTTGTGAAAATAAGTGCTTTGCGCTCGAGACTCGGGAGCCTTTTTATCCGAGTGCTTAGTGCTCGCAGCACTATTTTTCAGTGCTCGTCACAGTTCGTACATATAACATATATCATTCCTTCAACTTAAAATGTTTTATACATTTCTATGCCTATACATATATTCTTGTATCTATCGTTGAATTCTATGAAAAATGACCATATTATTCTCATTATTTCATGGTATTTTTCTATTATCAGATGTATCATATGCAAAATCATGAATTATTCTCTATTCTTGAATTGAAGTATGATGTCTAATGAATATATTGTGCTATCTTCATTACAAGAATAAAACTGAAATTCTGAATGTATGATCAGTACGATTATTTTTATAATTCAGAAGGTGTCTACATCAATTTCATTATACTCGTTAATTGAAAATATTACTCAATTTATGAAATTCAAGAGGCGGTTTTATTAAGTTGATAATACTTTTCAATCATATTCATAACTCGCATTTACAAATTCAATAGATGGTTTCATTAATTTCATGATAAGATTTTATTTAGGTTAGTGAACTTTACCATTACATTAATGGAACGCATCCATTATTGTTGAAGCAATGCCAAATCCCTTTCATAAACCGAATTTCATTACAATTATGAGACTTTATGAAACCAATGAGCATTATAATAGGAATTATAATAATTTTTTCTCAGCGCTTATCCCAAAAACCTCCTCATACCAATTTTTAATGAAATCAGGGAAGGCGTTGTCTTGTTATTATTATCAGGCCGCCATTTTGAATTTGTTAATTTCACAAAAATAACATAATCTTCAACTCCGAAAACACCCCTCATACTACTTTCAAATCGAAATGAACCCTAATAACAAAACTCGTCCGCTAATTCGATTTTACAAATTTTGACAACAAATCATGATCTTCGACCCCTAAAACCCTCTCATTCCAATTTCGAATCAAATCAAGCCATAAACACATAAGATGTCGTATAATTGTTATCAGTCCGCCATCTTGAATTTATGAATTGCGATCAGAAAAATTGTCATTTCTGACCCTGAGAACCCTCACATACAAATTTTGAATGGAAATGTACCATGATCACGAAACTCGTCTGCCATCTTGAACTTACGAATTTTGACTCGAAATCCTATTTTCTCACGCCGGAAATCCCTGTATACCAATTTTGAATTGAATCTGACCATAATAACAATTTGACAAAAAAATCATAATCTCTGACCCGGAAAACACCGAACTATGAAATAAGTGAAAATAAAGTTTAAGTAAGAACTTTTTTCGCTATATATTTAAATTTGGCTATTCTCTGTGAATTCCGTATTTCAAGTTGAGATTCTGAACGAAATTTTCTGTAGATTCACTTCTAATCGGAAGAATGAATTGGCTCATTTTCTTCTATTATTGGCAGATAAAAATAATCAACTTTCGAACTTTCCAATTCATTCATTGAGAACTCCGATCCTTTCTGAGTTCAACCACAAAATTTTAGTTCCTAAAGTGAAACCATTTTCAAATGCATCTTGAAATAAAACACACTACATTGAACCGTAAAATTTCAAATCGATTCATTTGTCTATTCATTTCAGAGTCCATCATTGGTTAATTCTGTTCCCAAATACGTTATATTATACATAAAACGAAAATTCTGATCATGGGGACAATAAATACTCTTTAAACAATAAATTTAAGTCTAAAAGATGTTCCTTCAGTAATGAACGTTCATTCAGTGAAATATACTATGAGCAAGATATGAAACACCAACCGGTGATGACGGTTTTTAGTGTCAAGCCGAATTGACCATTCGCAATAGCCATATAAATTCTCCGATAAATGTGAAACCATTTATAAATCTATTCAGAAAATTTGTACATTGAAGTTTCCAAAGTATTAAAAAAAAGTATAATTTGTATTAAAATTCATTACGGACTCAAGACATCAAGGCTCAAGTTGAACTGACTTATTTCCTGAAAGCAATCCCCGTACAAATTGTCCGAAAAATTTTGTAACTATTTGAAACTCAATTTTCCAAATTTGTACCTTGAAGACTGCAAAGGAGTAGGAAAAGAATTTTTTAAATCAAATTCATGACGGATTGATTGTATGCTTGCGCCGAAATTACTAAGTGTCCAATAGCAATCTCCATACAAATTCTCCGAAGCATTGAAAACCATTCAAAAATCAATTTCAAAAATTTGTACCCTTGAGGCTCCAAAATTTCGATACAATTGAGTATTCACTTCATAGTACATCCTATGTAAGTTCTGTTTCAAAGTGTGTTATATGATACATAAACGAACGTTCTCATCATCATGGAAGAAGAAATACTTTTCCAAAAGTGAAATCGGCAAAAGATGTGTCTGCAGTAATACACTTAAATTCAGTAAAATGAATGAACTCGAAATATATAGTTTTCTGCAGAAGATCACCAAGATGTAAAGAAACAATAGGTATATTAGATCTTTCATTCAAAATATTCAAATTCGACCAATTTCAAATCTATAAAAATTTATACTCACTTTTGATACTAAATCACCCATTTTTATATTTTATTAACCTGCTTCCACACTATGTTCAAAAACTATCACCAAATATGCACTAGACTGTTGTCAGAGAATAATCGAAACTGAATCCTACCACAACAACTGTCCCTTTATATACCATTTAAAGAGTCAAATAATCCAAGTGACCAATAGCAACCCACAAAGAAATTCTCCGAAAAATATTTACCTATTCAGAAACCAATTGTGAGAAATTCTACCTTCAAGGCACCAAAGTGTTAGAAAAGGAGTTCATTGGAAAAGAAATGTATAACGGGCTTGAGCAGAACAGATCGCCAACAGCAAATTCGCAGAAAATTTTAAAGCCATTTGAAAACCAATTATGCGAATACAATAAACATTCTTTGGAATGAAATTCAAGACGGATTTAAGGCTTAAGCCGTCATGTTTATGGTTCAATAATTGTTTATGACAGGATGGAAAGAGGACAGCAACTACTTTCACATTTTTCGGTACATTTCGTGCGAATTGAGAATGTTAAAAGCTTTGTTGCATTGAAGTTCATTCAAATATACCTTCTATGTATTGAAATTCTCAGGAGGTTTGTTAATGGGCCAATTTCGTGAATACGACCTTTCGAAATTCTGATTTCTCGATAATACCAAAACTTCGAAGCAAAATTATTCTAACATTTCTGTTATGAATGATTCGAGGGCATGAACGAGATTTCAGGCTGCTTCTGTTTGTTTTTTTCTGCGGCAGCTACAAAAAATTTATTTCAATCAATTTCTCGATCTGGAAAATAGGAATCTACCTGAAAGTTGGATAAACGAGAGCTCAAAAGCTCCAGACTCCAAGTCAGTGTTCTGAGTAACCCATTTTTGATAGGAGACCTCTGAATTTTTCCAATTAATACTTACATTTTCACACTCAAACAAAGAAATTCAGAGATGTATTCGAGGCTTCCCGCTTAACGTACCAACTGTTGAGTTCTATGAATCAAATACCATTATCATTATTCATAGGTGTGTTAATTTATGGACGAGAAATTTTTCTCAAGCTCTTTTTGTGCATGGTACAAACTTTTATTCGTACAATCGAATTTTTCAAAGCAAAAATTCGAAAATGACAAAGCGTTAGCTCCATAGCTTATCACCATATTCATCATAGTTAAAAAAATACCGAACGAATTGAAAAGGGAAAAAAATAAAACAAAAATCTTTATGACCGCGTTTGCTATAAAATGCAATGAAGACGATTCCAATGTTCCTTTCTATCATGTTTGGATGATCATTTACGACATTCTATAGTTTTCAGAAAAATGTATTTCCTAATGTCAAAGTTTCATTTCTGATTATTCCATTTACTTGTAGTTTGTATGTTTTTGGTCAGCATTGTCCAAAGTATCTCGTTCCAACGTTTTTGTTGGAATGCTCTGCATACATTTTTCTGCGAGTATTGTTGATTGTTGTCAGTTTTGATTTATATAAATGTCAAATTAGTTCTGAGTGAATCAATGATCTACTTAAACTATACTTGAACTGATTAAAAAGGCTTGTGTTTTCCACCACTGTTTTGGACGAAAGACTCCGTGGTTAGAATTTTCTAACCTTTTCAATCAGTTTGAGTATATCATGGATTGATCTACTGAAAAACTAATTTGACATTTATATGAATCAAAACTGACAACTATCAACAATACTCACAGAAAAATGTATACAAAGCATTCCAACAAAAAAGTACGTAATTTTGTGAAATTCAACATTTAGTCCCAAAATTAACGTACAATAGATCATTACGAGTGAACAACTCCAACATTTTTCTCATTTCCGCAAACTTCGGAGAAGAAATACTTAGGGTTCGTCATCACATCTGCATTTTGATGCATATTTCTGTCCGGGCCATGCTCGCAGCCCATTAGCACAATTTTGGCCTTCGTACGGCTTCCAGTTTTCAAAATGAAAATTATGAAAGTACTCCGAGCGTATTCTTTAGAAGGCTACGAGAAGAAAACCACTGGATATTATTTCATTCTGTTTTCACCTCATTATTCAGAATGAAAGATAGTTCAACCATAAAAAATTTCAACAATTTCGGCCGAAATTTTTTTTTCACCAAGGACATGTAAAAAAAGTTGAGTTCCAATTTTGGGATAAATTTTTCACGGAAAAACTCAGGAAATCTTGTACATTGAAATAATACTTTCCGAATTGGCAACCGAGGAAAAAAAAATCCAACTTTGCAGGTTTTCCGCCTTTTTGAAATTTTTTTTTTCAGAATTCTACATCACAATTTAATTAAGCCAAAGAAAAATACTAAAATGTGACCAGAAACCGTTATTTCAAATGTCACGCATAACTAACAACAGTTATCAGAAGATTGCTCAAAGTTCACAAACACCCTGTATCTCGCTTATGCGTCGAAAAGTGGGTATATGTCATGAGGCAAAAATGACTTCATCGGTGTCATCTACACGGCTGTATATGTTTGTCCAGTTCATGGTGAAACACCCTGTATAGGTCATTTAATACAATATATGATTAGGAATATTCTTAGAACAATGGCAAAAAACCATCCGCTTTCAAAAAATTAATTATTTATGTTCCAGATTATATTGAATATGATTGCATATTCTCTGTTTACAAATCTGTAACTCAATAAATGGATCCATAAGGGATCGTACACTTTCCCAGCAGAAATTTTCTCCTACATGTTTGCGGCTAGGATTAGGTATCATTTGAGGGATAGCCCACCAATCTTTTTATTTGTATGTTTTTTGTTATTTTTTGAATTTTCTTCACTTTTGTACCTCGAAATCCAAATCCCGTCCTAAGCCGAAGAATGCCGTTTTTCTGAAATGATTTATTTACTTTTATAATTCTGATTTTCAGGTAACTACCTGAAGAAGTACCGTCAACACTTTGAAGGTACTTCTCAGAATAAGACTCGGGATAAGATAATTGACTTCACGAATGAGACTCGCCAAGTTTCAATTACTGTGAAAAATTGGTTGAAGGTTAAGTTTTCAAACGTCGTTGGCTGGATTACTTTGAACGAGGAGTAAACTCGAATCGTATTCGAAGTGAAGTACGGTCAGCGGAATGAAGTATGCTGTATAATGCGGTGTTTCTGTGAAATTTCACACAAAATTTTGAGGGAGCCCAAAAAAGAAAATATTGCTCCGAGGTGGGTGTATGAAAACTTTCACAAGCATCTAATGACACATTTGACGCAAACTGATGTCACACCTATAGAATACCAATACTGTAAGCGCGACTGCAAGGAAAAACCGAGAGAGAAACTTAATCAACATCGATAAAATCTTTTGGCTACCTTTTTTCAAAAAAACCCGAAACACTACCTATCTATTGAAACAAAAGATAGGGAGATGCAAATATCCTCACTAGAGATGATGAGGAGCTGCGTGAAAATCCAAATAAGCCAGATAATATGATTCTTGTATCTCCTGCGAAATCTCCAACAGTGACTCCTTCGCTTCTTCCGACACATCCCATGTCAAAGATTAAGCCTCGAATGAAGTGAATGAAGTATAAAACGTAAAATCAACATTGTTGACTAAGTTATTCAAGAAAGCTATGAAACGTGTAAGAATATATCCAGGGCACAGGCGAGTACATCCAGAGATAGTTGCGACGATCACATTCAGAAATGCATTGAAAGTAACCAAAGAAAAATATACACTTCTAAAGGGTCCCCTCTGGTGTCTTCCAGTGACTTGAATATCAATCTAGCATTCATCACTCATCGTCAACTTTATCCCACACTTTATCTCCCACTTATCAAAGGTCAGAAAGGGCTTAACTCCTGAGCCAAATTTCTAGTCCTGGGAATAACCTTGGGAATAACCAAACTTGCATCACATCCTATTTTCTGTGGTCGATGAAGTTTGCAATTTTCAAAGAATATCATCGAACGGAAAGATGACATGGGCATGCAACTTAAGAGTGTTTTGGTCCATTTTGAATCTACTTCACAAAAACCTTGCGGTCAAGATGGTACCACCTCACCAGGCCACCTTTTGCGCTGGTTGTTTGATTTATCTGCCAAAAACTCCAGACAGTCAAAATATCGGTAAACGTACAGAATTAAATACTTTTCATTATACTGCTATACGAAACGCTCTATGAAAATATGAAGAACACTTCACCATCCATAAGCTGTTTAAATAAATTTGTTGCGAATAATTCATCCAACATAGAGGAAGGGTTTTTCGACTTTGATGGCCTTTGTCAGTTTATGAAGCATAGGAATTTACCCAAAGTTTCGTGGATTGGCGAAGATGCAACAGTTAAATTGAATATGATTCGAGGACTAATAAATTAGTTGGATTTACCATGCCATTAGTCAATGGACTACCGACAAGAGATACGTTTTTAGCAACATCTGCAAAAGCAATACAGGACCACTTTAAGAACGCTATCAGATCAAATTATGCCTATGTAATTATGGCCCAGCCTATTTTTACCATCCGCGCCAGGTTATTGTCTCGCAATCTTAGGCACAGATAACAGATTTACAGCCGCTGATGTTACGAAAAGGTGGCAACATATAAAATTGAATTGTAAGCAGCGAGGTGTTATGGTTTTGGGGTTTGGATCTGATGGAGATACACGTCTTCTGAAGGCAAAGAGGCAAGGTGCTCAATGGGCTCTCACTAAAGAATAATCACGACCCGAATGGAGATGGTTTCAATCAAATTACTCTAGAGCAGACTGCTTTTCTTATGTTCAAGATACTGTTCATATAGCCACCAAATTACGTACTAGACTGCTCAATGATAAAATCAAGTTAAGGTTTGGTGATTTTCATGCAACTGCTGAACCATTGGAACAACTCATTGCAAAGTACTCCAAGGATTATTACTTGCTAACAAAATCTGATTTGAAATTAAAAGACAAGATGAATTTTAAAGCAGCAGAGAAATTATGTTCGAGTAACGTTATTAATTTTTTTAGAAAGACTCCGAAGAATAAAGGCATTATTGCTTATCTCAAATTGATGCGTTTTGTTATTGATTCGCTCTTAGATCCCAAAATAGATTTAACGCAAAGAATTTATTCAATTTGGTATTGCGTTTTTTTCTTAAAATTTGGCAACAGTGGCTCACAATAAACGAATACAAAATTGGAGATCATTCCATTTCATCAAACTGCTATGCTTGCTCAGAGTTAAACGCACATTTATTAATAAATATCATCCTAAACATCCGTGAAAACCCATTTTTGTCAAACGATATTGTAACATTCAAATGTTACCTTCCACCTCGAATTAAATACGCCAGCGCAAATGCGCAGAACATAGTCGATCTACATTTCTGAGCCTCCATATGTAAGAGAAATGAATAAAAGAATTAATTGAGATTCGACGTTGTTTGAAAGAATATCTAATCGATTCCCTTCGTAATCTATCTTATTACCTTCGATATCTACCTACCTTATTATTTTCATAATTGAAAGTATCTGAATAATCAAGTACCTATAACTTAAATATCTAAGTTCTCCGGTAAATACACGAGAGTGCTTCAATTGCTTTCCTCCTTAGTAAGGGGTAAGTCTCTATAGATTTGAAATAGTTAAGATTGTTTGTGAATAGATAAGTATATCTTTGTAACTTATGATTAGGGACATTGGGAGACAAACTGCCCAACTCAACTCAATTGCCTTCTTCAACCTCAAGCAGAACTTGAAAAGGGACCATCATCCTCATTCCACAAGGTGGGTGTTGCTGTATAAAGAGGGTGAATAGAATTTCAAGCCCTTAGACAGGTCTGTTCTTCTTAAATTGTATATATCAAATTCTATAATATTAGGTTTAAGCAAGTTAGGTCATAGTAATATTAGTATTAGGTCTAAACAAGGTACCTTGGGGTTTATAATAAATTTATTGAATAGACATTTGAACTGTTCAGACTTGTATATATTTTTTTCCCTCACACACGATATATTATATTCTCAATCAATTTGATACACTTTCCAGATTTAAGTGTAAAACGAAATCTAAATAATAAAAACAACTACTCTATATCAAAAATCTGGTGGCGCCCAATACCTAATTCAATTTCGTTCAGAAAGTCCTCCTTATCCACGACTTCAGCTCTCCAAAGGCTATTACAGTTGCCGATTGTAAGTTGTTAAATTCATGAATTGAAATACTTTCATCAAATATAAAAAGAAGGTGACAATATGTTTCTGCCTATACTTTCTGGAAGTCAGAAATGTTAACAGGCATTTAGGACTATGAGATCCATGACCTCCACGTATTTGACTGTGGTTAACTTCAATATAAAAGATATTTAAGGCGTTTACATAGCACAAGGACATTAAATAATATTATACACGATCTGAACAATGTTATTGCGTTTTCAAAAGAACAAAGAGGGCAAGAAGAAATGAATATGGACTCGAATTCGCTGGTGGTTAGTGATTCAAAACTCTATACGGATACTATGATAGCAGACGCAGTAGAACGTGCACGACAACATTCTCTAGCCTATACGCTAGAATTTGGTATGTCTGTCGGAGAAAACAGCTTTATTATGCTACGATTCCTTCAATGAAAGATCTTGTGAAAGATTAAAGTGAGGATAAAAGTCTAGAAGTTGAAGAGGATATACAGATGGAAGACAACATGATCGACACCATTGATAGGTCATCCCAGAATTCAGCAAATGATTCATCTAATCATCTTCCAAATTTTACTTCTCTGCCAATAGAAAATGAAGAAATTAACGGCAATGACTTAAACAAACCAGATAGTCACTTGTTTAAGCATTAATGGAATATATCGAGTGTCGATGGTCCATATGTCCGAGTCGCAGATGGTAATAAATCAAAAATTGTCAGAAAGTCTTCGCTCTGTTAGTTTCTAGAGGAAACTTAAAATATAGGTTAAGTACAGAGAGACTACAACGTTTTGTTGTGAAAAGTACAGGAAGACCACAAAAGACTAAGACACTAGAAGTAGGTCACAAAAAGTTGAATACAATGAAATCCAAAGGAACACAAATAAAGAAAAGCTCGAAGAGAGGTAAAAGGGACAGGTCCCAAGAAAGCTCAGATAGACCAGAAGAAGATATCATCATGAAATATGACGATAGCCCAAGCACAGAAACGTTTTCTGAGAATGACTCGGAAAATAACATTGAAATCAATGTTAATGGAGATGATTATCAAGAAGGAAATTTACAAAAAGAATATTTCCTCGAATATTCCAGTTCATCGCCGTTGACAATTTCCTTAGAAATCGATAAGTTTCATGCAGTGTATTATGAAGAAGTCTGGTTTGTTGGAAAACTTGTAAGATATTGAGGGTAGTGCGAGTGGTGCTGTCGATAATCCGATAGTCGAAATAATATTTTTGAGAAGAAATTAACGAAAAAAAGTGAATTCAAATGGTCCGAGAAACAAGATTTATGGACCTATAGCAATACAGGAGAATAAATCGAATAATATTGTCAATATTGCCGATCGTGTTATGAGCCAGATTGATAACGCTTACACAAATGAAAAGCAGAAGTGTTGACATGTCATTAGTTAATATCAATTGTTTCATTATTTGCTTGTCTTGTCTACCACTTGAAGCAACTACATATTATCTATAATACAGAGTGTAACAGCCAAATGGAATAAATTCGATAACGAATGAATGAGGGCATGCTGGAAAAAAAGCTCGGACACGACGATTTGTAATTTTAAATGCGCATATTTTTCAAGAAAATAATATTATATAGGGTGTTCAATGTGACCGCGGCGAATACCAACTTTCTTATTTCAAATGCAACCCCCTATATATTATTTATTTTTTGATTTCTTCAGAGAATTATAGACACAATTCATGCGAAAAAAAAACCTATCTTTAACTATTTCGGAATTATTGAGTGTTTTCAGATTTATTGCAAAAATCAACGTTTTAAATAAAAATTATTTTATTTCACAAATTCGGTACATTACACACAGATGACATTTGACAGATGACATTTTACAGATGACATTCGACTGATGACATTGGACAGTTGACAGATGACTATTGACAGATGAAATTTGACAGAACTTTCATTACCTATGCCTAATTTATCCCCTGCCAGTTCAGAAATCTAACCAAGCCGTTGATCTCCGATCACTGTCGATTACGATTTGTGGAATCCACCGTAAGTATAGGTATCATTTAGGCGAAACAAAGTTCCTTGGGCCAGCTAGTATGCTAATGAAAAAATTTTTTTATATCCTTAAACGAGTCTTATTACTTGCCCCTTTTATCGCATTCAAGCCGTCAGGTGATTGGCCATGTTGAAAGTAAAAACAAGCTGAAACTATTAGAGGATTTACGGGGATTTTTCAGGAACTGAACACATTTTTCCAAGATTTTTGATTTTTGGGATCGACTAAGATTCCTTGTAAAAAAAACGAATATTTTCTCATCCTAATCAAATTTCTTTATTCATACTAACTGGATTATTTTTTATGAGCAACAATACAAATATACATAAATAGAAATATACAGAACAAAATGTCAATTCATTATATCTGAGTACTTTTCATTATTCAAGTTTGCGTGGTATGAGAAGGGCACTCACATCAACTTTCTCAGATTTGCTTCAGCACCATATTCATCTCTGAAGGATCAATGAATTCACTAATTTTTTGGATACACAAATCGGGCATTTCTTCTGGAAGAAGTTCCCGCAAATGTGCATATACTTGTTTCGCCAAATATTGATCATTCATTTCTATGCATATGCTGGCGATCAACTCCCTTTTATACAATACTGGAAGAGGATTTTTCAGAATTCCTGAGCGAATCCTTGAATTCTTGACCACCTTCCTCCTTACATTTTTTCCACACAGTACGTCATAGTAGGTCAGTTGTGGAGCTTCGGGCAGTTTCAGCAGTTTCAGGCTTTCTAACTCGTTCTCGTACAGAACGCGTACTTCTCTGTAGCGTTCATTCGCTTCTATATATTGAACTGTTTCCTTGTTCACATAGAGTCCACAATGTTTTCTCAGAACAAAGAACTTGATGAATACATTGAGGACGTTTTCGTTATCGAAGTCCATCGCAACTTCGAAAGCTGTCATACCTTCTTCATTGAGTTCGTTGAAATCTACTCCCTTTCTTAGCAGAATTTCAACAACAGTAGGACTCCCTTCAGCTGCACAATGCAATGGAGTGTTACCCTGGTCTGATTTGGCATTCACATCCACGCCATGCTCTATTAAAGCTTTTGCCAAAATCCTGTTCCTGTGAGGGTCATTTCCATCATCTGTCAAATGATGCAATGCGTTGCATCCAAGGCAGTTGGTGATGTTCGGGTCACTTCCGATTTCCAGAAGCCGCAAAATGACGTTGATATCACTCGAAGGGTTCATGATCAGAAGTTGCAGGGTCGTATGTCTTAGCAGATCCTCTTGATGGTCCAAGTCAACATCATAATGCAGCAGCGCATCCAAGCATTCAAAGCCCTTCGGACATCCTGACAGCATATGGAAAGGACGGCGGAAATAGTTATCACATTTCTTCGGGTTGGCACCATTAAGCATCAGATGTTTCACTAAATCGGGATAGCCAAACTTCACAGCATAATGCAGGGGTGTGCTTCCATTGTCGTTGCAGACGTTAACGTCTGCTCCTTCCTGTAATAATTTCTCGACATCTTCTTCATTTCCATTTCGGACCGCTAAATGAAGGGCACTGTCTTCCACTGGGCAGGAGTTTACTCTCTGAAAAAGAAGAAAAATATTTTCTAGCTTTTGTTTGATAATTTTGATGAGATTCGTGAGATTCGATAGTTGAAGCGGTAAATTTTCATGGGAGTTCATTCGATTTGATATAGATCGAATTGAAGAGGTCGCCGTTCACAATGAGTTGAAAAACTAATCCGATAGAGGCGCCACCGTGCATTTTATGGAATATTCAGCGAAGCTTCCAAACATCCCTATACCCAAAACCACCGTTTTTGTTTGAGAAATACCTATCCTTCGTTAAAAATGAAACAATTTTTACCAGACAGAAGTTTTTCGGAAAACCTCGTTCCTCAACTTTCATTTAATACTGTTTCCAATATATAAGTTTTCACAGTTCATTCTAAATGTCATGAATCTTTCCCTTCCTACCATGAATAAAAGTGACTCGTGTTTCACGTTTATGCATATTTTTATAAACAAAGACAAGAAGGCATTATTTCGATAAGGAACATTTCAAGTAGGTAACTATATTTTAAAACGAATATTTCGGGTGAGTAAAATGTTTGATTCGTTAATATTCATGAAAATATATATATTTTTATAGTGGGCTGAATACATAGGTCCATATTTCGTTGGAAACAGTTGTTCTTCACACATTTATCCTTTTTTTAGTTTTCTTTCAAATTTTTCGAATTGGAAACCTATGAACCAACTGGAAAAAATATTCAGCTAGAGAATGAATTCAATAGAGGGTGTGCGAAAAAATTTTTTTATTCATAATGTCGAGTTAATTCATAACACATTTCAGCTGAAAATGTTGCCATGAGGATGTCGAATGAATTTCATGATTACAGCCAAATTCTATTCAGAATCCGTTTTACGACACTTTGGGGTTGGAAATAATTATTATATTTGGTCTAAATCCATAAATTAAAGATGACGACTAGTTTCATGAGCTCATAAATTTTACCGAGAAAATAATGATCTCCCAATGAGGAAAATTTTCGTTTTGTTTCTTATGAAACAGCTTTATCAACTTTCACATAATTACAGCAATAGTAAATTGAATCACTTCGATTATTTGGCCGCTCATTTCAATCATTCCGTTACATTCTCATTAGAAGTTCTATTTCATTGTTATCAATTTAATTGGAATTGTGACAAAGCCTTCTGTGCCAATATTAGGTATAATTATTCAACAACTTTCTGTTTCCATAAATTTTCTGGCTGCGCTGACGAAAAAGCATTATTGTTTTAAGGTGACGCATCATTATATCTAGCATTTTATAGATTGGGGTTGGACATGGCTTGGCGTCAGGAGGATTGGCGCCAGGATGATTGGCACCTTGAAATTATTTTTCATTTATTCTTATTCATTCAACAACAAACTCGTGGAAGTGCTTTGCAAGTAGTCATTCCGTACGTTAGGTTCTCTTTTGGTTTTTTATTGTGCGATTGAAGCTAACGCACAAATTTTATCTCGGTTTATGTAATTTTAATTTATGTATGCCCACAATTACTTCATTTTCCACTCGAGCTGAGATCAATGTTTATTGACATTTTTCATACCTTATTGAAAAGCTACTCGAGTACTTTAAACATATTTTCCGGTTTTCAGAAGGATGAATGGATGATGAATCTTTTCGTTTCATTTTACTGGATGATGGGGTACTACAGAAGAAACGGCCTGAAGCAGGCTTTGACATGTATGTATATTGTTTTTTAATACTGAAATTGTATTGTTTGTAACGTTTCGAATTATATAGAAATGAGTTGAGTTTTTATTGTTGATAATTATGGAGTCCAAGACGTACCTATTGTACCTGTTTGTCGAATAAACTGGAGTTTATAATGTTAATTTATATCAAAGTTGTGCTTTGTACTCGGAGCACTTTTGTGCTCCCGGGCACTGTGCTGCCGAGCACTTTTCAAAAGCAGTGATTAGTGCTTAGTATTTGTAGTACTTCATCGAAAGGCTCAGTGCTTAGCAATCCCAAAAGTGCTCCCAAGCACTCCTGCGGATTACTAAGCCCTAAGCTCTGAGCCACTTTTGTACGAATTTATTTAAGCATTCATAAAATCTAAATACAACATTTTCTTACATGAGTAACATCCTCAAACTGTTAGAATTTCAATGACAGAAAGATGATTGTGAGGGAATCCGGTCATTATGAGAGGAAAAAATTAAGGGCCCACGTGTAATTTGTTAAATTAAGATGGTAATTTGTTCGTTGATATCTTAATAAAGCGTTTTCATCTGACCAAAGAGTCTTATATAGACAACATTAAAACGTTACACAGTTCATTTTTCATACTTCGTTATTTGTCACGCAACAATGTTTTGGAACTGTTTTGCTCCTGACAAATTAGTGCAAGAATTGACGCAGAAGCATTTCCATTTTTCCTTAAATTTCTTATTACATTTTGTGTCACGGACCGGGAGTGAAAACCCATAAAAGTTTTCAGAAAAAAAGTAAACTCGAAAAACTCAATATTTTTATGAATATTTTCAAACGAAGAGATCTAGGAGCGAATAGCAGTTTTTTGTTTTACCACCAATCAGAATCAATTATATATTATATCGAATCAAACTCAAAATTATTAGCGAAAGCATCGTATCATTTGGTCAATTCTTGGAAGGTGATAAAACAAGAATCTTCTCGTTATCAATCGAATCGAAGGTGGAGCATCGAATTTTGGACACCCTGTCACCTCACCTGTCAATTTTCTCACATATACGAGCTAACAATTTCTCTTTCGATTGTAATAACCTCACTTTCAACAATTCCTAAAGAAGTGCTTAGGGCTTAGTGCTCGAAATGAAGAATAACTTTCACAAAGTGCTCAGTATTCGCGAGCCTTTTGTGATAATAAGTGCTTTGCGCTCGAGACTCGGGAGCCTTTTTATCCGAGTGCTTAGTGCTCGAAGCACTATTTTTCAGTGCTCGTCACAGTTCGTACATATAACATATATCATTCCTTCAACTCAAAATGTTTTATACATTTCTATGCCTATACATATATTCTTGTATCTATCGTTGAATTCTATGAAAAATGACCATATTATTCTCATTATTTCATGGTATTTTTCTATTATCAGATGTATCATATGCAAAATCATAAATTATTCTCTATTCTTGAATTGAAGTATGATGTCTAATGAATATATTGTGCTATCTTCATTACAAGAATGAAACTGTAATTCTGAATGTATGATCAGTACGATTATTTTTATAATTCAGAAGGTGTCTACATCAATTTCATTATACTCGTTAATTGAAAATATTACTCAATTTATGAAATTCAAGAGGCGGTTTTATTAAGTTGATAATACTTTTCAATCATATTCATAACTCGCATTTACAAATTCAATAGATGGTTTCATTAATTTCATGATAAGATTTTATTTAGGTTAGTGAACTTTACCATTACATTAATGGAACGCATCCATTATTGTTGAAGCAATGCCAAATCCCTTTTATAAACCGAATTTCATTACAATTATGAGACTTTATGAAACCAATGAGCATTATAATAGGAATTATAATAATTTTTTCTCAGCGCTTATCCCAAAAACCTCCTCATACCAATTTTTAATGAAATCAGTCCATAAAAAGGGAAGGCGTTGTCTTGTTATTATTATCAGGCCGCCATTTTAAATTTGTTAATTTCACAAAAATAACATAATCTTCAACTCCGAAAACACCCCTCATACTACTTTCAAATCGAAATGAACCCTGATAACAAAACTCGTCCGCTAATTCGATTTTACAAATTTTGACAACAATTCATGATCTTCGACCCCTAAAACCCTCTCATTCCAATTTCGAATCAAATCAAGCCATAAACACAAAAGATGTCGTATAATTGTTATCAGTCCGCCATCTTGAATTTATGAATTTCGATCAGAAAAATTGTCATTTCCGACCCTGAGAACCCTCACATACAAATTTTGAATGGAAATGTACCATGATCACAAAACTCGTCTGCCATCTTGAACTTACGAATTTTGACTCGAAATCCTATTTTCTCACGCCGGAAATCCCTGTATACCAATTATGAATTGAATCTGACCATAATAACAATTTGACAAAAAAATCATAATCTCTGACCCGGAAAACACCGAACTATGAAATAAGTGAAAATAAAGTTTAAGTAAGAACTTTTTTCGCTATATATTTGAATTTGGCTATTCTCTGTGAATTCCGTATTTCAAGTTGAGATTCTGAACGAAATTTTCTGTAGATTCACTTCTAATCGGAAGAATGAATTGGCTCATTTTCTTCTATTATTGGCAGATAAAAATAATCAACTTTCGAACTTTCCAATTCATTCATTGAGAACTCCGATCCTTTCTGAGTTCAACCAAAAAATTTTAGTTCCTAAAGTGAAACCATTTTCAAATGCATCTTGAAATAAAACACACTACATTGAACCGTAAAATTTCAAATCGATTCATTTGTCTATTCATTTCAGAGTCCATCTTTGGTTAATCCTGTTCCCAAATACGTTATATTATACATAAAACGAAAATTCTGATCATGGGGACAATAAGTACTCTTTAAACAATAAATTTAAGTCTAAAAGATGTTCCATCAGTAATGAACGTTCATTCAGTGAAATATACTATGAGCAAGATATGAAACACCAACCGATAGATCATATCAATTATCCAAAATATATAACCAAAATACGAAGTATTGAGAAAATAATTCTTTGGGATGAAATTGATGACGGTTTTTAGTGTCAAGCCGAACTGACCATTCGCAATAGCCATATAAATTCTCCGATAAATGTGAAACCATTTATAAATCTATTCAGAAAATTTGTACATTGAAGTTTCCAAAGTATTAAAAAAAAGTATAATTTGTATTAAAATTCATTACGGACTTAAGACATCAAGGCTCAAGTAGAACTGACTTATTTCCTGAAAGCAATCCCCGTACAAATTGTCCGAAAAATTTTGTAACTATTTGAAACTCAATTTTCCAAATTTGTACCTTAAAGACTGCAAAGGAGTAGGAAAAGAATTTTTCAAATCAAATTTATGACGGATTGATTGTATTCTTGCGCCGAAATTACTAAGTGTCCAATAGCAATCTCCATACAAATTCTCCGAAGCATTGAAAACCATTCAAAAATCAATTTCAAAAATTTGTACCCTTGAGGCTTCAAAATTTCACGAAAAATATTGACTGAATCTCGAATCGATACAAGTGAGTATTCACTTCATAGTACATCTTATGTAAGTTTCTGTTTCAAAGTGTGTTATATGATACATAAACGAACGTTCTCATCATCATGGAAGAAGAAATACTTTTCCAAAAGTGAAATCGGCAAAAGATGTGTCTACAGGAATACACTTGAATTCAGTAAAATGAATGAACTCGAAATATATAGTTTTCTGCAGAAGATCACCAAGATGTAAAGAAACGATAGATATATTAGATCTTTCATTCAAAATATTCAAATTCGACCAATTTCAGATCTATAAAAATTTATACTCACTTTTGATACTAAATCACCCATTTTTATATTTTATTAACCTGCTTCCATACTATGTTCAAAAACTATCACCAAATATGCACTAGACCTTTTTCGTTCGTACTGTTGCCAGATAATAATCGAAACTGAATCCTACCACAACAACTGTCCCTTTATATACCATTTGAAGAGTCAAATAATCCAAGTGACCAATAGCAACCCACAAAGAAATTCTCCGAAAAATATTTACCTATTCAGAAACCAATTGTGAGAAATTCTACCTTCAAGGCACCAAAGTATTAGAAAAGGAGTTCATTAGAAAAGGAGTTCATTGGAAAAGAAATGTATAACGGGCTTGAGCAGAACAGATCGCCAACAGCAAATTCTCAGAAAATTTTAAAGCCATTTGAAAACCAATTATGCGAATACAATAAACATTCTTTGGAATGAAATTCAAGACGGATTTAAGGCTTAAGCCGTCATGTTTATGGTTCAATAATTGTTTATGACAGGATGGCAAGAGGACAGCAACTACTTTCAGGATACATTAGAAGGAAAATAAGCACAAGAGTTACAGAATGCCGATGTAAGGCCAAACTTGACCTGCGCGCTGGCGGGTTTCTCGTCGCATCGCCAACATCTGATTTTGACATTGACACTTCGACCGCTTTGTTTATCTTTCGTCGGTCGGAAACGAAAGTAAGGATTATAAATATTTCTGAACTCTGAAATATCACCAGAAATGAATCAATCCTTTTATTGATCACTGAGGTCTTGGAAGAATTAAATTAAGAAAGTCACGTTATAAATCGTGAGCATTATTTATTGATAGTTCCAATTTTTCTGAATGTGAGAACCGATAACTGAAAATCATTTCTCAGCAGGCATTCTACAATGGTATACCTCCAAGCATTATTTTTGCTCCTTTCAAATCAGACAATAGAATTTTATATAAATGGATTATGATCAAATTGCCTTATTAAAATCTACCAGTAATAAAAGTATTCAAAATCTGAAATCTATTTAAATTCTCTCGAGAATTGGATCCAGAATTCGGTGAGGGTTTTTATGTAATTCGGGCACATTAATGAATATTTGAACTGTATATAAAATTTTAACATTAACACTGTTCAATTAAATATGACTGAAAGTACTGCATATTATTGAAAAATATAACAAATTGCCTGTGTTGAATCTCTTATCTACTTTCTATTAGAGCCTCCAATTTCATTCATTGGATTGTCATTATATTCTACATATTGACATAACAAAATATATGATTATATCTTGATCTGAATAATTGTTGAAAAATTATGATTGCCACGTGATATCAACTAAAGGGATTGTTTGATCGGGAAATTGGCAACAAAGATGAAGTTTGGTGTTTGTGATATGTCTAATATGTTAATAAAACAAGTGTTCAGCTCGATGTCTCATTTAATACTGCCTGATCTACACATGTACATTATCTATATAATCTTATATATGTTACATCTCCCTTCTTAACAAAATTAAAATTCTATCACAACCAAATTAAAATTCTATCAAATAATTAAAACAGATTTTCTTAAATAGGTTTTCTTACTTTCCTACCATACCTTGTTACATATATAGTTCTACGTGAAGTTTCCACATTTTCATTATTCGAACTAAAATTAGAATTAACAACATTATTTTCTTCATCATCAATGTCAGAATTAACAATAACATTTTCTTCATTGTCAATATCAGATCTATATTTATAACTTTTAACAAAAAAAGGTTTCAGATGGAATCTATTTCTCCTAATGATTGAACCAGTGTTTTCTATTTTCACTAAGTATGACCTTGAATTAATTTTCCTAATGACAAATCCTTCAACCCAAATATCATTTACTCTTATATATATTTTTTCATTTTCTTTCAAAATTCTCAAATTTCCTGACTTCCTGTCATGATAAGTCTTTTGTTTGTTTTGTCTATTTATTAAGAGTTTCCTCTGCTGTTTAAAATCAATCTTTCGTGGATATAACAGTTCATTTCTAACAGGTAGCATTGTCCTAGTTTTTCTATTAAAGAACAATTCACTAGGTGAAGGTATGTTTATATCTATTGGAGTATTTCTATAATCTAACAGAGCTAATTCTAATTCTGCATCAGATTCTGAGTTTTTTTTTATTATATTTTTGACAGTTTGAATAACTCTTTCTACCATGCCATTAGAGCGTGGATAATTTGGACTTGAAGTTATATTTTCAAAATTCCAACTTTTCGCAAAATTTTGAAATTCAAAACTAGAAAACTGTGTTCCATTATCAGACATGAATACTTGTGGAATGCCTAATCTACTGAATATATTTTTCAAATTTCTTATTACAATCTCAGAAGATAAACAGTTCAATTTACAAATTTCAACATATTTGGAGAAATAATCAATAACAATCATATATTTTTTACTACCTATTTCAAACAAATCGCAACCAATTTTTTGCCATGGGTACTCGGGAACAGTATGCGGTATGCGTGACTCTTTATAATTGTTTCTGGAATATTTTTGACAAATCTCACATGACAATATAACATTTTCTATGTCACGAGACATACTCGGCCAATAAAGTAATTCTTTCGCTTTTAACGTACACTTTACAATTCCCATATGACTTAAATGAATAAGATTCAACATCTCTTTTTTGAGTGATTCGGGCACAACCAAGCAATTTGTTTTATAAATTATATCATCAATAATAACCAATTCTGACCTAATATTATAATATAATTTTGTCATGGATTCACATTTAGCTCGAGAATTCGGCCATCCGTCTTTTATATATTTTCCAATCACTTTCAGCGTGACATCTTTTCGAGTTTCTACTTTGAACTTTTCCAAGTATTGTGACGATATCGGAAAGTATTTCTTCAAATAATTAACTTGCGCTTCATATTCGTTATCCAAAATGTTTGTATCATCCTTTTGTATATTAATTCGACTCAAAGCGTCAGATATATACATTTCTTTTCCCGGTTTGAACTGCACATCTAAATCATATTTTTGGACATCTAACATCATTCTTTGTAAACGCATTGGACAATCAATCAATGCTTTTTTGAAAATATGAATAAGTGGTTTGTGATCCGTTTCTACAATAACTTTTCTTCCATAAATATATTGATGAAACTTCTTCACGCCATATACTATTGCCAACATTTCTTTTTCAATTTGAGCATAACATTTTTGCGTATCATTTAAAGATCTCGATGCGTATGCTATAGGCTTTCCTTCTTGTAACAATACCGCACCTAAACCATCTTTTGAGGCATCTACTGATAACAATAACATTTTTTGTGGGTCATAAAATCTCAATGTTGGTTGAGATGTCAAAATTTTCCTCAACTGATCAAACTTTTTTTTCTGTTCTGAACCCCATTCAAAAATTGTATTTTTTCTCAACAATTCCCTTAAAGGAGCGGTTATTTCGGCTACATTCGGAATGAATTTATGCAGGTAATTAACAATGCCCAAAAAACGTTGTAATTCTTTCATATTCTTTGGTTCCGGATAATTTTCTATTGCAAATATTTTACTTTCATCAGGTTTTATGCCATTTTTCGTTATTTTATGACCCAGGTAATTTACTTCCGAAACTGAGAACTGACATTTCTCTTTATTGAACTTGATATTATATTCGCGCGCTCTCTTCAAAACTTCGACAAGCCTTTCATCATGTTCCTTTTGATTTTCACCCCATATTAGAATATCGTCTATATATATATGAACACCTTCAATACCTTCAAAACATTGTAATATTTTTCTCTGAAAAATTTCTGCGGAACAAACTAAACCAAAAGGCAACCTTTTAAACCTATACCTGCCGAATGGAGTATTGAAAGTACATAATTTTGAACTGAATTCATCTAATTCTATATTCCAAAATCCACTATTCGTATCTAACACTGAAAAAATTTTAGCTTTATTCAAATTAGTAACAATATCTGTAAAAGTAGGAATTGAAAAATGTTCCCGTTTAATGGCCTTATTTAAATCAGTGGGATCAATACATATTCTAAAATCTCCATTAGGCTTATCTACAATTACCAAAGAGTTTACCCATTCAGTTGGCTCGAATTCTCTAGCTATAATGTTTTGTTTTTCCAAATTTTCTAATTTACTCTTCAATCTCACCAAAATTCCTTGGGGAAATCGTCTAGCTGCATGGACACAAGGTTTAACAGTTTCATCTAATTTAATTCTATATTGGCCTGGTTAACACCCAATTCCATTAAAAACATCTTGAAAATCGTCAATATACCTCCTACTGTCACTCATTTCCGCCACCATTCTCGCAATATCCATGTCTTCTATTGAACCTGTTCCAATAATTGGACGGCCATATTTTCCTTTAGCTATAAAAAATTTCACATTATATTTCTTATTTTTATGAGAAACAATGGTTATAATGTATCCTATTATTTCAATTCGATTTCCAGTATATTCAATTAGTTTGGTATCATCTTTCATAATTTTCTCTGATTTGAAAATTTTATTATACATACTCAAAGGAATGACATTAACATCAGCACCTGTATCTACTTTGAAATTTACCATTTCATTTTGTATCTTTAAATCTACCGTCCAGTCTAACTTTGTTATTGAAATACTATTTTCTACAGAACCTATGTAAAGTTCTTCTTTTCTAGCAACATTATTGATACTTTTACTTCTACAAAATGATGCAAAATGATTATACAAACCACATTTTCGACAAATTTTTCCAAAAGCTTTACAATTTCCTCTAGAATGCAAAGTACCACATTTCAAACAATTGAATTCATTATTATTCATTCTTTCATGTTGAACATTTTTATTATTAAATGATTTGAAACTTATCTGGTTTCTTTGACGACTCCCGGGGTGTTGTTGTCCTTGTCCATTTGATATTTCCCTCTGTTTTTTCGAGTTCGGCGACTGCTTCTTCATGCCCATATGAAAATTCTTTCGTCTCACTTCCATTACTTCTTGATTGTCTTCTTTTCTTCTCATACTCGTACCAGGATTCGAACACAAAGTTTCCAGCTGTTTGTTCGTTATCTCCGCCGATTTACATATTTCCACTGCCTTCGTTAATCCCAAGTTTTTTGTCCTTAAGAGTCTGTCCTTGACGTTTTTATCTTTGATGCCTAAGATTAATCGGTCTTTTATGAGAGAATCTGTTAAATTTTCGAATTCACAATTCCTGCTTAATTGTTTCAACTGCGTCATATATTCATCCACAGATTCTGTTTCTTCCATGTCTCTCGTAAAAAAAATGTATCTTTCATATGTAACATTAATGCTAGGTTTGAAATATGCTTCAAATTTCTGCAAAATATTCTTCAATATACCTTTTTCCTCTTCTTTTACGAATTCAAAGGTGTTATATATTTTGAGGGCTTTGTCCCCTATGCAATTTAACAGCAAAGCGGCTTTATATTCTTCGGACTCCTCTTCTGCTTTTATTGCTTGAATAAAAATTTTGAATTTTTGAAGGAAAAACTTCCATTCCACTGCCGGGTCTTCATCTAACTTCATTTCGGATGGTGGTTTCACACTCTTCTCCATTTTTCTGATTTTCAGATATATTTATTTCCACGTAAGGATTTTAATTGAGAATATGTTAACGGACAGGAGACTTCGTGTTTTTATTGATGGTGATAGTAGTAGTTTCAAGACTTTGAATAACGGACTTCCACAAGGATCGGTGTTGTCACCCCTTCTTTTTAATTTATATCTGAGTGATATTCCTGATACTTCCTCCGAGAAATTCATTTATGCAGATGATATTGCTCTTGCCTTCCATCATTCTGATTTCAACATTCTTGAGAATACTTTAACTGAAGATTTAGAAATTTTGAGGAACTATTTTCTGGAGTGGCGTTTATGCCCGAGTCCCACTAAAACAGAGGTGTCGTGTTTTCATTTGAATAATCACCAAAAACATAAAACTTTGAGGGTTAGTTTCAATAATACAGTTTTAAATCATAATTTCACTCCCAAGTATCTTGGAATAAAACTAGATTCTTCTTTGACTTTTAAGGCTCATTTGGAAAGTTTACATCTAAAGTTGAAGACGAGGAATAATATAATTCAAAAATTAGCTGGTACATCCTGGGGTGCCGATGCTACCACTCTTCGTACGGCTGCTTTAGCCTTGGTTTTTTCGGCAGCTGAATACTGCTGTTCTGTTTGGTTGAATAGTTCCCATGTCCATAAAATTGATGGGCAACTCAATATTTCTATGAGGATTATAACTGGAACCATTAAATCTACTCCATTAGCTTGGTTACCAGTTCTTTCTAACATAATACCTCCTCATATTCGTAGACAGGTTGCTGCCATGAAGTCTTGGGATAAATTTCATTCCTTTCCAAATTCATTTCCTATTATGAGTTATATGCCAGATACAAGACTGGCTAGATTGAAATCTCGAATGCCTCTATGGATAAATGATTTTCTTTATTCTAGAAAAAATCATAAAGAAATTTGGAGTTCGGAATGGACTTCATATGATTTTTTCAATAAAAGTTTAATTCTCGATCCTTCTGAGAAAGTTCCCGGTTTTCATCTGTCTAGGAAAAATTGGTGTCTATTGAATCGTCTTAGGACAGGTCATGGACGTTGTAATAGTATGCTTTTCAAATGGAATGCCATTGATAGCCCGAGATGTGAGTGTGGGCATGAAGAGCAAACTATTGACCATTTGGTCAATAATTGTTCAATATATAAATTTCCAGATGGTTTTGACTCTATTCACTCAGTATCTGATTCATTTTTGAGATGGGTTGGTACCTTCAAAACAATTTGAATATATTAGTTGATTTTGCTTTTCCGTTTTTTCTCCCTCTGGTTTTTGTTTCAGATTATCTAAAAATGCTTTGTCAACCCCTTTGAAGAAATGAAGAAAGAATTACATTCGTAGAAGAAGATGCCCTCCAATATGAATATCTGAAAACAAATCCAATAACCCTACACTTATACGGGGAGACAGAGTTTTTGCTGAGGTTTTTATCTGTGCTCTTGCATCATACGCAGAAATGTATGGTGGCCCGTTTGACATTCCTCTGCTAACACTGAGATTAGGAGCGGGGAATGGATCAATATGTTTGTTTGAATGATCTGTTCCTTGTTGCCTTTTCGAGACACATGCCATAATTAAAAACAAATCTGTAACAGCTCCATTTCATAAGAATATATATATAATTCACGAATAACTCTTTTGTTCGTTTCGACTGCGCCATGCGATATGTCTAATATGTTAATAAAACAAGTGTTCAGCTCGATGTCTCATTTAATACTGCCTGATCTACACATGTACATTATCTATATAATCTTATATATGTTACAGTGTTGTTACATTCAATTTAATGCGCTACAGTTTCGAGAACTAATGTTCTCTTCTTCAGGCACTATAAATTAAATCGATTTTATCGACATACAGTTCGTCAAAAAACATGAAAGTCTCCATAAAAATTTCACAAATATAACAGATCCACGTGTGAATAGCATTTCCACCTTCATGTTATGAAGGTGGAAATACGTGTGAATAGCATTTCCACCTTCATGTTATGAAGGTGGAAATGCTATTCACACGTGCATCTGTTATATTTGTGAAATTTTTATGGAGACTTTCATGTTTTTTGACGAACTGTATGTCGATAAAATCGATTTAATTTATAGTGCCTGAAGAAGAGAACATTAGTTCTCGAAACTGTAGCGCATTGCATTGAATGTAACAACACCAAACTTCATCTTTGTTGCCAATTTCCCGATCAAACAATCCCTTTAGTTGATCTGAATAATAACAAAGGAGCGGTGGTATATATTTATTCAATCAATTCAGCACATTATCTCATACATATCACTTCTATTGCTACATTATTCTTCCTGAAGCTATGAAATTATTGTAGGGTGACAAAATTCAATCATTACTACACCGAAATCTGCAAAGGAGTTCTTCGAAAGCATAATTACTTATGGATTTGAATGCCATTATGACCTACATGAATGCTTTGTGAAACTCTATACCACAAGCAAAGTGAATATTTACATACTAATTACATGTTACCTACAATTCTCAAATATTAACTTTTGCTATTTAAAATAAGGTTCAATCACTGAATTTGTCACCATTGTGCATTTTCGTTTACTTGTGTACAAATTTAAGTCCACTGTATAAATTCTAGCCATTCCATTAATCAAGCCAATATCAATCTAACAGGTAGTAGGATATATTCATTGTGGAATATAATATTAATAATAATAATAATAATAATAATATTTATTAATTCTTACAATGATTCCACGAAGTAGAATAAAAGGAGAGTAAGTCAACATAAAATTAAATTTAATTCATTTGAAGTTCAGACAGTGAGTAGGGTTCACTATCAACCAAATAACTGAAAATTTTCCTCTTGTAATTCTTTATATTTGAGATATTTCGGTATTCCATTGGTAAGCCGTTGTAGAGTTTCATTCCCATATAGAATGCTCCTCTCTCATACATCGTTAGGGAGTGTTTGGGGTAGATGTAGGGAACCACCTGTCTTGCGTCTTCTTGGCGTCTGCATCCGGTGAATATACTACAGTTTTTGCGTAGAAACAGCAGTAGTTTGTACGCATAGAGGCCATAAACTGTAAGGAGTTTATTATCTTTGAATGCTCCTCTGCAAGAATCTCTGTATCCCTTCCTCAGCATAAGTCTCAATACCCTTTTCTGCAGCATGAAGACCCTCTCTGCACTTGTGCTGATTCCCCAAAATATTATGGCATAACCTATCAGGGACTGGAAGTTGGAGAAGTAGACAGTCTTGAGTACATCGATTCGAACCTGTTTACTTAGTACGAAGATACTGTATGCCACTGAGTTGAGTCTACTGCATAGTTTTTCGATGTGCGGGGTCCACTTGAGGTTTGCATCCAGTATTACTCCAAGGAATTTTGTCGAGTACTTCACTGAGATTTCAATGGTCTCCGATACTTCGATTTTCTCCGGGTACGTCAGACGGTTTTTATCTGTGGAGAATATTACGCATTCGGTCTTTGTATCATTCAGTACGAGACAGTTATCCACGCACCAGTTTTGGGCTCTGCCAAATGCCGAGGACAGGTCACCTCGAAGATCTGCAAGGCTTGCTGACATGATAAGGAAGTCTGTGTCGTCCACGTATATTACAGCTTTCTCCCTTTCACTATTGGCTATTTTGGGAAGGTCGTTTATGTATAGTAAGAATAGTATGGGTCCTAGTGTTCCGCCCTGTATAACCCCCATGTTAACGAGGCGCTCTGAGGAGTCGAAATCGCCCTTGGCTGCTCTAAGATGTACACGTTGTCTCCTGTTTGAGAGGTAGCTTTTGATGAGAAGAAGCTGTCTGTCTCTGATCCCGTAGAGTTCAAGTTTCTGAAGTAGTCTCTTATGGTCAATGCAGTCGAAGGCTTTAGATATATCTAGGAATAATCCCATAGGAATAAGACCTTTTTCCAGTGCTTCAAGAATAGATTGCGTTAGGTGGAAAATCGCTGTTTCTGTGTTTTTACCCTTAATAAACCCGTGTTGACATTGGGATAGTATTTTGAATTTTTGAAAAAAGTTCATGAGTCGATCAGCTAATATTTTCTCGAAGATCTTCGAGAATGAGCTCAGCAGGCTAATGGGGCGGTAATTACAAATTTCAGACGGATTACCTTTTTTTAGTATAGGTTTGATGATTGCTAATTTGAGCTCGTCTGGGAAGATTCCATAGACAAAGGATGCATTGATGATGTGACTGAGCGGTTTTGCTATGTGTACTATGCATTTTTTGATTATGAACATGGGAATGCCATCGAATCCATATGATTTCTTATTCTTCATTTTATTGACTGTATCAGTAATCTCTTGTTCTGTCAATGGGAACATGTAGAAGGAATTTTTGTTGCGTTGAATATCAATATTTTCGTCAGTTGTTTTGAGTCCTCTTTTTAGATTTAGAGCAGCATCACTGAAGTAATTGTTGAAGTCATTTGCTAGGTTCTCTGGGTTTTCGATGCATTCTATGTATTTGTCTGATTTGAGTGAGCTTCCTGTTATTTCTTTCACTACATTCCAGACCGTTGCGGATTTATTCAGGGCATTTGTTAGTTTTTCATTGTAGTACGTTTGTTTGGATCTCAATATAGCATCATCGTATTTTTTCTTTGTTTTCTTATAGAGTTCTTTATATTCAGGTCGGTTGTTGTATATGGTGTAAATTGTGTCTAACTCTCGTTTGATTGCCTGTATTTCCTTCGAGTATTTGAATTTTTTTTTACATTTTTTCGCTGTGAACTGTACTTCTGGAAATTTTTCGGAGAATACCGTCCCAAAAAGATCTGCGAAATTCCCCCACATAGCGTTTACTTCTGTTTGATTTTCACTAAGAATAGTGTCCCATGTCTGAGACTCTAAGACCTGGCAGAATTCTAGGATAGCTTTTTCTGTATATTTCCTGTATTTGACTATCTTGGGATCTGTGTTTTGCAGTGGGATTTTGAATCGCACTTCCTGACAGTGATGGTCGGATAGGTGGGCTTGATAGACAGCTGTGCTTATATAATCGGTATTTGTTAGTATCTTGTCGACGCAGGTTGCAGAACTGCACCACCTTTTTCATGAACGGTTTCTAAAACTCTACACGAAATATACCATGCGAAAGTAAATATCAATTATCTTGCTGATCTTGCGTCAAACGTTTGGAACTAAGTTCATCATAGTGACCCACATTAGTTTCAATATTCAACTGAATATATCGAGAGAGTTCGTTACAGCTGACCCCATCTCCCTTCCTTCAACCTCTGGTCCTCCCATTATTTGAATGTCAATCCTAAAATTGAAGTAAATTTACTAATAAAACACTAACATGCTATATTAACAGTGAACAGTAACCACCAGAAGTACTAAATTTCACCGACATTCTTGAGTTGATGGACATAATCCATATATTTTTATACCTCGATCTTTCATGCTACGTTGATTACATTGACTCGTAGATAAATTATGTTCAAGTAAAATCAGCTGACATAACTCATAACATTAATAAACCAACCTGTAGTATTACTTCTTGTTCCTTAAAAAAATTATGAGTGCATTTTTCTCAAATGGATGAATAATTCTTCATGAGAGCCAAAAGATATTTAGTCCTGTACAGGGCAAAGTGGGCACTTCAAATGAATAGAATGTCTTTTTGATCAAATGGTACAGGTTCTTCATGATGAATTTTTCTCATATGCCGATTTCTTGTTGATTATCTTGAAAAATGCTCTTGGCATACGAGATACAGCAAACTTTCACTGAAAATTAATAATCAAAATGAAACCAAGTATAAATTTTTACTGATTAATGATATACTCACTCAACTTCGTCCATGCCTATTGCTTATTATAAAACAGAACTCCTTGTCAATATGATGCAGCAATTAAAATTGCTATTTGTAATAAAATTGAATTGAAATTCTGATGAGCAGAAACGTCAAAACAAATCATGGAAATAGAGAGAAGCACATTTGACGATTTTACATTAGACAAGGAAAGAGAACCGTGATGTCATGTGCAGATATTCCGTACTGTGATTGGTCAGAAATTCGGCACCGTTGGATCTTTTAATGTATCCTGGATCGACAGAAGTTGCAGTTGCCGGTTGCCGCTTCGGGGATTGCCTAACCGATACGAAATTTCCCGAAAGAATTTTCCTTCTAATGTATCCTACTACTTTCACATTTTTCGGTACATTTCGTGCGAATTGAGAATGTTAAAAGCTTTGTTGCATTGAAGTTCATTCAAATATACCTTCTATGTATTGAAATTCTCAGGAGGTTTGTTAATGGGCCAATTTCGTGAATACGACCTTTCGAAATTCTGATTTCTCGATAATACCAAAACTTCGAAGCAAAATTATTCTAACATTTCTGTTATGAATGATTCGAGGGCATGAACGAGATTTCAGGCTGCTTCTGTTTGTTTTTTTCTGCGGCAGCTACAAAAAATTTATTTCAATCAATTTCTCGATCTGGAAAATAGGAATCTACCTGAAAGTTGGATAAACGAGAGCTCAAAAGCTCCAGACTCCAAGTCAGTGTTCTGAGTAACCCATTTTTGATAGGAGACCTCTGAATTTTTCCAATTAATACTTACATTTTCACACTCAAACAAAGAAATTCAAAGATGTATTCGAGGCTTCCCGCTTAACGTACCAACTGTTGAGTTCTATGAATCAAATACCATTATCATTATTCATAGGTGTGTTAATTTATGGACGAGAAATTTTTCTCAAGCTCTTTTTGTGCATGGTACAAACTTTTATTCGTACAATCGAATTTTTCAAAGCAAAAATTCGAAAATGACAAAGCGTTAGCTCCATAGCTTATCACCATATTCATCATAGTTAAAAAAATACCGAACGAATTGAAAAGGGAAAAAAATGAAACAAAAATCTTTATGACCGAGTTTGCTATAAAATGCAATGAAGACGATTCCAATGTTCCTTTCTATCATGTTTGGATGATCATTTACGACATTCTATAGTTTTCAGAAAAATGTATTTCCTAATGTCAACGTTTCATTTCTGATTATTCCATTTACTTGTAGTTTGTATGTTTTTGGTCAGCATTGTCCAAAGTATCTCGTTCCAACGTTTTTGTTGGAATGCTCTGCATACATTTTTCTGCGAGTATTGTTGATAGTTGTCAGTTTTGATTTATATAAATGTCAAATTAGTTCTGAGTGAATCAATGATCTACTTAAACTATACTTGAACTGATTAAAAAGGCTTGTGTTTTCCACCACTGTTTTGGACGAAAGACTCCGTGGTTAGAATTTTCTAACCTTTTCAATCAGTTTGAGTATATCATGGATTGATCTACTGAAAAACTAATTTGACATTTATATGAATCGAAACTGACAACTATCAACAATACTCACAGAAAAATGTATACAAAGCATTCCAACAAAAAAGTACGTAATTTTGTGAAATTCAACATTTAGTCCCAAAATTAACGTACAATAGATCATTACGAGTGAACAACTCCAACATTTTTCTCATTTCCGCAAACTTCGGAGAAGAAATACTTAGGGTTCGTCATCACATCTGCATTTTGATGCATATTTCTGTCTGGGCCATGCTCGCAGCCCATTAGCACAATTTTGGCCTTCGTACGGCTTCCAGTTTTCAAAATGAAAATTATGAAAGTACTCCGAGCGTATTCTTTAGAAGGCTACGAGAAGGAAACCACTGGATATTATTTCATTCTGTTTTCACCTCATTATTCAGAATGAAAGATAGTTCAACCATAAAAAATTTCAACAATTTCGGCCGAAATTTTTTTTTCACCAAGGACATGTAAAAAAAAGTTGAGTTCCAATTTTGGGATAAATTTTTCACGGAAAAACTCAGGAAATCTTGTACATTGAAATAATACTTTCCGAATTGGCAACCGAGAAAAAAAAATCCAACTCTGCAGGTTTTCCACCTTTTTGAAATTTTTTTTTCAGAATTCTACATCACAATTCATTTAAGCCAAAGAAAAATACTAAAATGTGACCAGAAACCGTTATTTCAAATGTCACGCATAACTAACAACAGTTATCAGAAGATTGCTCAAAGTTCACAAACACCCTGTATCTCGCTTATGCGTCGAAAAGTCGGTATATGTCATGAGGCAAAAATGACTTCATCGGTGTCATCTACACGGCTGTATATGTTTGTCCAGTTTATGGTGAAACACCCTGTATAGGTCATTTAATACAATATATGATTAGGAATCTTCTTAGAACAATGACAAAAAACCATCCGCTTTCAAAAAATTAATTATTTATGTTCCAGATTATATTGAATATGATTGCATATTCTCTGTTTACCTATCTGTAACTCAATAAATGGATCCATAAGGGATCGTACACTTTCCCAGTCCCAGCAGAAATTTTCTCCTACATGTTTGCGGCTAGGATTAGGTATCATTTGAGGGATAGCCCACCAATCTTTTTATTTGTATGTTTTTTGTTATTTTTTGAATTTTCTTCACTTTTGTACCTCGAAATCCAAATCCCGTCCTAAACCGAAGAATGCCGTTTATCTGAAATGATTTATTTACTTTTATAATTCTGATTTTCAGGTAACTACCTGAAGAAGTACCGTCACCACTTCGAAGGTACTTCTCAGAATAAGACTCGGGATAAGATAATTGACTTCACGAATGAGACTCGCCAAGTTTCAATTACTGTGAAAAATTGGTTGAAGGTTAAGTGTTCAAACGTCGTTGGCTGGATTACTTTGAACGAGGAGTATACTCGAATCGTATTCGAAGTGAAGTACGGCCAGCGGAATGAAGTATGCTGTATAATGCGGTGTTTCTGTGAAATTTCACACAAAATTTTGAGGGAGCCCAAAAAAGAAAATATTGCTCCGAGGTGGGTGTATGAAAACTTTCACAAGCATCTAATGACACATTTGACGCAAACTGATGTCACACCTATAAAATACCAATACTGTAAGCGCGACTGCAAGGAAAAACCGAGAGAGAAACTTAATCAACATCGATAAAATCTTTTGGCTACCTTTTTTCAAAAAAACCCGAAACACAACCTATCTATTGAAACAAAAGATAGGGAGATGCAAATATCCTCACTAGAGATGATGAGAAGCTGCGTGAAAATCCAAATAAGCCAGACAATATGATTCTTGTATCTCCTGCAAAATCTCCAACAGTGACTCCTTCGCTTCTTCCGACACATCCCATGTCAAAGATTAAGCCTCGAATGAAGTGAATGAAGTATAAAACGTAAAATCAACATTGTTGACTGAGTTATTCAAGAAAGCTATGAAACGTTTAAGAATATATCCAGGGCACAGGCGAGTACATCCAGAGATAGTTGCGACGATCACATTCAGAAATGCATTGAAAGTAAACAAAGAAAAATATACACTTCTAAAGGGTCCCCTCTGGTGTCTTCCAGTGACTTGAATATCAATCTAGCATTCAACACTCATCGTCAACTTTATCCCACACTTTATCTCCCACTTATCAAAGGTCAGAAAGGGCTTAACTCCTGAGCCAAATTTCTAGTCCTGGGAATAACCTTGGGAATAACCAAACTTGCATCACATCCTATTTTCTGTGGTCGATGAAGTTTGCAATTTTCAAAGAATATCATCGAACGAAAAGATGACATGGGCATGCAACTAAAAAGTGTTTTGGTCCATTTTGAATCTACTTCACAAAAACCTTGCGGTCAAGATGGTACCACCTCACCAGGCCACCTTTTGCGCTGGTTGTTTGATTTATCTGCCAAAAACTCCAGACAGTCAAAATATCGGTAAACGTACAGAATTGAATACTTTTCATTATACTGCTATACGAAACGCTCTATGAAAATATGAAGAACACTTCACCATCCATAAGCTGTTAAAATAAATTTGTTGCGAAAAATTCATCCAACATAGAGGAATGGTTTTTCGACTTTGATGGCCTTTGTCAGTTTATGAAGCATAGGAATTTACCCAAAGTTTCGTGGATTGGCGAAGATGCAACAGTTAAATTGAATATGATTCGAGGACTAATAAATTAGTTGGATTTACCATGCCATTAGTCAATGGACTACCGACAAGAGATACGTTTTTAGCAACATCTGCAAAAGCAATACAGGAACACTTTAAGAACGCTATCAGATCAAATTATGCCTATGTAATTATGGCCCAGCCTATTTTTACCATCCGCGCCAGGTTATTGTCTCGCAATCTTAGGCACAGATAACAGATTTACAGCCGCTGATGTTACGAAAAGGTGGCAACATATAAAATTGAATTTGAAGCAGCGAGGTGTTATGGTTTTGGGGTTTGGATCTGATGGAGATACACGTCTTCTGAAGGCAAAGAGGCAAGGTGCTCAATGGGCTCTCACTAAAGAATAATCACGACCCGAATGGAGATGGTTTCAATCAAATTACTCTAGAGAAGACTGCTTTTCTTATGTTCAAGATACTGTTCATATAACCACCAAATTACGTACTAGACTGCTCAATGATAAAATCAAGTTAAGGTTTGGTGATTTTCATGCAACTGCTGAACCATTGGAACAACTCATTGCAAAGTACTCCAAGGATTATTACTTGCTAACAAAATCTGATTTGAAATTAAAAGACAAGATGAATTTCAAAGCAGCAGAGAAATTATGTTCGAGTAACGTTATTAATTTTTTTAAAAAGACTCCGGAGAATAAAGGCATTATTGCTTATCTCAAATTGATGCGTTTTGTTATTGATTCGCTCTTAGATCCCAAAATAGATTTAACGCAAAAAATTTATTCAATTTGGTATTGCGTTTTTTTCTTAAAATTTGGCAACAGTGGCTCACAATAAACGAATACAAAATTGGAAATCATTCCATTTCATCAAACTGCTATGCTTGCTCAGAGTTAAACGCACATTTATTAATAAATATCATCCTAAACATCCGTGAAAACCCATTTTTATCAAACGATATTGTAACATTCAAATGTTACCTTCCACCTCGAATTAAATACGCCAGCGCAAATGCGCAGAACATAGTCGATCTACATTTCTGAGCCTCCATATGTAAGAGAAATGAATAAAAGAATTAATTGAGATTCGAAGTTGTTTGAAAGAATATCTAATCGATTCCCTTCGTAATCTATCTTATTACCTTCGATATCTACCTACCTTATTATTTTCATAATTGAAAGTATCTGAATAATCAAGTACCTATAACTTAAATATCTAAGTTCTCCGGTAAATACACGAGAGTGCTTCAATTGCTTTCCTCCTTAGTAAGGGGTAAGTCTCTATAGATTTGAAATAGTTAAGATTGTTTGTGAATAGATAAGTATATCTTTGTAACTTATGATTAGGGACTTTGGGAGACAAACTGCCCAACTCAATTGCCTTCTTCAACCTCAAGCAGAACTTGAAAAGGGACCATCATCCTCATTCCACAAGGTGGGTGTTGCTGTATAAAGAGGGTGAATAGAATTTCAAGCCCTTAGACAGGTCTGTTCTTCTTAAATTGTATATATCAAATTCTATAATATTAGGTTTAAGCAGGTTAGGTCATAGTAATATTAGTATTAGGTCTAAACAAGGTACCTTGGGGTTTATAATAAATTTATTGAATAGACATTTGAACTGTTCAGACTTGTATATATTTTTTTCCCTCACACACGATATATTATATTCTCAATCAATTTGATACACTTTCCAGATTTAAGTGTAAAACAAAATCTAAATAATAAAAACAACTACTCTATATCAAAAATCTGGTGGCGCCCAATACCTAATTCAATTTCGATCAGAAAGTCCTCCTTATCCACGACTTCAGCTCTCCAAAGGCTATTACAGTTGCCGATTGTAAGTTGTTAAATTCACGAATTGAAATACTTTCATCAAATATAAAAAGAAGGTGACAATATGTTTCTGCCTATACTTTCTTGGAAGTCAGAAATGTGAACAGGCATTTAGGACTATGAGGTCCATGACCTCCACGTATTCGACTGTGGTTAACTTCAATATAAAAGATATTTAAAGCGTTTACATAGCACAAGGACATTAAATAATATTATACACGATCTGAACAATGTTATTGCGTTTCCAAAAGAACAAAGACGGCAAGAAGAAATGAATATGGACTCGAATTCGCTGGTGGTTACTGATTCAAAACTCTATACGGATACTATGATAGCAGACGCAGTAGAACGTGCACGACAAAATTCTCTAGCCTATACGCTAGAACTTGGTATGTCTGTCGGAGAAAACAGCTTTATTATGCTACAATTCCTTCATTGAAAGATCTTGTGAAAGATTAAAGTGAGGATAAAAGTCTAGAAGTTGAAGAGGATATACAGATGGAAGACAACATGATCGACACCATTGATAGGTCATCCAAGAATTCAGCAAATGATTCATTTAATCATCTTCAACATTTTACTTCTCTGCCAATAGAAAATGAAGAAATTAACGGCAATGACTTAAACAAACCAGATAGTCACTTGTTTAAGCATTAATGGAATATATCGAGTGTCGATGGTCCATATGTCCGAGTCGCAGATGGTAATAAATGAAAAATTGTCAGAAAGTCTTCGCTATGTTAGTTTCTAGAGGAAACTTAAAATATGGGTTAAGTACAGAGAGACTACAACGTTTTGTTGTGAAAAGTACAGGAAGACCACAAAAGACTAAGACAAGAAGTAGGTCACAAAAAGTTGAATACAATGAAATCCAAAGGAACACAAATAAAGAAAAGCTCGAAGAGAGGTAAAAGGGACAGGTCCCAAGAAAGCTCAGATAGACCAGAAGAAGATATCATCATGAAATATGACGATAGCCCAAGCACAGAAACGTTTTCTGAGAATGACTCGGAAAATAACATTGAAATCAATGTTAATGGAGGTGATTATCAAGAAGGAAATTTACAAAAAGAATATTTCCTCGAATATTCCAGTTCATCGCCGTTGACAATTTCCTTAGAAATCGATAAGTTTCATGCAGTGTATTATGAAGAAGGCTGGTTTGTTGGAAAACTTCTAAGATATTGAGGGTAGTGCGAGTGGTGCTGTCGATAATCCGATAGTCGAAATAATATTTTTGAGAAGAAATTAACGAAAAAAAGTGAATTCAAATGGTCTGAGAAACAAGATTTATGGACCTATAGCAATACAGGAGAATAAATCGAATAATATTGTCAATATTGCCGATCGTGTCTTGAGCCAGATTGATAACGCTTACACAAATGAAAAGCAGAAGTGTTGACATGTCATTAGTTAATATCAATTGTTTCATTATTTGCTTGTCTTGTCTACCACTTGAAGCAAATACATATTATCTATAATACAGAGTGTAACAGCCAAATGGAATAAATTCGATAACGAATGAATGAGGGCATGTTGGAAAAAAAGCTCGGACACGACGATTTGTAATTTTAAATGCGCATATTTTTCAAGAAAATAATATTATATAGGGTGTTCAATGTGACCGCGGCGAATACCAACTTTCTTATTTCAAATGCAACCCCCTATATATTATTTATTTTTTGATTTCTTCAGAGAATTATAGACACAATTCATGCGAAAAAAAAAACCTATCTTTAACTATTTCGGAATTATTGAGTGTTTTCAGATTTATTGCAAAAATCAACGTTTTAAATAAAAATTATTTTATTTCACAAATTCGGTACATTACACACAGATGACATTTGACAGATGACATTTTACAGATGACAATCGACTGATGACATTGGACAGTTGACAAATGACTATTGACAGATGGAATTTGACAGAACTTTTATTACCTATGCCTAATTTATCCCCTGCCAGTTCAGAAATCTAACCAAGCCGTTGATCTCCGATCACTGTCGATTACGATTTGTGGAATCCACCGTAAGTATAGGTATCATTAAGGCGAAACAAAGTTCCTTGGGCCAGCTAGTATGCTAATGAAAAAATGTTTTTATATCCTTAAACGAGTCTTATTACTTGCCCCTTTTATCGCATTCAAGCCGTCAGGTGATTGGCCATGTTGAAAGTAAAAACAAGCTGAAACTATTAGAGGATTTACGGGGATTTTTCAGGAACTAAACACATTTTTCCAAGATTTTTGATTTTTGGGATCGACTAAGATTCCTTGTAAAAAAACGAATATTTTCTCATCCTAATCAAATTTCTTTATTCATACTAACTGGATTATTTTTTATGAGCAACAATACAAATATACATAAATAGAAATATACAGAACAAAATGTCAATTCATTATATCTGAGTTCTTTTCATTATTCAAGTTTGCGTGGTATGAGAAGGGCACTCACATCAACTTTCTCAGATTTGCTTCAGCACCATATTCATCTCTGAAGGATCAATGAATTCACTTATTTTTTGGATACACAAATCGGGCATTTCTTCTGGAAGAAGTTCCCGCAAAAGTGCATATACTTGTTTCGCCAAATATTGATCATTCATTTCTATGCATATGCTGGCGATCAACTCCCTTTTATACAATACTGGAAGAGGATTTTTCAGAATTCCTGAGCGAATCCTTGAATTCTTGACCACCTTCCTCCTTATATTTTTTCTACACAGTACGTCATAGTAGGTCAGTTGTGGAGCTTCGGGCAGTTTCAGCAGTTTCAGGCTTTCTAACTCGTTCTCGTACAGAACGCGTACTTCTCTGTAGCGTTCATTCGCTTCTATATATTGAACTGTTTCCTTGTTCACATAGAGTCCACAATGTTTTCTCAGAACAAAGAACTTGATGAATACATTGAGGATGTTTTCGTTATCGAAGTCCATCGCAACTTCGAAAGCTGTCATACCTTCTTCATTGAGTTCGTTGAAATCTACTCCCTTTCTTAGCAGAATTTCAACAACAGTAGGACTATCTTCAGCTGCACAATGCAATGGAGTGTTACCCTGGTCTGATTTGGCATTCACATCCACGCCATGCTCTATTAAAGCTTTTGCCAAAATCCTGTTCCTGTGAGGGTCATTTCCATCATCTGTCAAATGATGCAATGCGTTGCATCCAAGGCAGTTGGTGATGTTCGGGTCACTTCCGATTTCCAGAAGCCGCAAAATGACGTTGATATCACTCGAAGGGTTCATGATCAGAAGTTGCAGGGTCGTATGGCTTAGCAGATCCTCTTGATGGTCCAAGTCAACATCATAATGCAGCAGCGCATCCAAGCATTCAAAGCCCTTCGGACATCCTGACAGCATATGGAAAGGACGGCGGAAATAGTTATCACATTTCTTCGGGTTGGCACCGTTAAGCATCAGATGTTTTACTATATCGGGATAGCCAAACTTCACAGCATAATGCAGGGGTGTGCTTCCATTGTCGTTGCAGACGTTAACGTCTGCTCCTTCCTGTAATAATTTCTCGACATCTTCTTCATTTCCATTTCGGACCGCTAAATGAAGGGCACTGTCTTCCACTGGGCAGGAGTTTACTCTCTGAAAAAGAAAAAAAATATTTTCTAGCTTTTGTTTGATAATTTTGATGAGATTCGTGAGATTCGATAGTTGAAGCGGTAAATTTTCATGGGAGTTCATTCGATTTGATATAGATCGAATTGAAGAGGTCGCCGTTCACAATGAGTTGAAAAACTAATCCGATAGAGGCGCCACCGTGCATTTTATAGAGTTATTCAGCGAAGCTTCCAAACATCCCTATACCCAAAACCACCGTTTTTGTTTGAGAAATACCTATCCTTCGTTAAAAATGAAACGATTTTTACTAGACAGAAGTTTTTCGGAAAACCTCGTTCCTCAACTTTCATTTAATACTGTTTCCAATATATAAGTTTTCACAGTTCATTCTAAATGTCATGAATCTTTCCCTTCCTACCATGAATAAAAGTGACTCGTGTTTCACGTTTATGCATATTTTTATAAACAAAGACAAGAAGGCATTATTTCGATAAGGAACATTTCAAGTAGGTAACTATATTTTAAAACGAATATTTCAGGTGAGTAAAATGTTTGATTCGTTAATATTCATGAAAATATATATTTTTATAGTGGGCTGAATACCTAGGTCCATATTTCGTTGGAAACAGTTGTTCTTCACACATTTATCCTTTTTTTTTAGTTTTCTTTCAAATTTTTCGAATTGGAAACCTATGAACCAACTGGAAAAAATATTCAGCTAGAGAATGAATTCAATAGAGGGTGTGCGAAAAAAATTTTTTATTCATAATGTCAAGTTAATTCATAACACATTTCAGCTGAAAATGTTGCCATGAGGATGTCGAATGAATTTCATGATTACAGCCATATTCTATTCAGAATCCGTTTTACGACACTTTGGGGTTGGAAATAATTATTATATTTGGTCTAAATCCATAAATTCAAGATGCGACTAGTTTCATGAGCTCATAAATTTTACCAAGAAAATAATGATCTCCCAATGAGGAAAATTTTCGTTTTGTTTCTTATGAAACAGCTTTATCAACTTTCACATAATTACAGCAATAGTAAATTGAATCACTTCGATTATTTGGCCGCTCATTTCAATCATTCCGTTACATTCTCATCAGAAGTTCTATTTCATTGTTATCCATTCAATTGGAATTGTGACAAAGCCTTCTGTGCCAATATTAGGGATAATTATTCAACAACTTTCGGTTTCCATAAATTTTCTGGCTGCGCTGACAAAAAAGCATTATTGTTTTAAGGTGACGCATCATTATATCTAGCATTTTATAGATTGGGGTTGGACATGGCTTGGCGTCAGGAGGATTGGCGCCAGGATGATTGGCACCTTGAAATTATTTTTCATTTATTCTTATTCATTCAACAACAAACTCGTGGAAGTGCTTTGCAAGTAGTCATTCCGTACGTTAGGTACTCTTTTGGTTTTTTATTGTGCGATTGAAGCTAACGCACAAATTTTATCTCGGTTTATGTAATTTTAATTTATGAATGCCCACAATTACTTCATTTTCCACTCGAGCTGAGATCAATGTTTATTGACATTTTTCATACCTTATTGAAAAGCTACTCGAGTACTTTGAACAAAATAGCTAAAACTATAGGGCAGCGGAGTCATATATTTTTGGGACCATTTATCTTCAATACTTTGCCAATACATTTGAAAAAGATTATAATGCCAAATATATTTAAGAAAGAGTTACGCAGGTACATGAATTCAACCCCTAGGCTCGTTGTGCACTCAAAGATTGATTTAAAAAATAAGAGATAATATGATTTTGAAAGCTTTATAGATTTGTAAAACTGATTATTGTAATTTAATATACTGTATATGGTTTTTGGATAGATGGATTTTGTATGGTTGTCAGAAATGAAATTGTGTTGTCCATATTGTAAAGTCCACAAGCGGATATATCCATGTGGATTTTTTATTTGTTCAGAATTTTTGGACTGTTGAGGATTGATGTTTGTTTTGTATTTTGATTATTTCTCTCTGAATAAATTTTATTATTATATTATTATTATTATTATATTTTTCGGTTTTCAGAAGGATGAATGGATGATTAATCTTTTCGTTTCATTTTACTGGATGATGGGGTACTACAGAAGAAACGGCCTAAAGCAGGCTTTGACATGTATGTATATTGTTTTATAATATTGAAATTGTATTGTTTGTAACGTTTCGAATTATATAGAAATGAGTTGAGTTTTTATTGTTGATAATTATGGAGTCCAAGACGTAACTATTGTACCTGTTTGTCGAATAAACTGGAGTTTATAATGTTAATTTATATCAGAGTTGTGCTTTGTGCTCCCGGGCACTGTGCTACCGAGCACTTTTCAAAAGCAGTGATTAGTGCTTAGTATTTGTAGTACTTCATCGAAATGCTCAGTGCTTAGCAATCCCAAAAGTGCTCCCAAGCACTCCTGCGGATTACTAAGCCCTAAGCTCTGAGCCACTTTTGTACGAATTTATTTAAGCATTCATAAAATCTAAATACAACATTTTCTTACATGAGTAACATCCTCAAACTGTTAGAATTTCAATGACAGAAAGATGATTGTGAGGGAATCCGGTCATTATGAGAGGAAAAATTAAGGGCCCACGTGTAATTTGTTAAATGAAGATGGTAATTTGTTCGTTGATATCTTAATAAAGCGTTTTCATCTGACCAAAGAGTCTTTTATAGACAACATCAAAACGTTACACAGTTCATTTTTCATACTTCGTTATTTGTCACGCAACAATGTTTTGGAACTGTTTTGCTCCTGACAAATTAGTGCAAGAATTGACGCAGAAGCATTTCCATTTTTCCTTAAATTTTTTATTGCATTTTGTGTCACGGACCGGGAGTGAAAACCCATAAAAGTTTTCAGAAAAAAAGTAAACTCGAAAAAATCAATATTTTTATGAATATTTTCAAACGAAGAGATCTAGGAGCGAATAGCAGTTTTTTGTTTCACCACCAATCAGAATCAATTATATATTATATCGAATCAAACTCAAAATTATTAGCGAAAGCATCGTATCATTTGGTCAATTCTTGGAAGGTGATAAAACAATAATCTTCTCGTTATCAATCGAATCGAAGGTGGAGCATCGAATTTTGGACACCCTGTCACCTCACCTGTCACTTTTCTCACATATACGAGCTAACAATTTCTCTTTCGATTGTAATAACCTCACTTTCATCAATTCCTAAAGAAGTGCTTAGGGCTTAGTGCTCGAAATGTCGAATAACTTTCACAAAGTGCTCAGTATTCGCGAGCCTTTTGTGAAAATAAGTGCTTTGCGCTCGAGACTCGGGAGCCTTTTTATCCGAGTGCTTAGTGCTCGAAGCACTATTTTTCAGTGCTCGTCACAGTTCGTACATATAACATATATCATTCCTTCAACTTAAAATGTTTTATACATTTCTATGCCTATACATATATTCTTGTATCTATCGTTGAATTCTATGAAAAATGTCCATATTATTCTCATTATTTCATGGTATTTTTCTATTATCAGATGTATCATATGCAAAATCATAAATTATTCTCTATTCTTGAATTGAAGTATGATGTCTAATGAATACAGGGTGAGTCTTTGACTTGTACATATATTTTAACTGTAGATTCTTGAGGCCTAAAGAAACCTTTTTTTCATTTTCCATTTTTCCGAATTAAGCTCGGTTAAAGAGATATAGCCATTTGAAAAAAAAAATTGGGCTAATTACGTCTCTGATATTATTCTCTACAAACACCTCAAAGTTCATATTTTTCAATTGAAATTGATGTGATTATTAGATATTCTGGGTGATACATTTAGAAAATACTCAAGCACTAACCTTATTTGAATAAGAATGTTACAAACACGATATTTCCTAACAAAAACGCTAAGTTTTGTTCCATCATTTCTGCAATTGAAATGCCATATTTCTCACACCAAAATAAGTTCCTTCTTCGATTATCCTGAAGATTAGTTTGTAAACACTAATAATTTGTTCATATTTGCCTCGATACCCTGAAACTATCTTATAAAAATTAGTTTCTCACTAACCTATCCTAACTCCATTAATCAAAGTCATATGATTCGAGGTCAATGACCCAACCTAATCCATTCCTCTGTGATAGTGATCACAGAATTCTAGAGAAGACGATGCCAGATTGTGTTGATTTTCTCAGTAAAAAATGGTATAGGCGAACTCAAGAAAGCAGAACGTCCCCTATCGTTAACGGAAGAACTAGTTTTGTTTACTTTTCGCTAAAGGCTTCTACGCATTGCTCTTTGGAAATGCCAAACGAGTAGTTCTGATTCTCGCCGATCTAAATTTCAGTCGTGGTGCGCTGCCGGCTGCGATGTAGCCGCCACGCAAGACAAGCCGTTGTTCTGTGTCTCATCACACTATCACAGGCCAGCCAGTCTGTGATAAAATGAACGACGCTTAAACGCGATAACCTTTCTACATGGATTCAATTCATTTATTTATTTACTCGCAGAGAATAAAGCAAACAGGTGTGAGGTGATGCTTGTGATTTGTGATGTGAAAACCGTGTAGGGTCGATTAAAAATTCCAAGAGGATATTGTTAAGAAGATAGATATTTTCCTGAAGGACTGGTTTCAATAAATTTTTAATAGAAACTTGCTTATAAACTGTGTAATTTCATGCTTCTCGGAATTCAGTTGATAAACATTGACAACATTCAATATAATGTAGATTGTGGGAATAGGAATATTGAAAGAAGTACACTATATCTCCTCTATTAGCGACGTTTCGCAACTCTATTGTTGCATTTTCAAGCTCTATACAAAAAACAGAACATATATTAAAGATAAATGTGTAAGAAACAAATATCAACCTACCCAGAGAATAGCTAGTGTCTCGTCCACCCTTCGTAGGTAAACTTCATTAAAGACGGTAAATAAACAGATCTGAAGAAAACGCGATACATAATTGTCTGTCGTCGAACAAGTACTGGCTGTCATATGGTTTGAATGAATATTTCGCGCATCTTGGATGAAAGAGGATCATCGACCCCATGTGATTCGTCGAAAGATAAAAAACCCCATTGAATGAGGGTGGTAAACAAGACACCACCAATCTCCTGACATCATGAAGACAAATTCAAAAACATGTAAATATAACATCAAAAATAAACACACAACATCAATAATAAGTTATATAAATAAAATAAATTAAAATCACACCCTATAAGCTCCATCTATTCCCTATAACTTGGTGACACTCTTATCATCTAATAGAATCTCTATATACAATTATACACAGGTTGCCCTACCGGAGCCGGTCCAGAGAATCCTATCGCTAGGCCCTAAATTCGGCCTACCCCTTAAAAACTCAGAAATCCCGATTCACAAAATAATCAAAGATTTGGAATATTGCATTGCAAACCAGGGCGGGGATGAAGATGATAAAAATAGGTTGAGAGCCTGTACCACGAATGTTCTAACTAATTTCTATAGAAATTATGACATGCCTAAATCTCAGAGAAATCTGATGGAAGATGTTAAGGAGACAAATCATTTTCTTAAGGCCCATGACGACATCTTAGTAGGAAAATCTGACAAAGGCAACTCAACAGTCATTATGCTGAAAAAAGATTACGAAGAAAAGATGCTGGAGATGCTATCAGATGAAGACGTGTACAAGCCTTTGAATAAAGATCCGACAAAAAAATTCCAAGAACATGCTAATGGTTTTGTGAAAAAATTACTCGAAGAAGAATATATTGATAAAATAAACAGCAAGAGAATCCAGATTCACAACTCTGTTCCACCTAAAATTTATGGATTAAGGAAGACACACAAAGATGTATTTGCATTGAGACCTATTGTTTCGTGTATAAACACCCCCTGTTACAATATAGCAGTCTTTCTACATCAAATCCTTTCACCTTTAACAACAACATTCGTGTTCAATATAAAAAATTCCTTCGAGTTCGTCAACTACCTGGAGAGTGTACGATTACCAGTTAACTACAGACTCGTTTCATTAGACGTTACCTCCCTTTTCACCAACATACCAAAAAAATTAGTTCTTGATGTGCTTTCAAAGAGATGGATGTCCATTTCAGCCTATACAAATATTCCACGGAAACTATTTTTAGAAATGATCGAATTTTATTTCGATTCAAGTTATTTTATGTTTAGGGGGACCATATATTCACAGCTAGATGGTAGCGCCATGGGTAACCCTTTAAGTCCGGTTCTGGCTAATATTGTGATGGATGAGCTGGTATCTTCTGTGTTGGAGAACCTACCCTTTAGTGTCCCATTCTTTTGGTTGTATGTGGATGATTCGATTACAGCGGTGCCTGAAGATTGCTGTAATGATATCCTGAACTTTTTCAATGCATTCCACCAGAAAATTCAGTTTACCATAGAAAAGGAAGAAAACAATAAACTTGCTTTCTTGGACGTAGAGATACACAGAAATGATGATGGCAAACTCTTGACGAATTGGTATGTAAAACCGTCTAGTTCGGGTAGAGTTCTTAATTATAATTCGAACAGTCCTATTTGTCATAAGTTGGGCACGGCGAGGAGTTTGATATATAGAATGCTGAAACTAAGCCATCGTTCTTTCCATGAACCTAATTTAAAAATAATAAAATCAATATTGAGAAAGAACAACTATCCCACCAAATTTATTAATAGATGCATACATCTGTTTTTTAATCACCCTAATACTGCACATAGTTCGGAAACAATTTCTGTGAAATATTTCAAGTTTCCGTTCATAGATGGACTTTCACAGAGGATTAATAGAGTATTCGATAAAAGTATCAGGTTGGCTTTTTATAATGTAAAATCCACAAAATATTTTTACACACAGCTCAAAGACCCCATACCATTAGAGTCTCAGTCCAATGTAATTTACAATATACCTTGTTCATGTGGTAAATCTTACGTGGGTCAGACTAAACAATATCTCAAGTCTCGAATCAACCAACATATCAATGATTGCAAAAACCACAATCAAGCCAAACCTAATAAAACGGCACTGGCTTTACACCATTTTGAAACAGGTCACTCCTTTACATTCGAGGGAGCCAAAATATTGGATAGAGAGCCAAATTGGTTCAGAAGGAATGTTGGGGAGATGATACAAATAAGCATAGCTGACACTGTAAATCTGAGAACTGACTGCTTGAATCTGAGTGTGATATATAATAATATTTTAAATATGTACTCCCGACAGAGAGATTCTATTAGATGATAAGAGTGTCACCAAGTTATAGGGAATAGATGGAGCTTATAGGGTGTGATTTTAATTTATTTTATTTATATAACTTATTATTGATGTTGTGTGTTTATTTTTGATGTTATATTTACATGTTTTTGAATTTGTCTTCATGATGTCAGGAGATTGGTGGTGTCTTGTTTACCACCCTCATTCAATGGGGTTTTTTATCTTTCGACGAATCACATGGGGTCGATGATCCTCTTTCATCCAAGATGCGCGAAATATTCATTCAAACCATATGACAGCCAGTACTTGTTGGACGACAGACAATTATGTATCGCGTTTTCTTCAGATCTGTTTATTTACCGTCTTTAATGAAGTTTACCTACGAAGGGTGGACGAGACACTAGCTATTCTCTGGGTAGGTTGATATTTGTTTCTTACACATTTATCTTTAATATATGTTCTGTTTTTTTGTATAGAGCTTGAAAATGCAACAATAGAGTTGCGAAACGTCGCTAATAGAGGAGATATAGTGTACTTCTTTCAATATTCCTATTCCCACAATCTACATTATATTGAATATATGAGAAATACAACTACTGTTATCTATTAATTGACAACATTGTTAATTTGTTAAGAGACCAGAGAAGAAACAATATTCGATGATATTTAATCCAGGAAAGCATTCAGATTTTTTATGAAATTCATGGTTTTTTCCTCAAATTTCTTCGTATACATTTAGGAATAACTCGAAAACGACGCGTTTTATTGGAAAAATATAGGAATACTTTTATTCTCTAAAATGGTTGATTCTTTCGAAAATATGAACCGTTCATCCTTTTCAAGTGATTTGATAGTGTTTTTGCATGAATTTATGAGTCGACCGCCCTGTAACTTTCGAACTAGGAGAAATATTGAATAAGTTTCGATTGAGGAATATGCACCATGAATATAGTCACCAATCAACCAAAATTCAGTTCATTTGAAATAACGGTTCCGAAGATATGAACAGGAAAGTGTTTTTTTCGTGGATTTTCGACACCCTGTATCTCCCAAACCAAACCGAATTTTGAAAAATGGCATGGGAAAAAAGTGTTTCGTTTGATGAGAGGAATCTACAGTTAAAATATATGTACAAGTCAAAGACTCACCCTGTATATTGTGCTATCTTCATTACAAGAATGAAACTGAAATTCTGAATGTATGATCAGTACGATTATTTTTATAATTCAGAAGGTGTTTTCATCAATTTCATTATACTCGTTAATTGAAAATTTTACTCAATTTATGAAATTCAAGAGGCGGTTTTATTAAGTTGATAATACTTTTCAATCATATTCATAACTCGCATTTACAAATTCAATAGATGGTTTCATTAATTTCATGATAAGATTTTATTTAGGTTAGTGAACTTTACCATTACATTGATGGAACGCATCCATTATTGTTGAAGCAATGCCAAATCCCTTTTATAAACCGAATTTCATTACAATTATGAGACTTTATGAAACCAATGAGCATTATAATAGGAATTATAATAATTTTTTCCCAGCGCTTATCCCAAAAACCTCCTAATACCAATTTTTAATGAAATCAGTCCATAAACAGGGAAGGCGTTGTCTTGTTATTATTATCAGGCCGCCATTTTAAATTTGTTAATTTCACAAAAATAACATAATCTTCAACTCCGAAAACACCCCTCATACTACTTTCAAATCGAAATGAACCCTGATAACAAAACTTGTCCGCTAATTCGATTTTACAAATTTTGACAACAAATCATGATCTTCGACCCCTAAAACCCTCTCATTCCAATTTCGAATCAAGTCAAGCCATAAACACAAAAGATGTCGTATAATTGTTATCAGTCCGCCATCTTGAATTTATGAATTTCGATCAGAAAAATTGTCATTTCCGACCCTGAGAACCCTCACATACAAATTTTGAATGGAAATGTACCATGATCACAAAACTCGTCTGCCAACTTGAACTTACGAATTTTGACTCGAAATCCTATTTTCTCACGCCGGAAATCCCTGTATACCAATTTTGAATTGAATCTGACCATAATAACAATTTGACAAAAAAATCATAATCTCTGACCCGGAAAACACCGAACTATGAAATAAGTGAAAATAAAGTTTAAGTAGGAACTTTTTTCGCTATACAGGGTGAGTCTTTGACTTGTACATATATTTTAACTGTAGATTCTTGAGGCCTAAAGAAGCCTTTTTTTCATTTTCCATTTTTCCGAATTCGGCTCTGTTAAAGAGATATAGCCATTTGAAAAAAAAAGTTGGGCTGAATACGCTCCTGAAACAATTCTCTGCAAACACCTCAAAGTTCATATTTTTCAATTGAAATTGATGTGATTATCAGATAGTCTGGGTGATACATTTAGAAAATACTCAAGCACTAACCTTATTTGAATAAGAATGTTACAAACACGATATTTCCTAGCAAAAACGCTAAGTTTTGTTCCATAATTTCTGCAATTGAAATGCCATATTTCTCACACCAAAATAAGTTCCTTCTTCGATTTTCCTGAAGATTAGTTTGTAAACACTAATAATTTGTTCATATTTGCCTCGATACCCTGAAACTATCTTATAAAAATTAGTTTCTCACTAACCTATCCTAACTCCATTAATCAAAGTCATATGATTCGAGGTCAATGACCTAACCTAATTCATTCCTCTGTGATAGTGATCACAGAATTCTAGAGAAGACGATGCCAGATTGACGATTTACTCTTCAGCAATGGTATAGGCGAACTCAAGAAAGCAGAACGTCCCCTATCGTTAACGGAAGAACTATCACAGAGGCTTCTACGCATTGCTCTTTGGAAATGCCAAACGAGTAGTTCTGATTCTCGCCGATACAGCGCTACGATCTAAATTTAAGTGCGCTGCCGGCTGCGAGTGCGATGTAGCCGCCACGCAAGACAAGACAAGACGTTCTTCTGTGTCTCCAGTCTACAGTCTGTGATTACAATGAACGACGCCGCGATAACCTTTCTACATGGATTCGTTTTATTAATTATTTATTTACTTGAAGTTTGCAGAGAATAAAGCAAACAGGTGATGAATGTGATATTATGTGATGTGAAAACAGTGTAGGGTCGATTAAAAATTCCAAGAGGATATTGTTAAGAAGATAGATTTTCCTGAAGGACGGGTATCAATAAATTTTCAATAGAAACTTCTTATAAACTTTGTAATTTCATGCTTCTCGGAATTCAGTTGATAAACATTGACAACATTGTTAATTTGTTAAGAGACCAGAGAAGAAACAATATTCGATGATATTTAATTCAGGGAAGCATTCAGATTTTTTATGAAATTCATGATTTTTTCCACAAATTTCTTCGTATACATTTAGGAATAACTCGAAAACGACGCGTTTTATTGAAAAAATATAGGAATACTTTTATTCTCTAAAATGGTTGATTCTTTCGAAAATATGAACCGTTTATCCTTTTCAAGTGATTTGATAGTGTTTTTGCATGAATTTATGAGTCGACCACTCTGTAACTTTTAAACTAGGAGAGATATTGAATAAGTTCCGATTGAGGAATATGCACCATGAATAGAGTAACCAATGGACCAAAATTCAGTTCATTTGAAATAACGGTTCCGGAGATATGAACAGAAAAGTGTTTTTTTCGTGGATTTTCGACACCCTGTATCTTCCAAACGAAACCGAATTTTGAAAAATGGTATGGGAAAAAAGTTTTTCGTTTGATGAGGGGAATCTACAGTTAAAATATATGTACAAGTCAAAGACTCACCCTGTATATTTAAATTTGGCTATTCTCTGTGAATTCCGTATTTCAAGTTGAGATTCTGAACGAAATTTTCTGTAGATTCACTTCTAATCGGAAGAATGAATTGGCTCATTTTCTTCTATTATTGGCAGATAAAAATAATCAACTTTCGAACTTTCCAATTCATTCATTGAGAACTCCGATCCTTTCTGAGTTCAACCACAAAATTTTAGTTCCTAAAGTGAAACCATTTTTAAATGCATCTTGGAATAAAACACACTACATTGAACCGTAAAATTTCAAATCGATTCATTTGTCTATTCATTTCAGAGTCCATCTTTGGTTAATCCTGTTCCCAAATACGTTATATTATACATAAAACGAAAATTCTGATCATGGGGACAATAAATACTCTTTAAACAATAAATTTAAGTCTAAAAGATGTTCCTTCAGTAATGAACGTTCATTCAGTGAAATATACTATGAGCAAGATATGAAACACCAACCGATAGATCATATCAATTATCCAAAATATATAACCAAAATACGAAGTATTGAGAAAATAATTCTTTGGGATGAAATTGATGACGGTTTTTAGTGTCAAGCCGAACTGACCATTCGCAATAGCCATATAAATTCTCCGATAAATGTGAAACCATTTATAAATCTATTCAGAAAATTTGTACATTGAAGTTTCCAAAGTATTAAAAAAAAGTATAATTTGTATTAAAATTCATTACGGACTTAAGACATCAAGGCTCAAGTTGAACTGACTTATTTCCTGAAAGCAATCCCCGTACAAATTGTCCGAAAAATTTTGTAACTATTTGAAACTCAATTTTCCAAATTTGTACCTTAAAGACTGCAAACTAGTAGGAAAAGAATTTTTTAAATCAAATTTATGACGGATTGATTGTATGCTTGCGCCGAAATTACTAAGTGTCCAATAGCAATCTCCATACAAAATCTCCGAAGCATTGAAAACCATTCAAAAATCAATTTCAAAAATTTGTACCCTTGAGGCTCCAAAATTTCACGAAAAATATTGACTGAATCTCAAATCGATACAAAGGAGTATTCACTTCATAGTACATCTTATGTAAGTTTCTGTTTCAAAGTGTGTTATATGATACATAAACGAACGTTCTCATCATCATGGAAGAAGAAATACTTTTCCAAAAGTGAAATCGGCAAAAGATGTGTCTGCAGTAATACACTTAAATTCAGTAAAATGAATGAACTCGAAATATATAGTTTTCTGCAGAAGATCACCAAGATGTAAAGAAACAATAGATATATTAGATCTTTCATTCAAAATATTCAAATCCGACCAATTTCAAATCTATAAAAATTTATACTCACTTTTGATACTAAATCACCCATTTTTATATTTTATTAACCTGCTTCCACACTATGTTCAAAAACTATCACCAAATATGCACTAGACCTTTTTCGTTCGTACTGTTGCCAGAGAATAATCGAAACTGAATCCTACCACAACAACTGTCCCTTTATATACCATTTGAAGAGTCAAATAATCCAAGTGACCAATAGCAACCCACAAAGAAATTCTCCGAAAAATATTTACCTATTCAGAAACCAATTGTGAGAAATTCTACCTTCAAGGCACCAAAGTATTAGAAAAGGAGTTCATTGGAAAAGAAATGTATAACGGGCTTGAGCAGACCAGATCGCCAACAGCAAATTCTCAGAAAATTTTAAAGCCATTTGAAAACCAATTATGCGAATACAATAAACATTCTTTGGAATGAAATTCAAGACGGATTTAAGGCTTAAGCCGTCATGTTTATGGTTCAATAATTGTTTATGACAGGATGGAAAGAGGACAGCAACTACTTTCACATTTTTCGGTACATTTCGTGCGAATTGAGAATGTTAAAAGCTTTGTTGCGTTGAAGTTCATTCAAATATACCTTCTATATATTGAAATTCTCAGGAGGTTTGTTAATGGGCCAATTTCGTGAATACGACCTTTCGAAATTCGGATTTCTCGATAATACCAAAACTTCGAAGCAAAATTATTCTAACATTTCTGTTATGAATGATTCGAGGGCATGAACGAGATTTCAGGCTGCTTCTGTTTGTTTTTTTCTGCGGCAGCTACAAAAAATTTATTTCAATCAATTTCTCGATCTGGAAAATAGGAATCTACCTGAAAGTTGGATAAACGAGAGCTCAAAAGCTCCAGACTCCAAGTCAGTGTTCTGAGTAACCCATTTTTGATAGGAGACCTCTGAATTTTTCCAATTAATACTTACATTTTCACACTCAAACAAAGAAATTCAGAGATGTATTCGAGGCTTCCCGCTTAACGTACCAAGTGTTGAGTTCTATGAATCAAATACCATTATCATTATTCATAGGTGTGTTAATTTATGGACGAGAAATTTTTCTCAAGCTCTTTTTGTGCATGGTACAAACTTTTATTCGTACAATCGAATTTTTCAAAGCAAAAATTCGAAAATGACAAAGCGTTAGCTCCATAGCTTATCACCATATTCATCATAGTTAAAAAAATACCGAACGAATTGAAAAGGGAAAAAAATAAAACAAAAATCTTTATGACCGCGTTTGCTATAAAATGCAATGAAGACGATTCCAATGTTCCTTTCTATCATGTTTGGATGATCATTTACGACATTCTATAGTTTTCAGAAAAATGTATTTCCTAATGTCAAAGTTTCATTTCTGATTATTCCATTTACTTGTAGTTTGTATGTTTTTGGTCAGCATTGTCCAAAGTATCTCGTTCCAACGTTTTTGTTGGAATGCTCTGCATACATTTTTCTGCGAGTATTGTTGATAGTTGTCAGTTTTGATTTATATAAATGTCAAATTAGTTCTGAGTGAATCAATGATCTACTTAAACTATACTTGAACTGATTAAAAAGGCTTGTGTTTTCCACCACTGTTTTGGACGAAAGACTCCGTGGTTAGAATTTTCTAACCTTTTCAATCAGTTTGAGTATATCATGGATTGATCTACTGAATCAAAACTGAAGCAAGCAGAACTTGAAAAGGGACCATCATCCTCATTCCACAAGGTGGGTGTTGCTGTATAAAGAGGGTGAATAGAATTTCAAGCCCTTAGACAGGTCTGTTCTTCTTAAATTGTATATATCAAATTCTATAATATTAGGTTTAAGCAGGTTAGGTCATAGTAATATTAGTATTAGGTCTAAACAAGGTACCTTGGGGTTTATAATAAATTTATTGAATAGACATTTGAACTGTTCAGACTTGTATATATTTTTTTCCCTCACACACGATATATTATATTCTCAATCAATTTGATACACTTTCCAGATTTAAGTGTAAAACAAAATCTGAATAATAAAAACAACTACTCTATATCAAAAATCTGGTGGCGCCCAATACCTAATTCAATTTCGATCAGAAAGTCCTCCTTATCCACGACTTCAGCTCTCCAAAGGCTATTACAGTTGCCGATTGTAAGTTGTTAAATTCATGAATTGAAATACTTTCATCAAATATAAAAAGAAGGTGACAATATGTTTCTGCCTATACTTTCTGGAAGTCAGAAATGTGAACAGGCATTTAGGACCATGAGGTCCATGACCTCCACGTATTCGACTGTGGTTAACTTCAATATAAAAGATATTTAAAGCGTTTACATAGCACAAGGACATTAAATAATATTATACACGATCTGAACAATGTTATTGCGTTTCCAAAAGAACAAAGACGGCAAGAAGAAATGAATATGGACTTGAATTCGCTGGTGGTTACTGATTCAAAACTCTATACGGATACTATGATAGCAGACGCAGTAGAACGTGCACGACAAAATTCTCTAGCCTATACGCTAGAACTTGGTATGTCTGTCGGAGAAAACAGCTTTATTATGCTACAATTCCTTCATTGAAAGATCTTGTGAAAGATTAAAGTGAGGATAAAAGTCTAGAAGTTGAAGAGGATATACAGATGGAAGACAACATGATCGACACCATTGATAGGTCATCCCAGAATTCAGCAAATGATTCATCTAATCATCTTCAACATTTTACTTCTCTGCCAATAGAAAATGAAGAAATTAACGGCAATGACTTAAACAAACCAGATAGTCACTTGTTTAAGCATTAATGGAATATATCGAGTGTCGATGGTCCATATGTCCGAGTCGCAGATGGTAATAAATGAAAAATTGTCAGAAAGTCTTCGCTATGTTAGTTTCTAGAGGAAACTTAAAATATGGGTTAAGTACAGAGAGACTACAACGTTTTGTTGTGAAAAGTACAGGAAGACCACAAAAGACTAAGACAAGAAGTAGGTCACAAAAAGTTGAATACAATGAAATCCAAAGGAACACAAATAAAGAAAAGCTCGAAGAGAGGTAAAAGGGACAGGTCCCAAGAAAGCTCAGATAGACCAGAAGAAGATATCATCATGAAATATGACGATAGCCCAAGCACAGAAACGTTTTCTGAGAATGACTCGGAAAATAACATTGAAATCAATGTTAATGGAGGTGATTATCAAGAAGGAAATTTACAAAAAGAATATTTCCTCGAATATTCCAGTTCATCGCCGTTGACAATTTCCTTAGAAATCGATAAGTTTCATGCAGTGTATTATGAAGAAGGCTGGTTTGTTGGAAAACTTGTAAGATATTGAGGGTAGTGCGAGTGGTGCTGTCGATAATCCGATAGTCGAAATAATATTTTTGAGAAGAGATTAACGAAAAAAAGTGAATTCAAATGGTCTGAGAAACAAGATTCATGGACCTATAGCGATACAGGAGAATAAATCGAATAATATTGTCAATATTGCCGATCGTGTCTTGAGCCAGATTGATAACGCTTACACAAATTAAAAGCAGAAGTGTTGACATGTCATTAGTTAATATCAATTGTTTCATTATTTGCTTGTTTTGTCTACCACTTGAAGCAACTACATATTATCTATAATACAGAGTGTAACAGCCAAATGGAATAAATTCGATAACGAATGAATGAGGGCATGTTGGAAAAAAAGCTCGGACACGACGATTTGTAATTTTAAATGCGCATATTTTTCAAGAAAATAATATTATATAGGGTGTTCAATGTGACCGCGGCGAATACCAACTTTCTTATTTCAAATGCAACCCCCTATATATTATTTATTTTTTGATTTCTTCAGAGAATTATAGACACAATTCATGCGAAAAAAAAAACCTATCTTTAACTATTTCGGAATTATTGAGTGTTTTCAGATTTATTGCAAAAATCAACGTTTTAAATAAAAATTATTTTATTTCACAAATTCGGTACATTACACACAGATGACATTTGACAGATGACATTTGACAGATGACATTTGACAGATGACATTTTACAGATGACATTCGACTGATGACATTGGACAGTTGACAGATGACTATTGACAGATGAAATTTGACAGAACTTTTATTACCTATGCCTAATTTATCCCCTGCCACTTCAGAAATCTTACCAAGCCGTTGATCTCCGATCACTGTCGATTACGATTTGTGGAATCCACCGTAAGTATAGGTATCATTTAGGCGAAACAAAGATCCTTGGGCCAGCTAGTATGCTAATGAAAAAATGTTTTTATATCCTTAAACGAGTCTTATTACTTGCCCCTTTTATCGCATTCAAGCCGTCAGGTGATTGGCCATGTTGAAAGTAAAAACAAGCTGAAACTATTAGAGGATTTACGGGGATTTTTCAGGAACTAAACACATTTTTCTAAGATTTTTGATTTTTGGGATCGACTAAGATTCCTTGTAAAAAGACGAATATTTTCTCATCCTAATCAAATTTCTTTATTCATACTAACTGGATTATTTTTTATGAGCAACAATACAAATATACATAAATAGAAATATACAGAACAAAATGTCAATTCATTATATCTGAGTACTTTTCATTATTCAAGTTTGCGTGGTATGAGAAGGGCACTCACATCAACTTTCTCAGATTTGCTTCAGCACCATATTCATCTCTGAAGGATCAATGAATTCACAAATTTTTTGGATACACAAATCGGGCATTTCTTCTGGAAGAAGTTCCCGCAAATGTGCATATACTTGTTTCGCCAAATATTGATCATTCATTTCTATGCATATGCTGGCGATCAACTCCCTTTTATACAATACTGGAAGAGGATTTTTCAGAATTCCTGAGCGAATCCTTGAATTCTTGACCACCTTCCTCCTTATATTTTTTCTACACAGTACGTCATAGTAGGTCAGTTGTGGAGCTTCGGGCAGTTTCAGCAGTTTCAGGCTTTCTAACTCGTTCTCGTACAGAACGCGTACTTCTCTGTAGCGTTCATTCGCTTCTATATATTGAACTGTTTCCTTGTTCACATAGAGTCCACAATGTTTTCTCAGAACAAAGAACTTGATGAATACATTGAGGACGTTTTCGTTATCGAAGTCCATCGCAACTTCGAAAGCTGTCATACCTTCTTCATTGAGTTCGTTGAAATCTACTCCCTTTCTTAGCAGAATTTCAACAACAGTAGGACTCCCTTCAGCTGCACAATGCAATGGAGTGTTACCCTGGTCTGATTTGGCATTCACATCCACGCCATGCTCTATTAAAGCTTTTGCCAAAATCCTGTTCCTGTGAGGGTCATTTCCATCATCTGTCAAATGATGCAATGCGTTGCATCCAAGGCAGTTGGTGATGTTCGGGTCACTTCCGATTTCCAGAAGCCGCAAAATGACGTTGATATCACTCGAAGGGTTCATGATCAGAAGTTGCAGGGTCGTATGGCTTAGCAGATCCTCTTGATGGTCCAAGTCAACATCATAATGCAGCAGCGCATCCAAGCATTCAAAGCCCTTCGGACATCCTGACAGCATATGGAAAGGACGGCGGAAATAGTTATCACATTTCTTCGGGTTGGCACCGTTAAGCATCAGATGTTTTACTATATCGGGATAGCCAAACTTCACAGCATAATGCAGGGGTGTGCTTCCATTGTCGTTGCAGACGTTAACGTCTGCTCCTTCCTGTAATAATTTCTCGACATCTTCTTCATTTCCATTTCGGTCCGCTAAATGAAGGGCACTGTCTTCCACTGGGCAGGAGTTTACTCTCTGAAAAAGAAGAAAAATATTTTCTAGCTTTTGTTTGATAATTTTGATGAGATTCGTGAGATTCGATAGTTGAAGCGGTAAATTTTCATGGGAGTTCATTCGATTTGATATAGATCGAATTGAAGAGGTCGCCGTTCACAATGAGTTGAAAAACTAATCCGATAGAGGCGCCACCGTGCATTTTATGGAATATTCAGCGAAGCTTCCAAACATCCCTATACCCAAAACCACCGTTTTTGTTTGAGAAATACCTATCCTTCGTTAAAAATGAAACGATTTTTACTAGACAGAAGTTTTTCGGAAAACCTCGTTCCTCAACTTTCATTTAATACTGTTTCCAATATATAAGTTTTCACAGTTCATTCTAAATGTCATGAATCTTTCCCTTCCTACCATGAATAAAAGTGACTCGTGTTTCAAGTTTATGCATATTTTTATAAACAAAGACAAGAAGGCATTATTTCGATAAGGAACATTTCAAGTAGGTAACTAGGTATATTTTAAAACGAATATTTCAGGTGAGTAAAATGTTTGATTCGTTAATATTCATGAAAATATATATTTTTATAGTGGGCTGAATACATAGGTCCATATTTCGTTGGAAACAGTTGTTCTTCACACATTTATCCTTTTTTTTAGTTTTCTTTCAAATTTTTCGAATTGGAAACCTATGAACCAACTGGAAAAAATATTCAGCTAGAGAATGAATTCAATAGAGGGTGTGCGAAAAAAATTTTTTATTCATAATGTCAAGTTAATTCATAACACATTTCAGCTGAAAATGTTGCCATGAGGATGTCGAATGAATTTCATGATTACAGCCAAATTCTATTCAGAATCCGTTTTACGACACTTTGGGGTTGGAAATAATTATTATATTTGGTCTAAATCCATAAATTCAAGATGACGACTAGTTTCATGAGCTCATAAATTTTACCAAGAAAATAATGATCTCCCAATGAGGAAAATTTTCGTTTTGTTTCTTATGAAACAGCTTTATCAACTTTCACATAATTACAGCAATAGTAAATTGAATCACTTCGAATATTTGGCCGCTCATTTCAATCATTCCGTTACATTCTCATTAGAAGTTCTATTTCATTGTTATCAATTCAATTGGAATTGTGACAAAGCCTTCTGTGCCAATATTAGGGATAATTATTCAACAACTTTCTGTTTCCATAAATTTTCTGGCTGCGCTGACAAAGAAGCATTATTGTTTTAAGGTGACGCATCATTATATCTAGCATTTTATAGATTGGGGTTGGACATGGCTTGGCGTCAGGAGGATTGGCGCCAGGATGATTGGCACCTTGAAATTATTTTTCATTTATTCTTATTCATTCAACAACAAACTCGTGGAAGTGCTTTGCAAGTAGTCATTCCGTACGTTAGGTACTCTTTTGGTTTTTTACTGTGCGATTGAAGCTAACGCACAAATTTTATCTCGGTTTATGTAATTTTAATTTATGTATGCCCACAATTACTTCATTTTCCACTCGAGCTGAGATCAATGTTTATTGACATTTTTCATACCTTATTGAAAAGCTACTTGAGTACTTTGAACATATTTTTCGGTTTTCAGAAGGATGAATGGATGATGAATCTTTTCGTTTCATTTTACTGGATGATGGGGTACTACAGAAGAAACGGCCTAAAGCAGGCTTTGACATGTATGTATATTGTTTTATAATACTGAAATTGTATTGTTTGTAACGTTTCGAATTATATAGAAATGAGTTGATTTTTTATTGTTGATAATTATGGAGTCCAAGACGTACCTATTGTACCTGTTTGTCGAATAAACTGGAGTTTATAATGTTAATTTATATCAGAGTTGTGCTTTGTGCTCGGAGCACTTTTGTGCTCCCGGGCACTGTGCTGCCGAGCACTTTTCAAAAGCAGTGATTAGTGCTTAGTATTTGTAGTACTTCATCGAAAGGCTCAGTGCTTAGCAATCCCAAAAGTGCTCCCAAGCACTCCTGCGGATTACTAAGCCCTAAGCTCTGAGCCACTTTTGTACGAATTTATTTAAGCATTCATAAAATCTGAATACAACATTTTCTTACATGAGTAACATCCTCAAACTGTTAGAATTTCAATGACAGAAAGATGATTGTGAGGGAATCCGGTCATTATGAGAGGAAAAATTAAGGGCCCACGTGTAATTTGTTAAATGAAGATGGTAATTTGTTCGTTGATATCTTAATAAAGCGTTTTCATCTGACCAAAGAGTCTTATATAGACAACATCAAAACGTTACACAGTTCATTTTTCATACTTCGTTATTTGTCACGCAACAATGTTTTGGAACTGTTTTGCTCCTGACAAATTAGTGCAAGAATTGACGCAGAAGCATTTCCATTTTTCCTTAAATTTCTTATTACATTTTGTGTCACGGACCGGGAGTGAAAACCCATAAAAGTTTTCAGAAAAAAAGTAAACTCGAAAAAATCAATATTTTTATGAATATTTTCAAACGAAGAGATCTAGGAGCGAATAGCAGTTTTTTGTTTTACCACCAATCAGAATCAATTATATATTATATCGAATCAAACTCAAAATTATTAGCGAAAGCATCGTATCATTTGGTCAATTCTTGGAAGGTGATAAAACAAGAATCTTCTCGTTATCAATCGAATCGAAGGTGGAGCATCGAATTTTGGACACCCTGTCACCTCACCTGTCAATTTTCTCACATATACGAGCTAACAATTTCTCTTTCGATTGTAATAACCTCACTTTCAACAATTCCTAAAGAAGTGCTTAGGGCTTAGTGCTCGAAATGTCGAATAACTTTCACAAAGTGCTCAGTATTCGCGAGCCTTTTGTGAAAATAAGTGCTTTGCGCTCGAGACTCGGGAGCCTTTTTATCCGAGTGCTTAGTGCTCGAAGCACTATTCAGTGCTCGTCACAGTTCGTACATATAACATATATCATTCCTTCAACTTAAAATGTTTTATACATTTCTATGCCTATACATATATTCTTGTATCTATCGTTGAATTCTATGAAAAATGTCCATTTTATTCTCATTATTTCATGGTATTTATCTATTATCAGATGTATCATATGCAAAATCATAAATTATTCTCTATTCTTGAATTGAAGTATGATGTCTAATGAATATATTGTGCTATCTTCATTACAAGAATGAAACTGAAATTCTGAATGTATGATCAGTACGATTATTTTTATAATTCAGAAGGTGTTCTCATCAATTTCATTATACTCGTTAATTGAAAATATTACTCAATTTATGAAATTCAAGAGGCGGTTTTATTAAGTTGATAATACTTTTCAATCATATTCATAACTCGCATTTACAAATTCAATAGATGGTTTCATTAATTTCATGATAAGATTTTATTTAGGTTAGTGAACTTTACCATTACATTGATGGAACGCATCCATTATTGTTGAAGCAATGCCAAATCCCTTTTATAAACCGAATTTCATTACAATTATGAGACTTTATGAAACCAATGAGCATTATAATAATTTTTCTCAGCGCTTATCCCAAAAACCTCCTAATACCAATTTTTAATGAAATCAGTCCATAAACAGGGAAGGCGTTGTCTTGTTATTATTATCAGGCCGCCATTTTAAATTTGTTAATTTCACAAAAATAACATAATCTTCAACTCCGAAAACACCCCTCATACTACTTTCAAATCGAAATGAACCCTGATAACAAAACTCGTCCGCTAATTCGATTTTACAAATTTTGACAACAAATTATGATGTTCGACCCCTAAAACCCTCTCATTCCAATTTCGAATCAAATCAAGCCATAAACACAAAAGATGTCGTATAATTGTTATCAGTCCGCCATCTTGAATTTATGAATTTCGATCAGAAAAATTGTCATTTCCGACCCTGAGAACCCTCACATACAAATTTTGAATGGAAATGTACCATGATCACAAAACTCGTCTGCCATCTTGAACTTACGAATTTTGACTCGAAATCCTATTTTCTCACGCCGGAAATCCCTGTATACCAATTTTGAATTGAATCTGACCATAATAACAATTTGACAAAAAAATCCTAATCTCTGACCCGGAAAACACCGAACTATGAAATAAGTGAAAATAAAGTTTAAGTAGGAACTTTTTTCGCTATATATTTAAATTTGGCTATTCTCTGTGAATTCCGTATTTCAAGTTGAGATTCTGAACGAAATTTTCTGTAGATTCACTTCTAATCGGAAGAATGAATTGGCTCATTTTCTTCTATTATTGGCAGATAAAAATAATCAACTTTCGAACTTTCCAATTCATTCATTGAGAACTCCGATCCTTTCTGAGTTCAACCACAAAATTTTAGTTCCTAAAGTGAAACCATTTTCAAATGCATCTTGAAATAAAACACACTACATTGAACCGTAAAATTTCAAATCGATTAATTTGTCTATTCATTTCAGAGTCCATCTTTGGTTAATCCTGTTCCCAAATACGTTATATTATACATAAAACGAAAATTCTGATCATGGGGACAATAAATACTCTTTAAACAATAAATTCAAGTCTAAAAGATGTTCCTTCAGTAATGAACGTTCATTCAGTGAAATATACTATGAGCAAGATATGAAACACCAACCGATAGATCATATCAATTATCCAAAATATATAACCAAAATACGAAGTATTGAGAAAATAATTCTTTGGGATGAAATTGATGACGGTTTTTAGTGTAAAGCCGAACTGACCATTCGCAATAGCCATATAAATTCTCCGATAAATGTGAAACCATTTATAAATCTATTCAGAAAATTTGTACATTGAAGTTTCCAAAGTATTAAAAAAAAGTATAATTTGTATTAAAATTCATTACGGACTTAAGACATCAAGGCTCAAGTTGAACTGACTTATTTCCTGAAAGCAATCCCCGTACAAATTGTCCGAAAAATTTTGTAACTATTTGAAACTCAATTTTCCAAATTTGTACCTTAAAGACTGCAAAGGAGTAGGAAAAGAATTTTTTAAATCAAATTTATGACGGATTGATTGTATGCTTGCGCCGAAATTACTAAGTGTCCAATAGCAATCTCCATACAAAATCTCCGAAGCATTGAAAACCATTCAAAAATCAATTTCAAAAATTTGTACCCTTGAGGCTCCAAAATTTCACGAAAAATATTGACTGAATCTCAAATCGATACAAGTGAGTATTCACTTCATAGTACATCTTATGTAAGTTTCTGTTTCAAAGTGTGTTATATGATACATAAACGAACGTTCTCATCATCATGGAAGAAGAAATACTTTTCCAAAAGTGAAATCGGCAAAAGATGTGTCTGCAGTAATACACTTAAATTCAGTAAAATGAATGAACTCGAAATATATAGTTTTCTGCAGAAGATCACCAAGATGTAAAGAAACAATAGATATATTAGATCTTTCATTCAAAATATTCAAATTCGACCAATTTCAAATCTATAAAAATTTATACTCACTTTTGATACTAAATCACCCATTCTTATATTTTATTAACCTGCTTCCACACTATGTTCAAAAACTATCACCAAATATGCACTAGACCTTTTTCGTTCGTACTGTTGCCAGAGAATAATCGAAACTGAATCCTACCACAACAACTGTCCCTTTATATACCATTTGAAGAGTCAAATAATCCAAGTGGCCAATAGCAACCCACAAAGAAATTCTCCGAAAAATATTTACCTATTCAGAAACCAATTGTGAGAAATTCTACCTTCAAGGCACCAAAGTATTAGAAAAGGAGTTCATTAGAAAAGGAGTTCATTGGAAAAGAAACGTATAACGGGCTTGAGCAGAACAGATCGCCAACAGCAAATTCTCAGAAAATTTTAAAGCCATTTGAAAACCAATTATGCGAATACAATAAACATTCTTTGGAATGAAATTCAAGACGGATTTAAGGCTTAAGCCGTCATGTTTATGGTTCAATAATTGTTTATGACAGGATGGAAAGAGGACAGCAACTACTTTCACATTTTTCGGTACATTTCGTGCGAATTGAGAATGTTAAAAGCTTTGTTGCATTGAAGTTCATTCAAATATACCTTCTATATATTGAAATTCTCAGGAGGTTTGTTAATGGGCCAATTTCGTGAATACGACCTTTCGAAATTCTGATTTCTCGATAATACCAAAACTTCGAAGCAAAATTATTCTAACATTTCTGTTATGAATGATTCGAGGGCATGAACGAGATTTCAGGCTGCTTCTGTTTGTTTTTTTCTGCGGCAGCTACAAAAAATTTATTTCAATCAATTTCTCGATCTGGAAAATAGGAATCTACCTGAAAGTTGGATAAACGAGAGCTCAAAAGCTCCAGACTCCAAGTCAGTGTTCTGAGTAACCCATTTTTGATAGGAGACCTCTGAATTTTTCCAATTAATACTTACATTTTCACACTCAAACAAAGAAATTCAAAGATGTATTCGAGGCTTCCCGCTTAACGTACCAACTGTTGAGTTCTATGAATCAAATACCATTATCATTATTCATAGGTGTGTTAATTTATGGACGAGAAATTTTTCTCAAGCTCTTTTTGTGCATGGTACAAACTTTTATTCGTACAATCGAATTTTTCAAAGCAAAAATTCGAAAATGACAAAGAGTTAGCTCCATAGCTTATCACCATATTCATCATAGTTAAAAAAATACCGAACGAATTGAAAAGGGAAAAAAATAAAACAAAAATCTTTATGACCGCGTTTGCTATAAAATGCAATGAAGACGATTCCAATGTTCCTTTCTATCATGTTTGGATGATCATTTACGACATTCTATAGTTTTCAGAAAAATGTATTTCCTAATGTCAAAATTTCATTTCTGATTATTCCATTTACTTGTAGTTTGTATGTTTTTGGTCAGCATTGTCCAAAGTATCTCGTTCCAACGTTTTTGTTGAAATGCTCTGCATACATTTTTCTGCGAGAATTGTTGATAGTTGTCAGTTTTGATTTATATAAATGTCAAATTAGTTCTGAGTGAATCAATGATCTACTTAAACTATACTTGAACTGATTAAAAAGGCTTGTGTTTTCCACCACTGTTTTGGACGAAAGACTCCGTGGTTAGAATTTTCTAACCTTTTCAATCAGTTTGAGTATATCATGGATTGATCTACTGAAAAACTAATTTGACATTTATATGAATCAAAACTGACAACTATCAACAATACTCACAGAAAAATGTATACAAAGCATTCCAACAAAAAAGTACGTAATTTTGTGAAATTCAACATTTGGTCCCAAAATTAACGTACAATAGATCATTACGAGTGAACAACTCCAACATTTTTCTCATTTCCGCAAACTTCGGAGAAGAAATACTTAGGGTTCGTCATCACATCTGCATTTTGATGCATATTTCTGTCCGGGCCATGCTCGTAGCCCATTAGCACAATTTTGGCCTTCGTACGGCTTCCAGTTTTCAAAATGAAAATTATGAAAGTACTCCGAGCGTATTGTTTAGAAGGCTACGAGAAGAAAACCACTGGATATTATTTCATTCTGTTTTCACCTCATTATTCAGAATGAAAGATAGTTCAACCATAAAAAATTAACAATTTCGGCCGAAATTTTTTTTTCACCAAGGACATGTAAAAAAAAGTTGAGTTCCAATTTTGGGATAAATTTTTCACGGAAAAACTCAGGAAATCTTGTACATTGAAATAATACTTTCCGAATTGGCAACCGAGAAATAAAAAATCCAACTTTGCAGAATTTCCGCCTTTTTGAAATTTTTTTTTTCAGAATTCTACATCACAATTCAATTAAGCCAAAGAAAAATACTAAAATGTGACCAGAAACCGTTATTTCAAATGTCACGCATAACTAACAACAGTTATCAGAAGATTGCTCAAAGTTCACAAACACCCTGTATCTCGCTTATGCGTCGAAAAGTGGGTATATGTCATGAGGCAAAAATGACTTCATCGGTGTCATCTACACGGCTGTATATGTTTGTCCAGTTTATGGTGAAACACCCTGTATAGGTCATTTAATACAATATATGATTAGGAATATTCTTAGAACAATGACAAAAAACCATCCGCTTTCAAAATAGTTATTTTCCTATCAAGGGCGGAAAGTTGTACTTTCCCGCACTAGATTGCCGTTGCCCGAACGACGCGGAGCGGAGTTCGGGCAAGCAATCGAGTGCGGGAAAGTACTTTCCGCTCAAGATAGGAACTATATTTTTTCTACAATCGGATTATAAAATGAAAAAAAAACTTCTACACAACTCGAATATTCGTTTTGACACTTTAATTAAGGAGTTTGGGATTCTATGCGGAAAATCATAGACCATGACATAGAAATAAATACACAGATCCATTTATGCCAGTCATAATTTTTGAAGGATGTCAAGTTCTCTTTGAAAATGCAATAATTTTCAAACGGAAATCTGCATTAATAATTAGTTTGACATGGATGAAACTGCATAATTTGAAATATTTAACCGAATATATAAGTAAGTAGATTAAGAGATTTCATGTTAAAGGTATGATTATACCCAAATTTAACACATATTTACTTTCCCGCACTAGTGCGGAAAAGTAACTTTCCCGCACTAGTGCGGGAAAGTGACACTTTCCGAATCGAAAACAATGCGGGAAAGTAGTTAGTTAGGCCCGGTTGTAGAAAAAATTAATTATTTATGTTCCAGATTATATTGAATATGATTGCATATTCTCTGTTTACCTATCTGTAACTCAATAAATGGATCCATAAGGGATCGTACACTTTCCCAGCAGAAATTTTCTCCTACATGTTTGCGGCTAGGATTAGGTATCATTTGAGGGATAGCCCACCAATCTTTTTATTTGTATGTTTTTTGTTATTTTTTGAATTTTCTTCACTTTTGTACCTCGAAATCCAAATCCCGTCCTAAACCGAAGAATGCCGTTTTTCTGAAATGATTTATTTACTTTTATAATTCTGATTTTCAGGTAACTACCTGAAGAAGTACCGTCAACACTTCGAAGGTATCAAATGAAAAGGAAAATAAGGGAAGACACACTATTATTTTTATTTATATTCTTTGACTATCGATTTCGGCCTCTAGGCCATCATCAGGTCAGCTGAAATAAAGAGAAAAAGACAATGAAAACAGCACGTGCAAACTACATATATAAAAAATCTCTTTACAGAATGATTTTCTCTAAAAAAGTGTCAAAAATGAACAAGCTGGACAAATTATTGTGTCAGGTACTCACCGTCGAGAAAGAAATATGTACCTATCTATCGTATAAATTTTCATCAAATTAATTTCTTTTTTAGCGAAGTCGGAAAATGGGTATATCGTATATTAAATCTTATTTTAGGTTAAACATAGCTATGGTCAAATAGATGGGATGTGTTCTATCTTTGACAGTTTTCGTTCAAGTCATCTGTCGAGTTAAATGTCTGTGATGGTCGCGATCAGAGATATCGAAAGTGAATACAGAGGCTGGCGGAAAATTAAACTTATATAGTGGGAGTAGGGATCAGTTTGAACAGATTGGGTGTGGGGAATTCTTTAATTTCATTGAGGAGATGTTCATTGTTCTGGTTTTTTAAAATTTCAAGTTGTTCTAAAAGTGTAAGTCTGTAAAAATCTGTATGTTGGTGGAGTAGAGATAGGTTGTCTAGTGTGGAAGAGTGTTCATTCTCAATTAAATGGGTTCCCATGGCGGAGGTGGGTCTATTTCTGATATGTTCTCTAAATCTGACTTTAGCTGCCCTTGTAGTCATACCGATATAGAAGGCGGGGCAGTCATTGCAGGTAATTTTGTATATTCCACTCTTTTGTTCAATGTCTTTCTTGGGTTTGTTATTGATGAGTGTTCTCTCTAGCGTTCCTTGTGAACTATTGACTAGGTTCAATTCAAAGTTTTTTAACAGGGATTGTATTTTGTTGTTGAGGCCGGATATGTAAGGGATGGCTATATAGGTCTTCTTGACAGTGGTGTGTGGGTAGATTCTCTTTAAAAGTTTTTTGTTTTTGATAGAGGTTAATATGGCGTCTACATATTGTCTGGAGTAATCATTATTTAGTGCTATTTTATAGATGTTGTTAAGTTCTTTGAGATAGTTGATCTCAGATAGTGGGACATTGGTTAAACGGTTGAGAAGGAAATGAAATGCCGTCTTCTTGATCTGAGGAGAGTGATAGGAATATTTCGGAATAATTACATCAGTTTGAGTGGGTTTCCTGAATATGTCGTATTCTAGTGAATTGTCAGGCTTTAGTGTTATATTTAGATCTAAGAAATTGATGCTATTTCCGCTTGAAATCTCTAGAGTGAATTCAATTTTGGAGAGCGAATTGATATAAGACAAGAAGGAGTTGAGTTCTTGTGTGGTTCCACACCATATACAAAACACGTCATCGACATATCGTCGCCAAAGAGTTATCTTTTTGGAAAAGGAATGTTTATTGATAAGCGATTCTAAATGGTCTATAAAGATGTTCGCCAGAAGACCACTTAGAGGGGAACCCATAGGCAATCCATCTGTCATAGTGTAGACATTTTCATTGAATGAGAAAAAATTTTGTTTTGTTATAAGTTCTATTATACTCATAAGTGAGTGTACGTCTTCAGGATCTGTGTTGAAATCATCAACCATGTTACAGTTGTTTAGAAACTCTCTGAGGAGACTCAGGGACTTTTCAATCGGAATATTTGTGTAAAGGTTGACGATATCGAATGACACTAAAATATATTTCTGGCCCGAATTTAGATTGATGGAATTGATAATTTTAATTAAATCGGTTGAGTTTTTAATCGACATGGGTGATTTATAACCGATATGTCTTGTTAAGATTTGATTGATGATCTTCGACGTCTTGTGAGCAGGTGAATTGAACGCTGATGTTATGGGTCTGATGCTTTTGTCCGGCTTATGTAGTTTAATCAGACTGTAAAGGTTAGGGATTTCTGGGTTTTTTTCTTTCAGGTTGTGGATATTTAAATGAGGTATGAACTTCTGGAGGGTTGGCAATGTGATTCTGAGTATCTTATTAAGTTGTGTTGTGTACTTTGTTAGGGGATTAGTGTTTATTATCTGGATGTTATTATTATTGAAAAAGTTGAGGGTTTTTTCATTATATAGTGTTGTCGGAATGACAACTAGGCCTGCATTTTTGTCTGCTTTTGTGACTGTCAGATTATTCAAATTTACCTTTGATCTGATTGATTTTAAGGTCTCGATAAATTGTCTATTAGTTAAACCCGGTATACGACTGTCAAGCTTGTTCACCTTCGTTACATTGTTTTTTAGTAAGTTTCCAAGATCTTCACGCATTGAGTTGTAGCCAGGATGTCTTCTTAGCTGTAGTTCCAAGTCGATAGCTAGAGTGTGTACATCTATCCTTCGAGGTGTGGGGGCAAACTTGTGTCCAAGATTGAGCAAGGCTGTCTCTCTAGTATTGAACTCTACATCGGAAAGGTTGGTGAATCGTTTGTGGAAGGTATGTGTGGAGTTGTCATCTATCGGTCTGTTCGTGTTTCCAACGGTGGTAGCTATCTGTCGTGAGACAATAGTTTTCTGTCGGTTGTAGCTCGCGATCAGGTTGTTGAGCTTTCTTGTTCTTCTGTTGTCTGCTTCGATGTTTTCAAAAAATATATTTTCCTCAAGCTTTTCGATCAATGTCTCATACTCTATTGAATGTAGAAACTTTAAGAGATGGTGATGTAGAAACTTGAGTTTCATATCTATAAATCCAGATACACCCAACTGTCTCCTGATTTCCTTCTTCAGCAGTGTATGTTTCAATTTGTGTTTGTAACTCTGACTGAAATTGTTTGAAAACTTCATATCCAAGAACTTGGGGATTACGTTGTGTTGCAAGAAAGACATTGAACAAAAGAGTGGAATATACAAAATTACCTGCAATGACTGCCCCGCCTTCTATATCGGTATGACTACAAGGGCAGCTAAAGTCAGATTTAGAGAACATATCAGAAATAGACCCACCTCCGCCATGGGAACCCATTTAATTGAGAATGAACACTCTTCCACACTAGACAACCTATCTCTACTCCACCAACATACAGATTTTTACAGACTTACACTTTTAGAACAACTTGAAATTTTAAAAAACCAGAACAATGAACATCTCCTCAATGAAATTAAAGAATTCCCCACACCCAATCGGTTCAAACTGATCCCTACTCCCACTATATAAGTTTAATTTTCCGCCAGCCTCTGTATTCACTTTCGATATCTCTGATCGCGACCATCACAGACATTTAACTCGACAGATGACTTGAACGAAAACTGTCAAAGATAGAACACATCCCATCTATTTGACCATAGCTATGTTTAACCTAAAATAAGATTTAATATACGATATACCCATTTTCCGACTTCGCTAAAAAAGAAATTAATTTGATGAAAATTTATACGATAGATAGGTACATATTTCTTTCTCGACGGTGAGTACCTGACACAATAATTTGTCCAGCTTGTTCATTTTTGACACTTTTTTAGAGAAAATCATTCTGTAAAGAGATTTTTTATATATGTAGTTTGCACGTGCTGTTTTCATTGTCTTTTTCTCTTTATTTCAGCTGACCTGATGATGGCCTAGAGGCCGAAATCGATAGTCAAAGAATATAAATAAAAATAATAGTGTGTCTTCCCTTATTTTCCTTTTCATTTGATATACTAAGCGCACTAATGGAGTATTTCATCCACAAAACTTCGAAGGTACTTCTCAGAATAAGACTCGGGATAAGATAATTGACTTCACGAATGAGACTCGCCAAGTTTCAATTACTGTGAAAAATTGGTTGAAGGTTAAGTGTTCAAACGTCGTTGGCTGGATTACTTTGAACGAGGAGTATACTCGAATCGTATTCGAAGTGAAGTACGGTCAGCGGAATGAAGTATGCTGTATAATGCGGTGTTTCTGTGAAATTTCACACACAATTTTGAGGGAGCCCAAAAAAGAAAATATTGCTCCGAGGTGGGTGTATGAAAACTTTCACAAGCATCTAATGACACATTTGACGCAAACTGATGTCACACCTATAGAATACCAATACTGTAAGCGCGACTGCAAGGAAAAACCGAGAGAGAAACTTAATCAACATCGATAAAATCTTTTGGCTACCTTTTTTCAAAAAAACCCGAAACACAACCTATCTATTGAAACAAAAGATAGGGAGATGCAAATATCCTCACTAGAGATGATGAGGAGCTGCGTGAAAATCCAAATAAGCCAGATAATATGATTCTTGTATCTCCTGCAAAATCTCCAACAGTGACTCCTTCGCTTCTTCCGACACATCCCATGTCAAAGATTAAGCCTCGAATGAAGTGAATGAAGTATAAAACGTAAAATCAACATTGTTGACTGAGTTATTCAAGAAAGCTATGAAACGTGTAAGAATATATCCAGGGCACAGGCGAGTACATCCAGAGATAGTTGCGACGATCACATTCAGAAATGCATTGAAAGTAACCAAAGAAAAATATACACTTCTAAAGGGTCCCCTCTGGTGTCTTCCAGTGACTTGAATATCAATCTAGCATTCAACACTCATCGTCAACTTTATCCCACACTTTATCTCCCACTTATCAAAGGTCAGAAAGGGCTTAACTCCTGAGCCAAATTTCTAGTCCTGGGAATAACCTTGGGAATAACCAAGCTTGCATCACATCCTATTTTTTGTGGTCGATGAAGTTTGCAATTTTCAAAGAATATCATCGAACGAAAAGATGACATGGGCATGCAACTAAAGAGTGTTTTGGTCCATTTTGAATCTACCTCACAAAAACCTTGCGGTCAAGATGGTACCACCTCACCAGGCCACCTTTTGCGCTGGTTGTTTGATTTATCTGCCAAAAACTCCAGACAGTCAAAATATCGGTAAACGTACACAATTAAATACTTTTCATTATACTGCTATACGAAACGCTCTATGAAAATATGAAGAACACTTCACCATCCATAAGCTGTTTAAATAAATTTGTTGCGAAAAATTCATCCAACATAGAGGAAGGGTTTTTCGACTTTGATGGCCTTTGTCAGTTTATGAAGCATAGGAATTTACCCAAAGTTTCGTGGATTGGCGAAGATGCAACAGTTAAATTGAATATGATTCGAGGACTAATAAATTAGTTGGATTTACCATGCCATTAGTCAATGGACTACCGACAAGAGATACGTTTTTAGCAACATCTGCAAAAGCAATACAGGACCACTTTAAGAACGCTATCAGATCAAATTATGCCTATGTAATTATGGCCCAGCCTATTTTTACCATCCGCGCCAGGTTATTGTCTCGCAATCTTAGGCACAGATAACAGATTTACAGCCGCTGATGTTACGAAAAGGTGGCAACATATAAAATTGAATTTGAAGCAGCGAGGTGTTATGGTTTTGGGGTTTGGATCTGATGGAGATACACGTCTTCTGAAGGCAAAGAGGCAAGGTGCTCAATGGCCTCTCACTAAAGAATAATCACGACCCGAATGGAGATGGTTTCAATCAAATTACTCTAGAGAACACTGCTTTTCTTATGTTCAAGATACTGTTCATATAGCCACCAAATTACGTACTAGACTGCTCAATGATAAAATCAAGTTAAGGTTTGGTGATTTTCATGCAACTGCTGAACCATTGGAACAACTCATTGCAAAGTACTCCAAGGATTATTACTTGCTAACAAAATCTGATTTGAAATTAAAAGACAAGATGAATTTTAAAGCAGCAGAGAAATTATGTTCGAGTAACGTTATTAATTTTTTTAAAAAGACTCCGAAGAATAAAGGCATTATTGCTTATCTCAAAATGATGCGTTTTGTTATTGATTCGCTCTTAGATCCCAAAATAGATTTAACGCAAAAAATTTATTCAATTTGGTATTGCGTTTTTTTCTTAAAATTTGGCAACAGTGGCTCACAATAAACGAATACAAAATTGGAGATCATTCCATTTCATCAAACTGCTATGCTTGCTCAGAGTTAAACGCACATTTATTAATAAATATCATCCTAAACATCCGTGAAAAGCCATTTTTGTCAAACGATATTGTAACATTAAAATGTTACCTTCCACCTCGAATTAAATACGCCAGCGCAAATGCGCAGAACATAGTCGATCTACATTTCTGAGCCTCCATATGTAAGAGAAATGAATAAAAGAATTAATTGAGATTCGACGTTGTTTGAAAGAATATCTAATCGATTCCCTTCGTAATCTATCTTATTACCTTCGATATCTACCTACCTTATTATTTTCATAATTGAAAGTATCTGAATAATCAAGTACCTATAACTTAAATATCTAAGTTCTCCGGTAAATACACGAGAGTGCTTCAATTGCTTTCCTCCTTAGTAAGGGGTAAGTCTCTATAGATTTGAAATAGTTAAGATTGTTTGTGAATAGATAAGTATATCTTTGTAACTTATGATTAGGGACTTTGGGAGACAAACTGCCCAACTCAATTGCCTTCTTCAACCTCAAGCAGAACTTGAAAAGGGACCATCATCCTCATTCCACAAGGTGGGTGTTGCTGTATAAAGAGGGTGAATAGAATTTCAAGCCCTTAGACAGGTCTGTTCTTCTTAAATTGTATATATCAAATTCTATAATATTAGGTTTAAGCAGGTTAGGTCATAGTAATATTAGTATTAGGTCTAAACAAGGTACTTAGGGGTTTATAATACATTTATTGAATAGACATTTGAACTGTTCAGACTTGTATATATTTTTTTCCCTCACACACGATATATTATATTCTCAATCAATTTGATACACTTTCCAGATTTAAGTGTAAAACAAAATCTAAATAATAAAAACAACTACTCCATATCAAAAATCTGGTGGCGCCCAATACCTAATTCAATTTCGATCAGAAAGTCCTCCTTATCCACGACTTCTGCTCTCCAAAGGCTATTACAGTTGCCGATTGTAAGTTGTTAAATTCATGAATTGAAATACTTTCATCAAATATAAAAAGAAGGTGACAATATGTTTCTGCCTATACTTTCTGGAAGTCAGAAATGTGAACAGGCATTTAGGACTATGAGGTCCATGACCTCCACGTATTCGACTGTGGTTAACTTCAATATAAAAGATATTTAAAGCGTTTACATAGCACAAGGACATTAAATAATATTATACACGATCTGAACAATGTTATTGCGTTTCCAAAAGAACAAAGACGGCAAGAAGAAATGAATATGGACTCGAATTCGCTGGTGGTTACTGATTCAAAACTCTATACGGATACTATGATAGCAGACGCAGTAGAACGTGCACGACAAAATTCTCTAGCCTATACGCTAGAACTTGGTATGTCTGTCGGAGAAAACAGCTTTATTATGCTACAATTCCTTCATTGAAAGATCTTGTGAAAGATTAAAGTGAGGATAAAAGTCTAGAAGTTGAAGAGGATATACAGATGGAAGACAACATGATCGACACCATTGATAGGTCATCCAAGAATTCAGCAAATGATTCATCTAATCATCTTCAACATTTTACTTCTCTGCCAATAGAAAATGAAGAAATTAACGGCAATGACTTAAACAAACCAGATAGTCACTTGTTTAAGCATTAATGGAATATATCGAGTGTCGATGGTCCATATGTCCGAGTCGCAGATGGTAATAAATGAAAAATTGTCAGAAAGTCTTCGCTATGTTAGTTTCTAGAGGAAACTTAAAATATGGGTTAAGTACAGAGAGACTACAACGTTTTGTTATGAAAAGTACAGGAAGACCACAAAAGACTAAGACAAGAAGTAGGTCACAAAAAGTTGAATACAATGAAATCCAAAGGAACACAAATAAAGAAAAGCTCGAAGAGAGGTAAAAGGGACAGGTCCCAAGAAAGCTCAGATAGACCAGAAGAAGATATCATCATGAAATATGACGATAGCCCAAGCACAGAAACGTTTTCTGAGAATGACTCGGAAAACAACATTGAAATCAATGTTAATGGAGGTGATTATCAAGAAGGAAATTTACAAAAAGAATATTTCCTCGAATATTCCAGTTCATCGCCGTTGACAATTTCCTTAGAAATCGATAAGTTTTATGCAGTGTATTATGAAGAAGGCTGGTTTGTTGGAAAACTTGTAAGATATTGAGGGTAGTGCGAGTGGTGCTGTCGATAATCCGATAGTCGAAATAATATTTTTGAGAAGAAATTAACGAAAAAAAGTGAATTCAAATGGTCTGTGAAACAAGATTTATGGACCTATAGCAATACAGGAGAATAAATCGAATAATATTGTCAATATTGCCGATCGTGTCTTGAGCCAGATTGATAACGCTTACACAAATGAAAAGCAGAAGTGTTGACATGTCATTAGTTAATATCAATTGTTTCATTATTTGCTTGTCTTGTCTACCACTTGAAGCAACTACATATTATCTATAATACAGAGTGTAACAGCCAAATGGAATAAATTCGATAACGAATGAATGAGGGCATGTTGAAAAAAAAGCTCGGACACGACGATTTGTAATTTTAAATGCGCATATTTTTCAAGAAAATAATATTATATAGGGTGTTCAATGTGACCGCGGCGAATACCAACTTTCTTATTTCAAATGCAACCCCCTATATATTATTTATTTTTTGATTTCTTCAGAGAATTATAGACACAATTCATGCGAAAAAAAAACCTATCTTTAACTATTTCGGAATTATTGAGTGTTTTCAGATTTATTGCAAAAATCAACGTTTTCAATAAAATTTATTTTATTTCACAAATTCGGTACATTACACACAGATGACATTTGACAGATGACATTTTACAGATGACATTCGACTGATGACATTGGACAGATGACTATTGACAGATGAAATTTGACAGAACTTTTATTACCTATGCCTAATTTATCCCCTGCCAGTTCAGAAATCTAACCAAGCCGTTGATCTCCGATCACTGTCGATTACGATTTGTGGAATCCACCGTAAGTATAGGTATCATTTAGGCGAAACAAAGTTCCTTGGGCCAGCTAGTATGCTAATGAAAAAATGTTTTTATATCCTTAAACGAGTCTTATTACTTGCCCCTTTTATCGCATTCAAGCCGTCAGGTGATTGGCCATGTTGAAAGTAAAAACAAGCTGAAACTATTAGAGGATTTACGGGGATTTTTCAGGAACTAAACACATTTTTCCAAGATTTTTGATTTTTGGGATCGACTAAGATTCCTTGTAAAAAGACGAATATTTTCTCATCCTAATCAAATTTCTTTATTCATACTAACTGGATTATTTTTTATGAGCAACAATACAAATATACATAAATAGAAATATACAGAACAAAATGTCAATTCATTATATCTGAGTACTTTTCATTATTCAAGTTTGCGTGGTATGAGAAGGGCACTCACATCAACTTTCTCAGATTTGCTTCAGCACCATATTCATCTCTGAAGGATCAATGAATTCACTAATTTTTTGGATACACAAATCGGGCATTTCTTCTGGAAGAAGTTCCCGCAAATGTGCATTATACTTGTTTCGCCAAATATTGATCATTCATTTCTATGCATATGCTGGCGATCAACTCCCTTTTATACGATACTGGAAGAGGATTTTTCAGAATTCCTGAGCGAATCCTTGAATTCTTGACCACCTTCCTCCTTATATTTTTTCTACACAGTACGTCATAGTAGGTCAGTTGTGGAGCTTCGGGCAGTTTCAGCAGTTTCAGGCTTTCTAACTCGTTCTCGTACAGAACGCGTACTTCTCTGTAGCGTTCATTCGCTTCTATATATTGAACTGTTTCCTTGTTCACATAGAGTCTACAATGTTTTCTCAGAACAAAGAACTTGATGAATACATTGAGGACGTTTTCGTTATCGAAGTCCATCGCAACTTCGAAAGCTGTCATACCTTCTTCATTGAGTTCGTTGAAATCTACTCCCTTTCTTAGCAGAATTTCAACAACAGTAGGACTCCCTTCAGCTGCACAATGCAATGGAGTGTTACCCTGGTCTGATTTGGCATTCACATCCACGCCATGCTCTATTAAAGCTTTTGCCAAAATCCTGTTCCTGTGAGGGTCATTTCCATCATCTGTCAAATGATGCAATGCGTTGCATCCAAGGCAGTTGGTGATGTTCGGGTCACTTCCGATTTCCAGAAGCCGGAAAATGACGTTGATATCACTCGAAGGGTTCATGATCAGAAGTTGCTGGGTCGTATGGCTTAGCAGATCCTCTTGATGGTCCAAGTCAACATCATAATGCAGCAGCGCATCCAAGCATTCAAAGCCCTTCGGACATCCTGACAGCATATGGAAAGGACGGCGGAAATAGTTATCACATTTCTTCGGGTTGGCACCATTAAGCATCAGATGTTTTACTAAATCGGGATAGCCAAACTTCACAGCATAATGCAGGGGTGTGCTTCCATTGTCGTTGCAGACGTTAACGTCTGCTCCTTCCTGTAATAATTTCTCGACATCTTTTTCATTTCCATTTCGGACCGCTAAATGAAGGGCACTGTCTTCCACTGGGCAGGAGTTTACTCTCTGAAAAAGAAGAAAAATATTTTCTAGCTTTTGTTTGATAATTTTGATGAGATTCGTGAGATTCGATAGTTGAAGCGGTAAATTTTCATGGGAGTTCATTCGATTTGATATAGATCGAATTGAAGAGGTAACCGTTCACAATGAGTTGAAAAACTAATCCGATAGAGGCGCCACCGTGCATTTTATGGAATATTCAGCGAAGCTTCCAAACATCCCTATACCAAAAACCACCGTTTTTGTTTGAGAAATACCTATCCTTCGTTAAAAATGAAACGATTTTTACTAGACAGAAGTTTTTCGGAAAACCTCGTTCCTCAACTTTCATTTAATACTGTTTCCAATATATAAGTTTTCACAGTTCATTCTAAATGTCATGAATCTTTCCCTTCCTACCATGAATAAAAGTGACTCGTGTTTCACGTTTATGCATATTTTTATAAACAAAGACAAGAAGGCATTAATTCGATAAGGAACATTTCAAGTAGGTAACTAGGTATATTTTAAAACGAATATTTCAGGTGAGTAAAATGTTTGATTCGTTAATATTCATGAAAATATATATTCTTATAGTGGGCTGAATACATAGGTCCATATTTCGTTGGAAACAGTTGTTCTTCACACATTTATCCTTTTTTTTAGTTTTCTTTCAAATTTTTCGAATTGGAAACCTATGAACCAACTGGAAAAAATATTCAGCTAGAGAATGAATTCAATAGAGGGTGTGCGAAAAAAATTTTTTATTCATAATGTCGAGTTAATTCATAACACATTTCAGCTGAAAATGTTGCCATGAGGATGTCGAATGAATTTCATGATTACAGCCAAATTCTATTCAGAATCCGTTTTACGACACTTTGGGGTTGGAAATAATTATTATATTTGGTCTAAATCCATAAATTCAAGATGACGACTAGTTTCATGAGCTCATAAATTTTACCAAGAAAATAATGATCTCCCAATGAGGAAAATTTTCGTTTTGTTTCTTATGAAACAGCTTTATCAACTTTCACATAATTACAGCAATAGTAAATTGAATCACTTCGATTATTTGGCCGCTCATTTCAATCATTCCGTTACATTCTCATTAGAAGTTCTATTTCATTGTTATCAATTCAATTGGAATTGTGACAAAGCCTTCTGTGCCAATATAAGGGATAATTATTCAACAACTTTCTGTTTCCATAAATTTTCTGGCTGCGCTGACAAAGAAGCATTATTGTTTTAAGGTGACGCATCATTATATCTAGCATTTTATAGATTGGGGTTGGACATGGCTTGGCGTCAGGAGGATTGGCGCCAGGATGATTGGCACCTTGAAATTATTTTTCATTTATTCTTATTCATTCAACAACAAACTCGTGGAAGTGCTTTGCAAGTAGTCATTCCGTACGTTAGGTACTCTTTTGGTTTTTTATTGTGCGATTGAAGCTAACGCACAAATTTTATCTCGGTTTATGTAATTTTAATTTATGTATGCCCACAATTACTTCATTTTCCACTCGAGCTGAGATCAATGTTTATTGACATTTTTCATACCTTATTGAAAAGCTACTCGAGTACTTTAAACATATTTTCCGGTTTTCAGAAGGATGAATGGTTGATGAATCTTTTCGTTTCATGTTACTGGATGATGGGGTACTACAGAAGAAATGGCCTAAAGCAGGCTTTGACATGTATGTATATTGTTTTATAATACTGAAATTGTATTGTTTGTAACGTTTCGAATTATATAGAAATGAGTTGAGTTTTTATTGTTGATAATTATGGAGTCCAAGACGTACCTATTGTACCTGTTTGTCGAATAAACTGGAGTTTATAATGTTAATTTATATCAGAGTTGTGCTTTGTGCTCGGAGCACTTTTGTGCTCGGAGCACTTTTGTGCTCCCGGGCACTGTGCTGCCGAGCACTTTTCAAAAGCAGTGATTAGTGCTTAGTATTTGTAGTACTTCATCGAAAGGCTCAGTGCTTAGCAATCCCAAAAGTGCTCCCAAGCACTCCTGCGGATTACTAAGCCCTAAGCTCTGAGCCACTTTTGTACGAATTTATTTAAGCATTCATAAAATCTAAATACAACATTTTCTTACATGAGTAACATCCTCAAACTGTTAGAATTTCAATGACAGAAAGATGATTGTGAGGGAATCCGGTCATTATGAGAGGAAAAATTAAGGGCCCACGTGTAATTTGTTAAATGAAGATGGTAATTTGTTCGTTGATATCTTAATAAAGCGTTTTCATCTGACCAAAGAGTCTTATATAGACAACATCAAAACGTTACACAGTTCATTTTTCATACTTCGTTATTTGTCACGCAACAATGTTTTGGAACTGTTTTGCTCCTGACAAATTAGTGCAAGAATTGACGCAGAAGCATTTCCATTTTTCCTTAAATTTCTTATTACATTTTGTGTCACGGACCGGGAGTGAAAACCCATAAAAGTTTTCAGAAAAAAAGTAAACTCGAAAAAATCAATATTTTTATGAATATTTTCAAACGAAGAGATCTAGGAGCGAATAGCAGTTTTTTGTTTTACCACCAATCAGAATCAATTATATATTATATCGAATCAAACTCAAAATTATTAGCGAAAGCATCGTATCATTTGGTCAATTCTTGGAAGGTGATAAAACAAGAATCTTCTCGTTATCAATCGAATCAAAGGTGGAGCATCGAATTTTGGACACCCTGTCACCTCACCTGTCAATTTTCTCACATATACGAGCTAACAATTTCTCTTTCGATTGTAATAACCTCACTTTCAACAATTCCTAAAGAAGTGCTTAGGGCTTAGTGCTCGAAATGTCGAATAACTATCACAAAGTGCTCAGTATTCGCGAGCCTTTCGTGAAAATAAGTGCTTTGCGCTCGAGACTCGGGAGCCTTTTTATCCGAGTGCTTAGTGCTCGAAGCACTATTTTTCAGTGCTCGTCACAGTTCGTACATATAACATATATCATTCCTTCAACTTGAAATGTTTTACACATTTCTATGCCTATACATATATTCTTGTATCTATCGTTGAATTCAATGAAAAATGTCCATATTATTCTCATTATTTCATGGTATTTTTCTATTATCAGATGTATCATATGCAAAATCATAAATTATTCTCTATTCTTGAATTGAAGTATGATGTCTAATGAATATATTGTGCTATCTTCTTTACAAGAATGAAACTGAAATTCTGAATGTATGATCAGTACGATTATTTTTATAATTCAGAAGGTGTCTACATCAATTTCATTATACTCGTTATTTGGAAATATTACTCAATTTATGAAATTCAAGAGGCGGTTTTATTAAGTTGATAATACTTTTCAATCATATTCATAACTCGCATTTACAAATTCAATAGATGGTTTCATTAATTTCATGATAAGATTTTATTTAGGTTAGTGAACTTTACCATTACATTAATGGAACGCATCCATTATTGTTGAAGCAATGCCAAATCCCTTTTATAAACCGAATTTCATTACAATTATGAGACTTTATGAAACCAATGAGCATTATAATAGGAATTATAATAATTTTTCTCAGCGCTTATCCCAAAAACCTCCTCATACCAATTTTTAATGAAATCAGTCTATAAACAGGGAAGGCGTTGTCTTGTTATTATTATCAGGCCGCCATTTTAAATTTGTTAATTTCACAAAAATAACATAATCTTCAACTCCGAAAACACCCCTCATACTACTTTCAAATCGAAATGAACCCTGATAACAAAACTCGTCCGCTAATTCGATTTTACAAATTTTGACAACAAATCATGATCTTCGACCCCTAAAACCCTCTCATTCCAATTTCGAATCAAATCAAGCCATAAACACAAAAGATGTCGTATAATTGTTATCAGTCCGCCATCTTGAATTTATGAATTTCGATCTGAAAAATTGTCATTTCTGACCCTGAGAACCCTCACATACAAATTTTGAATGGAAATGTACCATGATCACGAAACTCGTCTGCCATCTTGAACTTACGAATTTTGACTCGAAATCCTATTTTCTCACGCCGGAAATCCCTGTATACCAATTTTGAATTGAATCTGACCATAATAACAATTTGACAAAAAAATCATAATCTCTGACCCGGAAAACACCGAACTATGAAATAAGTGAAAATAAAGTTTAAGTAGGAACTTTTTTCGCTATATATTTAAATTTGGCTATTCTCTGTGAATTCCGTATTTCAAGTTGAGATTCTGAACGAAATTTTCTGTAGATTCACTTCTAATCGGAAGAATGAATTGGCTCATTTTCTTCTATTATTGGCAGATAAAAATAATCAATTTTCGAACTTTCCAATTCATTCATTGAGAACTCCGATCCTTTCTGAGTTCAACCACAAAATTTTAGTTCCTAAAGTGAAACCATTTTCAAATGCATCTTGAAATAAAACACACTACATTGAACCGTAAAATTTCAAATCGATTCATTTGTCTATTCATTTCAGAGTCCATCATTGGTTAATTCTGTTCCCAAATACGTTATATTATACATAAAACGAAAATTCTGATCATGGAGACAATAAATACTCTTTAAACAATAAATTTAAGTCTGAAAGATGGTCCTTCAGTAATGAACGTTCATTCAGTGAAATATACTATGAGCAAGATATGAAACACCAACCGATAGATCATATCAATTATCCAAAATATATAACCAAAATACGAAGTATTGAGAAAATAATTCTTTGGGATGAAATTGATGACGGTTTTTAGTGTCAAGCTGAACTGACCATTCGCAATAGCCATATAAATTCTCCGATAAATGTGAAACCATTTATAAATCTATTCAGAAAATTTGTACATTGAAGTTTCCAAAGTATTAAAAAAAAGTATAATTTGTATTAAAATTCATTACGGACTTAAGACATCAAGGCTCAAGTTGAAATGACTTATTTCCTGAAAGCAATCCCCGTACAAATTGTCCGAAAAATTTTGTAACTATTTGAAACTCAATTTTCCAAATTTGTTCCTTGAAGACTGCAAAGGAGTAGGAAAAGAATTTTTTAAATCAAATTTATGACGGATTGATTGTATGCTTGCGCCGAAATTACTAAGTGTCCAATAGCAATCTCCATACAAATTCTCCGAAGCATTGAAAACCATTCAAAAATCAATTTCAAAAATTTGTACCCTTGAGGCTCCAAAATTCCGATACAATTGAGAATTCACTTCATAGTACATCCTATGTAAGTTCTGTTTCAAAGTGTGTTATATGATACATAAACGAACGTTCTCATCATCATGGAAGAAGAAATACTTTTCCAAAAGTGAAATCGGCAAAAGATGTGTCTGCAGTAATACACTTAAATTCAGTAAAATGAATGAACTCGAAATATATAGTTTTCTGCAGAAGATCACCAAGATGTAAAGAAACAATAGATATATTAGATCTTTCATTCAAAATATTCAAATTCGACCAATTTCAAATCTATAAAAATTTATACTCACTTTTGATACTAAATCACCCATTTTTATATTTTATTAACCTGCTTCCACACTATGTTCAAAAACTATCACCAAATATGCACTAGACCTTTTTCGTTCGTACTGTTGTCACAGAATAATCGAAACTGAATCCTACCACAACAACTGTCCCTTTATATACCATTTGAAGAGTCAAATAATCCAAGTGACCAATAGCAACCCACAAGGAAATTCTCCGAAAAATATTTACCTATTCAGAAACCAATTGTGAGAAATTCTACCTTCAAGGCACCAAAGTGTTAGAAAAGGAGTTCATTGGAAAAGAAATGTATAACGGGCTTGAGCAGAACAGATCGCCAACAGCAAATTCTCAGAAAATTTTAAAGCCATTTGAAAACCAATTATGCGAATACAATAAACATTCTTTGGAATGAAATTCAAGACGGATTTAAGGCTTAAGCCGTCATGTTTATGGTTCAATAATTGTTTATGACAGGATGGAAAGAGGACAGCAACTACTTTCACATTTTTCGGTACATTTCGTGCGAATTGAGAATGTTAAAAGCTTTGTTGCATTGAAGTTCATTCAAATATACCTTCTATGTATTGAAATTCTCAGGAGGTTTGTTAATGGGCCAATTTCGTGAATACGACCTTTCGAAATTCTGATTTCTCGAAAATTTATTTATTTATTTATTTATTTATTTAAATAATGACAAGGGTTGAGATTATTAAATCTATAAACCCAACTCAAATAGATTCATAATAATGCAACTGAAGGAACTATAAGTACTGTGTATATAAAACATAGGTAGTAAATAACAAAATAAAAAATCAATTTCGACGCCATCCATCCAGCCTGTTCTTAAAAGCGTTCACAGAAGGGGCCTCCACAATCGCCGCGGGTAGATTATTCCATGAACTGAATATTCTATTAGGGAGAAACATTTGCCGAGGTGTCGATTTGAAGGCTTCCTTAGATAGCTTGTACCGATGCCCTCGCAAGCTGTTGGTATTGAGGCAATACATGTCCTGGATCTCTCCACCGAAATGGCCATGGAGGGCTCGGAAGGTAAAAATGAGATCCCCCCTAGTCCGGCGTTCAGCAAAACTTGGTAAACCAAATATGCGAAGACGATCCTCGTAGGTTGGACGCACATACGAGTAAGGTAGACGTGTAATCCAGCGTTGAACAGACTCCAGGAGAATTTCTTCATACCTGGTTGAAGGCCACCATACTTGTCCAGCATACTCGATAATAGGTCTTATGTAAGTTTTGTATAGAAACATCCAGGTTGTTTTATCGGAGTTCCTGAAAGTTTTACTAAGCAGATAAGTTATTTGCTTAGCCCTTCCCGTGACTGACTCGACATGAGTGGACCAGTTGAGATCGGAGGTAAGAGTTACTCCAAGGTCGACGTGACGAGTCACTGGCTGTATTTGATGACCGTCAATGAAATAGGACACCATCGGATTGCTTCTGCCCATGTGGAGAACGCAACATTTTTCAATGTTCAGAGGTAACATCCATTCATGGCACCACCTGGAAAGAGCATCCAGGTCTTCCTGGAGAATGTGGGCGTACAGGAGTGGTAGGTTATAGAGCTTAGCGTCGTCAGCGAAGGAAGATAAAATGGATTTTAACAGAGAAGGTAAGTCGGAGATATACAAAAGAAAAAGAATCGGACCCAAAACTGAGCCCTGTGGGACACCAGATATTACACTTCTCTGGGCTGAGGAGTGTGCATCGCCAACTCTGACGCGAAATTTACGATTGGACAAAAATGTTTCAATCCAACCCAACAATCCACCCCTTATTCCCAAATGCTCCAACTTAGTAAGAAGGCGTCTGTGAGGTACCCGGTCGAACGCCCTTGAAAAGTCAAGGTAGACTACATCAACCGGGAATCCCGAGTCCAATGCTTTAGTCCAATCCGCGATGCATGAAAGGAGATTTGTTGTGGTTGAGCGTTGTGGTAGAAAGCCGTGTTGGGAACTTGGAATTATGTCGTTCTCGAAACAAAATCGCAGTAGGTGGTCACATATGATCCTCTCCAAAATCTTCGAAACAGATGAAAGCACACTGATAGGTCGATAATTAGAGGGGTCGAATTTATCACCCTTTTTGAAGATGGGGGTGATTGAAGCAGAAAGCCAATCAGATGGGATGCAGGAAGTACTGATTGATTTGGAGAATAGGATTTGAAGTGGGGTAGTAAAAGCATCAGCACAGTTTTTGAGCAGACGCGTTGTTAGGCCATCGTTACCTGGAGCGGTATCCAACTTCAGTTCGGAGAGATATTTCTTGACAGTTGGCTCGTCGATGGTGACGTTGGATAGTCGGTTTGTTATGCGATCAATAATGGGAGTAGGGACCGGTCCATCAGGCTCTACGGAAAACGATGAAACAAATATTTCTGAAAATACATCAGCGCTTTCACTCGGACTCTCACACATGGCTCCCAAATGGTTCTTTATTGCAGGAATGCTCACTTTACAATTCATGGAAGATCTTACGTATTTGAATATTCTCTTTTTATTTTTTGAAGTTATGAGCTTTTTCTCATAAGAAGTCCTTGCTAGGTCTATGGATTTAGCCAGATAATTTGAGAAGGTACGATGGTTCTGATAATCCGTTATCGATTTGCTGCGAGAATACTTGCGCCACAATGACCTCTTACGCCTCACCAATTGTTGTAGTCGTTCATCTATCCATGGTTTAAGTGGATTCATTTTGGCTGATCGGATTTGCTCGTTAGCGGATACAGCTTCACGAGTTGCATCGAGGAAGATAGTCCACATCGAGTCTATGTCATCTGTGTTCATGATGCCAGCCCAATCGACGGAATTTAAATAGGAGGAAACCCCTGCATAGTCAACGTATTTGAAAACTTTTCTGACGTTGGTTGTGTTGGATGGAAATTCTATCTGAATCTCTGACGTTAAAACAATGTGGTCAGATTTGCCGAGAGGAGGAAGGTAATTTATTTCAGAGATGATGTTAGCGTCAGACACTATGAAGAGATCGAGTAGGGATGGTGTTTGGCCGGTTCTGAATCTTGTGGGCTTTGAAACGACTTGCTGGAAACCAGAATTATGCACGAACTCGGCATAAGGAAATGAAGGAGAGTTCGGCGAGGGTAGAGCTGTAGAAGTCCAATCAATATCGGGGCAGTTGAAGTCCCCAGAGACGAATATATTTTGGTATCTACTCGCAGCTGAATTAAAGAATTTGATACACTCCAGGTCAGAAGGGCAAGGACGAGGACGATATACGCAGCCAATGAGGAGGGATGTTTGGGGAGAGGAGATAACCACAAAAAGGTTATCTATACCAGGCCAATCGCTGTGAAGGATTTCAAGTTTGAAACCTTCAGCAATACTGTCACTTATATAGACACATACACCCCTATGCCCAATAGTTTCAGAACTGTCGTTGCGAAAGAGAGAAAAGCCCGGGATGGAAAACAAAGAGTCTGGAATCGATGGCTGCAACCAGGTCTCTGTAATGAGAATAATAGAGGGTGAAAGCAATTGGACATTAGCAAGAAGCTCATCGTATTTGGAGGATAGTGACTGTATGTTGGTGTATAAAATGGGCCAGTTGGTAAGATTGATCAGTTTTTTGGGCTTCGTGGCTTGGAAGGTTGAGGTGGAAGTTTCACGATTCTAGGAGTGCGGTCAACATACTTAATCGTGATATTATTCTCTCCAAGTTTTTGACGATCCTTCAATTCTTGTCGCAATGCGTTCAGAGTGGCGACTTGGGCCCTGGTTTTATCATCCTGAATCGTTATGTCCCGGAAACTGCTGTGTCCACGAAGTGAACTTCTGTTACGAAGAATAGTGGAAACAATTTCAGGGTTAGAAAATGTCAACCTCATCCACCTGGGTCTAGAGGCATCCTTCGATCGAAGCCGTAGCACACTCTGTAGCGAGAGGCTGGATGAGTTATGAATGTGCTCAATAATACTCGACGCAGTATTCCTATCTTCATGCTCACCAGCACTCTCGGGAACGTTTGTTATTATTAGGTTGAAGGATCTTCTTACTCTGTCCAAAATTTCCGGAGTTGGAGGAACGGCTGCAACGGCTTGAGAACTACTGCCAAGAAGGGATGACTCAAGGTTGACTATCCTGGTCGTGACCGACGATACGCCATCGGATAGAGCCGTCTGATCAGATCGAATCTGTCGAATCTCAGCCTCGCACGATTCTATCGCTGATTTGTGCTCTGTCAGTATTCCCGAATGCTCAGCAATAGCATCGGTACAGTTAGATAATTGTAGCAATAGATCATCCTGCCGTTTTTCGATGCGCTCCATACTTGTGGTCAAATTACGCATCTGTTCCATCAACAATTCGAAATGCTTGACCGTCAGCGAAGTGTCGCCACTACCCGCAATCTCGTCAGAACGCGTAGGCTCAGGCTGACGATGGCTCTGTGAGCCACTACGAAGAAGCCTTTGATTGGATGTACAGGGGGAACACGACCACCTCCGCATACCCTCAGCAAGGAATGAGACATCGTTCTCGTTCAAATTGGCGCAAGCATGATGAAAATGTTGTTTGCAGGTGTTACATTGAATTAATGGACCTGGGGTTGATCCAACCCCGTTGCAACTATAACAATTACGCGGCATAGCTATAACGCCAAGTGTTCTAGAGGACTGGAACAGGAAAGACTTTTCACCTTCTTGGACCTTTAAGAAGGGCTTACACACAATGGGAAGGTCACGGCAGGATATGGATATGAAGTGGTCTGGAATTGAACAATATCGTACGAGGAGTACAGCGACAAACCGGACGGCGGGCGATCACCTTTAGCGAGAAACGAGTCCACAGCGCAGCGGGTACTGGAACGAACTCAAGGTCGCGCGACGTAGAGGCGAAGCCGAAAGAAAAGTAAACAAAGAAACCGGACAAATAAATACACCGGAGTTTTGAATGCAAGTGAAAAACAAAGTATGACTAAATCAGAAAACGGCCTGAATATGCAGGATATAATGGGTTCGTGAAGTATTGTGATAGTTTTTACCATAAATTCAGCTTAGAATCTGCACAGGAATACACACACGTCCAGCTCAGCCAGATGCACAGATCGCCATCACCAAAACTTCGAACAAAACTTCGAAGCAAAATTATTCTAACATTTGTGTTATGAATGATTCGAGGGCATGAACGAGATTTCAGGCTGCTTCTGTTTGTTATTTTCTGCGGCAGCTACAAAAAATTTATTTCAATCAATTTCTCGATCTGGAAAATAGGAATGTACCTGAAAGTTGGATAAACGAGAGCTCAAAAGCTCTAGACTCCAAGTCAGTGTTCTGAGTAGCCCATTTTTGATAGGAGACCTCTGAATTTTTCCAATTAACACTTATATTTTCACACTCAAACAAAGAAATTCAAAGATGTATTCGAGGCTTTCCGCTAAACGTACCAACTGTTGAGTTCTATGAATCAAATACCATTATCTTTATTCATAGGTGTGTTAATTTATGGACGAGAAATTTTTCTCAAGCTCTTTTTGTGCATGGTACAAACTTTTATTCGTACAATCGAATTTTTCAAAGCAAAAATTCGAAAATGACAAAGCGTTAGCTCCATAGCTTATCACCATATTCATCATAGTTAAAAAAATACCGAACGAATTGAAAAGGGAAAAAAATAAAACAAAAATCTTTATGACCGCGTTTGCTATAAAATGCAATGAAGACGATTCCAATGTTCCTTTCTATCATGTTTGGATGATCATTTACGACATTCTATAGTTTTCAGAAAAATGTATTTCCTAATGTCAAAGTTTCATTTCTGATTATTCCATTTACTTGTAATTTGTATGTTTTTAGTCAGCATTGTCCAAAGTATCTCGTTCCAACGTTTTTGTTGGAATGCTCTGCATACATTTTTCTGCGAGTATTGTTGATAGTTGTCAGTTTTGATTTATATAAATGTCAAATTAGTTCTGAGTGAATCAATGATCTACTTAAACTATACTTGAACTGATTAAAAAGGCTTGTGTTTTCCACCACTGTTTTGGACGAAAGACTCCGTGGTTAGAATTTTCTAACCTTTTCAATCAGTTTGAGTATATCATGGATTGATCTACTGAAAAACTAATTTGACATTTATATGAATCAAAACTGACAACTATCAACAATACTCACAGAAAAATGTATACAAAGCATTCCAACAAAAAAGTACGTAATTTTGTGAAATTCAACATTTAGTCCCAAAATTAACGTACAATAGATCATTACGAGTGAACAACTCCAACATTTTTCTCATTTCCGCAAACTTCGGAGAAGAAATACTTAGGGTTCGTCATCACATCTGCATTTTGATGCATATTTCTGTACGGGCCATGCTCGCAGCCCATTAGCACAATTTTGGCCTTCGTACGGCTTCCAGTTTTCAAAATGAAAATTATGAAAGTACTCCGAGCGTATTCTTTAGAAGGATACGAGAAGAAAACCACACTGGATATTATTTCATTCTGTTTTCACCTCATTATTCAGAATGAAAGATAGTTCAACCATAAAAAATTTCAACAATTTCGGCCGAAATTTTTTTTTCACCAAGGACATGTAAAAAAAAGTTGAGTTCCAATTTTGGGATAAATTTTTCACGGAAAAACTCAGGAAATCTTGTACATTGAAATAATACTTTCCGAATTGGCAACCGAGAAAAAAAAAATCCAACTTTGCAGGTTTTCCGCCTTTTTGAAATTTTTTTTTTCAGAATTCTACATCACAATTCAATTAAGCCAAAGAAAAATACTAAAATGTGACCAGAAACCGTTATTTCAAATGTCACGCATAACTAACAACAGTTATCAGAAGATTGCTCAAAGTTCACAAACACCCTGTATCTCGCTTATGCGTCGAAAAGTGGGTATATGTCATGAGGCAAAAATGACTTCATCGGTGTCATCTACACGGCTGTATATGTTTGTCCAGTTTATGGTGAAACACCCTGTATAGGTCATTTAATACAATCTATGATTAGGAATATTCTTAGAACAATGACAAAAGACCATCCGCTTTCAAAAAATTAATTATTTATGTTCCAGATTATATTGAATATGATTGCATATTCTCTGTTTACCTATCTGTAACTCAATAAATGGATCCATAAGGGATCGTACACTTTCCCAGTCCCAGCAGAAATTTTCTCCTACATGTTTGCGGCTAGGATTAGGTATCATTTGAGGGATAGCCCACCAATCTTTTTATTTGTATGTTTTTTGTTATTTTTTGAATTTTCTTCACTTTTGTACCTCGAAATCCAAATCCCGTCCTAAACCGAGGAATGCCGTTTATCTGAAATGATTTATTTACTTTTATAATTCTGATTTTCAGGTAACTACCTGAAGAAGTACCGTCAACACTTCGAAGGTACTTCTCAGAATAAGACTCGGGATAAGATAATTGACTTCACGAATGAGACTCGCCAAGTTTCAATTACTGTGAAAAATTGGTTGAAGGTTAAGTGTTCAAACGTCGTTGGCTGGATTACTTCGAACGAGGAGTATACTCGAATCGTATTCGAAGTGAAGTACGGTCAGCGGAATGAAGTATGCTGTATAATGCGGTGTTTCTGTGAAATTTCACACAAAATTTTGAGGGAGCCCAAAAAAGAAAATATTGCTCCGAGGTGGGTGTATGAAAACTATCACAAGCATCTAATGACACATTTGACGCAAACTGATGTCACACCTATAGAATACCAATACTGTAAGCGCGACTGCAAGGAAAAACCGAGAGAGAAACTTAATCAACATCGATAAAATCTTTTGGCTACCTTTTTTCAAAAAAACCCGAAACACAACCTATCTATTGAAACAAAAGATAGGGAGATGCAAATATCCTCACTAGAGATGATGAGAAGCTGCGTGAAAATCCAAATAAGCCAGATAATATGATTCTTGTATCTCCTGCGAAATCTCCAACAGTGACTCCTTCGCTTCTTCCGACACATCCCATGTCAAAGATTAAGCCTCGAATGAAGTGAATGAAGTATAAAACGTAAAATCAACATGTTGACTGAGTTATTCAAGAAAGCTATGAAACGTTTAAGAATATATCCAGGGCACAGGCGAGTACATCCAGAGATAGTTGCGACGATCACATTCAGAAATGCATTGAAAGTAAACAAAGAAAAATATACACTTCTAAAGGGTCCCCTCTGGTGTCTTCCAGTGACTTGAATATCAATCTAGCATTCAACACTCATCGTCAACTTTATCCCACACTTTATCTCCCACTTATCAAAGGTCAGAAAGGGCTTAACTCCTGAGCCAAATTTCTAGTCCTGGGAATAACCTTGGGAATAACCAAACTTGCATCACATCCTATTTTCTGTGGTCGATGAAGTTTGCAATTTTCAAAGAATATCATCGAACGAAAAGATGACATGGGCATGCAACTAAAGAGTGTTTTGGTCCATTTTGAATCTACTTCACAAAAACCTTGCGGTCAAGATGGTACCACCTCACCAGGCCACCTTTTGCGCTGGTTGTTTGATTTATCTGCCAAAAACTCCAGACAGTCAAAATATCGGTAAACGTACAGAATTAAATACTTTTCATTATACTGCTATACGAAACGCTCTATGAAAATATGAAGAACACTTCACCATCCATAAGCTGTTAAAATAAATTTGTTGCGAAAAATTCATCCAACATAGAGGAATGGTTTTTCGACTTTGATGGCCTTTGTCAGTTTATGAAGCATAGGAATTTACCCAAAGTTTCGTGGATTGGCGAAGATGCAACAGTTAAATTGAATATGATTCGAGGACTAATAAATTAGTTGGATTTACCATGCCATTAGTCAATGGACTACCGACAAGAGATACGTTTTTAGCAACATCTGCAAAAGCAATACAGGACCACTTTAAGAACGCTATCAGATCAAATTATGCCTATGTAATTATGGCCCAGCCTATTTTTACCATCCGCGCCAGGTTATTGTCTCGCAATCTTAGGCACAGATAACAGATTTACAGCCGCTGATGTTACGAAAACGTGGCAACATATAAAATTGAATTTGAAGCAGCGAGGTGATATGGTTTTGGGGTTTGGATCTGATGGAGATACACGTCTTCTGAAGGCAAAGAGGCAAGGTGCTCAATGGGCTCTCACTGAAGAATAATCACGACCCGAATGGAGATGGTTTCAATCAAATTACTCTAGAGAAGACTGCTTTTCTTATGTTCAAGATACTGTTCATATAGCCACCAAATTACGTACTAGACTGCTCAATGATAAAATCAAGTTAAGGTTTGGTGATTTTCATGCAACTGCTGAACCATTGGAACAACTCATTGCAAAGTACTCCAAGGATTATTACTTGCTAACAAAATCTGATTTGAAATTAAAAGACAAGATGAATTTTAAAGCAGCAGAGAAATTATGTTCGAGTAACGTTATTAATTTTTTTAAAAAGACTCCGGAGAATAAAGGCATTATTGCTTATCTCAAATTGATGCGTTTTGTTATTGATTCGCTCTTAGATCCCAAGATAGATTTAACGCAAAAAATTTATTCAATTTGGTATTGCGTTTTTTTCTTAAAATTTGGCAACAGTGGCTCACAATAAACGAATACAAAATTGGAGATCATTCCATTTCATCAAACTGCTATGCTTGCTCAGAGTTAAACGCACATTTATTAATAAATATCATCCTAAACATCCGTGAAAACCCATTTTTGTCAAACGATATTGTAACATTCAAATGTTACCTTCCACCTCGAATTAAATACGCCAGCGCAAATGCGCAGAACATAGTCGATCTACATTTCTGAGCCTCCATATGTAAGAGAAATGAATAAAAGAATTAATTGAGATTCGAAGTTGTTTGAAAGAATATCTAATCGATTCCCTTCGTAATCTATCTTATTACCTTCGATATCTACCTACCTTATTATTTTCATAATTGAAAGTATCTGAATAATCAAGTACCTATAACTTAAATATCTAAGTTCTCCGGTAAATACACGAGAGTGCTTCAATTGCTTTCCTCCTTAGTAAGGGGTAAGTCTCTATAGATTTGAAATAGTTAAGATTGTTTGTGAATAGATAAGTATATCTTTGTAACTTATGATTAGGGACTTTGGGAGACAAACTGCCCAACTCAATTGCCTTCTTCAACCTCAAGCAGAACTTGAAAAGGGACCATCATCCTCATTCCACAAGGTGGGTGTTGCTGTATAAAGAGGGTGAATAGAATTTCAAGCCCTTAGACAGGTCTGTTCTTCTTAAATTGTATATATCAAATTCTATAATATTAGGTTTAAGCAGGTTAGGTCATAGTAATATTAGTATTAGGTCTAAACAAGGTACCTTGGGGTTTATAATAAATTTATTGAATAGACATTTGAACTGTTCAGACTTGTATATATTTTTTCCCTCACACACGATATATTATATTCTCAATCAATTTGATACACTTTCCAGATTTAAGTGTAAAACAAAATCTAAATAATAAAAACAACTACTCTATATCAAAAATCTGGTGGCGCTCAATACCTAATTCAATTTCGATCAGAAAGTCCTCCTTATCCACGACTTCAGCTCTCCAAAGGCTATTACAGTTGCCGATTGTAAGTTGTTAAATTCATGAATTGAAATACTTTCATCAAATATAAAAAGAAGGTGACAATATGTTTCTGCCTATACTTTCTGGAAGTCAGAAATGTGAACAGGCATTTAGGACTATGAGGTCCATGACCTCCACGTTTTCGACTGTGGTTAACTTCAATATAAAAGATATTTAAAGCGTTTACATAGCACAAGGACATTAAATAATATTATACACGATCTGAACAATGTTATTGCGTTTCCAAAAGAACAAAGACGGCAAGAAGAAATGAATATGGACTCGAATTCGCTGGTGGTTACTGATTCAAAACTCTATACGGATACTATGATAGCAGACGCAGTAGAACGTGCACGACAAAATTCTCTAGCCTATACGCTAGAACTTGGTATGTCTGTCGGAGAAAACAGCTTTATTATGCTACAATTCCTTCATTGAAAGATCTTGTGAAAGATTAAAGTGAGGATAAAAGTCTAGAAGTTGAAGAGGATATACAGATGGAAGACAACATGATCGACACCATTGATAGGTCATCCAAGAATTCAGCAAATGATTCATCTAATCATCTTCAACATTTTACTTCTCTGCCAATAGAAAATGAAGAAATTAACGGCAATGACTTAAACAAACCAGATAGTCACTTGTTTAAGCATTAATGGAATATATCGAGTGTCGATGGTCCATATGTCCGAGTCGCAGATGGTAATAAATGAAAAATTGTCAGAAAGTCTTCGCTATGTTAGTTTCTAGAGGAAACTTAAAATATGGGTTAAGTACAGAGAGACTACAACGTTTTGTTGTGAAAAGTACAGGAAGACCACAAAAGACTAAGACAAGAAGTAGGTCACAAAAAGTTGAATACAATGAAATCCAAAGGAACACAAATAAAGAAAAGCTCGAAGAGAGGTAAAAGGGACAGGTCCCAAGAAAGCTCAGATAGACCAGAAGAAGATATCATCATGAAATATGACGATAGCCCAAGCACAGAAACGTTTTCTGAGAATGACTCGGAAAATAACATTGAAATCAATGTTAATGGAGGTGATTATCAAGAAGGAAATTTACAAAAAGAATATTTCCTCGAATATTCCAGTTCATCGCCGTTGACAATTTCCTTAGAAATCGATAAGTTTCATGCAGTGTATTATGAAGAAGGCTGGTTTGTTGGAAAACTTGTAAGATATTGAGGGTAGTGCGAGTGGTGCTGTCGATAATCCGATAGTCGAAATAATATTTTTGAGAAGAAATTAACGAAAAAAAGTGAATTCAAATGGTCTGAGAAACAAGATTTATGGACCTATAGCAATACAAGAGAATAAATCGAATAAAATTGTCAATATTGCCGATCGTGTCTTGAGCCAGATTGATAACGCTTACACAAATGAAAAGCAGAAGTGTTGACATGTCATTAGTTAATATCAATTGTTTCATTATTTGCTTGTCTTGTCTACCACTTGAAGCAACTACATATTATCTATAATACAGAGTGTAACAGCCAAATGGAATAAATTCGATAACGAATGAATGAGGGCATGTTGGAAAAAAAGCTCGGACACGACGATTTGTAATTTTAAATGCGCATATTTTTCAACAAAATAATATTATATAGGGTGTTCAATGTGACCGCGGCGAATACCAACTTTCTTATTTCAAATGCAACCCCCTATATATTATTTATTTTTTGATTTCTTCAGAGAATTATAGACACAATTCATGCGAAAAAAAAAAACCTATCTTTAACTATTTCGGAATTATTGAGTGTTTTCAGATTTATTGCAAAAATCAACGTTTTAAATAAAAATTATTTTATTTCACAAATTCGGTACATTACACACAGATGACATTTGACAGATGACATTTTACAGATGACATTCGACTGATGACATTGGACAGTTGACAGATGACTATTGACAGATGAAATTTGACAGAACTTTTATTACCTATGCCTAATTTATCCCCTGCCAGTTCAGAAATCTAACCAAGCCGTTGATCTCCGATCACTGTCGATTACGATTTGTGGAATCCACCGTAAGTATAGGTATCATTTAGGCGAAACAAAGTTCCTTGGGCCAGCTAGTATGCTAATGAAAAAATGTTTTTATATCCTTAAACGAGTCTTATTACTTGCCCCTTTTATCGCATTCAAGCCGTCAGGTGATTGGCCATGTTGAAAGTAAAAACAAGCTGAAACTATTAGAGGATTTACGGGGATTTTTCAGGAACTGAACACATTTTTCCAAGATTTTTGATTTTTGGGATCGACTAAGATTCCTTGTAAAAAAACGAATATTTTCTCATCCTAATCAAATTTCTTTATTCATACTAACTGGATTATTTTTTATGAGCAACAATACAAATATACATAAATAGAAATATACAGAACAAAATGTCAATTCATTATATCTGAGTACTTTTCATTATTCAAGTTTGCGTGGTATGAGAAGGGCACTCACATCAACTTTCTCAGATTTGTTTCAGCACCATATTCATCTCTGAAGGATCAATGAATTCACTTATTTTTTGGATACACAAATCGGGCATTTCTTCTGGAAGAAGTTCCCGCAAATGTGCATATGCTTGTTTCGCCAAATATTGATCATTCATTTCTATGCATATGCTGGCGATCAACTCCCTTTTATACAATACTGGAAGAGGATTTTTCAGAATTCCTGAGCGAATCCTTGAATTCTTGACCACCTTCCTCCTTATATTTTTTCTACACAGTACGTCATAGTAGGTCAGTTGTGGAGCTTCGGGCAGTTTCAGCAGTTTCAGGCTTTCTAACTCGTTCTCGTACAGAACGCGTACTTCTCTGTAGCGTTCATTCGCTTCTATATATTGAACTGTTTCCTTGTTCACATAGAGTCCACAATGTTTTCTCAGAACAAAGAACTTGATGAATACATTGAGGATGTTTTCGTTATCGAAGTCCATCGCAACTTCGAAAGCTGTCATACCTTCTTCATTGAGTTCGTTGAAATCTACTCCCTTTCTTAGCAGAATTTCAACAACAGTAGGACTCCCTTCAGCTGCACAATGCAATGGAGTGTTACCCTGGTCTGATTTGGCATTCACATCCACGCCATGCTCTATTAAAGCTTTTGCCAAAATCCTGTTCCTGTGAGGGTCATTTCCATCATCTGTCAAATGATGCAATGCGTTGCATCCAAGGCAGTTGGTGATGTTCGGGTCACTTCCGATTTCCAGAAGCCGCAAAATGACGTTGATATCACTCGAAGGGTTCATGATCAGAAGTTGCAGGGTCGTATGGCTTAGCAGATCCTCTTGATGGTCCAAGTCAACATCATAATGCAGCAGCGCATCCAAGCATTCAAAGCCCTTCGGACATCCTGACAGCATATGGAAAGGACGGCGGAAATAGTTATCACATTTCTTCGGGTTGGCACCATTAAGCATCAGATGTTTTACTAAATCGGGATAGCCAAACTTCACAGCATAATGCAGGGGTGTGCTTCCATTGTCGTTGCAGACGTTAACGTCTGCTCCTTCCTGTAATAATTTCTCGACATCTTCTTCATTTCCATTTCGGACCGCTAAATGAAGGGCACATCCCTATACCCAAAACCACCGTTTTTGTTTGAGAAATACCTATCCTTCGTTAAAAATGAAACTATTTTTACTAGACAGAAGTTTTTCGGAAAACCTCGTTCCTCAACTTTCATTTAATACTGTTTCCAATATATAAGTTTTCACAGTTCATTCTAAATGTCATGAATCTTTCCCTTCCTACCATGAATAAAAGTGACTCGTGTTTCACGTTTATGCATATTTTTATAAACAAAGACAAGAAGGCATTATTTCGATGAGGAACATTTCAAGTAGGTAACTATATTTTAAAACGAATATTTCAGGTGAGTAAAATGTTTGATTCGTTAATATTCATGAAAATATATATTTTTATAGTGGGCTGAATACCTAGGTCCATATTTCGTTGGAAACAGTTGTTCTCCACACATTTATCCTTTTTTTTAGTTTTCTTTCAAATTTTTCGAATTGGAAACCTATGAACCAACTGGAAAAAATATTCAGCTAAAGAATGAATTCAATAGAGGGTGTGCGAAAAAAATTTTTTATTCATAATGTCAAGTTAATTCATAACACATTCCAGCTGAAAATGATGCCATGAGGATGTCGAATGAATTTCATGATTACAGCCAAATTCTATTCAGAATCCGTTTTACGACACTTTGGGGTTGGAAATAATTATTATATTTGGTCTAAATCCATAAATTCAAGATGCGACTAGTTTCATGAGCTCATAAATTTTACCATGAAAATAATGATCTCCCAATGAGGAAAATTTTCGTTTTGTTTCTTATGAAACAGCTTTATCAACTTTCACATAATTACAGCAATAGTAAATTGAATCACTTCGATTATTTGGCCGCTCATTTCAATCATTCCGTTACATTCTCATTAGAAGTTCTATTTCATTGTTATCCATTCAATTGGAATTGTGACAAAGCCTTCTGTGCCAATATTAGGGATAATTATTCAACAACTTTCGGTTTCCATAAATTTTCTGGCTGCGCTGACAAAAAAGCATTATTGTTTTAAGGTGACGCATCATTATATCTAGCATTTCATAGATTGGGGTTGGACATGGCTTGGCGTCAGGAGGATTGGCGCCAGGATGATTGGCACCTTGAAATTATTTTTCATTTATTCTTATTCATTCAACAACAAACTCGTGGAAGTGCTTTGCAAGTAGTCATTCCGTACGTAAGGTACTCTTTTGGTTTTTTATTGTGCGATTGAAGCTAACGCACAAATTTTATCTCAGTTTATGTAATTTTAATATATGTATGCCCACAATTACTTCATTTTCCACTCGAGCTGAGATCAATGTTTATTGACATTTTTCATACCTTATTGAAAAGCTACTCGAGTACTTTGAACATATTTTCAGGTTTTCAGAAGTATGAATGGATGATGAATCTTTTCGTTTCATTTTACTGGATGATGGGGTACTACAGAAGAAACGGCCTAAAGCATGCTTTGACATGTATGTATATTGTTTTATAATACTGAAATTGTATTGTTTGTAACGTTTCGAATTATATAGAAATGAGTTGAGTTTTTATTGTTGATAATTATGGAGTCCAAGACGTACCTATTGTACCTGTTTGTCGAATAAACTGGAGTTTATAATGTTAATTTATATCAGAGTTGTGCTTTGTGCTCGGAGCACTTTTGTGCTCCCGGGCACTGTGCTGCCGAGCACTTTTCAAAAGCAGTGATTAGTGCTTAGTATTTGTAGTACTTCATCGAAAGGCTCAGTGCTTAGCAATCCCAAAAGTGCTCCCAAGCACTCCTGCGGATTACTAAGCCCTAAGCTCTGAGCCACTTTTGTACGAATTTATTTAAGCATTCATAAAATCTAAATACAACATTTTCTTACATGAGTAACATCCTCAAACTGTTAGAATTTCAATGACAGAAAGATGATTGTGAGGGAATCCGGTCATTATGAGAGGAAAAATTAAGGGCCCACGTGTAATTTGTTAAATGAAGATGGTGATTTGTTCGTTGATATCTTAATAAAGCGTTTTCATCTGACCAAAGAGTCTTATATAGACAACATCAAAACGTTACACAGTTCATTTTTCATACTTCGTTATTTGTCACGCAACAATGTTTTGGAACTGTTTTGCTCCTGACAAATTAGTGCAAGAATTGACGCAGAAGCATTTCCATTTTTCCTTAAATTTTTTATTACATTTTGTGTCACGGACCGGGAGTGAAAACCCATAAAAGTTTTCAGAAAAAAAGTAAACTCGAAAAAATCAATATTTTTATGAATATTTTCAAACGAAGAGATCTAGGAGCGAATAGCAGTTTTTTGTTTTATCACCAATCAGAATCAATTATATATTATATCGAATCAAAGTCAAAATTATTAGCGAAAGCATCGTATCATTTGGTTAATTCTTGGAAGGTGATAAAACAAGAATCTTCTCGTTATCAATCGAATCGAAGGTGGAGCATCGAATTTTGGACAAACCTGTCACCTCACCTGTCAATTTTCTCACATATACGAGCTAACAATTTCTCTTTCGATTGTAATAACCTCACTTTCAACAATTCCTAAAGAAGTGCTTAGGGCTTAGTGCTCGAAATGTCGAATAACTTTCACAAAGTGCTCAGTATTCGCGAGCCTTTTGTGAAAATAAGTGCTTTGCGCTCGAGACTCGGGAGCCTTTTTATCCGAGTGCTTAGTGCTCGAAGCACTATTTTTCAGTGCTCGTCACAGTTCGTACATATAACATATATCATTCCTTCAACTTAAAATGTTTTATACATTTCTATGCCTATACCTATATTCTTGTATCTATCGTTGAATTCTATGAAAAATGTCCATATTATTCTCATTATTTCATGGTATTTTTCTATTATCAGATGTATCATATGCAAAATCATAAATTATTCTCTATTCTTGAATTGAAGTATGATGTCTAATGAATATATTGTGCTATCTTCATTACAAGAATGAAACTGAAATTCTGAATGTATGATCAGTACGATTATTTTTATAATTCAGAAGGTGTTTTCATCAATTTCATTATACTCGTTAATTGAAAATATTACTCAATTTATGAAATTCAAGAGGCGGTTTTATTAAGTTGATAATACTTTTCAATCATATTCATAACTCGCATTTACAAATTCAATAGATGGTTTCATTAATTTCATGATAAGATTTTATTTAGGTTAGTGAACTTTACCATTACATTGATGGAACGCATCCATTATTGTTGAAGCAATGCCAAATCCCTTTTATAAACCGAATTTCATTACAATTATGAGACTTTATGAAACCAATGAGCATTATAATAGGAATTATAATAATTTTTTCTCAGCGCTTATCCCAAAAACCTCCTAATACCAATTTTTAATGAAATCAGTCCATAAACAGGGAAGGCGTTGTCTTGTTATTATTATCAGGCCGCCATTTTAAATTTGTTGATTTCACAAAAATAACATAATCTTCAACTCCGAAAACACCCCTCATACTACTTTCAAATCGAAATGAACCCTGATAACAAAACTTGTCCGCTAATTCGATTTTACAAATTTTGACAACAAATTATGATCTTCGACCCCTAAAAACCTCTCATTCCAATTTCGAATCAAGTCAAGCCATAAACACAAAAGATGTCGTATAATTGTTATCAGTCCGCCATCTTGAATTTATGAATTTCGATCAGAAAAATTGTCATTTCCGACCCTGAGAACCCTCACATACAAATTTTGAATGGAAATGTACCATGATCACAAAACTCGTCTGCCATCTTGAACTTACGAATTTTGACTCGAAATCCTATTTTCTCACGCCGGAAATCCCTGTATACCAATTTTGAATTGAATCTGACCATAATAACAATTTGACAAAAAAATCATAATCTCTGACCCGGAAAACACCGAACTATGAAATAAGTGAAAATAAAGTTTAAGTAGGAACTTTTTTCGCTATATATTTAAATTTGGCTATTCTCTGTGAATTCCGTATTTCAAGTTGAGATTCTGAACGAAATTTTCTGTAGATTCACTTCTAATCGGAAGAATGAATTGGCTCATTTTCTTCTATTATTGGCAGATAAAAATAATCAACTTTCGAACTTTCCAATTCATTCATTGAGAACTCCGATCCTTTCTGAGTTCAACCACAAAATTTTAGTTCCTAAAGTGAAACCATTTTCAAATGCATCTTGAAATAAAACACACTACATTGAACCGTAAAATTTCAAATCGATTCATTTGTCTATTCATTTCAGAGTCCATCATTGGTTAATCCTGTTCCCAAATACGTTATATTATACATAAAACGAAAATTCTGATCATGGGGACAATAAATACTCTTTAAACAATAAATTTAAGTCTAAAAGATGTTCCTTCAGTAATGAACGTTCATTCAGTGAAATATACTATGAGCAAGATATGACACACCAACCGATAGATCATATCAATTATCCAAAATATATAACCAAAATACGAAGTATTGAGAAAATAATTCTTTGGGATGAAATTGATGACGGTTTTTAGTGTCAAGCCGAACTGACCATTCGCAATAGCCATATAAATTCTCCGATAAATGTGAAACCATTTATAAATCTATTCAGAAAATTTGTACATTGAAGTTTCCAAAGTATTAAAAAAAAGTATAATTTGTATTAAAATTCATTACGGACTTAAGACATCAAGGCTCAAGTTGAACTGACTTATTTCCTGAAAGCAATCCCCGTACAAATTGTCCGAAAAATTTTGTAACTATTTGAAACTCAATTTTCCAAATTTGTACCTTACAGACTGCAAACTAGTAGGAAAAGAATTTTTCAAATCAAATTTATGACGGATTGATTGTATGCTTGCGCCGAAATTACTAAGTGTCCAATAGCAATCTCCATACAAATTCTCCGAAGCATTGAAAACCATTCAAAAATCAATTTCAAAAATTTGTACCCTTGAGGCTCCAAAATTTCACGAAAAATATTGACTGAATCTCAAATCGATACAAGTGAGTATTCACTTCATAGTACATCTTATAAAAGTTTCTGTTTCAAAGTGTGTTATATGATACATAAACGAACGTTCTCATCATCATGGAAGAAGAAATACTTTTTCAAAAGTGAAATCGGCAAAAGATGTGTCTGCAGTAATACACTTAAATTCAGTAAAATGAATGAACTCGAAATATATAGTTTTCTGCAGAAGATCACCAAGATGTAAAGAAACAATAGATATATTAGATCTTTCATTCAAAATATTCAAATCCGACCAATTTCAAATCTATAAAAATTTATACTCACTTTTGATACTAAATCACCCATTTTTATATTTTATTAACCTGCTTCCACACTATGTTCAAAAACTATCACCAAATATGCACTAGACTTCTTTCGTTCGTACTGTTGCCAGAGAATAATCGAAACTGAATCCTACCACAACAACTGTCCCTTTATATACCATTTGAAGAGTCAAATAATCCAAGTGACCAATAGCAACCCACAAAGAAATTCTCCGAAAAATATTTACCTATTCAGAAACCAATTGTGAGAAATTCTACCTTCAAGGCACCAAAGTATTAGAAAAGGAGTTCATTAGAAAAGGAGTTCATTGGAAAAGAAATGTATAACGGGCTTGAGCAGAACAGATCGCCAACAGCAAATTCTCAGAAAATTTTAAAGCCATTTGAAAACCAATTATGCGAATACAATAAACATTCTTTGGAATGAAATTCAAGACGGATTTAAGGCTTAAGGCTGTTACACCCTTTGCCAGAAAGCTCGAATTCCGCTAGATGGCACTACATGAAAATACCCAGCAATAAAAATTCAAAACTCCCAATATTTCAATAGCCCCGCCTATTCTTGCCGAGTTACTTCGAACAAAATTTTCGACAGAACAGAATGAACATCTGGTATTATTGCAATTTATGACACCATAATAAAGCCCACCGCTCTATTTACCTGATGTAAAAGGGAACCGAAAAGCAGTGGCGGCTCGTGACCTCGTGAGCTGGTGAGGCGATTATATAAAAAAAATTTTATACATAGTGGTTGACTACAACATAATTTTCATTTCTAACTACTGAGAGAGAACAGTATTATTCAATGTTATTCAGCATAATAACAGTAACTTTTTTATTGAGAAATCCTCAGAGGTGTACCTACTCAGTAGAAGATTCAATTTAAAAAAAAATAAAAGGTGAAAAATGAGAATTTCGGAAATGCGCCATAATATCACTTTTTATAAATTAAATTTATCTATATAATGTCTTCAAAAAATTGACCATTATCTTCGCTGATGGCGACAAACAATGCCTCCTCTATTGACATCATTGCGAGAGCTGAGAGTCTATCTTGGAATATCGTATTCCGCAAATATGTTTTAACGCGTTTCAAACATGAAATAGTTATTTTCAAACGGAAATCTGCATTAATAATTAGTTTGACATGGATGAAACTGCATAATTTGAAATATTTAACTAAATATATAAGTAAGCAGATTAAGAGATTTCATGTTAAAGGTATTATTATATCCAAATTCAACACATATTTACTTTCCCACACTAGTGCGGAAAACTGACACTTTCCGAATTGAAAATAATGCGGGAAAGTAGTTAGTTAGGCCCGGTTGTAGAAAAAATCTCTTTCAGCTCGAACACTTGTAATAGTTATAGTCACAATTAATGTTGCAAGCTTATAAACCTCCGAAAATACTGAAACCATACCAAGATTATTTATCAATTTGAGGGTGCATTATCTTCCTTATGAAATTGTTCATCTCTATAAATTATATTTAATTCATTTCTCAATCGGTCCTCATCAAATACGACACGATAATTCCCTGTTGATGAATTCATCAACGTGGAAGGAAACTCTGATGGAAATAATTGATACTTGGTCCTATCAAGTAATCCTAAAAATTTAATCTCACTCAGATTCTCGAACCTAATTTTTATTTGGTGAATGATACAATCTAAAATTTCATAAAATAAACGTTTATATTTTTCCGAGTATTTGTCAAATAGTTCAACTGCGTTCAAATTATATCTTTCTCGGTCAAAAGGTATTCCTGTGAGTGGATTTGATTTTTCGAAAATCTGCTTTACAGAATTTTCATTACGCTTTCCTTGTAACCTCTCAAGAGCAATATTTATTTGGGTTATGCATAACTCAATATTCAAACTACTCAACTGTAGGATTATCGCTCAATTACACTCTTAATTAAACCGCAACGAAAGTAAGATGAGATAATTCAAAGAAATAATCGAAATATCTAACGATATGAAATGCTGTTACTCAACTGAACATGAGCAGACGATGTTGCAAGTTGCAGGTGGATTATATAAACAAATCAGCAGATGGGGAGTGGCGACATCTATGTGGACCTATCCTCGAATCCGGTAGAATCACGGACAGGTCCGATCGGCGATAGTTGCGTCGCCTCAAAAACCGAATAATAGCGACAACTTCGCGCTCCTTCGCGTTCCTTCGCCGTCTCTCGGATTCGGTTGGCTGCTTCGAATTTGGACTGAATAGAGACGATGAGATCGTCGCCTCAAAGATCGAAAAATAGCGACACCTTCGTGTTCCTTCGGATTCCGCCGGCTGTTTCGAATTTGAACTGAATGAGACGATGTTCATCGTCGCCTCTGCGTCCTCATGGGATGTTATTGAGCAGTGGCGGCGAAGAAAATTATTGCTGATTTTGATTAGATATGATGCATATTTTAATATTTTGGTGTTCGCTCACTGTTCTTTTATTTCTCTGAGATTGTGAGGAAAATGATAGGTGAGGCGCCGCCTCACTTGCCTCACCCGACGAGCCGCCACTGCCGAAAAGATCGAAACGTTCGTCAATTCTGGTATAGAAAGAAGAATTGTGTGGGCATCGTTTCCTCAGATCGATAGAATTACCGAAACTGCGTCATTGGAATATATTTAGAAATAGTGAAATTTATTTATTTTCATACCTTACTACCTATCAATAACATCATGAAAGTATTTCACCAAATTCCATGATAACAATTATTAAATGAATATTCTAAGACCTTGTTTATATCAGATGTTCAGAGATACCTACGTATTATCAAATGGTTTTCAATTTCATTTCATAGTCTTGTTTGATACACAATGTAATAATATAGAATATTAGAAAGAATACGAATATTCGAAATAAAATGGCTGTTTCAATTGATTTGACACTAGTTATAATGAGCCCATCGAGCGCTCAAAAATATTTCGTTTTTCTATTATTTCACTGAAGAGTAGGATCATTTATGTTTAGGGATGAAAAATCTGAATAAATGACGTATTGGAAATTCTCTCCTCTCCTGGTAAAACCCAAAATGTCTCCATTGAGTATTCCTCTAATGTGTCAATGGTGTCACTCACCTGAAAATAATTTAGAAGACAGAAGGAACAGAGGACCAATATAAGATCCAGGAGGGATTATCAATGAACTAATTCATCATAACAGAAGTTAGTTCGAAAAAATATTATCAAATGAAAGACAATATGGTTTTATTGAAAAATTTTATTGATATAATAAGAATTTTATTGATATAAAGTTTCGATAAAAACCTGCGATTACGCATTCAAACAATGCGGAATTTGCGAAATGAATTAGAGTCATTACTTTTGCAAATTCAACGTCACGCTTGCGTTTACAATGTAAGGCACACCATATTTATAACAGTTTATTCCTGTTCCCGAGTTTTTAATCCTCTTGGAATTCTTGGATCGATAATTTCTGGAAGAATACAATTAATATAAAACTTTTCCAATTTCGGAATCATGATACTGTGCCAGAAGTTTATATCTACTTCGATTCTTTGGACATGAAAATCATCATCAGAATAGAAAACCAGATCGCAGTATCGTCTTCTGCATATATTCAGTTGACCTTGGATCTGAAAAAAATAATTATGGTTTCGTTTCAACCTGAAAAAAAAAGATTAATAAAATATGAAACGGCGTTTGAAATCTGATTTCTCACCTTACTTCTTCTCCATTGATAGTATAACAATGTGGTTTCGAATAATCTTTCAGTTTTCCCTTGATTGACTGGAAACTCTTTACCTCTATCAAACCATCATCTCCAATCAATCCATCGGGAGAAGCACCTAAAAATGGAAAATCCACATCAATAAACAATCCACATCGTTTGACTTTGACATTTTTCAGTCTTTCGTATATCTCTATAGCGACTTTTTCATTCACCCTTCCATACAAAATACCGGGAGTATTCACCGGATTTTTATACAGTAAAGCTTTTACTAAATTATGACAAGGGGTTGTTGCTCTTCTTTTGACCACTGTACCAAAGTTCGAGGCTGTCAGAAAGTCCTGCCTCAATTCCCTCCATAAGGAATTATCATGCTGCCCACGAGTTTTCTCCTCAATTTCTTCCAATTTTGAACGATCTGAAATTCTATCTTTCAGTTTGTTCAGAAAGAGGGTTTTCTTTACTGACATTTCCCCCTGAGGAATGTCAGGCTGGGCAGCATTTGGTCCGTAATTCATGTCAGGACCATTTGAAAAATCTCTTCTCTTTTTTGGTTGGCTTTTTGTACCCTCATTTCTCTTATCATGAATCCGCTTCCTTTTCGCCAAAATTTTACGCGTATTCTCCCCAAGACGGCCTTTCCAAGTATGGAGATGCCACGCAGGTCCAACAGAGTGAGAAATAGCAGCTCCATAAGCACGAGTGGTATATGAAATGGATTTACTATAATTAACTCTTTTTCCTCCCGTGCATTTAGCGACGAGTGCCATATACCTAAAAAATCAACAAATTTCAATATATATCTATGTAAAATTCAGGTATGAATATGTTATTCGCAATAGCCGAAATCGGCCACTGTCCGAAAGTTATGCTCACAACGCGTTATGGGTATCCAAATTTACCCACGATGCGAATAGATAATTTTTTTCGAGCACTGAGTAAAGCGGAATACCCAGAACGCGTTGTGGGTAAATTTGATAATCCACAATGCGAATCCTATTTTAGCGCGCTTTCATTCTGCGTTGTGGACAATTCATTTTACCCACGTCGCGTTCTGGGAATTGCATTTCACTCAATGCTCGAAAAAAACCACATGTTCGCATTGTGGGTAAATAAGATACCCATAACGCGTTGTGAGCAAAAATTTCGGACATTGGCCGATTTCGGCTATTGCGAATAACAATATGTAGATAAAAGTAGAATGAATGGAAAATATATTGGAAATATTTAAATTGAACTCTCATACCTTTCGGCTTGGTTTGTGGTTTCATTGTACACTAATCGATCAGCCTTATTTTTCATCGGTTCCACTATTTTCAGAACTTCTTGAAAAAAGGACTGATTCATAATCTTGGTGAGATCTTCCTCTCCTGAATCCTTTCTCTTACAATATGAATCTCTGTGAGAACAAAATTACTATTTATCAAACTTATGTTCTCTGCAGTGACGGCTCGTGCCCTTCAGGAGTGGGTCGGCCAGGCACAATATATACCGAAAATTCCTTATATGTATTTAAAAAATTCATAAAAAGCGGCATATGGCGAAATGATCTGTTCTACGCACTAGAATTTTTTGCAAACAAAAAACAAGAGATGTTGATATCTACGGAGGAGCGGGCGAGAGAGCAGGTTCGGACTGAGGAATTTTCAGATTCAATTAAATTCTCGCGCTTATCAAATATCGTATTAACAGCCCGAGATTTAAATTTCCAACGAGTTTCCGAACTAGAGGGTAATCTTTTCTTGCAAATTTCATCTAAAATATTGGTGCGTTTACTAGATTTTGTGAAAAACGATGAAAATCCCGAAATATTTGAAAAAAATACGCGACATTCATTAATTTTTTTAGACGAATCTGTAAAACCAAATTTAATTTATGTGCATAACAGTGTGTGAATAGTGCTTGAGGAGCAATTGTTTTGATTCGCGATTGTAAACCGTTGATTTCTCCCGCCATAACAGCCGCACCGTCATACGTTTGTCCTACTAATTTTGTCGCTATGTTAAAACTGCTGAAATTCTCTAATAAAGCATTGAAAATATCATTCGCGGTTCGTCCTTTACTGATGTCGAAAAAACCCCAAAAGCGCTCCGATATTTTACCGTCTCGAACGAAGCGGAAAATTACTGACATCTGAGTGAAACATCTGATATCGGTTGTCTCGTCTATTTCCCAAGAAAAACACGCTGTACTGTCTATTTCGAAACGAATATGTTCCCTCAAAATTTTGGTAACCGAATCAATTTTATCGTTCTGTACAGTTTTTGATAAACCACAAAACACGGAGGACACGGATGGATCTGTAAACTTCTTGAAATCTTCGTCCAACGTCGCGGCGAATTTAGCGAGCTCTTTAAAATTCCCCTGATTGTCGGAATTGAGACTTTCATCGTTTCCCCTAAATGCTAGCTCTTGAGTCGATAGGAAAATGATCATGTTCAACAAATGTTTGATCATATATTTTCCGATTTTCCCTAACCTTATCGTTAAAACACTTAATAAAATAGCGATGAGCACTGTCCAAAGAATTCAAAATGTTTTGTTTTCCGAACAATTTATATTTTAGGGCCGAATGAATATGCTCTTTCGAAATTTCATGTTTACTCGAAGCGCGATGAATTTCCTTCAAGTTATCGTATCCGGCCGAACAGAAAGGGCTTTTTTGATCGGAAAATAGCAGGCAGTACCAACAGAATAGTTTATTTCGCGTTTCGCTACCCGTTAACCAAATGAATTTTTCGTAGATCGATTTGGAAAATGCACGATTATGACTAGTTGTGCGCTGAACCAGATTAGACATAGAGGGTCTGGGAACAGGTAAGTCTTTCACAAATTTCTTATCATCGTATGAAAAAGCGAAAAACTTATTATCAATTAAAAAACTTACCAAGTCGCCGTTACTTGATACTACCGCCCTTAAATTTGCCATGAGAATTCACGAAACGACCTATAACCTAAAAAACACGATAACGGCTCTATTATTCTAAGACACTGACCTAATTCAATCCTACCAAATCCTACTATGCAAACTTCGCGATTCTGCAACCCCCACCCTATGGTACGGCCGGCCGATCTAGCGGACCTAGCGGGTCTAGTGAAGCGCGTATTTCACGATGCTTCAATTTCCTAGAAATTAGGAATATTTTATATTTTCATGGTGAGAAAATCACCAAACTACTTTTAAACGGTACGAAAATGTTTTTTTTTCTGATAAAGATATCCTAATAATTATAATCAACTATTAACTATTCATGTAATATTAGGAAGAAACAGTAAGAAACTGTGTTTTATGACATTGTCGATTCAAGAGGCTGGGCTGGTACGGCTGGCCGTGCTTGTATGTATCAAGCAGCGACCTTATATTGAGGTATTGTACCGTTCTTCTTAGTAGCAACTGCTAACGGCGTAGGTGTTTTATAGTGCCATAGGAATTGGGATATTCTGAAGCTCTCTTGCGGCGGGCTCGGCGGGCCGATCTGGGGCCTGTATGTTTCAAGCAGCGTGTAACTATGTTTCATTTGTGGGAAGCGCTCCGTCGACTGGCGATATATAGTACACAGAAAATATGTGATGAGAAGGAACTTTTTCTGTTCTAAGTGGAAATATAGGATTTTGAGGAGAATAATCGAGATTTGAATTTCGAAATTGATAATTCAGAATAAGGTTTAAAAAATAAATTTTTTAGATATTTATTTTCTATTCCCAAGATTATTCTTGGGTCGGCCGGGCCGACCCTGCCTACCCTGACGAGCCGTCACTGGTTCTCTGGTACTGGAGGTTGAGAAAAAATCGATAAGTACTCACCTGCAATTGCTGTGATTCCCAAAAACATGGTAAGGAGCATTTCCCAAATCTTGTCGCAATATGGCTGAATCATCTTCATTGTTTTTTACGATGATCCTCACAGATTTCACGAGTCTTTCGATATTATTTATATTTTTATTCTTCCTCGTAAGTATTTTTCTATTAGAAATACCGAAAGAAGTGTTTTTAGCAAGTCTGTGCAATTTGTCGCTCAAACATCGGGTCATATGATTGGCACATTCAATTTTTATCACTTGCCGACCATAAGGTACCTTTTCTACTACCCTTGCATACACGCTCGAATCTCCATCACCTATAACATTTTAGAATTGTCCAGTTAATATTAAAAATGAATATTGTTGTCTGCTGATTTACCTATTAAGTATTTGTATAGAAGTCCGTGCTGTTCGACACTTTTACAAAAACCTTCTACAATTATTTCCTGTTCCATTCCAGTTGAAGGACCGCTGTAATTGAGTGCACAATGATGTGGCCGGGAAGGTGTATTTCGCATTTTGTAGTATGCACACGCAGAACACGTTTTATTCCTTACTCCTAGAAATAGTGGTTTTTTCGTCTGTGCACCAATAATAATTCCCTGAAAAATTAGCATCCCATTGTTTTATTTTTTATTTTTGATACCCGAGAGCGAAGATCATAAGAATTATTCGCGTTATAACAGTTATCAGTTTCAATGTTTATAGATACTCACAAGTCCCGAAGGTGCGTTGTATCCATGTCCATAACTACGCTTGCTCCATCCTCCATCTACTATGACAGTTATGTAGGGAGTTCCATCTGCACACACGTTCCCTTTTTCAATAGCAATCCTTTTTTCCTCTTCGCCAGCCTTTTGCATATTTTCGAATAATTTTTCTTCCCAGATCTAAAATATTGTCGATACTGTATTAAGTGTTTACATAAACATTTATTTTATCGAAAGTGATTCTCTTAAATAGAATTTGAGTATTAGGGAAGCTGTGAACATAATTTCGATATTTCCATGCATCTTACTTGAAAAATGACAAACATAATATTGTTTCATGATCTCACTTTGAGCGTAAAGTATGATCTTAGTGGTGAAACTTTAAGCTTTTCAAAATGTTAATAGAGCAAACACCGTGATATTTCGTGCTAAAAAAACTATTGATGTGATGAATATTCTATGCGGACCTGGAAATCCGAAATCAACGTATTATATATTCAACTGATACTTAGTAATGAACGTTTTGCACAGAGATAAGTAAATTGATGAAATTCACTGTTCGAACATTAGCTAATATCCTCACCTTCTTTATTTGAAACACTTTACGGTTGTATGTCTTCTGTGTCATGAATGGAACGTCCATCATGGCGAATAACTCCTCACATTGATTTTTTCCAATACCTATTGATAAATTGCCCCATACCATAGCACTAGACAAATCATTTTGCTTATAGTCTGGATCGGTATTCAAAATAGTAGATTTTCCACAGTTATTGCAGAAGAAATGGAGTCGCGAATTCATCCCAAATTTCGTTTCCTTCACGAAAGCCATTTTGCCCATAGTATATTTATCACTATGTCTTATGATCTGCTCGTATTCATAAAGAATGTGACCTAAATTCACTATACGGCGTCCATTCAGTAAATGCCTTATAGAGATATGAGAAGAGTCAATTTCTACTTCCAATTCTGGCAGATTTTCTATTGCATCCCTAAAAAGTATACTATCTGAATTTTGTTCACTATGATGACTTTATCTAATGGATTACTTACTCATTTCTACCACCTTCTGTAGACTCGAGCAATTCACTATAACCTTCTTGTTTAGCTAAAGCGTTCTGTCTGAAATGGAAATCAATTAATGGATAACACTTTTCGTAGATTCTTCAGATTTGCCAAAGATCTTTCAAGTTTAGTTATGAGAGAATTAAAAGTATACGTGAATTTATGTGATATACATACCTTGCAATTTGTAAATTTTTCATGAATTTCGACCTAGCCGATCTTTTGTGAACTCTTGAGCGATACTTAGCCATAGTTGCACGAAATGAAATTATGTGAATATTATTAATAAGTACCCTTATATATAACCTTCCGTTAGAACACGAGGTAATTCAGGTGGAAATATACTAAGCTATGAGTTCTTTCTTCACACAATTGGAATATATAGTGCTTCTCAAAAGTCCCTACACACCCCCCCTCTTACCTTTGGAAGGATTATGCATAAACAAGTGAAATTTGGAAACTGAATATTAAAGGTTGTAAACTTCCCTACTATTGTTGATAGATGACGAAATCGTCATCGCTAGGTAATGGGTTTGTAACCCGCCTTGTCACCTGACGACAAATTTCAATCCTTATCTATCGTTCAGGTACGAGCATATTCAGCTAAGAACCCAGTGAAATTTTTAGGGTCATAAAAACTGTCAAATTTCCTGTGGTATTGAAATCAAGTGCAGATCAAATGTACCGACAATCGTTGGCATCATTACCCTATCATAAAAACTTCTTTGAGTGAAATATTGCCCTTTTGAAAGCCATAAATCAAAATTAAATTGAAGATGTACGTTTTCATTGGTTATTCCGATATTTAGAGGCGGTGCTAGATGGGAGGCGTGAATTTTAAGAACTTCGAAACTTTAGCACACTCTACACTCAATATCATTTAGAAAAAAAAAATTTAATTTATATTTAAGAAAACTTCTTTGAAATTGGAATGTTTCTGTGTATTGATTTTTTCCCGAAAACTTCGGTGTTGGGAGATATGATCATTTATAAAATTTCTCGATTTCAAATTCAAATTTCAGGAGATTCTGAAAATATTTTTCCAAAAATCCAACACAGATCCATTGATAATTCCCATTCGAGTCTACTCTATGAAAATGAAATGTATCCATCGAGCCAATTTTGAGTTAGAGTGTTCTAAAATTAGCACTGAGAAGCATAGGGCGAATGAAAGTACTGTACACCCTTAAGCCGTCATTTTTATGGTTCAATAATTGTTTATGACAGGATGGAAAGAGGACAGCAACTACTTTCACATTTTTCGGTACATTTCGTGCGAATTGAGAATGTTAAAAGCTTTGTTGCATTGAAGTTCATTCAAATATACCTTCTATATATTGAAATTCTCAGGAGGTTTGTTAATGGGCCAATTTCGTGAATACGACCTTTCGAAATTCGGATTTCTCGATAATACCAAAACTTCGAAGCAAAATTATTCTAACATTTCTGTTATGAATGATTCGAGGGCATGAACGAGATTTCAGGCTGCTTCTGTTTGTTTTTTTCTGCGGCAGCTACAAAAAATTTATTTCAATCAATTTCTCGATCTGGAAAATAGGAATCTACCTGAAAGTTGGATAAACGAGAGCTCAAAAGCTCCAGACTCCAAGTCAGTGTTCTGAGTAACCCATTTTTGATAGGAGACCTCTGAATTTTTCCAATTAATACTTACATTTTCACACTCAAACAAAGAAATTCAGAGATGTATTCGAGGCTTCCCGCTTAACGTACCAAGTGTTGAGTTCTATGAATCAAATACCATTATCATTATTCATAGGTGTGTTAATTTATGGACGAGAAATTTTTCTCAAGCTCTTTTTGTGCATGGTACAAACTTTTATTCGTACAATCGAATTTTTCAAAGCAAAAATTCGAAAATGACAAAGCGTTAGCTCCATAGCTTATCACCATATTCATCATAGTTACAAAAATACCGAACGAATTGAAAAGGGATAAAAATAAAACAAGAATCTTTATGTCCGCGTTTGCTATAAAATGCAATGAAGACGATTCCAATGTTCCTTTCTATCATGTTTGGATGATCATTTACGACATTCTATAGTTTTCAGAAAAATGTATTTCCTAATGTCAAAGTTTCATTTCTGATTATTCCATTTACTTGTAGTTTGTATGTTTTTGGTCAGCATTGTCCAAAGTATCTCGTTCCAACGTTTTTGTTGGAATGCTCTGCATACATTTTTCTGCGAGTATTGTTGATAGTTGTCAGTTTTGATTTATATAAATGTCAAATTAGTTCTGAGTGAATCAATGATCTACTTAAACTATACTTGAACTGATTAAAAAGGCTTGTGTTTTCCACCACTGTTTTGGACGAAAGACTCCGTGGTTAGAATTTTCTAACCTTTTCAATCAGTTTGAGTATATCATGGATTGATCTACTGAATCAAAACTGAAGCAAGCAGAACTTGAAAAGGGACCATCATCCTCATTCCACAAGGTGGGTGTTGCTGTATAAAGAGGGTGAATAGAATTTCAAGCCCTTAGACAGGTCTGTTCTTCTTAAATTGTTTAACTCTTTCGAGCATGGTGGTACTCGGTATATACCACATATTTCTAGACCCATCATGCATGGTGGTCGATAAAATAAACCACCTATTGAATGGTCTTTTCAAGATTTGCATGGTGGTTTATTTCATGAACCACGCTTTATTCACAGACGTTATGGCATATAGTTTCTATGAACACATGCAAATTTCGCCGTCAATTCATTCTGAAACGGACAAGCAGTAACTTTGTTTTATTATATACCCCCCTGAACTAAATTAAGGGAAAAAATAGAAAATTAGCCAAAAAAATATGGCTGTGCTTCTAGGGTGTATTTCAATGGATATTTTATGTGCTTCAAAGAGATATATCAAATTCTATAATATTAGGTTTAAGCAGGTTAGGTCATAGTAATATTAGTATTAGGTCTAAACAAGGTACCTTGGGGTTTATAATAAATTTATTGAATAGACATTTGAACTGTTCAGACTTGTATATATTTTTTTCCCTCACACACGATATATTATATTCTCAATCAATTTGATACACTTTCCAGATTTAAGTGTAAAACAAAATCTAAATAATAAAAACAACTACTCTATATCAAAAATCTGGTGGCGCCCAATACCTAATTCAATTTCGATCAGAAAGTCCTCCTTATCCACGACTTCAGCTCTCCAAAGGCTATTACAGTTGCCGATTGTAAGTTGTTAAATTCATGAATTGAAATACTTTCATCAAATATAAAAAGAAGGTGACAATATGTGGTTGGGCCCTTTCTTTTAGTAGATTGTTTTCTTTCTCGCTCATTGCAATTATTTATCTCACATATGACACCACATGTTGCTGATTTTATTCTTTTCAATTTTTCTTTGAATTAGTACGAATTCGATATTGCATAGGATACGTCGTGATTTTCGCTATCAAACTCGAAATCTTGTTTCGCATTGGAAATTGCCGCAATTAGAATTTTATTGCTAATTATTCGCTTTGATTCATACATAGTTATAGTTCAACCCGCTACATCAAAGATATACACCGCATTAAAATTAATCAACGGAAGGTCGGGATTAACATCTTCATCCCGAAGAACGTGTCGGAGGTGTCCAGGTTATTTCAGCTTTATTTTCCTATTTTATCCTTCACCCTTCCTAACTTAATCCTTATAGCTGAAGGTGATTTAGGCAACTATTACTCCTGGATTTAGCCGAAAGATCGACATCAATTCGTAAGTAAATACAGCCCACTTTTACAATATTTTACATATTAGCTTTGGGTCTTTGTAAGTGCTAATTATTATTATAATTGACCAAAGGCCGCACCATTTTGATCCTTATCGGACCGGATTTCATAGTTAATTTCATTATTTTCGAAATTTCATTAGACATTTGTGGTGTGGTTTGTGAGATAAAGATTGCGTTTCAAGTTTTTTCATCGCTAGTTTCGCTTGACATATATTGTCCTCGCTCTTTTCGACATCTGTCTCTTTCTGATATCATTTGGGACGTTTGTTGATTTCAGTACACATTCACTTTTTTATAATATATAGTTATATTTCATATCAATATGCCGAATACATCGGGAGCCGACAAGAGGCTTAGTAGATTGAAAGTTTTGGAATCTAAAAAGCAAATGTTCTTCTTGAGACTTCAGAAGCTCTCAGATTATATAAAAGATTTGAATAAGCCCAAAGTTGCGGATTATTTTAGAATGGGTTTGTACTCTCTTGAAGCAACAAGGCAGAGTATTTTGGAAGTGGTGGAGGAGATAAATGTTATTAACTTAGACATAAGTCCCGAATTTTCTCCAAATTATCAAGCAGTCGAATCTGCAGAAGATTTATATTGCCATATTAAGTTAGCCGCAGATCAATTAGAAAAGGAGTCCTTGGACTCTGGTAGTAGTAAAGTGTCACAAATTCCAATGAAACCGCAACCTAAGTTGCCTTCGATCGACTTAGTAGAATTCAATGGTGATCCTAAAATATGGCCAATATTCTATCAGAATTTTAAGAGCTGCGTCCACGAAAATTCTGAGCTAGACAATGCTTGCAAAATGCATTACTTATTGAGTAAACTCACTGGTCGTGCCCTCACTATTTGTTCTGGAATACCTCCTATTGCAGATAACTATGGAAGTATTTGGAAATTGCTGGTTGATACATACCAGGACGAACGATTGTTAGCGTCCACGTATTTGCGGTCTATTTTCGACTTCAAACCCTTAGCTGTAGAATCTTCCAATAATTTAAATAATTTCTTGGAAAAATTTGACGTATCTGTTAGCGCATTCAAACAACTTCATCTGAAGGATTCTCTCGACTTCATTCTGGTTACTTTAGCTCTCACTAAATTAGATAATCAAACTCAACGTTCATTCGAAATGACTTTGAAAGATAATGAGTTACCATCTTATGAAAAGTTAATACAGTTCATAAGACAACAATCAAGAATGCTCAGTCGTAGTGGTACTGGCCCAAGTACTACGCATATCACAACAAAATATTCCTCTAATAAAGCGAAATCTTCGCATTCTTACGTAGCATCTAATTTTCACTCGAATAAAGTGAACTCGATTCCATGTTCATTGTGCAAACAAGCACATTCCATTTATAAATGTACTCAATTCTTAAAATTATCCCCATCATATCGCTATAAAACCGCTAAAGAGAAAGGTCTTTGTTTGAACTGTTTAAGTCCTAAACATAAGATTTCGTCCTGTAAATCAATTAATACATGTAATACTTGTAAACTTAAACATCATTCATTATTGCATTTCGAAGCGGATGAAAATGCGAATGTGAATAAAAATGTTAATAATGCGATTGGACCGCAACCTCCAACATCATCTTCAGATCAGGATCCACCTCAGGAAAAGGTTGGATATGTAGTTTCTTCACACTCAAATATCTCTAATGCTAAAGTTTCCCTTTTGCCTACTGCCAAGGTTATAATTTCATTTCCAGATGGACATAGAAAGGAAATTCGTGTTTTGATTGATAGTGGTAGCGAAGAAAATTTCCTTTCATTCAAATGTTGCCAAAATTTGAATATTCCGATTCACGAATTGAATCAAACCATCACAGGAATTGGAAATCTTAAAACTGCCATTAGAGGCATTGCAAGAAATATTTGTATTTCTTCCCGCTATGGTTCAAATGTAACTTTCACTGTAGATGCTTTAGTGATAGATAACTTGACGGTCAATTTACCGAGCAATAATATTTCTCAAGAATATTTGAATTTGTTTTCCCATATTCCCCTAGCAGATAATACATTTACTGAAAGCTCAGAAATTGATGGAATTTTAGGATCTGCTATTTTCGCAACAATTCTAAAAAAAAATAAAATTTCACATAAGAATGATTCGCCAATAGCAATAGATACAAGTTTGGGTTACATTATTTCGGGAAAGGTGCGACAAGCTCCTTCAAATGCAATTATCCGTTCAAAATTCTGTTATAATGCAATAGCTACCGATGAACCTCTTGAAACTTTAGTAAAAAATTTTCTTGAACTTGAGGAAGTTCCTGCCAAAAAGCATTATACAGATGACGAATTAGCTTGTGAAGCACATTTTGAATCCACTTTCTCCAGATCTGCTTCTGGTCGATATACAGTATGTCTCCCTTTCAGAATAGATCCTAGCAATTTGAGTGATTCGTATTCTACCGCATTGAAAAGATTTTTTAGCTTAGAAAAAAGACTAAATTCATCACCAGTTCTCAAGGAACAATATAGCACTATTATTTCAGATTACCTCCAGCAAGGTCACATGAGTAAAGTATGTAAAGTAGATGATGACAAATTTCATGATAATAATAATAATAATATTTATTTATTTGCCTCTGTACAATAACAATAATATCACATTAATACATAATATTACGATTGTGCGAAACAAGTGTCAAGATGATGACGAAGATAGAGAATTAGGATGAGAAAAAAAACTCCCCATCACTGCCTTCCAAATTCCCCCATAGAGTATGGTTCCAGATCAATCAGATACTGCAGTAGCTCAGTAGTAAATTTTTTTGTTTTCCACGACTTCTTCATTTCACTTGGCAATCTGTTGTAGAAGCTTACTGCTACGTAAATAGGGCTGCTCTCATACATTTTCCTTTTGTGTTTCGGATAGTTTATCTGATTTTTTCTTGTGTAATGTGTGTGTGTCGTTGTTTCTTCAAAATATCCATATTTTTGATAACTCACTAAAGTTTCATATATATATATGGCAGGTACGGTTAGAATTCTATTGGACCTGAATTTTCCTCTGCATGTATCACGCATTTTTGTATGTGTTATTAACCTCAATGCTCTTTTCTGGAGAACAAATATTCTATGAATCTCTGTACTTCCACCCCAAGTTGTCACAGCAAAACGCAACTGTGATTGGAAACTAGCAAAATAGACAGCCAGAAGATGTTCCAGTCCAATATACCTTCTAAGCACACAGAGCATATAACATACTCTGCCGAGTCTTATGCATAGTTCTTCTATATGTGCTTTCCAAGTGAGTGCCCTATCTACATGAACCCCCAATAACCTTGAGGTATGAGCCAGTGTAACGTGCTCTTTACCCAATCTAAGATGCTCAGGTATGCCCGGCCTGGTGTAATTTGTCTGAAAGAGCATGAAATTTGTTTTGGACTTATTTATAACCAATTTGTTCATTGTGAGCCACTTTTCTATATTCGTCATGGTTATGTATGCTGATCTTGATAGGTCTTCATAATTTTTTCCTTTCAGGACGATGCTGGTATCGTCAGCATAGTTCACCAATTTTTCTTCACCAGTCAACGATTCTTTCAAATCATTTATGAATATTAAGAACAAAATGGGTCCCATGATGCTTCCCTGTGGAACACCTATATCTATGTCCTCCATATTGGAGAAGCAGGTTTTCCCCTCCTTTTTCAGTTTCACCATTTGTTTTCTATCAGTAAGGTATGATCCTATCAGTCTTAAGGGTAAACCCCTCACGCCAATTTTTTCCAGCTTCTGCAACAATAACTTATGATTCATACAATCAAAAGCTTTTGTTAGATCAATTAAAATGCCCAAAGGTATCTCATCCTTATTCAAAATATCATGTACTTCTTGTATGAATGCGTGCAGTGCTGTGGTCACCCCCCTTCCTTTAACAAAACCATGTTGGGTTTTTTCTATTGGAGTGAATTCATCCACAAATCTCATAAGTCTCTTACTTATGGCAATTTCAAATATTTTAGAGAAGGCCGGTAGGATGCTTATTGGTCTGTAATTTGATATTTCTTCTGGATCACCTTTTTTGTGAATTAAGCTGACAACTGCTACTTTTAAACTATCTGGGAAGACTCCATGCAGGAAGCAATTGTTCACTATATGGCACAATGGTTGACTTATAATATCAATGCATACTCTAATAATTGACACCGAAATTTCATCATATCCACAACTCATTTTATTTTTCAGTTTCAAGACAATTTCAATTATTTCATTAGGTGTAACTGGTACCATGAACATAGATTTTGTATTTATTTCTCTCATACTATGATAGGGAATATTATCTAAATTTTCTATAAGTTGTTTTGGGGCAGTTGCTAGGTACCTATTAGCCATATTCGTTATGTTTTCTATTTCTCCTGGTATTTCTGTTTCTGTGTGTTTGCCTCTATCATCTTTTATTTCTTTGACTATTTGCCACACTGTTCTGGTTTTATTGTCAGATGTTTCGATTCTGTTGGCATAGCGGTCATACCTCTTTCTCCTCAGTAGTTCCTCATATTGTTTCTTACACATTTTATATGGTTCAATGTATTGAGGCAAATAGAGCTTTAGTGTAAGTAATATATCCAGTTTGTTTTTGATGGTTTTCACTTCTGGATCATTCAAGGCCTTATCTTTTTTCCTGTTACATTTTTTTATTTTCTTTTTGGGAAACACTGCATTATATATTAGGGAGAATTGATTCGCGAAAATTGTCCATTGGTCATTTACATTTCTTTCATCGCAGCTGTAGACTTCCTTCCAGTTAACATCCATGAGCGAAGCTCTGAGATCTTGTTTAGCTCTATCATCAAATATTCTTTTATAAATAATCTCCTTTTTCTCCACTCCTTTCACTTTCCATGCAACTTTCACTGCATGGTGATCAGAAATATGAGTATTTAATACTTGGCTCTCATAGTTATTACAATTTGTGAATATATTGTCTATGCAGCTGCTCGAGTCAGCTGTTACCCTAGTTGGGACTAATGTTGTGGGCTTAAGACCATAAGACTCCATTAGGTTCACAAAAAAGGTCGTGTTTTTGTCTGCAATATTGAGATTTATATTGAAGTCCCCTGCCAGGAATACTGTATTTTTACCATTTATTATATATTTCAGGATTTCCTCCATGATTTTGAAAAATTTGTTAATATCTTTCTCTGGTCTGTATACACATATGAATATGACAGTTACCCCGTTCATTTTTACTTCAGCAGCACTGCACTCTATTATCCTCGTTAAAGACATTTTTCGGATATCCTCACGTGGCTTAAGTTTGAAGTGTTCTCTGGCATATATCGCACATCCCCCATGCTCTCCTTTCAATCTGCAGAAGGCATTTATAAGTTTGAAGCCTTTTATACTATAATTTTTCAGTTCATATTCATCCTTCCAGTGTTCTGTTGCACAAAAAAAGTCACAATTATGTTCTTCATTCAGCAGTACATTCAGTTGATCTATGGTATTTCCGATAGAACACAAATTTTGGTGGACAACAACCAAATGCTGAATTGTATCATTTTCATTGAACTTGATTGAGGTACAATTTCGACTTGGATTTTTTTTGAAATTGTTTGTGTCCCTCTGGTGGTTTTGAGGGTATTGACCTATAAAAAATGATTATTTTCTACCAGAAAATCCTTGTGTTTGTTGAAATCAAATCTCTTTATACCTATTCTCAATGGCCAGAAACCTGAATTGTACATTTCCTCTTTCTTTTCTATCAGTGCTGTAACGACAAAACGTTTCAAGCTGTTATCCTGTGAGGGCAATTCCAATACATTTACTTCATTTTCAGAGTAACCAGGTTTATTGAGAATGTATTCTTTAATTCTTGCGGAGTCTGCCGTTTTGTTAACTCTATAAAGATAAAGCCACACTTTTCTTCTTGGTCCTGAAAAATCTGTGTTTTGACCTGTTGCTGTGCCTATGTTCTTTTTCGGTTTCATTTTCCTACCTTGTGTTTTCCAATCCATGTTTCTTCCTTGGAAATGCTTACTTTTCGGTTCTTCCTGTTTACTTTGATTTCCTGTAGGGTTACTTTCAGATGTTCGTTGATTTTTATTTCCTCTGTTTGTTTCATTTTCCGATTTTTGAATTTCTGCTTGGTTTTGATTCAGTTTTACTGCACCAGCATAAGTTTTCCCCTGATTGCGCAAGATTTCAGTCTCTGACAGATTGGTAACTCTCGAACTACCCGCATTTGAGCTACTGTTGTGACTATTTTCTATACTCAAGTTCTGTTTGACATTTCTGTTGTTCGTATCCTTGTCATCTGGTCTCGTGTCTCTTTCTAACTGGTTACTAGAGTATTCTGAATGAAATACTTGTTTACCATTTTTTGCCGCCAGTTTCGCAATGTTTTCTTCCAACAATTGAGTTTTTTCTAACAGCAATCGGTTGTTCTCCATCAATATGTAGTTTTTACTCCTAACCTCTATTATGATCTCGTTTAGAAGTTTCACCTGAATTCGTAGAGTTTCCACTTCTGAGCCATTAGGAACTGCACCACTATTTTCCTCACTTTGAGAGTGTGCATTTGGATCTGTTTGTGCACATTTATCACCATCACTTAGTACGTGCTCACAAGGTGCTGATTTTACTCCTCTACCTCTGCTCCAACACGAAGGGTGAAAACAACCCTCGCATTTTGCACATTTGTAATAATCAACCACTTTTCTGTTGCAATAATCGCACAATATATTAGTCTCTTTCGCATTTATCAATTTATTCTCGGAGCGATCTGGAAGTCGACCGTCTCCGGACGCCATCTTTACAATATAATACAATATAATACAATATATACAATATAAAAAACCATCCTCATTATATAATAGCACATCACCCAATTTTTAAAGATAGTTCGTCCACCCCTGTTAGAATTGTTTTTGATGCAAGTGCAAAAACTGCACCCTCGTCATTCTCGTTAAATGATTGTTTGCACACTGGATCCAAATTACAAGTTGATATAGTCCAAATGTTTCTCAATTTTAGGCTGTTTTCTGTTGTACTTATAGCAGATATTTGTCAAATGTATCGCCAGATTGAGGTTTCTGAACAAGATCGCGTGTTTCAGTTAATTTTGTGGCGTTCTTCTCCCAATCAAGCCATTGAAGTTTATCAGATCAATAGAGTGGCATTTGGGATAAGACCATCTCCATTTTTGAGTCTCAGAGTAGTTCGACAATTGTGTCATGATGAAGCACAGAATTTTTCATGTGCTTCGAAGGTGGTTTTGAGCGATATGTACGTTGATGATCTGGTCGCCAGCGTTAATGATGTTAATGAGGCGAAAACACTCTTCATTGAACTAACGAAATTGTTCGAATCTGGTGGATTTGAAATTAAAAAATGGTACACAAACTCTCCACAACTTTTATCCTTCATTCCTTCCGAGAAACATTCGCCTGAAGTAGTGAATTTTGAGAGTGATTTCTTTCATGTATTGGGTATACAATGGAAACCTGACTCCGATATACTTTCTTTCGATGTAGCATCAATTTCTCAATGTAATCAAACATACACTAAGAGAACTATTTTATCACAGATCAGCAAAATATATGATCCTCTAAGTATTTTGGGTCCTGTCATATTGTACGCAAAATTATTCATAAGGAAACTTTGGTCCATTAAATTAGACTGGGACTCTGCCCCTCCAGTTGAACTTGTGAACAGCTGGAAAATCTTTGAGGGTGAATTGCCTCTTCTTACCCAAGTCAAAGTTACTAGATGGTTAGGCGCTCATGAAAATACGCCTATCACCTTAATAGGTTTTTCCGACGCAAGCCAAACTAGTTACGCCGCTGCAGTTTATTTGAAAACTGTTACAAACGGTAAACCGTGCATAAATTTGATTTGTTCGAAATCTAAAATAGCGCCACTCAAAATTATATCTATACCCCGCTTAGAACTTTGTGCTGCCCTGCTCTTATCAAAATTACTTAAATATGTAATTTCCGTCTATTCCATGCGTTGCAAAATAAATAACATTATTGCTTGTACTGATTCTATGATCGTATTAGGATGGATTGCACAGCCTCCGCACAAGTGGAAAACGTTTATAGCTAACCGCACTTCTCAAATTCGATCGAATTTATCTATAGATCATTGGTATTTCGTCCAGGGAACACAGAATATCGCTGATATTATTTCACGAGGAGTCACACCCTCGAAATTTCTTTTGAATGTTGATCTTTGGCTTCATGGCCCATTGTGGTTGAACAAAGATGAACGTTTTTGGCCTCTGAAATCAATATATAATATAACTTTATCGGAAGATTTACCTGAAAAACAAATCATCTCAATGGTCGTTACCAAAGAAAACGATTTATACAGTTTCATCTCGAAATTTTCTATATTCACTAAACTTCTTCGAAGCATGATATATGTTTTGAAATTTACTCGTATAATACCATTATCTGACGAGGTAAATATTAGTAATCTTGAATGTTCTGAAAGGTATTTGATAAAAATCGTCCAACATATTCATTTCAACGACCTGATAGCTTCATTGAAACAGAATAAAAATATTCCTTCATTTTTTAGAAAATTATCTCCATTTTTGGATGAATTTGGCCTCATTCGGGTAGGAGGAAGACTTATAAATGCCCCTGTCGGTTTTGATTACAAACATCAAATACTCCTCCCAAAAAGATCACATTTCGTTTCTCTTTTAGTTCAGTATATGCATAAAAAGCATATACACGCAGGTCCTCATTTACTGCACTCAATTTTAATGCAAAAATATTGGATTATATTCGCGAGAAAAATAGTAAGGCAAACAGTAAGTTCTTGCAATCACTGCTTTCGATTGAAACCTAGACCTAACTTCCCCTTGATGGGAAATCTTCCTTCACCGCGTGTCATGACACAGCTCAAGGCCTTTGTAGATGTAGGTGTTGACTATGCAGGACCGTTCAAAATCTCTTTGACTAGACACAGAGGTGTCAAAACACAAAAGGCATATGTATGTCTATTCATTTGTCTAGCAACAAAAAGCATTCATTTAGAACTAGCCTCTGACTTAACCACTGACACTTTTTTAGACGCTTTGAAAAGATTTATCAGTCGTCGAGGGCCAGTGAAGACTTTGTATTCCGATCAGGGATCCAATTTTATCGGAGCTTCGAGGTTCTTAAATGAATTAGAAAAGTTCATAGTTTCATCAGAATATAGTGATGCCCTCAAAAGGGAGCTATTGAATAATAGTATCAGTTGGAAATTCAATGCACCCCTCTCTCCACATATGGGCGGGTTGTGGGAAAGTAATATTAAAAGTATGAAAAAATTTCTCTTCAAGTCTATCGGGGAGCAGATTCTTTCATACGAAGAGTTTTATACAGTTTTGACGCAAATTGAGGCTCTTCTTAATAGCCGTCCCCTTTCTACTTATATCAGTAATGATCCTTCCGATCCAACAATGTTAACACCAGCTCATTTTTTGTTAACATCGCTCCAAAGTCTTCCTGCCTCTGATGTTTCAAACATAAAATTAAATAGGTTGAATAGAAAACAACTTTTAGACAGCATAGTACAGTCGTATTGGAGAAGATGGAAAAATGAATATCTCCATCAACTACAAACCCGTTCTAAATGGAATACTGATACAAATTCTGTAACAGTTGGTACCGTCGTAGTGGTAATGGGTGAAAACACACCCCCTTTAAATTGGCCCCTTGGAATTATAACGGAAATATTTCCCGGTCAAGATAAGATCGTTAGAATCGCTACGGTCAAAACTGGAAATGGACTTTTTAAACGTCCTGTTACAAAGTTGTGTCCACTTCCGACACAATAATAATAGTTTCGCACCGCTTCAATAGATTTAAATCGCCCTCAATAGTTGCACCGCTAATTTTAGTAGTGTAGTTTCATTTTCATTCAATTCGTAATTTCCCAAATAAAGAGGGGGAGGATGGTTGGGCCCTTTCTTTTAGTAGATTGTTTTCTTTCTCGCTCATTGCAATTATTTATCTCACATATGACACCACATGTTGCTGATTTTATTCTTTTCAATTTTTCTTTGAATTAGTACGAATTCGATATTGCATAGGATACGTCGTGATTTTCGCTATCAAACTCGAAATCTTGTTTCGCATTGGAAATTGCCGCAATTAGAATTTTATTGCTAATTATTCGCTTTGATTCATACATAGTTATAGTTCAACCCGCTACATCAAAGATATACACCGCATTAAAATTAATCAACGGAAGGTCGGGATTAACATCTTCATCCCGAAGAACGTGTCGGAGGTGTCCAGGTTATTTCAGCTTTATTTTCCTATTTTATCCTTCACCCTTCCTAACTTAATCCTTATAGCTGAAGGTGATTTAGGCAACTATTACTCCTGGATTTAGCCGAAAGATCGACATCAATTCGTAAGTAAATACAGCCCACTTTTACAATATTTTACATATTAGCTTTGGGTCTTGGTAAGTGCTAATTATTATTATAATTGACCAAAGGCCGCACCAATATGTTTCTGCCTATACTTTCTGGAAGTCAGAAATGTGAACAGGCATTTAGGACTATGAGGTCCATGACCTCCACGTATTCGACTGTGGTTAACTTCAATATAAAAGATATTTAAAGCGTTTACATAGCACAAGGACATTAAATAATATTATACACGATCTGAACAATATTATTGCGTTTCCAAAAGAACAAAGACGGCAAGAAGAAATGAATATGGACTCGAATTCGCTGGTGGTTACTGATTCAAAACTCTATACGGATACTATGATAGCAGACGCAGTAGAACGTGCACGACAAAATTCTCTAGCCTATACGCTAGAACTTGGTATGTCTGTCGGAGAAAACAGCTTTATTATGCTACAATTCCTTCATTGAAAGATCTTGTGAAAGATTAAAGTGAGGATAAAAGTCTAGAAGTTGAAGAGGATATACAGATGGAAGACAACATGATCGACACCATTGATAGGTCATCCAAGAATTCAGCAAATGATTCATCTAATCATCTTCAACATTTTACTTCTCTGCCAATAGAAAATGAAGAAATTAACGGCAATGACTTAAACAAACCAGATAGTCACTTGTTTAAGCATTAATGGAATATATCGAGTGTCGATGGTCCATATGTCCGAGTCGCAGATGGTAATAAATGAAAAATTGTCAGAAAGTCTTCGCTATGTTAGTTTCTAGAGGAAACTTAAAATATGGGTTAAGTACAGAGAGACTACAACGTTTTGTTGTGAAAAGTACAGGAAGACCACAAAAGACTAAGACAAGAAGTAGGTCACAAAAAGTTGAATACAATGAAATCCAAAGGAACACAAATAAAGAAAAGCTCGAAGAGAGGTAAAAGGGACAGGTCCCAAGAAAGCTCAGATAGACCAGAAGAAGATATCATCATGAAATATGACGATAGCCCAAGCACAGAAACGTTTTCTGAGAATGACTCGGAAAATAACATTGAAATCAATGTTAATGGAGGTGATTATCAAGAAGGAAATTTACAAAAAGAATATTTCCTCGAATATTCCAGTTCATCGCCGTTGACAATTTCCTTAGAAATCGATAAGTTTCATGCAGTATATTATGAAGAAGGCTGGTTTGTTGGAAAACTTGTAAGATATTGAGGGTAGTGCGAGTGGTGCTGTCGATAATCCGATAGTCGAAATAATATTTTTGAGAAGAAATTAACGAAAAAAAGTGAATTCAAATGGTCTGAGAAACAAGATTTATGGACCTATAGCGATACAGGAGAATAAATCGAATAATATTGTCAATATTGCCGATCGTGTCTTGAGCCAGATTGATAACGCTTACACAAATTAAAAGCAGAAGTGTTGACATGTCATGAGTTAATATCAATTGTTTCATTATTTGCTTGTCTTGTCTACCACTTGAAGCAACTACATATAATCTATAATACAGAGTGTAACAGCCAAATGGAATAAATTCGATAACGAATGAATGAGGGCATGTTGGAAAAAAAGCTCGGACACGACGATTTGTAATTTTAAATGCGCATATTTTTCAAGAAAATTATATTATATAGGGTGTTCAATGTGACCGCGGCGAATACCAACTTTCTTATTTCAAATGCAACCCCCTATATATTATTTATTTTTTGATTTCTTCAGAGAATTATAGACACAATTCATGCAAAAAAAAACCTATCTTTAACTATTTCGGAATTATTGAGTGTTTTCAGATTTATTGCAAAAATCAACGTTTTAAATAAAAATTATTTTATTTCACAAATTCGGTACATTACACACAGATGACATTTGACAGATGACATTTGACAGATGACATTTGACAGATGACATTTTACAGATGACATTCGACTGATGACATTGGACAGTTGACAGATGACTATTGACAGATGAAATTTGACGAACTTTTATTACCTATGCCTAATTTATCCCCTGCCAGTTCAGAAATCTTACCAAGCCGTTGATCTCCGATCACTGTCGATTACGATTTGTGGAATCCACCGTAAGTATAGGTATCATTTAGGCGAAACAAAGTTCCTTGGGCCAGCTAGTATGCTAATGAAAAAATGTTTTTATATCCTTAAACGAGTCTTATTACTTGCCCCTATTATCGCATTCAAGCCGTCAGGTTGCCATGTTGAAAGTAAAAACAAGCTGAAACTATTAGAGGATTTACGGGGATTTTTCAGGAACCAAACACATTTTTCCAAGATTTTTGATTTTTGGGATCGACTAAGATTCCTTGTAAAAAGACGAATATTTTCTCATCCTAATCAAATTTCTTTATTCTTACTAACTGGATTATTTTTTATGAGCAACAATACAAATATACATAAATAGAAATATACAGAACAAAATGTCAATTCATTATATCTGAGTACTTTTCATTATTCAAGTTTGCGTGGTATGAGAAGGGCACTCACATATACTTTCTCAGATTTGCTTCAGCACCATATTCATCTCTGAAGGATCAATGAATTCACAAATTTTTTGGATACACAAATCGGGCATTTCTTCTGGAAGAAGTTCCCGCAAATGTGCATATACTTGTTTCGCCAAATATTGATCATTCATTTCTATGCATATGCTGGCGATCAACTCCCTTTTATACAATACTGGAAGAGGATTTTTCAGAATTCCTGAGCGAATCCTTGAATTCTTGACCACCTTCCTCCTTATATTTTTTCTACACAGTACGTCATAGTAGGTCAGTTGTGGAGCTTCGGGCAGTTTCAGCAGTTTCAGGCTTTCTAACTCATTCTCGTACAGAACGCGTACTTCTCTGTAGCGTTCATTCGCTTCTATATATTGAACTGTTTCCTTGTTCACATAGAGTCCACAATGTTTTCTCAGAACAAAGAACTTGATGAATACATTGAGGACGTTTTCGTTATCGAAGTCCATCGCAACTTCGAAAGCTGTCATACCTTCTTCATTGAGTTCGTTGAAATCTACTCCCTTTCTTAGCAGAATTTCAACAACAGTAGGACTCCCTTCAGCTGCACAATGCAATGGAGTGTTACCCTGGTCTGATTTGGCATTCACATCCACGCCATGCTCTATTAAAGCTTTTGCCAAAATCCTGTTCCTGTGAGGGTCATTTCCATCATCTGTCAAATGATGCAATGCGTTGCATCCAAGGCAGTTGGTGATGTTCGGGTCAATTCCGATTTCCAGAAGCCGCAAAATGACGTTGATATCACTCGAAGGGTTCATGATCAGAAGTTGCAGGGTCGTATGGCTTAGCAGATCCTCTTGATGGTCCAAGTCAACATCATAATGCAGCAGCGCATCCAAGCATTCAAAGCCCTTCGGAAATCCTGACAGCATATGGAAAGGACGGCGGAAATAGTTATCACATTTCTTCGGGTTGGCACCATTAAGCATCAGATGTTTTACTAAATTGGGATAGCCAAACTTCACAGCATAATGCAGGGGTGTGCTTCCATTGTCGTTGCAGACGTTAACGTCTGCTCCTTCCTGTAATAATTTCTCGACATCTTCTTCATTTCCATTTCGGACCGCTAAATGAAGGGCACTGTCTTCCACTGGGCAGGAGTTTACTCTCTGAAAAAGAAGAAAAATATTTTCTAGCTTTTGTTTGATAATTTTGATGAGATTCGTGAGATTCGATAGTTGAAGCGGTAAATTTTCATGGGAGTTCATTCGATTTGATATAGATCGAATTGAAGAGGTCGCCGTTCACAATGAGTTGAAAAACTAATCCGATAGAGGCGCCACCGTGCATTTTATGGAATATTCAGCGAAGCTTCCAAACATCCCTATACCCAAAACCACCGTTTTTGTTTGAGAAATACCTATCCTTCGTTAAAAATGAAACGATTTTTACTAGACAGAAGTTTTTCGGAAAACCTCGTTCCTCAACTTTCATTTAATACTGTTTCCAATATATAAGTTTTCACAGTTCATTCTAAATGTCATGAATCTTTCCCTTCCTACCATGAATAAAAGTGACTCGTGTTTCAAGTTTATGCATATTTTTATAAACAAAGACAAGAAGGCATTATTTCGATAAGGAACATTTCAAGTAGGTAACTATATTTTAAAACGAATATTTCAGGTGAGTAAAATGTTTGATTCGTTAATATTCATGAAAATATATATTTTTATAGTGGGCTGAATACATAGGTCCATATTTCGTTGGAAACAGTTGTTCTTCACACATTTATCCTTTTTTTTAGTTTTCTTTCAAATTTTTCGAATTGGAAACCTATGAACCAACTGGAAAAAATATTCAGCTAGAGAATAAATTCAATAGAGGGTGTGCGAAAAAAATTTTTTATTCATAATGTCAAGTTAATTCATAACACATTTCAGCTGAAAATGTTGCCATGAGGATGTCGAATGAATTTCATGATTACAGCCAAATTCTATTCAGAATCCGTTTTACGACACTTTGGTCTTAATCCATAAATTCAAGATGACGACTAGTTTCATGAGCTCATAAATTTTACCAAGAAAATAATGATCTCCCAATGAGGAAAATTTTCGTTTTGTTTCTTATGAAACAGCTTTATCAACTTTCACATAATTACAGCAATAGTAAATTGAATCACTTCGATTATTTGGCCGCTCATTTCAATCATTCCGTTACATTCTCATTAGAAGTTCTATTTCATTGTTATCAATTCAATTGGAATTGTGACAAAGCCTTCTGTGCCAATATTAGGGATAATTATTCAACAACTTTCTGTTTCCATAAATTTTCTGGCTGCGCTGACAAAAAAGCATTATTGTTTTAAGGTGACGCATCATTATATCTAGCATTTTATAGATTGGGGTTGGACATGGCTTGGCGTCAGGAGGATTGGCGCCAGGATGATTGGCACCTTGAAATTATTTTTCATTTATTCTTATTCATTCAACAACAAACTCGTGGAAGTGCTTTGCAAGTAGTCATTCCGTACGTTAGGTACTCTTTTGGTTTTTTATTGTGCGATTGAAGCTAACGCACAAATTTTATCTCGGTTTATGTAATTTTAATTTATGTATGCCCACAATTACTTCATTTTCCACTCGAGCTGAGATCAATATTTATTGACATTTTTCATACCTTATTGAAAAGCTACTCGAGTACTTTGAACATATTTTTCGGTTTTCAGAAGGATGAATGGATGATGAATCTTTTCGTTTCATTTTACTGGATGATGGGGTACTACAGAAGAAACGGCCTTAAGCAGGCTTTGACATGTATGTATATTGTTTTATAATACTGAAATTGTATTGTTTGTAACGTTTCGAATTATATAGAAATGAGTTGAGTTTTTATTGTTGATAATTATGGAGTCCAAGACGTACCTATTGTACCTGTTTGTCGAATAAACTGGAGTTTATAATGTTAATTTATATCAGAGTTGTGCTTTGTGCTCGGAGCACTTTTGTGCTCCCGGGCACTGTGCTGCCGAGCACTTTTCAAAAGCAGTGATTAGTGCTTAGTATTTGTAGTACTTCATCGAAAGGCTCAGTGCTTAGCAATCCCAAAAGTGCTCCCAAGCACTCCTGCGGATTACTAAGCCCTAAGCTCTGAGCCACTTTTGTACGAATTTATTTAAGCATTCATAAAATCTAAATACAACATTTTCTTACATGAGTAACATCCTCAAACTGTTAGAATTTCAATGACAGAAAGATGATTGTGAGGGAATCCGGTCATTATGAGAGGAAAAATTAAGGGCCCACGTGTAATTTGTTAAATGAAGATGGTAATTTGTTCGTTGATATCTTAATAAAGCGTTTTCATCTGACCAAAGAGTCTTATATAGACAACATCAAAACGTTACACAGTTCATTTTTCATACTTCGTTATTTGTCACGCAACAATGTTTTGGAACTGTTTTGCTCCTGACAAATTAGTGCAAGAATTGACGCAGAAGCATTTCCATTTTTCCTTGAATTTCTTATTACATTTTGTGTCACGGACCGGGAGTGAAAACCCATAAAAGTTTTCAGAAAAAAAGTAAACTCGAAAAAATCAATATTTTTATGAATATTTTCAAACGAAGAGATCTAGGAGCGAATAGCAGTTTTTTGTTTTACCACCAATCAGAATCAATTATATATTATATCGAATCAAACTCAAAATTATTAGCGAAAGCATCGTATCATTTGGTCAATTCTTGGAAGGTGATAAAACAAGAATCTTCTCGTTATCAATCGAATCGAAGGTGGAGCATCGAATTTTGGACACCCTGTCACCTCACCTGTCAATTTTCTCACATATACGAGCTAACAATTTCTCTTTCGATTGTAATAACCTCACTTTCAACAATTCCTAAAGAAGTGCTTAGGGCTTAGTGCTCGAAATGTCGAATAACTTTCACAAAGTGCTCAGTATTCGCGAGCCTTTTGTGAAAATAAGTGCTTTGCGCTCGAGACTCGGGAGCCTTTTTATCCGAGTGCTTAGTGCTCGAAGCACTATTCAGTGCTCGTCACAGTTCGTACATATAACATATATCATTCCTTCAACTTAAAATGTTTTATACATTTCTATGCCTATACATATATTCTTGTATCTATCGTTGAATTCTATGAAAAATGTCCATATTATTCTCATTATTTCATGGTACTTTTCTATTATCAGATGTATCATATGCAAAATCATAAATTATTCTCTATTCTTGAATTGAAGTATGATGTCTAATGAATATATTGTGCTATCTTCATTACAAGAATGAAACTGAAATTCTGAATGTATGATCAGTACGATTATTTTTATAATTCAGAAGGTGTTCTCATCAATTTCATTATACTCGTTAATTGAAAATATTACTCAATTTATGAAATTCAAGAGGCGGTTTTATTAAGTTGATAATACTTTTCAATCATATTCATAACTCGCATTTACAAATTCAATAGATGGTTTCATTAATTTCATGATAAGATTTTATTTAGGTTAGTGAACTTTACCATTACATTGATGGAACGCATCCATTATTGTTGAAGCAATGCCAAATCCCTTTTATAAACCGAATTCCATTACAATTATGAGACTTTATGAAACCAATGAGCATTATAATAGGAATTATAATAATTTTTTCTCAGCGCTTATCCCAAAAACCTCCTAATACCAATTTTTAATGAAATCAGTCCATAAACAGGGAAGGCGTTGTCTTGTTATTATTATCAGGCCGCCATTTTAAATTTGTTAATTTCACAAAAATAACATAATCTTCAACTCCGAAAACACCCCTCATACTACTTTCAAATCGAAATGAACCCTGATAACAAAACTCGTCCGCTAATTCGATTTTACAAATTTTGACAACAAATCATGATGTTCGACCCCTAAAACCCTCTCATTCCAATTTCGAATCAAATCAAGCTATAAACACAAAAGATGTCGTATAATTGTTATCAGTCCGCCATCTTGAATTTATGAATTTCGATCAGAAAAATTGTCATTTCCGACCCTGAGAACCCTCACATACAAATTTTGAATGGAAATGTACCATGATCACAAAACTCGTCTGCCATCTTGAACTTACGAATTTTGACTCGAAATCCTATTTTCTCACGCCGGAAATCCCTGTATACCAATTTTGAATTGAATCTGACCATAATAACAATTTGACAAAAAAATCATAATCTCTGACCCGGAAAACACCGAACTATGAAATAAGTGAAAATAAAGTTTAAGTAGGAACTTTTTTCGCTATATATTTAAATTTGGCTATTCTCTGTGAATTCCGTATTTCAAGTTGAGATTCTGAACGAAATTTTCTGTAGATTCACTTCTAATCGGAAGAATGAATTGGCTCATTTTCTTCTATTATTGGCAGATAAAAATAATCAACTTTCGAACTTTCCAATTCATTCATTGAGAACTCCGATCCTTTCTGAGTTCAACCACAAAATTTTAGTTCCTAAAGTGAAACCATTTTCAAATGCATCTTGAAATAAAACACACTACATTGAACCGTAAAATTTCAAATCGATTCATTTGTCTATTCATTTCAGAGTCCATCTTTGGTTAATCCTGTTCCCAAATACGTTATATTATACATAAAACGAAAATTCTGATCATGGGGACAATAAATACTCTTTAAGCAATAAATTTAAGTCTAAAAGATGTTCCTTCAGTAATGAACGTTCATTCAGTGAAATATACTATGAGCAAGATATGAAACACCAACCGATAGATCATATCAATTATCCAAAATATATAACCAAAATACGAAGTATTGAGAAAATAATTCTTTGGGATGAAATTGATGACGGTTTTTAGTGTAAAGCCGAACTGACCATTCGCAATAGCCATATAAATTCTCCGATAAATGTGAAACCATTTATAAATCTATTCAGAAAATTTGTACATTGAAGTTTCCAAAGTATTAAAAAAAAGTATAATTTGTATTAAAATTCATTACGGACTTAAGACATCAAGGCTCAAGTTGAACTGACTTATTTCCTGAAAGCAATCCCCGTACAAATTGTCCGAAAAATTTTGTAACTATTTGAAACTCAATTTTCCAAATTTGTACCTTAAAGACTGCAAAGGAGTAGGAAAAGAATTTTTTAAATCAAATTTATGACGGATTGATTGTATGCTTGCGCCGAAATTACTAAGTGTCCAATAGCAATCTCCATACAAAATCTCCGAAGCATTGAAAACCATTCAAAAATCAATTTCAAAAATTTGTACCCTTGAGGCTCCAAAATTTCACGAAAAATATTGACTGAATCTCAAATCGATACAAGTGAGTATTCACTTCATAGTACATCTTATGTAAGTTTCTGTTTCAAAGTGTGTTATATGATACATAAACGAACGTTCTCATCATCATGGAAGAAGAAATACTTTTCCAAAAGTGAAATCGGCAAAAGGTGTGTCTGCAGTAATACACTTAAATTCAGTAAAATGAATGAACTCGAAATATATAGTTCTCTGCAGAAGATCACCAAGATGTAAAGAAACAATAGATATATTAGATCTTTCATTCAAAATATTCAAATTCGACCAATTTCAAATCTATAAAAATTTATACTCACTTTTGATACTAAATCACCCATTTTTATATTTTATTAACCTGCTTCCACACTATGTTCAAAAACTATCACCAAATATGCACTAGACCTTTTTCGTTCGTACTGTTGCCAGAGAATAATCGAAACTGAATCCTACCACAACAACTGTCCCTTTATATACCATTTGAAGAGTCAAATAATCCAAGTGACCAATAGCAACCCACAAAGAAATTCTCCGAAAAATATTTACCTATTCAGAAACCAATTGTGAGAAATTCTACCTTCAAGGCACCAAAGTATTAGAAAAGGAGTTCATTAGAAAAGGAGTTCATTGGAAAAGAAATGTATAACGGGCTTGAGCAGAACAGATCGCCAACAGCAAATTCTCAGAAAATTTTAAAGCCATTTGAAAACCAATTATGCGAATACAATAAACATTCTTTGGAATGAAATTCAAGACGGATTTAAGGCTTAAGCCGTCATGTTTATGGTTCAATAATTGTTTATGACAGGATGGAAAGAGGACAGCAACTACTTTCACATTTTTCGGTACATTTCGTGCGAATTGAGAATGTTGAAAGCTTTGTTGCATTGAAGTTCATTCAAATATACCTTCTATATATTGAAATTCTCAGGAGGTTTGTTAATGGGCCAATTTCGTGAATACGACCTTTCGAAATTCTGATTTCTCGATAATACCAAAACTTCGAAGCAAAATTATTCTAACATTTCTGTTATGAATGATTCGAGGGCATGAACGAGATTTCAGGCTGCTTCTGTTTGTTTTTTTCTGCGGCAGCTACAAAAAATTTATTTCAATCAATTTCTCGATCTGGAAAATAGGAATCTACCTGAAAGTTGGATAAACGAGAGCTCAAAAGCTCCAGACTCCAAGTCAGTGTTCTGAGTAACCCATTTTTGATAGGAGACCTCTGAATTTTTCCAATTAATACTTACATTTTCACACTCAAACAAAGAAATTCAAAGATGTATTCGAGGCTTCCCGCTTAACGTACCAACTGTTGAGTTCTATGAATCAAATACCATTATCATTATTCATAGGTGTGTTAATTTATGGACGAGAAATTTTTCTCAAGCTCTTTTTGTGCATGGTACAAACTTTTATTCGTACAATCGAATTTTTCAAAGCAAAAATTCGAAAATGACAAAGCGTTAGCTCCATAGCTTATCACCATATTCATCATAGTTAAAAAAATACCGAACGAATTGAAAAGGGAAAAAAATAAAACAAAAATCTTTATGACCGAGTTTGCTATAAAATGCAATGAAGACGATTCCAATGTTCCTTTCTATCATGTTTGGATGATCATTTACGACATTCTATAGTTTTCAGAAAAATGTATTTCCTAATGTCAAAGTTTCATTTCTGATTATTCCATTTACTTGTAGTTTGTATGTTTTTGGTCAGCATTGTCCAAAGTATCTCGTTCCAACGTTTTTGTTGAAATGCTCTGCATACATTTTTCTGCGAGTATTGTTGATAGTTGTCAGTTTTGATTTATATAAATGTCAAATTAGTTCTGAGTGAATCAATGATCTACTTAAACTATACTTGAACTGATTAAAAAGGCTTGTGTTTTCCACCACTGTTTTGGACGAAAGACTCCGTGGTTAGAATTTTCTAACCTTTTCAATCAGTTTGAGTATATCATGGATTGATCTACTGAAAAACTAATTTGACATTTATATGAATCAAAACTGACAACTATCAACAATACTCACAGAAAAATGTATACAAAGCATTCCAACAAAAAAGTACGTAATTTTGTGAAATTCAACATTTGGTCCCAAAATTAACGTACAATAGATCATTACGAGTGAACAACTCCAACATTTTTCTCATTTCCGCAAACTTCGGAGAAGAAATACTTAGGGTTCGTCATCACATCTGCATTTTGATGCATATTTCTGTCCGGGCCATGCTCGTAGCCCATTAGCACAATTTTGGCCTTCGTACGGCTTCCAGTTTTCAAAATGAAAATTATGAAAGTCAGGCACGTAGCCAGGATTTTCTTTCGGGGGGGGCCCACAATTTCGGGGGGGGCCCACAATAAGTAAACGTTGCAAATTTTGTCAAATATACATGCATTTTTTGATATATACAGGCATTTTTTGATATTTCGGGGGGGGCACGGGCCCCCGAGCCCCCCCCCTCGCTACGTGCCTGATGAAAGTACTCCGAGCGTATTGTTTAGAAGGCTACGAGAAGAAAACCACTGGATATTATTTCATTCTGTTTTCACCTCATTATTCAGAATGAAAGATAGTTCAACCATAAAAAATTTCAACAATTTCGGCCGAAATTTTTTTTTCACCAAGGACATGTAAAAAAAAGTTGAGTTCCAATTTTGGGATAAATTTTTCACGGAAAAACTCAGGAAATCTTGTACATTGAAATAATACTTTCCGAATTGGCAACCGAGTAATAAAAAATCCAACTTTGCAGGTTTTCCGCCTTTTTGAAATTTTTTTTTTCAGAATTCTACATCACAATTCAATTAAGCCAAAGAAAAATACTAAAATGTGACCAGAAACCGTTATTTCAAATGTCACGCATAACTAACAACAGTTATCAGAAGATTGCTCAAAGTTCACAAACACCCTGTATCTCGCTTATGCGTCGAAAAGTGGGTATATGTCATGAGGCAAAAATGACTTCATCGGTGTCATCTACACGGCTGTATATGTTTGTCCAGTTTATGGTGAAACACCGTGTATAGGTCATTTAATACAATATATGATTAGGAATATTCTTAGAACAATGACAAAAAACCATCCGCTTTCAAAAAATTAATTATTTATGTTCCAGATTGTATTGAATATGATTGCATATTCTCTGTTTACCTATCTGTAACTCAATAAATGGATCCATAAGGGATCGTACACTTTCCCAGCAGAAATTTTCTCCTACATGTTTGCGGCTAGGATTAGGTATCATTTGATTGGTGGGCTATCCCACCAATCTTTTTATTTGTATGTTTTTTGTTATTTTTTGAATTTTCTTCACTTTTGTACCTCGAAATCCAAATCCCGTCCTAAACCGAAGAATGCCGTTTTTCTGAAAGAAGTACCGTCAACACTTCGAAGGTACTTCTCAGAATAAGACTCGGGATAAGATAATTGACTTCACGAATGAGACTCGCCAAGTTTCAATTACTGTGAAAAATTGGTTGAAGGTTAAGTGTTCAAACGTCGTTGGCTGGATTACTTTGAACGAGGAGTATACTCGAATCGTATTCGAAGTGAAGTACGGTCAGCGGAATGAAGTATGCTGTATAATGCGGTGTTTCTGTGAAATTTCACACAAAATTTTGAGGGAGCCCAAAAAAGAAAATATTGCTCCGAGGTGGGTGTATGAAAACTTTCACAAGCATCTAATGACACATTTGACGCAAACTGATGTCACACCTATAGAATACCAATACTGTAAGCGCGACTGCAAGGAAAAACCGAGAGAGAAACTTAATCAACATCGATAAAATCTTTTGGCTACCTTTTTTCAAAAAAACCCGAAACACAACCTATCTATTGAAACAAAAGATAGGGAGATGCAAATATCCTCACTAGAGATGATGAGGAGCTGCGTGAAAATCCAAATAAGCCAGATAATATGATTCTTGTATCTCCTGCAAAATCTCCAACAGTGACTCCTTCGCTTCTTCCGACACATCCCATGTCAAAGATTAAGCCTCGAATGAAGTGAATGAAGTATAAAACGTAAAATCAACATTGTTGACTAAGTTATTCAAGAAAGCTATGAAACGTGTAAGAATATATCCAGGGCACAGGCGAGTACATCCAGAGATAGTTGCGACGATCACATTCAGAAATGCATTGAAAGTAACCAAAGAAAAATATACACTTCTAAAGGGTCCCCTCTGGTGTCTTCCAGTGACTTGAATATCAATCTAGCATTCAACACTCATCGTCAACTTTATCCCACACTTTATCTCCCACTTATCAAAGGTCAGAAAGGGCTTAACTCCTGAGCCAAATTTCTAGTCCTGGGAATAACCTTGGGAATAACCAAACTTGCATCACATCCTATTTTTTGTGGTCGATGAAGTTTGCAATTTTCAAAGAATATCATCGAACGAAAAGATGACATGGGCATGCAACTAAAGAGTGTTTTGGTCCATTTTGAATCTACTTCACAAAAACCTTGCGGTCAAGATGGTACCACCTCACCAGGCCACCTTTTGCGCTGGTTGTTTGATTTATCTGCCAAAAACTCCAGACAGTCAAAATATCGGTAAACGTACAGAATTAAATACTTTTCATTATACTGCTATACGAAACGCTCTATGAAAATATGAAGAACACTTCACCATCCATAAGCTGTTTAAATAAATTTGTTGCGAAAAATTCATCCAACATATAGGAAGGGTTTTTCGACTTTGATGGCCTTTGTCAGTTTATGAAGCATAGGAATTTACCCAAAGTTTCGTGGATTGGCGAAGATGCAACAGGTAAATTGAATATGATTCGAGGACTAATAAATTAGTTGGATTTACCATGCCATTAGTCAATGGACTACCGACAAGAGATACGTTTTTAGCAACATCTGCAAAAGCAATACAGGACCACTTTAAGAACGCTATCAGATCAAATTATGCCTATGTAATTATGGCCCAGCCTATTTTTACCATCCGCGCCAGGTTATTGTCTCGCAATCTTAGGCACAGATAACAGATTTACAGCCGCTGATGTTACGAAAAGGTGGCAACATATAAAATTGAATTTGAAGCAGCGAGGTGTTATGGTTTTGGGGTTTGGATCTGATGGAGATACACGTCTTCTGAAGGCAAAGAGGCAAGGTGCTCAATGGGCTCTCACTAAAGAATAATCACGACCCGAATGGAGATGGTTTCAATCAAATTACTCTAGAGAAGACTGCTTTTCTTATGTTCAAGATACTGTTCATATAGCCACCAAATTACGTACTAGACTGCTCAATGATAAAATCAAGTTAAGGTTTGGTGATTTTCATGCAACTGCTGAACCATTGGAACAACTCATTGCAAAGTACTCCAAGGATTATTACTTGCTAACAAAATCTGATTTGAAATTAAAAGACAAGATGAATTTTAAAGCAGCAGAGAAATTATGTTCGAGTAACGTTATTAATTTTTTTAAAAAGACTCCGAAGAATAAAGGCATTATTGCTTATCTCAAAATGATGCGTTTTGTTATTGATTCGCTCTTAGATCCCAAAATAGATTTAACGCAAAGAATTTATTCAATTTGGTATTGCGTTTTTTTCTTAAAATTTGGCAACAGTGGCTCACAATAAACGAATACAAAATTGGAGATCATTCCATTTCATCAAACTGCTATGCTTGCTCAGAGTTAAACGCACATTTATCAATAAATATCATCCTAAACATCCGTGAAAAGCCATTTTTGTCAAACGATATTGTAACATTAAAATGTTACCTTCCACCTCGAATTAAATACGCCAGCGCAAATGCGCAGAACATAGTCGATCTACATTTCTGAGCCTCCATATGTAAGAGAAATGAATAAAAGAATTAATTGAGATTCGACGTTGTTTGAAAGAATATCTAATCGATTCCCTTCGTAATCTATCTTATTACCTTCGATATCTACCTACCTTATTATTTTCATAATTGAAAGTATCTGAATAATCAAGTACCTATAACTTAAATATCTAAGTTCTCCGGTAAATACACGAGAGTGCTTCAATTGCTTTCCTCCTTAGTAAGGGGTAAGTCTCTATAGATTTGAAATAGTTAAGATTGTTTGTGAATAGATAAGTATATCTTTGTAACTTATGATTAGGGACTTTGGGAGACAAACTGCCCAACTCAATTGCCTTCTTCAACCTCAAGCAGAACTTGAAAAGGGACCATCATCCTCATTCCACAAGGTGGGTGTTGCTGTATAAAGAGGGTGAATAGAATTTCAAGCCCTTAGACAGGTCTGTTCTTCTTAAATTGTATATATCAAATTCTATAATATTAGGTTTAAGCAGGTTAGGTCATAGTAATATTAGTATTAGGTCTAAACAAGGTACTTAGGGGTTTATAATAAATTTATTGAATAGACATTTGAACTGTTCAGACTTGTATATATTTTTTTCCCTCACACACGATATATTATATTCTCAATCAATTTGATACACTTTCCAGATTTAAGTGTAAAACAAAATCTAAATAATAAAAACAACTACTCTATATCAAAAATCTGGTGGCGCCCAATACCTAATTCAATTTCGATCAGAAAGTCCTCCTTATCCACGACTTCAGCTCTCCAAAGGCTATTACAGTTGCCGATTGTAAGTTGTTAAATTCATGAATTGAAATACTTTCATCAAATATAAAAAGAAGGTGACAATATGTTTCTGCCTATACTTTCTGGAAGTCAGAAATGTGAACAGGCATTTAGGACTATGAGATCCATGACCTCTACGTATTCGACTGTGGTTAACTTCAATATAAAAGATATTCAAGGCGTTTACATAGCACAAGGACATTAAATAATATTATACACGATCTGAACAATGTTATTGCGTTTCCAAAAGAACAAAGACGGCAAGAAGAAATGAATATGGACTCGAATTCGCTGGTGGTTACTGATTCAAAACTCTATACGGATACTATGATAGCAGACGCAGTAGAACGTGCACGACAAAATTCTTTAGCCTATATGCTAGAACTTGGTATGTCTGTCGGAGAAAACAGCTTTATTATGCTACAATTCCTTCATTGAAAGATCTTGTGAAAGATTAAAGTGAGGATAAAAGTCTAGAAGTTGAAGAGGATATACAGATGGAAGACAACATGATCGACACCATTGATAGGTCATCCCAGAATTCAGCAAATGATTCATCTAATCATCTTCAACATTTTACTTCTCTGCCAATAGAAAATGAAGAAAGTAACGGCAATGACTTAAACAAACCAGATAGTCACTTGTTTAAGCATTAATGGAATATATCGAGTGTCGATGGTCCATATGTCCGAGTCGCAGATGGTAATAAATCAAAAATTGTCAGAAAGTCTTCGCTCTGTTAGTTTCTAGAGGAAACTTAAAATATAGGTTAAGTACAGAGAGACTACAACGTTTTGTTGTGAAAAGTACAGGAAGACCACAAAAGACTAAGACACTAGAAGTAGGTCACAAAAAGTTGAATACAATGAAATCCAAAGGAACACAAATAAAGAAAAGCTCGAAGAGAGGTAAAAGGGACAGGTCCCAAGAAAGCTCAGATAGACCAGAAGAAGATATCATCATGAAATATGACGATAGCCCAAGCACAGAAACGTTTTCTGAGAATGACTCGGAAGATAACATTGAAATCAATGTTAATGGAGGTGATTATCAAGAAGGAAATTTACAAAAAGAATATTTCCTCGAATATTCCAGTTCATCGCCGTTGACAATTTCCTTAGAAATCGATAAGTTTCATGCAGTGTATTATGAAGAAGGCTGGTTTGTTGGAAAACTTGTAAGATATTGAGGGTAATAATAATAATAATAATAATAATAATAATAATAAAACCGCACGGGTGTGGTGTGGTTCATGCCATGCTACATGGGGGGTGACGTCCCCACGGCCCGAGTTACCTGGGCCACCAAGGGTAAATGGTGGCAAACCCATGGAAATGGAGAATAAATCGAGCCTCGGAAAAGAGTCGCTGCCTGGGGAGCGCCAGGGCATGTCCGGAGCCGACGCTGGGCATGACAGCATGCGATCCGTCGGTGGCAGGGTGCTGAGGAAGCGGGCTCCTGTCATACAACAAAATACAGCTCCACCAGAACATCAAGAAGTGGAATCCCAAAACATGGCAGAAGACCAAAATGCCACTCCACCTGCTGGCTCGACCACCGTGAGGAGGACTGCCCGCAGGGGAGCTCGCAACACACGTATCAAGTGGAGCCGCGAAATGAATGTTGAAGTGATGCGAGCCTTTTACTACGTGAATAATTGCGATGACAAACCACTTCCTGGATGGAGATACTCCCTCTATACAGAATTCACCAAGAGACATCCAGAACTTCAGCTAACGGAAGGGAACATTGCGGATCGTAAAAATGTTATTATACGAAAAGGCTACCTGACAAGACAGGAACTAGATGAGATCAAGAGAGAAATGGGCTACACAATCAATCAAGAACAGATTGTCGGAATTCAGAATGAAGAACCCACCGAGCCGCTGGAGAGACCAGCAGATACGGCGAGGGACCTGTCTGTCACACGAACTGCTCACCAAGACTCCCCACAATATCGCCAACTGTATGACACCTTCTATAGTAACCTGGCACAATACGAATCTACTGATCCGCTCAACCGCCCCATCCTTCCAAAATTAAACTTCAACTCTACGGCCAAAAATAACATCGAGAGGCTCAACGAAATATTGGCGGAACACCTGAGCACTCAATGGACGTTGGAACAAGTCCACTTATCTCTGTACTGTGCTGCCATCACAGTTCTCGGACAAAATGGGCAAAAGATCTACACCCCCAGAACCAGTGAACAGAAAGTGAAAAATCAAACTCCTGCCTGGAAAAGAAGATTAATGCAGGACGTCGATAAACTTCGAGGAAAAGTTGATGTCTTGGATGAGTTCCTGAAGGATAATAAATCGCGTAAAGTACTGAACAAAGTGCGAAAAATAGCCACATCCGCAGGGCTGGACCTGGAATCTCCAAGATATAAAGAGTTCATAGTTGATCTGAAAGATCGCTTGAGACAACAAGCTAAAGCGAAAGGTGCTCGCCTGCGAAGATACAATGAGTTAACAAAGCGAAAACAACAAAACGCTGAATATGTGAGAGACAGAAAGAAGTTCTTCAGAAGTCTTGAAAAGCCCTCCGAAATCTCCTCCAATCAGCAAGCTGACATCAACAATGATGAATTTCGGCAATATTGGAGTTCTCTATGGTCGGAGAGTGGTCAACTTCAGAGGAATACTAGCTGGCTTATGGACATTGAACACCAGGCCTCAGAAATCGTTGAGATGAAGACAGATCTTTTCACAGTCGAAGAAATTTCCAACATTGTCAAAAACACTAGTAACTGGAAGGCGCCAGGACCCGACCGACTTCACAACTTCTGGGTTAAACAATTTCCAGCATGTTTCCCAAGTCTAGCTAGATGTTTTTCGGAGGCACTAGAAGATCCCTTCAAGATACCTACTTTCCTCACTCAAGGCAATTCCCATATGCTTCACAAAAGAGGAGATCGCAGCAAGCCAGAAAACTACCGACCCATAACGTGTTTGTCAGTGGTGTACAAGCTATTCACAACGCTTGTGAATAATGCGATATATCGTCACTGTGAAGCCAACAACATTCTGGAAGAAGAACAGAAAGGCTGCTCTCGAGGATCGGCAGGATGCAAACATCAACTCACCATAGACGCTGTAGTATTAAAGCAAGCCCAAGCGAGAAGAAGGAATTTAAGTCTATGTTATATCGACTATCAGAAGGCCTTCGATACGGTGCCCCACGATTGGCTTCTGAAAGTACTGGAGATTTATAAGATCTGTCCGAAAATAAAAGCCGTGCTCCAACATCTAATGAGCACATGGAAAACAAACATTCTTATAAACAACATCAATGCTGGAACCGTGAAAATATCGAGGGGGATATTTCAGGGAGATGCCCTGTCGCCGATGTGGTTTTGTATAGCGCTGAATCCTCTATCTACACTTTTGAAAAACACCAACATAGGGTACAGACCAGCAATGAGGAATCCGCGAAAACTTACCCATTTACTGTATATGGATGATCTGAAACTATTCGGCGAGAACCAAAAACAACTCCACTCGCTGATAGATATAGTGCGCTCCTTCAGCAAAGACATTGACATGTCTTTCGGTATCGATAAATGCGCCATAGTCAACATCAGGAAGGGTAAAATGGAGAATACCCAGGAACAATTTCAGGACATCCACAGTATGTTGCCAGAAGAGACTTACAAGTATCTGGGCATTCCTCAAAATCAACGGATTGACCACACCCGTTTGAAAGCTGAGTTCACTGCGAAATATAAGAGCAGGGTAGCCAAAGTGCTCAACACCAAGCTGTCTGCTAGAAACCAGATCGATGCCTTGAACTCATGGGCTACGCCTGCTCTGACCTACACTTTTGGAGTCTTGAAGTGGTCAGACGCTGATCTGAATGAGTTGGACCGACTAACCCGCCGCCTAATGACAAAGTTTCGATGTTTGCACACCAACGCGTCGGTGAAAAGGCTCTATCTACCCAGGAGAGATGGCGGTCGAGGTCTGTTGAACATCTATAAACTCTGCAGAACCCAGGAGAAAAACTTGAGGCAGCGACTGCTCGAGTCTGAAGATAGCCTGATGAAATTGGTGACAACAGAGGATAAGGGATACACACCTCTGAACCTACAACACAGAGAACTGACATTCGATATCACCACGAAAAGCGAAGATATAAGTATATGGAGGGAGCAAGCTCTGCACGGCAGATTTCCCAAACACCTTGAGGGGGAAAATATCGATAAATTAGCTTCTTTGTCGTGGTTGAATGCGGGAAAATTGTATCCTGAAACTGAGGGATTCCTGACGGCTATCCAAGACCGAGTTATAAGAACTCGCAACTATGAGAAGCACTGTTTGAAGCTGAACGTGGAGGACAAATGCAGGAAGTGCGGCGCAGTTGGCGAGTCTATTGAGCATGTAATCGCAGGTTGTCGAGTTCTTGCCGACAACGCATATCTGGGCCGACACAACCAAGTGGCAAAAATTGTTCACCAGCAGTTGGCCCTTAGACATGGTTTTTTGGATACTTGTCCGCCATATTATAAGTATCAACCTGCAGCAGTGTTGGAAACAGACGCAGCGGTTCTCTATTGGGACAGACCCATAACAACAGATAGATCAGTGGACTACAATAGACCGGACCTTGTATTCATTGAGAAAGATCAGAAGTATGGGGTGATAATTGATGTGGCAGTACCATTGACTCATAACATCGGAAGAACGGAGTCGGAAAAAATAACGAAGTACGAGAACTTGGCAATGGAACTGAAGAATATGTGGCAATTGTCGAAAGTCACAATTATACCATTGGTGATTTCGGCTGAGGGAGTCATGTCCAAATCATTTAAGAAAAATCTTCAAAAGATCGAAATATCCCAGAGGATCGCGGGATATGCACAGCAGGCTGTAGCTTTGCAAACCTGTCACATCGTGCGGAAATTCCTGAACTAGTGGGAGGAACTGAAATGTTTTTTCACTGGTTCATAGAAGTAATACCAGCTCGAGCTGAGACCGGGAGACCGATGATGAAGAATAATAATAATAATTTCCCCGCACGGGGGTACTACTGTGTAGTATACGGGTGTGACAATCCCGCGGACCCCGGTCACTCTCAACCGATGTCGGACAAATTTATACGAAGCCTCGGAGAACAGTCGCTGCCTGGGGATCGTCAGGGCGCGTCTGGAGTTGGTGCTGGACGTGACAGCATGCGGGACACCAACGGCAGGATGCTGAGAAGGCAGGCGCCTGCCATACAAGAAGCTATGCCTTTAGACGAGGAGGACATCGACGAGGAGAGAGTTCAGGTTGTCGGTCGCATTGGGATTCAACGTTCGAAAGAGCAGCCCGTAGTCGGAACCGGCAGCCGAAACAGGACAGCACAAAGGGGACGCCACAAGTGGACGCCCGAGCAGCATGACCTGCTGTCTGCGCTATACAGAAGATCAAGACCCGAAAGACGGGGATACATGAATAGGCTGCATGGTCTGTGGTGCGAAAATTATCCAGACCTTGACTACATGACGCAGCAAAACCTTAGAGATCAGATCAGTCATCTCAAAAGAAAAGGAATCTTATGGCGCTCTCAAGAGCAGGAAAGGACGGAACAACAAGATGGGGAGCAGGTGACAGATGCTTCGAACCAACATCAGCTATTGACGATTGACACAGCTGAAGAACAAGCTGTAGCCATGGTGAGAAATGTCGCGGGCCAAACCACCGGGACTGGTACACGCTCCGACAGGCCAATAACAGAACATGTGAGAGATGTTCCAAGAAAAGAACAAGGTGGAGAGCATGTGACAGATGCTCCAAAACAACAACACCAAGCAAAAGCCTCAGGGGCGAGGCCAAGAACGGAACAGATCAGTCGTATCATAAGAAGAGGAATCTTATGGCGGTCTCAAGAGCAAGAACGGATAGAACAACAAGCTGAGGAGCAGGTGACAGATGCTTCGAACCAACATCAGCAATTGACGATTGACACAGCCGAAGAACAAGCTGTAGCCCTTGTGAGACATATCGTGGGCCAAACTGGGTCTATTACACGCTTCAACAGGCCAATAACAGAACATGTGAGAGATGTTCCAAAAATAGAACACGGTGAAGAGCAGGTGACAGATGCTCAAAACCAGCAACATCAAGCAATAGCCCTGGGGCCAAGGCCAAGAACGGAACAGGTGAGAGATGTTCCGGTAATAGAACTAGCTGGAGAGCAGGTGACAGATGCTCCAGACCAACGACACCAAGCAATAGCCCTAGGGCCAAGGCCAAGAACGGAACAGGTGAGAGATGTTCCGGTGATAGGACTAGCTGAAGAGCAGGTGACAGATGCTCCAGACCAACAGCAACAAAAACCAGGAACGGTGAGAGATGTTCCTAAGTTAATCGTCAATACCAGGGAAGCATTTGAGGCAGCCGTTAGAAACCCACTGGTCAAGATCTACCGAATGAAAACAAGACATGAGGCTGAAGATCTAGCCGTATTGGACAACATCATTCAAGATCACCTTAACGAGACCTGTTCACTAGAAGATGTTGTGGCTGCAGTGAGAGCAGCCGCTTCCCTTCTATGCCCACCGAAAATTACAGCTACGAAGGAGGATAAGCATAAGCTAAGACTCAGGCGGCTTGACACCAAAATAAAATCAATGAGGCAGCAGGCATCTTGGTACCAATGTATCATAGATGTTCTGAAAGGCAAAATTGGGTCAAGCAAGAAAATGAAGGATATGATTGAGGAGCTTCGTTCCATACATCATAGAGTAGACTTGCCCACAGTCCATTTACTGAAGCAGAAAGCTGTAGATAAAATAAGATCACTTACAGCAGCGCGAAAGAAACTGATAAAAAGGCAAAAATGGATTGAAGATAACAACACCTTCAACGCAGAACCATCGAAATTATTTCAGTCCCAACAACAAATGACACAGAAACCACCATCACCTCCAGAGGTCGAAGAATTTTGGAAGAGCATATATGAACAACGACCAGAAACCAGGGATACTCCAGCACTTCTCAGATTCCAGCAGATGTGTGACCAAAACCAACAGCAAAACGATGAACTTTCTGAAATATCAACCGAAGATATAAAACAGGCCCTCAAGAACAAGCGTGATTTCACAGCACCTGGACTGGACGGTATTCAAAACTACTGGTGGAAGAGATTTCCAGCTACACATCAACACCTGGCAAGATTATTCAGCGGGATGCTGACTCGCCGTGAGCCCATTCCGTCATGGTTGGTAGAGGGTAGAACAGTACTGATACCAAAATCAGGTGATTTAGGGCAACCCAAGAACTACCGCCCAATCACTTGCCTCAATACACTGTATAAGATCCTCACAAGTGTAATTCAACATCAAATTCTGAGGGTTATTGGACCAGTGTGGGACAGTATATACGAACAGAGGGGAGCAAAGAAAGGAGTGCAAGGATGCAAAGATAACTTGCTCATAGACAAGAGCGTATGTCTAGACGCCAGATTCTACAAGCGCGACCTACACACATCATGGTTAGACTACGCGAAAGCATATGACACCTCGCCGCACGAACTGATAATACGGCTATTGAAAATGCTGAAAGTTCACCCTAACATCATCCACGCGATAGAAAACATCATAGCGCTGTGGAAAACGAAGTTTGCCATCCGAACAGAGGGTCGAACCGTGTATACGGGATGGGTGAGATACAGGAGAGGAGTTTTTCAGGGAGATTCACTAAGTCCGTTGTTATTCTGCATAACACTCATACCACTAACAATTGAGTTGAGGGAGAGCAAGATAGGATACAAGGCCGGACCACCAGGCAGAAGGAACTACCTGATCTCGCATCTCTTGTACATGGACGACTTGAAGCTCTACGCTCCCTCCGAGTCCGCACTACGGCAACTACTGAATATCGTTTCAGACTACACCTCAGCAATGGGAATGTCGTTCGGTTTGGACAAGTGTGCTGTTTTTCATCTGCGCAGGGGAAAAGCTGAAGACGCAGGAGAAGATATTCGACTGGAAGATGGAATGATTATTCGACACCTCGAAGACGGAGAAACGTATAAGTTTCTTGGGATGAAACAGAGGGGTGTACTGGAGACAACCCGGATAAAAGATGCCTTAACAGCCAGCTACAAAAAGAAGCTTAGAGACATTTGGAAATCGCAGCTGTCGGGAAAGAACAAAGTTTCTGCTACAAATATGCTAGCCATCCCGATTCTCACCTACTCTTTCGGGGTGGTGAACTGGACGGTAAACGAACTCCTCGATCTTGATAGGTCAACAAGGAAAACGATGAACATGAATCGGAGCCTACATCCCAACAGTTCAATACAGAGGATATACCTTCCCCGAAGCCAGGGGGGTAGAGGATTACAATGTTTGGAATATCAACACTACCAACAAACATTGGAAATGGCAGTAAGGGTTCTAAGAAGTGAAGATCCGCTTCTGAAATTTGTCGCTCAGCATGAAATTGCGAACCATGGAGCCTTCCTATTCCGAGCTGCACAAAGGGCCCTGGAGAAGCTCAGCATAACCGGCGTATCGATCAATCCTGAGCTCGCTGGAGCACCGATCACTCAAGCGGACCAAAGAAGCCTAGCAAGACTGATCCGAAAGTCTCAGTCAGATACATTGCTCGAACATCATATGAGTAAGACCTTGCACTCCATATATTTCAGGAGCTTAAAAGACCAGGACCTGTCTGAAGAATTGTCTTTCGCCTTTCTGAAGTCAGCTAGCCTTAAGTCAGAGACTGAAGGATTTGTGATGGCGTGTCAGGATGGAGTGCTGAATACGAGATGGTATAAAAAGAATATCATGAAAATGGACACCCCAACAACTTGCAGAGCTTGCCATAGGCAACAGGAAACGATTATGCACATCCTTTCCGCCTGCAGCGTCCATGCTCCATCAGGGTATGTAGAGAGGCACAACGCGGCACTCCGAATTCTATACTTCCATCTAAGAGCCGCGTATGGGATAGACAAAGAACCGGTGCTACCATATGTGCCTCTGGAAATTGAAGCGGTGGTCCAGAACGAAAGAGCTCGCATATGCTGGAACTATCCTGTCTCAACAACACGACAGATCAATGCTGTTAAACCAGACATACTTCTTCTGGACAAGGAGCTGAAGGAATTATTTGTCGTGGAATTCTCCTCCCCTGCTGAAAATAATGTTGTGATGAAAGAAGAACAGAAGAGGCAAAAGTACAAAGATCTTATGTTCGAGCTTGGAACTTTATACCCAGGTCATAAAGTTAGGATGGTCGTACTAATCATAGGATGTCTCGGTGGAATGAGAGCCAACTACGTGGATGAATTGAAGATTATTCCGGCCTGTAGATCACTGGCGGAGGTATTGGCGCACAGAATGCAGAAAGCAGTGTTGCTCGGGTCACTTCATATCATCAGGTCCCATGAACTCTAGAAGCCACTTGCAGCTCATCTCTTTTGTTAAGGGACGCTACGAGGGCAGGATGAAGAACTCCTCCATTTAAGTGTGAGGGGTTTTTAGTGAATAACCAAACAAGATCATGGATTCTCACACTACCGAGAGTGCGGACCCTCTCGGTGCCCATAAAGGGTTTTCCCCTCACACGGACGTAAAAAAAAAAAAAAAAAAAAAAAAAAAAATAATAATTTATTGATCCTTTTAAGACATTTTACAATGTATAGGATAAGTCAATGAAAAATTACAATGAGGAATTCACCCAACTAAGAAAGTACATCACAAAGAAAATCATTTGTACTATAATAACATTTAGACAATAGAATATTTTTTATTTGTTTTTTAAATTTTCGTAACTCCAGCGATTTTAAAGAAAGTGGTAAATGATTAAACATTTTAATGCCCTGATATAGAGGTGAACATTCAAACTTATGTGTCCTGTGCTTTGGTACCAGAAGGATCTCGGAGTTTCTGGTATTATAATTGTGAAAATTAGATAGTCTTAGCCAGTTACTTTCATTTTCTTTGGCGTATATCAAACATTTTAGTATGTATATGCAAGGCAGGGATAGTATTTTATTTTTCACAAATATTGGCCGACAAGACGCAAGAGGAGGCATCTTGAACATCAATCTCATTATTTTTTTCTGTGCGATAAAAGCTCTAGAAACATCAACACAGTTACCCCACAATAATATATTATAGGATAAATGGCTGTAAACAAGACTAATATATATATTAATCAGCGAATGAAGAGGCAACGAATTTCTAACTCTACTAATAGCGTAGAATGAGCTGTTTAGTTTTTTGCATAGTGTATCGATGTGTGCAGACCAGCTTAAATTTCTGTCCACATGAACACCGAGAAACTTTGGACATGTGGCCGGAATGATCATATCATTCCGGTATCGAATTCTCAGGATACCCCTCTCATTGCTTCTTAGACCAAAATAAATGCATACAGTCTTATCCACGTTCACCATAAGTCCATTCTGGCGACACCATTGGACAAATTCCCCTATTAGTCCCTCACAAGCCGTTTGGAGTTCCTCACAACTCCGTGCAGAAACAATCACTGAAGTATCATCAGCAAACATTGTCACTCTCAAATGAGTTAGATGAATCGGCAAATCGTTTATGAATATTAAAAACAATAGCGGTCCCAGCACGGAGCCCTGAGGAACACCAAGACCCACACCGAATTCATCAGAAAAGCAGTCTGCCACCTTAACTGACATGCTTCTATTGCTTATAAAACTTCGGAGCCACTCTAAAAATATTCCCCTAAAGCCCAAGCTGTAACATTTTTCTAGGATGAACGAAAAAGAAAGCGTATCAAAGGCCCGAGAAAGGTCGAAGAACAAGCCAGCAACATGTAGGTCTTTATCTAGGCACTCATACACAGATTCAACAAAAGTGAGAGCGGCCGTCTGGGTTGATCGACCACTTCTAAAACCGTGCTGAGCAGGGGCAAGCAAACTAAATTTACAAAGATATTTCATCATACGAGTGAAAACAATACGTTCAAAAACTTTCGATAGGACACTTAAAATTGATATGGGGCGATAGTTGCTAACATCATTTACGTTGCCTTTTTTTAAAATAGGTACAATAATGGACTTTTTCAGAATGTTCGGAAACGTCCTCTCAGTGATTGAGATATTTATGAGGTTAGCAAATGGTTCGCTAATAACTTCAGCAACTGACTTTAGAATTCTGACAGAAATTTGGTCAGCGCCCACGCATTTTTTGTTTTTTAAAGTCTTTATGGTGTCAACAACTTCAAATTTTGAAACAGGATGAAAGAAAAAATTACTCGTGGACAATGGTGAAGTAGTGCAGTGAAAGGATAAAATTCCCCCGTAGCAAACTTTTAATTTAGACTCCGCTACACTGGAGAAATGTTGACCGAATTTATTTGCTACTTTAGTGGGATCACTACAATCTGTTCCGTTTATAGTTAAACTTATCGCTTCCCCACTTTTTATGTCTCTTCCTGTTAAAGTATTAACAATATTCCATAATGTTCTATTTTTATTGTCAGAATTTTCAACAACAGTAGAATGGAACTTCAATTTAGTCTGTCTAATTAGCGTGTTATGATCTTTTTTTGCTTTTTTGTAATTTATATATGTGTTTGAAGAACTGAAATTAGAGTGAAGCCAATATAGACTATCCAACCGTTTTTTACTACTCACGATCTCAGGAGTAACCCATTTTTTCCGTGAATTGCTTGTTTGTCTCACGAGGGGACAGCACATTTCCACATAATATTGGAGGATATTGCTGAAAGTCTCAAAACAATGATCAACATCAAGCCCTGAGTATAATCCGTCAAAACTGTGGGTAGACATACATGTTGCCAGGTTGTCCAAATTTTCAACTGAGAGTTTGCGTACCATCTTAAAATTGGGCATATTTTGGTTGATAGGTCTTAGATCTATATTCAACAGTATAGCTCTATGATCACTAATATGGGCTTCGAAAACAGAGGCTTTATAGCTCAAAAGTTCGGCATTTGCAATGATGTAATCAACTTTAGAAATTGTTGTGTTACCAGTGATATTAGTAAACACCCGTGTAGCATCACAGGAGGTAATTTTAAGATTGAAGCAATCTAACAAATCAATCAACAATTTCTTACTATTACAATTTTTCTTACAATAATCTATGTTTAGATCTCCACAAAGGAAGATATAATCTACATGGTCTAAACATGCTTGTAACGCAGAAAACAAGTTTTCAATAAAAATATTTACATTTCCAGAGCATGGTCTGTATACACTTAAAATGCCCACACGAGCATTTTGTACAAAAATTACAGTGCCACAGATTTCCACATGCATTTCCTGAGAAAACCGTGATATCGGCAGATTTTTTACCTCCAAACCGATTTTGGTGTACAACAAGGACCCACCATGTTCTCTCAGGGATCGGCAAAAATAGTCAGCTTGTATATAACCGGGAAACATCATTGAAGTTACACTTTCACTATTACACCAGTGTTCAACGATGCTCACTACATGTGGGTTATGGACCTCAAAAAGCATTTCTAAATTATCCATTTTATTATTGATACACTGCCCCTCACGAATGGTCGGCACCTTGACGCTGGTGTGAGGGCTTAAGTAGCTGCAATGATTCTTGGAGCAAGGTCAACGGAACACTGCTCCGGCAGGGTCTCCAGGTTGATAAGGTCCAAGCTGAGCGGTGAAAACCAAGACCGACCCCCACCACCTGGCTGTAGTGTCGTGGCCAAAGGTACTGCACGTGGGCAAACGATGCCAGGCATGCAAGGGTCTGACCCCCTCATGACTGTTATACCGTCACGCTTCTCCACTGACGTGGTCATGTCTCGCGGGCGGAGGATGCATGGCGGGGGTTCCGGCTTAATCGCCCGAACCAAGTGGAAGGAAGACACAATAAACACTTTCCCCAAGACAAGGTGGAACAGCATATGCCGATGTCTGCATGGCTAGTGGGAAGAGCTAGTCACAAATATGCGAACTCCGGATACCAGGCGACCTCCGGTTTCAATAAGCCTTCCAGGGGCATGCGGGGCTCTGCTCCTGGTGACTACTTCTCCCTAGCTACTCGTGGGATCAATTATGGACCAAGTAACAAAAGGAAAAGGGCCTGACATTAGCCCAAATATGTCAGAACTGGAGGAAGAAACTAGCCTCAATCAGCCTGGGGAACAGGGCGCAAGTCCTGACACCAGGACTGAAGAAACGTTGCTGAAGAGCAGCGATGAAGAGGTCATCGAGGGCCTCGAAAAGTTGGTGGTCAAGAGACCTAGACTCTCTGGGGCCGCCAGGAAGAGGATGAAGTTCCTCATAAAGGGGGGGATGGCGCCAGAAGAAGCCAGAAAAGAAGCCTCCAAACCAATTGGGTCGAAACCGACACGAGGCCAGGCGTCCAAAAGGAACAGGTCGGAGGACAGCACGCCTAAAGGTAAAGAGCCTAAGCGCGCAAGGCAAGAGGTTTCGAAGGCCTCACAGTCCTCAGGAGCTTCCAAAGCTCCTGCAAAACATATGCCCACTTACAGCCAGGCTGCCGCTGGTCTGAAGGTGGGCATAATGGATAGGAGATATCCAGAAGTGCTCCTGGAAATGGACCAGATACAGGCCATCAAGGAAGCAATCTGTACGCAGATAATGGAGCTGGAAATAGAGGGCCCAATAAAGCCCAATTTCCAGCAACTGCACACAAGGCCAGGCTGGCTGGGTCTGACTTGCTCTGACAAAGACACAGTTGAGTGGCTTAGGAGCATTCAGCCAAAACTGAAACCCTGGGAGGGGGCTGATTTAAGGGTTGTCGAGGAGGCAGAACTGCCTCATCCGGAGATCCTGGTTGGCTACCTCCCAGAGAGTCAGCATCTCACCAACGAACAAATTTTATCGTTCGTGGCGAGACAAAATAGAGGACTCTCAACATCTAGTTGGAGAGTTCTTCGAAGGGGACCATCAGGACCCATGCTAGAAATAGTTATTTCGGCCGACAGAGGCTCGGTCGAAAGTCTGAGAGAGAAGAATTGGCGAATTTTCTATAAATTCGGCCAATCAATCCTTCGCCTCAAGGGAGCCAAGACAACGGCGAAGAGGGAAGAGGCACAACAGGCCTCTACCTCCGGTTCCGTGTCGACGAAGCCCAGGGGAAAGGAAACTCAGAAGTCGGCGAAGCCTACCGGCACAGCAGCCGGAGCCTCAACGCCGAGCACCAGCGCTGGGAGGGGGGCTAATCCGCGGGGCGTGGGAGGGGAGGGCCTGGCGGGGTAAAACCTGCGGCCCTTCCCACTAAGCCTGGCGGACGGCCAACCTCAATAAAGGGCAGGTGTCTGACATGTCTTCAGATTAACCTCCAGCACTCGAAGGCAGCCTCTAGTGCCTTATGCTGGAGAACATCTAGAAGGCATATTGACATAGGGCTGATACAAGAGCCTTGGATTAATGGAGGCCAAGTTAAAGGCCTACCAAACAACTTATATCAAATGATATACTGTGACAGGTGAGTAGGTCCAAGAGCTATTATACTACTCAGGAAGGGACTAACCTGTCTTCCACTTACAGAGTTCCTGACAAGGGATCTTGCTGCGGCGCTGGTTGAGGTGCGAGCTGGGAACAGCAAGAGGCAGCTGGTTATCGCCTCAGGTTACTTCCCAGGAGACGCTATCAGCCCACCACCAGAGGAAGTACAACGCCTCATCGAATGGTGCCGCAAGGAGAAGAAACAACTGATTCTGGGCTGCGATGCGAATGCACACCACACAGTATGGGGGAGCACAGACACTAATCATAGAGGTGAGGATTTGCTTGATTTTCTATTTTCTAACAATATGGAGATAGCGAATGTGGGTGATAGTCCAACCTTTATGAATGCGATTAGAAGGGAAGTAATTGACCTTACGCTGGTGACGCCTTTTATTGCGGGGATGGTCAAGAACTGGAGGGTCTCAAAGGAACCATCCATGTCCGACCATATGGCAATTGAATTCGACGTTGAAGCAACTGCTTCAGCTGATGTTGAGTGCAGGATACCCAGGAAGACTGACTGGGATCTCTATGTAGCCCATTTAAGATCTGATCTGGAAGGACTGAAATACAACATCGGCTCAAATGAGGATCTGGAAAACGCCTCTGCTCACTTCACATCATGTTTGAAGAGGGCATTCGAGAACAGTTGTCCACTAAGGAAAAAGACGGTCTCCAGAGACGTCATCTGGTGGAATAATCATCTAGAAAACCTCAAGAAGGCGGCCAGGAAAGCCTTCAACAAGGCCAAGCGAGATGGCAGCTGGGATGCCTATCGACTGGCCTTGACAAACTACAACAAAGAGGTCAGAAAAGCCAAAAGGCAGTCCTGGAGAAGCTTCTGTGAGGGAATAGACAAAACAACCCCGGCAGCCAGACTTCAAAAGGTACTATCTAAGGATCACTCTAACCCAATTGGCCAAATCAAGAAGCCATGTGGGGACTTTACGAATGATCCTGAAGAAAGCCTAAGAGCTCTGCTAGAGACTCATTTTCCTGGCTCCAAGCAAACAACCATCGAAGATGAAGTTCCCGAAGGGGAAGCACCACATAACCCCACTAGGCGGGATCTTCAGAAAGCTGGTAGACTATTCACACCACAAAGAATTGAATGGGCGATAAAAAGCTTTCAGCCCTTCAAATCAGCAGGCATGGATGGTATCTTTCCGGTCATGCTACAGAAAGGTGTTGATTTCATTATACCCCCGATAGCTGAGCTCTTCAAGGCCAGCTTTGCAAGGGGTTATATTCCAAAAATATGGAGGGAGGCAAGGGTAGTTTTCATACCCAAAATGGGTCGTAAAGGCTCCCCAGAGCCCAAATCCTATCGCCCCATTTGCCTCACCTCCTTTCTCCTGAAGACTATGGAGAAAATAATAGACAACAGCATAAGGGGAAATATTAAGCTCCACAAGATGCAGTTTGCCTACAGGGCGGGCAGATCTACCGTAGACGCCCTTCATCAGCTCCTTAGAGAGGTGGAAGGCACCCTCAATGCAAAGGAGATTTTACTTGCAATGTTTGGAGATATTGGAGGGGCCTTTGATAACACCCTACATGTTTCCATATGCAATGCAGCTAAACGGAAAGGGGTAGAACCTTCCACTGTTAAGTGGATATCAGCTATGTTGAAAGGACGAACTGTCACAGCCTATCTGGGGGATACTGAAGTGACCGTGCTAACATGCAGGGGATGTCCTCAAGGAGGGGTGTTGTCACCCTTGCTGTGGAGCCTGGTCATGGACGGTCTCCTGGAGAAGCTCACAGCGGGTGGTTTTAACGTCCAGGCGTACGCCGACGACATAGTGGTGACAGTGAGAGGCAAGCATGAAGGCTCATTAAGCAGCCGAATGCAGCTTGCTCTCAGTATCATCGAAAAGTGGAGTGAGGAAGAAGGGCTAACTGTCAATCCCTCGAAAACCACACTGATTCCGTTCACTAGAAGAAGAAATCTCAACCTCAGGGCTCCGGTCCTAAATGGCCAGACTGGTGTTCAGTATCGGATCTAAAATTGATGGAATTATTGAGGTTAATATGTATCATTTCTAAAATGTTTCTCTTCTTAAAATGCTTCTCATTGTCTATGATGTAAGAGATGTCAAGAATAAGGAAAAGACTGCTTTGTGTTCACATTTTTTTAAAGATGAACATAGACTTGATTTTTCAGGTGTAAGAGTCTTAGACAATGAGAAGCATTTTAAGAAGAGAAAAATTTTAGAAATGATACATATTAACCTCAATAATTCCATCAATTTTAGATCCGATACTGAACACCTAAGTAAATTGTATAATTCTATTCTGAATAAGTATTTGAGATTGAGTTGATTTTGAGATTTTGTAGTTATATTTCTCTGAGAGGAATAGAAGAGGGGAAAGAGTTGTTGTTCTGTGATGCGTGGTTGACATTTTGTGACTGTACCTTTGTTTGAGGTTATTTTGTTACCTTCTGTTTATTCTGTGTTTCGAGTTCCTGTCAGATGTTTGTTTTGATTTTAAATTACGTTGTGAGCGGTATTTTAGGATTGATGACTGGTGATGCCTTTCGGTCCACTTTTTTAGATTTTATAGAACTCTAGTTTATAGAGGTAATTTTTGTACCATTGTCCTTTTTATATGTGTTCCATTTTTGGTTTTTAGGCCTGATGAAGCAGATGAAAATTTGCGAAACGTCGCCAAATATAATTTGAGGGTTTTTTTGGATTGTCCTTTTTCCCACTAGGAGACTTTTCCTTTCTGCCCTTATTGATTGTCAATATTGCCGATCGTGTCTTGAGCCAGATTGATAACGCTTACACAAATGAAAAGCAGAAGTGTTGACATGTCATTAGTTAATATCAATTGTTTCATCATTTGCTTGTCTTGTCTACCACTTGAAGCAACCACATATTATCTATAATACAGAGTGTAACAGCCAAATGGAATAAATTCGATAACGAATGAATGAGGGCATGTTGGAAAAAAAACTCGGACACGACGATTTGTAATTTTAAATGCGCATATTTTTCAAGAAAATAATATTATATAGGGTGTTCAATGTGACCGCGGCGAATACCAACTTTCTTATTTCAAATGCAACCCCCTATATATTATTTATTTTTTGATTTCTTCAGAGAATTATAGACACAATTCATGCGAAAAAAAAACCTATCTTTAACTATTTCGGAATTATTGAGTGTTTTAGATTTATTGCAAAAATCAACGTTTTAAATAAAAATTATTTTATTTCACAAATTCGGTACATTACACACAGATGACATTTGACAGATGACATTTTACAGATGACATTCGACTGATGACATTGGACAGTTGACAGATGACTATTGACAGATGAAATTTGACAGAAATTTTATTACCTATGCCTAATTTATCCCCTGCCAGTTCAGAAATCTAACCAAGCCGTTGATCTCCGATCACTGTCGATTACGATTTGTGGAATCCACCGTAAGTATAGGTATCATTTAGGCGAAACAAAGTTCCTTGGGCCAGCTAGTATGCTAATGAAAAAATGTTTTTATATCCTTAAACGAGTCTTATTACTTGCCCCTTTTATCGCATTCAAGCCGTCAGGTGATTGGCCATGTTGAAAGTAAAAACAAGCTGAAACTATTAGAGGATTTACGGGGATTTTTCAGGAACTAAACACATTTTTCCAAGATTTTTGATTTTTGGGATCGACTAAGATTCCTTGTAAAAAAACGAATATTTTCTCATCCTAATCAAATTTCTTTATTCATACTAACTGGATTATTTTTTATGAGCAACAATACAAATATACATAAATAGAAATATACAGAACAAAATGTCAATTCATTATATCTGAGTACTTTTCATTATTCAAGTTTGCGTGGTATGAGAAGGGCACTCACATCAACTTTCTCAGATTTGCTTCAGCACCATATTCATCTCTGAAGGATCAATGAATTCACTAATTTTTTGGATACACAAATCGGGCATTTCTTCTGGAAGAAGTTCCCGCAAATGTGCATATACTTGTTTCGCCAAATATTGATCATTCATTTCTATGCATATGCTGGCGATCAACTCCCTTTTATACAATACTGGAAGAGGATTTTTCAGAATTCCTGAGCGAATCCTTGAATTCTTGACGACCTTCCTCCTTATATTTTTTCTACACAGTACGTCATAGTAGGTCAGTTGTGGAGCTTCGGGCAGTTTCAGCAGTTTCAGGCTTTCTAACTCGTTCTCGTACAGAACGCGTACTTCTCTGTAGCGTTCATTCGCTTCTATATATTGAACTGTTTCCTTGTTCACATAGAGTCCACAATGTTTTCTCAGAACAAAGAACTTGATGAATACATTGAGGACGTTTTCGTTATCGAAGTCCATCGCAACTTCGAAAGCTGTCATACCTTCTTCATTGAGTTCGTTGAAATCTACTCCCTTTCTTAGCAGAATTTCAACAACAGTAGGACTCCCTTCAGCTGCACAATGCAATGGAGTGTTACCCTGGTCTGATTTGGCATTCACATCCACGCCATGCTCTATTAAAGCTTTTGCCAAAATCCTGTTCCTGTGAGGGTCATTTCCATCATCTGTCAAATGATGCAATGCGTTGCATCCAAGGCAGTTGGTGATGTTCGGGTCACTTCCGATTTCCAGAAGCCGCAAAATGACGTTGATATCACTCGAAGGGTTCATGATCAGAAGTTGCAGGGTCGTATGGCTTAGCAGATCCTCTTGATGGTCCAAGTCAACATCATAATGCAGCAGCGCATCCAAGCATTCAAAGCCCTTCGGACATCCTGACAGCATATGGAAAGGAAGGCGGAAATAGTTATCACATTTCTTCGGGTTGGCACCATTAAGCATCAGATGTTTTACTAAATCGGGATAGCCAAACTTCACAGCATAATGCAGGGGTGTGCTTCCATTGTCGTTGCAGACGTTAACGTCTGCTCCTTCCTGTAATAATTTCTCGACATCTTCTTCATTTCCATTTCGGACCGCTAAATGAAGGGCACTGTCTTCCACTGGGCAGGAGTTTACTCTCTGGAAAAGAAGAAAAATATTTTCTAGCTTTTGTTTGATAATTTTGATGAGATTCGTGAGATTCGATAGTTGAAGCGGTAAATTTTCATGGGAGTTCATTCGATTTGATATAGATCGAATTGAAGAGGTCGCCGTTCACAATGAGTTGAAAAACTAATCCGATAGAGGCGCCACCGTGCATTTTATGGAATATTCAGCGAAGCTTCCAAACATCCCTATACCCAAAACCACCGTTTTTGTTTGAGAAATACCTATCCTTCGTTAAAAATGAAACGATTTTTACTAGACAGAAGTTTTTCGGAAAACCTCGTTCCTCAACTTTCATTTAATACTGTTTCCAATATATAAGTTTTCACAGTTCATTCTAAATGTCATGAATCTTTCCCTTCCTACCATGAATAAAAGTGACTCGTGTTTCACGTTTATGCATATTTTTATAAACAAAGACAAGAAGGCATTATTTCGATAAGGAACATTTCAAGTAGGTAACTAGGTATATTTTAAAACGAATATTTCAGGTGAGTAAAATGTTTGATTCGTTAATATTCATGAAAATATATATTTTTATAGTGGGCTGAATACATAGGTCCATATTTCGTTGGAAACAGTTGTTCTTCACACATTTATCCTTTTTTTTAGTTTTCTTTCAAATTTTTCGAATTGGAAACCTATGAACCAACTGGAAAAAATATTCAACTAGAGAATGAATTCAATAGAGGGTGTGCGAAAAAAATTTTTTATTCATAATGTCAAGTTAATTCATGATGAATTTCATGATTACAGCCAAATTCTATTCAGAATCCGTTTTACGACACTTTGGGGTTGGAAATAATTATTATATTTGGTCTAAATCCATAAATTCAAGATGACGACTAGTTTCATGAGCTCATAAATTTTACCAAGAAAATAATGATCTCCCAATGAGGAAAATTTTCGTTTTGTTTCTTATGAAACAGCTTTATCAACTTTCACTGACTCTGACATAATTACAGCAATAGTAAATTGAATCACTTCGATTATTTGGCCGCTCATTTCAATCATTCCGTTACATTCTCATTAGAAGTTCTATTTCATTGTTATCAATTCAATTGGAATTGTGACAAAGCCTTCTGTACCAATATTAGGGATAATTATTCAACAACTTTCTGTTTCCATAAATTTTCTGGCTGCGCTGACAAAGAAGCATTATTGTTTTAAGGTGACCCATCATTATATCTAGCATTTTATAGATTGGGGTTGGACATGGCTTGGCGTCAGGAGGATTGGCGCCAGGATGATTGGCACCTTGAAATTATTTTTCATTTATTCTTATTCATTCAACAACAAACTCGTGGAAGTGCTTTGCAAGTAGTCATTCCGTACGTTAGGTACTCTTTTGGTTTTTTATTGTGCGATTGAAGCTAACGCACAAATTTTATCTCGGTTTATGTAATTTTAATTTATGTATGCCCACAATTACTTCATTTTCCACTCGAGCTGAGATCAATGTTTATTGACATTTTTCATACCTTATTGAAAAGCTACTCGAGTACTTTAAACATATTTTCCGGTTTTCAGAAGGATGAATGGTTGATGAATCTTTTCGTTTCATGTTACTGGATGATGGGGTACTACAGAAGAAACGGCCTAAAGCAGGCTTTGACATGTATGTATATTGTTTTATAATACTGAAATTGTATTGTTCGTAACGTTTCGAATTATATAGAAATGAGTTGAGTTTTTATTGTTGATAATTATGGAGTCCAAGACTTACCTATTGTACCTGTTTGTCGAATAAACTGGAGTTTATAATGTTAATTTATATCAGAGTTGTGCTTTGTCCTCGGAGCACTTTTGTGCTCCCGGGCACTGTGCTGCCGAGCACTTTTCAAAAGCAGTGATTAGTGCTTAGTATTTGTAGTACTTCATCGAAAGGCTCAGTGCTTAGCAATCCCAAAAGTGCTCCCAAGCACTCCTGCGGATTACTAAGCCCTAAGCTCTGAGCCACTTTTGTACGAATTTATTTAAGCATTCATAAAATCTAAATACAACATTTTCTTACATGAGTAACATCCTCAAACTGTTAGAATTTCAATGACAGAAAGATGATTGTGAGGGAATCCGGTCATTATGAGAGGAAAAATTAAGGGCCCACGTGTAATTTGTTAAATGAAGATGGTAATTTGTTCGTTGATATCCTAATAAAGCGTTTTCATCTGACCAAAGAGTCTTATATAGACAACATCAAAACGTTACACAGTTCATTTTTCATACTTCGTTATTTGTCACGCAACAATGTTTTGGAACTGTTTTGCTCCTGACAAATTAGTGCAAGAATTGACGCAGAAGCATTTCCATTTTTCCTTAAATTTCTTATTACATTTTGTGTCACGGACCGGGAGTGAAAACCCATAAAAGTTTTCAGAAAAAAAGTAAACTCGAAAAAATCAATATTTTTATGAATATTTTCAAACGAAGAGATCTAGGAGCGAATAGCAGTTTTTTGTTTTACCACCAATCAGAATCAATTATATATTATATCGAATCAAACTCAAAATTATTAGCGAAAGCATCGTATCATTTGGTCAATTCTTGGAAGGTGATAAAACAAGAATCTTCTCGTTATCAATCGAATCAAAGGTGGAGCATCGAATTTTGGACACCCTGTCACCTCACCTGTCAATTTTCTCACATATACGAGCTAACAATTTCTCTTTCGATTGTAATAACCTCACTTTCAACAATTCCTAAAGAAGTGCTTAGGGCTTAGTGCTCGAAATGTCGAATAACTTTCACAAAGTGCTCAGTATTCGCGAGCCTTTCGTGAAAATAAGTGCTTTGCGCTCGAGACTCGGGAGCCTTTTTATCCGAGTGCTTAGTGCTCGAAGCACTATTTTTCAGTGCTCGTCACAGTTCGTACATATAACATATATCATTCCTTCAACTTGAAATGTTTTATACATTTCTATGCCTATACATATATTCTTGTATCTATCGTTGAATTCTATGAAAAATGTCCATATTATTCTCATTATTTCATGGTATTTTTCTATTATCAGATGTATCATATGCAAAATCATAAATTATTCTCTATTCTTGAATTGAAGTATGATGTCTAATGAATATATTGTGCTATCTTCTTTACAAGAATGAAACTGAAATTCTGAATGTATGATCAGTACGATTATTTTTATAATTCAGAAGGTGTCTACATCAATTTCATTATACTCGTTATTTGGAAATATTACTCAATTTATGAAATTCAAGAGGCGGTTTTATTAAGTTGATAATACTTTTCAATCATATTCATAACTCGCATTTACAAATTCAATAGATGGTTTCATTAATTTCATGATAAGATTTTATTTAGGTTAGTGAACTTTACCATTACATTAATGGAACGCATCCATTATTGTTGAAGCAATGCCAAATCCCTTTTATAAACCGAATTTCATTACAATTATGAGACTTTATGAAACCAATGAGCATTATAATAGGAATTATAATAATTTTTCTCAGCGCTTATCCCAAAAACCTCCTCATACCAATTTTTAATGAAATCAGTCCATAAACAGGGAAGGCGTTGTCTTGTTATTATTATCAGGCCGCCATTTTAAATTTGTTAATTTCACAAAAATAACATAATCTTCAACTCCGAAAACACCCCTCATACTACTTTCAAATCGAAATGAACCCTGATAACAAAACTCGTCCGCTAATTCGATTTTACAAATTTTGACAACAAATCATGATCTTCGACCCCTAAAACCCTCTCATTCCAATTTCGAATCAAATCAAGCCATAAACACAAAAGATGTCGTATAATTCTTATCAGTCCGCCATCTTGAATTTATGAATTTCGATCAGAAAAATTGTCATTTCTGACCCTGAGAACCCTCACATACAAATTTTGATTGGAAATGTACCATGATCACGAAACTCGTCTGCCATCTTGAACTTACGAATTTTGACTCGAAATCCTATTTTCTCACGCCGGAAATCCCTGTATACCAATTTTGAATTGAATCTGACCATAATAACAATTTGACAAAAAAATCATAATCTCTGACCCGGAAAACACCGAACTATGAAATAAGTGAAAATAAAGTTTAAGTAAGAACTTTTTTCGCTATATATTTAAATTTGGCTATTCTCTGTGAATTCCGTATTTCAAGTTGAGATTCTGAACGAAATTTTCTGTAGATTCACTTCTAATCGGAAGAATGAATTGGCTCATTTTCTTCTATTATTGGCAGATAAAAATGATCAACTTTCGAACTTTCCAATTCATTCATTGAGAACTCCGATCCTTTCTGAGTTCAACCACAAAATTTTAGTTCCTAAAGTGAAACCATTTTCAAATGCATCTTGAAATAAAACACACTACATTGAACCGTAAAATTTCAAATCGATTCATTTGTCTATTCATTTCAGAGTCCATCATTGGTTAATTCTGTTCCCAAATACGTTATATTATACATAAAACGAAAATTCTGATCATGGGGACAATAAATACTCTTTAAACAATAAATTTAAGTCTGAAAGATGTTCCTTCAGTAATGAACGTTCATTCAGTGAAATATACTATGAGCAAGATATGAAACACCAACCGATAGATCATATCAATTATCCAAAATATATAACCAAAATACGAAGTATTGAGAAAATAATTCTTTGGGATGAAATTGATGACGGTTTTTAGTGTCAAGCCGAACTGACCATTCGCAATAGCCATATAAATTCTCCGATAAATGTGAAACCATTTATAAATCTATTCAGAAAATTTGTACATTGAAGTTTCCAAAGTATTAAAAAAAAGTATAATTTGTATTAAAATTCATTACGGACTTAAGACATCAAGGCTCAAGTTGAACTGACTTATTTCCTGAAAGCAATCCCCGTACAAATTGTCGGAAAAATTTTGTAACTATTTGAAACTCAATTTTCCAAATTTGTACCTTGAAGACTGCAAAGGAGTAGGAAAAGAATTTTTTAAATCAAATTTATGACGGATTGATTGTATGCTTGCGCCGAAATTACTAAGTGTCCAATAGCAATCTCCATACAAATTCTCCGAAGCATTGAAAACCATTCAAAAATCAATTTCAAAAATTTGTACCCTTGAGGCTCCAAAATTTCGATACAATTGAGAATTCACTTCATAGTACATCCTATGTAAGTTCTGTTTCAAAGTGTGTTATATGATACATAAACGAACGTTCTCATCATCATGGAAGAAGAAATACTTTTCCAAAAGTGAAATCGGCAAAAGATGTGTCTGCAGTAATACACTTAAATTCAGTGAAATGAATGAACTCGAAATATATAGTTTTCTGCAGAAGATCACCAAGATGTAAAGAAACAATAGATATATTAGATCTTTCATTCAAAATATTCAAATTCGACCAATTTCAAATCTATAAAAATTTATACTCACATTTGATACTAAATCACCCATTTTTATATTTTATTAACCTGCTTCCACACTATGTTCAAAAACTATCACCAAATATGCACTAGACCTTTTTCGTTCGTACTGTTGTCACAGAATAATCGAAACTGAATCTTACCACAACAACTGTCCCTTTATATACCATTTGAAGAGTCAAATAATCCAAGTGACCAATAGCAACCCACAAAGAAATTCTCCGAAAAATATTTACCTATTCAGAAACCAATTGTGAGAAATTCTACCTTCAAGGCACCAAAGTGTTAGAAAAGGAGTTCATTGGAAAAGAAATGTATAACGGGCTTGAGCAGAACAGATCGCCAACAGCAAATTCTCAGAAAATTTTAAAGCCATTTGAAAACCAATTATGCGAATACAATAAACATTCTTTGGAATGAAATTCAAGACGGATTTAAGGCTTAAGCCGTCATGTTTATGGTTCAATAATTGTTTATGACAGGATGGAAAGAGGACAGCAACTACTTTCACATTTTTCGGTACATTTCGTGCGAATTGAGAATGTTAAAAGCTTTGTTGCATTGAAGTTCATTCAAATATACCTTCTATGTATTGAAATTCTCAGGAGGTTTGTTAATGGGCCAATTTCGTGAATACGACCTTTCGAAATTCTGATTTCTCGATAATACCAAAACTTCGAAGCAAAATTATTCTAACATTTGTGTTATGAATGATTCGAGGGCATGAACGAGATTTCAGGCTGCTTCTGTTTGTTTTTTTCTGCGGCAGCTACAAAAAATTTATTTCAATCAATTTCTCGATCTGGAAAATAGGAATGTACCTGAAAGTTGGATAAACGAGAGCTCAAAAGCTCCAGACTCCAAGTCAGTGTTCTGAGTAGCCCATTTTTGATAGGAGACCTCTGAATTTTTCCAATTAACACTTATATTTTCACACTCAAACAAAGAAATTCAAAGATGTATTCGAGGCTTTCCGCTTAACGTACCAACTGTTGAGTTCTATGAATCAAATACCATTATCATTATTCATAGGTGTGTTAATTTATGGACGAGAAATTTTTCTCAAGCTCTTCTTGTGCATGGTACAAACTTTTATTCGTACAATCGAATTTTTCAAAGCAAAAATTCGAAAATGACAAAGCGTTAGCTCCATAGCTTATCACCATATTCATCATAGTTAAAAAAATACCGAACGAATTGAAAAGGGAAAAAAATAAAACAAAAATCTTTATGACCGCGTTTGCTATAAAATGCAATGAAGACGATTCCAATGTTCCTTTCTATCATGTTTGGATGATCATTTACGACATTCTATAGTTTTCAGAAAAATGTATTTCCTAATGTCAAAGTTTCATTTCTGATTATTCCATTTACTTGTAATTTGTATGTTTTTAGTCAGCATTGTCCAAAGTATCTCGTTCCAACGTTTTTGTTGGAATGCTCTGCATACATTTTTCTGCGAGTATTGTTGATAGTTGTCAGTTTTGATTTATATAAATGTCAAATTAGTTCTGAGTGAATCAATGATCTACTTAAACTATACTTGAACTGATTGAAAAGGCTTGTGTTTTCCACCACTGTTTTGGACGAAAGACTCCGTGGTTAGAATTTTCTAACCTTTTCAATCAGTTTGAGTATATCATGGATTGATCTACTGAAAAACTAATTTGACATTTATATGAATCAAAACTGACAACTATCAACAATACTCACAGAAAAATGTATACAAAGCATTCCAACAAAAAAGTACGTAATTTTGTGAAATTCAACATTTAGTCCCAAAATTAACGTACAATAGATCATTACGAGTGAACAACTCCAACATTTTTCTCATTTCCGCAAACTTCGGAGAAGAAATACTTAGGGTTCGTCATCACATCTGCATTTTGATGCATATTTCTGTCCGGGCCATGCTCGCAGCCCATTAGCACAATTTTGGCCTTCGTACGGCTTCCAGTTTTCAAAATGAAAATTATGAAAGTACTCCGAGCGTATTCTTTAGAAGGCTACGAGAAGAAAACCACTGGATATTATTTCATTCTGTTTTCACCTCATTATTCAGAATGAAAGATAGTTCAACCATAAAAAATTTCAACAATTTCGGCCGAAATTTTTTTTTCACCAAGGACATGTAAAAAAAAGTTGAGTTCCAATTTTGGGATAAATTTTTCACGGAAAAACTCAGGAAATCTTGTACATTGAAATAATACTTTCCGAATTGGCAACCGAGAAAAAAAAAATCCAACTTTGCAGGTTTTCCGCCTTTTTGAAATTTTTTTTTTTCAGAATTCTACATCACAATTCAATTAAGCCAAAGAAAAATACTAAAATGTGACCAAAAACCGTTATTTCAAATGTCACGCATAACTAACAACAGTTATCAGAAGATTGCTCAAAGTTCACAAACACCCTGTATCTCGCTTATGCGTCGAAAAGTGGGTATATGTCATGAGGCAAAAATGACTTCATCGGTGTCATCTACACGGCTGTATATGTTTGTCCAGTTTATGGTGAAACACCCTGTATAGGTCATTTAATACAATCTATGATTAGGAATATTCTTAGAACAATGACAAAAGACCATCCGCTTTCAAAAAATTAATTATTTATGTTCCAGATTATATTGAATATGATTGCATATTCTCTGTTTACCTATCTGTAACTCAATAAATGGATCCATAAGGGATCGTACACTTTCCCAGTCCCAGCAGAAATTTTCTCCTACATGTTTGCGGCTAGGATTAGGTATCATTTGAGGGATAGCCCACCAATCTTTTTATTTGTATGTTTTTTGTTATTTTTTGAATTTTCTTCACTTTTGTACCTCGAAATCCAAATCCCGTCCTAAACCGAAGAATGCCGTTTATCTGAAATGATTTATTTACTTTTATTATTCTGATTTTCAGGTAACTACCTGAAGAAGTACCGTCAACACTTCGAAGGTACTTCTCAGAATAAGACTCGGGATAAGATAATTGACTTCACGAATGAGACTCGCCAAGTTTCAATTACTGTGAAAAATTGGTTGAAGGTTAAGTGTTCAAACGTCGTTGGCTGGATTACTTTGAACGAGGAGTATACTCGAATCGTATTCGAAGTGAAGTACGGTCAGCGGAATGAAGTATGCTGTATAATGCGGTGTTTCTGTGAAATTTCACACAAAATTTTGAGGGAGCCCAAAAAGGAAAATATTGCTCCGAGGTGGGTGTATGAAAACTATCACAAGCATCTAATGACATATTTGACGCAAACTGATGTCACACCTATAGAATACCAATACTGTAAGCGCGACTGCAAGGAAAAACCGAGAGAGAAACTTAATCAACATCGATAAAATCTTTTGGCTACCTTTTTTCAAAAAAACCCGAAACACAACCTATCTATTGAAACAAAAGATAGGGAGATGCAAATATCCTCACTAGAGATGATGAGAAGCTGCGTGAAAATCCAAATAAGCCAGATAATATGATTCTTGTATCTCCTGCAAAATCTCCAACAGTGACTCCTTCGCTTCTTCCGACACATCCCATGTCAAAGATTAAGCCTCGAATGAAGTGAATGAAGTATAAAACGTAAAATCAACATTGTTGACTGAGTTATTCAAGAAAGCTATGAAACGTTTAAGAATATATCCAGGGCACAGGCGAGTACATCCAGAGATAGTTGCGACGATCACATTCAGAAATGCATTGAAAGTAAACAAAGAAAAATATACACTTCTAAAGGGTCCCCTCTGGTGTCTTCCAGTGACTTGAATATCAATCTAGCCTTCAACACTCATCGTCAACTTTATCTCCCACTTATCAAAGGTCAGAAAGGGCTTAACTCCTGAGCCAAATTTCTAGTCCTGGGAATAACCTTGGGAATAACCAAACTTGCATCACATCCTATTTTCTGTGGTCGATGAAGTTTGCAATTTTCAAAGAATATCATCGAACGAAAAGATGACATGGGCATGCAACTAAAGAGTGTTTTGGTCCATTTTGAATCTACTTCACAAAAACCTTGCGGTCAAGATGGTACCACCTCACCAGGCCACCTTTTGCGCTGGTTGTTTGATTTATCTGCCAAAAACTCCAGACAGTCAAAATATCGGTAAACGTACAGAATTAAATACTTTTCATTATACTGCTATACGAAACGCTCTATGAAAATATGAAGAACACTTCACCATCCATAAGCTGTTAAAATAAATTTGTTGCGAAAAATTCATCCAACATAGAGGAATGGTTTTTCGACTTTGATGGCCTTTGTCAGTTTATGAAGCATAGGAATTTACCCAAAGTTTCGTGGATTGGCGAAGATGCAACAGTTAAATTGAATATGATTCGAGGACTAATAAATTAGTTGGATTTACCATGCCATTAGTCAATGGACTACCGACAAGAGATACGTTTTTAGCAACATCTGCAAAAGCAATACAGGACCACTTTAAGAACGCTATCAGATCAAATTATGCCTATGTAGTTATGGCCCAGCCTATTTTTACCATCCGCGCCAGGTTATTGTCTCGCAGTCTTAGGCACAGATAACAGATTTACAGCCGCTGATGTTACGAAAAGGTGGCAACATATAAAATTGAATTTGAAGCAGCGAGGTGATATGGTTTTGGGGTTTGGATCTGATGGAGATACACGTCTTCTGAAGGCAAAGAGGCAAGGTGCTCAATGGGCTCTCACTAAAGAATAATCACGACCCGAATGGAGATGGTTTCAATCAAATTACTCTAGAGAAGACTGCTTTTCTTATGTTCAAGATACTGTTCATATAGCCACCAAATTACGTACTGGACTGCTCAATGATAAAATCCAGTTAAGGTTTGGTGATTTTCATGCAACTGCTGAACCATTGGAACAACTCATTGCAAAGTACTCCAAGGATTATTACTTGCTAACAAAATCTGATTTGAAATTAAAAGACAAGATGAATTTTAAAGCAGCAGAGAAATTATGTTCGAGTAACTTTATTAATTTTTTTAAAAAGACTCCGGAGAATAAAGGCATTATTGCTTATCTCAAATTGATGCGTTTTGTTATTGATTCGCTCTTAGATCCCAAAATAGATTTAACGCAAAGAATTTATTCAATTTGGTATTGCGTTTTTTTATTAAAATTTGGCAACAGTGGCTCACAATAAACGAATACAAAATTGGAGATCATTCCATTTCATCAAACTGCTATGCTTGCTCAGAGTTAAACGCACATTTATTAATAAATATCATCCTAAACATCCGTGAAAACCCATTTTTGTCAAACGATATTGTAACATTCAAATGTTACCTTCCACCTCGAATTAAATACGCCAGCGCAAATGCGCAGAACATAGTCGATCTACATTTCTGAGCCTCCATATGTAAGAGAAATGAATAAAAGAATTAATTGAGATTCGAAGTTGTTTGAAAGAATATCTAATCGATTCCCTTCGTAATCTATCTTATTACCTTCGATATCTACCTACCTTATTATTTTCATAATTGAAAGTATCTGAATAATCAAGTACCTATAACTTAAATATCTAAGTTCTCCGGTAAATACACGAGAGTGCTTCAATTGCTTTCCTCCTTAGTAAGGGGTAAGTCTCTATAGATTTGAAATAGTTAAGATTGTTTGTGAATAGATAAGTATATCTTTGTAACTTATGATTAGGGACTTTGGGAGACAAACTGCCCAACTCAATTGCCTTCTTCAACCTCAAGCAGAACTTGAAAAGGGACCATCATCCTCATTCCACAAGGTGGGTGTTGCTGTATAAAGAGGGTGAATAGAATTTCAAGCCCTTAGACAGGTCTGTTCTTCTTAAATTGTATATATCAAATTCTATAATATTAGGTTTAAGCAGGTTAGGTCATAGTAATATTAGTATTAGGTCTAAACAAGGTACCTTGGGGTTTATAATGAATTTATTGAATAGACATTTGAACTGTTCAGACTTGTACCTATATATTTTTTTCCCTCACACACGATATATTATATTCTCAATCAATTTGATACACTTTCCAGATTTAAGTGTAAAACAAAATCTAAATAATAAAAACAACTACTCTATATCAAAAATCTGGTGGCGCCCAATACCTAATTCAATTTCGATCAGAAAGTCCTCCTTATCCACGACTTCAGCTCTCCAAAGGCTATTACAGTTGCCGATTGTAAGTTGTTAAATTCATGAATTGAAGTACTTTCATCAAATATAAAAAGAAGGTGACAATATGTTTCTGCCTATACTTTCTGGAAGTCAGAAATGTGAACAGGCATTTAGGACTATGAGGTCCATGACCTCCACGTATTCGACTGTGGTTAACTTCAATATAAAAGATATTTAAAGCGTTTACATAGCACAAGGACATTAAATAATATTATACACGATCTGAACAATGTTATTGCGTTTCCAAAAGAACAAAGACGGCAAGAAGAAATGAATATGGACTCGAATTCGCTGGTGGTTACTGATTCAAAACTCTATACGGATACTATGATAGCAGACGCAGTAGAACGTGCACGACAAAATTCTCTAGCCTATACGCTAGAACTTGGTATGTCTGTCGGAGAAAACAGCTTTATTATGCTACAATTCCTTCATTGAAAGATCTTGTGAAAGATTAAAGTGAGGATAAAAGTCTAGAAGTTGAAGAGGATATACAGATGGAAGACAACATGATCGAAACCATTGATAGGTCATCCAAGAATTCAGCAAATGATTCATCTAATCATCTTCAACATTTTACTTCTCTGCCAATAGAAAATGAAGAAATTAACGGCAATGACTTAAACAAACCAGATAGTCACTTGTTTAAGCATTAATGGAATATATAGAGTGTCGATGGTCCATATGTCCGAGTCGCAGATGGTAAGAAATGAAAAATTGTCAGAAAGTCTTCGCTATGTTAGTTTCTAGAGGAAACTTAAAATATGGGTTAAGTACAGAGAGACTACAACGTTTTGTTGTGAAAAGTACTGGAAGACCACAAAAGACTAAGACAAGAAGTAGGTCACAAAAAGTTGAATACAATGAAATCCAAAGGAACACAAATAAAGAAAAGCTCGAAGAGAGGTAAAAGGGACAGGTCCCAAGAAAGCTCAGATAGACCAGAAGAAGATATCATCATGAAATATGACGATAGCCCAAGCACAGAAACGTTTTCTGAGAATGACTCGGAAAATAACATTGAAATCAATGTTAATGGAGGTGATTATCAAGAAGGAAACTTACAAAAAGAATATTTCCTCGAATATTCCAGTTCATCGCCGTTGACAATTTCCTTAGAAATCGATAAGTTTCATGCAGTGTATTATGAAGAAGGCTGGTTTGTTGGAAAACTTGTAAGATATTGAGGGTAGTGCGAGTGGTGCTGTCGATAATCCGATAGTCGAAATAATATTTTTGAGAAGAAATTAACGAAAAAAAGTGAATTCAAATGGTCTGAGAAACAAGATTTATGGACCTATAGCAATACAGGAGAATAAATCGAATAATATTGTCAATATTGCCGATCGTGTCTTGAGCCAGATTGATAACGCTTACACAAATGAAAAGCAGAAGTGTTGACATGTCATTAGTTAATATCAATTGTTTCATTATTTGCTTGTCTTGTCTACCACTTGAAGCAACTACATATTATCTATAATACAGAGTGTAACAGCCAAATGGAATAAATTCGATAACGAATGAATGAGGTCATGTTGGAAAAAAAGCTCGGACACGACGATTTGTAATTTTAAATGCGCATATTTTTCAAGAAAATAATATTATATAGGGTGTTCAATGTGACCGCGGCGAATACCAACTTTCTTATTTCAAATGCAACCCCCTATATATTATTTATTTTTTGATTTCTTCAGAGAATTATAGACACAATTCATGCGAAAAAAAAAACCTATCTTTAACTATTTCGGAATTATTGAGTGTTTTCAGATTTATTGCTAAAATCAACGTTTTAAATAAAAATTATTTTATTTCACAAATTCGGTACATTACACACAGATGACATTTGACAGATGACATTTTAGAGATGACATTCGACTGATGACATTGGACAGTTGACAGATGACTATTGACAGATGAAATTTGACAGAACTTTTATTACCTATGCCTAATTTATCCCCTGCCAGTTCAGAAATCTAACCAAGCCGTTGATCTCCGATCACAGTCGATTACGATTTGTGGAATCCACCGTAAGTATAGGTATCATTTAGGCGAAACAAAGTTCCTTGGGCCAGCTAGTATGCTAATGAAATATGTTTTTATATCCTTAAACGAGTCTTATTACTTGCCCCTTTTATCGCATTCAAGCCGTCAGGTGATTGGCCATGTTGAAAGTAAAAACAAGCTGAAACTATTAGAGGATTTACGGGGATTTTTCAGGAACTAAACACATTTTTCCAAGATTTTTGATTTTTGGGATCGACTAAGATTCCTTGTAAAAAAACGAATATTTTCTCATCCTAATCAAATTTCTTTATTCATACTAACTGGATTATTTTTTATGAGCAACAATACAAATATACATAAATAGAAATATACAGAACAAAATGTCAATTCATTATATCTGAGTACTTTTCATTATTCAAGTTTGCGTGGTATGAGAAGGGCACTCACATCAACTTTCTCAGATTTGCTTCAGCACCATATTCATCTCTGAAGGATCAATGAATTCACTTATTTTTTGGATACACAAATCGGGCATTTCTTCTGGAAGAAGTTCCCGCAAATGTGCATATGCTTGTTTCGCCAAATATTGATCATTCATTTCTATGCATATGCTGGCGATCAACTCCCTTTTATACAATACTGGAAGAGGATTTTTCAGAATTCCTGAGCGAATCCTTGAATTCTTGACCACCTTCCTCCTTATATTTTTTCTACACAGTACGTCATAGTAGGTCAGTTGTGGAGCTTCGGGCAGTTTCAGCAGTTTCAGGCTTTCTAACTCGTTCTCGTACAGAACGCGTACTTCTCTGTAGCGTTCATTCGCTTCTATATATTGAACTGTTTCCTTGTTCACATAGAGTCCACAATGTTTTCTCAGAACAAAAAACTTGATGAATACATTGAGGATGTTTTCGTTATCGAAGTCCATCGCAACTTCGAAAGCTGTCATACCTTCTTCATTGAGTTCGTTGAAATCTACTCCCTTTCTTAGCAGAATTTCAACAACAGTAGGACTCCCTTCAGCTGCACAATGCAATGGAGTGTTATCCTGGTCTGATTTGGCATTCACATCCACGCCATGCTCTATTAAAGCTTTTGCCAAAATCCTGTTCCTGTGAGGGTCATTTCCATCATCTGTCAAATGATGCAATGCGTTGCATCCAAGGCAGTTGGTGATGTTCGGGTCACTTCCGATTTCCAGAAGCCGCAAAATGACGTTGATATCACTCGAAGGGTTCATGATCAGAAGTTGCAGGGTCGTATGGCTTAGCAGATCCTCTTGATGGTCCAAGTCAACATCATAATGCAGCAGCGCATCCAAGCATTCAAAGCCCTTCGGACATCCTGACAGCATATGGAAAGGACGGCGGAAATAGTTATCACATTTCTTCGGGTTGGCACCATTAAGCATCAGATGTTTTACTAAATCGGGATAGCCAAACTTCACAGCATAATGCAGGGGTGTGCTTCCATTTTCGTTGCAGATTGCAGACGTTAACGTCTGCTCCTTCCTGTAATAATTTCTCGACATCTTCTTCATTTCCATTTCGGACCGCTAAATGAAGGGCACTGTCTTCCACTGGGCAGGAGTTTACTCTCTGAAAAAGAAGAAAAATATTTTCTAGCTTTTGTTTGATAATTTTGATGAGATTCGAGAGATTCGATAGTTGAAGCGGTAAATTTTCATGGGAGTTCATTCGATTTGATATAGATCGAATTGAAGAGGTCGCCGTTCACAATGAGTTGAAAAACTAATCCGATAGAGGCGCCACCGTGCATTTTATGGAATATTCAGCGAAGCTTCCAAACATCCCTATACCCAAAACCACCGTTTTTGTTTGAGAAATACCTATCCTTCGTTAAAAATGAAACGATTTTTACTAGACAGAAGTTTTTCGGAAAACCTCGTTCCTCAACTTTCATTTAATACTGTTTCCAATATAAAAGTTTTCACAGTTCATTCTAAATGTCATGAATCTTTCCCTTCCTACCATGAATAAAAGTGACTCGTGTTTCACGTTTATGCATATTTTTATAAACAAAGACAAGAAGGCATTATTTCGATAAGGAACATTTCAAGTAGGTAACTATATTTTAAAACGAATATTTCAGGTGAGTAAAATGTTTGATTCGTTAATATTCATGAAAATATATATTTTTATAGTGGGCTGAATACCTAGGTCCATATTTCGTTGGAAACAGTTGTTCTTCACACATTTATCCTTTTTTTTAGTTTTCTTTCAAATTTTTCGAATTGGAAACCTATGAACCAACTGGAAAAAATATTCAGCTAGAGAATGAATTCAATAGAGGGTGTGCGAAAAAATTTTTTTATTCATAATGTCAAGTTAATTCATAACACATTTCAGCTGAAAATGTTGCCATGAGGATGTCGAATGAATTTCATGATTACAGCCAAATTCTATTCAGAATCCGTTTTACGACACTTTGGGGTTGGAAATAATTATTATATTTGGTCTAAATCCATAAATTCAAGATGCGACTAGTTTCATGAGCTCATAAATTTTACCAAGAAAATAATGATCTCCCAATGAGGAAAATTTTCGTTTTGTTTCTTATGAAACAGCTTTATCAACTTTCACATAATTACAGCAATAGTAAATTGAATCACTTCGATTATTTGGCCGCTCATTTCAATCATTCCGTTACATTCTCATTAGAAGTTCTATTTCATTGTTATCAATTCAATTGGAATTGTGACAAAGCCTTCTGTGCCAATATTAGGGATAATTATTCAACAACTTTCGGTTTCCATAAATTTTCTGGCTGCGCTGACAAAAAAGCTTTATTGTTTTAAGGTGACGCATCATTATATCTAGCATTTTATAGATTGGGGTTGGACATGGCTTGGCGTCAGGAGGATTGGCGCCAGGATGATTGGCACCTTGAAATTATTTTTCATTTATTCTTATTCATTCAACAACAAACTCGTGGAAGTGCTTTGCAAGTAGTCATTCCGTACGTTAGGTACTCTTTTGGTTTTTTATTGTGCGATTGAGGCTAACGCACAAATTTTATCTCGGTTTATGTAATTTTAATTTATGTATGCCCACAATTACTTCATTTTCCACTCGAGCTGAGATCAATGTTTATTGACATTTTTCATACCTTATTGAAAAGCTACTCGAGTACTTTGAACATATTTTTCGGTTTTCAGAAGGATGAATGGATGATGAATCTTTTCGTTTCATTTTACTGGATGATGGGGTACTACAGAAGAAACGGCCTAAAGCAGGCTTTGACATGTATGTATATTGTTTTATAATACTGAAATTGTATTGTTTGTCACGTTTCGAATTATATAGAAATGAGTTGAGTTTTTATTGTTGATAATTATGGAGTCCAAGACGTACCTATTGTACCTGTTTGTCGAATAAACTGGAGTTTATAATGTTAATTTATATCAGAGTTGTGCTTTGTGCTCGGAGCACTTTTGTGCTCCCGGGCACTGTGCTGCCGAGCACTTTTCAAAAGCAGTGATTAGTGCTTAGTATTTGTAGTACTTCATCGAAAGGCTCAGTGCTTAGCAATCCCAAAAGTGCTCCCAAGCACTCCTGCGGATTACTAAGCCCTAAGCTCTGAGCCACTTTTGTACGAATTTATTTAAGCATTCATAAAATCTAAATACAACATTTTCTTACATGAGTAACATCCTCAAACTGTTAGAATTTCAATGACAGAAAGATGATTGTGAGGGAATCCGGTCATTATGAGAGGAAAAATTAAGGGCCCACGTGTAATTTGTTAAATGAAGATGGTAATTTGTTCGTTGATATCTTAATAAAGCGTTTTCATCTGACCAAAGAGTCTTATATAGACAACATCAAAACGTTACACAGTTCATTTTTCATACTTCGTTATTTGTCACGCAACAATGTTTTCGAACTGTTTTGCTCCTGACAAATTAGTGCAAGAATTGACGCAGAAGCATTTCCATTTTTCCTTAAATTTTTTATTACATTTTGTGTCACGGACCGGGAGTGAAAACCCATAAAAGTTTTCAGAAAAAAAGTAAACTCGAAAAAATCAATATTTTTATGAATATTTTCAAACGAAGAGATCTAGGAGCGAATAGCAGTTTTTTGTTTTACCACCAATCAGAATCAATTATATATTATATCGAATCAAACTCAAAATTATTAGCGAAAGCATCGTATCATTTGGTCAATTCTTGGAAGGTGATAAAACAAGAATCTTCTCGTTATCAATCGAATCGAAGGTGGAGCATCGAATTTTGGACACCCTGTCACCTCACCTGTCAATTTTCTCACATATACGAGCTAACAATTTCTCTTTCGATTGTAATAACCTCACTTTCAACAATTCCTAAAGAAGTGCTTAGGGCTTAGTGCTCGAAATGTCGAATAACTTTCACAAAGTGCTCAGTATTCGCGAGCCTTTTGTGAAAATAAGTGCTTTGCGCTCGAGACTCGGGAGCCTTTTTATCCGAGTGCTTAGTGCTCGAAGCACTATTTTTCAGTGCTCGTCACAGTTCGAACATATAACATATATCATTCCTTCAACTTAAAATGTTTTATACATTTCTATGCCTATACATATATTCTTGTATCTATCGTTGAATTCTATGAAAAATGTCCATATTATTCTCATTATTTCATGGTATTTTTCTATTATCAGATGTATCATATGCAAAATCATAAATTATTCTCTATTCTTGAATTGAAGTATGATGTCTAATGAATATATTGTGCTATCTTCATTACAAGAATGAAACTGAAATTCTGAATGTATGATCAGTACGATTATTTTTATAATTCAGAAGGTGTTTTCATCAATTTCATTATACTCGTTAATTGAAAATATTACTCAATTTATGAAATTCAAGAGGCGGTTTTATTAAGTTGATAATACTTTTCAATCATATTCATAACTCGCATTTACAAATTCAATAGATGGTTTCATTAATTTCATGATAAGATTTTATTTAGGTTAGTGAACTTTACCATTACATTGATGGAACGCATCCATTATTGTTGAAGCAATGTCAAATCCCTTTTATAAACCGAATTTCATTACAATTATGAGACTTTATGAAACCAATGAGCATTATAATAGGAATTATAATAATTTTTTCTCAGCGCTTATCCCAAAAACCTCCTAATACCAATTTTTAATGAAATCAGTCCATAAACAGGGAAGGCGTTGTCTTGTTATTATTATCAGGCCGCCATTTTAAATTTGTTGATTTCACAAAAATAACATAATCTTCAACTCCGAAAACACCCCTCATACTACTTTCAAATCGAAATGAACCCTGATAACAAAACTTGTCCGCTAATTCGATTTTACAAATTTTGACAACAAATCATGATCTTCGACCCCTAAAACCCTCTCATTCCAATTTCGAATCAAGTCAAGCCATAAACACAAAAGATGTCGTATAATTGTTATCAGTCCGCCATCTTGAATTTATGAATTTCGATCAGAAAAATTGTCATTTCCGACCCTGAGAACCCTCACATACAAATTTTGAATGGAAATGTACCATGATCACAAAACTCGTCTGCCATCTTGAACTTACGAATTTTGACTCGAAATCCTATTTTCTCACGCCGGAAATCCCTGTATACCAATTTTGAATTGAATCTGACCATAATAACAATTTGACAAAAAAATCATAATCTCTGACCCGGAAAACACCGAACTATGAAATAAGTGAAAATAAAGTTTAAGTAGGAACTTTTTTCGCTATATATTTAAATTTGGCTATTCTCTGTGAATTCCGTATTTCAAGTTGAGATTCTGAACGAAATTTTCTGTAGATTCACTTCTAATCGGAAGAATGAATTGGCTCATTTTCTTCTATTATTGGCAGATAAAAATAATCAACTTTCGAACTTTCCAATTCATTCATTGAGAACTCCGATCCTTTCTGAGTTCAACCACAAAATTTTAGTTCCTAAAGTGAAACCATTTTCAAATGCATCTTGAAATAAAACACACTACATTGAACCGTAAAATTTCAAATGGATTCATTTGTCTATTCATTTCAGAGTCCATCTTTGGTTAATCCTGTTCCCAAATACGTTATATTATACATAAAACGAAAATTCTGATCATGGGGACAATAAATACTCTTTAAACAATAAATTTAAGTCTGAAAGATGTTCCTTCAGTAATGAACGTTCATTCAGTGAAATATACTATGAGCAAGATATGAAACAGCAACCGATAGATCATATCAATTATCCAAAATATATAACCAAAATACGAAGTATTGAGAAAATAATTCTTTGGGATGAAATTGATGACGGTTTTTAGTGTAAAGCCGAACTGACCATTCGCAATAGCCATATAAATTCTCCGATAAATGTGAAACCATTTATAAATCTATTCAGAAAATTTGTACATTGAAGTTTCCAAAGTATTAAAAAAAGTATAATTTGTATTAAAATTCATTACGGACTTAAGACATCAAGGCTCAAGTTGAACTGACTTATTTCCTGAAAGCAATCCCCGTACAAATTGTCCGAAAAATTTTGTAACTATTTGAAACTCAATTTTCCAAATTTGTACCTTAAAGACTGCAAACTAGTAGGAAAAGAATTTTTTAAATCAAATTTATGACGGATTGATTGTATGCTTGCGCCGAAATTACTAAGTGTCCAATAGCAATCTCCATACAAATTCTCCGAAGCATTGAAAACCATTCAAAAATCAATTTCAAAAATTTGTACCCTTGAGGCTCCAAAATTTCACGAAAAATATTGACTGAATCTCAAATCGATACAAGTGAGTATTCACTTCATAGTACATCTTATGTAAGTTTCTGTTTCAAAGTGTGTTATATGATACATAAACGAACGTTCTCATCATCATGGAAGAAGAAATACTTTTCCAAAAGTGAAATCGGCAAAAGATGTGTCTGCAGTAATACACTTAAATTCAGTAAAATGAATGAACTCGAAATATATAGTTTTCTGCAGAAGATCACCAAGATGTAAAGAAACAATAGATATATTAGATCTTTCATTCAAAATATTCAAATCCGACCAATTTCAAATCTATAAAAATTTATACTCACTTTTGATACTAAATCACCCATTTTTATATTTTATTAACCTGCTTCCACACTATGTTCAAAAACTATCACCAAATATGCACTAGACCTTTTTCGTTCGTACTGTTGCCAGAGAATAATCGAAACTGAATCCTACCACAACAACTGTCCCTTTATATACCATTTGAAGAGTCAAATAATCCAAGTGACCAATAGCAACCCACAAAGAAATTCTCCGAAAAATATTTACCTATTCAGAAACCAATTGTGAGAAATTCTACCTTCAAGGCACCAAAGTATTAGAAAAGGAGTTCATTAGAAAAGGAGTTCATTGGAAAAGAAATGTATAACGGGCTTGAGCAGAACAGATCGCCAACAGCAAATTCTCAGAAGATTTTAAAGCCACTTGAAAACCAATTATGCGAATACAATAAACATTCTTTGGAATGAAATTCAAGACGGATTTAAGGCTTAAGCCGTCATTTTTATGGTTCAATAATTGTTTATGACAGGATGGAAAGAGGACAGCAACTACTTTCACATTTTTCGGTACATTTCGTGCGAATTGAGAATGTTAAAAGCTTTGTTGCATTGAAGTTCATTCAAATATACCTTCTATATATTGAAATTCTCAGGAGGTTTGTTAATGGGCCAATTTCGTGAATACGACCTTTCGAAATTCGGATTTCTCGATAATACCAAAACTTCGAAGCAAAATTATTCTAACATTTCTGTTATGAATGATTCGAGGGCATGAACGAGATTTCAGGCTGCTTCTGTTTGTTTTTTTCTGCGGCAGCTACAAAAAATTTATTTCAATCAATTTCTCGATCTGGAAAATAGGAATCTACCTGAAAGTTGGATAAACGAGAGCTCAAAAGCTCCAGACTCCAAGTCAGTGTTCTGAGTAACCCATTTTTGATAGGAGACCTCTGAATTTTTCCAATTAATACTTACATTTTCACACTCAAACAAAGAAATTCAGAGATGTATTCGAGGCTTCCCGCTTAACGTACCAAGTGTTGAGTTCTATGAATCAAATACCATTATCATTATTCATAGGTGTGTTAATTTATGGACGAGAAATTTTTCTCAAGCTCTTTTTGTGCATGGTACAAACTTTTATTCGTACAATCGAATGTTTCAAAGCAAAAATTCGAAAATGACAAAGCGTTAGCTCCATAGCTTATCACCATATTCATCATAGTTAAAAAAATACCGAACGAATTGAAAAGGGAAAAAAATAAAACAAAAATCTTTATGACCGCGTTTGCTATAAAATGCAATGAAGACGATTCCAATGTTCCTTTCTATCATGTTTGGATGATCATTTACGACATTCTATAGTTTTCAGAAAAATGTATTTCCTAATGTCAAAGTTTCATTTCTGATTATTCCATTCACTTGTAGTTTGTATGTTTTTGGTCAGCATTGTCCAAAGTATCTCGTTCCAACGTTTTTGTTGGAATGCTCTGCATACATTTTTCTGCGAGTATTGTTGATAGTTGTCAGTTTTGATTTATACAGGGTGAGTCTTTGACTTGTACATATATTTTAACTGTAGATTCTTGAGGCCTAAAGAAACCTTTTTTTCATTTTCCATTTTTCCGAATTCGGCTCGGTTAAAGAGATATAGCCATTTGAAAAAAAAAATTGGGCTAATTACGTCTCTGATATTATTCTCTACAAACACCTCAAAGTTCATATTTTTCAATTGAAATTGATGTGATTATTAGATATTCTGGGTGATACATTTAGAAAATACTCAAGCACTAACCTTATTTGAATAAGAATGTTACAAACACGATATTTCCTAACAAAAACGCTAAGTTTTGTTCCATCATTTCTGCAATTGAAATGCCATATTTCTCACACCAAAATAAGTTCCTTCTTCGATTATCCTGAAGATTAGTTTGTAAACACTAATAATTTGTTCATATTTGCCTCGATACCCTGAAACTATCTTATAAAAATTAGTTTCTCACTAACCTATCCTAACTCCATTAATCAAAGTCATATGATTCGAGGTCAATGACCTAACCTAATCCATTCCTCTGTGATAGTGATCACAGAATTCTAGAGAAGACGATGCCAGATTGTGTTGATTTTCTCAGTAAAAAATGGTATAGGCGAACTCAAGAAAGCAGAACGTCCCCTATCGTTAACGGAAGAACTAGTTTTGTTTACTTTTCGCTAAAGGCTTCTACGCATTGCTCTTTGGAAATGCCAAACGAGTAGTTCTGATTCTCGCCGATCTAAATTTCAGTCGTGGTGCGCTGCCGGCTGCGATGTAGCCGCCACGCAAGACAAGCCGTTATTCTGTGTCTCATCACACTATCACAGGCACATAATTCTATACCTATAATTTGATCCTTGAAATTAAAAGTGAAACATCTAGAAAGCTCTGCCTAGGGTCAGTGAGACTATTGCGCATGTGCGATAGCGGAAAGTGGGGAAATAGGGGCACCATGGCGATCAGCAATTGACAACAATCTGTTTGTATTGAGCTACATATGGTATCCATGGATACATAATGACATGTCCCTTTCTCTTCTCCCAACGCATGCGTAAAGCGACAACTGACCCTGGATTTAAGGGGAACGATTGCCACACTTTTGTATACTTATTAGCCACTACGCTCAAATTCTATATTTATAATTCTATGATCACAGGCCAGCTAGTCTGTGATAAAATGAACGACGCGACGCCTAAACGCGATAACCTTTCTACATGGATTCAATTCATTTATTTATTTACTCGCAGAGAATAAAGCAAACAGGTGTGAGGTGATGCTTGTGATTTGTGATGTGAAAACCGTGTAGGGTCGATTAAAAATTCCAAGAGGATATTGTTAAGAAGATAGATATTTTCCTGAAGGACTGGTATCAATAAATTTTTAATAGAAACTTGCTTATAAACTGTGTAATTTCATGCTTCTCGGAATTCAGTTGATAAACATTGACAACATTGTTAATTTGTTAAGAGACCAGAGAAGAAACAATATTCGATGATATTTAGTCCAGGGAAGCATTCAGATTTTTTATGAAATTCATGGTTTTTTCCTCAAATTTCTTCGTACACATTTAGGAATAACTCGAAAACGACGCGTTTTATTGAAAAAATATAGGAATACTTTTATTCTCTAAAATGGTTGATTCTTTCGAAAATATGAACCGTTTATCCTTTTCAAGTGATTTGATAGTGTTTTTGCATGAATTTATGAGTCGACCAACCTGTAACTTTCGAACTAGGAGAGATATTGAATAAGTTTCGATTGAGGAATATGCACCATGAATAGAGTAAAGAATCAACCAAAATTCAGTTCATTTGAAATAACGGTTCCGAAGATATGAACAGCAAAGTGTTTTTTTCGTGGATTTTTGACACCCTGTATCTCCCAAACCAAACCGAATTTTGAAAAATGGCATGGGAAAAAAGTGTTTCGTTTGATGAGAGGAATCTACAGTTAAAATATATGTACAAGTCAAAGACTCACCCTGTATAAATGTCAAATTAGTTCTGAGTGAATCAATGATCTACTTAAACTATACTTGAACTGATTTAAAAGGCTTGTGTTTTCCACCACTGTTTTGGACGAAAGACTCCGTGGTTAGAATTTTCTAACCTTTTCAATCAGTTTGAGTATATCATGGATTGATCTACTGAATCAAAACTGAAGCAAGCAGAACTTGAAAAGGGACCATCATCCTCATTCCACAAGGTGGGTGTTGCTGTATAAAGAGGGTGAATAGAATTTCAAGCCCTTAGACAGGTCTGTTCTTCTTAAATTGTATATATCAAATTCTATAATATTAGGTTTAAGCAGGTTAGGTCATAGTAATATTAGTATTAGGTCTAAACAAGGAAACTTGGGGTTTATAATAAATTTATTGAATAGACATTTGAACTGTTCAGACTTGTATATATTTTTTTCCCTCACACACGATATATTATATTCTCAATCAATTTGATACACTTTCCAGATTTAAGTGTAAAACAAAATCTAAATAATAAAAACAACTACTCTATATCAAAAATCTGGTGGCGCCCAATACCTAATTCAATTTCGATCAGAAAGTCCTCCTTATCCACGACTTCAGCTCTCCAAAGGCTATTACAGTTGCCGATTGTAAGTTGTTAAATTCATGAATTGAAATACTTTCATCAAATATAAAAAGAAGGTGACAATATGTTTCTGCCTATACTTTCTGGAAGTCAGAAATGTGAACAGGCATTTAGGACTATGAGGTCCATGACCTCCACGTATTCGACTGTGGTTAACTTCAATATAAAAGATATTTAAAGCGTTTACATAGCACAAGGACATTAAATAATATTATACACGATCTGAACAATGTTATTGCGTTTCCAAAAGAACAAAGACGGCAAGAAGAAATGAATATGGACTCGAATTCGCTGGTGGTTACTGATTCAAAATTCTATACGGATACTATGATAGCAGACGCAGTAGAACGTGCACGACAAAATTCTCTAGCCTATACGCTAGAACTTTATAATAAATGTAATAAATGAAAAATTGTCAGAAAGTCTTCGCAATGTTAGTTTCTAGAGGAAACTTAAAATATGGGTTGAGTACAGAGAGACTACAACGTTTTGTTGTGAAAAGTACAGGAAGACCACAAAAGACTAAGACAAGAAGTAGGTCACAAAAAGTTGAATACAATGAAATCCAAAGGAACACAAATAAAAAAAAGCTCGAAGAGAGGTAAAAGGGACAGGTCCCAAGAAAGCTCAGATAGACCAGAAGAAGATATCATCATGAAATATGACGATAGCCCAAGCACAGAAACGTTTTCTGAGAATGACTCGGAAAATAACATTGAAATCAATGTTAATGGAGGTGATTATCAAGAAGGAAATTTACAAAAAGAATATTTCCTCGAATATTCCAGTTCATCGCCGTTGACAATTTCCTTAGAAATCGATAAGTTTCATGCAGTGTATTATGAAGAAGGCTGGATTGTTGGAAAACTTGTAAGATATTGAGGGTAGTGCGAGTGGTGCTGTCGATAATCCGATAGTCGAAATAATATTTTTGAGAAGAAATTAACGAAAAAAAGTGAATTCAAATGGCCTGAGAAACAAGATTTATGGACCTATAGCGATACAGGAGAATAAATCGAATAATATTGTCAATATTGCCGATCGTGTCTTGAGCCAGATTGATAACGCTTACACAAATTAAAAGCAGAAGTGTTGACATGTCATTAGTTAATATCAATTGTTTCATTATTTGCTTGTCTTGTCTACCACTTGAAGCAACTACATATTATCTATAATACAGAGTGTAACAGCCAAATGGAATAAATTCGATAACGAATGAATGAGGGCATGTTGGAAAAAAAGCTCGGACACGACGATTTGTAATTTTAAATGCGCATATTTTTCAAGAAAATAATATTATATAGGGTGTTCAATGTGACCGCGGCGAATACCAACTTTCTTATTTCAAATGCAACCCCCTATATATTATTTATTTTTTGATTTCTTCAGAGAATTATAGACACAATTCATGCGAAAAAAAAAACCTATCTTTAATTATTTCGGAATTATTGAGTATTTTCAGATTTATTGCAAAAATCAACGTTTTAAATAAAAATTATTTTATTTCACAAATTCGGTACATTACACACAGATGACATTTGACAGATGACATTTTACAGATGACATTCGACTGATGACATTCGACTGATGACATTGGACAGTTGACAGATGACTATTGACAGATGAAATTTGACAGAACTTTTATTACCTATGCCTAATTTATCCCCTGCCAGTTCAGAAATCTAATCAAGGCGTTGATCTCCGATCACTGTCGATTACGATTTGTGGAATCCACCGTAAGTATAGGTACATTTAGGCGAAACAAAGTTCCTTGGGCCAGCTAGTATGCTAATGAAAAAATGTTTTTATATCCTTAAACGAGTCTTATTACTTGCCCCTTTTATCGCATTCAAGCCGTCAGGTGATTGGCCATGTTGAAAGTAAAAACAAGCTGAAACTATTAGAGGATTTACGGGGATTTTTCAGGAACTAAACACATTTTTCCAAGATTTTTGATTTTTGGGATCGACTAAGATTCCTTGTAAAAAAACGAATATTTTCTCATCCTAATCAAATTTCTTTATTCATACTAACTGGATTATTTTTTATGAGCAACAAAACAAATATACATAAATAGAAATATACAGAACAAAATGTCAATTCATTATATCTGAGTACTTTTCATTATTCAAGTTTGCGTGGTATGAGAAGGGCACTCACATCAACTTTCTCAGATTTGTTTCAGCACCATATTCATCTCTGAAGGATCAATGAATTCACTAATTTTTTGGATACACAAATCGGGCATTTCTTCTGGAAGAAGTTCCCGCAAATGTGCATATACTTGTTTCGCCAAATATTGATCATTCATTTCTATGCATATGCTGGCGATCAACTCCCTTTTATACAATACTGGAAGAGGATTTTTCAGAATTCCTGAGCGAATCCTTGAATTCTTGACCACCTTCCTCCTTATATTTTTTCTACACAGTACGTCATAGTAGGTCAGTTGTGGAGCTTCGGGCAGTTTCAGCAGTTTCAGGCTTTCTAACTCGTTCTCGTACAGAACGCGTACTTCTCTGTAGCGTTCATTCGCTTCTATATATTGAACTGTTTCCTTGTTCACATAGAGTCCACAATGTTTTCTCAGAACAAAGAACTTGATGAATACATTGAGGACGTTTTCGTTATCGAAGTCCATCGCAACTTCGAAAGCTGTCATACCTTCTTCATTGAGTTCCTTGAAATCTACTCCCTTTCTTAGCAGAATTTCAACAACAGTAGGACTCCCTTCAGCTGCACAATGCAATGGAGTGTTACCCTGGTCTGATTTGGCATTCACATCCACGCCATGCTCTATTAAAGCTTTTGCCAAAATCCTGTTCCTGTGAGGGTCATTTCCATCATCTGTCAAATGATGCAATGCGTTGCATCCAAGGCAGTTGGTGATGTTCGGGTCACTTCCGATTTCCAGAAGCCGCAAAATGACGTTGATATCACTCGAAGGGTTCATGATCAGAAGTTGCAGGGTCGTATGGCTCAGCAGATCCTCTTGATGGTCCAAGTCAACATCATAATGCAGCAGCGCATCCAAGCATTCAAAGCCCTTCGGACATCCTGACAGCATATGGAAAGGAAGGCGGAAATAGTTATCACATTTCTTCGGGTTGGCACCATTAAGCATCAGATGTTTTACTAAATCGGGATAGCCAAACTTCACAGCATAATGCAGGGGTGTGCTTCCATTGTCGTTGCAGACGTTAACGTCTGCTCCTTCCTGTAATAATTTCTCGACATCTTCTTCATTTCCATTTCGGACCGCTAAATGAAGGGCACTGTCTTCCACTGGGCAGGAGTTTACTCTCTGAAAAAGAAGAAAAATATTTTCTAGCTTTTGTTTGATAATTTTGATGAGATTCGTGAGATTCGATAGTTGAAGCGGTAAATTTTCATGGGAGTTCATTCGATTTGATATAGATCGAATTGAAGAGGTCGCCGTTCACAATGAGTTGAAAAACTAATCCGATAGAGGCGCCACCGTGCATTTTATGGAATATTCAGCGAAGCTTCCAAACATCCCTATACCCAAAACCACCGTTTTTGTTTGAGAAATACCTATCCTTCGTTAAAAATGAAACGATTTTTACTAGACAGAAGTTTTTCGGAAAACCTCGTTCCTCAACTTTCATTTAATACTGTTTCCAATATATAAGTTTTCACAGTTCATTCTAAATGTCATGAATCTTTCCCTTCCTACCATGAATAAAAGTGACTCGTGTTTCAAGTTTATGCATATTTTTATAAACAAAGACAAGAAGGCATTATTTCGATAAGGAACATTTCAAGTAGGTAACTATATTTTAAAACGAATATTTCAGGTGAGTAAAATGTTTGATTCGTTAATATTCATGAAAATATATATTTTTATAGTGGGCTGAATACATAGGTCCATATTTCGTTGGAAACAGTTGTTCTTCACACATTTATCCTTTTTTTTAGTTTTCTTTCAAATTTTTCGAATTGGAAACCTATGAACCAACTGGAAAAAATATTCAGCTAGAGAATGAATTCAATAGAGGGTGTGCGAAAAAAATTTTTTATTCATAATGTCAAGTTAATTCATAACACATTTCAGCTGAAAATGTTGCCATGAGGATGTCGAATGAATTTCATGATTACAGCCAAATTCTATTCAGAATCCGTTTTACGACACTTTGGGGTTGGAAATAATTATTTTATTTGGTCTTAATCCATAAATTCAAGATGACGACTAGTTCCATGAGCTCATAAATTTTACCAAGAAAATAATGATCTCCCAATGAGGAAAATTTTCGTTTTGTTTCTTATGAAACAGCTTTATCAACTTTCACATAATTACAGCAATAGTAAATTGAATCACTTCGATTATTTGGCCGCTCATTTCAATCATTCCGTTACATTCTCATTAGAAGTTCTATTTCATTGTTATCAATTCAATTGGAATTGTGACAAAGCCTTCTGTGCCAATATTAGGGATAATTATTCAACAACTTTCTGTTTCCATAAATTTTCTGGCTGCGCTGACAAAAAAGCATTATTGTTTTAAGGTGACGCATCATTATATCTAGCATTTTATAGATTGGGGTTGGACATGGCTTGGCGTCAGGAGGATTGGCGCCAGGATGATTGGCACCTTGAAATTATTTTTCATTTATTCTTATTCATTCAACAACAAACTCGTGGAAGTGCTTTGCAAGTAGTCATTCCGTACGTTAGGTACTCTTTTGGTTTTTTATTGTGCGATTGAAGCTAACGCACAAATTTTATCTCGGTTTATGTAATTTTAATTTATGTATGCCCACAATTACTTCATTTTCCACTCGAGCTGAGATCAATGTTTATTGACATTTTTCATACCTTATTGAAAAGCTACTCGAGTACTTTGAACATATTTTTCGGTTTTCAGAAGGATGAATGGATGATGAATCTTTTCGTTTCATTTTACTGGATGATGGGGTACTACAGAAGAAACGGCCTAAAGCAGGCTTTGACATGTATGTATATTGTTTTATAATACTGAAATTGTATTGTTTGTAACGTTTCGAATTATATAGAAATGAGTTGAGTTTTTATTGTTGATAATTATGGAGTCCAAGACGTACCTATTGTACCTGTTTGTCGAATAAACTGGTGTTTATAATGTTAATTTATATCAGAGTTGTGCTTTGTGCTCGGAGCACTTTTGTGCTCCCGGGCACTGTGCTGCCGAGCACTTTTCAAAAGCAGTGATTAGTGCTTAGTATTTGTAGTACTTCATCGAAAGGCTCAGTGCTTAGCAATCCCAAAAGTGCTCCCAAGCACTCCTGCGGATTACTAAGCCCTAAGCTCTGAGCCACTTTTGTACGAATTTATTTAAGCATTCATAAAATCTAAATACAACATTTTCTTACATGAGTAACATCCTCAAACTGTTAGAATTTCAATGACAGAAAGATGATTGTGAGGGAATCCGGTCATTATGAGAGGAAAAATTAAGGGTTCACGTGTAATTTGTTAAATGAAGATGGTAATTTGTTCGTTGATATCTTAATAAAGCGTTTTCATCTGACCAAAGAGTCTTATATAGACAACATCAAAACGTTACACAGTTCATTTTTCATACTTCGTTATTTGTCACGCAACAATGTTTTGGAACTGTTTTGCTCCTGACAAATTAGTGCAAGAATGGACGCAGAAGCATTTCCATTTTTCCTTAAATTTCTTATTACATTTTGTGTCACGGACCGGGAGTGAAAACCCATAAAAGTTTTCAGAAAAAAAGTAAACTCGAAAAAATCAATATTTTTATGAATATTTTCAAACGAAGAGATCTAGGAGCGAATAGCAGTTTTTTGTTTTACCACCAATCAGAATCAATTGTATATTATATCGAATCAAACTCAAAATTATTAGCGAAAGCATCGTATCATTTGGTCAATTCTTGGAAGGTGATAAAACAAGAATCCTCTCGTTATCAATCGAATCGAAGGTGGAGCATCGAATTTTGGACACCCTGTCACCTCACCTGTCAATTTTCTCACATATACGAGCTAACAATTTCTCTTTCGATTGTAATAACCTCACTTTCAACAATTCCTAAAGAAGTGCTTAGGGCTTAGTGCTCGAAATGTCGAATAACTTTCACAAAGTGCTCAGTATTCGCGAGCCTTTTGTGAAAATAAGTGCTTTGCGCTCGAGACTCGGGAGCCTTTTTATCCGAGTGCTTAGTGCTCGAAGCACTATTCAGTGCTCGTCACAGTTCGTACATATAACATATATCATTCCTTCAACTTAAAATGTTTTATACATTTCTATGCCTATACATATATTCTTGTATCTATCGTTGAATTCTATGAAAAATGTCCATATTATTCTCATTATTTCATGGTATTTTTCTATTATCAGATGTATCATATGCAAAATCATAAATTATTCTCTATTCTTGAATTGAAGTATGATGTCTAATGAATATATTGTGCTATCTTCATTACAAGAATGAAACTGAAATTCTGAATGTATGATCAGTACGATTATTTTTATAATTCAGAAGGTGTTCTCATCAATTTCATTATACTCGTTAATTGAAAATATTACTCAATTTATGAAATTCAAGAGGCGGTTTTATTAAGTTGATAATACTTTTCAATCATATTCATAACTCGCATTTACAAATTCAATAGATGGTTTCATTAATTTCATGATAAGATTTTATTTAGGTTAGTGAACTTTACCATTACATTGATGGAACGCATCCATTATTGTTGAAGCAATGCCAAATCCCTTTTATAAACCGAATTTCATTACAATTATGAGACTTTATGAAACCAATGAGCATTATAATAGGAATTATAATAATTTTTTCTCAGCGCTTATCCCAAAAACCTCCTAATACCAATTTTTAATGAAATCAGTCCATAAACAGGGAAGGCGTTGTCTTGTTATTATTATCAGGCCGCCATTTTAAATTTGTTAATTTAACAAAAATAACATAATCTTCAACTCCGAAAACACCCCTCATACTACTTTCAAATCGAAATGAACCCTGATAACAAAACTCGTCCGCTAATTCGATTTTACAAATTTTGACAACAAATCATGATGTTCGACCCCTAAAACCCTCTCATTCCAATTTCGAATCAAATCAAGCCATAAACACAAAAGATGTCGTATAATTGTTATCAATCCGCCATCTTGAATTTATGAATTTCGATCAGAAAAATTGTCATTTCCGACCCTGAGAACCCTCACATACAAATTTTGAATGGAAATGTACCATGATCACAAAACTCGTCTGCCATCTTGAACTTACGAATTTTGACTCGAAATCCTATTTTCTCACGCCGGAAATCCCTGTATACCAATTTTGAATTGAATCTGACCATAATAACAATTTGACAAAAAAATCATAATCTCTGACCCGGAAAACACCGAACTATGAAATAAGTGAAAATAAAGTTTAAGTAGGAACTTTTTTCGCTATATATTTAAATTTGGCTATTCTCTGTGAATTCCGTATTTCAAGTTGAGATTCTGAACGAAATTTTCTGTAGATTCACTTCTAATCGGAAGAATGAATTGGCTCATTTTCTTCTATTATTGGCAGATAAAAATAATCAACTTTCGAACTTTCCAATTCATTCATTGAGAACTCCGATCCTTTCTGAGTTCAACCACAAAATTTTAGTTCCTAAAGTGAAACCATTTTCAAATGCATCTTGAAATAAAACACACTACATTGAACCGTAAAATTTCAAATCGATTCATTTGTCTATTCATTTCAGAGTCCATCTTTGGTTAATCCTGTTCCCAAATACGTTATAATATTATACATAAAACGAAAATTCTGATCATGGGGACAATAAATACTCTTTAAACAATAAATTTAAGTCTAAAAGATGTTCCTTCAGTAATGAACGTTCATTCAGTGAAATATACTATGAGCAAGATATGAAACAGCAACCGATAGATCATATCAATTATCCAAAATATATAACCAAAATACGAAGTATTGAGAAAATAATTCTTTGGGATGAAATTGATGACGGTTTTTAGTGTCAAGCCGAACTGACCATTCGCAATAGCCATATAAATTCTCCGATAAATGTGAAACCATTTATAAATCTATTCAGAAAATTTGTACATTGAAGTTTCCAAAGTATTAAAAAAAGTATAATTTGTATTAAAATTCATTACGGACTTAAGACATCAAGGCTCAAGTTGAACTGACTTATTTCCTGAAAGCAATCCCCGTACAAATTGTCCGAAAAATTTTGTAACTATTTGAAACTCAATTTTCCAAATTTGTACCTTAAAGACTGCAAAGGAGTAGGAAAAGAATTTTTTAAATCAAATTTATGACGGATTGATTGTATGCTTGCGCCGAAATTACTAAGTGTCCAATAGCAATCTCCATACAAAATCTCCGAAGCATTGAAAACCATTCAAAAATCAATTTCAAAAATTTGTACCCTTGAGGCTCCAAAATTTCACGAAAAATATTGACTGAATCTCAAATCGATACAAGTGAGTATTCACTTCATAGTACATCTTATGTAAGTTTCTGTTTCAAAGTGTGTTATATGATACATAAACGAACGTTCTCATCATCATGGAAGAAGAAATACTTTTCCAAAAGTGAAATCGGCAAAAGGTGTGTCTGCAGTAATACACTTAAATTCAGTAAAATGAATGAACTCGAAATATATAGTTTTCTGCAGAAGATCACCAAGATGTAAAGAAACAATAGATATATTAGATCTTTCATTCAAAATATTCAAATTCGACCAATTTCAAATCTATAAAAATTTATACTCACTTTTGATACTAAATCACCCATTTTTATATTTTATTAACCTGCTTCCACACTATGTTCAAAAACTATCACCAAATATGCACTAGACCTTTTTCGTTCGTACTGTTGCCAGAGAATAATCGAAACTGAATCCTACCACAACAACTGTCCCTTTATATACCATTTGAAGAGTCAAATAATCCAAGTGGCCAATAGCAACCCACAAAGAAATTCTCCGAAAAATATTTACCTATTCAGAAACCAATTGTGAGAAATTCTACCTTCAAGGCACCAAAGTATTAGAAAAGGAGTTCATTAGAAAAGGAGTTCATTGGAAAAGAAATGTATAACGGGCTTGAGCAGAACAGATCGCCAACAGCAAATTCTCAGAAAATTTTAAAGCCATTTGAAAACCACTTATGCGAATACAATAAACATTCTTTGGAATGAAATTCAAGACGGATTTAAGGCTTAAGCCGTCATGTTTATGGTTCAATAATTGTTTATGACAGGATGGAAAGAGGACAGCAACTACTTTCACATTTTTCGGTACATTTCGTGCGAATTGAGAATGTTAAAAGCTTTGTTGCATTGAAGTTCATTCAAATATACCTTCTATATATTGAAATTCTCAGGAGGTTTGTTAATGGGCCAATTTCGTGAATACGACCTTTCGAAATTCTGATTTCTCGATAATACCAAAACTTCGAAGCAAAATTATTCTAACATTTCTGTTATGAATGATTCGAGGGCATGAACGAGATTCCAGGCTGCTTCTGTTTGTTTTTTTCTGCGGCAGCTACAAAAAATTTATTTCAATCAATTTCTCGATCTGGAAAATAGGAATCTACCTGAAAGTTGGATAAACGAGAGCTCAAAAGCTCCAGACTCCAAGTCAGTGTTCTGAGTAACCCATTTTTGATAGGAGACCTCTGAATTTTTCCAATTAATACTTACATTTTCACACTCAAACAAAGAAATTCAAAGATGTATTCGAGGCTTCCCGCTTAACGTACCAACTGTTGAGTTCTATGAATCAAATACCATTATCATTATTCATAGGTGTGTTAATTTATGGACGAGAAATTTTTCTCAAGCTCTTTTTGTGCATGGTACAAACTTTTATTCGTACAATCGAATTTTTCAAAGCAAAATTCGAAAATGACAAAGCGTTAGCTCCATAGCTTATCACCATATTCATCATAGTTAAAAAAATACCGAACGAATTGAAAAGGGAAAAAAATAAAACAAAAATCTTTATGACCGCGTTTGCTATAAAATGCAATGAAGACGATTCCAATGTTCCTTTCTATCATGTTTGGATGATCATTTACGACATTCTATAGTTTTCAGAAAAATGTATTTCCTAATGTCAAAGTTTCATTTCTGATTATTCCATTTACTTGTAGTTTGTATGTTTTTGGTCAGCATTGTCCAAAGTATCTCGTTCCAACGTTTTTGTTGAAATGCTCTGCATACATTTTTCTGCGAGTATTGTTGATAGTTGTCAGTTTTGATTTATATAAATGTCAAATTAGTTCTGAGTGAATCAATGATCTACTTAAACTATACTTGAACTGATTAAAAAGGCTTGTGTTTTCCACCACTGTTTTGGACGAAAGACTCCGTGGTTAGAATTTTCTAACCTTTTCAATCAGTTTGAGTATATCATGGATTGATCTACTGAAAAACTAATTTGACATTTATATAAATCAAAACTGACAACTATCAACAATACTCACAGAAAAATGTATACAAAGCATTCCAACAAAAAAGTACGTAATTTTGTGAAATTCAACATTTGGTCCCAAAATTAACGTACAATAGATCATTACGAGTGAACAACTCCAACATTTTTCTCATTTCCGCAAACTTCGGAGAAGAAATACTTAGGGTTCGTCATCACATCTGCATTTTGATGCATATTTCTGTCCGGGCCATGCTCGTAGCCCATTAGCACAATTTTGGCCTTCGAACGGCTTCCAGTTTTCAAAATGAAAATTATGAAAGTACTCCGAGCGTATTGTTGAGAAGGCTACGAGAAGAAAACCACTGGATATTATTTCATTCTGTTTTCACCTCATTATTCAGAATGAAAGATAGTTCAACCATAAAAAATTTCAACAATTTCGGCCGAATTTTTTTTTTCACCAAGGACATGTAAAAAAAAGTTGAGTTCCAATTTTGGGATAAATTTTTCACGGAAAAACTCAGGAAATCTTGTACATTGAAATAATACTTTCCGAATTGGCAACCGAGAAATAAAAAATCCAACTTTGCAGGTTTTCCGCCTTTTTGAAATTTTTTTTTTCAGAATTCTACATCACAATTCAATTAAGCCAAAGAAAAATACTAAAATGTGACCAGAAACCGTTATTTCAAATGTCACGCATAACTAACAACAGTTATCAGAAGATTGCTCAAAGTTCACAAACACCCTGTATCTCGCTTATGCGTCGAAAAGTGGGTATATGTCATGAGGCAAAAATGACTTCATCGGTGTCATCTACACGGCTGTATATGTTTGTCCAGTTTATGGTGAAACACCCTGTATAGGTCATTTAATACAATATATGATTAGGAATATTCTTAGAACAATGACAAAAAACCATCCGCTTTCAAAAAATTAATTATTTATGTTCCAGATTATATTGAATATGATTGCATATTCTCTGTTTACCTATCTGTAACTCAATAAATGGATCCATAAGGGATCGTACACTTTCCCAGCAGAAATTTTCTCCTACATGTTTGCGGCTAGGATTAGGTATCATTTGAGGGATAGCCCACCAATCTTTTTATTTGTATGTTTTTTGTTATTTTTTGAATTTTCTTCACTTTTGTACCTCGAAATCCAAATCCCGTCCTAAACCGAAGAATGCCGTTTTTCTGAAAGATTTATTTACTTTTATAATTCTGATTTTCAGGTTACTACCTGAAGAAGTACCGTCAACACTTCGAAGGTACTTCTCAGAATAAGACTCGGGATAAGATAATTGACTTCACGAATGAGACTCGCCAAGTTTCAATTACTGTGAAAAATTGGTTGAAGGTTAAGTGTTCAAACGTCGTTGGCTGGATTACTTTGAACGAGGAGTATACTCGAATCGTATTCGAAGTGAAGTACGGTCAGCGGAATGAAGTATGCTGTATAATGCGGTGTTTCTGTGAAATTTCACACAAAATTTTGAGGGAGCCCAAAAAAGAAAATATTGCTCCGAGGTGGGTGTATGAAAACTTTCACAAGCATCTAATGACACATTTGACGCAAACTGATGTCACACCTATAGAATACCAATATTGTAAGCGCGACTGCAAGGAAAAATCGAGAGAGAAACTTAATCAACATCGATAAAATCTTTTGGCTACCTTTTTTCAAAAAAACCCGAAACACAACCTATCTATTGAAACAAAAGATAGGGAGATGCAAATATCCTCACTAGAGATGATGAGGAGCTGCGTGAAAATCCAAATAAGCCAGATAATATGATTCTTGTATCTCCTGCAAAATCTCCAACAGTGACTCCTTCGCTTCTTCCGACACATCCCATGTCAAAGATTAAGCCTCGAATGAAGTGAATGAAGTATAAAACGTAAAATCAACATTGTTGACTAAGTTATTCAAGAAAGCTATGAAACGTGTAAGAATATATCCAGGGCACAGGCGAGTACATCCAGAGATAGTTGCGACGATCACATTCAGAAATGCATTGAAAGTAACCAAAGAAAAATATACACTTCTAAAGGGTCCCCTCTGGTGTCTTCCAGTGACTTGAATATCAATCTAGCATTCAACACTCATCGTCAACTTTATCCCACACTTTATCTCCCACTTATCAAAGGTCAGAAAGGGCTTAACTCCTGAGCCAAATTTCTAGTCCTGGGAATAACCTTGGGAATAACCAAACTTGCATCACATCCTATTTTTTGTGGTCGATGAAGTTTGCAATTTTCAAAGAATATCATCGAACGAAAAGATGACATGGGCATGCAACTAAAGAGTGTTTTGGTCCATTTTGAATCTACTTCACAAAAACCTTGCGGTCAAGATGGTACCACCTCACCAGGCCACCTTTTGCGCTGGTTGTTTGATTTATCTGCCAAAAACTCCAGACAGTCAAAATATCGGTAAACGTACAGAATTAAATACTTTTCATTATACTGCTATACGAAACGCTTTATGAAAATATGAAGAACACTTCACCATCCATAAGCTGTTTAAATGAATTTGTTGCGAAAAATTCATCCAACATAGAGGAAGGGTTTTTCGACTTTGATGGCCTTTGTCAGTTTATGAAGCATAGGAATTTACCCAAAGTTTCGTGGATTGGCGAAGATGCAACAGTTAAATTGAATATGATTCGAGGACTAATAAATTAGTTGGATTTACCATGCCATTAGTCAATGGACTACCGACAAGAGATACGTTTTTAGCAACATCTGCAAAAGCAATACAGGACCACTTTAAGAACGCTATCAGATCAAATTATGCCTATGTAATTATGGCCCAGCCTATTTTTACCATCCGCGCCAGGTTATTGTCTCGCAATCTTAGGCATAGATAACAGATTTACAGCCGCTGATGTTACGAAAAGGTGGCAACATATAAAATTGAATTTGAAGCAGCGAGGTGTTATGGTTTTGGGGTTTGGATCTGATGGAGATACACGTCTTCTGAAGGCAAAGAGGCAAGGTGCTCAATGGGCTCTCACTAAAGAATAATCACGACCCGAATGGAGATGGTTTCAATCAAATTACTCTAGAGAAGACTGCTTTCCTTATGTTCAAGATACTGTTCATATAGCCACCAAATTACGTACTAGACTGCTCAATGATAAAATCAAGTTAAGGTTTGGTGATTTTCATGCAACTGCTGAACCATTGGAACAACTCATTGCAAAGTACTCCAAGGATTATTACTTGCTAACAAAATCTGATTTGAAATTAAAAGACAAGATGAATTTCAAAGCAGCAGAGAAATTATGTTCGAGTAACGTTATTAATTTTTTTAAAAAGACTCCGGAGAATAAAGGCATTATTGCTTATCTCAAATTGATGCGTTTTGTTATTGATTCGCTCTTAGATCCCAAAATAGATTTAACGCAAAAAATTTATTCAATTTGGTATTGCGTTTTTTTCTTAAAATTTGGCAACAGTGGCTCACAATAAACGAATACAAAATTGGAAATCATTCCATTTCATCAAACTGCTATGCTTGCTCAGAGTTAAACGCACATTTATTAATAAATATCATCCTAAACATCCGTGAAAACCCATTTTTGTCAAACGATATTGTAACATTAAAATGTTACCTTCCACCTCGAATTAAATACGCCAGCGCAAATGCGCAGAACATAGTCGATCTACATTTCTGAGCCTCCATATGTAAGAGAAATGAATAAAAGAATTAATTGAGATTCGACGTTGTTTGAAAGAATATCTAATCGATTCCCTTCGTAATCTATCTTATTACCTTCGATATCTACCTACCTTATTATTTTCATAATTGAAAGTATCTGAATAATCAAGTACCTATAACTTAAATATCTAAGTTCTCCGGTAAATACACGAGAGTGCTTCAATTGCTTTCCTCCTTAGTAAGGGGTAAGTCTCTATAGATTTGAAATAGTTAAGATTGTTTGTGAATAGATAAGTATATCTTTGTAACTTATGATTAGGGACTTTGGGAGACAAACTGCCCAACTCAATTGCCTTCTTCAACCTCAAGCAGAACTTGAAAAGGGACCTTCATCCTCATTCCACAAGGTGGGTGTTGCTGTATAAAGAGGGTGAATAGAATTTCAAGCCCTTAGACAGGTCTGTTCTTCTTAAATTGTATATATCAAATTCTATAATATTAGGTTTAAGCAGGTTAGGTCATAGTAATATTAGTATTAGGTCTAAACAAGGTACTTAGGGGTTTATAATAAATTTATTGAATAGACATTTGAACTGTTCAGACTTGTATATATTTTTTTCCCTCACACACGATATATTATATTCTCAATCAATTTGATACACTTTCCAGATTTAAGTGTAAAACAAAATCTAAATAATAAAAACAACTACTCTATATCAAAAATCTGGTGGCGCCCAATACCTAATTCAATTTCGATCAGAAAGTCCTCCTTATCCACGACTTCAGCTCTCCAAAGGCTATTACAGTTGCCGATTGTAAGTTGTTAAATTCATGAATTGAAATACTTTCATCAAATATAAAAAGAAGGTGACAATATGTTTCTGCCTATACTTTCTGGAAGTCAGAAATGTGAACAGGCATTTAGGACTATGAGATCCATGACCTCTACGTATTCGACTGTGGTTAACTTCAACATAAAAGATATTCAAGGCGTTTACATAGCACAAGGACATTAAATAATATTATACACGATCTGAACAATGTTATTGCGTTTCCAAAAGAACAAAGACGGCAAGAAGAAATGAATATGGACTCGAATTCGCTGGTGGTTACTGATTCAAAACTCTATACGGATACTATGATAGCAGACGCAGTAGAACGTGCACGACAAAATTCTTTAGCCTATATGCTAGAACTTGTTATGTCTGTCGGAGAAAACAGCTTTATTATGCTACAATTCCTTCATTGAAAGATCTTGTGAAAGATTAAAGTGAGGATAAAAGTCTAGAAGTTGAAGAGGATATACAGATGGAAGACAACATGATCGACACCATTGATAGGTCATCCCAGAATTCAGCAAATGATTCATCTAATCATCTTCAACATTTTACTTCTCTGCCAATAGAAAATGAAGAAAGTAACGGCAATGACTTAAACAAACCAGATAGTCACTTGTTTAAGCATTAATGGAATATATCGAGTGTCGATGGTCCATATGTCCGAGTCGCAGATGGTAATAAATCAAAAATTGTCAGAAAGTCTTCGCTCTGTTAGTTTCTAGAGGAAACTTAAAATATAGTTTAAGTACAGAGAGACTACAACGTTTTGTTGTGAAAAGTACAGGAAGACCACAAAAGACTAAGACACTAGAAGTAGGTCACAAAAAGTTGAATACAATGAAATCCAAAGGAACACAAATAAAGAAAAGCTCGAAGAGAGGTAAAAGGGACAGGTCCCAAGAAAGCTCAGATAGACCAGAAGAAGATATCATCATGAAATATGACGATAGCCCAAGCACAGAAACGTTTTCTGAGAATGACTCGGAAGATAACATTGAAATCAATGTTAATGGAGGTGATTATCAAGAAGGAAATTTACAAAAAGAATATTTCCTCGAATATTCCAGTTCATCGCCGTTGACAATTTCCTTAGAAATCGATAAGTTTCATGCAGTGTATTATGAAGAAGGCTGGTTTGTTGGAAAACTTGTAAGATATTGAGGGTAGTGCGAGTGGTGCTGTCGATAATCCGATAGTCGAAATAATATTTTTGAGAAGAAATTAACGAAAAAAAGTGAATTCAAATGGTCTGAGAAACAAGATTTATGGACCTATAGCAATACAGGAGAATAAATCGAATAATATTGTCAATATTGCCGATCGTGTCTTGAGCCAGATTGATAACGCTTACACAAATGAAAAGCAGAAGTGTTGACATGTCATTAGTTAATATCAATTGTTTCATCATTTGCTTGTCTTGTCTACCACTTGAAACAACCACATATTATCTATAATACAGAGTGTAACAGCCAAATGGAATAAATTCGATAACGAATGAATGAGGGCATGTTGGAAAAAAAACTCGGACACGACGATTTGTAATTTTAAATGCGCATATTTTTCAAGAAAATAATATTATATAGGGTGTTCAATGTGACCGCGGCGAATACCAACTTTCTTATTTCAAATGCAACCCCCTATATATTATTTATTTTTTGATTTCTTCAGAGAATTATAGACACAATTCATGCGAAAAAAAAACCTATCTTTAACTATTTCGGAATTATTGAGTGTTTTAGATTTATTGCAAAAATCAACGTTTTAAATAAAAATTATTTTATTTCACAAATTCGGTACATTACACACAGATGACATTTGACAGATGACATTTTACAGATGACATTCGACTGATGACATTGGACAGTTGACAGATGACTATTGACAGATGAAATTTGACAGAACTTTTATTACCTATGCCTAATTTATCCCCTGCCAGTTCAGAAATCTAACCAAGCCGTTGATCTCCGATCACTGTCGATTACGATTTGTGGAATCCACCGTAAGTATAGGTATCATTTAGGCGAAACAAAGTTCCTTGGGCCAGCTAGTATGCTAATGAAAAAATGTTTTTATATCCTTAAACGAGTCTTATTACTTGCCCCTTTTATCGCATTCAAGCCGTCAGGTGATTGGCCATGTTGAAAGTAAAAACAAGCTGAAACTATTAGAGGATTTACGGGGATTTTTCAGGAACTAAACACATTTTTCCAAGATTTTTGATTTTTGGGATCGACTAAGATTCCTTGTAAAAAAACGAATATTTTCTCATCCTAATCAAATTTCTTTATTCATACTAACTGGATTATTTTTTATGAGCAACAATACAAATATACATAAATAGAAATATACAGAACAAAATGTCAATTCATTATATCTGAGTACTTTTCATTATTCAAGTTTGCGTGGTATGAGAAGGGCACTCACATCAACTTTCTCAGATTTGCTTCAGCACCATATTCATCTCTGAAGGATCAATGAATTCACTAATTTTTTGGATACACAAATCGGGCATTTCTTCTGGAAGAAGTTCCCGCAAATGTGCATATACTTGTTTCGCCAAATATTGATCATTCATTTCTATGCATATGCTGGCGATCAACTCCCTTTTATACAATACTGGAAGAGGATTTTTCAGAATTCCTGAGCGAATCCTTGAATTCTTGACCACCTTCCTCCTTATATTTTTTCTACACAGTACGTCATAGTAGGTCAGTTGTGGAGCTTCGGGCAGTTTCAGCAGTTTCAGGCTTTCTAACTCGTTCTCGTACAGAACGCGTACTTCTCTGTAGCGTTCATTCACTTCTATATATTGAACTGTTTCCTTGTTCACATAGAGTCCACAATGTTTTCTCAGAACAAAGAACTTGATGAATACATTGAGGACGTTTTCGTTATCGAAGTCCATCGCAACTTCGAAAGCTGTCATACCTTCTTCATTGAGTTCGTTGAAATCTACTCCCTTTCTTAGCAGAATTTCAACAACAGTAGGACTCCCTTCAGCTGCACAATGCAATGGAGTGTTACCCTGGTCTGATTTGGCATTCACATCCACGCCATGCTCTATTAAAGCTTTTGCCAAAATCCTGTTCCTGTGAGGGTCATTTCCATCATCTGTCAAATGATGCAATGCGTTGCATCCAAGGCAGTTGGTGATGTTCGGGTCACTTCCGATTTCCAGAAGCCGCAAAATGACGTTGATATCACTCGAAGGGTTCATGATCAGAAGTTGCAGGGTCGTATGGCTTAGCAGATCCTCTTGATGGTCCAAGTCAACATCATAATGCAGCAGCGCATCCAAGCATTCAAAGCCCTTCGGACATCCTGACAGCATATGGAAAGGACGGCGGAAATAGTTATCACATTTCTTCGGGTTGGCACCATTAAGCATCAGATGTTTTACTAAATCGGGATAGCCAAACTTCACAGCATAATGCAGGGGTGTGTTTCCATTGTCGTTGCAGACGTTAACGTCTGCTCCTTCCTGTAATAATTTCTCGACATCTTCTTCATTTCCATTTCGGACCGCTAAATGAAGGGCACTGTCTTCCACTGGGCAGGAGTTTACTCTCTGAAAAAGAAGAAAAATATTTTCTAGCTTTTGTTTGATAATTTTGATGAGATTCGTGAGATTCGATAGTTGAAGCGGTAAATTTTCATGGGAGTTCATTCGATTTGATATAGATCGAATTGAAGAGGTCGCCGTTCACAATAAGTTGAAAAACTAATCCGATAGAGGCGCCACCGTGCATTTTATGGAATATTCAGCGAAGCTTCCAAACATCCCTATACCCAAAACCACCGTTTTTGTTTGAGAAATACCTATCCTTCGTTAAAAATGAAACGATTTTTACTAGACAGAAGTTTTTCGGAAAACCTCGTTCCTCAACTTTCATTTAATACTGTTTCCAATATATAAGTTTTCACAGTTCATTCTAAATGTCATGAATCTTTCCCTTCCTACCATGAATAAAAGTGACTCGTGTTTCACGTTTATGCATATTTTTATAAACAAAGACAAGAAGGCATTATTTCGATAAGGAACATTTCAAGTAGGTAACTAGGTATATTTTAAAACGAATATTTCAGGTGAGTAAAATGTTTGATTCGTTAATATTCATGAAAATATATATTTTTATAGTGGGCTGAATACATAGGTCCATATTTCGTTGGAAACAGTTGTTCTTCACACATTTATCCTTTTTTTTTAGTTTTCTTTCAAATTTTTCGAATTGGAAACCTATGAACCAACTGGAAAAAATATTCAGCTAGAGAATGAATTCAATAGAGGGTGTGCGAAAAAAATTTTTTATTCATAATGTCAAGTTAATTCATAACACATTTCAGCTGAAAATGTTGCCATGAGGATGTCGAATGAATTTCATGATTACAGCCAAATTCTATTCAGAATACGTTTTACGACACTTTGGGGTTGGAAATAATTTTTATATTTGGTCTAAATCCATAAATTCAAGATGACGACTAGTTTCATGAGCTCATGAATTTTACCAAGAAAATAATGATCTCCCAATGAGGAAAATTTTCGTTTTGTTTCTTATGAAACAGCTTTATCAACTTTCACATAATTACAGCAATAGTAAATTGAATCACTTCGATTATTTGGCCGCTCATTTCAATCATTCCGTTACATTCTCATTAGAAGTTCTATTTCATTGTTATCAATTCAATTGGAATTGTGACAAAGCCTTCTGTGCCAATATTAGGGATAATTATTCAACAACTTTCTGTTTCCATAAATTTTCTGGCTGCGCTGACAAAAAAGCATTATTGTTTTAAGGTGACGCATCATTATATCTAGCATTTTATAGATTGGGGTTGGACATGGCTTGGCGTCAGGAGGATTGGCGCCAGGATGATTGGCACCTTGAAATTATTTTTCATTTATTCTTATTCATTCAACAACAAACTCGTGGAAGTGCTTTGCAAGTAGTCATTCCGTACGTTAGGTACTCTTTTGGTTTTTTATTGTGCGATTGAAGCTAACGCACAAATTTTATCTCGGTTTATGTAATTTTAATTTATGTATGCCCACAATTACTTCATTTTCCACTCGAGCTGAGATCAATGTTTATTGACATTTTTCATACCTTATTGAAAAGCTACTCGAGTACTTTAAACATATTTTCCGGTTTTCAGAAGGATGAATGGTTGATGAATATTTTCGTTTCATGTTACTGGATGATGGGGTACTACAGAAGAAACGGCCTAAAGCAGGCTTTGACATGTATGTATATTGTTTTATAATACTGAAATTGTATTGTTTGTAACGTTTCGAATTATATAGAAATGAGTTGAGTTTTTATTGTTGATAATTATGGAGTCCAAGACGTACCTATTGTACCTGTTTGTCGAATAAACTGGAGTTTATAATGTTAATTTATATCAGAGTTGTGCTTTGTGCTCGGAGCACTTTTGTGCTCCCGGGCACTGTGCTGCCGAGCACTTTTCAAAAGCAGTGATTAGTGCTTAGTATTTGTAGTACTTCATCGAAAGGCTCAGTGCTTAGCAATCCCAAAAGTGCTCCCAAGCACTCCTGCGGATTACTAAGCCCTAAGCTCTGAGCCACTTTTGTACGAATTTATTTAAGCATTCATAAAATCTAAATACAACATTTTCTTACATGAGTAACATCCTCAAACTGTTAGAATTTCAATGACAGAAAGATGATTGTGAGGGAATCCGGTCATTATGAGAGGAAAAATTAAGGGCCCACGTGTAATTTGTTAAATGAAGATGGTAATTTGTTCGTTGATATCTTAATAAAGCGTTTTCATCTGACCAAAGAGTCTTATATAGACAACATCAAAACGTTACACAGTTCATTTTTCATACTTCGTTATTTGTCACGCAACAATGTTTTGGAACTGTTTTGCTCCTGACAAATTAGTGCAAGAATTGACGCAGAAGCATTTCCATTTTTCCTTAAATTTCTTATTACATTTTGTGTCACTGACCGGGAGTGAAAACCCATAAAAGTTTTCAGAAAAAAAGTAAACTCGAAAAAATCAATATTTTTATGAATATTTTCAAACGAAGAGATCTAGGAGCGAATAGCTGTTTTTTGTTTTACCACCAATCAGAATCAATCATATTAGACGGTTGCAGTAAGTCAATTGCTGCAAATCGACTTCAGAAGAAGTGCGTCCGAGAATTAAGCAACCGATTAAATAAAGGCACTTACCTCAGAAATATAAGTTGACGGCGATCGTAGGTGGTCAACTACTAAGTTAGCAGCCGAAAGGGGGTATAAGGAGTGGAAACAGGGAAATACCTTTCCTTTAGATGGACGTCGTTAGTAGCGACCAATTCACCAGTTACTCAAGTTCCAAGTTGCTTAATCACAGGCGAACCTATTCCTCAGAGGATAGCACAAAATATTATGGTGACGCGATCAGACGATTTTATTCTTTCTCAACGAAAGTATTCAACACGAATTTTATTCGCTTTAGAAGGCACTATTAAATTAGTTTGCTTTTAACCAACTTTTATGCACGATGTGTAAACAATGAATGGAATTGACATTATTATCTCTCGCGCGCACTCGCAAGAAAAATACTTCCGCAGATTGTCACCAGAGTGAGACGGTTCTCGAGTCGTTGAAGATGAAGCAAGTCACGTAAGCAACACACGTTCACGACGTAACATGCCGCCCGCCCTGAAGGATCCCTTCAGTAAGAACTGGAAGGAGTGAACAGACGAAAGAAAAAAGTCATCTACTGACTTGGAAGAGGACACAGTTTGACGATTGGTCGTCGAACTGTCCCAGAAGGGGTAGCAACATCAGCCACACGAATTGTGGAGTCAGCTCCGGGAAAAACAGATGATATACGGCCTATACTCCACTTTAGAGGAGGAAGATTGTCGTCTCGAATGATGACAACAGTGCCTGGAAGGACAGGGGTAGACGGCTGCAACCACTTATGACGTTGCTGCAAGGTATGCAAGTATTCCTGACGCCAACGCTTCCAGAAGTCCTGCTGGAATCGCTGGACCAATTGCCAACGAGATAAACGATTCACAGACACGGAACTGACATCATGGTCAGGAGGAGCGCTGAGGGGGCGGAAAATCAAGAAATGCCCTGGTGTGAGGGCCTCAAAATCCGAAGGGTCAGATGAGGGAAGATACAGAGGACGGGAGTTGAGGATGGCCTCAACCTGAGTGCAGACAGTGAGAAATTCCTCATAAGTGAGTTTCTGCTCGCCGATGACGCGAGTGAGATGATGCTTGGCAGATTTTACAGCGGCCTCCCAAAGGCCGCCAAAGTGAGGACTGGAAGGCGGTATGAATCGCCAATCAGTTCCGGAGGACGAAGCGGCATCGCAAAGACTCTGCTGATGTTGTGGAGCAGACAATAAGCGGCCAAGATCACGAAGGTAGTTATGAGCACCAACGAAATTGGTCCCGTTATCGGAAAAGATGACGGAAGGGTGACCTCGGCGCGCAACGAATCGCCGATAAGCAGCGATAAACGCTGGAGTGGACAGCTCAGATGCCAATTCTAGGTGAACTGCCTTGGTAGTGAAACAGATGAAGACAACCAGATATGCCTTTGTGCTGACAGCCCCTCGTAATCGCGCACTCGTGACATAAAAGGGTCCGGCGTAGTCTACACCAGTGGTAAGAAAGGCCATGGCAGAGGATAGTCGCTCGGGAGGCAGATTGCCCATTGGCTGTACCATGGGACGAGGTTTGCAGGAGAAGCATCGATTGCACCTGCGTAGTCGATTGCGTACAACATTGCGTCCATCCAGAACCCAGTACCGGCGACGAATGTACGAATGAGTGGCCAAGGCGCCAGCGTGCAGGAGACGATAATGGGCATCATCGATGATCAGATGAGTGAGATGGCTTTTCTTTGGAAGAAGAACAGGATGTTTGTGTCTATACGGCAACAAGGCCGCCGACAGGCGGCCTCCAACACGAATAATTCCTTGCTGGTCACAGAAAAGGTGAAGCTTCATGATGAGCCGGAGACGAGAAGATGGTTTCCGAAGCTCAGTCAGCTCCTCGGCAAAATAAACGGATTGAACGAGACGTATCAAGCAGGCCTCCGCCTCCTGGAGCTCGACAGAGGAAAGAAAACCTGACCGAGGGGGTGATAGACCACGAGTATTCATTATGAATCTTCGACAAAAGGCGGTGACCCGCTTGAGTCGAAGATATGAGGAAAAGCGGTCAATGAAGGTGGGTTCATCGGAGATAGCCGCGAACATCAAAGCGGAGATTGGCTTTGCTTCCTCGTCCACTCGATCAGTTTGAGAGGAATCAACAGAGGAAACAGGCCATAAGGATGAGTCGAAAGACAACCAGTGAGGACCCCGCCACCACAATGGGTGATGATGAATGTCTGTAGGCATCAGTCCTCGAGAGGCACAATCAGCTGGATTGTCCTCAGACACTACATGTCTCCAGCGATCAGAGGGAATGAGCTCCTGTATTTCAGCAACCCGATTGCCAACAAATGTCTTCCACCTGTGACTCTCACCACGGATCCACGACAAGGCCACAGAGGAATCACAGAAGGCCATGCACTCAGCGCCGAGATTTTCCAACACGCGAGTGGACAGATGGTGCATGAGCTTGGCGAGAAGATGGGCACCGCATAGCTCCAAACGAGGCAGAGTTATGGCCTTGCAAGGAGCAATTTTTGATTTAGCTGCGAGAAGGGACACCTGATAATGACCAGACGATGCCAAAGTGCGGAGATAAACGACCGCAGCGTAGCCTGATTCAGAGGCATCACAGAAGCCGATCAGCCGATGCGCAGAAGAAGAAACGTCAGGGATGAATCGTGGTATGTAGAGCTCTGCCAAAGTGGGGAGCTGGGACTGAAACTGCAGCCATAGGGGCTGAACCTCATTCGAAAGAGGTTGGTCCCACTCCAGATGGAGTAGGCAGAGCTGACGGAAGAAGATTTTAGCATAGAAGGTAACAGGAGTTAACCATCCCAGGGGGTCGAAGATTCTAGCCATCTGACTCAACACGGTTCGCTTGGTGATGACCGTTGAAGTCGAACGAACAGAATAGAAGAAGTGATCAGAAGAAGGATTCCACCCAAGTCCCAAAATCTTGAGACCTGGCTCACGATCGAGAAGAAGAGGATCGGTAGAGGAAGATTCTCTACGATGATCAGCTGGAATACCGTCTAGCAGAGGAGGATGATTGGTAGCCCATTTGCGCAACTCAAAGCCGCCCGCCCTGAGCAGGTCCTGCACCTGCTGCCGCAACTCAAGAGCTTCAGCTTCGGATGAACAGCCCGTCAAGATGTCATCAACATAAATTTCATCCAGCAAGACTTGCCTGGCAGCAGGAAACTTGGGTCCGTCATCCGAAGCCAGCTGCCGAAGGGTCCGAAGTGCCAAGAAGGGAGCAGAAGAAACGCCATACGTGACGGTGTTCAGGCGATAATATTGGAGCGGTTCGTGTTTGCTGAAACGCCAGACTATACGTTGATAGTCCCTTTGCTCAGGGAGTATCAGGATCTGTCGATACATCTGTCTAATATCGGCGGTGAAGACGAAGCGATATAGACGAAAGCGAAGCAGGAGGGTGGAAATGTCCGCTTGCAGCTTCGGACCAGTAAGCAGAAGATCGTTAAGGGATTTGCCATTAGCGGATGCACAAGAGGCATTGAAGACCACACGAATTTTGTCAGGAGGATCATCTGGACGATGTACGGGATGATGGGGAATATAATATGGCTCATATCGCGGACAATCAGAAGACTCAGGGACCAGTTCCATATGGCCACTCTCGAGATAATCTCGCATGAACTCATGATAAGCGACACGAAGAGTAGGGTTGTTGTCCAAACGCTGTTCCAGTCGAATGTACTGTCTAGTCGCCACGTTGACGGAGGTGCCCAGCCGAGACGATGCCAAGGGCAAACCAACAGTGTACCTTCCATTGGAGTCGCGGGTGACATCAGCGCAGTATGTCATCTCACACTCTCTCTCGGCAGGGGTCAGCGGAAGCACGTCAGGTACCTTATCAAGTTCCCAGAAGCGCCGAACGATGTTGACAAGTTCGTGATCCGAGTGCTGTGCGGAGGGTGAAGGAATAGTTTGAAGATCAGGGACGGCAGAAGAACTTATCATAACAGAAGGTGAGATTTGAGGAGATGTGTCAGAAGATTCAGTCTTGTCACGAAGGGAAGGGCAGGCAGACTCTGAGCGAGGGGAATCAGGATGAGAAGACGGTGAAGAAGATACAGCAGATGATGACCCTGCAGAAGACGAGGGAGAAGCGTGCTGCCGTGAAACCCGATGACAACTGGGGACATGTCGAGCGCGACCATTGGCAGTGTCAGGTGAGAAGGAAACATGTTTAGTCTTCTTGCGATGGCGAGCGTAGGGCCCATAAAGCACCCAGCCTAAGGTGGTAGACAACGCCCCCGGAAGTTCAGACGATGGACACAGCGTGCCAGGAAGAATAAGATGAGGGAGCACATCCGATCCAATCAACATCCCTATGATACGAGGCAGATAGAAGAGTGGGTCAGCTAGGTTGAATTGCTGAAACTCGGGCCATCGGCCATTAAACGCTTGGACAGGGAGAGGATCTATGGGGCTGTCAACAACGTAGGCCTTGATGATAAGATGAGGGGGATCCCCTTGGTGACAGAGACTAACGTATGCGTATCCTTGGATGCGAAACTGATCTGCGTTAGTGAGGGTGCGAAGTTGAACAACTTCAGGGTGAATGCGCAGACGAAGCTTGGTGGCCCAAGCGCGGGTGATCAATGTGTGTTGGCAGCCTGAATCGAGAAGAGCTCGGCCGAATACAACATTCCGCTGGTTATCTAAGCGGATCCAGGCGGTAGGCATAAGGAGGCTAGGATCTTTGGTCTGGCGCAAGGAAGATCGCGGAGATGAAAACAGATGACTATTTGGCAGGGTTAGATGACGGCGAGATGACCATACTCGAAGTCATTCGGTACCACTTCCGGATGAGTGGCAAGAATTACGGGAAGATGTAGCGGGGGAAGCCCGATGAGAAGCTGAGCCTGCCGATGAAGGTATATTACGCAGTCTACCCCTCACTGCAGTGCCCCGAGAGGTGGAGGCACGGGCTGGCGGCTCTGATGTAGCAGAAGATTGAGAAGGAGGCTGATTCGATGGTTTCTCCTCCGGTTGGGTACCAGAAGAGGGCGTGGAGCCCGCAGAGGCTAGATGAAGTATCGTATGGTGACGTCCCCCGCATGTGTGGCAGCACTGATCCGAACCACAATCAACAGTGGCGTGGAACGATGACATGCAATTTCTGCATAATCGCCTCTCAGTTACGAAAGATCTTCGCTGATGAATGGTCATGGCTTTGAATTCACGACACTGTCGAATGGAGTGGTTTGCCGAGCAGAACACACATACAGACGACGAGCTAGAGGCTTGAGGAGGACGTACCCCTGTATAGGCATGACGACGAGAGGACGGACCAGCTGAGGAGGGAGCAGACGATGAAGGAGCAGACGCTAACCCCGCTGGTGATTGGGTTCTGGTCGGCCTCTTTGGCGCAGATGCACGGAATGAGGTGATGGAAGTGCTTTCCAACACTCGCAATTGTCGATTAGTAAACTCGAGCAATTGTGCGAGATTGGGAAACTCATCAGAGGATAACTGCCCTTCGAACAGCTGGCGAGATGGTATGTCCAGGTTGCGCAAGGCAAGGGAAAACAGAAGATAATCGGCCAGATCTGGAATGGACAATGCCTTGAGGGCGTTGATGGCATTTTGATGCGTGGTGGCGAATTGTTGTAATTGGGGCAAGGAAGAAGCAGATGCAGGCCGCGAATCCAATATCTGGTTTACATACAAGTCAGCCAGCCGACGGGGATTTTGGTACCGAGCGTAAAGGGCCTGATAAGCTAAAGGGTAGTTTAGGGAATTTAGTTCGAAGCCGGAGATGACAGAAGCCGCTTCACCAGATATAGCAGAAGTTAAAAGGTGAAATTTCTGAACAGGCGCCAGGGAACTGTTCAGATGCACAAGAGCATCGAAAAGTGCGATGAAGCTGGGCCATTCTTCGATTTTGCCATGAAAACATGGCAACTCGACCCGAGGAATTGGAAGGTCCACAGGGGATGACCCGGTCTTTGCGACCGACGCAGGTGCAGTCAGCTGACTATGAGCAGCGCGGATCTGCAGACAGATCTCAAAGAATGCCGCGAATTTCGATGGCGACCTGTCCCGATCCGCCTCCTCCAGCTGAGAGTTCAGTTTAACTATCAACTCATCAGCTTCTTTGAAGGCCTTCTCGATTTTAAATAACTCAGCCAGGCACATATTGGCCACATCCGATTCAGTAGTCAGCCCCTTAATCAACTTAAATAAGGTTGAAGCTGCTGCGAAAGCATTTTCTCGCTTGATGATGAATTCACTGATCGTAGCTTTCAATTTATCCGTCGACGGCATTTTTACTTCGCGAGCAACCCCGGTAAGTAAAATGAATTCCGAAGATGTTACCGGAATGAACAGACGATTAATGCGAATATGATAAACAGATGATAGCAAAAAACAAATAAGAATTCCACTGTTAAATTTCCCGAATGAAATGACTACAATGAGAATTGAAAGATGAATAATTGAATTAGAATTTAAGATCTAAAGGTCCCTGTTTTTCGACACCAATAGACGGTTGCAGTAAGTCAATTGCTGCAAATCGACTTCAGAAGAAGTGCGTCCGAGAATTAAGCAACCGATTAAATAAAGGCACTTACCTCAGAAATATAAGTTGACGGCGATCGTAGGTGGTCAACTACTAAGTTAGCAGCCGAAAGGGGGTATAAGGAGTGGAAACAGGGAAATACCTTTCCTTTAGATGGACGTCGTTAGTAGCGACCAATTCACCAGTTACTCAAGTTCCAAGTTGCTTAATCGCAGGCGAACCTATTCCTCAGAGGATAGCACAAAATATTATGGTGACGCGATCAGAAGATTTTATTCTTTCTCAACGAAAGTATTCAACACGAATTTTATTCGCTTTAGAAGGCACTATTAAATTAGTTTGCTTTTAACCAACTTTTATGCACGATGTGTAAACAATGAATGGAATTGACATTATTATCTCTCGCGCGCACTCGCAAGAAAAATACTTCCGCAGATTGTCACCAGAGTGAGACGGTTCTCGAGTCGTTGAAGATGAAGCAAGTCACGTAAGCAACACACGTTCACGACGTAACACATATATTATATCGAATCAAACTCAAAATTATTAGCGAAAGCATCGTATCATTTGGTCAATTCTTGGAAGGTGATAAAACAAGAATCTTCTCGTTATCAATCGAATCAAAGGTGGAGCATCGAATTTTGGACACCCTGTCACCTCACCTGTCAATTTTCTCACATATACGAGCTAACAATTTCTCTTTCGATTGTAATAACCTCACTTTCAACAATTCCTAAAGAAGTGCTTAGGGCTTAGTGCTCGAAATGTCGAATAACTTTCACAAAGTGCTCAGTATTCGCGAGCCTTTCGTGAAAATAAGTGCTTTGCGCTCGAGACTCGGGAGCCTTTTTATCCGAGTGCTTAGTGCTCGGAGCACTATTTTTCAGTGCTCGTCACAGTTCGTACATATATTAATATCATTCCTTCAACTTGAAATGTTTTATACATTTCTATGCCTATACATATATTCTTGTATCTATCGTTGAATTCTATGAAAAATGTCCATATTATTCTCATTATTTCATGGTATTTTTCTATTATCAGATGTATCATATGCGAAATCATAAATTATTCTCTATTCTTGAATTGAAGTATGATGTCTAATGAATATATTGTGCTATCTTCTTTACAAGAATGAAACTGAAATTCTGAATGTATGATCAGTACGATTATTTTTATAATTCAGAAGGTGTCTACATCAATTTCATTATACTCGTTATTTGAAAATATTACTCAATTTATGAAATTCAAGAGGCGGTTTTATTAAGTTGATAATACTTTTCAATCATATTCATAACTCGCATTTACAAATTCAATAGATGGTTTCATTAATTTCATGATAAGACTTTATTTAGGTTAGTGAACTTTACCATTACATTAATGGAACGCATCCATTATTGTTGAAGCAATGCCAAATCCCTTTTATAAACCGAATTTCATTACAATTATGAGACTTTATGAAACCAATGAGCATTATAATAGGAATTATAATAATTTTTCTCAGCGCTTATCCCAAAAACCTCCTCATACCAATTTTTAATGAAATCAGTCCATAAACAGGGAAGGCGTTGTCTTGTTATTATTATCAGGCCGCCATTTTAAATTTGTTAATTTCACAAAAATAACATAATCTTCAACTCCGAAAACACCCCTCATACTACTTTCAAATCGAAATGAACCCTGATAACAAAACTCGTCCGCTAATTCGATTTTACAAATTTTGACAACAAATCATGATCTTCGACCCCTAAAACCCTCTCATTCCAATTTCGAATCAAATCAAGCCATAAAAACAAAAGATGTCGTATAATTGTTATCAGTCCGCCATCTTGAATTTATGAATTTCGATCAGAAAAATTGTCATTTCTGACCCTGAGAACCCTCACATACAAATTTTGAATGGAAATGTACCATGATCACGAAACTCGTCTGCCATCTTGAACTTACGAATTTTGACTCGAAATCCTATTTTCTCACGCCGGAAATCCCTGTATACCAATTTTGAATTCAATCTGACCATAATAACAATTTGACAAAAAAATCAAAATCTCTGACCCGGAAAACACCGAACTATGAAATAAGTGAAAATAAAGTTTAAGTAAGAACTTTTTTCGCTATATATTTAAATTTGGCTATTCTCTGTGAATTCCGTATTTCAAGTTGAGATTCTGAACGAAATTTTCTGTAGATTCACTTCTAATCGGAAGAATGAATTGACTCATTTTCTTCTCTTATTGGCAGATAAAAATAATCAACTTTCGAACTTTCCAATTCATTCATTGAGAACTCCGATCCTTTCTGAGTTCAACCACAAAATTTTAGTTCCTAAAGTGAAACCATTTTCAAATGCATCTTGAAATAAAACACACTACATTGAACCGTAAAATTTCAAATCGATTCATTTGTCTATTCATTTCAGAGTCCATCATTGGTTAATTCTGTTCCCAAATACGTTATATTATACATAAAACGAAAATTCTGATCATGGGGACAATAAATACTCTTTAAACAATAAATTTAAGTCTGAAAGATGTTCCTTCAGTAATGAACGTTCATTCAGTGAAATATACTATGAGCAAGATATGAAACACCAACCGATAGATCATATCAATTATCCAAAATATATAACCAAAATACGAAGTATTGAGAAAATAATTCTTTGGGATGAAATTGATGACGGTTTTTAGTGTCAAGCCGAACTGACCATTCGCAATAGCCATATAAATTCTCCGATAAATGTGAAACCATTTATAAATCTATTCAGAAAATTTGTACATTGAAGTTTCCAAAGTATTAAAAAAAAGTATAATTTGTATTAAAATTCATTACGGACTTAAGACATCAAGGCTCAAGTTGAACTGACTTATTTCCTGAAAGCAATCCCCGTACAAATTGTCCGAAAAATTTTGTAACTATTTGAAACTCAATTTTCCAAATTTGTACCTTGAAGACTGCAAAGGAGTAGGAAAAGAATTTTTTTAATCAAATTTATGACGGATTGATTGTATGCTTGCGCCGAAATTACTAAGTGTCCAATAGCAATCTCCATACAAATTCTCCGAAGCATTGAAAACCATTCAAAAATCAATTTAAAAAATTTGTACCCTTGAGGCTCCAAAATTTCGATACAATTGAGAATTCACTTCATAGTACATCCTATGTAAGTTCTGTTTCAAAGTGTGTTATATGATACATAAACGAACGTTCTCATCATCATGGAAGAAGAAATACTTTTCCAAAAGTGAAATCGGCAAAAGATGTGTCTGCAGTAATACACTTAAATTCAGTAAAATGAATGAACTCGAAATATATAGTTTTCTGCAGAAGATCACCAAGATGTAAAGAAACAATAGATATATTAGATCTTTCATTCAAAATATTCAAATTCGACCAATTTCAAATCTATAAAAATTTATACTCACTTTTGATACTAAATCACCCATTTTTATATTTTATTAACCTGCTTCCACACTATGTTCAAAAACTATCACCAAATATGCACTAGACCTTTTTCGTTCGTACTGTTGTCACAGAATAATCGAAACTGAATCCTACCACAACAACTGTCCCTTTATATACCATTTGAAGAGTCAAATAATCCAAGTGACCAATAGCAACCCACAAAGAAATTCTCCGAAAAATATTTACCTATTCAGAAACCAATTGTGAGAAATTCTACCTTCAAGGCACCAAAGTGTTAGAAAAGGAGTTCATTGGAAAAGAAATGTATAACGGGCTTGAGCAGAACAGATCGCCAACAGCAAATTCTCAGAAAATTTTAAAGCCATTTGAAAACCAATTATGCGAATACAATAAACATTCTTTGGAATGAAATTCAGGACGGATTTAAGGCTTAAGCCGTCATGTTTATGGTTCAATAATTGTTTATGACAGGATGGAAAGAGGACAGCAACTACTTTCACATTTTTCGGTACATTTCGTGCGAATTGAGAATGTTGAAAGCTTAGTTGCATTGAAGTTCATTCAAATATACCTTCTATGTATTGAAATTCTCAGGAGGTTTGTTAATGGGCCAATTTCGTGAATACGACCTTTCGAAATTCTGATTTCTCGATAATACCAAAACTTCGAAGCAAAATTATTCTAACATTTGTGTTATGAATGATTCGAGGGCATGAACGAGATTTCAGGCTGCTTCTGTTTGTTTTTTTCTGCGGCAGCTACAAAAAATTTATTTCAATCAATTTCTCGATCTGGAAAATAGGAATGTACCTGAAAGTTGGATAAACGAGAGCTCAAAAGCTCCAGACTCCAAGTCAGTGTTCTGAGTAGCCCATTTTTGATAGGAGACCTCTGAATTTTTCCAATTAACACTTACATTTTCACACTCAAACAAAGAAATTCAAAGATGTATTCGAGGTTTCCCGCTTAACGTACCAACTGTTGAGTTCTATGAATCAAATACCATTATCATTATTCATAGGTGTGTTAATTTATGGACGAGAAATTTTTCTCAAGCTCTTTTTGTGCATGGTACAAACTTTTATTCGTACAATCGAATTTTTCAAAGCAAAAATTCGAAAATGACAAAGCGTTAGCTCCATAGCTTATCACCATATTCATCATAGTTAAAAAAATACCGAACGAATTGAAAAGGGAAAAAAATAAAACAAAAATCTTTATGACCGCGTTTGCTATAAAATGCAATGAAGACGATTCCAATGTTCCTTTCTATCATGTTTGGATGATCATTTACGACATTCTATAGTTTTCAGAAAAATGTATTTCCTAATGTCAAAGTTTCATTTCTGATTATTCCATTTACTTGTAATTTGTATGTTTTTAGTCAGCATTGTCCAAAGTATCTCTTTCCAACGTTTTTGTTGGAATGCTCTGCATACATTTTTCTGCGAGTATTGTTGATAGTTGTCAGTTTTGATTTATATAAATGTCAAATTAGTTCTGAGTGAATCAATGATCTACTTAAACTATACTTGAACTGATTAAAAAGGCTTGTGTTTTCCACCACTGTTTTGGACGAAAGACTCCGTGGTTAGAATTTTCTAACCTTTTCAATCAGTTTGAGTATATCATGGATTGATCTACTGAAAAACTAATTTGACATTTATATGAATCAAAACTGACAACTATCAACAATACTCACAGAAAAATGTATACAAAGCATTCCAACAAAAAAGTACGTAATTTTGTGAAATTCAACATTTAGTCCCAAAATTAACGTACAATAGATCATTACGAGTGAACAACTCCAACATTTTTCTCATTTCCGCAAACTTCGGAGAAGAAATACTTAGGGTTCGTCATCACATCTGCATTTTGATGCATATTTCTGTCCGGGCCATGCTCGCAGCCCATTAGCACAATTTTGGCCTTCGTACGGCTTCCAGTTTTCAAAATGAAAATTATGAAAGTACTCCGAGCGTATTCTTTAGAAGGCTACGAGAAGAAAACCACTGGATATTATTTCATTCTGTTTTCACCTCATTATTCAGAATGAAAGATAGTTCAACCATAAAAAATTTCAACAATTTCGGCCGAAATTTTTTTTTCACCAAGGACATGTAAAAAAAAGTTGAGTTCCAATTTTGGAATAAATTTTTCACGAAAAAACTCAGGAAATCTTGTACATTGAAATAATACTTTCCGAATTGGCAACCGAGAAAAGAAAAATCCAACTTTGCAGGTTTTCCGCCTTTTTGAATTTTTTTTTTCAGAATTCTACATCACAATTCAATTAAGCCAAAGAAAAATACTAAAATGTAACCAGAAACCGTTATTTCGAATGTCACGCATAACTAACAACAGTTATCAGAAGATTGCTCAAAGTTCACAAACACCCTGTATCTCGCTTATGCGTCGAAAAGTGGGTATATATCATGAGGCAAAAATGACTTCATCGGTGTCATCTACACGGCTGTATATGTTTGTCCAGTTTATGGTGAAACACCCTGTATAGGTCATTTAATACAATCAATGATTAGGAATATTCTTAGAACAATGACAAAAGACCATCCGCTTTCAAAAAATTAATTATTTATGTTCCAGATTATATTGAATATGATTGCATATTCTCTGTTTACCTATCTGTAACTCAATAAATGGATCCATAAGGGATCGTACACTTTCCCAGTCCCAGCAGAAATTTTCTCCTACATGTTTGCGGCTAGGATTAGGTATCATTTGAGGGATAGCCCACCAATCTTTTTATTTTTATGTTTTTTGTTATTTTTTGAATTTTCTTCACTTTTGTACCTGGAAATCCAAATCCCGTCCTAAACCGAAGAATGCCGTTTATCTGAAATGATTTATTTACTTTTATAATTCTGATTTTCAGGTAACTACCTGAAGAAGTACCGTCAACACTTCGAAGGTACTTCTCAGAATAAGACTCGGGATAAGATAATTGACTTCACGAATGAGACTCGCCAAGTTTCAATTACTGTGAAAAATTGGTTGAAGGTTAAGTGTTCAAACGTCGTTGGCTGGATTACTTTGAACGAGGAGTATACTCGAATCGTATTCGAAGTGAAGTACGGTCAGCGGAATGAAGTATGCTGTATAATGCGGTGTTTCTGTGAAATTTCACACAAAATTTTGAGGGAGCCCAAAAAAGAAAATATTGCTCCGAGGTGGGTGTATGAAAACTTTCACAAGCATCTAATGACACATTTGACGCAAACTGATGTCACACCTATAGAATACCAATACTGTAAGCGCGACTGCAAGGAAAAACCGAGAGAGAAACTTAATCAACATCGATAAAATCTTTTGGCTACCTTTTTTCAAAAAAACCCGAAACACAACCTATCTATTGAAACAAAAGATAGGGAGATGCAAATATCCTCACTAGAGATGATGAGGAGCTGCGTGAAAATCCAAATAAGCCAGATAATATGATTCTTGTATCTCCTGCAAAATCTCCAACAGTGACTCCTTCGCTTCTTCCGACACATCCCATGTCAAAGATTAAGCCTCGAATGAAGTGAATGAAGTATAAAACGTAAAATCAACATTGTTGACTAAGTTATTCAAGAAAGCTATGAAACGTGTAAGAATATATCCAGGGCACAGGCGAGTACATCCAGAGATAGTTGCGACGATCACATTCAGAAATGCATTGAAAGTAAACAAAGAAAAATATACACTTCTAAAGGGTCCCCTCTGGTGTCTTCCAGTGACTTGAATATCAATCTAGCATTCAACACTCATCGTCAACTTTATCCCACAATTTATCTCCCACTTATCAAAGGTCAGAAAGGGCTTAACTCCTGAGCCAAATTTCTAGTCCTGGGAATAACCTTGGGAATAACCAAACTTGCATCACATCCTATTTTCTGTGGTCGATGAAGTTTGCAATTTTCAAAGAATATCATCGAACGAAAAGATGACATGGGCATGCAACTAAAGAGTGTTTTGGTCCATTTTGAATCTACTTCACAAAAACCTTGCGGTCAAGATGGTACCACCTCACCAGGCCACCTTTTGCGCTGGTTGTTTGATTTATCTGCCAAAAACTCCAGACAGTCAAAATATCGGTAAACGTACAGAATTAAATACTTTTCATTATACTGCTATACGAAACGCTCTATGAAAATATGAAGAACACTTCACCATCCATAAGCTGTTTAAATAAATTTGTTGCGAAAAATTCATCCAACATAGAGGAAGGGTTTTTCGACTTTGATGGCCTTTGTCAGTTTATGAAGCATAGGAATTTACCCAAAGTTTCGTGGATTGGCGAAGATGCAACAGTTAAATTGAATATGATTCGAGGACTAATAAATTAGTTGGATTTACCATGCCATTAGTCAATGGACTACCGACAAGAGATACGTTTTTAGTGATGTCCTTCAAATGTAATTTGGGTCCTGTCTATATAGAGGATGAAGTCCTAAACAATATGACAGAGAATAAATTCCTGGGCCTCTTTGTGGATGAAAAGCTTAAATTTGAGTCACATATTAAATATCTTAATAGGAAGCTCTCTGCAAACTGTTATGCTTTGAGAATTATTTCAAAACAACTCGATTTCCATGCAAGTAAAAATTCATATTTTGCTCTAATAGATGCACATATCAGATATGGCATCTGTTTTTGGGGTTCATGTTCAAACCAATTATTTCGGAGTGTTTTCATCCTGCAAAAGAGAGCTGTGAGATATGTATGTGGGGTTAGGACACGGGAGTCATGTAGACCACTTTTCAAAAGGGAAAATATCTTGACACTGCCCAGTCTGTTTATATTGGAGACAGTTTGCCTTTTGCATAAAAAATATAGAGGTATTATTAGAGTAGCAAAAAATAGATACAATACTCGGCAAACTTATAGTATTGATCTACCCATCCCGTTGACCTCTCAAATACGAAGTTCACTTGTCTTCAGAGGTCCTGTTTTGTTTAATCACCTGCCTATAACAATACGTCAAATTTATGATGAAAGGCGATTTAGGTTGGATGTAAAGAAATTGCTCTTATCAAAAGCGTATTATGATGTTGATGAATACCTCGGTGACAGATTTTAGCTATATGACTACCCGGGTGTGGTTGATAATGTTTCTGTGATAATTTTGTCCTGCTAGTTTTTATGCTAAGTCACGTATACTCATTGATTATATTCATTTTATATTTATATTATTTATTTATTATTTTATATTTATTATATATTGCTAACTGTTTTGCTGTGTATGTTATTTATATGTCTAATTTTTATTCATTATTTATATGTTTTAGCTAGTAAATATTATTTTTATCTATACCTTTAATTTATTATTTTATATCTACACTTTTTGTTCTGTCTCTCTCTCTCCCTCTCTATGACAGTTTTTCGATGTATTATTGTGGCATTTATGTATTATCTTTGTTTTACACCTCAAATTGGAACTATAATGTATCTGCTTTGTCGAAAAGAAATCTTATGACAATAAAGCATTTTGATTGATTGATTGATTGATTGATTGATAGCAACATCTGCAAAAGCAATACAGGACCACTTTAAGAACGCTATCAGATCAAATTATGCCTATGTAATTATGGCCCAGCCTATTTTTACCATCCGCGCCAGGTTATTGTCTCGCAATCTTAGGCACAGATAACAGATTTACAGCCGCTGATGTTACGAAAAGGTGGCAACATATAAAATTGAATTTGAAGCAGCGAGGTGTTATGGTTTTGGGGTTTGGATCTGATGGAGATACACGTCTTCTGAAGGCAAAGAGGCAAGGTGCTCAATGGGCTCTCACTAAAGAATAATCACGACCCGAATGGAGATGGTTTCAATCAAATTACTCTAGAGAAGACTGCTTTTCTTATGTTCAAGATACTGTTCATATAGCCACCAAATTACGTACTAGACTGCTCAATGATAAAATCAAGTTAAGGTTTGGTGATTTTCATGCAACTGCTGAACCATTGGAACAACTCATTGCAAAGTACTCCAAGGATTATTACTTGCTAACAAAATCTGATTTGAAATTAAAAGACAAGATGAATTTTAAAGCAGCAGAGAAATTATGTTCGAGTAACGTTATTAATTTTTTTAAAAAGACTCCGAAGAATAAAGGCATTATTGCTTATCTCAAATTGATGCGTTTTGTTATTGATTCGCTCTTAGATCCCAAAATAGATTTAACGCAAAGAATTTATTCAATTTGGTATTGCGTTTTTTTTTAAATTTGGAAACAGTGGCTTACAATAAACGAATACAAAATTGGAGATCATTCCATTTCATCAAACTGCTATGCTTGCTCAGAGTTAAACGCACATTTATTAATAAATATCATCCTAAACATCCGTGAAAACCCATTTTTGTCAAACGATATTGTAACATTCAAATGTTACCTTCCACCTCGAATTAAATACGCCAGCGCAAATGCGCAGAACATAGTCGATCTACATTTCTGAGCCTCCATATGTAAGAGAAATGAATAAAAGAATTAATTGAGATTCGACGTTGTTTGAAAGAATATCTAATCGATTCCCTTCGTAATCTATCTTATTACCTTCGATATCTACCTACCTTATTATTTTCATAATTGAAAGTATCTGAATAATCAAGTACCTATAACTTAAATATCTAAGTTCTCCGGTAAATACACGAGAGTGCTTCAATTGCTTTCCTCCTTAGTAAGGGGTAAGTCTCTATAGATTTGAAATAGTTAAGATTGTTTGTGAATAGATAAGTATATCTTTGTAACTTATGATTAGGGACTTTGGGAGACAAACTGCCCAACTCAATTGCCTTCTTCAACCTCAAGCAGAACTTGAAAAGGGACCATCATCCTCATTCCACAAGGTGGGTGTTGCTGTATAAAGAGGGTGAATAGAATTTCAAGCCCTCAGACAGGTCTGTTCTTCTTAAATTGTGTATATCAAATTCTATAATATTAGGTTTAAGCAGGTTAGGTCATAGTTATATTAGTATTAGGTCTAAACAAGGTACCTTTGGGTTTATAATAAATTTATTGAATAGACATTTGAACTGTTCAGACTTGTATATATTTTTTTCCCTCACACACGATATATTATATTCTCAATCAATTTGATACACTTTCCAGATTTAAGTGTGAAACAAAATCTAAATAATAAAAACAACTACTCTATATCAAAAATCTGGTGGCGCCCAATACCTAATTCAATTTCGATCAGAAAGTCCTCCTTATCCACGACTTCAGCTCTCCAAAGGCTATTACAGTTGCCGATTGTAAGTTGTTAAATTCATGAATTGAAATACTTTCATCAAATATAAAAAGAAGGTGACAATATGTTTCTGCCTATACTTTCTGGAAGTCAGAAATGTGAACAGGCATTTAGGACTATGAGATCCATGACCTCTACGTATTCGACTGTGGTTAACTTCAATATAAAAGATATTTAAGGCGTTTACATAGCACAAGGACATTAAATAATATTATACACGATCTGAACAATGTTATTGCGTTTCCAAAAGAACAAAGACGGCAAGAAGAAATGAATATGGACTCGAATTCGCTGGTGGTTACTGATTCAAAACTCTATACGGATACTATGATAGCAGACGCAGTAGAACGTGCACGACAAAATTCTCTAGCCTATACGCTAGAACTTGGTATGTCTGTCGGAGAAAACAGCTTTATTATGCTACAATTCCTTCATTGAAAGATCTTGTGAAAGATTGAAGTGAGGATAAAAGTCTAGAAGTTGAAGAGGATATACAGATGGAAGACAACATGATCGACACCATTGATAGGTCATCCCAGAATTCAGCCAATGATTCATCTAATCATCTTCAACATTTTACTTCTCTGCTAATAGAAAATGAAGAAATTAACGGCAATGACTTAAACAAACCAGATAGTCACTTGTTTAAGCATTAATGGAATATATCGAGTGTCGATGGTCCATATGTCCGAGTCGCAGATGGTAATAAATCAAAAATTGTCAGAAAGTCTTCGCTCTGTTAGTTTCTAGAGAAAACTTAAAATATAGGTTAAGTACAGAGAGACTACAACGTTTTGTTGTGAAAAGTACAGGAAGACCACAAAAGACTAAGACACTAGAAGTAGGTCACAAAAAGTTGAATACAATGAAATCCAAAGGAACACAAATAAAGAAAAGCTCGAAGAGAGGTAAAAGGGACAGGTCCCAAGAAAGCTCAGATAGACCAGAAGAAGATATCATCATGAAATATGACGATAGCCCAAGCACAGAAACGTTTTCTGAGAATGACTCGGAAAATAACATTGAAATCAATGTTAATGGAGGTGATTATCAAGAAGGAAATTTACAAAAAGAATATTTCCTCGAATATTCCAGTTCATCGCCGTTGACAATTTCCTTAGAAATCGATAAGTTTCATGCAGTGTATTATGAAGAAGGCTGGTTTGTTGGAAAACTTGTAAGATATTGAGGGTAGTGCGAGTGGTGCTGTCGATAATCCGATAGTCGAAATAATATTTTTGAGAAGAAATAAACGAAAAAAAGTGAATTCAAATGGTCTGAGAAACAAGATTTATGGACCTATAGCGATACAGCAGAATAAATCGAATAATATTGTCAATATTGCCGATCGTGTCTTGAGCCAGATTGATAACGCTTACACAAATGAAAAGCAGAAGTGTTGACATGTCATTAGTTAATATCAATTGTTTCATTATTTGCTTGTCTTGTCCACCACTTGAAGCAACTACCTATTATCTATAATACAGAGTGTAACAGCCAAATGGAATAAATTCGATAACGAATGAATGAGGGCATGTTGGAAAAAAAGCTCGGACACGACGATTTGTAATTTTAAATGCGCATATTTTTCAAGAAAATAATATTATATAGGGTGTTCAATGTGACCGCGGCGAATACCAACTTTCTTATTTCAAATGCAACCCCCTATATATTATTTATTTTTTGAATTCTTCAGAGAATTATAGACACAATTCATGCGAAAAAAAAACCTATCTTTAACTATTTCGGAATTATTGAGTGTTTTCAGATTTATTGCAAAAATCAACGTTTTAAATAAAAATTATTTTATTTCACAAATTCGGTACATTACACACAGATGACATTTGACAGATGACATTTTACAGATGACATTCGACTGATGACATTGGACAGTTGACAGATGACTATTGACAGATGAAATTTGACAGAACTTTTATTACCTATGCCTGATTTATCCCCTGCCAGTTCAGAAATCTAACCAAGCCGTTGATCTCCGATCAATGTCGATTACGATTTGTGGAATCCACCGTAAGTATAGGTATCATTTAGGCGAAACAAAGTTCCTTGGGCCAGCTAGTATGCTAATGAAAAAATAGTTTTATATCCTTAAACGAGTCTTATTACTTGCCCCTTTTATCGCATTCAAGCCGTCAGATGATTGGCCATGTTGAAAGTAAAAACAAGCTGAAACTATTAGAGGATTTACGGGGATTTTTCAGGAACTAAACACATTTTTCCAAGATTTTTGATTTTTGGGATCGACTAAGATTCCTTGTAAAAAAACGAATATTTTCTCATCCTAATCAAATTTCTTTATTCATACTAACTGGATTATTTTTTATGAGCAACAATACAAATATACATAAATAGAAATATACAGAACAAAATGTCAATTCATTATATCTGAGTACTTTTCATTATTCAAGTTTGCGTGGTATGAGAAGGGCACTCACATCAACTTTCTCAGATTTGCTTCAGCACCATATTCATCTCTGAAGGATCAATGAATTCACTAATTTTTTGGATACACAAATCGGGCATTTCTTCTGGAAGAAGTTCCCGCAAATGTGCATATACTTGTTTCGCCAAATATTGATCATTCATTTCTATGCATATGCTGGCGATCAACTCCCTTTTATACAATACTGGAAGAGGATTTTTCAGAATTCCTGAGCGAATCCTTGAATTCTTGACCACCTTCCTCCTTATATTTTTTCTACACAGTACGTCGTAGTAGGTCAGTTGTGGAGCTTCGGGCAGTTTCAGCAGTTTCAGGCTTTCTAACTCGTTCTCGTACAGAACGCGTACTTCTCTGTAGCGTTCTTTCGCTTCTATATATTGAACTGTTTCCTTGTTCACATAGAGTCCACAATGTTTTCTCAGAACAAAGAACTTGATGAATACATTGAGGACGTTTTCGTTATCGAAGTCCATCGCAACTTCGAAAGCTGTCATACCTTCTTCATTGAGTTCGTTGAAATCTACTCCCTTTCTTAGCAGAATTTCAACAACAGTAGGACTCCCTTCAGCTGCACAATGCAATGGAGTGTTACCCTGGTCTGATTTGGCATTCACATCCACGCCATGCTCTATTAAAGCTTTTGCCAAAATCCTGTTCCTGTGAGGGTCATTTCCATCATCTGTCAAATGATGCAATGCGTTGCATCCAAGGCAGTTGGTGATGTTCGGGTCACTTCCGATTTCCAGAAGCCGCAAAATGACGTTGATATCACTCGAAGGGTTCATGATCAGAAGTTGCAGAGTCGTATGGCTTAGCAGATCCTCTTGATGGTCCAAGTCAACATCATAATGCAGCAGCGCATCCAAGCATTCAAAGCCCTTCGGACATCCTGACAGCATATGGAAAGGACGGCGGAAATAGTTATCACATTTATTCGGGTTGGCACCATTAAGCATCAGATGTTTCACTAAATCGGGATAGCCAAACTTCACAGCATAATGCAGGGGTGTGCTTCCATTGTCGTTGCAGACGTTAACGTCTGCTCCTTCCTGTAATAATTTCTCGACATCTTCTTCATTTCCATTTCGGACCGCTAAATGAAGGGCACTGTCTTCCACTGGGCAGGAGTTTACTCTCTGAAAAAGAAGAAAAATATTTTCTAGCTTTTGTTTGATAATTTTGATGAGATTCGTGAGATTCGATAGTTGAAGCGGTAAATTTTCATGGGAGTTCATTCGATTTGATATAGATCGAATTGAAGAGGTCGCCGTTCACAATGAGTTGAAAAACTAATCCGATAGAGGCGCCACCGTGCATTTTATGGAATATTCAGCGAAGCTTCCAAACATCCCTATACCCAAAACCACCGTTTTTGTTTGAGAAATACCTATCCTTCGTTAAAAATGAAACGATTTTTACTAGACAGAAGTTTTTCGGAAAACCTCGTTCCTCAACTTTCATTTAATACTGTTTCCAATATATAAGTTTTCACAGTTCATTCTAAATGTCATGAATCTTTCCCTTCCTACCATGAATAAAAGTGACTCGTGTTTCACGTTTATGCATATTTTTATAAACAAAGACAAGAAGGCATTATTTCGATAAGGAACATTTCAAGTAGGTAACTATATTTTAAAACGAATATTTCAGGTGAGTAAAATGTTTGATTCGTTAATATTCATGAAAATATATATTTTTATAGTGGGCTGAATACATAGGTCCATATTTCGTTGGAAACAGTTGTTCTTCACACATTTATCCTTTTTTTTAGTTTTCTTTCAAATTTTTCGAATTGGAAACCTATGAACCAACTGGAAAAAATATTCAGCTAGAGAATGAATTCAAGAGAGGGTGTGCGAAAAAAATTTTTTATTCATAATGTCGAGTTAATTCATAACACATTTCAGCTGAAAATGTTGCCATGAGGATGTCGAATGAATTTCATGATTACAGCCAAATTCTATTCAGAATCCGTTTTACGACACTTTGGGGTTGGAAATAATTATTATATTTGGTCTAAATCCATAAATTCAAGATGACGACTAGTTTCATGAGCTCATAAATTTTACCAAGAAAATAATGATCTCCCAATGAGGAAAATTTTCGTTTTGTTTCTTATGAAACAGCTTTATCAACTTTCACATAATTACAGCAATAGTAAATTGAATCACTTCGATTATTTGGCCGCTCATTTCAATTATTCCGTTACATTCTCATTAGAAGTTCTATTTCATTGTTATCAATTCAATTGGAATTGTGACAAAGCCTTCTGTGCCAATATTAGGGATAATTATTCAACAACTTTCTGTTTCCATAAATTTTCTGGCTGCGCTGACGAAAAAGAATTATTGTTTTAAGGTGACGCATCATTATATCTAGCATTTTATAGATTGGGGTTGGACATGGCTTGGCGTCAGGATTGGCGCCAGGATGATTGGCACCTTGAAATTATTTTTCATTTATTCTTATTCATTCAACAACAAACTCGTGGAAGTGCTTTGCAAGTAGTCATTCCGTACGTTAGGTACTCTTTTGGTTTTTCATTGTGCGATTGAAGCTAACGCACAAATTTTATCTCGGTTTATGTAATTTTAATTTATGTATGCCCACAATTACTTCATTTTCCACTCGAGCTGAGATCAATGTTTATTGACATTTTTCATACCTTATTGAAAAGCTACTAGAGTACTTTGAACATATTTTTCGGTTTTCAGAAGGATGAATGGATGATGAATCTTTTCGTTTCATTTTACTGGATGATGGGGTACTACAGAAGAAACGGCCTAAAGCAGGCTTTGACATGTATGTATATTGTTTTATAATACTGAAATTGTTTTGTTTGTAACGTTTCGAATTATATAGAAATGAGTTGAGTTTTTATTGTTGATAATTATGGAGTCCAAGACGTACCTATTGTACCTGTTTGTCGAATAAACTGGAGTTTATAATGTTAATTTATATCAGAGTTGTGCTTTGTGCTCGGAGCACTTTTGTGCTCCCGGGCACTGTGCTGCCGAGCACTTTTCAAAAGCAGTGATTAGTGCTTAGTATTTGTAGTACTTCATCGAAAGGCTCAGTGCTTAGCAATCCCAAAAGTGCTCCCAAGTACTCCTGCGGATTACTAAGCCCTAAGCTCTGAGCCACTTTTGTACGAATTTATTTAAGCATTCATAAAATCTAAATACAACATTTTCTTACATGAGTAACATCCTCAAACTGTTAGAATTTCAATGACAGAAAGATGATTGTGAGGGAATCCGGTCATTATGAGAGAAAAATTAAGGGCCCACGTGTAATTTGTTAAATGAAGATGGTAATTTGTTCGATGATATCTTAATAAAGCGTTTTCATCTGACCAAAGAGTCTTATATAGACAACATCAAAACGTTACACAGTTCATTTTTCATACTTCGTTATTTGTCACGCAACAATGTTTTGGAACTGTTTTGCTCCTGACAAATTAGTGCAAGAATTGACGCAGAAGCATTTCCATTTTTCCTTAAATTTCTTATTACATTTTGTGTCACGGACCGGGAGTGAAAACCCATAAAAGTTTTCAGAAAAAAAGTAAACTCGAAAAAATCAATATTTTTATGAATATTTTCGAACGAAGAGATCTAGGAGCGAATAGCAGTTTTTTGTTTTACCACCAATCAGAATCAATTATACAGGGTGAGTCTTTGACTTGTACATATATTTTAACTGTAGATTCCCCTCATCAAACGAAAAACTTTTTTCCCATACCATTTTTCAAAATTCGGTTTCGTTTGGAAGATACAGGGTGTCGAAAATCCACGAAAAAAACACTTTTCTGTTCATATCTCCGGAACCGTTATTTCAAATGAACTGAATTTTGGTCCATTGGTTACTCTATTCATGGTGCATATTCCTCAATCGGAACTTATTCAATATTTCTCCTAGTTTAAAAGTTACAGGGTGGTCGACTCATAAATTCATGTAAAAACACTATCAAATCACTTGAAAAGGATAAACGGTTCATATTTTCGAAAGAATCAACCATTTTAGAGAATAAAAGTATTCCTAATTCTTTCAATAAAACGCGTCGTTTTCGAGTTATTCCTAAATGTATACGAAGAAATTTGAGGAAAAAATCATGAATTTCATAAAAAATCTGAATGCTTCCCTGAATTAAATATCATCGAATATTGTTTCTTCTCTGGTCTCTTAACAAATTAACAATGTTGTCAATGTTTATCAACTGAATTCCGAGAAGCATGAAATTACAAAGTTTATAAGAAGTTTCTATTGAAAATTTATTGATACCCGTCCTTCAGGAAAATCTATCTTCTTAACAATATCCTCTTGGAATTTTTAATCGACCCTACACTGTTTTCACATCACAAATCACAAGCATCACCTGTTTGCTTTATTCTCTGCAAACTTCAAGTAAATAAATAAATAATAAAACGAATCCATGTAGAAAGGTTATCGCGGCGTCGTTCATTGTAATCACAGACTGTAGACTGTACTCTGGAGACACAGAAGAACGTCTTGTCTTGTCTTGCGTGGCGGCTACATCGCACTCGGCTCGGCCACTCGCAGCCGGCAGCGCACTTAAATTTAGATCGTAGGGCTGTATCGGCGAGAATCAGAACTACTCGTTTGGCATTTCCAAAGAGCAATGCGTAGAAGCCTCTGTGATAGTTCTTCCGTTAACGATAGGGGACGTTCTGCTTTCTTGAGTTCGCCTATACCATTGTTGAAGAGTAAATCGTCAATCTGGCATCGTCTTCTCTAGAATTCTATGATATATCATCACAGAGGAATGGATTAGGTTAGGTCATTGACCTCGAATCATATGACTTTTATGACTTTGATTAATGGAGTTAGGATAGGTTAGTGATAAACTAATTTTTATAAGATAGTTTCAGGGTATCGAGGCAAATATGAACAAATTATTAGTGTTTACAAACTAATCTTCAGGAAAATCGAAGAAGGAACTTATTTTGGTGTGAGAAATATGGCATTTCAATTGCAGAAATTATGGAACAAAACTTAGCGTTTTTGCTAGGAAATATCGTGTTTGTAACATTCTTATTCAAATAAGGTTAGTGCTTGAGTATTTTCTGAATGTATCACCCAGACTATCTGATAATCACATCAATTTCAATTGAAAAATATGAACTTTGAGGTGTTTGCAGAGAATTGTTCCAGGAGCGTATTCAGCCCAACTTTTTTTTTCAAATGGCTATATCTCTTTAACAGAGCCGAATTCGGAAAAATGGAAAATGAAAAAAAGGCTTCTTTAGGCCTCAAGAATCTACAGTTAAAATATATGTACAAGTCAAAGACTCACCCTGTATATTATATCGAATCAAACTCAAAATTATTAGCGAAAGCATCGTATCATCTGGTCAATTCTTGGAAGGTGATAAAACAAGAATCTTCTCGTTATCAATCGAATCGAAGGTGGAGCATCGAATTTTGGACACCCTGTCACCTCACCTGTCAATTTTCTCACATATACGAGCTAACAATTTCTCTTTCGATTGTAATAACCTCACTTTCAACAATTCCTAAAGAAGTGCTTAGGGCTTAGTGCTCGAAATGTCGAATAACTTTCACAAAGTGCTCAGTATTCGCGAGCCTTTTGTGAAAATAAGTGCTTTGCGCTCGAGACTCGGGAGCCTTTTTATCCGAGTGCTTAGTGCTCGAAGCACTATTTTTCAGTGCTCGTCACAGTTCGTACATATAACATATATCATTCCTTCAACTTAAAATGTTTTATACATCTCTATGCCTATACATATATTCTTGTATCTATCGTTGAATTCTATGAAAAATGTCCATATTATTCTCATTATTTCATGGTATTTTTCTATTATCAGATGTATCATATGCAAAATCATAAATTATTCTCTATTCTTGAATTGAAGTATGATGTCTAATGAATATATTGTGCTATCTTCATTACAAGAATGAAACTGAAATTCTGAATGTATGATCAGTACGAATATTTTTATAATTCAGAAGGTGTTTTCATCAATTTCATTATACTCGTTAATTGAAAATATTACTCAATTCATGAAATTCAAGAGGCGGTTTTATTAAGTTCATATTCATAACTCGCATTTACAAATTCAATAGATGGTTTCATTAATTTCATGATAAGATTTTATTTAGGTTAGTGAACTTTACCATTACATTGATGGAACGCATCCATTATTGTTGAAGCAATGCCAAATCCCTTTTATAAACCGAATTTCATTACAATTATGAGACTTTATGAAACCAATGAGCATTATAATAGGAATTATAATAATTTTTTCTCAGCGCTTATCCCAAAAACCTCCTAATACCAATTTTTAATGAAATCAGTCCATAAACAAGGAAGGCGTTGTCTTGTTATTATTATCAGGCCGCCATTTTAAATTTGTTAATTTCACAAAAATAACATTATCTTCAACTCCGAAAACACCCCTCATACTACTTTCGAATCGAAATGAACCCTGATAACAAAACTCGTCCGCTAATTCGATTTTACAAATTTTGACAACAAATCATGATCTTCGACCCCTAAAACCCTCTCATTCCAATTTCGAATCAAATCAAGCCATAAACACAAAAGATGTCGTATAATTGTTATCGGTCCGCCATCTTGAATTTATGAATTTCGATCAGAAAAATTGTCATTTCCGACCCTGAGAACCCTCACATACAAATTTTGAATGGAAATGTACCATGATCACAAAACTCGTCTGCCATCTTGAACTTACGAATTTTGACTCGAAATCCTATTTTCTCACGCCGGAAATCCCTGTATACCAATTTTGAATTGAATCTGACCATAATAACAATTTGACAAAAAAATCATAATCTCTGACCCGGAAAACACCGAACTATGAAATAAGTGAAAATAAAGTTTAAGTAGGAACTTTTTTCGCTATATATTTAAATTTGGCTATTCTCTGTGAATTCCGTATTTCAAGTTGAGATTCTGAACGAAATTTTCTGTAGATTCACTTCTAATCGGAAGAATGAATTGGCTCATTTTCTTCTATTATTGGCAGATAAAAATAATCAACTTTCGAACTTTCCAATTCATTCATTGAGAACTCCGATCCTTTCTGAGTTCAACCACAAAATTTTAGTTCCTAAAGTGAAACCATTTTCAAATGCATCTTGAAATAAAACACACTACATTGAACCGTAAAATTTCAAATCGATTCATTTGTCTATTCATTTCAGAGTCCATCTTTGGTTAATCCTGTTCCCAAATACGTTATATTATACATAAAACGAAAATTCTGATCATGGGGACAATAAATACTCTTTAAACAATAAATTTAAGTCTAAAAGATGTTCCTTCAGTAATGAACGTTCATTCAGTGAAATATACTATAAGCAAGATATGAAACACCAACCGATAGATCATATCAATTATCCAAAATATATAACCAAAATACGAAGTATTGAGAAAATAATTCTTTGGGATGAAATTGATGACGGTTTTTAGTGTCAAGCCGAACTGACCATTCGCAATAGCCATATGAATTCCCCGATAAATGTGAAACCATTTATAAATCTATTCAGAAAATTTGTACATTGAAGTTTCCAAAGTATTAAAAAAAAGTATAATTTGTATTAAAATTCATTACGGACTTAAGACATCAAGGCTCAAAATGAACTGACTTATTTCCTGAAAGCAATCCCCGTACAAATTGTCCGAAAAATTTTGTAACTATTTGAAACTCAATTTTCCAAATTTGTACCTTCAAGACTGCAAACTAGTAGGAAAAGAATTTTTTAAATCAAATTTATGACGGATTGATTGTATGCTTGCGCCGAAATTACTAAGTGTCCAATAGCAATCTCCATACAAATTCTCCGAAGCATTGAAAACCATTCAAAAATCAATTTCAAAAATTTGTACCCTTGAGGCTCCAAAATTTCACGAAAAATATTGACTGAATCTCAAATCGATACAAGTGAGTATTCACTTCATAGTACATCTTATGTAAGTTTCTGTTTCAAAGTGTGTTATATGATACATAAACGAACGTTCTCATCATCATGGAAGAAGAAATACTTTTCCAAAAGTGAAATCGGCAAAAGATGTGTCTGCAGTAATACACTTAAATTCAGTGAAATGAACGAACTCGAAATATATAGTTTTCTGCAGAAGATCACCAAGATGTAAAGAAACAATAGATATATTAGATCTTTCATTCAAAATATTCAAATTCGACCAATTTCAAATCTATAAAAATTTATACTCACTTTTGATACTAAATCACCCATTCTTATATTTTATTAACCTGCTTCCACACTATGTTCAAAAACTATCACCAAATATGCACTAGACCTTTTTCGTTCGTACTGTTGCCAGAGAATAATCGAAACTGAATCCTACCACAACAACTGTCCCTTTATATACCATTTGAAGAGTCAAATAATCCAAGTGACCAATAGCAACCCACAAAGAAATTCTCCGAAAAATATTTACCTATTCAGAAACCAATTGTGAGAAATTCTACCTTCAAGGCACCAAAGTATTAGAAAAGGAGTTCTTTGGAAAAGAAATGTATAACGGGCTTGAGCAGAACAGATCGCCAACAGCAAATTCTCAGAAAATTTTAAAGCCATTTGAAAACCAATTATGCGAATACAATAAACATTCTTTGGAATGAAATTCAAGACGGATTTAAGGCTTAAGCCGTCATGTTTATGGTTCAATAATTGTTTATGACAGGATGGAAAGAGGACAGCAACTACTTTCACATTTTTCGGTACATTTCGTGCGAATTGAGAATGTTAAAAGCTTTGTTGCATTGAAGTTCATTCAAATATACCTTCTATGTATTGAAATTCTCAGGAGGTTTGTTAATGGGCCAATTTCGTGAATACGACCTTTCGAAATTCTGATTTCTCGATAATACCAAAACTTCGAAGCAAAATCATTCTAACATTTCTGTTATGAATGATTCGAGGGCATGAACGAGATTTCAGGCTGCTTCTGTTTGTTTTTTTCTGCGGCAGCTACAAAAAATTTATTTCAATCAATTTCTCGATCTGGAAAATAGGAATCTACCTGAAAGTTGGATAAACGAGAGCTCAAAAGCTCCAGACTCCAAGTCAGTGTTCTGAGTAACCCATTTTTGATAGGAGACCTCTGAATTTTTCCAATTAATACTTACATTTTCACACTCAAACAAAGAAATTCAAAGATGTATTCGAGGCTTCCCGCTTAACGTACCAACTGTTGAGTTCTATGAATCAAATACCATTATCATTATTCATAGGTGTGTTAATTTATGGACGAGAAATTTTTCTCAAGCTCTTTTTGTGCATGGTACAAACTTTTATTCGTTCAATCGAATTTTTCAAAGCAAAAATTCGAAAATGACAAAGCGTTAGCTCCATAGCTTATCACCATATTCATCATAGTTAAAAAAATACCGAACGAATTGAAAAGGGAAAAAAATAAAACAAAAATCTTCATGACCGCGTTTGCTATAAAATGCAATGAAGACGATTCCAATGTTCCTTTCTATCATGTTTGGATGATCATTTACGACATTCTATAGTTTTCAGAAAAATGTATTTCCTAATGTCAAAGTTACATTTCTGATTATTCCATTTACTTGTAGTTTGTATGTTTTCGGTCAGCATTGTCCAAAGTATCTCGTTCCAACGTTTTTGTTGGAATGCTCTGCATACATTTTTCTGCGAGTATTGTTGATAGTTGTCAGTTTTGATTTATATAAATGTCAAATTAGTTCTGAGTGAATCAATGATCTACTTAAACTATACTTGAACTGATTAAAAAGGCTTGTGTTTTCCACCACTGTTTTGGACGAAAGACTCCGTGGTTAGAATTTTCTAACCTTTTCAATCAGTTTGAGTATATCATGGATTGATCTACTGAAAAACTAGTTTGACATTTATATGAATCAAAACTGACAACTATCAACAATACTCACAGAAAAATGTATACAAAGCATTCCAACAAAAAAGTACGTAATTTTGTGAAATTCAACATTTAGTCCCGAAATTAACGTACAATAGATCATTACGAGTGAACAATTCCAACATTTTTCTCATTTCCGCAAACTTCGGAGAAGAAATACTTAGGGTTCGTCATCACATCTGCATTTTGATGCATATTTCTGTCCGGGCCATGCTCGTAGCCCATTAGCACAATTTTGACCTTCGTACGGCTTCCAGTTTTCAAAATGAAAATTATGAAAGTACTCCGAGCGTATTGTTTAGAAGGCTACGAGAAGAAAACCACTGGATATTATTTCATTCTGTTTTCACCTCATTATTCAGAATGAAAGATAGTTCAACCATAAAAAATTTCAACAATTTCGGCCGAAATTTTTTTTTCATCAAGGACATGTAAAAAAAAGTTGAGTTCCAATTTTGGGATGAATTTTTCACGGAAAAACTCAGGAAATCTTGTACATTGAAATAATACTTTCCGAATTGGCAACCGAGAAAAAAAAATCCAACTTTGCAGGTTTTCCGCCTTTTTGAAATTTTTTTTTTCAGAATTCTACATCACAATTCAATAAAGCCAAAGAAAAATACTAAAATGTGACCAGAAACCGTTATTTCAAATGTCACGCATAACTAACAACAGTTATCAGAAGATTGCTCAAAGTTCACACACACCCTGTATCTCGCTTATGCGTCGAAAAGTGGGTATATATCATGAGGCAAAAATGACTTCATCGGTGTCATCTACACGGCTGTATATGTTTGTCCAGTTTATGGTGAAACACCCTGTAAGGTCATTTAATACAATATATGATTAGGAATATTCTTAGAACAATGACAAAAAACCATCCGCTTTCAAAAAATTAATTATTTATGTTCCAGATTATATTGAATATGATTGCATATTCTCTGTTTACCTATCTGTAACTCAATAAATGGATCCATAAGGGATCGTACACTTTACCAGCAGAAATTTTCTCCTACATGTTTGCGGCTAGGATTAGGTATCATTTGAGGGATAGCCCACCAATCTTTTTATTTGTATGTTTTTTGTTATTTTTTGAATTTTCTTCACTTTTGTACCTCGAAATCCAAATCCCGTCCTAAACCGAAGAATGCCGTTTTTCTGAAATGATTTATTTACTTTTATAATTCTGATTTTCAGGTAACTACCTGAAGAAGTACCGTCAACACTTCGAAGGTACTTCTCAGAATAAGACTCGGGATAAGATAATTGACTTCACGAATGAGACTCGCCAAGTTTCAATTACTGTGAAAAATTGGTTGAAGGTTAAGTGTTCAAACGTCGTTGGCTGGATTACTTTGAACGAGGAGTATACTCGAATCGTATTCGAAGTGAAGTACGGTCAGCGGAATGAAGTATGCTGTATAATGCAGTGTTTCTGTGAAATGTCACACAAAATTTTGAGGGAGCCCATAAAAGAAAATATTGATCCGAGGTGGGTGTATGAAAACTTTCACAAGCATCTAATGACACATTTGACGCAAACTGATGTCACACCTATAGAATACCAATACTGTAAGCGCGACTGCAAGGAAAAACCGAGAGAGAAACTTAATCAACATCGATAAAATCTTTTGGCTACCTTTTTTCAAAAAAACCCGAAACACAACCTATCTACTGAAACAAAAGATAGGGAGATGCAAATATCCTCACTAGAGATGATGAGGAGCTGCGTGAAAATCCAAATAAGCCAGATAATATGATTCTTGTATCTCCTGCAAAATCTCCAACAGTGACTCCTTCGCTTCTTCCGACACATCCCATGTCAAAGATTAAGCCTCGAATGAAGTGAATGAAGTATAAAACGTAAAATCAACATTGTTGACTAAGTTATTCAAGAAAGCTATGAAACGTGTAAGAATATATCCAGGGCACAGGCGAGTACATCCAGAGATAGTTGCGACGATCACATTCAGAAATGCATTGAAAGTAACCAAAGAAAAATATACACTTCTGAAGGGTCCCCTCTGGTGTCTTCCAGTGACTTGAATATCAATCTAGCATTCAACACTCATCGTCAACTTTATCCCACACTTTATCTCCCACTTATCAAAGGTCAGAAAGGGCTTAACTCCTGAGTCAAATTTCTAGTCCTGGGAATAACCTTGGGAATAACCAAACTTGCATCACATCCTATTTTCTGTGGTCGATGAAGTTTGCAATTTTCAAAGAATATCATCGAACGAAAAGATGACATGGGCATGCAACTAAAGAGTGTTTTGGTCCATTTTGAATCTACTTCACAAAAACCTTGCGGTCAAGATGGTACCACCTCACCAGGCCACCTTTTGCGCTGGTTGTTTGATTTATCTGCCAAAAACTCCAGACAGTCAAAATATCGGTAAAGGTACAGAATTAAATACTTTTCATTATACTGCTATACGAAACGCTCTATGAAAATATGAAGAACACTTCACCATCCATAAGCTGTTTAAATAAATTTGTTGCGAAAAATTCATCCAACATAGAGGAAGGGTTTTTCGACTTTGATGGCCTTTGTCAGTTTATGAAGCATAGGAATTTACCGAAAGTTTCGTGGATTGGCGAAGATGCAACAGTTAAATTGAATATGATTCGAGGAATAATAAATTAGTTGGATTTACCATGCCATTAGTCAATGGACTACCGACAAGAGATACGTTTTTAGCAACATCTGCAAAAGCAATACAGGACCACTTTAAGAACGCTATCAGATCAAATTATGCCTATGTTATTATGGCCCAGCCTATTTTTACCATCCGCGCCAGGTTATTGTCTCGCAATCTTAGGCACAGATAACAGATTTACAGCCGCTGATGTTACGAAAAGGTGGCAACATATAAAATTGAATTTGAAGCAGCGAGGTGTTATGGTTTTGGGGTTTGGATCTGATGGAGATACACGTCTTCTGAAGGCAAAGAGGCAAGGTGCTCAATGGGCTCTCACTAAAGAATAATCACGACCCGAATGGAGATGGTTTCAATCAAATTACTCTAGAGAAGACTGCTTTTCTTATGTTCAAGATACTGTTCATATAGCCACCAAATTACGTACTAGACTGCTCAATGATAAAATCAAGTTAAGGTTTGGTGATTTTCATGCAACTGCTGAACCATTGGAACAACTCATTGCAAAGTACTCCAAGGATTATTACTTGCTAACAAAATCTGATTTGAAATTAAAAGACAAGATGAATTTTAAAGCAGTAGAGAAATTATGTTCGAGTAACGTTATTAATTTTTTTAAAAAGACTCCGGAGAATAAAGGCATTATTGCTTATCTCAAATTGATGCGTTTTGTTATTGATTCGCTCTTAGATCCCAAAATAGATTTAACGCAAAAAATTTATTCAATTTGGTATTGCGTTTTTTTCTTAAAATTTGGCAACAGTGGCTCACAATAAACGAATACAAAATTGGAGATCATTCCATTTCATCAAACTGCTATGCTTGCTCAGAGTTAAACGCACATTTATTAATAAATATCATCCTAAACATCCGTGAAAACCCATTTTTGTCAAACGATATTGTAACATTCAAATGTTACCTTTCACCTCGAATTAAATACGCCAGCGCAAATGCGCAGAACATAGTCGATCTACATTTCTGAGCCTCCATATGTAAGAGAAATGAATAAAAGAATTAATTGAGATTCGAAGTTGTTTGAAAGAATATCTAATCGATTCCCTTCGTAATCTATCTTATTACCTTCGATATCTACCTACCTTATTATTTTCATAATTGAAAGTATCTGAATAATCAAGTACCTATAACTTAAATATCTAAGTTCTCCGTTAAATACACGAGAGTGCTTCAATTGCTTTCCTCCTTAGTAAGGGGTAAGTCTCTATAGATTTGAAATAGTTAAGATTGTTTGTGAATAGATAAGTATATTTTTGTAACTTATGATTAGGGACTTTGGGAGACAAACTGCCCAACTCAATTGCCTTCTTCAACCTCAAGCAGAACTTGAAAAGGGACCATCATCCTCATTCCACAAGGTGGGTGTTGCTGTATAAAGAGGGTGAATAGAATTTAAAGCCCTTAGACAGGTCTGTTCTTCTTAAATTGTATATATCAAATTCTATAATATTAGGTTTAAGCAGGTTAGGTCATAGTAATATTAGTATTAGGTCTAAACAAGGTACCTTGGGGTTTATAATAAATTTATTGAATAGACATTTGAACTGTTCAGACTTGTATATATTTTTTTCCCTCACACACGATATATTATATTCTCAATCAATTTGATACACTTTCCAGATTTAAGTGTAAAACAAAATCTAAATAATAAAAACAACTGCTCTATATCAAAAATCTGGTGGTGCCCAATACCTAATTCAATTTCGATCAGAAAGTCCTCCTTATCCACGACTTCAGCTCTCCAAAGGCTATTACAGTTGCCGATTGTAAGTTGTTAAATTCACGAATTGAAATACTTTCATCAAATATAAAAAGAAGGTGACAATATGTTTCTGCCTATACTTTCTGGAAGTCAGAAATGTGAACAGGCATTTAGGACTATGAGGTCCATGACCTCCACGTATTTGACTGTGGTTAACTTCAATATAAAAGATATTTAAAGCGTTCACATAGCACAAGGACATTAAATAATATTATACACGATCTGAACAATGTTATTGCGTTTCCAAAAGAACAAAGACGGCAAGAAGAAATGAATATGGACTCGAATTCGCTGGTGGTTACTGATTCAAAACTCTAAACGGATACTATGATAGCAGACGCAGTAGAACGTGCACGACAAAATTCTCTAGCCTATACGCTAGAACTTGGTATGTCTGTCGGAGAAAACAGCTTTATTATGCTACAATTCCTTCATTGAAAGATCTTGTGAAAGATTAAAGTGAGGATAAAAGTCTAGAAGTTGAAGAGGATATACAGATGGAAGACAACATGATCGACACCATTGATAGGTCATCCAAGAATTCAGCAAATGATTCATCTAATCATCTTCAACATTTTACTTCTCTGCCAATAGAAAATGAAGAAATTAACGGCAATGACTTAAACAAACCAGATAGTCACTTGTTTAAAAGCATTAATGGAATATATCGAGTGTCGATGGTCCATATGTCCGAGTCGCAGATGGTAATAAATGAAAAATTGTCAGAAAGTCTTCGCTATGTTAGTTTCTAGAGGAAACTTAAAATATGGGTTAAGTACAGAGAGACTACAACGTTTTGTTGTGAGAAGTACAGGAAGACCATAAAAGACTAAGACAAGAAGTAGGTCACAAAAAGTTGAATACAATGAAATCCAAAGGAACACAAATAAAGAAAAGCTCGAAGAGAGGTAAAAGGGACAGGTCCCAAGAAAGCTCAGATAGACCAGAAGAAGATATCATCATGAAATATGACGATAGCCCAAGCACAGAAACGTTTTCTGAGAATGACTCGGAAAATAACATTGAAATCAATAATAATGGAGGTGATTATCAAGAAGGAAATTTACAAAAAGAATATTTCCTCGAATATTCCAGTTCATCGCCGTTGACAATTTCCTTAGAAATCGATAAGTTTCATGCAGTGTATTATGAAGAAGGCTGGTTTGTTGGAAAACTTGTAAGATATTGAGGGTAGTGCGAGTGGTGCTGTCGATAATCCGATAGTCGAAATAATATTTTTGAGAAGAAATTAACGAAAAAAAGTGAATTCAAATGGTCTGAGAAACAAGATTTATGGACCTATAGCAATACAGGAGAATAAATCGAATAATATTGTCAATATTGCCGATCGTGTCTTGAGCCAGATTGATAACGCTTACACAAATGAAAAGCAGAAGTGTTGACATGTCATTAGTTAATATCAATTGTTTCATTATTTGCTTGTCTTGTCTACCACTTGAAGCAACTACATATTATCTATAATACAGAGTGTAACAGCCAAATGGAATAAATTCGATAACGAATGAATGAGGGCATGTTGGAAAAAAAGCTCGGACACGACGATTTGTAATTTTAAATGCGCATATTTTTCAAGAAAATAATATTATATAGGGTGTTCAATGTGACCGCGGCGAATACCAACTTTCTTATTTCAAATGCAACCCCCTATATATTATTTATTTTTTGATTTCTTCAGAGAATTATAGACACAATTCATGCGAAAAAAAAAACCTATCTTTAACTATTTCGAAATTATTGAGTGTTTTCAGATTTATTGCAAAATTCAACGTTTTAAATAAAAATTATTTTATTTAACAAATTCGGTACATTACACACAGATGACATTTGACAGATGACATTTTACAGATGACATTCGACTGATGACATTGGACAGTTGACAGATGACTATTGACAGATGAAATTTGACAGAACTTTTATTACCTATGCCTAATTTATCCCCTGCCAGTTCAGAAATCTAACCAAGCCGTTGATCTCCGATCACTGTCGATTACGATTTGTGGAATCCACCGTAAGTATAGGTATCATTTAGGCGAAACAAAGTTCCTTGGGCCAGCTAGTATGCTAATGAAAAAATGTTTTTATATCCTTAAACGAGTCTTATTACTTGCCACTTTTATCGCATTCAAGCCGTCAGGTGATTGGCCATGTTGAAAGTAAAAACAAGCTGAAACTATTAGAGGATTTACGGGGATTTTTCAGGAACTAAACACATTTTTCCAAGATTTTTGATTTTTGGGATCGACTAAGATTCCTTGTAAAAAAACGAATATTTTCTCATCCTAATCAAATTTCTTTATTCATACTAACTGGATTATTTTTTATGAGCAACAATACAAATATACATAAATAGAAATATACAGAACAAAATGTCAATTCATTATATCTGAGTACTTTTCATTATTCAAGTTTGCGTGGTATGAGAAGGGCACTCACATCAACTTTCTCAGATTTGCTTCAGCACCATATTCATCTCTGAAGGATCAATGAATTCACTTATTTTTTGGATACACAAATCGGGCATTTCTTCTGGAAGAAGTTCCCGCAAATGTGCATATACTTGTTTCGCCAAATATTGATCATTCATTTCTATGCATATGCTGGCGATCAACTCCCTTTTATACAATACTGGAAGAGGATTTTTCAGGATTCCTGAGCGAATCTTTGAATTCTTGACCACCTTCCTCCTTATATTTTTTCTACACAGTACGTCATAGTAGGTCAGTTGTGGAGCTTCGGGCAGTTTCAGCAGTTTCAGGCTTTCTAACTCATTCTCGTACAGAACGCGTACTTCTCTGTAGCGTTCATTCGCTTCTATATATTGAACTGTTTCCTTGTTCACATAGAGTCCACAATGTTTTCTCAGAACAAAGAACTTGATGAATACATTGAGGATGTTTTCGTTATCGAAGTCTATCGCAACTTCGAAAGCTGTCATACCTTCTTCATTGAGTTCGTTGAAATCTACTCCCTTTCTTAGCAGAATTTCAACAACAGTAGGACTCCCTTCAGCTGCACAATGCAATGGAGTGTTACCCTGGTCTGATTTGGCATTCACATCCACGCCATGCTCTATTAAAGCTTTTGCCAAAATCCTGTTCCTGTGAGGGTCATTTCCATCATCTGTCAAATGATGCAATGCGTTGCATCCAAGGCAGTTGGTGATGTTCGGGTCACTTCCGATTTCCAGAAGCCGCAAAATGACGTTGATATCACTCGAAGGGTTCATGATCAGAAGTTGCAGGGTCGTATGGCTTAGCAGATCCTCTTGATGGTCCAAGTCAACATCATAATGCAGCAGCGCATCCAAGCATTCAAAGCCCTTCGGACATCCTGACAGCATATGGAAAGGACGGCGGAAATAGTTATCACATTTCTTCGGGTTGGCACCATTAAGCATCAGATGTTTTACTAAATCGGGATAGCCAAACTTCACAGCATAATGCAGGGGTGTGCTTCCATTGTCGTTGCAGACGTTAACGTCTGCTCCTTCCTGTAATAATTTCTCGACATCTTCTTCATTTCCATTTCGGACCGCTAAATGAAGGGCACTGTCTTCCACTGGGCAGGAGTTTACTCTCTGAAAAAGAAGAAAAATATTTTCTAGCTTTTGTTTGATAATTTTGATGAGATTCGTGAGATTCGATAGTTGAAGCGGTAAATTTTCATGGGAGTTCATTCGATTTGATATAGATCGAATTGAAGAGGTCGCCGTTCACAATGAGTTGAAAAACTAATCCGATAGAGGCGCCACCGTGCATTTTATAGAGTTATTCAGCGAAGCTTCCAAACATCCCTATACCCAAAACCACCGTTTTTGTTTGAGAAATACCTATCCTTCGTTAAAAATGAAACGATTTTTACTAGACAGAAGTTTTTCGGAAAACCTCGTTCCTCAACTTTCATTTAATACTGTTTCCAATATATAAGTTTTCACAGTTCATTCTAAATGTCATGAATCTTTCCCTTCCTACCATGAATAAAAGTGACTTGTGTTTCACGTTTATGCATATTTTTATAAACAAAGACAAGAAGGCATTATTTCGATAAGGAACATTTCAAGTAGGTAACTATATTTTAAAACGAATATTTCAGGAGAGTAAAATGTTTGATTCGTTAATATTCATGAAAATATATATTTTTATAGTGGGCTGAATACCTAGGTCCATATTTCGTTGGAAACAGTTGTTCTTCACACATTTATCCTTTTTTTTAGTTTTCTTTCAAATTTTTCGAATTGGAAACCTATGAACCAACTGGAAAAAATATTCAGCTAGAGAATGAATTCAATAGAGGGTGTGCGAAAAAAATTTTTTATTCATAATGTCAAGTTAATTCATAACACATTTCAGCTGAAAATGTTGCCATGAGGATGTCGAATGAATTTCATGATTACAGCCAAATTCTATTCAGAATCCGTTTTACGACACTTTGGGGTTGGAAATAATTATTATATTTGGTCTAAATCCATAAATTCAAGATGCGACTAGTTTCATGAGCTCATAAATTTTACCAAGAAAATAATGATCTCCCAATGAGGAAAATTTTCGTTTTGTTTCTTATGAAACAGCTTTATCAACTTCCACATAATTACAGCAATAGTAAATTGAATCACTTCGATTATTTGGCCGCTCATTTCAATCATTCCGTTACATTCTCATTAGAAGTTCTATTTCATTGTTATCCATTCAATTGGAATTGTGACAAAGCCTTCTGTGCCAATATTAGGGATAATTATTCAACAACTTTCGGTTTCCATAAATTTTCTGGCTGCGCTGACAAAAAAGCATTATTGTTTTAAGGTGACGCATCATTATATCTAGCATTTTATAGATTGGGGTTGGACATGGCTTGGCGTCAGGAGGATTGGCGCCAGGATGATTGGCACCTTGAAATTATTTTTCATTTATTCTTATTCATTCAACAACAAACTCGTGGAAGTGCTTTGCAAGTAGTCATTCCGTACGTTAGGTACTCTTTTGGTTTTTTATTGTGCGATTGAAGCTAACGCACAAATTTTATCTCGGTTTATGTAATTTTAATTTATGTATGCCCACAATTACTTCATTTTCCACTCGAGCTGAGATCAATGTTTATTGACATTTTTCATACCTTATTGAAAAGCTACTCGAGTACTTTGAACATATTTTTCGGTTTTCAGAAGGATGAATGGATGATGAATCTTTTCGTTTCATTTTACTGGATGATGGGGTACTACAGAAGAAACGGCCTAAAGCAGGCTTTGACATGTATGTATATTGTTTTATAATACTGAAATTGTATTGTTTGTAACGTTTCGAATTATATAGAAATGAGTTGAGTTTTTATTGTTGATAATTATGGAGTCCAAGACGTACCTATTGTACCTGTTTGTCGAATAAACTGGAGTTTATAATGTTAATTTATATCAGAGTTGTGCTTTGTGCTCGGAGCACTTTTGTGCTCCCGGGCACTGTGCTGCCGAGCACTTTTCAAAAGCAGTGATTAGTGCTTAGTATTTGTAGTACTTCATCGAAAGGCTCAGTGCTTAGCAATCCCAAAAGTGCTCCCAAGCACTCCTGCGGATTACTAAGCCCTAAGCTCTGAGCCACTTTTGTACGAATTTATTTAAGCATTCATAAAATCTAAATACAACATTTTCTTACATGAGTAACATCCTCAAACTGTTAGAATTTCAATGACAGAAAGATGATTGTGAGGGACTCCGGTCATTATGAGAGGAAAAATTAAGGGCCCACGTGTAATTTGTTAAATGAAGATGGTAATTTGTTCGTTGATATCTTAATAAAGCGTTTTCATCTGACCAAAGAGTCTTATATAGACAACATCAAAACGTTACACAGTTCATTTTTCATACTTCGTTATTTGTCACGCAACAATGTTTTGGAACTGTTTTGCTCCTGACAAATTAGTGCAAGAATTGACGCAGAAGCATTTCCATTTTTCCTTAAATTTTTTATTACATTTTGTGTCACGGACCGGGAGTGAAAACCCATAAAAGTTTTCAGAAAAAAAGTAAACTCGAAAAAATCAATATTTTTATGAATATTTTCAAACGAAGAGATCTAGGAGCGAATAGCAGTTTTTTGTTTTACCACCAATCAGAATCAATTATATATTCTATCGAATCAAAGTCAAAATTATTAGCGAAAGCATCGTATCATTTGGTTAATTCTTGGAAGGTGATAAAACAAGAATCTTCTCGTTATCAATCGAATCGAAGGTGGAGCATCGAATTTTGGACACCCTGTCACCTCACCTGTCAATTTTCTCACATATACGAGCTAACAATTTCTCTTTCGATTGTAATAACCTCACTTTCAACAATTCCTAAAGAAGTGCTTAGGGCTTAGTGCTCGAAATGTCGAATAACTTTCACAAAGTGCTCAGTATTCGCGAGCCTTTTGTGAAAATAAGTGCTTTGCGCTCGAGACTCGGGAGCCTTTTTATCCGAGTGCTTAGTGCTCGAAGCACTATTTTTCAGTGCTCGTCACAGTTCGTACATATAACATATATCATTCCTTCAACTTAAAATGTTTTATACATTTCTATGCCTATACATATATTCTTGTATCTATCGTTGAATTCTATGAAAAATATCCATATTATTCTCATTATTTCATGGTATTTTTCTATTATCAGATGTATCATATGCAAAATCATAAATTATTCTCTATTCTTGAATTGAAGTATGATGTCTAATGAATATATTGTGCTATCTTCATTACAAGAATGAAACTGAAATTCTGAATGTATGATCAGTACGATTATTTTTATAATTCAGAAGGTGTTTTCATCAATTTCATTATACTCGTTAATTGAAAATATTACTCAATTTATGAAATTCAAGAGGCGGTTTTATTAAGTTGATAATACTTTTCAATCATATTCATAACTCGCATTTACAAATTCAATAGATGGTTTCATTAATTTCATGATAAGATTTTATTTAGGTTAGTGAACTTTACCATTACATTGATGGAACGCATCCATTATTGTTGAAGCAATGCCAAATCCCTTTTATAAACCGAATTTCATTACAATTATGAGACTTTATGAAACCAATGAGCATTATAATAGGAATTATAATAATTTTTTCTCAGCGCTCATCCCAAAAACCTCCTAATACCAATTTTTAATGAAATCAGTCCATAAACAGGGAAGGCGTTGTCTTGTTATTATTATCAGGCCGCCATTTTAAATTTGTTAATTTCACAAAAATAACATAATCTTCAACTCCGAAAACACCCCTCATACTACTTTCAAATCGAAATGAACCCTGATAACAAAACTTGTCCGCTAATTCGATTTTACAAATTTTGACAACAAATCATGATCTTCGACCCCTAAAACCCTCTCATTCCAATTTCGAATCAAGTCAAGCCATAAACACAAAAGATGTCGTATAATTTTTATCAGTCCGCCATCTTGAATTTATGAATTTCGATCAGAAAAATTGTCATCTCCGACCCTGAGAACCCTCACATACAAATTTTGAATGGAAATGTACCATGATCACAAAACTCGTCTGCCATCTTGAACTTACGAATTTTGACTCGAAATCCTATTTTCTCACGCCGGAAATCCCTGTATACCAATTTTGAATTGAATCTGACCATAATAACAATTTGACAAAAAAATCATAATCTCTGACCCAGAAAACACCGAACTATGAAATAAGTGAAAATAAAGTTTAAGTAGGAACTTTTTTCGCTATATATTTAAAGGACCCCGCACTTTTTGTATGAAAAGTGGCGACCGGTCAAATTTTCTGAAAGTTTGTTATGTTGTTGTACCCGACTCAGTGACCAAAAAAGTCAATGGGTCCAACCCAATCCTATGGCTAGTTTTCTAAATACGGGGTGTTAAAGCTGAAAATTGCTCGAATTTTCGGATTTATTTTTCAATTATTAAGTGTTAGATTGGATTTCTGTTGCATACACACGTTTACTACATGTTCTAGTAATGAAATTAGTGGATACGAATAATCAAAAATATTTATATTTACAGGGTGATTCACGAATATATGACGGTAGTTTTTTGCCAAAATTCACTTTTTCTACTGTGACGTCAGCAAGGCATATTTCTGAAATGTTCTTATCGATTTAGTATTATGACGACAAAATATTGCACAGTGCATATTTTCTATACAGGGTGTTTCACAGAGAGAACCACTAGACCTAATCATTTTTTTTTAGGATTAATTCGAAACCCTGCCTTTTTGAATTGATTTTTGGGAAAAGTAATACCACAAACATATGTGTGTCTCTAATCTCCGAAATATTCATAGTGGTTTATTTATAGGAAGGTATTCTATTTTGAGAAAAGTCCAAAAAACATGAACACCCTGTATTCGAAAATTTCCTCGGTCAAATGCAACTATTTTTTCACTATATATTGATTCCCACAATATCTCCAGAGGTATGAATTCTAAATCCGATACTATGACCAGTTTTCGAGATACAGGGCGTTGAAGTGGAGAATAACTTATTTCATCAGTTATTTTTCAAAATTGAAAAGCCGGATTGATTTTATGTTGCGCCCATGAATTCGGTATGAATATAGATCAGATGCGCAAAGAAAGGTTCAGTTCAAATATTTACTGTTACATGGTGATTCAAGAATGAATGACAATAGCTTTTGCAAACACTCTATAATTTTACAGTTTCGTCACAGAGAAATTATTCCATGAAGTTAATACCTAGTCGTTCACAATTTTCAGTCTGAAATACTTCATTATGATTACTTTTCATACAGGGTGAGCCATAATTTTGGTATAAGATTATTTATAAATCACCTTGTATATTTATTTAAAAATTCTCACGGTTGTGCTTACTTGATATAATGTTAGACAGTTATTTAAAATTCACCAGAAAAGTCCTCTTTCGAAGCATATTATTTATGGCTCAACCTATACCTATGAAAAGAAATCATAATATTATTTCAGACTGAAAATTGTGGACGACTAGGTATTAACTTCATGGAATAATTCCTCTGAGACGAAACTGTAGAATTATAGGGTGTTTGCAAAAGCTATTGTCATTTATTCTCGAATCACCCTGTAACAGTATATATTTTAACTGAACCTTTCTTTGCGCATCTGATCTGTACTCATACTGAATTCATGGGCGCAACATAAAATCAATCCGGCTTTTCAATTTGAAAAAAAAAACTGATGAAATCATTTATTCTCCACTTCAACGCCCTGTATCTCGAAAACTGGTCATAGTATCGGATTTAGAATTCATACCTCTGGAGATCTTGTGGGAATCAATATATAGTGAAAAAATAGTTGCATTTGACCGAGGAAAATTTCGAATACAGGGTGTTCATGTTTTTTGGACTTTTCTCAGAATAGAATACCTTCCTATGAATAAACCACTATGAATATTTCGGAGATTAGAGACACCCATATGTTTGTGGTATTACTTTTCCCAAAAATCATTCCATAAATACAGGGTTTCGAATTAATCCTGAAAAAAAATGATTAGGTCTAGTGGTTCTCTCTGTGAAACACCCTGTATAGAAAATATGCACTGTGCAATATTTTGTCGTCATAATATTAAATCGATAAGAACATTTCAGAAATGTGCCTTGCTGACGTCACAGTAGAAAAAGTGAATTTTGGCAAAAAACTACTGTCATATATTCGTGAATCACCCTGTAAATATAAATATTTTTGATTATTCGTATCCACTAATTTCATTACTAGAACATGTAGTAAACGTGTGTATGCAACAGAAATCCAATCTAACACTTAATAATTGAAAAATAAATCCGAAAATTCGAACAATTTTCAACTTTAACACCCCGTATTTAGAAAACTAGCCATAGGATTGGGTTGGACCCATTGACTTTTTTGGTCACTGAGTCGGGTACAACAACATAACAAACTTTCAGAAAATTTGACCGGTCGCCACTTTTCATACAAAAAGTGCGGGGTCCTTTGGCTATTCTCTGTGAATTCCGTATTTCAAGTTGAGATTCTGAACGAAATTTTCTGTAGATTCACTTCTAATCGGAAGAATGAATTGGCTCATTTTCTTCTATTATTGGCAGATAAAAATAATCAACTTTAGAACTTTCCAATTCATTCATTGAGAACTCCGATCCTTTCTGAGTTCAACCACAAAATTTTAGTTCCTAAAGTGAAACCATTTTCAAATGCATCTTGAAATAAAACACACTACATTGAACCGTAAAATTTCAAATCGATTCATTTGTCTATTCATTTCAGAGTCCATCTTTGGTTAATCCTGTTCCCAAATACGTTATATTATACATAAAACGAAAATTCTGATCATGGGGACAATAAATACTCTTTGAACAATAAATTTAAGTCTAAAAGATGTTCCTTCAGTAATGAACGTTCATTCAGTGAAATATACTATAAGCAAGATATGAAACACCAACCGATAGATCATATCAATTATCCAAAATATATAACCAAAATACGAAGTATTGAGAAAATAATTCTTTGGGATGAAATTGATGACGGTTTTTAGTGTCAAGCCGAAATGACCATTCGCAATAGCCATATAAATTCTCCGATAAATGTGAAACCATTTATAAATCTATTCAGAAAATTTGTACATTGAAGTTTCCAAAGTATTAAAAAAAAGTATAATTTGTATTAAAATTCATTACGGACTTAAGACATCAAGGCTCAAGTTGAACTGACTTATTTCCTGAAAGCAATCCCCGTACAAATTGTCCGAAAAATTTTGTAACTATTTGAAACTCAATTTTCCAAATTTGTACCTTAAAGACTGCAAAGGAGTAGGAAAAGAATTTTTTAAATCAAATTTATGACGGATTGATTGTATGCTTGCGCCGAAATTACTAAGTGTCCAATAGCAATCTCCATACAAAATCTCCGAAGCATTGAAAACCATTCAAAAATCAATTTATAAAAATTTGTACCCTTGAGGCTCCAAAATTTCACGAAAAATATTGACTGAATCTCAAATCGATACAAGTGAGTATTCACTTCATAGTACATCTTATGTAAGTTTCTGTTTCAAAGTGTGTTATATGATACATAAACGAACGTTCTCATCATCATGGAAGAAGAAATACTTTTCCAAAAGTGAAATCGGCAAAAGATGTGTCTGCAGTAATACACTTAAATTCAGTAAAATGAATGAACTCGAAATATAAAGTTTTCTGCAGAAGATCACCAAGATGTAAAGAAACAATAGATATATTAGATCTTTCATTCAAAATATTCAAATTCGACCAATTTCAAATCTATAAAAATTTATACTCACTTTTGATACTAAATCACCCATTTTTATATTTTATTAACCTGCTTCCACACTATGTTCAAAAACTATCACCAAATATGCACTAGACCTTTTTCGTTCGTACTGTTGCCAGAGAATAATCGAAACTGAATCCTACCACAACAACTGTCCCTTTATATACCATTTGAAGAGTCAAATAATCCAAGTGGCCAATAGCAACCCACAAAGAAATTCTCCGAAAAATATTTACCTATTCAGAAACCAATTGTGAGAAATTCTACCTTCAAGGCACCAAAGTATTAGAAAAGGAGTTCATTAGAAAAGGAGTTCATTGGAAAAGAAATGTATAACGGGCTTGAGCAGAACAGATCGCCAACAGCAAATTCTCAGAAAATTTTAAAGCCATTTGAAAACCAATTATGCGAATACAATAAACATTCTTTGGAATGAAATTCAAGACGGATTTAAGGCTTAAGCCGTCATGTTTATGGTTCAATAATTGTTTATGACAGGATGGAAAGAGGACAGCAACTACTTTCACATTTTTCGGTACATTTCGTGCGAATTGAGAATGTTAAAAGCTTTGTTGCATTGAAGTTCATTCAAATATACCTTCTATATATTGAAATTCTCAGGAGGTTTGTTAATGGGCCAATTTCGTGAATACGACCTTTCGAAATTCGTATTTCTCGATAATACCAAAACTTCGAAGCAAAATTATTCTAACATTTCTGTTATGAATGATTCGAGGGCATGAACGAGATTTCAGGCTGCTTCTGTTTGTTTTTTTCTGCGGCAGCTACAAAAAATTTATTTCAATCAATTTCTCGATCTGGAAAATAGGAATCTACCTGAAAGTTGGATAAACGAGAGCTCAAAAGCTCCAGACTCCAAGTCAGTGTTCTGAGTAACCCATTTTTGATAGGAGACCTCTGAATTTTTCCAATTAATACTTACATTTTCACACTCAAACAAAGAAATTCAGAGATGTATTCGAGGCTTCCCGCTTAACGTACCAAGTGTTGAGTTCTATGAATCAAATACCATTATCATTATTCATAGGTGTGTTAATTTATGGACGAGAAATTTTTCTCAAGCTCTTTTTGTGCATGGTACAAACTTTTATTCGTACAATCGAATTTTTCAAAGCAAAAATTCGAAAATGACAAAGCGTTAGCTCCATAGCTTATCACCATATTCATCATAGTTAAAAAAATACCGAACGAATTGAAAAGGGAAAAAAATAAAACAAAAATCTTTATGACCGCGTTTGCTATAAAATGCAATGAAGACGATTCCAATGTTCCTTTCTATCATGTTTGGATGATCATTTATAGTACGAGAGATGACGACCAAAACCATGTTTCATAGCGGCCCGGCTAAAACCGTGTAAAATCGATAGATAAGATGACCCTAGAGCCGACTGGTAAGTAGTAATACTCAGAAGTGTAGCATCTTCGCGGGGGGGCATTTCTGCTGTGTAAAAAAAAAATGGTCGACGGTCGTATAACGGCCCGTCTGATATTGAAAATGTACATAGATTTTGTTATTTTATCACTAAAATTTGTGTTTTCAGACATTTTGTGCGTAGCGTTTGACCTGAGTGTCTCTTCAAAAATGTCAAAAATCTGACCTTAGTGACTCATAGCGGCTCGGTTCATTTTTGTTTTGAATCATTCGTATGGATGCCCAAAATACAAAAATACGGTTTTCAGACATTTTGAGTGTCGCCTATAACGAAAAAATGTGTTGGAGTCGCCCGGCAAAAACTCATGCTACACTAGTAAGAGAAAGACATATGCGATCTTATCGCAAAGAAAAGAGATGAACCAAGTGTGAATTCAACTTGTCAAAATCATATGGAAGATGTAAACCAATATTTATGTGACCACAGGCTTGCTTTGCCCACAAGCTCTGACCACAAGGAGTTGATGCGTTGAATATAATTCATGTAAAACTAATTTCTGAATTAAAGTCATATATTTTTTTATATATTTCATTTGGAATATATCTATTTGGTGTTAGTGACTATAATCAAAAGAATTTCTGTGAAGTATTTCGGAAATTTCTCAAATTATTTTACGGACTTGGATCAGGAATATATTAGAAATGATTTGAGTTGAACGCTGAACTAATTCATAATATCTAAATAAATATAATGCATATATTTTTCCTGAATAATTAATGTTTTATTGGCCACAAACTACAAAAGTACGTATTATCATTTCATTCTTCCGAATTTTCAATTAGTAAATTCGGTAGCTACCTCAATTTCATACTAGCACTGAAGTGCTAGTATTTCTATAGGATTGAGGCTATTCAGCATTGATTTCTTGTGCTTGAGGAAAGAAACTTGAATTCAGAAACACATTAGATAAATGTTTGATAAATATGTGTATGACAAAATTGAACAATACCCCTGAGGTAAATTTACTTATTTACTTCACGTTCATGCAACCGGGCTAAGTAGATACTGCAAATTGAAAAGTTGTCTGATTAGTTAAATGCTACATTCAATTTGTCTGATATCATTTTTTTCCACATCTGGGGAACGTATTCAATCATTGACGACGAATTTCAGACAGGTCGCTATGAGTCACTTAGGTCAGATTTCTTGACATTTTCGAAATGCTATAAAAATGTAAGGCGACATGTTTTTTGTCTGAAAATTGATCTTTCCACATCAATTGACACGGCTTAACCTATAAAAATCATTTTCAGACGGGCCGCTGTAAGTTTTTTTTCTCTTTCATTTTTTACATTTTTTTATTGGTCTCCTGGGTACGCGCTACAATCTTGGTGTCTGAAAACTGTGTTATTGGTATCTCAGGGCTATTATCTAACTACATTCCGGAAATCAGACGGGCCGCTATGAGTCACCCATGTTGTTTTTTTGACATTTTTGAAAATGCGCTCAGATCATACGCTACGCGCAAATTGTCTGAAAATCGCATTTCTGGGTACAGGGTCATATATTCTATCGATTCCGTGCGGTTTTAGCCGAGCCGCTATAAGTCAAAAATCTTGGTCGCCATCTCTCGTACTATAACGACATTCTATAGTTTTCAGAAAAATGTATTTCCTAATGTCAAAGTTTCATTTCTGATTATTCCATTTACTTGTAGTTTGTATGTTTTTGGTCAGCATTGTCCAAAGTATCTCGTTCCAACGTTTTTGTTGGAATGCTCTGCATACATTTTTCTGCGAGTATTGTTGATAGTTGTCAGTTTTGATTTATATAAATGTCAAATTAGTTCTGAGTGAATCAATGATCTACTTAAACTATACTTGAACTGATTAAAAAGGCTTGTGTTTTCCACCACTGTTTTGGACGAAAGACTCAGTGGTTAGAATTTTCTAACCTTTTCAATCAGTTTGAGTATATCATGGATTGATCTACTGAATCAAAACTGACAACTATCAACAATACTCACAGAAAAATGTATACAAAGCATTCCAACAAAAAAGTACGTAATTTTGTGAAATTCAACATTTAGTCCCAAAATTAACGTACAATAGATCATTACGAGTGAACAACTCCAACATTTTTCTCATTTCCGCAAACTTCGGAGAAGGAATACTTAGGGTTCGTCATCACATCTGCATTTTGATGCATATTTCTGTCCGGGCCATGCTCGTAGCCCATTAGCACAATTTTGGCCTTCGTACGGCTTCCAGTTTTCAAAATGAAAATTATGAAAGTACTCCGAGCGTATTCTTTAGAAGGCTACGAGAAGAAAACCACTGGATATTATTTCATTCTGTTTTCACCTCATTATTCAGAATGAAAGATAGTTCAACCATAAAAAATTTCAACAATTTCGGCCGAAATTTTTTTTTCACCAAGGACATGTAAAAAAAAGTTGAGTTCCAATTTTGGGATAAATTTTTCACGGAAAAACTCAGGAAATCTTGTACATTGAAATAATACTTTCCGAATTGGCAACCGAGAAAAAAAAAATCCAACTTTGCAGGTTTTCCGCCTTTTTGAAATTTTTTTTTTCAGAATTCTACATCACAATTCAATTAAGCCAAAGAAAAATACTAAAATGTGACCAGAAACCGTTATTTCAAATGTCACGCATAACTAACAACAGTTATCAGAAGATTGCTCAAAGTTCACAAACACCCTGTATCTCGCTTATGCGTCGAAAAGTGGGTATATGTCATGAGGCAAAAATGACTTCATCGGTGTCATCTACACGGCTGTATATGTTTGTCAAGTTTATGGTGAAACACCCTGTATAGGTCATTTAATACAATATATGATTAGGAATATTCTTAGAACAATGACAAAAAACCATCCGCTTTCAAAAAATTAATTATTTATGTTCCAGATTATATTGAATATGATTGCATATTCTCTGTTTACCTATCTGTAACTCAATAAATGGATCCATAAGGGATCGTACACTTTCCCAGCAGAAATTTTCTCCTACATGTTTGCGGCTAGGATTAGGTATCATTTGAGGGATAGCCCACCAATCTTTTTATTTGTATGTTTTTTGTTATTTTTTGAATTTTCTTCACTTTTGTACCTCGAAATCCAAATCCCGTCCTAAACCGAATAATGCCGTTTTTCTGAAATGATTTATTTACTTTTATAATTCTGATTTTCAGGTAACTACCTGAAGAAGTACCGTCAACACTTCGAAGGTACTTCTCAGAATAAGACTCGGGATAAGATAATTGACTTCACGAATGAGACTCGCCAAGTTTCAATTACTGTGAAAAATTGGTTGAAGGTTAAGTGTTCAAACGTCGTTGGCTGGATTACTTTGAACGAGGAGTATACTCGAATCGTATTCGAAGTGAAGTACGGTCAGCGGAATGAAGTATGCTGTATAATGCAGTGTTTCTGTGAAATTTCACACAAAATTTTGAGGGAGCCCAAAAAAGAAAATATTGCTCCGAGGTGGGTGTATGAAAACTTTCACAAGCATCTAATGACACATTTGACGCAAACTGATGTCACACCTATAGAATACCAATACTGTAAGCGCGACTGCAAGGAAAAACCGAGAGAGAAACTTAATCAACATCGATAAAATCTTTTGGCTACCTTTTTTCAAAAAAACCCGAAACACAACCTATCTATTGAAACAAAAGATAGAGAGATGCAAATATCCTCACTAGAGATGATGAGGAGCTGCGTGAAAATCCAAATAAGCCAGATAATATGATTCTTGTATCTCCTGCAAAATCTCCAACAGTGACTCCTTCGCTTCTTCCGACACATCCCATGTCAAAGATTAAGCCTCGAATGAAGTGAATGAAGTATAAAACGTAAAATCAACATTGTTGACTAAGTTATACAAGAAAGCTATGAAACGTGTAAGAATATATCCAGGGCACAGGCGAGTACATCCAGAGATAGTTGCGACGATCACATTCAGAAATGCATTGAAAGTAACCAAAGAAAAATATACACTTCTAAAGGGTCCCCTCTGGTGTCTTCCAGTGACTTGAATATCAATCTAGCATTCAACACTCATCGTCAACTTTATCCCACACTTTATCTCCCACTTATCAAAGGTCAGAAAGGGCTTAACTCCTGAGCCAAATTTCTAGTCCTGGGAATAACCAAACTTGCATCACATCCTATTTTCTTTGGTCGATGAAGTTTGCAATTTTCAAAGAATATCATCGAACGAAAAGATGACATGGGCATGCAACTAAAGAGTGTTTTGGTCCATTTTGAATCTACTTCACAAAAACCTTGCGGTCAAGATGGTACCACCTCACCAGGCCACCTTTTGCGCTGGTTGTTTGATTTATCTGCCAAAAACTCCAGACAGTCAAAATATCGGTAAACGTACAGAATTAAATACTTTTCATTATACTGCTATACGAAACGCTCTATGAAAATATGAAGAACACTTCACCATCCATAAGCTGTTTAAATAAATTTGTTGCGAAAAATTCATCCAACATAGAGGAAGGGTTTTTCGACTTTGATGGCCTTTGTCAGTTTATGAAGCATAGGAATTTACCCAAAGTTGCGTGGATTGGCGAAGATGCAACAGTTAAATTGAATATGATTCGAGGAATAATAAATTAGTTGGATTTACCATGCCATTAGTCAATGGACTACCGACAAGAGATACGTTTTCAGCAACATCTGCAAAAGCAATACAGGACCACTTTAAGAACGCTATCAGATCAAATTATGCCTATGTAATTATGGCCCAGCCTATTTTTACCATCCGCGCCAGGTTATTGTCTCGTAATCTTAGGCACAGATAACAGATTTACAGCCGCTGATGTTACGAAAAGGTGGCAACATATAAAATTGAATTTGAAGCAGCGAGGTGTTATGGTTTTGGGGTTTGGATCTGATGGAGATACACGTCTTCTGAAGGCAAAGAGGCAAGGTGCTCAATGGGCTCTCACTAAAGAATAATCACGACCCGAATGGAGATGGTTTCAATCAAATTACTCTAGAGAAGACTGCTTTTCTTATGTTCAAGATACTGTTCATATAGCCACCAAATTACGTACTAGACTGCTCAATGATAAAATCAAGTTAAGGTTTGGTGATTTTCATGCAACTGCTGAACCATTAGAACAACTCATTGCAAAGTACTCCAAGGATTATTACTTGCTAACAAAATCTGATTTGAAATTAAAAGACAAGATGAATTTTAAAGCAGCAGAGAAATTATGTTCGAGTAACGTTATTAATTTTTTTAAAAAGACTCCGAAGAATAAAGGCATTATTGCTTATCTCAAATTGATGCGTTTTGTTATTGATTCGCTCTTAGATCCCAAAATAGATTTAACGCAAAGAATTTATTCAATTTGGTATTGCGTTTTTTTCTTAAAATTTGGCAACAGTGGCTCACAATAAACGAATACAAAATTGGAGATCATTCCATTTCATCAAACTGCTATGCTTGCTCAGAGTTAAACGCACATTCATTAATAAATATCATCCTAAACATCCGTGAAAACCCATTTTTGTCAAACGATATTGTAACATTCAAATGTTACCTTCCACCTCGAATTAAATACGCCAGCGCAAATGCGCAGAACATAGTCGATCTACATTTCTGAGCCTCCATATGTAAGAGAAATGAATAAAAGAATTAATTGAGATTCGACGTTGTTTGCAAGAATATCTAATCGATTCCCTTCGTAATCTATCTTATTACCTTCGATATCTACCTACCTTATTATTTTCATAATTGAAAGTATCTGAATAATCAAGTACCTATAACTTAAATATCTAAGTTCTCCGGTAAATACACGAGAGTGCTTCAATTGCTTTCCTCCTTAGTAAGGGGTAAGTCTCTATAGATTTGAAATAGTTAAGATTGTTTGTGAATAGATAAGTATATCTTTGTAACTTATGATTAGGGACTTTGGGAGACAAACTGCCCAACTCAATTGCCTTCTTCAACCTCAAGCAGAACTTGAAAAGGGACCATCATCCTCATTCCACAAGGTGGGTGTTGCTGTATAAAGAGGGTGAATAGAATTTCAAGCCCTCAGACAGGTCTGTTCTTCTTAAATTGTATATATCAAATTCTATAATATTAGGTTTAAGCAGGTTAGGTCATAGTAATATTAGTATTAGGTCTAAACAAGGTACCTTGGGGTTTATAATAAATTTATTGAATAGACATTTGAACTGTTCAGACTTGTATATATTTTTTTCCCTCACACACGATATATTATATTCTCAATCAATTTGATACACTTTCCAGATTTAAGTGTGAAACAAAATCTAAATAATAAAAACAACTACTCTATATCAAAAATCTGGTGGCGCCCAATACCTAATTCAATTTCGATCAGAAAGTCCTCCTTATCCACGACTTCAGCTCTCCAAAGGCTATTACAGTTGCCGATTGTAAGTTGTCAAATTCATGAATTGAAATACTTTCATCAAATATAAAAAGAAGGTGGCAATATGTTTCTGCCTATACTTTCTGGAAGTCAGAAATGTGAACAGGCATTTAGGACTATGAGATCCATGACCTCTACGTATTCGACTGTGGTTAACTTCAATATAAAAGATATTTAAGGCGTTTACATAGCACAAGGACATTAAATAATATTATACACGATCTGAACAATGTTATTGCGTTTCCAAAAGAACAAAGACGGCAAGAAGAAATGAATATGGACTCGAATTCGCTGGTGGTTACTGATTCAAAACTCTATACGGATACTATGATAGCAGACGCAGTAGAACGTGCACGACAAAATTCTCTAGCCTATACGCTAGAACTTGGTATGTCTGTCGGAGAAAACAGCTTTATTATGCTACAATTCCTTCATTGAAAGATCTTGTGAAAGATTAAAGCGAGGATAAAAGTCTAGAAGTTGAAGAGGATATACAGATGGAAGACAACATGATCGACACCATTGATAGGTCATCCCAGAATTCAGCAAATGATTCATCTAATCATCTTCAACATTTTACTTCTCTGCCAATAGAAAATGAAGAAATTAACGGCAATGACTTAAACAAACCAGATAGTCACTTGTTTAAGCATTAATGGAATATATCGAGTGTCGATGGTCCATATGTCCGAGTCGCAGATGGTAATAAATCAAAAATTGTCAGAAAGTCTTCGCTCTGTTAGTTTCTAGAGAAAACTTAAAATATAGGTTAAGTACAGAGAGACTACAACGTTGATTTGTGAAAAGTACAGGAAGACCACAAAAGACTAAGACACTAGAAGTAGGTCACAAAAAGTTGAATACAATGAAATCCAAAGGAACACAAATAAAGAAAATCTCGAAGAGAGGTAAAAGGGACAGGTCCCAAGAAAGCTCAGATAGACCAGAAGAAGATTTATCATCATGAAATATGACGATAGCCCAAGCACAGAAACGTTTTCTGAGAATGACTCGGAAAATAACATTGAAATCAATGTTAATGGAGGTGATTATCAAGAAGGAAATTTACAAAAAGAATATTTCCTCGAATATTCCAGTTCATCGCCGTTGACAATTTCCTTAGAAATCGATAAGTTTCATGTAGTGTATTATGAAGAAGGCTGGTTTGTTGGAAAACTTGTAAGATATTGAGGGTAGTGCGAGTGGTGCTGTCGATAATCCGATAGTCGAAATAATATTTTTGAGAAGAAATTAACGAAAAAAAGTGAATTCAAATGGTCTGAGAAACAAGATTTATGGACCTATAGCAATACAGGAGAATAAATCGAATAATATTGTCAATATTGCCGATCGTGTCTTGAGCCAGATTGATAACGCTTACACAAATGAAAAGCAGAAGTGTTGACATGTCATTAGTTAATATCAATTGTTTCATTATTTGCTTGTCTTGTCTACCACTTGAAGCAACTACATATTATCTATAATACAGAGTGTAACAGCCAAATGGAATAAATTCGATAACGAATGAATGAGGGCATGTTGGAAAAAAAGCTCGGACACGACGATTTGTAATTTTAAATGCGCATATTTTTCAAGAAAATAATATTATATAGGGTGTTCAATGTGACCGCGGCGAATACCAACTTTCTTATTTCAAATGCAACCCCCTATATATTATTTATTTTTTGATTTCTTCAGAGAATTATAGACACAATTCATGCGAAAAAAAAAACCTATCTTTAACTATTTCGGAATTATTGAGTGTTTTCAGATTTATTGCAAAAATCAACGTTTTAAATAAAAATTATTTCATTTCACAAATTCGGTACATTACACACAGATGACATTCGACAGATGACATTTTACAGATGACATTCGACTGATGACATTTTACAGATGACATTCGACTGATGACATTGGACAGTTGACAGATGACTATTGACAGATGAAATTTGACAGAACTTTTATTACCTATGCCTAATTTATCCCCTGCCAGTTCAGAAATCTAACCAAGCCGTTGATCTCCGATCACTGTCGATTACGATTTGTGGAATCCACCGTCAGTATAGGTATCATTTAGGCGAAACAAAGTTCCTTGGGCCAGCTAGTATGCTAATGAAAAAATGTTTTTATATCCTTAAACGAGTCTTATTACTTGCCCCTTTTATCGCATTCAAGCCGTCAGGTGATTGGCCATGTTGAAAGTAAAAACAAGCTGAAACTATTAGAGGATTTACGGGGATTTTTCAGGAACTAAACACATTTTTCCAAGATTTTTGAATTTTGGGATCGACTAAGATTCCTTGTAAAAAAACGAATATTTTCTCATCCTAATCAAATTTCTTTATTCATACTAACTGGATTATTTTTCATGAGCAACAATACAAATATACATAAATAGAAATATACAGAACAAAATGTCAATTCATTATATCTGAGTACTTTTCATTATTCAAGTTTGCGTGGTATGAGAAGGGCACTCACATCAACTTTCTCCGATTTGCTTCAGCACCATATTCATCTCTGAAGGATCAATGAATTCACAAATTTTTTGGATACACAAATCGGGCATTTCTTCTGGAAGAAGTTCCCGCAAATGTGCATATACCTGTTTCGCCAAATATTGATCATTCATTTCTATGCATATGCTGGCGATCAACTCCCTTTTATACAATACTGGAAGAGGATTTTTCAGAATTCCTGAGCGAATCCTTGAATTCTTGACCACCTTCCTCCTTATATTTTTTCTACACAGTACGTCATAGTAGGTCAGTTGTGGAGCTTCGGGCAGTTTCAGCAGTTTCAGGCTTTCTAACTCGTTCTCGTACAGAACGCGTACTTCTCTGTAGCGTTCATTCGCTTCTATATATTGAACTGTTTCCTTGTTCACATAGAGTCCACAATGTTTTCTCAGAACAAAGAACTTGATGAATACATTGAGGACGTTTTCGTTATCGAAGTCCATCGCAACTTCGAAAGCTGTCATACCTTCTTCATTGAGTTCGTTGAAATCTACTCCCTTTCTTAGCAGAATTTCAACAACAGTAGGACTCCCTTCAGCTGCACAATGCAATGGAGTGTTACCCTGGTCTGATTTGGCATTCACATCCACGCCATGCTCTATTAAAGCTTTTGCCAAAATCCTGTTCCTGTGAGGGTCATTTCCATCATCTGTCAAATGATGCAATGCGTTGCATCCAAGGCAGTTGGTGATGTTCGGGTCACTTCCGATTTCCAGAAGCCGCAAAATGACGTTGATATCACTCGAAGGGTTCATGATCAGAAGTTGCAGGGTCGTATGGCTTAGCAGATCCTCTTGATGGCCCAAGTCAACATCATAATGCAGCAGCGCATCCAAGCATTCAAAGCCCTTCGGACATCCTGACAGCATATGGAAAGGACGGCGGAAATAGTTATCACATTTCTTCGGGTTGGCACCATTAAGCATCAGATGTTTTACTAAATCGGGATAGCCAAACTTCACAGCATAATGCAGGGGTGTGCTTCCATTGTCGTTGCAGACGTTAACGTCTGCTCCTTCCTGTAATAATTTCTCGACATCTTCTTCATTTCCATTTCGGACCGCTAAATGAAGGGCACTGTCTTCCACTGGGCAGGAGTTTACTCTCTGAAAAAGAAGAAAAATATTTTCTAGCTTTTGTTTGATAATTTTGATGAGATTCGTGAGATTCGATAGTTGAAGCGGTAAATTTTCATGGGAGTTCATTCGATTTGATATAGATCGAATTGAAGAGGTCGCCGTTCACAATGAGTTGAAAAACTAATCCGATAGAGGCGCCACCGTGCATTTTATGGAATATTCAGCGAAGCTTCCAAACATCCCTATACCCAAAACCACCGTTTTTGTTTGAGAAATACCTATCCTTCGTTAAAAATGAAACGATTTTTACTAGACAGAAGTTTTTCGGAAAACCTCGTTCCTCAACTTTCATTTAATACTGTTTCCAATATATAAGTTTTCACAGTTCATTCTAAATGTCATGAATCTTTCCCTTCCTACCATGAATAAAAGTGACTCGTGTTTCAAGTTTATGCATATTTTTATAAACAAAGACAAGAAGGCATTATTTCGATAAGGAACATTTCAAGTAGGTAACTATATTTTAAAACGAATATTTCAGGTGAGTAAAATGTTTGATTCGTTAATATTCATGAAAATATATATTTTTATAGTGGGCTGAATACATAGGTCCATATTTCGTTGGAAACAGTTGTACTTCACACATTTATCCTTTTTTTTAGTTTTCTTTCAAATTTTTCAAATTGGAAACCTATGAACCAACTGGAAAAAATATTCAGCTAGAGAATGAATTCAATAGAGGGTGTGCGAAAAAAATTTTTTATTCATAATGTCAAGTTAATTCATAACACATTTCAGCTGAAAATGTTGCCATGAGGATGTCGAATGAATTTCATGATTACAGCCAAATTCTATTCAGAATCCGTTTTACGACACTTTGGGGTTGGAAATAATTATTATATTTGGTCTTAATCCATAAATTCAAGATGACGACTAGTTTCATGAACTCATAAATTTTACCAAGAAAATAATGATCTCCCAATGAGGAAAATTTTCGTTTTGTTTCTTATGAAACAGCTTTATCAACTTTCACATAATTACAGCAATAGTAAATTGAATCACTTCGATTATTTGGCCGCTCATTTCAATCATTCCGTTACATTCTCATTAGAAGTTCTATTTCATTGTTATCAATTCAATTGGAATTGTGACAAAGCCTTCTGTGCCAATATTAGGGATAATTATTCAACAACTTTCTGTTTCCATAAATTTTCTGGCTGCGCTGACAAAAAAGCATTATTGTTTTAAGGTGACGCATCATTATATCTAGCATTTTATAGATTGGGGTTGGACATGGCTTGGCGTCAGGAGGATTGGCGCCAGGATGATTGGCACCTTGAAATTATTTTTCATTTATTCTTATTCATTCAACAACAAACTCGTGGAAGTGCTTTGCAAGTAGTCATTCCGTACGTTAGGTACTCTTTTGGTTTTTTATTGTGCGATTGAAGCTAACGCACAAATTTTATCTCGGTTTATGTAATTTTAATTTATGTATGCCCACAATTACTTCATTTTCCACTCGAGCTGAGATCAATGTTTATTGACATTTTTCATACCTTATTGAAAAGCGACTCGAGTACTTTGAACATATTTTTCGGTTTTCAGAAGGATGAATGGATGATGAATCTTTTCGTTTCATTTTACTGGATGATGGGGTACTACAGAAGAAACGGCCTAAAGCAGGCTTTGACATGTATGTATATTGTTTTATAATACTGAAATTGTATTGTTTGTAACGTTTCGAATTATATAGAAATGAGTTGAGTTTTTATTGTTGATAATTATGGAGTCCAAGACGTACCTATTGTACCTGTTTGTCGAATAAACTGGAGTTTATAATGTTAATTTATATCAGAGTTGTGCTGCCGAGCACTTTTCAAAAGCAGTGATTAGTGCTTAGTATTTGTAGTACTTCATCGAAAGGCTCAGTGCTTAGCAATCCCAAAAGTGCTCCCAAGCACTCCTGCGGATTACTAAGCCCTAAGCTCTGAGCCACTTTTGTACGAATTTATTTAAGCATTCATAAAATCTAAATACAACATTTTCTTACATGAGTAACATCCTCAAACTGTTAGAATTTCAATGACAGAAAGATGATTGTGAGGGAATCCGGTCATTATGAGAGGAAAAATTAAGGGCCCACGTGTAATTTGTTAAATGAAGATGGTAATTTGTTCGTTGATATCTTAATAAAGCGTTTTCATCTGACCAAAGAGTCTTATATAGACAACATCAAAACGTTACACAGTTCATTTTTCATACTTCGTTATTTGTCACGCAACAATGTTTTGGAACTGTTTTGCTCCTGACAAATTAGTGCAAGAATTGACGCAGAAGCATTTCCATTTTTCCTTAAATTTCTTATTACATTTTGTGTCACGGACCGGGAGTGAAAACCCATAAAAGTTTTCAGAAAAAAAGTAAACTCGAAAAAATCAATATTTTTATGAATATTTTCAAACGAAGAGATCTAGGAGCGAATAGCAGTTTTTTGTTTTACCACCAATCAGAATCAATTATATATTATATCGAATCAAACTCAAAATTATTAGCGAAACCATCGTATCATTTGGTCAATTCTTGGAAGGTGATAAAACAAGAATCTTCTCGTTATCAATCGAATCGAAGGTGGAGCATCGAATTTTGGACACCCTGTCACCTCACCTGTCAATTTTCTCACATATACGAGCTAACAATTTCTCTTTCGATTGTAATAACCTCACTTTCAACAATTCCTAAAGAAGTGCTTAGGGCTTAGTGCTCGAAATGTCGAATAACTTTCACAAAGTGCTCAGTATTCGCGAGCCTTTTGTGAAAATAAGTGCTTTGCGCTCGAGACTCGGGAGCCTTTTTATCCGAGTGCTTAGTGCTCGAAGCACTATTCAGTGCTCGTCACAGTTCGTACATATAACATATATCATTCCTTCAACTTAAAATGTTTTATACATTTCTATGCCTATACATATATTCTTGTATCTATCGTTGAATTCTATGAAAAATGTCCATATTATTCTCATTATTTCATGGTATTTTTCTATTATCAGATGTATCATATGCAAAATCATAAATTATTCTCTATTCTTGAATTGAAGTATGATGTCTAATGAATATATTGTGCTATCTTCATTACAAGAATGAATCTGAAATTCTGAATGTATGATCAGTACGATTATTTTTATAATTCAGAAGGTGTTCTCATCAATTTCATTATACTCGTTAATTGAAAATATTACTCAATTTATGAAATTCAAGAGGCGGTTTTATTAAGTTGATAATACTTTTCAATCATATTCATAACTCGCATTTACAAATTCAATAGATGGTTTCATTAATTTCATGATAAGATTTTATTTAGGTTAGTGAACTTTACCATTACATTGATGGAACGCATCCATTATTGTTGAAGCAATGCCAAATCCCTTTTATAAACCGAATTTCATTACAATTATGAGACTTTATGAAACCAATGAGCATTATAATAGGAATTATAATAATTTTTTCTCAGCGCTTATCCCAAAAACCTCCTAATACCAATTTTTAATGAAATCAGTCCATAAACAGGGAAGGCGTTGTCTTGTTATTATTATCAGGCCGCCATTTTAAATTTGTTAATTTCACAAAAATAACATAATCTTCAACTCCGAAAACACCCCTCATACTACTTTCAAATCGAAATGAACCCTGATAACAAAACTCGTCCGTTAATTCGATTTTACAAATTTTGACAACAAATCATGATCTTCGACCCCTAAAACCCTCTCATTCCAATTTCGAATCAAATCAAGCCATAAACACAAAAGATGTCGTATAATTGTTATCAGTCCGCCATCTTGAATTTATGAATTTCGATCAGAAAAATTGTCATTTCTGACCCTGAGAACCCTCACATACAAATTTTGAATGGAAATGTACCATGATCACGAAACTCGTCTGCCATCTTGAACTTACGAATTTTGACTCGAAATCCTATTTTCTCACGGCGGAAATCCCTGTATACCAATTTTGAATTGAATCTGACCATAATAACAATTTGACAAAAAAATCATAATCTCTGACCCAGAAAACACCGAACTATGAAATAAGTGAAAATAAAGTTTAAGTAAGAACTTTTTTCGCTATATATTTAAATTTGGCTATTCTCTGTGAATTCCGTATTTCAAGTTGAGATTCTGAACGAAATTTTCTGTAGATTCACTTCTAATCGGAAGAATGAATTGGCTCATTTTCTTCTATTATTGGCAGATAAAAATAATCAACTTTCGAACTTTCCAATTCATTCATTGAGAACTCCGATCCTTTCTGAGTTCAACCACAAAATTTTAGTTCCTAAAGTGAAACCATTTTCAAATGCATCTTGAAATAAAACACACTACATTGAACCGTAAAATTTCAAATCGATTCATTTGTCTATTCATTTCAGAGTCCATCATTGGTTAATTCTGTTCCCAAATACGTTATATTATACATAAAACGAAAATTCTGATCATGGGGACAATAAATACTCTTTAAACAATAAATTTAAGTCTGAAAGATGTTCCTTCAGTAATGAACGTTCATTCAGTGAAATATACTATGAGCAAGATATGAAACACCAACCGATAGATCATATCAATTATCCAAAATATATAACCAAAATACGAAGTATTGAGAAAATAATTCTTTGGGATGAAATTGATGACGGTTTTTAGTGTCAAGCCGAACTGACCATTCGCAATAGCCATATAAATTCTCCGATAAATGTGAAACCATTTATAAATCTATTCAGAAAATTTGTACATTTAAGTTTCCAAAGTATTAAAAAAAAGTATAATTTGTATTAAAATTCATTACGGACTTAAGACATCAAGGCTCAAGTTGAACTGACTTATTTCCTGAAAGCAATCCCCGTACAAATTGTCCGAAAAATTTTGTAACTATTTGAAACTCAATTTTCCAAATTTGTACCTTGAAGACTGCAAAGGAGTAGGAAAAGAATTTTTTAAATCAAATTTATGACGGATTGATTGTATGCTTGCGCCGAAATTACTAAGTGTCCAATAGCAATCTCCATACAAATTCTCCGAAGCATTGAAAACCATTCAAAAATCAATTTCAAAAATTTGTACCCTTGAGGCTCCAAAATTTCGATACAATTGAGAATTCACTTCATAGTACATCCTATGTAAGTTCTGTTTCAAAGTGTGTTATATGATACATAAACGAACGTTCTCATCATCATGGAAGAAGAAATACTTTTCCAAAAGTGAAATCGGCAAAAGATGTGTCTGCAGTAATACACTTAAATTCAGTAAAATGAATGAACTCGAAATATATAGTTTTCTGCAGAAGATCACCAAGATGTAAAGAAACAATAGATATATTAGATCTTTCATTCAAAATATTCAAATTCGACCAATTTCAAATCTATAAAAATTTATACTCACTTTTGATACTAAATCACCCATTTTTATATTTTATTAACCTGCTTCCACACTGTTGGAGACATTGTTCCAACAACTATTCTAATTCAAATATACCGCCCTTGAAACGCGCATGCGTGGCGGCCATGCTGTCACTCCTATGTAATCTGTTGGTACTGCCAGTCGAATCCATTCCGTATTATGCCTTTGTGCAGTACACACGTTATTGACATTTTTATAATTTGAAAGTATAAGTAGGCTCTGCCCTAGTAGGCATCCAACATAGTGTAGTTTTGAAGGAAAATAAAGTTTATCAAAATACAGTCCACAAATATTTCTTTTATGTTGTTATCAACATAAAAATTGGTCCGATCGAGCCCGGATTAGAATTGGAAAAAGAAACTCGACAAATAAAATATATGGTGAAGTGTCTACGCAGTGAAAGAGGCAAAATTCCAGATAAAATTTCACGTGAGTTGGATTTTGGATTTGGATTGACAAAAATAATTGGAAATTTGGAAAATGTGGTTAACCTCCAAAAGAAATTACTAGAAGGACGCCACCGCTACCGCCATTATTTCCCGCTCAAATTGAGTACACTGTCAAGTCAAACTTCAAACGTCAACTTCTACAGAGTTCTGTGTCAACAGTATTGACGCATCCTTGTCAACTGCTGCTGATCTGTGGTCCTTACCTAACCTATTATTCCGGCAAAGGAAAACAAACAAGTATTTACATAAATAAACAAGCAATATAGAAATATGTCCAAAACAAAAGAGGTGAATCGTCTCAAGGCTAAAAGCCAACAAGCCATTAAATCCATGAAGAGGATTCAAGAATATATTTTGAACATAATCCAAGAAGATATTACACCAACCATTGTGGAGCAGGTCAAAGTAAGACAGCAGGCATTGAATGATCAATTCAAGCTTATTAACGAGCTAGAAGCGGAAATATGCTGCCTGTGTGAGGAAAGTGCCACCAACATGGAAGAAATAGAAAATAGTTACTTCTCCATTTCTGCTAAGATGAGTGAAATAGTGAATATCTCTAAGGTTAACGAAAAATCTGTAAGTGTTGTACCAATTAGTGAAGGTGTATCTACTGCAAAATTACCTTCAATCGATATCCCTTTGTTTGATGGAAAAAATTTGACTAATTTTAAACCTTTTATTGAAATTTTCACTGCGGTTGTTGATCATAACCAGCAATTAAAAAATGTAGAGAAACTTTTCTATCTCAAGAAATACTTGAAAGGCGAAGCCTTAAGCCTCATTGATAACTTACCCCTTATAAATTCGTCATATTCTGAAGCCTTATCAATCCTTAACAATAGGTTTAATAATGAAACTATGTTAATAAATGCTCATATTTATGCTATTATCGACATACAGCCTGTTCAAAAGGGTAGTACACAATATTTAAGGGAATTTATTAGCAAAATAAAGCAACAAACTGGTGCATTAAAAAATTTGAAGCAGCCTGTCGAAAGTTGGGATGCTATTCTGGTATGCATCTTGTCACGGAAGCTCGATCATTTCACGAACAGAGCATATCAGATGGAAAGGGACACGAGCAAACTCCCCACTCTAGATGAATTATTAGCATTTCTTGAAAACAGATCAACTGCTTTAGAAGCAATTGGTTTCCCTGAAACAAAACAAAAAGATTTAAAAGTCAATTCATCTCATTTTACTACAGCTAAGTCAGCTAATAATAATCATTTAAAATGTCCTTATTGTTCAACAGCTGGACACAAATTATATACATGTGAAAAATTTAAAAATTGTTCAGTGCAGGATAGAATTTCCTACGTAGATAAACATAGGTTTTGTAAATTATGCTTGAACAACCATACAGGTAAATGCAAATTAAATTTGAAATGTTTTAGCTGCCACAAAGATCATAACTCGCTGCTGCATTTGGACAAAATACAAAAAAAGGTTTCTGGTGAAGGTACTGAGAAAAATTCCGATACTTGTGCAACTTCTAATCAGGTGGTTTCAATAAATTCTGCCAAGGTAAATTTTGAAAACGTTATTTTGCCAACTATCAGAGTACATATTAAATCAAAAGATGGTAATTATATTCTAGTAAGAGGTCTTGTAGACACTGGTTCACAGATTTCTTTAGTGACCAATGAATTAATTAGAAAATTGAAATTAGAAACATTTTACAATAATGTTAATATTATTGGGATTTCAGAAAGTTCCTGCAATTCCCACCAAGCTACTAATTTAAAACTTGAATCATTGTTCTATAATTATAGTACAACCGTTAAATGTTCAATTGTGAATAACATCACAGGAAACCTCCCTCAAAATAATTTTGATATTTCAAATTTAAAAATTCCGAAGGAAGTACAATTATCTGATGATTCATTCAATAGATCAGGCAAGATAGATTTATTGCTTGGCGCAGATGTATTTTTCAAAATTTTACTGCATGATAGTTTTCAAATGGACAAAATGCATTTCCAAAACACTCTTTTTGGATATATAGTAAGTGGATATTCACAGTACAATCAATTTTGCAATTTCAATGCACTCCATGCAAAAACATCGAATTTGGAAACTATAATATCCCAATTTTGGGAAGTTGAAAAAATACCTGAGATATTTAACGAATATTCTGACGAACAGCAAGCCTGTGAAATTAATTTTAAAATTTCTGTTGAAACCGTTGGTAATAAATATCAGGTACGGTTACCATTAAAATTAAATATTGATAAATTAGATCTAGGTGATTCTTTTTCAGTTGCACTTAAACGTTTCGAAAATTTGGAAAAACGTTTCAAACTAAACCCTGATCTATTTACACAATATGAAAAATTTATTAATGAATACTTAGAATTGAATCATGCTAAAGTCGTTGATTTAAACTCATATAATTTAAATATAGGCAATGTCTATTTTATGGCACATCACCCTGTCATCAGGGAAGATAAAAAATCTACTCGGCTCAGAGTTGTCTTTGATGGCAGCATGAAGTCCAAAAAGAAAAAATGTTTAAATGATTTTTTGTACAATGGTGCTGTTGTTCAAAATGAACTTTTCGACATTCTCATACTTTTTAGAACATACAAATTCGTAATTCTGACTGATATAAAACAAATGTACAGGATGATCCTTCTTCATCCTGATCAACGACAATTACAAAATATATTGTGGAGAGATTCTAATGGCAAATTATCATGTTTACAATTACAGACAGTAACTTACGGAATAAAGAGCTCTTCATTTTTGGCCACAAGATGTCTCAGTGAGCTTGCTCTCACAGAGGGAAAAAATTTTCCTTTAGCCTCAAGAGCACTAATGGAAAATACATACGTTGATGATGTTTTATCTGGTGCTGACACACTAGACGAGCTTCTAGAATTGAAAAATCAGCTTATTGTTTTACTAAAGAAACGATCATTCGAACTACACAAATGGTGTTCAAATTCTAAATATGCTCTACTAGACATTCCTTTAGGGAAACAACATTTTGATGAGGTTGATGTTAATAATAATAACTTTATAGTAAAAACCTTGGGATTAGCTTATGATACCAAAGTAGATATGTTCAAATTCAGTTGTCCTGAAATACAAAATGAAGAATATTTAACTAAGCGTCATGTTTTGAGTTTCATATCAAAGTTTTTTGACCCCCTAGGTCTGGTAGGTCCAATCTTAGTTGCTGCTAAAATTATAATGCAAAAGGTTTGGCTTTGTAAGATCAATTGGGATGAAGTTTTGCCTGATGATCTAATGCAAATATGGAAGAATTTCTTGAATAAATTAAAGAGTATGCCAGTTATAAATATTGCAAGAAATTTAAACTTTGCAGGTGCTTGCTTCATTGAATTAGTTGGATTTTGTGATTCTTCACTTGTAGCATATGGTGCTGCCATTTATGCAAGAACAATTTTTCCAGACAAAATTTATATGAATTTGATTTGTTCCAAATCTCGTGTAGTTCCTATAAATAGAACTTTAACTATTCCACGTCTTGAATTGTGTGGAAGTCTATTATTGGCAACCCTTGTGAAAAAAGTTTTTGATTTCATGAAGCCAAGAGTTAATGATGTAATCCTTTATACAGACTCAAACGTCGTATTAGCTTGGATAAAATCCAATCCTTTAAAATTAAATCCATATGTTGCGAATAGAGTAACAAAAATTCAAAATTTAACGGCCGAGTTTAAATGGTTGTATATCAATACGAAAGAAAATCCTGCAGATTTCCTATCAAGAGGACTTGATCCTCAGGCAATCGAAAACAACAAGCTCTGGTTTCATGGTCCAAGCATGTTTCTGAATGAAAAATATTCACATGAAGAATATAAATTCAAAATTCCAAACCCTCTTCCTGAAGAAAAGGTTGTGGTAAATATTGGTCGGGTTAAAAACTATTTTACAATTTTTGAAAAGTTTTCTAAATTGCTGAAATTAAAAAGGGTAATGGCTTACGTTCAGAGATTTATTTCCAATTGTAGAAAAAAGACTAAGGTATTTGGAGCCCTGAAGGCATCCGAGCTAGACATTGCATTGAAATTAATTATAAAAATTGAACAACACTCAAAATTTCAAGAAGAAATCAAATTGTTAAAAAATAACTCAAGATCTAAATCATTATGCGCTTTAGTACCATTTATTGATGGCGACGGTATGTTGCGCGTAGGGGGAAGGCTGCATAATGCAAATATTTCTTACAGTCAAAAGCACCCATTGATTTTGCCGAAAAGTAGTCACATTACAAATCTCATTATACGTTATGAACATATAAGATTAATGCATGCTGGTCCTAAGCACGTCCTAAGTTCATTAAATTCAGAATATTGGTTGATAAATGGTATTAGGGAAGTAAAAAAGATAATTCATAAATGTGTAATATGTTTTAAACACAAAGCAAAGTGTTCAGAACAGTTGATGGGATCTCTACCTGAAAAAAGAGTATGTGCTGCTAGAGTTTTTGAAAATGTAGGAATAGACTTTTGTGGTCCTTTTACTGTGAAACAATCACGATTAAGAAGTTCAATAAAAACAAAAGCATATATAGCATTATATATTTGTTTCTCCGTCAAAGCGGTTCATTTGGAACTTTTATCAGATTTGAAAACTGAAACATTTTTAGCATCTTTCAAAAGATTCATTGCCAGAAGGGGCAAACCTTCTAACGTGTATTGCGACAATGGTGCTACCTTTAAGGGCGCTAACAATGAATTGGCAAAACTATATCAAAAAGGTTCAGAAATTGACGAGTACTCATCTGGTGAACACATTCAGTTTCATTTTATACCTAGTTACTCTCCAGTCTTCGGTGGGTTATGGGAAGCTGGTGTGAAAAGTACAAAATATCATTTAAAAAGATCTATAGGAAATCATGAATTGACTTATGAAGAATTTAATACTCTGATAGTACAAATTGAGGGCATTCTTAATTCAAGACCACTCATATCACTAAGTAATGATCCTTCAAGTTTTGATTATTTGACCCCAGGTCATTTTTTGATTGGTACCGCAATTACTTCTTATCCAGAACCAAACATAACTCAAATACCTTCAAACAGATTAAAGTTCTGGAAATTGTGTGTACAAATGCAACAGCACTTCTGGTTAAAATGGCACAAAGATTATTTGACCCAATTACAAAATAGACCAAAATGGCATAAAAACTTACCCAATCCTAGGGAAGGCATGTTAGTTCTTTTACGAGAGGAAAACATCCCATCTTTCAATTGGCCTATGGGTAGAATAAAGAGATTAATTCCTGGAAAGGATGGTAAAGTAAGAGTTCTAGAAATTCAAACAAATAAAGGTACTTACCTTAGATCAATAACTAAAATAGCTATCTTACCATTTTGTGAAGACACAATGTGAAAGTTTAAACTAAAATTTATATTTACCCTGTTGAAAGAAAAAATCGTTTGACAAATATTTTTTGAAACATTGTTTTTACTTTTTATATTCTTAACTCATTGAAAATGTTAATGACACATATGTGATTACCAATCATGTTTGTTTTCTTTTAATATAATATTGTATAATATTCTTATCACTCTTTTGTAAAGTGTTCTGTCTCATTTTATTATTACTTTTGTATTCAATTCATTACTGTACAATTTGTATCAAGCTAAGGTTTCTTGCGAAACGCTTAGGCCGCAGCATGTTGGAGACATTGTTCCAACAACTATTCTAATTCAAATATACCGCCCTTGAAACGCGCATGCGTGGCGGCCATGCTGTCACTCCTATGTAATCTGTTGGTACTGCCAGTCGAGTCCATTCCGTATTATGCCTTTGTGCAGTACACACGTTATTGACATTTTTATAATTTGAAAGTATAAGTAGGCTCTGCCCTAGTAGGCATCCAACATAGTGTAGTTTTGAAGGAAAATAAAGTTTATCAAAATACAGTCCACAAATATTTCTTTTATGTTGTTATCAACACACACTATGTTCAAAAACTATCACCAAATATGCACTAGACCTTTTTCGTTCGTACTGTTGTCACAGAATAATCGAAACTGAATCCTACCACAACAACTGTCCCTTTATATACCATTTGAAGAGTCAAATAATCCAAGTGACCAATAGCAACCCACAAAGAAATTTTCCGAAAAATATTTACCTATTCAGAAACCAATTGTGAGAAATTCTACCTTCAAGGCACCAAAGTGTTAGAAAAGGAGTTCATTGGAAAAGAAATGTATAACGGGCTTGAGCAGAACAGATCGCCAACAGCAAATTCTCAGAAAATTTTAAAGCCATTTGAAAACCAATTATGCGAATACAATAAACATTCTTTGGAATGAAATTCAAGACGGATTTAAGGCTTAAGCCGTCATGTTTATGGTTCAATAATTGTTTATGACAGGATGGAAAGAGGACAGCAACTACTTTCACATTTTTCGGTACATTTCGTGCGAATTGAGAATGTTAAAAGCTTTGTTGCATTGAAGTTCATTCAAATATACCTTCTATGTATTGAAATTCTCAGGAGGTTTGTTGATGGGCCAATTTCGTGAATACGACCTTTCGAAATTCTGATTTCTCGATAATACCAAAACTTCGAAGCAAAATTATTCTAACATTTGTGTTATGAATGATTCGAGGGCATGAACGAGATTTCAGGCTGCTTCTGTTTGTTTTTTTCTGCGGCAGCTACAAAAAATTTATTTCAATCAATTTCTCGATCTGGAAAATAGGAATGTACCTGAAAGTTGGATAAACGAGAGCTCAAAAGCTCCAGACTCCAAGTCAGTGTTCTGAGTAGCCCATTTTTGATAGGAGACCTCTGAATTTTTCCAATTAACACTTATATTTTCACACTCAAACAAAGAAATTCAAAGATGTATTCGAGGCTTTCCGCTTAACGTACCAACTGTTGAGTTCTATGAATCAAATACCATTATCATTATTCATAGGTGTGTTAATTTATGGACGAGAAATTTTTCTCAAGCTCTTTTTGTGCATGGTACAAACTTTTATTCGTACAATCGAATTTTTCAAAGCAAAAATTCGAAAATGACAAAGCGTTAGCTCCATAGCTTATCACCATATTCATCATAGTTAAAAAAATACCGAACGAATTGAAAAGGGAAAAAAATAAAACAGAAATCTTTATGACCGCGTTTGCTATAAAATGCAATGAAGACGATTCCAATGTTCCTTTCTATCATGTTTGGATGATCATTTACGACATTCTATAGTTTTCAGAAAAATGTATTTCCTAATGTCAAAGTTTCATTTCTGATTATTCCATTTACTTGTAGTTTGTATGTTTTTGGTCAGCATTGTCCAAAGTATCTCGTTCCAACGTTTTTGTTGGAATGCTCTGCATACATTTTTCTGCGAGTATTGTTGGTAGTTGTCAGTTTTGATTTATATAAATGTCAAATTAGTTCTGAGTGAATCAATGATCTACTTAAACTATACTTGAACTGATTAAAAAGGCTTGTGTTTTCCACCACTGTTTTGGACGAAAGACTCCGTGGTTAGAATTTTCTAACCTTTTCAATCAGTTTGAGTATATCATGGATTGATCTACTGAAAAACTAATTTGACATTTATATGAATCAAAACTGACAACTATCAACAATACTCACAGAAAAATGTATACAAAGCATTCCAACAAAAAAGTACGTAATTTTGTGAAATTCAACATTTAGTCCCAAAATTAACGTACAATAGATCATTACGAGTGAACAACTCCAACATTTTTTTCATTTCCGCAAACTTCGGAGAAGAAATACTTAGGGTTCGTCATCACATCTGCATTTTGATGCATATTTCTGTCCGGGCCATGCTCGCAGCCCATTAGCACAATTTTGGCCTTCGTACGGCTTCCAGTTTTCAAAATGAAAATTATGAAATTACTCCGAGCGTATTCTTTAGAAGGCTACGAGATGAAAACCACTGGATATTATTTCATTCTGTTTTCACCTCAATTTCGGCCGAAATTTTTTTTTTCACCAAGGACATGTAAAAAAAAGTTGAGTTCCAATTTTGAGATAAATTTTTCACGGAAAAACTCAGGAAATCTTGTACATTGAAATAATACTTTCCGAATTGGCAACCGAGGAAAAAAAAATCCAACTTTGCAGGTTTTCCGCCTTTTTGAAATTTTTTTTTTCAGAATTCTACATCACAATTCAATTAAGCCAAAGAAAAATACTAAAATGTGACCAGAAACCGTTATTTCAAATGTCACGCATAACTAACAACAGTTATCAGAAGATTGCTCAAAGTTCACAAACACCCTGTATCTCGCTTATGCGTCGAAAAGTGGGTATATGTCATGAGGCAAAAATGACTTCATCGGTGTCATCTACACGGCTGTATATGTTTGTCCAGTTTATGGTGAAACACCCTGTATAGGTCATTTAATAATAATAATAATAATAATAATAACGCACGGGTGTGGTCTGGTATCTGCCATGCCACATGGGGGGTGACGTCCCCACGGCTCGAGTTACCTGGGCCACCAAGGGTAAATGGTGGCAAACCCATGAAAATGGTGAACTTAATGAGCCTCGGAAATGAGTCGCTGCCTGGGGAGCGCCAGGGCATGTCCGGAGCCGACGCTGGGCATGACAGCATGCGATCCGTCGGTGGCAGGGTGCTGAGGAAGCGGGCCCCTGTCATTCAACAAAATACAGCTCCACCAGAACATCAGGAAGTGGAATCCCAAAACATGGCAGAAGATCAAAATGCCACTCCACCTGCTGACTCGACCACCGTGAGGAGGACTGCCCGCAGGGGAGCTCGCAACGCACGTATTAAGTGGAGCCGCGAAATGAATATTGAAGTAATGCGAGCTTTTTATTACGTGAACAATTGCGATGACAAACCACTTCCTGGATGGAGATACTCCCTCTATACCGAGTTCACCAAGAGGCACCCAGAACTTCAGTTAACAGAAGGAAACATTGCGGATCGTAAAAATGTTATTATACGGAAAAGCTACCTGACAAGACAGGAACTAGATGAGATCAAGAGAGAAATGGGCTACACAATCAATCAAGATCAGATTGTCGGAAATCAGAATGAAGAACCCACCGAGCCGCTAGAGAGACCAGCAGATACGGCGAGGGACCTGTCTGTCACACGAACTACTCACCAAGACTCCCCACAATATCGCCAACTGTATGACACCTTCCATAGTAACCTGGCGCAATACGAATATACTGATCCGCTCAACCGCCCAATCCTTCCAAAATTGAACTTCAACTCTACGGCCAAAAATAACATCGAGAGGCTCAACGAAATATTGGCGGAACACCTGAGCACTCAATGGACGTTGGAACAAGTCCACTTATCTCTGTACTGTGCTGCCATCACAGTAATCGGACAAAATGGACAAAAGATCTACATTCCCAGAACCAGTGAACAGAAGGTTAAAAATGAAACTCCTGCCTGGAAAAGAAGATTGATGCAGGACGTCGATAAACTTCGAGGAAAAGTTGATGTTCTGGATGAGTTCCTGAAGGATAACAAATCGCGTAAAGTATTAAACAAAGTGCGAAAAATAGCCACATCCGCGGGGGTGGACCTGAGATCTCCACGTCATAAGGAGTTGATAGTTGAACTGAAAGATCGCTTGAGACAACAAGCTAAAGCCAAAGGTGCTCGCCTACGAAGATACAACGAGCTTTCAAAGCGAAAACAACAAAATGCTGAATATGTGAAAGACAGAAAAAAGTTCTTCAGAAGTCTTGAAAAGCCATCCGAAATCTACTCCAATCTGCATGCTGGTATCAGCAATGGCGAATTTCGGCAGTACTGGAGTTCCTTATGGTCGGAGACTGGTCGATTTCAGGGAAACACTAGCTGGCTTAGGGACATTGAACACCAGGCTTCCGAAATCGTTGAGATGAGAACTGATCTTTTCACAGTCGAGGAAATTTCCAACATTGTCAAAAACACTAGTAACTGGAAAGCGCCAGGACCCGACCGACTTCACAACTTCTGGGTTAAACAGTTTACATCATGTTTCCCAAGTCTGGCTAGATGTTTTTCGGAGGCACTGGAGGATCCCGTCAAGATACCTACTTTTCTCACTCAAGGCAATTCCTATATGCTTCACAAAAGAGGAGATCGCAGCAAGCCAGATAACTACAGACCCATTACGTGTTTGTCAGTGTTGTACAAGCTATTCACTTCGCTTGTTAATAATGCGATATATCGTCATTGTGAAGCCAATAACATTCTGGAAGAAGAACAGAAAGGCTGCTCTCGAGGATCTGCGGGATGCAAACATCAACTCACCATAGACGCTGTGGTGTTAAAGCAAGCCCAAGCGAGGAGAAGGAATTTGAGTCTATGTTATATCGACTACCAGAAGGCCTTCGATACGGTGCCCCACGATTGGCTTGTGAAAGTACTGGAGATTTATAAGATCTGCCCAAAAATAAAAGCTGTGCTCCAACATCTTATGAGTACATGGAGAACGAATATTCTTATAAACAACATCAACGCTGGAACCGTAAAAATATCGAGGGGGATATTTCAGGGAGATGCCCTGTCGCCGATGTGGTTTTGTATGGCACTGAATCCTCTTTCTACTCTTTTGAAAAACACCAACATAGGATACAGACCTGCAATGAGGAATCCGCGAAAATTGTCCCATTTATTGTATATAGATGATCTGAAGCTATTTAGCGAGAACCAAAACCAACTTCACTCGCTCATAGATATAGTGCGCTCCTTCAGCAGAGATATTGACATGTCCTTTGGTCTCGATAAATGCGCTATCATCAACATCAAGAAGGGTAAAATGGAGAACACTCAGGAACAATTTCAGGACATCTGCAGTTTGTTGCCAGAAGAGACCTACAAGTATCTGGGCATTCCTCAAAATCAACGGATTGACCACACCCGTTTGAAAGCTGAGTTCACTGCGAAATATAAAAACAGGGTTACCAAAGTGCTCAACACCAAGCTGTCTGCTAAAAACCAGATCGATGCCTTGAACTCTTGGGCCACGCCAGCACTGACTTACACATTCGGAGTCTTGAAGTGGTCAGATGCTGATTTGAATGAGTTGGACCGACTAACCCGTCGCCTAATGACAAAATTCAGATGTCTGCACACCAATGCATCGGTGAAAAGGCTGTATCTCCCTAGAAGAGATGGCGGACGAGGTCTGTTGAACATCTATAGACTCTGCAGAACTCAGGAGAAAAACTTGAGATGGCGACTGCTCGAATCTGAAGATAGCCTGATGAAATTGGTGACAACAGAAGATAAGGGATACACACCTCTGAACCTACAACATAGAGAACTGACGTTCGATATCTCTACCAGAAGCGAAGATAGAAGTCTATGGCGAGAACAAGCATTGCACGGCAGATTTCCCAAGCACCTTGAGGGGGAAAATGTCGATAAATTAGCTTCTTTGTCGTGGTTGAATGCGGGACACTTGTATCCTGAAACTGAGGGATTTCTGACGGCTATCCAAGATCGAGTTATAAGAACTCGCAACTACGAGAAACACTGTTTGAAGCTTAACGTGGAGGACAAATGCAGGAAGTGCGGCGCAGTTGGCGAATCTATTGAACATGTAATCGCCGGCTGCCGAGTTCTTGCCGACAACGCATATCTGGGCCGACACAACCAAGTGGCAAAAATTGTTCACCAGCAGTTAGCTCTTCGGCATGGTTTTTTGGATACTTGTCCACCATATTATAAGTATCAACCTGCAGCAGTGTTGGAAACGGACGCAGCGGTTCTATATTGGGACAGACCCATAACAACGGATAGAACAGTGGACTACAATAGACCGGACCTTGTGTTCATTGAGAAGGATCAGAAGTATGGGGTGATAATTGATGTGGCAGTACCGTTGACTCATAACATCGGTAAAACGGAGTCCGAAAAAATAACGAAATTCGAGAACTTGGCAATAGAACTGAAGAATATGTGGCAATTGTCGAAAGTCACTATTATACCATTGGTGATTTCGGCTGAGGGAGTCATGTCAAAATCATTCAAGAGGAATCTTCAAAAGATCGAATTATCCCAGAGGATCGCGGGATATGCACAACAGGCTGTAGCATTGCAAACCTGTCACATCGTGCGGAAATTCCTGAACTAGTGGGAGGAACTGAAATGTTTTTTCACTGGTTCATAGGAGAAATACCAGCTCAAGCTGAGAACGGGAGACCGATGAAGAAGAATAATAATAATAATAACGAGCTGCACAAAGGGCCGTGGAGAAGCTCAGCATAACCGGCGTATCGATCAATCCTGAGCTCGCTGGAACACCGATCACTCAGGCGGAACAAAGAAGCCTAGCGAGACTGATCCGAAAGTCTCAGGCGGATAAATTACTCGATCATCATATGAGTAAGAACTTGCACTCCATATATTTCAGGAGTTTAAAAGACCAGGACCTGTCTGAGGAATTGTCTTTCGCCTTTCTGAAGTCCGCTAGCCTCAAGTCAGAGACGGAGGGATTTGTGATGGCGTGTCAGGATGGAGTACTAAATACGAGATGGTATAAAAAGAACATAATGAAAATGGATACCCCAACAACTTGCAGAGCTTGCCATAGGCAACAGGAAACGATTATGCACATCCTTTCCGCCTGCAGAGTCCATGCTCCATCAGGATATGTAGAGAGACACAACGCGGCTCTCCGAATTCTCTACTTCCATCTGAGAGCTGCGTATGAGATAGACAAGGAACCGGTGCTACCATATGTGCCTCTGGAGATTGAAGCGGTGGTCCAGAACGAAAGAGCTCGTATATGCTGGAACTATCCTGTCTCAACAACACGACAGATCAATGCTGTTAAACCAGACATACTTCTTCTGGACAAGGAGCTGAAGGAGTTATTCGTCGTGGAATTCTCCTCCCCTGCTGAAAATAATGTTGTGATGAAAGAAGAACAGAAGAGGCAAAAGTACAAAGATCTTATGTTCGAGCTTGGAACTTTATACCCAGGTCATAAAGTTAGGATGGTCGTACTAATCATAGGATGTCTCGGTGGAATGAGAGCCAACTACGTGGATGAATTGAAGATTATTCCGGCCTGTAGATCACTGGCCGAGGTATTAGCGCACAGAATGCAGAAAGCAGTGTTGCTCGGGTCACTTCATATCATCAGGTCCCATGAACTCTAGAAGCCACTTGCAGCTCATCTCTTTTGTTAAGGGACGCTACGAGGGCAGGATGAAGAACTCCTCCATTTAAGTGTGAGGGGTTTTTAGTGAGTAACCAAACAAGATCATGGATTCTCACACTACCGAGAGTGCGGACCCTCTCGGTGCCCATAAAGGGTTTTCCCCTCACACGGACGTAAAAAAAGAAAAAAAAAAAAATAATAATAAACACTTTATTTCCATTGAATGTTGGGATACATTGTGGAAAAGGTCAGAAACAACAAAAAATAAAAAACACGTGAACAATCTGATTCACATATAAGCTAAGCTATATTTAACATTCAAAGAAAAAATTCTTCGATGCTATAGACGCATTTATCAATTAAAAAAGATTTTAATCTTTTTTTAAATAAGAATTTATTTTGCGAGTTCTTTATTTCCTCACTCAAATTATTATACACCTTCATTCCCAAATACATTGGTGATTGACGTCCTATTCTATACTTGAATGCTGGAATAATGAAGTCATTACGATTGCGAGTGAAATACTGGTGGTAATCACTGTTTTTGTTGAAGGTACTATTATATTCATATACCAATGTAGCCAATTCCAAAATAAAAATTGACGGCAAAGTAAGGATATTCAGAGATCTGAAAAATGGTCTACAAGAATCTCTCTGTTTAATGCCCACTATACATCTTATCACTCTCTTCTGACCTATAAACACAGCGTCAACAGCAGAAGAGGCACCCCAAAAGGCCACCCCATACCTTAACCGTGATGAAACCTGCGCATGATATAATTGAAGTAACTGTTCAAGTGTTAGAATATTTCTCAAGTTTCTAAAGAGAAAACTAACAGAGCTAAGTCTTTTACTTAGATTTTCACAATGGCATTTCCAATTCAGATGTTCATCAATATATATACCTAGAAATCGTGTATTCTCAACTCTAGTTAATTCTTGTTGATTCAGATTAATATGTATATCAATGTCCTTATTATAGTTGCGAAATACCATGTAAACCGTTTTATTCAAATTCAGGTGTAATGCATTCGTGGAAAACCAATTACAAAGAACACTCAGTATATTTTGCGAGTTCATTTGCAAGGAAGGATTATCATTCCCTGATGCTATTGCAGTAGCATCATCGGCATATAGAAATAGTTTGTGTGCTGTATTTCCTGCGATGTCATTTATATAGAGAATAAAAAGAACTGGTCCCAAAATGGAACCTTGGGGGACACCTATTTCTGTTGAAAGTAATTTCGAGTTTACATACTTTCGATCTGCATTTTTTATTGAGACAAACTGTTTTCTATCCTCTAGATAACTCTTTATCCAATTAGAGGCATTTCCGCGTATACCAAATTTATAAAGTTTCATAATTAGTCTTTCGTGATCCACAGTATCAAACGCCTTGCTTAAATCACAGAAAATTCCGGCGGAAGTTGACCCTTTCTCCAATTGTTCTACAACACATTTCAAGAATGCATAAACTGCATCGTTCGTACTGAGATCACGACGGAATCCGAACTGGTTATCATTGAGAATCTTATGAATTTCCAAGAACTTGAGCAATCTCTCAAGAAAACAATATTCGAAGATTTTAGAAAATGTCGAGATTAATGATATAGGTCTGAAATTATTCATTATTTCATCGTCACCTTTTTTGTGCAAAGGAATTATCTTCGTTATCTTCAAGTTTTGTGGAAAGGAGCCATTGACAAAGGACATATTTACCAAGAAAGTAAGAGGCTCTGAAATTTCCTTTAAGCATCTTCTCACCACGTATCCCGAAATATCATCAGAACCGGTAGAGTGCTTACATTTGAGCTTTGTGTTAATGAGATTGAAAAATTCCTCTACTACATATGGTATAAGAAACATTGTGTTATCATTAGATTTAATTTCATTGATACCGTCTGTCGATGGAACATCAGAACGCATGTCTTCAACAGATTTGACAAAAAAATTGTTAAATTTATTTGCAACATCGAAACTGTTCTCAAAAACGATGCCATCTTCCTTTATTTTCAAAGAGTGGTATCTGTTATTCAATCTATTGCTTAAGTCGTTAACAACACTCCAAGCCGCCTTCACTTTGTTAGTAGAATGTGAAATTTTATTTTGATAAAATGACTTTTTCTTGTTTTCAATCAGAAGAGAGTGGTAAGATTTACAATCACGATACGTCCCAATTAAAAACGGAAACTTTTTGCACAGTAGATAAAGATCTTTCAAATGGCAACTGGACTGTCTAACCTCCTCGTCAACCCATGAACTATTCTGCCTTCTATAAAATTTCCTCAATGGAAAACTTAATTCAAAATCAAAAGTAGGTGAATTATAAACCTCATTCCAATTTTCACGAGCAAGCTGTACAAGAAAGTTATGTATACTATCTTCACTGAAATTTCTACGGTAGTCGTAGTTAATTTTGGTTGCTTTTTCCGAAATCATATACATTAGAAGTCCTTTATGATCAGAAAAATGAATATCACATACATCAGTTGTGGATGGAATATTAGTAAATATGTAATCTAATGTATTATTATTACGAGTTTTTTCGTATACAATATTTTTCATTTTGAAACATTCAAAAATATTTGTTATTTTAAAAAACATGTTCTTATCTCTCAAAGGATCGATATTGAGATCACCACATAGTATAATATCTATGCCAGGTTCGTATAAAAGTTCTAATAGGTTGATTAAGTGATCACAAAACAAATTAGCATTTGTATTGACACATGAACGGTAGCAGCTCAGAATTAAAGTTTTTTTACCTGAATATTTGCATGCAATCCCACATACTTCAAATTCCCTTTCTATACAGATATTTTTCAAATTCAAACACTTAGAATGTACAGAATTCCTACACCATAGAGCAACTCCTCCACCTTTCAAATTAGATCTGGAAAAGTTTGCGGCTCTGTAAAAGTTTGGAAAATGTATACAGTCAATATTGAGTTCAGTAAGCCAGGTTTCACTAATACAAATAAAATCTAAAGTATTGTTATCTTCAAGAAATTCTGAAGTTATGAAGTCAACTTTAATAGCTGTTAAACATTGAGAATTCAGTGAGAGTAATTTATACTCAGCTTGGTTTTCAGTTTCTTCATTCACGTTTTTTCTTGAGTCTGATTCCTCTTCTGAAAAGGTCTGGTTACATACAAGATTGCCCATTGAGTTGAGTTTCTGCTGGACAATATTTGAATTCAATTTGCTGGATCTTCTTAAATCACTTCTTTTTTCTTGGCCAGATTGAATAAAAAATTACTAACGTAAACTCCCTCGGGCCATAATCCAGGGTTACGAACCTTTTCAAGTGATGATTGTGGCACAGTGACTATGTATGATTTGTATATGTCAGGGTACTTTGAATAACCTAACTTAACAGTAGCATCTTTGATGTTGTTTTCTACCAGGTGTTTTTCAATAGCCTCAACATTACTTTCTACATGTACTCGGCTTATGTATATTGACATCATTTTTTGAACCCCTTTTAAAGTTGAGGATACATTATTTCCAACAATATTTGGCTTGCGTTTCCTTTTGATGATTGTCTGAAAACCATCTTCATCCTTTTCATTTCCCAGTTTTCTTGTTTCCTTGTCCGTACTTGCATGAGTTGCATTTCTTGACATTTTCGTGTTTTGAACGTTTTGTTTACTTGTACTTGGAATTGGATTTGACAATGACAGTTTAGAATTTTTGGCTACTTGCATCGTAGGTGCCTGTAGTGGTTGATTTTCTGCCACTGGATTCATAGACGATTTCGCCATCTGTGTTGAGATAGATGAACCTTCGTCGTTTCTATTTTCGACACTGCAGTTTGGTATCACCAGCTTGGGCAGGTTTTCACGCAGTTTTTTCGAATAAGATGGCTTGTTGTTTACATCTTTTTCGAATGTTTTTTTCTCACCTTCGAGAATAGCAACTTTTTCCTCTAGGAAAATGATTGTTGCTTTCAGCTCATTGTTTAGTTCCATCAATATACTATTTTTTGACATCACTTCATTGAGCAGAGTATTTTTCAGGAAATTATAGATTTTATCCCCATTATTTACCTCGGGTGTATTCAAACTCTCACCAGTTTCATCAATTATGTGTTGACATTCAGCATTTTTCATTCCATTGGATGGTTTAACACAACCTGGATGGAAAACACCTCCGCATTTCTTGCAAACAGCTTTGTCTCTCACTATGCTACGTTTGCAATGCTTGCATGATTTTGAAATAACGAAATTTTCGGTATTTTCAGTATTTAATTCACTCGCTCGGACACTTGGACTAGTTCCTTCCGCCATATCGCACGAACGCTAACCACAATTATTATTATAATTACTATATAACAGCTCGATCAATCCGGGGTTTTATTCCCGGAGTCGGTGGCTGATATATTTTGTACTATATAAAACTGCAGAACGGACGTCCGTACTCTACGAGTGTCAGCAACAGACTACAATCTATGATTAGGAATATTCTTAGAACAATGACAAAAGACCATCCGCTTTCAAAAAATTAATTATTTATGTTCCAAATTATATTGAATATGATTGCATATTCTCTGTTTACCTATCTGTAACTCAATAAATGGATCCATAAGGGATCGTACACTTTCCCAGTCCCAGCAGAAATTTTCTCCTACATGTTTGCGGCTAGGATTAGGTATCATTTGAGGGATAGCTCACCAATCTTTTTATTTGTATGTTTTTTGTTATTTTTTGAATTTTCTTCACTTTTGTACCTCGAAATCCAAATCCCGTCCTAAACCGAAGAATGCCGTTTATCTGAAATGATTTATTTACTTTTATAATTCTGATTTTCAGGTAACTACCTGAAGAAGTACCGTCAACACTTCGAAGGTACTTCTCAGAATAAGACTCGGGATAATAATAATAATAATAATAATAATAATAATAATAATATAATATAATAAAATAACCCCGCACGGGGGTACTACTGTGTAGTATACGGGTGTGACAATCCCGCGGACCCCGGTCACTCTCAACCGATGTCGGACACATATACGCTAAGCCTCGGAAAACAGTCGCTGCCTGGGGATCGTCAGGGCGCGTCTGGAGTTGGTGCTGGACGTGACAGCATGCGGGACACCAACGGCAGGATGCTGAGAAGGCAGGCGCCTGCCATCCAAGAAGCTATGCCTTCAGACGAGGAGGACATCGACGAGGAGAGAGTTCAGGTTGTCGGTCGCATAGGGATTCAACGTTCGAAAGAGCAGCCCGTAGTCGGAACCGGCAGCCGAAACAGAACGGCACAAAGGGGACGCCACAAGTGGACGCCCGAGCAGCATAGCCTGCTGTCTTCGCTATACAGAAGATCAAGACCCGAAAGACGAGGATACATGAATAGGCTGCATGGTCTGTGGTGCGAAAATTATCCAGACCTTGACTTCATGACGCAGCAAAACCTTAGAGATCAGATCAGTCATCTCAAAAGAAGAGGAATCATATGGCGGTCTCAAGAGCAAGAAAGGACGGAACAACAAGCTGAGGAGCAGGTGACAGATGCTTCGAGCCAACATCAGCAATTGACGATTGACACAACTGAAGAACAAGCTGTAGCCCTGGTGAGAAATATCGCGGGCCGAACTGGGTCTGGTATACGCTCCAACAGGCCAATAAGAGAACATGTGAGAGATGTTCCCGAAATAGAAAACGGTGGAGAGCAGGTGACAGATGCTCCAAACCAACAACATCAAGCAATAGCCCTGGGGACAAGGCCAAGAACGGAACAAGTGAGAGATGTTCCAGAAATAGAACACGGTGAAGAGCAGGTGACAGATGCTCCAAACCAACAACACCAAGAAAAAGCCCTGGGGACAAGGCCAAGAGCAGAACATGTGAGAGATGCTTCAGAAATAGAACATGGTAAAGAGCAGGTGACAGATGCTCCAAACCAACAACATCGAGCAATAACCCCGGGAGCAAGGCCAAGAGCGGGACAAGTGAGAGATGTTCCAGAAAAAGAACACGGTGAAGAGCAGGTGACAGATGCTCTAAACCAACAACACCAAGGAATAGACCTGGGGGCAAGGCCAAGAGCGGAACAAGTGAGAGATGTTCCAGAAATAGAACACGCTGAAGAGCAGGTGACAGATGCTCCAGACCAACAGCAACAAATGCCAAGAACGGTGACAGATGTTCCGAAGTTGATCGTCAATACAAGGGAAGCATTCGAGGCTGCCGTTAGAAACCCACTTGTTAAGGCCACCCGAATAAAGACAAGACATAAGGCTGAAGATCTAGCCGTATTGGATAAAATAATTCAAGATCATCTTAACGAGACCTGTTCACTAGAAGATGTGGTGGCTGCAGTGAGAGCGGCTTCTTCACTTCTATGTCCACCGAAAAGTACAGCTACGAATAATGATAAGCATAAGCTAAGACTCAGGCGGCTTGACATCAAAATAAAATCAATGAGGCAGCAGGCATCTTGGTACCAATGTATCATAGATGTTCTGAAAGGAAAAATTAAATCAAGCAAGAAAATGAAGGACATGATCGAGGAGCTTCGTTCCATACATCGTACAGTAGACTTGCCCACAGTCCATCTACTGAAGCAGAAAGCTGTAGATAGAATAAGATCACTTGCTGCAGCGCGAAAGAAACTGATAAAAAGGCAAAAATGGATTGAAGATAACAACACCTTCACCGCAGAACCATCGAAATTATTTCAGTCCCCACAACAAAAGGCACAAAACCCACCATCACCTCAAGAGGTCGAAGAATTTTGGAAAAGCCTGTATGAGCAACAAGCAGAAATCAGGGATACTCCAGCACTCCTCAGATTCCAGCAAATGTGTGATCAAAACCAACAGGAGAACGATGAACCTTCTGAAATAACAACCGAAGATATAAGACAAGCCCTCAAGAACAAGCGTGATTTCACAGCACCTGGACTGGACGGTATTCAAAACTACTGGTGGAAGAAATTTCCAGCTACACACCGACACCTGGCAAGATTATTCAGCGGGATGCTGACTCGCCGTGAGCCTATTCCGTCATGGCTGGTGGAGGGTAGAACAGTGCTGATACCAAAATCAGGTGATTTAGGGCAACCCAAGAACTACCGCCCAATCACTTGCCTCAATACACTGTATAAGATCCTCACAAGTGTAATTCAAGATCAAATACTGAGGGTTATGGGACCAGTGTGGAACAGTATCTACGAACAGAGGGGAGCAAAGAAAGGAGTGCAAGGATGCAAGGACAACCTACTCATAGACAAGAGCGTATGTCTAGATGCCAGACACTACAAGCGCGACCTACACACATCATGGTTGGACTACGCGAAAGCATATGACACCACGCCGCACGAACTGATAGTACGGTTATTGAAAATGCTGAAAGTGTACCCTAACATCATCCACGCGATAGAAAACATCATAGCGCTGTGGAAAACGAAGTTTGCCATCCGAGCAGAGGGTCGAACCGTTTATACGGGATGGGTGAGATACAGAAGAGGAGTTTTCCAGGGAGATTCGCTGAGCCCGTTATTATTCTGCATAACTCTAATACCACTAACAATTGAGTTAAGGGAGAGCAAGATAGGATACAAGGCCGGACCACCAGGCAGAAGGAACCACCTGATCTCGCATCTCTTGTACATGGACGACTTGAAGCTCTACGCTCCCTCCGAGTCCGCACTACGGCAACTGCTGAATATCGTTTCAGACTACACCTCAGCAATGGGAATGTCGTTCGGTTTGGACAAGTGTGCTGTTTTTCATCTGCGCAGGGGAAAAGCTGAAGACGCAGGAGAAGACATTCGACTGGAAGATGGAATGACTTTTCGACACCTCGAAGACGGAGAAACTTACAAGTTTCTTGGGATGAAACAGAGAGGTGTACTGGAGACAACCCAGATAAAGGATGCCTTAACAGCCAGCTACAAAAAAAAGCTGAGGGACATTTGGAAATCGCAGCTGTCGGGAAAGAACAAAGTATCTGCTACAAATATGCTAGCCATCCCGATTCTCACCTACTCTTTCGGCGTGGTGAACTGGACGGTGAACGAACTCCTAGATCTTGATAGGTCAACAAGGAAAACGATGAACATGAATCGTAGCCTTCATCCCAACAGTTCAATACAGAGGATATACCTTCCCAGAAGCCAGGGGGGTAGAGGATTGCAATGTTTGGAATACCAACACTATCAACAAACATTGGAAATGGCAGTAAGGATTCTAAGAAGTGAGGATCCGCTCCTGAAATTTGTTGCTCAGCATGAAATTGCGAACCATGGAGCCTTCCTTTTCCGAGCTGCACAAAGGGCCGTGGAGAAGCTCAGCATAACCGGCGTATCGATCAATCCCGAGCTCGCTGGAACACCGATCACTCAGGCGGAACAAAGAAGCCTAGCGAGACTGATCCGAAAGTCTCAGGCGGATAAATTACTCGAACATCATATGAGTAAGAACTTGCACTCCATATATTTCAGGAGTTTAAAAGACCAGGACCTGTCTGAGGACTTGTCTTTCGCCTTTCTGAAGTCCGCTAGCCTCAAGTCAGAGACGGAGGGATTTGTGATGGCGTGTCAGGATGGAGTACTAAATACGAGATGGTATAAAAAGAACATCATGAAAATGGATACCCCAACAACTTGCAGAGCTTGCCATAGGCAACAGGAAACGATTATGCACATCCTTTCCGCCTGCAGAGTCCATGCTCCATCAGGATATGTAGAGAGACACAACGCGGCTCTCCGAATTCTATACTTCCATCTGAGAGCCGCGTATGAGATAGACAAGGAACCGGTGCTACCATATGTGCCTCTGGAGATTGAAGCGGTGGTCCAGAACGAAAGAGCTCGCATATGCTGGAACTATCCTGTCTCGACAACACGACAGATCAATGCTGTTAAACCAGACATACTTCTCCTGGACAAGGAGCTGAAGGAGTTATTTGTCGTAGAATTCTCCTCCCCTGCAGAAAATAATGTTGTGATGAAAGAAGAACAGAAGAGGCAAAAGTACAAAGAGCTTATGTTCGAGCTTGGAACTTTATACCCAGGTCATAAAGTTAGGATGGTCGTACTAATCATAGGATGTCTCGGTGGAATGAGAGCCAACTACGTGGATGAATTGAAGATTATTCCGGCCTGTAGATCACTGGCCGAGGTATTGGCGCACAGAATGCAGAAAGCAGTGTTGCTCGGGTCACTTCATATCATCAGGTCCCATGAACTCTAGAAGCCACTTGCAGCTCATCTCTTTTGTTAAGGGACGCTACGAGGGCAGGATGAAGAACTCCTCCATTTAAGTGTGAGGGGTTTTTAGTGAGTAACCAAACAAGATCTTGGATTCTCACACTACCGAAAGTGCGGACCCTCTCGGTGCCCATAAAGGGTTTTCCCCTCACACGGACGTAAAAAAAAAAAAAAAAAAAAAAAAAAAATAATAATAAAACCGCACGGGTGTGGTCTGGTTTCTGCCATGCCACATGGGGGGTGACGTCCCCACGGCCCGAGTTACCTGGGCCACCAAGGGTTAATGGTGGCAAACCCATGAAAATGGAGAAATCATTAAGCCTCGGAAAAGAGTCGCTGCCTGGGGAGCGCCAGGGCATGTCCGGAGCCGACGCTGGGCATGACAGCATGCGATCCGTCGGTGGCAGGGTGCTGAGGAAGCGGGCTCCTGTCATACAACAAAATACAGCTCCACCAGAACATCGGGAAGTGGAATCCCAAAACATGGCAGAAGATCAAAATGCCACTCCACCTGCTGGCTCGACCACCGTGAGGAGGACTGCCCGCAGGGGAGCTCGCAACGCACGTATCAAGTGGAGCCGCGAAATGAATGTTGAAGTGATGCGAGCTTTTTACTACGTGAACAATTGCGATGACAAACCACTTCCTGGATGGAGATACTCCCTCTATACTGAATTCACCAAGAGACATCCAGAACCTCAGCTAACGGAAGGGAACATTGCGGATCGTAAAAATGTTATTGTTCGAAAAGGCTACTTAACAAGACAGGAACTAGATGAGATCAAGAGAGAAATGGGCTACACAATCAATCAAGAACAGATTGTCGGAAGTCAGAATGAAGAACCCACCGAGCCGCTGGAGAGACCAGCAGATACGCCGAGGGACCTGTCTGTCACACGAACTGCTCACCAAGACTCCCCACAATATCGCCAACTGTATGACACCTTCCATAGTAACCTGGCGCAATACGAATCTACTGATCCGCTCAACCGCCCCATCCTTCCAAAATTGAACTTCAACTCTACGGCCAAAAATAATATCGAGAGGCTCAACGAAATATTGGCGGAACACATGGGCACTCAATGGACGTTGGAACAAGTCCACTTATCTCTGTACTGTGCTGCCATCACAGTAATCGGACAAAACGGGCAAAAGATCTACATCCCCAGCACTAGTCAACAGAAAGTTAAAAATCAAACTCCTGCCTGGAAAAGAAGATTAATGCAGGACGTCGATAAACTTCGAGGAAAAGTTGATGTCTTGGATGAGTTCCTGAAGGATAATAAATCGCGTAAAGTATTGAACAAAGTGCGAAAAATAGCCACATCCGCAGGGCTGGACCTGGAATCTCCACGACGTAGGGAATTGATAGTTGATCTGAAAGATCGCTTGAGACAACAAGCTAAAGCCAAAGGTGCTCGCCTGCGAAGATACAATGAGTTAACGAAGCGAAAACAACAAAACGCTGAATATGCGAGAGACAGAAAGAAGTTCTTCAGAAGTCTTGAAAAGCCCTCCGAAGTCTCCTCCAATCAGCAAGCTGACATCAACAATGACGAATTTCGGCAATATTGGAGTTCCCTATGGTCGAAGAGTGGTCAACTTCAGAGGAATACTAGCTGGCTTACGGATATTGAACAACAGGCCTCAGAAATCGTTGAGATGAAGACTGATCTTTTTACAGTCGAAGAAATTTCAAATATTGTCAAAAACACTAGTAACTGGAAGGCGCCAGGACCCGACCGACTTCACAACTTCTGGGTTAAACAATTTCCAGCATATTTCTCAAGTCTGGCTAGATGTTTTTCGGAAGCGCTAGAAGACCCCTTCAAAATACCAGCTTTCCTCACTCAAGGCAATACCTACATGCTCCATAAAAAAGGAGACCGCAACAATCCAGAAAACTACAGACCAATAACGTGTTTGTCAGTGGTGTACAAGCTGTTCACGTCGCTTGTAAATAATGCGATATATCGTCATTGTGAAGCCAATAATATTCTGGAAGAAGAACAGAAAGGCTGCTCTCGAGGATCTGCAGGATGTAAACATCAACTCACTATAGACGCTGTAGTGCTAAAGCAAGCCCAAGCGAGAAGGAGGAATTTAAGTCTTTGTTATATCGACTATCAGAAGGCCTTCGATACGGTGCCCCACGACTGGCTTCTGAAAGTACTGGAGATTTATAAGATCTGCCCGAAAATAAAAGCCGTGCTCCAACATCTAATGAGTACATGGAAAACAAATATTCTTATAAACAACATCAATGCTGGAACCGTAAAAATATCGAGGGGGATATTTCAGGGAGATGCCCTGTCGCCGATGTGGTTTTGTATGGCACTGAATCCTCTTTCTACTCTTTTGAAAAACACCAACATAGGGTACAGACCAGCAATGAGGAATCCGCAAAAACTTACACATCTACTGTATACGGATGATCTGAAGCTATTCGCCGAGAACCAAAAACAACTTCACTCGCTGATAGATATAGTGCGCTCCTTCAGCAAAGACATTGACATGTCTTTCGGGGTCGACAAATGCGCCATAGTAAACATCAGGAAGGGTAAAATGGAGGATACTCAGGAACAATTTCAGGATATCCACAGTATGTTGCCAGAAGAGACCTACAAGTATCTTGGCATTCCTCAAAATCAACGGATTGACCACACCCGTTTGAAAGCTGAGTTCACTGCGAAATATAAGTGCAGGGTAACCAAAGTGCTCAACACCAAGCTGTCTGCTAGAAACCAGATCGATGCCTTGAACTCATGGGCTACGCCTGCTCTGACCTACACTTTTGGAGTCTTGAAGTGGTCAGACGCTGATCTGAATGAGTTGGACCGACTCACCCGTCGCCTAATGACAAAGTTCCGATGTCTGCACACCAACGCATCGGTGAAGAGGCTTTATCTACCCAGAAGAGATGGCGGACGAGGTCTGTTGAACATCTATAAGCTCTGCAGAACCCAGGAGAAAAACTTGAGGCAGCGACTGCTCGAGTCTGAAGATAGCCTGATGAAATTGGTGACAACAGAGGATAAGGGATACACACCTCTGAACCTACAACACAGAGAATTGACATTCGATATCACCACGAGAAGCGGAGATATAAGTATATGGCGTGAGCAAGCTCTGCACGGCAGATTTCCCAAACACCTTGAGATGGAAAATGTCGATAAATTAGCTTCTTTGTCATGGTTGAATGCGGGAAACTTGTATCCTGAAACTGAGGGATTTCTGACGGCTATCCAAGATCGAGTTATAAGAACTCGCAACTACGAGAAACACTGTTTGAAGCTTAACGTGGAGGACAAATGCAGGAAGTGCGGCGCAGTTGGCGAATCTATAGAACATGTCATCGCCGGCTGCCGAGTTCTTGCCGACAACGCATATCTGGGCCGACACAACCAAGTGGCAAAGATTGTTCACCAGCAGTTGGCTCTTCGGCATGGTTTTTTGGATACTTGTCCACCATATTATAAGTATCAACCTGCAGCAGTGTTGGAAACGGACGCAGCGGTTCTCTATTGGGACAGACCCATAACAACGGATAGAACAGTGGACTACAATAGACCGGACCTAGTGTTCATTGAGAAGGATCAGAAGTATGGGGTGATAATTGATGTGGCAGTACCATTGACTCATAACATCGGAAAAACGGAGTCCGAAAAAATAACGAAATACGAGAACTTGGCAATAGAACTGAAGAATATGTGGCAATTGTCGAAAGTCACTATTATACCATTGGTGATTTCGGCTGAGGGAGTCATGTCAAAATCATTCAAGAGGAATCTTCAAAAGATCGAATTATCCCAGAGGATCGCGGGATATGCACAACAGGCTGTAGCATTGCAAACCTGTCACATCGTGCGGAAATTCCTGAACTAGTGGGAGGAACTGAAATGTTTTTTCACTGGTTCATAGGAGAAATACCAGCTCAAGCTGAGAACGGGAGACCGATGAAGAAGAAGAATAATAATAATAATATTTTATTCATGCTACTACATTATACAAAATGTTTGCATTCGTCAAAATCATTCAGTTCATTCATGAGAAATCAACAAAATCATTACAGACAAATTCTTCTAAAGTGAAAAAACATTTCCTTGAAAGATATTTTTTCAAGCATAGCTTGAACTGCTTTGCAGGCATCGCCCTCACAGTGGTCGGCAGAATGTTGAAAAACTTGGGCCCATAATAAGTTACCCCACACTTCATTTTATTGACTCTATGAAAATCAGTATAGATTTGATCTCTTCGTCGTGTATTATGTGAATGTACATCCTGATGTAACCTATATTCACCCAAATGCGATCTTACATACAACAAACATTGAAAAATAAACAGACACGGTACTGTAAGTATGTTCTTATCTTGAAAAACATGTTTGCATTCATCTCTATAATTAAGTCTACCTATAACTCTTATAGCCCTTCTCTGCAACCCAAACAAACGTTTCATACTAGCATCGTGTCCCCAGCAAAGTATACCATATGTTAGTCTTGATTCTACAAAAGCACGATACACAGATATCAACACTGAATCTGACACAACACCAGTTAATGATCGTAGCGCATAAACACTTGACGATATACAGTTACACACTTTATCGATATGAGCACTCCAAGACAATTTACCATCTATCAGTACACCCAAGAATTTGATTGGGTCAGGTGGATTCATATCCGCCAGCTCTCTCATTGAGAAAAACATGAACTCTGTCTTAGTTTCATTCAAGCTGAGCTGATTACTATTGAACCAGTCCGAGACAACAGAAAACAAGTCACTCATAATGCCGTGTATAAGTTCCCTAGATTCGGCTTTTTTAAGTGCAGTCGCGTCATCAGCGAAGAGGACGAAATCTGCCTCTGGGTCACATCTCACAAAATCATTTATATGAACAAGAAAGAGAAGGGGTCCTAGGACTGATCCCTGGGGAACACCACAATCAACACCTGACAAATCAGACAGATCCCCGTCACGATCAACACACTGCGATCTATCAGATAAATAGGAATCTACAAGAGCAATTGCACTCTGATCGAACTTATATCGCTGTAGTTTATAAAGTAGGTGTTCCCTGGAGACACATTCAAAAGCTCGACTTAAGTCACAAAAGAGTCCACCTATGTATAAACCCTCACTATAACCCTCATTAATTATCTTCATGAGTTCTGTGATGGCAGCTGTTGTGGAGAGGCCACTTCTAAAACCAAATTGAGAGCAGTTAAAAAGGAAGTAGTTTTCAAAATAAGAGGTTAACTGTAGTTTAATAACACCTTCAAAGATTTTCGCGAATATGGGAATAATTGATATTGGTCTATAGTTGCTAACCAATTGCACAGAACCCTTTTTATAAATAGGAACAACTCTAGCCACCTTGAGTATTTTCGGAAAAATATTATCCTTTAAACATAGATTTAACAATTTCGTGAGCGGACTAATTATCTCATTCACCAAACTCTTGAGTATCTTGCTATTAAATCCATAAATGTCTCTACTACTCTTATTCTTAAGTTTCATAATGGGATCTCTTATTAGAGCTTCAGATACAAAAGAGAACTTGAATTGAATATTATTCAATCTGGATTCTATTGATCTACAGTAGTCATCCACATAGTCCGCTGATGACCCTCTAGATGGTGGTATATTAGCGATGATTTCTTTAGGAGCATCAATGAAAAAATTATTGAATTCATTTGAGGTTATATTATTTTTACGAGCACTTTTACTTTTCAGCAGGTTTGTATTGTTTTTTACAACATCCCATACAGACTTTGGGTTGTAATTGTGATTTCGGATATAATAATAATAATAATAAACCCGCACGGGGGTACTACTTTGTAGTATACGGGTGTGACAATCCCGCGGACCCCGGTCACTCTCAACCGATGTCGGACACATATACGCTAAGCCTCGGAAAACAGTCGCTGCCTGGGGATCGTCAGGGCGCGTCTGGAGTTGGTGCTGGACGTGACAGCATGCGGGACACCAACGGCAGGATGCTGAGAAGGCAGGCGCCTGCCATCCAAGAAGCTATGCCTTCAGACGAGGAGGACATCGACGAGGAGAGAGTTCAGGTTGTCGGTCGCATAGGGATTCAACGTTCGAAAGAGCAGCCCGTAGTCGGAACCGGCAGCCGAAACAGGACGGCACAAAGGGGACGCCACAAGTGGACGCCCGAGCAGCATAACCTGCTGTCTGCGCTATACAGAAGATCAAGACCCGAAAGACGAGGATACATGAATAGGCTGCATGGTCTGTGGTGCGAAAGTTATCCAGACCTTGACTTCATGACGCAGCAAAACCTTAGAGATCAGATCAGTCATCTCAAAAGAAGAGGAATCATATGGCGGTCTCAAGAGCAAGAAAGGACGGAACAACAAGCTGAGGAGCAGGTGACAGATGCTTCGAGCCAACATCAGCAACTGACGATTGACACAACTGAAGAACAAGCTGTAGCCCTGGTGAGAAATATCGCGGGCCGAACTGGGACTGGTATACGCTCCAACAGGCCAATAAGAGAACATGTGAGAGATGTTCCCGAAATGGAAAACGGTGGAGAGCAGGTGACAGATGCTCCAAACCAACAACATCAAGCAATAGCCCTGGGGACAAGGCCAAGAACGGAACATGTGAGAGATGTTCCAGAAATAGAACACGGTGAAGAGCAGGTGACAGATGCTCCAAACCAACAACACCAAGAAATAGCCCTGGGGACAAGGCCAAGAGCAGAACATGTGAGAGATGCTTCAGAAATAGAACACGGTAAAGAGCAGGTGACAGATGCTCCAAACCATCAACATCGAGCAATAACCCCGGGAGCAAGGCCAAGAGCGGGACAAGTGAGAGATGTTCCAGAAATAGAACACGGTGAAGAGCAGGTGACAGATGCTCCAAACCAACAACACCAAGGAATAGCACTGGGGGCAAGGCCAAGAGCGGAACAAGTGAGAGATGTTCCAGAAATAGAACACGCTGAAGAGCAGGTGACAGATGCTCCAGACCAACAGCAACAAATGCCAAGAACGGTGAAAGATGTTCCGAAGTTGATCGTCAATACAAGGGAAGCATTCGAGGCTGCCGTTAGAAACCCACTTGTCAAGGCCACCCGAATAAAAACAAGACATAAGGCTGAAGATCTAGCCGTATTGGATAAAATAATTCAAGATCATCTTAACGAGACCTGTTCACTAGAAGATGTGGTGGCTGCAGTGAGAGCGGCCTCTTCACTTCTATGTCCACCGAAAAGTACAGCTACGAATAATGATAAGCATAGGTTAAGGATCAGTCGGCTCGACATCAAAATAAAATCAATGAGGCAGCAGGCATCTTGGTACCAATGTATCATAGATGTTCTGAAAGGCAAAATTAAATCGAGCAAGAAAATGAAGGACATGATCGAGGAGCTTCGTTCCATACATCGTACCGTAGACTTGCCCACAATCCATCTACTGAAGCAGAAAGCTGTAGATAGAATAAGATCACTTGCTGCAGCGCGAAAGAAACTGATAAAAAGGCAAAAATGGATTGAAGATAACAACACCTTCACCGCAGAACCATCGAAATTATTTCAGTCCCCACAACAAAAGGCACAGAACCCACCATCACCTCAAGAGGTCGAAGAATTTTGGAAAAGCCTGTATGAGCAACAAGCAGAAATCAGGGATACTCCAGCACTCCTCAGATTCCAGCAAATGTGCGATCAAAACCAACAGCAGAACGATGAACCTTCTGAAATATCAACCGAAGATATAAGACAAGCCCTCAAGAACAAGCGTGATTTCACAGCACCTGGACTGGACGGTATTCAAAACTACTGGTGGAAGCAATTTCCAGCTACACACCAACACCTGGCAAGATTATTCAGCGGGATGCTGACTCGCCGTGAGCCTATTCCGTCATGGCTGGTGGAGGGTAGAACAGTGCTGATACCAAAATCAGGTGATTTAGGGCAACCCAAGAACTACCGCCCAATCACTTGCCTCAATACACTATATAAGATCCTCACAAGTGTAATTCAAGATCAAATACTGAGGGTTATTGGACCAGTGTGGAACAGTATCTACGAACAGAGGGGAGCAAAGAAAGGAGTGCAAGGATGCAAGGACAACCTGCTCATAGACAAGAGCGTATGTCTAGACGCCAGACACTACAAGCGCGACCTACACACATCATGGTTGGACTACGCGAAAGCATATGACACCACGCCGCACGAACTGATAGTACGGTTATTAAAAATGCTGAAAGTGTACCCTAACATCATCCACGCGATAGAAAACATCATAGCGCTGTGGAAAACGAAGTTTGCCATCCGAGCAGAGGGTCGAACCGTTTATACGGGATGGGTGAGATACAGAAGAGGAGTTTTCCAGGGAGATTCGCTGAGCCCGTTATTATTCTGCATAACTCTAATACCACTAACAATTGAGTTAAGGGAGAGCAAGATAGGATACAAGGCCGGACCACCAGGCAGAAGGAACCACCTGATCTCGCATCTCTTGTACATGGACGACTTGAAGCTCTACGCTCCCTCCGAGTCCGCACTACGGCAACTGCTGAATATCGTTTCAGACTACACCTCAGCAATGGGAATGTCGTTCGGTTTGGACAAGTGTGCTGTTTTTCATCTGCGCAGGGGAAAAGCTGAAGACGCAGGAGAAGATATTCGACTGGAAGATGGAATGACTTTTCGACACCTCGAAGACGGAGAAACTTACAAGTTTCTTGGGATGAAACAGAGGGGTGTACTGGAGACAACCCAGATAAAGGATGCCTTAACAGCCAGCTACAAAAAAAAGCTGAGGGATATTTGGAAATCGCAGCTGTCAGGAAAGAACAAAGTATCTGCTACAAATATGCTAGCCATCCCGATTCTCACCTACTCTTTCGGCGTGGTGAACTGGACGGTGAACGAACTCCTAGATCTTGATAGGTCAACAAGGAAAACGATGAACATGAATCGTAGCCTTCATCCCAACAGTTCAATACAGAGGATATACCTTCCCAGAAGCCAGGGGGGTAGAGGATTGCAATGTTTGGAATATCAACACTATCAACAAACATTGGAAATGGCAGTAAGGATTCTGAGAAGTGAAGATCCGCTCCTGAAATTCGTTGCTCAGCATGAAATTGCGAACCATGGAGCCTTCCTTTTCCGAGCTGCACAAAGAGCCGTGGAGAAGCTCAGCATAACCGGCGTATCGATCAATCCCGAGCTCGCTGGAACACCGATCACTCAGGCGGAACAAAGAAGCCTAGCGAGACTGATCCGAAAGTCTCAGGCGGATAAATTACTCGAACATCATATGAGTAAGAACTTGCACTCCATATATTTCAGGAGTTTAAAAGACCAGGACCTGTCTGAGGAATTGTCTTTCGCCTTTCTAAAGTCCGCTAGCCTCAAGTCAGAGACGGAGGGATTTGTGATGGCATGTCAGGATGGAGTACTAAATACGAGATGGTATAAAAAGAACATCATGAAAATGGATACCCCAACAACTTGCAGAGCTTGCCATAGGCAACAGGAAACGATTATGCACATCCTTTCCGCCTGCAGAGTCCATGCTCCATCAGGATATGTAGAGAGACACAACGCGGCTCTACGAATTCTATACTTCCATCTGAGAGCCGCGTATGAGATAGACAAGGAACCGGTGCTACCATATGTGCCTCTGGAGATTGAAGCGGTGGTCCAGAACGAAAGAGCTCGCATATGCTGGAACTATCCTGTCTCAACAACACGACAGATCAATGCTATTAAACCAGACATACTTCTTCTGGACAAGGAGCTGAAGGAGTTATTTGTCGTGGAATTCTCCTCCCCTGCTGAAAATAATGTTGTGATGAAAGAAGAACAGAAGAGGCAAAAGTACAAAGATCTTATGTTCGAGCTTGGAACTTTATACCCAGGTCATAAAGTTAGGATGGTCGTACTAATCATAGGATGTCTCGGTGGAATGAGAGCCAACTACGTGGATGAATTGAAGATTATTCCGGCCTGTAGATCACTGGCCGAGGTATTGGCGCACAGAATGCAGAAAGCAGTGTTGCTCGGGTCACTTCATATCATCAGGTCCCATGAACTCTAGAAGCCACTTGCAGCTCATCTCTTTTGTTAAGGGACGCTACAAGGGCAGGATGAAGAACTCCTCCATTTAAGTGTGAGGGGTTTTTAGTGAGTAACCAAACAAGATCTTGGATTCTCACACTACCGAGAGTGCGGACCCTCTCGGTGCCCATAAAGGGTTTTCCCCTCACACGGACGTTAAAAAAAAAAAAAAAAAAAAAAAAAAAAAAAAAAAAAAAATAATAATAATACATTTATTGTCCAAATCACAACAATTTAAGTACAACTAATCATCGTTCTTTCAATTAGAATATAAGTGAAAAACAAAAGGCCCTGGTGTGTCAGAATTCTAGAATACCAGATTCTGTTCCGGCCGCAGATTAAAAAAAAGTGATTTTCGTAACAATCGGTAAACAAATTCTTAATTCTTAATACAATATGCCATATCATAATTTCACAATTAAATTTATTACAAGGAAGAAAGGATGTAGGATGGAAGGAAGCAAAAGGAAGTAAAAAGGAAGCAAAAAAGGCAAAAATAACACATTTTCATTATAGAATAAGTATAAAAACTAATCAGTGTTGGCTCTGATCAAGAAGTAAAGAGCGCTTCAGATTACATTTGAAGGACGAGGTGGACCGACCAAATTCTAAAATTCCCAGAGCATTTATACAGTGAGCAATGTTATATGAAAACGATCTCTTGAAAATCTCCTTTTTGTGTTTAGGTATAGTCAACAGGTCCCTCCTTCTCAGGTTCAGGTTGTGTACATCCGTACGAAATTTTATTCTGTTACAGAGGTAGGGTGGTGTTCGGTTTTTCAAAATCTTGTAATAAAAGCAACTCGCATGCAAAAGTGCCCTGTTCGACATGTTCAACCAACCCGCTTTCTGAACGAAGGGCGATATATGTTCTCTCCGTCTGACACCGTACAAAAGTCTAACACAGGAGTTCTGCACCTTCTGTATACGATAACGTTGTACTGAATCCAAGCAAGGAAAATAAACTGAGCTGCAAAAACTGAAATGTGACAGAACCAGTGACTCCAGAAGTATCCTCTTTGTTTTCATTGGGAGAAAGTGCCTGTGACTGTATATACCCTTCAGACCACCATATGCAGACCTAAGCTTCGACGTAACATAATCCCTGAAACGTAATTTTGAGTCCAAAATAAGACCCAAACTCCTGCCAGAGTCAGAATACGAAAGAGGACAACCATTCAACTTAACTGCAGTCGCATTCTTCACCCTCTCCAGCTGCCCATCACCGCCAAAAATAACAACCTTTGACTTTTCAGGGTTTAACAACAGGGAATGATCAGTCGCAACTCTATAGAAGGAATTTAATTCTCGATTTATTATTTCCTCCGCACAGTTCGAATTATCTTCCGGAAAAGAATAATAAATTTGCGTGTCATCGGCATAACAGTGATATTTACAGTGTCTAAGTGAATCAGGGAATCTAGATGTATAAAGTATATAGAGTAAGGGTCCAAGTATACTTCCCTGAGCCACCCCAGCCAGCAGACCCAACCAATTAGAAGACTGACCACCGCAAACCACTCTCTGCAAACGATTCGTTAAAAACGACTCCATCAATCCACAAGCAGTAACTTCAAAACCCACATAGTGCAGGATCGACAGGAGAATTTTATGGTTCATCATATCGAATGCTTTACTGAAATCCAGTAGTACAAGTATTGTGACATCATTTCTATCATATGCAGTTAAAATATCATCAACAACATCAGCCAATGCAGATTCACAGCCTTACCCCTCCCTGAACCCTGACTGTTTTGATGGTAAAATATTATATAATTTCAAATGCTTCTTAATTTGTGTTGCCATTATACGTTCCAGTATCTTGGAAAGAGTAGGTAATACATTAATTGAACGTAAATGATTGAAGTCAGTAGGATTAGATATTTTAGGAAGAGGATTGACCAAAGCTTGTTTCCAAAGGGTAGGGAAGTAAGAACTACGCAAGCATTCATTGATAATATGGGTGATATGGGGAATAATATGGGGACAACACAGCTGAATTAGAGTGATATTTATCTGATCCACGCCGAAAGCTTTCGTTTTTATATTCAGAACGGTCGCAATTATCTCATTTTCATCAATAAGTTTAAATTGAAAACTATTATTATCTATTTGTGGCAGAGTATGATCATTATAAAAGTTCAAAATATCTTGTTTTGGTGGATCACAATTGGCGGAGGCGCTTACGAAATGTTCATTCATTTTATTAACATTGTTGAGAACAGAAGGTATGACATGTTGTTTTCTCTTAATTATATCTAGCTTCCTCAACTCTGACCATTTTTCCGCAGTATTACAGTTCTTGAATCTTTGCGCCAAGTAAACCTTTTTTTCCATTCGAATTGCAGATGTGGTATAGTTACGTAATTGCTTATAATAGTCGTATGAACCAGAAATTCTTGTCTTCTTGAAAGTTTTTAGTGCCCTATTACGCAGTTTTTGTAAAAGTCTGATATTTTCAGTAATCCATGGGGTGTACGAACGGTTTTTACTTTTCTTTAACTTTTTGATTGGGGCATGCTTGTCAAAAATATTCAATATACAAGAATTCAAATAGTTCACTTTATCATCTATATTCGGCATATAAAAAATAGCATGCAATGAAAGTTGTTCCAGATCTGCCTGAAATTCATCGAAGTTGATTCCTTTCAAGTCTCTATAAGAAATAATCTCAGGTTCAGACACTGACCGATGTGAAAAAAGTTTGAAAGAAGTTGTGAAATGATCTGAAACACCACCATCCAACACACGCACATCATCAATATCCCCCATGTTTGTGAATATTAGATCTAAAAGAGATACAGAGCTCGCAGAGACGCGGGTGGGTTTCCTTATTATCTGTTCCATTTCATAGGTGAGAAAGATGTTTTCCAACTGCGCTGATGAACTTGCACTACCCTCCAACATATTGATGTTGAAGTCACCCATACATACTATATGGTCGTACTGTGTGTAAATATTCGACACACAATCCTCCATATGAGAAAAGAATTGCTGTAGGCTAGAATTAGGAGGTCTATAAACTATACCAATAACGTATGTTATATTTTCAACAATAATTTTGAGCCACATATGCTCTATGTAATCATGCGATTCAGTGAACAAAACCTGACCCCCAATATCATCCCTAAAGTAAAGACCCACTCCACCACCACGTCGATCCAATCGATTCTGACCAAAGAATGTATAACCCCCAATACTTACAGTTTCGGCATCAATGTTATTGTTTAGCCAAGTCTCAGAAACCCCCACAACATCAAAACACTGCTCTAATACATGATCCCGAAATGTGCCAAAATTCGCCAACAAGGATCTCACGTTCAGGTGAGCAATATGCAAATTCATGCCTAGGTAAAAAAAAATAGTTAGGATAGGAAAAATATGGAAAAAATAATGAGAATAATGAAAAAAGAGAAAATCTACGATTAATGACAAATAGAATAGAATAATCCACTTGAAATACAAAAGAATCCAAAGAGCTTGAATACCCTCCAAGTCCTGCAATAATTCAAACAAAGATATTCATTTGATTTTCAGATACAATTCAGCATATTAAAATACATATATTACAATGCATTTATTACAACAATAACAACAACCCGCAGGACACCAACAAAAATAATATCCATGAAAAATAATATCCATGAAATACGAACATACATACAGTTTAGGAACCCGCAATAAAGGCACCTTCGTTCTCAATACGGTGCACTCTTCCATTAATTCTACCATAGACGTTACCATTGAGACACCAAGCATTTTTTCCGCCCAATTCCTTTATGGCCATCTTGAACAACTTCAGTCGGTTTTGAGTTAAGTTCTCCTTAATATTAATACCTGTATTTTTCAAGAATTTCCGTTGTTTGAGGACCGAAATTCGCTTGTTTATATTTCGAAACTGAACCAAAACAGCTGGTGGCCTGTCATCTGTATCATTTCTGGAGACGACTCGATGACATGTTTCGATATCAAGATTGTTTACCTCAACTTGCATTTTTTCCTTGAATAATTGTTGGATGACAGGAAGAAGATCTTCATTTTTTTCCCGTTTCAAGCCAAAAACTCGAATATTGCGATTCCTTGAGAACTGTTCCTGGGTATCGAGACATTTTCTCAGATTGTCATTCTCACACTTCAACGATTCCATCTCGGTTTGTAATGATAGAATATTTTCCTCCATCATCTTGAATCGGTCATTGAATCCCAATTCAATCTTCTTCAGAAGAGATTCAATTAACCTATCCTGGAAATCCTGGCTGAGTATAGTGGTTGTAATCTGTTCAGAAACATTTCTGCGGATCTCTTCAATATCACCACGAAGTAACACCATTTTTCTACCGGGTGAATCAACAGTATGATAATTCAGAATTAGAAAATACTGCACTGAACAATTTTTTCTCTGTTCAATATTATATTATAAACTTAGGAGCTAAGTGGACTACGAGGATAAACACGTCCTACTCGGCTGGCATATGTATATGTATATATGTGTATGTATATATAATTGTCATTATATTGCTTTTTTGCGTTCTTGATTTCATACCTATATACTTTCTGATAATCTACAAGAATTTTCTTTACATGAGATGTCCCAAAGATTTTCACAAGATCTCTATAAAAATTTAATCTTTCCCGCATTTTCCTCAGATCTTCGGTGAACCATGGAATAGGAAAAGTGTTAAGAGAATGCCTATAGGTTTTCTGAGGAAAAGCTAAATCTGTACAATTCTTTACAAAAGTTATGAACATTTCGAATTTGTTATCCGTACCAATATTGCCAGCCTCTATAAAATCCCAACATATATTCCTCACCAAATATTTCAAAGTATCCATCCCAACCTTAGTGAGTGGCCTACACACAGTCAACTTACAGTCTCTCTTAGAATCCGAGTCACAGACATATTTAGTTTCTATACCCAAGTGATCTGAGAAACCCAGATCAATCACATAACCCATACATTCATCAACATTCGTAAAAATGTTATCTAGACATGCAATACCTCTAGTGGGGGATGATACAATACCACAAAGCCCATAAGAAGAGAAAATATCAACAATAGCAGATTTGTTATTACTATCTGCAAGAAAATCAATGTTGAAATCCCCCAAAATGAAAATACGACAGTTACAACCATTTATTAATTCCAAAATACCTGTAATTACATCAAGAAAAAGATCAAATTTACCATGTGGATGACGATAAAGAGCTACAATTATAGTCTTCAACTTAGTTGACTGGATCGCACAAACCTCAATTTCCATTTCCAAAGATTTATTATTTATATCGTTTCTAGGCAGAAATTGGTCTACATGAGAATTTTTCACAACGGCCGCCACACCACCATGACCACGATACCTACGAGAATAGGACGAAATAACTGTATAATTACAAAATTTTACAAGCTCTAGCTCCTTCATACACATCCAATGTTCAGTCAACAAAATGACATCATGATCCAAACATAAAGCCTCTATTTGTTCAACCTTATTACGTAGACTTTGAACATTTATATGAAGTATCCCAAACATTGTAACAGGAAGTGAGTCTAGTTCCGCATTTCCTTTCCACCCTCCTTTCGAAAAAAATTATTAAAATTGTACTGTCTTATAATTGCACCAGTGGGCCAAAAGTCTTTATCATTCAATAGCTTATAGATATCATCATTTGGGGCTCCAATACTGAAAGCGGAATTAGACCCTACCGTGTTTAATTTCTTAACGATAACATTTTCTGACGTTTTTAAATTACTTAAGTATGCTGAAATTGCCTCTTCTGAAGTATCGCCTGCAATTCTCCCAAGGTATAACCACCGTTTTCGAGGTGCCCCCTTGATGTTATCTTGTTTGGGGGCATTTATTCCAGTACAAACGGTTCCCTTTTTGGTATTGCGTTTCCCAGTTTCCACTTTCCATTCATTCATTGCAGTCGAATTGGAATTTTCTTCAATATTTTCAATATTTTCATCGTGAATAGTTTGTTTATGTTTACTTATCATGTTATCTGGTTGTTTATCGCACTCCTTCTGAACAATGTCGCTCCACGTGTTGCCGTCTCTGTTGACACTTCCTGATGGTTTCGACTCCATGATTTTCTTGGTTGCTTGTCCTTTATTTTGACCTTGCGACTTTACCGAAGGAGCGGCAACATTGTAATTCTTCTTGTTTGTATTGTTTTCGTTCATTTTCAACATTTCAATTAAATATTCCTGGGATGGAATTGTTATCTGTTGATTAGAGAGAGACCTCTCCATCTCAGCAATTAATCGCTTTTGATATGCTTTTTCCAAATTTGCACAATTGAGTTCTCTTTCAGCTTTCAGGGATAAGATAATTGACTTCACGAATGAGAGTCGCCAAGTTTCAATTACTGTGAAAAATTGGTTGAAGGTTAAGTGTTCAAACGTCGTTGGCTGGATTACTTTGAACGAGGAGTATACTCGAATCGTATTCGAAGTGAAGTACGGTCAGCGGAATGAAGTATGCTGTATAATGCGGTGTTTCTGTGAAATTTCACACAAAATTTTGAGGGAGCCCAAAAAAGAAAATATTGCTCCGAGGGGGGTGTATGAAAACTTTCACAAGCATCTAATGACACATTTGACGCAAACTGATGTCACACCTATAGAATACCAATACTGTAAGCGCGACTGCAAGGAAAAACCGAGAGAGAAACTTAATCAACATCGATAAAATCTTTTGGCTACCTTTTTTCAAAAAAACCCGAAACACAACCTATCTATTGAAACAAAAGATAATGAGATGCAAATATCCTCACTAGAGATGATGAGAAGCTGCGTGAAAATCCAAATAAGCCAGATAATATGATTCTTGTATCTCCTGCAAAATCTCCAACAGTGACTCCTTCGCTTCTTCCGACACATCCCATGTCAAAGATTAAGCCTCGAATGAAGTGAATGAAGTATAAAACGTAAAATCAACATTGTTGACTGAGTTATTCAAGAAAGCTATGAAACGTTTAAGAATATATCCAGGGCACAGGCGAGTACATCCAGAGATAGTTGCGACGATCACATTCAGAAATGCATTGAAAGTAAACAAAGAAAAATATACACTTCTAAAGGGTCCCCTCTGGTGTCTTCCAGTGACTTGAATATCAATCTAGCATTCAACACTCATCGTCAACTTTATCCCACACTTTATCTCCCACTTATCAAAGGTCAGAAAGGGCTTAACTCCTGAGCCAAATTTCTAGTCCTGGGAATAACCTTGGGAATAACCAAACTTGCATCACATCCTATTTTCTGTGGTCGATGAAGTTTGCAATTTTCAAAGAATATCATCGAACGAAAAGATGACATGGGCATGCAACTAAAGAGTGTTTTGGTCCATTTTGAATCTACTTCACAAAAACCTTGCGGTCAAGATGGTACCACCTCACCAGGCCACCTTTTGCGCTGGTTGTTTGATTTATCTGCCAAAAACTCCAGACAGTCAAAATATCGGTAAACGTACAGAATTAAATAATTTTCATTATACTGCTATACGAAACGCTCTATGAAAATATGAAGAACACTTCACCATCCATAAGCTGTTTAAATAAATTTGTTGCGAAAAATTCATCCAACATAGAGGAAGGGTTTTTCGACTTTGATGGCCTTTGTCAGTTTATGAAGCATAGGAATTTACCCAAAGTTTCGTGGATTGGCGAAGATGCAACAGTTAAATTGAATATGATTCGAGGACTAATAAATTAGTTGGATTTACCATGCCATTAGTCAATGGACTACCGACAAGAGATACGTTTTTAGCAACATCTGCAAAAGCAATACAGGACCACTTTAAGAACGCTATCAGATCAAATTATGCCTATGTAATTATGGCCCAGCCTATTTTTACCATCCGCGCCAGGTTATTGTCTCGCAATCTTAGGCACAGATAACAGATTTACAGCCGCTGATGTTACGAAAAGGTGGCAACATATAAAATTGAATTTGAAGCAGCGAGGTGTTATGGTTTTGGGGTTTGGATCTGATGGAGATACACGTCTTCTGAAGGCAAAGAGGCAAGGTGCTCAATGGGCTCTCACTAAAGAATAATCACGACCCGAATGGAGATGGTTTCAATCAAATTACTCTAGAGAAGACTGCTTTCCTTATGTTCAAGATACTGTTCATATAGCCACCAAATTACGTACTAGACTGCTCAATGATAAAATCAAGTTAAGGTTTGGTGATTTTCATGCAACTGCTGAACCATTGGAACAACTCATTGCAAAGTACTCCAAGAATTATTACTTGCTAACAAAATCTGATTTGAAATTAAAAGACAAGATGAATTTTAAAGCAGCAGAAAAATTATGTTCGAGTAACGTTGTTAATTTTTTTAAAAAGACTCCGAAGAATAAAGGCATTATTGCTTATCTCAAATTGATGCGTTTTGTTATTGATTCGCTCTTAGATCCCAAAATAGATTTAACGCAAAGAATTTATTCAATTTGGTATTGCGTTTTTTTCTTAAAATTTGGCAACAGTGGCTCACAATAAACGAATACAAAATTGGAGATCATTCCATTTCATCAAACTGCTATGCTTGCTCAGACTTAAACGCACATTTATTAATAAATATCATCCTAAACATCCGTGAAAACCCATTTTTGTCAAACGATATTGTAACATTCAAATGTTACCTTCCACCTCGAATTAAATACGCCAGCGCAAATGCGCAGAACATAATCGATCTACATTTCTGAGCCTCCATATGTAAGAGAAATGAATAAAAGAATTAATTGAGATTCGACGTTGTTTGAAAGAATATCTAATCGATTCCCTTCGTAATCTATCTTATTACCTTCGATATCTACCTACCTTATTATTTTCATAATTGAAAGTATCTGAATAATCAAGTACCTATAACTTAAATATCTAAGTTCTCCGGTAAATACACGAGAGTGCTTCAATTGCTTTCCTCCTTAGTAAGGGGTAAGTCTCTATAGATTTGAAATAGTTAAGATTGTTTGTGAATAGATAAGTATATCTTTGTAACTTATGATTAGGGACTTTGGGAGACAAACTGCCCAACTCAATCAAGGGCGGATATAGTTCTTTTTCATGGGAGGGGTAATAACGATCATGGGGGGGTAATAACGATTGAAAACCATTAAATCAGGTACAAAAACCACCTTTTTCTCAGGTTTTGGATACTCATGGGGGGGGGGTAGTTACCACCAGTACCCCCCCCCGTAAATCCGCCCTTGAACTCAATTGCCTTCTTCAACCTCAAGCAGAACTTGAAAAGGGACCATCATCCTCATTCCACAAGGTGGGTGTTGCTTTATAAAGAGGGTGAATAGAATTTCAAGCCCTTAGACAGGTCTGTTCTTCTTAAATTGTATATATCAAATTCTATAATATTAGGTTTAAGCAGGTTAGGTCATAGTAATATTAGTATTAGGTCTAAACAAGGTACCTTGGGGTTTATAATAAACTAGCTGGCCCGGCGAACTTTGTTTCGCCTAAATGATACCTATACCCATAGCCATCTTTACTTTATCTTAAGAAGGCCGTGCCTATACTTACTGTGGAGTGTGGATTTCACAAATCGTAATCTTCAGTGATCGGAGACCAACGGCTTGGTTAGATTTCTAAACTGTCAAATCGAGTTGATTCTAGATCAAGCTCCGATCACCGGTGATATGCTTTGTGAAACCCCCGTTAAAGATGTATAAACTTACCATTGCTATTTTTTCAAGCAGGAGATAAATTAGGCATAATAAAAGTTCTGTCAAATGTCATCTGTAAACTGTCAAATGTCATATGTCTACTGACAAATGTCATCTGTCAACTGTTAAATGTCATCTGTCTACTGACAAATGTCATCTGTCAAATGTCATCTGTCAAATGTCATCTGTCAAATGTCATCTGTCAAATGTCAACTGTCGAATGTCATCTGTCAAATGTCATCTGTCAAATGTCATCTGTCAAACGTCATCTGTCAACTGTCATCTTTTCCATAGATATGAGCTGTCACACAAAACAGAAATACAAAAATAATATTTCAATTACTAATTATGAGCAATTTTGAATTCAGTTATTTCCGCAAATATATTTATTACCCAAACATAAATCAAAAACATTTCAGAAATATAGAGAAAAGATGAAAATGGACAACTCACGAATGATGCTGATCGTCACAATCCGATTTACTTTACATTCCGGTAAAAATTCACTGTTTCGCCAACTTAAGATCTTTACCCGCTTTTGATCTGATAATAGCCTTCCATGTTATTATAAGTTCTATGCAAATTTCACAATAATTGTATACTTCGCCATTCATACTCTATGCCAATTCTGAATTTCCTACCCTTCAAGAAAATGAAATGCACCATTGCCAGACTACTTCATGGCTTATAACTTCTCAACGATCTATTTTATTATTGCATTTCTATTGAATACCGTAGAACTTCGTTCTACTACTATTGATCCCCATGGAATTCTCTTATACCGTTGGTAATACCTATTGCACTTTCAACTATTCACTTGACATGCGATTCTGTGGAAGAAAAACTAACCTCCTTTGTCCAAATGTCAAAACCCATATAAGTACTCTATGATTGCTCAATTCGTCGTAAGAAATTGGAATGCCTTTTTTTTCTGTAGAATTTTTTTGGGAATATTTTGTTATATAAACCTTGCCCCAACAATAATAAACACAACAAAAAAAAATTGTCCAATTTGGTGCGATCGTTTGAACAATAAGGCATTTCGAAGTTTTGAACCAACCATAGATCCTCTTTTATTAATATAGATAGCGAGTCCATTTCTCTCGTTCTATTTTATTATTGCATTTCTATTAAATACCGTGGAACTTCGTTCTACCACTATTAATCCCCATGGAATATTCTTATACCGTTGTTAGGTATTCTGTGTTAAGACCTACTGCACTTTTAACTATTCACTTGACATGCGATTCTGTGAAAGAAAAACTAACCTCCTTTGTCCAAATGTCAAAACCTACATAAGTACTCTATGATTGCTCGAGAAAAAGGAAGGCTTTTTTTTCTTTTCTGTAGGATTTTTTTGGAAATATTTTGTTATATAAACCTTGCCCTAACAATAATAAACACAACAAAAAAAGAATTGTCCAATTTGGTGCGATCGTTTGAACATTATGGCATTTCGAAGTTTTGAACCAACCATAGATCGCCTTTTATTAATATAGATTTATTGAATAGACATTTGAACTGTTCAGACTTGTATATATTTTTTTCCCTCACACACGATATATTATATTCTCAATCAATTTGATACACTTTCAAGATTTAAGTGTAAAACAAAATCTAAATAATAAAAACAACTACTCTATATCAAAAATCTGGTGGCGCCCAATACCTAATTCAATTTCGATCAGAAAGTCCTCCTTATCCACGACTTCAGCTCTCCAAAGGCTATTACAGTTGCCGATTGTAAGTTGTTAAATTCATGAATTGAAATACTTTCATCAAATATAAAAAGAAGGTGACAATATGTTTCTGCCTATACTTTCTGGAAGTCAGAAATGTTAACAGGCATTTAGGACTATGAGATCCATGACCTCCACGTATTCGACTGTGGTTAACTTCAATATAAAAGATATTTAAGGCGTTTACATAGCACAAGGACATTAAATAATATTATACACGATCTGAACAATGTTATTGCGTTTTCAAAAGAACAAAGAGGGCAAGAAGAAATGAATATGGACTCGAATTCGCTGGTGGTTACTGATTCAAAACTCTATACGGATACTATGATAGCAGACGCAGTAGAACGTGCACGACAAAATTCTCTAGCCTATACGCTAGAACTTGGTATGTCTGTCGGAGAAAACAGCTTTATTATGCTACAATTCCTTCAATGAAAGATCTTGTGAAAGATTAAAGTGAGGATAAAAGACTAGAAGTTGAAGAGGATATACAGATGGAAGACAACATGATCGACACCATTGATAGGTCATCCCAGAATTCAGCAAATGATTCATCTAATCATCTTCAACATTTTACTTCTCTGCCAATAGAAAATGAAGAAATTAACGGCAATGACTTAAACAAACCAGATAGTCACTTGTTTAAGCATTAATGGAATATATCGAGTGTCGATGGTCCATATGTCCGAGTCGCAGATGGTAATAAATCAAAAATTGTCAGAAAGTCTTCGCTCTGTTAGTTTCTAGAGGAAACTTAAAATATAGGTTAAGTACAGAGAGACTACAACGTTTTGTTGTGAAAAGTACAGGAAGACCACAAAAGACTAAGACACTAGAAGTAGGTCACAAAAAGTTGAATACAATGAAATCCAAAGGAACACAAATAAAGAAAAGCTCGAAGAGAGGTAAAAGGGACAGGTCCCAAGAAAGCTCAGATAGACCAGAAGAAGATATCATCATGAAATATGACGATAGCCCAAGCACAGAAACGTTTTCTGAGAATGACTCGGAAAATAACATTGAAATCAATGTTAATGGAGATGATTATCAAGAAGGAAATTTACAAAAAGAATATTTCCTCGAATATTCCAGTTCATCGCCGTTGACAATTTCCTTAGAAATCGATAAGTTTCATGCAGTGTATTATGAAGAAGGCTGGTTTGTTGGAAAACTTGTAAGATATTGAGGGTAGTGCGAGTGGTGCTGTCGATAATCCGATAGTCGAAATAATATTTTTGAGAAGAAATTAACGAAAAAAAGTGAATTCAAATGGTCCGAGAAACAAGATTTATGGACCTATAGCAATACAGGAGAATAAATCGAATAATATTGTCAATATTGCCGATCGTGTCTTGAGCCAGATTGATAACGCTTACACAAATGAAAAGCAGAAGTGTTGACATGTCATTAGTTAATATCAATTGTTTCATTATTTGCTTGTCTTGTCTACGACTTGAAGCAACTAAATATTATCTATGATACAGAGTGTAACAGCCAAATGGAATAAATTCGATAACGAATGAATGAGGGCATGTTGGAAAAAAAGCTCGGACACGACGATTTGTAATTTTAAATGCGCATATTTTTCAAGAAAATAATATTATATAGGGTGTTCAATGTGACCGCGGCGAATACCAACTTTCTTATTTCAAATGCAACCCCCTATATATTATTTATTTTTTGATTTCTTCAGAGAATTAAAGACACAATTCATGCGAAAAAAAAACCTATCTTTAACTATTTCGGAATTATTGAGTGTTTTAGATTTATTGCAAAAATCAACGTTTTAAATAAAAATTATTTTATTTCACAAATTCGGTACATTACACACAGATGACATTTGACAGATGACATTTTACAGATGACATTCGACTGATGACATTGGACAGTTGACAGATGACTATTGACAGATGAAATTTGACAGAACTTTTATTACCTATGCCTAATTTATCCCCTGCCAGTTCAGAAATCTAACCAAGCCGTTGATCTCCGATCAATGTCGATTACGATTTGTGGAATCCACCGTAAGTATAGGTATCATTTAGTCGAAACAAAGTTCCTTGGGCCAGCTAGTATGCTAATGAAAAAATGTTTTTATATCCTTAAACGAGTCTTATTACTTGCCCCTTTTATCGCATTCAAGCCGTCAGGTGATTGGCCATGTTGAAAGTAAAAACAAGCTGAAACTATTAGAGGATTTACGGGGATTTTTCAGGAACTAAACACATTTTTCCAAGATTTTTGATTTTTGGGATCGACTAAGATTCCTTGTAAAAAAACGAATATTTTCTCATCCTAATCAAATTTCTTTATTCATACTAACTGGATTATTTTTTATGAGCAACAATACAAATATACATAAATAGAAATATACAGAACAACATGTCAATTCATTATATCTGAGTACTTTTCATTATTCAAGTTTGCGTGGTATGAGAAGGGCACTCACATCAACTTTCTCAGATTTGCTTCAGCACCATATTCATCTCTGAAGGATCAATGAATTCACTAATTTTTTGGATACACAAATCGGGCATTTCTTCTGGAAGAAGTTCCCGCAAATGTGCATATACTTGTTTCGCCAAATATTGATCATTCATTTCTATGCATATGCTGGCGATCAACTCCCTTTTATACAATACTGGAAGAGGATTTTTCAGAATTCCTGAGCGAATCCTTGAATTCTTGACCACCTTCCTCCTTACATTTTTTCTACACAGTACGTCATAGTAGGTCAGTTGTGGAGCTTCGGGCAGTTTCAGCAGTTTCAGGCTTTCTAACTCGTTCTCGTACAGAACGCGTACTTCTCTGTAGCGTTCATTCGCTTCTATATATTGAACTGTTTCCTTGTTCACATAGAGTCCACAATGTTTTCTCAGAACAAAGAACTTGATGAATACATTGAGGACGTTTTCGTTATCGAAGTCCATCGCAAATTCGAAAGCTGTCATACCTTCTTCATTGAGTTCGTTGAAATCTACTCCCTTTCTTAGCAGAATTTCAACAACAGTAGGACTCCCTTCAGCTGCACAATGCAATGGAGTGTTACCCTGGTCTGATTTGGCATTCACATCCACGCCATGCTCTATTAAAGCTTTTGCCAAAATCCTGTTCCTGTGAGGGTCATTTCCATCATCTGTCAAATGATGCAATGCGTTGCATCCAAGGCAGTTGGTGATGTTCGGGTCACTTCCGATTTCCAGAAGCCGCAAAATGACGTTGATATCACTCGAAGGGTTCATGATCAGAAGTTGCAGGGTCGTATGTCTGAGCAGATCCTCTTGATGGTCCAAGTCAACATCATAATGCAGCAGCGCATCCAAGCATTCAAAGCCCTTCGGACATCCTGACAGCATATGGAAAGGACGGCGGAAATAGTTATCACATTTCTTCGGGTTGGCACCATTAAGCATCAGATGTTTCACTAAATCGGGATAGCCAAACTTCACAGCATAATGCAGGGGTGTGCTTCCATTGTCGTTGCAAACGTTAACGTCTGCTCCTTCCTGTAATAATTTCTCGACATCTTCTTCATTTCCATTTCGGACCGCTAAATGAAGGGCACTGTCTTCCACTGGGCAGGAGTTTACTCTCTGAAAAAGAAGAAAAATATTTTCTAGCTTTTGTTTGATAATTTTGATGAGATTCGTGAGATTCGATAGTTGAAGCGGTAAATTTTCATGGGAGTTCATTCGATTTGATATAGATCGAATTGAAGAGGTCGCCGTTCACAATGAGTTGAAAAACTAATCCGATAGAGGCGCCACCGTGCATTTTATGGAATATTCAGCGAAGCTTCCAAACATCCCTATACCCAAAACCACCGTTTTTGTTTGAGAAATACCTATCCTTCGTTAAAAATGAAACGATTTTTACTAGACAGAAGTTTTTCGGAAAACCTCGTTCCTCAACTTTCATTTAATACTGTTTCCAATATATAAGTTTTCACAGTTCATTCTAAATGTCATGAATCTTTCCCTTCCTACCATGAATAAAAGTGACTCGTGTTTCACGTTTATGCATATTTTTATAAACAAAGACAAGAAGGCATTATTTCGATAAGGAACATTTCAAGTAGGTAACTATATTTTAAAACGAATATTTCGGGTGAGTAAAATGTTTGATTCGTTAATATTCATGAAAATATATATTTTTATAGTGGGCTGAATACATAGGTCCATATTTCGTTGGAAACAGTTGTTCTTCACACATTTATCCTTTTTTTAGTTTTCTTTCAAATTTTTCGAATTGGAAACCTATGAACCAACTGGAAAAAATATTCAGCTAGAGAATGAATTCAATAGAGGGTGTGCGAAAAAAAATTTTTATTCATAATGTCGAGTTAATTCATAACACATTTCAGCTGAAAATGTTGCCATGAGGATGTCGAATGAATTTCATGATTACAGCCAAATTCTATTCAGAATCCGTTTTACGACACTTTGGGGTTGGAAATAATTATTATATTTGGTCTAAATCCATAAATTAAAGATGACGACTAGTTTCATGAGCTCATAAATTTTACCGAGAAAATAATGATCTCCCAATGAGGAAAATTTTCGTTTTGTTTCTTATGAAACAGCTTTATCAACTTTCACATAATTACAGCAATAGTAAATTGAATCACTTCGATTATTTGGCCACTCATTTCAATCATTCCGTTACATTCTCATTAGAAGTTCTATTTCATTGTTATCAATTCAATTGGAATTGTGACAAAGCCTTCTGTGCCAATATTAGGCATAATTATTCAACAACTTTCTGTTTCCATAAATTTTCTGGCTGCGCTGACGAAAAAGCATTATTGTTTTAAGGTGACGCATCATTATATCTAGCATTTTATAGATTGGGGTTGGACATGGCTTGGCGTCAGGAGGATTGGCGCCAGGATGATTGGCACCTTGAAATTATTTTTCATTTATTCTTATTCATTCAACAACAAACTCGTGGAAGTGCTTTGCAAGTAGTCATTCCGTACGTTAGGTACTCTTTTGGTTTTTTATTGTGCGATTGAAGCTAACGCACAAATTTTATCTCGGTTTATGTAATTTTAATTTATGTATGCCCACAATTACTGCATTTTCCACTCGAGCTGAGATCAATGTTTATTGACATTTTTCATACCTTATTGAAAAGCTACTCGAGTACTTTAAACATATTTTCCGGTTTTCAGAAGGATGAATGGATGATGAATCTTTTCGTTTCATTTTACTGGATGATGGGGTACTACAGAAGAAACGGCCTGAAGCAGGCTTTGACATGTATGTATATTGTTTTTTAATACTGAAATTGTATTGTTTGTAACGTTTCGAATTATATAGAAATGAGTTGAGTTTTTATTGTTGATAATTATGGAGTCCAAGACGTACCTATTGTACCTGTTTGTCGAATAAACTGGAGTTTATAATGTTAATTTATATCAAAGTTGTGCTTTGTACTCGGAGCACTTTTGTGCTCCCGGGCACTGTGCTGCCGAGCACTTTTCAAAAGCAGTGATTAGTGCTTAGTATTTGTAGTACTTCATCGAGAGGCTCAGTGCTTAGCAATCCCAAAAGTGCTCCCAAGCACTCCTGCGGATTACTAAGCCCTAAGCTCTGAGCCACTTTTGTACGAATTTATTTAAGCATTCATAAAATCTGAATACAACATTTTCTTACATGAGTAACATCCTCAAACTGTTAGAATTTCAATGACAGAAAGATGATTGTGAGGGAATCCGGTCATTATGAGAGGAAAAAATTAAGGGCCCACGTGTAATTTGTTAAATTAAGATGGTAATTTGTTCGTTGATATCTTAATGAAGCGTTTTCATCTGACCAAAGAGTCTTATATAGACAACATTAAAACGTTACACAGTTCATTTTTCATACTTCGTTATTTGTCACGCAACAATGTTTTGGAACTGTTTTGCTCCTGACAAATTAGTGCAAGAATTGACGAAGAAGCATTTCCATTTTTCCTTAAATTTCTTATTACATTTTGTGTCACGGACCGGGAGTGAAAACCCATAAAGGTTTTCAGAAAAAAAGTAAACTCGAAAAGCTCAATATTTTTATGAATATTTTCAAACGAAGAGATCTAGGAGCGAATAGCAGTTTTTTGTTTTACCACCAATCAGAATCAATTATATATTATATCGAATCAAACTCAAAATTATTAGCGAAAGCATCGTATCATTTGGTCAATTCTTGGAAGGTGATAAAACAAGAATCTTCTCGTTATCAATCGAATCGAAGGTGGAGCATCGAATTTTGGACACCCTGTCACCTCACCTGTCAATTTTCTCACATATACGAGCTAACAATTTCTCTTTCGATTGTAATAACCTCACTTTCAACAATTCCTAAAGAAGTGCTTAGGGCTTAGTGCTCGAAATGTCGAATAACTTTCACAAAGTGCTCAGTATTCGCGAGCCTTTTGTGAAAATAAGTGCTTTGCGCTCGAGACTCGGGAGCCTTTTTATCCGAGTGCTTAGTGCTCGAAGCACTATTTTTCAGTGCTCGACACAGTTCGTACATATAACATATATCATTCCTTCAACTCAAAATGTTTTATACATTTCTATGCCTATACATATATTCTTGTATCTATCGTTGAATTCTATGAAAAATGACCATATTATTCTCATTATTTCATGGTATTTTTCTATTATCAGATGTATCATATGCAAAATCATAAATTATTCTCTATTCTTGAATTGAAGTATGATGTCTAATGAATATATTGTGCTATCTTCATTACAAGAATGAAACTGAAATTCTGAATGTATGATCAGTACGATTATTTTTATAATTCAGAAGGTGTCCACATCAATTTCATTATACTCGTTAATTGAAAATATTACTCAATTTATGAAATTCAAGAGGCGGTTTTATTAAGTTGATAATACTTTTCAATCATATTCATAACTCGCATTTACAAATTCAATAGATGGTTTCATTAATTTCATGATAAGATTTTATTTAGGTTAGTGAACTTTACCATTACATTAATGGAACGCATCCATTATTGTTGAAGCAATGCCAAATCCATTTTATAAACCGAATTTCATTACAATTATGAGACTTTATGAAACCAATGAGCATTATAATAGGAACTATAATAATTTTTTCTCAGCGCCTATCCCAAAAACCTCCTCATACCAATTTTTAATGAAATCAGTCCATAAACAGGGAAGGCGTTGTCTTGTTATTATTATCAGGCCACCATTTTAAATTTGTTAATTTCACAAAAATAACATAATCTTCAACTCCGAAAACACCCCTCATACTACTTTCAAATCGAAATGAACCCTGATAACAAAACTCGTCCGCTAATTCGATTTTACAAATTTTGACAACAAATCATGATCTTCGACCCCTAAAACCCTCTCATTCCAATTTCGAATCAAATCAAGCCATAAACACAAAAGATGTCGTATAATTGTTATCAGTCCGCCATCTTGAATTTATGAATTTCGATCAGAAAAATTGTCATTTCCGACCCTGAGAACCCTCACATACAAATTTTGAATGGAAATGTACCATGATCACAAAACTCGTCTGCCATCTTGAACTTACGAATTTTGACTCGAAATCCTATTTTCTCACGCCGGAAATCCCTGTATACCAATTTTGAATTGAATCTGAACATAATAACAATTTGACAAAAAAATCATAATCTCTGACCCGGAAAACACCGAACTATGAAATAAGTGAAAATAAAGTTTAAGTAAGAACTTTTTTCGCTATATATTTGAATTTGGCTATTCTCTGTGAATTCCGTATTTCAAGTTGAGATTCTGAACGAAATTTTCTGTAGATTCACTTCTAATCGGAAGAATGAATTGGCTCATTTTCTTCTATTATTGGCAGATAAAAATAATCAACTTTCGAACTTTCCAATTCATTCATTGAGAACTCCGATCCTTTCTGAGTTCAACCAAAAAATTTTAGTTCCTAAAGTGAAACCATTTTCAAATGCATCTTGAAATAAAACACACTACATTGAACCGTAAAATTTCAAATCGATTCATTTGTCTATTCATTTCAGAGTCCATCTTTGGTTAATCCTGTTCCCAAATACGTTATATTATACATAAAACGAAAATTCTGATCATGGGGACAATAAGTACTCTTTAAACAATAAATTTAAGTCTAAAAGATGTTCCTTCAGTAATGAACGTTCATTCAGTGAAATATACTATGAGCAAGATATGAAACACCAACCGATAGATCATATCAATTATCCAAAATATATAACCAAAATACGAAGTTTCGAGAAAATAATTCTTTGGGATGAAATTGATGACGGTTTTTAGTGTCAAGCCGAACTGACCATTCGCAATAGCCATATAAATTCTCCGATAAATGTGAAACCATTTATAAATCTATTCAGAAAATTTGTACATTGAAGTTTCCAAAGTATTAAAAAAAAGTATAATTTGTATTAAAATTCATTACGGACTTAAGACATCAAGGCTCAAGTAGAACTGACTTATTTCCTGAAAGCAATCCCCGTACAAATTGTCCGAAAAATTTTGTAACTATTTGAAACTCAATTTTCCAAATTTGTACCTTAAAGACTGCAAAGGAGTAGGAAAAGAATTTTTTAAATCAAATTTATGACGGCTTGATTGTATGCTTGCGCCGAAATTACTAAGTGTCCAATAGCAATCTTCATACAAATTCTCCGAAGCATTGAAAACCATTCAAAAATCAATTTCAAAAATTTGTACCCTTGAGGCTCCAAAATTTCACGAAAAATATTGACTGAATCTCGAATCGATACAAGTGAGTATTCACTTCATAGTACATCTTATGTAAGTTTCTGTTTCAAAGTGTGTTATATGATACATAAACGAACGTTCTCATCATCATGGAAGAAGAAATACTTTTCCAAAAGTGAAATCGGCAAAAGATGTGTCTACAGTAATACACTTAAATTCAGTAAAATGAATGAACTCGAAATATATAGTTTTCTGCAGAAGATCACCAAGATGTAAAGAAACAATAGATATATTAGATCTTTCATTCAAAATATTCAAATTCGACCAATTTCAAATCTATAAAAATTTATACTCACTTTTGATACTAAATCACCCATTTTTATATTTTATTAACCTGCTTCCACACTATGTTCAAAAACTATCACCAAATATGCACTAGACCTTTTTCGTTCGTACTGTTGCCAGAGAATAATCGAAACTGAATCCTACCACAACAACTGTCCCTTTATATACCATTTGAAGAGTCAAATAATCCAAGTGACCAATAGCAACCCACAAAGAAATTCTCCGAAAAATATTTACCTATTCAGAAACCAATTGTGAGAAATTCTACCTTCAAGGCACCAAAGTATTAGAAAAGGAGTTCATTAGAAAAGGAGTTCATTGGAAAAGAAATGTATAACGGGCTTGAGCAGAACAGATCGCCAACAGCAAATTCTCAGAAAATTTTAAAGCCATTTGAAAACCAATTATGCGAATACAATAAACATTCTTTGGAATGAAATTCAAGACGGATTTAAGGCTTAAGCCGTCATGTTTATGGTTCAATAATTGTTTATGACAGGATGGAAAGAGGACAGCAACTACTTTCAGGATACATTAGAAGGAAAATAAGCACAAGAGTTACAGAATGCCGATGTAAGGCCAAACTTGACCTGCGCGCTGGCGGGTTTCTCGTCGCATCGCCAACATCTGATTTTGACATTGACACTTCGACCGCTTTGTTTATCTTTCGTCGGTCGGAAACGAAAGTAAGGATTATAAATATTTCTGAACTCTGAAATATCACCAGAAATGAATCAATCCTTTTATTGATCACTGAGGTCTTGGAAGAATTAAATTAAGAAAGTCACGTTATAAATCGTGAGCATTATTTATTGATAGTTCCAATTTTTCTGAATGTGAGAACCGATAACTGAAAATCATTTCTCAGCAGGCATTCTACAATGGTAAACCTCCAAGCATTATTTTTGCTCCTTTCAAATCAGACAATAGAATTTTATATAAATGGATTATGATCAAATTGCCTTATTAAAATCTAGCAGTAATAAAAGTATTCAAAATCTGAAATCTATTTAAATTCTCTCGAGAATTGGATCCAGAATTCGGTGAGGGTTTTTATGTAATTCGGGCACATTAATGAATATTTGAACTGTATATAAAATTTTAACATTAACACTGTTCAATTAAATATGACTGAAAGTACTGCATATTATTGAAAAATATAACAAATTGCCTGTGTTGAATCTTTTATCTACTTTCTATTAGAGCCTCCAATTTCATTCATTGGATTGTCATTATATTCTACATATTGACATAACAAAATATATGATTATATCTTGATCTGAATAATAACAAAGGAGCGGTGGTATATATTTATTCAATCAATTCAGCACATTATCTCATACATATCACTTCTATTGCTACATTATTCTTCCTTAAGCTATGAAATTATTGTAGGGTGACAAAATTCAATCATTACTACACCGAAATCTGCAAAGGAGTTCTTCGAAAGCATAATTACTTATGGATTTGAATGCCATTATGACCTACATGAATGCTTTGTGAAACTCTATACCACAAGCAAAGTGAATATTTACATACTAATTACATGTTACCTACAATTCTCAAATATTAACTTTTGCTATTTAAAATAAGGTTCAATCACTGAATTTGTCACCATTGTGCATTTTTGTCTACTTGTGTACAAATTTAAGTCCACTGTATAAATTCTAGCCATTCCATTAATCAAGCCAATATCAATCTAACAGGTAGTAGGATATATTCATTGTGGAATATAATATTAATAATAATAATATTTATTAATTCTTACAATGATTCCACGAAGTAGAATAAAAGGAGAGTAAGTCAACATAAAATTAAATTTAATTCATTTGAAGTTCAGACAGTGAGTAGGGTTCACTATCAACCAAATAACTGAAAATTTTCCTCTTGTAATTCTTTATATTTGAGATATTTCGGTATTCCATTGGTAAGCCGTTGTAGAGTTTCATTTCCATATAGAATGCTCCTCTCTCATACATCGTTAGGGAGTGTTTGGGGTAGATGTAGGGAACCACCTGTCTTGCGTCTTCTCGGCGTCTGCATCCGGTGAATATACTACAGTTTTTGCGTAGAAACAGCAGTAGTTTGTACGCATAGAGGACATAAACTGTAAGGAGTTTATTATCTTTGAATGCTCCTCTGCAAGAATCCCTGTATCCCTTCCTCAGCATAAGTCTCAATACCCTTTTCTGCAGCATGAAGACCCTCTCTGCACTTGTGCTGATTCCCCAAAATATTATGGCATAACCTATCAGGGACTGGAAGTTGGAGAAGTAGACAGTCTTGAGTACATCGATTCGAACCTGTTTACTTAGTACGAAGATACTGTATGCCACTGAGTTGAGTCTACTGCATAGTTTTTCGATGTGCGGGGTCCACTTGAGGTTTGCATCCAGTATTACTCCAAGGAATTTTGTCGAGTACTTCACTGAGATTTCAATGGTCTCCGATACTTCGATTTTCTCCGGGTACGTCAGACGGTTTTTATCTGTGGAGAATATTACGCATTCGGTCTTTGTATCATTCAGTACGAGACAGTTATCCACGCACCAGTTTTGGGCTCTGCCAAATGCCGAGGACAGGTCACCTCGAAGATCTGCAAGGCTTGCTGACATGATAAGGAAGTCTGTGTCGTCCACGTATATTACAGCTTTCTCCCTTTCACTATTGGCTATTTTGGGAAGGTCGTTTATGTATAGTAAGAATAGTATGGGTCCTAGTGTTCCGCCCTGTATAACCCCCATATTAACGAGGCGCTCTGAGGAGTCGAAATCGCCCTTGGCTGCTCTAAGATGTACACGTTGTCTCCTGTTTGAGAGGTAGCTTTTGATGAGAAGAAGCTGTCTGTCTCTGATCCCGTAGAGTTCAAGTTTCTGAAGTAGTCTCTTATGGTCAATGCAGTCGAAGGCTTTAGATATATCTAGGAATAATCCCATAGGAATAAGACCTTTTTCCAGTGCTTCAAGAATAGATTGCGTTAGGTGGAAAATCGCTGTTTCTGTGTTTTTACCCTTAATAAACCCGTGTTGACATTGGGATAGTATTTTGAATTTTTGAAAAAAGTTCATGAGTCGATCAGCTAATATTTTCTCGAAGATCTTCGAGAATGAGCTCAGCAGGCTAATGGGGCGGTAATTACAAATTTCAGACGGATTACCTTTTTTTAGTATAGGTTTGATGATTGCTAATTTGAGCTCGTCTGGGAAGATTCCATAGACAAAGGATGCATTGATGATGTGACTGAGCGGTTTTGCTATGTGTACTATGCATTTTTTGATTATGAACATGGGAATGCCATCGAATCCATATGATTTCTTATTCTTCATTTTATTGACTGTATCAGTAATCTCTTGTTCTGTCAATGGGAACATGTAGAAGGAATTTTTGTTGCGTTGAATATCAATATTTTCGACAGTTGTTTTGAGTCCTCTTTTTAGATTTAGAGCAGCATCACTGAAGTAATTGTTGAAGTCATTTGCTAGGTTCTCTGGGTTTTCGATGCATTCTATGTATTTGTCTGATTTGAGTGAGCTTCCTGTTATTTCTTTCACTACATTACAGACCGTTGCGGATTCATTCAGGGCATTTGTTAGTTTTTCATTGTAGTACGACTTATGTTTGTTGAAACGAAGAGCTTGTTTTTAAAAAGCTTTATTTGACTATTGACGAAGAGGACAATGTGAAAGTCACTACATTCAGTACAATAATGATTATAATATGATTTACAATTCAGCATGTAACCTACGGTTCCCTTACTCTATCTACGATTCCTAGTATACAGTAATATGATAGTACTAAGTCATGCAATGCCTTTAGTACATATGTAAGGGAGTATCCAATGATATAACTCCTCCGCGCTTAAGAGAAAAAATTGGGGTTTTTTGAAAAAAAAATTAATTTTTTAGTTCAATGTCCCTCAAGGGGTTCTGTAAATGTTCCTCATGGCTTACAGTTCCTTTGTTGGTTATGAAACAATTGAATTTTCTTAGTAAAAAAATCAAAATGATTAAAAAACTTAAAATATAAATAATAAGGGTGTATACACTAATACTATCAAAGTGGATGATTGGGCTTTGAATTGAAAGAATTTGATTCTTTGAATGTTCAATTTGATGCCCTATCTCCTTCAAATTATCCATGTTAACTTCATCTAATTCTAATGGCACCTCATCAATTTTTTCAACAGTTTTTGATTTGCCAAAATCTTGGATTTTAATGTTCGGTAAATGAAAAATTTTTGCTCTGGATACCACATTTTTCCAGTTTTTTAGAGTATATTTGTCCACTTTCACTTCACAGTTTCCCGGAACGAAAATGACATAGGTTCCGCACAACACGAGTTTTTCGGCACTTTCGGCACACTTGCTGATGGCGATTGTTTCCTCTGTTGTGATTACCATCCATTGGTCCGCTGTGAGCTGATGAATTTTCGATCCTTTCAGACTTGTTTGTATTGGTCTGCAATTTGAGTAGTTTTTGGTGACACTGACCAACTCAACTTCGCAAGGATTGCTAGCTTCTATAGGTAGAGTGTTTTCTTCACAAAGAAAATTGGCAGGAACAACCTCTTTGCATTGTTGGTTAGATAATGCGTACCTTGTTTCACATAGGGATAGGAATTTGGATTTGGGTATAATAATTTGAAAAAAATGTTTTTGAAGAATAGGCAATGGAAATAATTCATAATAATTATAACGGTTTGATTCTGTGATTGGAACATCTAGAACAAATTTAATTTGATTATTACTGATGAATCCGCGAATTTTTATGCAGGAGAAATACTTTATTATATTTTCGTCATTTATCGGAAATGGTAAACGATTTTCGGTTAATTTGGATTGAATTGCATTCAATTCATTTTTTAGTTCATCATGTGAAATTATTGATGAATGGAGAGTTTTTGTCTGAGCAAATGAGATGGCAATTTCTATATTATTCAATATTTCATTTATATTATCGATAGCTGAAATTAATTGTGTGAAAACTGAATTCAATATGACAAAGTTGAAATCATCCCAAGAATCCACTGTTGACGTATTCATCCAGACAAATATATGGCCGATTTTATTGTTCAAAAGTATTTGATTATGTTTTAATTTGCTCATTGAATTTTTGAAAATATTGGTTGATTTTTCTGTTAAACTTATTTGTGATGTGGCCACATTAATCAATTTCTGTTGAGAGCTCTTTAAATTTTGAATAGCTGCATCATACTTATCAGCATCAGTTTGATCTAAATTTCCTGTTATAGATTTCCAAATTGTTCCTAATCCATTAATCAATCCTCTTTTTTTGCGTACTTCGGGAATAGAACTTAACTGTTTGAATTTTTTATGAGTTTCTTCGATTTTATATTCTAATACATTTTTAAAATTAGAAATTTCATGCATGTAACTCATGCCATGTTTCGATTCGTGAAATGAGAAGTTTAATCTATGATAACAAGATACTAATTTATCAAATTCCATATTTATGTTGGCTAAATCGATTACTTGAATGAGAGTCCAGTAATTTATAATATTTTGGGACAATCCTCTTTTTAAGGGTAAAATGCCAGGATTGTCTTTTATCTGGGTAATCTTGACTTCGGTGCATTTTACAATGGAGATGGCTCCGAAGATTGTTGTGAAGGTGATGAGTCTGTAACAATAGGTTGTCTTAAATTTTTCAAGTGAACAATTCGACCGGTATTTTGTTTCGATTTATTTCCACCAATTTTTTGAATAATAGCTTTGTTACCAGGTAACAATTCAGTAATTATAAAGGGTCCGCTAAATTTCTGGCCGGTTTTGTTACGTGCAAATTTATAACTTTTTTCATACATTTTTTTTTCTATTTCAAACGGATTTCTTAAGTTTTCATTGATTTTTTTGACAATTTTACTTTTATTACTTGAAATGTTTTCATTGATTGTGTCATAGACTAAAGCTAATTTTTCTATATGCTTTTGGAGATAGTCGCTATACATTTGTTTTTCGTACATTATATCTAAAGGGTCTTTAAGCTTCGTATGTCCGAAAGTAAGTTCTAAAGGAGTAAATTTTGTGGTTGAATGAATCGAGTTATTGTATCCAATTATTGCATATTTCATGATTATTGCTATGTGTTCTTCAAAATGGGATCTCAGAATTCTATAATGCTCTGCTATCGTTGAGTGAAATCTTTCAATAATTCCGTCAGAATCGGGATGATGAGCTGTGGTGAAATGAATTTTCATTTTGTGTGATTCTAAGAGTTCTTTGATAACATGCCCAAAAAATTCCATTCCTTGATCTGAACTGATAACTAGTGGAGTTCTATAGAATGAGAAATATTCTAACAAGGCGTTAGATATGTCTGTTGCATTTTTAGATTTTAATTGTATAGCTTGACCAAGTTTCGTGAATGCATCTACGATAGTTAAAAATTTTGTGTTTTCTGATGTGTAAACGTCCAGATGAATTTTTTCGAAAGGTTTCAAAGGGGTAACGGTTAACATCATTCCAATTTTGGGAGGATTTCTTTCGTGTTTATTCTTTTTGCAGATTTCGCAATTCGCTATATAGTTCGACACGTGTTCTAATATTGACGGAAAATAATATTTTCGCTGAAGTTGCCTGAGAGTTTCGTTTACGCCGCGATGGTTGGTTTTTCCTTCGTGTTGAAATTGTATCGCTTCGATGATAAGGTCCATATCTTCAATGACTTCTCTCCTTTCAGTGCGATAGATAATCTCTGGGCCGTTCCTGTTGAAAAGCGTGTTTACCACTTTGCTGAATGTTTTAAACATGTTCTCGGATTCGAAGTGAAAATAATATCTCTTCTTATCTGCCGTGTATTCTTTCAGGAATTTCATTATCTCATCCTCATTGTTAGATCTGCTGATTTGGACATAGAATTTCTTTAATTTTCCCATGGATTTTCTTCTTACGGGTTTTGGTTTCCTGTAGACTTCTTGGATGAAATATTGATTCGGTTTCGAATCAATTACATCATTCGGAATTTTTATTGGGAATGAATCCGCTGTTTCGGTGTTGGTTGAGTGGATCGTCTGCTGATCATCATTGATTTCTTCATTGTTTCCTGTATCTAGAGTTTTTAGAATTTCACTAAGTTCAGATGCCGACATCTGTACTGATTCAGCATCATCCAGTAATTTTTCGATATCTTCCTCATCTACATTATTGAATAAAGATTCAGTTTCCATAGCATTGAGTTTCATTCTTGACAGTGCATCTGTATTTTTGTTGACGGTTCCTTTTTTTTCTTTATTTATGTGATCTAAACGAAGATTTTTCATGTTTTCCTTTGGAAGATTATCAATTTTTGAATCAGAATGGTCATCCGTTGTCGATGTTAAATTTGTAAAATTCACTTCTTCAACTTCAAGCGGTTCAAGAGTGATTTTTATAGGTGTTTCATTACTGTTTTTAATGGTGAGGAAGGCTTCTTGATTCTCAATTTTAACAAGACATTGTGGAATTTCGATTCTATCGGTTAATTTGACATATTTAACATTTCCCTGATTCAAATTATTTGTTTTTATTGGTACTTTAATAACTTTCTGTGATCTCGGGGGTAAATCATAAGAATAATTACTTTTTTTAAGATATAAAGGGATAGTTCCGTGCTTTGTGTAAAGAACATTTTTTTTAAAATCGATGTTTGCGCCTAAATGTTTTAGAAGATCCATACCTATTAGGCCATCATATTTCGTGTTGAATTCAAAAATGTGAAAATCAAAATATTCTTTAGTGTTAAAAATTTTTGGTAATGGAATGTGAGCAATATATTTGTGGTATGAAATTTTGTGAACTGTTTTAATTTTGAATGGAAAATATTTTACATAACTTTTATAATATTTTTCCACTATTCTTGGACTAATCAGTGTTTTAGAACTTCCCGTGTCTATCATGAATTTTAATCCTAGTTTGGGAATTTTTATATATGGTAGTAATGAACTATTGATATTGTTCATATTTATCAAACTTGGGCTGTACCGAAAATTTTCTAAATTTTCGTGATCATCATAATTATCTAAGTGTTGATTATTATACTTATAATTCTGAGTGTCATCTAAGGGGATGTCAGTATCGTTATAATTATATTCATTATCTTCGAATGGTTCTATTTCGTTGTCAACGTCTTGTTGGAAAAGTTCCTCCGAAATGAAATTTGGTTGGTTACTATTATTATTGTATTGGAATCTATTTTGGGTTCTTGTTTGTCTCGTGTTAGAAGATGATGTGTCCATCGGAATGGGTTGATTTTGTCGTTGCGGAAAATTCCTTACTTGACCACTTCTTTGGGCATTGTTTGGCCTTAAATTCGAAGCTGGTCTTGTTTGTATCGCGGTTTGATTATTACTGGGAATTGAATTTCGAAAAAGTGGACGTTGTGTTATTTGTTGCGGAGTGAAAGATCTATATTGGGTAATTTGTGTTCTATTAGGGGTCATATTTGTTAGGTTACGTCTCGCGTATGTGAAATTTTGTTCTTCTATTGCAAATGCTATAGCTTGTTCTAGATTTTGAGGATTTCTTAATCTAATAGGTAAATTTGTGAATAAACCTCTCAAAAAAGCGTTAAGGGCTTGATTTTCATATAAGGTTCTTTTGATTTCTAGGATATTTGCGTTTGCTTCTGTGAGTTGAATTTTATTTAATAATAGACTCAACAAATCTTGACATCGATTTCCAAAATGTACAGGGCTCTCATTTTTTCCCTGTCTCAAATGCATTAAATCTCCGACCAAACAATTTTCATCACGCTGATCTGAGAAAAATTGTAAAAGTAAATTTTTGATTGACATCCAATTTCTCAAATTTCCTCTACTGCCGACTAAATTCAATGCTCTTCCTGTTAATTTTCCAATTATCGCTCTTAACAGAAATTCATTTTGTGGATTTGCTATATTATTAACATCTGAAAAATTGTTAATCAAGTACTCGCTTGATTAAATAAAAATAGCCAAAGTGGCTGGATTACCGTCATATTCTGGGACGCAATCCAGATGATGTTTTTGGATTTGTGGGACGGCCATCTCTACTATATTATTATTATTTCTCCTGAGAGGACTACGGTCTCTATTCATTGAATTACTAAATTCTCAAATTATTGTTGCAATAATAAAAAAAAACAATAAATATAAAATCAATATTTACGATTGTATTGATTGAAAAAAAATGCAAAATATTATCAAAATCTTTCAAATGTTCAAAAATGAGAAAAAAAATGGGATTTGGGAAACAAAGGATGTGAAACTTACAGCAATTGCTTCATAGAGGTTTCTTCTTTCTTCTTTGCTTCTGCCTCAGGGGATACAGCGATTATAGCCGGCAGTTTCGTTATAGAAACTCCGTACCAAACTATAATTTCTCCACCTGAGTGCTGTTGAACCTTTTCTTTCTTCTTTTTCTTCTGCTTCAGGGGATACAGCGATTATAGCAGGCAGTTTCGTTCTAGAAACTCCGTACCTAACTATAATTTCTCCACCTGAATGCTGTTGCTTTGGATTTCTTCCTAACTATGAGCTTCGGTGATTTGGACTTCTGCTCGCTGGTTGTGTTGACACCACAATACTGGACTAGGTCGAATTTGGAACCAAAGTCCGGAAAATTTTGCAATATACCCAATGAATCGTTGAAACGAACACTTCTTTTTCGCTATTGATGTCGAAGAAAAAGTTTTGGGTATCCTACCGACTGCGCCACTTATGTTTGTTGAAACGAAGAGCTTGTTTTTAAAAAGCTTTATTTGACTATTGACGAAGAGGACAATGTGAAAGTCACTACATTCAGTACAATAATGATTATAATATGATTTACAATTCAGCATGTAACCTACGGTTCCCTTACTCTATCTACGATTCCTAGTATACAGTAATATGATAGTACTAAGTCATGCAATGCCTTTAGTACATATGTAAGGGAGTATCCAATGATATAACTTACGTTTGTTTGGATCTCAATATAGCATCATCGTATTTTTTCTTTGTTTTCTTATAGAGTTCTTTATATTCAGGTCGGTTGTTGTATATGGTGTAAATTGTGTCTAACTCTCGTTTGATTGCCTGTATTTCCTTCGAGTATTTGAATTTTTTTTTACATTTTTTCGCTGTGAACTGTACTTCTGGAAATTTTTCGGAGAATACCGTCCCAAAAAGATCTGCGAAATTCCCCCACATAGCGTTTACTTCTGTTTGATTTTCACTAAGAATAGTGTCCCATGTCTGAGACTCTAAGACCTGGCAGAATTCTAGGATAGCTTCTTCTGTATATTTCCTGTATTTGACTATCTTGGGATCTGTGTTTTGCAGTGGGATTTTGAATCGCACTTCCTGACAGTGATGGTCGGATAGGTGGGCTTGATAGACAGCTGTGCTTATATAATCGGTATTTGTTAGTATGTTGTCGACGCAGGTTGCAGAACTGCACCACCTTTTTCATGAACGGTTTCTAAAACTCTACACGAAATATACCATGCGAAAGTAAATATCAATTATCTTGCTGATCTTGCGTCAAACGTTTGGAACTAAGTTCATCATAGTGACCCACATTAGTTTCAATATTCAACTGAATATATCGAGAGAGTTCGTTACAGCTGACCCCATCTCCCTTCCTTCAACCTCTGGTCCTCCCATTATCAATCCTAAAATTGAAGTAAATTTACTAATAAAACACCAACATGCTATATTAACAGTGAACAGTAACCACCAGAAGTACTAAATTTCACCGACATTCTTGAGTTGATGGACATAATCCATATATTTTTATACCTCGATCTTTCATGCTACGTTGATTACATTGACTCCTAGATAAATTATGTTCAAGTAAAATCAGCTGACATAACTCATAACATTAATAAACCAACCTGTAGTATTACTTCTTGTTCCTTAAAAAAATTATGAGTGCATTTTTCTCAAATGGATGAATAATTCTTCATGAGAGCCAAAAGATATTTAGTCCTGTACAGGGCAAAGTGGGCACTTCAAATGAATAGAATGTCTTTTTGATCAAATGGTACAGGTTCTTCATGATGAATTTTTCTCATATGCCGATTTCTTGTTGATTATCTTGAAAAATGCTCTTGGCATACGAGATACAGCAAACTTTCACTGAAAATTAATAATCAAAATGAAACCAAGTATAAATTTTTACTGATTAATGATATACTCACTCAACTTCGTCCATGCCTATTGCTTATTATAAAACAGAACTCCTTGTCAATATGATGCAGCAATTAAAATTGCTATTTGTAATAAAATTGAATTGAAATTCTGATGAGCAGAAAACAATGAAAATTTCTCAAACGTCAAAACAAATCATGGAAATAGAGAGAAGCACATTTGACGATTTTACATTAGACAAGGAAAGAGAACCGTGATGTCATGTGCAGATATTCCGTACTGTGATTGGTCAGAAATTTGGCACCGTTGGATCTTTTAATGTATCCTGGATCGACAGAAGTTGCAGTTGCCGGTTGCCGCTTCGGGGATTGCCTAACCGATACGAAATTTCCCGAAAGAATTTTCCTTCTAATGTATCCAACTACTTTCACATTTTTCGGTACATTTCGTGCGAATTGAGAATGTTAAAAGCTTTGTTGCATTGAAGTTCATTCAAATATACCTTCTATGTATTGAAATTCTCAGGAGGTTTGTTAATGGGCCAATTTCGTGAATACGACCTTTCGAAATTCTGATTTCTCGATAATACCAAAACTTCGAAGCAAAATTATTCTAACATTTCTGTTATGAATGATTCGAGGGCATGAACGAGATTTCAGGCTGCTTCTGTTTGTTTTTTTCTGCGGCAGCTACAAAAAATTTATTTCAATCAATTTCTCGATCTGGAAAATAGGAATCTACCTGAAAGTTGGATAAACGAGAGCTCAAAAGCTCCAGACTCCAAGTCAGTGTTCTGAGTAACCCATTTTTGATAGGAGACCTCTGAATTTTTCCAATTAATACTTACATTTTCACACTCAAACAAAGAAATTCAAAGATGTATTCGAGGCTTCCCGCTTAACGTACCAACTGTTGAGTTCTATGAATCAAATACCATTATCATTATTCATAGGTGTGTTAATTTATGGACGAGAAATTTTTCTCAAGCTCTTTTTGTGCATGGTACAAACTTTTATTCGTACAATCGAATTTTTCAAAGCAAAAATTCGAAAATGACAAAGCGTTAGCTCCATAGCTTATCACCATATTCATCATAGTTAAAAAAATACCGAACGAATTGAGAAGGGAAAAAAATAAAACAAAAATCTTTATGACCGCGTTTGCTATAAAATGCAATGAAGACGATTCCAATGTTCCTTTCTATCATGTTTGGATGATCATTTACGACATTCTATAGTTTTCAGAAAAATGTATTTCCTAATGTCAAAGTTTCATTTCTGATTATTCCATTTACTTGTAGTTTGTATGTTTTTGGTCAGCATTGTCCAAAGTATCTCGTTCCAACGTTTTTGTTGGAATGCTCTGCATACATTTTTCTGCGAGTATTGTTGATAGTTGTCAGTTTTGATTTATATAAATGTCAAATTAGTTCTGAGTGAATCAATGATCTACTTGAACTGATTAAAAAGGCTTGTGTTTTCCACCACTGTTTTGGACGAAAGACTCCGTGGTTAGAATTTTCTAACCTTTTCAATCAGTTTGAGTATATCATGGATTGATCTACTGAAAAACTAATTTGACATTTATATGAATCGAAACTGACAACTATCAACAATACTCACAGAAAAATGTATACAAAGCATTCCAACAAAAAAGTACGTAATTTTGTGAAATTCAACATTTAGTCCCAAAATTAACGTACAATAGATCATTACGAGTGAACAACTCCAACATTTTTCTCATTTCCGCAAACTTCGGAGAAGAAATACTTAGGGTTCGTCATCACATCTGCATTTTGATGCATATTTCTGTCCGGGCCATGCTCGCAGCCCATTAGCACAATTTTGGCTTCGTACGGCTTCCAGTTTTCAAAATGAAAATTATGAAAGTACTCCGAGCGTATTCTTTAGAAGGCTACGAGAAGAAAACCACTGGATATTATTTCATTCTGTTTTCACCTCATTATTCAGAATGAAAGATAGTTCAACCATAAAAAATTTCAACAATTTCGGCCGAAATTTTTTTTTCACCAAGGACATGTAAAAAAAAGTTGAGTTCCAATTTTGGGATAAATTTTTCACGGAAAAACTCAGGAAATCTTGTACATTGAAATAATACTTTCCGAATTGGCAACCGAGAAAAAAAAAATCCAACTTTGCAGGTTTTCCGCCTTTTTGAAATTTTTTTTTTCAGAATTCTACATCACAATTCAATTAAGCCAAAGAAAAATACTAAAATGTGACCAGAAACCGTTATTTCAAATGCCACGCATAACTAACAACAGTTATCAGGAGATTGCTCAAAGTTCACAAACACCCTGTATCTCGCTTATGCGTCGAAAAGTGGGTATATGTCATGAGGCAAAAATGACTTCATCGGTGTCATCTACACGGCTGTATATGTTTGTCCAGTTTATGGTGAAACACCCTGTATAGGTCATTTAATACAATCTATGATTAGGAATATTCTTAGAACAATGACAAAAGACCATCCGCTTTCAAAAAATTAATTATTTATGTTCCAGATTATATTGAATATGATTGCATATTCTCTGTTTACCTATCTATAACTCAATAAATGGATCCATAAGGGATCGTACACTTTCCCAGCAGAAATTTTCTCCTACATGTTTGCGGCTAGGATTAGGTATCATTTGAGGGATAGCCCACCAATCTTTTTATTTGTATGTTTTTTGTTATTTTTTGAATTTTCTTCACTTTTGTACCTCGAAATCCAAATCCCGTCCTAAACCGAAGAATGCCGTTTTTCTGAAATGATTTATTTACTTTTATAATTCTGATTTTCAGGTAACTACCTGAAGAAGTACCGTCAACACTTCGAAGGTACTTCTCAGAATAAGACTCGGGATAAGTAATTGACTTCACGAATGAGACTCGCCAAGTTTCAATTACTGTGAAAAATTGGTTGAAGGTTAAGTATTCAAACGTCGTTGGCTGGATTACTTTGAACGAGGAGTATACTCGAATCGTATTCGAAGTGAAGTACGGTCAGCGGAATGAAGTATGCTGTATAATGCAGTGTTTCTGTGAAATTTCACACAAAATTTTGAGGGAGCCCAAAAAAGAAAATATTGATACGAGGTGGGTGTATGAAAACTTTCACAAGCATCTAATGACACATTTGACGCAAACTGATGTCACACCTATAGAATACCAATACTGTAAGCGCGACTGCAAGGAAAAACCGAGAAAGAAACTTAATCAACATCGATAAAATCTTTTGGCTACCTTTTTTCAAAAAAACTCGAAACACAACCTATCTATTGAAACAAAAGATAGGGAGATGCAAATATCCTCACTAGAGATGATGAAGAGCTGCGTGAAAATCCAAATAAGCCAGATAATATGATTCTTGTATCTCCTGCAAAATCTCCAACAGTGACTCCTTCGCTTCTTCCGACACATCCCATGTCAAAGATTAAGCCTCGAATGAAGTGAATGAAGTATAAAACGTAAAATCAACATTGTTGACTAAGTTATTCAAGAAAGCTATGAAACGTGTAAGAATATATCCAGGGCACAGGCGAGTACATCCAGAGATAGTTGCGACGATCACATTCAGAAATGCATTGAAAGTAACCAAAGAAAAATATACACTTCTGAAGGGTCCCCTCTGGTGTCTTCCAGTGACTTGAATATCAATCTAGCATTCAACACTCATCGTCAACTTTATCCCACACTTTATCTCCCACTTATCAAAGGTCAGAAAGGGCTTAACTCCTGAGCCAAATTTCTAGTCCTGGGAATAACCTTGGGAATAACCAAACTTGCATCACATCCTATTTTCTGTGGTCGATGAAGTTTGCAATTTTCAAAGAATATCATCGAACGAAAAGATGACATGGGCATGCAACTAAAGAGTGTTTTGGTCCATTTTGAATCTACTTCACAAAAACCTTGCGGTCAAGATGGTACCACCTCACCAGGCCACCTTTTGCGCTGGTTGTTTGATTTATCTGCCAAAAACTCCAGACAGTCAAAATATCGGTAAAGGTACAGAATTAAATACTTTTCATTCAAATTCAAATTCAAATTTATTTCACAAATAGTTACAAAACAAATGGTAACAATTAATAGTCAAATTAGAAATTATACAAAACAACCCTGAAGAAAAAATTAAGAAACCAAAATAATAAAATAACTCTACTGCAACCCATCGGACAGAAACTCTTCAATGGAGTAATAAGCCTTGGAAACCAGCAAATCCCGTATCTGCCTCTTGAAGTTTTTAGTTGTTCTGAATTCTACAGGAAGGTGGTTATATAACTTAATGCCAAGGTAGTTCGTGGCGTTCTGAGCATGCTTGATTCTATGATATGGAATACAGAGATCATTCCCTTTTCTTGTAGCGTACTGATGGAATCCGCCCGTCGTAAGATATCTGTTTTTATTCTCATGAACATAGACTAAACATGAAAATATAAATTGAGAATAGAAGGTGAGTATTCTATATTTTCTGAAATATTCTCTACAGGAAGTGGTGTTATTAACTGCTGCAATTGTTCTTATAGCTCTTTTCTGCTTCAGGAAGATAAGATTTGCATCCGAAGCATCGCCCCATATTAGGACGGCATAGGACATACTGCTGTGAAACAGAGCAAAGTAAGTGTTTATTAAGACGTTTTCTTGAGTGATTTTTCTCAGTCTAGAGTCTAGACAATAGGAATATTGTAGATGATAATTTTTTCACAAGTTTTTCTATGTGGCAGTTGAATTTCAGGTTTTCTTGGATTTCTATTCCGAGAAATTTCGCGCTTTTGACACTCCGATTACTTCTTGATCCCATTTCTATTTCTAATATATTAGTTTTCTCTAGATTCAGAAGAAGGCCGTTTGAGTTGAACCAAGATTTGGCTTCTTGAAGAGTTCTATTAGTTTTTGCTCTAACTGAATTTTTACCAGCGTTCAAGAAAGAGGTGTCATCCGCGTAATTACATACATGTCCACATGTAACATTATTCGGGAGATCGTTTATATATAAAATAAACAGTAAAGGTCCTAAAATAGAACCTTGAGGTACTCCTTTCAGAACATTCATCCAAGATGTTGACTTGTTATTGGCGTGAACATGTTGCTGTCTATTCTCCAGGAAAGAAGCAATTAATTTAAGAGGTAGGCCTCGTACTCCATAATGTTCGAGTTTTCTCAGGAGGATCACGTGGGAAACATTATCGAAGGCTTTTGACAGGTCACATAAACTCATTTCCACTTTATTACCTTCATCAAGACCTTCTGCAATTTTTTCTATGACTTCTACCAAAGCTGTAACAGTCGACTTCTTTTCTCTATATCCATGCTGTTTATTCGTCAAATAGTTGTGTTTTTCCAGGTATTTAACCAGCCTATTTTTTATTAAACTTTCCATAATTTTTGATATTGCCGGGAGAATGGAAATCGGCCTATAGTTATTGGGCATGTTCTTATCACCGCTTTGTTTATACACAGGGACAACTTTCGCTTTCTTCTGGGATTCCGGGAAAATACCTTCTTCGAAACATCTGTTGATAATCAATGTGAGCGGTTCCGCGATAACATTTATAATATCTTTCAAAATACAGGTGGATAGACCATATGTATCAAGTGTTGATTTGCCTTTCAGTGAATTTGTTATCATCGCTACTTCATCTGGCGTTGCCGGATCCAAGAAAAAGGATTTGAAACTTCTGACTTCCACTTTGTTCATAAACTGCTTTGACTGATCTACTTCGACATATTGCGTTTCGTTATTCGAATTCTCAAGGAATTTGAAGAATTTTTCAGAGTCTACGACCTTCTCATTGTTCCTGTTTTTCCTGAGAGAATTGACGATTTCCCATGCCATTCTTTGCTTATTTTCAGATCCATCAATTCGCATGGAATAATATTCCTTTTTAGCATTTTCCAATGATTTTTTATAATGTGATACAAATTTATTATAAAGCCCCACCGCTTCGCTTTCTTTTTTCACATGAATGCGTGTTTGTAGTGCATCTAATTGGTTCTTCATTTTTTTCAGCTCATCGTTATACCAAGGTTGTTGTCTGGACTTTTCTGGTGGTTTCATTTCTTTCCTGTTGAATGGACAATGTTGATTCAATGCTGCCAGAATCTCATTGTGGAAAGTCTCAAATATCTGGTTTGGTTCACCAATTTGATATTTGTCATTTGTCCAATCAATTCTACTAAGGTAGGTAATAAGTTCACTAATTCTGTCATTGGATATTTTTCTCACATATTTGTATTGCTTTTGTGTTTTTTCAGACCCAGAAATATTGAACTCTGCCCTTTGGGCTAGATGGTCAGAGATATGAGGATTAAACGTGCTGGTACTGATGCCATGAGTTTTATAATGATTGTGATAAATATTATCAATGCACGTTGACGACTCTGAGGTAATTCTCGATGCCGTCCTAAAGAGAGGCTCAAATCCGAACTCCTTCATCAGATTCAACAACCTCTGAGAGTCCTTAGAAGCCTTCAACAAATCGATATTGAAATCCCCACTAATAAAAGTTGTTTGATCTTTAGCCTTTTCAGTAACTAACCTTAAACATTCCATCAATCTGCTGAAGAAATCTTCGATATCATGTCGGGCACAAGAGGGTGCTCTGTATATGCCAATCACTTGTATACGCAATCTATCGATTTTAATACCAGTCACTTCAAAGTTTTTGTCCATTTCACATTTTTCCAAGGCACCTATTTTTGATGTCTCATGGTGATCTTCGACTACAATAGCAACACCGCCGTGCGCCGTACTACATCTAGCATAAAATGAAGCAACTCTTAATCCCGGTATATTCAGTTGGGAATAATAATCATTAGGCATCCAAGTCTCCGTAAGAGTTGCAAAATCCACTGAATTTTCCTTTAAGAATTGTTCTACTTGTTCGATTTTTCCCCTGATTGAACGACAGTTTAGATTGGCCATTCTATAGTTACAACTTTTGATCGTATCGTCGGAAAAATCGAAACCTCTGGATGGTTACACCCTTCGGCCAAGTTTCCGGTTTATTGATTTCCTCAAGTAAAGTGAAATCAGCTCCCACCCTGAAAGATAGGCTAGAAGTATTTTCCTTTTCCTGTATTTTATCTACAAGAAAACTGGCACCAGGGAATTTGAGTCTCAGATAATTCTGTATATGTTCGCCAGTTACACCAGGTTGTACTCTACCTACGTGTAACCAGGCTCGTTTGGTTACGGCTGCGGAACTTATACCATCTCCTGATGAGTCTCCTACATCAATGGATCCAATAATTTTGTCGTCCTTTCTCTTCCCCTTTGGCTTCTTGATGATTGCTCTAGGCTTCGTCAACTTGGTTCTCTTATTATTTGAATCTTGTACAGAATCTTCTGCAAAATGGATATTTTCATTATTCCTTAAGCGTTCATGGTTGTCTGATCCGGCAACATTGTTAGAAATACCAGAATTCGCAACAACAGGTAAATTTCCTTCATTAGATTGGACCGAATTACCAACAGGAACTTTTTCCATGTTTTCATTTTTCTGAAGCAACCTGATGATCAGTTTTTGATCTTCAACTCTTTCTTCCAATTGATTCACCAGTTTCAGCAATAATTTGTCACCTTTCTCCGTTTCGAGGTTAGGTTCCTGCATCGAAACGCCAAGATGAATGTCCACCATTTCTTTCGTTTTTTCAAATGTTACAGCACTCATACCTGTGACACTATCGAAATTTACAACTTTATCAACTATAATTGACACTAACTGCTCCTTATTCATACGGATTAGTTGAGCCGTGAGAAACGCTTTGTTTATCTCGACCGCCATTTTTATGGATGGCAACTGTAAAATTATACTGCTATACGAAACGCTCTATGAAAATATGAAGAACACTTCACCATCCATAAGCTGTTTAAATAAATTTGTTGCGAAAAATTCATCCAACATAGAGGAAGGGTTTTTCGACTTTGATGGCCTTTGTCAGTTTATGAAGCATAGGAATTTACCCAAAGTTTCGTGGATTGGCGAAGATGCAACAGTTAAATTGAATATGATTCGAGGAATAATAAATTAGTTGGATTTACCATGCCATTAGTCAATGGACTACCGACAAGAGATACGTTTTTAGCAACATCTGCAAAAGCAATACAGGACCACTTTAAGAACGCTATCAGATCAAATTATGCCTATGTAATTATGGCCCAGCCTATTTTTACCATCCGCGCCAGGTTATTGTCTCGCAATCTTAGGCACAGATAACAGATTTACAGCCGCTGATGTTACGAAAAGGTGGCAACATATAAAATTGAATTTGAAGCAGCGAGGTGTTATGGTTTTGGGGTTTGGATCTGATGGAGATACACGTCTTCTGAAGGCAAAGAGGCAAGGTGCTCAATGGGCTCTCACTAAAGAATAATCACGACCCGAATGGAGATGGTTTCAATCAAATTACTCTAGAGAAGACTTTTCTTATGTTCAAGATACTGTTCATATAGCCACCAAATTACGTACTAGACTGCTCAATGATAAAATCAAGTTAAGGTTTGGTGATTTTCATGCAACTGCTGAACCATTGGAACAACTCATTGCAAAGTACTCCAAGGATTATTACTTGCTAACAAAATCTGATTTGAAATTAAAAGACAAGATGAATTTTAAAGCAGCAGAGAAATTATGTTCGAGTAACGTTATTAATTTTTTTAAAAAGACTCCGGAGAATAAAGGCATTATTGCTTATCTCAAATTGATGCGTTTTGTTATTGATTCGCTCTTAGATCCCAAAATAGATTTAACGCAAAAAATTTATTCAATTTGGTATTGCGTTTTTTTCTTAAAATTTGGCAACAGTGGCTCACAATAAACGAATACAAAATTGGAGATCATTCCATTTCATCAAACTGCTATGCTTGCTCAGAGTTAAACGCACATTTATTAATAAATATCATCCTAAACATCCGTGAAAACCCATTTTTGTCAAACGATATTGTAACATTCAAATGTTACCTTCCACCTCGAATTAAATACGCCAGCGCAAATGCGCAGAACATAGTCGATCTACATTTCTGAGCCTCCATATGTAAGAGAAATGAATAAAAGAATTAATTGAGATTGGAAGTTGTTTGAAAGAATATCTAATCGATTCCCTTCGTAATCTATCTTATTACCTTCGATATCTACCTACCTTATTATTTTCATAATTGAAAGTATCTGAATAATCAAGTACCTATAACTTAAATATCTAAGTTCTCCGGTAAATACACGAGAGTGCTTCAATTGCTTTCCTCCTTAGTAAGGGGTAAGTCTCTATAGATTTGAAATAGTTAAGATTGTTTGTGAATAGATAAGTATATCTTTGTAACTTATGATTAGGGACTTTGGGAGACAAACTGCCCAACTCAATTGCCTTCTTCAACCTCAAGCAGAACTTGAAAAGGGACCATCATCCTCATTCCACAAGGTGGGTGTTGCTGTATAAAGAGGGTGAATAGAATTTCAAGCCCTTGGACAGGTCTGTTCTTCTTAAATTGTATATATCAAATTCTATAATATTAGGTTTAAGCAGGTTAGGTCATAGTAATAATAGTTGCGTATTTGTATTATCCCTATATTCACTATCTCCTCCTCATTCCATTTCGTGGCCTTCCATTTCTGTGTAAAATAAGACTTCCTTACCGGCCCAAGGAAAGTGAAGAGTCCAGTGTTTTTCCCTAAGTACCTACTTCGCTGTATAATAAAATGCCACGCTCTTGTGTTTCCTGTACGAAACCTATCGCTGGTTCTCAACTGAAAATATCATGTACGAAATGCAAAGATTTTTACCATGCAACCTGCGTTAATGTGTCCCGAAAGGAAATTGAAAACTTGAACGGGAGTGATGGCGAGTGGGAATGCCCGGCTTGTAAATCTAATATTCGCGGCCTACGTTCGACTTCACGTAATACGCAATTGAATGTTCCCGATAATAACCAGGCTGAGCCCTCTTCCGATAAAACTGCTATCACCATGGAGCACTTCAGCCTACTAATGGGTCAGGTGCAGACTCTTATTTCTGGCATGAACCGCATTGAGGCAAGACAGGATGATCTCCTTGCCCAATTGAAAGAATGCACGTCTACATTGAGCGATCACTCAAAAATTTTATCCGACCATCAATCTTCCCTTGAGACGTGTTCTCAAGACATTGGGATGTTAAGGGACTCATTAACATCTGTATCAGCCGATTTTCTGCGGGTGAATGAGAGAGTTGATGCCTTGGAGTCAAAAATGCCATCGAGTGATGGCACTGCCGTGGGTACTGGTGTGGAGATACCTGAGATTGTGAACCGCATCAAAAAGTCTCATAATGTCATCATGGTCAACGTACCCGAGAGTGAGAATGATTCACAAGATTTAATCCATGTGAAAGCAGTCGTTGAACATATACATAAGCCATCATTCTCCAGTTTAGTCAGCACCACTCGTTTGCCATCGAAATTTCCCGGAAGACCGCGCTGGTTGAAGGTATCGTTCTCTAATCCAGATGCTGCTGTGCAGGTTTTGAGAAACAAGCAAACTTTGCAGGGTCATCATAGCTATCGTAAGGTCTTGATTCATGATGATAAAACCAAATTCCAGATCAGGGAACTCAATGAACTTCGGGAAGAATTGAAGAGACGTCAGATTGGAGGGGAGTCGGGTTTGACGATTAAATACATTAATGGATCGCCTAAAATTGTCACAGTCGATGTTAGAACTCCAATCAGTTCAAAAAACTTGGAATAGCATCTTGGCCGTTGATTTATACCAACATTCAATCTCTAGGTTCTAAATTTGCCGAGCTGGTCTCCTATGTCCAATTACATCGTCCCTATATTGTTATGATCTCAGAATCATGGTTGCACCCTGGTATCAGCTCGAGTATATATGGAATTCCGGACTACACACTTTTTCGAGATGACAACATGGAAGCTTTGGGTTATAGGGGGGTATGTGTTTATTTAAGTGACCACATTACGGAGAACTTTTCAATAGAGGTGGTGCATGTGGGCTGGAAGGGTATAGATAATATCTTTTTGAACATTTCTAATTCAGATTTCGCGCTTACACTCGGCTGTATCTATCGTCCAAGGCCTTGTGCAGCTGACAATGATTTCACAAAATACCTTCTGGATCTATCATTAACAAAAACGAACTTGATAGTTGCTGGTGATTTTAACTGCCCTGATCTCAAATGGCCTCTTACCCGTATACCTTCCGATGACTCACCTTCTTGTGCTTACGCCAGACTTCTGTTGGATTCCGCCATGCACCAACTTGTGCATGAACCTACCAGATATAGGGAAGGGCAGAATCCCTCACTTCTAGACCTTATATTTACAACTGATAAAAATCTTCTGTCTGAATTGGAATACCAACCTCCGTTCGGAAAATCAGATCACGTTGTCCTGGCATCAGAGCTTCAGCTGAATGTTTGTCCATCACCACGTAACCAAAACAAAACATTACAGATTATTGATTATGCTGGGGTAACTGACTACCTTTGCGCGAGAGACTGGAGGGAAATGTTTGGCAGTGCTGTGGGTGTTGATAACATGTGGGATAACTTCATCGGTGAGATCAGGGGTGCTGTCTCTTGTTGTTGTCGATTGAGTGTCATTAGATGCAGCCCTCTGAAGCCATGGATAGATCAGGATATCATGAAAATGCTGAGGCGCAAAAAATCTCTTTGGCAACGATATCTTCGCAGTAGATCCGTGAATGACTACCAAAACCACAGAAGGTACTCAAATTTCGTGTCGACCTTCATTGGAGCTTCTAAAAGCTCCTTTGAATCTGACTTAGTTACGTCGAAGAACAAGAAAAAATTCTTTAAATATGTCAGAGCCAACATGAATTCCAAAGTTGCTATACCTCTTGTTAGAGGGCCTGATGGAGAGATCGCCCGAAGCCCTCTGGAGTCGGCTGATATCTTGGCGGGGGCATTTGAGTCTGTCTATGTCGTGGAAGCTGATGGTCCTCCACCCTCACTAGAAGTGCCGAGAACTCAAGCCTGCATAAATGGAATAAAAATGGACGAGGAGGAAGTGCTGCATCATCTGCTCAACATCAGGGAAACATGTTCGCCTGGTCCAGATGGCCTCTCTCCACTCTTGCTCAAACGTTGTGCTTCTGCGATCGCTTATCCCCTGTCCCTCATTTTTCAAGAATCACTACAGGCTTCTATTCTACCAGCAGACTGGCTTAAGGCTTCGATCACGCCAATTTTCAAAAAAGGGGATAAATTATCACCTAATAATTATAGACCTATAAGTTTGACTTCCCCAGTATCCAAGATTATTGAGAGAATTATATGCGACAGGCTTATTCACTTTGCACTTTCTAACAAGATCATCCCTGATGAACAACACGGTTTTCTTCCGAAACGCTCTACCATCACCAATTTATTAACCTGCATCAATGACTGGACCGCTTCCGCAGATCGCGATATCCCCACTGATGTCATATACCTTGATTTCTCTAGGGCCTTCGATCGCGTACCACATCGGCGTCTTCTGGCGAAGCTCGATCATCTGGGCATTAGGGGCGAGTTGTTATCGTGGATACGGGCCTTCCTCTCCAATCGTACATGTCGTGTCAGAGTGGGTGGGACTTTTTCATCGTCGGATAGAATGGTTTTGAGTGGTGTGCCACAGGGATCTGTGCTCGGTCCCATTCTCTTCCTGCTCTACACGTCCGATTTACCAAGGCTTATCACTTCTCCATGTGCCTTGTTCGCGGATGACACGAAGCTGTACAACAATCCGACCATAAACTCCGGAGGTACCTTGCAGGAGGACTTGGATGTGTTGTGTAGATGGAGTCAGGATTGGCTTTTGCCACTCAACATCAATAAATGCTGCGTACTTCATATAGGCAGGAACAATCCTAGAATACCCTATACCATAGACGGTCATCAGCTTACCAGAGTTGATCAACATTGCGATCTGGGTGTGACTATAAGTAACGATCTCAGCTGGTCCCCTCATGTCGCATCCATCACCTCCAAAGCGAGGCAAATAACATACCTCATTAGTCGGACCTTCAGGGGCTGTAGTGTTTCCGTGTATAAGTCGCTCTATGAGATCTATGTTCGACCATATCTGGAGTATGCGGGTCCTGTGTGGTTTCCTTCTCTGAAAAGCGACCAGAATCTGCTGGAATCGGTCCAAAGATGGAATACGCGATTGCCATTTGGAATTGTGCGACCTGAATACCCCGACCGACTGGAAATGTTCGGGTTGACAACTTTTGAAGAACGCAGAAGAAGGGGTGACTTGATCGTCACTTACCGTGCAATGCACAATTTTTTTGGAGTCAACCTTCAACATATTTTCGAGAAAAATGTGAATCATTTACGAGGTCACGAATTCAAGTTGGCCAAGGAAAGGTTTAGAACTTCTCAACGTCAGAACTTCCTGTGTAACAGAGTGTTTGAGGACTGGAATCGGCTACCAGCAGCGGTTGTGAGTGCGGAAAGTGTCAATGCCTTCAAAAATAGACTAGATGCCATATTTTGATGTTGTATGATCACAGAATATTTTTTTTTCTTTTCTGTAGGCAATATTGATTTTTTTTTTCTCTTTTACATGATTAAGTGTTTTCCATTTTATTTTCAAAATTTTGTAATGAGTTTATAGGTTTAACCTCTACTCTTATCGAACAAATAATAATAATAATAATAATATTAGTATTAGGTCTAAACAAGGTACCTTGGGGTTCATAATAAATTTATACATACCATAAAGCTGTAAATAACAATTGCTTCTTAGTTGGTGTTAATCCTAGATATAAACAGAAAATTTATAATGATGATTCACTGTGGCCAAAAGGTGTCGTTTATCAACGTTTCAATTTTGTTAGGGGACAAAAATTCCTGGACAGCCAAAAATATAAACAGAATGTCGATTTTTCTTGTCAACAGGCTCCAAAACCGGCTTCTTTTTTGGAGATAACCAATGCCTAGAAAATGATTTAAAACTTATTGTATCGCATCAGAATATACAGTGCATTTCGAACAAAATTATGCAATTGGAATTAACTTTTGATTATTCTGATTTCATTTTTATCACTGAACATTGGTTGAGAGAAGATGAATTGGCTTGCCTTAAATTGAAAAATTTTTCTTTGTGTTCTTCTTTTTGTCGTGCCTCATTAATTCATGGTGGTACAGCCATCTATATGAATGATAGGCTTTCAATAAAATATTGCTCGTTTAATGTTCTTGATTTCTGTAGGGAGGGCATTCTTGAGTGCTCTGCGGTAATGTTGAAAGATTATGAATTTTTATTTATTGTTGTATATCGCCCACCTAACGGCGATTTTAATGAGTTCTTATCATTGCTGAATGGATTACTTGATTTTGCATCATCAACCAGAGCTAAAATTGTAATAGGTGGTGATTTTAATGTTGATTTTTTGGTGAAAAGTTATCGACTGAATCTTCTGAGTGATTTGCTCGGATGTTATGATGTGAAAAGTTCAATTGCTGTTCCAACTAGAGTTGCTCAAGCATCCAGCACTTGCTTGGATAACTTTCTGATAACTTGTGAGATTGATTGTGAAGTTGAAGTTAAGGATACATTTCTATCCGATCATTACTGTCAGATAATAAGACTAAGGATTAATCGCCTAGATAAAAAAAGTGATGAACGTATTTATATCAGGGACATGAACGATGATAATGTTAGGATTTTTAAGAACTTTCTTGAACATGAATCGTGGAATGCGGTTTATGCTGAGGCAGACACCAATATTGCTTTCAACCTGTTTATGAATATTCTACTTTACTATGCCGACTTATCTTTTCCAGTGAGACATATAAAGATTAACAGATTGAAAAAGTGTATTTTATCTCCAGAATTATTAGAACTAAAAAATAAGGTTAGTCTCTATACTGACCTAGCAAGACATGATAGTAAATATATTAGAATTCGTAAACATGTAACTGAAATGTATAGAAACATGCTGAGGGAATCGAGAAGGGTCGAAATTGAAAAAAGGATACATTTCTCTGAGAATAAGACCAAAACAATGTGGAAGATAATAAATGATATCAAGAAGGCTGATAGGAATAGTCACATGGAGATGTTTGATAGTGATGGTAATATTATTTCGGAGCAATGCATGGTTGAGAATTTCAGCATGCAATTTCGTATTAGTCCTTCAAATGATAGAGTAGATTTGAACTTCTCTGAATCTATGATTCGGCTGAATCCTGTCTCATTTTTCATGGCTCTTGTTAGCTCATGTGATGTGGTCAAAATGATCCGACGATTAAAGAATTCTAATGCGGCTGGTCACGATGATATTTCGAATAACTTATTGAAGAAATGTAAATATGAGCTCCGTGATGTCATTGCCTATTTAATCAATCTTTCTGTTGAAAATGGTATTTTTCCAGACACTTTAAAGCTAGCTAAAATCTTGCCTGTTTACAAGAAAGGCGACAAAAATGTATTCTCGAATTATAGAGCCATAAGTTTACTGTGTAGCATATCGAAGCTTTTTGAATTGAACATGAAGGATCAAATTGTATCTTTTTTTGAGAGTCAGAATCTTTTTTCTCCTAGTCAACATGGTTTTCTAAGGGGAAGGAGTACAGAAACTGCCTTATATGATTTCACTCAAAATATTGTTGAATGTCTTGATTCTAAAGTAGGAATAGGCTGTCTATTCGTTGATTTTTCTCGTGCCTTCGATTGTGTTAACCACGAGTTATTGTTGCTAAAGTTGTCTAGATGTGGAATACGTGGCCTTCCTTTGCAACTTTTTGAATCATATTTGAAAAATCGACAACAGTATGTAGTCATTCAAAATTCCGGAAGTGAAAAAATAAATGTTGAAATGGGGGTGCCACAGGGATCTATATTGGGCCCAATATTATTTTTAGTGTACATAAATGATTTACTGGATTATTTGCTTACAACATTTGCTGATGTTTCTGTAATCGCTTATGCTGATGATACAAATGTACTTATGAAGGTCAAAAATTATAAAAGTTTGCCCGAATTAACTGAAGAGCTCTACTTGTGTATCATAAATTGGACCAAAAAAAATATGTTATCCTTAAATATCGAAAAAACAGTAATCATGAAATTTAATATCAAAAACAACAATGAGGAATTTTCAATTTTCAATAATGATGGTGAGTTGCATTTAAGATCAACGGACTCAGTTAGTTTTCTAGGTATCATTGTTGATGATAGATTACACTGGGATTCACATGTTGATAATCTTTGTGTAAGGCTTAGGAGGAGCTGCTATGCTCTTAAGTTTATGTCCAGCTATTGCAATATCAATATGCTATTAAGCCTTTATTACAGTACTTTTAATGCGCACCTTAGATACGGTGTTTTATGTTGGGGAAATAGTACTACGGCCAAAAGAGTCTTTATTCTGCAGAAGTGGGCAATAAGAATTTTAGCCAATTTAACATATAGACAATCATGTAGGCAAGCCTTTCGTGATTTGGGGATTATGACTCTGGTTGGTGTATACATATATGAAGCATGTATTTATGTTTATAAAAACAAGCGCTCATTTTCTGAGAACAGAGTTGATCACGTGTATTCAACCCGTTTCAAATCGTCACTATTACCAGTGCAACATAGAACCACTTTTTACCAAAAGAATTTTATTTATATGAGTTGTAGGCTTTTCAATGCTCTAGATACTGATTTACAGAATGCACCGTCTCTATCTGTTTTCAGAACAAAAATGAGATGCTTTCTAATTAGGAAAACTTTATATTCTTTTGAGGAGTTTTTTGAATTGTAATTTTTTTCGTTTTTTCTGACTTTTTCTGTGTTATTGTTCTTGTAGCTTTTTAACTCCAGAAATAAATTCATTATTATTATTATTATTATTATTATTATTGAATAGACATTTGAACTGTTCAGACTTGTATATATTTTTTTCCCTCACACACGATATATTATATTCTCAATCAATTTGATACACTTTCCAGATTTAAGTGTAAAACAAAATCTAAATAATAAAAACAACTACTCTATATCAAAAATCTGGTGGCGCCCAATACCTAATTCAATTTCGATCAGAAAGTCCTCCTTATCCACGACTTCAGCTCTCCAAAGGCTATTACAGTTGCCGGTTGTTAAATTCATGAATTGAAGTACTTTCATCAAATATAAAAAGAAGGTGACAATATGTTTCTGCCTATACTTTCTGGAAGTCAGAAATGTGAACAGGCATTTAGGACTATGAGGTCCATGACCTCCACGTATTCGACTGTGGTTAACTTCAATATAAAAGATATTTAAAGCGTTTACATAGCACAAGGACATTAAATAATATTATACACGATCTGAACAATGTTATTGCGTTTCCAAAAGAACAAAGACGGCAAGAAGAAATGAATATGGACTCGAATTCGCTGGTGGTTACTGATTCAAAACTCTATACGGATACTATGATAGCAGACGCAGTAGAACGTGCACGACAAAATTCTCTAGCCTATACGCTAGAACTTGGTATGTCTGTCGGAGAAAACAGCTTTATTATGCTACAATTCCTTCATTGAAAGATCTTGTGAAAGATTAAAGTGAGGATAAAAGTCTAGAAGTTGAAGAGGATATACAGATGGAAGACAACATGATCGACACCATTGATAGGTCATCCAAGAATTCAGCAAATGATTCATCTAATCATCTTCAACATTTTACTTCTCTGCCAATAGAAAATGAAGAAATTAACGGCAATGACTTAAACAAACCAGATAGTCACTTGTTTAAGCATTAATGGAATATATCGAGTGTCGATGGTCCATATGTCCGAGTCGCAGATGGTAATAAATGAAAAATTGTCAGAAAGTCTTCGCTATGTTAGTTTCTAGAGGAAACTTAAAATATGGGTTAAGTACAGAGAGACTACAACGTTTTGTTGTGAAAAGTACAGGAAGACCACAAAAGACTAAGACAAGAAGTAGGTCACAAAAAGTTGAATACAATGAAATCCAAAGGAACACAAATAAAGAAAAGCTCGAAGAGAGGTAAAAGGGACAGGTCCCAAGAAAGCTCAGATAGACCAGAAGATAGATCATCATGAAATATGACGATAGCCCAAGCACAGAAACGTTTTCTGAGAATGACTCGGAAAATAACATTGAAATCAATGTTAATGGAGGTGATTATCAAGAAGGAAATTTACAAAAAGAATATTTCCTCGAATATTCCAGTTCATCGCCGTTGACAATTTCCTTAGAAATCGATAAGTTTCATGCAGTGTATTATGAAGAAGGCTGGTTTGTTGGAAAACTTGTAAGATATTGAGGGTAGTGCGAGTGGTGCTGTCGATAATCCGATAGTCGAAATAATATTTTTGAGAAAAAATTAACGAAAAAAAGTGAATTCAAATGGTCTGAGAAACAAGATTTATGGACCTATAGCAATACAGGAGAATAAATCGAATAATATTGTCAATATTGCCGATCGTGTCTTGAGCCAGATTGATAACGCTTACACAAATGAAAAGCAGAAGTGTTGACATGTCATTAGTTAATATCAATTGTTTCATTATTTGCTTGTCTTGTCTACCACTTGAAGCAACTACATATTATCTATAATACAGAGTGTAACAGCCAAATGGAATAAATTCGATAACGAATGAATGAGGGCATGTTGGAAAAAAAGGTCGGACACGACGATTTGTAATTTTAAATGCGCATATTTTTCAAGAAAATAATATTATATAGGGTGTTCAATGTGACCGCGGCGAATACCAACTTTCTTATTTCAAATGCAACCCCCTATATATTATTTATTTTTTGATTTCTTCAGAGAATTATAGACACAATTCATGCGAAAAAAAAACCTATCTTTAACTATTTCGGAATTATTGAGTGTTTTCAGATTTATTGCAAAAATCAACGTTTTCAATAAAAATTATTTTATTTCACAAATTCGGTACATTACACACAGATGACATTTGACAGATGACATTTTACAGATGACATTCGACTGATGACATTGGACAGTTGACAGATGACTATTGACAGATGAAATTTGACAGAACTTTTATTACCTATGCCTAATTTATCCCCTGCCAGTTCAGAAATCTAACCAAGCCGTTGATCTCCGATCACTGTCGATTACGATTTGTGGAATCCACCGTAAGTATAGGTATCATTTAGGCGAAACAAAGTTCCTTGGGCCATCTAGTATGCTAATGAAAAAATGTTTTTATATCCTTAAACGAGTCTTATTACTTGCCCCTTTTATCGCATTCAAGCCGTCAGGTGATTGGCCATGTTGAAAGTAAAAACAAGCTGAAACTATTAGAGGATTTACGGGGATTTTTCAGGAACTAAACACATTTTTCCAAGATTTTTGATTTTTGGGATCGACTAAGATTCCTTGTAAAAAAACGAATATTTTCTCATCCTAATCAAATTTCTTTATTCATACTAACTGGATTATTTTTTATGAGCAACAATACAAATATACATAAATAGAAATATACAGAACAAAATGTCAATTCATTATATCTGAGTACTTTTCATTATTCAAGTTTGCGTGGTATGAGAAGGGCACTCACATCAACTTTCTCAGATTTGCTTCAGCACCATATTCATCTCTGAAGGATCAATGAATTCACTAATTTTTTGGATACACAAATCGGGCATTTCTTCTGGAAGAAGTTCCCGCAAATGTGCATATACTTGTTTCGCCAAATATTGATCATTCATTTCTATGCATATGCTGGCGATCAACTCCCTTTTATACAATACTGGAAGAGGATTTTTCAGAATTCCTGAGCGAATCCTTGAATTCTTGACCACCTTCCTCCTTATATTTTTTCTACACAGTACGTCATAGTAGGTCAGTTGTGGAGCTTCGAGCAGTTTCAGCAGTTTCAGGCTTTCTAACTCGTTCTCGTACAGAACGCGTACTTCTCTGTAGCGTTCATTCGCTTCTATATATTGAACTGTTTCCTTGTTCACATAGAGTCCACAATGTTTTCTCAGAACAAAGAACTTGATGAATACATTGAGGACGTTTTCGTTATCGAAGTCCATCGCAACTTCGAAAGCTGTCATACCTTCTTCATTGAGTTCGTTGAAATCTACTCCCTTTCTTAGCAGAATTTCAACAACAGAAGGACTCCCTTCAGCTGCACAATGCAATGGAGTGTTACCCTGGTCTGATTTGGCATTCACATCCACGCCATGCTCTATTAAAGCTTTTGCCAAAATCCTGTTCCTGTGAGGGTCATTTCCATCATCTGTCAAATGATGCAATGCGTTGCATCCAAGGCAGTTGGTGATGTTCGGGTCACTTCCGATTTCCAGAAGCCGCAAAATGACGTTGATATCACTCGAAGGGTTCATGATCAGAAGTTGCAGGGTCGTATGGCTTAGCAGATCCTCTTGATGGTCCAAGTCAACATCATAATGCAGCAGCGCATCCAAGCATTCAAAGCCCTTCGGACATCCTGACAGCATATGGAAAGGACGGCGGAAATAGTTATCACATTTCTTCGGGTTGGAACCATTAAGCATCAGATGTTTTACTAAATCGGGATAGCCAAACTTCACAGCATAATGCAGGGGTGTGTTTCCATTGTCGTTGCAGACGTTAACGTCTGCTCCTTCCTGTAATAATTTCACGACAATTTTCAATTATGAAAATAATAAGGTAGGTAGATATCGAAGGTAATAAGATAGATTACGAAGGGAATCGATAAGATATTCTTTCAAACAACGTCGAATCTCAATTAATTCTTTTATTCATTTCTCTTACATATGAAGGCTCAGAAATGTAGATCGACTATGTTCTGCGCATTTGCGCTGGCGTATTTAATTCGAGGTGGAAGGTAACATTTGAATGTTACAATATCGTTTGACAAAAATGGGTTTTCACGGATGTTTAGGATGATATTTATTAATAAATGTGCGTTTAACTCTGAGCAAGCATAGCAGTTTGATGAAATGGAATGATCTCCAATTTTGTATTCGTTTATTGTGAGCCACTGTTGCCAAATTTTAAGAAAAAAACGCAATACCAAATTGAATAAATTCTTTGCGTTAAATCTATTTTGGGATCTAAGAGCGAATCAATAACAAAACGCATCAATTTGAGATAAGCAATAATGCCTTTATTCTTCGGAGTCTTTTTAAAAAAATTAATAACGTTACTCGAACATAATTTCTCTGCTGCTTTAAAATTCATCTTGTCTTTTAATTTCAAATCAGATTTTGTTAGCAAGTAATAATCCTTGGAGTACTTTGCAATGAGTTGTTCCAATGGTTCAGCAGTTGGTTGCATGAAAATCACCAAACCTTAACTTGATTTTATCATTGAGCAGTCTAGTACGTAATTTGGTGGCTATATGAACAGTCTCTTGAACATAAGAAAAGCAGTATTCTCTAGAGTAATTTGATTGAAACCATCTCCATTCGGGTCGTGATTATTCTTTAGTGAGAGCCCATTGAGCACCTTGCCTCTTTGCCTTCAGAAGACGTGTATCTCCATCAGATCCAAACCCCAAAACCATAACACCTCGCTGCTTCAAATTCAATTTTATATGTTGCCACCTTTTCGTAACATCAGCGGCTGTAAATCTGTTATCTGTGCCTAAGATTGCGAGACAATAACCTGTCGCGGATGGTAAAAATAGGCTGGGCCATAATTAATTCTTTAAAGATTTTCAAAAGAGAAGTAAAAAATTTGCTTGTAAACCTTGAGCCCTACTCTATGCAAGAGTATAGATGTAGATTGAAATAGTAATTTTATCTTTCTTTTATAACACTATTCCATTTAATTTACTGTATATGTAATTTATTGTGTGTACAGATTTCTTTCCTTGGAATAAAGACTGTTTATTATTTATTTATTATTATTATTATTATTAATACATAGGCATAATTTGATCTGATAGCGTTCTTAAAGTGGTCCTGTATTGCTTTTGCAGATGTTGCTAAAAACGTATCTCTTGTCGGTAGTCCATTGACTAATGGCATGGTAAATCCAACTAATTTATTAGTCCTCGAATCATATTCAATTTAACTGTTGCATCTTCGCCAATCCACGAAACTTTGGGTAAATTCCTATGCTTCATGAACTGAAAAAGGCCATCAAAGTCGAAAAACCCTTCCTCTATGTTGGATGAATTTTTCGCAACAAATTTATTTAAACAGCTTATGGATGGTGAAGTGTTCTTCATATTTTCATAGAGCGTTTCGTATAGCAGTATAATGAAAAGTATTTAATTCTGTACGTTTACCGATATTTTGACTGTCTGGAGTTTTTGGCAGATAAATCAAACAACCAGCGCAAAAGGTGGCCTGGTGAGGTGGTACCATCTTGACCGCAAGGTTTTTGTGAAGTAGATTCAAAATGGACCAAAACACTCTTTAGTTGCATGCCCATGTCATCTTTTCGTTCGATGATATTCTTTGAAAATTGCAAACTTCATCGACCACAGAAAATAGGATGTGATGCAAGTTTGGTTATTGCCAAGGTTATTCCCAGGACTAGAAATTTGGCTCAGGAGTTAAGCCCTTTCTGACCTTTGATAAGTGGGATATAAAGTGTGGGATAAAGTTGACGATGAGTGTTGAATGCTAGATTGATATTCAAGTCACTGGAAGACACCAGAGGGGACCCTTTAGAAGTGTATATTTTTCTTTGGTTACTTTCAATTCATTTCTGAATGTGATCGTCGCAACTATCTCTGGATGTACTCGCCTGTGCCCTGGATATATTCTTACACGTTTCATAGCTTTCTTGAATAACTAAGTCAACAATGTTGATTTTACGTTTTATACTTCATTCACTTCATTGGAGGCTTAATCTTTGACATGGAATGTGTCGGAAGAAGCGAAGGAGTCACTGTTGGAGATTTTGCAGGAGATACAAGAATCATATTATCTGGCTTATTTGGATTTTCACGCAGCTCCTCATCATCTCTAGTGAGGATATTTGCATCTCCCTATCTTTCGTTTCAATAGATAGGTTGTGTTTCGGGTTTTTTTGAAAAAAGGTAGCCAAAAGATTTTATCGATGTTGATTAAGTTTCTCTCTCGGTTTTTCCTTGCTGTCGCGCTTACAGTATTGGTATTCTATAGGTGTGACATCAGTTTGCGTCAAATGTGTCATTAGATGCTTGTTAAAGTTTTCATACACCCACCTCGGAGCAATATTTTCTTATTTGGGCTCCCTCAAAATTTTGTGTGAAATTTCACAGAAACACCGCATTATACAGCATACTTCATTCCGCTGACCGTACTTCACTTCGAATACGATTCGAGTATACTCCTCGTTCAAAGTAATCCAGCCAACGACGTTTGAAAACTTAACCTTCAACCAATTTTTCACAGTAATTGAAACTTGGCGAGTCTCATTCGTGAAGTCAATTATCTTATCCCGAGTCTTATTCTGAGAAGTACCTTCGAAGTGTTGACGGTACTTCTTCAGGTAGTTACCTGAAAATCAGAATTATAAAAGTAAATAAATCATTCCAGAAAAACGGCATTCTTCGGTTTAGGACGGGATTTGGATTTCGAGGTACAAAAGTGAAGAAAATTCAAAAAATAACAGAAAACATACAAATAAAAAGATTGGTGGGCTATCCCTCAAATGATACCTAATCCTAGCCGCAAACATGTAGGAGAAAATTTCTGCTGGGAAAGTGTACGATCCCTTATGGATCCATTTATTGAGTTACAGATAGGTAAACAGAGAATATGCAATCATATTCAATATAATCTGGAACATAAATAATTAATTTTTTGAAAGCGGATGGTTTTCTGTCATTGTTCTAAGAATATTCCTAATCATATATTGTATTAAATGACCTATACAGGGTGTTTCACCATAAACTGGACAAACATATACAGCCGTGTAGATGACACCGATGAAGTCATTTTTGCCTCATGACATATACCGACTTTTCGACGCATAAGCGAGATACAGGGTGCAATCTTCTGATAACTGTTGTTAGTTATGCGTGACATTTGAAATAACGGTTTCTGGTCACATTTTAGTATTTTTCCTTGGCTTAAATGAATTGTGATGTAGAATTCTGAAAAAAAAATTTCAAAAAGGTGGAAAACCTGCAGAGTTGGATTTTTTTTTCTCGGTTGCCAATTCGGAAAGTATTATTTCAATGTACAAGATTTCCTGAGTGTTTCCGTGAAAAATTTATCCCAAAATTGGAACTCAACTTTTTTTTACATGTCCTTGGTGAAAAAAAAATTTCGGTCGAAATTGTTGAAATTTTTTATGGTTGAACTATCTTTCATTCTGAATAATGAGGTGAAAACAGAATGAAATAATATCCAGTGGTTTTCTTCTCGTAGCCTTCTAAAGAATACGCTCGGAGTACTTTCATAATTTTCATTTTGAAAACTGGAAGCCGTACGAAGGCCAAAATTGTGCTAATGGGCTGCGAGCATGGCCCGGACAGAAATATGCATCAAAATGCAGATGTGATGACGAACCCTAAGTATTTCTTCTCCGAAGTTTGCGGAAATGAGAAAAATGTTGGAGTTGTTCACTCGTAATGATCTATTGTACGTTAATTTTGGGACTAAATGTTGAATTTCACAAAATTACGTACTTTTTTGTTGGAATGCTTTGTATACATTTTTCTGTGAGTATTGTTGATAGTTGTCAGTTTCGATTCATATAAATGTCAAATTAGTTTTTCAGTAGATCAATCCATGATATACTCAAACTGATTGAAAAGGTTAGAAAATTCTAACCACGGAGTCTTTCGTCCAAAACAGTGGTGGAAAACACAAGCCTTTTTAATCAGTTCAAGTATAGTTTAAGTAGATCATTGATTCACTCAGAACTAATTTGACATTTATATAAATCAAAACTGACAACTATCAACAATACTCGCAGAAAAATGTATGCAGAGCATTCCAACAAAAACGTTGGAACGAGATACTTTGGACAATGCTGACCAAAAACATACAAACTACAAGTAAATGGAATAATCAGAAATGAAACTTTGACATTAGGAAATACATTTTTCTGAAAACTATAGAATGTCGTAAATGATCATCCAAACATGATAGAAAGGAACATTGGAATCGTCTTCATTGCATTTTATAGCAAACGCGGTCATAAAGATTTTTGTTTTATTTTTTTCCCTTTTCAATTCGTTCGGTAATTTTTTAACTATGATGAATATGGTGATAAGCTATGGAGCTAACGCTTTGTCATTTTCGAATTTTTGCTTTGAAAAATTCGATTGTACGAATAAAAGTTTTTACCATGCACAAAAAGAGCTTGAGAAAAATTTCTCGTCCATAAATTAACACACCTATGAATAATGATAATGGTATTTGATTAATAATAATAATAATAATAATATCTTTATTGATCCCTTTAGACTACAAAGTATGGGACAAGTCAGTGTATAGACATAAAGAGATGTTTACCAGAAGCAATCACATTCACATATCAAGTATTTAACATGGTATCATTCATAAATTCTGTAACAGAGTAATAACATCTATCACACAACATTTGCTTAATTGTTTTTTTGAATTCAAACTCATTCAACTTCTTTATATTCGTAGGGAGATGATTGAATAGGCGTATACTCTGGTACAAAGGGGAGCGCTCATATTTAGATGTTTTATGAGCTGGAACTTCCAAAACATTATAATTTCTAGTAGAATAATGGTGACAATTAGACAACTTATTTATAGAGCTTTCATTGTACTTCACATGAAGTAGACACTTAAATATAAAAATACTAGGCACAGTCATAATCCTATTAGATTTAAAATACGGTCGGCAGGAAGATAAATGTGGCAAATTGAAAATAACTCTAATTATTCTCTTCTGGCAGACCAAAACCCTTTCTAGTTCAGTAGAACTTCCCCAGATAAGAATATTATATGCCAGATGAGGGTAAGCTGTACAATAATACACATCTAGCAGTGAGTGAAGTGGGAACAATTTTTTGATCTTGTTTATGGCAAAGTACGAGCTGTTCAGTTTTTTACAAACCATATCAATATGGTGGTTCCATCTTAAGTACTCATCAATTTGAACACCAAGAAACTTGGCGGAGTCATTTGTTGTTATCGAAATGTTTTCATAGTTGAAAACAGGTCGCATTTCACTGACATTTTTCAGCTTGAATTGAAGGCACACAGTTTTTTCGATATTCATTACAAGATTATTTCTATGACACCATGTAGAAAACATTTGAAAGAGTAAAGCGACCACATCTGCGAGCTCCCCAACGCTCCGTGCCGTTACTAGAAATGATGAATCATCAGCAAAGAGGGTAATCAAATTTGCACTAATATGGTCAGGTAAATCATTTATGAATAAAATGAATAACAGAGGTCCTAACACGGAGCCCTGAGGAACCCCCAGACCAAGGTCATACTCCTCCGAACGCACATCACTGACCTTGACAGACATTCGACGATCAGTTAGATAACTCATCAGCCAATTCAAAAACATTCCCCTGAACCCAAGATTATAAAATTTGCTCATCATAAATGAAAAATTCAAGGAATCAAATGCCCGGGACAAGTCGAAAAATATACCCGCCACACAAAAACCTTCATCCAATTTTTTATAAGCAGTCTGAACAAATGTGAAGGCCGCCGTTTCTGTCGAGTACTTAGGCCTGAAACCATGTTGGGATGAGGTAATGACATTGAATTTATTCAGAAAACTAAGCATTCTGTTGAGGACTATTCGTTCAAATACTTTCGAGAAACAACTTAGAAGAGATATTGGTCGGTAATTTACTATGTTGTGCAAATCTCCTTTCTTCGGAACAGGAACAACAATTCCCTCTTTTAAAATTGCTGGAAATCTACCAGAAGATATTGATACGTTGATCGAGTAAGCGAAGTGATCAGAGATATATTCATTAATAACCTTCATAATTCTGGAGGATATGCAATCTGTTCCCGTACTTTTTTTGTTTTTTAACATTCTGATGACTGCAATCACTTCATCTTTAGATACTGGGTGGAAGAAAAAAGTGGAGTTCTGCATTTTAGATGTTGTGCAGAGGTTAGAGAGAGATGCTCCAAAGTGGTCGAAAAGCAGCTTAGATGTTATAGTCGAAAAATATGCACTGAAAGTCCCGGCTAATAGAGCTGGATCAGTACACAATCCTCCATTTTGTAGCAAACAAATTCGACTTTGATATCTATTATTCCTACCCATCTCGATATTCACAAGATTCCATGTTGTCTTGTTTTTTTGACTTGAATTGCTCATTAATTTCGCATAATAATTTTTTTTAGTACTTTCAAGTAGTGTGTTGTACTCAGATTTCGCTGTTTTATACATTTTCAAGGAATCTACTGTTTTCATATTAGAATGTAGCCAGAACACATTTTTCAGATGATGACTGGCTAGTTTTATGTGTGGTGTTAACCAACTTTTAGACATATCAGTGCTGCGAATTCGTTTAACTGGACAGCATTCCTCAAAAGCTATTTTAATAGTGTCAACAAACTCTTTGAAGCAAACATCTGCATCAGAATGGAGATATACGCTCGCAAAGTTAGAGTCGCGAATATTCAATCTAAGTTTATCAAGATTGTCTTGAGATGTTTGCCTCATATAACGTATACTATCAGGGTTGCTCGACCGAGTACTTCCAGACAAATGACAACTATATTCAAGAGAAATGACCTTATGGTCTGATATGTGAGGTTCAAAAACTTGTGTTCTACATAATTGTGAGTTTACATTAGTTAATATATAATCCAGCGTGGAAGAATATGTTCGGCCAGTAATATCAGTGAACACCCTTGTCGGCTCAAATGAAGTTATTCGCAGCTGGAAACAGTCAAGAAAGTCAGTGAATAGAGATTTCGATCTGCCATCCGTTTTTAATGTATCTATATTCATATCCCCACACACAAATATCGAACTAGTTTGATTCAGACACTTTTGAACTGCGTAAGTGAGATTTTTAAGAAACACTTTAATGTTACCTGAAGATGACCTGTAGACACTAATTATTCCCAACTTCAAATCGTCAGAGATCAACTTAATACCGCACAATTCACAGTCCAGCTCCCCCGACAAATGGGATAGGTTGACATTGGACGCTTGTAGAGTATCCTTCACATAAATCACACAGCCACCATTTTTGTGCGAAGCCCGACAAAAATACGCAGCTTGAACGTATCCAGGAAACATCATGAGTTTGATAGATTCTTCGACACACCAATGCTCAACAATGCTCACAACGTCTGGCTGTTCTTGTGCCAAAAGAACAGATAAATTATTTACTTTATTGGAAATGCACTGTGTATTTACTTGTAATATTTTTAGCTTCCTACTAGATAGACAATATGATGTGTTATCTTCTATATTGTGGTCGGGCTGTCTCTCTTGTGCCGAAAAAAACGATGTACTCCAGCATGTAGAGGCCAATTCGACGATATAAGGGCTTTGTCGTATTCACTGGCCGGAATTGAGACCTTAAATGAAGCGTAACTTTCAGGAAAACGTGATTTTAAAAACTCACATCTAACATCCTTCGAGAAATTTCGAGTGAGAAACTCCATCAAGTCCTCAACCGTCGTATCTGGTTTGAGATTAGTCACATGCAGGTGTTTCATCTTTTCTATCCCCTGAACCGTGGTGGACCCAGTGTAGTCTCCAACAACTAGAGCGCGACTAGGTTTCCGTTTCGGCCTCTTGTGAGTTACCCACTGGTCCATAGTTCCAGAGCTACTCTCAGTTTGAATATTCTGATCACCATCAGCCCTCACTATATTAGAAATTGCTTTTGAATGAACATTATTTTGATTTTGTGGAGGCAATTTCTGACCAGCTGTATTTATCATCCTCTCTTCAGAAACTACGTTGGCATATGTGACGGCAGGTGCGGAATTCCCTGCCGAACCATAAACATTCATATCAGACATATTTGCATCTGTCTTTTTTGTGCGGGAGTTCCCATTTTTTCGATTGACAGAAATTCCATCACAATCGGTACGAGTAGTTTTATTTTCCGTTGAATTATTCAAAAGGCTTATCACCATTTCTTGATTTAATATGGTCCTTTCGAGTTCCTTAACAAGCCTCTGAAAAGCCCTAATCTCGACGTTAGCAACTTTTAGCTCACACTCTAGCTGTAGTTTGTTCTCAAAATTGAGGTTGTTCGCACCAGCATCTTGAAGATCCTTTTCTTGATTTTCAAACTGTATAATCACCTGATTGCGAAGATTTTCACCCACGCTTGCTCTTTCAGGTATGCATTTATTGACAATGATATCTATTAAAATATCTTTGTTTAATTTGGATAACTCAGACTTAAATTTCACAACATCCATCGCGCACGAATGACAATGTTACAATGATTCATAGAACTCAACAGTTGGTACGTTAAGCGGGAAGCCTCGAATACATCTTTGAATTTCTTTGTTTGAGTGTGAAAATGTAAGTATTAATTGGAAAAATTCAGAGGTCTCCTATCAAAAATGGGTTACTCAGAACACTGACTTGGAGTCTGGAGCTTTTGAGCTCTCGTTTATCCAACTTTCAGGTAGATTCCTATTTTCCAGATCGAGAAATTGATTGAAATAAATTTTTTGTAGCTGCCGCAGAAAAAAACAAACAGAAGCAGCCTGAAATCTCGTTCATGCCCTCGAATCATTCATAACAGAAATGTTAGAATAATTTTGCTTCGAAGTTTTGGTATTATCGAGAAATCAGAATTTCGAAAGGTCGTATTCACGAAATTGGCCCATTAACAAACCTCCTGAGAATTTCAATACATAGAAGGTATATTTGAATGAACTTCAATGCAACAAAGCTTTTAACATTCTCAATTCGCACGAAATGTACCGAAAAATGTGAAAGTAGTAGGATACATTAGAAGGAAAATTCTTTCGGGAAATTTCGTATCGGTTAGGCAATCCCCGAAGCGGCAACCGGCAACTGCAACTTCTGTCGATCCAGGATACATTAAAAGATCCAACGGTGCCGAATTTCTGACCAATCACAGTACGGAATATCTGCACATGACATCACGGTTCTCTTTCCTTGTCTAATGTAAAATCGTCAAATGTGCTTCTCTCTATTTCCATGATTTGTTTTGAAGTTTGAGAAATTTTCATTGTTTTCTGCTCATCAGAATTTCAATTCAATTTTATTACAAATAGCAATTTTAATTGCTGCATCATATTGACAAGGAGTTCTGTTTTATAATAAGCAATAGGCATGGACGAAGTTGAGTGAGTATATCATTAATCAGTAAAAATTTATACTTGGTTTCATTTTGATTATTAATTTTCAGTGAAAGTTTGCTGTATCTCGTATGCCAAGAGCATTTTTCAAGATAATCAACAAGAAATCGGCATATGAGAAAAATTCATCATGAAGAACCTGTACCATTTGATCAAAAAGACATTCTATTCATTTGAAGTGCCCACTTTGCCCTGTACAGGACTAAATATCTTTTGGCTCTCATGAAGAATTATTCATCCATTTGAGAAAAATGCACTCATAATTTTTTTAAGGAACAAGAAGTAATACTACAGGTTGGTTTATTAATGTTATGAGTTATGTCAGCTGATTTTACTTGAACATAATTTATCTACGAGTCAATGTAATCAACGTAGCATGAAAGATCGAGGTATAAAAATATATGGATTATGTCCATCAACTCAAGAATGTCGGTGAAATTTAGTACTTCTGGTGGTTACTGTTCACTGTTAATATAGCATGTTAGTGTTTTATTAGTAAATTTACTTCAATTTTAGGATTGACATTCAAATAATGGGAGGACCAGAGGTTGAAGGAAGGGAGATGGGGTCAGCTGTAACGAACTCTCTCGATATATTCAGTTGAATATTGAAACTAATGTGGGTCACTATGATGAACTTAGTTCCAAACGTTTGACGCAAGATCAGCAAGATAATTGATATTTACTTTCGCATGGTATATTTCGTGTAGAGTTTTAGAAACCGTTCATGAAAAAGGTGGTGCAGTTCTGCAACCTGCGTCGACAACATACTAACAAATACCGATTATATAAGCACAGCTGTCTATCAAGCCCACCTATCCGACCATCACTGTCAGGAAGTGCGATTCAAAATCCCACTGAAAAACACAGATCCCAAGATAGTCAAATACAGGAAATATACAGAAGAAGCTATCCTAGAATTCTGCCAGGTCTTAGAGTCTCAGACATGGGACACTATTCTTAGTGAAAATCAAACAGAAGTAAACGCTATGTGGGGGAATTTCGCAGATCTTTTTGGGACGGTATTCTCCGAAAAATTTCCAGAAGTACAGTTCACAGCGAAAAAATGTAAAAAAAAATTCAAATACTCGAAGGAAATACAGGCAATCAAACGAGAGTTAGACACAATTTACACCATATACAACAACCGACCTGAATATAAAGAACTCTATAAGAAAACAAAGAAAAAATACGATGATGCTATATTGAGATCCAAACAAACGTACTACAATGAAAAACTAACAAATGCCCTGAATAAATCCGCAACGGTCTGGAATGTAGTGAAAGAAATAACAGGAAGCTCACTCAAATCAGACAAATACATAGAATGCATCGAAAACCCAGAGAACCTAGCAAATGACTTCAACAATTACTTCAGTGATGCTGCTCTAAATCTAAAAAGAGGACTCAAAACAACTGACGAAAATATTGATATTCAACGCAACAAAAATTCCTTCTACATGTTCCCATTGACAGAACAAGAGATTACTGATACAGTCAATAAAATGAAGAATAAGAAATCATATGGATTCGATGGCATTCCCATGTTCATAATCAAAAAATGCATAGTACACATAGCAAAACCGCTCAGTCACATCATCAATGCATCCTTTGTCTATGGAATCTTCCCAGACGAGCTCAAATTAGCAATCATCAAACCTATACTAAAAAAAGGTAATCCGTCTGAAATTTGTAATTACCGCCCCATTAGCCTGCTGAGCTCATTCTCGAAGATCTTCGAGAAAATATTAGCTGATCGACTCATGAACTTTTTTCAAAAATTCAAAATACTATCCCAATGTCAACACGGGTTTATTAAGGGTAAAAACACAGAAACAGCGATTTTCCACCTAACGCAATCTATTCTTGAAGCACTGGAAAAAGGTCTTATTCCTATGGGATTATTCCTAGATATATCTAAAGCCTTCGACTGCATTGACCATAAGAGACTACTTCAGAAACTTGAACTCTACGGGATCAGAGACAGACAGCTTCTTCTCATCAAAAGCTACCTCTCAAACAGGAGACAACGTGTACATCTTAGAGCAGCCAAGGGCGATTTCGACTCCTCAGAGCGCCTCGTTAATATGGGGGTTATACAGGGCGGAACACTAGGACCCATACTATTCTTACTATACATAAACGACCTTCCCAAAATAGCCAATAGTGAAAGGGAGAAAGCTGTAATATACGTGGACGACACAGACTTCCTTATCATGTCAGCAAGCCTTGCAGATCTTCGAGGTGACCTGTCCTCGGCATTTGGCAGAGCCCAAAACTGGTGCGTGGATAACTGTCTCGTACTGAATGATACAAAGACCGAATGCGTAATATTCTCCACAGATAAAAACCGTCTGACGTACCCGGAGAAAATCGAAGTATCGGAGACCATTGAAATCTCAGTGAAGTACTCGACAAAATTCCTTGGAGTAATACTGGATGCAAACCTCAAGTGGACCCCGCACATCGAAAAACTATGCAGTAGACTCAACTCAGTGGCATACAGTATCTTCGTACTAAGTAAACAGGTTCGAATCGATGTACTCAAGACTGTCTACTTCTCCAACTTCCAGTCCCTGATAGGTTATGCCATAATATTTCGGGGAATCAGCACAAGTGCAGAGAGGGTCTTCATGCTGCAGAAAAGGGTATTGAGACTTATGCTGAGGAAGGGATACAGAGATTCTTGCAGAGGAGCATTCAAAGATAATAAACTCCTTACAGTTTATGGCCTCTATGCGTACAAACTACTGCTGTTTCTACGCAAAAACTGTAGTATATTCACCGGATGCAGACGCCAAGAAGACGCAAGACAGGTGGTTCCCTACATCTACCCCAAACACTCCCTAACGATGTATGAGAGAGGAGCATTCTATATGGAAATGAAACTCTACAACGGCTTACCAATGGAATACCGAAATATCTCAAATATAAAGAATTACAAGAGGAAAATTTTCAGTTATTTGATTGATAGTGAACCCTACTCACTGTCTGAACTTCAAATGAATTAAATTTAATTTTATGTTGACTTACTCTCCTTTTATTCTACTTCGTGGAATCATTGTAAGAATTAATAAATATTATTATTATTATTATTATTATTAATATTATATTCCACAATGAATATATCCTACTACCTGTTAGATTGATATTGGCTTGATTAATGGAATGGCTAGAATTTATACAGTGGACTTAAATTTGTACACAAGTAAACAAAAATGCACAATGGTGACAAATTCAGTGATTGAACCTTATTTTAAATAGCAAAAGTTAATATTTGAGAATTGTAGGTAACATGTAATTAGTATGTAAATATTCACTTTGCTTGTGGTATAGAGTTTCGCAAAGCATTCATGTAGGTCATAATGGCATTCAAATCCATAAGTAATTATGCTTTCGAAGAACTCCTTTGCAGATTTCGGTGTAGTAATGATTGAATTTTGTCACCCTACAATAATTTCATAGCTTCAGGAAGAATAATGTAGCAATAGAAGTGATATGTATGAGATAATGTGCTGAATTGATTGAATAAATATATACCACCGCTCCTTTGTTATTATTCAGATCAACTAAAGGGATTGTTTGATCGGGAAATTGGCAACAAAGATGAAGTTTGGTGTTGTTACATTCAATTTAATGCGCTACAGTTTCGAGAACTAATGTTCTCTTCTTCAGGCACTATAAATTAAATCGATTTTATCGACATACAGTTCGTCAAAAAACATGAAAGTCTCCATAAAAATTTCACAAATATAACAGATCCACGTGTGAATAGCATTTCCACCTTCATTAACATGAAGGTGGAAATGCTATTCACACGTGGATCTGTTATATTTGTGAAATTTTTATGGAGACTTTCATGTTTTTTGACGAACTGTATGTCGATAAAATCGATTTAATTTATAGTGCCTGAAGAAGAGAACATTAGTTCTCGAAACTGTAGCGCATTAAATTGAATGTAACAACACCAAACTTCATCTTTGTTGCCAATTTCCCGATCAAACAATCCCTTTAGTTGATATCACGTGGCAATCATAATTTTTCAACAATTATTCAGATCAAGATATAATCATATATTTTGTTATGTCAATATGTAGAATATAATGACAATCCAATGAATGAAATTGGAGGCTCTAATAGAAAGTAGATAAGAGATTCAACACAGGCAATTTGTTATATTTTTCAATAATATGCAGTACTTTCAGTCATATTTAATTGAACAGTGTTAATGTTAAAATTTTATATACAGTTCAAATATTCATTAATGTGCCCGAATTACATAAAAACCCTCACCGAATTCTGGATCCAATTCTCGAGAGAATTTAAATAGATTTCAGATTTTGAATACTTTTATTACTGGTAGATTTTAATAAGGCAATTTGATCATAATCCATTTATATAAAATTCTATTGTCTGATTTGAAAGGAGCAAAAATAATGCTTGGAGGTTTACCATTGTAGAATGCCTGCTGAGAAATGATTTTCAGTTATCGGTTCTCACATTCAGAAAAATTGGAACTATCAATAAATAATGCTCACGATTTATAACGTGACTTTCTTAATTTAATTCTTCCAAGACCTCAGTGATCAATAAAAGGATTGATTCATTTCTGGTGATATTTCAGAGTTCAGAAATATTTATAATCCTTACTTTCGTTTCCGACCGACGAAAGATAAACAAAGCGGTCGAAGTGTCAATGTCAAAATCAGATGTTGGCGATGCGACGAGAAACCCGCCAGCGCGCAGGTCAAGTTTGGCCTTACATCGGCATTCTGTAACTCTTGTGCTTATTTTCCTTCTAATGTATCCTGAAAGTAGTTGCTGTCCTCTTTCCATCCTGTCATAAACAATTATTGAACCATAAACATGACGGCTTAAGCCTTAAATCCGTCTTGAATTTCATTCCAAAGAATGTTTATTGTATTCGCATAATTGGTTTTCAAATGGCTTTAAAATTTTCTGAGAATTTGCTGTTGGCGATCTGTTCTGCTCAAGCCCGTTATACATTTCTTTTCCAATGAACTCCTTTTCTAATGAACTCCTTTTCTAATACTTTGGTGCCTTGAAGGTAGAATTTCTCACAATTGGTTTCTGAATAGGTAAATATTTTTCGGAGAATTTCTTTGTGGGTTGCTATTGGTCACTTGGATTATTTGACTCTTCAAATGGTATATAAAGGGACAGTTGTTGTGGTAGGATTCAGTTTCGATTATTCTCTGGCAACAGTACGAACGAAAAAGGTCTAGTGCATATTTGGTGATAGTTTTTGAACATAGTGTGGAAGCAGGTTAATAAAATATAAAAATGGGTGATTTAGTATCAAAAGTGAGTATAAATTTTTATAGATTTGAAATTGGTCGAATTTGAATATTTTGAATGAAAGATCTAATATATCTATTGTTTCTTTACATCTTGGTGATCTTCTGCAGAAAACTATATATTTCGAGTTCATTCATTTTACTGAATTTAAGTGTATTACTGTAGACACATCTTTTGCCGATTTCACTTTTGGAAAAGTATTTCTTCTTCCATGATGATGAGAACGTTCGTTTATGTATCATATAACACACTTTGAAACAGAAACTTACATAAGATGTACTATGAAGTGAATACTCACTTGTATCGATTCGAGATTCAGTCAATATTTTTCGTGAAATTTTGGAGCCTCAAGGGTACAAATTTTTGAAATTGATTTTTGAATGGTTTTCAATGCTTCGGAGAATTTGTATGAAGATTGCTATTGGACACTTAGTAATTTCGGCGCAAGCATACAATCAAGCCGTCATAAATTTGATTTAAAAAATTCTTTTCCTACTCCTTTGCAGTCTTTAAGGTACAAATTTGGAAAATTGAGTTTCAAATAGTTACAAAATTTTTCGGACAATTTGTACGGGGATTGCTTTCAGGAAATAAGTCAGTTCTACTTGAGCCTTGATGTCTTAAGTCCGTAATGAATTTTAATACAAATTATACTTTTTTTTAATACTTTGGAAACTTCAATGTACAAATTTTCTGAATAGATTTATAAATGGTTTCACATTTATCGGAGAATTTATATGGCTATTGCGAATGGTCAGTTCGGCTTGACACTAAAAACCGTCATCAATTTCATCCCAAAGAATTATTTTCTCGAAACTTCGTATTTTGGTTATACAGGGTGTCTACTTTTAAAACGGCAAAACTTCAAAGGGAGATTATTCAAGTGATTTGCAACAAAAAATGTCATATAACACATGGTCGAAATCTTGACGGTTATTCTTCAATTTAACAATTCTCGTTTTCACGAAATATTTCACTTTTTTCCATCAAATCTTCAATATATCAGTTATGCTTGTGACTTCATCGAATTCGATCACATATTTGAAAATGGTAATAAATTTTCTACAAGAAAAGAATTTCAGTGTGCCAAAAATATTTCTATTGCGGGTTTGGTGAGGAGATGAATATCACGATACTGAAGTGAACAAAATCAGTCATATTTTTCCAATGGGTTTTTCGTTGAAAAATTATTTATTATGGACATGTTTTCTTTTCAGCAAAAAATACCTCATTTAGTGTACTTTCGAATGACATATCAACTTTTTTGTTAACAGCTTGTTTTCTGCCATAATATCATGGCTAACAAGATAAAAACGAAAAAGTCGAAAAATTTCAAACCTAAATTTGCTCCATTTTGAAACTCCTTATGATTGAATATCGAAGTAATTCTTATGGAAATCATGAATTTATCAATGAAATAAGAATAATTCAGAAGAATGAAATAATTTTTAATAAAAAAGATTTTATGAAAAAACATGAAAACAGACTATTACTATTTATAACAATTGTTCGAAATGTCCACCTCCTTGTTCAATACATTTAACACATCTTTTTCGTACTGAATCAACAACCCTGCGAAGTTTGCAAAGTTTCTGACGCATTTCTGCACAACACAATTTAATCCTTTCGATCAGAGCCTCTCGAGTCTGAACGCGAATTCGGTACACATTTTCTTTTAAGGTGCTCCAGACATAAAAATCCAAAGGCGTCAGGTCTGGGCTCCTTGGTGGCCATCTTATCGGACCGTACCTTCCAATCCATTTCTCAACTGTCGTCCGTTTTGGCTATTATGAGATGGACAGCCATCCATTCGAAACCAGACATTTTGTCTGGTAGCCAGTCAGTCAGTCAGTAGCTATTTCATCCAAAATGTCTGTTAAGCTGCTTTGGATTAATCTTATGAATTCATCGGGAAGTATAACTTGTTCGAAAAAGATGTGTTAAATGTATTGAACAAGGAGGTGGACATTTCGAACAATTGTTATAAATAGTAATAGTCTGTTTTCTACATTTTTTCATAAAATCTGTATTTATTATTAAAAATTATTTCATTCTTCTGAATTATTCTTATTTCATTGATAAATTCATTATTTCCATAAGAATTACTTCGATATTCAATCATAATGAGTTTCAAAATGGAGCAAATTCAGGTTTGAAATTTTTCGACTTTTTCGTTTTTATCTTGTTAGCCATGATATTATGGCAGAAAACAAGCAGTTAGCAAAAAAGTTGATATGTCATTCGAAAGTACTCTAAATGAGGTATTTTTTGCTGAAAAGAAAACATGTCCATAATAAATAATTTTTCAACAAAAACCCCATTGGAAAAATATGACTGATTTTGTTCACTTCAGTATCGTGATATTCATCTCCTTACCAAACCCGCAATAGAAATATTTTTGGCACACTGAAATTCTTTTCTTGTAGAAAATTTATTACCATTTTCAAATATGTGATCGAATTCGATGAAGTCACAAGCATAACTGATATATTGAAGATTTGATGGAAAAAATTGAAATATTTCGTGAAAACGAGAATTGTTAAATTGAAGAATAACCGTCAAGATTTCGACCACGTGTTATATGACATTTTTTGTTGCAAATCACTTGAATAATCTCCCTTTGAAGTTTTGCCGTTTTAAAAGTAGACACCCTGTATATTTTGGATAATTGATATGATCTATCGGTTGGTGTTTCATATCTTGCTCATAGTATATTTCACTGAATGAACGTTCATTACTGAAGGAACATCTTTTAGACTTAAATTTATTGTTTAAAGAGTACTTATTGTCCCCATGATCAGAATTTTCGTTTTATGTATAATATAACGTATTTGGGAACAGGATTAACCAAAGATGGACTCTGAAATGAATAGACAAATGAATCGATTTGAAATTTTACGGTTCAATGTAGTGTGTTTTATTTCAAGATGCATTTGAAAATGGTTTCACTTTAGGAACTAAAATTTTTTGGTTGAACTCAGAAAGGATCGGAGTTCTCAATGAATGAATTGGAAAGTTCGAAAGTTGATTATTTTTATCTGCCAATAATAGAAGAAAATGAGCCAATTCATTCTTCCGATTAGAAGTGAATCTACAGAAAATTTCGTTCAGAATCTCAACTTGAAATACGGAATTCACAGAGAATAGCCAAATTCAAATATATAGCGAAAAAAGTTCTTACTTAAACTTTATTTTCACTTATTTCATAGTTCGGTGTTTTCCGGGTCAGAGATTATGATTTTTTTGTCAAATTGTTATTATGGTCAGATTCAATTCAAAATTGGTATACAGGGATTTCCGGCGTGAGAAAATAGGATTTCGAGTCAAAATTCGTAAGTTCAAGATGGCAGACGAGTTTTGTGATCATGGTACATTTCCATTCAAAATTTGTATGTGAGGGTTCTCAGGGTCGGAAATGACAATTTTTCTGATCGAAATTCATAAATTCAAGATGGCGGACTGATAACAATTATACGACATCTTTTGTGTTTATGGCTTGATTTGATTCGAAATTGGAATGAGAGGGTTTTAGGGGTCGAAGATCATGATTTGTTGTCAAAATTTGTGAAATCGAATTAGCGGACGAGTTTTGTTATCAGGGTTCATTTCGATTTGAAAGTAGTATGAGGGGTGTTTTCGGAGTTGAAGATTATGTTATTTTTGTGAAATTAACAAATTTAAAATGGTGGCCTGATAATAATAACAAGACAACGCCTTCCCTGTTTATGGACTGATTTCATTAAAAATTGGTATGAGGAGGTTTTTGGGATAGGCGCTGAGAAAAAATTATTATAGTTCCTATTATAATGCTCATTGGTTTCATAAAGTCTCATAATTGTAATGAAATTCGGTTTATAAAATGGATTTGGCATTGCTTCAACAATAATGGATGCGTTCCATTAATGTAATGGTAAAGTTCAATAACCTAAATAAAATCTTATCATGAAATTAATGAAACCATCTATTGAATTTGTAAATGCGAGTTATGAATATGATTGAAAAGTATTATCAACTTAATAAAACCGCCTCTTGAATTTCATAAATTGAGTAATATTTTCAATTAACGAGTATAATGAAATTGATGTGGACACCTTCTGAATTATAAAAATAATCGTACTGATCATACATTCAGAATTTCAGTTTCATTCTTGTAATGAAGATAGCACAATATATTCATTAGACATCATACTTCAATTCAAGAATAGAGAATAATTTATGATTTTGCATATGATACATCTGATAATAGAAAAATACCATGAAATAATGAGAATAATATGGTCATTTTTCATAGAATTCAACGATAGATACAAGAATATATGTATAGGCATAGAAATGTATAAAACATTTTGAGTTGAAGGAATGATATATGTTATAAGTACGAACTGTGACGAGCACTGAAAAATAGTGCTTCGAGCACTAAGCACTCGGATAAAAAGGCTCCCGAGTCTCGAGCGCAAAGCACTTATTTTCACAAAAGGCTCGCGAATACTGAGCACTTTGTGAAAGTTATTCGACATTTCGAGCACTAAGCCCTAAGCACTTCTTTAGGAATTGTTGAAAGTGAGGTTATTACAATCGAAAGAGAAATTGTTAGCTCGTATATGTGAGAAAATTGACAGGTGAGGTGACAGGGTGTCCAAAATTCGATGCTCCACCTTCGATTCGATTGATAACGAGAAGATTCTTGTTTTATCACCTTCCAAGAATTGACCAAATGATACGATGCTTTCGCTAATAATTTTGAGTTTGATTCGATATAATATATAATTGATTCTGATTGGTGGTAAAACAAAAAACTGCTATTCGCTCCTAGATCTCTTCGTTTGAAAATATTCATAAAAATATTGATTTTTTCGAGTTTACTTTTTTTCTGAAAACTTTTATGGGTTTTCACTCCCGGTCCGTGACACAAAATGTAATAAGAAATTTAAGGAAAAATGGAAATGCTTCTGCGTCAATTCTTGCACTAATTTGTCAGGAGCAAAACAGTTCCAAGACATTGTTGCGTGACAAATAACGAAGTATGAAAAATGAACTGTGTAACGTTTTGATGTTGTCTATATAAGACTCTTTGGTCAGATGAAAACGCTTTATTAAGATATCAACGAACAAATTACCATCTTCATTTAACAAATTACACGTGGGCCCTTAATTTTTCCTCTCATAATGACCGGATTCCCTCACAATCATCTTTCTGTCATTGAAATTCTAACAGTTTGAGGATGTTACTCATGTAAGAAAATGTTGTATTCAGATTTTATGAATGCTTAAATAAATTCGTACAAAAGTGGCTCAGAGCTTAGGGCTTAGTAATCCGCAGGAGTGCTTGGGAGCACTTTTGGGATTGCTAAGCACTGAGCCTTTCGATGAAGTACTACAAATACTAAGCACTAATCACTGCTTTTGAAAAGTGCTCGGCAGCACAGTGCCCGGGAGCACAAAAGTGCTCCGAGCACAAAGCACAACTCTGATATAAATTAACATTATAAACTCCAGTTTATTCGACAAACAGGTACAATAGGTACGTCTTGGACTCCATAATTATCAACAATAAAAAATCAACTCATTTCTATATAATTCGAAACGTTACAAACAATACAATTTCAGTATTATAAAACAATATACATACATGTCAAAGCCTGCTTTAGGCCGTTTCTTCTGTAGTACCCCATCATCCAGTAAAATGAAACGAAAAGATTCATCATCCATTCATCCTTCTGAAAACCGAAAAATATGTTCAAAGTACTTGAGTAGCTTTTCAATAAGGTATGAAAAATGTCAATAAACATTGATCTCAGCTCGAGTGGAAAATGAAGTAATTGTGGGCATACATAAATTAAAATTACATAAACCGAGATAAAATTTGTGCGTTAGCTTCAATCGCACAATAAAAAACCAAAAGAGTACCTAACGTACGGAATGACTACTTGCAAAGCACTTCCACGAGTTTGTTGTTGAATGAATAAGAATAAATGAAAAATAATTTCAAGGTGCCAATCATCCTGGCGCCAATCCTCCTGACGCCAAGCCATGTCCAACCCCAATCTATAAAATGCTAGATATAATGATGCGTCACCTTAAAACAATAATGCTTCTTTGTCAGCGCAGCCAGAAAATTTATGGAAACAGGAAGTTGTTGAATAATTATCCCTAATATTGGCACAGAAGGCTTTGTCACAATTCCAATTGAATTGATAACAATGAAATAGAACTTCTAATGAGAATGTAACGGAATGATTGAAATGAGCGGCCAAATATTCGAAGTGATTCAATTTACTATTGCTGTAATTGTGTGAAAGTTGATAAAGCTGTTTCATAAGAAACAAAACGAAAATTTTCCTCATTGGGAGATCATTATTTTCTTGGTAAAATTTATGAGCTCATGAAACTAGTCGTCATCTTGAATTTATGGATTTAGACCAAATATAATAATTATTTCCAACCCCAAAGTGTCGTAAAACGGATTCTGAATAGAATTTGGCTGTAATCATGAAATTAATTCGACATCCTCATGGCAACATTTTCAGCTGAAATGTGTTATGAATTAACTTGACATTATGAATAAAAAAATTTTTTCGCACACCCTCTATTGAATTCATTCTCTAGCTGAATATTTTTTCCAGTTGGTTCATAGGTTTCCAATTCGAAAAATTTGAAAGAAAACTAAAAAAAAGGATAAATGTGTGAAGAACAACTGTTTCCAACGAAATATGGACCTATGTATTCAGCCCACTATAAAAATATATATTTTCATGAATATTAACGAATCAAACATTTTACTCACCTGAAATATTCGTTTTAAAATATACCTAGTTACCTACTTGAAATGTTCCTTATCGAAATAATGCCTTCTTGTCTTTGTTTATAAAAATATGCATAAACTTGAAACACGAGTCACTTTTATTCATGGTAGGAAGGGAAAGATTCATGACATTTAGAATGAACTGTGAAAACTTATATATTGGAAACAGTATTAAATGAAAGTTGAGGAACGAGGTTTTCCGAAAAACTTCTGTCTAGTAAAAATCGTTTCATTTTTAACGAAGGATAGGTATTTCTCAAACAAAAACGGTGGTTTTGGGTATAGGGATGTTTGGAAGCTTCGCTGAATATTCCATAAAATGCACGGTGGCGCCTCTATCGGATTAGTTTTTCAACTCATTGTGAACGGCGACCTCTTCAATTCGATCTATATCAAATCGAATGAACTCCCATGAAAATTTACCGCTTCAACTATCGAATCTCACGAATCTCATCAAAATTATCAAACAAAAGCTAGAAAATATTTTTCTTCTTTTTCAGAGAGTAAACTCCTGCCCAGTGGAAGACAGTGCCCTTCATTTAGCGGTCCGAAATGGAAATGAAGAAGATGTCGAGAAATTATTACAGGAAGGAGCAGACGTTAACATCTGCAACGACAATGGAAGCACACCCCTGCATTATGCTGTGAAGTTTGGCTATCCCGATTTAGTAAAACATCTGATGCTTAATGGTGCCAACCCGAAGAAATGTGATAACTATTTCCGCCGTCCTTTCCATATGCTGTCAGGATGTCCGAAGGGCTTTGAATGCTTGGATGCGCTGCTGCATTATGATGTTGACTTGGACCATCAAGAGGATCTGCTAAGCCATACGACCCTGCAACTTCTGATCATGAACCCTTCGAGTGATATCAACGTCATTTTGCGGCTTCTGGAAATCGGAAGTGACCCGAACATCACCAACTGCCTTGGATGCAACGCATTGCATCATTTGACAGATGATGGAAATGACCCTCACAGGAACAGGATTTTGGCAAAAGCTTTAATAGAGCATGGCGTGGATGTGAATGCCAAATCAGACCAGGGTAACACTCCATTGCATTGTGCAGCTGAAGGGAGTCCTACTGTTGTTGAAATTCTGCTAAGAAAGGGAGTAGATTTCAACGAACTCAATGAAGAAGGTATGACAGCTTTCGAAGTTGCGATGGACATCGATAACGAAAACGTCCTCAATGTATTCATCAAGTTCTTTGTTCTGAGAAAACATTGTGGACTCTATGTGAACAAGGAAACAGTTCAATATATAGAAGCGAAAGAACGCTACAGAGAAGTACGCGTTCTGTACGAGAACGAGTTAGAAAGCCTGAAACTGCTGAAACTGCCCGAAGCTCCACAACTGACCTACTATGACGTACTGTGTAGAAAAAATATAAGGAGGAAGGTGGTCAAGAATTCAAGGATTCGCTCAGGAATTCTGAAAAATCCTCTTCCAGTATTGTATAAAAGGGAGTTGATCGCCAGCATATGCATAGAAATGAATGATCAATATTTGGCGAAACAAGTATATGCACATTTGCGGGAACTTCTTCCAGAAGAAATGCCCGATTTGTGTATCCAAAAAATTTGTGAATTCATTGATCCTTCAGAGATGAATATGGTGCTGAAGCAAATCTGAGAAAGTTGATGTGAGTGCCCTTCTCATACCACGCAAACTTGAATAATGAAAAGTACTCAGATATAATGAATTGACATTTTGTTCTGTATATTTCTATTTATGTATATTTGTATTGTTGCTCATAAAAAATAATCCAGTTAGTATGAATAAAGAAATTTGATTAGGATGAGAAAATATTCGTCTTTTTACAAGGAATCTTAGTCGATCCCAAAAATCAAAAATCTTAGAAAAATGTGTTTAGTTCCTGAAAAATCCCCGTAAATCCTCTAATAGTTTCAGCTTGTTTTTACTTTCAACATGGCCAATCACCTGACGGCTTGAATGCGATAAAAGGGGCAAGTAATAAGACTCGTTTAAGGATATAAAAACATTTTTTCATTAGCATACTAGCTGGCCCAAGGAACTTTGTTTCGCCTAAATGATACCTATACTTACGGTGGATTCCACAAATCGTAATCGACAGTGATCGGAGATCAACGGCTTGGTAAGATTTCTGAACTGGCAGGGGATAAATTAGGCATAGGTAATAAAAGTTCTGTCAAATTTCATCTGTCAATAGTCATCTGTCAACTGTCCAATGTCATCAGTCGAATGTCATCTGTAAAATGTCATCTGTCAAATGTCATCTGTCAAATGTCATCTGTCAAATGTCATCTGTGTGTAATGTACCGAATTTGTGAAATAAAATAATTTTTATTTAAAACGTTGATTTTTGCAATAAATCTGAAAACACTCAATAATTCCGAAATAGTTGAAGATAGGTTTTTTTTTCGCATGAATTGTGTCTATAATTCTCTGAAGAAATCAAAAAATAAATAATATATAGGGGGTTGCATTTGAAATAAGAAAGTTGGTATTCGCCGCGGTCACATTGAACACCCTATATAATATTATTTTCTTGAAAAATATGCGCATTTAAAATTACAAATCGTCGTGTCCGAGCTTTTTTTCCAACATGCCCTCATTCATTCGTTATCGAATTTATTCCATTTGGCTGTTACACTCTGTATTATAGATAATATGTAGTTGCTTCAAGTGGTAGACAAAACAAGCAAATAATGAAACAATTGATATTAACTAATGACATGTCAACACTTCTGCTTTTAATTTGTGTAAGCGTTATCAATCTGGCTCAAGACACGATCGGCAATATTGACAATATTATTCGATTTATTCTCCTGTATCGCTATAGGTCCATGAATCTTGTTTCTCAGACCATTTGAATTCACTTTTTTGCGTTAATTTCTTCTCAAAAATATTATTTCGACTATCGGATTATCGACAGCACCACTCGCACTACCCTCAATATCTTACAAGTTTTCCAACAAACCAGCCTTCTTCATAATACACTGCATGAAACTTATCGATTTCTAAGGAAATTGTCAACGGCGATGAACTGGAATATTCGAGGAAATATTCTTTTTGTAAATTTCCTTCTTGATAATCACCTCCATTAACATTGATTTCAATGTTATTTTCCGAGTCATTCTCAGAAAACGTTTCTGTGCTTGGGCTATCGTCATATTTCATGATGATATCTTCTTCTGGTCTATCTGAGCTTTCTTGGGACCTGTCCCTTTTACCTCTCTTCGAGCTTTTCTTTATTTGTGTTCCTTTGGATTTCATTGTATTCAACTTTTTGTGACCTACTTCTTGTCTTAGTCTTTTGTGGTCTTCCTGTACTTTTCACAACAAAACGTTGTAGTCTCTCTGTACTTAACCCATATTTTAAGTTTCCTCTAGAAACTAACATAGCGAAGACTTTCTGACAATTTTTCATTTATTACCATCTGCGACTCGGACATATGGACCATCGACACTCGATATATTCCATTAATGCTTAAACAAGTGACTATCTGGTTTGTTTAAGTCATTGCCGTTAATTTCTTCATTTTCTATTGGCAGAGAAGTAAAATGTTGACGATGATTAGATGAATCATTTGCTGAATTCTGGGATGACCTATCAATGGTGTCGATCATGTTGTCTTCCATCTGTATATCCTCTTCAACTTCTAGACTTTTATCCTCACTTTAATCTTTCACAAGATCTTTCAATGAAGGAATTGTAGCATAATAAAGCTGTTTTCTCCGACAGACATACCAAGTTCTAGCGTATAGGCTAGAGAATTTTGTCGTGCACGTTCTTCTGCGTCTGCTATCATAGTATCCGTATAGAGTTTTGAATCAGTAACCACCAGCGAATTCAAGTCCATATTCATTTCTTCTTGCCGTCTTTGTTCTTTTGGAAACGCAATAACATTGTTCAGATCGTGTATAATATTATTTAATGTCCTTGTGCTATGTAAACGCTTTAAATATCTTTTATATTGAAGTTAACCACAGTCGAATACGTGGAGGTCATGGACCTCATGGTCCTAAATGCCTGTTCACATTTCTGACTTCCAGAAAGTATAGGCAGAAACATATTGTCACCTTCTTTTTATATTTGATGAAAGTATTTCAATTCATGAATTTAACAACTTACAATCGGCAACTGTAATAGCCTTTGGAGAGCTGAAGTCGTGGATAAGGAGGACTTTCTGATCGAAATTGAATTAGGTATTGGGCGACACCAGATTTTTGATATAGAGTAGTTGTTTTTATTATTCAGATTTTGTTTTACACTTAAATCTGGAAAGTGTATCAAATTGATTGAGAATATAATATATCGTGTGTGAGGGAAAAAAATATATACAAGTCTGAACAGTTCAAATGTCTATTCAATAAATTTATTATAAACCCCAAGGTACCTTGTTTAGACCTAATACTAATATTACTATGACCTAACCTGCTTAAACCTAATATTATAGAATTTGATATATACAATTTAAGAAGAACAGACCTGTCTAAGGGCTTGAAATTCTATTCACCCTCTTTATACAGCAACACCCACCTTCTGGAATGAGGATGATGGTCCCTTTTCAAGTTCTGCTTGCTTCAGTTTTGATTCAGTAGATCAATCCATGATATACTCAAACTGATTGAAAAGGTTAGAAAATTCTAACCACGGAGTCTTTCGTCCAAAACAGTGGTGGAAAACACAAGCCTTTTTAATCAGTTCAAGTATAGTTTAAGTAGATCATTGATTCACTCAGAACTAATTTGACATTTATATAAATCAAAACTGACAACTATCAACAATACTCGCAGAAAAATGTATGCAGAGCCTTCCAACAAAAACGTTGGAACGAGATACTTTGGACAATGCTGACCAAAAACATACAAACTACAAGTAAATGGAATAATCAGAAATGAAACTTTGACATTAGGAAATACATTTTTCTGAAAACTATAGAATGTCGTAAATGATCATCCAAACATGATAGAAAGGAACATTGGAATCGTCTTCATTGCATTTTATAGCAAACGCGGTCATAAAGATTTTTGTTTTATTTTTTTCCCTTTTCAATTCGTTCGGTATTTTTTTAACTATGATGAATATGGTGATAAGCTATGGAGCTAACGCTTTGTCATTTTCGAATTTTTGCTTTGAAAAATTCGATTGTACGAATAAAAGTTTGTACCATGCACAAAAAGAGCTTGAGAAAAATTTCTCGTCCATAAATTAACACACCTATGAATAATGATAATGGTATTTGATTCATAGAACTCAACACTTGGTACGTTAAGCGGGAAGCCTCGAATACATCTCTGAATTTCTTTGTTTGAGTGTGAAAATGTAAGTATTAATTGGAAAAATTCAGAGGTCTCCTATCAAAAATGGGTTACTCAGAACACTGACTTGGAGTCTGGAGCTTTTGAGCTCTCGTTTATCCAACTTTCAGGTAGATTCCTATTTTCCAGATCGAGAAATTGATTGAAATAAATTTTTTGTAGCTGCCGCAGAAAAAAACAAACAGAAGCAGCCTGAAATCTCGTTCATGCCCTCGAATCATTCATAACAGAAATGTTAGAATAATTTTGCTTCGAAGTTTTGGTATTATCGAGAAATCCGAATTTCGAAAGGTCGTATTCACGAAATTGGCCCATTAACAAACCTCCTGAGAATTTCAATATATAGAAGGTATATTTGAATGAACTGCAACGCAACAAAGCTTTTAACATTCTCAATTCGCACGAAATGTACCGAAAAATGTGAAAGTAGTTGCTGTCCTCTTTCCATCCTGTCATAAACAATTATTGAACCATAAACATGACGGCTTAAGCCTTAAATCCGTCTTGAATTTCATTCCAAAGAATGTTTATTGTATTCGCATAATTGGTTTTCAAATGGCTTTAAAATTTTCTGAGAATTTGCTGTTGGCGATCTGTTCTGCTCAAGCCCGTTATACATTTCTTTTCCAATGAACTCCTTTTCTAATACTTTGGTGCCTTGAAGGTAGAATTTCTCACAATTGGTTTCTGAATAGGTAAATATTTTTCGGAGAATTTCTTTGTGGGTTGCTATTGGTCACTTGGATTATTTGACTCTTCAAATGGTATATAAAGGGACAGTTGTTGTGGTAGGATTCAGTTTCGATTATTCTCTGGCAACAGTACGAACGAAAAAGGTCTAGTGCATATTTGGTGATAGTTTTTGAACATAGTGTGGAAGCAGGTTAATAAAATATAAAAATGGGTGATTTAGTATCAAAAGTGAGTATAAATTTTTATAGATTTGAAATTGGTCGGATTTGAATATTTTGAATGAAAGATCTAATATATCTATTGTTTCTTTACATCTTGGTGATCTTCTGCAGAAAACTATATATTTCGAGTTCATTCATTTTACTGAATTTAAGTGTATTACTGCAGACACATCTTTTGCCGATTTCACTTTTGGAAAAGTATTTCTTCTTCCATGATGATGAGAACGTTCGTTTATGTATCATATAACACACTTTGAAACAGAAACTTACATAAGATGTACTATGAAGTGAATACTCCTTTGTATCGATTTGAGATTCAGTCAATATTTTTCGTGAAATTTTGGAGCCTCAAGGGTACAAATTTTTGAAATTGATTTTTGAATGGTTTTCAATGCTCCGGAGATTTTGTATGGAGATTGCTATTGGACACTTAGTAATTTCGGCGCAAGCATACAATCAATCCGTCATAAATTTGATTTAAAAAATTCTTTTCCTACTAGTTTGCAGTCTTTAAGGTACAAATTTGGAAAATTGAGTTTCAAATAGTTACAAAATTTTTCGGACAACATGTACGGGGATTGCTTTCAGGAAATAAGTCAGTTCAACTTGAGCCTTGATGTCTTAAGTCCGTAATGAATTTCAATACAAATTATACTTTTTTTTAATACTTTGGAAACTTCAATGTACAAATTTTCTGAATAGATTTATAAATGGTTTCACATTTATCGGAGAATTTATATGGCTATTGCGAATGGTCAGTTCGGCTTGACACTAAAAACCGTCATCAATTTCATCCCAAAGAATTATTTTCTCAATACTTCGTATTTTGGTTATATATTTTGGATAATTGATATGATCTATCGGTTGGTGTTTCATATCTTGCTCATAGTATATTTCACTGAATGAACGTTCATTACTGAAGGAACATCTTTTAGACTTAAATTTATTGTTTAAAGAGTATTTATTGTCCCCATGATCAGAATTTTCGTTTTATGTATAATATAACGTATTTGGGAACAGGATTAACCAAAGATGGACTCTGAAATGAATAGACAAATGAATCGATTTGAAATTTTACGGTTCAATGTAGTGTGTTTTATTTCAAGATGCATTTGAAAATGGTTTCACTTTAGGAACTAAAATTTTGTGGTTGAACTCAGAAAGGATCGGAGTTCTCAATGAATGAATTGGAAAGTTCGAAAGTTGATTATTTTTATCTGCCAATAATAGAAGAAAATGAGCCAATTCATTCTTCCGATTAGAAGTGAATCTACAGAAAATTTCGTTCAGAATCTCAACTTGAAATACGGAATTCACAGAGAATAGCCAAATTTAAATATATAGCGAAAAAAGTTCCTACTTAAACTTTATTTTCACTTATTTCATAGTTCGGTGTTTTCCGGGTCAGAGATTATGATTTTTTTGTCAAATTGTTATTATGGTCAGATTCAATTCAAAATTGGTATACAGGGATTTCCGGCGTGAGAAAATAGGATTTCGAGTCAAAATTCGTAAGTTCAAGATGGCAGACGAGTTTTGTGATCATGGTACATTTCCATTCAAAATTTGTATGTGAGGGTTCTCAGGGTCGGAAATGACAATTTTTCTGATCGAAATTCATAAATTCAAGATGGCGGACTGATAACAATTATACGACATCTTTTGTGTTTATGGCTTGACTTGATTCGAAATTGGAATGAGAGGGTTTTAGGGGTCGAAGATCATGATTTGTTGTCAAAATTTGTAAAATCGAATTAGCGGACAAGTTTTGTTATCAGGGTTCATTTCGATTTGAAAGTAGTATGAGGGGTGTTTTCGGAGTTGAAGATTATGTTATTTTTGTGAAATTAACAAATTTAAAATGGCGGCCTGATAATAATAACAAGACAACGCCTTCCCTGTTTATGGACTGATTTCATTAAAAATTGGTATTAGGAGGTTTTTGGGATAAGCACTGGGAAAAAATTATTATAATTCCTATTATAATGCTCATTGGTTTCATAAAGTCTCATAATTGTAATGAAATTCGGTTTATAAAAGGGATTTGGCATTGCTTCAACAATAATGGATGCGTTCCATCAATGTAATGGTAAAGTTCACTAACCTAAATAAAATCTTATCATGAAATTAATGAAACCATCTATTGAATTTGTAAATGCGAGTTATGAATATGATTGAAAAGTATTATCAACTTAATAAAACCGCCTCTTGAATTTCATAAATTGAGTAAAATTTTCAATTAACGAGTATAATGAAATTGATGAAAACACCTTCTGAATTATAAAAATAATCGTACTGATCATACATTCAGAATTTCAGTTTCATTCTTGTAATGAAGATAGCACAATATACAGGGTGAGTCTTTGACTTGTACATATATTTTAACTGTAGATTCCTCTCATCAAACGAAACACTTTTTTTCCATGCCATTTTTCAAAATTCGGTTTGGTTTGGGAGATACAGGGTGTCGAAAATCCACGAAAAAAACACTTTCCTGTTCATATCTTCGGAACCGTTATTTCAAATGAACTGAATTTTGGTTGATTGGTGACTATATTCATGGTGCATATTCCTCAATCGAAACTTATTCAATATTTCTCCTAGTTCGAAAGTTACAGGGCGGTCGACTCATAAATTCATGCAAAAACACTATCAAATCACTTGAAAAGGATGAACGGTTCATATTTTCGAAAGAATCAACCATTTTAGAGAATAAAAGTATTCCTATATTTTTTCAATAAAACGCGTCGTTTTCGAGTTATTCCTAAATGTATACGAAGAAATTTGAGGAAAAAACCATGAATTTCATAAAAAATCTGAATGCTTTCCTGGATTAAATATCATCGAATATTGTTTCTTCTCTGGTCTCTTAACAAATTAACAATGTTGTCTATTAATAGATAACAGTAGTTGTATTCCTCATATATTCAATATAATGTAGATTGTGGGAATAGGAATATTGAAAGAAGTACACTATATCTCCTCTATTAGCGACGTTTCGCAACTCTATTGTTGCATTTTCAAGCTCTATACAAAAAAACAGAACATATATTAAAGATAAATGTGTAAGAAACAAATATCAACCTACCCAGAGAATAGCTAGTGTCTCGTCCACCCTTCGTAGGTAAACTTCATTAAAGACGGTAAATAAACAGATCTGAAGAAAACGCGATACATAATTGTCTGTCGTCGAACAAGTACTGGCTGTCATATGGTTTGAATGAATATTTCGCGCATCTTGGATGAAAGAGGATCATCGACCCCGTGTGATTCGTCGAAAGATAAAAAACCCCATTGAATGAGGGTGGTAAACAAGACACCACCAATCTCCTGACATCATGAAGACAAATTCAAAAACATGTAAATATAACATCAAAAATAAACACACAACATCAATAATAAGTTATATAAATAAAATAAATTAAAATCACACCCTATAAGCTCCATCTATTCCCTATAACTTGGTGACACTCTTATCATCTAATAGAATCTCTCTGTCGGGAGTACATATTTAAAATATTATTATATATCACACTCAGATTCAAGCAGTCAGTTCTCAGATTTACAGTGTCAGCTATGCTTATTTGTATCATCTCCCCAACATTCCTTCTGAACCAATTTGGCTCTCTATCCAATATTTTGGCTCCCTCGAATGTAAAGGAGTGACCTGTTTCAAAATGGTGTAAAGCCAGTGCCGTTTTATTAGGTTTGGCTTGATTGTGGTTTTTGCAATCATTGATATGTTGGTTGATTCGAGACTTGAGATATTGTTTAGTCTGACCCACGTAAGATTTACCACATGAACAAGGTATATTGTAAATTACATTGGACTGAGACTCTAATGGTATGGGGTCTTTGAGCTGTGTGTAAAAATATTTTGTGGATTTTACATTATAAAAAGCCAACCTGATACTTTTATCGAATACTCTATTAATCCTCTGTGAAAGTCCATCTATGAACGGAAACTTGAAATATTTCACAGAAATTGTTTCCGAACTATGTGCAGTATTAGGGTGATTAAAAAACAGATGTATGCATCTATTAATAAATTTGGTGGGATAGTTGTTCTTTCTCAATATTGATTTTATTATTTTTAAATTAGGTTCATGGAAAGAACGATGGCTTAGTTTCAGCATTCTATATATCAAACTCCTCGCCGTGCCCAACTTATGACAAATAGGACTGTTCGAATTATAATTAAGAACTCTACCCGAACTAGACGGTTTTACATACCAATTCGTCAAGAGTTTGCCATCATCATTTCTGTGTATCTCTACGTCCAAGAAAGCAAGTTTATTGTTTTCTTCCTTTTCTATGGTAAACTGAATTTTCTGGTGGAATGCATTGAAAAAGTTCAGGATATCATTACAGCAATCTTCAGGCACCGCTGTAATCGAATCATCCACATACAACCAAAAGAATGGGACACTAAAGGGTAGGTTCTCCAACACAGAAGATACCAGCTCATCCATCACAATATTAGCCAGAACCGGACTTAAAGGGTTACCCATGGCGCTACCATCTAGCTGTGAATATATGGTCCCCCTAAACATAAAATAACTTGAATCGAAATAAAATTCGATCATTTCTAAAAATAGTTTCCGTGGAATATTTGTATAGGCTGAAATGGACATCCATCTCTTTGAAAGCACATCAAGAACTAATTTTTTTGGTATGTTGGTGAAAAGGGAGGTAACGTCTAATGAAACGAGTCTGTAGTTAACTGGTAATCGTACACTCTCCAGGTAGTTGACGAACTCGAAGGAATTTTTTATATTGAACACGAATGTTGTTGTTAAAGGTGAAAGGATTTGATGTAGAAAGACTGCTATATTGTAACAGGGGGTGTTTATACACGAAACAATAGGTCTCAATGCAAATACATCTTTGTGTGTCTTCCTTAATCCATAAATTTTAGGTGGAACAGAGTTGTGAATCTGGATTCTCTTGCTGTTTATTTTATCAATATATTCTTCTTCGAGTAATTTTTTCACAAAACCATTAGCATGTTCTTGGAATTTTTTTGTCGGATCTTTATTCAAAGGCTTGTACACGTCTTCATCTGATAGCATCTCCAGCATCTTTTCTTCGTAATCTTTTTTCAGCATAATGACTGTTGAGTTGCCTTTGTCAGATTTTCCTACTAAGATGTCGTCATGGGCCTTAAGAAAATGATTTGTCTCCTTAACATCTTCCATCAGATTTCTCTGAGATTTAGGCATGTCATAATTTCTATAGAAATTAGTTAGAACATTCGTGGTACAGGCTCTCAACCTATTTTTCTCATCTTCATCCCCGCCCTGGTTTGCAATGCAATATTCCAAATCTTTGATTATTTTGTGAATCGGGATTTCTGAGTTTTTAAGGGGTAGGCCGAATTAAGGGCCTAGCGATAGGATTCTCTGGACCGGCTCCGGTAGGGCAACCTGTGTATAATTGTATATAGAGATTCTATTAGATGATAAGAGTGTCACCAAGTTATAGGGAATAGATGGAGCTTATAGGGTGTGATTTTAATTTATTTTATTTATATAACTTATTATTGATGTTGTGTGTTTATTTTTGATGTTATATTTACATGTTTTTGAATTTGTCTTCATGATGTCAGGAGATTGGTGGTGTCTTGTTTACCACCCTCATTCAATGGGGTTTTTTATCTTTCGACGAATCACATGGGGTCGATGATCCTCTTTCATCCAAGATGCGCGAAATATTCATTCAAACCATATGACAGCCAGTACTTGTTCGACGACAGACAATTATGTATCGCGTTTTCTTCAGATCTGTTTATTTACCGTCTTTAATGAAGTTTACCTACGAAGGGTGGACGAGACACTAGCTATTCTCTGGGTAGGTTGATATTTGTTTCTTACACATTTATCTTTAATATATGTTCTGTTTTTTGTATAGAGCTTGAAAATGCAACAATAGAGTTGCGAAACGTCGCTAATAGAGGAGATATAGTGTACTTCTTTCAATATTCCTATTCCCACAATCTACATTATATTGAATGTTGTCAATGTTTATCAACTGAATTCCGAGAAGCATGAAATTACACAGTTTATAAGCAAGTTTCTATTAAAAATTTATTGATATCAGTCCTTCAGGAAAATATCTATCTTCTTAACAATATCCTCTTGGAATTTTTAATCGACCCTACACGGTTTTCACATCACAAATCACAAGCATCACCTCACACCTGTTTGCTTTATTCTCTGCGAGTAAATAAATAAATGAATTGAATCCATGTAGAAAGGTTATCGCGTTTAAGCGTCGTTCATTTTATCACAGACTGGCTGGCCTGTGATAGTGTGATGAGACACAGAACAACGGCTTGTCTTGCGTGGCGGCTACATCGCAGCCGGCAGCGCACCACGACTGAAATTTAGATCGGCGAGAATCAGAACTACTCGTTTGGCATTTCCAAAGAGCAATGCGTAGAAGCCTTTAGCGAAAAGTAAACAAAGCTAGTTCTTCCGTTAACGATAGGGGACGTTCTGCTTTCTTGAGTTCGCCTATACCATTTTTTACTGAGAAAATCAACACAATCTGGCATCGTCTTCTCTAGAATTCTGTGATCACTATCACAGAGGAATGGATTAGGTTAGGTCATTGACCTCGAATCATATGACTTTGATTAATGGAGTTAGGATAGGTTAGTGAGAAACTAATTTTTGTAAGATAGTTTCAGGGTATCGAGGCAAATATGAACAAATTATTAGTGTTTACAAACTAATCTTCAGGATAATCGAAGAAGGAACTTATTTTGGTGTGAGAAATATGGCATTTCAATTGCAGAAATGATGGAACAAAACTTAGCGTTTTTGTTAGGAAATATCGTGTTTGTAACATTCTTATTCAAATAAGGTTATTGCTTGAGTATTTTCTAAATGTATCACCCAGAATATCTAATAATCACATCAATTTCAATTGAAAAATATGAACTTTGAGGTGTTTGTAGAGAATAATATCAGAGACGTAATTAGCCCAATTTTTTTTTTTCAAATGGCTATATCTCTTTAACCGAGCCGAATTCGGAAAAATGTAAAATGAAAAAAAGGTTTCTTTAGGCCTCAAGAATCTACAGTTAAAATATATGTACAAGTCAAAGACTCACCCTGTATTCATTAGACATCATACTTCAATTCAAGAATAGAGAATAATTTATGATTTTGCATATGATACATCTGATAATAGAAAAATACCATGAAATAATGAGAATAATATGGACATTTTTCATAGAATTCAACGATAGATACAAGAATATATGTATAGGCATAGAAATGTATAAAACATTTTAAGTTGAAGGAATGATATATGTTATATGTACGAACTGTGACGAGCACTGAAAAATAGTGCTTCGAGCACTAAGCACTCGGATAAAAAGGCTCCCGAGTCTCGAGCGCAAAGCACTTATTTTCACAAAAGGCTCGCGAATACTGAGCACTTTGTGAAAGTTATTCGACATTTCGAGCACTAAGCCCTAAGCACTTCTTTAGGAATTGTTGAAAGTGAGGTTATTACAATCGAAAGAGAAATTGTTAGCTCGTATATGTGAGAAAATTGACAGGTGAGGTGACAGGGTGTCCAAAATTCGATGCTCCACCTTCGATTCGATTGATAACGAGAAGATTCTTGTTTTATCACCTTCCAAGAATTGACCAAATGATACGATGCTTTCGCTAATAATTTTGAGTTTGATTCGATATAATATATAATTGATTCTGATTGGTGGTAAAACAAAAAACTGCTATTCGCTCCTAGATCTCTTCGTTTGAAAATATTCATAAAAATATTGATTTTTTCGAGTTTACTTTTTTTCTGAAAACTTTTATGGGTTTTCACTCCCGGTCCGTGACACAAAATGTAATAAAAAATTTAAGGAAAAATGGAAATGCTTCTGCGTCAATTCTTGCACTAATTTGTCAGGAGCAAAACAGTTCCAAAACATTGTTGCGTGACAAATAACGAAGTATGAAAAATGAACTGTGTAACGTTTTGATGTTGTCTATATAAGACTCTTTGGTCAGATGAAAACGCTTTATTAAGATATCAACGAACAAATTACCATCTTCATTTAACAAATTACACGTGGGCCCTTAATTTTTCCTCTCATAATGACCGGATTCCCTCACAATCATCTTTCTGTCATTGAAATTCTAACAGTTTGAGGATGTTACTCATGTAAGAAAATGTTGTATTTAGATTTTATGAATGCTTAAATAAATTCGTACAAAAGTGGCTCAGAGCTTAGGGCTTAGTAATCCGCAGGAGTGCTTGGGAGCACTTTTGGGATTGCTAAGCACTGAGCATTTCGATGAAGTACTACAAATACTAAGCACTAATCACTGCTTTTGAAAAGTGCTCGGTAGCACAGTGCCCGGGAGCACAAAAGTGCTCCGAGCACAAAGCACAACTCTGATATAAATTAACATTATAAACTCCAGTTTATTCGACAAACAGGTACAATAGGTACGTCTTGGACTCCATAATTATCAACAATAAAAACTCAACTCATTTCTATATAATTCGAAACGTTACAAACAATACAATTTCAATATTATAAAACAATATACATACATGTCAAAGCCTGCTTTAGGCCGTTTCTTCTGTAGTACCCCATCATCCAGTAAAATGAAACGAAAAGATTCATCATCCATTCATCCTTCTGAAAACCGAAAAATATAATAATAATAATAATATAATAATAAAATTTATTCAGAGAGAAATAATCAAAATACAAAACAAACATCAATCCTCAACAGTCCAAAAATTCTGAACAAATAAAAAATCCACATGGATATATCCGCTTGTGGACTTTACAATATGGACAACACAATTTCATTTCTGACAACCATACAAAATCCATCTATCCAAAAACCATATACAGTATATTAAATTACAATAATCAGTTTCACAAATCTATAAAGCTTTCAAAATCATATTATCTCTTATTTTTTAAATCAATCTTTGAGTGCACAACGAGCCTAGGGGTTGAATTAATGTACCTGCGTAACTCTTTCTTAAATATATTTGGCATTATAATCTTTTTCAAATGTATTGGCAAAGTATTGAAGATAAATGGTCCCAAAAATATATGACTCCGCTGCCCTATAGTTTTAGCTATTTTGTTCAAAGTACTCGAGTAGCTTTTCAATAAGGTATGAAAAATGTCAATAAACATTGATCTCAGCTCGAGTGGAAAATGAAGTAATTGTGGGCATACATAAATTAAAATTACATAAACCGAGATAAAATTTGTGCGTTAGCTTCAATCGCACAATAAAAAACCAAAAGAGTACCTAACGTACGGAATGACTACTTGCAAAGCACTTCCACGAGTTTGTTGTTGAATGAATAAGAATAAATGAAAAATAATTTCAAGGTGCCAATCATCCTGGCGCCAATCCTCCTGACGCCAAGCCATGTCCAACCCCAATCTATAAAATGCTAGATATAATGATGCGTCACCTTAAAACAATAATGCTTTTTTGTCAGCGCAGCCAGAAAATTTATGGAAACCGAAAGTTGTTGAATAATTATACCTAATATTGGCACAGAAGGCTTTGTCACAATTCCAATTGAATGGATAACAATGAAATAGAACTTCTGATGAGAATATAACGGAATGATTGAAATGAGCGGCCAAATAATCGAAGTGATTCAATTTACTATTGCTGTAATTATGTGAAAGTTGATAAAGCTGTTTCATAAGAAACAAAACGAAAATTTTCCTCATTGGGAGATCATTATTTTCTTGGTAAAATTTATGAGCTCATGAAACTAGTCGCATCTTGAATTTATGGATTTAGACCAAATATAATAATTATTTCTAACCCCAAAGTGTCGTAAAACGGATTCTGAATAGAATATGGCTGTAATCATGAAATTCATTCGACATCCTCATGGCAACATTTTCAGCTGAAATGTGTTATGAATTAACTTGACATTATGAATAAAAAATTTTTTTCGCACACCCTCTATTGAATTCATTCTCTAGCTGAATATTTTTTCCAGTTGGTTCATAGGTTTCCAATTCGAAAAATTTGAAAGAAAACTAAAAAAAAAGGATAAATGTGTGAAGAACAACTGTTTCCAACGAAATATGGACCTAGGTATTCAGCCCACTATAAAAATATATATTTTCATGAATATTAACGAATCAAACATTTTACTCACCTGAAATATTCGTTTTAAAATATAGTTACCTACTTGAAATGTTCCTTATCGAAATAATGCCTTCTTGTCTTTGTTTATAAAAATATGCATAAACGTGAAACACGAGTCACTTTTATTCATGGTAGGAAGGGAAAGATTCATGACATTTAGAATGAACTGTGAAAACTTATATATTGGAAACAGTATTAAATGAAAGTTGAGGAACGAGGTTTTCCGAAAAACTTCTGTCTAGTAAAAATCGTTTCATTTTTAACGAAGGATAGGTATTTCTCAAACAAAAACGGTGGTTTTGGGTATAGGGATGTTTGGAAGCTTCGCTGAATATTCCATAAAATGCACGGTGGCGCCTCTATCGGATTAGTTTTTCAACTCATTGTGAACGGCGACCTCTTCAATTCGATCTATATCAAATCGAATGAACTCCCATGAAAATTTACCGCTTCATTTATCGAATCTCACGAATCTCATCAAAATTATCAAACAAAAGCTAGAAAATATTTTTTTTCTTTTTCAGAGAGTAAACTCCTGCCCAGTGGAAGACAGTGCCCTTCATTTAGCGGTCCGAAATGGAAATGAAGAAGATGTCGAGAAATTATTACAGGAAGGAGCAGACGTTAACGTCTGCAACGACAATGGAAGCACACCCCTGCATTATGCTGTGAAGTTTGGCTATCCCGATATAGTAAAACATCTGATGCTTAACGGTGCCAACCCGAAGAAATGTGATAACTATTTCCGCCGTCCTTTCCATATGCTGTCAGGATGTCCGAAGGGCTTTGAATGCTTGGATGCGCTGCTGCATTATGATGTTGACTTGGACCATCAAGAGGATCTGCTAAGCCATACGACCCTGCAACTTCTGATCATGAACCCTTCGAGTGATATCAACGTCATTTTGCGGCTTCTGGAAATCGGAAGTGACCCGAACATCACCAACTGCCTTGGATGCAACGCATTGCATCATTTGACAGATGATGGAAATGACCCTCACAGGAACAGGATTTTGGCAAAAGCTTTAATAGAGCATGGCGTGGATGTGAATGCCAAATCAGACCAGGGTAACACTCCATTGCATTGTGCAGCTGAAGGGAGTCCTACTGTTGTTGAAATTCTGCTAAGAAAGGGAGTAGATTTCAACGAACTCAATGAAGAAGGTATGACAGCTTTCGAAGTTGCGATGGACTTCGATAACGAAAACATCCTCAATGTATTCATCAAGTTCTTTGTTCTGAGAAATAATTGTGGACTCTATGTGAACAAGGAAACAGTTCAATATATAGAAGCGAATGAACGCTACAGAGAAGTACGCGTTCTGTACGAGAACGAGTTAGAAAGCCTGAAACTGCTGAAACTGCCCGAAGCTCCACAACTGACCTACTATGACGTACTGTGTAGAAAAAATATAAGGAGGAAGGTGGTCAAGAATTCAAGGATTCGCTCAGGAATTCTGAAAAATCCTCTTCCAGTATTGTATAAAAGGGAGTTGATCGCCAGCATATGCATAGAAATGAATGATCAATATTTGGCGAAACAAGTATATGCACATTTGCGGGAACTTCTTCCAGAAGAAATGCCCGATTTGTGTATCCAAAAAATAAGTGAATTCATTGATCCTTCAGAGATGAATATGGTGCTGAAGCAAATCTGAGAAAGTTGATGTGAGTGCCCTTCTCATACCACGCAAACTTGAATAATGAAAAGTACTCAGATATAATGAATTGACATTTTGTTCTGTATATTTCTATTTATGTATATTTGTATTGTTGCTCATAAAAAATAATCCAGTTAGTATGAATAAAGAAATTTGATTAGGATGAGAAAATATTCGTTTTTTTACAAGGAATCTTAGTCGATCCCAAAAATCAAAAATCTTGGAAAAATGTGTTTAGTTCCTGAAAAATCCCCGTAAATCCTCTAATAGTTTCAGCTTGTTTTTACTTTCAACATGGCCAATCACCTGACGGCTTGAATGCGATAAAAGGGGCAAGTAATAAGACTCGTTTAAGGATATAAAAACATTTTTTCATTAGCATACTAGCTGGCCCAAGGAACTTTGTTTCGCCTTAATGATACCTATACTTACGGTGGATTCCACAAATCGTAATCGACAGTGATCGGAGATCAACGGCTTGGTTAGATTTCTGAACTGGCAGGGGATAAATTAGGCATAGGTAATAAAAGTTCTGTCAAATTTCATCTGTCAATAGTCATCTGTCAATAGTCATCTGTCAACTGTCCAATGTCATCAGTCGAATGTCATCTGTAAAATGTCATCTGTCAAATGTCATCTGTGTGTAATGTACCGAATTTGTGAAATAAAATAATTTTTATTGAAAACGTTGATTTTTGCAATAAATCTGAAAACACTCAATAATTCCGAAATAGTTAAAGATAGGTTTTTTTTTCGCATGAATTGTGTCTATAATTCTCTGAAGAAATCAAAAAATAAATAATATATAGGGGGTTGCATTTGAAATAAGAAAGTTGGTATTCGCCGCGGTCACATTGAACACCCTATATAATATTATTTTCTTGAAAAATATGCGCATTTAAAATTACAAATCGTCGTGTCCGACCTTTTTTTCCAACATGCCCTCATTCATTCGTTATCGAATTTATTCCATTTGGCTGTTACACTCTGTATTATAGATAATATGTAGTTGCTTCAAGTGGTAGACAAGACAAGCAAATAATGAAACAATTGATATTAACTAATGACATGTCAACACTTCTGCTTTTCATTTGTGTAAGCGTTATCAATCTGGCTCAAGACACGATCGGCAATATTGACAATATTATTCGATTTATTCTCCTGTATTGCTATAGGTCCATAAATCTTGTTTCTCAGACCATTTGAATTCACTTTTTTTCGTTAATTTCTTCTCAAAAATATTATTTCGACTATCGGATTATCGACAGCACCACTCGCACTACCCTCAATATCTTAGAAGTTTTCCAACAAACCAGACTTCTTCATAATACACTGCATGAAACTTATCGATTTCTAAGGAAATTGTCAACGGCGATGAACTGGAATATTCGAGGAAATATTTTTTTTGTAAATTTCCTTCTTGATAATCACCTCCATTAACATTGATTTCAATGTTATTTTCCGAGTCATTCTCAGAAAACGTTTCTGTGCTTGGGCTATCGTCATATTTCATGATGATATCTTCTTCTGGTCTATCTGAGCTTTCTTGGGACCTGTCCCTTTTACCTCTCTTCGAGCTTTTCTTTATTTGTGTTCCTTTGGATTTCATTGTATTCAACTTTTTGTGACCTACTTCTTGTCTTAGTCTTTTGTGGTCTTCCTGTACTTTTCACAACAAAACGTTGTCGTCTCTCTGTACTTAACCCATATTTTAAGTTTCCTCTAGAAACTAACATAGCGAAGACTTTCTGACAATTTTTCATTTATTACCATCTGCGACTCGGACATATGTAAGTAAGTAAGTAAGTATTTTATTGATCCCTTAAGACATATATACATGTATAGGACAAGTCAAAAATAGAGAAGAATAACAAAATCGCAATCATTACGAATAACATCCGAATATTAACATTATATAACAGAAAAAGATAGAATATACACTTTTAAATTGAGTCGAGCTGCTGATCATACATATATTCACTGACACTATAAAAAGCCTTACGACTCAACATAGATTTAATAGCCTTTTTGAAATGGACAAAACTTAAAGATTTGTAGCAATCTGGTAACTTATTATAAATTTTTATACCCTGATAAGTCGGAGAGTGTTCATATCTAGTTGTCCTATGCTTAGGTAGTGATAGTATTTCCTGATTGCGTGTACTATAGGAATGATGACTAGATAATTTTTCCAAAGTCCCAGAATTCTGTCTGATCAACATAAGCGACTTATATATATAAATACAAGGAACAGTGAGTATACCCTTTGAAACAAAAATCGGTTTGCAAGAAGATCTCGAGTCAATACCATAGATCAACCGCAATACTCTCTTCTGAGAAACAAATACTCTATTTACATCCGTGGAGATTCCCCACAATAAAATATTATAAGATATATGACTATAAACGAGACAATAATATAGGTTCAACAGATATTCAGATGAAAAACAATGTTTAGCCCGACATATGGCATAAAATGAAGAATTCAACTTCTTACATAGTATGTCAATATGATGACACCATCTGAGATGTTCGTCAATGTAGATACCCAAAAACTTTATACACTCATCCGATCTAATTGACAAACCTGAACACGTAATGGACAACAGCTCACCATCAACTGTTTTGTTTCCGAAAGAAATAATCTTAGTTTTATCGAGATTCAGTAATAGTGCATTTTTCCGGCACCAGACACTAAAGTGATTTAAAAGGCACTGACAGGTGTCCGCAAGCTCAGAGGCATCCGAGGCAGAAACAGCTATAGAAATGTCATCTGCAAAAATCAACATCATTTCAGACCTCAAGTAGTCCGGCAGGTCGTTAATGAAGAGGATGAACAGAAGCGGACCCAACACCGATCCCTGGGGAACTCCGGATTTTACGCCACAACCTAGACTGAAAGCATCATCGACCTTCACTTTCATGGATCTACCAGAGATGAAACTAATCAACCAGTCAAGAAATACACCTCGAAATCCTAAGTTATATAATTTTTCACTCATGAAACTGAAGGAAAGAACGTCAAAGGCACATGAAAGGTCGAAAAACAATCCCACAACAAATCGTCCCTCGTCTAGGCATTTGTGCACAAATTCGGTGAATTTAAATGCCGCTGTTTCAGTAGAACGGCCGGGTCTAAATCCATGTTGAGCATCAGAGATAACATTGAACTTGTCTAAGAACTGTGTAATTCTCTTCAGAACTATGTTCTCAACAACCTTGGATATTACGCTCAACAAGGATATTGGTCGATAGTTTGTGATATTATGGATGTCAGTTTTCTTTTTCAAGACAGGAATAACTATCGCGGTTTTAAGGAGAGATGGAAATGTGCCATTTGATACGGACAGGTTTATGAGGTGAGATAGATGTTCGGAAAAAAACTCAATAGACGACTTCAGCATACGGATGGATATATAATCGCTTCCAGTACTCTTCTTATTATTTAGATTCCTAACCACGTCGAATACCTCAAGTGCGGTTACTGGATAGAAGTAAAAAGTATTCAATAACATCGGGCATGTTGTACACTCTGTTGATATGACCCCACCATAATGTTCATCCAGCCGAGAGCTAGGAAGGTTACCGAAATAATCCTCGAAAGCTTCAGCTATCAACTTTGGTTCAGAACAGATAGAACCACCCATATTAAGGGTGATACCGGATCCGCCCCCGAACTTACGGCCCGTCTCATAATTGACAACATTCCAAATTGCCTTATATTTATTATGGGACTCGTTTATATATCCGTTATAGTAATGATGTTTACTACCACGAAGCAACATATTGTATTCCATTTTGGCCCTCTTATAAACTTCAAGTGAATTAGAAGATTTGATATTAGCGTGCAGCCAGTGAACGTTTTTTAGTCTCGCGCTAGCTTGCTTAATATCATCAGTGATCCAACGCTTACCAATATTCCCCTGACATGCAATTCTTTTGATAGGAAAACATTCCTTCATCAGAGATTGGATATTATCTAAAAATATTTGAAAACTTTCGTTGACATCAGCACAACTATATAATACATTTAAATTCATATTAGACAAATTAGATTTGAAAACATTTAAATTATGATCAGATATGATACGAACAGTTCGAGATATTGGCCCGACATTACCAGCATTCAAAGCAGTGCATTGGGAGTAAACCAAAGACATCACCTTATGATCACCCAAAGAGGCCTCAAATACAGATGTCGTGCATGAGTGTTTATCAACATTTGTCAATATATAATCGACTTTTGAGCTAGATGTATGGCCATTAATATTAGTACAGACTCTAGTTGGAAGTAGCGAAGTCACATTCAAATTAAAACAAATAAGTAAGTCTTCAAATAAGTTCGTATTTTTATCATTGGAGAGAAAGTTCACATTGAAGTCTCCACAGACGAAGATATTGTCAACTGATGTGAGACAATATTGGAGTACTTGAGACATTATTTCAAGAAAAATTTCAAGATCACCCTTGGGCGATCTATAAGCACAAATTACACCCAACTTACAGTCACCCAGCACCATAACCCCGCAAACATCACAATGTATCTCCCGAGAGAATCTGGAAATATTCATGCACCTGACGGGAAGGGATGATCTGGCCAACACTAAAGATCCACCGTGCGCTCTCGTAGGACGACAGTAGGAAGCTGCTTGTACATAACCTGGAACATTCATCATCTCCAAAGTCGAGGTATCGCACCAATGTTCAGAAATGCAGACAATTTCAGGGAGTTCATCATCGAGAAGGACTTCCAAATTGTTCATCTTATTCGACATACTCTGGATGTTTATGTGAAGGATTTTAAAGTCATTCACTTTTGTAGAACATTTCAAACCTTCTAACTTTTCAGCGCAGTGTTGCTCTTCCGGTGGAAAAAATGACGCACACTGGCCTTTTTTGGCCATGATGTCCCCTTGGACCATCGACACCCGATATAATATTCCATTAATGCTTAAACAAGTGACTATCTGGTTTGTTTAAGTCATTGCCGTTAATTTCTTCATTTTCTATTGGCAGAGAAGTAAAATGTTGAAGATGATTAGATGAATCATTTGCTGAATTCTTGGATGACCTATCAATGGTGTCGATCATGTTGTCTTCCATCTGTATATCCTCTTCAACTTCTAGACTTTTATCCTCACTTTAATCTTTCACAAGATCTTTCAATGAAGGAATTGTAGCATAATAAAGCTGTTTTCTCCGACAGACATACCAAGTTCTAGCGTATAGGCTAGAGAATTTTGTCGTGCACGTTCTACTGCGTCTGCTATCATAGTATCCGTATAGAGTTTTGAATCAGTAACCACCAGCGAATTCGAGTCCATATTCATTTCTTCTTGCCGTCTTTGTTCTTTTGGAAACGCAATAACATTGTTCAGATCGTGTATAATATTATTTAATGTCCTTGTGCTATGTAAACGCTTTAAATATCTTTTATATTGAAGTTAACCACAGTCGAATACGTGGAGGTCATGGACCTCATAGTCCTAAATGCCTGTTCACATTTCTGACTTCCAAGAAAGTATAGGCAGAAACATATTGTCACCTTCTTTTTATATTTGATGAAAGTATTTCAATTCGTGAATTTAACAACTTACAATCGGCAACTGTAATAGCCTTTGGAGAGCTGAAGTCGTGGATAAGGAGGACTTTCTGATCGAAATTGAATTAGGTATTGGGCGCCACCAGATTTTTGATATAGAGTAGTTGTTTTTATTATTTAGATTTTGTTTTACACTTAAATCTGGAAAGTGTATCAAATTGATTGAGAATATAATATATCGTGTGTGAGGGAAAAAAATATATACAAGTTTGAACAGTTCAAATGTCTATTCAATAAATTTATTATAAACCCCAAGGTACCTTGTTTAGACCTAATACTAATATTACTATGACCTAACCTGCTTAAACCTAATATTATAGAATTTGATATATACAATTTAAGAAGAACAGACCTGTCTAAGGGCTTGAAATTCTATTCACCCTCTTTATACAGCAACACCCACCTTGTGGAATGAGGATGATGGTCCCTTTTCAAGTTCTGCTTGAGGTTGAAGAAGGCAATTGAGTTGGGCAGTTTGTCTCCCAAAGTCCCTAATCATAAGTTACAAAGATATACTTATCTATTCACAAACAATCTTAACTATTTCAAATCTATAGAGACTTACCCCTTACTAAGGAGGAAAGCAATTGAAGCACTCTCGTGTATTTACCGGAGAACTTAGATATTTAAGTTATAGGTACTTGATTATTCAGATACTTTCAATTATGAAAATAATAAGGTAGGTAGATATCGAAGGTAATAAGATAGATTACGAAGGGAATCGATTAGATATTCTTTCAAACAACTTCGAATCTCAATTAATACTTTTATTCATTTCTCTTACATATGGAGGCTCAGAAATGTAGATCGACTATGTTCTGCGCATTTGCGCTGGCGTATTTAATTCGAGGTGGAAGGTAACATTTGAATGTTACAATATCGTTTGATAAAAATGGGTTTTCACGGATGTTTAGGATGATATTTATTAATAAATGTGCGTTTAACTCTGAGCAAGCATAGCAGTTTGATGAAATGGAATGATTTCCAATTTTGTATTCGTTTATTGTGAGCCACTGTTGCCAAATTTTAAGAAAAAAACGCAATACCAAATTGAATAAATTTTTTGCGTTAAATCTATTTTGGGATCTAAGAGCGAATCAATAACAAAACGCATCAATTTGAGATAAGCAATAATGCCTTTATTCTCCGGAGTCTTTTTAAAAAAATTAATAACGTTACTCGAACATAATTTCTCTGCTGCTTTGAAATTCATCTTGTCTTTTAATTTCAAATCAGATTTTGTTAGCAAGTAATAATCCTTGGAGTACTTTGCAATGAGTTGTTCCAATGGTTCAGCAGTTGCATGAAAATCACCAAACCTTAACTTGATTTTATCATTGAGCAGTCTAGTACGTAATTTGGTGGTTATATGAACAGTATCTTGAACATAAGAAAAGCAGTCTTCTCTAGAGTAATTTGATTGAAACCATCTCCATTCGGGTCGTGATTATTCTTTAGTGAGAGCCCATTGAGCACCTTGCCTCTTTGCCTTCAGAAGACGTGTATCTCCATCAGATCCAAACCCCAAAACCATAACACCTCGCTGCTTCAAATTCAATTTTATATGTTGCCACCTTTTCGTAACATCAGCGGCTGTAAATCTGTTATCTGTGCCTAAGATTGCGAGACAATAACCTGGCGCGGATGGTAAAAATAGGCTGGGCCATAATTACATAGGCATAATTTGATCTGATAGCGTTCTTAAAGTGTTCCTGCATTGCTTTTGCAGATGTTGCTAAAAACGTATCTCTTGTCGGTAGTCCATTGACTAATGGCATGGTAAATCCAACTAATTTATTAGTCCTCGAATCATATTCAATTTAACTGTTGCATCTTCGCCAATCCACGAAACTTTGGGTAAATTCCTATGCTTCATAAACTGACAAAGGCCATCAAAGTCGAAAAACCATTCCTCTATGTTGGATGAATTTTTCGCAACAAATTTATTTTAACAGCTTATGGATGGTGAAGTGTTCTTCATATTTTCATAGAGCGTTTCGTATAGCAGTATAATGAAAAGTATTCAATTCTGTACGTTTACCGATATTTTGACTGTCTGGAGTTTTTGGCAGATAAATCAAACAACCAGCGCAAAAGGTGGCCTGGTGAGGTGGTACCATCTTGACCGCAAGGTTTTTGTGAAGTAGATTCAAAATGGACCAAAACACTTTTTAGTTGCATGCCCATGTCATCTTTTCGTTCGATGATATTCTTTGAAAATTGCAAACTTCATCGACCACAGAAAATAGGATGTGATGCAAGTTTGGTTATTCCCAAGGTTATTCCCAGGACTAGAAATTTGGCTCAGGAGTTAAGCCCTTTCTGACCTTTGATAAGTGGGAGATAAAGTGTGGGATAAAGTTGACGATGAGTGTTGAATGCTAGATTGATATTCAAGTCACTGGAAGACACCAGAGGGGACCCTTTAGAAGTGTATATTTTTCTTTGTTTACTTTCAATGCATTTCTGAATGTGATCGTCGCAACTATCTCTGGATGTACTCGCCTGTGCCCTGGATATATTCTTACACGTTTCATAGCTTTCTTGAATAACTTAGTCAACAATGTTGATTTTACGTTTTATACTTCATTCACTTCATTCGAGGCTTAATCTTTGACATGGGATGTGTCGGAAGAAGCGAAGGAGTCACTGTTGGAGATTTTGCAGGAGATACAAGAATCATATTATCTGGCTTATTTGGATTTTCACGCAGCTTCTCATCATCTCTAGTGAGGATATTTGCATCTCCCTATCTTTTGTTTCAATAGATAGGTTGTGTTTCGGGTTTTTTTGAAAAAAGGTAGCCAAAAGATTTTATCGATGTTGATTAAGTTTCTCTCTCGGTTTTTCCTTGCAGTCGCGCTTACAGTATTGGTATTTTATAGGTGTGACATCAGTTTGCGTCAAATGTGTCATTAGATGCTTGTGAAAGTTTTCATACACCCACCTCGGAGCAATATTTTCTTTTTTGGGCTCCCTCAAAATTTTGTGTGAAATTTCACAGAAACACCGCATTATACAGCATACTTCATTCCGCTGACCGTACTTCACTTCGAATACGATTCGAGTATACTCCTCGTTCAAAGTAATCCAGCCAACGACGTTTGAACACTTAACCTTCAACCAATTTTTCACAGTAATTGAAACTTGGCGAGTCTCATTCGTGAAGTCAATTATCTTATCCCGAGTCTTATTCTGAGAAGTACCTTCGAAGTGGTGACGGTACTTCTTCAGGTAGTTACCTGAAAATCAGAATTATAAAAGTAAATAAATCATTTCAGATAAACGGCATTCTTCGGTTTAGGACGGGATTTGGATTTCGAGGTACAAAAGTGAAGAAAATTCAAAAAATAACAAAAAACATACAAATAAAAAGATTGGTGGGCTATCCCTCAAATGATACCTAATCCTAGCCGCAAACATGTAGGAGAAAATTTCTGCTGGGACTGGGAAAGTGTACGATCCCTTATGGATCCATTTATTGAGTTACAGATAGGTAAACAGAGAATATGCAATCATATTCAATATAATCTGGAACATAAATAATTAATTTTTTGAAAGCGGATGGTTTTTTGTCATTGTTCTAAGAAGATTCCTAATCATATATTGTATTAAATGACCTATACAGGGTGTTTCACCATAAACTGGACAAACATATACAGCCGTGTAGATGACACCGATGAAGTCATTTTTGCCTCATGACATATACCCACTTTTCGACGAATAAGCGAGATACAGGGTGTTTGTGAACTTTGAGCAATCTTCTGATAACTGTTGTTAGTTATGCGTGACATTTGAAATAACGGTTTCTGGTCACATTTTAGTATTTTTCTTTGGCTTAATTGAATTGTGATGTAGAATTCTGAAAAAAAAAATTTCAAAAAGGCGGAAAACCTGCAAAGTTGGGTTTTTTTTTTCTCGGTTGCCAATTCGGAAAGTATTATTTCAATGTACAAGATTTCCTGAGTTTTTCCGTGAAAAATTTATCCCAAAATTGGAACTCAACTTTTTTTTACATGTCCTTGGTGAAAAAAAAATTTCGGCCGAAATTGTTGAAATTTTTTATGGTTGAACTATCTTTCATTCTGAATAATGAGGTGAAAACAGAATGAAATAATATCCAGTGGTTTCCTTCTCGTAGCCTTCTAAAGAATACGCTCGGAGTACTTTCATAATTTTCATTTTGAAAACTGGAAGCCGTACGAAGGCCAAAATTGTGCTAATGGGCTGCGAGCATGGCCCAGACAGAAATATGCATCAAAATGCAGATGTGATGACGAACCCTAAGTATTTCTTCTCCGAAGTTTGCGGAAATGAGAAAAATGTTGGAGTTGTTCACTCGTAATGATCTATTGTACGTTAATTTTGGGACTAAATGTTGAATTTCACAAAATTACGTACTTTTTTGTTGGAATGCTTTGTATACATTTTTCTGTGAGTATTGTTGATAGTTGTCAGTTTCGATTCATATAAATGTCAAATTAGTTTTTCAGTAGATCAATCCATGATATACTCAAACTGATTGAAAAGGTTAGAAAATTCTAACCACGGAGTCTTTCGTCCAAAACAGTGGTGGAAAACACAAGCCTTTTTAATCAGTTCAAGTATAGTTTAAGTAGATCATTGATTCACTCAGAACTAATTTGACATTTATATAAATCAAAACTGACAACTATCAACAATACTCGCAGAAAAATGTATGCAGAGCATTCCAACAAAAACGTTGGAACGAGATACTTTGGACAATGCTGACCAAAAACATACAAACTACAAGTAAATGGAATAATCAGAAATGAAACGTTGACATTAGGAAATACATTTTTCTGAAAACTATAGAATGTCGTAAATGATCATCCAAACATGATAGAAAGGAACATTGGAATCGTCTTCATTGCATTTTATAGCAAACTCGGTCATAAAGATTTTTGTTTCATTTTTTCCCTTTTCAATTCGTTCGGTATTTTTTTAACTATGATGAATATGGTGATAAGCTATGGAGCTAACGCTTTGTCATTTTCGAATTTTTGCTTTGAAAAATTCGATTGTACGAATAAAAGTTTGTACCATGCACAAAAAGAGCTTGAGAAAAATTTCTCGTCCATAAATTAACACACCTATGAATAATGATAATGGTATTTGATTCATAGAACTCAACAGTTGGTACGTTAAGCGGGAAGCCTCGAATACATCTTTGAATTTCTTTGTTTGAGTGTGAAAATGTAAGTATTAATTGAAAAAATTCAGAGGTCTCCTATCAAAAATGGGTTACTCAGAACACTGACTTGGAGTCTGGAGCTTTTGAGCTCTCGTTTATCCAACTTTCAGGTAGATTCCTATTTTCCAGATCGAGAAATTGATTGAAATAAATTTTTTGTAGCTGCCGCAGAAAAAAACAAACAGAAGCAGCCTGAAATCTCGTACATGCCCTCGAATCATTCATAACACAAATGTTAGAATAATTTTGCTTCGAAGTTTTGGTATTATCGAGAAATCAGAATTTCGAAAGGTCGTATTCACGAAATTGGCCCATTAACAAACCTCCTGAGAATTTCAATACATAGAAGGTATATTTGAATGAACTTCAATGCAACAAAGCTTTTAACATTCTCAATTCGCACGAAATGTACCGAAAAATGTGAAAGTAGTTGCTGTCCTCTTTCCATCCTGTCATAAACAATTATTGAACCATAAACATGACGGCTTAAGCCTTAAATCCGTCTTGAATTTCATTCCAAAGAATATTTATTGTATTCGCATAATTGGTTTTCAAATGGCTTTAAAATTTTCTGAGAATTTGCTGTTGGCGATCTGTTCTGCTCAAGCCCGTTATAAATTTCTTTTCCAATGAACTCCTTTTCTAACACTTTGGTGCCTTGAAGGTAGAATTTCTCACAATTGGTTTCTGAATAGGTAAATATTTTTCGGAGAATTTCTTTGTGGGTTGCTATTGGTCACTTGGATTATTTGACTCTTCAAATGGTATATAAAGGGACAGTTGTTGTGGTAGGATTCAGTTTCGATTATTCTCTGACAACAGTACGAACGAAAAAGGTCTAGTGCATATTTGGTGATAGTTTTTGAACATAGTGTGGAAGCAGGTTAATAAAATATAAAAATGGGTGATTTAGTATCAAAAGTGAGTATAAATTTTTATAGATTTGAAATTGGTCGAATTTGAATATTTTGAATGAAAGATCTAATATATCTATTGTTTCTTTACATCTCGGTGATCTTCTGCAGAAAACTATATATTTCGAGTTCATTCATTTTACTGAATTTAAGTGTATTACTGCAGACACATCTTTTGCCGATTTCACTTTTGGAAAAGTATTTCTTCTTCCATGATGATGAGAACGTTCGTTTATGTATCATATAACACACTTTGAAACAGAACTTACATAGGATGTACTATGAAGTGAATACTCAATTGTATCGAAATTTTGGAGCCTCAAGGGTACAAATTTTTGAAATTGATTTTTGAATGGTTTTCAATGCTTCGGAGAATTTGTATGGAGATTGCTATTGGACACTTAGTAATTTCGGCGCAAGCATACAATCAATCCGTCATAAATTTGATTTAAAAAATTCTTTTCCTACTCCTTTGCAGTCTTCAAGGTACAAATTTGGAAAATTGAGTTTCAAATAGTTACAAAATTTTTCGGACAATTTGTACGGGGATTGCTTTCAGGAAATAAGTCAGTTCAACTTGAGCCTTGATGTCTTAAGTCCATAATGAATTTTAATACAAATTATACTTTTTTTTAATACTTTGGAAACTTCAATGTACAAATTTTCTGAATAGATTTATAAATGGTTTCACATTTATCGGAGAATTTATATGGCTATTGCGAATGGTCAGTTCGGCTTGACACTAAAAACCGTCATCAATTTCATCCCAAAGAATTATTTTCTCAATACTTCGTATTTTGGTTATATATTTTGGATAATTGATATGATCTATCGGTTGGTGTTTCATATCTTGCTCATAGTATATTTCACTGAATGAACGTTCATTACTGAAGGAACATCTTTTAGACTTAAATTTATTGTTTAAAGAGTATTTATTGTCCCCATGATCAGAATTTTCGTTTTATGTATAATATAACGTATTTGGGAACAGAATTAACCAATGATGGACTCTGAAATGAATAGACAAATGAATCGATTTGAAATTTTACGGTTCAATGTAGTGTGTTTTATTTCAAGATGCATTTGAAAATGGTTTCACTTTAGGAACTAAAATTTTGTGGTTGAACTCAGAAAGGATCGGAGTTCTCAATGAATGAATTGGAAAGTTCGAAAGTTGATTATTTTTACCTGCCAATAATAGAAGAAAATGAGCCAATTCATTCTTCCGATTAGAAGTGAATCTACAGAAAATTTCGTTCAGAATCTCAACTTGAAATACGGAATTCACAGAGAATAGCCAATTTTAAATATATAGCGAAAAAAGTTCTTACTTAAACTTTATTTTCACTTATTTCATAGTTCGGTGTTTTCCGGGTAAGGGATTATGATTTTTTTGTCAAATTGTTATTATGGTCAGATTCAGTTCAAAATTGGTATACAGGAATTTTCGGCGTGAGAAAATAGGATTTCGAGTCAAAATTCGTAAGTTCAAGATGGCAGACGAGTTTCGTGATCATGGTACATTTCCATTCAAAATTTGTATGTGAGGGTTCTCAGGGTCAGAAATGACAATTTTTCTGATCGAAATTCATAAATTCAAGATGGCGGACTGATAACAATTATACGACATCTTTTGTGTTTATGGCTTGATTTGATTCGAAATTGGAATGAGAGGGTTTTAGGGGTCGAAGATCATGATTTGTTGTCAAAATTTGTAAAATCGAATTAGCGGACGAGTTTTGTTATCAGGTCGTGACTGTAGTTATCATCCATTTGATATATTCAATAAAACAAACTATCGGGAATCGGACAATATTTATTTTCTCCTTTATAAACTCTTCAGCCAACGTTTCGGTAGCACCATTGCTCCTTTATCAAGACTATAAAAAGAAGGGTATACTATTATCTAACATATAAAAAATATAAAAACAGTTGGTCTATCTATCCTCGAAAAATTTAAAAATTAAAAATTTTTTTTTCAAAATGTTACAAAGACTGGCACATATTAAAAGTAGAAAATTATAATCCATGAAAAATTTACCTTCGAATATTTATTGACGGAGAAATCGCATGTAATAAAAACAAAGGAACAAGTTAAAATTCAATATGACATCAAGAAGTGAAAAAGGACAGCCAGGGTGTACCAGCGTTTACCAACGTGTATCAGGGTTGTTATCAGGGTTCATTTCGATTTGAAAGTAGTATGAGGGGTGTTTTCGGAGTTGAAGATTATGTTATTTTTGTGAAATTAACAAATTTAAAATGGCGGCCTGATAATAATAACAAGACAACGCCTTCCCTGTTTATGGACTGATTTCATTAAAAATTGGTATGAGGAGGTTTTTGGGATAAGCGCTGAGAAAAAATTATTATAATTCCTATTATAATGCTCATTGGTTTCATAAAGTCTCATAATTGTAATGAAATTCGGTTTATAAAAGGGATTTGGCATTGCTTCAACAATAATGGATGCGTTCCATTAATGTAATGGTAAAGTTCACTAACCTAAATAAAATCTTATCATGAAATTAATGAAACCATCTATTGAATTTGTAAATGCGAGTTATGAATATGATTGAAAAGTATTATCAACTTAATAAAACCGCCTCTTGAATTTCATAAATTGAGTAATATTTTCAATTAACGAGTATAATGAATTTATGTAGACACCTTCTGAATTATAAAAATAATCGTACTGATCATACATTCAGAATTTCAGTTTCATTCTTGTAATGAAGATAGCACAATATATTCATTAGACATCATACTTCAATTCAAGAATAGAGAATAATTTATGATTTTGCATATGATACATCTGATAATAGAAAAATACCATGAAATAATGAGAATAATATGGTCATTTTTCATAGAATTCAACGATAGATACAAGAATATATGTATAGGCATAGAAATGTATAAAACATTTTGAGTTGAAGGAATGATATATGTTATATGTACGAACTGTGACGAGCACTGAAAAATAGTGCTTCGAGCACTAAGCACTCGGATAAAAAGGCTCCCGAGTCTCGAGCGCAAAGCACTTATTTTCACAAAAGGCTCGCGAATACTGAGCACTTTGTGAAAGTTATTCGACATTTCGAGCACTAAGCCCTAAGCACTTCTTCAGGAATTGTTGAAAAAGAGGTTATTACAATCGAAAGAGAAATTGTTAGCTCGTATATGTGAGAAAATTGACAGGTGAGGTGACAGGGTGTCCAAAATTCGATGCTCCACCTTCGATTCGATTGTTAACGAGAAGATTCTTGTTTTATCACCTTCCAAGAATTGACCAAATGATACGATGCTTTCGCTAATAATTTTGAGTTTGATTCGATATAATATATAATTGATTCTGATTGGTGGTAAAACAAAAAACTGCTATTCGCTCCTAGATCTCTTCGTTTGAAAATATTCATAAAAATATTGAGTTTTTCGAGTTTACTTTTTTTCTGAAAACTTTTATGGGTTTTCACTCCCGGTCCGTGACACAAAATGTAATAAGAAATTTAAGGAAAAATGGAAATGCTTCTGCGTCAATTCTTGCACTAATTTGTCAGGAGCAAAACAGTTCCAAAACATTGTTGCGTGACAAATACCGAAGTATGAAAAATGAACTGTGTAACGTTTTGATGTTGTCTATAAAAGACTCTTTGGTCAGATGAAAACGCTTTATTAAGATATCAACGAACAAATTACCATCTTCATTTAACAAATTACACGTGGGCCCTTAATTTTTCCTCTCATAATGACCGGATTCCCTCACAATCATCTTTCTGTCATTGAAATTCTAACAGTTCGAGGATGTTACTCATGTAAGAAAATGTTGTATTTAGATTTTATGAATGCTTAAATAAATTCGTACAAAAGTGGCTCAGAGCTTAGGGCTTAGTAATCCGCAGGAGTGCTTGGGAGCACTTTTGGGATTGCTAAGCACTGAGCCTTTCGATGAAGTACTACAAATACTAAGCACTAATCACTGCTTTTGAAAAGTGCTCGGCAGCACAGTGCCCGGGAGCACAAAAGTGCTCCGAGCACAAAGCACAACTCTGATATAAATTAACATTATAAACTCCAGTTTATTCGACAAACAGGTACAATAGGTACGTCTTGGACTCCATAATTATCAACAATAAAAACTCAACTCATTTCTATATAATTCGAAACGTTACAAACAATACAATTTCAGTATTATAAAACAATATACATACATGTCAAAGCCTGCTTTAGGCCGTTTCTTCTGTAGTACCCCATCATCCAGTAAAATGAAACGAAAAGATTCATCATCCATTCATCCTTCTGAAAACCGGAAAATATGTTTAAAGTACTCGAGTAGCTTTTCAATAAGGTATGAAAAATGTCAATAAACATTGATCTCAGCTCGAGTGGAAAATTAAGTAATTGTGGGCATACATAAATTAAAATTACATTAACCGAGATAAAATTTGTGCGTTAGCTTCAATCGCACAATAAAAAACCAAAAGAGTACCTAACGTACGGAATGACTACTTGCAAAGCACTTCCACGAGTTTGTTGTTGAATGAATAAGAATAAATGAAAAATAATTTCAAGGTGCCAATCATCCTGGCGCCAATCCTCCTGACGCCAAGCCATGTCCAACCCCAATCTATAAAATGCTAGATATAATGATGCGTCACCTTAAAACAATAATGCTTCTTTGTCAGCGCAGCCAGAAAATTTATGGAAACAGAAAGTTGTTGAATAATTATCCCTAATATTGGCACAGAAGGCTTTGTCACAATTCCAATTGAATTGATAACAATGAAATAGAACTTCTAATGAGAATGTAAAGGAATGATTGAAATGAGCGACCAAATAATCGAAGTGATTCAATTTACTATTGCTGTAATTATGTGAAAGTTGATAAAGCTGTTTCATAAGAAACAAAACGAAAATTTTCCTCAGTGGGAGATCATTATTTTCTTGGTAAAATTTATGAGCTCATGAAACTAGTCGTCATCTTGAATTTATGGATTTAGACCAAATATAATAATTATTTCCAACCCCAAAGTGTCGTAAAACGGATTCTGAATAGAATTTGGCTGTAATCATGAAATTCATTCGACATCCTCATGGCAACATTTTCAGCTGAAATGTGTTATGAATTAAATTGACATTATGAATAAAAAATTTTTTTCGCACACCCTCTATTGAATTCATTCTCTAGCTGAATATTTTTTCCAGTTGGTTCATAGGTTTCCAATTCGAATAATTTGAAAGAAAACTAAAAAAAAAGATAAATGTGTGAAGAACAACTGTTTCCAACGAAATATGGACCTATGTATTCAGCCCACTATAAAAATATATATTTTCATGAATATTAACGAATCAAACATTTTACTCACCTGAAATATTCGTTTTAAAATATAGTTACCTACTTGAAATGTTCCTTATCGAAATAATGCCTTCTTGTCTTTGTTTATAAAAATATGCATAAACGTGAATCACGAGTCACTTCTATTCATGGTAGGAAGGGAAAGATTCATGACATTTAGAATGAACTGTGAAAACTTATATATTGGAAACAGTATTAAATGAAAGTTGAGGAACGAGGTTTTCCGAAAAACTTCTGTCTAGTAAAAATCGTTTCATTTTTAACGAAGGATAGGTATTTCTCAAACAAAAACGGTGGTTTTGGGTATAGGGATGTTTGGAAGCTTCGCTGAATATTCCATAAAATGCACGGTGGCGCCTCTATCGGATTAGTTTTTCAACTCATTGTGAACGGCGACCTCTTCAATTCGATCTATATCAAATCGAATGAACTCCCATGAAAATTTACCGCTTCAACTATCGAATCTCACGAATCTCATCAAAATTATCAAACAAAAGCTAGAAAATATTCTTCTTCTTTTTCAGAGAGTAAACTCCTGCCCAGTGGAAGACAGTGCCCTTCATTTAGCGGTCCGAAATGGAAATGAAGAAGATGTCGAGAAATTATTACAGGAAGGAGCAGACGTTAACGTCTGCAACGACAATGGAAGCACACCCCTGCATTATGCTGTGAAGTTTGGCTATCCCGATTTAGTAAAACATCTGATGCTTAATGGTGCCAACCCGAAGAAATGTGATAACTATTTCCGCCTTCCTTTCCATATGCTGTGCATCTCTGTGCATATGTGGTGCACAGAGAAGATGTGCAACACCTTAGCATTATTTATAATAATATATTGAAGAAATGAATACTGGCCTTGTCGATTTTTTTGAGTCCATCTAAGAAAGTGTTAAATGTTGTAACCTTGTGTCAGTCAATATTAATGTCATATTTTTGCGAGCCTCAATCCGATAGATAGATGTTGCGTACCTGCTGTAGTATTTTATGAATTTCCGAAATGTTTTATTATTTTAAGAACCATACGATATTGTTTTGCCGTGACTAGGTAACGTATTTTAATTTAATGTCATTGTAAACCTAATATGTATATGTGTGTTCATTTTTAGCCCTGAAGAAGAAACAAGTTGTTTCGAAACGTCGGCGTTTGTTACAAATTAACAATTGAAATAAAGAGAATCCAAAATTCCCGATATTTTCATTTAATTATATAGGGTGTTCAATGTGACCGCGGCGAATACCAACTTTCTTATTTCAAATGCAACCCCCTATATATTATTTATTTTTTGATTTCTTCAGAGAATTATAGACACAATTCATGCGAAAAAAAAACCTATCTTTAACTATTTCGGAATAATTGAGTGTTTTCAGATTTATTGCAAAAATCAACGTTTTAAATAAAAATTATTTTATTTCACAAATTCGGTACATTACACACAGATGACATTCGACAGATGAGATTTTACAGATGACATTCGACTGATGACATTGGACAGTTGACAGATGACTATTGACAGATGAAATTTGACAAAACTTTTATTACCTATGCCTAATTTATCCCCTGCCAGTTCAGAAATCTAACCAAGCCGTTGATCTCCGATCACTGTCGATTACGATTTGTGGAATCCACCGTAAGTATAGGTATCATTTAGGCGAAACAAAGTTCCTTGGGGCCAGCTAGTTTTCTAATGAAAAAATGTTTTTATATCCTTAAACGAGTCTTATTACTTGCCCCTTTTATCGCATTCAAGCTGTCAGGTGATTGGCCATGTTGAAAGTAAAAACAAGCTGAAACTATTAGAGGATTTACGGGGATTTTTCAGGAACTAAACACATTTTTCCAAGATTTTTGATTTTTGGGATCGACTAAGATTCCTTGTAAAAAAACGAATATTTTCTCATCCTAATCAAATTTCTTTATTCATACTAACTGGATTATTTTTTATGAGCAACAATACAAATATACATAAATAGAAATATACAGAACAAAATGTCAATTCATTATATCTGAGTACTTTTCATTATTCAAGTTTGCGTGGTATGAGAAGGGCACTCACATCAACTTTCTCAGATTTGTTTCAGCACCATATTCATCTCTGAAGGATCAATGAATTCAATAATTTTTTGGATACACAAATCGGGCATTTCTTCTGGAAGAAGTTCCCGCAAATGTGCATATACTTGTTTCGCCAAATATTGATCATTCATTTCTATGCATATGCTGGCGATCAACTCCCTTTTATACAATACTGGAAGAGGATTTTTCAGAATTCCTGAGTGAATCCTTGAATTCTTGATCACCTTCCTCCTTATATTTTTTCTACACAGTACGTCATAGTAGGTCAGTTGTGGAGCTTCGGGCAGTTTCAGCAGTTTCAGGCTTTCTAACTCGTTCTCGTACAGAACGCGTACTTCTCTGTAGCGTTCATTCGCTTCTATATATTGAACTGTTTCCTTGTTCACATAGAGTCCACAATGTTTTCTCAGAACAAAGAACTTGATGAATACATTGAGGACGTTTTCGTTATCGAAGTCCATCGCAACTTCGAAAGCTGTCATACCTTCTTCATTGAGTTCGTTGAAATCTACTCCCTTTCTTAGCAGAATTTCAACAACAGTAGGACTCCCTTCAGCTGCACAATGCAATGGAGTGTTACCCTGGTCTGATTTGGCATTCACATCCACGCCATGCTCTAATAAAGCTTTTGCCAAAATCCTGTTCCTGTGAGGGTCATTTCCATCATCTGTCAAATGATGCAATGCGTTGCATCCAAGGCAGTTGGTGATGTTCGGGTCACTTCCGATTTCCAGAAGCCGCAAAATGACGATGATATCACTCGAAGGGTTCATGATCAGAAGTTGCAGGGTCGTATGGCTTAGCAGATCCTCTTGATGGTCCAAGTCAACATCATAATGCAGCAAGCGCATCCAAGCATTCAAAGCCCTTCGGACATCCTGACAGCATATGGAAAGGAAGGCGGAAATAGTTATCACATTTCTTCGGGTTGGCACCATTAAGCATCAGATGTTTTACTAAATCGGGATAGCCAAACTTCACAGCATAATGCAGGGGTGTGCTTCCATTGTCGTTGCAGACGTTAACGTCTGCTCCTTCCTGTAATAATTTCTCGACATCTTCTTCATTTCCATTTCGGACCGCTAAATGAAGGGCACTGTCTTCCACTGGGCAGGAGTTTACTCTCTGAAAAAGAAGAAGAATATTTTCTAGCTTTTGTTTGATAATTTTGATGAGATTCGTGAGATTCGATAGTTGAAGCGGTAAATTTTCATGGGAGTTCATTCGATTTGATATAGATCGAATTGAAGAGGTCGCCGTTCACAATGAGTTGAAAAACTAATCCGATAGAGGCGCCACCGTGCATTTTATGGAATATTCAGCGAAGCTTCCAAACATCCCTATACCCAAAACCACCGTTTTTGTTTGAGAAATACCTATCCTTCGTTAAAAATGAAACGATTTTTACTAGACAGAAGTTTTTCGGAAAACCTCGTTCCTCAACTTTCATTTAATACTGTTTCCAATATATAAGTTTTCACAGTTCATTCTAAATGTCATGAATCTTTCCCTTCCTACCATGAATAGAAGTGACTCGTGATTCACGTTTATGCATATTTTTATAAACAAAGACAAGAAGGCATTATTTCGATAAGGAACATTTCAAGTAGGTAACTATATTTTAAAACGAATATTTCAGGTGAGTAAAATGTTTGATTCGTTAATATTCATGAAAATATATATTTTTATAGTGGGCTGAATACATAGGTCCATATTTCGTTGGAAACAGTTGTTCTTCACACATTTATCCTTTTTTTTAGTTTTCTTTCAAATTATTCGAATTGGAAACCTATGAACCAACTGGAAAAAATATTCAGCTAGAGAATGAATTCAATAGAGGGTGTGCGAAAAAAATTTTTTATTCATAATGTCAAGTTAATTCATAACACATTTCAGCTGAAAATGTTGCCATGAGGATGTCGAATGAATTTCATGATTACAGCCAAATTCTATTCAGAATCCGTTTTACGACACTTTGGGGTTGGAAATAATTATTATATTTGGTCTAAATCCATAAATTCAAGATGACGACTAGTTTCATGAGCTCATAAATTTTACCAAGAAAATAATGATCTCCCACTGAGGAAAATTTTCGTTTTGTTTCTTATGAAACAGCTTTATCAACTTTCACATAATTACAGCAATAGTAAATTGAATCACTTCGATTATTTGGTCGCTCATTTCAATCATTCCGTTACATTCTCATTAGAAGTTCTATTTCATTGTTATCAATTCAATTGGAATTGTGACAAAGCCTTCTGTGCCAATATTAGGGATAATTATTCAACAACTTTCTGTTTCCATAAATTTTCTGGCTGCGCTGACAAAGAAGCATTATTGTTTTAAGGTGACGCATCATTATATCTAGCATTTTATAGATTGGGGTTGGACATGGCTTGGCGTCAGGAGGATTGGCGCCAGGATGATTGGCACCTTGAAATTATTTTTCATTTATTCTTATTCATTCAACAACAAACTCGTGGAAGTGCTTTGCAAGTAGTCATTCCGTACGTTAGGTACTCTTTTGGTTTTTTATTGTGCGATTGAAGCTAACGCACAAATTTTATCTCGGTTAATGTAATTTTAATTTATGTATGCCCACAATTACTTAATTTTCCACTCGAGCTGAGATCAATGTTTATTGACATTTTTCATACCTTATTGAAAAGCTACTCGAGTACTTTAAACATATTTTCCGGTTTTCAGAAGGATGAATGGATGATGAATCTTTTCGTTTCATTTTACTGGATGATGGGGTACTACAGAAGAAACGGCCTAAAGCAGGCTTTGACATGTATGTATATTGTTTTATAATACTGAAATTGTATTGTTTGTAACGTTTCGAATTATATAGAAATGAGTTGAGTTTTTATTGTTGATAATTATGGAGTCCAAGACGTACCTATTGTACCTGTTTGTCGAATAAACTGGAGTTTATAATGTTAATTTATATCAGAGTTGTGCTTTGTGCTCGGAGCACTTTTGTGCTCCCGGGCACTGTGCTGCCGAGCACTTTTCAAAAGCAGTGATTAGTGCTTAGTATTTGTAGTACTTCATCGAAAGGCTCAGTGCTTAGCAATCCCAAAAGTGCTCCCAAGCACTCCTGCGGATTACTAAGCCCTAAGCTCTGAGCCACTTTTGTACGAATTTATTTAAGCATTCATAAAATCTAAATACAACATTTTCTTACATGAGTAACATCCTCGAACTGTTAGAATTTCAATGACAGAAAGATGATTGTGAGGGAATCCGGTCATTATGAGAGGAAAAATTAAGGGCCCACGTGTAATTTGTTAAATGAAGATGGTAATTTGTTCGTTGATATCTTAATAAAGCGTTTTCATCTGACCAAAGAGTCTTTTATAGACAACATCAAAACGTTACACAGTTCATTTTTCATACTTCGGTATTTGTCACGCAACAATGTTTTGGAACTGTTTTGCTCCTGACAAATTAGTGCAAGAATTGACGCAGAAGCATTTCCATTTTTCCTTAAATTAAAAGCTTTTATTTAGTTTCACCTGTCCCGGTGTCTGTCTGTAATCAAATCTTGCAAGTTGAATATGACACACTTCTAATCGTCCGATTGATTTGAAATTTGGCAGGTGTACATAATTCTGGTGACAATGCATCATGAAATATTTTTTATAGAAAAAAACAAAATGGCGGCTCCAAAATGGCGGATGAGTTTTGTAATTATCATCCGATTCCATTCAAAATTAGTATCTGGGGGTTTTTGGGTTCGACAAAGATGATTCTTTCGTCAAAATTGAAAAATTCAAGATGGCGGCTACAATATGGCGGACGAGTTTTGTAATTATGATCCGGCGATTCTATTCAAAATTGGTATCTGGGGGTTTTCTGGGTCGGAAATTACGATTTTTCAAAATTGAGGAATTCAAGATGGCGGCTTCAAAATGGCGGATGAGTATTGTTATTATAAAAGCTTGTTTTAAAAAATGATTTTTTTATTATAGCTTGTTTCTTATTACATTTTGTGTCACGGACCGGGAGTGAAAACCCATAAAAGTTTTCAGAAAAAAAGTAAACTCGAAAAACTCAATATTTTTATGAATATTTTCAAACGAAGAGATCTAGGAGCGAATAGCAGTTTTTTGTTTTACCACCAATCAGAATCAATTATATATTATATCGAATCAAACTCAAAATTATTAGCGAAAGCATCGTATCATTTGGTCAATTCTTGGAAGGTGATAAAACAAGAATCTTCTCGTTAACAATCGAATCGAAGGTGGAGCATCGAATTTTGGACACCCTGTCACCTCACCTGTCAATTTTCTCACATATACGAGCTAACAATTTCTCTTTCGATTGTAATAACCTCACTTTCAACAATTCCTAAAGAAGTGCTTAGGGCTTAGTGCTCGAAATGTCGAATAACTTTCACAAAGTGCTCAGTATTCGCGAGCCTTTTGTGAAAATAAGTGCTTTGCGCTCGAGACTCGGGAGCCTTTTTATCCGAGTGCTTAGTGCTCGAAGCACTATTTTTCAGTGCTCGTCACAGTTCGTACATATAACATATATCATTCCTTCAACTCAAAATGTTTTATACATTTCTATGCCTATACATATATTCTTGTATCTATCGTTGAATTCTATGAAAAATGACCATATTATTCTCATTATTTCATGGTATTTTTCTATTATCAGATGTATCATATGCAAAATCATAAATTATTCTCTATTCTTGAATTGAAGTATGATGTCTAATGAATATATTGTGCTATCTTCATTACAAGAATGAAACTGAAATTCTGAATGTATGATCAGTACGATTATTTTTATAATTCAGAAGGTGTCTACATCAATTTCATTATACTCGTTAATTGAAAATATTACTCAATTTATGAAATTCAAGAGGCGGTTTTATTAAGCTGATAATACTTTTCAATCATATTCATAACTCGCATTTACAAATTCAATAGATGGTTTCATTAATTTCATGATAAGATTTTATTTAGGTTAGTGAACTTTACCATTACATTAATGGAACGCATCCATTATTGTTGAAGCAATGCCAAATCCCTTTTATAAACCGAATTTCATTACAATTATGAGACTTTATGAAACCAATGAGCATTATAATAGGAATTATAATAATTTTTTCTCAGCGCTTATCCCAAAAACCTCCTCATACCAATTTTTAATGAAATCAGTCCATAAACAGGGAAGGCGCTGTCTTGTTATTATTATCAGGCCGCCATTTTAAATTTGTTAATTTCACAAAAATAACATAATCTTCAACTCCGAAAACACCCCTCATACTACTTTCAAATCGAAATGAACCCTGATAACAACCCTGATACACGTTGGTAAACGTTGGTACACCCTGGCTGTCCTTTTTCACTTCTTGATGTCATATTGAATTTTAACTTGTTCCTTTGTTTTTATTACATGCGATTTCTCCGTCAATAAATATTCGAAGGTAAATTTTTCATGGATTATAATTTTCTACTTTTAATATGTGCCAGTCTTTGTAACATTTTGAAAAAAAAATTTTTAATTTTTAAATTTTTCGAGGATAGATAGACCAACTGTTTTTATATTTTTTATATGTTAGATAATAGTATACCCTTCTTTTTATAGTCTTGATAAAGGAGCAATGGTGCTACCGAAACGTTGGCTGAAGAGTTTATAAAGGAGAAAATAAATATTGTCCGATTCCCGATAGTTTGTTTTATTGAATATATCAAATGGATGATAACTACAGTCACGACCTGATAACAAAACTCGTCCGCTAATTCGATTTTACAAATTTTGACAACAAATCATGATCTTCGACCCCTAAAACCCTCTCATTCCAATTTCGAATCAAATCAAGCCATAAACACAAAAGATGTCGTATAATTGTTATCAGTCCGCCATCTTGAATTTATGAATTTCGATCAGAAAAATTGTCATTTCTGACCCTGAGAACCCTCACATACAAATTTTGAATGGAAATGTACCATGATCACGAAACTCGTCTGCCATCTTGAACTTACGAATTTTGACTCGAAATCCTATTTTCTCACGCCGAAAATTCCTGTATACCAATTTTGAACTGAATCTGACCATAATAACAATTTGACAAAAAAATCATAATCCCTTACCCGGAAAACACCGAACTATGAAATAAGTGAAAATAAAGTTTAAGTAAGAACTTTTTTCGCTATATATTTAAAATTGGCTATTCTCTGTGAATTCCGTATTTCAAGTTGAGATTCTGAACGAAATTTTCTGTAGATTCACTTCTAATCGGAAGAATGAATTGGCTCATTTTCTTCTATTATTGGCAGGTAAAAATAATCAACTTTCGAACTTTCCAATTCATTCATTGAGAACTCCGATCCTTTCTGAGTTCAACCACAAAATTTTAGTTCCTAAAGTGAAACCATTTTCAAATGCATCTTGAAATAAAACACACTACATTGAACCGTAAAATTTCAAATCGATTCATTTGTCTATTCATTTCAGAGTCCATCATTGGTTAATTCTGTTCCCAAATACGTTATATTATACATAAAACGAAAATTCTGATCATGGGGACAATAAATACTCTTTAAACAATAAATTTAAGTCTAAAAGATGTTCCTTCAGTAATGAACGTTCATTCAGTGAAATATACTATGAGCAAGATATGAAACACCAACCGATAGATCATATCAATTATCCAAAATATATAACCAAAATACGAAGTATTGAGAAAATAATTCTTTGGGATGAAATTGATGACGGTTTTTAGTGTCAAGCCGAACTGACCATTCGCAATAGCCATATAAATTCTCCGATAAATGTGAAACCATTTATAAATCTATTCAGAAAATTTGTACATTGAAGTTTCCAAAGTATTAAAAAAAAGTATAATTTGTATTAAAATTCATTATGGACTTAAGACATCAAGGCTCAAGTTGAACTGACTTATTTCCTGAAAGCAATCCCCGTACAAATTGTCCGAAAAATTTTGTAACTATTTGAAACTCAATTTTCCAAATTTGTACCTTGAAGACTGCAAAGGAGTAGGAAAAGAATTTTTTAAATCAAATTTATGACGGATTGATTGTATGCTTGCGCCGAAATTACTAAGTGTCCAATAGCAATCTCCATACAAATTCTCCGAAGCATTGAAAACCATTCAAAAATCAATTTCAAAAATTTGTACCCTTGAGGCTCCAAAATTTCGATACAATTGAGTATTCACTTCATAGTACATCCTATGTAAGTTCTGTTTCAAAGTGTGTTATATGATACATAAACGAACGTTCTCATCATCAAGAAATACTTTTCCAAAAGTGAAATCGGCAAAAGATGTGTCTGCAGTAATACACTTAAATTCAGTAAAATGAATGAACTCGAAATATATAGTTTTCTGCAGAAGATCACCGAGATGTAAAGAAACAATAGATATATTAGATCTTTCATTCAAAATATTCAAATTCGACCAATTTGAAATCTATAAAAATTTATACTCACTTTTGATACTAAATCACCCATTTTTATATTTTATTAACCTGCTTTCACACTATGTTCAAAAACTATCACCAAATATGCACTAGACCTTTTTCGTTCGTACTGTTGTCAGAGAATAATCGAAACTGAATCCTACCACAACAACTGTCCCTTTATATACCATTTGAAGAGTCAAATAATCCAAGTGACCAATAGCAACCCACAAAGAAATTCTCCGAAAAATATTTACCTATTCAGAAACCAATTGTGAGAAATTCTACCTTCAAGGCACCAAAGTGTTAGAAAAGGAGTTCATTGGAAAAGAAATTTATAACGGGCTTGAGCAGAACAGATCGCCAACAGCAAATTCTCAGAAAATTTTAAAGCCATTTGAAAACCAATTATGCGAATACAATAAATATTCTTTGGAATGAAATTCAAGACGGATTTAAGGCTTAAGCCGTCATGTTTATGGTTCAATAATTGTTTATGACAGGATGGAAAGAGGACAGCAACTACTTTCACATTTTTCGGTACATTTCGTGCGAATTGAGAATGTTAAAAGCTTTGTTGCATTGAAGTTCATTCAAATATACCTTCTATGTATTGAAATTCTCAGGAGGTTTGTTAATGGGCCAATTTCGTGAATACGACCTTTCGAAATTCTGATTTCTCGATAATACCAAAACTTCGAAGCTTAATTATTCTAACATTTGTGTTATGAATGATTCGAGGGCATGAACGAGATTTCAGGCTGCTTCTGTTTGTTTTTTTCTGCGGCAGCTACAAAAAATTTATTTCAATCAATTTCTCGATCTGGAAAATAGGAATCTACCTGAAAGTTGGATAAACGAGAGCTCAAAAGCTCCAGACTCCAAGTCAGTGTTCTGAGTAACCCATTTTTGATAGGAGACCTCTGAATTTTTTCAATTAATACTTACATTTTCACACTCAAACAAAGAAATTCAAAGATGTATTCGAGGCTTCCCGCTTAACGTACCAACTGTTGAGTTCTATGAATCAAATACCATTATCATTATTCATAGGTGTGTTAATTTATGGACGAGAAATTTTTCTCAAGCTCTTTTTGTGCATGGTACAAACTTTTATTCGTACAATCGAATTTTTCAAAGCAAAAATTCGAAAATGACAAAGCGTTAGCTCCATAGCTTATCACCATATTCATCATAGTTAAAAAAATACCGAACGAATTGAAAAGGGAAAAAATGAAACAAAAATCTTTATGACCGAGTTTGCTATAAAATGCAATGAAGACGATTCCAATGTTCCTTTCTATCATGTTTGGATGATCATTTACGACATTCTATAGTTTTCAGAAAAATGTATTTCCTAATGTCAACGTTTCATTTCTGATTATTCCATTTACTTGTAGTTTGTATGTTTTTGGTCAGCATTGTCCAAAGTATCTCGTTCCAACGTTTTTGTTGGAATGCTCTGCATACATTTTTCTGCGAGTATTGTTGATAGTTGTCAGTTTTGATTTATATAAATGTCAAATTAGTTCTGAGTGAATCAATGATCTACTTAAACTATACTTGAACTGATTAAAAAGGCTTGTGTTTTCCACCACTGTTTTGGACGAAAGACTCCGTGGTTAGAATTTTCTAACCTTTTCAATCAGTTTGAGTTTATCATGGATTGATCTACTGAAAAACTAATTTGACATTTATATGAATCGAAACTGACAACTATCAACAATACTCACAGAAAAATGTATACAAAGCATTCCAACAAAAAAGTACGTAATTTTGTGAAATTCAACATTTAGTCCCAAAATTAACGTACAATAGATCATTACGAGTGAACAACTCCAACATTTTTCTCATTTCCGCAAACTTCGGAAAAGAAATACTTAGGGTTCGTCATCACATCTGCATTTTGATGCATATTTCTGTCTGGGCCATGCTCGCAGCCCATTAGCACAATTTTGGCCTTCGTACGGCTTCCAGTTTTCAAAATGAAAATTATGAAAGTACTCCGAGCGTATTCTTTAGAAGGCTACGAGAAGGAAACCACTGGATATTATTTCATTCTGTTTTCACCTCATTATTCAGAATGAAAGATAGTTCAACCATAAAAAATTTCAACAATTTCGGCCGAAATTTTTTTTTCACCAAGGACATGTAAAAAAAAGTTGAGTTCCAATTTTGGGATAAATTTTTCACGGAAAAACTCAGGAAATCTTGTACATTGAAATAATACTTTCCGAATTGGCAACCGAGAAAAAAAAAATCCAACTTTGCAGGTTTTCCGCCTTTTTGAAATTTTTTTTTTCAGAATTCTACATCACAATTCAATTAAGCCAAAGAAAAATACTAAAATGTGACCAGAAACCGTTATTTCAAATGTCACGCATAACTAACAACAGTTATCAGAAGATTGCTCAAAGTTCACAAACACCCTGTATCTCGCTTATTCGTCGAAAAGTGGGTATATGTCATGAGGCAAAAATGACTTCATCGGTGTCATCTACACGGCTGTATATGTTTGTCCAGTTTATGGTGAAACACCCTGTATAGGTCATTTAATACAATATATGATTAGGAATCTTCTTAGAACAATGACAAAAAACCATCCGCTTTCAAAAAATTAATTATTTATGTTCCAGATTATATTGAATATGATTGCATATTCTCTGTTTACCTATCTGTAACTCAATAAATGGATCCATAAGGGATCGTACACTTTCCCAGTCCCAGCAGAAATTTTCTCCTACATGTTTGCGGCTAGGATTAGGTATCATTTGAGGGATAGCCCACCAATCTTTTTATTTGTATGTTTTTTGTTATTTTTTGAATTTTCTTCACTTTTGTACCTCGAAATCCAAATCCCGTCCTAAACCGAAGAATGCCGTTTATCTGAAATGATTTATTTACTTTTATAATTCTGATTTTCAGGTAACTACCTGAAGAAGTACCGTCACCACTTCGAAGGTACTTCTCAGAATAAGACTCGGGATAAGATAATTGACTTCACGAATGAGACTCGCCAAGTTTCAATTACTGTGAAAAATTGGTTGAAGGTTAAGTGTTCAAACGTCGTTGGCTGGATTACTTTGAACGAGGAGTATACTCGAATCGTATTCGAAGTGAAGTACGGTCAGCGGAATGAAGTATGCTGTATAATGCGGTGTTTCTGTGAAATTTCACACAAAATTTTGAGGGAGCCCAAAAAAGAAAATATTGCTCCGAGGTGGGTGTATGAAAACTTTCACAAGCATCTAATGACACATTTGACGCAAACTGATGTCACACCTATAAAATACCAATACTGTAAGCGCGACTGCAAGGAAAAACCGAGAGAGAAACTTAATCAACATCGATAAAATCTTTTGGCTACCTTTTTTCAAAAAAACCCGAAACACAACCTATCTATTGAAACAAAAGATAGGGAGATGCAAATATCCTCACTAGAGATGATGAGAAGCTGCGTGAAAATCCAAATAAGCCAGACAATATGATTCTTGTATCTCCTGCAAAATCTCCAACAGTGACTCCTTCGCTTCTTCCGACACATCCCATGTCAAAGATTAAGCCTCGAATGAAGTGAATGAAGTATAAAACGTAAAATCAACATTGTTGACTGAGTTATTCAAGAAAGCTATGAAACGTTTAAGAATATATCCAGGGCACAGGCGAGTACATCCAGAGATAGTTGCGACGATCACATTCAGAAATGCATTGAAAGTAAACAAAGAAAAATATACACTTCTAAAGGGTCCCCTCTGGTGTCTTCCAGTGACTTGAATATCAATCTAGCATTCAACACTCATCGTCAACTTTATCCCACACTTTATCTCCCACTTATCAAAGGTCAGAAAGGGCTTTACTCCTGAGCCAAATTTCTAGTCCTGGGAATAACCTTGGGAATAACCAAACTTGCATCACATCCTATTTTCTGTGGTCGATGAAGTTTGCAATTTTCAAAGAATATCATCGAACGAAAAGATGACATGGGCATGCAACTAAAAAGTGTTTTGGTCCATTTTGAATCTACTTCACAAAAACCTTGCGGTCAAGATGGTACCACCTCACCAGGCCACCTTTTGCGCTGGTTGTTTGATTTATCTGCCAAAAACTCCAGACAGTCAAAATATCGGTAAACGTACAGAATTGAATACTTTTCATTATACTGCTATACGAAACGCTCTATGAAAATATGAAGAACACTTCACCATCCATAAGCTGTTAAAATAAATTTGTTGCGAAAAATTCATCCAACATAGAGGAATGGTTTTTCGACTTTGATGGCCTTTGTCAGTTTATGAAGCATAGGAATTTACCCAAAGTTTCGTGGATTGGCGAAGATGCAACAGTTAAATTGAATATGATTCGAGGACTAATAAATTAGTTGGATTTACCATGCCATTAGTCAATGGACTACCGACAAGAGATACGTTTTTAGCAACATCTGCAAAAGCAATGCAGGAACACTTTAAGAACGCTATCAGATCAAATTATGCCTATGTAATTATGGCCCAGCCTATTTTTACCATCCGCGCCAGGTTATTGTCTCGCAATCTTAGGCACAGATAACAGATTTACAGCCGCTGATGTTACGAAAAGGTGGCAACATATAAAATTGAATTTGAAGCAGCGAGGTGTTATGGTTTTGGGGTTTGGATCTGATGGAGATACACGTCTTCTGAAGGCAAAGAGGCAAGGTGCTCAATGGGCTCTCACTAAAGAATAATCACGACCCGAATGGAGATGGTTTCAATCAAATTACTCTAGAGAAGACTGCTTTTCTTATGTTCAAGATACTGTTCATATAACCACCAAATTACGTACTAGACTGCTCAATGATAAAATCAAGTTAAGGTTTGGTGATTTTCATGCAACTGCTGAACCATTGGAACAACTCATTGCAAAGTACTCCAAGGATTATTACTTGCTAACAAAATCTGATTTGAAATTAAAAGACAAGATGAATTTCAAAGCAGCAGAGAAATTATGTTCGAGTAACGTTATTAATTTTTTTAAAAAGACTCCGGAGAATAAAGGCATTATTGCTTATCTCAAATTGATGCGTTTTGTTATTGATTCGCTCTTAGATCCCAAAATAGATTTAACGCAAAAAATTTATTCAATTTGGTATTGCGTTTTTTTCTTAAAATTTGGCAACAGTGGCTCACAATAAACGAATACAAAATTGGAAATCATTCCATTTCATCAAACTGCTATGCTTGCTCAGAGTTAAACGCACATTTATTAATAAATATCATCCTAAACATCCGTGAAAACCCATTTTTATCAAACGATATTGTAACATTCAAATGTTACCTTCCACCTCGAATTAAATACGCCAGCGCAAATGCGCAGAACATAGTCGATCTACATTTCTGAGCCTCCATATGTAAGAGAAATGAATAAAAGAATTAATTGAGATTCGAAGTTGTTTGAAAGAATATCTAATCGATTCCCTTCGTAATCTATCTTATTACCTTCGATATCTACCTACCTTATTATTTTCATAATTGAAAGTATCTGAATAATCAAGTACCTATAACTTAAATATCTAAGTTCTCCGGTAAATACACGAGAGTGCTTCAATTGCTTTCCTCCTTAGTAAGGGGTAAGTCTCTATAGATTTGAAATAGTTAAGATTGTTTGTGAATAGATAAGTATATCTTTGTAACTTATGATTAGGGACTTTGGGAGACAAAGTGCCCAACTCAATTGCCTTCTTCAACCTCAAGCAGAACTTGAAAAGGGACCATCATCCTCATTCCACAAGGTGGGTGTTGCTGTATAAAGAGGGTGAATAGAATTTCAAGCCCTTAGACAGGTCTGTTCTTCTTAAATTGTATATATCAAATTCTATAATATTAGGTTTAAGCAGGTTAGGTCATAGTAATATTAGTATTAGGTCTAAACAAGGTACCTTGGGGTTTATAATAAATTTATTGAATAGACATTTGAACTGTTCAGACTTGTATATATTTTTTTCCCTCACACACGATATATTATATTCTCAATCAATTTGATACACTTTCCAGATTTAAGTGTAAAACAAAATCTAAATAATAAAAACAACTACTCTATATCAAAAATCTGGTGGCGCCCAATACCTAATTCAATTTCGATCAGAAAGTCCTCCTTATCCACGACTTCAGCTCTCCAAAGGCTATTACAGTTGCCGATTGTAAGTTGTTAAATTCACGAATTGAAATACTTTCATCAAATATAAAAAGAAGGTGACAATATGTTTCTGCCTATACTTTCTTGGAAGTCAGAAATGTGAACAGGCATTTAGGACTATGAGGTCCATGACCTCCACGTATTCGACTGTGGTTAACTTCAATATAAAAGATATTTAAAGCGTTTACATAGCACAAGGACATTAAATAATATTATACACGATCTGAACAATGTTATTGCGTTTCCAAAAGAACAAAGACGGCAAGAAGAAATGAATATGGACTCGAATTCGCTGGTGGTTACTGATTCAAAACTCTATACGGATACTATGATAGCAGACGCAGTAGAACGTGCACGACAAAATTCTCTAGCCTATACGCTAGAACTTGGTATGTCTGTCGGAGAAAACAGCTTTATTATGCTACAATTCCTTCATTGAAAGATCTTGTGAAAGATTAAAGTGAGGATAAAAGTCTAGAAGTTGAAGAGGATATACAGATGGAAGACAACATGATCGACACCATTGATAGGTCATCCAAGAATTCAGCAAATGATTCATCTAATCATCTTCAACATTTTACTTCTCTGCCAATAGAAAATGAAGAAATTAACGGCAATGACTTAAACAAACCAGATAGTCACTTGTTTTAGCATTAATGGAATATTATATCGGGTGTCGATGGTCCATATGTCCGAGTCGCAGATGGTAATAAATGAAAAATTGTCAGAAAGTCTTCGCTATGTTAGTTTCTAGAGGAAACTTAAAATATGGGTTAAGTACAGAGAGACGACAACGTTTTGTTGTGAAAAGTACAGGAAGACCACAAAAGACTAAGACAAGAAGTAGGTCACAAAAAGTTGAATACAATGAAATCCAAAGGAACACAAATAAAGAAAAGCTCGAAGAGAGGTAAAAGGGACAGGTCCCAAGAAAGCTCAGATAGACCAGAAGAAGATATCATCATGAAATATGACGATAGCCCAAGCACAGAAACGTTTTCTGAGAATGACTCGGAAAATAACATTGAAATCAATGTTAATGGAGGTGATTATCAAGAAGGAAATTTACAAAAAGAATATTTCCTCGAATATTCCAGTTCATCGCCGTTGACAATTTCCTTAGAAATCGATAAGTTTCATGCAGTGTATTATGAAGAAGGCTGGTTTGTTGGAAAACTTCTAAGATATTGAGGGTAGTGCGAGTGGTGCTGTCGATAATCCGATAGTCGAAATAATATTTTTGAGAAGAAATTAACGAAAAAAAGTGAATTCAAATGGTCTGAGAAACAAGATTTATGGACCTATAGCAATACAGGAGAATAAATCGAATAATATTGTCAATATTGCCGATCGTGTCTTGAGCCAGATTGATAACGCTTACACAAATGAAAAGCAGAAGTGTTGACATGTCATTAGTTAATATCAATTGTTTCATTATTTGCTTGTCTTGTCTACCACTTGAAGCAACTACATATTATCTATAATACAGAGTGTAACAGCCAAATGGAAGAAATTCGATAACGAATGAATGAGGGCATGTTGGAAAAAAAGGTCGGACACGACGATTTGTAATTTTAAATGCGCATATTTTTCAAGAAAATAATATTATATAGGGTGTTCAATGTGACCGCGGCGAATACCAACTTTCTTATTTCAAATGCAACCCCCTATATATTATTTATTTTTTGATTTCTTCAGAGAATTATAGACACAATTCATGCGAAAAAAAAACCTATCTTTAACTATTTCGGAATTATTGAGTGTTTTCAGATTTATTGCAAAAATCAACGTTTTCAATAAAAATTATTTTATTTCACAAATTCGGTACATTACACACAGATGACATTTGACAGATGACATTTTACAGATGACATTCGACTGATGACATTGGACAGTTGACAGATGACTATTGACAGATGACTATTGACAGATGAAATTTGACAGAACTTTTATTACCTATGCCTAATTTATCCCCTGCCAGTTCAGAAATCTAACCAAGCCGTTGATCTCCGATCACTGTCGATTACGATTTGTGGAATCCACCGTAAGTATAGGTATCATTAAGGCGAAACAAAGTTCCTTGGGCCAGCTAGTATGCTAATGAAAAAATGTTTTTATATCCTTAAACGAGTCTTATTACTTGCCCCTTTTATCGCATTCAAGCCGTCAGGTGATTGGCCATGTTGAAAGTAAAAACAAGCTGAAACTATTAGAGGATTTACGGGGATTTTTCAGGAACTAAACACATTTTTCCAAGATTTTTGATTTTTGGGATCGACTAAGATTCCTTGTAAAAAAACGAATATTTTCTCATCCTAATCAAATTTCTTTATTCATACTAACTGGATTATTTTTTATGAGCAACAATACAAATATACATAAATAGAAATATACAGAACAAAATGTCAATTCATTATATCTGAGTTCTTTTCATTATTCAAGTTTGCGTGGTATGAGAAGGGCACTCACATCAACTTTCTCAGATTTGCTTCAGCACCATATTCATCTCTGAAGGATCAATGAATTCACTTATTTTTTGGATACACAAATCGGGCATTTCTTCTGGAAGAAGTTCCCGCAAATGTGCATATACTTGTTTCGCCAAATATTGATCATTCATTTCTATGCATATGCTGGCGATCAACTCCCTTTTATACAATACTGGAAGAGGATTTTTCAGAATTCCTGAGCGAATCCTTGAATTCTTGACCACCTTCCTCCTTATATTTTTTCTACACAGTACGTCATAGTAGGTCAGTTGTGGAGCTTCGGGCAGTTTCAGCAGTTTCAGGCTTTCTAACTCGTTCTCGTACAGAACGCGTACTTCTCTGTAGCGTTCATTCGCTTCTATATATTGAACTGTTTCCTTGTTCACATAGAGTCCACAATTATTTCTCAGAACAAAGAACTTGATGAATACATTGAGGAATGAGGATGTTTTCGTTATCGAAGTCCATCGCAACTTCGAAAGCTGTCATACCTTCTTCATTGAGTTCGTTGAAATCTACTCCCTTTCTTAGCAGAATTTCAACAACAGTAGGACTCCCTTCAGCTGCACAATGCAATGGAGTGTTACCCTGGTCTGATTTGGCATTCACATCCACGCCATGCTCTATTAAAGCTTTTGCCAAAATCCTGTTCCTGTGAGGGTCATTTCCATCATCTGTCAAATGATGCAATGCGTTGCATCCAAGGCAGTTGGTGATGTTCGGGTCACTTCCGATTTCCAGAAGCCGCAAAATGACGTTGATATCACTCGAAGGGTTCATGATCAGAAGTTGCAGGGTCGTATGGCTTAGCAGATCCTCTTGATGGTCCAAGTCAACATCATAATGCAGCAGCGCATCCAAGCATTCAAAGCCCTTCGGACATCCTGACAGCATATGGAAAGGACGGCGGAAATAGTTATCACATTTCTTCGGGTTGGCACCGTTAAGCATCAGATGTTTTACTATATCGGGATAGCCAAACTTCACAGCATAATGCAGGGGTGTGCTTCCATTGTCGTTGCAGACGTTAACGTCTGCTCCTTCCTGTAATAATTTCTCGACATCTTCTTCATTTCCATTTCGGACCGCTAAATGAAGGGCACTGTCTTCCACTGGGCAGGAGTTTACTCTCTGAAAAAGAAAAAAAATATTTTCTAGCTTTTGTTTGATAATTTTGATGAGATTCGTGAGATTCGATAGTTGAAGCGGTAAATTTTCATGGGAGTTCATTCGATTTGATATAGATCGAATTGAAGAGGTCGCCGTTCACAATGAGTTGAAAAACTAATCCGATAGAGGCGCCACCGTGCATTTTATAGAGTTATTCAGCGAAGCTTCCAAACATCCCTATACCCAAAACCACCGTTTTTGTTTGAGAAATACCTATCCTTCGTTAAAAATGAAACGATTTTTACTAGACAGAAGTTTTTCGGAAAACCTCGTTCCTCAACTTTCATTTAATACTGTTTCCAATATATAAGTTTTCACAGTTCATTCTAAATGTCATGAATCTTTCCCTTCCTACCATGAATAAAAGTGACTCGTGTTTCACGTTTATGCATATTTTTATAAACAAAGACAAGAAGGCATTATTTCGATAAGGAACATTTCAAGTAGGTAACTATATTTTAAAACGAATATTTCAGGTGAGTAAAATGTTTGATTCGTTAATATTCATGAAAATATATATTTTTATAGTGGGCTGAATACCTAGGTCCATATTTCGTTGGAAACAGTTGTTCTTCACACATTTATCCTTTTTTTTTAGTTTTCTTTCAAATTTTTCGAATTGGAAACCTATGAACCAACTGGAAAAAATATTCAGCTAGAGAATGAATTCAATAGAGGGTGTGCGAAAAAAATTTTTTATTCATAATGTCAAGTTAATTCATAACACATTTCAGCTGAAAATGTTGCCATGAGGATGTCGAATGAATTTCATGATTACAGCCATATTCTATTCAGAATCCGTTTTACGACACTTTGGGGTTAGAAATAATTATTATATTTGGTCTAAATCCATAAATTCAAGATGCGACTAGTTTCATGAGCTCATAAATTTTACCAAGAAAATAATGATCTCCCAATGAGGAAAATTTTCGTTTTGTTTCTTATGAAACAGCTTTATCAACTTTCACATAATTACAGCAATAGTAAATTGAATCACTTCGATTATTTGGCCGCTCATTTCAATCATTCCGTTATATTCTCATCAGAAGTTCTATTTCATTGTTATCCATTCAATTGGAATTGTGACAAAGCCTTCTGTGCCAATATTAGGGATAATTATTCAACAACTTTCGGTTTCCATAAATTTTCTGGCTGCGCTGACAAAAAAGCATTATTGTTTTAAGGTGACGCATCATTATATCTAGCATTTTATAGATTGGGGTTGGACATGGCTTGGCGTCAGGAGGATTGGCGCCAGGATGATTGGCACCTTGAAATTATTTTTCATTTATTCTTATTCATTCAACAACAAACTCGTGGAAGTGCTTTGCAAGTAGTCATTCCGTACGTTAGGTACTCTTTTGGTTTTTTATTGTGCGATTGAAGCTAACGCACAAATTTTATCTCGGTTTATGTAATTTTAATTTATGTATGCCCACAATTACTTCATTTTCCACTCGAGCTGAGATCAATGTTTATTGACATTTTTCATACCTTATTGAAAAGCTACTCGAGTACTTTGAACAAAATAGCTAAAACTATAGGGCAGCGGAGTCATATATTTTTGGGACCATTTATCTTCAATACTTTGCCAATACATTTGAAAAAGATTATAATGCCAAATATATTTAAGAAAGAGTTACGCAGGTACATTAATTCAACCCCTAGGCTCGTTGTGCACTCAAAGATTGATTTAAAAAATAAGAGATAATATGATTTTGAAAGCTTTATAGATTTGTAAAACTGATTATTGTAATTTAATATACTGTATATGGTTTTTGGATAGATGGATTTTGTATGGTTGTCAGAAATGAAATTGTGTTGTCCATATTGTAAAGTCCACAAGCGGATATATCCATGTGGATTTTTTATTTGTTCAGAATTTTTGGACTGTTGAGGATTGATGTTTGTTTTGTATTTTGATTATTTCTCTCTGAATAAATTTTATTATTATATTATTATTATTATTATATTTTTCGGTTTTCAGAAGGATGAATGGATGATGAATCTTTTCGTTTCATTTTACTGGATGATGGGGTACTACAGAAGAAACGGCCTAAAGCAGGCTTTGACATGTATGTATATTGTTTTATAATATTGAAATTGTATTGTTTGTAACGTTTCGAATTATATAGAAATGAGTTGAGTTTTTATTGTTGATAATTATGGAGTCCAAGACGTACCTATTGTACCTGTTTGTCGAATAAACTGGAGTTTATAATGTTAATTTATATCAGAGTTGTGCTTTGTGCTCGGAGCACTTTTGTGCTCCCGGGCACTGTGCTACCGAGCACTTTTCAAAAGCAGTGATTAGTGCTTAGTATTTGTAGTACTTCATCGAAATGCTCAGTGCTTAGCAATCCCAAAAGTGCTCCCAAGCACTCCTGCGGATTACTAAGCCCTAAGCTCTGAGCCACTTTTGTACGAATTTATTTAAGCATTCATAAAATCTAAATACAACATTTTCTTACATGAGTAACATCCTCAAACTGTTAGAATTTCAATGACAGAAAGATGATTGTGAGGGAATCCGGTCATTATGAGAGGAAAAATTAAGGGCCCACGTGTAATTTGTTAAATGAAGATGGTAATTTGTTCGTTGATATCTTAATAAAGCGTTTTCATCTGACCAAAGAGTCTTATATAGACAACATCAAAACGTTACACAGTTCATTTTTCATACTTCGTTATTTGTCACGCAACAATGTTTTGGAACTGTTTTGCTCCTGACAAATTAGTGCAAGAATTGACGCAGAAGCATTTCCATTTTTCCTTAAATTTTTTATTACATTTTGTGTCACGGACCGGGAGTGAAAACCCATAAAAGTTTTCAGAAAAAAAGTAAACTCGAAAAAATCAATATTTTTATGAATATTTTCAAACGAAGAGATCTAGGAGCGAATAGCAGTTTTTTGTTTTACCACCAATCAGAATCAATTATATATTATATCGAATCAAACTCAAAATTATTAGCGAAAGCATCGTATCATTTGGTCAATTCTTGGAAGGTGATAAAACAAGAATCTTCTCGTTATCAATCGAATCAAAGGTGGAGCATCGAATTTTGGACACCCTGTCACCTCACCTGTCAATTTTCTCACATATACGAGCTAACAATTTCTCTTTCGATTGTAATAACCTCACTTTCAACAATTCCTAAAGAAGTGCTTAGGGCTTAGTGCTCGAAATGTCGAATAACTTTCACAAAGTGCTCAGTATTCGCGAGCCTTTTGTGAAAATAAGTGCTTTGCGCTCGAGACTCGGGAGCCTTTTTATCCGAGTGCTTAGTGCTCGAAGCACTATTTTTCAGTGCTCGTCACAGTTCGTACATATAACATATATCATTCCTTCAACTTAAAATGTTTTATACATTTCTATGCCTATACATATATTCTTGTATCTATCGTTGAATTCTATGAAAAATGTCCATATTATTCTCATTATTTCATGGTATTTTTCTATTATCAGATGTATCATATGCAAAATCATAAATTATTCTCTATTCTTGAATTGAAGTATGATGTCTAATGAATACAGGGTGAGTCTTTGACTTGTACATATATTTTAACTGTAGATTCTTGAGGCCTAAAGAAACCTTTTTTTCATTTTCCATTTTTCCGAATTCGGCTCGGTTAAAGAGATATAGCCATTTGAAAAAAAAAAATTGGGCTAATTACGTCTCTGATATTATTCTCTACAAACACCTCAAAGTTCATATTTTTCAATTGAAATTGATGTGATTATTAGATATTCTGGGTGATACATTTAGAAAATACTCAAGCACTAACCTTATTTGAATAAGAATGTTACAAACACGATATTTCCTAACAAAAACGCTAAGTTTTGTTCCATCATTTCTGCAATTGAAATGCCATATTTCTCACACCAAAATAAGTTCCTTCTTCGATTATCCTGAAGATTAGTTTGTAAACACTAATAATTTGTTCATATTTGCCTCGATACCCTGAAACTATCTTATAAAAATTAGTTTCTCACTAACCTATCCTAACTCCATTAATCAAAGTCATATGATTCGAGGTCAATGACCTAACCTAATCCATTCCTCTGTGATAGTGATCACAGAATTCTAGAGAAGACGATGCCAGATTGTGTTGATTTTCTCAGTAAAAAATGGTATAGGCGAACTCAAGAAAGCAGAACGTCCCCTATCGTTAACGGAAGAACTAGCTTTGTTTACTTTTCGCTAAAGGCTTCTACGCATTGCTCTTTGGAAATGCCAAACGAGTAGTTCTGATTCTCGCCGATCTAAATTTCAGTCGTGGTGCGCTGCCGGCTGCGATGTAGCCGCCACGCAAGACAAGCCGTTGTTCTGTGTCTCATCACACTATCACAGGCCAGCCAGTCTGTGATAAAATGAACGACGCTTAAACGCGATAACCTTTCTACATGGATTCAATTCATTTATTTATTTACTCGCAGAGAATAAAGCAAACAGGTGTGAGGTGATGCTTGTGATTTGTGATGTGAAAACCGTGTAGGGTCGATTAAAAATTCCAAGAGGATATTGTTAAGAAGATAGATATTTTCCTGAAGGACTGATATCAATAAATTTTTAATAGAAACTTGCTTATAAACTGTGTAATTTCATGCTTCTCGGAATTCAGTTGATAAACATTGACAACATTCAATATAATGTAGATTGTGGGAATAGGAATATTGAAAGAAGTACACTATATCTCCTCTATTAGCGACGTTTCGCAACTCTATTGTTGCATTTTCAAGCTCTATACAAAAAACAGAACATATATTAAAGATAAATGTGTAAGAAACAAATATCAACCTACCCAGAGAATAGCTAGTGTCTCGTCCACCCTTCGTAGGTAAACTTCATTAAAGACGGTAAATAAACAGATCTGAAGAAAACGCGATACATAATTGTCTGTCGTCGAACAAGTACTGGCTGTCATATGGTTTGAATGAATATTTCGCGCATCTTGGATGAAAGAGGATCATCGACCCCATGTGATTCGTCGAAAGATAAAAAACCCCATTGAATGAGGGTGGTAAACAAGACACCACCAATCTCCTGACATCATGAAGACAAATTCAAAAACATGTAAATATAACATCAAAAATAAACACACAACATCAATAATAAGTTATATAAATAAAATAAATTAAAATCACACCCTATAAGCTCCATCTATTCCCTATAACTTGGTGACACTCTTATCATCTAATAGAATCTCTATATACAATTATACACAGGTTGCCCTACCGGAGCCGGTCCAGAGAATCCTATCGCTAGGCCCTTAATTCGGCCTACCCCTTAAAAACTCAGAAATCCCGATTCACAAAATAATCAAAGATTTGGAATATTGCATTGCAAACCAGGGCGGGGATGAAGATGAGAAAAATAGGTTGAGAGCCTGTACCACGAATGTTCTAACTAATTTCTATAGAAATTATGACATGCCTAAATCTCAGAGAAATCTGATGGAAGATGTTAAGGAGACAAATCATTTTCTTAAGGCCCATGACGACATCTTAGTAGGAAAATCTGACAAAGGCAACTCAACAGTCATTATGCTGAAAAAAGATTACGAAGAAAAGATGCTGGAGATGCTATCAGATGAAGACGTGTACAAGCCTTTGAATAAAGATCCGACAAAAAAATTCCAAGAACATGCTAATGGTTTTGTGAAAAAATTACTCGAAGAAGAATATATTGATAAAATAAACAGCAAGAGAATCCAGATTCACAACTCTGTTCCACCTAAAATTTATGGATTAAGGAAGACACACAAAGATGTATTTGCATTGAGACCTATTGTTTCGTGTATAAACACCCCCTGTTACAATATAGCAGTCTTTCTACATCAAATCCTTTCACCTTTAACAACAACATTCGTGTTCAATATAAAAAATTCCTTCGAGTTCGTCAACTACCTGGAGAGTGTACGATTACCAGTTAACTACAGACTCGTTTCATTAGACGTTACCTCCCTTTTCACCAACATACCAAAAAAATTAGTTCTTGATGTGCTTTCAAAGAGATGGATGTCCATTTCAGCCTATACAAATATTCCACGGAAACTATTTTTAGAAATGATCGAATTTTATTTCGATTCAAGTTATTTTATGTTTAGGGGGACCATATATTCACAGCTAGATGGTAGCGCCATGGGTAACCCTTTAAGTCCGGTTCTGGCTAATATTGTGATGGATGAGCTGGTATCTTCTGTGTTGGAGAACCTACCCTTTAGTGTCCCATTCTTTTGGTTGTATGTGGATGATTCGATTACAGCGGTGCCTGAAGATTGCTGTAATGATATCCTGAACTTTTTCAATGCATTCCACCAGAAAATTCAGTTTACCATAGAAAAGGAAGAAAACAATAAACTTGCTTTCTTGGACGTAGAGATACACAGAAATGATGATGGCAAACTCTTGACGAATTGGTATGTAAAACCGTCTAGTTCGGGTAGAGTTCTTAATTATAATTCGAACAGTCCTATTTGTCATAAGTTGGGCACGGCGAGGAGTTTGATATATAGAATGCTGAAACTAAGCCATCGTTCTTTCCATGAACCTAATTTAAAAATAATAAAATCAATATTGAGAAAGAACAACTATCCCACCAAATTTATTAATAGATGCATACATCTGTTTTTTAATCACCCTAATACTGCACATAGTTCGGAAACAATTTCTGTGAAATATTTCAAGTTTCCGTTCATAGATGGACTTTCACAGAGGATTAATAGAGTATTCGATAAAAGTATCAGGTTGGCTTTTTATAATGTAAAATCCACAAAATATTTTTACACACAGCTCAAAGACCCCATACCATTAGAGTCTCAGTCCAATGTAATTTACAATATACCTTGTTCATGTGGTAAATCTTACGTGGGTCAGACTAAACAATATCTCAAGTCTCGAATCAACCAACATATCAATGATTGCAAAAACCACAATCAAGCCAAACCTAATAAAACGGCACTGGCTTTACACCATTTTGAAACAGGTCACTCCTTTACATTCGAGGGAGCCAAAATATTGGATAGAGAGCCAAATTGGTTCAGAAGGAATGTTGGGGAGATGATACAAATAAGCATAGCTGACACTGTAAATCTGAGAACTGACTGCTTGAATCTGAGTGTGATATATAATAATATTTTAAATATGTACTCCCGACAGAGAGATTCTATTAGATGATAAGAGTGTCACCAAGTTATAGGGAATAGATGGAGCTTATAGGGTGTGATTTTAATTTATTTTATTTATATAACTTATTATTGATGTTGTGTGTTTATTTTTGATGTTATATTTACATGTTTTTGAATTTGTCTTCATGATGTCAGGAGATTGGTGGTGTCTTGTTTACCACCCTCATTCAATGGGGTTTTTTATCTTTCGACGAATCACATGGGGTCGATGATCCTCTTTCATCCAAGATGCGCGAAATATTCATTCAAACCATATGACAGCCAGTACTTGTTCGACGACAGACAATTATGTATCGCGTTTTCTTCAGATCTGTTTATTTACCGTCTTTAATGAAGTTTACCTACGAAGGGTGGACGAGACACTAGCTATTCTCTGGGTAGGTTGATATTTGTTTCTTACACATTTATCTTTAATATATGTTCTGTTTTTTTGTATAGAGCTTGAAAATGCAACAATAGAGTTGCGAAACGTCGCTAATAGAGGAGATATAGTGTACTTCTTTCAATATTCCTATTCCCACAATCTACATTATATTGAATATATGAGGAATACAACTACTGTTATCTATTAATTGACAACATTGTTAATTTGTTAAGAGACCAGAGAAGAAACAATATTCGATGATATTTAATCCAGGAAAGCATTCAGATTTTTTATGAAATTCATGGTTTTTTCCTCAAATTTCTTCGTATACATTTAGGAATAACTCGAAAACGACGCGTTTTATTGAAAAAATATAGGAATACTTTTATTCTCTAAAATGGTTGATTCTTTCGAAAATATGAACCGTTCATCCTTTTCAAGTGATTTGATAGTGTTTTTGCATGAATTTATGAGTCGACCGCCCTGTAACTTTCGAACTAGGAGAAATATTGAATAAGTTTCGATTGAGGAATATGCACCATGAATATAGTCACCAATCAACCAAAATTCAGTTCATTTGAAATAACGGTTCCGAAGATATGAACAGGAAAGTGTTTTTTTCGTGGATTTTCGACACCCTGTATCTCCCAAACCAAACCGAATTTTGAAAAATGGCATGGAAAAAAAGTGTTTCGTTTGATGAGAGGAATCTACAGTTAAAATATATGTACAAGTCAAAGACTCACCCTGTATATTGTGCTATCTTCATTACAAGAATGAAACTGAAATTCTGAATGTATGATCAGTACGATTATTTTTATAATTCAGAAGGTGTTTTCATCAATTTCATTATACTCGTTAATTGAAAATTTTACTCAATTTATGAAATTCAAGAGGCGGTTTTATTAAGTTGATAATACTTTTCAATCATATTCATAACTCGCATTTACAAATTCAATAGATGGTTTCATTAATTTCATGATAAGATTTTATTTAGGTTAGTGAACTTTACCATTACATTAATGGTACGCATCCATTATTGTTGAAGCAATGCCAAATCCCTTTTATAAACCGAATTTCATTACAATTATGAGACTTTATGAAACCAATGAGCATTATAATAGGAATTATAATAATTTTTCTCAGCGCTTATCCCAAAAACCTCCTCATACCAATTTTTAATGAAATCAGTCCATAAACAGGGAAGGCGTTGTCTTGTTATTATTATCAGGCCGCCATTTTAAATTTGTTAATTTCACAAAAATAACATAATCTTCAACTCCGAAAACACCCCTCATACTACTTTCAAATCGAAATGAACCCTGATAACAAAACTTGTCCGCTAATTCGATTTTACAAATTTTGACAACAAATCATGATCTTCGACCCCTAAAACCCTCTCATTCCAATTTCGAATCAAGTCAAGCCATAAACACAAAAGATGTCGTATAATTGTTATCAGTCCGCCATCTTGAATTTATGAATTTTGACTCGAAATCCTATTTTCTCACGCCGGAAATCCCTGTATACCAATTTTGAATTGAATCTGACCATAATAACAATTTGACAAAAAAATCATAATCTCTGACCCGGAAAACACCGAACTATGAAATAAGTGAAAATAAAGTTTAAGTAGGAACTTTTTTCGCTATACAGGGTGAGTCTTTGACTTGTACATATATTTTAACTGTAGATTCCTCTCATCAAACGAAACACTTTTTTCCCATACCATTTTCCAAAATTCGGTTTGGTTTGGGAGATACAGGGTGTCGAAAATCCACGAAAAAAACACTTTGCTGTTCATATCTTCGGAACCGTTATTTCAAATGAACTGAATTTTGGTTGATTCTTTACTCTATTCATTGTGCATATTCCTCAATCGAAACTTATTCAATATCTCTCCTAGTTCGAAAGTTACAGGGTGGTCGACTCATAAATTCATACAAAAACACTATCAAATCACTTGAAAAGGATAAACGGTTCATATTTTCGAAAGAATCAACCATTTTAGAGAATAAAAGTATTCTTATATTTTTTCAAAAAAACGCGTCGTTTTCGAGTTATTCCTAAATGTATACGAAGAAATTTGAGGAAAAAACCATGAATTTCATAAAAAATCTGAATGCTTCCCTGAATTAAATATCATCGAATATTGTTTCTTCTCTGGTCTCTTAACAAATTAACAATGTTGTCAATGTTTATCAACTGAATTCCGAGAAGCATGAAATTACACAGTTTATAAGCAAGTTTCTATTAAAAATTTATTGATACCAGTCCTTCAGGAAAATATCTATCTTCTTAACAATATCCTCTTGGAATTTTTAATCGACCCTACACGGTTTTCACATCACATATCACAAGCATCACCTCACACCTGTTTGCTTTATTCTCTGCGAGTAAATAAATAAATGAATTGAATCCATGTAGAAAGGTTATCGCGTTTAAGCGTCGTTCATTTTATCACAGACTGGCTGGCCTGTGATAGTGTGATGTGATGAGACACAGAACAACGGCTTGTCTTGCGTGGCGGCTACATCGCAGCCGGCAGCGCACCACGACTGAAATTCAGATCGGCGAGAATCAAAACTACTCGTTTGGCATTTCCAAAGAGCAATGCGTAGAAGCCTTTAGCGAAAAGTAAACAAAACTAGTTCTTCCGTTAACGATAGGGGACGTTCTGCTTTCTTGAGTTCGCCTATACCATTTTTTACTGAGAAAATCAACACAATCTGGCATCGTCTTCTCTAGAATTCTGTGATCACTATCATAGAGCCCATAGAGGAGATGGATTAGGTTAGGTCATTGACCTCGAATCAGATGACTGATTAATGGAGTTAGGCTAGGTTAGTGAGAAACTAATTTTTATAAGATAGTTTCAGGGTATCGAGGCAAATATGAACAAATTATTAGTGTTTACAAACTAATCTTCAGGATAATCGAAGAAGGAAATTATTTTGGTGTGAGAAATATGGCATTTCAATTGCAGAAATGATGGAACAAAACTTAGCGTTTTTGTTAGGAAATATCGTGTTTGTAACATTCTTATTCGAATAAGGTTAGTGCTTGAGTATTTTCTAAATGTATCACCCAGAATATCTAATAATCACATCAATTTCAATTGAAAAATATGAACTTTGAGGTGTTTGTAGAGAATAATATCAGGGACGCATTTAGCACAATTTTTTTTTTCAAATGGCTATATCTCTTTAACCGAGCCGAATTCGGAAAAATGGAAAATGAAAAAAAGGTTTCTTTAGGCCTCAAGAATCTACAGTTAAAATATATGTACAAGTCAAAGACTCACCCTGTATATTTAAATTTGGCTATTCTCTGTGAATTCCGTATTTCAAGTTGAGATTCTGAACGAAATTTTCTGTAGATTCACTTCTAATCGGAAGAATGAATTGGCTCATTTTCTTCTATTATTGGCAGATAAAAATAATCAACTTTCGAACTTTCCAATTCATTCATTGAGAACTCCGATCCTTTCTGAGTTCAACCACAAAATTTTAGTTCCTAAAGTGAAACCATTTTCAAATGCATCTTGAAATAAAACACACTACATTGAACCGTAAAATTTCAAATCGATTCATTTGTCTATTCATTTCAGAGTCCATCTTTGGTTAATCCTGTTCCCAAATACGTTATATTATACATAAAACGAAAATTCTGATCATGGGGACAATAAATACTCTTTAAACAATAAATTTAAGTCTAAAAGATGTTCCTTCAGTAATGAACGTTCATTCAGTGAAATATACTATGAGCAAGATATGAAACACCAACCGATAGATCATATCAATTATCCAAAATATATAACCAAAATACGAAGTATTGAGAAAATAATTCTTTGGGATGAAATTGATGACGGTTTTTAGTGTCAAGCCGAACTGACCATTCGCAATAGCCATATAAATTCTCCGATAAATGTGAAACCATTTATAAATCTATTCAGAAAATTTGTACATTGAAGTTTCCAAAGTATTAAAAAAAAGTATAATTTGTATTAAAATTCATTACGGACTTAAGACATCAAGGCTCAAGTTGAACTGACTTATTTCCTGAAAGCAATCCCCGTACATGTTGTCCGAAAAATTTTGTAACTATTTGAAACTCAATTTTCCAAATTTGTACCTTAAAGACTGCAAACTAGTAGGAAAAGAATTTTTTAAATCAAATTTATGACGGATTGATTGTATGCTTGCGCCGAAATTACTAAGTGTCCAATAGCAATCTCCATACAAAATCTCCGAAGCATTGAAAACCATTCAAAAATCAATTTCAAAAATTTGTACCCTTGAGGCTCCAAAATTTCACGAAAAATATTGACTGAATCTCAAATCGATACAAAGGAGTATTCACTTCATAGTACATCTTATGTAAGTTTCTGTTTCAAAGTGTGTTATATGATACATAAACGAACGTTCTCATCATCATGGAAGAAGAAATACTTTTCCAAAAGTGAAATCGGCAAAAGATGTGTCTGCAGTAATACACTTAATTTCAGTAAAATGAATGAACTCGAAATATATAGTTTTCTGCAGAAGATCACCAAGATGTAAAGAAACAATAGATATATTAGATCTTTCATTCAAAATATTCAAATCCGACCAATTTCAAATCTATAAAAATTTATACTCACTTTTGATACTAAATCACCCATTTTTATATTTTATTAACCTGCTTCCACACTATGTTCAAAAACTATCACCAAATATGCACTAGACCTTTTTCGTTCGTACTGTTGCCAGAGAATAATCGAAACTGAATCCTACCACAACAACTGTCCCTTTATATACCATTTGAAGAGTCAAATAATCCAAGTGACCAATAGCAACCCACAAAGAAATTCTCCGAAAAATATTTACCTATTCAGAAACCAATTGTGAGAAATTCTACCTTCAAGGCACCAAAGTGTTAGAAAAGGAGTTCATTGGAAAAGAAATGTATAACGGGCTTGAGCAGACCAGATCGCCAACAGCAAATTCTCAGAAAATTTTAAAGCCATTTGAAAACCAATTATGCGAATACAATAAACATTCTTTGGAATGAAATTCAAGACGGATTTAAGGCTTAAGCCGTCATGTTTATGGTTCAATAATTGTTTATGACAGGATGGAAAGAGGACAGCAACTACTTTCACATTTTTCGGTACATTTCGTGCGAATTGAGAATGTTAAAAGCTTTGTTGCGTTGAAGTTCATTCAAATATACCTTCTATATATTGAAATTCTCAGGAGGTTTGTTAATGGGCCAATTTCGTGAATACGACCTTTCGAAATTCGGATTTCTCGATAATACCAAAACTTCGAAGCAAAATTATTCTAACATTTCTGTTATGAATGATTCGAGGGCATGAACGAGATTTCAGGCTGCTTCTGTTTGTTTTTTTCTGCGGCAGCTACAAAAAATTTATTTCAATCAATTTCTCGATCTGGAAAATAGGAATCTACCTGAAAGTTGGATAAACGAGAGCTCAAAAGCTCCAGACTCCAAGTCAGTGTTCTGAGTAACCCATTTTTGATAGGAGACCTCTGAATTTTTCCAATTAATACTTACATTTTCACACTCAAACAAAGAAATTCAGAGATGTATTCGAGGCTTCCCGCTTAACGTACCAAGTGTTGAGTTCTATGAATCAAATACCATTATCATTATTCATAGGTGTGTTAATTTATGGACGAGAAATTTTTCTCAAGCTCTTTTTGTGCATGGTGTACCATTTCTGAATTTCCTACCCTTTAAGAAAATAAAATGCACCGTTGCCAGACTCAGACTACTTCATGGCTTCCAACTTTGCAACGCTGTCTATTGTCGAACTGTGGAGCTACGTTGAATGAAACTTATTTAATGTTATTTTATAATTCTATGGATGATGAATAGTAGTACGACTTCAAGCAATACTTTAGGCAATTCGCATCTTCATAAATAGGAGATTTGAATCATATAAAAGATCCACCATGATGTACTCTTGTTCTTCTGTGACCATCGAAGACATGCGATTCTGTGGAAGAATTAACCTCAGAGAACGAAAACAAACAGGAGCTCTCTTTTGACTTCGCCCTCCGGAATTCACTTTCGAACACTTCCACTTTCATTCTATTTTTCAATAGGTAATTCTTTGAAATGGAGTTCCTCTTCAAGGAACCCGCCAATCGCCATTTTAGATTCTCTTTAAAAGACGCTTCCTTTGTTCACTGGTAATGTACACTTCTCCATTTTTAATAATACTGTTTCTCTTCACAGGATTTAACCCCATGTAAGCTTATCTATTTTATTATTGCATTTCTACTGAATATTGTGGAACTTCGTTCTACTGCTATTAACCCACTTGGAATATTCTTATACTGTTGGTGAGATTTACTGGTACATGTAACTATCACTCGACATAATGGTATAGGCATTGGAGTTGTTGCTTTTGGGATAATATTGCACGTACGGGGAAACATGGTTTGGAGGTCTAAGGTAGACTGTTTATATCGCCTGTGCCTAAGGAAAACATCCACCCGAGCATAGTTGGTGGAGACTTCCCTCTGAGAGTCCTATAGACGAACATCCTCAGCAAAACAAGCCTTGGACATTGCCCTTGGTGACCTTGGCAAGTATCCTACGGACGGATTGCTTCGTCCCGGGTCCAACGTTCATCAGTCAACAGGAAATGTAGAGAGTTTATTGATTACTTCCAAACCAACGCGAATCGGAACACACACATAGCACTCGGAAGGAAGGATTCTTACACACGGAGCTGTAAGAGCGCTGCGTAAAACTGGGATAACAAGGTGACACACTTCTATGCCTATAACCTTAGAACAACTTGGAATTATACTATTTATCAGGATTGTGCCAGTAGGTATCTTACCGGGGTATAGGAAGCTCCATATTGTACATACCACCAGTGCTCGTCTTATTAATTATTGTTCTATGGATTGTAAACATATCATCTGTAATGCTAGAAGGGTTTTTTGCTTTGAGTTTCAATTGATTCTCGTTCGTTTTTCCCTTCATAGGCTATGGTTCCCCGAACTATGGCGCTGGACGAATAAAGGCTCTAGTTCCACCCTTGTGTCCAATCTTGAGTATTATTTATCTATTTCACCTCACTATTTCCCATCCTATATTTCACTAATCTGAGTTATTACGAATCTGAGTTACTACAACATAACATAGAGTCCTACCAAACATAGACGATCACAAGCCAAGCCAAAAATATAAGTGTAATCTCCCCTTTAACGTAAATATCCCTTTTAACAACACAGGGAAGTATTTGCCCTTCAGTTCTTTTCATAACAATTTTCCACCTTACAAAAGGGAGGAATGTTACAGAGTTGCCGTGACCTAAGATAACTCAAACGATTGTGAAATGTGGAAATTTGAGGTTGAAATTTATTGTTACTAATATTTTATTTTCAGTTGTGTTCCAGTTTATCTGCTGTTTAATTCTGTTTTAGGAATAGGTACCCATCGATCAACTGTCCACAGATACTTCGAAATCGTCTCTACATACTCCCAGGAAACATGTGATAATCTATGGTATCTGTAATGTCTTCAAGTTATATCCTTTTTCTACACGATCTCTCTGAGCATACTTTTCTTCGAAAGAACAGGTGGAACGGACACATAAAGGTACAAAGTGCATATTCCATTTTAAATAACCAGTGAAAACGTTTTGAACTTATCTGAACATGGTTTCTCTTAGCACGTGCAGTTGTAGAATATATGTATTTGGTTTTGGGAATGGTTCAGAGATGAGGAGTTGATTTGCAAATGGAGGACGACTGATATTTGAGAGTCAGTTCTTTATCTCGGTTCCATTATTGTAACGAAGCATTTTAGGAATAGCGTTATGTAGATGAAGTAGGGACCCTACGAAGCTTTTACAATTAGAAGTGAACCATCGAGAAAACATATTCAATCAGGCTTCCATTTTGTATTGCACTTATACTATTTTATGTGTCATTATTACACTTGGGATTTCATAAGATGTATGCTGCATATTCTGTAGGATCTTTCGGCCATGTTTTCATAATTTTCGGAGATAGTAGGTTCCTGCCGATCAACCACCATCAACTAACTTATGATTTGTTAGTTTCCTTCCACCATTTTAGGATAATCAGGATACTGAGAGGCCACCATTTTGTCAGGAGGATTCCATGGATCTTTCATAAATGTTTTCATAGGTACATTCCTTGCTCCAAGTGTTTCAGGATTGGCAGACAGAATAGACGAATCAAATCGTTTTGATTTCATTTCTTCGAAAGATGGCAGCCAACCAAGATGTCCTCGGAGTCTTCACTAATGGGGGTCGCAACAGTTTTGATTGTCATCAAATCAATAGGATCCAATTCTTCAAGAACATTTCTGGTGAAACCTTTTGGAATTTTATCACAGCCACTTGTGATGATTCTTCTTACCAATGGATACCTACTTTCCACTAATTTCATTTTGTCATTCTTTAGATACTTGATTGAGGCCAATCAAACTGAGGCACTCGTCATGCCTGCACCTAATTCAAGAAAGAAGTTTATCTAATAGGATTCCTGAAGTTTTTCAAGTCTGGGGTCGTAGGGCTGAATGTTCGACACCACAACGGAAGGATGCCACGAGAAGCCATGTCTGGATGCTGCCCATGAACCAATAGCAGAGAAGTTCTTAGAAGCTGGGGTCGTATAGGTTTCCATCTTCAGTAGGATCCAATCAAAACAAGAACAAGACGAGATGTGTGATTTTCAGTGCTCCTTTGTGAAGATGTCGATTATGCCTGGAGTGATGTGAGAAGTGTAACTGTTTTCTTAAAGATCAATATTAGTAAGTTAGTCAACTGGTTCCACTGCGACAGATGCCCATTTCTATGTCACGATACCCATCTTAAAATATTTCGACCTATGCCTACTTCTACAAATGGAAATTCTCATGTTATAATTTTCGAAGCTTCGCCCTTATTCTCTTTCATCATAATGTCCAAGCTTCTGGGGTCGACTGTACCATTTCTGAATTTCCTACCCTTTAAGAAAATAAAATGCACCGTTGCCAGACTCAGACTACTTCATGGCTTCCAACTTTGCAACGCTGTCTATTGTCGAACTGTGGAGCTACGTTGAATGAAACTTATTTAATGTTATTTTATAATTCTATGGATGATGAATAGTAGTACGACTTCAAGCAATACTTTAGGCAATTCGCATCTTTATAAATAGGAGATTTGAATCATATAAAAGATCCACCATGATGTACTCTTGTTCTTCTGTGACCATCGAAGACATGCGATTCTGTGGAAGAATTAACCTCAGAGAACGAAAACAAACAGGAGCTCTCTTTTGACTTCGCCCTCCGGAATTCACTTTCGAACACTTCCACTTTCATTCTATTTTTCAATAGGTAATTCTTTGAAATGGAGTTCCTCTTCAAGGAACCCGCCAATCGCCATTTTAGATTCTCTTTAAAAGACGCTTCCTTTGTTCACTGGTAATGTACACTTCTCCATTTTTAATAATACTGTTTCTCTTCACAGGATTTAACCCCATGTAAGCTTATCTATTTTATTATTGCATTTCTACTGAATATTGTGGAACTTCGTTCTACTGCTATTAACCCACTTGGAATATTCTTATACTGTTGGTGAGATTTACTGGTACATGTAACTATCACTCGACATAATGGTATAGGCATTGGAGTTGTTGCTTTTGGGATAATATTGCACGTACGGGGAAACATGGTTTGGAGGTCTAAGGTAGACTGTTTATATCGCCTGTGCCTAAGGAAAACATCCACCCGAGCATAGTTGGTGGAGACTTCCCTCTGAGAGTCCTATAGACGAACATCCTCAGCAAAACAAGCCTTGGACATTGCCCTTGGTGACCTTGGCAAGTATCCTACGGACGGATTGCTTCGTCCCGGGTCCAACGTTCATCAGTCAACAGGAAATGTAGAGAGTTTATTGATTACTTCCAAACCAACGTGAATCGGAACACACACATAGCACTCGGAAGGAAGGATTCTTACACACGGAGCTGTAAGAGCGCTGCGTAAAACTGGGATAACAAGGTGACACACTTCTATGCCTATAACCTATAACCTATAACCAACTTGGAATTATACTATTTATCAGGATTGTGCCAGTAGCCATCTTACCGGGGTATAGGAAGCTCCATATTGTACATACCACCAGTGCTCGTCTTATTAATTATTGTTCTATGGATTGTAAACATATCATCTGTAATGCTAGAAGGGTTTTTTGCTTTGAGTTTCAATTGATTCTCGTTCGTTTTTCCCTTCATAGGCTATGGTTCCCCGAACTATGGCGCTGGACGAATAAAGGCTCTAGTTCCACCCTTGTGTCCAATCTTGAGTATTATTTATCTATTTCACCTCACTATTTCCCATCCTATATTTCACTAATCTGAGTTATTACGAATCTGAGTTACTACAACATAACATAGAGTCCTACCAAACATAGACGATCACAAGCCAAGCCAAAAATATAAGTGTAATCTCCCCTTTAACGTAAATATCCCTTTTAACAACACAGGGAAGTATTTGCCCTTCAGTTCTTTTCATAACAATTTTCCACCTTACAAAAGGGAGGAATGTTACAATGGTACAAACTTTTATTCGTACAATCGAATTTTTCAAAGCAAAAATTCGAAAATGACAAAGCGTTAGCTCCATAGCTTATCACCATATTCATCATAGTTAAAAAAATACCGAACGAATTGAAAAGGGAAAAAAATAAAACAAAAATCTTTATGACCGCGTTTGCTATAAAATGCAATGAAGACGATTCCAATGTTCCTTTCTATCATGTTTGGATGATCATTTACGACATTCTATAGTTTTCAGAAAAATGTATTTCCTAATGTCAAAGTTTCATTTCTGATTATTCCATTTACTTGTAGTTTGTATGTTTTTGGTCAGCATTGTCCAAAGTATCTCGTTCCAACGTTTTTGTTGGAATGCTCTGCATACATTTTTCTGCGAGTATTGTTGATAGTTGTCAGTTTTGATTTATATAAATGTCAAATAAGTTCTGAGTGAATCAATGATCTACTTAAACTATACTTGAACTGATTAAAAAGGCTTGTGTTTTCCACCACTGTTTTGGACGAAAGACTCCGTGGTTAGAATTTTCTAACCTTTTCAATCCGTTTGAGTATATCATGGATTGATCTACTGAATCAAAACTGAAGCAAGCAGAACTTGAAAAGGGACCATCATCCTCATTCCAGAAGGTGGGTGTTGCTGTATAAAGAGAGTGAATAGAATTTCAAGCCCTTAGACAGGTCTGTTCTTCTTAAATTGTATATATCAAATTCTATAATATTAGGTTTAAGCAGGTTAGGTCATAGTAATATTAGTATTAGGTCTAAACAAGGTACCTTGGGGTTTATAATAAATTTATTGAATAGACATTTGAACTGTTCAGACTTGTATATATTTTTTTCCCTCACACACGATATATTATATTCTCAATCAATTTGATACACTTTCCAGATTTAAGTGTAAAACAAAATCTGAATAATAAAAACAACTACTCTATATCAAAAATCTGGTGGCGCCCAATACCTAATTCAATTTCGATCAGAAAGTCCTCCTTATCCACGACTTCAGCTCTCCAAAGGCTATTACAGTTGCCGATTGTAAGTTGTTAAATTCATGAATTGAAATACTTTCATCAAATATAAAAAGAAGGTGACAATATGTTTCTGCCTATACTTTCTGGAAGTCAGAAATGTGAACAGGCATTTAGGACCATGAGGTCCATGACCTCCACGTATTCGACTGTGGTTAACTTCAATATAAAAGATATTTAAAGCGTTTACATAGCACAAGGACATTAAATAATATTATACACGATCTGAACAATGTTATTGCGTTTCCAAAAGAACAAAGACGGCAAGAAGAAATGAATATGGACTTGAATTCGCTGGTGGTTACTGATTCAAAACTCTATACGGATACTATGATAGCAGACGCAGTAGAACGTGCACGACAAAATTCTCTAGCCTATACGCTAGAACTTGGTATGTCTGTCGGAGAAAACAGCTTTATTATGCTACAATTCCTTCATTGAAAGATCTTGTGAAAGATTAAAGTGAGGATAAAAGTCTAGAAGTTGAAGAGGATATACAGATGGAAGACAACATGATCGACCCCATTGATAGGTCATCCCAGAATTCAGCAAATGATTCATCTAATCATCTTCAACATTTTACTTCTCTGCCAATAGAAAATGAAGAAATTAACGGCAATGACTTAAACAAACCAGATAGTCACTTGTTTAAGCATTAATGGAATATATCGAGTGTCGATGGTCCATATGTCCGAGTCGCAGATGGTAATAAATGAAAAATTGTCAGAAAGTCTTCGCTATGTTAGTTTCTAGAGGAAACTTAAAATATGGGTTAAGTACAGAGAGACTACAACGTTTTGTTGTGAAAAGTACAGGAAGACCACAAAAGACTAAGACAAGAAGTAGGTCACAAAAAGTTGAATACAATGAAATCCAAAGGAACACAAATAAAGAAAAGCTCGAAGAGAGGTAAAAGGGACAGGTCCCAAGAAAGCTCAGATAGACCAGAAGAAGATATCATCATGAAATATGACGATAGCCCAAGCACAGAAACGTTTTCTGAGAATGACTCGGAAAATAACATTGAAATCAATGTTAATGGAGGTGATTATCAAGAAGGAAATTTACAAAAAGAATATTTCCTCGAATATTCCAGTTCATCGCCGTTGACAATTTCCTTAGAAATCGATAAGTTTCATGCAGTGTATTATGAAGAAGGCTGGTTTGTTGGAAAACTTGTAAGATATTGAGGGTAGTGCGAGTGGTGCTGTCGATAATCCGATAGTCGAAATAATATTTTTGAGAAGAAATTAACGAAAAAAAGTGAATTCAAATGGTCTGAGAAACAAGATTCATGGACCTATAGCGATACAGGAGAATAAATCGAATAATATTGTCAATATTGCCGATCGTGTCTTGAGCCAGATTGATAACGCTTACACAAATTAAAAGCAGAAGTGTTGACATGTCATTAGTTAATATCAATTGTTTCATTATTTGCTTGTTTTGTCTACCACTTGAAGCAACTACATATTATCTATAATACAGAGTGTAACAGCCAAATGGAATAAATTCGATAACGAATGAATGAGGGCATGTTGGAAAAAAAGCTCGGACACGACGATTTGTAATTTTAAATGCGCATATTTTTCAAGAAAATAATATTATATAGGGTGTTCAATGTGACCGCGGCGAATACCAACTTTCTTATTTCAAATGCAACCCCCTATATATTATTTATTTTTTGATTTCTTCAGAGAATTATAGACACAATTCATGCGAAAAAAAAACCTATCTTTAACTATTTCGGAATTATTGAGTGTTTTCAGATTTATTGCAAAAATCAACGTTTTAAATAAAAATTATTTTATTTCACAAATTCGGTACATTACACACAGATGACATTTGACAGATGACATTTGACAGATGACATTTGACAGATGACATTTTACAGATGACATTCGACTGATGACATTGGACAAATGACAGATGACTATTGACAGATGAAATTTGACAGAACTTTTATTACCTATGCCTAATTTATCCCCTGCCAGTTCAGAAATCTTACCAAGCCGTTGATCTCCGATCACTGTCGATTACGATTTGTGGAATCCACCGTAAGTATAGGTATCATTTAGGCGAAACAAAGTTCCTTGGGCCAGCTAGTATGCTAATGAAAAAATGTTTTTATATCCTTAAACGAGTCTTATTACTTGCCCCTTTTATCGCATTCAAGCCGTCAGGTGATTGGCCATGTTGAAAGTAAAAACAAGCTGAAACTATTAGAGGATTTACGGGGATTTTTCAGGAACTAAACACATTTTTCTAAGATTTTTGATTTTTGGGATCGACTAAGATTCCTTGTAAAAAGACGAATATTTTCTCATCCTAATCAAATTTCTTTATTCATACTAACTGGATTATTTTTTATGAGCAACAATACAAATATACATAAATAGAAATATACAGAACAAAATGTCAATTCATTATATCTGAGTACTTTTCATTATTCAAGTTTGCGTGGTATGAGAAGGGCACTCACATCAACTTTCTCAGATTTGCTTCAGCACCATATTCATCTCTGAAGGATCAATGAATTCACAAATTTTTTGGATAAACAAATCGGGCATTTCTTCTGGAAGAAGTTCCCGCAAATGTGCATATACTTGTTTCGCCAAATATTGATCATTCATTTCTATGCATATGCTGGCGATCAACTCCCTTTTATACAATACTGGAAGAGGATTTTTCAGAATTCCTGAGCGAATCCTTGAATTCTTGACCACCTTCCTCCTTATATTTTTTCTACACAGTACGTCATAGTAGGTCAGTTGTGGAGCTTCGGGCAGTTTCAGCAGTTTCAGGCTTTCTAACTCGTTCTCGTACAGAACGCGTACTTCTCTGTAGCGTTCTTTCGCTTCTATATATTGAACTGTTTCCTTGTTCACATAGAGTCCACAATGTTTTCTCAGAACAAAGAACTTGATGAATACATTGAGGACGTTTTCGTTATCGAAGTCCATCGCAACTTCGAAAGCTGTCATACCTTCTTCATTGAGTTCGTTGAAATCTACTCCCTTTCTTAGCAGAATTTCAACAACAGTAGGACTCCCTTCAGCTGCACAATGCAATGGAGTGTTACCCTGGTCTGATTTGGCATTCACATCCACGCCATGCTCTATTAAAGCTTTTGCCAAAATCCTGTTCCTGTGAGGGTCATTTCCATCATCTGTCAAATGATGCAATGCGTTGCATCCAAGGCAGTTGGTGATGTTCGGGTCACTTCCGATTTCCAGAAGCCGCAAAATGACGTTGATATCACTCGAAGGGTTCATGATCAGAAGTTGCAGGGTCGTATGGCTTAGCAGATCCTCTTGATGGTCCAAGTCAACATCATAATGCAGCAGCGCATCCAAGCATTCAAAGCCCTTCGGACATCCTGACAGCATATGGAAAGGACGGCGGAAATAGTTATCACATTTCTTCGGGTTGGCACCATTAAGCATCAGATGTTTTACTAAATCGGGATAGCCAAACTTCACAGCATAATGCAGGGGTGTGCTTCCATTGTCGTTGCAGATGTTAACGTCTGCTCCTTCCTGTAATAATTTCTCGACATCTTCTTCATTTCCATTTCGGACCGCTAAATGAAGGGCACTGTCTTCCACTGGGCAGGAGTTTACTCTCTGAAAAAGAAGAAAAATATTTTCTAGCTTTTGTTTGATAATTTTGATGAGATTCGTGAGATTCGATAGTTGAAGCGGTAAATTTTCATGGGAGTTCATTCGATTTGATATAGATCGAATTGAAGAGGTCGCCGTTCACAATGAGTTGAAAAACTAATCCGATAGAGGCGCCACCGTGCATTTTATGGAATATTCAGCGAAGCTTCCAAACATCCCTATACCCAAAACTACCGTTTTTGTTTGAGAAATACCTATCCTTCGTTAAAAATGAAACGATTTTTACTAGACAGAAGTTTTTCGGAAAACCTCGTTCCTCAACTTTCATTTAATACTGTTTCCAATATATAAGTTTTCACAGTTCATTCTAAATGTCATGAATCTTTCCCTTCCTACCATGAATAAAAGTGACTCGTGTTTCAAGTTTATGCATATTTTTATAAACAAAGACAAGAAGGCATTATTTCGATAAGGAACATTTCAAGTAGGTAACTAGGTATATTTTAAAACGAATATTTCAGGTGAGTAAAATGTTTGATTCGTTAATATTCATGAAAATATATATTTTTATAGTGGGCTGAATACATAGGTCCATATTTCGTTGGAAACAGTTGTTCTTCACACATTTATCCTTTTTTTTAGTTTTCTTTCAAATTTTTCGAATTGCAAACCTATGAACCAACTGGAAAAAATATTCAGCTAGAGAATGAATTCAATAGAGGGTGTGCGAAAAAATTTTTTTATTCATAATGTCAAGTTAATTCATAACACATTTCAGCTGAAAATGTTGCCATGAGGATGTCGAATGAATTTCATGATTACAGCCAAATTCTATTCAGAATCCGTTTTACGACACTTTGGGGTTGGAAATAATTATTATATTTGGTCTAAATCCATAAATTCAAGATGACGACTAGTTTCATGAGCTCATAAATTTTACCAAGAAAATAATGATCTCCCAATGAGGAAAATTTTCGTTTTGTTTCTTATGAAACAGCTTTATCAACTTTCACATAATTACAGCAATAGTAAATTGAATCACTTCGAATATTTGGCCGCTCATTTCAATCATTCCGTTACATTCTCATTAGAAGTTCTATTTCATTGTTATCAATTCAATTGGAATTGTGACAAAGCCTTCTGTGCCAATATTAGGGATAATTATTCAACAACTTTCTGTTTCCATAAATTTTCTGGCTGCGCTGACAAAGAAGCATTATTGTTTTAAGGTGACGCATCATTATATCTAGCATTTTATAGATTGGGGTTGGACATGGCTTGGCGTCAGGAGGATTGGCGCCAGGATGATTGGCACCTTGAAATTATTTTTCATTTATTCTTATTCATTCAACAACAAACTCGTGGAAGTGCTTTGCAAGTAGTCATTCCGTACGTTAGGTACTCTTTTGGTTTTTTATTGTGCGATTGAAGCTAACGCACAAATTTTATCTCGGTTTATGTAATTTTAATTTATGTATGCCCACAATTACTTCATTTTCCACTCGAGCTGAGATCAATGTTTATTGACATTTTTCATACCTTATTGAAAAGCTACTCAAGTACTTTGAACATATTTTTCGGTTTTCAGAAGGATGAATGGATTATTATTATTATTATTATTATTATTATTATTATTATTATAACTAAAATTAGAGTAGAGGAAATTTCCTATAAACTCAATACAAAGTAAGTATAATTGTTTCACACTTGAACAGATCCATCACGAAGCAGATCCAAGGCATTCTTAAACCCATTTACACTTCGAGCATCAACCACCGCACCAGGTAAACGGTTCCACCTCTCGAAGATTCTGTTGGTAAGAAAACTATGCCGCTGGGGAGTTGCAAACTTCTCCTTCGCCAATTTGAACTGGTGACCTCTCAGGTTATTGGTGTTCAACGTATATAAGCCACGGATAGGGTCACCAAAGTGGCCATGTAGAGACCTGAAAGAAAAAATCAAATCACCTCTGTCGCGCCGTGACTGGAAAGTCGGCAATCCGAAAGTGATGAGCCTGTTCTCGTAGGTGGGGCGAATCCTTCCGAAGGGTATTCGAGTGATCCAGCGCTGGACCGACTCGAGGCAATGCTCATCGGCACGTGTGGAAGGCCACCAAACCGGGCCAGCATATTCCAACAATGGTCTAACGTAGCTGGTGTAGAGAAGCTTCAAGGTAGCAACCTCACATCTATTAAAGGTCTTTTGAATGGCATAAGTCAACTGTCTGGCTCTGGCAGTGATGATGCCTACATGGTTTGACCAGCGAAGATCCTCGGAGACAGTCACACCCAGGTCACAGTGACTAGAAACTTGTCTCAGCCTATCGCTGCCGATGAAGTATTCCGTCCTCGGGTTGTTTTTACCAATATGAAGTACACAGCACTTCTCCACATTCAAAGGGAGTAACCAGTCACCACACCAAACATTTAATTCGTTCAGGTCAAGTTGCAGAGTATTGAAGTTTGATAGGGGAAAGTTAAAGATTTTGGTATCATCTGCAAACATGGAGCAAGAAGAGTGGAGTAATCTAGGTAGATCGGAGGTGTATAATAAAAACAATATAGGACCCAGTACGGAACCCTGCGGAACACCAGATAACAAAGGGCTCCCGGGACTGGAGAAAGAACGATCGACCCTGACGTGGAAAGAACGATTGGACAGATAAGCCTCAATCCAAGCAAGAACATTTCCCCTGATTCCAAGATGAGAGAGCTTAGCAAGCAACCGACGGTGAGGGACCTTATCGAAAGCTCTCGAGAAGTCAAGGTAGATAACATCTACAGGCACCCCCCGGTCCCACGCCCTAGTCCACTCATTGATGCACAAAATGAGATTGGTTATGGTAGAGCGACCAGATAAGAATCCGTGCTGTTCATTAGGGATAACATCGTTTGATAATGCAAATTGGGTGATCTGGTCCGAAACGATCCTTTCCAAGACCTTGGAAGCCGTAGAAATTAAACTGATGGGTCTGTAATTGTGCGGTGATAGTTTATCCCCCCTTTTAAAAACGGGTGTTACTGAAGCGGTCAGCCAGTCACCAGGCAGAATCGAATACCTGAGTGAACTAGAAAATATTCTATAGAGAGGAAAAGAAAGGGAACTCGCGCAACACCTGAGAAGCCCGGAAGAAAGGCCGTCAAGACCCGGAGCAGTATCCCTGAGCTGAGCTAAGTACCCCCGAATCAGCTCCTCATCGATATAGATGTCGGAAATCTCCCCAGAAATCCGAGGAAGCTTAACTTCTGGAAGAGGTCCGTCGGGCTCTCTAACGAAAGCAGATGAAAAGACATCAGCAAACACCTCGGCGGTCTCAAGGGAATCCTCACAGGGGCGACCTGCCCGGTTATGAATGGTTGGAAAACTAACTGCTCCGCTCATAGACGTCTTGAGGTACTTGAAGAATTTGTTCCTGTTCTTCGCAGATGCGAGTCGCTTCTCGTACTGGATCTTAGCCTGCCTTAAAGATGAGGAAAAGTGGTTTGAATATTCGCGGTGATCTTGAAAATCGCGGACTGATTTAGTCCGGAGGAACCTCCGCCACAATGCCCTCTTCCTTCTTGACATCCTCAACAGCCCCCCACTGATCCACGGCTTCGCGCTGATGGATCTAACCAGACGACTGGTCGTGCAAGCGGACACAACCTCATCATTTACTCCCATAAAAGAGCGCCACATCCCCTCAACATCCTCCTCGTCCCCAAATATCAGGTCCCAGTTCATCGATTCCAGCTGTTCAGATGCTCTGTCATAATCTACACTTCGAATTTCTTTAACGGACTCAGAATTTGGACTTAACAGTCGAAATTGCAACTCGGTTGCCAAGGTGGAATGATCTGATTTACCGAACGGAGGTAAATAATGGATATCCGAAACGAGGCTGGGGTCTGACACCAGAACGAGATCGAGAACTGACGGAACCTGCCCAGCCCTGTATCTAGTCGGTTTATCAACCAGTTGTTGGTAGGCGGTCTTACTGATGAGGTCAGCATAGGCAAAGGAGGGAGAACCTAAAGATGGTAGAGCTCTTAGAGGCCATACAATATCTGGGCAGTTGAAGTCTCCAGAAATAAAAATATTGTTGTGGTGAAATGCTGCATCACGAAGAAACTCCACAAACTCTGAGTCTCCCGGACAAGGACGAGGGCGATAAATGCAGCCAGCAAAGAGGGAAAATTTGGTGTTGTGGATTTTTAGAAAAATATTATCAATACCAGACCAATCATAATGGGAAGCCTCAATCTTGAAATCACGAGCAATGGTGTCACGAACATAAATACATACTCCACAGTGACCCACGGTTATAGTGTTATCGTCACGATATAATGAATAGTTTGGAATGTGGAATGAGCTATCCGACAGAGAAGGCCTCAGCCAAGTTTCGGTAAGGAAGATAAGACTTGGTTGATGCTGTTGAACATAAGTTAAAATTTCGGGAAATTTAGAAGATAGAGATTGAACGTTGCTATACATTAATGGCCACACCTGGAGTCCCCCGATTCGTTAGAAAGGGCAGGGTTTCGTTTAGTGGCAGCGGCCTGCACGATTGTTGGGGATCCTTTCACATACTTTATTGTGATATCCTTTTCACCACTGGATTTTCTTCTCTTAAGTTCCTCTCGCAATCTTTCGAGCTCAGCCACCTGGAACTTCGTCTTGGATGATGAATCTTTTCGTTTCATTTTACTGGATGATGGGGTACTACAGAAGAAACGGCCTAAAGCAGGCTTTGACATGTATGTATATTGTTTTATAATACTGAAATTGTATTGTTTGTAACGTTTCGAATTATATAGAAATGAGTTGATTTTTTATTGTTGATAATTATGGAGTCCAAGACGTACCTATTGTACCTGTTTGTCGAATAAACTGGAGTTTATAATGTTAATTTATATCAGAGTTGTGCTTTGTGCTCGGAGCACTTTTGTGCTCCCGGGCACTGTGCTGCCGAGCACTTTTCAAAAGCAGTGATTAGTGCTTAGTATTTGTAGTACTTCATCGAAAGGCTCAGTGCTTAGCAATCCCAAAAGTGCTCCCAAGCACTCCTGCGGATTACTAAGCCCTAAGCTCTGAGCCACTTTTGTACGAATTTATTTAAGCATTCATAAAATCTGAATACAACATTTTCTTACATGAGTAACATCCTCAAACTGTTAGAATTTCAATGACAGAAAGATGATTGTGAGGGAATCCGGTCATTATGAGAGGAAAAATTAAGGGCCCACGTGTAATTTGTTAAATGAAGATGGTAATTTGTTCGTTGATATCTTAATAAAGCGTTTTCATCTGACCAAAGAGTCTTATATAGACAACATCAAAACGTTACACAGTTCATTTTTCATACTTCGTTATTTGTCACGCAACAATGTTTTGGAACTGTTTTGCTCCTGACAAATTAGTGCAAGAATTGACGCAGAAGCATTTCCATTTTTCCTTAAATTTCTTATTACATTTTGTGTCACGGACCGGGAGTGAAAACCCATAAAAGTTTTCAGAAAAAAAGTAAACTCGAAAAAATCAATATTTTTATGAATATTTTCAAACGAAGAGATCTAGGAGCGAATAGCAGTTTTTTGTTTTACCACCAATCAGAATCAATTATATATTATATCGAATCAAACTCAAAATTATTAGCGAAAGCATCGTATCATTTGGTCAATTCTTGGAAGGTGATAAAACAAGAATCTTCTCGTTATCAATCGAATCGAAGGTGGAGCATCGAATTTTGGACACCCTGTCACCTCACCTGTCAATTTTCTCACATATACGAGCTAACAATTTCTCTTTCGATTGTAATAACCTCACTTTCAACAATTCCTAAAGAAGTGCTTAGGGCTTAGTGCTCGAAATGTCGAATAACTTTCACAAAGTGCTCAGTATTCGCGAGCCTTTTGTGAAAATAAGTGCTTTGCGCTCGAGACTCGGGAGCCTTTTCATCCGAGTGCTTAGTGCTCGAAGCACTATTTTTCAGTGCTCGTCACAGTTCGTACATATAACATATATCATTCCTTCAACTCAAAATGTTTTATACATTTCTATGCCTATACATATATTCTTGTATCTATCGTTGAATTCTATGAAAAATGACCATATTATTCTCATTATTTCATGGTATTTTTCTATTATCAGATGTATCATATGCAAAATCATAAATTATTCTCTATTCTTGAATTGAAGTATGATGTCTAATGAATATATTGTGCTATCTTCATTACAAGAATGAAACTGAAATTCTGAATGTATGATCAGTACGATTATTTTTATAATTCAGAAGGTGTCCACATCAATTTCATTATACTCGTTAATTGAAAATATTACTCAATTTATGAAATTCAAGAGGCGGTTTTATTAAGTTGATAATACTTTTCAATCATATTCATAACTCGCATTTACAAATTCAATAGATGGTTTCATTAATTTCATGATAAGATTTTATTTAGGTTAGTGAACTTTACCATTACATTAATGGAACGCATCCATTATTGTTGAAGCAATGCCAAATCCATTTTATAAACCGAATTTCATTACAATTATGAGACTTTATGAAACCAATGAGCATTATAATAGGAACTATAATAATTTTTTCTCAGCGCCTATCCCAAAAACCTCCTCATACCAATTTTTAATGAAATCAGTCCATAAACAGGGAAGGCGTTGTCTTGTTATTATTATCAGGCCACCATTTTAAATTTGTTAATTTCACAAAAATAACATAATCTTCAACTCCGAAAACACCCCTCATACTACTTTCAAATCGAAATGAACCCTGATAACAAAACTCGTCCGCTAATTCGATTTTACAAATTTTGACAACAAATCATGATCTTCGACCCCTAAAACCCTCTCATTCCAATTTCGAATCAAATCAAGCCATAAACACAAAAGATGTCGTATAATTGTTATCAGTCCGCCATCTTGAATTTATGAATTTCGATCAGAAAAATTGTCATTTCCGACCCTGAGAACCCTCACATACAAATTTTGAATGGAAATGTACCATGATCACAAAACTCGTCTGCCATCTTGAACTTACGAATTTTGACTCGAAATCCTATTTTCTCACGCCGGAAATCCCTGTATACCAATTTTGAATTGAATCTGAACATAATAACAATTTGACAAAAAAATCATAATCTCTGACCCGGAAAACACCGAACTATGAAATAAGTGAAAATAAAGTTTAAGTAAGAACTTTTTTCGCTATATATTTGAATTTGGCTATTCTCTGTGAATTCCGTATTTCAAGTTGAGATTCTGAACGAAATTTTCTGCAGATTCACTTCTAATCGGAAGAATGAATTGGCTCATTTTCTTCTATTATTGGCAGATAAAAATAATCAACTTTCGAACTTTCCAATTCATTCATTGAGAACTCCGATCCTTTCTGAGTTCAACCAAAAAATTTTAGTTCCTAAAGTGAAACCATTGTCAAATGCATCTTGAAATAAAACACACTACATTGAACCGTAAAATTTCAAATCGATTCATTTGTCTATTCATTTCAGAGTCCATCTTTGGTTAATCCTGTTCCCAAATACGTTATATTATACATAAAACGAAAATTCTGATCATGGGGACAATAAGTACTCTTTAAACAATAAATTTAAGTCTAAAAGATGTTCCTTCAGTAATGAACGTTCATTCAGTGAAATATACTATGAGCAAGATATGAAACACCAACCGATAGATCATATCAATTATCCAAAATATATAACCAAAATACGAAGTTTCGAGAAAATAATTCTTTGGGATGAAATTGATGACGGTTTTTAGTGTCAAGCCGAACTGACCATTCGCAATAGCCATATAAATTCTCCGATAAATGTGAAACCATTTATAAATCTATTCAGAAAATTTGTACATTGAAGTTTCCAAAGTATTAAAAAAAAGTATAATTTGTATTAAAATTCATTACGGACTTAAGACATCAAGGCTCAAGTAGAACTGACTTATTTCCTGAAAGCAATCCCCGTACAAATTGTCCGAAAAATTTTGTAACTATTTGAAACTCAATTTTCCAAATTTGTACCTTAAAGACTGCAAAGGAGTAGGAAAAGAATTTTTTAAATCAAATTTATGACGGCTTGATTGTATGCTTGCGCCGAAATTACTAAGTGTCCAATAGCAATCTCCATACAAATTCTCCGAAGCATTGAAAACCATTCAAAAATCAATTTCAAAAATTTGTACCCTTGAGGCTCCAAAATTTCACGAAAAATATTGACTGAATCTCGAATCGATACAAGTGAGTATTCACTTCATAGTACATCTTATGTAAGTTTCTGTTTCAAAGTGTGTTATATGATACATAAACGAACGTTCTCATCATCATGGAAGAAGAAATACTTTTCCAAAAGTGAAATCGGCAAAAGATGTGTCTACAGTAATACACTTAAATTCAGTAAAATGAATGAACTCGAAATATATAGTTTTCTGCAGAAGATCACCAAGATGTAAAGAAACAATAGATATATTAGATCTTTCATTCAAAATATTCAAATTCGACCAATTTCAAATCTATAAAAATTTATACTCACTTTTGATACTAAATCACCCATTTTTATATTTTATTAACCTGCTTCCACACTATGTTCAAAAACTATCACCAAATATGCACTAGACCTTTTTCGTTCGTACTGTTGCCAGAGAATAATCGAAACTGAATCCTACCACAACAACTGTCCCTTTATATACCATTTGAAGAGTCAAATAATCCAAGTGACCAATAGCAACCCACAAAGAAATTCTCCGAAAAATATTTACCTATTCAGAAACCAATTGTGAGAAATTCTACCTTCAAGGCACCAAAGTATTAGAAAAGGAGTTCATTAGAAAAGGAGTTCATTGGAAAAGAAATGTATAACGGGCTTGAGCAGAACAGATCGCCAACAGCAAATTCTCAGAAAATTTTAAAGCCATTTGAAAACCAATTATGCGAATACAATAAACATTCTTTGGAATGAAATTCAAGACGGATTTAAGGCTTAAGCCGTCATGTTTATGGTTCAATAATTGTTTATGACAGGATGGAAAGAGGACAGCAACTACTTTCAGGATACATTAGAAGGAAAATAAGCACAAGAGTTACAGAATGCCGATGTAAGGCCAAACTTGACCTGCGCGCTGGCGGGTTTCTCGTCGCATCGCCAACATCTGATTTTGACATTGACACTTCGACCGCTTTGTTTATCTTTCGTCGGTCGGAAACGAAAGTAAGGATTATAAATATTTCTGAACTCTGAAATATCACCAGAAATGAATCAATCCTTTTATTGATCACTGAGGTCTTGGAAGAATTAAATTAAGAAAGTCACGTTATAAATCGTGAGCATTATTTATTGATAGTTCCAATTTTTCTGAATGTGAGAACCGATAACTGAAAATCATTTTTCAGCAGGCATTCTACAATGGTAAACCTCCAAGCATTATTTTTGCTCCTTTCAAATCAGACAATAGAATTTTATATAAATGGATTATGATCAAATTGCCTTATTAAAATCTAGCAGTAATAAAAGTATTCAAAATCTGAAATCTATTTAAATTCTCTCGAGAATTGGATCCAGAATTCGGTGAGGGTTTTTATGTAATTCGGGCACATTAATGAATATTTGAACTGTATATAAAATTTTAACATTAACACTGTTCAATTAAATATGACTGAAAGTACTGCATATTATTGAAAAATATAACAAATTGCCTGTGTTGAATCTTTTATCTACTTTCTATTAGAGCCTCCAATTTCATTCATTGGATTGTCATTATATTCTACATATTGACATAACAAAATATATGATTATATCTTGATCTGAATAATAACAAAGGAGCGGTGGTATATATTTATTCAATCAATTCAGCACATTATCTCATACATATCACTTCTATTGCTACATTATTCTTCCTTAAGCTATGAAATTATTGTAGGGTGACAAAATTCAATCATTACTACACCGAAATCTGCAAAGGAGTTCTTCGAAAGCATAATTACTTATGGATTTGAATGCCATTATGACCTACATGAATGCTTTGTGAAACTCTATACCACAAGCAAAGTGAATATTTACATACTAATTACATGTTACCTACAATTCTCAAATATTAACTTTTGCTATTTAAAATAAGGTTCAATCACTGAATTTGTCACCATTGTGCATTTTTGTCTACTTGTGTACAAATTTAAGTCCACTGTATAAATTCTAGCCATTCCATTAATCAAGCCAATATCAATCTAACAGGTAGTAGGATATATTCATTGTGGAATATAATATTAATAATAATAATATTTATTAATTCTTACAATGATTCCACGAAGTAGAATAAAAGGAGAGTAAGTCAACATAAAATTAAATTTAATTCATTTGAAGTTCAGACAGTGAGTAGGGTTCACTATCAACCAAATAACTGAAAATTTTCCTCTTGTAATTCTTTATATTTGAGATATTTCGGTATTCCATTGGTAAGCCGTTGTAGAGTTTCATTTCCATATAGAATGCTCCTCTCTCATACATCGTTAGGGAGTGTTTGGGGTAGATGTAGGGAACCACCTGTCTTGCGTCTTCTCGGCGTCTGCATCCGGTGAATATACTACAGTTTTTGCGTAGAAACAGCAGTAGTTTGTACGCATAGAGGACATAAACTGTAAGGAGTTTATTATCTTTGAATGCTCCTCTGCAAGAATCTCTGTATCCCTTCCTCAGCATAAGTCTCAATACCCTTTTCTGCAGCATGAAGACCCTCTCTGCACTTGTGCTGATTCCCCAAAATATTATGGCATAACCTATCAGGGACTGGAAGTTGGAGAAGTAGACAGTCTTGAGTACATCGATTCGAACCTGTTTACTTAGTACGAAGATACTGTATGCCACTGAGTTGAGTCTACTGCATAGTTTTTCGATGTGCGGGGTCCACTTGAGGTTTGCATCCAGTATTACTCCAAGGAATTTTGTCGAGTACTTCACTGAGATTTCAATGGTCTCCGATACTTCGATTTTCTCCGGGTACGTCAGACGGTTTTTATCTGTGGAGAATATTACGCATTCGGTCTTTGTATCATTCAGTACGAGACAGTTATCCACGCACCAGTTTTGGGCTCTGCCAAATGCCGAGGACAGGTCACCTCGAAGATCTGCAAGGCTTGCTGACATGATAAGGAAGTCTGTGTCGTCCACGTATATTACAGCTTTCTCCCTTTCACTATTGGCTATTTTGGGAAGGTCGTTTATGTATAGTAAGAATAGTATGGGTCCTAGTGTTCCGCCCTGTATAACCCCCATATTAACGAGGCGCTCTGAGGAGTCGAAATCGCCCTTGGCTGCTCTAAGATGTACACGTTGTCTCCTGTTTGAGAGGTAGCTTTTGATGAGAAGAAGCTGTCTGTCTCTGATCCCGTAGAGTTCAAGTTTCTGAAGTAGTCTCTTATGGTCAATGCAGTCGAAGGCTTTAGATATATCTAGGAATAATCCCATAGGAATAAGACCTTTTTCCAGTGCTTCAAGAATAGATTGCGTTAGGTGGAAAATCGCTGTTTCTGTGTTTTTACCCTTAATAAACCCGTGTTGACATTGGGATAGTATTTTGAATTTTTGAAAAAAGTTCATGAGTCGATCAGCTAATATTTTCTCGAAGATCTTCGAGAATGAGCTCAGCAGGCTAATGGGGCGGTAATTACAAATTTCAGACGGATTACCTTTTTTTAGTATAGGTTTGATGATTGCTAATTTGAGCTCGTCTGGGAAGATTCCATAGACAAAGGATGCATTGATGATGTGACTGAGCGGTTTTGCTATGTGTACTATGCATTTTTTGATTATGAACATGGGAATGCCATCGAATCCATATGATTTCTTATTCTTCATTTTATTGACTGTATCAGTAATCTCTTGTTCTGTCAATGGGAACATGTAGAAGGAATTTTTGTTGCGTTGAATATCAATATTTTCGACAGTTGTTTTGAGTCCTCTTTTTAGATTTAGAGCAGCATCACTGAAGTAATTGTTGAAGTCATTTGCTAGGTTCTCTGGGTTTTCGATGCATTCTATGTATTTGTCTGATTTGAGTGAGCTTCCTGTTATTTCTTTCACTACATTACAGACCGTTGCGGATTCATTCAGGGCATTTGTTAGTTTTTCATTGTAGTACGTTTGTTTGGATCTCAATATAGCATCATCGTATTTTTTCTTTGTTTTCTTATAGAGTTCTTTATATTCAGGTCGGTTGTTGTATATGGTGTAAATTGTGTCTAACTCTCGTTTGATTGCCTGTATTTCCTTCGAGTATTTGAATTTTTTTTTACATTTTTTCGCTGTGAACTGTACTTCTGGAAATTTTTCGGAGAATACCGTCCCAAAAAGATCTGCTAAATTCCCCCACATAGCGTTTACTTCTGTTTGATTTTCACTAAGAATAGTGTCCCATGTCTGAGACTCTAAGACCTGGCAGAATTCTAGGATAGCTTCTTCTGTATATTTCCTGTATTTGACTATCTTGGGATCTGTGTTTTGCAGTGGGATTTTGAATCGCACTTCCTGACAGTGATGGTCGGATAGGTGGGCTTGATAGACAGCTGTGCTTATATAATCGGTATTTGTTAGTATGTTGTCGACGCAGGTTGCAGAACTGCACCACCTTTTTCATGAACGGTTTCTAAAACTCTACACGAAATATACCATGCGAAAGTAAATATCAATTATCTTGCTGATCTTGCGTCAAACGTTTGGAACTAAGTTCATCATAGTGACCCACATTAGTTTCAATATTCAACTGAATATATCGAGAGAGTTCGTTACAGCTGACCTCATCTCCCTTCCTTCAACCTCTGGTCCTCCCATTATCAATCCTAAAATTGAAGTAAATTTACTAATAAAACACCAACATGCTATATTAACAGTGAACAGTAACCACCAGAAGTACTAAATTTCACCGACATTCTTGAGTTGATGGACATAATCCATATATTTTTATACCTCGATCTTTCATGCTACGTTGATTACATTGACTCGTAGATAAATTATGTTCAAGTAAAATCAGCTGACATAACTCATAACATTAATAAACCAACCTGTAGTATTACTTCTTGTTCCTTAAAAAAATTATGAGTGCATTTTTCTCAAATGGATGAATAATTCTTCATGAGAGCCAAAAGATATTTAGTCCTGTACAGGGCAAAGTGGGCACTTCAAATGAATAGAATGTCTTTTTGATCAAATGGTACAGGTTCTTCATGATGAATTTTTCTCATATGCCGATTTCTTGTTGATTATCTTGAAAAATGCTCTTGGCATACGAGATACAGCAAACTTTCACTGAAAATTAATAATCAAAATGAAACCAAGTATAAATTTTTACTGATTAATGATATACTCACTCAACTTCGTCCATGCCTATTGCTTATTATAAAACAGAACTCCTTGTCAATATGATGCAGCAATTAAAATTGCTATTTGTAATAAAATTGAATTGAAATTCTGATGAGCAGAAAACAATGAAAATTTCTCAAACGTCAAAACAAATCATGGAAATAGAGAGAAGCACATTTGACGATTTTACATTAGACAAGGAAAGAGAACCGTGATGTCATGTGCAGATATTCCGTACTGTGATTGGTCAGAAATTTGGCACCGTTGGATCTTTTAATGTATCCTGGATCGACAGAAGTTGCAGTTGCCGGTTGCCGCTTCGGGGATTGCCTAACCGATACGAAATTTCCCGAAAGAATTTTCCTTCTAATGTATCCAACTACTTTCACATTTTTCGGTACATTTCGTGCGAATTGAGAATGTTAAAAGCTTTGTTGCATTGAAGTTCATTCAAATATACCTTCTATGTATTGAAATTCTCAGGAGGTTTGTTAATGGGCCAATTTCGTGAATACGACCTTTCGAAATTCTGATTTCTCGATAATACCAAAACTTCGAAGCAAAATTATTCTAACATTTCTGTTATGAATGATTCGAGGGCATGAACGAGATTTCAGGCTGCTTCTGTTTGTTTTTTTCTGCGGCAGCTACAAAAAATTTATTTCAATCAATTTCTCGATCTGGAAAATAGGAATCTACCTGAAAGTTGGATAAACGAGAGCTCAAAAGCTCCAGACTCCAAGTCAGTGTTCTGAGTAACCCATTTTTGATAGGAGACCTCTGAATTTTTCCAATTAATACTTACATTTTCACACTCAAACAAAGAAATTCAAAGATGTATTCGAGGCTTCCCGCTTAACGTACCAACTGTTGAGTTCTATGAATCAAATACCATTATCATTATTCATAGGTGTGTTAATTTATGGACGAGAAATTTTTCTCAAGCTCTTTTTGTGCATGGTACAAACTTTTATTCGTACAATCGAATTTTTCAAAGCAAAAATTCGAAAATGACAAAGCGTTAGCTCCATAGCTTATCACCATATTCATCATAGTTAAAAAAATACCGAACGAATTGAGAAGGGAAAAAAATAAAACAAAAATCTTTATGACCGCGTTTGCTATAAAATGCAATGAAGACGATTCCAATGTTCCTTTCTATCATGTTTGGATGATCATTTACGACATTCTATAGTTTTCAGAAAAATGTATTTCCTAATGTCAAAGTTTCATTTCTGATTATTCCATTTACTTGTAGTTTGTATGTTTTTGGTCAGCATTGTCCAAAGTATCTCGTTCCAACGTTTTTGTTGGAATGCTCTGCATACATTTTTCTGCGAGTATTGTTGATAGTTGTCAGTTTTGATTTATATAAATGTCAAATTAGTTCTGAGTGAATCAATGATCTACTTAAGGTCGCCGTTTGATGCGCGTAGGACAAGTCGACCGATAGAGGCGCCACCGTGCATTTTATGGAATATCTCCATAGAACTTACATTATCTCTATAAGTTCTATGAATATCTCTCTAATTATGAATGAAATGTACCATGGCGCTCTCTATCCGACAATAGCTGAATTGTGAAATTAGTGAATATGTGGGTAAAACAGGAACTTTTTCCCGCCATATTTTGAATTTGGCCATTCTCTGCCAATTCCGCATTTCAAGTTGTTTTTCTGAACGAAATTATCTGTAGATTCACTTTTAATCGGAAGTTGAACTATTTTCATGGGTCTTTCGTTTGAAATAAAACAGAAGCATGAGTTGACTTATTTTCTTCTATTTTTGGAAGAAAAAAAAAGAACTGTTGAAATGAAATAAATCTCAATCATCTCATTAAGAACTTCAATCCTTTCTGAGTTCACCCACAAAATTTCAGTTCTCAAAGTGAAACCATTCTCAAATGCAACTTGAAATAAAAACACACTACATTGAACGCCCACCTTAAACTATACTTGAACTGATTAAAAAGGCTTGTGTTTTCCACCACTGTTTTGGACGAAAGACTCCGTGGTTAGAATTTTCTAACCTTTTCAATCAGTTTGAGTATATCATGGATTGATCTACTGAAAAACTAATTTGACATTTATATGAATCGAAACTGACAACTATCAACAATACTCACAGAAAAATGTATACAAAGCATTCCAACAAAAAAGTACGTAATTTTGTGAAATTCAACATTTAGTCCCAAAATTAACGTACAATAGATCATTACGAGTGAACAACTCCAACATTTTTCTCATTTCCGCAAACTTCGGAGAAGAAATACTTAGGGTTCGTCATCACATCTGCATTTTGATGCATATTTCTGTCCGGGCCATGCTCGCAGCCCATTAGCACAATTTTGGCCTTCGTACGGCTTCCAGTTTTCAAAATGAAAATTATGAAAGTACTCCGAGCGTATTCTTTAGAAGGCTACGAGAAGAAAACCACTGGATATTATTTCATTCTGTTTTCACCTCATTATTCAGAATGAAAGATAGTTCAACCATAAAAAATTTCAACAATTTCGGCCGAAATTTTTTTTTCACCAAGGACATGTAAAAAAAAGTTGAGTTCCAATTTTGGGATAAATTTTTCACGGAAAAACTCAGGAAATCTTGTACATTGAAATAATACTTTCCGAATTGGCAACCGAGAAAAAAAAAATCCAACTTTGCAGGTTTTCCGCCTTTTTGAAATTTTTTTTTTCAGAATTCTACATCACAATTCAATTAAGCCAAAGAAAAATACTAAAATGTGACCAGAAACCGTTATTTCAAATGCCACGCATAACTAACAACAGTTATCAGAAGATTGCTCAAAGTTCACAAACACCCTGTATCTCGCTTATGCGTCGAAAAGTGGGTATATGTCATGAGGCAAAAATGACTTCATCGGTGTCATCTACACGGCTGTATATGTTTGTCCAGTTTATGGTGAAACACCCTGTATAGGTCATTTAATACAATCTATGATTAGGAATATTCTTAGAACAATGACAAAAGACCTTCCGCTTTCAAAAAATTAATTATTTATGTTCCAGATTATATTGAATATGATTGCATATTCTCTGTTTACCTATCTATAACTCAATAAATGGATCCATAAGGGATCGTACACTTTCCCAGCAGAAATTTTCTCCTACATGTTTGCGGCTAGGATTAGGTATCATTTGAGGGATAGCCCACCAATCTTTTTATTTGTATGTTTTTTGTTATTTTTTGAATTTTCTTCACTTTTGTACCTCGAAATCCAAATCCCGTCCTAAACCGAAGAATGCCGTTTTTCTGAAATGATTTATTTACTTTTATAATTCTGATTTTCAGGTAACTACCTGAAGAAGTACCGTCAACACTTCGAAGGTACTTCTCAGAATAAGACTCGGGATAAGTAATTGACTTCACGAATGAGACTCGCCAAGTTTCAATTACTGTGAAAAATTGGTTGAAGGTTAAGTATTCAAACGTCGTTGGCTGGATTACTTTGAACGAGGAGTATACTCGAATCGTATTCGAAGTGAAGTACGGTCAGCGGAATGAAGTATGCTGTATAATGCAGTGTTTCTGTGAAATTTCACACAAAATTTTGAGGGAGCCCAAAAAAGAAAATATTGATACGAGGTGGGTGTATGAAAACTTTCACAAGCATCTAATGACACATTTGACGCAAACTGATGTCACACCTATAGAATACCAATACTGTAAGCGCGACTGCAAGGAAAAACCGAGAAAGAAACTTAATCAACATCGATAAAATCTTTTGGCTACCTTTTTTCAAAAAAACTCGAAACACAACCTATCTATTGAAACAAAAGATAGGGAGATGCAAATATCCTCACTAGAGATGATGAGGAGCTGCGTGAAAATCCAAATAAGCCAGATAATATGATTCTTGTATCTCCTGCAAAATCTCCAACAGTGACTCCTTCGCTTCTTCCGACACATCCCATGTCAAAGATTAAGCCTCGAATGAAGTGAATGAAGTATAAAACGTAAAATCAACATTGCTGACTAAGTTATTCAAGAAAGCTATGAAACGTGTAAGAATATATCCAGGGCACAGGCGAGTACATCCAGAGATAGTTGCGACGATCACATTCAGAAATGCATTGAAAGTAACCAAAGAAAAATATACACTTCTGAAGGGTCCCCTCTGGTGTCTTCCAGTGACTTGAATATCAATCTAGCATTCAACACTCATCGTCAACTTTATCCCACACTTTATCTCCCACTTATCAAAGGTCAGAAAGGGCTTAACTCCTGAGCCAAATTTCTAGTCCTGGGAATAACCTTGGGAATAACCAAACTTGCATCACATCCTATTTTCTGTGGTCGATGAAGTTTGCAATTTTCAAAGAATATCATCGAACGAAAAGATGACATGGGCATGCAACTAAAGAGTGTTTTGGTTCATTTTGAATCTACTTCACAAAAACCTTGCGGTCAAGATGGTACCACCTCACCAGGCCACCTTTTGTGCTGGTTGTTTGATTTATCTGCCAAAAACTCCAGACAGTCAAAATATCGGTAAAGGTACAGAATTAAATACTTTTCATTATACTGCTATACGAAACGCTCTATGAAAATATGAAGAACACTTCACCATCCATAAGCTGTTTAAATAAATTTGTTGCGAAAAATTCATCCAACATAGAGGAAGGGTTTTTCGACTTTGATGGCCTTTGTCAGTTTATGAAGCATAGGAATTTACCCAAAGTTTCGTGGATTGGCGAAGATGCAACAGTTAAATTGAATATGATTCGAGGAATAATAAATTAGTTGGATTTACCATGCCATTAGTCAATGGACTACCGACAAGAGATACGTTTTTAGCAACATCTGCAAAAGCAATACAGGACCACTTTAAGAACGCTATCAGATCAAATTATGCCTATGTAATTATGGCCCAGCCTATTTTTACCATCCGCGCCAGGTTATTGTCTCGCAATCTTAGGCACAGATAACAGATTTACAGCCGCTGATGTTACGAAAAGGTGGCAACATATAAAATTGAATTTGAAGCAGCGAGGTGTTATGGTTTTGGGGTTTGGATCTGATGGAGATACACGTCTTCTGAAGGCAAAGAGGCAAGGTGCTCAATGGGCTCTCACTAAAGAATAATCACGACCCGAATGGAGATGGTTTCAATCAAATTACTCTAGAGAAGACTTTTCTTATGTTCAAGATACTGTTCATATAGCCACCAAATTACGTACTAGACTGCTCAATGATAAAATCAAGTTAAGGTTTGGTGATTTTCATGCAACTGCTGAACCATTGGAAGAACTCATTGCAAAGTACTCCAAGGATTATTACTTGCTAACAAAATCTGATTTGAAATTAAAAGACAAGATGAATTTTAAAGCAGCAGAGAAATTATGTTCGAGTAACGTTATTAATTTTTTCAAAAAGACTCCGGAGAATAAAGGCATTATTGCTTATCTCAAATTGATGCGTTTTGTTATTGATTCGCTCTTAGATCCCAAAATAGATTTAACGCAAAAAATTTATTCAATTTGGTATTGCGTTTTTTTCTTAAAATTTGGCAACAGTGGCTCACAATAAACGAATACAAAATTGGAGATCATTCCATTTCATCAAACTGCTATGCTTGCTCAGAGTTAAACGCACATTTATTAATAAATATCATCCTAAACATCCGTGAAAACCCATTTTTGTCAAACGATATTGTAACATTCAAATGTTACCTTCCACCTCGAATTAAATACGCCAGCGCAAATGCGCAGAACATAGTCGATCTACATTTCTGAGCCTCCATATGTAAGAGAAATGAATAAAAGAATTAATTGAGATTGGAAGTTGTTTGAAAGAATATCTAATCGATTCCCTTCGTAATCTATCTTATTACCTTCGATATCTACCTACCTTATTATTTTCATAATTGAAAGTATCTGAATAATCAAGTACCTATAACTTAAATATCTAAGTTCTCCGGTAAATACACGAGAGTGCTTCAATTGCTTTCCTCCTTAGTAAGGGGTAAGTCTCTATAGATTTGAAATAGTTAAGATTGTTTGTGAATAGATAAGTATATCTTTGTAACTTATGATTAGGGACTTTGGGAGACAAACTGCCCAACTCAATTGCCTTCTTCAACCTCAAGCAGAACTTGAAAAGGGACCATCATCCTCATTCCACAAGGTGGGTGTTGCTGTATAAAGAGGGTGAATAGAATTTCAAGCCCTTGGACAGGTCTGTTCTTCTTAAATTGTATATATCAAATTCTATAATATTAGGTTTAAGCAGGTTAGGTCATAGTAATATTAGTATTAGGTCTATAGGTCTAAACAAGGTACCTTGGGGTTTATAATAAATTTATTGAATAGACATTTGAACTGTTCAGACTTGTATATATTTTTTTCCCTCACACACGATATATTATATTCTCAATCAATTTGATACACTTTCCAGATTTAAGTGTAAAACAAAATCTAAATAATAAAAACAACTACTCTATATCAAAAATCTGGTGGCGCCCAATACCTAATTCAATTTCGATCAGAAAGTCCTCCTTATCCACGACTTCAGCTCTCCAAAGGCTATTACAGTTGCCGGTTGTTAAATTCATGAATTGAAGTACTTTCATCAAATATAAAAAGAAGGTGACAATATGTTTCTGCCTATACTTTCTGGAAGTCAGAAATGTGAACAGGCATTTAGGACTATGAGGTCCATGACCTCCACGTATTCGACTGTGGTTAACTTCAATATAAAAGATATTTAAAGCGTTTACATAGCACAAGGACATTAAATAATATTATACACGATCTGAACAATGTTATTGCGTTTCCAAAAGAACAAAGACGGCAAGAAGAAATGAATATGGACTCGAATTCGCTGGTGGTTACTGATTCAAAACTCTATACGGATACTATGATAGCAGACGCAGTAGAACGTGCACGACAAAATTCTCTAGCCTATACGCTAGAACTTGGTATGTCTGTCGGAGAAAACAGCTTTATTATGCTACAATTCCTTCATTGAAAGATCTTGTGAAAGATTAAAGTGAGGATAAAAGTCTAGAAGTTGAAGAGGATATACAGATGGAAGACAACATGATCGACACCATTGATAGGTCATCCAAGAATTCAGCAAATGATTCATCTAATCATCTTCAACATTTTACTTCTCTGCCAATAGAAAATGAAGAAATTAACGGCAATGACTTAAACAAACCAGATAGTCACTTGTTTAAGCATTAATGGAATATATCGAGTGTCGATGGTCCATATGTCCGAGTCGCAGATGGTAATAAATGAAAAATTGTCAGAAAGTCTTCGCTATGTTAGTTTCTAGAGGAAACTTAAAATATGGGTTAAGTACAGAGAGACTACAACGTTTTGTTGTGAAAAGTACAGGAAGACCACAAAAGACTAAGACAAGAAGTAGGTCACAAAAAGTTGAATACAATGAAATCCAAAGGAACACAAATAAAGAAAAGCTCGAAGAGAGGTAAAAGGGACAGGTCCCAAGAAAGCTCAGATAGACCAGAAGAAGATATCATCATGAAATATGACGATAGCCCAAGCACAGAAACGTTTTCTGAGAATGACTCGGAAAATAACATTGAAATCAATGTTAATGGAGGTGATTATCAAGAAGGAAATTTACAAAAAGAATATTTCCTCGAATATTCCAGTTCATCGCCGTTGACAATTTCCTTAGAAATCGATAAGTTTCATGCAGTGTATTATGAAGAAGGCTGGTTTGTTGGAAAACTTGTAAGATATTGAGGGTAGTGCGAGTGGTGCTGTCCATAATCCGATAGTCGAAATAATATTTTTGAGAAAAAATTAACGAAAAAAAGTGAATTCAAATGGTCTGAGAAACAAGATTTATGGACCTATAGCAATACAGGAGAATAAATCGAATAATATTGTCAATATTGCCGATCGTGTCTTGAGCCAGATTGATAACGCTTACACAAATGAAAAGCAGAAGTGTTGACATGTCATTAGTTAATATCAATTGTTTCATTATTTGCTTGTCTTGTCTACCACTTGAAGCAACTACATATTATCTATAATACAGAGTGTAACAGCCAAATGGAATAAATTCGATAACGAATGAATGAGGGCATGTTGGAAAAAAAGGTCGGACACGACGATTTGTAATTTTAAATGCGCATATTTTTCAAGAAAATAATATTATATAGGGTGTTCAATGTGACCGCGGCGAATACCAACTTTCTTATTTCAAATGCAACCCCCTATATATTATTTATTTTTTGATTTCTTCAGAGAATTATAGACACAATTCATGCGAAAAAAAACCTATCTTTAACTATTTCGGAATTATTGAGTGTTTTCAGATTAATTGCAAAAATCAACGTTTTCAATAAAAATTATTTTATTTCACAAATTCGGTACATTACACACAGATGACATTCGACTGATGACATTGGACAGTTGACAGATGACTATTGACAGATGACTATTGACAGATGAAATTTGACAGAACTTTTATTACCTATGCCTAATTTATCCCCTGCCAGTTCAGAAATCTAACCAAGCCGTTGATCTCCGATCACTGTCGATTACGATTTGTGGAATCCACCGTAAGTATAGGTATCATTTAGGCGAAACAAAGTTCCTTGGGCCATCTAGTATGCTAATGAAAAAATGTTTTTATATCCTTAAACGAGTCTTATTACTTGCCCCTTTTATCGCATTCAAGCCGTCAGGTGATTGGCCATGTTGAAAGTAAAAACAAGCTGAAACTATTAGAGGATTTACGGGGATTTTTCAGGAACTAAACACATTTTTCCAAGATTTTTGATTTTTGGGATCGACTAAGATTCCTTGTAAAAAAACGAATATTTTCTCATCCTAATCAAATTTCTTTATTCATACTAACTGGATTATTTTTTATGAGCAACAATACAAATATACATAAATAGAAATATACAGAACAAAATGTCAATTCATTATATCTGAGTACTTTTCATTATTCAAGTTTGCGTGGTATGAGAAGGGCACTCACATCAACTTTCTCAGATTTGCTTCAGCACCATATTCATCTCTGAAAGATCAATGAATTCACTAATTTTTTGGATACACAAATCGGGCATTTCTTCTGGAAGAAGTTCCCGCAAATGTGCATATACTTGTTTCGCCAAATATTGATCATTCATTTCTATGCATATGCTGGCGATCAACTCCCTTTTATACAATACTGGAAGAGGATTTTTCAGAATTCCTGAGCGAATCCTTGAATTCTTGACCACCTTCCTCCTTATATTTTTTCTACACAGTACGTCATAGTAGGTCAGTTGTGGAGCTTCGGGCAGTTTCAGCAGTTTCAGGCTTTCTAACTCGTTCTCGTACAGAACGCGTACTTCTCTGTAGCGTTCATTCGCTTCTATATATTGAACTGTTTCCTTGTTCACATAGAGTCCACAATGTTTTCTCAGAACAAAGAACTTGATGAATACATTGAGGACGTTTTCGTTATCGAAGTCCATCGCAACTTCGAAAGCTGTCATACCTTCTTCATTGAGTTCGTTGAAATCTACTCCCTTTCTTAGCAGAATTTCAACAACAGAAGGACTCCCTTCAGCTGCACAATGCAATGGAGTGTTACCCTGGTCTGATTTGGCATTCACATCCACGCCATGCTCTATTAAAGCTTTTGCCAAAATCCTGTTCCTGTGAGGGTCATTTCCATCATCTGTCAAATGATGCAATGCGTTGCATCCAAGGCAGTTGGTGATGTTCGGGTCACTTCCGATTTCCAGAAGCCGCAAAATGACGTTGATATCACTCGAAGGGTTCATGATCAGAAGTTGCAGGGTCGTATGGCTTAGCAGATCCTCTTGATGGTCCAAGTCAACATCATAATGCAGCAGCGCATCCAAGCATTCAAAGCCCTTCGGACATCCTGACAGCATATGGAAAGGACGGCGGAAATAGTTATCACATTTCTTCGGGTTGGAACCATTAAGCATCAGATGTTTTACTAAATCGGGATAGCCAAACTTCACAGCATAATGCAGGGGTGTGTTTCCATTGTCGTTGCAGACGTTAACGTCTGCTCCTTCCTGTAATAATTTCACGACATCTTCTTCATTTCCATTTCGAACCGCTAAATGAAGGGCACTGTCTTCCACTGGGCAAGAGTTTACTCTCTGAAAAAGAAGAAAAATATTTTCTAGCTTTTGTTTGATAATTTTGATGAGATTCGTGAGATTCGATAGTTGAAGCGGTAAATTTTCATGGGAGTTCATTCGATTTGATATAGATCGAATTGAAGAGGTCGCCGTTCACAATGAGTTGAAAAACTAATCCGATAGAGGCGCCACCGTGCATTTTATGGAATATTCAGCGAAGCTTCCAAACATCCCTATACCCAAAACCACCGTTTTTGTTTGAGAAATACCTATCCTTCGTTGAAAATGAAACGATTTTTACTAGACAGAAGTTTTTCGGAAAACCTCGTTCCTCAACTCTCATGTAATACTGTTTCCAATATATAAGTTTTCACAGTTCATTCTAAATGTCATGAATCTTTCCCTTCCTACCATGAATAAAAGTGACTCGTGTTTCACGTTTATGCATATTTTTATAAACAAAGACAAGAAGGCATTATTTCGATAAGGAACATTTCAAGTAGGTAACTAGGTATATTTTAAAACGAATATTTCAGGTGAGTAAAATGTTTGATTCGTTAATATTCATGAAAATATATATTTTTATAGTGGGCTGAATACATAGGTCCATATTTCGTTGGAAACAGTTGTTCTTCACACATTTATCCTTTTTTTTTAGTTTTCTTTCAAATTTTTACGAATTGGAAACCTATGAACCAACTGGAAAAAATATTCAGCTAGAGAATGAATTCAATAGAGGGTGTGCGAAAAAAATTTTTTATTCATAATGTCAAGTTAATTCATAACACATTTCAGCTGAAAATGTTGCCATGAGGATGTCGAATGAATTTCATGATTACAGCCAAATTCTATTCAGAATCCGTTTTACGACACTTTGGGGTTGGAAATAATTATTATATTTGGTCTAAATCCATAAATTCAAGATGACGACTAGTTTCATGAGCTCATAAATTTTACCAAGAAAATAATGATCTCCCAATGAGGAAAATTTTCGTTTTGTTTCTTATGAAACAGCTTTATCAACTTTCACATAATTACAGCAATAGTAAATTGAATCACTTCGATTATTTGGCCGCTCATTTCAATCATTCCGTTACATTCTCATTAGAAGTTCTATTTCATTGTTATCAATTCAATTGGAATTGTGACAAAGCCTTCTGTGCCAATATTAGGGATAATTATTCAACAACTTTCTGTTTCCATAAATTTTCTGGCTGCGCTGACAAAGAAGCATTATTGTTTTAAGGTGACGCATCATTATATCTAGCATTTTATAGATTGGGGTTGGACATGGCTTGGCGTCAGGAGGATTGGCGCCAGGATGATTGGCACCTTGAAATTATTTTTCATTTATTCTTATTCATTCAACAACAAACTCGTGGAAGTGCTTTGCAAGTAGTCATTCCGTACGTTAGGTACTCTTTTGGTTTTTTATTGTGCGATTGAAGCTAACGCACAAATTTTATCTCGGTTTATGTAATTTTAATTTATGTATGCCCACAATTACTTCATTTTCCACTCGAGCTGAGATCAATGTTTATTGACATTTTTCATACCTTATTGAAAAGCTACTCGAGTACTTTAAACATATTTTCCGGTTTTCAGAAGGATGAATGGTTGATGAATCTTTTCGTTTCATGTTACTGGATGATGAGGTACTACAGAAGGAACGGCCTAAAGCAGGCTTTGACATGTATGTATATTGTTTTATAATACTGAAATTGTATTGTTTGTAACGTTTCGAATTATATAGAAATGAGTTGAGTTTTTATTGTTGATAATTATGGAGTCCAAGACGTACCTATGGTACCTGTTTGTCGAATAAACTGGAGTTTATAATGTTAATTTATATCAGAGTTGTGCTTTGTGCTCGGAGCACTTTTGTGCTCCCGGGCACTGTGCTGCCGAGCACTTTTCAAAAGCAGTGATTAGTGCTTAGTATTTGTAGTACTTCATCGAAAGGCTCAGTGCTTAGCAATCCCAAAAGTGCTCCCAAGCACTCCTGCGGATTACTAAGCCCTAAGCTCTGAGCCACTTTTGTACGAATTTATTTAAGCATTCATAAAATCTAAATACAACATTTTCTTACATGAGTAACATCCTCAAACTGTTAGAATTTCAATGACAGAAAGATGATTGTGAGGGAATCCGGTCATTATGAGAGGAAAAATTAAGGGCCCACGTGTAATTCGTTAAATGAAGATTGTAATTTGTTCGTTGATATCTTAATAAAGCGTTTTCATCTGACCAAAGAGTCTTATATAGACAACATCGAAACGTTACACAGTTCATTTTTCATACTTCGTTATTTGTCACGCAACAATGTTTTGGAACTATTTTGCTCCTGACAAATTAGTGCAAGAATTGACGCAGAAGCATTTCCATTTTTCCTTGAATTTCTTATTACATTTTGTGTCACGGACCGGGAGTGAAAACCCATAAAAGTTTTCAGAAAAAAAGTAAACTCGAAAAAATCAATATTTTTATGAATATTTTCAAACGAAGAGATCTAGGAGCGAATAGCAGTTTTTTGTTTTACCACCAATCAGAATCAATTATATATTATATCGAATCAAACTCAAAATTATTAGCGAAAGCATCGTATCATTTGGTCAATTCTTGGAAGGTGATAAAACAAGAATCTTCTCGTTATCAATCGAATCAAAGGTGGAGCATCGAATTTTGGACACCCTGTCACCTCACCTGTCAATTTTCTCACATATACGAGCTAACAATTTCTCTTTCGATTGTAATAACCTCACTTTCAACAATTCCTAAAGAAGTGCTTAGGGCTTAGTGCTCGAAATGTCGAATAACTTTCACAAAGTGCTCAGTATTCGCGAGCCTTTCGTGAAAATAAGTGCTTTGCGCTCGAGACTCGGGAGCCTTTTTATCCGAGTGCTTAGTGCTCCAAGCACTATTTTTCAGTGCTCGTCACAGTTCGTACATATATTAATATCATTCCTTCAACTTGAAATGTTTTATACATTTCTATGCCTATACATATATTCTTGTATCTATCGTTGAATTCTATGAAAAATGTCCATATTATTCTCATTATTTCATGGTATTTTTCTATTATCAGATGTATCATATGCAAAATCATAAATTATTCTCTATTCTTGAATTGAAGTATGATGTCTAATGAATATATTGTGCTATCTTCTTTACAAGAATGAAACTGAAATTCTGAATGTATGATCAGTACGATTATTTTTATAATTCAGAAGGTGTCTACATCAATTTCATTATACTCGTTATTTGAAAATATTACTCAATTTATGAAATTCAAGAGGCGGTTTTATTAAGTTAATAATACTTTTCAATCATATTCATAACTCGCATTTACAAATTCAATAGATGGTTTCATTAATTTCATGATAAGATTTTATTAAGGTTAGTGAACTTTACCATTACATTAATGGAACGCATCCATTATTGTTGAAGCAATGCCAAATCCCTTTTATAAAACGAATTTCATTACAATTATGAGACTTTATGAAACCAATGAGCATTATAATAGGAATTATAATAATTTTTCTCAGCGCTTATCCCAAAAACCTCCTCATACCAATTTTTAATGAAATCAGTCCATAAACAGGGAAGGCGTTGTCTTGTTATTATTATCAGGCCGCCATTTTAAATTTGTTAATTTCACAAAAATAACATAATCTTCAACTCCGAAAACACCCCTCATACTACTTTCAAATCGAAATGAACCCTGATAACAAAACTCGTCCGCTAATTCGATTTTACAAATTTTGACAACAAATCATGATCTTCGACCCCTAAAACCCTCTCATTCCAATTTCGAATCAAATCAAGCCATAAACACAAAAGATGTCATATAATTGTTATCAGTCCGCCATCTTGAATTTATGAATTTCGATCAGAAAAATTGTCATTTCTGACCCTGAGAACCCTCACATACAAATTTTGAATGGAAATGTACCATGATCACGAAACTCGTCTGCCATCTTGAACTTACGAATTTTGACTCGAAATCCTATTTTCTCACGCCGGAAATCCCTGTATACCAATTTTGAATTGAATCTGACCATAATAACAATTTGACAAAAAAATCATAATCTCTGACCCGGAAAACACCGAACTATGAAATAAGTGAAAATAAAGTTTGAGTAGGAACTTTTTTCGCTATATATTTAAATTTGGCTATTCTCTGTGAATTCCGTATTTCAAGTTGAGATTCTGAACGAAATTTTCTGTAGATTCACTTCTAATCGGAAGAATGAATTGGCTCATTTTCTTCTATTATTGGCAGATAAAAATAATCAACTTTCGAACTTTCCAATTCATTCATTGAGAACTGCGATCCTTTCTGAGTTCAACCAAAAAATTTTAGTTCCTAAAGTGAAACCATTTTCAAACGCATCTTGAAATAAAACACACTACATTGAACCGTAAAATTTCAAATCGATTCATTTGTCTATTCATTTCAGAGTCCATCTTTGGTTAATCCTGTTCCCAAATACGTTATATTATACATAAAACGAAAATTCTGATCATGGGGACAATAAATACTCTTTAAACAATAAATTTAAGTCTAAAAGATGTTCCTTCAGTAATGAACGTTCATTCAGTGAAATATACTATGAGCAAGATATGAAACACCAACCGATAGATCATATCAATTATCCAAAATATATAACCAAAATACGAAGTATTGAGAAAATAATTCTTTGGGATGAAATTGATGACGGTTTTTAGTGTCAAGCCGAACTGACCATTCGCAATAGCCATATAAATTCTCCGATAAATGTGAAACCATTTATAAATCTATTCAGAAAATTTGTACATTGAAGTTTCCAAAGTATTAAAAAAAAGTATAATTTGTATTAAAATTCATTACGGACTTAAGACAACAAGGCTCAAGTTGAACTGACTTATTTCCTGAAAGCAATCCCCGTACAAATTGTCCGAAAAATTTTGTAACTATTTGAAACTCAATTTTCCAAATTTGTACCTTAAAGACTGCAAAGGAGTAGGAAAAGAATTTTTTAAATCAAATTTATGACGGATTGATTGTATGCTTGCGCCGAAATTACTAAGTGTCCAATAGCAATCTCCATACAAATTCTCCGAAGCATTGAAAACCATTCAAAAATCAATTTCAAAAATTTGTACCCTTGAGGCTCCAAAATTTCACGAAAAATATTGACTGAATCTCAAATCGATACAAGTGAGTATTCACTTCATAGTACATCTTATGTAAGTTTCTGTTTCAAAGTGTGTTATATGATACATAAACGAACGTTCTCATCATCATGGAAGAAGAAATACTTTTCCAAAAGTGAAATCAGCAAAAGATGTGTCTGCAGTAATACACTTAAATTCAGTAAAATGAATGAACTCGAAATATATAGTTTTCTGCAGAAGATCACCAAGATGTAAAGAAACAATAGATATATTAGATCTTTCATTCAAAATATTCAAATTCGACCAATTTCAAATCTATAAAAATTTATACTCACTTTTGATACTAAATCACCCATTTTTATACAGGGTGTTTCACCATAAACTGGACAAACATATACAGGGTGAGTCTTTGACTTGTACATATATTTTAACTGTAGATTCCTCTCATCAAACGATACACTTTTTTCCTAGACCATTTTTCAAAATTCGGTTTGGTTTCGAAGATACAGGGTGTCGAAAATCCATGAAAAAAACACTTTTCTGTTTATATCTTCGGAACCGTTATTTCGAATGAACTGAATTTTGGTTGAGTTTTTACTCTATTCATGGTGCATATTCCTGAATTGAAACCTATTCAATATCTCTACTAGTATAAAAGTTACAGGGTAGTCGACTCATCAATACACGCTAAAACACCATAAAATCACTTTGAAAAGATAAACGGTTCATATTTTCGAAAGAATCAATCATTTAAGAAACTAAAAGTATTCTTATTTTTTTTCAATAAAACGCGTCGTTTCCGAGTTATTTCCAATTTTACCCGGAGAAATTTGACGAAAAAATCATTAATTTCAAGAATAATCTGAATGCGTCTCTGAATTAAATATCATCGAATATTATTTTTTCTCTGGTCTAAACGAGTTCACAATGTTGTCACAATATTTATCAACTTTGTCGAGATATTTTAATAATAAAATCCCACAAATGTGGGAGATAAAATTGAAATTAATGAAAACTGAAATGATACCTTATGATCATCTGTGTCGATGTTTTCATCTAAACAATATCCTCCTGGAATTTTATAAACTCGACACGGTTAAGATTATAATAATTCACATCACATAATAAAACACATTAGAACAATAATTCACTGAATGTATTCAGAACTTCACATAATGTTTACAGTTTGTTCAGAGACTCTGGTTTGTTATTGTTTATAGTTGGCCTACCTAACCAATCTTTCGGTTTTCGCTCGACGCATGCGTGCCGCGTGGTAAAATTGGCGGCAAACTCGATTTATGATGGAAGGAAACGGCAGAATTCATAGATATTTATACCACGGTACACAAGTGTATCGTGATTTATTCTATGGTTCGTAACAAATCCTTAACCTCTATGAAATATCAGAAAGCTGACAACATTTCCTTGAAATTTCTGTGCAAACATTCACAGAATGGATACAAAATAGATTAGGTTAGGTTGTTTAATAATAAATTCTGATGATCTGAATTAAAAGTCTTTTTTCATGATATTGTTTGGGAATTTCGTGGAGAATATGAACAAGTTAATAGTGTTCACAAACTAATCTGCAGAAAAATCGAAGAAGGAACCTATTTTGGTGTGAGAAATGTGGGTTTTCACTGTTTTCAGTTGCAGATATAATCCTTCTAAACTAACTGTTTTTGTTGAAATCATCGTGTTTGCAACATTTTAATTCGAATAAGGTTAGTACTAGAGTATTCCCTAAATGTATAAACTCAATTTCTATCGAAAAATATGAACTTTGCATCAATTCAAGAGAATTTTATCAGGAACGTAATGAGCCCAATTTTTTTTTTTAAATGGCTATATCTTTTTAACAGAGCCGAATTCGGAAAAATGGAAAATGAAAAAAAGGTTTCTTTCGACCTCAAGAATCTTCAGTTAAAATATATGTACAAGTCAAAGACTCACCCTGTATAGCTGTGTAGGTGACACCGAGGAAGTCATTTTTGCCTTATGACATATACCCCGTTTTCGACGCATAATCGAGATACAGGGTGCTTAATGTCAACTTTGAGCAATATTCTGATAACTGTTGTGAGTTACGCGTAATATTTGAAATAACGGCTTCTGGTCACATCTTAGTATTTTTTGGGGCTCAATTACACAATTACGCCATATCCCGTTTGAAGCAGTCCGTGCCACAAAATTCACTCCTCACCGTTTATTATGGCATGGTCTACTGTCATCTTGTCTATAATGTGATTTTTTATGGTAACGCGGTGAACAGTGAAAGAATATTTATTGCCCAAAAGCGGATCATTCGTTCAATTTTTAATATCTCCTACCCGGAATCTTGCAGACCTTCTTTTTTGGCACACAATGTCTTGACATTTCCATGTATACAGGGTGTCCCGTAAAGACCACGTCAAACGAAAACGGAAAGTAGATCAGAATGTGCTCTACCTGATGTGAAAAAATCGTTCATATGAAAGTCTCACAGTTTTCGAGATATTTGATGTTTTATGAAAATGTTGAATTTTTACACTTAAAATGCTTTCTCTCTCGCGGAAGCTAGAATTGAATACTTTTTGAATCAGTTTTTTCCGTAAATATTCTTGAATGGTTACTTCAATTTATGCAATGAAAATTAGCACAAAATATTATACAGGGATTCTGAAAAAAAAAATTAAAATTCATGTTTTGAAGGAAGTGTTTTTTTTGTACTGAATTCTATCTGACGTGGTATAAAAAAAAGACACTAGACCTTTTCTGCAAATTACGTTGAAAAGTTGCCCATTTTGTGAGGATTCCGAAAAGGTGAAATACAGGTGGATAACCTTCTTCACGAAAAAAGATATTTGAATGTTTATCGAAAATGGAGCATTTCTGTGAAAAACTGATTTTGTCACCTTTTCCACAAATCCTCTCATTTTGCAGATTCTGCTGTAACATATTGAATAATTCTCTTGAAAAATGTCAGTTAGTCCTTAAATTACTTATAAAGTGAAATAATTCATTAATTGCAATGGTATAATGTAATAACGCACAGGACCTTCAACATCAACAAATCTATTGTGAAGCAACTTTATAAAAATATCAATAATAAAAATTCAGGATTCTTATTAGAGCAAATGACCACCCCCTTCGCTAATACATGCCCTGCATCTATTGAGAAATGACCTTTTCAAACCATACCAACTTCTCCCCGCTATTTTGGCTGCTGAAATACGAATGCGGTCCCTTGGTTTTGCATCATCTCTTACGGGATTCGAATAAATTTCATTTTTTGAAAAACCCCAGTGAAAAAAAATCCAGAGAATTTAAGTCTGGTGAACGGGGAGGCCACAAAATTTCACCGCCCCTTCCGATCCACCGGTGAGGATATGTTTGGTTTAAGTATTTCCTAACAGGACGACTGTAGTGTGCTGGGCACCCGTCGTGTTGAAACCATAGATTACGTCGCATTTCCAGTGGTATATCTTCTAAGAGTAAGGGTACACTGTACCTTAGAAAATTCAAATAGTTGGTGCCGTTTAATGATTGCGGCAATTCTGTCGGACCGAATATTTTTCCATCGTATATTCCAGTCCATAAACTCACCTTAAATCGATATTGGGGATCTTGCCTTGTATTTGAATTTTCTAAGGAACAGTGTACCCTTACTCTTAGAAGATATACCACTGGAAATGCGACGTAATCTATGGTTTCAACACGACGGGTGCCCAGCATACTACAGTCGTCATGTTGGGGAATATTTAAACCAAACATATCCTCACCGGTGGATCGGAAGGGGCGGTGAAATTTTGTGGCCTCCCCGTTCACCAGACTTAAATTTTCTGGATTTTTTTTACTGAGGTTTTTAAAAAATGAAATTTATTCGAATCCCGTAAGAGATGATGCAAAACTAAGGGACCGCATTCGTATTTCAGCAGCCAAAATAGCGGGGAGAAGTTTGTATGGTTTGAAAAGGTCATTTCTCAATAGATGCAATGCATGTATTAGCGAAGGGGGTGGTCATTTGCTCTAATAAGAATCCTGAATTTTTATCATTGATATTTTTATAAAGTTGCTTCACAATAGATTTGTTGATGTTGAAGGTCCTGTGCGTTATTACATTATACCATTGCAATTAATGAATTATTTCACATTATAAGTAATTTAAGGACTAAATGACATTTTTCAAGAGAATTATTCAATATGTTACAGCAGAATCTGCAAAATGAGAGGATTTGTGGAAAAGGTGACAAAATCAGTTTTTCACAGAAATGCTCCATTTTCGATAAACATTCAAATATCTTTTTTCGTGAAGAAGGTTATCACTTGTATTTCACCTTTTCGGAATCCTCACAAAATGGGCAACTTTTCAACGTAATATGCAGAAAAGGTCTAGTGTCTTTTTTTTATACCACGTCAGATAGAATTCAGTACAAAAAAACACTTCCTTCAAAACATGAATTTCAATTTTTTTTTTCAGAATCCCTGTATAATATTTTGTGCTAATTTTCATTGCATAAATTGAAGTAACCATTCAAGAATATTTACGGAAAAAACTGATTCAAAAAGTATTCAATTCTAGCTTCCGCGAGAGAGAAAGCATTTTAAGTGTAAAAATTAAACATTTTCATAAAACATCAAATATCTCGAAAACTGTGAGACTTTCATATGAACGATTTTTTCACATCAGGTAGAGCACATTCTGATCTACTTTCCGTTTTCGTTTGACGTGGTCTTTACGGGACACCCTGTATACATTTATAAACTTTTATTATATATCAGAGCAAACTTGAAATACATCAATAAAAATGCAGACTTCCATGATTACAATACGAGGCATTCAGGTATGCTCAGTGTTCCTCGTCATAAAACCAAGAAATTTGAAACATCACCTCTGTACCAAGGCCTGATTTTATATAATCATCTCCCGTCATCGTATAAGTGTTTAAATGAAAAAAAATTTAAAAATAAAATCAAAGCAATGCTATTGAGGAAGGCATTTTACAGTGTTCGGGAATATCTGAGTGATGGACATTTAGATTAATTTTAATTCTTTATTACAGTGAAATGTGGATAAGTACCTAACTTATTTTTTTTATTTATATCATACTCTCTATGGATTGTATTTGAATATTTGTGAATTACTTGTATATGTATGTATATTTACAATGACGTGTCCTATGCATTATTGTATGTCTTGGAGGACGAATAAATTATTATTATTATTATTATTATAATTGAATTGTGGTGTAGAATTTTGCAAAAAAAATTCAAAATGGTGGAAAACCTGCAATGTCGGGATTTTTTTTTCTCGGTTGCCAATTTGGAAAGCAAAATCTCAACGTACTCGATTTTCTAAGATTTTCCGTGAAAAAATTTTTTCAAATTTCGAACTCAACTTTTTTTTTACATGTCTTCAGTGAAAAAAAATTTTCGCCCAAAATTTTTGGAATTTTCCATGGTTGAACTATCTTTGATTCTGAATATTTGGGTGGAAACAGAATGAAAAAATATCAATTGGTTTTTTTTTGTAGCCTTCCGAATATTACGCTAGATGTACTTTCCTAATTTTTATTTGAGAAACTGGAGGCCGTACGGAGGTCAAAATTGTGCTGCTGGGCTGCCAGAATGACCCAGATTGAAATATGAAATTATAAAAAAAAAAAATTTTTTCAAAAAAATTAAAAAAAAATTGAAAAAAAAAATCATTTTTTTTTTTATTTTTCCAAAAAACTCTGGTGAGGTTCGAGCTCTACACTCTCGATTAACTAGTGTTGCTTTGGTAACGGAGATTTATAGGATTAGAATTAATCCAATTCATACTCGTAGAGTTCGATTCCTACCAAAATTTTTTGAAAAAAATTTTTTTGGTTTATAATTTCATTGTTCAGAATTCCCTGTATATATTAGGCGATCGAAATGTTGTGGAATGTCATTTTGTCTAATATTCATTTGTTTATTGGGCATGACTGAATCGCACTTGACCACATATGTTTTCCGTATTTTTAAGGGAACATACTTCACTTCGCTGTTCAGGTTGACGAGATATACGCCGAACATAAACGCTCTTCGCTATTTTCTACGCCAAGTCTGTGCCTTTTACGCTTTTTCGTATTTTTTTCTCTGCCTTTTGTGAAATTGACAATAAACGCCAACTTTTGTGAAAGTGTAGTAAACTGATAGGGACAGTATTAATCTTCGTACCACGTCGCCTGCGGCGACCAGCAGGATTTATATTCAGCAGTCCCATTTTGGAGGGCCCTCCCCAACATCAGGAGAAGAGAACACCAAGGGTAAGTGTGCTTCTATCGGCCCACATATTCAATTCACCTATAAATTTTTGATATCGCTAGATTCCACCACATTTACAATCGTCTATTGGAAATACACCCTTGTAATTCTCCCCGGCCGCTATCGAAGGAGGGACGCTTATTTTTTCTTTTATTTTTTCCCTCAATTCAACACATGGTCCTTCGAGCCGGATGAATACAGTTTTTCATTAGGTTTTTGTGAAATTTACGTAATTTTTCAACCCCCAAAAAACATAGTTTTTTGAAAATTTTGCGAAACTACAAGTTTCGAAACGCATTTGATCTCATATTTCGAATGAGACGCAATATACGCTATTACAGATTTAATTTTGATTAAAAATATATTTTCTCAAAATTTTCTGTTTGATTAATTTATTTGATCAACCAAATCGCCATATTGTAATCCTTCATAAAACGCATTTTATCACACGTATGTTTTCAAGCTACACATTCCCATTGTTTTGAATTTATAGTTTTTTGCGCACGTCCATAGGCGTACATTCTATTTTCATTTTCAAATTTTTATTTTTCCACGCACATAATCTGATTCAAAATGGCTGATAAGCTCAGACGTCAAATCGCAATGCGGAAAAGCGCTTTAAATGAGATGGGCATTCTCAAAAAGTTAGCTGCGGATGCTCAAAAGGATAAGATTAGTTTGACTAAATTCAAGGTACGATATTCTTCTATCGAATGTATTAAGGAGGAATTCATGAAACTGCATAACGCGCTTGTAACTGCGCTAGCTACGGATAAAGAATATGATTTAGATAATGAAGATTCGGTCAAAACAGAATTTTTGGAACATTATTATGATGTACGATCAACTTACACTGCTCTTTTTGATGAAGACCCTTTCAATACAACCACTGTTTCATCCCCAGGTACGCCAGACTCCTCAGACATACCTCACGTTAAATTGCCCAAAATCCAGTTAAATAAATTTTCAGGAGATATACGGGATTTTCCCAGCTTTAAGGATATGTTCGACGCTTTAGTACACTGTAATAAACGATTACAACCAGTCGAGAAATTTAATTATTTGCGTGCTTCTCTCGAAGGAACCCCATTAGATTTGATTAGGAGACTTAACGCCACCGCAGATAATTATAAAATAGCCTATGATAGTTTAGTTAAAAGGTATAGCAATCCTCGAGCTCAAGCTCGCGCTCATTGGCTAGAAATCGAAAATTTTCCTGCTTTAAAATCTGAAAACCCAAATCGATTACGTAAATTGTTAGATACATTTACTATTAATTTGGAAAGTTTAAGAAATATGAATGTAGCTGTAAATTGTGATTTTGTTTTAACGCACATGTTGCTTTCACGGTTGGATCCGGATACAGCTCGAGCTTTTGAACGGGAACATGCTTCCACTTCCATTCCCACTTATAATACGCTCTTTGAATTCTTAGAAGAATACTGTAATGGTTTAATTAGTTTGCATAATGCCATTGATGTTAAGAAATCATCTCATAAATCCGTCAATTCGACAGATGCCAAGAGAAATAATTCCTTTATTACTCGATCTGGATCGGGAAATCCAAAATGTGCCATGTGTCAGTCGGACCACCCCACTTACAGCTGCGCCAATTATTTGAAAAAGTCGCCCCAGGAACGACATTCGTTTTGTAAAAGTCAACATTTATGTTTTGGTTGTCTAAGTTCATTTCATGACCTCAAAGGTTGCAAATCCACTTCCTCCTGTCGTAAATGTAATAGCAAGACGCACCATACTACCTTACATTTTGAACGTGGACCAAACCATGTCGACGCCGCTGGCATTGGTTCATCTTCCGAGAGCCCGGCCGATCTTTCAATCGCCCCGCAGAGAGTGGACCGTTCGCTGCAATGCTCTTCGACGAGCTCGGACTCGCGTTCACCAGTTTTATTATGTACTGCGATTATTGAAATTCAAACGGGAAAAGGCAATTACAAACGTTTTCGCGCTGTATTGGATTCGGGTTCGGAGGTTTCGATTATTTCGAAGAAATGCTTCTCGGCATTAAACATTCGTAGTTTCCCCAGTCATACGTTTATCAATGGAATTGGAAGTGAAACACAGTTGAAAAACTTAGGAAATGTTGAAGTTTTCATAAGACCTGTTGGTTCCGCAAATCCTGTTTTGGTTTTAAATGCTACCATATTGCCGAAATTATGCGATAAGCTTCCTTCGACTAAGATATCGCGTCAATCTTGGGATTATTTGGATGAATTAGAGTTGGCCGATGATAAATTTTATTATCCCGCAGATGTCGATGTTTTGTTGGGGGCAGATATGTTTTCGAGGATTTTACTTAAAAATCATATTCGAGGTCAAGATGGTGGTCCGGATGCGCTACATACAATATTTGGATATGTTTTAATGGGGAAAATCGATAATAATACTTCCATGAAATCGGTCAATTCACTGTTTTGCGGAACACATTGTGTCGAAGATTTGAATGAATCGATGAATAATTTTTTCGACTTAGAATCGGTTCCAGACTTTGATAATAACGCGGATATAAATATTTGTGAGAATATTTTTCGTGAAAATCATTACCGAATGAATGATGGACGGTACGTGGTGCCGCTTCCTTTTATGGAGATAATGCCCTTTTTTCCTCGTAGTCGTGATTTTGCCGTTCAACGTTTTTTGTCGTTGGAACGTCGCCTAATGAAGAATCCCAGTTTGTACAAGGAATATTGTTCAGTAATAAGAGAATATTTAGATTTAGCCCATATGGAAATTGTCGATCGCGCACAAGGGTCGAATAATTTCTATCTACCGCATCACGGTGTATTACGCCCTGATAAATCTAGTACCAAATTGAGGGTGGTATTCAACGCCTCAGCGAAAGTAGCAGATGACGGAAAATCCTTGAATGATTTTCTTCATGTAGGCCCGAAATTGCAAACGGACATTGCCACGATTTTGGTGAGTTTTCGGTTACGAAAAGTCTGTTTTACAGCGGACATCAAACAAATGTACCGTCAGATTTTGGTAGCGCCTGAATTTAGGGATTACCAGCGTCTAGTATTCCGGTTTTCACCTTCCGATGATATGATGGATTTGCGTATAAGAACCGTTACCTTCGGCATTAATTGCGCTCCTTACCTTGCTTTGCGTACTCTGCACCAACTCGCTATGGATGAGAGGGAACATTTTCCTGCGGCATCTGAGATTTTGATTCGGGATACGTACATTGACGATATCTGTAGTGGAAGCGACTCCATACGCGACGCGAAAAATATACGTGATCACCTTATCAAGATGTTGGCAAAGGGGGGCTTCGAATTACGAAAGTGGGCCAGTAACGAACCTAAGTTCTTAGAGGATTTACCCGAGGATTCAGTTTCATTCAGTCCTCTTTCCTTTGAAATGGGACAAGAGGCTAGTATTAAAATTTTGGGTCTCTTTTGGGATTCGAAGCGGGATTGTTTCTTTTACAATGTCAACCCTATTGATCGCGCTGTTACTAAAAGAAATCTTTTATCTGAATTAGCTCGGATTTTTGATCCATTAGGATTTCTCGCCCCTGTAACGTTTCTCTGTAAATATTTAATTCAAAAATTATGGAGGTTAAGGCTCGATTGGGATGATACGCCGGATGACGAAATATGTAGAGTATGGTTGAAATACAAAAATGGGTTGAACTTGTTGTCAAATATTCGCATTCCGCGGTTTTTTGGATTTGATTCTACGAACGATGTAGAAATTCACGCCTTTTCTGATGCGTCAGAGCGCGGTTATGGCACAGTGGTCTATTTAAGGGTAAAAAAGGCGGAATCAATACAAACTTTCCTTGTGTGTGCGAAATCAAAGGTGGCTTCTTGTTCGAGGAAAATCTCAATTGCCCGAATGGAGCTCTGCGGAGCTGTTCTGCTGACTAAAGTTGTTTTATGGATTCGAACAATTTTGAAAAACGAACTTACAATTAGTAGGATTCACGCATATACGGATTCTAAAATAGTCTTAGCATGGATAAATTCCAGTCCGAATCGTTGGCAAACGTTCGTTGCAAATAGAGTCGCGTATATTCAGGATCATTTCGATTCATCATCGTGTTGGAATTACGTAAAATCCCAACTCAATCCGGCAGATGCCGCCTCTCGGGGATTGTTTCCCTCGGAACTTTTAAATAATAAAATTTGGTTTCAAGGTCCGGAATTTTTGAGGACATTGACTTGGGAACCCGAAAGTTTAAATTTGGATACTGATGAGGAAGAACGCAAAAATGTTTTTTTTGTTACTGAGGAAAACAATATTTTAGATGATTTACTGAAAGACATTTCGTCATTTTCACGCCTTCAGCATATTTTAGTCTATGTTTTACGCTTTATTTTCAACTGTAGAAGTCCTTCAAAGAAACGAATAGGATTCATAATGACAGTTGAATTAAATAACGCACTGAATTTGTTGGTGAAACGCACGCAATCACTATCATTCGCCTCAGAGTTATCTGATAAGAAATTTTCAAAGCCCCTCAGAAAATTAAATGTTTTTTATGATGATGAAAATGTGTTACGTGTAGGAGGTAGGTTGACTTATGCGGATCTTAGTTACGATCGAAAACACCCCATATTATTGCCCAGGAGCGGACGCCTTGTTCAATTATTAATTGACTATTATCATGTCAAACATTTACATGCCGGTAAACAAACCACTCAATTTTTAATATCTCGAAAATTTTGGATTTTGTCGGCTCGACGTGCAGTTAGGTCAGTTCTCTCAAAATGCCTCAAATGTTGGAAAACTAATCCCATTGCTATGCAACCACAAATGGGTAACTTACCTCTACCCCGAATATCGCAAGTAAAGCCTTTTGTTCATTCAGGGGTTGATTACGGAGGCCCCTTCTCAATATTCATGAACCGATATCGAGGTGCTAAGACATGTAAAGCTTATATCTGTCTTTTTGTCTGCATGGCCACAAAGGCTTTGCATTTGGAGTTAGCTTCTGATTTAAGTAGCGATGCGTTTTTAGCATGCTTGAGAAGATTTGTCTCACGGCGAGGCAGGTGCGCACATATACAGGGTGAGTCTTTGACTTGTACATATATTTTAACTGTAGATTCCTCTCATCAAACGAAACACTTTTTTCCCATACCATTTTCCAAAATTCGGTTTGGTTTGGGAGATACAGGGTGTCGAAAATCCACGAAAAAAACACTTTGCTGTTCATATCTTCGGAACCGTTATTTCAAATGAACTGAATTTTGGTTGATTCTTTACTCTATTCATTGTGCATATTCCTCAATCGAAACTTATTCAATATCTCTCCTAGTTCGAAAGTTACAGGGTGGTCGACTCATAAATTCATACAAAAATACTATCAAATCACTTGAAAAGGATAAACGGTTCATATTTTCGAAAGAATCAACCATTTTAGAGAATAAAAGTATTCTTATATTTTTTCAAAAAAACGCGTCGTTTTCGAGTTATTCCTAAATGTATACGAAGAAATTTGAGGAAAAAACCATGAATTTCATAAAAAATCTGAATGCTTCCCTGAATTAAATATCATCGAATATTGTTTCTTCTCTGGTCTCTTAACAAATTAACAATGTTGTCAATGTTTATCAACTGAATTCCGAGAAGCATGAAATTACACAGTTTATAAGCAAGTTTCTATTAAAAATTTATTGATACCAGTCCTTCAGGAAAATATCTATCTTCTTAACAATATCCTCTTGGAATTTTTAATCGACCCTACACGGTTTTCACATCACATATCACAAGCATCACCTCACACCTGTTTGCTTTATTCTCTGCGAGTAAATAAATAAATGAATTGAATCCATGTAGAAAGGTTATCGCGTTTAAGCGTCGTTCATTTTATCACAGACTGGCTGGCCTGTGATAGTGTGATGTGATGAGACACAGAACAACGGCTTGTCTTGCGTGGCGGCTACATCGCAGCCGGCAGCGCACCACGACTGAAATTCAGATCGGCGAGAATCAAAACTACTCGTTTGGCATTTCCAAAGAGCAATGCGTAGAAGCCTTTAGCGAAAAGTAAACAAAACTAGTTCTTCCGTTAACGATAGGGGACGTTCTGCTTTCTTGAGTTCGCCTATACCATTTTTTACTGAGAAAATCAACACAATCTGGCATCGTCTTCTCTAGAATTCTGTGATCACTATCATAGAGCCCATAGAGGAGATGGATTAGGTTAGGTCATTGACCTCGAATCAGATGACTGATTAATGGAGTTAGGCTAGGTTAGTGAGAAACTAATTTTTATAAGATAGTTTCAGGGTATCGAGGCAAATATGAACAAATTATTAGTGTTTACAAACTAATCTTCAGGATAATCGAAGAAGGAAATTATTTTGGTGTGAGAAATATGGCATTTCAATTGCAGAAATGATGGAACAAAACTTAGCGTTTTTGTTAGGAAATATCGTGTTTGTAACATTCTTATTCGAATAAGGTTAGTGCTTGAGTATTTTCTAAATGTATCACCCAGAATATCTAATAATCACATCAATTTCAATTGAAAAATATGAACTTTGAGGTGTTTGTAGAGAATAATATCAGGGACGCATTTAGCACAATTTTTTTTTTCAAATGGCTATATCTCTTTAACCGAGCCGAATTCGGAAAAATGGAAAATGAAAAAAAGGTTTCTTTAGGCCTCAAGAATCTACAGTTAAAATATATGTACAAGTCAAAGACTCACCCTGTATATTCGGATCAGGGAACTAATTTCGTGGGGGCTAGCAACGAGATTAAAAATATTCTAAAAGGGATCGCTTCTTCAGAAACTATCCACCATCATTTTATTCCAAGTAACGCGCCTCATATGGGTGGATTATGGGAATCGGGAATAAAATCGGTAAAAACTCATTTGAAACGGGTCATAGGTGAGCAAATTCTCTCTTATGAGGAATTTTACACGGTTTTGGTTCAGATTGAGGCTGTCTTAAATTCACGACCATTAACCCCTATAAGTTCGGATGCAAATGATTTGTCCGTTCTCACTCCAGGTCATTTTCTGACGTTGGAGCCCTTGTCTGCAATTCCAGATCAGGATTTCGAAAATGTGCCAATACATCGCCTAAAAAGATGGCAATTAATTCAACGCCTCCAACAAGATTTTTGGCGTAGATGGAGGGTTGAATACCTACACACATTACAGCAACGAAGTAAGTGGCTAACCTCCACGAAAGCTCCTTCTATAGGGACCTTGGTCCTCATTAAAAATGATAACGCACCTCCTTTACAATGGGAAATGGGACGTATTGTAGAACTACATCCAGGGACCGATCAAGTAGTTCGTGTTGCCACTGTAAAAGTGAGTCGAGGAACCTTGAAACGCCCCTTGGTTAAGTTATGTCCTCTGCCTATTGAATAGGCAACGCTTGAAAACATGCGCTATTTATATATATTTTTATCTCATGTCATTTTTTTGCATTTTTTAACCTTTATTAGGTTTTAAATTATTTGGTTGGTTAATCTCAATGCAATAATTTTGTTTGCTTTCTCTTTTTTCGTGTGTCATTTACGATGCACGTTCTTAAATTCGAGGGGATAAAGCAATTTTTTTTGTTCTTTTTTCGGTTTTTTTTTCATTAAAAGGTCACGCTAATGGCGTACCCTTTTGGAGGGGGGAGTATGTTCAGAATTCCCTGTATATATTAGGCGATCGAAATGTTGTGGAATGTCATTTTGTCTAATATTCATTTGTTTATTGTATTGGGCATGACTGAATCGCACTTGACCACATATGTTTTCCGTATTTTTAAGGGAACATACTTCACTTCGCTGTTCAGGTTGACGAGATATACGCCGAACATAAACGCTCTTCGCTATTTTCTACGCCAAGTCTGTGCCTTTTACGCTTTTTCGTATTTTTTTCTCTGCCTTTTGTGAAATTGACAATAAACGCCAACTTTTGTGAAAGTGTAGTAAACTGATAGGGACAGTATTAATCTTCGTACCACGTCGCCTGCGGCGACCAGCAGGATTTATATTCAGCAGTCCCATTTTGGAGGGCCCTCCCCAACATCAGGAGAAGAGAACACCAAGGGTAAGTGTGCTTCTATCGGCCCACATATTCAATTCACCTATAAATTTTTGATATCGCTAGATTCCACCACATTTACAATCGTCTATTGGAAATACACCCTTGTAATTCTCCCCGGCCGCTATCGAAGGAGGGACGCTTATTTTTTCTTTTATTTTTTCCCTCAATTCAACACATTCATATTTTTATCCAGATCATTCTGGCAGCCCATCAGCACAATTTTGACCTCCGTACGGCCTCCGGTTTCTCAAATAAAAATTAAGAAACTACACCGAGCGTAATCTTCGGAAGGCTACAAAAAGAAAACCAATTGATATTTTTTCATTCTGTTTTCACCCAAGTATTCAGAATTGAAGATAGTTCAACCATGAAAAATTCCAAAAATTTTTGCCGAAATTTTTTTTTCACTGAAGACATGTAAAAAAAAAGTTGAGTCCGAATTTTGAAAATTTTTTTTACGGAAAATCTTAGAAAATCAAGTACGTTGAGATTATGCTTTCCAAATTAGCAACGGAGACAAAAAAATTCCAACTTTGCAGGTTTTCCGCCATATTGAATTTTTTTTCGTAAAATTCTACACCACAATTCAATTGAGCCCTCAAAAATACTAAAATGTGACTAGAAACCGTTATTTCAAATATCACGCGTAACTCACAACAGTTATCAGAATATTGCTCAAAGTTGATATTAAACACCCTGTATCTCGCTTATGCGTCGAAAACGGGGTATATGTCATGAGGCAAAAATGACTTTCTCGGTGTCAACTACACGGCTATATATGTTTGTCCAGTTTATGGTGAAACACCCTGTATTTTATTAACCTGCTTCCACACTATGTTCAAAAACTATCACCAAATATGCACTAGACCTTTTTCGTTCGTACTGTTGCCAGAGAATAATCGAAACTGAATCCTACCACAACAACTGTCCCTTTATATACCATTTGAAGAGTCAAATAATCCAAGTGACCAATAGCAACCCACAAAGAAATTCTCCGAAAAATATTAACCTATTCAGAAACCAATTGTGAGAAATTCTACCTTCAAGGCACCAAAGTATTAGAAAAGGAGTTCATTAGAAAAGGAGTTCATTGGAAAAGAAATGTATAACGGGCTTGAGCAGAACAGATCGCCAACAGCAGATTCTCAGAAAATTTTAAAGCCATTTGAAAACCAATTATGCGAATACAATAAACATTCTTTGGAATGAAATTCAAGACGGATTTAAGGCTTAAGCCGTCATGTTTATGGTTCAATAATTGTTTATGACAGGATGGAAAGAGGACAGCAACTACTTTCACATTTTTCGGTACATTTCGTGCGAATTGAGAATGTTAAAAGCTTTGTTGCATTGAAGTTCATTCAAATATACCTTCTATGTATTGAAATTCTCAGGAGGTTTGTTAATGGGCCAATTTCGTGAATACGACCTTTCGAAATTCTGATTTCTCGATAATACCAAAACTTCGAAGCAAAATTATTCTAACATTTCTGTTATGAATGATTCGAGGGCATGAACGAGATTTCAGGCTGCTTCTGTTTGTTTTTTTCTGCGGCAGCTACAAAAAATTTATTTCAATCAATTTCTCGATCTGGAAAATAGGAATCTACCTGAAAGTTGGATAAACGAGAGCTCAAAAGCTCCAGACTCCAAGTCAGTGTTCTGAGTAACCCATTTTTGATAGGGGACCTCTGAATTTTTCCAATTAATACTTACATTTTCACACTCAAACAATAAAATTCAAAGATGTATTCGAGGCTTCCCGCTTAACGTACCAACTGTTGAGTTCTATGAATCAAATACCATTATCATTATTCATAGGTGTGTTAATTCATGGACGAGAAATTTTTCTCAAGCTCTTTTTGTGCATGGTACAAACTTTTATTCGTACAATCGAATTTTTCAAAGCAAAAATTCGAAAATGACAAAGCGTTAGCTCCATAGCTTATCACCATATTCATCATAGTTAAAAAAATACCGAACGAATTGAAAAGGGAAAAAAATAAAACAAAAATCTTTATGACCGCGTTTGCTATAAAATGCAATGAAGACGATTCCAATGTTCCTTTCTATCATGTTTGGATGATCATTTACGACATTCTATAGTTTTCAGAAAAATGTATTTCCTAATGTCAAAGTTTCATTTCTGATTATTCCATTTACCTACTTGTAGTTTGTATGTTTTTGGTCAGCATTGTCCAAAGTATCTCGTTCCAACGTTTTTGTTGGAATGCTCTGCATACATTTTTCTGCGAGTATTGTTGATAGTTGTCAGTTTTGATTTATATAAATGTCAAATTAGTTCTGAGTGAATCAATGATCTACTTAAACTATACTTGAACTGATTAAAAAGGCTTGTGTTTTCCACCACTGTTTTGGACGAAAGACTCCGTGGTTAGAATTTTCTAACCTTTTCAATCAGTTTGAGTATATCATGGATTGATCTACTGAAAAACTAATTTGACACTTATATGAATCAAAACTGACAACTATCAACAATACTCACAGAAAAATGTATACAAAGCATTCCAACAAAAAAGTACGTAATTTTGTGAAATTCAACATTTAGTCCCAAAATTAACGTACAATAGATCATTACGAGTGAACAACTCCAACATTTTTCTCATTTCCGCAAACTTCGGAGAAGAAATACTTAGGGTTCGTCATCACATCTGCATTTTGATGCATATTTCTGTCCGGGCCATGCTCGCAGCCCTTTAGCACAATTTTGGCCTTCGTACGGCTTCCAGTTTTCAAAATGAAAATTATGAAAGTACTCCGAGCGTATTCTTTAGAAGGCTACGAGAAGAAAACCACTGGATATTATTTCATTCTGTTTTCACCTCATTGTTCAGAATGAAAGATAGTTCAACCATAAAAAATTTCAACAATTTCGGCCGAAATTTTTTTTTCACCATGGACATGTAAAAAAAAGTTGAGTTTCAATTTTGGGATAAATTTTTCACGGAAAAACTCAGGAAATCTTGTACATTGAAATAATACTTTCCGAATTGGCAACCGAGAAAAAAAAATCCAACTTTGCAGGTTTTCCGCCTTTTTGAAATTTTTTTTTTCAGAATTCTACATCACAATTCAATTAAGCCAAAGAAAAATACTAAAATGTGACCAGAAACCGTTATTTCAAATGTCACGCATAACTAACAACAGTTATCAGAAGATTGCTCAAAGTTCACAAACACCCTGTATCTCGCTTATGCGTCGAAAAGTGGGTATATGTCATGAGGCAAAAATGACTTCATCGGTGTCATCTACACGGCTGTATATGTTTGTCCAGTTTATGGTGAAACACCCTGTATAGGTCATTTAATACAATATATGATTAGGAATATTCTTAGAACAATGACAGAAAACCATCCGCTTTCAAAAAATTAATTATTTATGTTCCAGATTATATTGAATATGATTGCATATTCTCTGTTTACCTATCTGTAACTCAATGAATGGATCCATAAGGGATCGTACACTTTCCCAGCAGAAATTTTCTCCTACATGTTTGCGGCTAGGATTAGGTATCATTTGAGGGATAGCCCACCAATCTTTTTATTTGTATGTTTTTTGTTATTTTTTGAATTTTCTTCACTTTTGTACCTCGAAATCCAAATCCCGTCCTAAACCGAAGAATGCCGTTTTTCTGAAATGATTTATTTACTTTTATAATTCTGATTTTCAGGTAACTACCTGAAGAAGTACCGTCAACACTTCGAAGGTACTTCTCAGAATAAGACTCGGGATAAGATAATTGACTTCACGAATGAGACTCGCCAAGTTTCAATTACTGTGAAAAATTGGTTGAAGGTTAAGTGTTCAAACGTCGTTGGCTGGATTACTTTGAACGAGGAGTATACTCGAATCGTATTCGAAGTGAAGTACGGTCAGCGGAATGAAGTATGCTGTATAATGCGGTGTTTCTGTGAAATTTCACACAAAATTTTGAGGGAGCCCAAAAAAGAAAATATTGCTCCGAGGTGGGTGTATGAAAACTTTCACAAGCATCTAATGACACATTTGACGCAAACTGATGTCACACCTATAGAATACCAATACTGTAAGCGCGACTGCAAGGAAAAACCGAGAGAGAAACTTAATCAACATCGATAAAATCTTTTGGCTACCTTTTTTCAAAAAAACCCGAAACACAACCTATCTATTGAAACAAAAGATAGGGAGATGCAAATATCCTCACTAGAGATGATGAGGAGCTGCGTGAAAATCCAAATAAGCCAGATAATATGATTCTTGTATCTCCTGCAAAATCTCCAACAGTGACTCCTTCGCTTCTTCCGACACATCCCATGTCAAAGATTAAGCCTCGAATGAAGTGAATGAAGTATAAAACGTAAAATCAACATTGTTTACTGAGTTATTCAAGAAAGCTATGAAACGTGTAAGAATATATCCAGGGCACAGGCGAGTACATCCAGAGATAGTTGCGACGATCACATTCAGAAATGCTTTGAAAGTAACCAAAGAAAAATATACACTTCTAAAGGGTCCCCTCTGGTGTCTTCCAGTGACTTGAATATCAATCTAGCATTCAACACTCATCGTCAACTTTATCCCACACTTTATCTCCCACTTATCAAAGGTCAGAAAGGGCTTAACTCCTGAGCCAAATTTCTAGTCCTGGGAATAACCTTGGGAATAACCAAGCTTGCATCACATCCTATTTTTTGTGGTCGATGAAGTTTGCAATTTTCAAAGAATATCATCGAAGATGACATGGGCATGCAACTAAAGAGTGTTTTGGTCCATTTTGAATCTACCTCACAAAAACCTTGCGGTCAAGATGGTACCACCTCACCAGGCCACCTTTTGCGCTGGTTGTTTGATTTATCTGCCAAAAACTCCAGACAGTCAAAATATCGGTAAACGTACAGAATTAAATACTTTTCATTATACTGCTATACGAAACGCTCTATGAAAATATGAAGAACACTTCACCATCCATAAGCTGTTTAAATAAATTTGTTGCGAAAAATTCATCCAACATAGAGGAAGGGTTTTTCGACTTTGATGGCCTTTGTCAGTTTATGAAGCATAGGAATTTACCCAAAGTTTCGTGGATTGGCGAAGATGCAACAGTTAAATTGAATATGATTCGAGGACTAATAAATTAGTTGGATTTACCATGCCATTAGTCAATGGACTACCGACAAGAGATACGTTTTTAGCAACATCTGCAAAAGCAATACAGGACCACTTTAAGAACGCTATCAGATCAAATTATGCCTATGTAATTATGGCCCAGCCTATTTTTACCATCCGCGCCAGGTTATTGTCTCGCAATCTTAGGCACAGATAACAGATTTACAGCCGCTGATGTTACGAAAAGGTGGCAACATATAAAATTGAATTTGAAGCAGCGAGGTGTTATGGTTTTGGGGTTTGGATCTGATGGAGATACACGTCTTCTGAAGGCAAAGAGGCAAGGTGCTCAATGGGCTCTCACTAAAGAATAATCACGACCCGAATGGAGATGGTTTCAATCAAATTACTCTAGAGAAGACTGCTTTTCTTATGTTCAAGATACTGTTCATATAGCCACCAAATTACGTACTAGACTGCTCAATGATAAAATCAAGTTAAGGTTTGGTGATTTTCATGCAACTGCTGAACCATTGGAACAACTCATTGCAAAGTACTCCAAGGATTATTACTTGCTAACAAAATCTGATTTGAAATTAAAAGACAAGATGAATTTTAAAGCAGCAGAGAAATTATGTTCGAGTAACGTTATTAATTTTTTTAAAAAGACTCCGAAGAATAAAGGCATTATTGCTTATCTCAAAATGATGCGTTTTGTTATTGATTCGCTCTTAGATCCCAAAATAGATTTAACGCAAAGAATTTATTCAATTTGGTATTGCGTTTTTTTCTTAAAATTTGGCAACAGTGGCTCACAATAAACGAATACAAAATTGGAGATCATTCCATTTCATCAAACTGCTATGCTTGCTCAGAGTTAAACGCACATTTATTAATAAATATCATCCTAAACATCCGTGAAAAGCCATTTTTGTCAAACGATATTGTAACATTAAAATGTTACCTTCCACCTCGAATTAAATACGCCAGCGCAAATGCGCAGAACATAGTCGATCTACATTTCTGAGCCTCCATATGTAAGAGAAATGAATAAAAGAATTAATTGAGATTCGACGTTGTTTGAAAGAATATCTAATCGATTCCCTTCGTAATCTATCTTATTACCTTCGATATCTACCTACCTTATTATTTTCATAATTGAAAGTATCTGAATAATCAAGTACCTATAACTTAAATATCTAAGTTCTCCGGTAAATACACGAGAGTGCTTCAATTGCTTTCCTCCTTAGTAAGGGGTAAGTCTCTATAGATTTGAAATAGTTAAGATTGTTTGTGAATAGATAAGTATATCTTTGTAACTTATGATTAGGGACTTTGGGAGACAAACTGCCCAACTCAATTGCCTTCTTCAACCTCAAGCAGAACTTGAAAAGGGACCATCATCCTCATTCCACAAGGTGGGTGTTGCTGTATAAAGAGGGTGAATAGAATTTCAAGCCCTTAGACAGGTCTGTTCTTCTTAAATTGTATATATCAAATTCTATAATATTAGGTCTAAGCAGGTTAGGTCATAGTAATATTAGTATTAGGTCTAAACAAGGTACTTAGGGGTTTATAATAAATTTATTGAATAGACATTTGAACTGTTCAGACTTGTATATATTTTTTTCCCTCACACACGATATATTATATTCTCAATCAATTTGATACACTTTCCAGATTTAAGTGTAAAACAAAATCTAAATAATAAAAACAACTACTCTATATCAAAAATCTGGTGGCGCCCAATACCTAATTCAATTTCGATCAGAAAGTCCTCCTTATCCACGACTTCAGCTCTCCAAAGGCTATTACAGTTGCCGATTGTAAGTTGTTAAATTCATGAATTGAAATACTTTCATCAAATATAAAAAGAAGGTGACAATATGTTTCTGCCTATACTTTCTGGAAGTCAGAAATGTGAACAGGCATTTAGGACTATGAGGTCCATGACCTCCACGTATTCGACTGTGGTTAACTTCAATATAAAAGATATTTAAAGCGTTTACATAGCACAAGGACATTAAATAATATTATACACGATCTGAACAATGTTATTGCGTTTCCAAAAGAACAAAGACGGCAAGAAGAAATGAATATGGACTCGAATTCGCTGGTGGTTACTGATTCAAAACTCTATACGGATACTATGATAGCAGACGCAGTAGAACGTGCACGACAAAATTCTCTAGCCTATACGCTAGAACTTGGTATGTCTGTCGGAGAAAACAGCTTTATTATGCTACAATTCCTTCATTGAAAGATCTTGTGAAAGATTAAAGTGAGGATAAAAGTCTAGAAGTTGAAGAGGATATACAGATGGAAGACAACATGATCGACACCATTGATAGGTCATCCAAGAATTCAGCAAATGATTCATCTAATCATCTTCAACATTTTACTTCTCTGCCAATAGAAAATGAAGAAATTAACGGCAATGACTTAAACAAACCAGATAGTCACTTGTTTAAGCATTAATGGAATATATCGAGTGTCGATGGTCCATATGTCCGAGTCGCAGATGGTAATAAATGAAAAATTGTCAGAAAGTCTTCGCTATGTTAGTTTCTAGAGGAAACTTAAAATATGGGTTAAGTACAGAGAGACTACAACGTTTTGTTGTGAAAAGTACAGGAAGACCCCAAAAGACTAAGACAAGAAGTAGGTCACAAAAAGTTGAATACAATGAAATCCAAAGGAACACAAATAAAGAAAAGCTCGAAGAGAGGTAAAAGGGACAGGTCCCAAGAAAGCTCAGATAGACCAGAAGAAGATATCATCATGAAATATGACGATAGCCCAAGCACAGAAACGTTTTCTGAGAATGACTCGGAAAATAACATTGAAATCAATGTTAATGGAGGTGATTATCAAGAAGGAAATTTACAAAAAGAATATTTCCTCGAATATTCCAGTTCATCGCCGTTGACAATTTCCTTAGAAATCGATAAGTTTCATGCAGTGTATTATGAAGAAGGCTGGTTTGTTGGAAAACTTGTAAGATATTGAGGGTAGTGCGAGTGGTGCTGTCGATAATCCGATAGTCGAAATAATATTTTTGAGAAGAAATTAACGAAAAAAAGTGAATTCAAATGGTCTGAGAAACAAGATTTATGGACCTTTAGCAATACAGGAGAATAAATCGAATAAAATGGTCAATATTGCCGATCGTGTCTTGAGCCAGATTGATAACGCTTACACAAATGAAAAGCAGAAGTGTTGACATGTCATTAGTTAATATCAATTGTTTCATTATTTGCTTGTCTTGTCTACCACTTGAAGCAACTACATATTATCTATAATACAGAGTGTAACAGCCAAATGGAATAAATTCGATAACGAATGAATGAGGGCATGTTGGAAAAAAAGCTCGGACACGACGATTTGTAATTTTAAATGCGCATATTTTTCAAGAAAATAATATTATATAGGGTGTTCAATGTGACCGCGGCGAATACCAACTTTCTTATTTCAAATGCAACCCCCTATATATTATTTATTTTTTGATTTCTTCAGAGAATTATAGACACAATTCATGCGAAAAAAAAACCTATCTTTAACTATTTCGGAATTATTGAGTGTTTTCAGATTTATTGCAAAAATCAACGTTTTCAATAAAAATTATTCTATTTCACAAATTCGGTACATTACACACAGATGACATTTGACAGATGACATTTTACAGATGACATTCGACTGATGACATTGGACAGATGACTATTGACAGATGAAATTTGACAGAACTTTTATTACCTATGCCTAATTTATCCCCTGCCAGTTCAGAAATCTAACCAAGCCGTTGATCTCCGATCACTGTCGATTACGATTTGTGAAATCCACCGTAAGTATAGGTATCATTTAGGCGAAACAAAGTTCCTTGGGCCAGCTAGTATGCTAATGAAAAAATGTTTTTATATCCTTAAACGAGTCTTATTACTTGCCCCTTTTATCGCATTCAAGCCGTCAGGTGATTGGCCATGTTGAAAGTAAAAACAAGCTGAAACTATTAGAGGATTTACGGGGATTTTTCAGGAACTAAACACATTTTTCCAAGATTTTTGATTTTTGGGATCGACTAAGATTCCTTGTAAAAAGACGAATATTTTCTCATCCTAATCAAATTTCTTTATTCATACTAACTGGATTATTTTTTATGAGCAACAATACAAATATACATAAATAGAAATATACAGAACAAAATGTCAATTCATTATATCTGAGTACTTTTCATTATTCAAGTTTGCGTGGTATGAGAAGGGCACTCACATCAACTTTCTCAGATTTGCTTCAGCACCATATTCATCTCTGAAGGATCAATGAATTCACTAATTTTTTGGATACACAAATCGGGCATTTCTTCTGGAAGAAGTTCCCGCAAATGTGCATTATACTTGTTTCGCCAAATATTGATCATTCATTTCTATGCATATGCTGGCGATCAACTCCCTTTTATACAATACTGGAAGAGGATTTTTCAGAATTCCTGAGCGAATCCTTGAATTCTTGACCACCTTCCTCCTTATATTTTTTCTACACAGTACGTCATAGTAGGTCAGTTGTGGAGCTTCGGGCAGTTTCAGCAGTTTCAGGCTTTCTAACTCGTTCTCGTACAGAACGCGTACTTCTCTGTAGCGTTCATTCGCTTCTATATATTGAACTGTTTCCTTGTTCACATAGAGTCCACAATGTTTTCTCAGAACAAAGAACTTGATGAATACATTGAGGACGTTTTCGTTATCGAAGTCCATCGCAACTTCGAAAGCTGTCATACCTTCTTCATTGAGTTCGTTGAAATCTACTCCCTTTCTTAGCAGAATTTCAACAACAGTAGGACTCCCTTCAGCTGCACAATGCAATGGAGTGTTACCCTGGTCTGATTTGGCATTCACATCCACGCCATGCTCTATTAAAGCTTTTGCCAAAATCCTGTTCCTGTGAGGGTCATTTCCATCATCTGTCAAATGATGCAATGCGTTGCATCCAAGGCAGTTGGTGATGTTCGGGTCACTTCCGATTTCCAGAAGCCGCAAAATGACGTTGATATCACTCGAAGGGTTCATGATCAGAAGTTGCTGGGTCGTATGGTTTAGCAGATCCTCTTGATGGTCCAAGTCAACATCATAATGCAGCAGCGCATCCAAGCATTCAAAGCCCTTCGGACATCCTGACAGCATATGGAAAGGACGGCGGAAATAGTTATCACATTTCTTCGGGTTGGCACCATTAAGCATCAGATGTTTTACTAAATCGGGATAGCCAAACTTCACAGCATAATGCAGGGGTGTGCTTCCATTGTCGTTGCAGACGTTAACGTCTGCTCCTTCCTGTAATAATTTCTCGACATCTTCTTCATTTCCATTTCGGACCGCTAAATGAAGGGCACTGTCTTCCACTGGGCAGGAGTTTACTCTCTGAAAAAGAAGAAAAATATTTTCTAGCTTTTGTTTGATAATTTTGATGAGATTCGTGAGATTCGATAGTTGAAGCGGTTAATTTTCATGGGAGTTCATTCGATTTGATATAGATCGAATTGAAGAGGTCGCCGTTCACAATGAGTTGAAAAACTAATCCGATAGAGGCGCCACCGTGCATTTTATGGAATATTCAGCGAAGCTTCCAAACATCCCTATACCCAAAACCGTTTTTGTTTGAGAAATACCTATCCTTCGTTAAAAATGAAACGATTTTTACTAGACAGAAGTTTTTCGGAAAACCTCGTTCCTCAACTTTCATTTAATACTGTTTCCAATATATAAGTTTTCACAGTTCATTCTAAATGTCATGAATCTTTCCCTTCCTACCATGAATAAAAGTGACTCGTGTTTCACGTTTATGCATATTTTTATAAACAAAGACAAGAAGGCATTAATTCGATAAGGAACATTTCAAGTAGGTAACTAGGTATATTTTAAAACGAATATTTCAGGTGAGTAAAATGTTTGATTCGTTAATATTCATGAAAATATATATTCTTATAGTGGGCTGAATACATAGGTCCATATTTCGTTGGAAACAGTTGTTCTTCACACATTTATCCTTTTTTTTAGTTTTCTTTCAAATTTTTCGAATTGGAAACCTATGAACCAACTGGAAAAAATATTCAGCTAGAGAATGAATTCAATAGAGGGTGTGCGAAAAAAATTTTTTATTCATAATGTCAAGTTAATTCATAACACATTTCAGCTGAAAATGTTGCCATGAGGATGTCGAATGAATTTCATGATTACAGCCAAATTCTATTCAGAATCCGTTTTACGACACTTTGGGGTTGGAAATAATTATTATATTTGGTCTAAATCCATAAATTCAAGATGACGACTAGTTTCATGAGCTCATAAATTTTACCAAGAAAATAATGATCTCCCAATGAGGAAAATTTTCGTTTTGTTTCTTATGAAACAGCTTTATCAACTTTCACATAATTACAGCAATAGTAAATTGAATCACTTCGATTATTTGGCCGCTCATTTCAATCATTCCATTACATTCTCATTAGAAGTTCTATTTCATTGTTATCAATTCAATTGGAATTGTGACAAAGCCTTCTGTGCCAATATTAGGGATAATTATTCAACAACTTTCTGTTTCCATAAATTTTCTGGCTGCACAGACAAAGAAGCATTATTGTTTTAAGGTGACGCATCATTATATCTAGCATTTTATAGATTGGGGTTGGACATGGCTTGGCGTCAGGAGGATTGGCGCCAGGATGATTGGCACCTTGAAATTATTTTTCATTTATTCTTATTTATTCAACAACAAACTCGTGGAAGTGCTTTGCAAGTAGTCATTCCGTACGTTAGGTACTCTTTTGGTTTTTTATTGTGCGATTGAAGCTAACGCACAAATTTTATCTCGGTTTATGTAATTTTAATTTATGTATGCCCACAATTACTTCATTTTCCACTCGAGCTGAGATCAATGTTTATTGACATTTTTCATACCTTATTGAAAAGCTACTCGAGTACTTTAAACATATTTTCCGGTTTTCAGAAGGATGAATGGTTGATGAATCTTTTCGTTTCATGTTACTGGATGATGGGGTACTACAGAAGAAACGGCCTAAAGCAGGCTTTGACATGTATGTATATTGTTTTATAATACTGAAATTGTATTGTTTGTAACGTTTCGAATTATATAGAAATGAGTTGAGTTTTTATTGTTGATAATTATGGAGTCCAAGACGTACCTATTGTACCTGTTTGTCGAATAAACTGGAGTTTATAATGTTAATTTATATCAGAGTTGTGCTTTGTGCTCGGAGCACTTTTGTGCTCGGAGCACTTTTGTGCTCCCGGGCACTGTGCTGCCGAGCACTTTTCAAAAGCAGTGATTAGTGCTTAGTATTTGTAGTACTTCATCGAAAGGCTCAGTGCTTAGCAATCCCAAAAGTGCTCCCAAGCACTCCTGCGGATTACTAAGCCCTAAGCTCTGAGCCACTTTTCTACGAATTTATTTAAGCATTCATAAAATCTAAATACAACATTTTCTTACATGAGTAACATCCTCAAACTGTTAGAATTTCAATGACAGAAAGATGATCGTGAGGGAATCCGGTCATTATGAGAGGAAAAATTAAGGGCCCACGTGTAATTTGTTAAATGAAGATGGTAATTTGTTCGTTGATATCTTAATAAAGCGTTTTCATCTGACCAAAGAGTCTTATATAGACAACATCAAAACGTTACACAGTTCATTTTTCATACTTCGTTATTTGTCACGCAACAATGTTTTGGAACTGTTTTGCTCCTGACAAATTAGTGCAAGAATTGACGCAGAAGCATTTCCATTTTTCCTTAAATTTCTTATTACATTTTGTGTCACGGACCGGGAGTGAAAACCCATAAAAGTTTTCAGAAAAAAAGTAAACTCGAAAAAATCAATATTTTTATGAATATTTTCAAACGAAGAGATCTAGGAGCGAATAGCAGTTTTTTGTTTTACCACCAATCAGAATCAATTATATATTATATCGAATCAAACTCAAAATTATTAGCGAAAGCATCGTATCATTTGGTCAATTCTTGGAAGGTGATAAAACAAGAATCTTCTCGTTATCAATCGAATCAAAGGTGGAGCATCGAATTTTGGACACCCTGTCACCTCACCTGTCAATTTTCTCACATATACGAGCTAACAATTTCTCTTTCGATTGTAATAACCTCACTTTCAACAATTCCTAAAGAAGTGCTTAGGGCTTAGTGCTCGAAATGTCGAATAACTTTCACAAAGTGCTCAGTATTCGCGAGCCTTTCGTGAAAATAAGTGCTTTGCGCTCGAGACTCGGGAGCCTTTTTATCCGAGTGCTTAGTGCTCGAAGCACTATTTTTCAGTGCTCGTCACAGTTCGTACATATAACATATATCATTCCTTCAACTTGAAATGTTTTACACATTTCTATGCCTATACATATATTCTTGTATCTATCGTTGAATTCTATGAAAAATGTCCATATTATTCTCATTATTTCATGGTATTTTTCTATTATCAGATGTATCATATGCAAAATCATAAATTATTCTCTATTCTTGAATTGAAGTATGATGTCTAATGAATATATTGTGCTATCTTCTTTACAAGAATGAAACTGAAATTCTGAATGTATGATCAGTACGATTATTTTTATAATTCAGAAGGTGTCTACATCAATTTCATTATACTCGTTATTTGGAAATATTACTCAATTTATGAAATTCAAGAGGCGGTTTTATTAAGTTGATAATACTTTTCAATCATATTCATAACTCGCATTTACAAATTCAATAGATGGTTTCATTAATTTCATGATAAGATTTTATTTAGGTTAGTGAACTTTACCATTACATTAATGGAACGCATCCATTATTGTTGAAGCAATGCCAAATCCCTTTTATAAACCGAATTTCATTACAATTATGAGACTTTATGAAACCAATGAGCATTATAATAGGAATTATAATAATTTTTCTCAGCGCTTATCCCAAAAACCTCCTCATACCAATTTTTAATGAAATCAGTCCATAAACAGGGAAGGCGTTGTCTTGTTATTATTATCAGGCCGCCATTTTAAATTTGTTAATTTCACAAAAATAACATAATCTTCAACTCCGAAAACACCCCTCATACTACTTTCAAATCGAAATGAACCCTGATAACAAAACTCGTCCGCTAATTCGATTTTACAAATTTTGACAACAAATCATGATCTTCGACCCCTAAAACCCTCTCATTCCAATTTCGAATCGAATCAAGCCATAAACACAAAAGATGTCGTATAATTGTTATCAGTCCGCCATCTTGAATTTATGAATTTCGATCTGAAAAATTGTCATTTCTGACCCTGAGAACCCTCACATACAAATTTTGAATGGAAATGTACCATGATCACGAAACTCGTCTGCCATCTTGAACTTACGAATTTTGACTCGAAATCCTATTTTCTCACGCCGGAAATCCCTGTATACCAATTTTGAATTGAATCTGACCATAATAACAATTTGACAAAAAAATCATAATCTCTGACCCGGAAAACACCGAACTATGAAATAAGTGAAAATAAAGTTTAAGTAGGAACTTTTTTCGCTATATATTTAAATTTGGCTATTCTCTGTGAATTCCGTATTTCAAGTTGAGATTCTGAACGAAATTTTCTGTAGATTCACTTCTAATCGGAAGAATGAATTGGCTCATTTTCTTCTATTATTGGCAGATAAAAATAATCAATTTTCGAACTTTCCAATTCATTCATTGAGAACTCCAATCCTTTCTGAGTTCAACCACAAAATTTTAGTTCCTAAAGTGAAACCATTTTCAAATGCATCTTGAAATAAAACACACTACATTGAACCGTAAAATTTCAAATCGATTCATTTGTCTATTCATTTCAGAGTCCATCATTGGTTAATTCTGTTCCCAAATACGTTATATTATACATAAAACGAAAATTCTGATCATGGGGACAATAAATACTCTTTAAACAATAAATTTAAGTCTGAAAGATGTTCCTTCAGTAATGAACGTTCATTCAGTGAAATATACTATGAGCAAGATATGAAACACCAACCGATAGATCATATCAATTATCCAAAATATATAACCAAAATACGAAGTATTGAGAAAATAATTCTTTGGGATGAAATTGATGACGGTTTTTAGTGTCAAGCTGAACTGACCATTCGCAATAGCCATATAAATTCTCCGATAAATGTGAAACCATTTATAAATCTATTCAGAAAATTTGTACATTGAAGTTTCCAAAGTATTAAAAAAAAGTATAATTTGTATTAAAATTCATTACGGACTTAAGACATCAAGGCTCAAGTTGAACTGACTTATTTCCTGAAAGCAATCCCCGTACAAATTGTCCGAAAAATTTTGTAACTATTTGAAACTCAATTTTCCAAATTTGTACCTTGAAGACTGCAAAGGAGTAGGAAAAGAATTTTTTAAATCAAATTTATGACGGATTGATTGTATGCTTGCGCCGAAATTACTAAGTGTCCAATAGCAATCTCCATACAAATTCTCCGAAGCATTGAAAACCATTCAAAAATCAATTTCAAAAATTTGTACCCTTGAGGCTCCAAAATTCCGATACAATTGAGAATTCACTTCATAGTACATCCTATGTAAGTTCTGTTTCAAAGTGTGTTATATGATACATAAACGAACGTTCTCATCATCATGGAAGAAGAAATACTTTTCCAAAAGTGAAATCGGCAAAAGATGTGTCTGCAGTAATACACTTAAATTCAGTAAAATGAATGAACTCGAAATATATAGTTTTCTGCAGAAGATCACCAAGATGTAAAGAAACAATAGATATATTAGATCTTTCATTCAAAATATTCAAATTCGACCAATTTCAAATCTATAAAAATTTATACTCACTTTTGATACTAAATCACCCATTTTTATATTTTATTAACCTGCTTCCACACTATGTTCAAAAACTATCACCAAATATGCACTAGACCTTTTTCGTTCGTACTGTTGTCACAGAATAATCGAAACTGAATCCTACCACAACAACTGTCCCTTTATATACCATTTGAAGAGTCAAATAATCCAAGTGACCAATGGCAACCCACAAAGAAATTCTCGGAAAAATATTTACCTATTCAGAAACCAATTGTGAGAAATTCTACCTTCAAGGCACCAAAGTGTTAGAAAAGGAGTTCATTGGAAAAGAAATGTATAACGGGCTTGAGCAGAACAGATCGCCAACAGCAAATTCTCAGAAAATTTTAAAGCCATTTGAAAACCAATTATGCGAATACAATAAACATTCTTTGGAATGAAATTCAAGACGGATTTAAGGCTTAAGCCGTCATGTTTATGGTTCAATAATTGTTTATGACAGGATGGAAAGAGGACAGCAACTACTTTCACATTTTTCGGTACATTTCGTGCGAATTGAGAATGTTAAAAGCTTTGTTGCATTGAAGTTCATTCAAATATACCTTCTATGTATTGAAATTCTCAGGAGGTTTGTTAATGGGCCAATTTCGTGAATACGACCTTTCGAAATTCTGATTTCTCGAAAATACCAAAACTTCGAAGCAAAATTATTCTAACATTTGTGTTATGAATGATTCGAGGGCATGAACGAGATTTCAGGCTGCTTCTGTTTGTTTTTTTCTGCGGCAGCTACAAAAAATTTATTTCAATCAATTTCTCGATCTGGAAAATAGGAATGTACCTGAAAGTTGGATAAACGAGAGCTCAAAAGCTCCAGACTCCAAGTCAGTGTTCTGAGTAGCCCATTTTTGATAGGAGACCTCTGAATTTTTCCAATTAACACTTATATTTTCACACTCAAACAAAGAAATTCAAAGATGTATTCGAGGCTTTCCGCTAAACGTACCAACTGTTGAGTTCTATGAATCAAATACCATTATCTTTATTCATAGGTGTGTTAGTTTATGGACGAGAAATTTTTCTCAAGCTCTTTTTGTGCATGGTACAAACTTTTATTCGTACAATCGAATTTTTCAAAGCAAAAATTCGAAAATGACAAAGCGTTAGCTCCATAGCTTATCACCATATTCATCATAGTTAAAAAAATACCGAACGAATTGAAAAAGGAAAAAAATAAAACAAAAATCTTTATGACCGCGTTTGCTATAAAATGCAATGAAGACGATTCCAATGTTCCTTTCTATCATGTTTGGATGATCATTTACGACATTCTATAGTTTTCAGAAAAATGTATTTCCTAATGTCAAAGTTTCATTTCTGATTATTCCATTTACTTGTAATTTGTATGTTTTTAGTCAGCATTGTCCAAAGTATCTCGTTCCAACGTTTTTGTTGGAATGCTCTGCATACATTTTTCTGCGAGTATTGTTGATAGTTGTCAGTTTTGATTTATATAAATGTCAAATTAGTTCTGAGTGAATCAATGATCTACTTAAACTATACTTGAACTGATTAAAAAGGCTTGTGTTTTCCACCACTGTTTTGGACGAAAGACTCCGTGGTTAGAATTTTCTAACCTTTTCAATCAGTTTGAGTATATCATGGATTGATCTACTGAAAAACTAATTTGACATTTATATGAATCAAAACTGACAACTATCAACAATACTCACAGAAAAATGTATACAAAGCATTCCAACAAAAAAGTACGTAATTTTGTGAAATTCAACATTTAGTCCCAAAATTAACGTACAATAGATCATCACGAGTGAACAACTCCAACATTTTTCTCATTTCCGCAAACTTCGGAGAAGAAATACTTAGGGTTCGTCATCACATCTGCATTTTGATGCATATTTCTGTCCGGGCCATGCTCGCAGCCCATTAGCACAATTTTGGCCTTCGTACGGCTTCCAGTTTTCAAAATGAAAATTATGAAAGTACTCCGAGCGTATTCTTTAGAAGGATACGAGAAGAAAACCACTGGATATTATTTCATTCTGTTTTCACCTCATTATTCAGAATGAAAGATAGTTCAACCATAAAAAATTTCAACAATTTCGGCCGAAATTTTTTTTTCACCAAGGACATGTAAAAAAAAGTTGAGTTCCAATTTTGGGATAAATTTTTCACGGAAAAACTCAGGAAATCTTGTACATTGAAATAATACTTTCCGAATTGGCAACCGAGAAAAAAAAAATCCAACTTTGCAGGTTTTCCGCCTTTTTGAAATTTTTTTTTTCAGAATTCTACATCACAATTCAATTAAGCCAGAGAAAAATACTAAAATGTGACCAGAAACCGTTATTTCAAATGTCACGCATAACTAACAACAGTTATCAGAAGATTGCTCAAAGTTCACAAACACCCTGTATCTCGCTTATGCGTCGAAAAGTGGGTATATGTCATGAGGCAAAAATGACTTCATCGGTGTCATCTACACGGCTGTATATGTTTGTCCAGTTTATGGTGAAACACCCTGTATAGGTCATTTAATACAATCTATGATTAGGAATATTCTTAGAACAATGACAAAAGACCATCCGCTTTCAAAAAATTAATTATTTATGTTCCAGATTATATTGAATATGATTGCATATTCTCTGTTTACCTATCTGTAACTCAATAAATGGATCCATAAGGGATCGTACACTTTCCCAGTCCCAGCAGAAATTTTCTCCTACATGTTTGCGGCTAGGATTAGGTATCATTTGAGGGATAGCCCACCAATCTTTTTATTTGTATGTTTTTTGTTATTTTTTGAATTTTCTTCACTTTTGTACCTCGAAATCCAAATCCCGTCCTAAACCGAAGAATGCCGTTTATCTGAAATGATTTATTTACTTTTATAATTCTGATTTTCAGGTAACTACCTGAAGAAGTACCGTCAACACTTCGAAGGTACTTCTCAGAATAAGACTCGGCATAAGATAATTGACTTCACGAATGAGACTCGCCAAGTTTCAATTACTGTGAAAAATTGGTTGAAGGTTAAGTGTTCAAACGTCGTTGGCTGGATTACTTTGAACGAGGAGTATACTCGAATCGTATTCGAAGTGAAGTACGGTCAGCGGAATGAAGTATGCTGTATAATGCGGTGTTTCTGTGAAATTTCACACAAAATTTTGAGGGAGCCCAAAAAAGAAAATATTGCTCCGAGGTGGGTGTATGAAAACTATCACAAGCATCTAATGACGCATTTGACGCAAACTGATGTCACACCTATAGAATACCAATACTGTAAGCGCGACTGCAAGGAAAAACCGAGAGAGAAACTTAATCAACATCGATAAAATCTTTTGGCTACCTTTTTTCAAAAAAACCCGAAACACAACCTATCTATTGAAACAAAAGATAGGGAGATGCAAATATCCTCACTAGAGATGATGAGAAGCTGCGTGAAAATCCAAATAAGCCAGATAATATGATTCTTGTATCTCCTGCAAAATCTCCAACAGTGACTCCTTCGCTTCTTCCGACACATCCCATGTCAAAGATTAAGCCTCGAATGAAGTGAATGAAGTATAAAACGTAAAATCAACATTGTTGACTGAGTTATTCAAGAAAGCTATGAAACGTTTAAGAATATATCCAGGGCACAGGCGAGTACATCCAGAGATAGTTGCGACGATCACATTCAGAAATGCATTGAAAGTAAACAAAGAAAAATATACACTTCTAAAGGGTCCCCTCTGGTGTCTTCCAGTGACTTGAATATCAATCTAGCATTCAACACTCATCGTCAACTTTATCCCACACTTTATCTCCCACTTATCAAAGGTCAGAAAGGGCTTAACTCCTGAGCCAAATTTCTAGTCCTGGGAATAACCTTGGGAATAACCAAACTTGCATCACATCCTATTTTCTGTGGTCGATGAAGTTTGCAATTTTCAAAGAATATCATCGAACGAAAAGATGACATGGGCATGCAACTAAAGAGTGTTTTGGTCCATTTTGAATCTACTTCACAAAAACCTTGCGGTCAAGATGGTACCACCTCACCAGGCCACCTTTTGCGCTGGTTGTTTGATTTATCTGCCAAAAACTCCAGACAGTCAAAATATCGGTAAACGTACAGAATTAAATACTTTTCATTATACTGCTATACGAAACGCTCTATGAAAATATGAAGAACACTTCACCATCCATAAGCTGTTAAAATAAATTTGTTGCGAAAAATTCATCCAACATAGAGGAATGGTTTTTCGACTTTGATGGCCTTTGTCAGTTTATGAAGCATAATAATAATAATAATAATATAATTTATTGATCCTCTAAGACATAACAATTTTATGTATAGGACACGTCATAAATAATCAATTGACATAATTTTCCAAATTATCATACAAGTACTCATTAACAGTGTAATAACACTTTTGCAAAAGTAATACCTTGACTGCTTTCTTAAATTTACCAAGAGTTAAGGCTTGCAAACTAGGAGGGAGATGGTTAAATAGTTTGATACCTTGATACATCGGGGACATTTCAAACCTTGAAGTTCTATGTTTTGGAAAGGACATTATTCCCTTGTTTCGTGTGTCATGAGAATGAAAACTAGAAAGTTTCACAATAAAATTCTCATTCTCCTTTATGTATATAAGACATCTCAAAATGAAAATGGAGGCCAACGTAAGAATGCCGTTGTCAACAAAAAGGGGTCTACAAGAAGACCGTAGAGCAGAACCGAATATCATACGAAGTATTCTCTTCTGAATAATGAAGGCTCTCTTAACCTCCGAGGAATTCCCCCACAACAAGATATTATACGATAAATGACAATACACTAAGCTGTAATAGGTGCTAATGAGGTATTTCACAGGAAGAGTGTTCTTGATTCTTGACATTGCATAGTATGAACTATTTAGCTTTTTGCACACAGCATCAACATGTGCGTTCCACCTCAGATGTCGGTCGATATGAACACCGAGAAATTTGATGCAATCATTTGATGGAATAAGTATGTCCTGCGCACGGATCACAAATCCTCCGGAATCAACATTTGCTAGTGTGAAATGAATGCACTCCGTCTTATTGACATTCAGCATAATAGAATTCAACCGGCACCACTCAATGAAGCTCCGTACCAAGAGTTCACATAATTCTTGTAACACCACCAAAGTGTTCGCAGAAACAGCTATGGAGGCGTCATCCGCGAACAAGACTATTCTGACCATCCTAAGCAACAATTGCTGTCGACAAGACGATCCGAAAATTTTTGTTCTCAAATAAATCGGAAGATCGTTTATGAACAACAAGAAAAGGAGCGGACCAAGGACAGACCCCTGTGGTACACCCAACGTTATATCATGCTCACTGGACAGAGATTCCTGAACTCTTACGGAAGCCATTCTACCACTCAGGTAACTGCGAATCCAGTCTAAGAACACGCCTCTAAAGCCAAAATCATAGCACTTGTTCAGTATGAAGTCATGGGAAAGGCTGTCAAACGCCTGGGAAAGATCGAAAAATATGCCTGCGACACAATTACCGACGTCAAGGCTCTCATATATGAAATTCATGAAATTTAAAGCTCCAGTTTGAGTTGAGCGGCCAGGCCTGAAGCCATGCTGGGCATCATCAAGCATCCGAAACCTATCCAGGTATTTCATCATTCTATTGAAAACTATTCTCTCGAACACTTTAGAGAACACACTCAGGATGGATACAGGTCGGTAATTCAAAATATCGAGTACACTATTTTTTTTATGAAGTGGGATAACAATTGCCTTTTTCATAAACCGAGGAAACACACCGGAAACAATTGACAGATTAATAATATGAGTGAAATGTCGCTCTATCTCCGATCCTATTGTTTTCAGAACTCGAGCAGAGATGACATCAACTCCAGAACTTTTTTTATTTTTGAGAGATATCAAAACATCGTGAACTTCAAACTCTGAAACTGGATGGAAGAAAAAAGTTTGTGATAGTATACCCGAAGTAGTGCATGAAGAAGATAATGAATCCTCATAATACCGGTTGAGGGTAGTCTCAGCAACAGAAGTAAAATGATTGGCGAATATTTCCGACAAAACTCTTGGCTCCTCATACAAAACACCATCAATTTTTAATGAAATGGACTTTAGTCCCGCGTTCCTACGGCCTGTCATGGTATTAACCAAAGTCCACACTGTTTTATTTTTGTTGTCTGATCTCTCGATAAGGGCACTATAGAAGCTGTATTTTGTTTTTTTCAATAAGAGATTATAGGAATATTTTGCATTTTTATATAAATCAAGGGTGGATGGGTTATTGACATTAGTATGTAACCAGTGGATTTTCTTCAATTCTTGTTTAGCGTTTATAATTTCGGGGGTGATCCATTCTTTACCAATTTGAACGTTATCGGTATATCTGACAAGTGGGCAACATACTTCAAAGGTACTCAGAACAACATTCATGAAAGTTTCAAAACAATCATCAACATTGCACTGAAGGTAAATATTTTCAAAGCTACATCTTGAGATCTGCTCAGCAAACTCCTTTAGGTTTTTTTGACCTAACTTTCTTACCAATCTTGTGACAGGTTTTGTTCTGGGGACAGGGTCAACAACTAGTTCGAGTGAAAGAGCCCGGTGATCACTTATGTAGGCTTCAAAAACCTCAACATAACAATTCGATAAAACTGCATTATTCAGAATATAATCTACTTTAGAGACAGATGTATGGCATGTTATATCAGAAAACACTCTAGTAGGAATGTTCGATGAAATATGCAGATCATAGCATTCAATTAAATCCATAAGTAATTTGTGACTTAGACAATTGTTTTTTAAAAAATCAATATTCAAATCGCCACAAAGGAAAATATTATCAGTCAAATTATAACAATGATCCAATGCAAGTGAGATTCTATCAAGAAAAATTTCAACGTTACCAGAACATGGTCGGTAAACACTTAGAACACTCATGCGAATGTTATGAATTGACACTATAATTCCACTTATTTCGCACTCCATTTCTTCAGAAAATCTGGACACACACAAGTTCTTCGTTTGCAGCCCAGTCTTGACGTAGATCATTGATCCACCATGCGCCCTAGTTGGGCGACAATAACAGTCAGCCTGTATATAACCAGGAATGGTCATGGTTTTCACATTTTTCTGATCACACCAATGTTCGACAACGCTAACAATGTCAGGATTACGTTCGGCCAGTAGTAATTCCACACTTTCTATTTTATTTTTTATGCATTGGACATTAATTTGCAGTATTTTAATGGTGGAAATAGTTTTCATATTCTTCATACTTTTTAAGTTGTTTGATTGTTCGCTGCTCTCGGCCGAAAAAAGCGATGGACACTAGCCTTATTTGGCCAGTTTGATCCGTCAAGAGCCCTTTCATACTCAGAACCAGGAAGTAGTACCTTGAAGGATGAATAACTATCCGGATATTTCGATGAAAGTTTCTCACATTTTGCAATAGCAAAGTTTTTATTTAAGAAACTTTGTAAGTCTTCAACAGTAGTCTCAGGCTTCAGATTCGATACATGGAATGCTTTAAATTTCTCAACACCCTCGACGGATGTACTCCCTGAAAAGCTTCCAACAACCAATGGGCGATTCCTTCCACGAGTTGAGCGCCTACGGGAAGGTAATTTCCATTCCAATCCATTTTCCTGTTCACTTATTGATGGTGGTATGTCAGTGTTGCCTGCTATTTTATTAGCCGAAGCGGTGTTCGAATTCCCTGCTTCGTTGCGGCCAGAAACAGCCTGTAAATTCGCTTGAGCGAGATCCTGGGTTGCGGTATGTTCAACACCGACGGCTCCAATCGAATCTAAACGAACAGGAGCATCAGTTACAGAATCCATACGTGTTCGTGTATTGGTAGCGGATTTACCTGCTCTCTTGTCAGTTAGTGTGTCTGAATTCTTTTTTCTTGAGAGATTGTTTATGATCATATTTTTATCAATCAATTCCGCTTCGAGAGTGGAAATTTTGAATTTCAGTAGCGAATTATTCTCGATCAGCAGAGAATTCTTCGCTTCTAACTCAGATATAATTTTTAAAAGTAGTTCTTGATGGGTTGATTCACTACTTAGGTTTTTAGTTATATTTTCCGACATCGGAGATACATTAGAAGGTAACTCGACCGAGGTTGATATTTCCTCATCACAGCATTTTTTAGCCTTTGTTGCACAACTTGGATGGTAAAGTTTAGTGCAAATATTACACTTCACACTATTTTTCACAGTTTGACGCCTGCAATAACCACATTCGGAGATTACGATCTTCAAAGAGTCGCTCGCACCGACTTTCTTACTTGACATCTTGATCATGAATGAATAGGAATTTACCCAAAGTTTCGTGGATTGGCGAAGATGCAACAGTTAAATTGAATATGATTCGAGGACTAATAAATTAGTTGGATTTACCATGCCATTAGTCAATGGACTACCGACAAGAGATACGTTTTTAGCAACATCTGCAAAAGCAATACAGGACCACTTTAAGAACGCTATCAGATCAAATTATGCCTATGTAATTATGGCCCAGCCTATTTTTACCATCCGCGCCAGGTTATTGTCTCGCAATCTTAGGCACAGATAACAGATTTACAGCCGCTGATGTTACGAAAAGGTGGCAACATATAAAATTGAATTTGAAGCAGCGAGGTGATATGGTTTTGGGGTTTGGATCTGATGGAGATACACGTCTTCTGAAGGCAAAGAGGCAAGGTGCTCAATGGGCTCTCACTGAAGAATAATCACGACCCGAATGGAGATGGTTTCAATCAAATTACTCTAGAGAAGACTGCTTTTCTTATGTTCAAGATACTGTTCATATAGCCACCAAATTACGTACTAGACTGCTCAATGATAAAATCAAGTTAAGGTTTGGTGATTTTCATGCAACTGCTGAACCATTGGAACAACTCATTGCAAAGTACTCCAAGGATTATTACTTGCTAACAAAATCTGATTTGAAATTAAAAGACAAGATGAATTTTAAAGCAGCAGAGAAATTATGTTCGAGTAACGTTATTAATTTTTTTAAAAAGACTCCGGAGAATAAAGGCATTATTGCTTATCTCAAATTGATGCGTTTTGTTATTGATTCGCTCTTAGATCCCAAGATAGATTTAACGCAAAAAATTTATTCAATTTGGTATTGCGTTTTTTTCTTAAAATTTGGCAACAGTGGCTCACAATAAACGAATACAAAATTGGAGATCATTCCATTTCATCAAACTGCTATGCTTGCTCAGAGTTAAACGCACATTTATTAATAAATATCATCCTAAACATCCGTGAAAACCCATTTTTGTCAAACGATATTGTAACATTCAAATGTTACCTTCCACCTCGAATTAAATACGCCAGCGCAAATGCGCAGAACATAGTCGATCTACATTTCTGAGCCTCCATATGTAAGAGAAATGAATAAAAGAATTAATTGAGATTCGAAGTTGTTTGAAAGAATATCTAATCGATTCCCTTCGTAATCTATCTTATTACCTTCGATATCTACCTACCTTATTATTTTCATAATTGAAAGTATCTGAATAATCAAGTACCTATAACTTAAATATCTAAGTTCTCCGGTAAATACACGAGAGTGCTTCAATTGCTTTCCTCCTTAGTAAGGGGTAAGTCTCTATAGATTTGAAATAGTTGAGATTGTTTGTGAATAGATAAGTATATCTTTGTAACTTATGATTAGGGACTTTGGGAGACAAACTGCCCAACTCAATTGCCTTCTTCAACCTCAAGCAGAACTTGAAAAGGGACCATCATCCTCATTCCACAAGGTGGGTGTTGCTGTATAAAGAGGGTGAATAGAATTTCAAGCCCTTAGACAGGTCTGTTCTTCTTAAATTGTATATATCAAATTCTATAATATTAGGTTTAAGCAGGTTAGGTCATAGTAATATTAGTATTAGGTCTAAACAAGGTACCTTGGGGTTTATAATAAATTTATTGAATAGACATTTGAACTGTTCAGACTTGTATATACTTTTTTCCCTCACACACGATATATTATATTCTCAATCAATTTGATACACTTTCCAGATTTAAGTGTAAAACAAAATCTAAATAATAAAAACAACTACTCTATATCAAAAATCTGGTGGCTAATTCAATTTCGATCAGAAAGTCCTCCTTATCCACGACTTCAGCTCTCCAAAGGCTATTACAGTTGCCGATTGTAAGTTGTTAAATTCATGAATTGAAATACTTTCATCAAATATAAAAAGAAGGTGACAATATGTTTCTGCCTATACTTTCTGGAAGTCAGAAATGTGAACAGGCATTTAGGACTATGAGGTCCATGACCTCCACGTATTCGACTGTGGTTAACTTCAATATAAAAGATATTTAAAGCGTTTACATAGCACAAGGACATTAAATAATATTATACACGATCTGAACAATGTTATTGCGTTTCCAAAAGAACAAAGACGGCAAGAAGAAATGAATATGGACTCGAATTCGCTGGTGGTTACTGATTCAAAACTCTATACGGATACTATGATAGCAGACGCAGTAGAACGTGCACGACAAAATTCTCTAGCCTATACGCTAGAACTTGGTATGTCTGTCGGAGAAAACAGCTTTATTATGCTACAATTCCTTCATTGAAAGATCTTGTGAAAGGTGGAGGCGGTCCAGCGGAGGGCCACCAGGATTCCGTTCGGTATTATGCGTCCATCGTACGAGGAGAGGCTCCGTTTGTTTGGCCTGCCATCATTTTCGGATCGTCGTGCACGGGGCGATCTCATCGTGACTTATCGCGCCCTCCACGGGCTTTTCGGTTGTGACATGAGTGGACTATTTGTGCGGGATCGTGCGGGACGCCGTGGTCATCATCTTAAGCTCTACCGTGAAAATTTCAGGTGTACCCTTCGAGAGCATTTTTTCTCCAATCGTGTATTCCACGCCTGGAACGCCCTGCCTAGTGAAGTTGTATGCGCCCCGTCAATAAACGCTTTCAAGAACCGGCTCGATCATCACTCGAACATTTCGTGATTTTCAGTGTTTATTTATCTGTTTGTTTCTTTTTTTTCTCTACCGTCTACTTTTGATCATGTTATTTTGAACTCTTCGCACAGCAGCAATGTATTTCTTAATTTCTTTATATTTATGTGTACTTGAGATGTATAGGCTCTGGCCTCCTCTCTTATCTTCATTAAATAATAATAATAATAATAATTAAAGTGAGGATAAAAGTCTAGAAGTTGAAGAGGATATACAGATGGAAGACAACATGATCGACACCATTGATAGGTCATCCAAGAATTCAGCAAATGATTCATCTAATCATCTTCAACATTTTACTTCTCTGCCAATAGAAAATGAAGAAATTAACGGCAATGACTTAAACAAACCAGATAGTCACTTGTTTAAGCATTAATGGAATATATCGAGTGTCGATGGTCCATATGTCCGAGTCGCAGATGGTAATAAATGAAAAATTGTCAGAAAGTCTTCGCTATGTTAGTTTCTAGAGGAAACTTAAAATATGGGTTAAGTACAGAGAGACTACAACGTTTTGTTGTGAAAAGTACAGGAAGACCACAAAAGACTAAGACAAGAAGTAGGTCACAAAAAGTTGAATACAATGAAATCCAAAGGAACACAAATAAAGAAAAGCTCGAAGAGAGGTAAAAGGGACAGGTCCCAAGAAAGCTCAGATAGACCAGAAGAAGATATCATCATGAAATATGACGATAGCCCAAGCACAGAAACGTTTTCTGAGAATGACTCGGAAAATAACATTGAAATCAATGTTAATGGAGGTGATTATCAAGAAGGAAATTTACAAAAAGAATATTTCCTCGAATATTCCAGTTCATCGCCGTTGACAATTTCCTTAGAAATCGATAAGTTTCATGCAGTGTATTATGAAGAAGGCTGGTTTGTTGGAAAACTTGTAAGATATTGAGGGTAGTGCGAGTGGTGCTGTCGATAATCCGATAGTCGAAATAATATTTTTGAGAAGAAATTAACGAAAAAAAGTGAATTCAAATGGTCTGAGAAACAAGATTTATGGACCTATAGCAATACAGGAGAATAAATCGAATAAAATTGTCAATATTGCCGATCGTGTCTTGAGCCAGATTGATAACGCTTACACAAATGAAAAGCAGAAGTGTTGACATGTCATTAGTTAATATCAATTGTTTCATTATTTGCTTGTCTTGTCTACCACTTGAAGCAACTACATATTATCTATAATACAGAGTGTAACAGCCAAATGGAATAAATTCGATAACGAATGAATGAGGGCATGTTGGAAAAAAAGGTCGGACACGACGATTTGTAATTTTAAATGCGCATATTTTTCAAGAAAATAATATTATATAGGGTGTTCAATGTGACCGCGGCGAATACCAACTTTCTTATTTCAAATGCAACCCCCTATATATTATTTATTTTTTGATTTCTTCAGAGAATTATAGACACAATTCATGCGAAAAAAAAAACCTATCTTTAACTATTTCGGAATTATTGAGTGTTTTCAGATTTATTGCAAAAATCAACGTTTTAAATAAAAATTATTTTATTTCACAAATTCGGTACATTACACACAGATGACATTTGACAGATGACATTTTACAGATGACATTCGACTGATGACATTGGACAGTTGACAGATGACTATTGACAGATGAAATTTGACAGAACTTTTATTACCTATGCCTAATTTATCCCCTGCCAGTTCAGAAATCTAACCAAGCCGTTGATCTCCGATCACTGTCGATTACGATTTGTGGAATCCACCGTAAGTATAGGTATCATTTAGGCGAAACAAAGTTCCTTGGGCCAGCTAGTATGCTAATGAAAAAATGTTTTTATATCCTTAAACGAGTCTTATTACTTGCCCCTTTTATCGCATTCAAGCCGTCAGGTGATTGGCCATGTTGAAAGTAAAAACAAGCTGAAACTATTAGAGGATTTACGGGGATTTTTCAGGAACTGAACACATTTTTCCAAGATTTTTGATTTTTGGGATCGACTAAGATTCCTTGTAAAAAAACGAATATTTTCTCATCCTAATCAAATTTCTTTATTCATACTAACTGGATTATTTTTTATGAGCAACAATACAAATATACATAAATAGAAATATACAGAACAAAATGTCAATTCATTATATCTGAGTACTTTTCATTATTCAAGTTTGCGTGGTATGAGAAGGGCACTCACATCAACTTTCTCAGATTTGTTTCAGCACCATATTCATCTCTGAAGGATCAATGAATTCACTTATTTTTTGGATACACAAATCGGGCATTTCTTCTGGAAGAAGTTCCCGCAAATGTGCATATGCTTGTTTCGCCAAATATTGATCATTCATTTCTATGCATATGCTGGCGATCAACTCCCTTTTATACAATACTGGAAGAGGATTTTTCAGAATTCCTGAGCGAATCCTTGAATTCTTGACCACCTTCCTCCTTATATTTTTTCTACACAGTACGTCATAGTAGGTCAGTTGTGGAGCTTCGGGCAGTTTCAGCAGTTTCAGGCTTTCTAACTCATTATCGTACAGAACGCGTACTTCTCTGTAGCGTTCATTCGCTTCTATATATTGAACTGTTTCCTTGTTCACATAGAGTCCACAATGTTTTCTCAGAACAAAGAACTTGATGAATACATTGAGGATGTTTTCGTTATCGAAGTCCATCGCAACTTCGAAAGCTGTCATACCTTCTTCATTGAGTTCGTTGAAATCTACTCCCTTTCTTAGCAGAATTTCAACAACAGTAGGACTCCCTTCAGCTGCACAATGCAATGGAGTGTTACCCTGGTCTGATTTGGCATTCACATCCACGCCATGCTCTATTAAAGCTTTTGCCAAAATCCTGTTCCTGTGAGGGTCATTTCCATCATCTGTCAAATGATGCAATGCGTTGCATCCAAGGCAGTTGGTGATGTTCGGGTCACTTCCGATTTCCAGAAGCCGCAAAATGACGTTGATATCACTCGAAGGGTTCATGATCAGAAGTTGCAGGGTCGTATGGCTTAGCAGATCCTCTTGATGGTCCAAGTCAACATCATAATGCAGCAGCGCATCCAAGCATTCAAAGCCCTTCGGACATCCTGACAGCATATGGAAAGGACGGCGGAAATAGTTATCACATTTCTTCGGGTTGGCACCATTAAGCATCAGATGTTTTACTAAATCGGGATAGCCAAACTTCACAGCATAATGCAGGGGTGTGCTTCCATTGTCGTTGCAGACGTTAACGTCTGCTCCTTCCTGTAATAATTTCTCGACATCTTCTTCATTTCCATTTCGGACCGCTAAATGAAGGGCACTGTCTTCCACTGGGCAGGAGTTTACTCTCTGAAAAAGAAGCAAAATATTTTCTAGCTTTTGTTTGATAATTTTGATGAGATTCGTGAGATTCGATAGTTGAAGCGGTAAATTTTCATGGGAGTTCATTCGATTTGATATAGATCGAATTGAAGAGGTCGCCGTTCACAATGAGTTGAAAAACTAATCCGATAGAGGCGCCACCGTGCATTTTATGGAATATTCAGCGAAGCTTCCAAACATCCCTATACCCAAAACCACCGTTTTTGTTTGAGAAATACCTATCCTTCGTTAAAAATGAAACTATTTTTACTAGACAGAAGTTTTTCGGAAAACCTCGTTCCTCAACTTTCATTTAATACTGTTTCCAATATATAAGTTTTCACAGTTCATTCTAAATGTCATGAATCTTTCCCTTCCTACCATGAATAAAAGTGACTCGTGTTTCACGTTTATGCATATTTTTATAAACAAAGACAAGAAGGCATTATTTCGATAAGGAACATTTCAAGTAGGTAACTATATTTTAAAACGAATATTTCAGGTGAGTAAAATGTTTGATTCGTTAATATTCATGAAAATATATATTTTTATAGTGGGCTGAATACCTAGGTCCATATTTCGTTGGAAACAGTTGTTCTCCACACATTTATCCTTTTTTTTAGTTTTCTTTCAAATTTTTCGAATTGGAAACCTATGAACCAACTGGAAAAAATATTCAGCTAGAGAATGAATTCAATAGAGGGTGTGCGAAAAAAATTTTTTATTCATAATGTCAAGTTAATTCATAACACATTTCAGCTGAAAATGTTGCCATGAGGATGTCGAATGAATTTCATGATTACAGCCAAATTCTATTCAGAATCCGTTTTACGACACTTTGGGGTTGGAAATAATTATTATATTTGGTCTAAATCCATAAATTCAAGATGCGACTAGTTTCATGAGCTCATAAATTTTACCAAGAAAATAATGATCTCCCAATGAGGAAAATTTTCGTTTTGTTTCTTATGAAACAGCTTTATCAACTTTCACATAATTACAGCAATAGTAAATTGAATCACTTCGATAATTTGGCCGCTCATTTCAATCATTCCGTTACATTCTCATTAGAAGTTCTATTTCATTGTTATCCATTCAATTGGAATTGTGACAAAGCCTTCTGTGCCAATATTAGGGAAAATTATTCAACAACTTTCGGTTTCCATAAATTTTCTGGCTGCGCTGACAAAAAAGCATTATTGTTTTAAGGTGACGCATCATTATATCTAGCATTTTATAGATTGGGGTTGGACATGGCTTGGCGTCAGGAGGATTGGCGCCAGGATGATTGGCACCTTGAAATTATTTTTCATTTATTCTTATTCATTCAACAACAAACTCGTGGAAGTGCTTTGCAAGTAGTCATTCCGTACGTTAGGTACTCTTTTGGTTTTTTATTGTGCGATTGAAGCTAACGCACAAATTTTATCTCAGTTTATGTAATTTTAATATATGTATGCCCACAATTACTTCATTTTCCACTCGAGCTGAGATCAATGTTTATTGACATTTTTCATACCTTATTGAAAAGCTACTCGAGTACTTTGAACATATTTTCAGGTTTTCAGAAGTATGAATGGATGATGAATCTTTTCGTTTCATTTTACTGGATGATGGGGTACTACAGAAGAAACGGCCTAAAGCATGCTTTGACATGTATGTATATTGTTTTATAATACTGAAATTGTATTGTTTGTAACGTTTCGAATTATATAGAAATGAGTTGAGTTTTTATTGTTGATAATTATGGAGTCCAAGACGTACCTATTGTACCTGTTTGTCGAATAAACTGGAGTTTATAATGTTAATTTATATCAGAGTTGTGCTTTGTGCTCGGAGCACTTTTGTGCTCCCGGGCACTGTGCTGCCGAGCACTTTTCAAAAGCAGTGATTAGTGCTTAGTATTTGTAGTACTTCATCGAAAGGCTCAGTGCTTAGCAATCCCAAAAGTGCTCCCAAGCACTCCTGCGGATTACTAAGCCCTAAGCTCTGAGCCACTTTTGTACGAATTTATTTAAGCATTCATAAAATCTAAATACAACATTTTCTTACATGAGTAACATCCTCAAACTGTTAGAATTTCAATGACAGAAAGATGATTGTGAGGGAATCCGGTCATTATGAGAGGAAAAATTAAGGGCCCACGTGTAATTTGTTAAATGAAGATGGTAATTTGTTCGTTGATATCTTAATAAAGCGTTTTCATCTGACCAAAGAGTCTTATATAGACAACATCAAAACGTTACACAGTTCATTTTTCAAACTTCGTTATTTGTCACGCAACAATGTTTTGGAACTGTTTTGCTCCTGACAAATTAGTGCAAGAATTGACGCAGAAGCATTTCCATTTTTCCTTAAATTTTTTATTACATTTTGTGTCACGGACCGGGAGTGAAAACCCATAAAAGTTTTCAGAAAAAAAGTAAACTCGAAAAAATCAATATTTTTATGAATATTTTCAAACGAAGAGATCTAGGAGCGAATAGCAGTTTTTTGTTTTACCACCAATCAGAATCAATTATATATTATATCGAATCAAAGTCAAAATTATTAGCGAAAGCATCGTATCATTTGGTTAATTCTTGGAAGGTGATAAAACAAGAATCTTCTCGTTACCAATCGAATCGAAGGTGGAGCATCGAATTTTGGACACCCTGTCACCTCACCTGTCAATTTTCTCACATATACGAGCTAACAATTTCTCTTTCGATTGTAATAACCTCACTTTCAACAATTCCTAAAGAAGTGCTTAGGGCTTAGTGCTCGAAATGTCGAATAACTTTCACAAAGTGCTCAGTATTCGCGAGCCTTTTGTGAAAATAAGTGCTTTGCGCTCGAGACTCGGGAGCCTTTTTATCCGAGTGCTTAGTGCTCGAAGCACTATTTTTCAGTGCTCGTCACAGTTCGTACATATAACATATATCATTCCTTCAACTTAAAATGTTTTATACATTTCTATGCCTATACATATATTCTTGTATCTATCGTTGAATTCTATAAAAAATGTCCATATTATTCTCATTATTTCATGGTATTTTTCTATTATCAGATGTATCATATGCAAAATCATAAATTATTCTCTATTCTTGAATTGAAGTATGATGTCTAATGAATATATTGTGCTATCTTCATTACAAGAATGAAACTGAAATTCTGAATGTATGATCAGTACGATTATTTTTATAATTCAGAAGGTGTTTTCATCAATTTCATTATACTCGTTAATTGAAAATATTACTCAATTTATGAAATTCAAGAGGCGGTTTTATTAAGTTGATAATACTTTTCAATCATATTCATAACTCGCATTTACAAATTCAATAGATGGTTTCATTAATTTCATGATAAGATTTTATTTAGGTTAGTGAACTTTACCATTACATTGATGGAACGCATCCATTATTGTTGAAGCAATGCCAAATCCCTTTTATAAACCGAATTTCATTACAATTATGAGACTTTATGAAACCAATGAGCATTATAATAGGAATTATAATAATTTTTTCTCAGCGCTTATCCCAAAAACCTCCTAATACCAATTTTTAATGAAATCAGTCCATAAACAGGGAAGGCGTTGTCTTGTTATTATTATCAGGCCGCCATTTTAAATTTGTTGATTTCACAAAAATAACATAATCTTCAACTCCGAAAACACCCCTCATACTACTTTCAAATCGAAATGAACCCTGATAACAAAACTTGTCCGCTAATTCGATTTTACAAATTTTGACAACAAATTATGATCTTCGACCCCTAAAAACCTCTCATTCCAATTTCGAATCAAGTCAAGCCATAAACACAAAAGATGTCGTATAATTGTTATCAGTCCGCCATCTTGAATTTATGAATTTCGATCAGAAAAATTGTCATTTCCGACCCTGAGAACCCTCACATACAAATTTTGAATGGAAATGTACCATGATCACAAAACTCGTCTGCCATCTTGAACTTACGAATTTTGACTCGAAATCCTATTTTCTCACGCCGGAAATCCCTGTATACCAATTTTGAATTGAATCTGACCATAATAACAATTTGACAAAAAAATCATAATCTCTGACCCGGAAAACACCGAACTATGAAATAAGTGAAAATAAAGTTTAAGTAGGAACTTTTTTCGCTATATATTTAAATTTGGCTATTCTCTGTGAATTCCGTATTTCAAGTTGAGATTCTGAACGAAATTTTCTGTAGATTCACTTCTAATCGGAAGAATGAATTGGCTCATTTTCTTCTATTATTGGCAGATAAAAATAATCAACTTTAGAACTTTCCAATTCATTCATTGAGAACTCCGATCCTTTCTGAGTTCAACCACAAAATTTTAGTTCCTAAAGTGAAACCATTTTCAAATGCATCTTGAAATAAAACACACTACATTGAACCGTAAAATTTCAAATCGATTCATTTGTCTATTCATTTCAGAGTCCATCTTTGGTTAATCCTGTTCCCAAATACGTTATATTATACATAAAACGAAAATTCTGATCATGGGGACAATAAATACTCTTTAAACAATAAATTTAAGTCTAAAAGATGTTCCTTCAGTAATGAACGTTCATTCAGTGAAATATACTATGAGCAAGATATGACACACCAACCGATAGATCATATCAATTATCCAAAATATATAACCAAAATACGAAGTATTGAGAAAATAATTCTTTGGGATGAAATTGATGACGGTTTTTAGTGTCAAGCCGAACTGACCATTCGCAATAGCCATATAAATTCTCCGATAAATGTGAAACCATTTATAAATCTATTCAGAAAATTTGTACATTGAAGTTTCCAAAGTATTAAAAAAAAGTATAATTTGTATTAAAATTCATTACGGACTTAAGACATCAAGGCTCAAGTTGAACTGACTTATTTCCTGAAAGCAATCCCCGTACAAATTGTCCGAAAAATTTTGTAACTATTTGAAACTCAATTTTCCAAATTTGTACCTTACAGACTGCAAACTAGTAGGAAAAGAATTTTTTAAATCAAATTTATGACGGATTGATTGTATGCTTGCGCCGAAATTACTGAGTGTCCAATAGCAATCTCCATACAAATTCTCCGAAGCATTGAAAACCATTCAAAAATCAATTTCAAAAATTTGTACCCTTGAGGCTCCAAAATTTCACGAAAAATATTGACTGAATCTCAAATCGATACAAGTGAGTATTCACTTCATAGTACATCTTATGTAAGTTTCTGTTTCAAAGTGTGTTATATGATACATAAACGAACGTTCTCATCATCATGGAAGAAGAAATACTTTTTCAAAAGTGAAATCGGCAAAAGATGTGTCTGCAGTAATACACTTAAATTCAGTAAAATGAATGAACTCGAAATATATACAGGGTGTCTCAAGTTCGAGTGCCTATTAGACGTTTCTGGAGAACAAGACATATTTGAAATCTGAAAATTGGGATTATGATATTGTTCGAAATTCTCTACAGAGCTAAAATATTTTCGAAGCCCAAAAACTTCCGGTTATACAGGGAGTGAAAATAAATTCGACGAAAAATTTTTTTTTCAAGTTTTCCATTCCTGGTATGATCGAGTATTCAATAGTGAATACATTTCTATTAAAACCATTGTATTAAATCGAATAGTTTTCAAAATATCCAAAAAAAACTGGAAAAAATGTCAAATATCCACAGTCAGTATTATGTTCATTATTCTTATTTTAAATATCCTGAGCGTAAACCGTTTTTACAACATCGAAGAGGAAGGATGTGAAAAGGTCATGCATCTTTTGGATTTCAAAAATATCATCACAGGGTGTTTCAAATTTTGTGTTGAAAATTGTGATTTTAAATTGGCCATAACTTCTGTTTTTCAAATTAGAACCCTATTTTTTTATAATTGTGTTGGATTCTGCGGTCAAAAATAATGATAGTTTTCTCACACGATTATGCTCCTAAATTCAATAATTTCTGAGTTATTTGAGATTTTCTGGATTTATGTAGTACGTAGAGTCAAATTCTTCGAATCTGATTCATTAGGATATTCTGTGAGCATAGAAGATAAATCATCCCATTCATAATTCTCAAGTGTCAGACAGGTCTTATTGTTAGTCGTTATGAATTTTTTTGATTTCACAAAATGAATCGTTGCTATTCTAATAATGAGATTTTGGATTTATTTCTTATATTGTATTTTTTCAATTGTATACGCAATACACATTCAAATGCACTTAATGATATTGTTTATTTCAAATCCATGGTGGATGACACAAAATGTTGAGTATCCAATGAGAAGTATCCCCATTTTTGTTACAATTTCTGAAAAGATGTTTCAAACTTTCCAAATTTTGGAATGTAAGAGCCCCTAAAGAATACAAAAAAAGGGCAGTTGATGAAATTAGTATTTCGACTTATTTCGAAGCGAATGAGAATTCATCTCTTCAATAGGAAACACATTAAATAGATTCGCTCTCTCAGTACACCGAATTATGATTATAAATAAATTATGATAATAAAAATAAAAATACGTTTCAAAACTCAAATTAACAAAATAAATGATCAGGTAAGAGTTTCAATATGGTAACCATTTTGTTCCACACACTTTCGAATACGTCTTGAAACACCTCGGTTAGTCGCTCGCTCAATTTCCTCCTCCTTTAGTGAGTGAAAAGCATCCTCCACACGCCGTTTCAAATCTTCTTTACTTTCAATAGGAGATTCATAGACTAAGTTTTTTATTCTACCCCATAAATAAAAATCTAAGGGAGTAAGATCGGGAGATCGTGGGGGCCAAAACAGTGAAGAACGGCGTCCGATCCACCGATTACCAAACATTGCATTCAATTCTTCAGACACCTCGTGCGAGCTATGTGCCGGAGCCCCATCCAATTGATAATATGCGGTAGTCGACATACTCAACGGCAGTTCATCCAAAAACTCAGAAACAAAATTTCTCAGGATTTCCAAAAATTTTTCTGTATTTAAATTTTCTTCATAAATGTAGTACCGCACTTTATTGTTCATCAAAAGAGCAAACACATTAAAACTAAATTTGTTCTGGGGGTTTCTTTGTCTTTTTCTATGAGGATTTTCACTTCTCCAAATGTGGCAATTCTTTCTATTAAATAGTCCTTCATTATTGAATTTTGCTTCGTCTGTCCAAATGATCTTTTTCAAAAAATTTTCATCAATTTCAAGTTTTTCTGATATTCCTCTACAAAAATTTAACCTTTTTATGTAGTCACCTGGTTCTAATGTATGAACTTTCTCATATTTGTAGTCATGCATGTTGTGTTTTTTCAAAATTCGGTGCACTGAATTTCTGTCTAAATCGATTTCATGAGCTGCACTTCGAATAGATGCATTTTCATTTACTTCGAAATAAGTCAAAACACTAATTTCATTTTCCTCATCATCAACTACCCTTCTTTTGTATTCTTTAGGGGCTCTTACACATCCAAAACTTTGAAAGTTTGAAACATACTTTCTAAAGATCTTCTGCGTTATGGAAGGTAAATGGGGATACTTCTCGTTGAAGGCCCGGCAGGTTCTACTTATAATTCTGTCACATTCACCATGTATATAAAATAGATCCAGAATTTCGTAATTAGAATAACGGTTCATTTTGTTAAATCGAGAAATGAAGATAACGAATAACAATAACACCTGACACTTGTGAATTATTAACAGATAATTTATCTTCTATGGGTACAGAGTGTTCCCATGGTTTCGAAAGAATATTCATTGAATTTTTTTAGATGCAATCAATTTGACTCTACGTACACCATGAATCCAGAAAATCTCAAATAACTCAGAAATTATTGAATTTAGGAGCATAATCATGTGAGAAAACTATCATTATTTTTGACCGCAGAATCCAACGCAATCATAAAAAAATAGGGTTCTAATTTGAAAAACAGAAGTTATGGCCAATTTAAGATCACAATTTTCAACACAAAATTTGAAACACCCTGTGATGATATTTTTGAAATCCAAAAGATGCATGACCTTTTCACATCCTTCCTCTTCGATGTTGTAGAAACGGTTTACGCTCAGGATATTTAAAATAAGAATAATGAACATAATACTGACTGTGAATATTTGACATTTTTTTCAGTTTTTTTTGGATATTTTGAAAACTATTCGATTTAATACAATGGTTTTAACAGAAATGTATTCACTATTGAATACTCGATCATACCAGGAATGGAAAACTTGAAAAAAAATTTTTCGTCGAATTTATTTTCACTCCCTGTATAACCGGAAGTTTTTGGGCTTCGAAAATATTTTAGCTCTGTAGAGAATTTCGAACAATATCATAATCCCAATTTTCAGATTTCAAATATGTCTAGTTCTCCAGAAACGTCTAATAGGCACTCGAACTTGAGACACCCTGTAGTTTTCTGCAGAAGATCACCAAGATGTAAAGAAACAATAGATATATTAGATCTTTCATTCAAAATATTCAAATCCGACCAATTTCAAATCTATAAAAATTTATACTCACTTTTGATACTAAATCACCCATTTTTATATTTTATTAACCTGCTTCCACACTATGTTCAAAAACTATCACCAAATATGCACTAGACCTTTTTCGTTCGTACTGTTGCCAGAGAATAATCGAAACTGAATCCTACCACAACAACTGTCCCTTTATATACCATTTGAAGAGTCAAATAATCCAAGTGACCAATAGCAACCCACAAAGAAATTCTCCGAAAAATATTTACCTATTCAGAAACCAATTGTGAGAAATTCTACCTTCAAGGCACCAAAGTATTAGAAAAGGAGTTCATTAGAAAAGGAGTTCATTGGAAAAGAAATGTATAACGGGCTTGAGCAGAACAGATCGCCAACAGCAAATTCTCAGAAAATTTTAAAGCCATTTGAAAACCAATTATGCGAATACAATAAACATTCTTTGGAATGAAATTCAAGACGGATTTAAGGCTTAAGCCGTCATTTTTATGGTTCAATAATTGTTTATGACAGGATGGAAAGAGGACAGCAACTACTTTCACATTTTTCGGTACATTTCATGCGAATTGAGAATGTTAAAAGCTTTGTTGCATTGAAGTTCATTCAAATATACCTTCTATATATTGAAATTCTCAGGAGGTTTGTTAATGGGCCAATTTCGTGAATACGACCTTTCGAAATTCGGATTTCTCGATAATACCAAAACTTCGAAGCAAAATTATTCTAACATTTCTGTTATGAATGATTCGAGGGCATGAACGAGATTTCAGGCTGCTTCTGTTTGTTTTTTTCTGCGGCAGCTACAAAAAATTTATTTCAATCAATTTCTCGATCTGGAAAATAGAAATCTACCTGAAAGTTGGATAAACGAGAGCTCAAAAGCTCCAGACTCCAAGTCAGTGTTCTGAGTAACCCATTTTTGATAGGAGACCTCTGAATTTTTCCAATTAATACTTACATTTTCACACTCAAACAAAGAAATTCAGAGATGTATTCGAGGCTTCCCGCTTAACGTACCAAGTGTTGAGTTCTATGAATCAAATACCATTATCATTATTCATAGGTGTGTTAATTTATGGACGAGAAATTTTTCTCAAGCTCTTTTTGTGCATGGTACAAACTTTTATTCGTACAATCGAATTTTTCAAAGCAAAAATTCGAAAATGACAAAGCGTTAGCTCCATAGCTTATCACCATATTCATCATAGTTACAAAAATACCGAACGAATTGAAAAGGGAAAAAAATAAAACAAAAATCTTTATGTCCGCGTTTGCTATAAAATGCAATGAAGACGATTCCAATGTTCCTTTCTATCATGTTTGGATGATCATTTACGACATTCTATAGTTTTCAGAAAAATGTATTTCCTAATGTCAAAGTTTCATTTCTGATTATTCCATTTACTTGTAGTTTGTATGTTTTTGGTCAGCATTGTCCAAAGTATCTCGTTCCAACGTTTTTGTTGGAATGCTCTGCATACATTTTTCTGCGAGTATTGTTGATAGTTGTCAGTTTTGATTTATATAAATGTCAAATTAGTTCTGAGTGAATCAATGATCTACTTAAACTATACTTGAACTGATTAAAAAGGCTTGTGTTTTCCACCACTGTTTTGGACGAAAGACTCCGTGGTTAGAATTTTCTAACCTTTTCAATCAGTTTGAGTATATCATGGATTGATCTACTGAATCAAAACTGAAGCAAGCAGAACTTGAAAAGGGACCATCATCCTCATTCCACAAGGTGGGTGTTGCTGTATAAAGAGGGTGAATAGAATTTCAAGCCCTTAGACAGGTCTGTTCTTCTTAAATTGTATATATCAAATTCTATAATATTAGGTTTAAGCAGGTTAGGTCATAGTAATATTAGTATTAGGTCTAAACAAGGTACCTTGGGGTTTATAATAAATTTATTGAATAGACATTTGAACTGTTCAGACTTGTATATATTTTTTTCCCTCACACACGATATATTATATTCTCAATCAATTTGATACACTTTCCAGATTTAAGTGTAAAACAAAATCTAAATAATAAAAACAACTACTCTATATCAAAAATCTGGTGGCGCCCAATACCTAATTCAATTTCGATCAGAAAGTCCTCCTTATCCACGACTTCAGCTCTCCAAAGGCTATTACAGTTGCCGATTGTAAGTTGTTAAATTCATGAATTGAAATACTTTCATCAAATATAAAAAGAAGGTGACAATATGTTTCTGCCTATACTTTCTGGAAGTCAGAAATGTGAACAGGCATTTAGGACTATGAGGTCCATGACCTCCACGTATTCGACTGTGGTTAACTTCAATATAAAAGATATTTGAAGCGTTTACATAGCACAAGGACATTAAATAATATTATACACGATCTGAACAATGTTATTGCGTTTCCAAAAGAACAAAGACGGCAAGAAGAAATGAATATGGACTCGAATTCGCTGGTGGTTACTGATTCAAAACTCTATACGGATACTATGATAGCAGACGCAGTAGAACGTGCACGACAAAATTCTCTAGCCTATACGCTAGAACTTGGTATGTCTGTCGGAGAAAACAGCTTTATTATGCTACAATTCCTTCATTGAAAGATCTTGTGAAAGATTAAAGTGAGGATAAAAGTCTAGAAGTTGAAGAGGATATACAGATGGAAGACAACATGATCGACACCATTGATAGGTCATCCAAGAATTCAGCAAATGATTCATCTAATCATGTTCAACATTTTACTTCTCTGCCAATAGAAAATGAAGAAATTAACGGCAATGACTTAAACAAACCAGATAGTCACTTGTTTAAGCATTAATGGAATATATCGAGTGTCGATGGTCCATATGTCCGAGTCGCAGATGGTAATAAATGAAAAATTGTCAGAAATTCTTCGCTATGTTAGTTTCTAGAGGAAACTTAAAATATGGGTTAAGTACAGAGAGACTACAACGTTTTGTTGTGAAAAGTACAGGAAGACCACAAAAGACTAAGACAAGAAGTAGGTCACAAAAAGTTGAATACAATGAAATCCAAAGGAACACAAATAAAGAAAAGCTCGAAGAGAGGTAAAAGGGACAGGTCCCAAGAAAGCTCAGATAGACCAGAAGAAGATATCATCATGAAATATGACGATAGCCCAAGCACAGAAACGTTTTCTGAGAATGACTCGGAAAATAACATTGAAATCAATGTTAATGGAGGTGATTATCAAGAAGGAAATTTACAAAAAGAATATTTCCTCGAATATTCCAGTTCATCGCCGTTGGCAATTTCCTTAGAAATCGATAAGTTTCATGCAGTATATTATGAAGAAGGCTGGTTTGTTGGAAAACTTGTAAGATATTGAGGGTAGTGCGAGTGGTGCTGTCGATAATCCGATAGTCGAAATAATATTTTTGAGAAGAAATTAACGAAAAAAAGTGAATTCAAATGGTCTGAGAAACAAGATTTATGGACCTATAGCGATACAGGAGAATAAATCGAATAATATTGTCAATATTGCCGATCGTGTCTTGAGCCAGATTGATAACGCTTACACAAATTAAAAGCAGAAGTGTTGACATGTCATGAGTTAATATCAATTGTTTCATTATTTGCTTGTCTTGTCTACCACTTGAAGCAACTACATATAATCTATAATACAGAGTGTAACAGCCAAATGGAATAAATTCGATAACGAATGAATGAGGGCATGTTGGAAAAAAAGCTCGGACACGACGATTTGTAATTTTAAATGCGCATATTTTTCAAGAAAATAATATTATATAGGGTGTTCAATGTGACCGCGGCGAATACCAACTTTCTTATTTCAAATGCAACCCCCTATATATTATTTATTTTTTGATTTCTTCAGAGAATTATAGACACAATTCATGCAAAAAAAAAACCTATCTTTAACTATTTCGGAATTATTGAGTGTTTTCAGATTTATTGCAAAAATCAACGTTTTAAATAAAAATTATTTTATTTCACAAATTCGGTACATTACACACAGATGACATTTGACAGATGACATTTTACAGATGACATTCGACTGATGACATTGGACAGTTGACAGATGACTATTGACAGATGAAATTTGACAGAACTTTTATTACCTATGCCTAATTTATCCCCTGCCAGTTCAGAAATCTTACCAAGCCGTTGATCTCCGATCACTGTCGATTACGATTTGTGGAATCCACCGTAAGTATAGGTATCATTTAGGCGAAACAAAGTTCCTTGGGCCAGCTAGTATGCTAATGAAAAAATGTTGTTGTTTATATCCTTAAACGAGTCTTATTACTTGCCTCTTTTATCGCATTCAAGCCGTCAGGTGGCCATGTTGAAAGTAAAAACAAGCTGAAACTATTAGAGGATTTACGGGGATTTTTCAGGAACCAAACACATTTTTCCAAGATTTTTGATTTTTGGGATCGACTAAGATTCCTTGTAAAAAGACGAATATTTTCTCATCCTAATCAAATTTCTTTATTCATACTAACTGGATTATTTTTTATGAGCAACAATACAAATATACATAAATAGAAATATACAGAACAAAATGTCAATTCATTATATCTGAGTACTTTTCATTATTCAAGTTTGCGTGGTATGAGAAGGGCACTCACATCAACTTTCTCAGATTTGCTTCAGCACCATATTCATCTCTGAAGGATCAATGAATTCACAAATTTTTTGGATACACAAATCGGGCATTTCTTCTGGAAGAAGTTCCCGCAAATGTGCATATACTTGTTTCGCCAAATATTGATCATTCATTTCTATGCATATGCTGGCGATCAACTCCCTTTTATACAATACTGGAAGAGGATTTTTCAGAATTCCTGAGCGAATCCTTGAATTCTTGACCACCTTCCTCCTTATATTTTTTCTACACAGTACGTCATAGTAGGTCAGTTGTGGAGCTTCGGGCAGTTTCAGCAGTTTCAGGCTTTCTAACTCATTCTCGTACAGAACGCGTACTTCTCTGTAGCGTTCATTCGCTTCTATATATTGAACTGTTTCCTTGTTCACATAGAGTCCACAATGTTTTCTCAGAACAAAGAACTTGATGAATACATTGAGGACGTTTTCGTTATCGAAGTCCATCGCAACTTCGAAAGCTGTCATACCTTCTTCATTGAGTTCGTTGAAATCTACTCCCTTTCTTAGCAGAATTTCAACAACAGTAGGACTCCCTTCAGCTGCACAATGCAATGGAGTGTTACCCTGGTCTGATTTGGCATTCACATCCACGCCATGCTCTATTAAAGCTTTTGCCAAAATCCTGTTCCTGTGAGTGTCATTTCCATCATCTGTCAAATGATGCAATGCGTTGCATCCAAGGCAGTTGGTGATGTTCGGGTCAATTCCGATTTCCAGAAGCCGCAAAATGACGTTGATATCACTCGAAGGGTTCATGATCAGAAGTTGCAGGGTCGTATGGCTTAGCAGATCCTCTTGATGGTCCAAGTCAACATCATAATTGTGATGCATTGTACATAGTGACCTGGAATTGTCAATGTGAGAATTGTGAATAAAAGTTATATTTAAATAATATTTCTTCCTTTATTATAACATGGCGCAGTCGATATATTGAGAACCAATAGTAGCAATAACAAAATGTCGAAATCGAAGAAATCTAGAAGGAGATCAGTTGAAGTCGACGATGTATTGGAACCCTGGGAGAACTCCATTGCTTCCACACAAAATGCAATGAAAAATTTGGAAATACGAACAACAGAATCGTTCAAGAACATTGAATCTCATTTCACTCGGCAAATAGCAGATCTCAAAACTGCTTTAGTTGAATTAGTGACTAAAAAAAATACCGAAGAAATAACTAATAATTCAGTGGAAGCTAGACAAGTAGTTCATTCCAATAACGAAACAATACAAGATATTCCACAATCAAGTATAGTGGATAAAAATATCCGTATATCAAGTGGAATACCTGGCCCAGAAAAATTGTCTGATAATTTAACACTAGGACAATTTAAGGATTGGCGACAAAAATTTGAAAACTTTTTGTTACTCCAAGGTTTGAATACTGAAAATACCGGTCAATCAACAGCTTTTTTGGCATCCTACTTCAACCAAGACATATCAGATGTAGTTCGACTTGTTCTGAATATTCATGATTTGAGTAAATCGAAAGTTCGCGATATTCTATGTAAACTGGAAGAATACTTCAAGAAAAAAGAAAATGGACGTATACGAAGAAGTCGATTCATGAACAGAAAACAAGAAGAAGGAGAACCATTCCTCAATTTCTACAGGGAAAAACTCAAACTTTTTCAACTTACTGAACCCTGTGGCCACTGCTACGATAAATGTTTAGCAGATCACATTATTGAATCCCTTCACGACTCAGATTTGAGGAAAAAGTGCCGTATTCTTCCAGACTCTGCCGGTATAGATGAAATTATAAAAATTTGCGAATTAGAAGAAACAGCAAATAAAGAAGAATGCAACTATAATGAAGATACCCTAAAAATCCAACGGAAAAACATTCCTGAGAAAAAATGCCCAAGATGTGAAAAAAGTTGGCATAAGACTCTCAGCGAATGCCCAGCAAAAAATTATATTTGTAAAAAATGCAAAATAAAAGGACATTTTTCACAATTCTGTCGAACGAAAACTATTAATTATGTGGACCATCCTGAAGTTGATCAATTGGGTGAATCTTCGAAAATAGGATTTCTAATAATAAATTCACTGGAAGAACAACATTCATCAGGAAATTCTCGTCACATTTGGATTGATATTAAATTGGAAGGCAGCAATAATCCTAATATCGCCACATTTAAGGCTATTCCAGATACAGGAACAGAGGTGGCAGTTGCTGGTGAAAACTTTCTGAAAAGGTTATCTATTTCAAAAAAGACACTTCTTCAGAGCAACCTGAACTTGATGTCGGCGAATTCATCTCGATTAAACGTACTGGGCTTCATAAAATGTGAAATGTCTTATGGTAGACTCTCCACCACTACTAAGATATATATTTGCAAAAGTGTGAATGAGCTATTAATCGACAGGAATTCGATGATTAACCTCGGCATCATACATAAAGAATTTCCAAAACCTTTACCAATTTATTTAACGACAGATATACCGAGAACCTATGAAGTTCCTGACGAACCAACTGAAGAATACTGTGAGCTTATTCGAAATAATCTCATTAAAGAATACAAAGATATATTCGATGACCAAATACTGAAACCAATGAGTGGCCCACCTATGCATATTCATTTAAAACCTGATGCTGTTCCATTTGCAATTACATGTCCCAGAAAAATTCCATTCGCGTGGAGACAGCAAGTGAAAGACGAATTGGATGAAATGACTCAGAGAGGCATTATACAACCTGTCGAAGATGGACCCACTGATTTTGTCAGTCCTCTGGTAGTAGTACCAAAATCAAATGGAAAAATAAGAATTTGTGTAGATTTCACAAAGCTAAATCAATATGTTTCAAGGCCCATTCACCCCTTCAATTCTCCATGGCAGGCAGTCTCTAACATTAATAAAAATTCAAAATATTTTTCAACGTTGGATGCAACAAGTGGGTATTGGCAGTTGGAGCTGGATGAAGTTAGCAAAAAACTCACAACATTTCTCACACCATGGGGAAGATATCTCTTTTTGAGAGCTCCAATGGGATTAGTGAGCTCAGGAGATGAATTTTGTAGACGTGGGGATCAAGCTTTACAAAATATAGGAAATCTCGAAAAAGTTGTCGATGACATCCTTATATATGATTAAACTTTTAGCAAACACTACGAAAGAATAATAAGATTATTGGAACGTTGTAGAGAAAGCTCCATTACTCTCAATCCAAACAAATTTTTTTTTGCTAAAAAAGAAATTTCCTATGTTGGCTACATCGTTGGACAAGATGGTATAAAAGCTGATCCAAAGAAAGTAGAAGCAATACAAAAATTTTCATCACCAAGGACACTAACTGAACTCAGATCATTTTTGGGTTTGGTTAACCAATTGAGTTCATTTTCAGCCGACATAAGTAAAGAGGCCGGCCCGCTAAGGAGTCTTCTGAAAGTGAAGAATCATTTCTTATGGACTCAATATCACGAAAAAATATTTGAAAATGTTAAGAATGCCCTGACGAAACCACCTGTCCTTGTTCAATTTGAACCAAGCAGACCAACTACTCTTCAAACAGATGCTTCCCGATTGAATGGTTTAGGCTATGTATTACTACAGAAACATGAAGACAGTTGGAAGTTAATTCAATGTGGTTCACGATTCATATCAGAAACTGAAACACGATATGCAACGATAGAACTGGAACTTTTGGCTATTATCTGGGCCGTAATGAAATGTCGTTTATATTTATTGGGAATAGAAAACTTCACAATCATGACGGATCATCGGCCTCTCATTCCCATTTTGAATGAGCAAACACTTGATATCATAGAAAATTCTCGATTACAACGTTTGAAAGAAAAATTAGCTGGTTATCGTTTCATCGCAGAATGGAGAAAGGGCAAAGAACATTTGATTCCTGATGCATTGTCACGAGCACCCACACAAGTACCGACAGAAGCGGATTTACTAGGAGAGGATGCAACACTTCACATTGAATCGTTTATTGTACATCAATTATCTATCGCAGACAACACCGAAGAGGGATCCAGAATGTCTCATTTACAAGACCCACTTCTCAAACAAATACAGGAAATAGCTGAAAATGACCCTGAATACCAACTTCTCATAACCCAAATCAAAGACGGTTTCACGAGTCGTCAGCACCTTGATCCAAATGTGCAGCCATATTGGAATATGAGGGAAAATCTGAGTTGTGACAATGGATTGGTTTTAAGAGGATGTCAAATTGTGATTCCAAAAAATGCTAGGAAATCGATTCTACAACGTCTCCATGATGCACATCAAGGAATCGAAAGAACAAAAGCACGAGCACGACAAACTGTTTTTTGGCCTGGAATAAATAGCGATATAAAAAACACTATAGAGGCATGTCATTTGTGTCAAAAATATAGACCTTCACTCCAAAAAGAAACAATGGGCAGTGATCCACTTCCCACACGACCATTTCAAGACGTTTCAGCTGATTTATTTTCTTGCTCTGGAAAACACTTCATGGTGTATGTGGATCGTCTTTCTGGATGGCCAATAGTATGCCAGTTTGGAAGTGATTCTCCTAATAGTAGTAAAATTATAAATTGTTTGAGAAAAATTTTCTCCGATACAGGTGTACCTGTCAGATTTCGTTCAGATTGTGGACCTCAGTTTAGTTCGCGCGAAATGAAAGCATTTTTGAAGAATTGGAACGTGATATATTCACCTTCAACTCCCTACTACCCACAAAGTAATGGTCATGCCGAAGCAGGAGTAAAAGCAATGAAGAGTCTTATCCTGAAATGCCTGAATGACGGTAATTTAGATGAAAATAAGTATCACAGTGGTTTACTAGAATGGAGGAATACGCCAAAAGCTGATGGTTTCTCACCTGCACAAATATTATATGGTCGTCCTCTCAGATCATTGATTCCTGCACATGTAAATTCATTTTCGAGAAAATGGAAAAATGAGGCAAATATATGCAATAAAAAAGAAAATAACCAAACCAAGAGAACAAATATTTATAATCAGAGTGCCAGAAATCTGAGGCCAATCCCAACCGGAAGTAGAGTATGGGTACAGAACCGAATTACTAAACGTTGGGATCAAATCGGACAAGTCGTTGAGACTGGACCTTACAGGAAGTATACCATCAAAATGCCAAGTGGAAGAATCTACGTGAGAAACAGAAGATTTATTCGTCAATATTGATAACAAAAAAGGGGGATAAAGGGGATGAAGTATATTAGAAACTAAAAAGGGGAGATGTGATGCATTGTACATAGTGACCTGGAATTGTCAATGTGAGAATTGTGAATAAAAGTTATATTTAAATAATATTTCTTCCTTTATTATAACAATAATGCAGCAGCGCATCCAAGCATTCAAAGCCCTTCGGACATCCTGACAGCATATGGAAAGGACGGCGGAAATAGTTATCACATTTCTTCGGGTTGGCACCATTAAGCATCAGATGTTTTACTAAATTGGGATAGCCAAACTTCACAGCATAATGCAGGGGTGTGCTTCCATTGTCGTTGCAGACGTTAACGTCTGCTCCTTCCTGTAATAATTTCTCGACATCTTCTTCATTTCCATTTCGGACCGCTAAATGAAGGGCACTGTCTTCCACTGGGCAGGAGTTTACTCTCTGAAAAAGAAGAAAAATATTTTCTAGCTTTTGTTTGATAATTTTGATGAGATTCGTGAGATTCGATAGTTGAAGCGGTAAATTTTCATGGGAGTTCATTCGATTTGATATAGATCGAATTGAAGAGGTCGCCGTTCACAATGAGTTGAAAAACTAATCCGATAGAGGCGCCACCGTGCATTTTATGGAATATTCAGCGAAGCTTCCAAACATCCCTATACCCAAAACCACCGTTTTTGTTTGAGAAATACCTATCCTTCGTTAAAAATGAAACGATTTTTACTAGACAGAAGTTTTTCGGAAAACCTCGTTCCTCAACTTTCATTTAATACTGTTTCCAATATATAAGTTTTCACAGTTCATTCTAAATGTCATGAATCTTTCCCTTCCTACCATGAATAAAAGTGACTCGTGTTTCAAGTTTATGCATATTTTTATAAACAAAGACAAGAAGGCATTATTTCGATAAGGAACATTTCAAGTAGGTAACTATATTTTAAAACGAATATTTCAGGTGAGTAAAATGTTTGATTCGTTAATATTCATGAAAATATATATTTTTATAGTGGGCTGAATACATAGGTCCATATTTCGTTGGAAACAGTTGTTCTTCACACATTTATCCTTTTTTTTAGTTTTCTTTCAAATTTTTCGAATTGGAAACCTATGAACCAACTGGAAAAAATATTCAGCTAGAGAATAAATTCAATAGAGGGTGTGCGAAAAAAATTTTTTATTCATAATGTCAAGTTAATTCATAACACATTTCAGCTGAAAATGTTGCCATGAGGATGTCGAATGAATTTCATGATTACAGCCAAATTCTATTCAGAATCCGTTTTACGACACTTTGGGGTTGGAAATAATTATTATATTTGGTCTTAATCCATAAATTCAAGATGACGACTAGTTTCATGAGCTCATAAATTTTACCAAGAAAATAATGATCTCCCAATGAGGAAAATTTTCGTTTTGTTTCTTATGAAACAGCTTTATCAACTTTCACATAATTACAGCAATAGTAAATTGAATCACTTCGATTATTTGGCCGCTCATTTCAATCATTCCGTTACATTCTCATTAGAAGTTCTATTTCATTGTTATCAATTCAATTGGAATTGTGACAAAGCCTTCTGTGCCAATATTAGGGATAATTATTCAACAACTTTCTGTTTCCATAAATTTTCTGGCTGCGCTGACAAAAAAGCATTATTGTTTTAAGGTGACGCATCATTATATCTAGCATTTTATAGATTGGGGTTGGACATGGCTTGGCGTCAGGAGGATTGGCGCCAGGATGATTGGCACCTTGAAATTATTTTTCATTTATTCTTATTCATTCAACAACAAACTCGTGGAAGTGCTTTGCAAGTAGTCATTCCGTACGTAAGGTACTCTTTTGGTTTTTTATTGTGCGATTGAAGCTAACGCACAAATTTTATCTCGGTTTATGTAATTTTAATTTATGTATGCCCACAATTACTTCATTTTCCACTCGAGCTGAGATCAATGTTTATTGACATTTTTCATACCTTATTGAAAAGCTACTCGAGTACTTTGAACATATTTTTCGGTTTTCAGAAGGATGAATGGATGATGAATCTTTTCGTTTCATTTTACTGGATGATGGGGTACTACAGAAGAAACGGCCTAAAGCAGGCTTTGACATGTATGTATATTGTTTTATAATACTGAAATTGTATTGTTTGTAACGTTTCGAATTATATAGAAATGAGTTGAGTTTTTATTGTTGATAATTATGGAGTCCAAGACGTACCTATTGTACCTGTTTGTCGAATAAACTGGAGTTTATAATGTTAATTCATATCAGAGTTGTGCTTTGTGCTCGGAGCACTTTTGTGCTCCCGGGCACTGTGCTGCCGAGCACTTTTCAAAAGCAGTGATTAGTGCTTAGTATTTGTAGTACTTCATCGAAAGTATGGCGCAAGTATGGCGGCGAATGAAGACGTGTTGTCAGACGGCTCTGAAATAGGTGAAAATGATCTAGTTATGAAGTGCTGTAAAACACAAAAATGTGCTGTTAGAGTATGCATCAACTGCTTTTCTTTCTACCATAATAGTTGTAGTAAGAAAAATCCGAAGTTGAAAATCCTAACCAACAATAGGGTAATATGCTGTAAAAAACAAGATACGAGTAATGTTCAAGAATTGGAAAATCAGAAACTGCAAATGGAAATTGCCTATTTGCGAGAGATGATTGAAGAAATCAAGAATAATAACATATTGATTTTGGACAAAATGAGTCAATTGGAGAAAAACCTTGAAAAAAACGAAAACACCGTAAAAAACCAGAAAATTATAGAAGATCTGAAAGGTAAGGAAAATCATCAAAACAGATACACTTACAGTCAAATCGTTAGCAATGTAAGTAGTGCATCCACCATCCAACAGACGGCGCCACATTTGGCTGCACAGATTTCTGCATCAACACTAGAGGTTCCTACACTAACCGTTACAAACCCAGAAGATACATCAATTGTCAATAATGTCAATGTCAACGAAGGCAACCAAATACAGCAAAAAACTAAGAACTTAAAAATTAGAAATAATTACAATAAAGGACAACCTTCCATTGATATGAACACCGAAATTTCCGATGGATTCCAGAAAGTAATACGAAGAAAGAAACGAGCGATAAATTCAACATATAGCAAACAAATTGGTACTGGAAGTATAAATGACGACTTCTCCGGCCCACAAAAGAAGGTTTGGTTGTACATATATAGGGTAAACCGCACAGCAACTGAAGAAAAAATTAAAGATTATGTATCGAATATGCCGGATTTTGGAAACCAGGAAATTACTGTTAAGGAAATTCCAACAACTGAGAATAGACTCAGACGTTTTGTTGTGACTGCTCCATGGGAAAAAAAGCAGGAACTATATAAATCAGAGCATTGGCCATCAGGTGTGGGAATAGCTAGATTCGATTTTTCTCGTCACAGAGACTTCCTGAATCAACAAGGAGGAAATTTTTTATAAACCATCCTAAACAGACACCAAGCACCAGCAAGAGTAATCAACACAGTGTGCACAAAGAAACAGGCATATTCCTCCAAAATGTACAATCTATTTCAAATTGTGTAGATGAAATAAATGTGATTTTACAAGAAAATGCAGAATGCTCTGTTTGGCAATAACAGAACACTGGCAAACAGAAGAACAACTTAAGGCATATAACATCTATAATTATGCTTTGGCAGCACATTTCTGTAGAGAAAAATACGAACACGGTGGAGTTGCTATATACATAAAAAAGGTATCCATTACAATGTCAAAACGAACATAAACAAACTGGCCAAGAAGAGAGTGTTTGAGTGTGCAGGGGTGAGGTGCAAACTGGTAGATGGAAATATTTCGATCGTTTGTATTTACCGACCGCCACTGAGAGAGAATTTGGAGGAATTTTATCGAAAACTAGAGGATTTACTGGAACTTTTAGATAAGGAAGCTACAACTACATTCATTGTGGGTGATTTTAACATAGAGTTAAAAGATAATAACATTAACATCAATAAAATGAATCTCCTTTTGAATGCATATTCATACTTTATAGGACTGAATGAATACACTAGAATTACTTCAAGTCATAAATCATGCTTGGACAATGTTTTTACTAACTGTAACAATGTCACTGAAATATGTACAATTCAAACTAACATCTCTGATCATATGGGCGTGAAAATTAACTTTACAAAATCACCAGAATCAAATTGTAAATCTATTAGAATATTTTCAGATAGTAACAAGCAATTATTCAAAAATAAATTGGCAAAACAAAATTGGTCATATATATATAATATAGATAGTGAACAGGTTGATGAACAATGGAATAATTTTGTTGATTTTTTCTTGCGATCTTTAGATGAATTTTTTCCTGTGAAAACAGTTGCAAAGAAAAATTTTTCAGTTAATCATCTTGAACATGACGTATTACAGTGTAAAAATCTACTGAGTACTTTGGGTGTTATATTAACTTACAGACCTGAAATAAGACCACTATATAATAATCTGAAAAGAGAATATCAGAAACTTCTTGCTGAAAAGAGATCAAATAGGTACAAGTGTAAAATTTCTAAATCAGACAACAAAATGAAAGCTATGTGGAATGTTTTCAATGAAATAACTGGAAAGACCTCCGTATCAGATACATATTTTGGGGATTACCCTGAGATTGCTGCTAACACTTTTAATAATTTCTTGATATCGACTATACCAGATTTGTCTCAGAATGTTTCAGCCCAGACTTTGACCTGCAACATCTCTTCCAACACTCGTACTATTTTCGTAACCCCTATAACATCACTAGAAATTAAGGAACTGTGTAATGAGTTGAAAAACAAGCTATAATAAAAAAATCATTTTTTAAGACAAGCTTTTATAATAACAACACTCATCCGCCATTTTGAAGCCGCCATCTTGAATTCCTCAATTTTGAAAAATCGTAATTTCCGACCCAGAAAACCCCCAGATACCAATTTTGAATAGAATCGGATCATAATCACAAAACTCGTCCGCCATATTGTAGCCGCCATATTGTAGCCGCCATCTTGAATTTTTCAATTTTGACGTAGGAATCATCATTGTCGAACCCAACAACCCCCAGATACTAATTTTGAATGGAATCGGATGATAATTACAAAACTCATCCCCCATTTTGGAACCGCCATTTTGTTTTTTTCTATAAAAAATATTTCATGATGCATTGTCACCAGAATTATGGACACCTGCCAAATTTCAAATCAATCGGACGATTAGAAGTAGGTCATATTCAACTTGCAAGATTTGATTACAGACAGACACCGGGACAGGTGAAACTAAATAAAAGCTTTTAAAAACACTCAAGTGGTGATGACGAAGTACCAACAAGTCTGATTAAATTCTGCATAAATGAAATAGCAGATGTGTTATGCCACATCATGAATAATTCCTTCAAATGTGGTATTTTTCCTAAACAACTAAAAATGGCTCTAATAACACCAATATACAAGAAAGGGGATAGGGGACTGATGGAAAACTACCGACCCATAAGCATATTACCAGCTTTTTCCAAACTTTTTGAAATGGCAATGAGCAAACGTTTGGTGGCATTTTTCCTCACATGTAATTTGTTCAGTGACAGCCAACATGGATACTTACAGGGTAGATCAGTCACTACTGCTGTTATGCAGTTTACAGAGAGCATACTTCATGCATTTGAGAAGAACCAAATCCTGTTGGGTATATTTCTTGATCTGACAAAGGCTTTCGATTGTCTCTGTCGAAGCTACTTGCTGATGAAACTCGAGAGATATGGGATTAGGGGAACTGCTTTGAAATGGTTGGAATCGTACCTGTCTGATAGGAAACAAAGAGTCAAGGTGGTGAAGGATGGTAAATCGTCAAAGTCGGAGATGCTGGATAGCAACACTGGTGTACCTCAAGGCAGCATATTGGGTCCTATATTATTCATCATATTCATGAATGATATTGTGAACATTGTCCCTGAAAGAGAAAGAACCGAAAACTCATGCATGTGTAACATCACGAATTACGCAGATGATACTAGCTTATTATCAGCGGGGACCACCTATCCAGAACTGTTAGACGCAGCAGGAAACTTATTCAACAATATTCGTGATTGGTTCAACCAGAATGGTCTACAGTTGAATGAAGGAAAAACTAGTACATTGTTCAGAACAAGTCAGCAAAATATTGAAACACCATCAACTATCAATATCTCCAACTTAAGAACTGAACCAGAAAAGTCAACAAAATTCTTGGGATTTTTTATAGATGAACACTTGAATTGGAATGACCATATTACATATATAGGAAAAAGATTAAATTCAATAAACTATAATATGAGAGTAATCAGCAGATATGTAGATGAGAAAACTTTGAGTATTTTTTATTTTTCCAATTTTGAGAGCGTCATGAAGTATGGTTTAATCTTTTATGGGGCAAACTTGCGTGTGCATGAGATTTTCATTGTTCAGAAAAGGGTTATTAGGAATATGTTCAAGCTTAAGTATAGAGAATCATGTAGAGGTAAATTTAGGGAAAATAACATTATGACTGTCATTGCTTTGTATGTATATGAATGTTTGATATATATTTTCAAAAATATGAATAAATTTGTACAATGCTCAGCAACACATGAATACAGTACTAGAAATACCAATATATTGTTTCCAGAACACAGATTAACCATGTATGAAAAACATCCATCTTATGCAGCAATCAGATTGTTCAATGAACTGCCAGAAACTATCAAAAGGATCAATTCTTTAAAGATTTTCAAAAGAGAAGTAAAAAATTTGCTTGTAAACCTTGAGCCCTACTCTATGCAAGAGTATAGATGTAGATTGAAATAGTAATTTTATCTTTCTTTTATAACACTATTCCATTTAATTTACTGTATATGTAATTTATTGTGTGTACAGATTTCTTTCCTTGGAATAAAGACTGTTTATTATTATTTATTATTATTATTAAAGGCTCAGTGCTTAGCAATCCCAAAAGTGCTCCCAAGCACTCCTGCGGATTACTAAGCCCTAAGCTCTGAGCCACTTTTGTACGAATTTATTTAAGCATTCATAAAATCTAAATACAACATTTTCTTACATGAGTAACATCCTCAAACTGTTAGAATTTCAATGACAGAAAGATGATTGTGAGGGAATCCGGTCATTATGAGAGGAAAAATTAAGGGCCCACGTGTAATTTGTTAAATGAAGATGGTAATTTGTTCGTTGATATCTTAATAAAGCGTTTTCATCTGACCAAAGAGTCTTATATAGACAACATCAAAACGTTACACAGTTCATTTTTCATACTTCGTTATTTGTCACGCAACAATGTTTTGGAACTGTTTTGCTCCTGACAAATTAGTGCAAGAATTGACGCAGAAGCATTTCCATTTTTCCTTAAATTTCTTATTACATTTTGTGTCACGGACCGGGAGTGAAAACCCATAAAAGTTTTCAGAAAAAAAGTAAACTCGAAAAAATCAATATTTTTATGAATATTTTCAAACGAAGAGATCTAGGAGCGAATAGCAGTTTTTTGTTTTACCACCAATCAGAATCAATTATATATTATATCGAATCAAACTCAAAATTATTAGCGAAAGCATCGTATCATTTGGTCAATTCTTGGAAGGTGATAAAACAAGAATCTTCTCGTTATCAATCGAACCGAAGGTGGAGCATCGAATTTTGGACACCCTGTCACCTCACCTGTCAATTTTCTCACATATACGAGCTAACAATTTCTCTTTCGATTGTAATAACCTCACTTTCAACAATTCCTAAAGAAGTGCTTAGGGCTTAGTGCTCGAAATGTCGAATAACTTTCACAAAGTGCTCAGTATTCGCGAGCCTTTTGTGAAAATAAGTGCTTTGCGCTCGAGACTCGGGAGCCTTTTTATCCGAGTGCTTAGTGCTCGAAGCACTATTCAGTGCTCGTCACAGTTCGTACATATAACATATATCATTCCTTCAACTTAAAATGTTTTATACATTTCTATGCCTATACATATATTCTTGTATCTATCGTTGAATTCTATGAAAAATGTCCATATTATTCTCATTATTTCATGGTACTTTTCTATTATCAGATGTATCATATGCAAAATCATAAATTATTCTCTATTCTTGAATTGAAGTATGATGTCTAATGAATATATTGTGCTATCTTCATTACAAGAATGAAACTGAAATTCTGAATGTATGATCAGTACGATTATTTTTATAATTCAGAAGGTGTTCTCATCAATTTCATTATACTCGTTAATTGAAAATATTACTCAATTTATGAAATTCAAGAGGCGGTTTTATTAAGTTGATAATACTTTTCAATCATATTCATAACTCGCATTTACAAATTCAATAGATGGTTTCATTAATTTCATGATAAGATTTTATTTAGGTTAGTGAACTTTACCATTACATTGATGGAACGCATCCATTATTGTTGAAGCAATGCCAAATCCCTTTTATAAACCGAATTTCATTACAATTATGAGACTTTATGAAACCAATGAGCATTATAATAGGAATTATAATAATTTTTTCTCAGCGCTTATCCCAAAAACCTCCTAATACCAATTTTTAATGAAATCAGTCCATAAACAGGGAAGGCGTTGTCTTGTTACAAGCTTTTATTTAGTTTCACCTGTCCCGGTGTCTGTCTGTAATCAAATCTTGCAAGTTAAATATGACACACTTCTAATCGTCCGATTGATTTGAAATTTGGCAGGTGTACATAATTCTGGTGACAATGCATCATGAAATATTTTTTTATAGAAAAAAACAATATGGCGGCTCCAAAATGGCGGATGAGTTCTGTAATTATCATCCGATTCCATTCAAAATTAGTATCTGGCGGTTTTTGGGTACGACAATGATGATTCTTCTGTAAAAAGTGAAAAATTCAAGATGGCGGCTACAATATGGCGAACGAGTTTTGTTATTATGATCCGATTTCATTCAAAATTGGTATCTGGGGGTTTGCTGTCTGGGAAATTACGATTCTTCAAAATTGAGGAATTCGAGATGGCGGCTTCAAAATGGCGGATGAGTGTTGCTATTACAAAAGCTTGTCTTAAAAAATTATTTTTTTATTATAGCTTGTTATTATTATCAGGCCGCCATTTTAAATTTGTTAATTTCACAAAAATAACATAATCTTCAACTCCGAAAACACCCCTTATACTACTTTCAAATCGAAATGAACCCTGATAACAAAACTCGTCCGCTAATTCGATTTTACAAATTTTGACAACAAATCATGATGTTCGACCCCTAAAACCCTCTCATTCCAATTTCGAATCAAATCAAGCTATAAACACAAAAGATGTCGTATAATTGTTATCAGTCCGCCATCTTGAATTTATGAATTTCGATCAGAAAAATTGTCATTTCCCACCCTGAGAACCCTCACATACAAATTTTGAATGGAAATGTACCATGATCACAAAACTCGTCTGCCATCTTGAACTTACGAATTTTGACTCGAAATCCTATTTTCTCACGCCGGAAATCCCTGTATACCAATTTTGAATTGAATCTGACCATAATAACAATTTGACAAAAAAATCATAATCTCTGACCCGGAAAACACCGAACTATGAAATAAGTGAAAATAAAGTTTAATTAGGAACTTTTTTCGCTATATATTTAAATTTGGCTATTCTCTGTGAATTCCGTATTTCAAGTTGAAATTCTGAACGAAATTTTCTGTAGATTCACTTCTAATCGGAAGAATGAATTGGCTCATTTTCTTCTATTATTGGCAGATAAAAATAATCAACTTTCGAACTTTCCAATTCATTCATTGAGAACTCCGATCCTTTCTGAGTTCAACCACAAAATTTTAGTTCCTAAAGTGAAACCATTTTCAAATGCATCTTGAAATAAAACACACTACATTGAACCGTAAAATTTCAAATCGATTCATTTGTCTATTCATTTCAGAGTCCATCTTTGGTTAATCCTGTTCCCAAATACGTTATATTATACATAAAACGAAAATTCTGATCATGGGGACAATAAATACTCTTTAAGCAATAAATTTAAGTCTAAAAGATGTTCCTTCAGTAATGAACGTTCATTCAGTGAAATATACTATGAGCAAGATATGAAACACCAACCGATAGATCATATCAATTATCCAAAATATATAACCAAAATACGAAGTATTGAGAAAATAATTCTTTGGGATGAAATTGATGACGGTTTTTAGTGTAAAGCCGAACTGACCATTCGCAATAGCCATATAAATTCTCCGATAAATGTGAAACCATTTATAAATCTATTCAGAAAATTTGTACATTGAAGTTTCCAAAGTATTAAAAAAAAGTATAATTTGTATTAAAATTCATTACGGACTTAAGACATCAAGGCTCAAGTTGAACTGACTTATTTCCTGAAAGCAATCCCCGTACAAATTGTCCGAAAAATTTTGTAACTATTTGAAACTCAATTTTCCAAATTTGTACCTTAAAGACTGCAAAGAAGTAGGAAAAGAATTTTTTAAATCAAATTTATGACGGATTGATTGTATGCTTGCGCCGAAATTACTAAGTGTCCAATAGCAATCTCCATACAAAATCTCCGAAGCATTGAAAACCATTCAAAAATCAATTTCAAAAATTTGTACCCTTGAGGCTCCAAAATTTCACGAAAAATATTGACTGAATCTCAAATCGATACAAGTGAGTATTCACTTCATAGTACATCTTATGTAAGTTTCTGTTTCAAAGTGTGTTATATGATACATAAACGAACGTTCTCATCATCATGGAAGAAGAAATACTTTTCCAAAAGTGAAATCGGCAAAAGGTGTGTCTGCAGTAATACACATAAATTCAGTAAAATGAATGAACTCGAAATATATAATAATAATAATAATAATAATATTTATTTCATGTCTACAACTATTTCAGTTTTACATTCGTCAAGATAAAAAATTGAGCTTGTAACTATATTGATACAATAACACTTAGGATACAAATCACAGAATAAAACACTAGTTTTTTTAAAATATGGTATCTGGCAGCACCACTGTAAAATCAAAATTTAAAAACTCCTCAACTCCATAAAAAGCATTCTTCACTAAAAATCTTCTAATAAATATTTTAAAATTGTTTGGGGGCAAGGACATTACAAAAGATGGTAGTCTATTGAACAGTTTGACTGACAAATAAAAAGTTCTCTGCAGAAGATCACCAAGATGTAAAGAAACAATAGATATATTAGATCTTTCATTCAAAATATTCAAATTCGACCAATTTCAAATCTATAAAAATTTATACTCACTTTTGATACTAAATCACCCATTTTTATATTTTATTAACCTGCTTCGACACTATGTTCAAAAACTATCACCAAATATGCACTAGACCTTTTTCGTTCGTACTGTTGCCAGAGAATAATCGAAACTGAATCCTACCACAACAACTGTCCCTTTATATACCATTTGAAGTGTCAAATAATCCAAGTGGCCAATAGCAACCCACAAAGGAATTCTCCGAAAAATATTTACCTATTCAGAAACCAATTGTGAGAAATTCTACCTTCAAGGCACCAAAGTATTAGAAAAGGAGTTCATTAGAAAAGGAGTTCATTGGAAAAGAAATGTATAACGGGCTTGAGCAGAACAGATCGCCAACAGCAAATTCTCAGAAAATTTTAAAGCCATTTGAAAACCAATTATGCGAATACAATAAACATTCTTTGGAATGAAATTCAAGACGGATTTAAGGCTTAAGCCGTCATGTTTATGGTTCAATAATTGTGTATGACAGGATGGAAAGAGGACAGCAACTACTTTCACATTTTTCGGTACATTTCGTGCGAATTGAGAATGTTAAAAGCTTTGTTGCATTGAAGTTCATTCAAATATACCTTCTATATATTGAAATTCTCAGGAGGTTTGTTAATGGGCCAATTTCGTGAATACGACCTTTCGAAATTCTGATTTCTCGATAATACCAAAACTTCGAAGCAAAATTATTCTAACATTTCTGTTATGAATGATTCGAGGGCATGAACGAGATTTCAGGCTGCTTCTGTTTGTTTTTTTCTGCGGCAGCTACAAAAAATTTATTTCAATCAATTTCTCGATCTGGAAAATAGGAATCTACCTGAAAGTTGGATAAACGAGAGCTCAAAAGCTCCAGACTCCAAGTCAGTGTTCTGAGTAACCCATTTTTGATAGGAGACCTCTGAATTTTTCCAATTAATACTTACATTTTCACACTCAAACAAAGAAATTCAAAGATGTATTCGAGGCTTCCCGCTTAACGTACCAACTGTTGAGTTCTATGAATCAAATACCATTATCATTATTCATAGGTGTGTTAATTTATGGACGAGAAATTTTTCTCAAGCTCTTTTTGTGCATGGTACAAACTTTTATTCGTACAATCGAATTTTTCAAAGCAAAAATTCGAAAATGACAAAGCGTTAGCTCCATAGCTTATCACCATATTCATCATAGTTAAAAAAATACCGAACGAATTGAAAAGGGAAAAAAATAAAACAAAAATCTTTATGACCGCGTTTGCTATAAAATGCAATGAAGACGATTCCAATGTTCCTTTCTATCATGTTTGGATGATCATTTACGACATTCTATAGTTTTCAGAAAAATGTATTTCCTAATGTCAAAGTTTCATTTCTGATTATTCCATTTACTTGTAGTTTGTATGTTTTTGGTCAGCATTGTCCAAAGTATCTCGTTCCAACGTTTTTGTTGAAATGCTCTGCATACATTTTTCTGCGAGTATTGTTGATAGTTGTCAGTTTTGATTTATATAAATGTCAAATTAGTTCTGAGTGAATCAATGATCTACTTAAACTATACTTGAACTGATTAAAAAGGCTTGTGTTTTCCACCACTGTTTTGGACGAAAGACTCCGTGGTTAGAATTTTCTAACCTTTTCAATCAGTTTGAGTATATCATGGATTGATCTACTGAAAAACTAATTTGACATTTATATGAATCCAAACTGACAACTATCAACAATACTCACAGAAAAATGTATACAAAGCATTCCAACAAAAAAGTACGTAATTTTGTGAAATTCAACATTTGGTCCCAAAATTAACGTACAATAGATCATTACGAGTGAACAACTCCAACATTTTTCTCATTTCCGCAAACTTCGGAGAAGAAATACTTAGGGTTCGTCATCACATCTGCATTTTGATGCATATTTCTGTCCGGGCCATGCTCGTAGCCCATTAGCACAATTTTGGCCTTCGTACGGCTTCCAGTTTTCAAAATGAAAATTATGAAAGTACTCCGAGCGTATTGTTTAGAAGGCTACGAGAAGAAAACCACTGGATATTATTTCATTCTGTTTTCACCTCATTATTCAGAATGAAAGATAGTTCAACCATAAAAAATTTCAACAATTTCGGCCGAAATTTTTTTTTCACCAAGGACATGTAAAAAAAAGTTGAGGTCCAATTTTGGGATAAATTTTTCACGGAAAAACTCAGGAAATCTTGTACATTGAAATAATACTTTCCGAATTGGCAACCGAGAAATAAAAAATCCAACTTTGCAGGTTTTCCGCCTTTTTGAAATTTTTTTTTTCAGAATTCTACATCACAATTCAATTAAGCCAAAGAAAAATACTAAAATGTGACCAGAAACCGTTATTTCAAATGTCACGCATAACTAACAACAGTTATCAGAAGATTGCTCAAAGTTCACAAACACCCTGTATCTCGCTTATGCGTCGAAAAGTGGGTATATGTCATGAGGCAAAAATGACTTCATCGGTGTCATCTACACGGCTGTATATGTTTGTCCAGTTTATGGTGAAACACCCTGTATAGGTCATTTAATACAATATATGATTAGGAATATTTTTAGAACAATGACAAAAAACCATCCGCTTTCAAAAAATTAATTATTTATGTTCCAGATTGTATTGAATATGATTGCATATTCTCTGTTTACCTATCTGTAACTCAATAAATGGATCCATAAGGGATCGTACACTTTCCCAGCAGAAATTTTCTCCTACATGTTTGCGGCTAGGATTAGGTATCATTTGAGGGATAGCCCACCAATCTTTTTATTTGTATGTTTTTTGTTATTTTTTGAATTTTCTTCACTTTTGTACCTCGAAATCCAAATCCCGTCCTAAACCGAAGAATGCCGTTTTTCTGAAAGAAGTACCGTCAACACTTCGAAGGTACTTCTCAGAATAAGACTCGGGATAAGATAATTGACTTCACGAATGAGACTCGCCAAGTTTCAATTACTGTGAAAAATTGGTTGAAGGTTAAGTGTTCAAACGTCGTTGGCTGGATTACTTTGAACGAGGAGTATACTCGAATCGTATTCGAAGTGAAGTACGGTCAGCGGAATGAAGTATGCTGTATAATGCGGTGTTTCTGTGAAATTTCACAAGCATCTAATGACACATTTGACGCAAACTGATGTCATACCTATAGAATACCAATACTGTTAGCGCGACTGCAAGGAAAAACCGAGAGAGAAACTTAATCAACATCGATAAAATCTTTTGGCTACCTTTTTTCAAAAAAACCCGAAACACAACCTATCTATTGAAACAAAAGATAGGGAGATGCAAATATCCTCACTAGAGATGATGAGGAGCTGCGTGAAAATCCAAATAAGCCAGATAATATGATTCTTGTATCTCCTGCAAAATCTCCAACAGTGACTCCTTCGCTTCTTCCGACACATCCCATGTCAAAGATTAAGCCTCGAATGAAGTGAATGAAGTATAAAACGTAAAATCAACATTGTTGACTAAGTTATTCAAGAAAGCTATGAAACGTGTAAGAATATATCCAGGGCACAGGCGAGTACATCCAGAGATAGTTGCGACGATCACATTCAGAAATGCATTGAAAGTAACCAAAGAAAAATATACACTTCTAAAGGGTCCCCTCTGGTGTCTTCCAGTGACTTGAATATCAATCTAGCATTCAACACTCATCGTCAACTTTATCCCACACTTTATCTCCCACTTATCAAAGGTCAGAAAGGGCTTAACTCCTGAGCCAAATTTCTAGTCCTGGGAATAACCTTGGGAATAACCAAACTTGCATCACATCCTATTTTTTGTGGTCGATGAAGTTTGCAATTTTCAAAGAATATCATCGAACGAAAAGATGACATGGGCATGCAACTAAAGAGTGTTTTGGTCCATTTTGAATCTACTTCACAAAAACCTTGCGGTCAAGATGGTACCACCTCACCAGGCCACCTTTTGCGCTGGTTGTTTGATTTATCTGCCAAAAACTCCAGACAGTCAAAATATCGGTAAACGTACAGAATTAAATACTTTTCATTATACTGCTATACGAAACGCTCTATGAAAATATGAAGAACACTTCACCATCCATAAGCTGTTTAAATAAATTTGTTGCGAAAAATTCATCCAACATATAGGAAGGGTTTTTCGACTTTGATGGCCTTTGTCAGTTTATGAAGCATAGGAATTTACCCAAAGTTTCGTGGATTGGCGAAGATGCAATAGGTAAATTGAATATGATTCGAGGACTAATAAATTAGTTGGATTTACCATGCCATTAGTCAATGGACTACCGACAAGAGATACGTTTTTAGCAACATCTGCAAAAGCAATACAGGACCACTTTAAGAACGCTATCAGATCAAATTATGCCTATGTAATTATGGCCCAGCCTATTTTTACCATCCGCGCCAGGTTATTGTCTCGCAATCTTAGGCACAGATAACAGATTTACAGCCGCTGATGTTACGAAAAGGTGGCAACATATAAAATTGAATTTGAAGCAGCGAGGTGTTATGGTTTTGGGGTTTGGATCTGATGGAGATACACGTCTTCTGAAGGCAAAGAGGCAAGGTGCTCAATGGGCTCTCACTAAAGAATAATCACGACCCGAATGGAGATGGTTTCAATCAAATTACTCTAGAGAAGACTGCTTTTCTTATGTTCAAGATACTGTTCATATAGCCACCAAATTACGTACTAGACTGCTCAATGATAAAATCAAGTTAAGGTTTGGTGATTTTCATGCAACTGCTGAACCATTGGAACAACTCATTGCAAAGTACTCCAAGGATTATTACTTGCTAACAAAATCTGATTTGAAATTAAAAGACAAGATGAATTTTAAAGCAGCAGAGAAATTATGTTCGAGTAACTTTATTAATTTTTTTAAAAAGACTCCGGAGAATAAAGGCATTATTGCTTATCTCAAAATGATGCGTTTTGTTATTGATTCGCTCTTAGATCCCAAAATAGATTTAACGCAAAGAATTTATTCAATTTGGTATTGCGTTTTTTTCTTAAAATTTGGCAACAGTGGCTCACAATAAACGAATACAAAATTGGAGATCATTCCATTTCATCAAACTGCTATGCTTGCTCAGAGTTAAACGCACATTTATTAATAAATATCATCCTAAACATCCGTGAAAAGCCATTTTTGTCAAACGATATTGTAACATTAAAATGTTACCTTCCACCTCGAATTAAATACGCCAGCGCAAATGCGCAGAACATAGTCGATCTACATTTCTGAGCCTCCATATGTAAGAGAAATGAATAAAAGAATTAATTGAGATTCGACGTTGTTTGAAAGAATATCTAATCGATTCCCTTCGTAATCTATCTTATTACCTTCGATATCTACCTACCTTATTATTTTCATAATTGAAAGTATCTGAATAATCAAGTACCTATAACTTAAATATCTAAGTTCTCCGGTAAATACACGAGAGTGCTTCAATTGCTTTCCTCCTTAGTAAGGGGTAAGTCTCTATAGATTTGAAATAGTTAAGATTGTTTGTGAATAGATAAGTATATCTTTGTAACTTATGATTAGGGACTTTGGGAGACAAACTGCCCAACTCAATTGCCTTCTTCAACCTCAAGCAGAACTTGAAAAGGGACCATCATCCTCATTCCACAAGGTGGGTGTTGCTGTATAAAGAGGGTGAATAGAATTTCAAGCCCTTAGACAGGTCTGTTCTTCTTAAATTGTATATATCAAATTCTATAATATTAGGTTTAAGCAGGTTAGGTCATAGTAATATTAGTATTAGGTCTAAACAAGGTACTTAGGGGTTTATAATAAATTTATTGAATAGACATTTGAACTGTTCAGACTTGTATATATTTTTTTCCCTCACACACGATATATTGTATTCTCAATCAATTTGATACACTTTCCAGATTTAAGTGTAAAACAAAATCTAAATAATAAAAACAACTACTCTATATCAAAAATCTGGTGGCGCCCAATACCTAATTCAATTTCGATCAGAAAGTCCTCCTTATCCACGACTTCAGCTCTCCAAAGGCTATTACAGTTGCCGATTGTAAGTTGTTAAATTCATGAATTGAAATACTTTCATCAAATATAAAAAGAAGGTGACAATATGTTTCTGCCTATACTTTCTGGAAGTCAGAAATGTGAACAGGCATTTAGGACTATGAGATCCATGACCTCTACGTATTCGACTGTGGTTAACTTCAATATAAAAGATATTCAAGGCGTTTACATAGCACAATGACATTAAATAATATTATACACGATCTGAACAATGTTATTGCGTTTCCAAAAGAACAAGGACGGCAAGAAGAAATGAATATGGACTCGAATTCGCTGGTGGTTACTGATTCAAAACTCTATACGGATACTATGATAGCAGACGCAGTAGAACGTGCACGACAAAATTCTTTAGCCTATATGCTAGAACTTGGTATGTCTGTCGGAGAAAACAGCTTCATTATGCTACAATTCCTTCATTGAAAGATCTTGTGAAAGATTAAAGTGAGGATAAAAGTCTAGAAGTTGAAGAGGATATACAGATGGAAGACAACATGATCGACACCATTGATAGGTCATCCCAGAATTCAGCAAATGATTCATCTAATCATCTTCAACATTTTACTTCTCTGCCAATAGAAAATGAAGAAAGTAACGGCAATGACTTAAACAAACCAGATAGTCACTTGTTTAAGCATTAATGGAATATATCGAGTGTCGATGGTCCATATGTCCGAGTCGCAGATGGTAATAAATCAAAAATTGTCAGAAAGTCTTCGCTCTGTTAGTTTCTAGAGGAAACTTAAAATATAGGTTAAGTACAGAGAGACTACAACGTTTTGTTGTGAAAAGTACAGGAAGACCACAAAAGACTAAGACACTAGAAGTAGGTCACAAAAAGTTGAATACAATGAAATCCAAAGGAACACAAATAAAGAAAAGCTCGAAGAGAGGTAAAAGGGACAGGTCCCAAGAAAGCTCAGATAGACCAGAAGAAGATATCATCATGAAATATGACGATAGCCCAAGCACAGAAACGTTTTCTGAGAATGACTCGGAAGATAACATTGAAATCAATGTTAATGGAGGTGATTATCAAGAAGGAAATTTACAAAAAGAATATTTCCTCGAATATTCCAGTTCATCGCCGTTGACAATTTCCTTAGAAATCGATAAGTTTCATGCAGTGTATTATGAAGAAGGCTGGTTTGTTGGAAAACTTATAAGATATTGAGGGTAATAATAATAATAATAATAATAACTTGGCAATAGAACTGAAGAATATGTGGCAATTGTCGAAAGTCACTATTATACCATTGGTGATTTCGGCTGAGGGAGTCATGTCAAAATCATTCAAGAGGAATCTTCAAAAGATCGAATTATCCCAGAGGATCGCGGGATATGCACAACAGGCTGTAGCATTGCAAACCTGTCACATCGTGCGGAAATTCCTGAACTAGTGGGAGGAACTGAAATGTTTTTTCACTGGTCCATAGAAGAAATACCAGCTCACGCTGAGAACGGGAGACCGATGAAGAAATAATAATAATAATTATTAAGATATTTAAGATATTTTACAATGTATAGGATAAGTCAATGAAAAATTACAATGAGGAATTCACCCAACTAAGAAAGTACATCACAAAGAAAATCATTTGTACTATAATAACATTTAGACAATAGAATATTTTTTATTTGTTTTTTAAATTTTCGTAACTCCAGCGATTTTAAAGAAAGTGGTAAATGATTAAACATTTTTATGCCCTGATATAGAGGTGAACATTCAAACTTATGTGTCCTGTGCTTTGGTACCAGAAGGATCTCGGAGTTTCTGGTGTTATAATTGTGAAAATTAGATAGTCTCAGCCAGTTACTTTCATTTTCTTTGGCGTATATCAAACATTTTAGTATGTATATGCAAGGCAGGGATAGTATTTTATTTTTCACAAATATTGGCCGACAAGACGCAAGAGGAGGCATCTTGAACATCAATCTCATTATTCTTTTCTGTGCGATAAAAGCTCTAGAAACATCAACACAGTTACCCCACAATAATATATTATAGGATAAATGGCTGTAAACAAGACTATAATATATATTAATCAGCGAATGAAGAGGCAACGAATTTCTAACTCTACTAATAGCGTAGAATGAGCTGTTTAGTTTTTTGCATAGTGTATCGATGTGTGCAGACCAGCTTAAATTTCTGTCCACATGAACACCGAGAAACTTTGGACATGTGGCCGGAATGATCATATCATTCCGGTATCGAATTCTCAGGATACCCCTCTCATTGCTTCTTAGACCAAAATAAATGCATACAGTCTTATCCACGTTCACCATAAGTCCATTCTGGCGACACCATTGGACAAATTCCCCTATTAGTCCCTCACAAGCCGTTTGGAGTTCCTCACAACTTCGTGCAGAAACAATCACTGAAGTATCATCAGCAAACATTGTCACTCTCAAATGAGTTAGATGAATCGGCAAATCGTTTATGAATATTAAAAACAATAGCGGTCTCAGCACGGAGCCCTGAGGAACACCAAGACCCACACCGAATTCATCAGAAAAGCAGTCTGCCACCTTAACTGACATGCTTCTATTGCTTATAAAACTTCGGAGCCACTCTAAAAATATTCCCCTAAAGCCCAATCTGTAACATTTTTCTAGGATGAACGAAAAAGAAAGCGTATCAAAGGCCCGAGAAAGGTCGAAGAACAAGCCAGCAACATGTAGGTCTTTATCTAGGCACTCATACACAGATTCAACAAAAGTGAGAGCGGCCGTCTGGGTTGATCGACCACTTCTAAAACCGTGCTGAGCAGGGGCAAGCAAACTAAATTTACAAAGATATTTCATCATACGAGTGAAAACAATACGTTCAAAAACTTTCGATAGGACACTTAAAATTGATATGGGGCGATAGTTGCTAACATCATTTACGTTGCCTTTTTTTAAAATAGGTACAATAATGGACTTTTTCAGAATGTTCGGAAACGTCCTCTCAGTGATTGAGATATTTATTAGGTTAGCAAATGGTTCGCTAATAACTTCAGCAACTGACTTTAGAATTCTGACAGAAATTTGGTCAGCGCCCACGCATTTTTTGTTTTTTAAAGTCTTTATGGTGTCAACAACTTCAAATTTTGAAACAGGATGAAAGAAAAAATTACTCGTGGACAATGGTGAAGTAGTGCAGTGAAAGGATAAAATTCCCCCGTAGCAAACTTTTAATTTAGACTCCGCTACACTGGAGAAATGTTGACCGAATTTATTTGCTACTTTAGTGGGATCACTACAATCTGTTCCGTTTATAGTTAAACTTATCGCTTCCCCACTTTTTATGTCTCTTCCTGTTAAAGTATTAACAATATTCCATAATGTTCTATTTTTATTGTCAGAATTTTCAACAACAGTAGAATGGAACTTCAATTTAGTCTGTCTAATTAGCGTGTTATGATCTTTTTTTGCTTTTTTGTAATTTATATATGTGTTTGAAGAACTGAAATTAGAGTGAAGCCAATATAGACTATCCAACCGTTTTTTACTACTCACGATCTCAGGAGTAACCCATTTTTTCCGTGAATTGCTTGTTTGTCTCACGAGGGGACAGCACATTTCCACATAATATTGGAGGATATTGCTGAAAGTCTCAAAACAATGATCAACATCAAGCCCTGAGTATAATCCGTCAAAACTGTGGGTAGACATACATGTTGCCAGGTTGTCCAAATTTTCAACTGAGAGTTTGCGTACCATCTTAAAATTGGGCATATTTTGGTTGATAGGTCTTAGATCTATATTCAACAGTATAGCTCTATGATCACTAATATGGGCTTCGAAAACAGAGGCTTTATAGCTCAAAAGTTCGGCATTTGCAATGATGTAATCAACTTTAGAAATTGTTGTGTTACCAGTGATATTAGTAAACACCCGTGTAGCATCACAGGAGGTAATTTTAAGATTGAAGCAATCTAACAAATCAATCAACAATTTCTTACTATTACAATTTTTCTTACAATAATCTATGTTTAGATCTCCACAAAGGAAGATATAATCTACATGGTCTAAACATGCTTGTAACGCAGAAAACAAGTTTTCAATAAAAATATTTACATTTCCAGAGCATGGTCTGTATACACTTAAAATGCCCACACGAGCATTTTGTACAAAAATTACAGTGCCACAGATTTCCACATGCATTTCCTGAGAAAACCGTGATATCGGCAGATTTTTTACCTCCAAACCGATTTTGGTGTACAACAAGGACCCACCATGTTCTCTCAGGGATCGGCAAAAATAGTCAGCTTGTATATAACCGGGAAACATCATTGAAGTTACACTTTCACTATAACACCAGTGTTCAACGATGCTCACTACATGTGGGTTATGGACCTCAAAAAGCATTTCTAAATTATCCATTTTATTATTGATACACTGCACGTTCAATTGTAGTGCGAGTGGTGCTGTCGATAATCCGATAGTCGAAATAATATTTTTGAGAAGAAATTAACGAAAAAAAGTGAATTCAAATGGTCTGAGAAACAAGATTTATGGACCTATAGCAATACAGGAGAATAAATCGAATAATATTGTCAATATTGCCGATCGTGTCTTGAGCCAGATTGATAACGCTTACACAAATGAAAAGCAGAAGTGTTGACATGTCATTAGTTAATATCAATTGTTTCATCATTTGCCTGTCTTGTCTACCACTTGAAGCAACCACATATTATCTATAATACAGAGTGTAACAGCCAAATGGAATAAATTCGATAACGAATGAATGAGGGCATGTTGGAAAAAAAACTCGGACACGACGATTTGTAATTTTAAATGCGCATATTTTTCAAGAAAATAATATTATATAGGGTGTTCAATGTGACCGCGGCGAATACCAACTTTCTTATTTCAAATGCAACCCCCTATATATTATTTATTTTTTGATTTCTTCAGAGAATTATAGACACAATTCATGCGAAAAAAAAACCTATCTTTAACTATTTCGGAATTATTGAGTGTTTTAGATTTATTGCAAAAATCAACGTTTTAAATAAAAATTATTTTATTTCACAAATTCGGTACATTACACACAGATGACATTTGACAGATGACATTTTACAGATGACATTCGACTGATGACATTGGACAGTTGACAGATGACTATTGACAGATGAAATTTGACAGAACTTTTATTACCTATGCCTAATTTATCCCCTGCCAGTTCAGAAATCTAACCAAGCCGTTGATCTCCGATCACTGTCGATTACGATTTGTGGAATCCACCGTAAGTATAGGTATCATTTAGGCGAAACAAAGTTCCTTGGGCCAGCTAGTATGCTAATGAAAAAATGTTTTTATATCCTTAAACGAGTCTTATTACTTGCCCCTTTTATCGCATTCAAGCCGTCAGGTGATTGGCCATGTTGAAAGTAAAAACAAGCTGAAACTATTAGAGGATTTACGGGGATTTTTCAGGAACTAAACACATTTTTCCAAGATTTTTGATTTTTGGGATCGACTAAGATTCCTTGTAAAAAAACGAATATTTTCTCATCCTAATCAAATTTCTTTATTCATACTAACTGGATTATTTTTTATGAGCAACAATACAAATATACATAAATAGAAATATACAGAACAAAATGTCAATTCATTATATCTGAGTACTTTTCATTATTCAAGTTTGCGTTGTATGAGAAGGGCACTCACATCAACTTTCTCAGATTTGCTTCAGCACCATATTCATCTCTGAAGGATCAATGAATTCACTAATTTTTTGGATACACAAATCGGGCATTTCTTCTGGAAGAAGTTCCCGCAAATGTGCATATACTTGTTTCGCCAAATATTGATCATTCATTTCTATGCATATGCTGGCGATCAACTCCCTTTTATACAATACTGGAAGAGGATTTTTCAGAATTCCTGAGCGAATCCTTGAATTCTTGACGACCTTCCTCCTTATATTTTTTCTACACAGTACGTCATAGTAGGTCAGTTGTGGAGCTTCGGGCAGTTTCAGCAGTTTCAGGCTTTCTAACTCGTTCTCGTACAGAACGCGTACTTCTCTGTAGCGTTCATTCGCTTCTATATATTGAACTGTTTCCTTGTTCACATAGAGTCCACAATGTTTTCTCAGAACAAAGAACTTGATGAATACATTGAGGACGTTTTCGTTATCGAAGTCCATCGCAACTTCGAAAGCTGTCATACCTTCTTCATTGAGTTCGTTGAAATCTACTCCCTTTCTTAGCAGAATTTCAACAACAGTAGGACTCCCTTCAGCTGCACAATGCAATGGAGTGTTACCCTGGTCTGATTTGGCATTCACATCCACGCCATGCTCTATTAAAGCTTTTGCCAAAATCCTGTTCCTGTGAGGGTCATTTCCATCATCTGTCAAATGATGCAATGCGTTGCATCCAAGGCAGTTGGTGATGTTCGGGTCACTTCCGATTTCCAGAAGCCGCAAAATGACGTTGATATCACTCGAAGGGTTCATGATCAGAAGTTGCAGGGTCGTATGGCTTAGCAGATCCTCTTGATGGTCCAAGTCAACATCATAATGCAGCAGCGCATCCAAGCATTCAAAGCCCTTCGGACATCCTGACAGCATATGGAAAGGAAGGCGGAAATAGTTATCACATTTCTTCGGGTTGGCACCATTAAGCATCAGATGTTTTACTAAATCGGGATAGCCAAACTTCACAGCATAATGCAGGGGTGTGCTTCCATTTTCGTTGCAGACGTTAACGTCTGCTCCTTCCTGTAATAATTTCTCGACATCTTCTTCATTTCCATTTCGGACCGCTAAATGAAGGGTACTGTCTTCCACTGGGCAGGAGTTTACTCTCTGAAAAAGAAGAAAAATATTTTCTAGCTTTTGTTTTATAATTTTGATGAGATTCGTGAGATTCGATAGTTGAAGCGGTAAATTTTCATGGGAGTTCATTCGATTTGATATAGATCGAATTGAAGAGGTCGCCGTTCACAATGAGTTGAAAAACTAATCCGATAGAGGCGACTTATGTTTGTTGAAACGAAGAGCTTGTTTTTAAAAAGCTTTATTTGACTATTGACGAAGAGGACAATGTGAAAGTCACTACATTCAGTACAATAATGATTATAATATGATTTACAATTAAGCATGTAACCTACGGTTCCCTTACTCTATCTACGATTCCTAGTATACAGTAATATGATAGTACTAAGTCATGCAATGCCTTTAGTACATATGTAAGGGAGTATCCAATGATATAACTCCTCCGCGCTTAAGAGAAAAAATTGGGGTTTTTTGAAAAAAAATTAATTTTTTAGTTCAATGTCCCTCAAGGGGTTCTGTAAATGTTCCTCATGTCTTACAATTCCTTTGTTGGTTATGAAACAATTGAATTTTCTTAGTAAAAAAATCAAAATGATTAAAAAACTTAAAATATAAATAATAAGGGTGTATACACTAATACTATCAAAGTGGATGATTGGGCTTTGAATTGAAAGAATTTGATTCTTTGAATGTTCAATTTGATGCCCTATCTCCTTCAAATTATCCATGTTAACTTCATCTAATTCTAATGGCACCTCATCAATTTTTTCAACAGTTTTTGATTTGCCAAAATCTTGGATTTTAATGTTCGGTAAATGGAAAATTCTTGCTCTGGATACCACATTTTTCCAGTTTTTTAGAGTATATTTGTCCACTTTCACTTCACAGTTTCCCGGAACGAAAATGACATAGGTTCCGCACAACACGAGTTTTTCGGCACTTTCGGCACACTTGCTGATGGCGATTGTTTCCTCTGTTGTGATTACCATCCATTGGTCCGCTGTGAGCTGATGAATTTTCGATCCTTTCAGACTTGTTTGTATTGGTCTGCAATTTGAGTAGTTTTTGGTGACACTGACCAACTCAACTTCGCAAGGATTGCTAGCTTCTATAGGTAGAGTGTTTTCTTCACAAAGAAAATTGGCAGGAACAACCTCTTTGCATTGTTGGTTAGATAATGCGTACCTTGTTTCACATAGGGATAGGAATTTGGATTTGGGTATAATAATTTGAAAAAAATGTTTTTGAAGAATAGGCAATGGAAATAATTCATAATAATTATAACGGTTTGATTCTGTGATTGGAACATCTAGAACAAATTTAATTTGATTATTACTGATGAATCCGCGAATTTTTATGCAGGAGAAATACTTTATTATATTTTCGTCATTTATCGGAAATGGTAAACGATTTTCGGTTAATTTGGATTGAATTGCATTCAATTCATTTTTTAGTTCATCATGTGAAATTATTGATGAATGGAGAGTTTTTGTCTGAGCAAATGAGATGGCAATTTCTATATTATTCAATATTTCATTTATATTATCGATAGCTGAAATTAATTGTGTGAAAACTGAATTCAATATGACAAAGTTGAAATCATCCCAAGAATCCACTGTTGACGTATTCATCCAGACAAATATATGGCCGATTTTATTGTTCAAAAGTATTTGATTATGTTTTAATTTGCTCATTGAATTTTTGAAAATATTGGTTGATTTTTCTGTTAAACTTATTTGTGATGTGGCCACATTAATCAATTTCTGTTGAGAGCTCTTTAAATTTTGAATAGCTGCATCATACTTATCAGCATCAGTTTGATCTAAATTTCCTGTTATAGATTTCCAAATTGTTCCTAATCCATTAATCAATCCTCTTTTTCTGCGTACTTCGGGAATAGAACTTAACTGTTTGAATTTTTTATGAGTTTCTTCGATTTTATATTCTAATACATTTTTAAAATTAGAAATTTCATGCATGTAACTCATGCCATGTTTCGATTCGTGAAATGAGAAGTTTAATCTATGATAACAAGATACTAATTTATCAAATTCCATATTTATGTTGGCTAAATCGATTACTTGAATGAGAGTCCAGTAATTTATAATATTTTGGGACAATCCTCTTTTTAAGGGTAAAATGCCAGGATTGTCTTTTATCTGGGTAATCTTGACTTCGGTGCATTTTACAATGGAGATGGCTCCGAAGATTGTTGTGAAGGTGATGAGTCTGTAACAATAGGTTGTCTTAAATTTTTCAAGTGAACAATTCGACCGGTATTTTGTTTCGATTTATTTCCACCAATTTTTTGAATAATAGCTTTGTTACCAGGTAACAATTCAGTAATTATAAAGGGTCCGCTAAATTTCTGGCCGGTTTTGTTACGTGCAAATTTATAACTTTTTTCATAAACTTTTTGTCCTATTTCAAACGGATTTCTTAAGTTTTCATTGATTTTTTTGACAATTTTACTTTTATTAGTTGAAATGTTTTCATTGATTCTGTCATAGACTAAAGCTAATTTTTCTTTATGTTTTTGGAGATTATCGCTATACATTTGTTTCTCGTACATTATATCTAAAGGGTCTTTAAGCTTCGTATGTCCGAAAGTAAGTTCTAAAGGAGTAAATTTTGTGGTTGAATGAATCGAGTTATTGTATCCAATTATTGCATATTTCATGATTATAGCTATGGGTTCTTTAAATTGGGATCTCAGAATTCTACAATGCTCTGCTATCGTTGAGTGAAATCTTTCAATAATTCCGTCAGAATCGGGATGATGAGCTGTGGTGAAATGAATTTTTATTTTGTGTGATTCTAATAGTTCTTTGATAAAATGCCCAAAAAATTCCATTCCTTGATCTGAACTGATAACTAATGGAGTTCCATAGAATGAAAAATATTCTAATAAGGCGTTAGATATGTCTGTTGCATTTTTAGATTTTAATTGTATAGCTTGACCAAGTTTCGTGAATGCATCTACAATGGTTAAAAATTTTGTGTTTTCTGATGTGTACACGTCCAGATGAATTTTTTCGAAAGGTCTCAAAGGGGTATCGGTTAACATCATTCCAATTTTTGGAGGATTTCTTTCGTATTTATTCTTTTTGCAGATTTCGCAATTCGCTATATAATTCGACACGTGTTCTAACATTGACGGAAAATAATATTTTCGCTGAAGTTGCCTGAGAGTTTCGTTTACGCCGCGATGGTTGGTTTTTCCTTCGTGTTGAAATTGTATCGCTTGGATGATAAGGTCCATATCTTCAATGACTTCTCTCCTTTCAGTGCAATAGATAATCTCTGGTCCGTTTCTGTTGAAAAGCGTGTTTACCACTTTGCTGAATGTTTTAAACATGTTCTCGGATTCGAAGTGAAAATAATATCTCTTCTTATCTGCCGTGTATTCTTTCAGGAATTTCATTATCTCATCCTCATTGTTAGTTCTGCTGATTTGGACATAGAATTTTTTTAATTTTCCCATGGATTCTCTTCTTACTGGTTTTGGTTTCCTGTAAACTTCTTGGATGAAATATTGATTCGGTTTCGAATCAATTACATCATTCGAAATTTTTATTGGAGATGAATCCGCCGTTTCGGTGTTGGTTGAGTGGATTGTCTGCTGATCATCATTGATCTCTTCATTGTTTCCTGTATCTAGAGTTTTAAGAATTTCACTAAGTTCAGATTCTGACATCTCTACTGATTCAGCATCATCCAGTAATTTTTCGATATCTTCCTCATCTACATTATTGAATAAAGATTCAGTTTCCATAGCATTGAGTTTCATTCTTGACAGTGCATCTGCATTTTTGTTGACGGTTCCTTTTTTTTCTTTATTTATGTGATCTAAACGAAGATTTTTCATGTTTTCCTTTGGGAGATTATCAATTTTTGAATCAGAATGGTCATCCGTTGTCGATGTTAAATTTGTAAAATTCACTTCCTCAACTTCAAGCGGTTTAAGAGTGATTTTTATAGGTGTTTCATTACTGTTTGTAATGGTGAGGAAGGCTTCTTGATTCTCAATTTTAACAAGACATTGTGGAATTTCGATTCTATCGGTTAATTTGACATATTTAACATTTCCCTGATTCAAATTATTTGTTTTTATTGGTACTTTAATAACTTTCTGTGATCTCGGGGGCAAATCATGAGAATAATTACTTTTTTTAAGATATAAAGGGATAGTTCCGTGCTTTGTGTAAAGAACATTTTTTTTAAAATCGATATTTGCGCCTAAATGTTTTAGAAGATCCATACCTATTAGGCCATCATATTTCGTGTTGAATTCAAAAATGTGAAAATCAAAATATTCTTTAGTGTTAAATATTTTTGGTAATGGAATGTGAGCAATATATTCGTGGTATGAAATTTTGTGAGCTGTTTTAATTTTGAATGGAAAATATTTTACATAACTTTTATAATATTTTTCCACTATTCTTGGACTAATCAGTGTTTTAGAACTTCCCGTGTCTATCATGAATTTTAATCCTAGTTTGGGAATTTTTATATATGGTAGTAATGAACTATTGATATTGTTCATATTTATCAAACTTGGGCTGTACCGAAAATTTCCTAAATTTTCGTGATCATCATAATTATCTAAGTGTTGATTATTATACTTATAATTCTGAGTGTCATCTAAGGGGATGTCAGTATCGTTATAATTATATTCATTATCTTCGAATGGTTCTATTTCGTTGTCAACGTCTTGCTGGAAAAGTTCCTCCGAAATGAAATTTGGTTGGTTACTATTATTATTTAATTGAAATCTATTTTGGGTTCTTGTTTGTCTCGTGTTAGAAGATGATGTGTCCATCGGAATGGGTTGATTTTGTCGTTGCGGAAAATTCCTTACTTGACCACTTCTTTGGGCATTGTTTGGCCTTAAATTCGAAGCTGGTCTTGTTTGTATCGCGGTTTGATTATTACTGGGAATTGAATTTTGAAAAAGTGGACGTTGTGTTATTTGTTGCGGAGTGAAAGATCTATATTGGGTAATTTGTGTTCTATTAGGGGTCATATTTGTTAGGTTACGCCTCGCGTATGTGAAATTTTGTTCTTCTATTGCGAATGCTATAGCTTGTTCTAGATTTTGAGGATTTCTTAATCTAATAGGTAAATTTGTGAATAAACCTCTCAAAAAAGCGTTAAGGGCTTGATTTTCATATAAGGTTCTTTTGATTTCTAGGATATTTGCGTTTGCTTCTGTGAGTTGAATTTTATTTAATAATAGACTCAACAAATCTTGACATCGATTTCCAAAATGTACAGGGCTCTCGTTTTTTCCCTGTCTCAAATGCATTAAATCTCCGACCAAACAATTTTCATCACGCTGATCTGAGAAAAATTGTAAAAGTAAATTTTTGATTGACATCCAATTTCTCAAATTTCCTCTACTGCCGACTAAATTCAATGCTCTTCCTGTTAATTTTCCGATTATTGCTCTTAACAGAAATTCATTTTGTGGATTTGCTATATTATTATTATCTGAAAAATTGTTAATCAAGTACTCGCTCGATTGAATAAAAATAGCCAAAGTGGCTGGATTACCGTCATATTCTGGGACGCAATCCAGATGATGTTTTTGGATTTGTGGGACGGCCATCTCTACTATATTATTATTATTTCTCCTGAGAGGACTACGGTCTCTATTCATTGAATTACTAAATTCTCAAATTATTGTTGCAATAATAAAAAAAAAACAATAAATATAAAATCAATATTTACGATTGTATTGATTGAAAAAAAAAAATGCAAAATATTATCAAAATCTTTCAAATGTTCAAAAATGGGAAGAAAAAAAATGGGATTTGGGAAACAAAGGATGTGAAACTTACAGCAATTGCTTCATAGAGGTTTCTTCTTTTTTCTTTGCTTCTGCCTCAGGGGATACAGCGATTATAGCCGGCAGTTTCGTTATAGAAACTCCGTACCAAACTATAATTTCTCCACCTGAGTGCTGTTGAACCTTTTCTTTCTTCTTTTTCTTCTGCTTCAGGGGATACAACGATTATAGCAGGCAGTTTCGTTCTAGAAACTCCGTACCTAACTATAATTTCTCCACCTGAATGCTGTTGCTTTGGATTTCTTCCTAACTATGAGCTTCGGTGATTTGGACTTCTGCTCGCTGGTTGTGTTGACACCACAATACTGGACTAGGTCGAATTTGGAACCAAAGTCCGGAAAATTTTGCAATATACCCAATGAATCGTTGAAACGAACACTTCTTTTTCGCTATTGATGTCGAAGAAAAAGTTTTGGGTATCCTACCGACTGCGCCACTTATGTTTGTTGAAACGAAGAGCTTGTTTTTAAAAAGCTTTATTTGACTATTGACGAAGAGGACAATGTGAAAGTCACTACATTCAGTACAATAATGATTATAATATGATTTACAATTAAGCATGTAACCTACGGTTCCCTTACTCTATCTACGATTCCTAGTATACAGTAATATGATAGTACTAAGTCATGCAATGCCTTTAGTACATATGTAAGGGAGTATCCAATGATATAACTGGCGCCACCGTGCATTTTATGGAATATTCAGCGAAGCTTCCAAACATCCCTATACCCAAAACCACCGTTTTTGTTTGAGAAATACCTATCCTTCGTTAAAAATGAAACGATTTTTACTAGACAGAAGTTTTTCGGAAAACCTCGTTCCTCAACTTTCATTTAATACTGTTTCCAATATATAAGTTTTCACAGTTCATTCTAAATGTCATGAATCTTTCCCTTCCTACCATGAATAAAAGTGACTCGTGTTTCACGTTTATGCATATTTTTATAAACAAAGACAAGAAGGCATTATTTCGATAAGGAACATTTCAAGTAGGTAACTAGGTATATTTTAAAACGAATATTTCAGGTGAGTAAAATGTTTGATTCGTTAATATTCATGAAAATATATATTTTTATAGTGGGCTGAATACATAGGTCCATATTTCGTTGGAAACAGTTGTTCTTCACACATTTATCCTTTTTTTTAGTTTTCTTTCAAATTTTTCGAATTGGAAACCTATGAACCAACTGGAAAAAATATTCAACTAGAGAATGAATTCAATAGAGGGTGTGCGAAAAAAATTTTTTATTCATAATGTCAAGTTAATTCATGATGAATTTCATGATTACAGCCAAATTCTATTCAGAATCCGTTTTACGACACTTTGGGGTTGGAAATAATTATTATATTTGGTCTAAATCCATAAATTCAAGATGACGACTAGTTTCATGAGCTCATAAATTTTACCAAGAAAATAATGATCTCCCAATGAGGAAAATTTTCGTTTTGTTTCTTATGAAACAGCTTTATCAACTTTCACTGACAATACTGACATAATTACAGCAATAGTAAATTGAATCACTTCGATTATTTGGCCGCTCATTTCAATCATTCCGTTACATTCTCATTAGAAGTTCTATTTCATTGTTATCAATTCAATTGGAATTGTGACAAAGCCTTCTGTGCCAATATTAGGGATAATTATTCAACAACTTTCTGTTTCCATAAATTTTCTGGCTGCGCTGACAAAGAAGCATTATTGTTTTAAGGTGACGCATCATTATATCTAGCATTTTATAGATTGGGGTTGGACATGGCTTGGCGTCAGGAGGATTGGCGCAAGGATGATTGGCACCTTGAAATTATTTTTCATTTATTCTTATTCATTCAACAACAAACTCGTGGAAGTGCTTTGCAAGTAGTCATTCCGTACGTTAGGTACTCTTTTGGTTTTTTATTGTGCGATTGAAGCTAACGCACAAATTTTATCTCGGTTTATGTAATTTTAATTTATGTATGCCCACAATTACTTCATTTTCCACTCGAGCTGAGATCAATGTTTATTGACATTTTTCATACCTTATTGAAAAGCTACTCGAGTACTTTAAACATATTTTTCGGTTTTCAGAAGGATGAATGGTTGATGAATCTTTTCGTTTCATGTTACTGGATGATGGGGTACTACAGAAGAAACGGCCTAAAGCAGGCTTTGACATGTATGTATATTGTTTTATAATACTGAAATTGTATTGTTTGTAACGTTTCGAATTATATAGAAATGAGTTGAGTTTTTATTGTTGATAATTATGGAGTCCAAGACTTACCTATTGTACCTGTTTGTCGAATAAACTGGAGTTTATAATGTTAATTTATATCAGAGTTGTGCTTTGTGCTCGCAGCACTTTTGTGCTCGGAGCACTTTTGTGCTCCCGGGCACTGTGCTGCCGAGCACTTTTCAAAAGCAGTGATTAGTGCTTAGTATTTGTAGTACTTCATCGAAAGGCTCAGTGCTTAGCAATCCCAAAAGTGCTCCCAAGCACTCCTGCGGATTACTAAGCCCTAAGCTCTGAGCCACTTTTGTACGAATTTATTTAAGCATTCATAAAATCTAAATACAACATTTTCTTACATGAGTAACATCCTCAAACTGTTAGAATTTCAATGACAGAAAGATGATTGTGAGGGAATCCGGTCATTATGAGAGGAAAAATTAAGGGCCCACGTGTAATTTGTTAAATGAAGATGGTAATTTGTTCGTTGATATCCTAATAAAGCGTTTTCATCTGACCAAAGAGTCTTATATAGACAACATCAAAACGTTACACAGTTCATTTTTCATACTTCGTTATTTGTCACGCAACAATGTTTTGGAACTGTTTTGCTCCTGACAAATTAGTGCAAGAATTGACGCAGAAGCATTTCCATTTTTCCTTAAATTTCTTATTACATTTTGTGTCACGGACCGGGAGTGAAAACCCATAAAAGTTTTCAGAAAAAAAGTAAACTCGAAAAAATCAATATTTTTATGAATATTTTCAAATGAAGAGATCTAGGAGCGAATAGCAGTTTTTTGTTTTACCACCAATCAGAATCAATTATATATTATATCGAATCAAACTCAAAATTATTAGCGAAAGCATCGTATCATTTGGTCAATTCTTGGAAGGTGATAAAACAAGAATCTTCTCGTTATCAATCGAATCAAAGGTGGAGCATCGAATTTTGGACACCCTGTCACCTCACCTGTCAATTTTCTCACATATACGAGCTAACAATTTCTCTTTCGATTGTAATAACCTCACTTTCAACAATTCCTAAAGAAGTGCTTAGGGCTTAGTGCTCGAAATGTCGAATAACTTTCACAAAGTGCTCAGTATTCGCGAGCCTTTCGTGAAAATAAGTGCTTTGCGCTCGAGACTCGGGAGTCTTTTATCCGAGTGCTTAGTGCTCGAAGCACTATTTTTCAGTGCTCGTCACAGTTCGTACATATAACATATATCATTCCTTCAACTTGAAATGTTTTATACATTTCTATGCCTATACATATATTCTTGTATCTATCGTTGAATTCTATGAAAAATGTCCATATTATTCTCATTATTTCATGGTATTTTTCTATTATCAGATGTATCATATGCAAAATCATAAATTATTCTCTATTCTTGAATTGAAGTATGATGTCTAATGAATATATTGTGCTATCTTCTTTACAAGAATGAAACTGAAATTCTGAATGTATGATCAGTACGATTATTTTTATAATTCAGAAGGTGTCTACATCAATTTCATTATACTCGTTATTTGGAAATATTACTCAATTTATGAAATTCAAGAGGCGGTTTTATTAAGTTGATAATACTTTTCAATCATATTCATAACTCGCATTTACAAATTCAATAGATGGTTTCATTAATTTCATGATAAGATTTTATTTAGGTTAGTGAACTTTACCATTACATTAATGGTACGCATCCATTATTGTTGAAGCAATGCCAAATCCCTTTTATAAACCGAATTTCATTACAATTATGAGACTTTATGAAACCAATGAGCATTATAATAGGAATTATAATAATTTTTCTCAGCGCTTATCCCAAAAACCTCCTCATACCAATTTTTAATGAAATCAGTCCATAAACAGGGAAGGCGTTGTCTTGTTATTATTATCAGGCCGCCATTTTAAATTTGTTAATTTCACAAAAATAACATAATCTTCAACTCCGAAAACACCCCTCATACTACTTTCAAATCGAAATGAACCCTGATAACAAACCTCGTCCGCTAATTCGATTTTACAAATTTTGACAACAAATCATGATCTTCGACCCCTAAAACCCTCTCATTCCAATTTCGAATCAAATCAAGCCATAAACACAAAAGATGTCGTATAATTCTTATCAGTCCGCCATCTTGAATTTATGAATTTCGATCAGAAAAATTGTCATTTCTGACCCTGAGAACCCTCACATACAAATTTTGAATGGAAATGTACCATGATCACGAAACTCGTCTGCCATCTTGAACTTACGAATTTTGACTCGAAATCCTATTTTCTCACGCCGGAAATCCCTGTATACCAATTTTGAATTGAATCTGACCATAATAACAATTTGACAAAAAAATCATAATCTCTGACCCGGAAAACACCGAACTATGAAATAAGTGAAAATAAAGTTTAAGTAAGAACTTTTTTCGCTATATATTTAAATTTGGCTATTCTCTGTGAATTCCGTATTTCAAGTTGAGATTCTGAACGAAATTTTCTGTAGATTCACTTCTAATCGGAAGAATGAATTGGCTCATTTTCTTCTATTATTGGCAGATAAAAATAATCAACTTTCGAACTTTCCAATTCATTCATTGAGAACTCCGATCCTTTCTGAGTTCAACCACAAAATTTTAGTTCCTAAAGTGAAACCATTTTCAAATGCATCTTGAAATAAAACACACTACATTGAACCGTAAAATTTCAAATCGATTCATTTGTCTATTCATTTCAGAGTCCATCATTGGTTAATTCTGTTCCCAAATACGTTATATTATACATAAAACGAAAATTCTGATCATGGGGACAATAAATACTCTTTAAACAATAAATTTAAGTCTGAAAGATGTTCCTTCAGTAATGAACGTTCATTCAGTGAAATATACTATGAGCAAGATATGAAACACCAACCGATAGATCATATCAATTATCCAAAATATATAACCAAAATACGAAGTATTGAGAAAATAATTCTTTGGGATGAAATTGATGACGGTTTTTAGTGTCAAGCCGAACTGACCATTCGCAATAGCCATATAAATTCTCCGATAAATGTGAAATCATTTATAAATCTATTCAGAAAATTTGTAAATTGAAGTTTCCAAAGTATTAAAAAAAAGTATAATTTGTATTAAAATTCATTACGGACTTAAGACATCAAGGCTCAAGTTGAACTGACTTATTTCCTGAAAGCAATCCCCGTACAAATTGTCCGAAAAATTTTGTAACTATTTGAAACTCAATTTTCCAAATTTGTACCTTGAAGACTGCAAAGGAGTAGGAAAAGAATTTTTTAAATCAAATTTATGACGGTTTGATTGTATGCTTGCGCCGAAATTACTAAGTGTCCAATAGCAATCTCCATACAAATTCTCCGAAGCATTGAAAACCATTCAAAAATCAATTTCAAAAATTTGTACCCTTGAGGCTCCAAAATTTCGATACAATTGAGAATTCACTTCATAGTACATCCTATGTAAGTTCTGTTTCAAAGTGTGTTATATGATACATAACCGAACGTTCTCATCATCATGGAAGAAGAAATACTTTTTCAAAAGTGAAATCGGCAAAAGATGTGTCTGCAGTAATACACTTAAATTCAGTAAAATGAATGAACTCGAAATATATAGTTTTCTGCAGAAGATCACCAAGATGTAAAGAAACAATAGATATATTAGATCTTTCATTCAAAATATTCAAATTCGACCAATTTCAAATCTATAAAAATTTATACTCACTTTTGATACTAAATCACCCATTTTTATATTTTATTAACCTGCTTCCACACTATGTTCAAAAACTATCACCAAATATGCACTAGACCTTTTTCGTTCGTACTGTTGTCACAGAATAATCGAAACTGAATCTTACCACAACAACTGTCCCTTTATATACCATTTGAAGAGTCAAATAATCCAAGTGACCAATAGCAACCCACAAAGAAATTCTCCGAAAAATATTTACCTATTCAGAAACCAATTGTGAGAAATTCTACCTTCAAGGCACCAAAGTGTTAGAAAAGGAGTTCATTGGAAAAGAAATGTATAACGGGCTTGAGCAGAACAGATCGCCAACAGCAAATTCTCAGAAAATTTTAAAGCCATTTGAAAACCAATTATGCGAATACAATAAACATTCTTTGGAATGAAATTCAAGACGGATTTGAGGCTTAAGCCGTCATGTTTATGGTTCAATAATTGTTTATGACAGGATGGAAAGAGGACAGCAACTACTTTCACATTTTTCGGTACATTTCGTGCGAATTGAGAATGTTAAAAGCTTTGTTGCATTGAAGTTCATTCAAATATACCTTCTATGTATTGAAATTCTCAGGAGGTTTGTTAATGGGCCAATTTCGTGAATACGACCTTTCGAAATTCTGATTTCTCGATAATACCAAAACTTCGAAGCAAAATTATTCTAACATTTGTGTTATGAATGATTCGAGGGCATGAACGAGATTTCAGGCTGCTTCTGTTTGTTTTTTTCTGCGGCAGCTACAAAAAATTTATTTCAATCAATTTCTCGATCTGGAAAATAGGAATGTACCTGAAAGTTGGATAAACGAGAGCTCAAAAGCTCCAGACTCCAAGTCAGTGTTCTGAGTAGCCCATTTTTGATAGGAGACCTCTGAATTTTTCCAATTAACACTTATATTTTCACACTCAAACAAAGAAATTCAAAGATGTATTCGAGGCTTTCCGCTTAACGTACCAACTGTTGAGTTCTATGAATCAAATACCATTATCATTATTCATAGGTGTGTTAATTTATGGACGAGTAATTTTTCTCAAGCTCTTTTTGTGCATGGTACAAACTTTTATTCGTACAATCGAATTTTTCAAAGCAAAAATTCGAAAATGACAAAGCGTTAGCTCCATAGCTTATCACCATATTCATCATAGTTAAAAAAATACCGAACGAATTGAAAAGGGAAAAAAATAAAACAAAAATCTTTATGACCGCGTTTGCTATAAAATGCAATGAAGACGATTCCAATGTTCCTTTCTATCATGTTTGGATGATCATTTACGACATTCTATAGTTTTCAGAAAAATGTATTTCCTAATGTCAAAGTTTCATTTCTGATTATTCCATTTACTTGTAATTTGTATGTTTTTAGTCAGCATTGTCCAAAGTATCTCGTTCCAACGTTTTTGTTGGAATGCTCTGCATACATTTTTCTGCGAGTATTGTTGATAGTTGTCAGTTTTGATTTATATAAATGTCAAATTAGTTCTGAGTGAATCAATGATCTACTTAAACTATACTTGAACTGATTAAAAAGGCTTGTGTTTTCCACCACTGTTTTGGACGAAAGACTCCGTGGTTAGAATTTTCTAACCTTTTCAATCAGTTTGAGTATATCATGGATTGATCTACTGAAAAACTAATTTGACATTTATATGAATCAAAACTGACAACTATCAACAATACTCACAGAAAAATGTATACAAAGCATTCCAACAAAAAAGTACGTAATTTTGTGAAATTCAACATTTAGTCCCAAAATTAACGTACAATAGATCATTACGAGTGAACAACTCCAACATTTTTCTCATTTCCGCAAACTTCGGAGAAGAAATACTTAGGGTTCGTCATCACATCTGCATTTTGATGCATATTTCTGTCCGGGCCATGCTCGCAGCCCATTAGCACAATTTTGGCCTTCGTACGGCTTCCAGTTTTCAAAATGAAAATTATGAAAGTACTCCGAGCGTATTCTTTAGAAGGCTACGAGAAGAAAACCACTGGATATTATTTCATTCTGTTTTCACCTCATTATTCAGAATGAAAGATAGTTCAACCATAAAAAATTTCAACAATTTCGGCCGAAATTTTTTTTTCACCAAGGACATGTAAAAAAAAGTTGAGTTCCAATTTTGGGATAAATTTTTCACGGAAAAACTCAGGAAATCTTGTACATTGAAATAATACTTTCCGAATTGGCAACCGAGAAAAAAAAATCCAACTTTGCAGGTTTTCCGCCTTTTTGAAATTTTTTTTTTTCAGAATTCTACATCACAATTCAATTAAGCCAAAGAAAAATACTAAAATGTGACCAGAAACCGTTATTTCAAATGTCACGCATAACTAACAACAGTTATCAGAAGATTGCTCAAAGTTCACAAACACCCTGTATCTCGCTTATGCGTCGAAAAGTGGGTATATGTCATGAGGCAAAAATGACTTCATCGGTGTCATCTACACGGCTGTATATGTTTGTCCACTTTATGGTGAAACACCCTGTATAGGTCATTTAATACAATCTATGATTAGGAATATTCTTAGAACAATGACAAAAGACCATCCGCTTTCAAAAAATTAATTATTTATGTTCCAGATTATATTGAATATGATTGCATATTCTCTGTTTACCTATCTGTAACTCAATAAATGGATCCATAAGGGATCGTACACTTTCCCAGTCCCAGCAGAAATTTTCTCCTACATGTTTGCGGCTAGGATTAGGTATCATTTGAGGGATAGACCACCAATCTTTTTATTTGTATGTTTTTTGTTATTTTTTGAATTTTCTTCACTTTTGTACCTCGAAATCCAAATCCCGTCCTAAACCGAAGAATGCCGTTTACCTGAAATGATTTATTTACTTTTATTATTCTGATTTTCAGGTAACTACCTGAAGAAGTACCGTCAACACTTCGAAGGTACTTCTCAGAATAAGACTCGGGATAAGATAATTGACTTCACGAATGAGACTCGCCAAGTTTCAATTACTGTGAAAAATTGGTTGAAGGTTAAGTGTTCAAACGTCGTTGGCTGGATTACTTTGAACGAGGAGTATACTCGAATCGTATTCGAAGTGAAGTACGGTCAGCGGAATGAAGTATGCTGTAAAATGCGGTGTTTCTGTGAAATTTCACACAAAATTTTGAGGGAGCCCAAAAAAGAAAATATTGCTCCGAGGTGGGTGTATGAAAACTATCACAAGCATCTAATGACACATTTGACGCAAACTGATGTCACACCTAGAGAATACCAATACTGTAAGCGCGACTGCAAGGAAAAACCGAGAGAGAAACTTAATCAACATCGATAAAATCTTTTGGCTACCTTTTTTCAAAAAAACCCGAAACACAACCTATCTATTGAAACAAAAGATAGGGAGATGCAAATATCCTCACTAGAGATGATGAGAAGCTGCGTGAAAATCCAAATAAGCCAGATAATATGATTCTTGTATCTCCTGCAAAATCTCCAACAGTGACTCCTTCGCTTCTTCCGACACATCCCATGTCAAAGATTAAGCCTCGAATGAAGTGAATGAAGTATAAAACGTAAAATCAACATTGTTGACTGAGTTATTCAAGAAAGCTATGAAACGTTTAAGAATATATCCAGGGCACAGGCGAGTACATCCAGAGATAGTTGCGACGATCACATTCAGAAATGCATTGAAAGTAAACAAAGAAAAATATACACTTCTAAAGGGTCCCCTCTGGTGTCTTCCAGTGACTTGAATATCAATCTAGCATTCAACACTCATCGTCAACTTTATCCCACACTTTATCTCCCACTTATCAAAGGTCAGAAAGGGCTTAACTCCTGAGCCAAATTTCTAGTCCTGGGAATAACCTTGGGAATAACCAAACTTGCATCACATCCTATTTTCTGTGGTCGATGAAGTTTGCAATTTTCAAAGAATATCATCGAACGAAAAGATGACATGGGCATGCAACTAAAGAGTGTTTTGGTCCATTTTGAATCTACTTCACAAAAACCTTGCGGTCAAGATGGTACCACCTCACCAGGCCACCTTTTGCGCTGGTTGTTTGATTTATCTGCCAAAAACTCCAGACAGTCAAAATATCGGTAAACGTACAGAATTTAATACTTTTCATTATACTGCTATACGAAACGCTCTATGAAAATATGAAGAACACTTCACCATCCATAAGCTGTTAAAATAAATTTGTTGCGAAAAATTCATCCAACATAGAGGAATGGTTTTTCGACTTTGATGGCCTTTGTCAGTTTATGAAGCATAGGAATTTACCCAAAGTTTCGTGGATTGGCGAAGATGCAACAGTTAAATTGAATATGATTCGAGGACTAATAAATTAGTTGGATTTACCATGCCATTAGTCAATGGACTACCGACAAGAGATACGTTTTTAGCAACATCTGCAAAAGCAATACAGGACCACTTTAAGAACGCTATCAGATCAAATTATGCCTATGTAGTTATGGCCCAGCCTATTTTTACCATCCGCGCCAGGTTATTGTCTCGCAATCTTAGGCACAGATAACAGATTTACAGCCGCTGATGTTACGAAAAGGTGGCAACATATAAAATTGAATTTGAAGCAGCGAGGTGATATGGTTTTGGGGTTTGGATCTGATGGAGATACACGTCTTCTGAAGGCAAAGAGGCAAGGTGCTCAATGGGCTCTCACTAAAGAATAATCACGACCCGAATGGAGATGGTTTCAATCAAATTACTCTAGAGAAGACTGCTTTTCTTATGTTCAAGATACTGTTCATATAGCCACCAAATTACGTACTGGACTGCTCAATGATAAAATCCAGTTAAGGTTTGGTGATTTTCATGCAACTGCTGAACCATTGGAACAACTCATTGCAAAGTACTCCAAGGATTATTACTTGCTAACAAAATCTGATTTGAAATTAAAAGACAAGATGAATTTTAAAGCAGCAGAGAAATTATGTTCGAGTAACTTTATTAATTTTTTTAAAAAGACTCCGGAGAATAAAGGCATTATTGCTTATCTCAAATTGATGCGTTTTGTTATTGATTCGCTCTTAGATCCCAAAATAGATTTAAAGCAAAGAATTTATTCAATTTGGTATTGCGTTTTTTTCTTAAAATTTGGCAACAGTGGCTCACAATAAACGAATACAAAATTGGAGATCATTCCATTTCATCAAACTGCTATGCTTGCTCAGAGTTAAACGCACATTTATTAATAAATATCATCCTAAACATCCGTGAAAACCCATTTTTGTCAAACGATATTGTAACATTCAAATGTTACCTTCCACCTCGAATTAAATACGCCAGCGCAAATGCGCAGAACATAGTCGATCTACATTTCTGAGCCTCCATATGTAAGAGAAATGAATAAAAGAATTAATTGAGATTCGAAGTTGTTTGAAAGAATATCTAATCGATTCCCTTCGTAATCTATCTTATTACCTTCGATATCTACCTACCTTATTATTTTCATAATTGAAAGTATCTGAATAATCAAGTACCTATAACTTAAATATCTAAGTTCTCCGGTAAATACACGAGAGTGCTTCAATTGCTTTCCTCCTTAGTAAGGGGTAAGTCTCTATAGATTTGAAATAGTTAAGATTGTTTGTGAATAGATAAGTATATCTTTGTAACTTATGATTAGGGACTTTGGGAGACAAACTGCCCAACTCAATTGCCTTCTTCAACCTCAAGCAGAACTTGAAAAGGGACCATCATCCTCATTCCACAAGGTGGGTGTTGCTGTATAAAGAGGGTGAATAGAATTTCAAGCCCTTAGACAGGTCTGTTCTTCTTAAATTGTATACAGGGTGAGTCTTTGACTTGTACATATATTTTAACTGTAGATTCCTCTCATCAAACGAAACACTTTTTTCCCATACCATTTTCCAAAATTCGGTTTGGTTTGGGAGATACAGGGTGTCGAAAATCCACGAAAAAAACACTTTGCTGTTCATATCTTCGGAACCGTTATTTCAAATGAACTGAATTTTGGTTGATTCTTTACTCTATTCATTGTGCATATTCCTCAATCGAAACTTATTCAATATCTCTCCTAGTTCGAAAGTTACAGGGTGGTCGACTCATAAATTCATACAAAAACACTATCAAATCACTTGAAAAGGATAAACGGTTCATATTTTCGAAAGAATCAACCATTTTAGAGAATAAAAGTATTCTTATATTTTTTCAAAAAAACGCGTCGTTTTCGAGTTATTCCTAAATGTATACGAAGAAATTTGAGGAAAAAACCATGAATTTCATAAAAAATCTGAATGCTTCCCTGAATTAAATATCATCGAATATTGTTTCTTCTCTGGTCTCTTAACAAATTAACAATGTTGTCAATGTTTATCAACTGAATTCCGAGAAGCATGAAATTACACAGTTTATAAGCAAGTTTCTATTAAAAATTTATTGATACCAGTCCTTCAGGAAAATATCTATCTTCTTAACAATATCCTCTTGGAATTTTTAATCGACCCTACACGGTTTTCACATCACATATCACAAGCATCACCTCACACCTGTTTGCTTTATTCTCTGCGAGTAAATAAATAAATGAATTGAATCCATGTAGAAAGGTTATCGCGTTTAAGCGTCGTTCATTTTATCACAGACTGGCTGGCCTGTGATAGTGTGATGTGATGAGACACAGAACAACGGCTTGTCTTGCGTGGCGGCTACATCGCAGCCGGCAGCGCACCACGACTGAAATTCAGATCGGCGAGAATCAAAACTACTCGTTTGGCATTTCCAAAGAGCAATGCGTAGAAGCCTTTAGCGAAAAGTAAACAAAACTAGTTCTTCCGTTAACGATAGGGGACGTTCTGCTTTCTTGAGTTCGCCTATACCATTTTTTACTGAGAAAATCAACACAATCTGGCATCGTCTTCTCTAGAATTCTGTGATCACTATCATAGAGCCCATAGAGGAGATGGATTAGGTTAGGTCATTGACCTCGAATCAGATGACTGATTAATGGAGTTAGGCTAGGTTAGTGAGAAACTAATTTTTATAAGATAGTTTCAGGGTATCGAGGCAAATATGAACAAATTATTAGTGTTTACAAACTAATCTTCAGGATAATCGAAGAAGGAAATTATTTTGGTGTGAGAAATATGGCATTTCAATTGCAGAAATGATGGAACAAAACTTAGCGTTTTTGTTAGGAAATATCGTGTTTGTAACATTCTTATTCGAATAAGGTTAGTGCTTGAGTATTTTCTAAATGTATCACCCAGAATATCTAATAATCACATCAATTTCAATTGAAAAATATGAACTTTGAGGTGTTTGTAGAGAATAATATCAGGGACGCATTTAGCACAATTTTTTTTTTCAAATGGCTGTATCTCTTTAATCGAGCCGAATTCGGAAAAATGGAAAATGAAAAAAAGGTTTCTTTAGGCCTCAAGAATCTACAGTTAAAATATATGTACAAGTCAAAGACTCACCCTGTATATCAAATTCTATAATATTAGGTTTGAGCAGGTTAGGTCATAGTAATATTAGTATTAGGTCTAAACAAGGTACCTTGGGGTTTATAATAAATTTATTGAATAGACATTTGAACTTTTCAGACTTGTACCTATATATTTTTTCCCTCACACACGATATATTATATTCTCAATCAATTTGATACACTTTCCAGATTTAAGTGTAAAACAAAATCTAAATAATAAAAACAACTACTCTATATCAAAAATCTGGTGGCGCCCAATACCTAATTCAATTTCGATCAGAAAGTCCTCCTTATCCACGACTTCAGCTCTCCAAAGGCTATTACAGTTGCCGGTTGTTAAATTCATGAATTGAAGTACTTTCATCAAATATAAAAAGAAGGTGACAATATGTTTCTGCCTATACTTTCTGGAAGTCAGAAATGTGAACAGGCATTTAGGACTATGAGGTCCATGACCTCCACGTATTCGACTGTGATTAACTTCAATATAAAAGATATTTAAAGCGTTTACATAGCACAAGGACATTAAATAATATTATACACGATCTGAACAATGTTATTGCGTTTCCAAAAGAACAAAGACGGCAAGAAGAAATGAATATGGACTCGAATTCGCTGGTGGTTACTGATTCAAAACTCTATAAGGATACTATGATAGCAGACGCAGTAGAACGTGCACGACAAAATTCTCTAGCCTATACGCTAGAACTTGGTATGTCTGTCGGAGAAAACAGCTTTATTATGCTACAATTCCTTCATTGAAAGATCTTGTGAAAGATTAAAGTGAGGATAAAAGTCTAGAAGTTGAAGAGGATATACAGATGGAAGACAACATGATCGACACCATTGATAGGTCATCCAAGAATTCAGCAAATGATTCATCTAATCATCTTCAACATTTTACTTCTCTGCCAATAGAAAATGAAGAAATTAACGGCAATGACTTAAACAAACCAGATAGTCACTTGTTTAAGCATTAATGGAATATATCGAGTGTCGATGGTCCATATGTCCGAGTCGCAGATGGTAAGAAATGAAAAATTGTCAGAAAGTCTTCGCTATGTTAGTTTCTAGAGGAAACTTAAAATATGGGTTAAGTACAGAGAGACTACAACGTTTTGTTGTGAAAAGTACAGGAAGACCACAAAAGACTAAGACAAGAAGTAGGTCACAAAAAGTTGAATACAATGAAATCCAAAGGAACACAAATAAAGAAAAGCTCGAAGAGAGGTAAAAGGGACAGGTCCCAAGAAAGCTCAGATAGACCAGAAGAAGATATCATCATGAAATATGACGATAGCCCAAGAAACGTTTTCTGAGAATGACTCGGAAAATAACATTGAAATCAATGTTAATGGAGGTGATTATCAAGAAGGAAATTTACAAAAAGAATATTTCCTCGAATATTCCAGTTCATCGCCGTTGACAATTTCCTTAGAAATCGATAAGTTTCATGCAGTGTATTATGAAGAAGGCTGGTTTGTTGGAAAACTTGTAAGATATTGAGGGTAGTGCGAGTGGTGCTGTCGATAATCCGATAGTCGAAATAATATTTTTGAGAAGAAATTAACGAAAAAAAGTGAATTCAAATGGTCTGAGAAACAAGATTTATGGACCTATAGCAATACAGGAGAATAAATCGAATAATATTGTCAATATTGCCGATCGTGTCTTGAGCCAGATTGATAACGCTTACACAAATGAAAAGCAGAAGTGTTGACATGTCATTAGTTAATATCAATTGTTTCATTATTTGCTTGTCTTGTCTACCACTTGAAGCAACTACATATTATCTATAATACAGAGTGTAACAGCCAAATGGAATAAATTCGATAACGAATGAATGAGGTCATGTTGGAAAAAAAGCTCGGACACGACGATTTGTAATTTTAAATGCGCATATTTTTCAAGAAAATAATATTATATAGGGTGTTCAATGTGACCGCGGCGAATACCAACTTTCTTATTTCAAATGCAACCCCCTTTATATTATTTATTTTTTGATTTCTTCAGAGAATTAGAGACACAATTCATGCGAAAAAAAAAACCTATCTTTAACTATTTCGGAATTATTGAGTGTTTTCAGATTTATTGCAAAAATCAACGTTTTAAATAAAAATTATTTTATTTCACAAATTCGGTACATTACACACAGATGACATTTGACAGATGACATTTTAGAGATGACATTCGACTGATGACATTGGACAGTTGACAGATGACTATTGACAGATGAAATTTGACAGAACTTTTATTACCTATGCCTAATTTATCCCCTGCCAGTTCAGAAATCTAACCAAGCCGTTGATCTCCGATCACTGTCGATTACGATTTGTGGAATCCACCGTAAGTATAGGTATCATTTAGGCGAAACAAAGTTCCTTGGGCCAGCTAGTATGCTAATGAAATATGTTTTTATATCCTTAAACGAGTCTTATTACTTGCCCCTTTTATCGCATTCAAGCCGTCAGGTGATTGGCCATGTTGAAAGTAAAAACAAGCTGAAACTATTAGAGGATTTACGGGGATTTTTCAGGAACTAAACACATTTTTCCAAGATTTTTGATTTTTGGGATCGACTAAGATTCCTTGTAAAAAAACGAATATTTTCTCATCCTAATCAAATTTCTTTATTCATACTAACTGGATTATTTTTTATGAGCAACAATACAAATATACATAAATAGAAATATACAGAACAAAATGTCAATTCATTATATCTGAGTACTTTTCATTATTCAAGTTTGCGTGGTATGAGAAGGGCACTCACATCAACTTTCTCAGATTTGCTTCAGCACCATATTCATCTCTGAAGGATCAATGAATTCACTTATTTTTTGGATACACAAATCGGGCATTTCTTCTGGAAGAAGTTCCCGCAAATGTGCATATGCTTGTTTCGCCAAATATTGATCATTCATTTCTATGCATATGCTGGCGATCAACTCCCTTTTATACAATACTGGAAGAGGATTTTTCAGAATTCCTGAGCGAATCCTTGAATTCTTGACCACCTTCCTCCTTATATTTTTTCTACACAGTACGTCATAGTAGGTCAGTTGTGGAGCTTCGGGCAGTTTCAGCAGTTTCAGGCTTTCTAACTCGTTCTCGTACAGAACGCGTACTTCTCTGTAGCGTTCATTCGCTTCTATATATTGAACTGTTTCCTTGTTCACATAGAGTCCACAATGTTTTCTCAGAACAAAAAACTTGATGAATACATTGAGGATGTTTTCGTTATCGAAGTCCATCGCAACTTCGAAAGCTGTCATACCTTCTTCATTGAGTTCGTTGAAATCTACTCCCTTTCTTAGCAGAATTTCAACAACAGTAGGACTCCCTTCAGCTGCACAATGCAATGGAGTGTTACCCTGGTCTGATTTGGCATTCACATCCACGCCATGCTCTATTAAAGCTTTTGCCAAAATCCTGTTCCTGTGAGGGTCATTTCCATCATCTGTCAAATGATGCAATGCGTTGCATCCAAGGCAGTTGGTGATGTTCGGGTCACTTCCGATTTCCAGAAGCCGCAAAATGACGTTGATATCACTCGAAGGGTTCATGATCAGAAGTTGCAGGGTCGTATGGCTTAGCAGATCCTCTTGATGGTCCAAGTCAACATCATAATGCAGCAGCGCATCCAAGCATTCAAAGCCCTTCGGACATCCTGACAGCATATGGAAAGGACGGCGGAAATAGTTATCACATTTCTTCGGGTTGGCACCATTAAGCATCAGATGTTTTACTAAATCGGGATAGCCAAACTTCACAGCATAATGCAGGGGTGTGCTTCCATTTTCGTTGCAGACGTTAACGTCTGCTCCTTCCTGTAATAATTTCTCGACATCTTCTTCATTTCCATTTCGGACCGCTAAATGAAGGGCACTGTCTTCCACTGGGCAGGAGTTTACTCTCTGAAAAAGAAGAAAAATATTTTCTAGCTTTTGTTTGATAATTTTGATGAGATTCGTGAGATTCGATAGTTGAAGCGGTAAATTTTCATGGGAGTTCATTCGATTTGATATAGATCGAATTGAAGAGGTCACCGTTCACAATGAGTTGAAAAACTAATCCGATAGAGGCGCCACCGTGCATTTTATGGAATATTCTGCGAAGCTTCCAAACATCCCTATACCCAAAACCACCGTTTTTGTTTGAGAAATACCTATCCTTCGTTAAAAATGAAACGATTTTTACTAGACAGAAGTTTTTCGGAAAACCTCGTTCCTCAACTTTCATTTAATACTGTTTCCAATATAAAAGTTTTCACAGTTCATTCTAAATGTCATGAATCTTTCCCTTCCTACCATGAATAAAAGTGACTCGTGTTTCACGTTTATGCATATTTTTATAAACAAAGACAAGAAGGCATTATTTCGATAAGGAACATTTCAAGTAGGTAACTATATTTTAAAACGAATATTTCAGGTGAGTAAAATGTTTGATTCGTTAAAATTCATGAAAATATATATTTTTATAGTGGGCTGAATACCTAGGTCCATATTTCGTTGGAAACAGTTGTTCTTCACACATTTATCCTTTTTTTTAGTTTTCTTTCAAATTTTTCGAATTGGAAACCTATGAACCAACTGGAAAAAATATTCAGCTAGAGAATGAATTCAATAGAGGGTGTGCGAAAAAAATTTTTTATTCATAATGTCAAGTTAATTCATAACACATTTCAGCTGAAAATGTTGCCATGAGGATGTCGAATGAATTTCATGATTACAGCCAAATTCTATTCAGAATCCGTTTTACGACACTTTGGGGTTGGAAATAATTATTATATTTGGTCTAAATCCATAAATTCAAGATGCGACTAGTTTCATGAGCTCATAAATTTTACCAAGAAAATAATGATCTCCCAATGAGGAAAATTTTCGTTTTGTTTCTTATGAAACAGCTTTATCAACTTTCACATAATTACAGCAATAGTAAATTGAATCACTTCGATTATTTGGCCGCTCATTTCAATCATTCCGTTACATTCTCATTAGAAGTTCTATTTCATTGTTATCCATTCAATTGGAATTGTGACAAAGCCTTCTGTGCCAATATTAGGGATAATTATTCAACAACTTTCGGTTTCCATAAATTTTCTGGCTGCGCTGACAAAAAAGCATTATTGTTTTAAGGTGACGCATCATTATATCTAGCATTTTATAGATTGGGGTTGGACATGGCTTGGCGTCAGGAGGATTGGCGCCAGGATGATTGGCACCTTGAAATTATTTTTCATTTATTCTTATTCATTCAACAACAAACTCGTGGAAGTGCTTTGCAAGTAGTCATTCGGTACGTTAGGTACTCTTTTGGTTTTTTATTGTGCGATTGAGGCTAACGCACAAATTTTATCTCGGTTTATGTAATTTTAATTTATGTATGCCCACAATTACTTCATTTTCCACTCGAGCTGAGATCAATGTTTATTGACATTTTTCATACCTTATTGAAAAGCTACTCGAGTACTTTGAACATATTTTTCGGTTTTCAGAAGGATGAATGGATGATGAATCTTTTCGTTTCATTTTACTGGATGATGGGGTACTACAGAAGAAACGGCCTAAAGCAGGCTTTGACATGTATGTATATTGTTTTATAATACTGAAATTGTATTGTTTGTCACGTTTCGAATTATATAGAAATGAGTTGAGTTTTTATTGTTGATAATTATGGAGTCCAAGACGTACCTATTGTACCTGTTTGTCGAATAAACTGGTGTTTATAATGTTAATTTATATCAGAGTTGTGCTTTGTGCTCGGAACACTTTTGTGCTCCCGGGCACTGTGCTGCCGAGCACTTTTCAAAAGCAGTGATTAGTGCTTAGTATTTGTAGTACTTCATCGAAAGGCTCAGTGCTTAGCAATCCCAAAAGTGCTCCCAAGCACTCCTGCGGATTACTAAGCCCTAAGCTCTGAGCCACTTTTGTACGAATTTATTTAAGCATTCATAAAATCTAAATACAACATTTTCTTACATGAGTAACATCCTCAAACTGTTAGAATTTCAATGACAGAAAGATGATTGTGAGGGAATCCGGTCATTATGAGAGGAAAAATTAAGGGCCCACGTGTAATTTGTTAAATGAAGATGGTAATTTGTTCGTTGATATCTTAATAAAGCGTTTTCATTTGACCAAAGAGTCTTATATAGACAACATCAAAACGTTACACAGTTCATTTTTCATACTTCGTTATTTGTCACGCAACAATGTTTTCGAACTGTTTTGCTCCTGACAAATTAGTGCAAGAATTGACGCAGAAGCATTTCCATTTTTCCTTAAATTTTTTATTACATTTTGTGTCACGGACCGGGAGTGAAAACCCATAAAAGTTTTCAGAAAAAAAGTAAACTCGAAAAAATCAATATTTTTATGAATATTTTCAAACGAAGAGATCTAGGAGCGAATAGCAGTTTTTTGTTTTACCACCAATCAGAATCAATTATATATTATATCGAATCAAACTCAAAATTATTAGCGAAAGCATCGTACACGGAAAAAAATAAAAGCTTGTTTCAAAGCAATACCTTTCAATTCAAGCTGATGTTAGATTTGTATATCCCCGAGAGGATATCTATTTCAATTTAGATTATCATATTCTCAAAGCCTCAGCTTCTAATGTAGCAAATGATTTTTTCAATTCGAAGATATTTGGATGCTCACGCGAAGAGTAATTTACTACTCAATCTATGAACACGTAGTCTAAAATTGAATAAAATCCAATACTCAATTGTAGTATATGGCAAATAGAATGAAGTATACTATCTGATTATTCAGAATATATGGTAGGATCATATTGAGAATATGGTTCGTAGAAGGAAATTCACAATACATACTTACGTTGAGAATTTGAAAAGCTTGTATCAAGTTTATACATTCTTAAAGTGAATCATTGTTTTCTCTGCTCATTTAGAAATATGATTGTTTTGAGTATATTAAAGATGATTTCATTTCAATTGAAGAATATTGATAATTTAGAAATGAAAAGATATTGCTTAGATGCAAATTACTCGATATTTGAATTGATATTTTGATAACGTTCATTCTGAAATGCTAGTTAACTATATATTATCATGCATATTCTCAAAATATTTCCCTCCGAATATTTTAATCTCATCTTGAAATTGGAAAGGTGGAGAGAATTTAAGAATTATTAAGCATATCTATTTGTAGGTTAATTATTGTAGTTCAATCCGAAATATTTGGCCTTTGGCTTCATTCTGCAGATTTCGAATAAGGGGTGGCATGCTGAAAAAATCAAGGAGTACTCATCAAAAATAGAATATTCATTTGAAAAATATATTCTAAATAACATAGTTCTCAGATATAAAATTGAAGATATTTATAAAATATTCATTAGAATTATGTGCCACTGTATTCTTTCTACATTGCAGAAGGTGTTTCTTCATTTTTCTATGACGTTGGTCCAAGGTTCATCGTTAAGTTGCAGCCAAACAATATCCTCGTTATTCAAAGCTGAAAAATACAATTTTAAAACAAGCTGCACGTTGAGGCTTTCGATAATATTTTCTTTTCCCCATAAAGAAGGGGTTGCTACAGTAAACCTTATAACCATGATGAACACATTTAAATCAATAGAAAAATCCCGCAATTCTGAACTGAGTAGGTTATCTGAAATTTCCGGAATCCATAGAAAATGGCAAAGTTGAAAATTAGAAATATTTATAAATGGGTTTTCACGTCTGTGAAATAATCATAAAGCAATCGTTAACGGCATGCATTAGAAACATTTTTTGTAAATGCAAATTTTCAGCAGAAAATTATGACTAGTTTTCGAAATGAACGTCTAATAGAGCTCTCGCAGTGAATCACCCTAATACTCTCAGTGCGCTTGATTCAATTTGAAATTTATTTCTTGAAACTACTAAGAACATCCCTGACAATATGTTAGATTGAACAAATTCACTTACCTTTGAATACTTCAATAACCGATTCCTCACAACCCCATCAATCCTTTAGAACATCACCAATATCCACCTGCGAAGTGTTCTACATCATTCCGTGAAACGCATTGAAAATGAATAACCAGAAAAACTCAAGTTTTAAAAATTTCTCCTCCATTCTGAACTAGATAAACTCAACGTGAACGAAAGCGAAATGAATTTCGACACATGCTTCGTAGCTCGTACTTCGGCGAATAGAATAAAAAGATAGGTCTGGACCTGTCCAACGATTATGCCAAGAAATAAACAATATACATACTCAATTTGAGATTGGAGAACGCGATTGAATCTCAAACAGAGAAAGTATACATACAAATCAAGGGAATCAGAGAAATTTGAACTTAACTTCGAGCTTCTCATCAGAAAAATATCATTATATTGAACATTCCATTTAGCGTTATGAAGAATATTCGAGATTCAATTTGAGTTGAAGAGTTTTGTTTTTACCACTCATGAAATGGAGTAGTGTTCTTTTAAAAATATGGTATATATGAATGGAATCTGTCGAAAACTCAGTTTGAGTGAAATGATATACTCAGAATGAGGTGTTATAGTCTCATTTAAAGAGCACGCGATTTTCATCCTGAAAATCTGTCGAAAACTCAGTTTGAGTGAAATGATATACTCAGAATGAGGTGTTATAGTCTCATTTGAAGAGCACGCGATTTTCATCCTGAAAATCGTTCATTTAACTGAATAGAGATAACCAATACTTGAATGGAATAATTTTTCAAGTTTGAATGAAACATATTTACTTGAAGTGAAAATTTATGTTGAGAAAATGAATATTCACATTTGAACATTTCAGGATTTTCAATGCAAAACTATTTTCATCAAATGAGAATAAAAACTCTCAGAACAAGGTGAAAGAAATAAGAATATTCAAATATTCCTTTTGAGCATTCACTTTTTTCTGTGTATCATTTGGTCAATTCTTGGAAGGTGATAAAACAAGAATCTTCTCGTTATCAATCGAATCGAAGGTGGAGCATCGAATTTTGGACACCCTGTCACCTCACCTGTCAATTTTCTCACATATACGAGCTAACAATTTCTCTTTCGATTGTAATAACCTCACTTTCAACAATTCCTAAAGAAGTGCTTAGGGCTTAGTGCTCGAAATGTCGAATAACTTTCACAAAGTGCTCAGTATTCGCGAGCCTTTTGTGAAAATAAGTGCTTTGCGCTCGAGACTCGGGAGCCTTTTTATCCGAGTGCTTAGTGCTCGAAGCACTATTTTTCAGTGCTCGTCACAGTTCGAACATATAACATATATCATTCCTTCAACTTAAAATGTTTTATACATTTCTATGCCTATACATATATTCTTGTATCTATCGTTGAATTCTATGAAAAATGTCCATATTATTCTCATTATTTCATGGTATTTTTCTATTATCAGATGTATCATATGCAAAATCATAAATTATTCTCTATTCTTGAATTGAAGTATGATGTCTAATGAATATATTGTGCTATCTTCATTACAAGAATGAAACTGAAATTCTGAATGTATGATCAGTACGATTATTTTTATAATTCAGAAGGTGTTTTCATCAATTTCATTATACTCGTTAATTGAAAATATTACTCAATTTATGAAATTCAAGAGGCGGTTTTATTAAGTTGATAATACTTTTCAATCATATTCATAACTCGCATTTACAAATTCAATAGATGGTTCCATTAATTTCATGATAAGATTTTATTTAGGTTAGTGAACTTTACCATTACATTGATGGAACGCATCCATTATTGTTGAAGCAATGTCAAATCCCTTTTATAAACCGAATTTCATTACAATTATGAGACTTTATGAAACCAATGAGCATTATAATAGGTTTTATAATAATTTTTTCTCAGCGCTTATCCCAAAAACCTCCTAATACCAATTTTTAATGAAATCAGTCCATAAACAGGGAAGGCGTTGTCTTGTTATTATTATCAGGCCGCCATTTTAAATTTGTTGATTTCACAAAAATAACATAATCTTCAACTCCGAAAACACCCCTCATACTACTTTCAAATCGAAATGAACCCTGATAACAAAACTTGTCCGCTAATTCGATTTTACAAATTTTGACAACAAATCATGATCTTCGACCCCTAAAACCCTCTCATTCCAATTTCGAATCAAGTCAAGCCATAAACACAAAAGATGTCGTATAATTGTTATCAGTCCGCCATCTTGAATTTATGAATTTCGATCAGAAAAATTGTCATTTCCGACCCTGAGAACCCTCACATACAAATTTTGAATGGAAATGTACCATGATCACAAAACTCGTCTGCCATCTTGAACTTACGAATTTTGACTCGAAATCCTATTTTCTCACGCCGGAAATCCCTGTATACCAATTTTGAATTGAATCTGACCATAATAACAATTTGACAAAAAAATCATAATCTCTGACCCGGAAAACACCGAACTATGAAATAAGTGAAAATAAAGTTTAAGTAGGAACTTTTTTCGCTATATATTTAAATTTGGCTATTCTCTGTGAATTCCGTATTTCAAGTTGAGATTCTGAACGAAATTTTCTGTAGATTCACTTCTAATCGGAAGAATGAATTGGCTCATTTTCTTCTATTATTGGCAGATAAAAATAATCAACTTTCGAACTTTCCAATTCATTCATTGAGAACTCCGATCCTTTCTGAGTTCAACCACAAAATTTTAGTTCCTAAAGTGAAACCATTTTCAAATGCATCTTGAAATAAAACACACTACATTGAACCGTAAAATTTCAAATGGATTCATTTGTCTATTCATTTCAGAGTCCATCTTTGGTTAATCCTGTTCCCAAATACGTTATATTATACATAAAACGAAAATTCTGATCATGGGGACAATAAATACTCTTTAAACAATAAATTTAAGTCTGAAAGATGTTCCTTCAGTAATGAACGTTCATTCAGTGAAATATACTATGAGCAAGATATGAAACACCAACCGATAGATCATATCAATTATCCAAAATATATAACCAAAATACGAAGTATTGAGAAAATAATTCTTTGGGATGAAATTGATGACGGTTTTTAGTGTCAAGCCGAACTGACCATTCGCAATAGCCATATAAATTCTCCGATAAATGTGAAACCATTTATAAATCTATTCAGAAAATTTGTACATTGAAGTTTCCAAAGTATTAAAAAAAAGTATAATTTGTATTAAAATTCATTACGGACTTAAGACATCAAGGCTCAAGTTGAACTGACTTATTTCCTGAAAGCAATCCCCGTACAAATTGTCCGAAAAATTTTGTAACTATTTGAAACTCAATTTTCCAAATTTGTACCTTAAAGACTGCAAACTAGTAGGAAAAGAATTTTTTAAATCAAAATTATGACGGATTGATTGTATGCTTGCGCCGAAATTACTAAGTGTCCAATAGCAATCTCCATACAAATTCTCCGAAGCATTGAAAACCATTCAAAAATCAATTTCAAAAATTTGTACCCTTGAGGCTCCAAAATTTCACGAAAAATATTGACTGAATCTCAAATCGATACAAGTGAGTATTCACTTCATAGTACATCTTATGTAAGTTTCTGTTTCAAAGTGTGTTATATGATACATAAACGAACGTTCTCATCATCATGGAAGAAGAAATACTTTTCCAAAAGTGAAATCGGCAAAAGATGTGTCTGCAGTAATACACTTAAATTCAGTAAAATGAATGAACTCGAAATATATAGTTTTCTGCAGAAGATCACCAAGATGTAAAGATACAATAGATATATTAGATCTTTCATTCAAAATATTCAAATCCGACCAATTTCAAATCTATAAAAATTTATACTCACTTTTGATACTAAATCACCCATTTTTATATTTTATTAACCTGCTTCCACACTATGTTCAAAAACTATCACCAAATATGCACTAGACCTTTTTCGTTCGTACTGTTGCCAGAGAATAATCGAAACTGAATCCTACCACAACAACTGTCCCTTTATATACCATTTGAAGAGTCAAATAATCCAAGTGACCAATAGCAACCCACAAAGAAATTCTCCGAAAAATATTTACCTATTCAGAAACCAATTGTGAGAAATTCTACCTTCAAGGCACCAAAGTATTAGAAAAGGAGTTCATTAGAAAAGGAGTTCATTGGAAAAGAAATGTATAACGGGCTTGAGCAGAACAGATCGCCAACAGCAAATTCTCAGAAAATTTTAAAGCCACTTGAAAACCAATTATGCGAATACAATAAACATTCTTTGGAATGAAATTCAAGACGGATTTAAGGCTTAAGCCGTCATTTTTATGGTTCAATAATTGTTTATGACAGGATGGAAAGAGGACAGCAACTACTTTCACATTTTTCGGTACATTTCGTGCGAATTGAGAATGTTAAAAGCTTTGTTGCATTGAAGTTCATTCAAATATACCTTCTATATATTGAAATTCTCAGGAGGTTTGTTAATGGGCCAATTTCGTGAATACGACCTTTCGAAATTCGGATTTCTCGATAATACCAAAACTTCGAAGCAAAATTATTCTAACATTTCTGTTATGAATGATTCGAGGGCATGAACGAGATTTCAGGCTGCTTCTGTTTGTTTTTTTCTGCGGCAGCTACAAAAAATTTATTTCAATCAATTTCTCGATCTGGAAAATAGGAATCTACCTGAAAGTTGGATAAACGAGAGCTCAAAAGCTCCAGACTCCAAGTCAGTGTTCTGAGTAACCCATTTTTGATAGGAGACCTCTGAATTTTTCCAATTAATACTTACATTTTCACACTCAAACAAAGAAATTCAGAGATGTATTCGAGGCTTCCCGCTTAACGTACCAAGTGTTGAGTTCTATGAATCAAATACCATTATCATTATTCATAGGTGTGTTAATTTATGGACGAGAAATTTTTCTCAAGCTCTTTTTGTGCATGGTACAAACTTTTATTCGTACAATCGAATGTTTCAAAGCAAAAATTCGAAAATGACAAAGCGTTAGCTCCATAGCTTATCACCATATTCATCATAGTTAAAAAAATACCGAACGAATTGAAAAGGGAAAAAAATAAAACAAAAATCTTTATGACCGCGTTTGCTATAAAATGCAATGAAGACGATTCCAATGTTCCTTTCTATCATGTTTGGATGATCATTTACGACATTCTATAGTTTTCAGAAAAATGTATTTCCTAATGTCAAAGTTTCATTTCTGATTATTCCATTCACTTGTAGTTTGTATGTTTTTGGTCAGCATTGTCCAAAGTATCTCGTTCCAACGTTTTTGTTGGAATGCTCTGCATACATTTTTCTGCGAGTATTGTTGATAGTTGTCAGTTTTGATTTATATAAATGTCAAATTAGTTCTGAGTGAATCAATGATCTACTTAAACTATACTTGAACTGATTTAAAAGGCTTGTGTTTTCCACCACTGTTTTGGACGAAAGACTCCGTGGTTAGAATTCTCTAACCTTTTCAATCAGTTTGAGTATATCATGGATTGATCTACTGAATCAAAACTGAAGCAAGCAGAACTTGAAAAGGGACCATCATCCTCATTCCACAAGGTGGGTGTTGCTGTATAAAGAGGGTGAATAGAATTTCAAGCCCTTAGACAGGTCTGTTCTTCTTAAATTGTATATATCAAATTCTATAATATTAGGTTTAAGCAGGTTAGGTCATAGTAATATTAGTATAAGGTCTAAACAAGGAACCTTGGGGTTTATAATAAATTTATTGAATAGACATTTGAACTGTTCAGACTTGTATATATTTTTTTCCCTCACACACGATATATTATATTCTCAATCAATTTGATACACTTTCCAGATTTAAGTGTAAAACAAAATCTAAATAATAAAAACAACTACTCTATATCAAAAATCTGGTGGCGCCCAATACCTAATTCAATTTCGATCAGAAAGTCCTCCTTATCCACGACTTCAGCTCTCCAAAGGCTATTACAGTTGCCGATTGTAAGTTGTTAAATTCATGAATTGAAATACTTTCATCAAATATAAAAAGAAGGTGACAATATGTTTCTGCCTATACTTTCTGGAAGTCAGAAATGTGAACAGGCATTTAGGACTATGAGGTCCATGACCTCCACGTATTCGACTGTGGTTAACTTCAATATAAAAGATATTTAAAGCGTTTACATAGCACAAGGACATTAAATAATATTATACACGATCTGAACAATGTTATTGCGTTTCCAAAAGAACAAAGACGGCAAGAAGAAATGAATATGGACTCGAATTCGCTGGTGGTTACTGATTCAAAATTCTATACGGATACTATGATAGCAGACGCAGTAGAACGTGCACGACAAAATTCTCTAGCCTATACGCTAGAACTTGGTATGTCTGTCGGAGAAAACAGCTTTATTATGCTACAATTCCTTCATTGAAAGATCTTGTGAAAGATTAAAGTGAGGATAAAAGTCTAGAAGTTGAAGAGGATATACAGATGGAAGACAACATGATCGACACCATTGATAGGTCATCCAAGAATTCAGCAAATGATTCATCTAATCATCTTCAACATTTTACTTCTCTGCCAATAGAAAATGAAGAAATTAACGGCAATGACTTAAACAAACCAGATAGTCACTTGTTTAAGCATTAATGGAATATATCGAGTGTCGATGGTCCATATGTCCGAGTCGCAGATGGTAATAAATGAAAAATTGTCAGAAAGTCTTCGCAATGTTAGTTTCTAGAGGAAACTTAAAATATGGGTTAAGTACAGAGAGACTACAACGTTTTGTTGTGAAAAGTACAGGAAGACCACAAAAGACTAAGACAAGAAGTAGGTCACAAAAAGTTGAATACAATGAAATCCAAAGGAACACAAATAAAGAAAAGCTCGAAGAGAGGTAAAAGGGACAGGTCCCAAGAAAGCTCAGATAGACCAGAAGAAGATATCATCATGAAATATGACGATAGCCCAAGCACAGAAACGTTTTCTGAGAATGACTCGGAAAATAACATTGAAATCAATGTTAATGGAGGTGATTATCAAGAAGGAAATTTACAAAAAGAATATTTCCTCGAATATTCCAGTTCATCGCCGTTGACAATTTCCTTAGAAATCGATAAGTTTCATGCAGTGTATTATGAAGAAGGCTGGATTGTTGGAAAACTTGTAAGATATTGAGGGTAGTGCGAGTGGTGCTGTCGATAATCCGATAGTCGAAATAATATTTTTGAGAAGAAATTAACGAAAAAAAGTGAATTCAAATGGCCTGAGAAACAAGATTTATGGACCTATAGCGATACAGGAGAATAAATCGAATAATATTGTCAATATTGCCGATCGTGTCTTGAGCCAGATTGATAACGCTTACACAAATTAAAAGCAGAAGTGTTGACATGCAGGCCCGCCGTAAGCGGGCGTGCAAGGCGTGCCCGGCACAAGGGCGGCACGTCCAGGGGGGCGGCAAATCCAGTGAAATTTAAATTTTTCTTGGAGGGGACAAACAACGTGGTAAGCGGGGGGGGAGAAAAAAAAAGGGGGGGCGGTTGTCCAACTCCAACTGCTTCAAAATTTTGCCAACTGTCATAGAAACATAGAAATTTTGCCATATGCGATCGAAACTTTGCCAACTGCTTTGAAATTTCTCCAACTCCGTTCAACATTGGGGGCGGCAAGGTCTCCCCATCCCCCTTAGAGAGACTTTTTCTCTGAAGGATTGGGAGGACAGGCGGCCAACATCGATAATTTCCGTATATCCACGGAATTCAGTGAATTCACTGCAGTGTTTCTTTCAGGTATATTTCCGGGAGGGGCACTGCCGCCCCCCGAAGTTCCGCAGGTGCCCCACCGGCGAAATATTGAGAGCGCCCAGATCCAGTTATGGCATAAATCTTCAAGATCGAAAAATTCACATAATCCGATAAATTGCCCTCCCGGAGGCCGGAACTTCGAATTGCGCCCTCGGGAAAAATTTTCTGAAAGAAACATCGATTCAGAAAGTTCCTACGGCATCTTGATTTTGTTAAATATTCTACGAGAAAAATTTGCAGATGTTCTTTTTCCCAATATTACAACCAGGTAGTAGGACCTATAGTAGTTTTGAATATTTTCAGTGTCGCCGTATCGTTTATGCCAATTATTGCATGTCATAAAAAAACCCTCTGTTACCAAATTGCGCCCTTTCTACTAGCCGAGTTTAGGTAGATACGTGATTTTGAAGAGATAATTACGAAAATAAAGATAAAAACAGAATGAAGGTCTTTGTCGGAATATACACCTCCTAGGATCAGTTGCATTTTGCATTCGAAATTGAAACTTGTCTCTTGTCTATGATTCGATTCGAACAGTTCCGTGGTGTATGAACAGTAACGATCAAAAATTAAATTCCAATTATTTTGTTAATAGTGAATCTGAAGCTTAAAGATGATGCTACTAATGAATCAGACATTGACGGTATTGATTTGTTTAATGAAATTATTGCACTAAAATCGCATTTTGCAGAACTCTAATCGAAGGATCCACAATCACTGTTACAATTTATTTTTGGCAATGACTTACCTAATTTCTACATTTCCGAATATAAGAATAGCACTAAGAACACTACTAACATTGCCGGTTTCAGTTGCATCTGGAGAAAGATCTTTTTCAAAATTAAAAATTATCAAGAATTATTTAAGATCCACTATGCTCCAACACAGATTAAGTAATTTAGCTATATGTAATTTCAATTGAACACCAAATTTTGGATAGATTGGATATGACTAAGATTATAGAAGATTTCGCAAATATAAAAGCGAGAAGAGTGAAATTTTTTTAGATAAATATTTGAGTGTGTATCTATATGATTTTTCAATTTTATAAATAAAAATAATAATATAATATGTATAATAACAATAATTCAATAGGTTTTTTATTTTTTTCCCACCATAATGAGGGAACCCTTTCTAGAGAAGACTCAGCATATGTAGCGCAGGGGAGTATTTACGGGGGGGTACTGGGGGTAATTAACCTCCCCAGGAAAGAGTTTTTCACACTAAATCTTCGAATGGAAACGATCTAACACCCCCCCCCCTTTACCCGCCCTCGAGATCAGTTCAGGTCCCTCGCTAAAACTTGCCACTACCCCCCCCCCCCCCCGAATTGCTCTCTGATGTAGCGCCCAATTGGGGGCGGCATAACAGTATTTGCACGCGGGCGCTCAGACAGCTAGCGGCGGGCCTGTTGACATGTCATTAGTTAATATCAATTGTTTCATTATTTGCTTGTCTTGTCTACCACTTGAAGCAACTACATATTATCTATAATACAGAGTGTAACAGCCAAATGGAATAAATTCGATAACGAATGAATGAGGGCATGTTGGAAAAAAAGCTCGGACACGACGATTTGTAATTTTAAATGCGCATATTTTTCAAGAAAATAATATTATATAGGGTGTTCAATGTGACCGCGGCGAATACCAACTTTCTTATTTCAAATGCAACCCCCTATATATTATTTATTTTTTGATTTCTTCAGAGAATTATAGACACAATTCATGCGAAAAAAAAACCTATCTTTAACTATTTCGGAATTATTGAGTGTTTTCAGATTTATTGCAAAAATCAACGTTTTAAATAAAAATTATTTTATTTCACAAATTCGGTACATTACACACAGATGACATTTGACAGATGACATTTTACAGATGACATTCGACTGATGACAGTTGACAGATGACTATTGACAGATGAAATTTGACAGAACTTTTATTACCTATGCCTAATTTATCCCCTGCCAGTTCAGAAATCTAACCAAGCCGTTGATCTCCGATCACTGTCGATTACGATTTGTGGAATCCACCGTAAGTATAGGTACATTTAGGCGAAACAAAGTTCCTTGGGCCAGCTAGTATGCTAATGAAAAAATGTTTTTATATCCTTAAACGAGTCTTATTACTTGCCCCTTTTATCGCATTCAAGCCGTCAGGTGATTGGCCATGTTGAAAGTAAAAACAAGCTGAAACTATTAGAGGATTTACGGGGATTTTTCAGGAACTAAACACATTTTTCCAAGATTTTTGATTTTTGGGATTGACTAAGATTCCTTGTAAAAAAACGAATATTTTCTCATCCTAATCAAATTTCTTTATTCATACTAACTGGATTATTTTTTATGAGCAACAATACAAATATACATAAATAGAAATATACAGAACAAAATGTCAATTCATTATATCTGAGTACTTTTCATTATTCAAGTTTGCGTGGTATGAGAAGGGCACTCACATCAACTTTCTCAGATTTGTTTCAGCACCATATTCATCTCTGAAGGATCAATGAATTCACTAATTTTTTGGATACACAAATCGGGCATTTCTTCTGGAAGAAGTTCCCGCAAATGTGCATATACTTGTTTCGCCAAATATTGATCATTCATTTCTATGCATATGCTGGCGATCAACTCCCTTTTATACAATACTGGAAGAGGATTTTTCAGAATTCCTGAGCGAATCCTTGAATTCTTGACCACCTTCCTCCTTATATTTTTTCTACACAGTACGTCATAGTAGGTCAGTTGTGGAGCTTCGGGCAGTTTCAGCAGTTTCAGGCTTTCTAACTCGTTCTCGTACAGAACGCGTACTTCTCTGTAGCGTTCATTCGCTTCTATATATTGAACTGTTTCCTTGTTCACATAGAGTCCACAATGTTTTCTCAGAACAAAGAACTTGATGAATACATTGAGGACGTTTTCGTTATCGAAGTCCATCGCAACTTCGAAAGCTGTCATACCTTCTTCATTGAGTTCGTTGAAATCTACTCCCTTTCTTAGCAGAATTTCAACAACAGTAGGACTCCCTTCAGCTGCACAATGCAATGGAGTGTTACCCTGGTCTGATTTGGCATTCACATCCACGCCATGCTCTATTAAAGCTTTTGCCAAAATCCTGTTCCTGTGAGGGTCATTTCCATCATCTGTCAAATGATGCAATGCGTTGCATCCAAGGCAGTTGGTGATGTTCGGGTCACTTCCGATTTCCAGAAGCCGCAAAATGACGTTGATATCACTCGAAGGGTTCATGATCAGAAGTTGCAGGGTCGTATGGCTCAGCAGATCCTCTTGATGGTCCAAGTCAACATCATAATGCAGCAGCGCATCCAAGCATTGAAAGCCCTTCGGACATCCTGACAGCATATGGAAAGGAAGGCGGAAATAGTTATCACATTTCTTCGGGTTGGCACCATTAAGCATCAGATGTTTTACTAAATCGGGATAGCCAAACTTCACAGCATAATGCAGGGGTGTGCTTCCATTGTCGTTGCAGACGTTAACGTCTGCTCCTTCCTGTAATAATTTCTCGACATCTTCTTCATTTCCATTTCGGACCGCTAAATGAAGGGCACTGTCTTCCACTGGGCAGAATTTAGTCTCTGAAAAAGAAGAAAAATATTTTCTAGCTTTTGTTTGATAATTTTGATGAGATTCGTGAGATTCGATAGTTGAAGCGGTAAATTTTCATGGGAGTTCATTCGATTTGATATAGATCGAATTGAAGAGGTCGCCGTTCACAATGAGTTGAAAAACTAATCCGATAGAGGCGCCACCGTGCATTTTATGGAATATTCAGCGAAGCTTCCAAACATCCCTATACCCAAAACCACCGTTTTTGTTTGAGAAATACCTATCCTTCGTTAAAAATGAAACGATTTTTACTAGACAGAAGTTTTTCGGAAAACCTCGTTCCTCAACTTTCATTTAATACTGTTTCCAATATATAAGTTTTCACAGTTCATTCTAAATGTCATGAATCTTTCCCTTCCTACCATGAATAAAAGTGACTCGTGTTTCAAGTTTATGCATATTTTTATAAACAAAGACAAGAAGGCATTATTTCGATAAGGAACATTTCAAGTAGGTAACTATATTTTAAAACGAATATTTCAGGTGAGTAAAATGTTTGATTCGTTAATATTCATGAAAATATATATTTTTATAGTGGGCTGAATACATAGGTCCATATTTCGTTGGAAACAGTTGTTCTTCACACATTTATCCTTTTTTTTAGTTTTCTTTCAAATTTTTCGAATTGGAAACCTATGAACCAACTGGAAAAAATATTCAGCTAGAGAATGAATTCAATAGAGGGTGTGCGAAAAAATTTTTTATTCATAATGTCAAGTTAATTCATAACACATTTCAGCTGAAAATGTTGCCATGAGGATGTCGAATGAATTTCATGATTACAGCCAAATTCTATTCAGAATCCGTTTTACGACACTTTGGGGTTGGAAATAATTATTTTATTTGGTCTTAATCCATAAATTCAAGATGACGACTAGTTCCATGAGCTCATAAATTTTACCAAGAAAATAATGATCTCCCAATGAGGAAAATTTTCGTTTTGTTTCTTATAAAACAGCTTTATCAACTTTCACATATACTCCATTCACAATTATAAAATCACAACTCTGGCCATGGTTTCGTTTTCAGGAATTGGTGCACCTGATGAAAAATCTGTGCGCGTACATAGAATATCGTTTATGACGAAACGACGATGCCAGTTTTTCTGTTCACATCAAAGTAAAAGTATCAAAGATTTACCACATTCTGTTAGTTCGAATCGATTGGCGATTTTGGGGCGAAATATCGATAGGAAATCGCCTATTTTTCCGTTCTTCGTCGTCCAGAAGAAGTTTCGTGCAAGTGTCATTTTTTCCTTTCACGAGTTTTGGCGTGAGTACGAACGGCAAATTTGAATTGGACCAAAAATCGATTTATAAGCATAAATAAAGCGAAAGTAAGTACTAATCGACCTTTTTACACTTGATAACGAAGTTTTTTAGGTATCGGGCCGTTTTGAAAGATTTCAAATGAAATTCCGGTCCCCCAGAAGTTTGGTTAGTTTCGGTATCGATTTTGGTGCTCAAAATTTATTTGGAATGTGTAAATGGACAAGAAAGGCTTCCTTATACGATCTTCTAACGGAAGCGACCGGAAAATATGGTTCAGGTAGAATTGAAATGTGTCACTGGAGCTTTCATTCCTTTGCCGAAAGTAGAAAAAGGCTATATTGAACCAGAATACATCGGTTTTTTCCATATTCCAGGAGTTTGTGTCTTATTTTAGAACAGGTGAATGATAAATGTGGAGCATATGTTCCATTTTATTTGTACAAACCTACTGTGGTAGTAATGTTTGAATATTTTTTAATCCAATAAATTACTATACAATCAGAATATTTTACTCCTTGTTCATAAGATCAAATAAATAAAATGTCGTCAAGTCTTGAACTTTCAGTTCAAGAGGATAATAAACATCAAATCTTCACAAGCATGCATATGAAAATTATGTGAAAGCAATGCAATTTTTTTCCACGGCGAAAAATAATATATTTCAACAGTGATCTCTTGTACTTTTCATGCAAATAACTAGAAAAGGAATCCTTTCTATCAATTCATATAAACGTTAATTATTTTCGTCCATCACATCTTTTCCAATTCATTCACATTCTGAGAAATACGCTAAGAATGCAGAAAGGGCAACATAGTGTTGACTTGGAACATAAAAATATTTTGAAAAACGTCATAACTTCGATACAGAGTGGAATGTGTCAAATTTCCAATGCCAGAGCTGTGATTTTATAATTGTGAATGGAGTATAATTACAGCAATAGTAAATTGAATCACTTCGATTATTTGGCCGCTCATTTCAATCATTCCGTTACATTCTCATTAGAAGTTCTATTTCATTGTTATCAATTCAATTGGAATTGTGACAAAGCCTTCTGTGCCAATATTAGGGATAATTATTCAACAACTTTCTGTTTCCATAAATTTTCTGGCTGCGCTGACAAAAAAGCATTATTGTTTTAAGGTGACGCATCATTATATCTAGCATTTTATAGATTGGGGTTGGACATGGCTTGGCGTCAGGAGGATTGGCGCCAGGATGATTGGCACCTTGAAATTATTTTTCATTTATTCTTATTCATTCAACAACAAACTCGTGGAAGTGCTTTGCAAGTAGTCATTCCGTACGTTAGGTACTCTTTTGGTTTTTTATTGTGCGATTGAAGCTAACGCACAAATTTTATCTCGGTTTATGTAATTTTAATTTATGTATGCCCACAATTACTTCATTTTCCACTCGAGCTGAGATCAATGTTTATTGACATTTTTCATACCTTATTGAAAAGCTACTCGAGTACTTTGAACATATTTTTCGGTTTTCAGAAGGATGAATGGATGATGAATCTTTTCGTTTCATTTTACTGGATGATGGGGTACTACAGAAGAAACGGCCTAAAGCAGGCTTTGACATGTATGTATATTGTTTTATAATACTGAAATTGTATTGTTTGTAACGTTTCGAATTATATAGAAATGAGTTGAGTTTTTATTGTTGATAATTATGGAGTCCAAGACGTACCTATTGTACATGTTTGTCGAATAAACTGGTGTTTATAATGTTAATTTATATCAGAGTTGTGCTTTGTGCTCGGAGCACTTTTGTGCTCCCGGGCACTGTGCTGCCGAGCACTTTTCAAAAGCAGTGATTAGTGCTTAGTATTTGTAGTACTTCATCGAAAGGCTCAGTGCTTAGCAATTCCAAAAGTGCTCCCAAGCACTCCTGCGGATTACCGGTCATTATGAGAGGAAAAATTAAGGGTTCACGTGTAATTTGTTAAATGAAGATGGTAATTTGTTCGTTGATATCTTAATAAAGCGTTTTCATCTGACCAAAGAGTCTTATATAGACAACATCAAAACGTTACACAGTTCATTTTTCATACTTCGTTATTTGTCACGCAACAATGTTTTGGAACTGTTTTGCTCCTGACAAATTAGTGCAAGAATTGACGCAGAAGCATTTCCATTTTTCCTTAAATTTCTTATTACATTTTGTGTCACGGACCGGGAGTGAAAACCCATAAAAGTTTTCAGAAAAAAAGTAAACTCGAAAAAATCAATATTTTTATGAATATTTTCAAACGAAGAGATCTAGGAGCGAATAGCAGTTTTTTGTTTTACCACCAATCAGAATCAATTATATATTATATCGAATCAAACTCAAAATTATTAGCGAAAGCATCGTATCATTTGGTCAATTCTTGGAAGGTGATAAAACAAGAATCTTCTCGTTATCAATCGAATCGAAGGTGGAGCATCGAATTTTGGACACCCTGTCACCTCACCTGTCAATTTTCTCACATATACGAGCTAACAATTTCTCTTTCGATTGTAATAACCTCACTTTCAACAATTCCTAAAGAAGTGCTTAGGGCTTAGTGCTCGAAATGTCGAATAACTTTCACAAAGTGCTCAGTATTCGCGAGCCTTTTGTGAAAATAAGTGCTTTGCGCTCGAGACTCGGGAGCCTTTTTATCCGAGTGCTTAGTGCTCGAAGCACTATTCAGTGCTCGTCACAGTTCGTACATATAACATATATCATTCCTTCAACTTAAAATGTTTTATACATTTCTATGCCTATACATATATTCTTGTATCTATCGTTGAATTCTATGAAAAATGTCCATATTATTCTCATTATTTCATGGTATTTTTCTATTATCAGATGTATCATATGCAAAATCATAAATTATTCTCTATTCTTGAATTGAAGTATGATGTCTAATGAATATATTGTGCTATCTTCATTACAAGAATGAAACTGAAATTCTGAATGTATGATCAGTACGATTATTTTTATAATTCAGAAGGTGTTCTCATCAATTTCATTATACTCGTTAATTGAAAATATTACTCAATTTATGAAATTCAAGAGGCGGTTTTATTAAGTTGATAATACTTTTCAATCATATTCATAACTCGCATTTACAAATTCAATAGATGGTTTCATTAATTTCATGATAAGATTTTATTTAGGTTAGTGAACTTTACCATTACATTGATGGAACGCATCCATTATTGTCATTACAATTATGAGACTTTATGAAACCAATGAGCATTATAATAGGAATTATAATAATTTTTTCTCAGCGCTTATCCCAAAAACCTCCTAATACCAATTTTTAATGAAATCAGTCCATAAACAGGGAAGGCGTTGTCTTGTTATTATTATCAGGCCACCATTTTAAATTTGTTAATTTTACAAAAATAACATAATCTTCAACTCCGAAAACACCCCTCATACTACTTTCAAATCGAAATGAACCCTGATAACAAAACTCGTCCGCTAATTCGATTTTACAAATTTTGACAACAAATCATGATGTTCGACCCCTAAAACCCTCTCATTCCAATTTCGAATCAAATCAAGCCATAAACACAAAAGATGTCGTATAATTGTTATCAGTCCGCCATCTTGAATTTATGAATTTCGATCAGAAAAATTGTCATTTCCGACCCTGAGAACCCTCACATACAAATTTTGAATGGAAATGTACCATGATCACAAAACTCGTCTGCCATCTTGAACTTACGAATTTTGACTCGAAATCCTATTTTCTCACGCCGGAAATCCCTGTATACCAATTTTGAATTGAATCTGACCATAATAACAATTTGACAAAAAAATCATAATCTCTGACCCGGAAAACACCGAACTATGAAATAAGTGAAAATAAAGTTTAAGTAGGAACTTTTTTCGCTATATATTTAAATTTGGCTATTCTCTGTGAATTCCGTATTTCAAGTTGAGATTCTGAACGAAATTTTCTGTAGATTCACTTCTAATCGGAAGAATGAATTGGCTCATTTTCTTCTATTATTGGCAGATAAAAATAATCAACTTTCGAACTTTCCAATTCATTCATTGAGAACTCCGATCCTTTCTGAGTTCAACCACAAAATTTTAGTTCCTAAAGTGAAACCATTTTCAAATGCATCTTGAAATAAAACACACTACATTGAACCGTAAAATTTCAAATCGATTCATTTGTCTAATCATTTCAGAGTCCATCTTTGGTTAATCCTGTTCCCAAATACGTTATATTATACATAAAACGAAAATTCTGATCATGGGGACAATAAATACTCTTTAAACAATAAATTTAAGTCTAAAAGATGTTCCTTCAGTAATGAACGTTCATTCAGTGAAATATACTATGAGCAAGATATGAAACACCAACCGATAGATCATATCAATTATCCAAAATATATAACCAAAATACGAAGTATTGAGAAAATAATTCTTTGGGATGAAATTGATGACGGTTTTTAGTGTAAAGCCGAACTGACCATTCGCAATAGCCATATAAATTCTCCGATAAATGTGAAACCATTTATAAATCTATTCAGAAAATTTGTACATTGAAGTTTCCAAAGTATTAAAAAAAAGTATAATTTGTATTAAAATTCATTAAGGACTTAAGACATCAAGGCTCAAGTTGAACTGACTTATTTCCTGAAAGCAATCCCCGTACAAATTGTCCGAAAAATTTTGTAACTATTTGAAACTCAATTTTCCAAATTTGTACCTTAAAGACTGCAAAGGAGTAGGAAAAGAATTTTGTAAATCAAATTTATGACGGATTGATTGTATGCTTGCGCCGAAATTACTAAGTGTCCAATAGCAATCTCCATACAAAATCTCCGAAGCATTGAAAACCATTCAAAAATCAATTTCAAAAATTTGTACCCTTGAGGCTCCAAAATTTCACGAAAAATATTGACTGAATCTCAAATCGATACAAGTGAGTATTCACTTCATAGTACATCTTATGTAAGTTTCTGTTTCAAAGTGTGTTATATGATACATAAACGAACGTTCTCATCATCATGGAAGAAGAAATACTTTTCCAAAAGTGAAATCGGCAAAAGGTGTGTCTGCAGTAATACACTTAAATTCAGTAAAATGAATGAACTCGAAATATATAGTTTTCTGCAGAAGATCACCAAGATGTAAAGAAACAATAGATATATTAGATCTTTCATTCAAAATATTCAAATTCGACCAATTTCAAATCTATAAAAATTTATACTCACTTTTGATACTAAATCACCCATTTTTATATTTTATTAACCTGCTTCCACACTAAGTTCAAAAACTATCACCAAATATGCACTAGACCTTTTTCGTTCGTACTGTTGCCAGAGAATAATCGAAACTGAATCCTACCACAACAACTGTCCCTTTATATACCATTTGAAGAGTCAAATAATCAAAGTGGCCAATAGCAACCCACAAAGAAATTCTCCGAAAAATATTTACCTATTCAGAAACCAATTGTGAGAAATTCTACCTTCAAGGCACCAAAGTATTAGAAAAGGAGTTCATTAGAAAAGGAGTTCATTGGAAAAGAAATGTATAACGGGCTTGAGCAGAACAGATCGCCAACAGCAAATTCTCAGAAAATTTTAAAGCCATTTGAAAACCAATTATGCGAATACAATAAACATTCTTTGGAATGAAATTCAAGACGGATTTAAGGCTTAAGCCGTCATGTTTATGGTTCAATAATTGTTTATGACAGGATGGAAAGAGGACAGCAACTACTTTCACATTTTTCGGTACATTTCGTGCGAATTGAGAATGTTAAAAGCTTTGTTGCATTGAAGTTCATTCAAATATACCTTCTATATATTGAAATTCTCAGGAGGTTTGTTAATGGGCCAATTTCGTGAATACGACCTTTCGAAATTCTGATTTCTCGATAATACCAAAACTTCGAAGCAAAATTATTCTAACATTTCTGTTATGAATGATTCGAGGGCATGAACGAGATTTCAGGCTGCTTCTGTTTGTTTTTTTCTGCGGCAGCTACAAAAAATTTATTTCAATCAATTTCTCGATCTGGAAAATAGGAATCTACCTGAAAGTTGGATGAACAAGAGCTCAAAAGCTCCAGACTCCAAGTCAGTGTTCTGAGTAACCCATTTTTGATAGGAGACCTCTGAATTTTTCCAATTAATACTTACATTTTCACACTCAAACAAAGAAATTCAAAAATGTATTCGAGGCTTCCCGCCGTACCAACTGTTGAGTTCTATGAATCAAATACCATTATCATTATTCATAGGTGTGTAGAATCTTAAACCAAATGTTAAGAACCTTGTCTTATAAATCAGACACGGGCAATTTTTAATAGGATATATTTGTTCATATATTTACACTGTAGTACGACTAATGACGATAATAACGATACGATACGAAGAATGATGAAACTGCCTTGAGAGCATGTGGTCTCAAGGGCTGGTTACTCAAGTTGGGCGATCGGTGCTGCCCCAACTCGAACGACAACGAATCGATAATGCAATGCGAACGACGATGACAATGGCCAATTGCAGGTACCATTCTACCCTCTAGACCCGATCATAGACTGGTCGACGGGAATTTCTTCTTCTTCCTTGGCTTTGCTCCGGAATGAGCGATTCTGGCGTTAACATCCTCCCCCTTTTGGAGAACTCCAGCTGAGTTCTTCAACAAACATCTCATCAAGTTCGACAGTCCGAAAAATTTGATAATCGAACGCTTGAGGGTGCCAGAGTGTATGCGGAGTCTTGAGATATGGGGATATATGTTCGGGATTCTGTCCAATGTCCTTCTGAGTGCTGGAAGGTTGTCGTCTTTGATCAGCCTAGGATCTTCTATCTTGAATGGTCTGTCTTCTTTGATCCGCCTAGGGTCTTCTTTCTTGAATGGTCGCAGCTTCTTCTTCCACTTGACTCTAGGTAGAATCTTGGCGATGTATTGGTTCTTCTTCCACTTGCCTTGAGGCAAAATATCGCCGATGCTCTGGTGGTACTGTTTTCCCTCAAGCTGGAACAGGTACCATATGGAGCAGAAGGGCGTCAGGAGTGGCTGGATTCTCTCGGACAATTCGAGTCGTTTCTCTGCAACAGCAAGTAAATTGTCGTCCGGTAGAGCCGCAAGAGCTCGTCCAATTACCAAATGTGATGAAGAAGGAGGGTTTAGGTCTGTAAGATGTGTGGACAAGGCATGTATGGGACGTGAATTGAGGATCCCTTCGATATGGTCGGACGGGATGTGAAATTGACGACATGTGGAAAAAGCATTGCGTGCAATACGCGATAGTTGGTGCGAAAACCGAGCATGATGTAAGGGGGGTATCATGAATAGCAAAGGAACGCCTTTATTCCCGATAATATCGTTGAGATGTTGTTTGATGAATGCCTGGATTCTTCCTGTCTGTGAAAGAAAACCATTGGAGTAACTAGCATTATATCTGCGAGGTCTTTCTATGCGCGAGGAAAATTGACTGATTGAGGAAAATCGACGGATGGCGGAAAAACTACCATTCAATTGCGTATTGAGTTGGTAACTAACGCAGTCACCTTTGGCGCTGTTTATTAAATGTGGCTTTTGTGTGTTCTCGTTGACACCTTCATCGACTATGTCTTCTACATTATGACTACCGGGACGATTTAAATCAGAACTTTTCTCCTCTGTCGTATATATGCAAACTTTTGCCCTCGGATGGACATCAACGAAAACGTTTTTTGACGATAGATCTATGTAGTGCGTAAGCTTTGTTGCGACTACCTGCTTAACTTCCATCGACGAGGTCAATCGTCCCTCTATTTCCGAGAGTACCTCATAAAACTGCGTTTCGAACTCCTTTCGTTCAAGACATCTACCTGACAATTGTTCCTCCGACTCTAGTAATTCAATAGATGTCTGTACTTCGTCAAAGCGTCTTTCTAAATCTTTCGCACGATCAACAAGTGTTATGAGATAACACCTGTCCTTACAACTAAGAGGTAATTCCTCCGGACATTGTTTGACGAACTTTACGAAACTTTTGCGCAAAATGTTGAATTTTGCCTGGACTCCCGCACGTGTTCGAATAGCAATCTCGATTGCATTCATGTTCACGAAATGATTCAAACAACGAAAAGTCACAAAGAATTGAATGAAACTATCTTCGAAAGTAGGTACATTTAAAGGCGGTCGGAATCAAACTAATACGAAATTAATGCTTTAAAAGTTAGATGGGATGCCGAGTAAGTGCCATGAGAATTTATTTTTAAGAGAAATGAATTCTAGAGTGCATCGTCAGTTCGAGAAATAAAAGAACTATGAATGAAATTCGCTAAACTTATAACCAAATAACTTACTCAAAAGGATATGAACGATACAATACGACACATGAGCAGATTCTCAAAGAGGTTTAGGGATCAAAGGATACACATAAGTTAATAACCCAAACGAAATGTACTTACTTATGCTTTGAATCGACTTACCTTTGTTGAGAATAATCCACATTTGCTGCCTGCTAAACTCTAGTGGCACTCGATGCCACGTGCTCCTTCTAACTTTGTTGTAATTTGTCCGAAACTCCGAAATGTCGACTAGACGAATCAATAACGAAATGGTGGACTGTAAAAACTTTATTCTTTTCAATGGATGATAGTGTTAATCACGATTGTTCACTATAAAATCCGAATGGAAAACCAAAAATGTCACTGTTGTTCGATAAATCCGTTACGATGGACCAAAATGTAGAATCTTAAACCAAATGTTAAGAACCTTGTCTTATAAATCAGACACGGGCAATTTTTAATAGGATATATTTGTTCATATATTTACACTGTAGTACGACTAATGACGATAATAACGATACGATACGAAGAATGATGAAACTGCCTTGAGAGCATGTGGTCTCAAGGGCTGGTTACTCAAGTTGGGCGATCGGTGCTGCCCCAACTCGAACGACAACGAATCGATAATGCAATGCGAACGACGATGACAATGGCCAATTGCAGGTACCATTCTACCCTCTAGACCCGATCATAGACTGGTCGACGGGAATTTCTTCTTCTTCCTTGGCTTTGCTCCGGAATGAGCGATTCTGGCGTTAACAGGTGTGTTAATTTATGGACGAGAAATTTTTCTCAAGCTCTTTTTGTGCATGGTACAAACTTTTATTCGTACAATCGAATTTTTCAAAGCAAAATTCGAAAATGACAAAGCGTTAGCTCCATAGCTTATCACCATATTCATCATAGTTAAAAAAATACCGAACGAATTGAAAAGGGAAAAAAATAAAACAAAAATCTTTATGACCGCGTTTGCTATAAAATGCAATGAAGACGATTCCAATGTTCCTTTCTATCATGTTTGGATGATCATTTACGACATTCTATAGTTTTCAGAAAAATGTATTTCCTAATGTCAAAGTTTCATTTCTGATTATTCCATTTACTTGTAGTTTGTATGTTTTTGGTCAGCATTGTCCAAAGTATCTCGTTCCAACGTTTTTGTTGAAATGCTCTGCATACATTTTTCTGCGAGTATTGTTGATAGTTGTCAGTTTTGATTTATATAAATGTCAAATTAGTTCTGAGTGAATCAATGATCTACTTAAACTATACTTGAACTGATTAAAAAGGCTTGTGTTTTCCACCACTGTTTTGGAAGAAAGACTCCGTGGTTAGAATTTTCTAACCTTTTCAATCAGTTTGAGTATATCATGGATTGATCTACTGAAAAACTAATTTGACATTTATATGAATCAAAACTGACAACTATCAACAATACTCACAGAAAAATGTATACAAAGCATTCCAACAAAAAAGTACGTAATTTTGTGAAATTCAACATTTGGTCCCAAAATTAACGTACAATAGATCATTACGAGTGAACAACTCCAACATTTTTCTCATTTCCGCAAACTTCGGAGAAGAAATACTTAGGGTTCGTCATCACATCTGCATTTTGATGCATATTTCTGTCCGGGCCATGCTCGTAGCCCATTAGCACAATTTTGGCCTTCGTACGGCTTCCAGTTTTCAAAATGAAAATTATGAAAGTACTCCGAGCGTATTGTTGAGAAGGCTACGAGCAGAAAACCACTGGATATTATTTCATTCTGTTTTCACCTCATTATTCAGAATGAAAGATAGTTCAACCATAAAAAATTTCAACAATTTCGGCCGAAATTTTTTTTTCACCAAGGACATGTAAAAAAAAGTTGAGTTCCAATTTTGGGATAAATTTTTCACGGAAAAACTCAGGAAATCTTGTACATTGAAATAATACTTTCCGAATTGGCAACCGAGAAATAAAAAATCCAACTTTGCAGGTTTTCCGCCTTTTTGAAATTTTTTTTTTCAGAATTCTACATCACAATTCAATTAAGCCAAAGAAAAATACTAAAATGTGACCAGAAACCGTTATTTCAAATGTCACGCATAACTAAAAACAGTTATCAGAAGATTGCTCAAAGTTCACAAACACCCTGTATCTCGCTTATGCGTCGAAAAGTGGGTATATGTCATGAGGCAAAAATGACTTCATCGGTGTCATCTACACGGCTGTATATGTTTGTCCAGTTTATGGTGAAACACCCTGTATAGGTCATTTAATACAATATATGATTAGGAATATTCTTAGAACAATGACAAAAAACCATCCGCTTTCAAAAAATTAATTATTTATGTTCCAGATTATATTGAATATGATTGCATATTCTCTGTTTACCTATCTGTAACTCAATAAATGGATCCATAAGGGATCGTACACTTTCCCAGCAGAAATTTTCTCCTACATGTTTGCGGCTAGGATTAGGTATCATTTGAGGGATAGCCCACCAATCTTTTTATTTGTATGTTTTTTGTTATTTTTTGAATTTTCTTCACTTTTGTACCTCGAAATCCAAATCCCGTCCTAAACCGAAGAATGCCGTTTTTCTGAAAGATTTATTTACTTTTATAATTCTGATTTTCAGGTAACTACCTGAAGAAGTACCGTCAACACTTCGAAGGTACTTCTCAGAATAAGACTCGGGATAAGATAATTGACTTCACGAATGAGACTCGCCAAGTTTCAATTACTGTGAAAAATTGGTTGAAGGTTAAGTGTTCAAACGTCGTTGGCTGGATTACTTTGAACGAGGAGTATACTCGAATCGTATTCGAAGTGAAGTACGGTCAGCGGAATGAAGTATGCTGTATAATGCGGTGTTTCTGTGAAATTTCACACAAAATTTTGAGGGAGCCCAAAAAAGAAAATATTGCTCCGAGGTGGGTGTATGAAAACTTTCACAAGCATCTAATGACACATTTGACGCAAACTGATGTCACACCTATAGAATACCAATACTGTAAGCGCGACTGCAAGGAAAAACCGAGAGAGAAACTTAATCAACATCGATAAAATCTTTTGGCTACCTTTTTTCAAAAAAACCCGAAACACAACCTATCTATTGAAACAAAAGATAGGGAGATGCAAATATCCTCACTAGAGATGATGAGGAGCTGCGTGAAAATCCAAATAAGCCAGATAATATGATTCTTGTATCTCCTGCAAAATCTCCAACAGTGACTCCTTCGCTTCTTCCGACACATCCCATGTCAAAGATTAAGCCTCGAATGAAGTGAATGAAGTATAAAACGTAAAATCAACATTGTTGACTAAGTTATTCAAGAAAGCTATGAAACGTGTAAGAATATATCCAGGGCACAGGCGAGTACATCCAGAGATAGTTGCGACGATCACATTCAGAAATGCATTGAAAGTAACCAAAGAAAAATATACACTTCTGAAGGGTCCCCTCTGGTGTCTTCCAGTGACTTGAATATCAATCTAGCATTCAACACTCATCGTCAACTTTATCCCACACTTTATCTCCCACTTATCAAAGGTCAGAAAGGGCTTAACTCCTGAGCCAAATTTCTAGTCCTGGGAATAACCTTGGGAATAACCAAACTTGCATCACATCCTATTTTTTGTGGTCGATGAAGTTTGCAATTTTCAAAGAATATCATCGAACGAAAAGATGACATGGGCATGCAACTAAAGAGTGTTTTGGTCCATTTTGAATCTACTTCACAAAAACCTTGCGGTCAAGATGGTACCACCTCACCAGGCCACCTTTTGCGCTGGTTGTTTGATTTATCTGCCAAAAACTCCAGACAGTCAAAATATCGGTAAACGTACAGAATTAAATACTTTTCATTATACTGCTATACGAAACGCTTTATGAAAATATGAAGAACACTTCACCATCCATAAGCTGTTTAAATAAATTTGTTGCGAAAAATTCATCCAACATAGAGGAAGGGTTTTTCGACTTTGATGGCCTTTGTCAGTTTATGAAGCATAGGAATTTACCCAAAGTTTCGTGGATTGGCGAAGATGCAACAGTTAAATTGAATATGATTCGAGGACTAATAAATTAGTTGGATTTACCATGCCATTAGTCAATGGACTACCGACAAGAGATACGTTTTTAGCAACATCTGCAAAAGCAATACAGGACCACTTTAAGAACGCTATCAGATCAAATTATGCCTATGTAATTATGGCCCAGCCTATTTTTACCATCCGCGCCAGGTTATTGTCTCGCAATCTTAGGCACAGATAACAGATTTACAGCCGCTGATGTTACGAAAAGGTGGCAACATATAAAATTGAATTTGAAGCAGCGAGGTGTTATGGTTTTGGGGTTTGGATCTGATGGAGATACACGTCTTCTGAAGGCAAAGAGGCAAGGTGCTCAATGGGCTCTCACTAAAGAATAATCACGACCCGAATGGAGATGGTTTCAATCAAATTACTCTAGAGAAGACTGCTTTTCTTATGTTCAAGATACTGTTCATATAGCCACCAAATTACGTACTAGACTGCTCAATGATAAAATCAAGTTAAGGTTTGGTGATTTTCATGCAACTGCTGAACCATTGGAACAACTCATTGCAAAGTACTCCAAGGATTATTACTTGCTAACAAAATCTGATTTGAAATTAAAAGACAAGATGAATTTTAAAGCAGCAGAGAAATTATGTTCGAGTAACGTTATTAATTTTTTTAAAAAGACTCCGAAGAATAAAGGCATTATTGCTTATCTCAAATTGATGCGTTTTGTTATTGATTCGCTCTTAGATCCCAAAATAGATTTAACGCAAAGAATTTATTCAATTTGGTATTGCGTTTTTTTTTAAATTTGGAAACAGTGGCTTACAATAAACGAATACAAAATTGGAGATCATTCCATTTCATCAAACTGCTATGCTTGCTCAGAGTTAAACGCACATTTATTAATAAATATCATCCTAAACATCCGTGAAAACCCATTTTTGTCAAACGATATTGTAACATTCAAATGTTACCTTCCACCTCGAATTAAATACGCCAGCGCAAATGCGCAGAACATAGTCGATCTACATTTCTGAGCCTCCATATGTAAGAGAAATGAATAAAAGAATTAATTGAGATTCGACGTTGTTTGAAAGAATATCTAATCGATTCCCTTCGTAATCTATCTTATTACCTTCGATATCTACCTACCTTATTATTTTCATAATTGAAAGTATCTGAATAATCAAGTACCTATAACTTAAATATCTAAGTTCTCCGGTAAATACACGAGAGTGCTTCAATTGCTTTCCTCCTTAGTAAGGGGTAAGTCTCTATAGATTTGAAATAGTTAAGATTGTTTGTGAATAGATAAGTATATCTTTGTAACTTATGATTAGGGACTTTGGGAGACAAACTGCCCAACTCAATTGCCTTCTTCAACCTCAAGCAGAACTTGAAAAGGGACCATCATCCTCATTCCACAAGGTGGGTGTTGCTGTATAAAGAGGGTGAATAGAATTTCAAGCCCTCAGACAGGTCTGTTCTTCTTAAATTGTGTATATCAAATTCTATAATATTAGGTTTAAGCAGGTTAGGTCATAGTAATATTAGTATTAGGTCTAAACAAGGTACCTTGGGGTTTATAATAAATTTATTGAATAGACATTTGAACTGTTCAGACTTGTATATATTTTTTTCCCTCACACACGATATATTATATTCTCAATCAATTTGATACACTTTCCAGATTTAAGTGTGAAACAAAATCTAAATAATAAAAACAACTACTCTATATCAAAAATCTGGTGGCGCCCAATACCTAATTCAATTTCGATCAGAAAGTCCTCCTTATCCACGACTTCAGCTCTCCAAAGGCTATTACAGTTGCCGATTGTAAGTTGTTAAATTCATGAATTGAAATACTTTCATCAAATATAAAAAGAAGGTGACAATATGTTTCTGCCTATACTTTCTGGAAGTCAGAAATGTGAACAGGCATTTAGGACTATGAGATCCATGACCTCTACGTATTCGACTGTGGTTAACTTCAATATAAAAGATATTTAAGGTGTTTACATAGCACAAGGACATTAAATAATATTATACACGATCTGAACAATGTTATTGCGTTTCCAAAAGAACAAAGACGGCAAGAAGAAATGAATATGGACTCGAATTCGCTGGTGGTTACTGATTCAAAACTCTATACGGATACTATGATAGCAGACGCAGTAGAACGTGCACGACAAAATTCTCTAGCCTATACGCTAGAACTTGGTATGTCTGTCGGAGAAAACAGCTTTATTATGCTACAATTCCTTCATTGAAAGATCTTGTGAAAGATTGAAGTGAGGATAAAAGTCTAGAAGTTGAAGAGGATATACAGATGGAAGACAACATGATCGACACCATTGATAGGTCATCCCAGAATTCAGCCAATGATTCATCTAATCATCTTCAACATTTTACTTCTCTGCCAATAGAAAATGAAGAAATTAACGGCAATGACTTAAACAAACCAGATAGTCACTTGTTTAAGCATTAATGGAATATATCGAGTGTCGATGGTCCATATGTCCGAGTCGCAGATGGTAATAAATCAAAAATTGTCAGAAAGTCTTCGCTCTGTTAGTTTCTAGAGAAAACTTAAAATATAGGTTAAGTACAGAGAGACTACAACGTTTTGTTGTGAAAAGTACAGGAAGACCACAAAAGACTAAGACACTAGAAGTAGGTCACAAAAAGTTGAATACAATGAAATCCAAAGGAACACAAATAAAGAAAAGCTCGAAGAGAGGTAAAAGGGACAGGTCCCAAGAAAGCTCAGATAGACCAGAAGAAGATATCATCATGAAATATGACGATAGCCCAAGCACAGAAACGTTTTCTGAGAATGACTCGGAAAATAACATTGAAATCAATGTTAATGGAGGTGATTATCAAGAAGGAAATTTACAAAAAGAATATTTCCTCGAATATTCCAGTTCATCGCCGTTGACAATTTCCTTAGAAATCGATAAGTTTCATGCAGTGTATTATGAAGAAGGCTGGTTTGTTGGAAAACTTGTAAGATATTGAGGGTAGTGCGAGTGGTGCTGTCGATAATCCGATAGTCGAAATAATATTTTTGAGAAGAAATAAACGAAAAAAAGTGAATTCAAATGGTCTGAGAAACAAGATTTATGGACCTATAGCGATACAGGAGAATAAATCGAATAATATTGTCAATATTGCCGATCGTGTCTTGAGCCAGATTGATAACGCTTACACAAATGAAAAGCAGAAGTGTTGACATGTCATTAGTTAATATCAATTGTTTCATTATTTGCTTGTCTTGTCCACCACTTGAAGCAACTACCTATTTGAGGTCTGTGCTTCGGCTTGACCTTTCGGAGACTACACTTTGAGCATTCGAGCGATATGGTGCCTTACCTATAGTTCAGATGTGACCACCTCTGCCTACGATCCCCTTCCATCATGCCGGGAAGCTCCGCGGCTACCTCGGCACGCGGAGATCCTCAGTACGCTTTTGACTACGAGAGTGATATGTGTCAGACGTCAGATAGTGTAACGCTGTTAGCGTTCGAGAAAGAGCTTGCTGCACCTGATAGGAATTTTGCGGTAAGTGAAATATGTTGAGTTTAGGTGTGACCAGCAGTGAAGAAATGCCTAGAATTGGGGTAAATGCGTTTCATCTAAGCTAAGGGTTTTACTATACTATAATATATGAACTAAGACTTATGGATTCATAAATTCCAGCCTTAAGGCTCCATAATTTCAGCCTTACGGCTCCATAATTTCAGCCTTACGGCTCCATAACTGCAGCCTCACGGCTCCACAACGGCAGCCTTACGGCTCCATAACTGCAGCCTCACGGCTCCATAACTGCAGCCTCACGGCTCCACAACGGCAGCCTTACGGCTCCACAACGGCAGCCGTACGGCTCCACAACGGCAGCCCTACGGCTCCACAACAGCAGCCTGACGGCTCCACAACTGCAACATTACGGCTCCAGACAGCCTCACGACTCCAAAATGGAGCCTTACGGCTCCACAAATGCAGCCTCACGGCTCCAAAAAAGGCGGCCTCGCGGCTCCAATAAGTGCAGCCAACGGCACCACAAGTGCAGCCTAATGGCTCACAGGAAATTCTTTGACCAGAAATTGATAAAATTTTGTTCAGGGGTGAAGTTCACTGATCTTCTTCATTCTTTGTTGTAGATGGCGACTCCGACGAACTTTATAACCCTTGGGGAAATGTATCGAAAGGAAGACAACAACGCAGTTCTGAAAAGGTTAAAAGACGAGTTGTTTTCAATTCTCCCGGACGGCTGGCAAGAATATAGAGTAGTTAATTATACCAAAGAAGAATTGTTTGGGGAAGAATTAAGTGCCCATCTTTTGAACAAAATAAGATTCGCAATTCCCACATTGACCATTGCGAGAGCTTTTGATCCAGAAGCCACCTGTTTAACAGAAAGACCTTACAGAAACTATAAGGTGAAGATGTTGGACTGGGATTTTTGCAGGGCGCTTATATTAAGCCCTCCAAGTGTGGCCAATAAATTGAGAGGTTCAGCTGCTGCAGCGGAGCTGTTTTCGAAGGCAGTTCAGCCAATGAAGCATTTGCTGATAACAAGAAAAGAAGCCTCTAAGAGGTTGAAAGAAGATCAGGAATCATCGGAGGATGAAGAAAAAGAATATATGGAGCCGCCGAAGAAGAAGTCCAGACTGGATTTGTTGGAGGAGAAGATGTTCGGAATGTTTCAAGGTTTGACGAACCAAATCAAGGTGTTGCAAGGAAAACCCGATATTTCAGTGGACATGGATGAAGATGAGGATTCTGGCTCTATACCTGAATCGGATCAGGATGAAGAAGATCTACAGGCGGAAGATGCGTGGCAACCTCCTACATCTGAATGCGATTTTGGGTTTGAATTTGAACCACAAGTTAAAGAAGCAGAACCGAAGGTCGCCCCTCCAGATCCGGAGATCAGAAAACAAGGTGTGAGTTGTCAGAAGCTGGGCTTATCTGGATGGAACAATATTCGTTACAAAGAGGTCCAGAAAAAACTGGCAGCTTCTCCGGTATTTTGCGCGTTAAAGGTTAATCCACAACTGGAGGAAATTTGCCCTAAATCATTCAGCCAGACTCTTTTAGTCAAGTCAGATATGACCCTGGGAACAATATCTCATGGCCTGTTGAAGCAGCGCCAGGCCCTTAAAAGAATTATGACAACTGTGGCCCTCTGTTACCCAGAAGCCGCCAAGAAGCTTAAGGAGGAATTTTATTCACCAGAGGGAGAATATAAGATTATTTCGGATGAGTTGCTTCAACTTACTTGCGCTAGGCGGGCGGAGACGATAGAGTCAAGAAGAAAAGTTTTCAGACCAAGAAAACAACACCTTATAGCTGAATTAGACAAAATTCCACCGTCGGAGACTCATTTGTTTGAGGAAGAAGCCCTGAATAGAGTAATAAGGGATCAAGGTGGTTTATTTCGTGTCTTCTATAGCTTTCCAGGAACAAAGTCTTCCTACGTCGCACAGAACACATTTGGTAGATCGTTTCGCACGGACTCCCAGAGTTCCACTTCAAACCGATCAAAGCCCCAAAAGAAGAATCAGCAGAGAGTTAGAAGTGCTCGACAGGGAGACGAGCGACAGGGAAAACCCGAGAAGAAATATTTTGACGGAAAAAGAAAGTACGTCAACCCAAAACGAAAGTTTTGACCATATGATTTTCCGCGGGGGGCAGTTGAAATATTTCACAGATCGTTGGTTGGAGCTGGATCTTCCAAAAAGCCTAGCAAGCGTTTTAAAAGGATACGCAATACCATTTATAGAACCACCACCGATAGTACCCTTTCTTCCACGAATCGTAAGGAGGTACTCCACTCCAGAAACATCGAAGATGTCAAAAGAAATATCGCAATTACTGGATCAGCAGGTATTGGAGGAATGCCATCAGTCAACGGGATTTTTGTCCCAAATGTTTCTGATTCCAAAGTCGAACGGAAAAATAAGACAAGTATTCAACTTACGTCGCCTAAATCAGTATTTGGCACCTCAGGGATTCCATCTAATAAATCAAAGACGTGTGCCTCTTTTCCTACAACATCAAGACTACATGGCAAAAATAGATCTTTCACAGGCGTATTGGCACATCCCTATCAAAGAGAGTCACAGAAGATTTCTGGCTCTGGCTTACAAAAACAGGGTCTTGCAATGGACATGTCTGCCTTTCGGTCTAGCAAGTGCTCCCCTCGCATTTTCTCGAATTACAAACTGGATAGCGGATCAACTTCGTCAAAAAGGAATGAGGGTTCTAGTGTATCTGGACGACTTCCTGCTGGCCAACCAAGATCCCAACCAATTGCAGATACAAGTGAACCAGACAATTTTATTGTTGCGAAGTTTAGGATGGTTGGTAAATTTGGAAAAGTCAGTAACCTCCCCTTGCCAAAAGTTGGAGTTCTTGGGAATAATATGGGACACCTTGAACAACGAGACAAGCTTGCCATTACAGAAACAAAATCGTATTCTGAGAGATGTAAGCACTATATCTCGGAAAAAAGTTTGGAATTGGAAAATGGGAACGGCATTGATAGGAAGGTTAGTATTTGCAGCAATTGTAATTCCTTTGGGCCGTCTGCATTCAAGAAAACTCCAGATAGAAAGTCGAAAACTTCAAGAGCGGCAGCCGACCAAAAACATGCGCTTGTCAGCAGAAGCTCTGCAAAGTTGTCGGTGGTGGAAACAGAATGTATCCAAAAAAGGGGTAATTTTTCATCAAAACCCAACCTTCTTCATAACGACAGATGCTTCTCGGACGGGTTGGGGAGCAAATCTAAACGATACATGTGTCTCAGGAGTTTGGAGGGACCATCAGAAAAACTGGCATTCCAATATGAAGGAATTATGGACGGTTTGGATTGTTTTGAAACAAAACCTCGAAATGCTTCGCAATCAATCGGCAATCTTGCAATCGGACAACAAGACAGTGATTGCATATGTCAGAAAAGAGGGAGGGACGAGGTCCTTAATCCTGTTGAAGATGGTGAAGAGAATCTTATTGTTAGCAGCTCGAAACGGAATTCATCTGATTCCGTATTATGTCCCTGGGAAATACAACGACATAGCAGACCGCCTATCTCGGAACCAACCATTACCAGACTGGCATCTGAAGAAATCAATAGTGGACATAATATTCCAGAAATGGGGAATTCCGGACCTGGACTTGTTCGCTACGAGAAATTCGGCAGTAGTGCCCAAATATGTGACGATGGATCCGAACGACATTCAAGCACAGTTCATCAACGCATTCAGCCGGACGTGGTCTTGCCAATTGGGATGGATATTTCCACCTCCAGCACTAATTCCCAGAGTGTTGCAACACCTAAATTTATCGGAGGGAACATACATTTTGATAGTTCCTCGTTGGAAAAAAGTTTTCTGGAGGGCAGACATCAAGAACAGAGCCTTGGACGCACCTTTCCAAATAAGGAAGTTACCATGGCATCTAATAGATCTCTCAATAAATCTACCCCCTCCGAATGTAAAGGAATTCTATTTGGAGGCATGGAAGATACGGGCTGGGGTTCGGCGATAGTAGGCTGGGATCAAGAGGATATAGATTTACTTCAATCTGCATGGCGTGAATCTACGATGAGAACTTATCGTTCCGCCTGGAAGGAATACGCAAATTGGTGTAATCGGAATAACATTCATCCTGCCAAGGCAGATCCCCAAGATGTGGTGAGGTATTTGAGTTTTTTGTGGAAGTCAAAAAAGCTGAAATACAGTACAATTTTAGTACATAAATCGGTGATTGCTACATTTTTGAACCCCAATGGACATAGAGAAATAAGCGACCATCCGATGGTAAAGGCTGTTCTTAGAGCGATTAGCATTAAGGAATTACTTGTGGGAAATCCAAGTAATAAATCAATTTGGAATATTGAAATTTTACTTGATTGGATGGGGAAAAATATGCCTGATGAAGCGAGTATATTTCAGGTGTCACGACATACAGCACTGTTATTGCTTTTAGCCTCAAGTCGTAGGATACACGACTTAACGCTTTTATCTTTGAAGGAAGGTCACTTTGAAGAAGATAAAGATTCTTTGATCTTTTGGCCAGTTTTCGGATCGAAAACAGACAATGCCAGAGCTCGTCAATCAGGCTGGAAACTAACTCCTTCTCAGGATAGGAAGGTTAATTTAGTATATTGGATCAAAACATTGATAGATATTTCCAAAGAGAGGAGAAAGGCCGTGAAGAAATTGGATAATTTGTTCATAACTACAAGAGGCGTGGTGAAACCGGCTTCTAGGTCCATCATAGCGGGCTGGGTTAGGACAGCCTTTCAGGCCGCGGGGATATCATGTTCTCCAGGGAGCATAAGATCGGCAGTATCATCTTACAATTTCAGAGAAGAACTCCCGTTAGACGAAATTTTAAAGAAAGGTAACTGGCGTGGTCCTGGAAATTTCTTCAAACATTACTGTAAGACTATTTCTCGAGCTGAAGGGTTCAAGGAGAATAATTGTTTAGTTAGTAAAAATTTTGAGTTAATGTGACGAAATCTTGTCATCAAGTTATGCATAAAATAATTTAAATCATTTGATTTTGGAAGATGTTATTTGAGTTAGTTAGTTCTCTGGGGATGTATACAAGTTCATTTTTCTTATTAAAGAAAGCTTTGATAACAATTACGTTATTTTATTTCCTAGCATAAAAATCCCTTCTTTGAATTTATAATCACAGTACACTTTTGACAATGTCCAGAACTATGCCGGCAGAATACAAACATCTCTCCGAAAGGTCAAGCCGAAGCACAGACCTCAAATAGACGCGTTTTCTACCCCAAAGGGAGGAAAACGCATATTTTAGGTCTTGCGGAGGCTTGACCTGAGCAATTCCTTGCCGTCATTTCTCGTCGAAGGTACTGAGGATCTCCGCGTGCCGAGGTAGCCGCGGAGCTTCCCGGCATGATGGAAGGGGATCGTAGGCAGAGGTGGTCACATCTGAACTATAGGTAAGGCACCATATCGCTCGAATGCTCAAAGTGTAGTCTCCGAAAGGTCAAGCCTCCGCAAGACCTAAAATATGCGTTTTCCTCCCTTTGGGGTAGAAAACGCGTCTATTATCTATAATACAGAGTGTAACAGCCAAATGGAATAAATTCGATAACGAATGAATGAGGGCATGTTGGAAAAAAAGCTCGGACACGACGATTTGTAATTTTAAATGCGCATATTTTTCAAGAAAATAATATTATACAGGGTGAGTCTTTGACTTGTACATATATTTTAACTGTAGATTCTTGAGGCCTAAAGAAACCTTTTTTTCATTTTCCATTTTTCCGAATTCGGCTCGGTTAAAGAGATATAGCCATTTGAAAAAAAAAATTGTGCTAAATGCGTCCCTGATATTATTCTCTACAAACACCTCAAAGTTCATATTTTTCAATTGAAATTGATGTGATTATTAGATATTCTGGGTGATACATTTAGAAAATACTCAAGCACTAACCTTATTCGAATAAGAATGTTACAAACACGATATTTCCTAACAAAAACGCTAAGTTTTGTTCCATCATTTCTGCAATTGAAATGCCATATTTCTCACACCAAAATAATTTCCTTCTTCGATTATCCTGAAGATTAGTTTGTAAACACTAATAATTTGTTCATATTTGCCTCGATACCCTGAAACTATCTTATAAAAATTAGTTTCTCACTAACCTAGCCTAACTCCATTAATCAGTCATCTGATTCGAGGTCAATGACCTAACCTAATCCATCTCCTCTATGGGCTCTATGATAGTGATCACAGAATTCTAGAGAAGACGATGCCAGATTGTGTTGATTTTCTCAGTAAAAATGGTATAGGCGAACTCAAGAAAGCAGAACGTCCCCTATCGTTAACGGAAGAACTAGTTTTGTTTACTTTTCGCTAAAGGCTTCTACGCATTGCTCTTTGGAAATGCCAAACGAGTAGTTTTGATTCTCGCCGATCTGAATTTCAGTCGTGGTGCGCTGCCGGCTGCGATGTAGCCGCCACGCAAGACAAGCCGTTGTTCTGTGTCTCATCACATCACACTATCACAGGCCAGCCAGTCTGTGATAAAATGAACGACGCTTAAACGCGATAACCTTTCTACATGGATTCAATTCATTTATTTATTTACTCGCAGAGAATAAAGCAAACAGGTGTGAGGTGATGCTTGTGATATGTGATGTGAAAACCGTGTAGGGTCGATTAAAAATTCCAAGAGGATATTGTTAAGAAGATAGATATTTTCCTGAAGGACTGGTATCAATAAATTTTTAATAGAAACTTGCTTATAAACTGTGTAATTTCATGCTTCTCGGAATTCAGTTGATAAACATTGACAACATTGTTAATTTGTTAAGAGACCAGAGAAGAAACAATATTCGATGATATTTAATTCAGGGAAGCATTCAGATTTTTTATGAAATTCATGGTTTTTTCCTCAAATTTCTTCGTATACATTTAGGAATAACTCGAAAACGACGCGTTTTTTTGAAAAAATATAAGAATACTTTTATTCTCTAAAATGGTTGATTCTTTCGAAAATATGAACCGTTTATCCTTTTCAAGTGATTTGATAGTGTTTTTGTATGAATTTATGAGTCGACCACCCTGTAACTTTCGAACTAGGAGAGATATTGAATAAGTTTCGATTGAGGAATATGCACAATGAATAGAGTAAAGAATCAACCAAAATTCAGTTCATTTGAAATAACGGTTCCGAAGATATGAACAGCAAAGTGTTTTTTTCGTGGATTTTCGACACCCTGTATCTCCCAAACCAAACCGAATTTTGGAAAATGGTATGGGAAAAAAGTGTTTCGTTTGATGAGAGGAATCTACAGTTAAAATATATGTACAAGTCAAAGACTCACCCTGTATAGGGTGTTCAATGTGACCGCGGCGAATACCAACTTTCTTATTTCAAATGCAACCCCCTATATATTATTTATTTTTTGAATTCTTCAGAGAATTATAGACACAATTCATGCGAAAAAAAAACCTATCTTTAACTATTTCGGAATTATTGAGTGTTTTCAGATTTATTGCAAAAATCAACGTTTTAAATAAAAATTATTTTATTTCACAAATTCGGTACATTACACACAGATGACATTTGACAGATGACATTTTACAGATGACATTCGACTGATGACATTGGACAGTTGACAGATGACTATTGACAGATGAAATTTGACAGAACTTTTATTACCTATGCCTAATTTATCCCCTGCCAGTTCAGAAATCTAACCAAGCCGTTGATCTCCGATCAATGTCGATTACGATTTGTGGAATCCACCGTAAGTATAGGTATCATTTAGGCGAAACAAAGTTCCTTGGGCCAGCTAGTATGCTAATGAAAAAATAGTTTTATATCCTTAAACGAGTCTTATTACTTGCCCCTTTTATCGCATTCAAGCCGTCAGATGATTGGCCATGTTGAAAGTAAAAACAAGCTGAAACTATTAGAGGATTTACGGGGATTTTTCAGGAACTAAACACATTTTTCCAAGATTTTTGATTTTTGGGATCGACTAAGATTCCTTGTAAAAAAACGAATATTTTCTCATCCTAATCAAATTTCTTTATTCATACTAACTGGATTATTTTTTATGAGCAACAATACAAATATACATAAATAGAAATATACAGAACAAAATGTCAATTCATTATATCTGAGTACTTTTCATTATTCAAGTTTGCGTGGTATGAGAAGGGCACTCACATCAACTTTCTCAGATTTGCTTCAGCACCATATTCATCTCTGAAGGATCAATGAATTCACTAATTTTTTGGATACACAAATCGGGCATTTCTTCTGGAAGAAGTTCCCGCAAATGTGCATATACTTGTTTCGCCAAATATTGATCATTCATTTCTATGCATATGCTGGCGATCAACTCCCTTTTATACAATACTGGAAGAGGATTTTTCAGAATTCCTGAGCGAATCCTTGAATTCTTGACCACCTTCCTCCTTATATTTTTTCTACACAGTACGTCATAGTAGGTCAGTTGTGGAGCTTCGGGCAGTTTCAGCAGTTTCAGGCTTTCTAACTCGTTCTCGTACAGAACGCGTACTTCTCTGTAGCGTTCATTCGCTTCTATATATTGAACTGTTTCCTTGTTCACATAGAGTCCACAATGTTTTCTCAGAACAAAGAACTTGATGAATACATTGAGGACGTTTTCGTTATCGAAGTCCATCGCAACTTCGAAAGCTGTCATACCTTCTTCATTGAGTTCGTTGAAATCTACTCCCTTTCTTAGCAGAATTTCAACAACAGTAGGACTCCCTTCAGCTGCACAATGCAATGGAGTGTTACCCTGGTCTGATTTGGCATTCACATCCACGCCATGCTCTATTAAAGCTTTTGCCAAAATCCTGTTCCTGTGAGGGTCATTTCCATCATCTGTCAAATGATGCAATGCGTTGCATCCAAGGCAGTTGGTGATGTTCGGGTCACTTCCGATTTCCAGAAGCCGCAAAATGACGTTGATATCACTCGAAGGGTTCATGATCAGAAGTTGCAGGGTCGTATGGCTTAGCAGATCCTCTTGATGGTCCAAGTCAACATCATAATGCAGCAGCGCATCCAAGCATTCAAAGCCCTTCGGACATCCTGACAGCATATGGAAAGGACGGCGGAAATAGTTATCACATTTCTTCGGGTTGGCACCATTAAGCATCAGATGTTTTACTAAATCGGGATAGCCAAACTTCACAGCATAATGCAGGGGTGTGTTTCCATTGTCGTTGCAGACGTTAACGTCTGCTCCTTCCTGTAATAATTTCTCGACATCTTCTTCATTTCCATTTCGGACCGCTAAATGAAGGGCACTGTCTTCCACTGGGCAGGAGTTTACTCTCTGAAAAAGAAGAAAAATATTTTCTAGCTTTTGTTTGATAATTTTGATGAGATTCGTGAGATTCGATAGTTGAAGCGGTAAATTTTCATGGGAGTTCATTCGATTTGATATAGATCGAATTGAAGAGGTCGCCGTTCACAATAAGTTGAAAAACTAATCCGATAGAGGCGCCACCGTGCATTTTATGGAATATTCAGCGAAGCTTCCAAACATCCCTATACCCAAAACCACCGTTTTTGTTTGAGAAATACCTATCCTTCGTTAAAAATGAAACGATTTTTACTAGACAGAAGTTTTTCGGAAAACCTCGTTCCTCAACTTTCATTTAATACTGTTTCCAATATATAAGTTTTCACAGTTCATTCTAAATGTCATGAATCTTTCCCTTCCTACCATGAATAAAAGTGACTCGTGTTTCACGTTTATGCATATTTTTATAAACAAAGACAAGAAGGCATTAATTCGATAAGGAACATTTCAAGTAGGTAACTAGGTATATTTTAAAACGAATATTTCAGGTGAGTAAAATGTTTGATTCGTTAATATTCATGAAAATATATATTTTTATAGTGGGCTGAATACATAGGTCCATATTTCGTTGGAAACAGTTGTTCTTCACACATTTATCCTTTTTTTTAGTTTTCTTTCAAATTTTTCGAATTGGAAACCTATGAACCAACTGGAAAAAATATTCAGCTAGAGAATGAATTCAATAGAGGGTGTGCGAAAAAAATTTTTTATTCATAATGTCGAGTTAATTCATAACACATTTCAGCTGAAAATGTTGCCATGAGGATGTCGAATGAATTTCATGATTACAGCCAAATTCTATTCAGAATCCGTTTTACGACACTTTGGGGTTGGAAATAATTATTATATTTGGTCTAAATCCATAAATTAAAGATGACGACTAGTTTCATGAGCTCATAAATTTTACCAAGAAAATAATGATCTCCCAATGAGGAAAATTTTCGTTTTGTTTCTTATGAAACAGCTTTATCAACTTTCACATAATTACAGCAATAGTAAATTGAATCACTTCGATTATTTGGCCGCTCATTTCAATCATTCCGTTACATTCTCATTAGAAGTTCTATTTCATTGTTATCAATTCAATTGGAATTGTGACAAAGCCTTCTGTGCCAATATTAGGGATAATTATTCAACAACTTTCTGTTTCCATAAATTTTCTGGCTGCGCTGACAAAGAAGCATTATTGTTTTAAGGTGACGCATCATTATATCTAGCATTTTATAGATTGGGGTTGGACATGGCTTGGCGTCAGGAGGATTGGCGCCAGGATGATTGGCACCTTGAAATTATTTTTCATTTATTCTTATTCATTCAACAACAAACTCGTGGAAGTGCTTTGCAAGTAGTCATTCCGTACGTTAGGTACTCTTTTGGTTTTTTATTGTGCGATTGAAGCTAACGCACAAATTTTATCTCGGTTTATGTAATTTTAATTTATGTATGCCCACAATTACTTCATTTTCCACTCGAGCTGAGATCAATGTTTATTGACATTTTTCATACCTTATTGAAAAGCTACTCGAGTACTCTAAACATATTTTCCGGTTTTCAGAAGGATGAATGGTTGATGAATCTTTTCGTTTCATGTTACTGGATGATGGGGTACTACAGAAGAAACGGCCTAAAGCAGGCTTTGACATGTATGTATATTGTTTTATAATACTGAAATTGTATTGTTTGTAACGTTTCGAATTATATAGAAATGAGTTGAGTTTTTATTGTTGATAATTATGGAGTCCAAGACGTACCTATTGTACCTGTTTGTCGAATAAACTGGAGTTTATAATGTTAATTTATATCAGAGTTGTGCTTTGTGCTCGGAGCACTTTTGTGCTCGGAGCACTTTTGTGCTCCCGGGCACTGTGCTGCCGAGCACTTTTCAAAAGCAGTGATTAGTGCTTAGTATTTGTAGTACTTCATCGAAAGGCTCAGTGCTTAGCAATCCCAAAAGTGCTCCCAAGCACTCCTGCGGATTACTAAGCCCTAAGCTCTGAGCCACTTTTGTACGAATTTATTTAAGCATTCATAAAATCTAAATACAACATTTTCTTACATGAGTAACATCCTCAAACTGTTAGAATTTCAATGACAGAAAGATGATTGTGAGGAAATCCGGTCATTATGAGAGGAAAAATTAAGGGCCCACGTGTAATTTGTTAAATGAAGATGGTAATTTGTTCGTTGATATCTTAATAAAGCGTTTTCATCTGACCAAAGAGTCTTATATAGACAACATCAAATCGTTACACAGTTCATTTTTCATACTTCGTTATTTGTCACGCAACAATGTTTTGGAACTGTTTTGCTCCTGACAAATTAGTGCAAGAATTGACGCAGAAGCATTTCCATTTTTCCTTAAATTTCTTATTACATTTTGTGTCACTGACCGGGAGTGAAAACCCATAAAAGTTTTCAGAAAAAAAGTAAACTCGAAAAAATCAATATTTTTATGAATATTTTCAAACGAAGAGATCTAGGAGCGAATAGCAGTTTTTTGTTTTACCACCAATCAGAATCAATTATATATTATATCGAATCAAACTCAAAATTATTAGCGAAAGCATCGTATCATTTGGTCAATTCTTGGAAGGTGATAAAACAAGAATCTTCTCGTTATCAATCGAATCAAAGGTGGAGCATCGAATTTTGGACACCCTGTCACCTCACCTGTCAATTTTCTCACATATACGAGCTAACAATTTCTCTTTCGATTGTAATAACCTCACTTTCAACAATTCCTAAAGAAGTGCTTAGGGCTTAGTGCTCGAAATGTCGAATAACTTTCACAAAGTGCTCAGTATTCGCGAGCCTTTCGTGAAAATAAGTGCTTTGCGCTCGAGACTCGGGAGCCTTTTTATCCGAGTGCTTAGTGCTCGAAGCACTATTTTTCAGTGCTCGTCACAGTTCGTACATATATTAATATCATTCCTTCAACTTGAAATGTTTTATACATTTCTATGCCTATACATATATTCTTGTATCTATCGTTGAATTCTATGAAAAATGTCCATATTATTCTCATTATTTCATGGTATTTTTCTATTATCAGATGTATCATATGCAAAATCATAAATTATTCTCTATTCTTGAATTGAAGTATGATGTCTAATGAATATATTGTGCTATCTTCTTTACAAGAATGAAACTGAAATTCTGAATGTATGATCAGTACGATTATTTTTATAATTCAGAAGGTGTCTACATCAATTTCATTATACTCGTTATTTGAAAATATTACTCAATTTATGAAATTCAAGAGGCGGTTTTATTAAGTTGATAATACTTTTCAATCATATTCATAACTCGCATTTACAAATTCAATAGATGGTTTCATTAATTTCATGATAAGATTTTATTTAGGTTAGTGAACTTTACCATTACATGAATGGAACGCATCCATTATTGTTGAAGCAATGCCAAATCCCTTTTATAAACCGAATTTCATTACAATTATGAGACTTTATGAAACCAATGAGCATTATAATAGGAATTATAATAATTTTTCTCAGCGCTTATCCCAAAAACCTCCTCATACCAATTTTTAATGAAATCAGTCCATAAACAGGGAAGGCGTTGTCTTGTTATTATTATCAGGCCGCCATTTTAAATTTGTTAATTTCACAAAAATAACATAATCTTCAACTCCGAAAACACCCCTCATACTACTTTCAAATCGAAATGAACCCTGATAACAAAACTCGTCCGCTAATTCGATTTTACAAATTTTGACAACAAATCATGATCTTCGACCCCTAAAACCCTCTCATTCCAATTTCGAATCAAATCAAGCCATAAAAACAAAAGATGTCGTATAATTGTTATCAGTCCGCCATCTTGAATTTATGAATTTCGATCAAAAAAATTGTCATTTCTGACCCTGAGAACCCTCACATACAAATTTTGAATGGAAATGTACCATGATCACGAAACTCGTCTGCCATCTTGAACTTACGAATTTTGACTCGAAATCCTATTTTCTCACGCCGGAAATCCCTGTATACCAATTTTGAATTCAATCTGACCATAATAACAATTTGACAAAAAAATCAAAATCTCTGACCCGGAAAACACCGAACTATGAAATAAGTGAAAATAAAGTTTAAGTAAGAACTTTTTTCGCTATATATTTAAATTTGGCTATTCTCTGTGAATTCCGTATTTCAAGTTGAGATTCTGAACGAAATTTTCTGTAGATTCACTTCTAATCGGAAGAATGAATTGACTCATTTTCTTCTATTATTGGCAGATAAAAATAATCAACTTTCGAACTTTCCAATTCATTCATTGAGAACTCCGATCCTTTCTGAGTTCAACCACAAAATTTTAGTTCCTAAAGTGAAACCATTTTCAAATGCATCTTGAAATAAAACACACTACATTGAACCGTAAAATTTCAAATCGATTCATTTGTCTATCCATTTCAGAGTCCATCATTGGTTAATTCTGTTCCCAAATACGTTATATTATACATAAAACGAAAATTCTGATCATGGGGACAATAAATACTCTTTAAACAATAAATTTAAGTCTGAAAGATGTTCCTCCAGTAATGAACGTTCATTCAGTGAAATATACTATGAGCAAGATATGAAACACCAACCGATAGATCATATCAATTATCCAAAATATATAACCAAAATACGAAGTATTGAGAAAATAATTCTTTGGGATGAAATTGATGACGGTTTTTAGTGTCAAGCCGAACTGACCATTCGCAATAGCCATATAAATTCTCCGATAAATGTGAAACCATTTATAAATCTATTCAGAAAATTTGTACATTGAAGTTTCCAAAGTATTAAAAAAAAGTATAATTTGTATTAAAATTCATTACGGACTTAAGACATCAAGGCTCTAGTTGAACTGACTTATTTCCTGAAAGCAATCCCCGTACAAATTGTCCGAAAAATTTTGTAACTATTTGAAACTCAATTTTCCAAATTTGTACCTTGAAGACTGCAAAGGAGTAGGAAAAGAATTTTTTTAATCAAATTTATGACGGATTGATTGTATGCTTGCGCCGAAATTACTAAGTGTCCAATAGCAATCTCCATACAAATTCTCCGAAGCATTGAAAACCATTCAAAAATCAATTTCAAAAATTTGTACCCTTGAGGCTCCAAAATTTCGATACAATTGAGAATTCACTTCATAGTACATCCTATGTAAGTTCTGTTTCAAAGTGTGTTATATGATACATAAACGAACGTTCTCATCATCATGGAAGAAGAAATACTTTTCCAAAAGTGAAATCGGCAAAAGATGTGTCTGCAGTAATACACTTAAATTCAGTAAAATGAATGAACTCGAAATATATAGTTTTCTGCAGAAGATCACCAAGATGTAAAGAAACAATAGATATATTAGATCTTTCATTCAAAATATTCAAATTCGACCAATTTCAAATCTATAAAAATTTATACTCACTTTTGATACTAAATCACCCATTTTCATATTTTATTAACCTGCTTCCACACTATGTTCAAAAACTATCACCAAATATGCACTAGGCCTTTTTCGTTCGTACTGTTGCCAGAGAATAATCGAAACTGAATCCTACCACAACAACTGTCCCTTTATATACCATTTGAAGAGTCAAATAATCCAAGTGGCCAATAGCAACCCACAAAGAAATTCTCCGAAAAATATTTACCTATTCAGAAACCAATTGTGAGAAATTCTACCTTCAAGGCACCAAAGTATTAGAAAAGGAGTTCATTAGAAAAGGAGTTCATTGGAAAAGAAATGTATAACGGGCTTGAGCAGAACAGATCGCCAACAGCAAATTCTCAGAAAATTTTAAAGCCATTTGAAAACCAATTATGCGAATACAATAAACATTCTTTGGAATGAAATTCAAGACGGATTTAAGGCTTAAGCCGTCATGTTTATGGTTCAATAATTGTTTATGACAGGATGGAAAGAGGACAGCAACTACTTTCACATTTTTCGGTACATTTCGTGCGAATTGAGAATGTTAAAAGCTCTGTTGCATTGAAGTTCATTCAAATATACCTTCTATATATTGAAATTCTCAGGAGGTTTGTTAATGGGCCAATTTCGTGAATACGACCTTTCGAAATTCTGATTTCTCGATAATACCAAAACTTCGAAGCAAAATTATTCTAACATTTCTGTTATGAATGATTCGAGGGCATGAACGAGATTTCAGGCTGCTTCTGTTTGTTTTTTTCTGCGGCAGCTACAAAAAATTTATTTCAATCAATTTCTCGATCTGGAAAATAGGAATCTACCTGAAAGTTGGATAAACGAGAGCTCAAAAGCTCCAGACTCCAAGTCAGTGTTCTGAGTAACCCATTTTTGATAGGAGACCTCTGAATTTTTCCAATTAATACTTACATTTTCACACTCAAACAAAGAAATTCAAAGATGTATTCGAGGCTTCCCGCTTAACGTACCAACTGTTGAGTTCTATGAATCAAATACCATTATCATTATTCATAGGTGTGTTAATTTATGGACGAGAAATTTTTCTCAAGCTCTTTTTGTGCATGGTACAAACTTTTATTCGTACAATCGAATTTTTCAAAGCAAAATTCGAAAATGACAAAGCGTTAGCTCCATAGCTTATCACCATATTCATCATAGTTAAAAAAATACCGAACGAATTGAAAAGGGAAAAAAATAAAACAAAAATCTTTATGACCGCGTTTGCTATAAAATGCAATGAAGACGATTCCAATGTTCCTTTCTATCATGTTTGGATGATCATTTACGACATTCTATAGTTTTCAGAAAAATGTATTTCCTAATGTCAAAGTTTCATTTCTGATTATTCCATTTACTTGTAGTTTGTATGTTTTTGGTCAGCATTGTCCAAAGTATCTCGTTCCAACGTTTTTGTTGAAATGCTCTGCATACATTTTTCTGCGAGTATTGTTGATAGTTGTCAGTTTTGATTTATATAAATGTCAAATTAGTTCTGAGTGAATCAATGATCTACTTAAACTATACTTGAACTGATTAAAAAGGCTTGTGTTTTCCACCACTGTTTTGGACGAAAGACTCATGGTTAGAATTTTCTAACCTTTTCAATCAGTTTGAGTATATCATGGATTGATCTACTGAAAAACTAATTTGACATTTATATGAATCAAAACTGACAACTATCAACAATACTCACAGAAAAATGTATACAAAGCATTCCAACAAAAAAGTACGTAATTTTGTGAAATTCAACATTTGGTCCCAAAATTAACGTACAATAGATCATTACGAGTGAACAACTCCAACATTTTTCTCATTTCCGCAAACTTCGGAGAAGAAATACTTAGGGTTCGTCATCACATCTGCATTTTGATGCATATTTCTGTCCGGGCCATGCTCGTAGCCCATTAGCACAATTTTGGCCTTCGTACGGCTTCCAGTTTTCAAAATGAAAATTATGAAAGTACTCCGAGCGTATTGTTGAGAAGGCTACGAGCAGAAAACCACTGGATATTATTTCATTCTGTTTTCACCTCATTATTCAGAATGAAAGATAGTTCAACCATAAAAAATTTCAACAATTTCGGCCGAAATTTTTTTTTCACCAAGGACATGTAAAAAAAGTTGAGTTCCAATTTTGGGATAAATTTTTCACGGAAAAACTCAGGAAATCTTGTACATTGAAATAATACTTTCCGAATTGGCAACCGAGAAATAAAAAATCCAACTTTGCAGGTTTTCCGCCTTTTTGAGATTTTTTTTTTCAGAATTCTACATCACAATTCAATTAAGCCAAAGAAAAATACTAAAATGTGACCAGAAACCGTTATTTCAAATGTCACGCATAACTAACAACAGTTATCAGAAGATTGCTCAAAGTTCACAAACACCCTGTATCTCGCTTATGCGTCGAAAAGTGGGTATATGTCATGAGGCAAAAATGACTTCATCGGTGTCATCTACACGGCTGTATATGTTTGTCCAGTTTATGGTGAAACACCCTGTATAGGTCATTTAATACAATATATGATTAGGAATATTCTTAGAACAATGACAAAAAACCATCCGCTTTCAAAAAATTAATTATTTATGTTCCAGATTATATTGAATATGATTGCATATTCTCTGTTTACCTATCTGTAACTCAATAAATGGATCCATAAGGGATCGTACACTTTCCCAGCAGAAATTTTCTCCTACATGTTTGCGGCTAGGATTAGGTATCATTTGAGGGATAGCCCACCAATCTTTTTATTTGTATGTTTTTTGTTATTTTTTGAATTTTCTTCACTTTTGTACCTCGAAATCCAAATCCCGTCCTAAACCGAAGAATGCCGTTTTTCTGAAAGATTTATTTACTTTTATAATTCTGATTTTCAGGTAACTACCTGAAGAAGTACCGTCAACACTTCGAAGGTACTTCTCAGAATAAGACTCGGGATAAGATAATTGACTTCACGAATGAGACTCGCCAAGTTTCAATTACTGTGAAAAATTGGTTGAAGGTTAAGTGTTCAAACGTCGTTGGCTGGATTACTTTGAACGAGGAGTATACTCGAATCGTATTCGAAGTGAAGTACGGTCAGCGGAATGAAGTATGCTGTATAATGCGGTGTTTCTGTGAAATTTCACACAAAATTTTGAGGGAGCCCAAAAAAGAAAATATTGCTCCGAGGTGGGTGTATGAAAACTATCACAAGCATCTAATGACACATTTGACGCAAACTGATGTCACACCTATAGAATACCAATACTGTAAGCGCGACTGCAAGGAAAAACCGAGAGAGAAACTTAATCAACATCGATAAAATCTTTTGGCTACCTTTTTTCAAAAAAACCCGAAACACAACCTATCTATTGAAACAAAAGATAGGGAGATGCAAATATCCTCACTAGAGATGATGAGGAGCTGCGTGAAAATCCAAATAAGCCAGATAATATGATTCTTGTATCTCCTGCAAAATCTCCAACAGTGACTCCTTCGCTTCTTCCGACACATCCCATGTCAAAGATTAAGCCTCGAATGAAGTGAATGAAGTATAAAACGTAAAATCAACATTGTTCACTAAGTTATTCAAGAAAGCTATGAAACGTGTAAGAATATATCCAGGGCACAGGCGAGTACATCCAGAGATAGTTGCGACGATCACATTCAGAAATGCATTGAAAGTAACCAAAGAAAAATATACACTTCTGAAGGGTCCCCTCTGGTGTCTTCCAGTGACTTGAATATCAATCTAGCATTCAACACTCATCGTCAACTTTATCCCACACTTTATCTCCCACTTATCAAAGGTCAGAAAGGGCTTAACTCCTGAGCCAAATTTCTAGTCCTGGGAATAACCTTGGGAATAACCAAACTTGCATCACATCCTATTTTTTGTGGTCGATGAAGTTTGCAATTTTCAAAGAATATCATCGAACGAAAAGATGACATGGGCATGCAACTAAAGAGTGTTTTGGTCCATTTTGAATCTACTTCACAAAAACCTTGCGGTCAAGATGGTACCACCTCACCAGGCCACCTTTTGCGCTGGTTGTTTGATTTATCTGCCAAAAACTCCAGACAGTCAAAATATCGGTAAACGTACAGAATTAAATACTTTTCATTATACTGCTATACGAAACGCTTTATGAAAATATGAAGAACACTTCACCATCCATAAGCTGTTTAAATAAATTTGTTGCGAAAAATTCATCCAACATAGAGGAAGGGTTTTTCGACTTTGATGGCCTTTGTCAGTTCATGAAGCATAGGAATTTACCCAAAGTTTCGTGGATTGGCGAAGATGCAACAGTTAAATTGAATATGATTCGAGGACTAATAAATTAGTTGGATTTACCATGCCATTAGTCAATGGACTACCGACAAGAGATACGTTTTTAGCAACATCTGCAAAAGCAATACAGGACCACTTTAAGAACGCTATCAGATCAAATTATGCCTATGTAATTATGGCCCAGCCTATTTTTACCATCCGCGCCAGGTTATTGTCTCGCAATCTTAGGCACAGATAACAGATTTACAGCCGCTGATGTTACGAAAAGGTGGCAACATATAAAATTGAATTTGAAGCAGCGAGGTGATATGGTTTTGGGGTTTGGATCTGATGGAGATACACGTCTTCTGAAGGCAAAGAGGCAAGGTGCTCAATGGGCTCTCACTAAAGAATAATCACGACCCGAATGGAGATGGTTTCAATCAAATTACTCTAGAGAAGACTGCTTTTCTTATGTTCAAGATACTGTTCATATAGCCACCAAATTACGTACTAGACTGCTCAATGATAAAATCAAGTTAAGGTTTGGTGATTTTCATGCAACTGCTGAACCATTGGAACAACTCATTGCAAAGTACTCCAAGGATTATTACTTGCTAACAAAATCTGATTTGAAATTAAAAGACAAGATGAATTTTAAAGCAGCAGAGAAATTATGTTCGAGTAACGTTATTAATTTTTTTAAAAAGACTCCGAAGAATAAAGGCATTATTGCTTATCTCAAATTGATGCGTTTTGTTATTGATTCGCTCTTAGATCCCAAAATAGATTTAACGCAAAGAATTTATTCAATTTGGTATTGCGTTTTTTTTTAAATTTGGAAACAGTGGCTTACAATAAACGAATATAAAATTGGAGATCATTCCATTTCATCAAACTGCTATGCTTGCTCAGAGTTAAACGCACATTTATTAATAAATATCATCCTAAACATCCGTGAAAACCCATTTTTGTCAAACGATATTGTAACATTCAAATGTTACCTTCCACCTCGAATTAAATACGCCAGCGCAAATGCGCAGAACATAGTCGATCTACATTTCTGAGCCTCCATATGAAAGAGAAATGAATAAAAGAATTAATTGAGATTCGACGTTGTTTGAAAGAATATCTAATCGATTCCCTTCGTAATCTATCTTATTACCTTCGATATCTACCTACCTTATTATTTTCATAATTGAAAGTATCTGAATAATCAAGTACCTATAACTTAAATATCTAAGTTCTCCGGTAAATACACGAGAGTGCTTCAATTGCTTTCCTCCTTAGTAAGGGGTAAGTCTCTATAGATTTGAAATAGTTAAGATTGTTTGTGAATAGATAAGTATATCTTTGTAACTTATGATTAGGGACTTTGGGAGACAAACTGCCCAACTCAATTGCCTTCTTCAACCTCAAGCAGAACTTGAAAAGGGACCATCATCCTCATTCCACAAGGTGGGTGTTGCTGTATAAAGAGGGTGAATAGAATTTCAAGCCCTCAGACAGGTCTGTTCTTCTTAAATTGTGTATATCAAATTCTATAATATTAGGTTTAAGCAGGTTAGGTCATAGTAATATTAGTATTAGGTCTAAACAAGGTACCTTGGGGTTTATAATAAATTTATTGAATAGACATTTGAACTGTTCAGACTTGTATATATTTTTTTCCCTCACACACGATATATTATATTCTCAATCAATTTGATACACTTTCCAGATTTAAGTATGAAACAAAATCTAAATAATAAAAACAACTACTCTATATCAAAAATCTGGTGGCGCCCAATACCTAATTCAGTTTCGATCAGAAAGTCCTCCTTATCCACGACTTCAGCTCTCCAAAGGCTATGACAGTTGCCGATTGTAAGTTGTTAAATTCATGAATTGAAATACTTTCATCAAATATAAAAAGAAGGTGACAATATGTTTCTGCCTATACTTTCTGGAAGTCAGAAATGTGAACAGGCATTTAGGACTATGAGATCCATGACCTCTACGTATTCGACTGTGGTCAACTTCAATATAAAAGATATTTAAGGCGTTTACATAGCACAAGGACATTAAATAATATTATACACGATCTGAACAATGTTATTGCGTTTCCAAAAGAACAAAGACGGCAAGAAGAAATGAATATGGACTCGAATTCGCTGGTGGTTACTGATTCAAAACTCTATACGGATACTATGATAGCAGACGCAGTAGAACGTGCACGACAAAATTCTCTAGCCTATACGCTAGAACTTGGTATGTCTGTCGGAGAAAACAGCTTTATTATGCTACAATTCCTTCATTGAAAGATCTTGTGAAAGATTGAAGTGAGGATAAAAGTCTAGAAGTTGAAGAGGATATACAGATGGAAGACAACATGATCGACACCATTGATAGGTCATCCAAGAATTCAGCAAATGATTCATCTAATCATCTTCAACATTTTACTTCTCTGCCAATAGAAAATGAAGAAATTAACGGCAATGACTTAAACAAACCAGATAGTCACTTGTTTAAGCATTAATGGAATATATCGAGTGTCGATGGTCCATATGTCCGAGTCGCAGATGGTAATAAATCAAAAATTGTCAGAAAGTCTTCGCTCTGTTAGTTTCTAGAGAAAACTTAAAATATAGGTTAAGTACAGAGAGACTACAACGTTTTGTTGTGAAAAGTACAGGAAGACCACAAAAGACTAAGACACTAGAAGTAGGTCACAAAAAGTTGAATACAATGAAATCCAAAGGAACACAAATAAAGAAAAGCTCGAAGAGAGGTAAAAGAGACAGGTCCCAAGAAAGCTCAGATAGACCAGAAGAAGATATCATCATGAAATATGACGATAGCCCAAGCACAGAAACGTTTTCTGAGAATGACTCGGAAAATAACATTGAAATCAATGTTAATGGAGGTGATTATCAAGAAGGAAATTTACAAAAAGAATATTTCCTCGAATATTCCAGTTCATCGCCGTTGACAATTTCCTTAGAAATCGATAAGTTTCATGCAGTGTATTATGAAGAAGGCTGGTTTGTTGGAAAACTTGTAAGATATTGAGGGTAGTGCGAGTGGTGCTGTCGATAATCCGATAGTCGAAATAATATTTTTGAGAAGAAATAAACGAAAAAAAGTGAATTCAAATGGTCTGAGAAACAAGATTTATGGACCTATAGCGATACAGGAGAATAAATCGAATAATATTGTCAATATTGCCGATCGTGTCTTGAGCCAGATTGATAACGCTTACACAAATGAAAAGCAGAAGTGTTGACATGTCATTAGTTAATATCAATTGTTTCATTATTTGCTTGTCTTGTCTACCACTTGAAGCAACTACCTATTATCTATAATACAGAGTGTAACAGCCAAATGGAATAAATTCGATAACGAATGAATGAGGGCATGTTGGAAAAAAAGCTCGGACACGACGATTTGTAATTTTAAATGCGCATATTTTTCAAGAAAATAATATTATATAGGGTGTTCAATGTGACCGCGGCGAATACCAACTTTCTTATTTCAAATGCAACCCCCTATATATTATTTATTTTTTGAATTCTTCAGAGAATTATAGACACAATTCATGCGAAAAAAAAACCTATCTTTAACTATTTCGGAATTATTGAGTGTTTTCAGATTTATTGCAAAAATCAACGTTTTAAATAAAAATTATTTTATTTCACAAATTCGGTACATTACACACAGATGACATTTGACAGATGACATTTTACAGATGACATTCGACTGATGACATTGGACAGTTGACAGATGACTATTGACAGATGAAATTTGACAGAACTTTTATTACCTATGCCTAATTTATCCCCTGCCAGTTCAGAAATCTAACCAAGCCGTTGATCTCCGATTAATGTCGATTACGATTTGTGGAATCCACCGTAAGTATAGGTATCATTTAGGCGAAACAAAGTTCCTTGGGCCAGCTAGTATGCTAATGAAAAAATAGTTTTATATCCTTAAACGAGTCTTATTACTTGCCCCTTTTATCGCATTCAAGCCGTCAGATGATTGGCCATGTTGAAAGTAAAAACAAGCTGAAACTATTAGAGGATTTACGGGGATTTTTCAGGAACTAAACACATTTTTCCAAGATTTTTGAATTTTGGGATCGACTAAGATTCCTTGTAAAAAAACGAATATTTTCTCATCCTAATCAAATTTCTTTATTCATACTAACTGGATTATTTTTTATGAGCAACAATACAAATATACATAAATAGAAATATACAGAACAAAATGTCAATTCATTATATCTGAGTACTTTTCATTATTCAAGTTTGCGTGGTATGAGAAGGGCACTCACATCAACTTTCTCAGATTTGCTTCAGCACCATATTCATCTCTGAAGGATCAATGAATTCACTAATTTTTTGGATACACAAATCGGGCATTTCTTCTGGAAGAAGTTCCCGCAAATGTGCATATACTTGTTTCGCCAAATATTGATCATTCATTTCTATGCATATGCTGGCGATCAACTCCCTTTTATACAATACTGGAAGAGGATTTTTCAGAATTCCTGAGCGAATCCTTGAATTCTTGACCACCTTCCTCCTTATATTTTTTCTACACAGTACGTCATAGTAGGTCAGTTGTGGAGCTTCGGGCAGTTTCAGCAGTTTCAGGCTTTCTAACTCGTTCTCGTACAGAACGCGTACTTCTCTGTAGCGTTCATTCGCTTCTATATATTGAACTGTTTCCTTGTTCACATAGAGTCCACAATGTTTTCTCAGAACAAAGAACTTGATGAATACATTGAGGACGTTTTCGTTATCGAAGTCCATCGCAACTTCGAAAGCTGTCATACCTTCTTCATTGAGTTCGTTAAAATCTACTCCCTTTCTTAGCAGAATTTCAACAACAGTAGGACTCCCTTCAGCTGCACAATGCAATGGAGTGTTACCCTGGTCTGATTTGGCATTCACATCCACGCCATGCTCTATTAAAGCTTTTGCCAAAATCCTGTTCCTGTGAGGGTCATTTCCATCATCTGTCAAATGATGCAATGCGTTGCATCCAAGGCAGTTGGTGATGTTCGGGTCACTTCCGATTTCCAGAAGCCGCAAAATGACGTTGATATCACTCGAAGGGTTCATGATCAGAAGTTGCAGAGTCGTATGGCTTAGCAGATCCTCTTGATGGTCCAAGTCAACATCATAATGCAGCAGCGCATCCAAGCATTCAAAGCCCTTCGGACATCCTGACAGCATATGGAAAGGACGGCGGAAATAGTTATCACATTTCTTCGGGTTGGCACCATTAAGCATCAGATGTTTCACTAAATCGGGATAGCCAAACTTCACAGCATAATGCAGGGGTGTGCTTCCATTGTCGTTGCAGACGTTAACGTCTGCTCCTTCCTGTAATAATTTCTCGACATCTTCTTCATTTCCATTTCGGACCGCTAAATGAAGGGCACTGTCTTCCACTGGGCAGGAGTTTACTCTCTGAAAAAGAAGAAAAATATTTTCTAGCTTTTGTTTGATAATTTTGATGAGATTCGTGAGATTCGATAGTTGAAGCGGTAAATTTTCATGGGAGTTCATTCGATTTGATATAGATCGAATTGAAGAGGTCGCCGTTCACAATGAGTTGAAGAACTAATCCGATAGAGGCGCCACCGTACATTTTATGGAATATTCAGCGAAGCTTCCAAACATCCCTATACCCAAAACCACCGTTTTTGTTTGAGAAATACCTATCCTTCGTTAAAAATGAAACGATTTTTACTAGACAGAAGTTTTTCGGAAAACCTCGTTCCTCAACTTTCATTTAATACTGTTTCCAATATATAAGTTTTCACAGTTCATTCTAAATGTCATGAATCTTTCCCTTCCTACCATGAATAAAAGTGACTCGTGTTTCACGTTTATGCATATTTTTATAAACAAAGACAAGAAGGCATTATTTCGATAAGGAACATTTCAAGTAGGTAACTATATTTTAAAACGAATATTTCAGGTGAGTAAAATGTTTGATTCGTTAATATTCATGAAAATATATATTTTTATAGTGGGCTGAATACATAGGTCCATATTTCGTTGGAAACAGTTGTTCTTCACACATTTATCCTTTTTTTTAGTTTTCTTTCAAATTTTTCGAATGGGAAACCTATGAACCAATTGGAAAAAATATTCAGCTAGAGAATGAATTCAAGAGAGGGTGTGCGAAAAAAATTTTTTATTCATAATGTCGAGTTAATTCATAACACATTTCAGCTGAAAATGTTGCCATGAGGATGTCGAATGAATTTCATGATTACAGCCAAATTCTATTCAGAATCCGTTTTACGACACTTTGGGGTTGGAAATAATTATTATATTTGGTCTAAATCCATAAATTCAAGATGACGACTAGTTTCATGAGCTCATAAATTTTACCAAGAAAATAATGATCTCCCAATGAGGAAAATTTTCGTTTTGTTTCTTATGAAACAGCTTTATCAACTTTCACATAATTACAGCAATAGTAAATTGAATCACTTCGATTATTTGGCCGCTCATTTCAATTATTCCGTTACATTCTCATTAGAAGTTCTATTTCATTGTTATCAATTCAATTGGAATTGTGACAAAGCCTTCTGTGCCAATATTAGGGATAATTATTCAACAACTTTCTGTTTCCATAAATTTTCTGGCTGCGCTGACGAAAAAGAATTATTGTTTTAAGGTGACGCATCATTATATCTAGCATTTTATAGATTGGGGTTGGACATGGCTTGGCGTCAGGAGGATTGGCGCCAGGATGATTGGCACCTTGAAATTATTTTTCATTTATTCTTATTCATTCAACAACAAACTCGTGGAAGTGCTTTGCAAGTAGTCATTCCGTACGTTAGGTACTCTTTTGGTTTTTCATTGTGCGATTGAAGCTAACGCACAAATTTTATCTCGGTTTATGTAATTTTAATTTATGTATGCCCACAATTACTTCATTTTCCACTCGAGCTGAGATCAATGTTTATTGACATTTTTCATACCTTATTGAAAAGCTACTCGAGTACTTTGAACATATTTTTCGGTTTTCAGAAGGATGAATGGATGATGAATCTTTTCGTTTCATTTTACTGGATGATGGGGTACTACAGAAGAAACGGCCTAAAGCAGGCTTTGACATGTATGTATATTGTTTTATAATACTGAAATTGTTTTGTTTGCAACGTTTCGAATTATATAGAAATGAGTTGAGTTTTTATTGTTGATAATTATGGAGTCCAAGACGTACCTATTGTACCTGTTTGTCGAATAAACTGGAGTTTATAATGTTAATTTATATCAGAGTTGTGCTTTGTGCTCGGAGCACTTTTGTGCTCCCGGGCACTGTGCTGCCGAGCACTTTTCAAAAGCAGTGATTAGTGCTTAGTATTTGTAGTACTTCATCGAAAGGCTCAGTGCTTAGCAATCCCAAAAGTGCTCCCAAGTACTCCTGCGGATTACTAAGCCCTAAGCTCTGAGCCACTTTTGTACGAATTTATTTAAGCATTCATAAAATCTAAATACAACATTTTCTTACATGAGTAACATCCTCAAACTGTTAGAATTTCAATGACAGAAAGATGATTGTGAGGGAATCCGGTCATTATGAGAGGAAAAATTAAGGGCCCACGTGTAATTTGTTAAATGAAGATGGTAATTTGTTCGTTGATATCTTAATAAAGCGTTTTCATCTGACCAAAGAGTCTTATATAGACAACATCAAAACGTTACACAGTTCATTTTTCATACTTCGTTATTTGTCACGCAACAATGTTTTGGAACTGTTTTGCTCCTGACAAATTAGTGCAAGAATTGACGCAGAAGCATTTCCATTTTTCCTTAAATTTCTTATTACATTTTGTGTCACGGACCGGGAGTGAAAACCCATAAAAGTTTTCAGAAAAAAAGTAAACTCGAAAAAATCAATATTTTTATGAATATTTTCGAACGAAGAGATCTAGGAGCGAATAGCAGTTTTTTGTTTTACCACCAATCAGAATCAATTATATATTATATCGAATCAAACTCAAAATTATTAGCGAAAGCATCGTATCATTTGGTCAATTCTTGGAAGGTGATAAAACAAGAATCTTCTCGTTATCAATCGAATCGAAGGTGGAGCATCGAATTTTGGACACCCTGTCACCTCACCTGTCAATTTTCTCACATATACGAGCTAACAATTTCTCTTTCGATTGTAATAACCTCACTTTCAACAATTCCTAAAGAAGTGCTTAGGGCTTAGTGCTCGAAATGTCGAATAACTTTCACAAAGTGCTCAGTATTCGCGAGCCTTTTGTGAAAATAAGTGCTTTGCGCTCGAGACTCGGGAGCCTTTTTATCCGAGTGCTTAGTGCTCGAAGCACTATTTTTCAGTGCTCGTCACAGTTCGTACATATAACATATATCATTCCTTCAACTTAAAATGTTTTATACATCTCTATGCCTATACATATATTCTTGTATCTATCGTTGAATTCTATGAAAAATGTCCATATTATTCTCATTATTTCATGGTATTTTTCTATTATCAGATGTATCATATGCAAAATCATAAATTATTCTCTATTCTTGAATTGGAGTATGATGTCTAATGAATATATTGTGCTATCTTCATTACAAGAATGAAACTGAAATTCTGAATGTATGATCAGTACGAATATTTTTATAATTCAGAAGGTGTTTTCATCAATTTCATTATACTCGTTAATTGAAAATATTACTCAATTTATGAAATTCAAGAGGCGGTTTTATTAAGTTCATATTCATAACTCGCATTTACAAATTCAATAGATGGTTTCATTAATTTCATGATAAGATTTTATTTAGGTTAGTGAACTTTACCATTACATTGATGGAACGCATCCATTATTGTTGAAGCAATGCCAAATCCCTTTTATAAACCGAATTTCATTACAATTATGAGACTTTATGAAACCAATGAGCATTATAATAGGAATTATAATAATTTTTTCTCAGCGCTTATCCCAAAAACCTCCTAATACCAATTTTTAATGAAATCAGTCCATAAACAAGGAAGGCGTTGTCTTGTTATTATTATCAGGCCGCCATTTTAAATTTGTTAATTTCACAAAAATAACATTATCTTCAACTCCGAAAACACCCCTCATACTACTTTCGAATCGAAATGAACCCTGATAACAAAACTCGTCCGCTAATTCGATTTTACAAATTTTGACAACAAATCATGATCTTCGACCCCTAAAACCCTCTCATTCCAATTTCGAATCAAATCAAGCCATAAACACAAAAGATGTCGTATAATTGTTATCGGTCCGCCATCTTGAATTTATGAATTTCGATCAGAAAAATTGTCATTTCCGACCCTGAGAACCCTCACATACAAATTTTGAATGGAAATGAACCATGATCACAAAACTCGTCTGCCATCTTGAACTTACGAATTTTGACTCGAAATCCTATTTTCTCACGCCGGAAATCCCTGTATACCAATTTTGAATTGAATCTGACCATAATAACAATTTGACAAAAAAATCATAATCTCTGACCCGGAAAACACCGAACTATGAAATAAGTGAAAATAAAGTTTAAGTAGGAACTTTTTTCGCTATATATTTAAATTTGGCTATTCTCTGTGAATTCCGTATTTCAAGTTGAGATTCTGAACGAAATTTTCTGTAGATTCACTTCTAATCGGAAGAATGAATTGGCTCATTTTCTTCTATTATTGGCAGATAAAAATAATCAACTTTCGAACTTTCCAATTCATTCATTGAGAACTCCGATCCTTTCTGAGTTCAACCACAAAATTTTAGTTCCTAAAGTGAAACCATTTTCAAATGCATCTTGAAATAAAACACACTACATTGAACCGTAAAATTTCAAATCGATTCATTTGTCTATTCATTTCAGAGTCCATCTTTGGTTAATCCTGTTCCCAAATACGTTATATTATACATAAAACGAAAATTCTGATCATGGGGACAATAAATACTCTTTAAACAATAAATTTAAGTCTAAAATATGTTCCTTCAGTAATGAACGTTCATTCAGTGAAATATACTATGAGCAAGATATGAAACACCAACCGATAGATCATATCAATTATCCAAAATATATAACCAAAATACGAAGTATTGAGAAAATAATTCTTTGAGATGAAATTGATGACGGTTTTTAGTGTCAAGCCGAACTGACCATTCGCAATAGCCATATAAATTCTCCGATAAATGTGAAACCATTTATAAATCTATTCAGAAAATTTGTACATTGAAGTTTCCAAAGTATTAAAAAAAAGTATAATTTGTATTAAAATTCATTACGGACTTAAGACATCAAGGCTCAAGTTGAACTGACTTATTTCCTGAAAGCAATCCCCGTACAAATTGTCCGAAAAATTTTGTAACTATTTGAAACTCAATATTCCAAATTTGTACCTTCAAGACTGCAAACTAGTAGGAAAAGAATTTTTTAAATCAAATTTATGACGGATTGATTGTATGCTTGCGCCGAAATTACTAAGTGTCCAATAGCAATCTCCATACAAATTCTCCGAAGCATTGAAAACCATTCAAAAATCAATTTCAAAAATTTGTACCCTTGAGGCTCCAAAATTTCACGAAAAATATTGACTGAATCTCAAATCGATACAAGTGAGTATTCACTTCATAGTACATCTTATGTAAGTTTCTGTTTCAAAGTGTGTTATATGATACATAAACGAACGTTCTCATCATCATGGAAGAAGAAATACTTTTCCAAAAGTGAAATCGGCAAAAGATGTGTCTGCAGTAATACACTTAAATTCAGTAAAATGAACGAACTCGAAATATATAGTTTTCTGCAGAAGATCACCAAGATGTAAAGAAACAATAGATATATTAGATCTTTCATTCAAAATATTCAAATTCGACCAATTTCAAATCTATAAAAATTTATACTCACTTTTGATACTAAATCACCCATTCTTATATTTTATTAACCTGCTTCCACACTATGTTCAAAAACTATCACCAAATATGCACTAGACCTTTTTCGTTCGTACTGTTGCCAGAGAATAATCGAAACTGAATCCTACCACAACAACTGTCCCTTTATATACCATTTGAAGAGTCAAATAATCCAAGTGACCAATAGCAACCCACAAAGAAATTCTCCGAAAAATATTTACCTATTCAGAAACCAATTGTGAGAAATTCTACCTTCAAGGCACCAAAGTATTAGAAAAGGAGTTCATTAGAAAAGGAGTTCTTTGGAAAAGAAATGTATAACGGGCTTGAGCAGAACAGATCGCCAACAGCAAATTCTCAGAAAATTTTAAAGCCATTTGAAAACCAATTATGCGAATACAATAAACATTCTTTGGAATGAAATTCAAGACGGATTTAAGGCTTAAGCCGTCATGTTTATGGTTCAATAATTGTTTATGACAGGATGGAAAGAGGACAGCAACTACTTTCACATTTTTCGGTACATTTCGTGCGAATTGAGAATGTTAAAAGCTTTGTTGCATTGAAGTTCATTCAAATATACCTTCTATGTATTGAAATTCTCAGGAGGTTTGTTAATGGGCCAATTTCGTGAATACGACCTTTCGAAATTCTGATTTCTCGATAATACCAAAACTTCGAAGCAAAATCATTCTAACATTTCTGTTATGAATGATTCGAGGGCATGAACGAGATTTCAGGCTGCTTCTGTTTGTTTTTTTCTGCGGCAGCTACAAAAAATTTATTTCAATCAATTTCTCGATCTGGAAAATAGGAATCTACCTGAAAGTTGGATAAACGAGAGCTCAAAAGCTCCAGACTCCAAGTCAGTGTTCTGAGTAACCCATTTTTGATAGGAGACCTCTGAATTTTTCCAATTAATACTTACATTTTCACACTCAAACAAAGAAATTCAAAGATGTATTCGAGGCTTCCCGCTTAACGTACCAACTGTTGAGTTCTATGAATCAAATACCATTATCATTATTCATAGGTGTGTTAATTTATGGACGAGAAATTTTTCTCAAGCTCTTTTTGTGCATGGTACAAACTTTTATCCGTACAATCGAATTTTTCAAAGCAAAAATTCGAAAATGACAAAGCGTTAGCTCCATAGCTTATCACCATATTCATCATAGTTAAAAAAATACCGAACGAATTGAAAAGGGAAAAAAATAAAACAAAAATCTTCATGACCGCGTTTGCTATAAAATGCAATGAAGACGATTCCAATGTTCCTTTCTATCATGTTTGGATGATCATTTATAGTACGAGAGATGACGACCAAAACCATGTTTCATAGCGGCCCGGCTAAAACCGTGTAAAATCGATAGATAAGATGACCCTAGAGCCGACTGGTAAGTAGTAATACTCAGAAGTGTAGCATCTTCGCGGGGGGGCATTTCTGCTGTGTAAAAAAAAAATGGTCGACGGTCGTATAACGGCCCGTCTGATATTGAAAATGTACATAGATTTTGTTATTTTATCACTAAAATTTGTGTTTTCAGACATTTTGTGCGTAGCGTTTGACCTGAGTGTCTCTTCAAAAATGTCAAAAATCTGACCTTAGTGACTCATAGCGGCTCGGTTCATTTTTGTTTTGAATCATTCGTATGGATGCCCAAAATACAAAAATACGGTTTTTAGACATTTTGAGTGTCGCCTATAACGAAAAAATGTGTTGGAGTCGCCCGGCAAAAACTCATGCTACACTAGTAAGAGAAAGACATATGCGATCTTATCGCAAAGAAAAGAGATGAACCAAGTGTGAATTCAACTTGTCAAAATCATATGGAAGATGTAAACCAATATTTATGTGACCACAGGCTTGCTTTGCCCACAAGCTCTGACCACAAGGAGTTGATGCGTTGAATATAATTCATGTAAAACTAATTTCTGAATTAAAGTCATATATTTTTTTATATATTTCATTTGGAATATATCTATTTGGTGTTAGTGACTATAATCAAAAGAATTTCTGTGAAGTATTTCGGAAATTTCTCAAATTATTTTACGGACTTGGATCAGGAATATATTAGAAATGATTTGAGTTGAACGCTGAACTAATTCATAATATCTAAATAAATATAATGCATATATTTTTCCTGAATAATTAATGTTTTATTGGCCACAAACTACAAAAGTACGTATTATCATTTCATTCTTCCGAATTTTCAATTAGTAAATTCGGTAGCTACCTCAATTTCATACTAGCACTGAAGTGCTAGTATTTCTATAGGATTGAGGCTATTCAGCATTGATTTCTTGTGCTTGAGGAAAGAAACTTGAATTCAGAAACACATTAGATAAATGTTTGATAAATATGTGTATGACAAAATTGAACAATACCCCTGAGGTAAATTTACTTATTTACTTCACGTTCATGCAACCGGGCTAAGTAGATACTGCAAATTGAAAAGTTGTCTGATTAGTTAAATGCTACATTCAATTTGTCTGATATCATTTTTTTCCACATCTGGGGAACGTATTCAATCATTGACGACGAATTTCAGACAGGTCGCTATGAGTCACTTAGGTCAGATTTCTTGACATTTTCGAAATGCTATAAAAATGTAAGGCGACATGTTTTTTGTCTGAAAATTGATCTTTCCACATCAATTGACACGGCTTAACCTATAAAAATCATTTTCAGACGGGCCGCTGTAAGTTTTTTTTCTCTTTCATTTTTTACATTTTTTTATTGGTCTCCTGGGTACGCGCTACAATCTTGGTGTCTGAAAACTGTGTTATTGGTATCTCAGGGCTATTATCTAACTACATTCCGGAAATCAGACGGGCCGCTATGAGTCACCCATGTTGTTTTTTTGACATTTTTGAAAATGCGCTCAGATCATACGCTACGCGCAAATTGTCTGAAAATCGCATTTCTGGGTACAGGGTCATATATTCTATCGATTCCGTGCGGTTTTAGCCGAGCCGCTATAAGACAAAAATCTTGGTCGCCATCTCTCGTACTATTACGACATTCTATAGTTTTCAGAAAAATGTATTTCCTAATGTCAAAGTTTCATTTCTGATTATTCCATTTACTTGTAGTTTGTATGTTTTTGGTCAGCATTGTCCAAAGTATCTCGTTCCAACGTTTTTGTTGGAATGCTCTGCATACATTTTTCTGCGAGTATTTTTGATAGTTGTCAGTTTTGATTTATATAAATGTCAAATTAGTTCTGAGTGAATCAATGATCTACTTAAACTATACTTGAACTGATTAAAAAGGCTTGTGTTTTCCACCACTGTTTTGGACGAAAGACTCAGTGGTTAGAATTTTCTAACCTTTTCAATCAGTTTGAGTATATCATGGATTGATCTACTGAATCAAAACTGACAACTATCAACAATACTCACAGAAAAATGTATACAAAGCATTCCAACAAAAAAGTACGTAATTTTGTGAAATTCAACATTTAGTCCCAAAATTAACGTACAATAGATCATTACGAGTGAACAACTCCAACATTTTTCTCATTTCCGCAAACTTCGGAGAAGGAATACTTAGGGTTCGTCATCACATCTGCATTTTGATGCATATTTCTGTCCGGGCCATGCTCGTAGCCCATTAGCACAATTTTGGCCTTCGTACGGCTTCCAGTTTTCAAAATGAAAATTATGAAAGTACTCCGAGCGTATTCTTTAGAAGGCTACGAGAAGAAAACCACTGGATATTATTTCATTCTGTTTTCACCTCATTATTCAGAATGAAAGATAGTTCAACCATAAAAAATTTCAACAATTTCGGCCGAAATTTTTTTTTCACCAAGGACATGTAAAAAAAAGTTGAGTTCCAATTTTGGGATAAATTTTTCACGGAAAAACTCAGGAAATCTTGTACATTGAAATAATACTTTCCGAATTGGCAACCGAGAAAAAAAAATCCAACTTTGCAGGTTTTCCGCCTTTTTGAAATTTTTTTTTTCAGAATTCTACATCACAATTCAATTAAGCCAAAGAAAAATACTAAAATGTGACCAGAAACCGTTATTTCAAATGTCACGCATAACTAACAACAGTTATCAGAAGATTGCTCAAAGTTCACAAACACCCTGTATCTCGCTTATGCGTCGAAAAGTGGGTATATGTCATGAGGCAAAAATGACTTCATTGGTGTCATCTACACGGCTGTATATGTTTGTCCAGTTCATGGTGAAACACCCTGTATAGGTCATTTAATACAATATATGATTAGGAATATTCTTAGAACAATGACAAAAAACCATCCGCTTTCAAAAAATTAATTATTTATGTTCCAGATTATATTGAATATGATTGCATATTCTCTGTTTACCTATCTGTAACTCAATAAATGGATCCATAAGGGATCGTACACTTTCCCAGCAGAAATTTTCTCCTACATGTTTGCGGCTAGGATTAGGTATCATTTGAGGGATAGCCCACCAATCTTTTTATTTGTATGTTTTTTGTTATTTTTTGAATTTTCTTCACTTTTGTACCTCGAAATCCAAATCCCGTCCTAAACCGAATAATGCCGTTTTTCTGAAATGATTTATTTACTTTTATAATTCTGATTTTCAGGTAACTACCTGAAGAAGTACCGTCAACACTTCGAAGGTACTTCTCAGAATAAGACTCGGGATAAGATAATTGACTTCACGAATGAGACTCGCCAAGTTTCAATTACTGTGAAAAATTGGTTGAAGGTTAAGTGTTCAAACGTCGTTGGCTGGATTACTTTGAACGAGGAGTATACTCGAATCGTATTCGAAGTGAAGTACGGTCAGCGGAATGAAGTATGCTGTATAATGCAGTGTTTCTGTGAAATTTCACACAAAATTTTGAGGGAGCCCAAAAAAGAAAATATTGATCCGAGGTGGGTGTATGAAAACTTTCACAAGCATCTAATGACACATTTGACGCAAACTGATGTCACACCTATAGAATACCAATACTGTAAGCGCGACTGCAAGGAAAAACCGAGAGAGAAACTTAATCAACATCGATAAAATCTTTTGGCTACCTTTTTTCAAAAAAACCCGAAACACAACCTATCTATTGAAACAAAAGATAGGGAGATGCAAATATCCTCACTAGAGATGATGAGGAGCTGCGTGAAAATCCAAATAAGCCAGATAATATGATTCTTGTATCTCCTGCAAAATCTCCAACAGTGACTCCTTCGCTTCTTCCGACACATCCCATGTCAAAGATTAAGCCTCGAATGAAGTGAATGAAGTATAAAACGTAAAATCAACATTGTTGACTAAGTTATACAAGAAAGCTATGAAACGTGTAAGAATATATCCAGGGCACAGGCGAGTACATCCAGAGATAGTTGCGACGATCACATTCAGAAATGCATTGAAAGTAACCAAAGAAAAATATACACTTCTAAAGGGTCCCCTCTGGTGTCTTCCAGTGACTTGAATATCAATCTAGCATTCATCACTCATCGTCAACTTTATCCCACACTTTATCTCCCACTTATCAAAGGTCAGAAAGGGCTTAACTCCTGAGCCAAATTTCTAGTCCTGGGAATAACCAAACTTGCATCACATCCTATTTTCTTTGGTCGATGAAGTTTGCAATTTTCAAAGAATATCATCGAACGAAAAGATGACATGGGCATGCAACTAAAGAGTGTTTTGGTCCATTTTGAATCTACTTCACAAAAACCTTGCGGTCAAGATGGTACCACCTCACTAGGCCACCTTTTGCGCTGGTTGTTTGATTTATCTGCCAAAAACTCCAGACAGTCAAAATATCGGTAAACGTACAGAATTAAATACTTTTCATTATACTGCTATACGAAACGCTCTATGAAAATATGAAGAACACTTCACCATCCATAAGCTGTTTAAATAAATTTGTTGCGAAAAATTCATCCAACATAGAGGAAGGGTTTTTCGATGGCCTTTGTCAGTTTATGAAGCATAGGAATTTACCCAAAGTTTCGTGGATTGGCGAAGATGCAACAGTTAAATTGAATATGATTCGAGGAATAATAAATTAGTTGGATTTACCATGCCATTAGTCAATGGACTACCGACAAGAGATACGTTTTTAGCAACATCTGCAAAAGCAATACAGGACCACTTTAAGAACGCTATCAGATCAAATTATGCCTATGTAATTATGGCCCAGCCTATTTTTACCATCCGCGCCAGGTTATTGTCTCGTAATCTTAGGCACAGATAACAGATTTACAGCCGCTGATGTTACGAAAAGGTGGCAACATATAAAATTGAATTTGAAGCAGCGAGGTGTTATGGTTTTGGAGTTTGGATCTGATGGAGATACACGTCTTCTGAAGGCAAAGAGGCAAGGTGCTCAATGGGCTCTCACTAAAGAATAATCACGACCCGAATGGAGATGGTTTCAATCAAATTACTCTAGAGAAGACTGCTTTTCTTATGTTCAAGATACTGTTCATATAGCCACCAAATTACGTACTAGACTGCACAATGATAAAATCAAGTTAAGGTTTGGTGATTTTCATGCAACTGCTGAACCATTAGAACAACTCATTGCAAAGTACTCCAAGGATTATTACTTGCTAACAAAATCTGATTTGAAATTAAAAGACAAGATGAATTTTAAAGCAGCAGAGAAATTATGTTCGAGTAACGTTATTAATTTTTTTAAAAAGACTCCGAAGAATAAAGGCATTATTGCTTATCTCAAATTGATGCGTTTTGTTATTGATTCGCTCTTAGATCCCAAAATAGATTTAACGCAAAGAATTTATTCAATTTGGTATTGCGTTTTTTTCTTAAAATTTGGCAACAGTGGCTCACAATAAACGAATACAAAATTGGAGATCATTCCATTTCATCAAACTGCTATGCTTGCTCAGAGTTAAACGCACATTTATTAATAAATATCATCCTAAACATCCGTGAAAACCCATTTTTGTCAAACGATATTGTAACATTCAAATGTTACCTTCCACCTCGAATTAAATACGCCAGCGCAAATGCGCAGAACATAGTCGATCTACATTTCTGAGCCTCCATATGTAAGAGAAATGAATAAAAGAATTAATTGAGATTCGACGTTGTTTGCAAGAATATCTAATTGATTCCCTTCGTAATCTATCTTATTACCTTCGATATCTACCTACCTTATTATTTTCATAATTGAAAGTATCTGAATAATCAAGTACCTATAACTTAAATATCTAAGTTCTCCGGTAAATACACGAGAGTGCTTCAATTGCTTTCCTCCTTAGTAAGGGGTAAGTCTCTATAGATTTGAAATAGTTAAGATTGTTTGTGAATAGATAAGTATATCTTTGTAACTTATGATTAGGGACTTTGGGAGACAAACTGCCCAACTCAATTGCCTTCTTCAACCTCAAGCAGAACTTGAAAAGGGACCATCATCCTCATTCCACAAGGTGGGTGTTGCTGTATAAAGAGGGTGAATAGAATTTCAAGCCCTCAGACAGGTCTGTTCTTCTTAAATTGTATATATCAAATTCTATAATATTAGGTTTAAGCAAGTTAGGTCATAGTAATATTAGTATTAGGTCTAAACAAGGTACCTTGGGGTTTATAATAAATTTATTGAATAGACATTTGAACTGTTCAGACTTGTATATATTTTTTTCCCTCACACACGATATATTATATTCTCAATCAATTTGATACACTTTCCAGATTTAAGTGTGAAACAAAATCTAAATAATAAAAACAACTACTCTATATCAAAAATCTGGTGGCGCCCAATACCTAATTCAATTTCGATCAGAAAGTCCTCCTTATCCACGACTTCAGCTCTCCAAAGGCTATTACAGTTGCCGATTGTAAGTTGTCAAATTCATGAATTGAAATACTTTCATCAAATATAAAAAGAAGGTGGCAATATGTTTCTGCCTATACTTTCTGGAAGTCAGAAATGTGAACAGGCATTTAGGACTATGACATCCATGACCTCTACGTATTCGACTGTGGTTAACTTCAATATAAAAGATATTTAAGGCGTTTACATAGCACAAGGACATTAAATAATATTATACACGATCTGAACAATGTTATTGCGTTTCCAAAAGAACAAAGACGGCAAGAAGAAATGAATATGGACTCGAATTCGCTGGTGGTTACTGATTCAAAACTCTATACGGATACTATGATAGCAGACGCAGTAGAACGTGCACGACAAAATTCTCTAGCCTATACGCTAGAACTTGGTATGTCTGTCGGAGAAAACAGCTTTATTATGCTACAATTCCTTCATTGAAAGATCTTGTGAAAGATTAAAGCGAGGATAAAAGTCTAGAAGTTGAAGAGGATATACAGATGGAAGACAACATGATCGACACCATTGATAGGTCATCCCAGAATTCAGCAAATGATTCATCTAATCATCTTCAACATTTTACTTCTCTGCCAATAGAAAATGAAGAAATTAACGGCAATGACTTAAACAAACCAGATAGTCACTTGTTTAAGCATTAATGGAATATATCGAGTGTCGATGGTCCATATGTCCGAGTCGCAGATGGTAATAAATCAAAAATTGTCAGAAAGTCTTCGCTCTGTTAGTTTCTAGAGAAAACTTAAAATATAGGTTAAGTACAGAGAGACTACAACGTTGATTTGTGAAAAGTACAGGAAGACCACAAAAGACTAAGACACTAGAAGTAGGTCACAAAAAGTTGAATACAATGAAATCCAAAGGAACACAAATAAAGAAAATCTCGAAGAGAGGTAAAAGGGACAGGTCCCAAGAAAGCTCAGATAGACCAGAAGAAGATTTATCATCATGAAATATGACGATAGCCCAAGCACAGAAACGTTTTCTGAGAATGACTCGGAAAATAACATTGAAATCAATGTTAATGGAGGTGATTATCAAGAAGGAAATTTACAAAAAGAATATTTCCTCGAATATTCCAGTTCATCGCCGTTGACAATTTCCTTAGAAATCGATAAGTTTCATGTAGTGTATTATGAAGAAGGCTGGTTTGTTGGAAAACTTGTAAGATATTGAGGGTAGTGCGAGTGGTGCTGTCGATAATCCGATAGTCGAAATAATATTTTTGAGAAGAAATTAACGAAAAAAAGTGAATTCAAATGGTCCGAGAAACAAGATTTATGGACCTATAGCAATACAGGAGAATAAATCGAATAATATTGTCAATATTGCCGATCGTGTCTTGAGCCAGATTGATAACGCTTACACAAATGAAAAGCAGAAGTGTTGACATGTCATTAGTTAATATCAATTGTTTCATTATTTGCTTGTCTTGTCTACCACTTGAAGCAACTACATATTATCTATAATACAGAGTGTAACAGCCAAATGGAATAAATTCGATAACGAATGAATGAGGGCATGTTGGAAAAAAAGCTCGGACACGACGATTTGTAATTTTAAATGCGCATATTTTTCAAGAAAATAATATTATATAGGGTGTTCAATGTGACCGCGGCGAATACCAACTTTCTTATTTCAAATGCAACCCCCTATATATTATTTATTTTTTGATTTCTTCAGAGAATTATAGACACAATTCATGCGAAAAAAAAAACCTATCTTTAACTATTTCGGAATTATTGAGTGTTTTCAGATTTATTGCAAAAATCAACGTTTTAAATAAAAATTATTTCATTTCACAAATTCGGTACATTACACACAGATGACATTCGACAGATGACATTTTACAGATGACATTCGACTGATGACATTTTACAGATGACATTGGACAGTTGACAGATGACTATTGACAGATGAAATTTGACAGAACTTTTATTACCTATGCCTAATTTATCCCCTGCCAGTTCAGAAATCTAACCAAGCCGTTGATCTCCGATCACTGTCGATTACGATTTGTGGAATCCACCGTCAGTATAGGTATCATTTAGGCGAAACAAAGTTCCTTGGGCCAGCTAGTATGCTAATGAAAAAATGTTTTTATATCCTTAAACGAGTCTTATTACTTGCCCCTTTTATCGCATTCAAGCCGTCAGGTGATTGGCCATGTTGAAAGTAAAAACAAGCTGAAACTATTAGAGGATTTACGGGGATTTTTCAGGAACTAAACACATTTTTCCAAGATTTTTGAATTTTGGGATCGACTAAGATTCCTTGTAAAAAAACGAATATTTTCTCATCCTAATCAAATTTCTTTATTCATACTAACTGGATTATTTTTCATGAGCAACAATACAAATATACATAAATAGAAATATACAGAACAAAATGTCAATTCATTATATCTGAGTACTTTTCATTATTCAAGTTTGCGTGGTATGAGAAGGGCACTCACATCAACTTTCTCAGATTTGCTTCAGCACCATATTCATCTCTGAAGGATCAATGAATTCACAAATTTTTTGGATACACAAATCGGGCATTTCTTCTGGAAGAAGTTCCCGCAAATGTGCATATACCTGTTTCGCCAAATATTGATCATTCATTTCTATGCATATGCTGGCGATCAACTCCCTTTTATACAATACTGGAAGAGGATTTTTCAGAATTCCTGAGCGAATCCTTGAATTCTTGACCACCTTCCTCCTTATATTTTTTCTACACAGTACGTCATAGTAGGTCAGTTGTGGAGCTTCGGGCAGTTTCAGCAGTTTCAGGCTTTCTAACTCGTTCTCGTACAGAACGCGTACTTCTCTGTAGCGTTCATTCGCTTCTATATATTGAACTGTTTCCTTGTTCACATAGAGTCCACAATGTTTTCTCAGAACAAAGAACTTGATGAATACATTGAGGACGTTTTCGTTATCGAAGTCCATCGCAACTTCGAAAGCTGTCATACCTTCTTCATTGAGTTCGTTGAAATCTACTCCCTTTCTTAGCAGAATTTCAACAACAGTAGGACTCCCTTCAGCTGCACAATGCAATGGAGTGTTACCCTGGTCTGATTTGGCATTCACATCCACGCCATGCTCTATTAAAGCTTTTGCCAAAATCCTGTTCCTGTGAGGGTCATTTCCATCATCTGTCAAATGATGCAATGCGTTGCATCCAAGGCAGTTGGTGATGTTCGGGTCACTTCCGATTTCCAGAAGCCGCAAAATGACGTTGATATCACTCGAAGGGTTCATGATCAGAAGTTGCAGGGTCGTATGGCTTAGCAGATCCTCTTGATGGTCCAAGTCAACATCATAATGCAGCAGCGCATCCAAGCATTCAAAGCCCTTCGGACATCCTGACAGCATATGGAAAGGACGGCGGAAATAGTTATCACATTTCTTCGGGTTGGCACCATTAAGCATCAGATGTTTTACTAAATCGGGATAGCCAAACTTCACAGCATAATGCAGGGGTGTGCTTCCATTGTCGTTGCAGACGTTAACGTCTGCTCCTTCCTGTAATAATTTCTCGACATCTTCTTCATTTCCATTTCGGACCGCTAAATGAAGGGCACTGTCTTCCACTGGGCAGGAGTTTACTCTCTGAAAAAGAAGAAAAATATTTTCTAGCTTTTGTTTGATAATTTTGATGAAATTCGTGAGATTCGATAGTTGAAGCGGTAAATTTTCATGGGAGTTCATTCGATTTGATATAGATCGAATTGAAGAGGTCGCCGTTCACAATGAGTTGAAAAACTAATCCGATAGAGGCGCCACCGTGCATTTTATGGAATATTCAGCGAAGCTTCCAAACATCCCTATACCCAAAACCACCGTTTTTGTTTGAGAAATACCTATCCTTCGTTAAAAATGAAACGATTTTTACTAGACAGAAGTTTTTCGGAAAACCTCGTTCCTCAACTTTCATTTAATACTGTTTCCAATATATAAGTTTTCACAGTTCATTCTAAATGTCATGAATCTTTCCCTTCCTACCATGAATAAAAGTGACTCGTGTTTCAAGTTTATGCATATTTTTATAAACAAAGACAAGAAGGCATTATTTCGATAAGGAACATTTCAAGTAGGTTACTATATTTTAAAACGAATATTTCAGGTGAGTAAAATGTTTGATTCGTTAATATTCATGAAAATATATATTTTTATAGTGGGCTGAATACATAGGTCCATATTTCGTTGGAAACAGTTGTTCTTCACACATTTATCCTTTTTTTTAGTTTTCTTTCAAATTTTTCGAATTGGAAACCTATGAACCAACTGGAAAAAATATTCAGCTAGAGAATGAATTCAATAGAGGGTGTGCGAAAAAAATTTTTTATTCATAATGTCAAGTTAATTCATAACACATTTCAGCTGAAAATGTTGCCATGAGGATGTCGAATGAATTTCATGATTACAGCCAAATTCTATTCAGAATCCGTTTTACGACACTTTGGGGTTGGAAATAATTATTATATTTGGTCTTAATCCATAAATTCAAGATGACGACTAGTTTCATGAACTCATAAATTTTACCAAGAAAATAATGATCTCCCAATGAGGAAAATTTTCGTTTTGTTTCTTATGAAACAGCTTTATCAACTTTCACATAATTACAGCAATAGTAAATTGAATCACTTCGATTATTTGGCCGCTCATTTCAATCATTCCGTTACATTCTCATTAGAAGTTCTATTTCATTGTTATCAATTCAATTGGAATTGTGACAAAGCCTTCTGTGCCAATATTAGGGATAATTATTCAACAACTTTCTGTTTCCATAAATTTTCTGGCTGCGCTGACGAAAAAGCATTATTGTTTTAAGGTGACGCATCATTATATCTAGCATTTTATAGATTGGGGTTGGACATGGCTTGGCGTCAGGAGGATTGGCGCCAGGATGATTGGCACCTTGAAATTATTTTTCATTTATTCTTATTCATTCAACAACAAACTCGTGGAAGTGCTTTGCAAGTAGTCATTCCGTACGTTAGGTACTCTTTTGGTTTTTTATTGTGCGATTGAAGCTAACGCACAAATTTTATCTCGGTTTATGTAATTTTAATTTATGTATGCCCACAATTACTTCATTTTCCACTCGAGCTGAGATCAATGTTTATTGACATTTTTCATACCTTATTGAAAAGCGACTCGAGTACTTTGAACATATTTTTCGGTTTTCAGAAGGATGAATGGATGATGAATCTTTTCGTTTCATTTTACTGGATGATGGGGTACTACAGAAGAAACGGCCTAAAGCAGGCTTTGACATGTATGTATATTGTTTTATAATACTGAAATTGTATTGTTTGTAACGTTTCGAATTATATAGAAATGAGTTGAGTTTTTATTGTTGATAATTATGGAGTCCAAGACGTACCTATTGTACCTGTTTGTCGAATAAACTGGAGTTTATAATGTTAATTTATATCAGAGTTGTGCTCCGAGCACTTTTCAAAAGCAGTGATTAGTGCTTAGTATTTGTAGTACTTCATCGAAAGGCTCAGTGCTTAGCAATCCCAAAAGTGCTCCCAAGCACTCCTGCGGATTACTAAGCCCTAAGCTCTGAGCCACTTTTGTACGAATTTATTTAAGCATTCATAAAATCTAAATACAACATTTTCTTACATGAGTAACATCCTCAAACTGTTAGAATTTCAATGACAGAAAGATGATTGTGAGGGAATCCGGTCATTATGAGAGGAAAAATTAAGGGCCCACGTGTAATTTGTTAAATGAAGATGGTAATTTGTTCGTTGATATCTTAATAAAGCGTTTTCATCTGACCAAAGAGTCTTATATAGACAACATCAAAACGTTACACAGTTCATTTTTCATACTTCGTTATTTGTCACGCAACAATGTTTTGGAACTGTTTTGCTCCTGACAAATTAGTGCAAGAATTGACGCAGAAGCATTTCCATTTTTCCTTAAATTTCTTATTACATTTTGTGTCACGGACCGGGAGTGAAAACCCATAAAAGTTTTCAGAAAAAAAGTAAACTCGAAAAAATCAATATTTTTATGAATATTTTCAAACGAAGAGATCTAGGAGCGAATAGCAGTTTTTTGTTTTACCACCAATCAGAATCAATTATATACAGGGTGAGTCTTTGACTTGTACATATATTTTAACTGTAGATTCTTTAGGCCAAAATAAACCTTTTTTTCATTTTCCATTTTTCCGAATTCGGCTCTGTTAAAAAGATATAGCCATTTGAAAAAAAAAATTGTGCTAAATGCGTCCCTGATATTATTCTCTACAAACACCTCAAAGTTCATATTTTTCCATTGAAATTGATGTGATTATTAGATATTCTGGGTGATACATTTAGAAAATACTCGAGCACTAACCTTATTTGAATAAGAATGTTACAAACACGATATTTCCTAACAAAAACGCTAAGTTTTGTCCATCATTTCTGCAATTGAAATACCATATTTCTCACACCAAAATAAGTTCCTTCTTCGATTTTCCTGAAGATTAGTTTGTAAACACTAATAATTTGTTCATATTTTCCCCGATATTCTGGAACGATCTAATCAAAAGTGGTTTCAACTAACCTATCCTAACTCCATCAACCTAAGTCATATGATTCGAGGTCAATGACCTAACCTAACTCATCTTCTGTGATATTATATTCCACAGAACTCTACAGAAGACGATGCCAGATTGTCTATTTTCTCTTCAAACAATGGTATAGTCGAAACCAAGGGAGCGGTACACCCCAGAAGAACTATCGCATTTATCGCAAGGGCACCAGTTTTGTTTACTTTTCGCTAAAGGCGTCTAGGCGTTGCTCTTCGGAAACGCTACAGTGACTTTATCATTGATAGAGTTTGATATTAGAGTCACTGTAGGAAACGCCAAACGAGTAGTTCTGATTCTCGCCGATATAGCGCTACGTTCTTTGCCGGCTGCGATGTAGCACGGGCCACGGCCTACTCTTCCCTTCTGATGCTTCTGAAGGCTGTGGAGTGGATGTAGCCGCCACGCAAGACATACAGAGTTTCTGTGTCTCTAACCTCCAACGTTAGTCAGTGACTTCGATTTATTCATTTATTAATTGCATTGATGTAGAATATTCTAGGTCAATGATTAATTGACAGAGAATAAAGCAAAAAGGTGATGATTCTGTAAATGACTTAGTGAATTGATGTAATAGTAGTGTCGTCTGGTGTCGAGTTATATTGTTTTGAAAATTTTTTTGCTGAAGGACCGGTAACAATGAAATTTCAATAGAAACTGCCTATAAAATGTATAATTTCATGCTTCTTAGAATTCAATTTCATCTCCCACATTTGTGGGATTTTATTATTACATATCTCTACATCAAACTTTTTTCATCATAGAGATTTCGTCTTGACAAAGTTGATAAACTGATAATAATTCTGACAACATTGTTGAATTTTGAGAGACCAGAGAAGAAATAATATTCGATGAGATTTAACTCAGGACAGCATTCAGATTATTCTTGAAATTCATGATTTTTTCCTCAAATTTAATCTTAGACAATTAAGAATAACTTGAGAACGACGCGTTTTATTGAAAAAACATAAGAATACTTTTATTTTCTAAACCGATTAGTTCTTTCGAAAATGTGAACCGTTTATTCTTTTCAAGTGATTTGATAGTGTTTTTGCATGAATTTATGAGTCGACCACCCTGTAACTTTCAAACTAGGAGAGATATTGAATAAGTTTCGATTGAGTAATATGCACCACGAATAGAGTAAAAAATCAACCAAAATTCAGTTCATTTGAAATAACGGTTCCGAAGATATGAACAAGAAAGTGTTTTTTTCGTGGATTTTCGACACCCTGTATCTTCCAAACGAAACCGAATTTTGAAAAATGGTATGGGAAAAAAGTGTTTCGTTTGATGAGAGGAATCTACAGTTGAAATATATGTACAAGTCAAAGACTCACCCTGTATTATATCGAATCAAACTCAAAATTATTAGCGAAACCATCGTATCATTTGGTCAATTCTTGGAAGGTGATAAAACAAGAATCTTCTCGTTATCAATCGAATCGAAGGTGGAGCATCGAATTTTGGACACCCTGTCACCTCACCTGTCAATTTTCTCACATATACGAGCTAACAATTTCTCTTTCGATTGTAATAACCTCACTTTCAACAATTCCTAAAGAAGTGCTTAGGGCTTAGTGCTCGAAATGTCGAATAACTTTCACAAAGTGCTCAGTATTCGCGAGCCTTTTGTGAAAATAAGTGCTTTGCGCTCGAGACTCGGGAGCCTTTTTATCCGAGTGCTTAGTGCTCGAAGCACTATTCAGTGCTTGTCACAGTTCGTACATATAACATATATCATTCCTTCAACTTAAAATGTTTTATACATTTCTATGCCTATACATATATTCTTGTATCTATCGTTGAATTCTATGAAAAATGTCCATATTATTCTCATTATTTCATGGTATTTTTCTATTATCAGATGTATCATATGCAAAATCATAAATTATTCTCTATTCTTGAATTGAAGTATGATGTCTAATGAATATATTGTGCTATCTTCATTACAAGAATGAAACTGAAATTCTGAATGTATGATCAGTACGATTATTTTTATAATTCAGAAGGTGTTCTCATCAATTTCATTATACTCGTTAATTGAAAATATTACTCAATTTATGAAATTCAAGAGGCGGTTTTATTAAGTTGATAATACTTTTCAATCATATTCATAACTCGCATTTACAAATTCAATAGATGGTTTCATTAATTTCATGATAAGATTTTATTTAGGTTAGTGAACTTTACCATTACATTGATGGAACGCATCCATTATTGTTGAAGCAATGCCAAATCCCTTTTATAAACCGAATTTCATTACAATTATGAGACTTTATGAAACCAATGAGCATTATAATAGGAATTATAATAATTTTTTCTCAGCGCTTATCCCAAAAACCTCCTAATACCAATTTTTAATGAAATCAGTCCATAAACAGGGAAGGCGTTGTCTTGTTATTATTATCAGGCCGCCATTTTAAATTTGTTGATTTCACAAAAATAACATAATCTTCAACTCCGAAAACACCCCTCATACTACTTTCAAATCGAAATGAACCCTGATAACAAAACTTGTCCGCTAATTCGATTTTACAAATTTTGACAACAAATTATGATCTTTGACCCCTAAAACCCTCTCATTCCAATTTCGAATCAAGTCAAGCCATAAACACAAAAGATGTCGTATAATTGTTATCAGTCCGCCATCTTGAATTTATGAATTTCGATCAGAAAAATTGTCATTTCCGACCCTGAGAACCCTCACATACAAATTTTGAATGGAAATGTACCATGATCACAAAACTCGTCTGCCATCTTGAACTTACGAATTTTGACTCGAAATCCTATTTTCTCACGCCGGAAATCCCTGTATACCAATTTTGAATTGAATCTGACCATAATAACAATTTGACAAAAAAATCATAATCTCTGACCCGGAAAACACCGAACTATGAAATAAGTGAAAATAAAGTTTAAGTAGGAACTTTTTTCGCTATATATTTAAATTTGGCTATTCTCTGTGAATTCCGTATTTCAAGTTGAGATTCTGAACGAAATTTTCTGTAGATTCACTTCTAATCGGAAGAATGAATTGGCTCATTTTCTTCTATTATTGGCAGATAAAAATAATCAACTTTCGAACTTTCCAATTCATTCATTGAGAACTCCGATCCTTTCTGAGTTCAACCACAAAATTTTAGTTCCTAAAGTGAAACCATTTTCAAATGCATCTTGAAATAAAACACACTACATTGAACCGTAAAATTTCAAATCGATTCATTTGTCTATTCATTTCAGAGTCCATCTTTGGTTAATCCTGTTCCCAAATACGTTATATTATACATAAAACGAAAATTCTGATCATGGGGACAATAAATACTCTTTAAACAATAAATTTAAGTCTAAAAGATGTTCCTTCAGTAATGAACGTTCATTCAGTGAAATATACTATGAGCAAGATATGAAACACCAACCGATAGATCATATCAATTATCCAAAATATATAACCAAAATACGAAGTATTGAGAAAATAATTTTTTGGGATGAAATTGATGACGGTTTTTAGTGTAAAGCCGAACTGACCATTCGCAATAGCCATATAAATTCTCCGATAAATGTGAAACCATTTATAAATCTATTCAGAAAATTTGTACATTGAAGTTTCCAAAGTATTAAAAAAAAGTATAATTTGTATTAAAATTCATTACGGACTTAAGACATCAAGGCTCAAGTTGAACTGACTTATGTCCTGAAAGCAATCCCCGTACAAATTGTCCGAAAAATTTTGTAACTATTTGAAACTCAATTTTCCAAATTTGTACCTTAAAGACTGCAAAGGAGTAGGAAAAGAATTTTTTAAATCAAATTTATGACGGATTGATTGTATGCTTGCGCCGAAATTACTAAGTGTCCAATAGCAATCTCCATACAAAATCTCCGAAGCATTGAAAACCATTCAAAAATCAATTTCAAAAATTTGTACCCTTGAGGCTCCAAAATTTCACGAAAAATATTGACTGAATCTCGAATCGATACAAGTGAGTATTCACTTCATAGTACATCTTATGTAAGTTTCTGTTTCAAAGTGTGTTATATGATACATAAACGAACGTTCTCATCATCATGGAAGAAGAAATACTTTTCCAAAAGTGAAATCGGCAAAAGGTGTGTCTACAGTAATACACTTAAATTCAGTAAAATGAATGAACTCGAAATATATAGTTTTCTGCAGAAGATCACCAAGATGTAAAGAAACAATAGATATATTAGATCTTTCATTCAAAATATTCAAATTCGACCAATTTCAAATCTATAAAAATTTATACTCACTTTTGATACTAAATCACCCATTTTTATATTTTATTAACCTGCTTCCACACTATGTTCAAAAACTATCACCAAATATGCACTAGACCTTTTTCGTTCGTACTGTTGCCAGAGAATAATCGAAACTGAATCCTACCACAACAACTGTCCCTTTATATACCATTTGAAGAGTCAAATAATCCAAGTGGCCAATAGCAACCCACAAAGAAATTCTCCGAAAAATATTTACCTATTCAGAAACCAATTGTGAGAAATTCTACCTTCAAGGCACCAAAGTATTAGAAAAGGAGTTCATTGGAAAAGAAACGTATAACGGGCTTGAGCAGAACAGATCGCCAACAGCAAATTCTCAGAAAATTTTAAAGCCATTAGAAAACCAATTATGCGAATACAATAAACATTCTTTGGAATGAAATTCAAGACGGATTTAAGGCTTAAGCCGTCATGTTTATGGTTCAATAATTGTTTATGACAGGATGGAAAGAGGACAGCAACTACTTTCACATTTTTCGGTACATTTCGTGCGAATTGAGAATGTTAAAAGCTTTGTTGCATTGAAGTTCATTCAAATATACCTTCTATATATTGAAATTCTCAGGAGGTTTGTTAATGGGCCAATTTCGTGAATACGACCTTTCGAAATTCTGATTTCTCGATAATACCAAAACTTCGAAGCAAAATTATTCTAACATTTCTGTTATGAATGATTCGAGGGCATGAACGAGATTTCAGGCTGCTTCTGTTTGTTTTTTTCTGCGGCAGCTACAAAAAATTAATTTCAATCAATTTCTCGATCTGGAAAATAGGAATCTACCTGAAAGTTGGATAAACGAGAGCTCAAAAGCTCCAGACTCCAAGTCAGTGTTCTGAGTAACCCATTTTTGATAGGAGACCTCTGAATTTTTCCAATTAATACTTACATTTTCACACTCAAACAAAGAAATTCAAAGATGTATTCGAGGCTTCCCGCTTAACGTACCAACTGTTGAGTTCTATGAATCAAATACCATTATCATTATTCATAGGTGTGTTAATTTATGGACGAGAAATTTTTCTCAAGCTCTTTTTGTGCATGGTACAAACTTTTATTCGTACAATCGAATTTTTCAAAGCAAAAATTCGAAAATGACAAAGCGTTAGCTCCATAGCTTATCACCATATTCATCATAGTTAAAAAAATACCGAACGAATTGAAAAGGGAAAAAAATAAAACAAAAATCTTTATGACCGCGTTTGCTATAAAATGCAATGAAGACGATTCCAATGTTCCTTTCTATCATGTTTAAATGATCATTTACGACATTCTATAGTTTTCAGAAAAATGTATTTCCTAATGTCAAAGTTTCATTTCTGATTATTCCATTTACTTGTAGTTTGTATGTTTTTGGTCAGCATTGTCCAAAGTATCTCGTTCCAACGTTTTTGTTGAAATGCTCTGCATACATTTTTCTGCGAGTATTGTTGATAGTTGTCAGTTTTGATTTATATAAATGTCAAATTAGTTCTGAGTGAATCAATGATCTACTTAAACTATACTTGAACTGATTAAAAAGGCTTGTGTTTTCCACCACTGTTTTGGACGAAAGACTCCGTGGTTAGAATTTTCTAACCTTTTCAATCAGTTTGAGTATATCATGGATTGATCTACTGAAAAACTAATTTGACATTTATATGAATCAAAACTGACAACTATCGACAATACTCACAGAAAAATGTATACAAAGCATTCCAACAAAAAAGTACGTAATTTTGTGAAATTCAACATTTGGTCCCAAAATTAACGTACAATAGATCATTACGAGTGAACAACTCCAACATTTTTCTCATTTCCGCAAACTTCGGAGAAGAAATACTTAGGGTTCGTCATCACATCTGCATTTTGATGCATATTTCTGTCCGGGCCATGCTCGTAGCCCATTAGCACAATTTTGGCCTTCGTACGGCTTCCAGTTTTCATAATGAAAATTATGAAAGTACTCCGAGCGTATTGTTTAGAAGGCTACGAGAAGAAAACCACTGGATATTATTTCATTCTGTTTTCACCTCATTATTCAGAATGAAAGATAGTTCAACCATAAAAAATTTCAACAATTTCGGCCGAAATTTTTTTTTCACCAAGGACATGTAAAAAAAAGTTGAGTTCCAATTTTGGGATAAATTTTTCACGGAAAAACTCAGGAAATCTTGTACATTGAAATAATACTTTCCGAATTGGCAACCGAGAAATAAAAAATCCAACTTTGCAGGTTTTCCGCCTTTTTGAAATTTTTTTTTTCAGAATTCTACATCACAATTCAATTAAGCCAAAGAAAAATACTAAAATGTGACCAGAAACCGTTATTTCAAATGTCACGCATAACTAACAACAGTTATCAGAAGATTGCTCAAAGTTCACAAACACCCTGTATCTCGCTTATGCGTCGAAAAGTGGGTATATGTCATGAGGCAAAATTGACTTCATCGGTGTCATCTACACGGCTGTATATGTTTGTCCAGTTTATAGTGAAACACCCTGTATAGGTCATTTAATACAATATATGATTAGGAATATTCCTAGAACAATGACAAAAAACCATCCGCTTTCAAAAAATTAATTATTTATGTTCCAGATTATATTGAATATGATTGCATATTCTCTGTTTACCTATCTGTAACTCAATAAATGGATCCATAAGGGATCGTACACTTTCCCAGCAGAAATTTTCTCCTACATGTTTTGTACCTCGAAATCCAAATCCCGTCCTAAACCGAAGAATGCCGTTTTTCTGAAATGATGTATTTACTTTTATAATTCTGATTTTCAGGTAACTACCTGAAGAAGTACCGTCAACACTTCGAAGGTACTTCTCAGAATAAGACTCGGGATAAGATAATTGACTTCACGAATGAGACTCGCCAAGTTTCAATTACTGTGAAAAATTGGTTGAAGGTTAAAGGTTCAAACGTCGTTGGCTGGATTAGTTTGAACGAGGAGTATACTCGAATCGTATTCGAAGTGGAGTACGGTCAGCGGAATGAAGTATGCTGTATAATGCGGTGTTTCTGTGAAATTTCACACAAAATTTTGAGGGAGCCCAAAAAAGAAAATATTGCTCCGAGGTGGGTGTATGAAAACTTTCACAAGCATCTAATGACACATTTGACGCAAACTGATGTCACACCTATAGAATACCAATACTGTAAGCGCGACTGCAAGGAAAAACCGAGAGAGAAACTTAATCAACATCGATAAAATCTTTTGGCTACCTTTTTTCAAAAAAACCCGAAACACAACCTATCTATTGAAACAAAAGAAAGGGAGATGCAAATATCCTCACTAGAGATGATGAGGAGCTGCGTGAAAATCCAAATAAGCTAGATAATATGATTCTTGTATCTCCTGCAAAATCTCCAACAGTGACTCCTTCGCTTCTTCCGACACATCCCATGTCAAAGATTAAGCCTCGAATGAAGTGAATGAAGTATAAAACGTAAAATCAACATTGTTGACTAAGTTATTCAAGAAAGCTATGAAACGTGTAAGAATATATCCAGGGCACAGGCGAGTACATCCAGAGATAGTTGCGACGATCACATTCAGAAATGCATTGAAAGTAACCAAAGAAAAATATGCACTTCTAAAGGGTCCCCTCTGGTGTCTTCCAGTGACTTGAATATCAATCTAGCATTCAACACTCATCGTCAACTTTATTCCACACTTTATCTCCCACTTATCAAAGGTCAGAAAGGGCTTAACTCCTGAGCCAAATTTCTAGTCCTGGGAATAACCTTGGGAATAACCAAACTTGCATCACATCCTATTTTCTGTGGTCGATGAAGTTTGCAATTTTCAAAGAATATCATCGAACGAAAAGATGACATGGGCATGCAACTAAAGAGTGTTTTGGTCCATTTTGAATCTACTTCACAAAAACCCTGCGGTCAAGATGGTACCACCTCACCAGGCCACCTTTTGCGCTGGTTGTTTGATTTATCTGCCAAAAACTCCAGACAGTCAAAATATCGGTAAACGTACAGAATTAAAAACTTTTCATTATACTGCTATACGAAACGCTCTATGAAAATATGAAGAACACTTCACCATCCATAAGCTGTTTAAATAAATTTGTTGCGAAAAATTCATCCAACATAGAGGAAGGGTTTTTCGACTTTGATGGCCTTTGTCAGTTTATGAAGCATAGGAATTTACCCAAAGTTTCGTGGATTGGCGAAGATGCAACAGTTAAATTGAATATGATTCGAGGAATAATAAATTAGTTGGATTTACCATGCCATTAGTCAATGGACTACCGACAAGAGATACGTTTTTAGCAACATCTGCAAAAGCAATACAGGACCACTTTAAGAACGCTATCAGATCAAATTATGCCTATGTAATTATGGCCCAGCCTATTTTTACCATCCGCGCCAGGTTATTGTCTCGCAATCTTAGGCACAGATAACAGATTTACAGCCGCTGATGTTACGAAAAGGTGGCAACATAAAAAATTGAATTTGAAGCAGCGAGGTGTTATGGTTTTGGGGTTTGGATCTGATGGAGATACACGTCTTCTGAAGGCAAAGAGGCAAGGTGCTCAATGGGCTCTCACTAAAGAAAAATCACGACCCGAATGGAGATGGTTTCAATCAAATTACTCTAGAGAAGACTGCTTTTCTTATGTTTAAGATACTGTTCATATAGCCACCAAATTACGTACTAGACTGCTCAATGATAAAATCAAGTTAAGGTTTGGTGATTTTCATGCAACTGCTGAACCATTGGGACAACTCATTGCAAAGTACTCCAAGGATTATTACTTGCTAACAAAATCTGATTTGAAATTAAAAGACAAGATGAATTTTAAAGCAGCAGAGAAATTATGTTCGAGTAACGTTATTAATTTTTTTAAAAAGACTCCGAAGAATAAAGGCATTATTGCTTATCTCAAATTGATGCGTTTTGTTATTGATTCGCTCTTAGATCCCAAAATAGATTTAACGCAAAGAATTTATTCAATTTGGTATTGCGTTTTTTTCTTAAAATTTGGCAACAGTGGCTCACAATAAACGAATACAAAATTGGAGATCATTCCATTTCATCAAACTGCTATGCTTGCTCAGAGTTAAACGCACATTTATTAATAAATATCATCCTAAACATCCGTGAAAACCCATTTTTGTCAAACGATATTGTAACATTCAAATGTTACCTTCCACCTCGAATTAAATACGCCAGCGCAAATGCGCAGAACATAGTCGATCTACATTTCTGAGCCTCCATATGTAAGAGAAATGAATAAAAGAATTAATTGAGATTCGACGTTGTTTGAAAGAATATCTAATCGATTCCCTTCGTAATCTATCTTATTACCTTCGATATCTACCTACCTTATTATTTTCATAATTGAAAGTATCTGAATAATCAAGTACCTATAACTTAAATATCTAAGTTCTCCGGTAAATACACGAGAGTGCTTCAATTGCTTTCCTCCTTAGTAAGGGGTAAGTCTCTATAGATTTGAAATAGTTAAGATTGTTTGTGAATAGATAAGTATATCTTTGTTACTTATGATTAGGGACTTTGGGAGACAAACTGCCCAACTCAATTGCCTTCTTCAACCTCAAGCAGAACTTGAAAAGGGACCATCATCCTCATTCCACAAGGTGGGAGTTGCTGTATAAAGAGGGTGAAGGGAATTTCAAGCCCTTAGACAGGTCTGTTCTTCTTAAATTGTATATATCAAATTCTATAATATTAGGTTTAAGCAGGTTAGGTCATAGTAATATTAGTGAGTGTGAGAGCTGGACTAGTAGAGATCTAATCTCCGAAGTACACCACCAGGTGGCACCACCACAGGAAGACAATGACTTACCGGTTTCTGGCTTGTTTGCCGTCATCAGAGCCATATAGCCCTATCCTGTGGTGGCGACCAACTGAAACGGCAGAACTTATATTACTCCCTGGCAGGAACTATTGAGTACAGTTTAGTACAAAGTTCCACCCAGGGGGCAAATGTCTACGCTTCATCCTGGAGGTTCTTTCAAAAAATAGATCTCTACGTACATTCATTTTTCCCAAACGGATTTCGCAACAACTCACTTTGGAGTTTTATGCAGTGTACCGAGGGAAGTAGAATACGCCCGGTTCATACGGTTTCGGAGCCCGCAAATATTAATAATAAAGAGGAAGATCACGTCCCTAAGTTAGGACAAACTGAATAAATGTGAGAGCTGGACTAGTAGAGATCTAATCTCCGAAGTACACCACCAGGTACACCACCAGGTATTTTTTGAAAGAACCTCCAGGATGAAGCGTAGACATTTGCCCCCTGGGTGGAACTTTGTACTAAACTGTACTCAATAGTTCCTGCCAGGGAGTAATATAAGTTCTGCCGTTTCAGTTGGTCGCCACCACAGGATAGGGCTATATGGCTCTGATGACGGCAAACAAGCCAGAAACCGGTAAGTCATTGTCTTCCTGTGGTGGTGCCACCTGGTGGTGTACTTCGGAGATTAGATCTCTACTAGTCCAGCTCTCACATTTATTCAGTTTGTCCTAACTTAGGGACGTGATCTTCCTCTTTATTTTTAGTAATATTAGTATTAGGTCTAAACAAGGTACTTAGGGGTTTATAATAAAATTATTGAATAGACATTTGAACTGTTCAGACTTGTATATATTTTTTTCCCTCACACACGATATATTATATTCTCAATCAATTTGATACACTTTCCAGATTTAAGTGTAAAACAAAATCTAAATAATAAAAACAACTACTCTATATCAAAAATCTGATGGCGCCCAATACCTAATTCAATTTCGATCAGAAAGTCCTCCTTATCCACGACTTCAGCTCTCCAAAGGCTTTTACAGTTGCCGATTGTAAGTTGTTAAATTCATGAATTGAAATACTTTCATCAAATATAAAAAGAAGGTGACAATATGTTTCTGCCTATACTTTCTGGAAGTCAGAAATGTGGACAGGCATTTAGGACTATGAGATCCATGACCTCCACGTATTCGACTGTGGTTAACTTCAATATAAAAGATATTTAAGGCGTTTACATAGCACAAGGACATTAAATAATATTATACACGATCTGAACAATGTTATTGCGTTTCCAAAAGAACAAAGACGGCAAGAAGAAATGAATATGGACTCGAATTCGCTGGTGGTTACTGATTCAAAACTCTATACGGATACTATGATAGCAGACGCAGTAGAACGTGCACGACAAAATTCTCTAGCCTATACGCTAGAACTTGGTATGTCTGTCGGAGAAAACAGCTTTATTATGCTACAATTCCTTCATTGAAAGATCTTGTGAAAGATTAAAGTGAGGATAAAAGTCTAGAAGTTGAAGAGGATATACAGATGGAAGACAACATGATCGACACCATTGATAGGTCATCCCAGAATTCAGCAAATGATTCATCTAATCATCTTCAACATTTTACTTCTCTGCCAATAGAAAATGAAGAAATTAACGGCAATGACTTAAACAAACCAGATAGTCACTTGTTTAAGCATTAATGGAATATATCGAGTGTCAATGGTCCATATGTCCGAGTCGCAGATGGTAATAAATCAAAAATTGTCAGAAAGTCTTCGCTCTGTTAGTTTCTAGAGGAAACTTAAAATATAGGTTAAGTACAGTGGATTTATTTCGACGTAGTGGACTGTATGAACTTCTTTTCCTGCGCTGATTAATTTAAAAGAAACACGTGTGTACTAACACTAACAGTTTATTTCAAGAAGAATTAAGCACACAACCAATTTAGGTTATGTTTACACCAGTTTAGTGTAGTAACTATAAACGTAAATGCCTGCAAATCACAGAACATCTAATAATCTAACTGCAACTCACAGTAGATTGACGAGTATAATTTGTATATATCTACTCTTTAGTAGATTGAAGAAGAGAGAGTTATTTTAAATATTTGAAATAGGCACATCAACATTTGACTAATACATAGAACTTTAACATGGAAAAGAAGAAGAGATCAAAGCACATGAACATGAAATTAAGAAAGATATTAAGCATTAAATTATACAGAATGTACCATCTTTATGGAAAATATACCTACATGAAAGAGAATACAATTAAGAAATGAAATTAATGAATTACTGATGATGATTATCGAGGCTGGCGCCATCTATCGGACTACTTTCCAAATACTAGATATAAATACAGGAATCTAAATTTCTCCATGCCGCCCCACTTGACAGGCTGTAAGGCTTCAACCCAAAAACAAAATCAAAAAATGGCTCTCAAACATGATATACAAGTTCAAATATTTAAGAATTTAAAATTGAAAATTTTCATATCACACAAAGAAAAAACAATGCAAATACATAGTAAAGAAAATCAGTCTTTTGTCATATCTGACAACGGGCACAGTTTAACCACTGGGCGTTTTATAACATCCTTAATAGTTTTCACACTCGCTACACCGGTAATTCCATCACCACCGGGATCCCATTTGGCTGGACAATGATTTCAACAGGAACTTCATTGAGGCCTGTAAAGTCCATCCTTTCATTGTCTCGTGGCCAAGTTTTCCAACATCTCTGTTGAAGCTGATGGAGTAGTTGGTACCTCGACATGCAATTCAGCTGAATAGATTTTACATCAGGATGTGGTACACTTTGACAAGGGCGGCCAATGTGAAATAATCTGGAGTCAAAGGGGTTAAATCGTTGGGATCTGACGAAAGGGGACGCAAAGGTCGAGAATTGAGGAAGGATTCGATTTGAGTCAACGTGCTGAATTCCTCAAAGGTTAAATTGGTTTCGCCAATGACTTTTGAAAAAAAAATCTTCAAAGGATTTCACCTTAGCTGATGTTGAGAAGGAAACTAATTTAACTGATCCAAGATGGGTTGTCTCGACACTCAAACATACGATCAGGCAGATATAAGCCTTATAAGCTTTGCATATTCTTGGTATTTTGTCCTTTGTATTGAATGGACCAGCATAATTGAGACCAGTTGATAATAGAGAAAATGAGATATTGACTATGCAATCAGGTGGATCACCCATAATTACAGAAGTCGACTTTGGTGTAAACTTAAAGCGTTTTAAACAAATTTGACCAATCTTTTTCGCATTTAATGTAATTTTTAATGGCCAATACAATCGTAAAATATTACTCAAGAGGATTTGTTGGCCTGTGTGTAGCAGTTTAATATGCTCTAAATGAAGTATCAAGCTGGTAAAAGGATGTTGATAATCCAATATGATGGGTTGTCTATGAATCACAACCTCAGAATCAGACAATGAATGACATTTGAGAATTGTGAATAAATATTTGGTGGCAGACTTTATCAGTCGGGCCAAAATGGTTTTAAGCCATTCTAAGCATAGCATAATTGAAGGTTTCAGTAGAGGAACCTCTTTCCTTAAATATAGAGATATTTTCATCTCACCTTTATCATTAATCGATCTCAAATAAATGACGCTACTATATGATCGATTGCTTGCATCTGAGAAACTAAAAAATTGTGCACTCAAAGGATCCACGAACAGCAAGAATCGAGGAAGTGAACTCCACTTCATCAAATATTGTTGAAAGGCTAAAACTTTCTTTTTTGAACGATCAAGTATTTCCTCATCCCAATCCAATTGAGGACTCCATAACTTTAGGATGAGCCTTCTACGAACAATGAAAGCAGGATATAATAGACCTGGATCGAAAACCTTAAAATTCTCTGATATATTATGAAGATGAGGACATCGACAAGCAACAATAAGGTTGGATAATTGACAATTACTTCCAGAATACCATTGTATACGTACACTCTTTTTCCATTTATAACGAATAGTGAAAAAACATGAAGGATTTGACCGAGCCTTGAAATGATTCAAGAATTCCACAATATTGGGTCTCCATTTACTCAAGATGAAGCTCTTAGATGTCAACACTTTTCTATGTTCATCACAAATCTGACTAGTATTTGATTTACTACTGAATCCAGTAATCAACTCATTGAAATATTCTAAAATAATGTTTGAAATCGTAGGATATTGATATTCTGAAGCCAACTGTCGAAAACAAATAATGATTTTATAACCTGCACTAGTAAGACAATGTGTACTAGTATTGAAGCTGTACATTTGAACATTCTTACCCCGATCAAATCGCCAAAGGATTCTTCGTGAAGTTTGATCATTAGGTTAAACTAATTTCTGTCGATACAATTTTGGAATATCTGAAGAGACAGCAAGAGAGAACTGACGGAATCTTATTAGCATCTGAAACCAACTATGAATAATTTTTGGCCTGACTACCTGAAGGTCATTCAATGAATAGCCCGAACTTGAAGATGATGAACTATTAAAACCCACTGTGATCCTATTATCATCTCGAAGAACCTCATGATGACTTAGAGAATATATTTTATTATGTGACAATTCTCTCAGTAAACCTATATGCCCTAAATTAGGGTACTCTTTAAGTAACCCTTTGATTGCTATTGTTTTTAACTTGTGCAACTTCTCAATATCATTACAAATATGAATCTTCAACCTAAAACGACCGGTATTATCTTGAACTAAATCATTATCATAGTTCAAATCGTTACTATCATTTGATTTCGATGACTCAATGGTCAAATCTACAACATTGTGCTTATTCAAATTTGAAATGCTCTCTACTATTCTTGGCAAATAGAGAACTGGCAATTGAATTGGAGAACTAGGTTCAAAATTTTCATTGCTATACTCGAATTCACCAGTCTCACTAAGGATGGTTTTTGTCTTACATGAGGCTGTCATCATTTTATCAAAAAATAATTCTCTTTCGTTGAATTGAATATCGAACTGATCATCCTCGCATGTTTCCTCGATAGTTGATTGAATCTGGTCAAATTCATTATCAAGCAACAACAATTCCTTTCTGAATCTTTCTAAACGAATTTTTTCCACTTCACTTAAGGATCGATCACTATAAATTTTTTTAAATAATGGTTCCAATTTGCATGGAAGAACTGTGAACCTGCGCTTTATACTATCACGTCTTGTGATAAGCCATTCAATTTCAAATTCATCCATATCAATGACCAGTTCTTTAGCTATGTCAATGACTGAATGCAAGTACTTAACAATTACCAAATTTTAAAATATATTAAGAGAAAAAATGATTAAAATTGTTGACTCAAATACTATAAGGAAGGAATTTAAAGGATACTTATCAGACATTTTCCATTGGCACTTGATTTCCTCTTAATCGTCTTTGAGTCTTCGAAGATGTATTCAACCTTCGATTATCTTTGGCACACCTCGATCTCCAACGTTTGGCTCTCCTCAAACGGGAAGCAGATAAAGGTAACCTCGGTTTCTTGAAATAAACTTCAATTTCTTCTTTGAATGTGAACTTTCCTCTGGCACTTTCTTGGTTTCCAACGGCTGGAATTCCCTCGCACTCACGAACAGAAAAGATTTACCAAATTAACACACTCAAATTAACCAGAATTTGGCACGTAGGACCATGCGTTTATTTCGACGTAGTGGACTGTATGAACTTCTTTTCCTGCGCTGATTAATTTAAAAGAAACACGTGTGTACTAACACTAACAGTTTATTTCAAGAAGAATTAAGCACACAACCAATTTAGGTTATGTTTACACCAGTTTAGTGTAGTATAGAACTATAAACGTAAATGCCTGCAAATCACAGAACATCTAATAATCTAACTGCAACTCACAGTAGATTGACGAGTATAATTTGTATATATCTACTCTTTAGTAGATTGAAGAAGAGAGAGTTATTTTAAATATTTGAAATAGGCACATCAACATCTGACAAATACATAGAACTTTAACATGGAAAAGAAGAAGAGATCAAAGCACATGAACATGAAATTAAGAAAGATATTAAGCGTTAAATTATACAGAATGTACCATCTTTATGGAAAATATACCTACATGAAAGAGAATACAATTAAGAAATGAAATTAATGATGATGATTATCGAGGCTGGCGCCATCTATCGGACTACTTTCCAAATACTAGATATAAATACAGGAATCTAAATTTCTCCATACAGAGAGACTACAACGTTTTGTTGTGAAAAGTACAGGAAGACCACAAAAGACTAAGACACTAGAAGTAGGTCACAAAAAGTTGAATACAATGAAATCCAAAGGAACACAAATAAAGAAAAGCTCGAAGAGAGGTAAAAGGGACAGGTCCCAAGAAAGCTCAGATAGACCAGAAGAAGATATCATCATGAAATATGACGATAGCCCAAGCACAGAAACGTTTTCTGAGAATGACTCGGAAGATAACATTGAAATCAATGTTAATGGAGGTGATTATCAAGAATATTTCCTCGAATATTCCAGTTCATCGCCGTTGACAATTTCCTTAGAAATTGATAAGTTTCATGCAGTGTATTATGAAGAAGGCTGGTTTGTTGGAAAACTTGTAAGATATTGAGGGTAGTGCGAGTGGTGCTGTCGATAATCCGATAGTCGAAATAATATTTTTGAGAAGAAATTAACGAAAAAAAGTGAATTCAAATGGTCTGAGAAACAAGATTTATGGACCTATAGCAATTCAGGAGAATAAATCGAATAATATTGTCAATATTGCCGATCGTGTCTTGAGCCAGATTGATAACGCTTACACAAATGAAAAGCAGAAGTGTTGACATTTCATTAGTTAATATCAATTGTTTCATTATTTGCTTGTCTTGTCTACCACTTGAAGCAACTACATATTATCTATAATACAGAGTGTAACAGCCAAATTGAATAAATTCGATAACGAATGAATGAGGGCATGTTGGAAAAAAAGCTCGGACACGACGATTTGTAATTTTAAATGCGCATATTTTTCAAGAAAATAATATTATAAATAAAATAAATAAATAAACACACTTTATTTTCTTTAGGACCATACAAATTAATGGTATAGAAAACGTCAGAAATTATTAAATACAAAACATCTGTAAAGGAGAATCAAAATGCAAAATGTGAAAAATACATCTAAAACAAAATAAACAACACTAATATTGAGGCAGATACAAAACAGATCACAGCAGTGCTTCAAGAAAAAAATTCGTCAGTACTGTACAAAACCTTGTCTACAACCAATTTATACAATTCTTTTTTAAACCCGTGAAAGTTGTTAAGAATTCGAATCTCCTTAGGTAGCCCATTGAAAAATTTCAGACCCAATATAAAAATTGACTTATGAGTCTTGGTGAGCCAGTGTGCTGGAATCCGAAAATCATCTCGAGATCTAGTATTAAAACTGTGATTCATGCCGTTAGTTGGGTATCTACTTTTATTTCTATATATAAATAAGCAGCATTCTATAATGAACAATCCAGGAAGAGTGGGAAGAGCTAACTCCCTAAAAAGTTCTCTGCATGATGTCCGTTGAGATACACCCATCATAGTCCTGATCACGCGTTTTTGTGCCTTGAAAACCAGTATGCTCTCAGTTGATCCACCCCAGTGGCAAATGCCGTACCTCAATCTTGACATGACCTGTGAATGAAAAAGGGCCATCAAGCCACTTCGGCTCAGGATACCCCTCAAGTTTCGGAATAAAAAACACGATGAATGCAGCCTCGACGCAAGTTTACCACAATGCGACCTCCAATTAAGATTATCATCCAGGGTGAGCCCCAAAAACGTGACCTCTCGCGATCTATTTACATCAAAACTATCTGTACCCACATTGATGCCCGTGATAGATGCCTGATAATTATGAAATACCATATAAGTCGTCTTAGAAGCATTCAAGTATAATTGGTTCGAACCGAACCAATTCTCGAGTCCGCTCAGATCGGAGTTACACACCCCCTCAGTTAGAGCCGGAGTCTCCTCCCCCACAACAAGAGATGAGTCATCCGCATACAAGGTGAGATGAGATCGAAGACTCACTCCCATATTATTGACGTATATGACGAAAAGAAACGGTCCCACAATGGATCCTTGCGGGACTCCACAATTCACTTCGACTGTGCTGGACGACACCTGCATCCTCATATTATCCTTCACACTATTTATAGATGTGTATTGTACCCTATCCTCCAAGAAACTACGAATCCATCCGAGAGCCCTACCCCGAACTCCATACCCTTCCAGTCTCTCCAGCAGTATCCTGTGCGAGACACAGTCAAATGCCCTGCTGAGATCGCAAAAAATCCCAGCAGGACACCGGCCACATTCTAAATGGGAATATACCTGCTCCAAAAAATGATATACTGCGTCGGATGTAGAACGTCCCGACAAAAAACCCAATTGATTTTCCGCAATAAACTCATTATCAGTAAAATATTTCACCAATCTTTCCATGAAGCAATATTCAAATATTTTCGAAAAAGTTGGAGGCAAAGCTACCGGTCTATAATTCTCCATGTCTGCCGTATTTCCTTTTTTATGTAAAGGAATTATTTTATTTTTTTTCAGCTTTTTCGGGAAAGAACCACAAACAAAGGATCTATTAACCAAATCTGTTAAAGGACGTATCAATATATCGAGGCTTCGTCTTACCAGGAAAGCAGGAATTTCATCGAATCCACTGGATTTCTTACTTTTCAGTTTTCTCCGCAACAAGCGCAATACTTCGCCCTCGGTAAAAGGCATTAGAAAGATCGATTCTCTGAAATCAACCTTTTGAGGCTCAGAACAATTTTCACTGGATATTGAAATTTTATCAATAATTTTTTGAGGAGCATCAGCGAAAAATTTATTGAACAGATTAGCCACATGCTGAGGCTCCTGCTCCAAGCATGCTGTGTTCGGATCCTGAATCCGAAGATTCTGACAGCTACCGCCCTGTCGCGTGAGCTGACGAACAATGGACCAAGCACACTTAGACTTATCATCGGATTCGATGATTTTACGCTGATAATATTCATTTTTAGTTTTAGAGACCAACCTAAAATGGTTCTTCTTGGCATTGGTGTAAACACCAGTCAAACCTGGAAATCTCTCTTTGAGCTGGAACAAGTCCCTAAGACTGGCACCAGATTCCCTCACCTCGCGACTCACCCAATTCTTACGGGAAATCTTGTTATAAAATATTTTCTTCGGAAAATGCTGATTGAAATGGTACATAAAATTATTGTAAAAATCATCAAAAGACTCGTCAATGTCAAGATCCTCCCCCACGTCCCACTCCTCCCCCTCGAGTGAACCAAGAAAACTCTCGACACTAGCCCGACTGAAATCCCTCTTATACTCAACATTGCTGGAGTTGATCCCAACAACTTTCATTTTTGCAACTAGGGCCCTGTGATCTGAAAAAGGTACATCCAAATTATTGACCAGAAGATCAAAATTTGTAAAAATATAATCTAAAACATTGGCGCCTCTAGTTGGACCTGTTCTGCACGCCTTCACATTAAAAGACATCAATAAATTACAAATTGTTTGGTAATTCCTACAATCTCGTGTGGGATCAACATTTAGATCCCCGGTCAAAACAATAGCCCTTGAAGGCTTATATAATTTTTCTAACACCTCCATGATCACATTACAGAAAATTTCAAAATTTGTGTCAACAGGTGATCTATAAAAAGCAATAACCACTAATTCTTGAGCTCTATTATTGCTCTGCTTAGAATCTATGAGACATGCACATACCTCGATTTGTTTTTCTATAGCGAACTCACCAATATCGATTTCTGTTGATTCCATTTGATTGTGGCACCAAATTGCTACCCCTCCATGTTGAAGATTTGATCGACAATAACTTGCTGCTCTGTAGAAACCAGGAAAATTTATGGCCATTATGTCCGTGCTCGTACACCAGGTTTCAGAGAAACACAGTATTTTGAAGTTATGTTCACTACTCATCACATCAGAAAAAATCTGGTCGGGCTTGTTGATCAATCCCTGGCAGTTCAAGGACAGAAAGTTTCCAGATACTAACTTATTTTCAACACCATTGGGGGCAATAGAAGATTTTATTTCGCCACTGTCGTCTTCAGCAATATTATGCTCTGTTGGTCCGAAAAAATTTGAACTTTTTAACAGCTATGCCTTTTGGCCAAGTGGATGCCTCCATGAGCCTAGGAAGCAGAAAAGAGTCCGCACCCACCTTAAAGGAGCTGCTTGTAGCCTCCTCATGTGACCTCAATCTCTGGACAATGAATTCAGAATTTTCGAATTTTCCTTTCAAATAAGATTCGATTTGCGATTCCTCTACGTCCTGTTTAACTTTTCCGACATGAAGCCAAACTCTCTTCAGAGCTGCGGAAAATGTTTCACTTTTGCTGCCTGAATCCACTTCATTATCACCCCATACCATTGTTTGTTTTTGTTTTTTGGGTAATGAGGCCACAGGTGGAGCAGTAAATACCTGTGACTCTTGCAATGATCCGATTCAGAGCTCGATTTAATGTTGATAGAATTTTTAGACTGTTTACCAGTAATCTCCGAATTTAGAGGCAACGTGGCAACGTTGATGGATTGTTTGTTTTGGACTTCTTTTTTAGTGGATATTTTTGCTGGATCATTTTTCATTAGCTTTATTATGATATTTTTATCGCTTACCATTTCTTCGAGGTTCTTATTTAATTTTTGTAAGTAGTCAATCTTGATGTTTGCTATTTCTAACTCGTTTTTAACACTGTTTACATTTGATTCATTATTCAGGTTAGTTGGAAGTTGATTCAGGGAATCGTTGGAAATTTCGCTTTCTCCACTATTTACGCCCTGTTCGATAAACAATTTCAACATCCTAGACACCACTATGTTTTCAGGTACCTTTTTGTTAATTATTATTGCGATTAAAACTTCTTTTTTGAGCTTATTCAGCTCGGTGTTTATTTCTGCGTTATCACTTGATGGCGCCATGACTCATAATATAGGGTGTTCAATGTGACCGCGGCGAATACCAACTTTCTTATTTCAAATGCAACCCCCTATATATTATTTATTTTTTGATTTCTTCAGAGAATTATAGACACAATTCATGCGAAAAAAAAAACCTATCTTTAACTATTTCGGAATTATTGAGTGTTTTCAGATTTATTGCAAAAATCAACGTTTTAAATAAAAATTATTTTATTTCACAAATTCGGTACATTACACACAGATGACATTTGACAGATGACATTTTACAGATGACATTCGACTGATGACATTGGACAGTTGACAGATGACTATTGACAGATGAAATTTGACAGAACTTTTATTACCTATGCCTAATTTATCCCCTGCCAGTTCAGAAATCTAACCAAGCCGTTGATCTCCGATCACTGTCGATTACGATTTGTGGAATCCACCGTAAGTATAGTTATCATTTAGGCGAAACAAAGTTCCTTGGGCCAGCTAGTATGCTAATGAAAAAATGTTTTTATATCCTTAAACGAGTCTTATTACTTGCCCCTTTTATCGCATTCAAGCCGTCAGGTGATTGGCCATGTTGAAAGTAAAAACAAGCTGAAACTATTAGAGGATTTACGGGGATTTTTCAGGAACTAAACACATTTTTCCAAGATTTTTGATTTTTGGGATCGACTAAGATTCCTTGTAAAAAAACGAATATTTGCTCATCCTAATCAAATTTCTTTATTCATACTAACTGGATTATTTTTTATGAGCAACAATACAAATATACATAAATAGAAATATACAGAACAAAATGTCAATTCATTATATCTGAGTACTTTTCATTATTCAAGTTTGCGTGGTATGAGAAGGGCACTCACATCAACTTTCTCAGATTTGCTTCAGCACCATATTCATCTCTGAAGGATCAATGAATTCACTAATTTTTTGGATACACAAATCGGGCATTTCTTCTGGAAGAAGTTCCCGCAAATGTGCATATACTTGTTTCGCCAAATATTGATCATTCATTTCTATGCATATGCTGGCGATCAACTCCCTTTTATACAATACTGGAAGAGGATTTTTCAGAATTCCTGAGCGAATCCTTGAATTCTTGACCACCTTCCTCCTTATATTTTTTCTACACAGTACGTCATAGTAGGTCAGTTGTGGAGCTTCGGGCAGTTTCAGCAGTTTCAGGCTTTCTAACTCGTTCTCGTACAGAACGCGTACTTCTCTGTAGCGTTCATTCGCTTCTATATATTGATTGTCAGAAATGACAATGAAGTGTCAGAAGTTTTTTGAATTTGCTCTTACTTTTTTGCTGATTTTTCGCTAAAAACAACCACTCTATACTATGGGAGATGATCCCCCAACATAAGGGGCCTGTAGCGTTCCTCGAACACCTGAAGAACAGAAGAATCATCACTTGGAAGATCGGACCTGATCGAAAGATCCTCCCGATCCATAAGAGAGTTAGGACATTGTGAAAAGGTTTTTTAGCAGGTGAAGTAATTTTTTTTACTGCTTCTTTCTCGTTTTTCTTCTTTTTTTCCTGTTACAGATATAATTTCAAGACATTTGCATCCAGTTCAATGAAAAGGCAATTTTCAAGCACAAGGAGCTCTGTAACATGGATAGCAGCATATTTTTTTGAACAAATTCAGTATCACCACACATACACGGGGAGACAGAATTTTTTCAGAGGTTTTTATCTGTTCTCGTGTATCATACTCAGAATTGTATGGTACCCCGTTCACATTCCCTCTGCTAACACTTAGGGTACGTACATGCCGAAGATGCAAGGATGAGCGCGGTGGAGGTCGCGGTCGCGATCAAGTTTTAAATCGATGCCTGGCCGTACATACCGAAGATGCTTGGATAAGCGCGGTGGAGGTTTCCATCGCTGCCTGGCGCCTGGCCGTACATGTCGAATGTGCTTTTCTGTGGCCATTGAGAACTGTCAAATTATTTTGCTTGGAATTAACATAATTGAAGATTTCAATATTCACATTATCATATTTTAGTGAAATGAGGAACTGGAAAGGTTCTTGTTCAAAACTAATTTCATTTCTGCACATTTTCTCAGTTCTGAAAATTTGTGTTCTCACCAAAAATATTTGAAAATGTTAAAAGTAGATAATTATGCTCTCTGACCCCATATTCTGGAAATAAAAAAAATTCTTTTCGCCATGTCGTACTATTTAAAGAATTCAGGTAGTTTGTCGGATATGGTTAAAAGCTTTGTCGGTTGTGTTTTTAAATACCTGTTGATAAGTGAGATATTTGCAAACAATATTCACATAAAGTGAGAATTAGGATTGTCCGCCACATGCTGAAATGAAAGTATGAAACCCACACTTCAAGCTTTTCATGGTCCTGCGAAAACCTACCTGAAAATGACTGTAATTGTCACGTTCTCCCTTTTCAACACTTCCTTTCGGAATTATAATCACCTTGAAAACTTTACTACTGTTTTTCGTTGTTTTTTTCTGATAATTAGTAGGTTATGTTTGTTACAAGTTTCCATCCAATAATTGTCGTCACTGCATATTTGTTTTCGCAACATAAATACGAAAATGATATACAGGGTGTCCCAAGTTCGAGTTCATATTAGACGTTTCTGGAGAACTGGACATATTTAATATCTGAAAATTGGGATTTTGACATTGTTCAAAATTTTCTACTAAGCCCAATATTTTTGCAGCCTGTGCACTCCTGGTTATACAAGGAGTGAAAATAAATTTGTAAAAAAAATTTCCTTCAAATTTTTTCTCAATCAATCATGAATTAATTTCTGTGAAAACCATTGTATTCATTCAAATATTTTTCAAAATATCGAGAAAAACCCGGAAAAAAATCGAATATTCGTAGCCATTATTATGTTAGTTTTTCTTATTCTCAACATCCTGAGCGTGAACCGTTCTCATTACATCAAAGTAGAAGAATGTGGAAACTTCATGCATCTTTTGAATTTCAGAAATATCATCACAGCGTGTTTCGAATTCCATGTCAAAAACTTCTGTTTTTCAAACGAGAACCCTATTTTTTATGATTTCGTTGGATTCTGCCAAGAAAATTCTACATACAAAATATGGTTATGCTACGGCGAATGGTATCCGTTATATCGAATTTCGAAATTTAAGGGTTGAGTAATTACCCCGTTGCGAGTCAACGATTTTTTCAACATCGGTATAAGGATTCCACATACCAAATATGTTTATGCTACGGCGAATACTTTCCGAAATATAATTATAATATACACAAATTCGAGAATGAAAAATGATCTAAAAATGACCCTCATGTGTCGATCACGCGGCAACAGCTCGATCGCGCTATAAAATCAAACTATTTTGTTTTGCCATCGACATCGGTATCGAGCGCATTTATAGGCGGCAAGGGTGAATGGGTGAAGCATCTTTGGTATGAACGGTCTCATTCAAAACTGAAGGTTTGTTTTGACATCGATGTAACTATCGCGACCGCGACCTCCACCGCGCTCATCCTTGCATATTCTATATATACTATCTCGTTCCACTGCCGACATCGCTATAAGTCGCTTTTATAGGCGGCAAGGGTGAACAGGTGAAGCATCTTTGGTATGTACGGACCCATTCAAAACTGAAGGTTTGTTTTGACATCGATGTAACTATCGCGACCGCGACCTCCACCGCGCTCATCCTTGCATCTCCGGCATGTACGTACCCTAAGGGTACGTACAGGGTGGGCAAAATTGGTGCTACACGAACTAAAACTTTTTAACCCGAGGAGATAGAGAAAAATGAATGGCACCTTATAGTCCTCTTTTTTCGAGAAACTGATAATGCCATCAACTGCATTCCTCTATCTTCTTTTGTTTTCGAGTTATAGGCCAAAATTGAAATTTGGGCGATTTCAACTTTGGTTATTATCTCAGTTTCTGTTTATGCTAGGATGTTGAAATAAAAACATTATACAGGCACTTTTCTGATAGCAATCCAGTGGCGTACTCTGATTTTTTATAAAAGGTTCATTTGCTGAGTTATATCATAAAGTTGTGTTTTTTCTTATGAAAACAGTAGTTTGAAATGACTTAGAAAGAATCGCCATTTTTTTCCCGTTTCAGAAATGTATCATATGTTATACATAGCCCTCAGATTAGTTAAGATATAATGAAAAATATGGTTTGTATATGGAATTCGAATTATTGAGTAGGCTGAATCATAGAATTATGTGTCTCTACGCATGGTGTTATTCTTAATTCACGTTTGAATACTTGATGGTGCGATCCCTGTTTGAAAAAACTGTCAGTTATTAAAATTTGAAGTCATCGTTGGCGGTATTATAGAGATATTCCAAAATTACGAAAAATATGATATGTTGAAATGTTTCATTTTAGCGAATGAGAATAGTGGGGCAGCAAGTGATTCAACTGTGAAATAATAATTACACCATGCGTAGAGACACATAATTCTATGATTCAGCCTACTCAATAATTCGAATTCCATATGCAAACCATATTTTTCATAATATCTTAACAAATCTGAGGGCGATGTATAACATATGATACATTTCTGAAACGGGAAAAAAATGGCGATTCTTCCTAAGTCATTTCAATTTACTGTTTCCATAAGAAAAAACACAACTTCATGTTGTGCAAATGAACCTTTCATAAAAAATCAGAGTACGCCACTGGATTGCTATCAGAAAAGTGCCTATATAATGTTTTTATTTCAACATCCTAGCATAAACAGAAACTGAGATAATAACCAAAGTTGAAATCGCCCAAATTTCAATTTTGGCCTATAACTCGGAAACAAAAGAAGATAGAGGAATGCAGTTGATGGCATTATCAGTTTCTCGAAAAAAGAGGACTATAAGGTGCCATTCATGTTTCTCTATCTCCTCGGGTTAAAAAGTTTTAGTTCATGTAGCACCAATTTTGCCCACCCTGTACATGCCGGAGATGCAAGGATGAGCGCGGTGGAGGTCGCGGTCGCGATCAAGTTTTAAATCGATGCCTGGCCGTACATACCGAAGATGCTTGGATAAGCGCGGTGGAGGTTTCCATAGTTGCCTGGCCGTACATATCGAATATGTTTTTCTTTCAGTCAAGGATTTCGGGCTTCGGCTTTCAGTTAGAGATGTTACGGAACAGCCAAATTCCCAATAATATGTTATTTCAATAACATGTTATTTCATATTATGTTGACTAGAATGCTCCAGCGTAGGAACAGGAACGGTTCCTAACTTGTTAATATGTTATTAGGATTGAGAGAACAGTGACGTAGGAGACGCTGCGGCCTTCAACATGGATTTCGGCGGCTGGTTTGTTTTTAAAGTTGCAATGTCATCCGAATAACACATTCATAACGGAAGAACAGTTACGGGGAACGACGCGCCGAATAAATATTAGTGTTCTTGAAAATAACATGTTCCGTTCTTTTTGAATAACATGTTATTGGAACAGTCAAGTGATAACAGTTCCAAATAACCTGTTCCGTTGTTTTCGTAACATCTCTACTGCGTTCGTATTACTACAGTGACTTTATACAACTTTATACCACTTGTATAAAGTCACTGTAGTTATTACCAATCCGGCAGAGGAGCGAGAGAAAACGGACACAGAAATATAATAAATACGGATCTCTCTCTCTTTCCCTCTTTCATCCAGAGAGAGAGAGAGATCCGAATTTATTATATTTCTGTGTCCGTTTTCTCTCGCTCCTCTCCCGGATGCGCCTTTTCAGTGTTCTTCGAGATTTCAGAGGAGATTGACGTAATTCGGAACGTACTAACATTTAACAATGTATAGAAGCAACAGTAGTGATGATAGTGATTGTATGTCTGCAGGAGAAAAGTGGTGGATTATATGTAATGCTTCAAATCGCAGGTTTAGTGCACATCCTATAAACAGAAGAAGACAATACCTGGGGGAATACCATCATTTGTTTAAAGAGCTTCGAGATCATTCTGACAGATTCCATGCCTATATGAGAATGAGTCTGGAAACATTCCAGTATATATATGACACAATAAAAATAAAAATTGAACGTTGCAATTATAACAATTATCATACGAACCCGATTTTAGCTGAAGAAAAACTGGTAGTGACAATAAGGTAAGTGATACTACATTTTCAGTTTACATTTTTAATTAACATTCAATTTACATTAGATATATTATTATTGTGTGTAATTGTTTGAAGCGTCTAAATCTGCTGATGTCTGATTTGTGGGTATGTAGGAGGGAAATCCATACGGCAGGAAAGACTGCGAACTCCAAAGTGGTTGAGAATGACCTGGTTGAGTATGTGGGGTTTGTTCTATCTGCGTTGCAGTAGGTACTGAAGGAGCCTGCGTCTGCTTATTCGAAGGAAACAGAATTTCAAATAGATAATTCTGCATATCCATTCGAAATTTCAACTTATCCCTAGGCTCCAATTTTTTCACATAGGGAAGAAGGGAATTGAAAAATCCAATATCTTCATCATTGGGGTCCTGGGACATTTTATTCGCCCGTAATGCTAGTTTTTCTTTTTCAATGTCAACTAGCTGTCTCCCAATTTCTATTTGTGGCGTAAGTCGCCGTTTATAACCCGTTCGAGAAAGAGGGTATTTTGAACCCAAAGAAGCATTTACATTTGAGCCTGTTGCAACCACATCTTGTGATTCGCAGTTAGGACTCATCACATTCATTATTGAGGTGGAGGTGGATTGTTCAGCGTCACTATTAGATTCCTCTAGATTTGAATCCTCTAAATTGCTGTCCACAGTGTTCTGCGTTTCATCCATTAAATTTGAAGATGATTCACGAGGGGTGAACTGATCCCGTAGAAAATGTAATTTTTCAAAATAAGGCCACTGGCAAACAATATCATTTTCTGCTCCATCTCCTGACCGACCCTGAAATTTCTTCAATTGTTTTCCATATTCTTGCCTCAAATTTTTCCAAGATTTTCGTGCTTCTGCTTCTGCAAAAATATTATATTAAAAGTAGGTCTATTCAGGAAAACAAAAAGTTATCATAATGAGTTGAAAAATGAATTTATTCAAGTGCAAAAAAACATTAATTGATAAGTAAAGTTTTTCATTGTTTCAACATCTTTCTGTTACAGATATCTTGCGACAGGATGCAGTTTCAGATCATTGGCATTTTCGTTTAGGATGGGTATCTCGACAGTTGCAAAAATTATTGAGGAAGTATGCGCAGCTCTATGGGAAGTGTTCCAGCCACTTCACATGAAACAACCCACAACGGTTGACTTTTTGAGGATATCGGAAGAATATGAACGACTTTGGGATTTCCCAAACTGCATTGGATCATTAGATGGCAAACACGTTCGAATAAAGTGTCCTTCTCACTCCGGTTCCATGTTTTTCAACTACAAACATTACTTCTCCATAGTTTCGCAAGGGCTAGTTGATGACCATTATAGATTCATTTCTGTTGACGTCGGTGGCTATGGAAAACAGAGTGACGGAGGAACATTCCAGGCTTCAAAACTTTCCAAATTGTTGGAAAAAAATAAATTAGGAATCCCAGAGGAAAAAAAATTACCTCAATCTAACTATAAATTACCTCATGTTTTTATTGCCGATGAAGCTTATCCCCTTAAAGAAAACTTAATGAAACCCTATTCTGGACAAATGTTGAATCCCTCACAAGAAAATTTTAATCAACGATTATCGCGCGCTCGAAAATGCGTCGAGTGTGCATTCGGAATATTATTTGCAAAATGGAGAATTTTGAGTTCTGTGATTGAAACACGCGAAGATACTGCGGATAGTATCATTAAAGCCATATGTATACTACATAATATAATCATTGATAAAGAGTCATATCTTTTGAATATTTCAGATCTTCCGTCAATCCCTGAAAGATGTAATTTACAACGGTCTAGATCGCATAATGCTTCAACCACCAGAGCAAAAATAATTCGGCAAAAATTCACAGAGTATTTTGCCAGCAATTCTTCGAATTTACAATAATAATTTTTCATCGTGATAATAATAAAGGGTTTACCAATTTCGAGTGGAGCTTGGGACACCCTTTATATAACACTGTACAGGGTTGCAAAATGATTCTTATATCATAAAAAATGTTATACTTACATGAAAAACTGTATGTTATTATTAATATACATACCTCTCACTTTAATTTTTTCTGCTATTTTCTTCCACTCCCTATTCAAAACATGTCGGTTGTGGTGATGATTATGTCGCTTATCCCATAGAGCAGGAATACAAAACACTAAATCTATTAGTTCATCCTTATTCATTGTTCTTCACGTAATTGACAAACGTAATAAAAAACCCAAACGGCTCACAATCTTATAACAACTCACAAAGTACAAAAAAAGAGAATAAGTTCTGCAATCTCTACTCACCTGCGAATCACGTGCTTTTAAGAGCACCAATAAACGTGCTAGAGACGCTAGAGTTGACTATTGGGAATCCGAATAGCAGAATTTGCTTTTCTATGGTTATTGAGAACTGTCAAATTATTTTGCCTAGAATCAAAACCGGCAATGTCCCACTTTCATAGTTTCGAGAAATCAGCAAAAAAACGCTCTGAGTTTATTATACATAGAATGATGAGGGGCGTATGTGAGTGAGGTTCGAGGCTGATTCTGCATTGGATATTGCCGATTTTGTTATAAACTCAAAGGTGATTGTAGGAGAAGAGAATAGATATCACAGAACTTTTGATGTATGCAACTCATTTCACGGAAAATTGGACATTGCCGGTTTTAATTCTAGGAATAATTGTCGTCACTGCATATTTGTTTTCGCAACATAAATACGAAAATGATATACAGGGTGTCCCAAGTTCGAGTGAATATTAGACGTTTCTGGAGAACTGGACATATTTAATATCTGAAAATTGGGATTTTGATATTTTTCAAAATTTTCTACTAAGCCCAAATATTTTCGCAGCCTGTTCACTCTCGGTTATACAATGAGAGAAAATAAATTTGTAAAAAAAATTTCCTTCGAATTTTTTTTTCTGATGTGATTGAGTAATCAATCATGAATTAATTTCTGTTGAAACCATCGTATTCATTCAAATAATTTTCAAAATATCGAGAAAAACCCGAAAAAAAAATCAAATATTCGTAGTCATTATTATGTTCGTTTTTCTTATTCTCAACGTCCTGAGCGTGAACCGTTCTCATTACATCAAAGTAGAAGAATGTGGAAAGGTCATGCATCTTTTGAATTTCAGAAATATCATCACAGCGTGTTTCGAATTTTGTGTCAAAAACTGAGATCGAAAATTTATAACTTCTGTTTTTCTAATGAGAACCCTATTTTTTTATGATTTCGTTGGATTCTGCGAAGAAAATTCTACATACAAAATATGGTTATATGCTACGGCGAATGGTTTCCGTTATATCGAATTTCAAAATTTAGGGGTTGAATAATTACCCGTTGCGAGCCAATGATTTTTTCAACATCGGTACAAGGATTCCACATACCAAATATGTTTATGCTACGGCGAATACTTTCCGAAATATTAATATAATATACAGAAATTCGAGAATGAAAAATGATCTAAAAATGACCCTCATGTGTCGATCACGCGGCAACAGCTCGATCGCGCTATAAAATCAAACTATTTTGTTTTGCCATCGACATCGGTATCGAGCGCATTTATAGGCGGCAAGGGTGAATGGGTGAAGCATCTTTGGTATGAACGGTCTCATTCAAAACTGAAGGTTTGTTTTGACATCGATGTAACTATCGCGACCGCGACCTCCACCGCGCTCATCCTTGCATATTCTATATATACTATCTCGTTCCACTGCCGACATCGCTATAAGTCGCTTTTATAGGCGGCAAGGGTGAACAGGTGAAGCATCTTTGGTATGTACGGTCCCATTCAAAACTGAAGGTTTGTTTTGACATCGATGTAACTATCGCGACCGCGACCTCCACCGCGCTCATCCTTGCATCTCCGGCATGTACGTACCCTAAGATTTGGAGCTGGAAACAGATTTTATTCATTTATATAATCTGGTTCTTGTAGCCATTTCTTCACACGTGCCATATGCCATGTATTGTTTGATTTAAGAAAACAGTTTGTAATTCTCTCTTTCAAAAGAATATATATATATATATATATATACAGGGTGAGTCTTTGACTTGTACATATATTTTAACTGTAGATTCCTCTCATCAAACGAAACACTTTTTTCCCATACCATTTTTCAAAATTCGGTTTGGTTTGGGAGATACAGGGTGTCGAAAATCCACGAAAAAAACACTTTGCTGTTCATATCTTCGGAACCGTTATTTCAAATGAACTGAATTTTGGTTGATTCTTTACTCTATTCATTGTGCATATTCCTCAATCGAAACTTATTCAATATCTCTCCTAGTTCGAAAGTTACAGGGTGGTCGACTCATAAATTCATGCAAAAACACTATCAAATCACTTGAAAAGGATAAACGGTTCATATTTTCGAAAGAATCAACCATTTTAGAGAATAAAAGTATTCTTATATTTTTTCAATAAAACGCGTCGTTTTCGAGTTATTCCTAAATGTATACGAAGAAATTTGAGGAAAAAACCATGAATTTCATAAAAAATCTGAATGCTTCCCTGAATTAAATATCATCGAATATTGTTTCTTCTCTGGTCTCTTAACAAATTAACAATGTTGTCAATGTTTATCAACTGAATTCCGAGAAGCATGAAATTACAGTTTATAAGCAAGTTTCTATTAAAAATTTGTTGATACCAGTCCTTCAGGAAAATATCTATCTTCTTAACAATATCCTCTTGGAATTTTTAATCGACCCTACACGGTTTTCACATCACATATCACAAGCATCACCTCACACCTGTTTGCTTTATTCTCTGCGAGTAAATAAATAAATGAATTGAATCCATGTAGAAAGGTTATCGCGTTTAAGCGTCGTTCATTTTATCACAGACTGGCTGGCCTGTGATAGTGTGATGAGACCAGAGACACAGAACAACGGCTTGTCTTGCGTGGCGGCTACATCGCAGTCGGCAGCGCACCACGACTGTAATTCAGATCGGCGAGAATCAGAACTACTCGTTTGGCATTTCCAAAGAGCAATGCGTAGAAGCCTTTAGCGAAAAGTAAACAAAACTAGTTCTTCCGTTAACGATAGGGGACGTTCTGCTTTCTTGAGTTCGCCTATACCATTTTTTACTGAGAAAATCAACACAATCTGGCATCGTCTTCTCTAGAATTCTGTGATCACACACAGAGGAGATGGATTAGGTTAGGTCATTGACCTCGAATCAGATGACTGATTAATGGAGTTAAGATAGGTTAGTGAGAAACTTATTTTTATAAGATAGTTTCAGGGTATCGAGGCAAATATGAACAAATTATTAATGTTTACAAACTAATCTTCAGGATAATCGAAGAAGGAAATTATTTTGGTGTGAGAAATATGGCATTTCAATTGCAGAAATGATGGAACAAAACTTAGCGTTTTTGCTAGGAAATATCGTGTTTGTAACATTCTTATTCGAATAAGGTTAGTGCTTGAGTATTTTCTAAATGTATCACCCAGAATATCTAATAATCACATCAATTTCAATTGAATAATATGAACTTTGAGGTGTTTGTAGAGAATAATATCAGGGACGCATTTAGCACAATTTTTTTTTTCAAATGGCTATATCTCTTTAACCGAGCCGAATTCGGAAAAATGGAAAATGAAAAAAAGGTTTCTTTAGGCCTCAAGAATCTACAGTTAAAATATATGTACAAGTCAAAGACTCACCCTGTATATATATATTGAACTGTTTCCTTGTTCACATAGAGTCCAGAACAAAGAACTTGATGAATACATTGAGGACGTTTTCGTTATCGAAGTCCATCGCAACTTCGAAAGCTGTCATACCTTCTTCATTGAGTTCGTTGAAATCTACTCCCTTTCTTAGCAGAATTTCAACAACAGTAGGACTCCCTTCAGCTGCACAATGCAAAGGAGTGTTACCCTGGTCTGATTTGGCATTCACATCCACGCCATGCTCTATTAAAGCTTTTGCCAAAATCCTGTTCCTGTGAGGGTCATTTCCATCATCTGTCAAATGATGCAATGCGTTGCATCCAAGGCAGTTGGTGATGTTCGGGTCACTTCCGATTTCCAGAAGCCGCAAAATGACGTTGATATCACTCGAAGGGTTCATGATCAGAAGTTGCAGGGTCGTATGGCTTAGCAGATCCTCTTGATGGTCCAAGTCAACATCATAATGCAGCAGCGCATCCAAGCATTCAAAGCCCTTCGGACATCCTGACAGCATATGGAAAGGACGGCGGAAATAGTTATCACATTTCTTCGGGTTGGCACCATTAAGCATCAGATGTTTTACTAAATCGGGATAGCCAAACTTCACAGCATAATGCAGGGGTGTGCTTCCATTGTCGTTGCAGACGTTAACGTCTGCTCCTTCCTGTAATAATTTCTCGACATCTTCTTCATTTCCATTTCGGACCGCTAAATGAAGGGCACTGTCTTCCACTGGGCAGGAGTTTACTCTCTGAAAAAGAAGAAAAATATTTTCTAGCTTTTGTTTGATAATTTTGATGAGATTCGTGAGATTCGATAGTTGAAGCGGTAAATTTTCATGGGAGTTCATTCGATTTGATATAGATCGAATTGAAGAGGTCGCCGTTCACAATGAGTTGAAAAACTAATCCGATAGAGGCGCCACCGTGCATTTTATGGAATATTCAGCGAAGCTTCCAAACATCCCTATACCCAAAACCACCGTTTTTGTTTGAGAAATACCTATCCTTCGTTAAAAATGAAACGATTTTTACTAGACAGAAGTTTTTCGGAAAACCTCGTTCCTCAACTTTCATTTAATACTGTTTCCAATATATAAGTTTTCACAGTTCATTCTAAATGTCATGAATCTTTCCCTTCCTACCATGAATAAAAGTGACTCGTGTTTCACGTTTATGCATATTCTTATAAATAAAGACAAGAAGGCATTATTTCGATAAGGAACATTTCAAGTAGGTAACTATATTTTAAAACGAATATTTCAGGTGAGTAAAATGTTTGATTCGTTAATATTCATGAAAATATATATTTTTATAGTGGGCTGAATACATAGGTCCATATTTCGTTGGAAACAGTTGTTCTTCACACATTTATCCTTTTTTTTAGTTTTCTTTCAAATTTTTCGAATTGGAAACCTATGAACCAACTGGAAAAAATATTTAGCCAGAGAATGAATTCAATAGAGGGTGTGCGAAAAAAATTTTTTATTCATAATGTCAAGTTAATTCATAACACATTTCAGCTGAAAATGTTGCCATGAGGATGTCGAATGAATTTCATGATTACAGCCAAATTCTATTCAGAATACGTTTTACGACACTTTGGGGTTGGAAATAATTTTTATATTTGGTCTAAATCCATAAATTCAAGATGACGACTAGTTTCATGAGCTCATGAATTTTACCAAGAAAATAATGATCTCCCAATGAGGAAAATTTTCGTTTTGTTTCTTATGAAACAGCTTTATCAACTTTCACATAATTACAGCAATAGTAAATTGAATCACTTCGATTATTTGGCCGCTCATTTCAATCATTCCGTTACATTCTCATTAGAAGTTCTATTTCATTGTTATCAATTCAATTGGAATTGTGACAAAGCCTTCTGTGCCAATATTAGGAATAATTATTCAACAACTTTCTGTTTCCATAAATTTTCTGGCTGCGCTGACAAAAAAGCATTATTGTTTTAAGGTGACGCATCATTATATCTAGCATTTTATAGATTGGGGTTGGACATGGCTTGGCGTCAGGAGGATTGGCGCCAGGATGATTGGCACCTTGAAATTATTTTTCATTTATTCTTATTCATTCAACAACAAACTCGTGGAAGTGCTTTGCAAGTAGTCATTCCGTACGTTAGGTACTCTTTTGGTTTTTTATTGTGCGATTGAAGCTAACGCACAAATTTTATCTCGGTTTATGTAATTTTAATTTATGTATGCCCACAATTACTTCATTTTCCACTCGAGCTGAGATCAATGTTTATTGACATTTTTCATACCTTATTGAAAAGCTACTGGAGTACTTTAAACATATTTTCCGGTTTTCAGAAGGATGAATGGATGATGAATCTTTTCGTTTCATTTTACTGGATGATGGGGTACTACAGAAGAAACGGCCTAAAGCAGGCTTTGACATGTATGTATATTGTTTTATAATACTGAAATTGTATTGTTTGTAACGTTTCGAATTATATAGAAATGAGTTGAGTTTTTATTGTTAATAATTATGGAGTCCAAGACGTACCTATTGTACCTGTTTGTCGAATAAACTGGAGTTTATAATGTTAATTTATATCAGAGTTGTGCTTTGTGCTCGGAGCACTTTTGTGCTCCCGGGCACTGTGCTGCCGAGCACTTTTCAAAAGCAGTGATTAGTATTTGTAGTACTTCATCGAAAGGCTCAGTGCTTAGCAATCCCAAAAGTGCTCCCAAGCACTCCTGCGGATTACTAAGCCCTAAGCTCTGAGCCACTTTTGTACGAATTTATTTAAGCATTTAAGCAATGAGTAACATCCTCAAACTGTTAGAATTTCAATGACAGAAAGATGATTGTGAGGGAATCCGGTCATTATGAGAGGAAAAATTAAGGGCCCACGTGTAATTTGTTAAATGAAGATGGTAATTTGTTCGTTGATATCTTAATAAAGCGTTTTCATCTGACCAAAGAGTCTTATACAGGGTGAGTCTTTGACTTGTACATATATTTTAACTGTAGATTCCCCTCATCAAACGAAACACTTTTTTCCCATACCATTTTTCAAAATTCGGTTTCGTTTGGAAGATACAGGGTGTCGAAAATCCACGAAAAAAACACTTTCCTGTTCATATCTCCGGAACCTTTATTTCAAATGAACTGAATTTTGGCTCATTGGTTACTCTATTCATGGTGCACATTCCTCAATCGAAACTTATTCAATATCTCTCCTAGTTCAAAAGTTACAGGGTGGTCGACTCATAAATTCATGCAAAAACACTATCAAATCACTTGAAAAGGATAAACGGTTCATATTTTCGAAAGAATCAACCATTTTAGAGAATAAAAGTATTCCTATATTTTTTCAATAAAACGCGTCGTTTTCGAGTTATTCCTAAATGTATACGAAGAAATTTGAGGAAAAAATCATGAATTTCATAAAAAATCTGAATGCTTCCCTGGATCAAATATCATCGAATATTGTTTCTTCTCTGGTCTCTTAACAAATTAACAATGTTGTCAATGTTTATCAACTGAATTCCGAGAAGCATGAAATTACAAAGTTTATAAGAAGTTTCTATTGAAAATTTATTGATACCCGTCCTTCAGGAAAATCTATCTTCTTAACAATATCCTCTTGGAATTTTTAATCGACCCTACACTGTTTTCACATCACAATTCACAAGCATCACCTGTTTGCTTTATTCTCTGCAAACTTCAAGTAAATGAATAAATAATAAAACGAATACATGTAGAAAGGTTATCGCGGCGTCGTTCATTGTAATCACAGACTGTACTCTGGAGAGTGGAGACACAGAAGAACGTCTTGTCTTGTCTTGCGTGGCGGCTACATCGCACTCGCAGCCGGCAGCGCACTTAAATTTAGATCGTAGAGCTGTATCGGCGAGAATCAGAACTACGCGTTTGGCATTTCCAAAGAGCAATGCGTAGAAGCCTTTAGCGAGAGGTAAACAAAACTAGTTCTTCCGTTAACGATAGAGGACGTTCTGCTTTCTTGAGTTCGCCTATACCATTTTTTACTGAGAAAATCAACACAATCTGGCATCGTCTTCTCTAGAATTCTGTGATCACTATCACAGAGGAATGGATTAGGTTAGGTCATTGACCTCGAATCATATGACTTTGATTAATGGAGTTAGGATAGGTTAGTGAGAAACTAATTTTTATAAGATAGTTTCAGGGTATCGACTATCGAGGCAAATATGAACAAATTATTAGTGTTTGCCAACTAATCTTCAGGAAAATCGAAGAAGGAACTTATTTTGGTGTGAGAAATATGGCATTTCAATTGCAGAAATTATGGAACAAAACTTTGCGTTTTTGCTAGGAAATATCGTGTTTGTAACATTCTTATTCGAATAAGGTTAGTGCTTGAGTATTTTCTAAATGTATCACCCAGAATATCTGATAATCACATCAATTTCAATTGAAAAATATGAACTTTGAGGTGTTTGCAGAGAATTGTTTCAGGAGCGTATTCAGCCCAACTTTTTTTTTCAAATGGCTATATCTCTTTAACAGAGCCGAATTCGGAAAAATGGAAAATGAAAAAAAGGTTTCTTTAGGCCTCAAGAATCTACAGTTAAAATATATGTACAAGTCAAAGACTCACCCTGTATAGACAACATCAAAACGTTACACAGTTCATTTTTCATACTTCGTTATTTGTCACGCAACAATGTTTTGGAACTGTTTTGCTCCTGACAAATTAGTGCAAGAATTGACGCAGAAGCATTTCCATTTTTCCTTAAATTTCTTATTACATTTTGTGTCACGGACCGGGAGTGAAAACCCATAAAAGTTTTCAGAAAAAAAGTAAACTCGAAAAAATCAATATTTTTATGAATATTTTCAAACGAAGAGATCTAGGAGCGAATAGCAGTTTTTTGTTTTACCACCAATCAGAATCAATTATATATTATATCGAATCAAACTCAAAATTATTAGCGAAAGCATCGTATCATTTGGTCAATTCTTGGAAGGTGATAAAACAAGAATCTTCTCGTTATCAATCGAATCGAAGGTGGAGCATCGAATTTTGGACACCCTGTCACCTCACCTGTCAATTTTCTCACATATACGAGCTAACAATTTCTCTTTCGATTGTAATAACCTCACTTTCAACAATTCCTTAAGAAGAGCTTAGGGCTTAGTGCTCGAAATGTCGAATAACTTTCACAAAGTACTCAGTATTCGCGAGCCTTTTGTGAAAATAAGTGCTTTGCGCTCGAGACTCGGGAGCCTTTTTATCCGAGTGCTTAGTGCTCGAAGCACTATTTTTCAGTACTCGTCACAGTTCGTACATATAACATATATCATTCCTTCAACTTAAAATGTTTTATACATTTCTATGCCTATACATATATTCTTGTATCTATCGTTGAATTCTATGAAAAATGTCCATATTATGCTCATTATTTCATGGTATTTTTCCATTATCAGATGTATCATATGCAAAATCATAAATTATTCTCTATTCTTGAATTGAAGTATGATGTCTAATGAATATATTGTGCTATCTTCATTACAAGAATGAAACTGAAATTCTGAATGTATGATCAGTACGATTATTTTTATAATTCAGAAGGTGTCCACATCAATTTCATTATACTCGTTAATTGAAAATATTACTCAATTTATGAAATTCAAGAGGCGGTTTTATTAAGTTGATAATACTTTTCAATCATATTCATAACTCGCATTTACAAATTCAATAGATGGTTTCATCAATTTCATGATAAGATTTTATTTAGGTTAGTGAACTTTACCATTACATTGATGGAACGCATCCATTATTGTTGAAGCAATGCCAAATCCCTTTTATAAACCGAATTTCATTACAATTATGAGACTTTATGAAACCAATGAGCATTATAATAGGAATTATAATAATTTTTTCTCAGCGCTTATCCCAAAAACCTCCTAATACCAATTTTTAATGAAATCAGTCCATAAACAGGGAAGGCGTTGTCTTGTTATTATTATCAGGCCGCCATTTTAAATTTGTTAATTTCACAAAAATAACATAATCTTCAACTCCGAAAACACCCCTCATACTACTTTCAAATCGAAATGAACCCTGATAACAAAACTCGTCCGCTAATTCGATTTTACAAATTTTGACAACAAATCATGATCTTCGACCCCTAAAACCCTCTCATTCCAATTTCGAATCAAATCAAGCCATAAACACAAAAGATGTCGTATAATTGTTATCAGTCCGCCATCTTGAATTTATGAATTTCGATCAGAAAAATTGTCATTTCCGACCCTGAGAACCCTCACATACAAATTTTGAATGGAAATGTACCATGATCACGAAACTCGTCTGCCATCTTGAACTTAGGTACGAATTTTGACTCGAAATCCTATTTTCTCACGCCGGAAATCCCTGTATACCAATTTTGAATTGAATCTGACCATAATAACAATTTGACAAAAAAATCATAATCTCTGAACCGGAAAACACCGAACTATGAAATAAGTGAAAATAAAGTTTAAGTAAGAACTTTTTTCGCTATATATTTAAATTTGGCTATTCTCTGTGAATTCCGTATTTCAAGTTGAGATTCTGAACGAAATTTTCTGTAGATTCACTTCTAATCGGAAGAATGAATTGGCTCATTTTCTTCTATTATTGGCAGATAAAAATAATCAACTTTCGAACTTTCCAATTCATTCATTGAGAACTCCGATCTTTTCTGAGTTCAACCACAAAATTTTAGTTCCTAAAGTGAAACCATTTTCAAATGCATCTTGAAATAAAACACACTACATTGAACCGTAAAATTTCAAATCGATTCATTTGTCTATTCATTTCAGAGTCCATCATTGGTTAATTCTGTTCCCAAATACGTTATATTATACATAAAACGAAAATTCTGATCATGGGGACAATAAATACTCTTTAAACAATAAATTTAAGTCTAAAAGATGTTCCTTCAATAATGAACGTTCATTCAGTGAAATATACTATGAGCAAGATATGAAACACCAACCGATAGATCATATCAATTATCCAAAATATATAACCAAAATACGAAGTATTGAGAAAATAATTCTTTGGGATGAAATTGATGACGGTTTTTAGTGTCAAGCCGAACTGACCATTCGCAATAGCCATATAAATTCTCCGATAAATGTGAAACCATTTATAAATCTATTCAGAAAATTTGTACATTGAAGTTTCCAAAGTATTAAAAAAAAGTATAATTTGTATTAAAATTCATTACGGACTTAAGACATCAAGGCTCAAGTTGAACTGACTTATTTCCTGAAAGCAATCGCCGTACAAATTGTCCGAAAAATTTTGTAACTATTTGAAACTCAATTTTCCAAATTTGTACCTTGAAGACTGCAAAGGAGTAGGAAAAGAATTTTTTAAATCAAATTTATGACGGATTGATTGTATGCTTGCGCCGAAATTACTAAGTGTCCAATAGCAATCTCCATACAAATTCTCCGAAGCTTTGAAAACCATTCAAAAATCAATTTCAAAAATTTGTACCCTTGAGGCTCCAAAATTTCGATACAATTGAGTATTCTCTTCATAGTACATCCTATGTAAGTTCTGTTTCATATATGATACAAAAACGAACGTTCTCATCATCATGGAAGAAGAAATACTTTTCCAAAAGTGAAATCGGCAAAAGATGTGTCTGCAGTAATACACTTAAATTCAGTAAAATGAATGAACTCGAAATATATAGTTTTCTGCAGAAGATCACCAAGATGTAAAGAAACAATAGATATATTAGATCTTTCATTCAAAATATTCAAATTCGACCAATTTCAAATCTATAAAAATTTATACTCACTTTTGATACTAAATCACCCATTTTTATATTTTATTAACCTGCTTCCACACTATGTTCAAAAACTATCACCAAATATGCACTAGACCTTTTTCGTTCGTACTGTTGTCAGAGAATAATCGAAACTGAATCCTACCACAACAACTGTCCCTTTATATACCATTTGAAGAGTCAAATAATCCAAGTGACCAATAGCAACCCACAAAGAAATTCTCCGAAAAATATTTACCTATTCAGAAACCAATTGTGAGAAATTCTACCTTCAAGGCACCAAAGCATTAGAAAAGGAGTTCATTGGAAAAGAAATGTATAACGGGCTTGAGCAGAACAGATCGCCAACAGCAAATTCTCAGAAAATTTTAAAGCCATTTGAAAACCAATTATGCGAATACAATAAACATTCTTTGGAATGAAATTCAAGACGGATTTAAGGCTTAAGCCGTCATGTTTATGGTTCAATAATTGTTTATGACAGGATGGAAAGAGGACAGCAACTACTTTCACATTTTTCGGTACATTTCGTGCGAATTGAGAATGTTAAAAGCTTTGTTGCATTGAAGTTCATTCAAATATACCTTCTATGTATTGAAATTCTCAGGAGGTTTGTTAATGGGCCAATTTCGTGAATACGACCTTTCGAAATTCTGATTTCTCGATAATACCAAAACTTCGAAGCAAAATTATTCTAACATTTCTGTTATGAATGATTCGAGGGCATGAACGAGATTTCAGGCTGCTTCTGTTTGTTTTTTTCTGCGGCAGCTACAAAAAATTTATTTCAATCAATTTCTCGATCTGGAAATTAGGAATCTACCTGAAAGTTGGATAAACGAGAGCTCAAAAGCTCCAGACTCCAAGTCAGTGTTCTGAGTAACCCATTTTTGATAAGGGACCTCTGAATTTTTCCAATTAATACTTACATTTTCACACTCAAAAAAAGAAATTCAAAGATGTATTCGAGGCTTCCCGCTTAACGTACCAACTGTTGAGTTCTATGAATCAAATACCATTATCATTATTCTTAGGTGTGTTAATTTATGGACAAGAAATTTTTCTCAAGCTCTTTTTGTGCATGGTACAAACTTTTATTCGTACAATCGAATTTTTCAAAGCAAAAATTCGAAATTGACAAAGCGTTAGCTCCATAGCTTATAACCATATTCATCATAGTTAAAAAAATACCGAACGAATTGAAAAGGGAAAAAAATAAAACAAAAATCTTTATGACCGCGTTTGCTATAAAATGCAATGAAGACGATTCCAATGTTCCTTTCTATCATGTTTGGATGATCATTTACGACATTCTATAGTTTTCAGAAAAATGTATTTCCTAATGTCAAAGTTTCATTTCTGATTATTCCATTTACTTGTGGTTTGTATGTTTTTGGTCAGCATTGTCCAAAGTATCTCGTTCCAACGTTTTTGTTGGAATGCTCTGCATACATTTTTCTGCGAGTATTGTTGATAGTTGTCAGTTTTGATTTATATAAATGTCAAATTAGTTCTGAGTGAATCAATGATCTACTTAAACTATACTTGAACTGATTAAAAAGGCTTGTGTTTTCCACCACTGTTTAGGACGAAAGACTCCGTGGTTAGAATTTTCTAACCTTTTCAATCAGTTTGAGTATATCATGGATTGATCTACTGAAAAACTAATTTGACATTTATATGAATCAAAACTGACAACTATCAACAATACTCACAGAAAAATGTATACAAAGCATTCCAACAAAAAAGTACGTAATTTTGTGAAATTCAACATTTAGTCCCAAAATTAACGTACAATAGATCATTACGAGTGAACAACTCCAACATTTTTCTCATTTCCGCAAACTTCGGAGAAGAAATACTTAGGGTTCGTCATCGCATCTGCATTTTGATGCATATTTCTGTCCGGGCCATGCTCGCAGCCCATTAGCACAATTTTGGCCTTCGTACGGCTTCCAGTTTTCAAAATGAAAATTATGAAAGTACTCCGAGCGTATTCTTTAGAAGGCTACGAGAAGAAAACCACTGGATATTTAAATGGATTTTATTGTCTGTGTGAATAATTAGGGAAAGATTTTGCGGCATGCAGACAAATTTTGTGAAATTCCGGAAAAAGTCACACACCGAGCAGGAATCGAACCTGCGTCTTCCACTTGCCGGGCGGATGCTCTCCCGGGAGAGCATCCGCCCGGCAAGTGGAAGACGCAGGTTCGATTCCTGCTCGGTGTGTGACTTTTTCCGGAATTTCACAAAATTCCACTGGATATTATTTCATTCTGTTTTCACCTCATTATTCAGAATGAAAGATAGTTCAACCATAAAAAATTTCAACAATTTCGGCCGAAATTTTTTTTCACCAAGGACATGTAAAAAAAAGTTGAGTTCCAATTTTGGGATAAATTTTTCACGGAAAAACTCAGGAAATCTTGTACATTGAAATAATACTTTCCGAATTGGCAACCGAGAAAAAAAAATCCAACTTTGCAGGTTTTCCGCCTTTTGAAATTTTTTTTTCAGAATTCTACATCACAGTTCAATTAAGCCAAAGAAATATACTAAAATGTGACCAGAAACCGTTATTTCAAATGTCACGCATAACTAACAACAGTTATCAGAAGATTGCTCAAAGTTCACAAACACCCTGTATCTCGCTTATGCGTCGAAAAGTGGGTATATGTCATGAGGCAAAAATGACTTCATCGGTGTCATCTACACGGCTGTATATGTTTGTCCAGTTTATGGTGAAACACCCTGTATAGGTCATTTAATACAATATATGATTAGGAATATTAGTAGAACAATGACAAAAGACCATCCGCTTTCAAAAAATTAATTATTTATGTTCCAGATTATATTGAATATGATTGCATATTCTCTGTTTACCTATCTGTAACTCAATAAATGGATCCATAAGGGATCGTACACTTTCCCAGCAGAAATTTTCTCCTACATGTTTGCGGCTAGGATTAGGTATCATTTGAGGGATAGCCCACCAATCTTTTTATTTGTATGTTTTTTGTTATTTTTTGAATTTTCTTCACTTTTGTACTTCGAAATCCAAATCCCGTCCTAAACCGAAGAATGCCGTTTTTCTGAAATGATTTATTTACTTTTATAATTCTGATTTTCAGGTAACTACCTGAAGAAGTACCGTCAACACTTCGAAGGTACTTCTCAGAATAAGACTCGGGATAAGATAATTGACTTCACGAATGAGACTCGCCAAGTTTCAATTACTGTGAAAAATTGGTTGAAGGTTAAGTGTTCAAACGTCGTTGGCTGGATTACTTTGAACGAGGAGTATACTCGAATCGTATTCGAAGTGAAGTACGGTCAGCGGAATGAAGTATGCTGTATAATGCAGTGTTTCTGTGAAATTTCACACAAAATTTTGAGGGAGCCCAAAAAAAAAATATTGCTCCGAGGTGGGTGTATGAAAACTTTCACAAGCATCTAATGACACATTTGACGCAAACTGATGTCACACCTATAGAATACCAATACTGTGAGCGCGACTACAAGGAAAAACCGAGAGAGAAACTTAATCAACATCGATAAAATCTTTTGGCTACCTTTTTTCAAAAAAACCCGAAACACAACCTATCTATTGAAACAAAAGATAGGGAGATGCAAATATCCTCACTAGAGATTATGATGAGCTGCGTGAAAATCCAAATAAGCCAGATAATATGATTCTTGTATCTCCTGCAAAATCTCCAACAGTGACTCCTTCGCTTCTTCCGACACATCCCATGTCAAAGATTAAGCCTCGAATGAAGTGAATGAAGTATAAAACGTAAAATCAACATTGTTGACTAAGTTATTCAAGAAAGCTATGAAACGTGTAAGAATATATCCAGGGCACAGGCGAGTACATCCAGAGATAGTTGCGACGATCACATTCAGAAATGCTTTGAAAGTAACCAAAGAAAAATATACACTTCTAAAGGGTCCCCTCTGGTGTCTTCCAGTGACTTGAATATCAATCTAGCATTCAACACTCATCGTCAACTTTATCCCACACTTTATCTCCCACGTATCGAAGGTCAGAAAGGGCTTAACTCCTGAGCCAAATTTCTAGTCCTGGGAATAACCTTGGGAATAACCAAACTTGCATCACATCCTATTTTCTGTGGTCGATGAAGTTTGCAATTTTCAAAGAATATCATCGAACGAAAAGATGACATGGGCATGCAACTAAAGAGTGTTTTGGTCCATTTTGAATCTACTTCACAAAGACCTTGCGGTCAAGATGGTACCAACTCACCAGGCCACCTTTTGCGCTGGTTGTTTGATTTATCTGCCAAAAACTCCAGACAGTCAAAATATCGGTAAACGTACAGAATTAAATACTTTTCATTATACTGCTATACGAAACGCTCTATGAAAATATGAAGAACACTTCACCATCCATAAGCTGTTCAAATAAATTTGTTGCGAAAAATTCATCCAACATAGAGGAAGGGTTTTTCGACTTTGATGGCCTTTGTCAGTTTATGAAGCATAGGAATTTACCCAAAGTTTCGTGGATTGGCGAAGATGCAACAGTTAAATTGAATATGATTCGAGGACTAATAAATTAGTTGGATTTACCATGCCATTAGTCAATGGACTACCGACAAGAGATACGTTTTTAGCAACATCTGCAAAAGCAATACATCACCACTTTAAGAACGCTATCAGATCAAATTATGCCTATGTTATTATGGCCCAGCCTATTTTTACCATCCGCGCCAGGTTATTGTCTCGCAATCTCAGGCACAGATAACAGATTTACAGCCGCTGATGGTGGCAACATATAAAATTGAATTTGAAGCAGCGAGGTGTTATGGTTTTGGGGTTTGGATCTGATGGAGATACACGTCTTCTGAAGGCAAAGAGGCAAGGTGCTCAATGGGCTCTCACTAAAGAATAATCACGACCCGAATGGAGATGGTTTCAATCAAATTACTCTAGAGAAGACTGCTTTTCTTATGTTCAAGATACTGTTCATATAGCCACCAAATTACGTACTAGACTGCTCAATGATAAAATCAAGTTAAGGTTTGGTGATTTTCATGCAACTGCTGAACCATTGGAACAACTCATTGCAAAGTACTCCAAGGATTATTACTTGCTAACAAAATCTGATTTGAAATCAAAAGACAAGATGAATTTCAAAGCCGCAGAGAAATTATGTTCGAGTAACGTTATTAATTTTTTTAAAAAGACTCCGAATAATAAAGGCATTATTGCTTATCTCAAATTGATGCGTTTTGTTATTGATTCGCTCTTAGATCCCAAAATAGATTTAACGCAAAGAATTTATTCAATTTGGTATTGCGTTTTTTTCTTAAAATTTGGCAACAGTGGCTCACAATAAACGAATACAAAATTGGAGATCATTCCATTTCATCAAACTGCTATGCTTGCTCAGAGTTAAACGCACATTTATTAATAAATATCATCCTAAACATCCGTGAAAACCCATTTTTGTAAAACGATATTGTAACATTCAAATGTTACCTTCCACCTCGAATTAAATACGCCAGCGCAAATGCGCAGAACATAGTCGATCTACATATCTGAGCCTCCATATGTAAGAGAAATGAATAAAAGAATTAATTGAGATTCGACGTTGTTTGAAAGAATATCTAATCGATTCCCTTCGTAATCTATCTTATTACCTTCGATATCTACCTACCTTATTATTTTCATAATTGAAAGTATCTGAATAATCAAGTACCTATAACTTAAATATCTAAGTTCTCTGGTAAATACACGAGAGTGCTTCAATTGCTTTCCTCCTTAGTAAGGGGTAAGTCTCTATAGATTTGAAATAGTTAAGATTGTTTGTGAATAGATAAGTATATCTTTGTAACTTATGATTAGGGACTTTGGGAGACAAACTGCCCAACTCAATTGCCTTCTTCAACCTCAAGCAGAACGTTGAAAAGGGACCATCATCCTCATTCCACAAGGTGGGTGTTGCTGTATAAAGAGGGTGAATAGAATTTCAAGCCCTTAGACAGGTCTGTTCTTCTTAAATTGTATATATCAAATTCTATAATATTAGGTTTAAGCAGGTTAGGTCATAGTAATATTAGTATTAGGTCTAAACAAGGTACCTTGGGGTTTATAATAAATTTATCGAATAGACATTTGAACTGTTCAGACTTGTATATATTTTTTTCCCTCACACACGATATATTATATTCTCAATCAATTTGATACACTTTCCAGATTTAAGTGTAAAACAAAATCTAAATAATAAAAACAACTACTCTATATCAAAAATCTGGTGGCGCCCAATACCTAATTCAATTTCGATCAGAAAGTCCTCCTTATCCACGACTTCAGCTCTCCAAAGGCTATTACAGTTGCCGATTGTAAGTTGATTCATGAATTGAAATACTTTCATCAAATATAAAAAGATGGTGACAATATGTTTCTGCCTATACTTTCTGGAAGTCAGAAATGTGAACAGGCATTTAGGACTATGAGATCCATGACCTCCACGTATTCGACTGTGGTTAACTTCAATATAGAAGATATTTAAGGCGTTTACATAGAACAAGGACAGTAAATAATATTATACACGATCTGAACAATGTTATTGCGTTTCCAAGAGAACAAAGACGGCAAGAAGAAATGAATATGGACACGAATTCGCTGGTGGTTACAGATTCAAAACTCTATACGGATACTATGATAGCAGACGCAGTAGAACGTGCACGACAAAATTCTCTAGCCAAAATTGGCTGAAACATTGATTGAGGATGAGGATTTATGTGTAACTGATCCGAAACCCGCCGAATGGAATACTGTCACTAAAAGGAAAAAACAGAAGAAACCGAGCAGTTCACCTGCCGGAAATCCCAATTCACCAAAAATTCCGATTTCTAAAACATCGACAGTAGCCAAAAAAACTAATAAGCCTCTTGTTGGTACACTCAAGTCGAATAGCCTTCACGTAGCACCAAAGAAGCAGCTATCTCACCTCCACGTTTCACGACTCAGTCCAAATGCGAACGTTATTGAATTGCAAAATTTCTTTAACCAACATATACAGAACGTCTCTTGCGAAAAACTCAATTCGAAACAACCGGAAGTGTATTCATCATTCAAGGTATCACTACCTACGGAATACTTGAACACAGTTATGAATCCTGAATTTTGGCCAGAGGGAATTGCTGTGAATAGGTTTTTTATGAAGCGACGTCAACCTGTAGTAACAAGCTGATCGATAGAGCTGGCACTAAACCACTAAAAACAACCATTGGCACTAATAATTGCCCTGATACCAAATATAAATTGAAATTGCTACAATTAAACGTCCAGTGCATTTCAAATAAGTTGGACAATCTCGAAATTCTTTTCACCGACGAGCGTCCTGATGTTGTCTGCATTGCTGAGCATTGGTGCAGTCCTGATGCTATCCAAACAATGACCATTCCGGGATACTACCTGACTGATTCCTATTGCCGCCCCTCCAGAGCTCATGGTGGATCTATGGTCTACATCCGGGATGGTGTATGTACAGGTGAAAAAATTGTGCGTGTCGCGGTTCTCTGGGGAGATGCATTTCGAGGTGAGTGGGACTATAGTGCTCGTCCAAAAGCTTCGTCTAGTCGTTCTCAGTGTTTACCGACCATGCTCTGGAGATTTTGGAATATTCCTAGATGCAATGTCTTCGACTTTGGACTATTGTAGCAGTTTAGCCGATATACTATTCGTTTGTGGCGATTTAAACGTCGATCTTTTAAAAACTAATTGTCCTAATCTTAAGTTACTTGAAGATCTACTAGAATGTTTTAACTTGATTGTTTCTTCACGAGAACCTACTAGGGTCTTCACTGACATTACAGGGCACACATCCGTATCCAAGGTGGACTATATTTTGAGTAATGCTGATTTGTCTGCTTGTTCGACCGCAGTATTCGAAGCTTACATTAGCGATCATCGTGCACTTTCGCTTGAATTTCCCATTAATATCTCGCCAGTGGCTCAATATAGGACAAAGTTTGTCAGAAATATGAGCCAATATAATCTCGATGACTTTGTTTACCGTATATCTGCATCCGACTTTCTGGGGATGTACAGCTTTCTGGATGTGGATGGATGTTTCGGTGAGTTCGCTGATGTGATCCAGTCGACATTTGAGATGTGCTGCCCACTTTTCAAGTATACAGGTTCTGCTCACCTGGCGAAGAAGTGGATTACTCCTGAGATCGTCTCGGCAAAGCGCGATCTGAAGCATCTTCACTGGTTGCGTACAAATATGGCTTGCCAGTCCACCCACAACCTTTATAGGAATGCCAAATCTTCGTACAATTTTTTAATTAGAAAGGCAAAATTAGATTACCATACTGGACTGATTGAAAAGTCGGACAATAAAAACAAGACTGTCTGGTCGCTGGTAAATGCTCTCACTGGTAGAGGAAATAAAGGACATCGGCCCATGGAGATTTTAGTTGATGGTGTTCCGTTCGTTGAGTCTGGAGATCTGGCCTCGTTGTTTGCAGACTATTTCTCAACTATTACCCAGCAAACGCTGGCAACATATTATAATAACTCTTTGTCCACATCATGCACTACGTCACCAATGAATAACTCGTCCTTCTTTTTTCATCCTGTGTTGGAATTTGAAGTGATTGATGTAATAAAGTCTCTGAGAAATAATAAGAGCAGTGGAGTGGATTTTATTTCTGCTAGAATTCTAAAACTGATCGCGGCTTTTATTGCTCCACATTTTGCCCACATTGTCAACATCTCAATAAGTAGTGGCACATTCCCCAACCATCTCAAGAGGGCTATTGTCATACCCATATTCAAGAAGAATGACTTGAATGATATCTCTAACTATAGACCCATTTCCATCCTCAGTGTCTTCGCCAAGGTTTTCGAGAGGATTGTGCTTAATAGGATGATGAATTTCCTCAATAAACATCAGGCACTTGATATCGCACAGCACGGTTTTCGGACGGGCCGGTCAACTGAATCCGGAGCTCTCTATTTTGTCGAGTACATCTATGAATGCCTTGATAGTGGATTATTTGTCGCGGGATTATTTTTCGATCTGTCCCGGGCATTTGACAGCCTCTCTTTCCAGTTCCTGATAGACAAATGCTACAGTGTAGGATTTAGAGGTGTGTTTTTGAGGTGGATTTCCAGCTACCTTCGGGACAGAACGATGACCGTTAGAATCGACAGCTCATTTTCGGATGAGCGCAAAGTGAATTTGGGTGTCCCTCAGGGTTCAGTCCTGGGGCCGCTCCTATTCTTACTTTTTATTAACGATCTACCCTCCAAGTTAAAAAAGTCGATGACCACTGCAACAACTTACCAGGACCTTCATCATGTTTCGAATAAGGTGCGAATAGTCCTGTTTGCCGACGACACCTCGGCAGTAGTTGCTGCACAGACCTTTGAAGAGTTGCAGAGGCTATGTCACCTATTGGTCCAGTGTTTTGATGATTGGTGTCGTTCTAATTCCATAATGATAAATATTGCCAAAACTGAATGCATTCATTTCACTCTAAGAACCAGCGAACACAGATTAGTCGTGCGCTATTTGGACGAAGTTATTGTATCCGCGGAGCATACCAAGTTCCTGGGCCTCCACATAGATTCCAACTTGAAGTGGAGCACTCATATTAATGCTGTATGTAAAAAACTCAACAGCTCTTACTTTGCCTTAAGTAGAGTCCGAAATTCACTTCCTTTGCGATCCATCCTGAACATCTACTACAGTTTAGTGTACAGTCACCTGTCATATAACATCATGCTCTGGGGAAATTCATCGGACATTGGAAGAGTTTTTGTTATACAGAAAAGGATCTTGCGTATGATATTTAATGTCGAGCCTAGGTCCTCCTGTAGACCAGTTTTCATTGAGAATGGTCTCCTTACTGTAGCCTCGATATTTATTCTCAAATGCTTAATTTATACTAAAGAAAACGAATATAGCTTCACCAAACTTTCAAGCTTTCATGGCTACAGTACAAGAAATGAGGGATTGTTGTGTATACCAAAACATAATACTTCTAGGTTCGAATTTTCACCAATGTTTCAGTGTATTAAACTTTTTAATCACTTGCCGAAATCTTTGCGAAGTCTCAAGCTGAATGAGTTCAAAAAAACAATTAAGACTATTCTAGTTCGTAGAAGTTATTATTCTGTTGCTGAATACTTTTCTGATTTTTGTGAGTAGTTCTCTATTTTGATTTGTTTTTTGCTTTTGACCTATCCTATGCATGTATTTTGTCTTACAGGATTAATAAAGTATTATTATTATTATTATTATTTTTTATACGCGAGAACTTGGTATGTCTGTCGGAGAAAACAGCTTTATTATGCTACAATTCCTTCATTGAAAGATCTTGTGAAAGATTAAAGTGAGGATAAAAGTCTAGAGGTTGAAGAGGATATACAGATGGAAGACAACATGATCGACACCATTGATAGGTCATCCCAGAATTCAGCAAATGATTCATCTAATCATCTTCAACATTTTACTTCTCTGCCAATAGAAAATGAAGAAATTAAAAAACCAGATAGTCACTTGTTTAAGCATTAATGGAATATATCGTGTGTCGATGGTCCATATGTCCGAGTCGCAGATTGTAATTAATCAAAAATTGTCAGAAAGTCTTCGCTCTGTTAGTTTCTAGAGGAAACTTAAAATATAGGTTAAGTACAGAGAGACTACAACGTTTTGTTGTGAAAAGTACAGGAAGACCACAAAAGAAGTAGGTCACAAAAAGTTGAATACAATGAAATCCAAAGGAACACAAATAAAGAAAAGCTCGAAGAGAGGTAAAAGGGACAGGTCCCAAGAAAGCTCAGATAGACCAGAAGAAGATATCATCATGAAATATGACGATAGCCCAAGCACAGAAACGTATTCTGAGAATGACTCGGAAAATAACATTGAAATCAATGTTAATGGAGGTGATTATCAAGAAGGAAATTTACAAAAAGAATATTTCCTCGAATATTCCAGTTCATCGCCGTTGACAATTTCCTTAGAAATCGATAAGTTTCATGCAGTGTATTATGAAGAAGGCTGGTTTGTTGGAAAACTTGTAAGATATTGAGGGTAGTGCGAGTGGTGCTGTCGATAATCCGATAGTCGAAATAATATTTTTGAGAAGAAATTAACGAAAAAAAGTGAATTCAAATGGTCTGAGAAACAAGATTTATGGACCTATAGCAATACAGGAGAATAAATCGAATAATATTGTCAATATTGCCGATCGTGTCTTGAGCCAGATTGATAACGCTTACACAAATGAAAAGCAGAAGTGTTGACATGTCATTAGTTAATATCAATTGTTTCATTATTTGCTTGTCTTGTCTACCACTTGAAGCAACTACATATTATCTATAATACAGAGTGTAATAGCCAAATGGAATAAATTCGATAACGAATAAATGAGGGCGTGTTGGAAAAAAAGCTCGGACACGACGATTTGTAATTTTAAATGCGCATATTTTTCAAGAAAATAATATTATATAGGGTGTTCAATGTGACCGCGGCGAATACCAACTTTCTTATTTCAAATGCAACCCCTTATATATTATTTATTTTTTGATTTCTTCAGAGAATTATAGACACAATTCATGCGAAAAAAAAACCTATCTTTAACTATTTCGGAATTATTATTATTATTATTATTATTATTATTAAATTAAGTTTAAAGTTTAGGCGTTGCCTATAAACTCACTGAAAATATGAAAGGACCCCGCACTTTTACTACAGGAAATGGCGTTCCGTCAAATTTTCTAAAATTTTGGTATAATGTAGTACTCGACATACTGATCAAAAGTGTCCATGGCCCCAACTCAATCCTATGACTAGTTTTTGAGATACAGGGCGTTGAAGTTGAGAATTACCCACTTTTACTACGCCCGTATCGAGATACGGAATCGAATGAACTTCAATTTTACTCAAGAAACATTTCATTACATCCCTAAGGAGCAAGCATATAGAGGAATATGACCGAAAATCGTTACGAATACAGGGTTATCCATAATTGAATGCATGCCCGATTTTGAAAGTATAAAATATGTCAGTTCCAGAGCGAGAACGTTCGCAAAATGAACGATTACACTAGATATGTTGTTGTTACATCGAAAAAGTCTGAAATACCCAGAATTTATACTGGGTGATCCAATATTATAGAAACTATTCTCAAGGAAGGTTAAATGGACACCCTGTATTTATGGGTTGATTCAAGGTGTTTGTTTAATGTTTTTAGAACATATCATCACGGACTTCAAAGAATACAGGGTGATTCAGTCATGAAATGAACTTTGAACCTCACGAAAATACCCAAAAACCACCTCTTTTTTTCATCACCCTCTATCTCAAGATTAAATCCGAGGAGGTGGGAGTTTTCTTTCACCACTGTACTTGATATAAAAACATCAATACGGCTGAGAGTTTTTATCCACTTCCTATGACCAGATTTTTTTTATGTAATATGAAAATTATTTATTTATGTTATTCTATTCTTATACCAGCTAAAAATCTGGTCATAGGAAGTGGATAAAAACTCTCAGCCGTATTGATGTTTTTATATCAAGTACAGTGGTGAAAGAAAACTCCCACCTCCTCGGATTTAATCTTGAGATAGAGGGTGATGAAAAAAAGAGGCGGAAGTTCGTGACTTTAATTGTTTTTGTCCACTTTTCATTAGCGGAAGGAAATGTGAGCTGTAACGTGGAATATAGGATAATATGATCTGATTTACCCAGTGGAGGGTGCTGCTCTAAGCTTGAAACAGTGTCAGGATCATTGACTAATACCAAGTCGAGAAGAGAAGGATTTTGCAGACTACGAAAGCTGGTCGGAAAGTCAACTAACTGAGTGAGGTTGTTATCGCGGATAGTGTCAACAAGAACAGCAGAGGCAGTATTGTAGGATCTTGAGGACAAAGGCCATATGACATCGGGCATATTGAAATCACCTGCTATGTAAAGATTTGGATTATTCACAGATAAACTGCCAAGTAGATCAGCAAACTGAACATCAGAAGGGCCTGGGCGGGGTCGGTAGATGCAACCGATGGTGAGACAGCAGGACTTTCCCTTGTAGAGATCAATGAACATGCAATCTATTCCTGGCAAATCAGGTGTTGATGGCTGGAGCGAGAAGGAATTCACGATAGTATCAGCCACATAAATACATACACCGCCATGGCCAATCGTAGTTGTGCTGTCGCACCTATAGATGGAGTAGCCCGGCAACTCAACCAAGCTGTCCGGAATTCCAGTATGAAGCCAGGATTCAGCTATAAGAATGAAAGTTGGACGAAAAGAACCGACATAGGCTGTCAGTTCGAGGTATTTGGAGGACAAAGACTGCGCGTTTGTGTAGACGATAGACCACTCACAAAGATCATTTAGTTTTTTGGCCGTTTAGTGTCTGTTATTTTAGTGATAACAGAAGAACCGGACAGATACTTTATGTCAATATTCGTCTCTCCTGCATCTCTCCTGCGCTTAAGCTCCTCACGTAAACCGCCGAGTTCCCTGATTTGCATAGGTGTCTTGTCATCCGAGATGCTGACACCTCTCCAGTCAGGTTTGCCTTTAATCAAAGTTTTGTTCCTCAGTATCCTGGTCGCTATCATTGGGTTGCAAAAAGAAACTTTTAAAATCCTAGGACGATCATTAGAAGGGGGGCCAATTCTTGTAACGGAGATTTGGTGCGATTTTGCATCAGGAGCCACACAATCAAGAATCCCAGAAATTATAGACGGGTCCTCATTGGGATTCGTCTCAGGTACACCACGGATCAAAACATTATGGGACCTCTGGAGACGATCAAGTAGTTCGGACGGTTGCAGACTTGGATTAGGACGAGCGTCAGTGAAGAGCTCGGCAGATTTTTCCAATCTTGCTAGTCTATGATTATTAGAATCTATTAGGTCTTTGAGGGAATTGTGACTCTGGGTGAGGAGATCAACCCTGGAAGAGCAAGAGCCAATATCTAAATCGTGCTGATCAATGATTTTCGAATGGGCGGCCAGAGTATCACCTTGGCGTAGTATCTCAGGCGAGTGTTTCTCCAGTATAGATTTACATTCAGTAAGATCAGACTGAAGCATTTGTTGGTTGGTCTTAATGATGGAAATATCAGTAGATATCTCATTCAGTTTCTTCATGAGCAAAGAAAATTGATCACAGTTCGGAGAGGTGGACCTGAATTGTTGGGTATCGATCTGTGCCGACGAAGAGCTCGATTTACTCCGAAGAGATCGGCCCTCCATTTTACAGTAACTGCACACCCAATTTGCATCCACCAAGTTCAATTCTTCAGCCGATAAGTTGAGACAGTCTAAGTGAAAGGAGTTTCTACACCTAGAGCAATTAGTATTGCGAGTAGAGGAAGTTGATTTCGAACATATGTGACACTTAGCCATTTAGACTTCTCAAAGTATGAAGTGCAATACAGCAGATATTTATAGAAGGAAGGGATTAGGATGTCACACAATTTCACTCTCTTGGGCCGATAAGAGAGGCTTAAATACAGACAGGGTAGGCCACGGAAGAGAAAAGGTAAGCAACAGAGGTAAGGAATAGAAATTATTAAGTGTTTTCAGATTTATTGCAAAAATCAACGTTTTAAATAAAAATTATTTTATTTCACAAATTCGGTACATTACACACAGATGACATTTGACAGATGACATTCGACTGATGACATTGGACAGTTGACAGATGACTATTGACAGATGAAATTTGACAGAACTTTTATTACCTATGCCTAATTTATCCCCTGCCAGTTCAGAAATCTAACCAAGCCGTTGATCTCCGATCACTGTCGATTACGATTTGTGAAATCCACCGTAAGTATAGATATCATTTAGGCGAAACAAAGTTCCTTGGGCCAGCTAGTATGCTAATGAAAAAATGTTTTTATATCCTTAAATGAGTCTTATTACTTGCCCCTTTTATCGCATTCAAGCCGTCAGGTGATTGGCCATGTTGAAAGTAAAAACTAGCTGAAACTATTAGAGGATTTACGGGGATTTTTCAGGAACTAAACACATTTTTCCAAGATTTTTGATTTTTGGGATCGACTAAGATTCCTTGTAAAAAAACGAATATTTTCTCATCCTAATCAAATTTCTTTATTCATACTAACTGGATTATTTTCTATGAGCAACAATACAAATATCCAAAAATAGAAATATACAGAACAAAATGTCAATTCATTATATCTGAGTACTTTTCATTATTCAAGTTTGCGTGGTATGAGAAGGGCACTCACATCAACTTTCTCAGATTTGCTTCAGCACCATATTCATCTCTGAAGGATCAATAAATTCACTTATTTTTTGGATGCACAAATCGGGCATTTCTTCTGGAAGAAGTTCCCGCAGTACGTCATAGTAGGTCAGTTGTGGAGCTTCAGGCAGTTTCAGGCTTTCTAACTCGTTCTCGTACAGAACGCGTACTTCTCTGTAGCGTTCATTCGCTTCTATATATTGAACTGTTTCCTTGTTCACATAGAGTTCACAATGTTTTCTCAGAACAAAGAACTTGATGAATACATTGAGGACGTTTTCGTTATCGAAGTCCATCGCAACTTCGAAAGCTGTCATACCTTCTTCATTGAGTTCGTTGAAATCTACTCCCTTTCTTAGCAGAATTTCAACAACAGTAGGACTCCCTTCAGCTGCACAATGCAATGGAGTGTTACCCTGGTCTGATTTGGCATTCACATCCACGCCATGCTCTATTAAAGCTTCTGCCAAAATCCTGTTCCTGTGAGGGTCATTTCCATCATCTGTCAAATGATGCAATGCGTTGCATCCAAGGCAGTTGGTGATGTTCGGGTCACTTCCGATTTCCAGAAGCCGCAAAATGACGTTGATATCACTCAAAGGGTTCATGATCAGAAGTTGCAGGGTCGTATGGCTTAGCAGATCCTCTTGATGGTCCAAGTCAACATCATAATGCAGCAGCGCATCCAAGCATTCAAAGCCCTTCGGACATCCTGACAGCATATGGAAAGGACGGCGGAAATAGTTATCACATTTCTTCGGGTTGGCACCATTAAGCATCAGATGTTTTACTAAATCGGGATAGCCAAACTTCACAGCATAATGCAGGGGTGTGCTTCCATCGTCGTTGCAGACGTTAACGTCTGCTCCTTCCTGTAATAATTTCTCGACATCTTCTTCATTTCCATTTCGGACCGCTAAATGAATGGCACTGTCTTCCACTGGGCAGGAGTTCACTCTCTGAAAAATAAGAAAAATATTTTCTAGCTTTTGTTTGATAATTTTGATGAGATTCGTGAGATTCGATAGTTGAAGCGGTAAATTTTCTATGAGTTCTTTCGATTTGATATAGATCGAATTGAAGAGGTCGCCGTTCACAATGAGTTGAAAAACTAATCCGATAGAGGCGCCACCGTGCATTTTATGGAATATTCAGCGAAGCTTCCAAACATCCCTATACCCAAAACCACCGTTTTTGTTTGAGAAATACCTATCCTTCGTTAAAAATGAAACGATTTTTACTAGACAGAAGTTTTTCGGAAAACCTCGTTCCTCAACTTTCATTTAATACTGTTTCCAATATATAAGTTTTCACAGTTCATTCTAAATGTCATGAATCTTTCCCTTCCTACCATGAATAAAAGTGACTCGTGTTTCACGTTTATGCATATTTTTATACACAAAGACAAGAAGGCATTATTTCGATAAGGAACATTTCAAGTAGGTAACTATATTTTAAAACGAATATTTCAGGTGAGTAAAATGTTTGATTCGTTAATATTAATGAAAATATATATTTTTATAGTGGGCTGAATACATAGGTCCATATTTCGTTGGAAACAGTTGTTCTTGATTAGTTGAAACATGGCACACGCCGGACGTATGGATCCGACTCTTGCGGAGAAGGAGATTCAGTGCAAGAGATGTAAAACAAAAGTGGTTAATTTCGTAAAGTGTATGATATGTGAAAATTGTTTTCATGCTAGTTGTGCAAAGCATCTAAAACTGGAAACAATCGACAAGCAATACGTGAATTGTTGTGAAAAAGACTCTGAAAAGCCTATTACGTTTGAAGATGAGTTGGATGGTGCATTTTTTGATGCAATTGGAAATCTCGTTTCGCAAGCGGACAATAAAGTTGACATTAATATATTCAAATATGTCATCAAACAAAAGGACATTATCATTTCTGAACTAAATAAGAAAATTATAATGCTGAATGAGCAGCTGGAACTCGCACGTAACGATAAAAATCATTCATCGATGGGAGATCCCATATTGAGTACTGCGAGTAATGAGAATACATCGAAAAACCTTGTCAACACTCCATCAAGTGATAACATACGGCATAACCCCGACATCAAGAAGGGAAATAAAAAAACTAAGGTCATTCACCGGACCCAGGTGACGGATTCTATTGATGAATTGTTAGTCGATAACACGCCGAAATGTGACGATAATTCTACTGATAAGAAATTTTCTATACAGGGTGACTCTCGGTTCTCGTGGAAAACTAATACTCATACTAAGCATAAAAAAGCGAATCGTCCTGTTATCGTTGGCGATTATGCAGGTGAATCTACTGTATGCGGCATTGAAAGACATGTAGCATTTCATGTTACCAATCTTCACCCTAAAACTACTGTTGACGAGCTTTCAAAGTTTCTATCTCAGAATTTTAAGACAGTCAACTGTGAGGCACTGCAGTCCCGCTATCCAGATCACTATTCATCCTTCAAAGTAACGATACCTAAATCGGACTATGAAAAAGCAATGGTGTCTTCTACTTGGCCAAATAGAGCTTGCGTGAGAAATTTTTATCGAGGCAGACATCTACCAAACAAGACACCCTAACCGAGACCTCAGTTGACTCTGTGTGGACTGATGTCAATGATGATCCTAGTAATTTGAAAAATGATTTTTCCGTATTGCAGTTGAATGTACAATCACTGCCTAATAAACTCCTCAAACTTGAGGTACTACTAGATGAACGGAAGCCTGATGTATTGAGTGTCGCCGAACACTGGTGTGGCAAAGACTTCGTTCAGATGATGACTATCCCTGGTTATTGCCTGGCAGCGTATTCCTGTCGAGAGGAACATATTCATGGTGGCTCTGCTCTGTACGTTAGGAGTGAACTGATGGAGGGTGCTAAGATGTTGGATGTGAAATGTCTGAATGTGGAGATGCACTTTGAGTGCTGTGCAGTGGAACTCTTATTTCCTCATGAAAAAGTTTGTGTGTGCAGTGTGTATCGTCCCCCTAGGGGAGACTTCCAGGTATTTCTTAAACTTTTGTTTGACTTGTTGAACTTTGCCTGCAAGCAGGAAATTGAGATATTCCTATGCGGTGACTTAAATGTTAATTATTTGGACAAAAATTGTAGTCTCAAACGTATGTTAGATGATCTTTTGTTAAATTTCAATCTTGGAGTCACTTCACTCTATCCGACAAGGGTGTTCACAAACTTGTTGGGAAACACAACATCAACTAAGGTTGATTATATATTAACCAATAACATCAACCTAGAGTATTGCACGGCCAATGTATTTGAACCTCATCTCAGTGATCATAGGGCGTTCTTGTTGCGGTACAAACTTCCCACTAATACTGCTTTGGATGACAGAAAAAGTAATTTTGTTGTTTATCGGGATATGTCCGAAAATAATCTCTGTAAATATGCTTCTAGACTAAGGATGATTAATTTCCGTGAACTTGTTGACGACACTGATGTGAATGTTGTTTTTGATGAATTTGTCTGTATGTTGTTGAGTGAACTTGATGATAGTTGCCCTATTGTTCGTCGCCATAATAGTGGTAAGCCCAAACGCTGGATAACTCCTCAGATAAGACTGTGTAGCCAAAAACTTAAGGATTTATATTGGCTGACTAAAATAACTAATGATGATGAAACACGACTTATTTATAAGAAAGCTAAATGCGAGTATAACAAGTTGTTGAAGTCAAGTAAACTCATGTATCATCGTGATTTAATTGGACAGTCTACAAATAGGGTTAGGTCAGTTTGGAATTCGGTAAATGCCCATACAGGTCGAAAAAGGGCCACTGTTGGGAATATATCCCTGAACATTAACAACGTTAGGTATACTGAACCGGATTGCGTGGCGGGGATTTTCTGTGACTATTTTGCCGGAGTTGCCGATGATATTGTTAGTAAGAACTTTGACACTGTCAAACCTTTGACTTGTACTGCTTCTAAGATGATGCCGTCTACTTTTTTCCTTAAGCCTGTGACGAAACAGGATGTTTTGCTTGCCATTGGTCAACTCAAGAATGGGAAAAGCGCTGGGGTTGATGGCATTTCTACCAGGGTCATTAAATTCATTGCTGAAGATATATCTGAATATCTAGCTGACTTATTCAATTTATCTGTTTCACAAGGCAAGTTTCCAAGTATTTTGAAGACGAGTATTATCATACCTGTGTTTAAGAAGGGTGATCCTCAGGGTATTGCGAATTATAGGCCAATTGCTTTGTTGAGCATCTTCTCCAAAATTTTTGAGAAGTTGGCGTACATAAGGATGGATGACTTTTTGGGAAGGTTCAATTTGATCTCCGACTGTCAGTACGGCTTCAGAAGGGGCCGTTCAACTCAGTCTGCTGCATGTAACCTCCTTGGGGATGTTTATAAGCGTTTGGATGAGGGGTTGTTAGTGGTGGTCATATTTTTTGACCTATCACATGCATTCGACATTCTCAACCTCAACTTCATGAAGAGCAAATTATACAGTATTGGTTTCAGGGGTATGTTCCTGGAGTGGCTTATGGATTTCCTGCTTGATAGGAAAATATGCGTGAGGATTCGTGATGCATTGTCGCGTTGTCTGGGCGTGACCATGGGTGTTCCTCAAGGGTCCGTGCTGGGTCCATTGCTTTTTATCTTATTTATCAATGATTTAACAAACTACATTGATCCCAGTGTTCTGACATTGTTTGCAGATGATACATCACTTCTGGTCTCTGCTCGGTCCCTTGAGGAACTCAGGTCCAGGGTGGAACTACTGATGGAAAAATTTAGGTCTTGGTGTCAATCCAATGGCTTAGTGGTTAACCTTGACAAAACTAATTTTATATACTTCAACTTACGCGGTGAACACGTCCTGCGCATTAATTTCAAAGATAATAATGAATATAAGACATCCACAAGCTCTGTCAAGTTTTTGGGCGTATTCTTGGAACACAACCTTAGGTGGGATGCCCATATTGATCATGTGAGCCAAAAAATTAATAAGGCTAATTATGCTATTTCTCGCATAAAACATACCCTGCCTCTTGATGTTGTCCTGAGTGTATACTACAGTATGGTCTATACCCACCTCTCGTACAATGTGGTGCTTTGGGGTAATGCGGTAGATAGCAGGAGAATTCTAATAGCACAGAAGCGCATAGTGAGGAATATATTTGGTTTACATCATTTGGATTCCTGCAGACCTTTTTTTAAAAAATTCAGAATTTTAACGTTTCCTTGTGTTTACATTTTAAACGTTCTCTTGTACATGAAAAATAATATAGCGAGTATGAATAAGAACTCATCTTATCATACGTATGCAACCAGGTCATCCAACTTATTGAGTATTCCAAAGCATAGAACGAGCAACTTTGAAATGCACGTTGAATACCAGGGAATAAAGTTCTTTAATCACTTACCTGTCGAAGTGCAAAACTTAAACTTTAAATCATTCAAGAGGTATCTGAAGGATCTGTTGGTTTCCAAAACTTATTATTCTGTTGATGAGTTTATGAGCGATTCTATTGCCACCTTGAACTACTCTCAATGAATTTGATGTAATTTTTGTTTTGGTGTGAGATCTGTTTGTTCTTCTTGTCTTTATACACCAGTGTACATGTATTATAATATGTATTTATATATGAGGAAAGATTTTAGTGGCATGCAGACAATTTTTTGAAATTCCGGAAAAAGTTACACACTGTGCAGGAATTGAACCTGCGTCTCCTACTTTCCGGGTACGGCGCTCTTACCACCGTAAGAGCACCGTACCCGGAAAGTAGGAGACGCAGGTTCAATTCCTGCACAGTGTGTAACTTTTTCCGGAATTTCAAAAAATTGTCTGCATGCCACTAAAATCTTTCCTCAAATTGAATACACAGACGATAAAATCATTCATTATTAATTAATTCTTGGCTTTAGTATTTCATCATTGGTCGGAATCCAACATCCGACCTAAACTGAAATCGAAGAAATTCGATGAAGTGAAGTGAAGGATACAGGAGTCCTCTGGCTAATGATGACGAATCAGTGCTCCCCACCGAGGAACCCCCCTCTCTCACTACATATGAGGTGAACCTCATGATATTGAATTCCGGGAAAAGTATCATACACACAGTTAGCTCAGTTGGTAAGAGCACCGTACCCGGAAAGTAGGAGACGCAGGTTCAATTCCTGCACAGTGTGTAACTTTTTCCGGAATTTCAAAAAATTGTCTGCATGCCACTAAGATCTTTCCTCAAATTGAATACACAGACGATAAAATCATTCATTATTAATTAATTCTTGGCTTTAGTATTTCATCATTGGTCGGAATCCAACATCCGACCTAAACTGAAATCGAAGAAATTCGATGAAGTGAAGTGAAGGATACAGGAGTCCTCTGGCTAATGATGACGAATCAGTGCTCCCCACCGAGGAACCCCCCTCTCTCACTACATATGAGGTGAACCTCATGATATTGAATTCCGGGAAAAGTATCATACACACAGTTAGCTCAGTTGGTAAGAGCACCGTACCCGGAAAGTAGGAGACGCAGGTTCAATTCCTGCACAGTGTGTAACTTTTTCCGGAATTTCAAAAAAATTGTCTGCATGCCACTAAAATCTTTCCTCAAATTGAATACACAGACGATAAAATCATTCATTGTATTTATATATTTATGTATATATTTATGTTCTTTTCTGTAGAGCTGTTTCATTGCACTTTGTATTTTATTGAATGTTCATAGTTTATAATATCTATATAATATGACTTGTCCTATACACATAATATTTGTGTCTTTTGGATCAATAAATACTATTACTATTATTACTATTACTATTACTATTACTATTACTATTACTATTACTATTACTATTACTATTACTATTACTATTACTATTACTATTACTATTACTATTACTATTACTATTACTATTACTATTACTATTACTATTACTATTACTATTACTATTACTATTACTATTACTATTACTATTACTATTACTATTACTATTACTATTACTATTACTATTACTATTACTATTACTATTACTATTACTATTACTATTACTATTACTATTACTATTACTATTACTATTACTATTACTATTACTATTACTATTACTATTACTATTACTATTACTATTACTATTACTATTACTATTACTATTACTATTACTATTACTATTACTATTACTATTACTATTACTATTACTATTACTATTACTATTACTATTACTATTACTATTACTATTACTATTACTATTACTATTACTATTACTATTACTATTACTATTACTATTACTATTACTATTACTATTACTATTACTATTACTATTACTATTACTATTACTATTACTATTACTATTACTATTACTATTACTATTACTATTACTATTACTATTACTATTACTATTACTATTACTATTACTATTACTATTACTATTACTATTTTTTTTTTTTTTTTTTTTTTCACGATTACTCGGATTCTTCTGAAATTCTTCGGGCCTCTTACTCGGGGCAACGAATCATTCCTTGGTCAGCACACGACGAACGCATCTGCAGGTACCCAGTATAACAGCCTTCTGAGCTGCCGAGATCATCTTCTGAGGTTCAGGTATACCTAAGTTCTGGAGCTCCCCTTTTAGTGTTTTATCTACTAGACCATTACTCGTGATTATTATCGGGTGTATTGATACTGTGCGTAGTTGGTAAATTGCTTTTATTTCGTGTGATAGGTCTATATATTTTTGTATCTTTGTGTTCCTTGCCTCTCTTATATTGTGGTCTAGAGGAACTGTAATGTCAATTATTTGTGCCATCTTCCTTGTTCTATTTATTACCACTATGTCTGGTCTATTATGTGTTACTTCGTGGTCCGTTATAATTGGTGTGTCCCAGAAGATTGTTACCCCCTCCTTTTCACAGGTTTCCGCAGGTCTGTATTTGTAGTGAGGAATCGGATCTTCTATTATCTTATGTATCCTACAAATCTCTTGATGTAAAATCTGGGCTACATTGTCATGTCGTATCTTGTGATCTTTAGGAGCCAGATAACCACAACTAGACGAGATGTGCTGTATAGTCTCCGGGCCACTTTTGCAGAGTCTGCATCTGTCGTCTGGGATGTTTTGCTTCATTATGTATTTCCTATAGTTCTTCGTGGATATGACTTGGTCTTGTATGGCTCCAATGAAACCCTCGGTTTCGCCCATAATCTGTCCTTCTCTATTACTATTACTATTACTATTACTATTACTATTACTATTACTATTACTATTACTATTACTATTACTATTACTATTACTATTACTATTACTATTACTATTACTATTACTATTACTATTACTATTACTATTACTATTACTATTACTATTACTATTACTATTACTATTACTATTACTATTACTATTACTATTACTATTACTATTAATATTACTATTACTATTACTATTACTATTACTATTACTATTACTATTACTATTACTATTACTATTACTATTACTATTACTATTACTATTACTATTACTATTACTATTACTATTACTATTACTATTACTATTACTATTACTATTACTATTACTATTACTATTACTATTACTATTACTATTACTATTACTATTACTATTACTATTACTATTACTATTACTATTACTATTACTATTACTATTACTATTACTATTACTATTACTATTACTATTACTATTACTATTACTATTACTATTACTATTACTATTACTATTACTATTACTATTACTATTACTATTACTATTACTATTACTATTACTATTACTATTACTATTACTATTACTATTACTATTACTATTACTATTACTATTACTATTACTATTACTATTACTATTACTATTACTATTACTATTACTATTACTATTACTATTACTATTACTATTACTATTACTATTACTATTACTATTACTATTGCTATTGCTATTGCTATTACTATTACTATTACTATTACTATTACTATTACTATTACTATTGCTATTGCTATTGCTATTGCTATTACTATTGCTATTGCTATTGCTATTGCTATTGCTATTGCTATTGCTATTACTATTGCTATTACTATTACTATTACTATTACTATTACTATTACTATTACTATTACTATTACTATTACTATTACTATTACTATTACTATTACTATTACTATTACTATTACTATTACTATTACTATTACTATTACTATTACTATTACTATTACTATTACTATTACTATTACTATTACTATTACTATTACTATTACTATTACTATTACTATTACTATTACTATTACTATTACTATTACTATTACTATTACTATTACTATTACTATTACTATTACTATTACTATTACTATTACTATTACTATTACTATTACTATTACTATTACTATTACTATTACTATTACTATTACTATTACTATTACTATTACTATTACTATTACTATTACTATTACTATTACTATTACTATTACTATTACTATTACTATTACTATTACTATTTTTTTTTTTTTTTTTTTTTGCGTTCGTGTGAGGGGAAAACCCTTTATGGGCACCGGGAGGGTCCGCACTCTCGGTAGTGTGAGAATCCAAGGTCTTGTTTGGTTACTCACTAAAAACCCCTCACACTTGAATGGAGGAGTTCTTCATCCTGCCCTCGTAGCGTCTCTTAACAAAAGAGATGAGCTGCAAGTGGCTTCTAGAGTTCATGGGATCTGATGATATGAAGTGACCCGAGCAACACTGCTTTTTGCATTCTGTGCGCCAATACCTCGGCCAGTGGTCTACAGGCCGGGATAATCTTCAGTTCGTCTACGTAGTTGGCTCTCATTCCACCGAGACATCCTATGATTAGTACGACCATCCTAATTTTATGACCTGGGTATAGAGTTCCAAGCTCGAACATAAGATCTTTGTATTTTTGCCTCTTCTGTTCTTCTTTCATCACAACATTATTTTCAGCAGGGGAGGAGAATTCCACGACAAATAACTCCTTCAGCTCCTTGTCCAGCAGAAGTATGTCTGGCTTAACAGCATTAATCTGTCGTGTTGTTGAGACAGGATAGTTCCAGCATATGCGAGCTCTATCGTTTTGGACCACCGCTTCAATCTCCAGAGGCACATATGGTAGCACCGGTTCTTTGTCTATCCCATACGCGGCTCTCAGATGAAAGTATAGAATTCGGAGTGCCGCGTTGTGCCTCTCTACATACCCTGATGGAGCATGGACGCTGCAGGCGGAAAGGATATGCATAATCGTTTCCTGTTGCCTATGGCAAGCTCTGCACGTTGTTGGGGTGTCCATTTTCATGATATTCTTTTTATACCATCTCGTATTCAGTACTCCATCTTGACACGCCATCACAAATCCTTCTGTCTCTGACTTAAGGCTAGCTGACTTTAGAAAGGCGAAAGACAATTCTTCAGACAGGTCCTGGTCTTTTAAACTCCTGAAGTATATGGAGTGCAAGGTTTTACTCATATGATGTTCGAGTAATGTATCTGACTGAGACTTTCGGATCAGTCTTGCTAGGCTTCTTTGGTCCGCTCGAGTGATCGGTGTTCCAGCGAGGTCAGGATTGATCGATACGCCGGTTATGCTGAGCTTCTCCAGGGCCCTTTGTGCAGCACGGAATAGGAAGGCTCCATGGTTCGCAATTTCATGCTGAGCAACGAATTTCAGAAGCGGATCTTCACTTCTTAGAATCCTTATTGCCATTTCCAATGTTTGTTGATAGTGTTGGTATTCCAAACATTGCAATCCTCTACCCCCCTGGCTTCGGGGAAGGTATATCCTCTGTATTGAACTGTTGGGATGTAGGCTACGATTCATGTTCATCGTTTTTCTTGTTGACCTATCAAGATCCAGGAGTTCGTTCACCGTCCAGTTCACCACCCCGAAAGAGTAGGTGAGAATCGGGATGGCTAGCATATTTGTAGCAGAAACTTTGTTCTTTCCCGACAGCTGCGATTTCCAAATGTCTCTCAGCTTCTTTTTGTAGCTGGCTGTTAAGGCATCCTTTATCTGGGTTGTCTCCAGTACACCCCTCTGTTTCATCCCAAGAAACTTATACGTTTCTCCGTCTTCGAGGTGTCGAATAGTCAATCCATCTTCCAGTCGAATATCTTCTCCTGCGTCTTCAGCTTTTCCCCTGCGCAGATGAAAAACAGCACACTTGTCCAAACCGAACGACATTCCCATTGCTGAGGTGTAGTCTGAAACGATATTCAGTAGTTGCCGTAGTGCGGACTCGGAGGGAGCGTAGAGCTTCAAGTCGTCCATGTACAAGAGATGCGAGATCAGGTGGTTCCTTCTGCCTGGTGGTCCGGCCTTGTATCCTATCTTGCTCTCCCTCAACTCAATTGTTAGTGGTATGAGTGTTATGCAGAATAACAACGGGCTTAGCGAATCTCCCTGAAAAACTCCTCTCCTGTATCTCACCCATCCCGTATACACGGTTCGACCCTCTGTTCGGATGGAAAACTTCGTTTTCCACAGCGCTATGATGTTTTCTATCGCGTGGATGATGTTAGGGTGAACTTTCAGCATTTTTAATAGCCGTATTATCAGTTCGTGCGGCGAGGTGTCATATGCTTTCGCGTAGTCTAACCATGATGTGTGTAGGTCGCGCTTGTAGTATCTGGCGTCTAGACATACAGACGTATACAGGGTGTCCCACGGTCGAGTGCCTATTAGACGTTTCTGGAGAACCTGACATATTTGAAATCTGAAAATTGGGATTATGATATTGTTCGGAATTCTCTACGGACCGAAAATATTTTTGGAGCTTGAGCACTTCCGGTTATACCAGGAGTGGAAATAAATTTGTTCAAAAAATTTATTTTTCAATATTTTCGTTTCTGATATGATTGAGTATTCAATGCTGAATACATTTCTGTTGAAACCATTGTATTCATTCGAATAGTTTTCGAAATATCGAAAAAAAACCTAAAAAAATGTCAAATATTCATAGTCAGTGTTATGTCCATTATTCCTATTCTGAACATCCTGAGTGTAAACCGTTCTCACAACGTCAAAGTAGAAGAATGTAGAAAGGTCATGCATCTTTTGAATTTCATAAATATCATCACAGGGTGTTTCAAATTTTGTGTCGAAAACTGTGATCGAAAATTGGCCATAACTTCTGTTTTTCAAATTAGAACCCTATTTTTTTATGACTGCGTTTGATTCTGCGAAGAAAAATAGTGATAGCACTCTCAGATGTTCTTGCTCCTAAATTGAGTAATCCCCGAGATATTTGAGCTTTTCTGGATTCATGTTGTACGTAGAGTCAAATTCATCTTATCCTTCGTATGAGAATATTCTGTGACCATAGAAGATAAATTATCCCATTGATAATTCACAAGTGACAGCTCTAATTTTACGCATTAACCTTACTTCTCTATTTTACTTCAATGGTTACTTTACTATGGTTTCATAAGAATAGTCATCGAATATGTTGGCATGAGAATATTCTGTGACCATAGAAGATAAATGATCCCATTAATAATTCAGAGGTGACAGGTCTAATTATTAGTTCTAACTATGGTTTTATAGGAATATTCATCGAATCACTTCAGATTCGATGAATTTGACTCTACGTACAACATAAATCCAGAAAAGCTCAAATAACTCGGAAATTACTGATTTTAGGAAAAAAAGCATCTGAGAGTGCTATCATTATTTTTCTTCGCAGAATCCAACGCAATCATAAAAAAATAGGGTTCTAATTTGAAAAACAGAAGTTATGGACAATTTTCGATCAGAGTTTTCGACACGAAATTTGAAACACCCTGTGATGATATTTATGAAATTCAAAAGATGTTTGACCTTTCAACATTCTTTTACTTTGACGTTGTGAGAACGGTTTACACTCGGGATGTTCACAGTAGGAATAATGGACATAACACTGACTATGAATATTTGACATTTTTTTAGGTTTTTTTTCGATATTTCGAAAACTATTCGAATGAATACAATGGTTTCAACAGAAATGTATTCAGCATTGAATACTCAATCATAACAGAAATGAAAATATTGAAAAAAATATTTTTTGAACAAATTTATTTCCACTCCTGGTATAACCGGAAGTGCTCAGGCTCCAAAAATATTTTAGGTCTGTAGAGAATTTCCAACATATCATAATCCTAATTTTCAGATTTCAAATAAGGCCAGTTCTCCAGAAACGTCTAATAGGCACTCTCAAGAAGTTGACAGTATAAAAAAAAAAAGAAAAAAAAAAGAAACCGCGGCTCTCTGCCCCCTTAGCGGTCACCCATCCAAGTACTAGCCGCGCTCGACGCTGCTTAATTTCGAATAAAGCCGAAATGAGACATCGTCGTCCGGCCACCGACCACAACCTATAACGACGGTTTGTATTTCCGACATATCGCAAATGTTTTCAAGCTAACCTAAGTAGGTCAGGTTAGGTTTGCTTAGGTTAGGTTAGGTAAGGTCATGTTAGGTTAGGTTTTTAGGTTAGGTTAGGTTTTTAGCTTAGGTTAGGTTAGGTCTTTCGGTTAGGTTAGGTCTTTCGGTTAGGTTAGGTTAGGTTAGGTTAGGTTAGGTTAGGTTGCGTTAGGTTAGGTTAGATTAGGTTACCAATGTCCATTTTTCGGATATCCCTGTGAATTCCGATATATGATCATACAAATTGTGTACAAAGAGGTTATTAGTTGATAGTTGAAATTTCAAAGGTAAATTTGATTTTCTCCTGTTCAGAGCAAACGAATAGAGGATTTTCTTCATAAAGGTTTTTTTTTCCTTTTCGCTGGTTGAATTTCTGAGTTATTCTTCGATTCGATACCCATATTGCAGAAGTGCATAAAAATATCTATCCCGCCATATTGGATTCAGAATGACGTCAACTTTATAATTCGAGTTACTCTCCAGAAGCCATTCTATTTGATACCCATATTGTGGAAGTGCAGAAAAAAACTAACTATTCATGTTCCGCCATATTGAGTAACAAGATTCCACCCAGACGAACATACATACATACATACGTACATACATGCATGCACACATCAGACTATCGAACAATCATGTCATCAAACGAAACAGCAACGTACCACGTCGTTCGACAACTTTAACGCGCCTTCTCGGTTCATGTCATTCGCCGCGCCTCACCGTTCCGATAGCGCCAGCCCCATCGTCGTACGCCACGCGCCTCTCCGTTCCGAAATCACGCGCCTCACCGTAATATTCCACGCGCCTCACCGTAATGTTCTACGCGCCTCACCGTAATGTTCCACGCGCCTCACCGGTCGTCGCTCATGACAAGCACGAGTTTCATCGTATACACTGGGGCCGTGCTCCACAAGTGAGGACGGATTCCGTCGTAATAACGTTCCACGAACCGTGATCGACAGTTTCAGAAGATTCGCTCGCCTTTTCGAGCGCCTTTCGGCCCGAAAACCGATCACGTCCGGGGTATCGGACGTCCGGAAGGTCATCCGTCGTCCTCCAGCCATCTATGTAACGGGATGGAGAATGGGTCAATGCAGGCCGTCCGTAGTGGATTTCTATATTTAGAATGAAGTTGCTTAAGGTTTGACGACTCGAATCCGATCTCCGCAGTGATGGGCTTGAGGGTTTTCAAAATGCTTATGGTGTTTGCCTTCTTGTCTTGAGCGACCCCTTACAGCGAGATCGCGGTCCTCTTCGTATACCTGTATTCGAATGGCCATATGCGATCGCCCGTAAACATGTGTCCAACTGTACGTTGCGTGCACGAAAAAATTTGCGACCGCTCACTGCATTCCGAGCGAGAATAATATTTTATAATACTAATAAAAGTGAAATGGGATTATTATGAAAAATGTATATAAAATAAATGATGAAAAAAAACGTCTCGAATCACCGTGTCGTTGTATATATTCATGTATAACGAAGGGTCGAGAATGTGATTGGAATATAGTTGATGGCCGGGGGTCGACCTTAACTGCGTTTGACGCCTCGGCGAGGGATCGCAAGATCTCACGAAATATGTGCAGGCGTTGCGTTTCGTTTTGGTGTCTTTTGAAGTCTCTTTTCAGCCAAACCGGCCTACGTCTAATAGCGGAGGTAGGGGAGACCGATTTAGATGTTGGAATGGAACGTGACGTTTTGTTCATTTTTCACAAAACTCATGATACGAACGATATCGTCGGTCGAAACCGTGCAGTAGAGGAGGCTTGAATTTTCACGCGACGATCCCCGTGGCACGATGCTATATCGCTGTCGCGTACGGATGGTCCTGAGATTCGTAGTCGAATACTCGCGTGTCGAGATCTTCGTATCGATTCTGTCTCTGTGCGGCGCTGAACTGGGTCTATCGACGTGGTCAGCGCCACATATTTAAAGAGGGCGAACGTGTGATGGCATGCTATCTCTCGTTGTACCCTCGGATATAAGCACAGTTCCCTGGTTGATCCTGCCAGTAGTCATATGCTTGTCTCAAAGATTAAGCCATGCATGTCTCAGTACAAACCAAATTAAGGTGAAACCGCGAAAGGCTCATTAAATCAGTTATGGTTCCTTAGATCGTACCCACATCCACTTGGATAACTGTGGTAATTCTAGAGCTAATACATGCAAATAGAGCCTCGACCGGGAACGGAAGAGGCGCTTTTATTAGATCAAAACCAATAGGTGGCGGGTCTCCGGGCTCGTCATCGTACAATTTGGTGACTCTGAATAACTTTAAGCTGATCGCACGGTCTCGTACCGGCGACGCATCTTTCAAATGTCTGCCTTATCAACTGTCGATGGTAGGTTCTGCGCCTACCATGGTTGTTACGGGTAACGGGGAATCAGGGTTCGATTCCGGAGAGGGAGCCTGAGAAACGGCTACCACATCCAAGGAAGGCAGCAGGCGCGCAAATTACCCACTCCCAGCTCGGGGAGGTAGTGACGAAAAATAACGATACGGGACTCATCCGAGGCCCCGTAATCGGAATGAGTACACTCTAAACCCTTTAACGAGGATCAATTGGAGGGCAAGTCTGGTGCCAGCAGCCGCGGTAATTCCAGCTCCAATAGCGTATATTAAAGTTGTTGCGGTTAAAAAGCTCGTAGTCGAATTTGTGTCTCGCGCCGTCCGGTTCATCGTTCGCGGTGTCAACTGGCGTGTCGCGAGACGTCCTGCCGGCGGGTCGTTCGCAAGAGCGGCCCAACTGACCCCGCCGCGGTGCTCTTCATTGAGTGTCGAGGTGGGCCGGCACGTTTACTTTGAACAAACTAAGGTGCTTAAAGCAGGCTGAAATTTTGCCAGAATATTTTATGCATGGAATAATGAAACAGGACCTCGATTCTATTTTGTTGGTTTTCTGAACCTCGAGGTAATGATTAACAGGAACGGATGGGGGCATTCGTATTGCGACGTTAGAGGTGAAATTCTTGGATCGTCGCAAGACGGACAGAAGCGATAGCATTTGCCAAAAACGTTTTCATTGATCAAGAACGAAAGTTAGAGGTTCGAAGGCGATCAGATACCGCCCTAGTTCTAACCATAAACTATGCCAGCTAGCGATCCGCCGACGTTCCTCCGATGACTCGGCGGGCAGCTTCCGGGAAACCAAAGCTTTTGGGTTCCGGGGGAAGTATGGTTGCAAAGCTGAAACTTAAAGGAATTGACGGAAGGGCACCACCAGGAGTGGAGCCTGCGGCTTAATTTGACTCAACACGGGAAACCTCACCAGGCCCGGACACCGGAAGGATTGACAGATTGAGAGCTCTTTCTTGATTCGGTGGGTGGTGGTGCATGGCCGTTCTTAGTTGGTGGAGCGATTTGTCTGGTTAATTCCGATAACGAACGAGACTCTAGCCTGCTAACTAGGCGTATTAGACATCCTCAAAGGCCCCCGGCTTCGGTCGGCGGGTTTTTACTGTCTGCGTACATTATATTCTTCTTAGAGGGACAGGCGGCTTCTAGCCGCACGAGATTGAGCAATAACAGGTCTGTGATGCCCTTAGATGTTCTGGGCCGTACGCGCGCTACACTGAAGGAATCAGCGTGTCTTCCCTGGCCGAGAGGCCCGGGTAACCCGCTGAACCTCCTTCGTGCTAGGGATTGGGGCTTGCAATTGTTCCCCATGAACGAGGAATTCCCAGTAAGCGCGAGTCATAAGCTCGCGTTGATTACGTCCCTGCCCTTTGTACACACCGCCCGTCGCTACTACCGATTGAATGATTTAGTGAGGTCTTCGGACCGGTACGCGGTGGCGTCTCGACGTCACCGCTGTTGCTGGGAAGATGACCAAACTTGATCATTTAGAGGAAGTAAAAGTCGTAACAAGGTTTCCGTAGGTGAACCTGCGGAAGGATCATTAACATATTATGTAGTATAATGCTTGTACTTGCTTGTCTACTCGCATATATACACAAAATAAATCAGTTAAAGAACCGCTAACTGTCCATCGTCGATCGTCGTTCTCTATTCGTAGAGAACGGGATTCGTCGGTTGCGTCACTGTCGAACGGTATGTGCCGGCCCGACTGCACGTGGGTGCGGCGACGTGAGACAACACAAACATAATCATCAAATAAATATGAATATGAATATGATAAAATGAATATGAATAATAAGCCCAAATACTAATAATAATAACAATAATAATAATATCATGAAAATGAAAGGAGAGAGTGAGAGAGAGAAATGATGATTTAATTTGACGCTTCCGCTTGTCCGAATCGACGTTAAACGAGGAGAGTGGTCGTTAATGACAGATCGCTCGGGTACCTGGAATCGTGTGTAAATCCACATCGTTCTTCGGTACGGAGAAGGTTCGTGTTGAACGTTGATCCAACGAATACATAATGGACCGTGCGTAGACAGAAGATGCCTAGCGAAGACGAGAAATGGTGAAGGTTCGATCTGACGATCGATCCGATATACCGTGCCGTCGTCGTAGGTGGCATTTCGTCTTACGGTACGGAGACATTCGTTCGTGTAGCAGGATCTCTTTCTTTCGAACCGAAGCACCGTCCGTAGGCGATTGTTCGATGATCGGCAGGATGAAGGTTAGCGTCGTCGACGCGAACCGATGAATCGGCCGTAGATGATTTACCTCGTTCGTCGGTACGGTGAAAGTCTGGCGTCTGGTACAGATTACGAACGAACGGACCGGCTGTGTTGATATCGATGTACATATATCATATCGTCTGTCATATCGGTAAGGTGAAGGCTAGCGTCCACGTGGGTACGCGAACCGATGAACCTTCCGTGTCGATGGATCGATTATGAAGGTATGTTTCGTTCATCATATATCGGCTGGTTGAAAGTTCTTCTTGTCTGTTTTCTGGCACGCCGCGGACAGATGAACCGTCCGGTCGCAGGTATTAAAGATTTTCGCCCGAAATCGATCCGTCGATTCCGTCTAACCAGCGAGCGTGTTGTCGCCGTCGCCTTCGATCCGAACCACAGCGTTCGGCATCGTCGTGTTAGTACGGGACATATCGCGCTCGCGATAAGGCAGTGACGGAAGGCGATCTCCTTCCTCTCGGACGAAGACGTCGACGTGATACGACGCCCGTGTTACATTAGCGTTTTTATTTGAAATCGCTCAATCGATACGAGGTGTTGGAGACGTTTGTCTTTCGTCCGAAACATTTACACGATAATTGTCTCTTGACTAGTACGAACGCGAACGCGAAGGCGCGCGCGCGCACACGATTTATAATCCGAAGGGATCCCGTTCTCTCGAGAGAGAGAGCGCGTGTTTTTCCCGTAGGGGTTGGCGTGTAGCAGCAGTCGCCGCCGTAGCGTAACGTTCGTCTCGAATCTCGAGGAATCGTGTTTCGCGTGAGCGAAATTTCGAGACCGAGAGTTCGAACATAAAAGATTACCCTGAACGGTGGATCACTTGGCTCGTGGGTCGATGAAGAACGCAGCTAATTGCGCGTCATCATGCGAACTGCAGGACACATGAACATCGACATTTCGAACGCACATTGCGGTCCTCGGACTTTGTCCTCGGACCACTCCTGACTGAGGGTCGGTTCTATACTAAAGACTGCCCGGCCTCGATCATATTCGACTCTGCAACGTCGAACGAAGTGACGAACAAGCGCGAGAGCACGTGTATGTCATAGCGCGGTGCGACTGGATCCTGGGATCGGAATCGCTAGCGCGACACACGTCGTTATCGTATC